>OY726529.1:9269266-11900385 GCA_963383655.1 Bathymodiolus septemdierum
GTTTTTGTTTGTTTTTATCGTCTTGTGTACTATATGTTGTGTTGTGTTTTTCTTTGTTTTTATCGTCTTGTGTACTATATGTTGTGTTGTGTTTTTGTTTGTTTTTATCGTCTTGTGTACTATATGTTGTGTTGTGTTTTTGTTTGTTTTTATCGTCTTGTGTACTATATGTTGTGTTGTGTTTTTGTTTGTTTTTATCGTCCTTGTGTACTATATGTTGTGTTGTGTTTTTGTTTGTTTTTATCGTCTTGTGTACTATATGTTGTGTTGTGTTTTTGTTTGTTTTTATCGTCTTGTGTACTATATGTTGTGTTGTGTTTTTGTTTGTTTTTATCGTCTTGTGTACTATATGTTGTGTTGTGTTTTTGTTTGTTTTTATCGTCTTGTGTACTATATGTTGTGTTGTGTTTTTGTTTGTTTTTATCGTCTTGTGTACTATATGTTGTGTTGTGTTTTTGTTTGTTTTTATCGTCTTGTGTACTATATGTTGTGTTGTGTTTTTGTTTGTTTTTATCGTCTTGTGTACTATATGTTGTGTTGTGTTTTTGTTTGTTTTTATCGTCTTGTGTACTATATGTTGTGTTGTGTTTTTCTTTGTTTTTATCGTCTTGTGTACTATATGTTGTGTTGTGTTTTTGTTTGTTTTTATCGTCTTGTGTACTATATGTTGTGTTGTGTTTTTGTTTGTTTTTATCGTCTTGTGTACTATATGTTGTGTTGTGTTTTTCTTTGTTTGGTTTTTATCGTCTTGTGTACTATATGTTGTGTTGTGTTTTTGTTTGTTTTTATCGTCTTGTGTACTATATGTTGTGTTGTGTTTTTGTTTGTTTTTATCGTCTTGTGTACTATATGTTGTGTTGTGTTTTTCTTTGTTTTTATCGTCTTGTGTACTATATGTTGTGTTGTGTTTTTCTTTGTTTTTATCGTCTTGTGTACTATATGTTGTGTTGTGTTTTTGTTTGTTTTTTTCGTCTTGTGTACTATATGTTGTGTTGTATTTTTGTTTGTTTTTATCGTCTTGTGTACTATATGTTGTGTTGTGTTTTTCTTTGTTTTTATCGTCTTGTGTACTATATGTTGTGTTGTGTTTTTGTTTGTTTTTATCGTCTTGTGTACTATATGTTGTGTTGTGTTTTTGTTTGTTTTTATCGTCTTGTGTACTATATGTTGTGTTGTGTTTTTCTTTGTTTTTATCGTCTTGTGTACTATATGTTGTGTTGTGTTTTTGCTTGTTTTTATCGTCTTGTGTACTATATGTTGTGTTGTGTTTTTGTTTGTTTTTATCGTCTTGTGTACTATATGTTGTGTTGTGTTTTTGTTTGTTTTTATCGTCTTGTGTACTATATGTTGTGTTGTGTTTTTGTTTGTTTTTATCGTCTTGTGTACTATATGTTGTGTTGTGTTTTTGTTTGTTTTTATCGTCTTGTGTACTATATGTTGTGTTGTGTTTTTGTTTGTTTTTATCGTCTTGTGTACTATATGTTGTGTTGTGTTTTTCTTTGTTTTTATCGTCTTGTGTACTATATGTTGTGTTGTGTTTTTCTTTGTTTTTATCGTCTTGGGTACTATATGTTGTGTTGTGTTTTTGTTTGTTTTTATCGTCTTGTGTACTATATGTTGTGTTGTGTTTTTCTTTGTTTTTATCGTCTTGTGTACTATATGTTGTGTTGTGTTTTTCTTTGTTTTTATCGTCTTGTGTACTATATGTTGTGTTGTGTTTTTCTTTGTTTTTATCGTCTTGTGTACTATATGTTGTGTTGTGTTTTTCTTTGTTTTTATCGTCTTGTGTACTATATGTTGTGTTGTGTTTTTGCTTGTTTTTATCGTCTTGTGTACTATATGTTGTGTTGTGTTTTTGTTTGTTTTAATCGTCTTGTGTACTATATGTTGTGTTGTGTTTTTGTTTGTTTCTATCGTCTTGTGTACTATATGTTGTGTTGTGTTTTTGTTTGTTTTTATCGTCTTGTGTACTATATGTTGTGTTGTGTTTTTGTTTGTTTTTATCGTCTTGTGTACTATATGTTGTGTTGTGTTTTTCTTTGTTTTTATCGTCTTGTGTACTATATGTTGTGTTGTGTTTTTCTTTGTTTTTATCGTCTTGGGTACTATATGTTGTGTTGTGTTTTTCTTTGTTTTTATCGTCTTGGGTACTATATGTTGTGTTGTGTTTTTCTTTGTTTTTATCGTCTTGTGTACTATATGTTGTGTTGTGTTTTTCTTTGTTTTTATCGTCTTGTGTACTATATGTTGTGTTGTGTTTTTGTTTGTTTTTATCGTCTTGTGTACTATATGTTGTGTTGTGTTTTTGTTTGTTTTTATCGTCTTGTGTACTATGTGTTGTGTTGTGTTTTTCTTTGTTTTTATCGTCCTGTGTACTATATGTTGTGTTGTGTTTTTGTTTGTTTTTATCGTCTTGTGTACTATATGTTGTGTTGTGTTTTTGTTTGTTTTTATCGTCTTGTGTACTATATGTTGTGTTGTGTTTTTGTTTGTTTTTATCGTCTTGTGTACTATATGTTGTGTTGTGTTTTTGTTTGTTTTTATCGTCTTGTGTACTATATGTTGTGTTGTGTTTTTGTTTGTTTTTATCGTCTTGTGTACTATATGTTGTGTTGTGTTTTTGTTTGTTTTTATCGTCTTGTGTACTATATGTTGTGTTGTGTTTTTCTTTGTTTTTATCGTCTTGTGTACTATATGTTGTGTTGTGTTTTTCTTTGTTTTTATCGTTTTGAGTACTATATGTTGTGTTGTGTTTTTGTTTGTTTTTATCGTCTTGTGTACTATATGTTGTGTTGTGTTTTTGTTTGTTTTTATCGTCTTGTGTACTATATGTTGTGTTGTGTTTTCTTTGTTTTTATCGTCTTGTGTACTATATGTTGTGTTGTGTTTTTCTTTGTTTTTATCGTCTTGTGTACTATATGTTGTGTTGTGTTTTTCTTTGTTTTTATCGTCTTGTGTACTATATGTTGTGTTGTGTTTTTCTTTGTTTTTATCGTCTTGTGTACTATATGTTGTGTTGTGTTTTTGTTTGTTTTTATCGTCTTGTGTACTATATGTTGTGTTGTGTTTTTGTTTGTTTTTATCGTCTTGTGTACTATATGTTGTGTTGTGTTTTTGTTTGTTTTTATCGTCTTGTGTACTATATGTTGTGTTGTGTTTTTGTTTGTTTTTTTCGTCTTGTGTACTATATGTTGTGTTGTATTTTTGTTTGTTTTTATCGTCTTGTGTACTATATGTTGTGTTGTGTTTTTCTTTGTTTTGATCGTCTTGTGTACTATATGTTGTGTTGTGTTTTTGTTTGTTTTGATCGTCTTGTGTACTATATGTTGTGTTGTGTTTTTCTTTGTTTTTATCGTCTTGTGTACTATATGTTGTGTTGTGTTTTTGCTTGTTTTTATCGTCTTGTGTACTATATGTTGTGTTGTGTTTTTGTTTGTTTTTATCGTCTTGTGTACTATATGTTGTGTTGTGTTTTTGTTTGTTTTTATCGTCTTGTGTACTATATGTTGTGTTGTGTTTTTGTTTGTTTTTATCGTCTTGTGTACTATATGTTGTGTTGTGTTTTTGTTTGTTTTTATCGTCTTGTGTACTATATGTTGTGTTGTGTTTTTGTTTGTTTTTATCGTCTTGTGTACTATATGTTGTGTTGTGTTTTTGTTTGTTTTTATCGTCTTGTGTACTATATGTTGTGTTGTGTTTTTCTTTGTTTTTATCGTCTTGTGTACTATATGTTGTGTTGTGTTTTTCTTTGTTTTTATCGTCTTGTGTACTATATGTTGTGTTGTGTTTTTGTTTGTTTTTATCGTCTTGTGTACTATATGTTGTGTTGTGTTTTTGTTTGTTTTTATCGTCTTGTGTACTATATGTTTTGTTGTGTTTTTGTTTGTTTTTATCGTCTTGTGTACTATGTGTTGTGTTGTGTTTTTCTTTGTTTTTATCGTCCTGTGTACTATATGTTGTGTTGTGTTTTTGTTTGTTTTTTTCGTCTTGTGTACTATATGTTGTGTTGTGTTTTTGTTTGTTTTTATCGTCTTGTGTACTATATGTTGTGTTGTGTTTTTGTTTGTTTTTATCGTCTTGTGTACTATATGTTGTGTTGTGTTTTTCTTTGTTTTTATCGTCTTGTGTACTATATGTTGTGTTGTGTTTTTCTTTGTTTTTATCGTCTTGTGTACTATATGTTGTGTTGTGTTTTTCTTTGTTTTTATCGTCTTGTGTACTATATGTTGTGTTGTGTTTTTCTTTGTTTTTATCGTCTTGTGTACTATATGTTGTGTTGTGTTTTTCTTTGTTTTTATCGTCTTGTGTACTATATGTTGTGTTGTGTTTTTCTTTGTTTTTATCGTCTTGAGTACTATATGTTGTGTTGTGTTTTTGTTTGTTTTTATCGTCTTGTGTACTATATGTTGTGTTGTGTTTTTGTTTGTTTTTATCGTCTTGTGTACTATATGTTGTGTTGTGTTTTCTTTGTTTTTATCGTCTTGTGTACTATATGTTGTGTTGTGTTTTTGTTTGTTTTTATCGTCTTGTGTACTATATGTTGTGTTGTGTTTTTGTTTGTTTTTATCGTCTTGTGTACTATATGTTGTGTTGTGTTTTTGTTTGTTTTTATCGTCTTGTGTACTATATGTTGTGTTGTGTTTTTGTTTGTTTTTATCGTCTTGTGTACTATATGTTGTGTTGTGTTTTTGTTTGTTTTTATCGTCTTGTGTACTATATGTTGTGTTGTGTTTTTGTTTGTTTTTATCGTCCTGTGTACTATATGTTGTGTTGTGTTTTTGTTTGTTTTTTTCGTCTTGTGTACTATATGTTGTGTTGTGTTTTTGTTTGTTTTTATCGTCTTGTGTACTATATGTTGTGTTGTGTTTTTCTTTGTTTTTATCGTCTTGTGTACTATATGTTGTGTTGTGTTTTTCTTTGTTTTTATCGTCTTGTGTACTATATGTTGTGTTGTGTTTTTCTTTGTTTTTATCGTCTTGTGTACTATATGTTGTGTTGTGTTTTTCTTTGTTTTTATCGTCTTGTGTACTATATGTTGTGTTGTGTTTTTGTTTGTTTTTATCGTCTTGTGTACTATATGTTGTGTTGTGTTTTTCTTTGTTTTTATCGTCTTGTGTACTATATGTTGTGTTGTGTTTTTGTTTGTTTTTATCGTCTTGTGTACTATATGTTGTGTTGTGTTTTTGTTTGTTTTTATCGTCTTGTGTACTATATGTTGTGTTGTGTTTTTGTTTGTTTTTATCGTCTTGTGTACTATATGTTGTGTTGTGTTTTTGTTTGTTTTTATCGTCTTGTGTACTATATGTTGTGTTGTGTTTTTGTTTGTTTTTATCGTCTTGTGTACTATATGTTGTGTTGTGTTTTTGTTTGTTTTTATCGTCTTGTGTACTATATGTTGTGTTGTGTTTTTGTTTGTTTTTATCGTCTTGTGTACTATATGTTGTGTTGTGTTTTTGTTTGTTTTTATCGTCTTGTGTACTATATGTTGTGTTGTGTTTTTGTTTGTTTTTATCGTCTTGTGTACTATATGTTGTGTTGTGTTTTTGTTTGTTTTTATCGTCTTGTGTACTATATGTTGTGTTGTGTTTTTGTTTGTTTTTATCGTCTTGTGTACTATATGTTGTGTTGTGTTTTTGTTTGTTTTTATCGTCTTGTGTACTATATGTTGTGTTGTGTTTTTGTTTGTTTTTATCGTCTTGTGTACTATATGTTGTGTTGTGTTTTTCTTTGTTTTTATCGTCTTGTGTACTATATGTTGTGTTGTGTTTTTCTTTGTTTTTATCGTCTTGTGTACTATATGTTGTGTTGTGTTTTTCTTTGTTTTTATCGTCTTGGGTACTATATGTTGTGTTGTGTTTTTGTTTGTTTTTATCGTCTTGTGTACTATATGTTGTGTTGTGTTTTTCTTTGTTTTTATCGTCTTGTGTACTATATGTTGTGTTGTGTTTTTCTTTGTTTTTATCGTCTTGTGTACTATATGTTGTGTTGTGTTTTTCTTTGTTTTTATCGTCTTGTGTACTATATGTTGTGTTGTGTTTTTGCTTGTTTTTATCGTCTTGTGTACTATATGTTGTGTTGTGTTTTTGTTTGTTTTTATCGTCTTGTGTACTATATGTTGTGTTGTGTTTTTGTTTGTTTTTATCGTCTTGTGTACTATATGTTGTGTTGTGTTTTTGTTTGTTTTTATCGTCTTGTGTACTATATGTTGTGTTGTGTTTTTGTTTGTTTTTATCGTCTTGTGTACTATATGTTGTGTTGTGTTTTTCTTTGTTTTTATCGTCTTGTGTACTATATGTTGTGTTGTGTTTTTCTTTGTTTTTATCGTCTTGTGTACTATATGTTGTGTTGTGTTTTTCTTTGTTTTTATCGTCTTGTGTACTATATGTTGTGTTGTGTTTTTCTTTGTTTTTATCGTCTTGGGTACTATATGTTGTGTTGTGTTTTTGTTTGTTTTTATCGTCTTGTGTACTATATGTTGTGTTGTGTTTTTCTTTGTTTTTATCGTCTTGTGTACTATATGTTGTGTTGTGTTTTTGTTTGTTTTTATCGTCTTGTGTACTATATGTTGTGTTGTGTTTTTGTTTGTTTTTATCGTCTTGTGTACTATGTGTTGTGTTGTGTTTTTCTTTGTTTTTATCGTCCTGTGTACTATATGTTGTGTTGTGTTTTTCTTTGTTTTTATCGTCTTGTGTACTATATGTTGTGTTGTGTTTTTGTTTGTTTTTATCGTCTTGTGTACTATATGTTGTGTTGTGTTTTTGTTTGTTTTTATCGTCTTGTGTACTATATGTTGTGTTGTGTTTTTGTTTGTTTTTATCGTCTTGTGTACTATATGTTGTGTTGTGTTTTTGTTTGTTTTTATCGTCTTGTGTACTATATGTTGTGTTGTGTTTTTGTTTGTTTTTATCGTCTTGTGTACTATATGTTGTGTTGTGTTTTTGTTTGTTTTTATCGTCTTGTGTACTATATGTTGTGTTGTGTTTTTCTTTGTTTTTATCGTCTTGTGTACTATATGTTGTGTTGTGTTTTTCTTTGTTTTTATCGTTTTGAGTACTATATGTTGTGTTGTGTTTTTGTTTGTTTTCATCGTCTTGTGTACTATATGTTGTGTTGTGTTTTTGTTTGTTTTTATCGTCTTGTGTACTATATGTTGTGTTGTGTTTTCTTTGTTTTTATCGTCTTGTGTACTATATGTTGTGTTGTGTTTTTCTTTGTTTTTATCGTCTTGTGTACTATATGTTGTGTTGTGTTTTTCTTTGTTTTTATCGTCTTGTGTACTATATGTTGTGTTGTGTTTTTCTTTGTTTTTATCGTCTTGTGTACTATATGTTGTGTTGTGTTTTTGTTTGTTTTTATCGTCTTGTGTACTATATGTTGTGTTGTGTTTTTGTTTGTTTTTATCGTCTTGTGTACTATATGTTGTGTTGTGTTTTTGTTTGTTTTTATCGTCTTGTGTACTATATGTTGTGTTGTGTTTTTGTTTGTTTTTTTCGTCTTGTGTACTATATGTTGTGTTGTATTTTTGTTTGTTTTTATCGTCTTGTGTACTATATGTTGTGTTGTGTTTTTCTTTGTTTTGATCGTCTTGTGTACTATATGTTGTGTTGTGTTTTTGTTTGTTTTTATCGTCTTGTGTACTATATGTTGTGTTGTGTTTTTGTTTGTTTTTATCGTCTTGTGTACTATATGTTGTGTTGTGTTTTTCTTTGTTTTTATCGTCTTGTGTACTATATGTTGTGTTGTGTTTTTGCTTGTTTTGATCGTCTTGTGTACTATATGTTGTGTTGTGTTTTTGTTTGTTTTTATCGTCTTGTGTACTATATGTTGTGTTGTGTTTTTGTTTGTTTTTATCGTCTTGTGTACTATATGTTGTGTTGTGTTTTTGTTTGTTTTTATCGTCTTGTGTACTATATGTTGTGTTGTGTTTTTGTTTGTTTTTATCGTCTTGTGTACTATATGTTGTGTTGTGTTTTTGTTTGTTTTTATCGTCTTGTGTACTATATGTTGTGTTGTGTTTTTGTTTGTTTTTATCGTCTTGTGTACTATATGTTGTGTTGTGTTTTTGTTTGTTTTTATCGTCTTGTGTACTATATGTTGTGTTGTGTTTTTGTTTGTTTTTATCGTCTTGTGTACTATATGTTGTGTTGTGTTTTTGTTTGTTTTTATCGTCCTGTGTACTATATGTTGTGTTGTGTTTTTGTTTGTTTTTTTCGTCTTGTGTACTATATGTTGTGTTGTGTTTTTCTTTGTTTTTATCGTCTTGTGTACTATATGTTGTGTTGTGTTTTTCTTTGTTTTTATCGTCTTGTGTACTATATGTTGTGTTGTGTTTTTCTTTGTTTTTATCGTCTTGTGTACTATATGTTGTGTTGTGTTTTTCTTTGTTTTTATCGTCTTGTGTACTATATGTTGTGTTGTGTTTTTGTTTGTTTTTATCGTCTTGTGTACTATATGTTGTGTTGTGTTTTTGTTTGTTTTTATCGTCTTGTGTACTATATGTTGTGTTGTGTTTTTGTTTGTTTTTATCGTCTTGTGTACTATATGTTGTGTTGTGTTTTTGTTTGTTTTTATCGTCTTGTGTACTATATGTTGTGTTGTGTTTTTGTTTGTTTTTATCGTCTTGTGTACTATATGTTGTGTTGTGTTTTTGTTTGTTTTTATCGTCTTGTGTACTATATGTTGTGTTGTGTTTTTGTTTGTTTTTATCGTCTTGTGTACTATATGTTGTGTTGTGTTTTTGTTTGTTTTTATCGTCTTGTGTACTATATGTTGTGTTGTGTTTTTGTTTGTTTTTATCGTCTTGTGTACTATATGTTGTGTTGTGTTTTTGTTTGTTTTTATCGTCTTGTGTACTATATGTTGTGTTGTGTTTTTGTTTGTTTTGATCGTCTTGTGTACTATATGTTGTGTTGTGTTTTTCTTTGTTTTGATCGTCTTGTGTACTATATGTTGTGTTGTGTTTTTCTTTGTTTTTATCGTCTTGTGTACTATATGTTGTGTTGTGTTTTTGTTTGTTTTTATCGTCTTGTGTACTATATGTTGTGTTGTGTTTTTCTTTGTTTTTATCGTCTTGTGTACTATATGTTGTGTTGTGTTTTTGTTTGTTTTTATCGTCTTGTGTACTATATGTTGTGTTGTGGTTTTGTTTGTTTTTATCGTCTTGTGTACTATATGTTGTGTTGTGTTTTTCTTTGTTTTTATCGTCTTGTGTACTATATGTTGTGTTGTGTTTTTGTTTGTTTTTATCGTCTTGTGTACTATATGTTGTGTTGTGTTTTTGTTTGTTTTTATCGTCTTGTGTACTATATGTTGTGTTGTGTTTTTGTTTGTTTTTATCGTCTTGTGTACTATATGTTGTGTTGTGTTTTTGTTTGTTTTTATCGTCTTGTGTACTATATGTTGTGTTGTGTTTTTGTTTGTTTTTATCGTCTTGTGTACTATATGTTGTGTTGTGTTTTTGTTTGTTTTTATCGTCTTGTGTGCTATATGTTGTGTTGTGTTTTTGTTTGTTTTGATCGTCTTGTGTACTATATGTTGTGTTGTGTTTTTCTTTGTTTTGATCGTCTTGTGTACTATATGTTGTGTTGTGTTTTTCTTTGTTTTGATCGTCTTGTGTACTATATGTTGTGTTGTGTTTTTCTTTGTTTTTATCGTCTTGTGTACTATATGTTGTGTTGTGTTTTTGTTTGTTTTTATCGTCTTGTGTACTATATGTTGTGTTGTGTTTTTGTTTGTTTTGATCGTCTTGTGTACTATATGTTGTGTTGTGTTTTTGTTTGTTTTGATCGTCTTGTGTACTATATGTTGTGTTGTGTTTTTGTTTGTTTTTATCGTCTTGTGTACTATATGTTGTGTTGTGTTTTTCTTTGTTTTTATCGTCTTGTGTACTATATGTTGTGTTGTGTTTTTGTTTGTTTTTATCGTCTTGTGTACTATATGTTGTGTTGTGTTTTTGTTTGTTTTGATCGTCTTGTGTACTATATGTTGTGTTGTGTTTTTGTTTGTTTTTATCGTCTTGTGTACTATATGTTGTGTTGTGTTTTTGTTTGTTTTTATCGTCTTGTGTACTATATGTTGTGTTGTGTTTTTCTTTGTTTTTATCGTCTTGTGTACTATATGTTGTGTTGTGTTTTTCTTTGTTTTTATCGTCTTGTGTACTATATGTTGTGTTGTGTTTTTCTTTGTTTTTATCGTCTTGTGTACTATATGTTGTGTTGTGTTTTTGTTTGTTTTTATCGTCTTGTGTACTATATGTTGTGTTGTGGTTTTGTTTGTTTTTATCGTCTTGTGTACTATATGTTGTGTTGTGTTTTTCTTTGTTTTTATCGTCTTGTGTACTATATGTTGTGTTGTGTTTTTCTTTGTTTTTATCGTCTTGTGTACTATATGTTGTGTTGTGTTTTTGTTTGTTTTTATCGTCTTGTGTACTATATGTTGTGTTGTGTTTTTCTTTGTTTTTATCGTCTTGTGTACTATATGTTGTGTTGTGTTTTTCTTTGTTTTTATCGTCTTGTGTACTATATGTTGTGTTGTGTTTTTGTTTGTTTTTATCGTCTTGTGTACTATATGTTGTGTTGTGTTTTTCTTTGTTTTTATCGTCTTGTGTACTATATGTTGTGTTGTGTTTTTCTTTGTTTTTATCGTCTTGTGTACTATATGTTGTGTTGTGTTTTTCTTTGTTTTTATCGTCTTGTGTACTATTTGTTTCTTTATTTTTATCGTCTTGTGTACTATATGTTTCTTTGTTTTTATCGTCTTGTGTACTATATGTTGCAAGTTGTCCTTTTTAATTGCCCCTTTTAATAGTTTTAATTTCGACTAAAATCTAATTAACCATGAAAAAAAACACGACATATTACATTGGAAATTAAAATCCTGGCTTGTGACAGGCACAAAAAAGTTGCGGAATTATATATGAATCGGCACAGTTTTCATTTTGAGCAAATATATGAATGAGGGTCTCTTTGCAACATCGTACCATATTATGCAAACAGTTACTCCATGATTGCTACGTGTAGATGATCGATTGATTGTTGTTTAATGTCAAGTGAACATTATTAATTCCGAAAACACATCTAAAACAAAACAAAATGTAGATAACATGGTGGCACTAATGAAATACATAGTGTGTTGGTACAAGACTTTGTATCAGGTCGAGCCTGTTGTATGAACCAGTATCACTACGAGCCGCGATACGAGTTGTGATACAGTTAGTTCACGCAACAGGCAAGACATGATATAAAGTCTTGTACCAACACACTATGTATGTAATAAGTTTATCTAACATTTCAATAAAAACAAATTTTAAGCAAATAACAAGGGTTGAATTAAAATTAGTACAATAGGAAGACTACATTATGTGCATGACGTCACGTTATTTTTTCCATTATTTCACCAATGCCAGGTTACTGTGTTTTTTCTCACAAATGAGACAGCACAGTTCCTATTTTTAGCCGTGTGAGATATCCTTTTCTTCCGTAAATGGCCGTTTTCGGGTTGAGACGACCGAGTTAAGACGAGTGCACGTGGACTCGTCTTTACTCGTTGTGACATCCAATCAGAACGCCTCTGACAAGAAAAAATCATTTGAATAGATATCTTAAGCCGGGAATGTCACATTATATACCCTGTGTGATAGCTGAATAACAGATATATTACGGATTTAACCATTGTTTTTTTTTTCAAATACAGACTCCAACCGTATCATATTTATTTGTGTCAAAATATGCGTCACGTCATATTTCATGTATGGGGTTTCTCATGAAGGAAAATACTGTATTTTCAATAAAATACTAGTGAGAAAAGCTCAAATATCAGTAGAAAGCTACTTAGTTTATCAATCGGTGTCACAAAAGTCAATTTTATGTGATCAATGTGTATTTCATAGCGCTCAATTTTATGATATTGATCTGATAATTTATGCAAATTAGTTACTGATCAATGGCGGGGGTCTCTAGGAGTTCGCGATAGTGAAAGTTGTTGGTTTACGGAAGAAATAGGTACTTACATGCGTTGTTGGGAAAGCCCGGGTGATCTTCCACTCGTGATAGAAATTTGTGTTTCTTTTCATAAAATTTTTATCACTCGTGGAAGATCACCCGGTCTTTCCCAAGAACGTATGTAAGAACCTATTATTCTTCCGTAAATGGCCGTTTTCGGGTGAAGACGACCGAGGTAAGAAGAGCCCACGTGCACTCGTCTTTACTCGTTGTGACATCCAATCAGAACGCCTCTAACAAGAAAAAAAATCGTTTAAATATATACCCTAAGCCGGGAATGTCACATTATATACCCTGTCTGATAGCTGAATAACAGATATATTACGGAATTAACCATTGTTTTTGTTTTTTCAAATGCAGACTCCAACCGTATTAAATATATTTGTGTCTTTTATTTTAATTTTTTCGTATTTCTAGATGTCTTTTCCGTACCTTTGACGTCATTCTTCAATGACGTCAAAATATGTGTCACGTCATATTTCATGTATGGGGTTTCTCATGAAGGAAAATACTGTACTTTCAACAAAATATTAGTGAGAAAAGCTCAAATATCAGTAGAAAGCTCCTTAGTTTACCAATCGGTGTCACAAAAGTCAATTTTATGTGATGTGTATTTCATAACGCTCAATTTTATGATATTGATCTGATAATTTATGCAAATTAGTTACTGATCAATGGCGGGGGTCTCTAGGAGTTCGCGATAGTGAAAATTGTTGGTTTACGGAAGAAATAGGTACTTACATGCGTTGTTGGGAAAGCCCGGGTGATCTTCCACTCGTGATAGAAATTTTTGTTTCTTTTCGCTCGTTTCGCTGCGCTCCACTCGCGAAAAGATATAAAATTTATATCACTCGTGGAAGATCACCCGGTCTTTCCCAAGAACGTATGTAAGAACCTATTAGTCTCAACCCGTGGGTGAGATAAGAAGTTCACGCTACTTTTCCCGTAAAAATGTTACATTTCGCAAAATGTCATTCTAAACCGGGAATGTCACATTATATACCTGTCTGATAGCTGAATAACAGATATATTACGGATTTAACCATTGTTTTTTTTCTTAAATACAGAATCCAACCGTATCAAATATATTTGTGTCTTTTATTTTCATTTTCTCGTATTTCTAGATGTCCTTTTCCGTACCTTTGACGTCATTCTTCAATGACGTCAAAATATATGTCACGTCATATCTCATGAAGGAAAATACTGTACTTTCAATAAAATATTAGTGAGAAAAAGAATCAAACACCGGTAAGAGGGTAAGACGGAAAAATCTCAAAGGTTTTGTTTTGTTTACATTCTATCGAGCGTTTTCCCGCAAAATTGTTTTCCATGTTGCTGAAGTAAATAGTCGATTTATACATCCGTGTCTTGGCAATATTTTAAATGTATTTCATAATAAAAATACAATGTATTTAATAAACATATTATAAATGCTACTACAACAGCGATAAATACCTTTGAATTTGGTCAAAGGGAGGTAATTTCTGTCTTTACCTTAGTTACTAACAAGGGAGAGCACTCTATTATTATTATTAAACAATGTAAAGAAAAAATGTGGAATTATTTTGTTAATTAGTGAGAAAAAGAATCAAACACCGTTAAGAGGGCAAGGCGAAAAAATCTCAGACACCCGCAGGAAAGATATCTATTGGTCTCCAACTCGGCTGAGCTTCGTTGGAGACCAGAAATCTTTCCCTTGGGTGTCTGAGATTTTTCCGTCTTGCCCTCTTACCAGTGTTAGTTCCTTTATGTCTCACATTCCAATGATATGACGTCATGTCAAAGTAGTTCAGCAGAGAACGTCTCGTGCAATGTCGCGCTATTCTTTTATCACCAGTGTGGTGATACAACATCTTGTATCAGACACCTTGTATCAGACAGGCTACTTTCTTTAATTTCAAAGGAAAGCGTACATAATGTTAGATAATACACATTATTCTATTCTTATTGCCTGGATCTAACGATCGTCAGCATTGATAAACAGTTTCTGTTGTATAATCAGAAGTGTGTTAGCCTCTGATGCGGTAGATTGTGTGTTCAAAACCTGATGAGATCAAATCAAAGACAATAAAGAGTTAGTTGTTTTTTTTTCCGTTAAACACCCAACATTAAGATAGAAAAGAAAGAGAAACGGAATCGGGATAATATATTCGAATGGAGAGATTTATTTACCCAAGGATAATATTAGCGAGTTAGAACTATAAATATCCAGCGTTGAGTGTTGTACTTTTAGAAATCAGGCATCATAATCATATTAATATGCTAACTGTTCTAGATGTGACGAATCTAGACGAATGTGGTGGAATATAACGGAATAAAATCCCTACTATAGTTTCTACCGTGTGATGCCCGTGAAATACTAAGATTGCCATATGACAGACAAACCGATATTTCACCCAGTAAAATAAAAGTATACATTTTACTGTGTAAGGTCACAATGCCAATGTTGGTGGTATATGGTGTTTTACATCACTTTCAACAATATTTTAGTCATATCGTGGTGATCAGTTTTATTGGTGGAGGAAACCAGAGTACCCGGAGAAAGTCACTGACAAACTCTATCACACAATGTTGTATCGAGTATACCTCGGCATGAACGGGTTTTGAACTCACATCTTTAGTGGTGATATACACTGATTGCACAGGCAGTTGTAAATCCAACTACCATACGATCACGGCCACGACGGTCCCGTCTCAATAGAAGACGTCATTGAGTGAGTTTCTGACAATGAAAAACAATGTCCTTTTTTAACGTCTTTTTAGAGCAATAATAGGGTAAAATGTATGCAATGAAAAGGTAGATATCCAATTTAGTACACAAGACTCGTTTCTGGAATAAACTTTTCCTCTTACATTCCGAATTTCCGAATATAAAAAAATAAATAAACATTCAAGAAAATCGATAGGGAAATAAACAATGGACAATCCAGACCACTAGCAGCATTGACACATGACACCAATCGAAGACAAACAAAATGACTACGGTAACCGAACAACGACGGTAATTTTCTAAAGCTTTAATTCTACGTTGATCTGTAACTCATAATTTATTTTCGATATTTTGAATGTAAAAGAAATTACAATTTTATTTTAAAATTGCATGCAATATTTATTTGTTTCTCATTTCAGAAGAAGTAACATATTTTACGGCAGGGTTCATGACAGCGTCCTTGATTTTCTCCATTGGTTGCATTGTATCAAAATGCAAAACAACTCTTGGGTTTGTATTCAACTCATTAGAATTACTTGTTTACTGAAAGTTTTATTATACATAGAGTACCATCTTACGACACCCTATGTCTGGTCTAGAGTACCATCTTACGACATTCCGTGTCTGGTCTAGACTACCATCTTACGACACCCTGTGTCTGGTCTAGAGTACCATCTTACGACACCCTGTGTCTTGTCTAGAGTACCATCTTACGATACCCTATGTCTGGTCTAGACTACCATCTTACGACACCATGTGTCTGGTCTAGAGTACCATCTTACAACACCCTGTGTCTGGTCTAGAGTACCATCTTACAACACCCTGTGTCTGGTCTAGAGTACCATCTTACGACACCCTGTGTCTGGTCTTAAGTACCATCTTACGACACCCTGTGTCTTGTCTAGAGTACCATCTTACGACACCCTATGTCTGGTCTAGACTACCATCTTACGACACCCTATGTCTGGTCTAGAGTACCATCTTACGACGCCCTGTGTCTGATCTAGAGTACCATCTTACGACATTCGGTGTCTGGTCTAGAGTACCATCTTACGACACCCTATGTCTGGTCTAGAGTATCATCTTACGACATTCGGTGTCTGGTCTAGAGTACCATCTTACGACATTCGGTGTCTGGTCTAGAGTACCATCTTACGACATTCGGTATCTGGTCTAGAGTACCATCTTACAACACTCTGTGTCTGGTCTAGAGTACCATCTTACAACACCCTGTGTCTGATCTAGAGTACCATCTTACGACACTCTGTGTTTGGTCTAGAGTACCATCTTACAACACCCTGTGTCTGGTCTAGAGTACCATCTTACGACACTCTGTGTTTGGTCTAGAGTACCATCTTACAACACCCTGTGTCTGGTCTAGAGTACCATCTTACAACACCCTGTGTCTGATCTAGAGTACAATCTTACGACATTCGGTGTCTGATATAGAGTACCATCTTACGACACCCTATGTATGGTCTAGAGCACCATCTTACGACATTCGGTGTCTGGTCTAGAGTACCATCTTACGACATTCGGTGTCTGGTCTAGAGTACCATCTTACGACATTCGGTGTCTGATATAGAGTACCATCTTACGACATTCGGTGTCTGGTCTAGAGTACCATCTTAAAACACCCTGTGTCTGATCTAGAGTACCATCTTACGACATTCGGTGTCTGGTCTAGAGTACCATCTTACAACACCCTGTGTCTGATCTAGAGTAACATCTTACAACACCCTGTGCCTGGTCTAGAGTACCATCTGACGACACCCTGTGTCTGATATAGAGTACCATCTTACGACACCCTGTGTCTGATCTAGAGTACCATCTTACGACACCCTATGTCTGGTCTAGAGTACCATCTTACGACATTCGGTTTCTGGTCTAGAGTACCATCTTACGACATTCGGTTTCTGGTCTAGAGTACCATCTTACGACATTCGGTGTCTGGTATAGAGTACCATCTTACGACATTCGGTGTCTGGTCTAGAGTACCACCTTACGATATTCGGTGTCTGGTCTAGAGTACCATCTTACGACATTCGGTGTCTGGTCTAGAATACCATCTTACAACACCCTGTGTCTGGTCTAGAGTACCATCTTACGACATCCTGTGTCTGATCTAGAGTACCATCTTACGACAATCGGTGTCTTGTCTAGAGTACCATCTTACGACACCCTGTGTCTGATCTAGAGTACCATCTTACGACACCCTATGTCTGGTCTAGAGTACCATCTTACGACATTCGGTTTCTGGTCTAGAGTACCATCTTACGACATTCGGTGTCTGGTATTGAGTACCATCTTACGACATTCGGTGTCTGGTCTAGAGTACCATCTTACGACATTCGGTGTCTGGTATAGAGTACCATCTTACGACATTCGGTGTCTGGAATAGAGTACCATCTTACGACATTCGGTGTCTGGTCTAGAGTACCATCTTACAACACCCTGTGTCTGGTCTAGAGTACCATCTTACGACATTCGTTGTCTGGTCTAGAGTACCATCTTACAAAACCCTGTGTCTGGTCTAGAGTACCAGCTTACAACACCCTGTTTCTGATCTAGAGTACCATCTTACAACACCCTGTGTCTGGTCTAGAGTACCATCTTACGACACCCTATGTCTGATCTAGAGTACCATCTTACGACGCCCTGTGTCTGATCTAGAGTACCATCTTACGACATTCGGTGTCTGATATAGAGTACCATCTTACGACACCCTGTTTCTGATCTAGAGTACCATCTTACGACACCCTATGTCTGGTCTAGAGTACCATCTTACGACATTCGGTGTCTGGTCTAGAGTACCATCTTACAATGCCCTGTGTCTGATCTAGAGTACCATTTTACGACAATCGGTGTCTTGTCTAGAGTACCATCTTACGACATTCGGTGTCTGGTCTAGAGTACCATCTTACGACATTCGGTGTCTGATATAGAGTACCATCTTACGACATTCGGTGTCTGGTCTAGAGTACCATCTTACAACACCCTGTGTCTGATCTAGAGTACCATCTTACGACATTCGGTGTCTGGTCTAGAGTACCATCTTACAACACCCTGTGTCTGATCTAGAGTAACATCTTACAACACCCTGTGCCTGGTCTAGAGTACCATCTGACGACACCCTGTGTCTGATATAGAGTACCATCTTACGACACCCTGTGTCTGATCTAGAGTACCATCTTACGAGATTCGGTGTCTGGTCTAGAGTACCATCTTACAATACCCTGTGTCTGATCTAGAGTACCATTTTACGACAATCGGTGTCTGGTCTAGAGTACCATCTTACGACACCCTATGTCTGATCTAGAATACCATCTTACAACACCCTGTGTCTGAGCTAGAGTACCATCTTACGACATTCGGTGTCTGATATAGAGTACCATCTTACAACACCGTGTATGATCTAGAGTACCATCTTACGACACCCTATGTCTGGTCTAGAGTACCATCTTACGACATTTGGTGTCTGGTCTAGAGTACCATCTTACAACACCCTGTGTCTGGTCTAGAGTACCATCTTACGACACCCTGTGTCTGATCTAGAGTACCATCTTACGACACCCTATGTCTGGTCTAGAGTACCATCTTACGACATTCGGTTTCTGGTCTAGAGTACCATCTTACGACATTCGGTTTCTGGTCTAGAGTACCATCTTACGACATTCGGTGTCTGGTATAGAGTACCATCTTACGACATTCGGTGTCTGGTCTAGAGTACCATCTTACGACATTCGGTGTCTGGTATAGAGTACCATCTTACGACATTCGGTGTCTGGAATAGAGTACCATCTTACGACATTCGGTGTCTGGTCTAGAGTACCATCTTACAACACCCTGTGTCTGGTCTAGAGTACCATCTTACGACATTCGTTGTCTGGTCTAGAGTACCATCTTACAAAACCCTGTGTCTGGTCTAGAGTACCAGCTTACAACACCCTGTTTCTGATCTAGAGTACCATCTTACAACACCCTGTGTCTGGTCTAGAGTACCATCTTACGACACCCTATGTCTGATCTAGAGTACCATCTTACGACGCCCTGTGTCTGATCTAGAGTACCATCTTACGACATTCGGTGTCTGATATAGAGTACCATCTTACGACACCCTGTGTCTGATCTAGAGTACCATCTTACGACACCCTATGTCTGGTCTAGAGTACCATCTTACGACATTCGGTGTCTGGTCTAGAGTACCATCTTACAACACCATGTGTCTGGTCTAGAGTACCATCTTACGACACCCTGTGTCTGGTCTAGAGTACCATCTGACGACATTCGGTGTCTGGTCTAGAGTACCATCTTACGACACCTTGTGTCTGGTCTAGAGTACCATCTTACGACATTCGGTGTCTGGTCTAGACTACCATCTTACGACATCCGGTGTCTGGTCTAGAGTACCATCTTACGACACCTTGTGTTTGGTCTAGAGTACCATCTTACGACATCCGGTTTCTGGTCTAGAATACCATCTTACGACATCCGGTGTCTGGTCTAGAGTACCATCTTACGACATCCGGTGTCTGGTCTAGAGTACCATCTTACGACACCCTGTGTCTGGTCTAGAGTATCATCTTACGACACCCTATGTCTGGTCTAGAGTACCATCTTACGACATTTGGTGTCTGGTCTAGAGTACCATCTTACAACACCCTCTGTCTGGTCTAGAGTACCATCTTACGACATTCGTTGTCTGGTTTAGAGTACCATCTTACAAAACCCTGTGTCTGGTCTAGAATACCATCTTACGACACCCTGTGTCTGATCTAGAGTACCATCTTACGACATTCGGTGTCTGATATAGAGTACCATCTTACGACACCGTATCTGATCTAGAGTACCATCTTACGACACCCTATATCTGGTCTAGAGTACCATCTTACGACATTCGGTGTCTGCTCTAGAGTACCTCTTACAACACCCTGTGTCTGGTCTAGATTACCATCTTACGACACCCTGTGTCTGATCTAGAGTACCATCTTACGACACCCTATGTCTGGTCTAGAGTACCATCTTACGACATTCGGTGTCTGGTATAGAGTACCATCTTTCGACATTCGGTGTCTGGTCTAGAGTACCATCTTACGACATTCGGTGTCTGGTCTAGAGTACCATCTTACGACACCCTGTGTCTGGTCTAGAGAATCATCTTACGACACCCTATATCTGGTCTAGAGTACCATCTTACGACATTCGGTGTCTGGTCTAGAGTACCATCTTACAACACCCTATGTCTAGTCTAGAGTACCATCTTACGACATTCGTTGTCTGGTCTAGAGTACCATCTTACAAAACCCTGTGTCTGGTCTAGAGTACCAGCTTACAACACCCTGTGTCTGATCTAGAGTACCATCTTACAACACCCTGTGTCTGGTCTAGAGTACCATCTTACGACACCCTGTGTCTGATCTAGAGTACCATCTTACGACATTCGGTGTCTGGTCTAGAGTACCATCTTACAACACCCTATGTCTAGTCTAGAGTACCATCTTACGACATTCGTTGTCTGGTCTAGAGTACCATCTTACAAAACCCTGTGTCTGGTCTAGAGTACCAGCTTACAACACCCTGTGTCTGATCTAGAGTACCATCTTACAACACCCTGTGTCTGGTCTAGAGTACCATCTTACGACACCCTGTGTCTGATCTAGAGTACCATCTTACGACAATCGGTGTCTTGTCTAGAGTACCATCTTACGACACCCTCTGTCTGATCTAGAGTACCATCTTACGACACCCTATGTCTGGTCTAGAGTACCATCTTACGACATTCGGTTTCTGATCTAGAGTACCATCTTACGACATTCGGTGTCTGGTATAGAGTACCATCTTACGACATTCGGTGTCTAGACTAGAGTATTATCTTACGACATCCTATGTCTGGTCTAAAGTACCATCTTACGACATTCGGTGTCTGGTCTAGAGTACCATCTTACAACACCCTGTGTCTGGTTTAGAGTACCATCTTACGACATTCGTTGTCTTGTCTAGAGTACCATCTTACGACACCCTGTGTCTGGTCTAGAGTACCAGCTTACAACACCCTGTTTCTGATCTAGAGTACCATCTTACAACACCCTGTGTCTGGTCTAGAGTACCATCTTACGACACCCTATGTCTGATCTAGAATACCATCTTACGACACCCTGTGTCTGATCTAGAGTACCATCTTACGACATTCGGTGTCTGATATAGAGTACCATCTTACGACACCCTGTGTCTGATCTAGAGTACCATCTTACGATACCCTATGTCTGGTCTAGAGTACCATCTTACGACATTCGGTGTCTGGTCTAGAGTACCATCTTACAACACCCTGTGTCTGGTCTAGAGTACCATCTTACGACACCCTGTGTCTGGTCTAGAGTACCATCTGACGACATTCGGTGTCTGGTCTAGAGTACCATCTGACGACATTCGGTGTCTGGTCTAGAGTACCATCTTACGACATCCGGTGTCTGGTCTAGAGTACCATCTTACGACATTCCGTGTCTGGTTTAGAGTACCATCTTACGACATCCGGTGTCTGGTCTAGACTACCATCTTACGACGTCCGGTGTCTGGTCTAGAGTACCATCTTACGACACCCTGTGTCTGGTCTAGAGTACCATCTTACGACATCCGGTGTCTGGTTTAGAATACCATCTTACGACATCCGGTGTCTGGTCTAGAGTACCATCTTACGACATCCGGTGTCTGTTCTAGACTACCGTCTTACGACATCCGGTGTCTGGTCTAGACTACCATCTTACGAAATCTGGTGTCTGGTCTAGAGTACCATCTTACGACATCCGAGATCTGGTCTAGAGTACCATCTTACGACATCCGGGGTCTGGTCTAGCGTACCTTCTTACGACATCCGGTGTATGGTCTAGACTGCCATCTAACGACATCCGGTGTGTGGTCTAGACTACCATATTACGACATCCGGTGTGTGGTCTAGACTACCATCTTACGACATCCAGTATCTAGACACGTCGGGTAGCATTTCATAGAATCATCACGATTGTAAAAATCTTTGCCTCTTACCCTTCGCGAGCACTTGAGTTCACCCCGGTTTTTTTGTGCTGTCCTATTATACGTCTTTGCGTTGTGAGTTCCGTGTTGTGCTGTCTGTTACGATTTCCGCATAAGAAACGATGTTCGATTCGTCTTAGCATCTAGTTGTTTGTAGGAGATCTCATATCTTATTTTCATTATTTGTGTTTGCTTCCATACAGTGGTGTTCAACACATATTGTGTTGTGTTTGTTTTTGTTTTGCTTTTCTTCGTCTGTGTTGTCAGTTTCTCTGGATTGTCCATTTTTGATTGCCCCTTTTGTATTCTCTAATGTTTATTTTAGAATCGTTTTGTGTCACATCCACGAAATAGTATGAGGAAGAAATCTGGTTTCCGTTATATCATTGTATATGATTACTAATTGTGTATTAAGGTATGTGTGTTTTAAAGCCCACTTTGTTCAAGCCATAAGTGCATTTTTGGAAAATGAAGTGTGCAATAAAATAGATAAAAAATTTAAAATTGTTTTCCTATTTATAATGTGAGGGTTAGGTATGGGGTTATGTTGTTTAACGCCACTTTCAACAATATGTCAGTTATATCGTGGAGGTCAGTTTAATTGGTGGAGGAAACTGGAGTACCAGGAGAAAACCACCGACCTGTCGCGAGTCACTGACGAACTTTATCACATAATGTTGTATCGAGCGCACCTCATCATCAGCGAGATTCGAACTCACAACTTTAGTGGTGATAGGCACTGACCACCATGCTATTATGACCACCACGCGCCCTTCAAACAAAAATGAAGTTGCTTTATATTTATAATGGTTTCTTTCTGGTTGTAGATTGTAGATATTACATTTAATTTTTACAGAGTCAACAACAAGCCAGATACTATTGAACCAAATGCAACAGGGCAACCATTGTTAGAAACGGCGATAGCTAATGGATATGTTAATGAAGGATCGTGCGAGTCTGACCAAAAGATTTATGCTTACTGTCATATAGATCCAGAATCGAACAGTTCTGTGGACTTGACAGGAAATAAGCGACAGACATACCATTTGTTTGACAGAAATCGAGCAAAATCATCGATAGTAGTTGACAATGAAATGTCCAACCCTTATAATCATGTAACTGTTAATAAGGAAATCACGGAATATAATATCACCAGTTTTATTAAGTCTAAACTAGAAGAGAGAGATCCAACATACTCTCATATGGCGAATGTGAACACTACTGAAACTAGCAAACACGACGGACAACTTGATCCCTCAGATAAACTAATTGCTAGACCGAAGACCAGACAAGAATTACACAAAAGGGATAAGAAAAAACAGAAAACGTTGAAAGTCAAAACGAGCCACGACGAACCATGTCAGACAATAGAAAACGAAGAAACCAGTTTTATTAAGAACAACTATTCCGAAAAATGTAGGTTAGATATTGGTGTGACTGAGAGGGCAGAAAAACACAATGCTGATGAACACACTACTGCCCCAGATCAAGATCGAAAACTAACCAGAAGCAAACTTGAGTATTCTATTGTACAGAAGAACCCGAAAATAAACGATATTGTTGATCATCCGAATAAAGAAAACGCGTTCATACTTTTTGATCATGACGACAGTTCCTTTACAACGGACAGCAGTTATGATGAAACTGATTGCAGCAGTAATAACAAGGATACACCTTTACAGGAACTGCAAGGGAGTGAATCGTGTATGTCATGGAAGAGTGACGATACGTTATCTGAAAGTGAAAGAGAAAGCGGAACCGGAAGTTTAGCTCCAGCGAGAGGCCCAGTAGCTGTTAATGCTATGTATGACGATTTTCAGTTACCACAAGAAATTGTTTGTTCTAATGATAAACCTCCCACAGAAGTCGAAAATTAAGCAGATCCATAGCAGTGTCGAGCGTAATTCTGTTTTTGAGTCCGTTGGCTTTATGTTACATTGTATATGTAATAATGTACACATTTATATGAATTATTGTAAATATTTCGGTAATAAAAAGAATGTAAATTGCTTATTAAATATTTGCCTATTGCATTATATTTCCTGGTAACTAGTGACGATTCCTAAGACTCAAACCGTCCCTATATGTCGGATAAGGGGTGTTTCTTGAAGAGGGTGGTTTCCCATGTGATAAAATGGAAAAGCTAATCATGTACCATGATGGCTGCCTGCGCATGTTAAAGACCCCTTATCCATACATGTATTTCAAACAAGAGTAGGCTGATTATAGCCGTTACCAAATGTTATTTCCTTTTTGTCACTACCCAACTCCTCGTGTTTTTTTCCAATGACGTTGGGTGAGGAAGAGGCATTCCCCTGTTTGCCCTATTTATTTAGCATTTCTGTATCATTTTCACATATTGTTGAAATTGTTCATTTCCTAAATATGCATGAAATGTTTGTTCCTGGACTTTGGGAAACCAAAAATCATGGATGAAAGTCCATCCAGAACTGAGGATAACCTGTTAAGTAACACCTTAATTTTTTTTATTGTTGTCCTTCATCTAAAGTCTATGAAACAAACTCACTTTTACGTACAAACATTTCATTATTATACAATGCAATATTTGTTTTACAATTTCAAACAGCGAATTATGGATACGAACATTTCAGTGATGATTTCGAAGAACCCCACCGCCCCTCCCACATACACAAATGGAACGAACAATCCCCCTGACTACCAAGATTATCTTCGAAATCACCACTGAAATTTTCGTATCCATAATTCGTATAACAGAACGAACTAAACCCCTAATTGTGAAGTACACTCCTTACAACAGAAATAACTACTACCAAACATTTCCATAGCAACAACTGGACGAACAACTATCTGGTTACCCAGAATCTTACCCACTACTCCACTGATAATCAATAATCTCCCTCGCAACAGAATGAAATACTTTCATGATCACAAAACAATTTGCTGGTATCAGATCGAACCCTTATCAACCAGGTGAATCACTTCTTTATTTTTCTTCATTTCCGATTACCAAGAATTTCCATAGCAATGGGATGAACCACTTCTTTGATTACCAAGGATTTCATTAACAGCAGGATGAACCACCTCCCTAATTACCAGAAATGTTTTGGTGGAGTCCGTATTGCTCATAATGTTAATTGGGGGTGTTGTGCTTTTTTTGTCTTCGGCATGCGTCTTGTGTGCCCAGTGTTGTCGGTGTCTTTTCATTAGAGTTCTCATCACCAGTGAACCAATTGACAGATACATCCTCGTGGTCATGAGTCATTCATGGGTCAATTAAAAATATTCTGTTTAGCTTTGACACAATTGTCTTTTTCCCCAAAGCTAATCAAATAACAGCTTTTAAAGTGAAAGTAATTTCATTCCAAATTATAATGATAAGATGAAAGGATTATAGTTGCCTGTATGTTATCGGTGATGAATGCTATCATCGACTAGTCAGGTCGTATCTTTCATAATCTGTTCAAGACGGATATCAAGACAAATGCAGGGTAGTTTTGAACAGGTTTTTAGACATTAAATATGGCGTTGTGTTATGCTATTGGAATAATTATTCAGGTGATAGAAATTGTAAGTAAGACCGTTGGCATGGTCCATAATGTAACCCAAACAACATGTTAAATTGTAGGTAAGACCTTGTCATGGTCCAAAATGTAACCCAAACAATATGTTAAATTGTAGGTAAGACCGTTGTCATGGTCCATAATGTAACCCAAACAACATGATAAATTGTAGGTAAGACCGTTGTCATGGTCCATAATGTAACCCAAACAACATGTTAAATTGTTGGTAAGACCGTTGTCATGATCCATAATGTAACCCAAACAAAATGATAAATTGTAGGTAAGACCGTTGTCATGGTCCATAATGTAACCCAAACAACATGTTAAATTGTAGGTAAGACCGTTGTCATGATCCATAATGTAACCCAAACAACATGTTAAATTGTAGGTAAGACCTTGTCATGATCCATAATGTAACCCAAACAAAATGATAAATTGTAGGTAAGACCGTTGTCATGGTCCATAATGTAACCAAAACAACATGTTAAATTGTAGGTAAGACCGTTGTCATGGTCCATAATGTAACCCAAACAATATGATAAATTGTAGGTAAGACCTTGTCATGATCCATAATGTAACCCAAACAAAATGATAAATTGTAGGTAAGACCCTTGTCATGGTCCATAATGTAACCCATACAACATGTTAAATTGTTGGTAAGACCGTTGTCATGATCCATAATGTAACCCAAACAAAATGATAAATTGTAGGTAAGACCGTTGTCATGGTCCATAATGTAACCCAAACAACATGTTAAATTGTAGGTAAGACCTTGTCATGATCCATAATGTAACCCAAACAAAATGATAAATTGTAGGTAAGACCCTTGTCATGGTCCATAATGTAACCCATACAACATGTTAAATTGTAGGTAAGACCGTTGTCATGGTCCATAATGTAACCCAAACAACATGTTAAATTGTAGGTAAGACCGTTGTCATGGTCCATAATGTAACCCAAACAATATGATAAATTGTAGGTAAGACCCTTGTCATGATCCATAATGTAACCCAAACAATATGTTAATTTGTAGGTAAGACCTTGTGATGGTCTAAAATGTAACCCAAACAATATGATAAATTGTAGGTAAGACCTAGTCATGTTCCAAAATGTAACCCAAACAATATTATAAATTGTAGGTAAGACCTTGTCATGGTCCAAAATGTAACCCAAACAACATGTTAAATTGTAGGTAAGACCGTTGTCATGGTCCATGATGTAACCCAAAGAACATGTTAAATTGTAGGTAAAACCGTTGTCATGGTCCAAAATGTAACCCAAACAATATGATAAATTGTAGGTAAGACCTAGTCATGTTCCAAAATGTAACCCAAACAATATTATAAATTGTAGGTAAGACCTTGTCATGGTCCAAAATGTAACCCAAACAACATGTTAAATTGTAGGTAAGACCGTTGTCATGGTCCATAATGTAACCCAAACAACATGTTAAATTGTAGGTAAAACCGTTGTCATGGTCCATAATGTAACCCAAACAACATGTTAAATTGTAGGTAAGATCGTTGTCATGGTCCATAATGTAACCCAAACAATATGTTAAATTGAAGGTAAGGCGTTGTCATGGTCCATAATGTAACCCAAACAATATGTTAAATTGTAGGTAAGACCGTTGTCATGGTCCATAATGTAGCTCAAACAACATGTTAAATTGTAGGTAAGACCTTGTCATGATCCATAATGTAACCCAAACAATATGATAAATTGTAGGTAAGACCTTGTCAAGGTCCAAAATGTAACCCAAACAATATGATAAATTGTAGGTAAGACCTTGTCATGGTTCAAAATGTAACCCAAACAATATGTTAAATTGTAGATAAGACTGTTGTCATGGTCCATAATGTATCCCAAACAATATGATAAATTGTAGGTAAGACCGTTGTCATGATCCATAATGTAACCCAAACAATATGTTAAATTGTAGGTAAGATCGTTGTCATGGTCCATAATGTAGCTCAAACAACATGTTAAATTGTAGGTAAGACCTTGTCATGATCCATAATGTAACCCAAACAATATCATAAATTGTAGGTAACACCTTGTCAAGGTCCAAAATGTAACCCAAACAATATGATAAATTGTAGGTAAAACCTTGTCATGGTTCAAAATGTAACCCAAACAATATGTTAAATTGTAGGTAAGACTGTTGTCATGGTCCATAATGTATCCCAAACAATATGATAAATTGTAGGTAAAACCGTTGTCATGATCCATAATGTAACCCAAACAAAATGATAAATTGTAGGTAAGACCCTTGTCATGGTCCATAATGTAACCCATACAACATGTTAAATTGTAGGTAAGACCGTTGTCATGGTCCATAATGTAACCCAAACAACATGTTAAATTGTAGGTAAGACCGTTGTAATGGTCCATAATGCAACCCAAACAATATGATAAATTGTAGGTAAGACCCTTGTCATGATCCATAATGTAACCGAAACAATATGTTAAATTGTAGGTAGGACCTTGTGATGGTCCAAAATGTAACCCAAACAATATGATAAATTGTTGGTAAGACCTTGTCATGTTCCAAAATGTAACCCAAACAATATTATAAATTGTAGGTAAGACCTTGTCATGGTCCAAAATGTAACCCAAACAACATGTTAAATTGTAGGTGAAACCGTTGTCATGGTCCATAATGTAACCCAAACAACATGTTAAATTGTAGGTAAAACCGTTGTCATGGTCCATAATGTAACCCAAACAATATGTTAAATTGTAGGTAAGACCTTGTCATGATCCATAATGTAACACAAACAACATGTTAAATTGTAGGCAAGACCGTTGTCATGGTCCATAATGTAACCCAAACAACATGTTAAATTGTAGGTAAGATCGTTGTCATGGTCCATAATGTAACCCAAACAATATGTTAAATTGTAGGTAAGGCGTTGTCATGGTCCATAATGTAACCCAAACAATATGTTAAATTGTAGGTAAGACCGTTGTCATGGTCCATAATGTAACTCAAACAACATGTTAAATTGTAGGTAAGACCTTGTCATGATCCATAATGTAACCCAAACAATATGATAAATTGTAGTTAAGACCTTGTCAAGGTCCAAAATGTAACCCAAACAATATGATAAATTGTAGGTAAGACCTTGTCATGGTTCAAAATGTAACCCAAACAATATGTTAAATTGTAGGTAAGACTGTTGTCATGGTCCATAATGTATCCCAAACAATATGATAAATTGTAGGTAAGATCGTTGTCATGGTCCATAATGTAACCCAAACAACATGTTAAATTGTAGGTAAGACCGTTGTCTTGATCCATAATGCAACCCAAACAACATGTTAAATTGTAGGTAAGACCGTTGTCATGGTCCATAATGTAACCCAAACAATATGTTAAATTGTAGGTAAGACCTTGTCATGATCCATAATGTAACCCAAACAACATGTTAAATTGTAGGTAAGACCGTTGTCATGGTCCATAATGTAACCCAAACAACATGTTAAATTGTAGGTAAGATCGTTGTCATGGTCCATAATGTAACCCAAACAATATTTTAAATTGTAGGTAAGACCGTTGTCTTGGTCCATAATGTAACCCAAACAATATGTTAAATTGTAGGTAAGACCGTTGTCATGGTCCATAATGTAACTCAATCACTATGTTAAATTGTAGGTAAGACCATGTCATGGTCCAAAATGTAACCCAAACAATATGATAAATTGTAGGTAAGACCTTGTCATGGTCCAAATTGTAACCCAAACAATATGTTAAATTGTAGGTAAGACTGTTGTCATGGTCCATAATGTATCCCAAACAATATGTTAAATTGTAGGTAAGACCTTGTCATGATCCATAATGTAACCCAAACAACATGTTAAATTGTGGGTAAGATCGTTGTCATGATCCATAATGTAACCCAAACAACATGTTAAATTGTAGGTAAGACCGTTGTCTTGATCCATAATGCAACCCAAACAACATGTTAAATTGTAGGTAAGACCTATGTCATGGTCCATAATGGAACTCGAACAACATGTTAAATTGTAGGTAAGACCTTGTCATGGTCCAAAATGTAACTCAAACAATATGATAAATTGTAGGTAAGACCTTGTCATGGTTGAAAATGTAACCCAAACAATATGTTAAATTGTAGGTAAGACTGTTGTCATGGTCCATAATGTAACCCAAACAACATGTTAAATTGTAGGTAAGACCGTTGTCATGGTCCATATTGTAACCCAAACAACATGTTAAATTGTAGGTAAGACCTTGTCATGGTCCATAATGTAACCCAAACAACATGTTAAATTGTAGGTAAGACCGTTGTCATGGTTCATAATGTAACCCAAACAACATGTTAAATTGTAGGTAATACCTTGTCTGTTGTAAGTCTTTCTTCTTTCTCTTCTTTTGTCAATGGTATTGTCTGTCGTCTGTCTTTCTTCTTTCTCTTCTTTTGTCATTGGTATTGTCTGTTGTCTGTCTTTCTTCTTTCTCTTCTTTTGTCAATGGTATTGTCTGTTGTTTGTCTTTCTTCTTTCTCTTCTTTTGTCATTGGTATTGTCTGTTGTCTGTATTTCTTCTTTCTCTTCTTTTGTCAATGGTATTGTCTGTTGTCTGTCTTTCTTCTTTCTCTTCTTTTGTCAATGGTATTGTCAGTTGTCTGTCTTTCTTCTTTCTCTTCTTTTGTCAATGGTATTGTCTGTTGTCTGTCTTTCTTCTTTCTCTTCTTTTGTCAATGGTATTGTCTGTTGTCTGTCTTTCTTCTTTCTCTTCTTTTGGCAATGATATTGTCTGTTGTCTGTCTTTCTTCTTTCTCTTCTTTTGGCAATGATATTGTCTGTTGTCTGTCTTTCTTCTTTCTCTTCTTTTGTCAATGGTATTGTCTGTTGTCTGTCTTTCTTCTTTCTCTTCTTTTGTCAATGGTATTGTCTGTTGTCTGTCTTTCTTCTTTCTCTTCTTTTGTCAATGGTATTGTGTGTTGTCTGTCTTACTTCTTTCTCTTCTTTTGTCAATGGTATTGTCTGTTGTCTGTCTTTCTTCGTACTCTTCTTTTGTCAATGGTATTGTGTGTTGTCTGTCTTTCTTCTTTCTCTTCTTTTGTCAATTGTATTGTCAGTTGTCTGTCTTTCTTCTTTCTCTTCTTTTGTCAATGGTATTGTCTGTCGTCTGTCTTTCTTCTTTCTCTTCTTTTGTCAATGGTATTGTCTGTTGTCTGTCTTTCTTCTTTTTCTTCTTTTGTCAATGGTATTGTCTGTTGTCTGTCTTTCTTCTTTCTCTTCTTTTGTCAATTGTATTGTCTGTTGTCTGTCTTTCCTCTTTTTCTTCTTTTGCCAATGGTATTGTCTGTTGTCTGTCTTTCTTCTTTTTCTTCTTTTGTCAATAGTATTGTCTGTTGTCTGTCTTTCTTCTTTCTCTTCCTTTGTCAATGGTATTGTCAGTTGTCTGTCTTTGTTCTTTTTCTTCTTTTGTCAATGGTATTGTCTGTTGTCTGTCTTTCTTCTGTCTCTTCTTTTGTCAATTGTATTGTCTGTTGTCTGTCTTTCCTCTTTTTCTTCTTTTGCCAATGGTATTGTCTGTTGTCTGTCTTTCTTCTTTTTCTTCTTTTGTCAATAGTATTGTCTATTGTCTGTCTTTCTTCTTTCTCTTCTTTTGTCAATGGTATTGTCAGTTGTCTGTCTTTCTTCTTTCTCTTCTTTTGTCAATGATATTGTCTGTTGTCTGTATTTCCTCTTTTTTTTCTTTTGCCAATGGTATTGTCTGTTGTCTGTCTTTCTTCTTTCTCTTCTTTTGTCAATGGTATTGTCTGTTGTCTGTCTTTCTTCTTTTTCTTCTTTTGTCAATGATATTGTCAGTTGACTGTCTTTCTTCTTTTTCTTCTTTTGTCAATGGTATTGTCTGTTGTCTGTCTTTCTTCTTTCTCTTCTTTTGCCAATGGTATTGTCTGTTGTCGGTCTTTCTTCTTTCTCTCCTTTTGTCAATAGTATTGTCTGTTGTCTGTCTTTCTTCTTTCTCTTCTTTTGTCAATGATATTGTCAGTTGTCTGTCTTTCTTATTTTTCTTCTTTTGTCAATGGTATTGTCTGTTGTCTGTCTCTTCTTTTGCCAATGGTATTGTCTGTCGTCTGTCTTTCTTCTTTCTCTTCTTTTGTCAATGGTATTGTCTGTCGTCTGTCTTTCTTCTTTCTCTTCTTTTGTCAATAGTATTGTCTGTTGTCTGTCTTTCTTCTTTCTCTTCTTTTGTCAATGGTATTGTCTGTCGTCTGTCTTTCTTCTTTCTCTTCTTTTGTCAATGGTATTGTCTGTTGTCTGTCTTTCTTCTTTCTTTTCTTTTGTCAATGGTATTGTCTGCTGTCTGTCTTTCTTCTTTCTCTTCGTTTGTCAATGGTATTGTCTGTTGTTTGTCTTTCTTCTTTCTCTTCTTTTGTCAATAGTATTGTCTGTTGTCTGTCTTTCTTCTTTCTCTTCTTTTTTTCAATTGTATTGTGTGTTGTCTGTCTTTCCTCTTTTTCTTCTTTTGCCAATGGTATTGTCTGTTGTCTGTCTTTCTTCTTTCTCTTCTTTTGTCAATAGTATTTTCTGTTGTCTGTCTTTCTTCTTTCTCTTCTTTTGTCAATGGTATTGTGTGTTGTCTGTCTTTCTTCTTTCTCTTCTTTTGTCAATGGTATTGTCTGTTGTCTGTCTTTCTTCTTTTTCTTCTTTTGTCAATAGTATTGTCTGTTGTCTGTCTTTCTTCTTTCTCTTGGTTTGTCAATTGTATTGTCAGTTGTCTGTCTTTCTTCTTTCTCTTCTTTTGTCAATGGTATTGTCTGTCGTCTGTCTTTCTTCTTTCTCTTGTTTTGTCAATGGTATTGTCTGTTGTCTGTCTTTCTTCTTTTTCTTCTTTTGTCAATGGTATTGTCTGGTCGTCTGTCTTTCTTCTTTCTCTTCTTTTGCCAATGGTATTGTCTGTTTTCTGTAATTCTTCTTTCTCTTCTTTTGTCAATGGTATTGTCAGTTGTCTGTCTTTCTTCTTTTTCTTCTTTTGTCAATGGTGTTGTCTGTTGTCTGTCTTTCTTCTTTCTCTTCTTTTGTCAATAGTATTGTCTGTTGTCTGTCTTTCTTCTTTCTCTTCTTTTGTCAATGGTATTGTCTGTTGTCTGTCTTTCTTCTTTCTCTTCTTTTGTCAATGGTATTGTCTGTTGTCTGTCTTTCTTCTTTCTCTTCTTTTGTCAATGGTATTGTCTGTTGTCTGTCTTTCTTCTTTCTCTTCTTTTGTCAATGGTATTGTCTGTTGTCTGTCTTTCTTCTTTCTCTTCTTTTGTCAATGGTATTGTCTGTTGTCTGTCTTTCTTCTTTCTCTTCTTTTGTCAATGGTATTGTCTGTTGTCTGTCTTTCTTCTTTCTCTTCTTTTGCCAATGGTATTGTCTGTTGTCGGTCTTTCTTCTTTCTCTCCTTTTGTCAATAGTATTGTCTGTTGTCTGTCTTTCTTCTTTCTCTTCTTTTGTCAATGATATTGTCAGTTGTCTGTTTTTCTTCTTTTTCTTCTTTTGTCAATGGTATTGTCTGTTGTCTGTCTCTTCTTTTGCCAATGGTATTGTCTGTCGTCTGTCTTTCTTCTTTCTCTTCTTTTGTCAATGGTATTGTCTGTCGTCTGTCTTTCTTCTTTCTCTTCTTTTGTCAATAGTATTGTCTGTTGTCTGTCTTTCTTCTTTCTCTTCTCTTGCCAATGGTATTGTCTGTTGTCTGTATTTCTTCTTTCTCTTCCTTTGTCAATGGTATTGTCAGTTATCTGTCTTTCTTCTTTTTCTTTTTTTGTCAATGGTATTGTCTGTTGTCTGTCTTTCTTCTTTCTCTTCTTTTGTCAATGGTATTGTCTGTCGTCTGTCTTTCTTCTTTCTCTTCTTTTGTCAATGGTATTGTCTGTTGTCTGTCTTTCTTCTTTCTTTTCTTTTGTCAATGGTATTGTCTGCTGTCTGTCTTTCTTCTTTCTCTTCGTTTGTCAATGGTATTGTCTGTTGTTTGTCTTTCTTCTTTCTCTTCTTTTGTCAATAGTATTGTCTGTTGTCTGTCTTTCTTCTTTCTCTTCTTTTTTTCAATTGTATTGTGTGTTGTCTGTCTTTCCTCTTTTTCTTCTTTTGCCAATGGTATTGTCTGTTGTCTGTCTTTCTTCTTTCTCTTCTTTTGTCAATAGTATTTTCTGTTGTCTGTCTTTCTTCTTTCTCTTCTTTTGTCAATGGTATTGTGTGTTGTCTGTCTTTCTTCTTTCTCTTCTTTTGTCAATGGTATTGTCTGTTGTCTGTCTTTTTTCTTTTTCTTCTTTTGTCAATAGTATTGTCTGTTGTCTGTCTTTCTTCTTTCTCTTCTTTTGTCAATTGTATTGTCAGTTGTCTGTCTTTCTTCTTTCTCTTCTTTTGTCAATGGTATTGTCTGTCGTCTGTCTTTCTTCTTTCTCTTGTTTTGTCAATGGAATTGTCTGTTGTCTGTCTTTCTTCTTTTTCTTCTTTTGTCAATGGTATTGTCTGGTCGTCTGTCTTTCTTCTTTCTCTTCTTTTGCCAATGGTATTGTCTGTTTTCTGTAATTCTTCTTTCTCTTCTTTTGTCAATGGTATTGTCAGTTGTCTGTCTTTGTTCTTTTTCTTCTTTTGTCAATGGTGTTGTCTGTTGTCTGTCTTTCTTCTTTCTCTTCTTTTGTCAATAGTATTGTCTGTTGTCTGTCTTTCTTCTTTCTCTTCTTTTGTCAATGGTATTGTCTGTTGTCTGTCTTTCTTCTTTCTCTTCTTTTGTCAATGGTATTGTCTGTTGTCTGTCTTTCTTCTTTCTCTTCTTTTGTCAATGGTATTGTCTGTTGTCTGTCTTTCTTCTTTCTCTTCTTTTGTCAATAGTATTGTCTGTTGTCTGTCTTTCTTCTTTCTCTTCTTTTGTCAATGGTATTGTCTGTTGTCTGTCTTTCTTCTTTCTCTTCTTTTGTCAATGGTATTGTCTGTTGTCTGTCTTTCTTCTTTCTCTTCTTTTGTCAATGGTATTTTCTGTTGTCTGTCTTTCTTCTTTCTCTTCTTTTGTCAATGGTATTGTGTGTTGTCTGTCTTTCTTCTTTCTCTTCTTTTGTCAATGGTATTGTCTGTTGTCTGTCTTTCTTCGTACTCTTCTTTTGTCAATGGTATTGTGTGTTGTCTGTCTTTCTTCTTTCTCTTCTTTTGTCAATGGTATTGTCTGTTGTCTGTCTTTCTTCTTTCTCTTCTTTTGTCAATGGTATTGCCTGTTGTCTGTCTTTCTTCTTTCTCTTCTTTTGTCAATGGTATTGTCTGTTGTCTGTCTTTCTTCTTTCTCTTCTTTTGTCAATGGTATTGTGTGTTGTCTGTCTTTCTTCTTTCTCTTCTTTTGTCAATGGTATTGTCTGTTGTCTGTCTTTCTTCGTACTCTTCTTTTGTCAATGGTATTGTGTGTTGTCTGTTTTTCTTCTTTCTCTTCTTTTGTCAATTGTATTGTCAGTTGTCTGTCTTTCTTCTTTCTCTTCTTTTGTCAATGGTATTGTCAGTCGTCTGTCTTTCTTCTTTCTCTTCTTTTGTCAATGGTATTGTCTGTTGTCTGTCTTTCTTCTTTTTCTTCTTTTGTCAATGGTATTGTCTGGTCGTCTGTCTTTCTTCTTTCTCTTCTTTTGCCAATGGTATTGTCTGTTGTCTGTAATTCTTCTTTTTCTTCTTTTGTCAATGGTATTGTCTGTTGTCTGTCTTTCTTCTTTCTCTTCTTTTGTCAATTGTATTGTCAGTTGTCTGTCTTTGTTCTTTTTCTTCTTTTATCAATGGTATTGTCTGTTGTCTGTCTTTCCTCTTTTTCTTATTTTGCCTATGGTATTGTCTGTTGTCTGTCTTTCTTCTTTCTCTTCTTTTGTCAATGGTATTGTCAGTTGTCTGTCTTTCTTCTTTCTCTTCTTTTGTCAATGATATTGTCTGTTGTCTGTATTTCCCCTTTTTCTTCTTTTGCCAATGGTATTGTCTGTTGTCTGTCTTTCTTCTTTCTCTTCTTTTGTCAATGGTATTGTCTGCTGTCTGTCTTTCTTCTTTTTCTTCTTTTGTCAATTGTATTGTCAGTTGTCTGTCTTTCTTCTTTCTCTTCTTTTGTCAATGGTATTGTCTGCTGTCTGTCTTTCTTCTTTCTCTTCTTTTGTCAATGGTATTGTCTGTTGTCTGTCTTTCTTCTTTCTCTTCTTTTGTCAATAGTATTGTCTGTTGTCTGTCTTTCTTCTTTCTCTTCTTTTTTCAATTGTATTGTGTGTTGTCTGTCTTTCCTCTTTTTCTTCTTTTGCCAATGGTATTGTCTGTTGTCTGTCTTTTTTCTTTCTCTTCTTTTGTCAATTGTATTGTCAGTTGTCTGTCTTTCTTCTTTCTCTTGTTTTGTCAATGGTAGTGTCTGTTGTCTGTCTTACTTCTTTTTCTTCTTTTGTCAATGGTATTGTCTGGTCGTCTGTCTTTCTTCTTTCTCTTCTTTTGTCAATTGTATTGTCTGTCGTCTGTCTTTCTTCTTTCTCTTCTTTTGTCAATAGTATTGTCTGTTGTCTGTCTTTCTTCTTTCTCTTCTTTTGTCAATTGTATTGTGTGTTGTCTGTCTTTCCTCTTTTTCTTCTTTTGCCAATGGTATTGTCTGTTGTCTGTCTTTCTTCTTTCTCTTCTTTTGTCAATGGTATTGTCTGTTGTCTGTATTTCTTCTTTCTCTTCTTTTGTCAATGGTGTCGTCAGTTGTCTGTCTTTCTTCTTTCTCTTCTTTTGTCAATGGTATTGTCTGTTGTCTGTCTTTCTTCTTTCTCTTCTTTTGTCAATGGTATTGTCTGTTGTCTGTCTTTCTTCTTTCTCTTCTTTTGTCAATAGTATTGTCTGTTGTCTGTCTTTCTTCTTTCTCTTCTTTTGTCAATGGTATTGTCTGTTGTCTGTCTTTCTTCTTTCTCTTCTTTTGTCAATGGTATTGTCTGTTGTCTGTCTTTCTTCTTTCTCTTCTTTTGTCAATGGTATTTTCTGTTGTCTGTCTTTCTTCTTTCTCTTCTTTTGCCAATGGTATTGTGTGTTGTCTGTCTTTCTTCTTTCTCTTCTTTTGTCAATGGTATTGTCTGTTGTCTGTCTTTCTTCGTACTCTTCTTTTGTCAATGGTATTGTGTGTTGTCTGTCTTTCTTCTTTCTCTTCTTTTGTCAATGGTATTGTCTGTTGTCTGTCTTTCTTCTTTCTCTTCTTTTGTCAATGGTATTGCCTGTTGTCTGTCTTTCTTCTTTCTCTTCTTTTGTCAATGGTATTGTCTGTTGTCTGTCTTTCTTCTTTCTCTTCTTTTGTCAATGGTATTGTGTGTTGTCTGTCTTTCTTCTTTCTCTTCTTTTGTCAATGGTATTGTCTGTTGTCTGTCTTTCTTCGTACTCTTCTTTTGTCAATGGTATTGTGTGTTGTCTGTTTTTCTTCTTTCTCTTCTTTTGTCAATTGTATTGTCAGTTGTCTGTCTTTCTTCTTTCTCTTCTTTTGTCAATGGTATTGTCAGTCGTCTGTCTTTCTTCTTTCTCTTCTTTTGTCAATGGTATTGTCTGTTGTCTGTCTTTCTTCTTTTTCTTCTTTTGTCAATGGTATTGTCTGGTCGTCTGTCTTTCTTCTTTCTCTTCTTTTGCCAATGGTATTGTCTGTTGTCTGTAATTCTTCTTTTTCTTCTTTTGTCAATGGTATTGTCTGTTGTCTGTCTTTCTTCTTTCTCTTCTTTTGTCAATTGTATTGTCAGTTGTCTGTCTTTGTTCTTTTTCTTCTTTTATCAATGGTATTGTCTGTTGTCTGTCTTTCCTCTTTTTCTTATTTTGCCTATGGTATTGTCTGTTGTCTGTCTTTCTTCTTTCTCTTCTTTTGTCAATGGTATTGTCAGTTGTCTGTCTTTCTTCTTTCTCTTCTTTTGTCAATGATATTGTCTGTTGTCTGTATTTCCCCTTTTTCTTCTTTTGCCAATGGTATTGTCTGTTGTCTGTCTTTCTTCTTTCTCTTCTTTTGTCAATGGTATTGTCTGCTGTCTGTCTTTCTTCTTTTTCTTCTTTTGTCAATTGTATTGTCAGTTGTCTGTCTTTCTTCTTTCTCTTCTTTTGTCAATGGTATTGTCTGCTGTCTGTCTTTCTTCTTTCTCTTCTTTTGTCAATGGTATTGTCTGTTGTCTGTCTTTCTTCTTTCTCTTCTTTTGTCAATAGTATTGTCTGTTGTCTGTCTTTCTTCTTTCTCTTCTTTTTTCAATTGTATTGTGTGTTGTCTGTCTTTCCTCTTTTTCTTCTTTTGCCAATGGTATTGTCTGTTGTCTGTCTTTTTTCTTTCTCTTCTTTTGTCAATTGTATTGTCAGTTGTCTGTCTTTCTTCTTTCTCTTCTTTTGTCAATGATATTGTCTGTCGTCTGTCTTTCTTCTTTCTCTTGTTTTGTCAATGGTAGTGTCTGTTGTCTGTCTTACTTCTTTTTCTTCTTTTGTCAATGGTATTGTCTGGTCGTCTGTCTTTCTTCTTTCTCTTCTTTTGTCAATTGTATTGTCTGTCGTCTGTCTTTCTTCTTTCTCTTCTTTTGTCAATAGTATTGTCTGTTGTCTGTCTTTCTTCTTTCTCTTCTTTTGTCAATTGTATTGTGTGTTGTCTGTCTTTCCTCTTTTTGTTCTTTTGCCAATGGTATTGTCTGTTGTCTGTCTTTCTTCTTTCTCTTCTTTTGTCAATGGTATTGTCTGTTGTCTGTATTTCTTCTTTCTCTTCTTTTGTCAATGGTGTCGTCAGTTGTCTGTCTTTCTTCTTTCTCTTCTTTTGTCAATGGTATTGTCTGTTGTCTGTCTTTCTTCTTTCTCTTCTTTTGTCAATGGTATTGTCTGTTGTCTGTCTTTCTTCTTTCTCTTCTTTTGTCAATAGTATTGTCTGTTGTCTGTCTTTCTTCTTTCTCTTCTTTTGTCAATGGTATTGTCTGTTGTCTGTCTTTCTTCTTTCTCTTCTTTTGTCAATGGTATTGTCTGTTGTCTGTCTTTCTTCTTTCTCTTCTTTTGTCAATGGTATTTTCTGTTGTCTGTCTTTCTTCTTTCTCTTCTTTTGTCAATGGTATTGTGTGTTGTCTGTCTTTCTTCTTTCTCTTCTTTTGTCAATGGTATTGTCTGTTGTCTGTCTTTCTTCGTACTCTTCTTTTGTCAATGGTATTGTGTGTTGTCTGTCTTTCTTCTTTCTCTTCTTTTGTCAATGGTATTGTCTGTTGTCTGTCTTTCTTCTTTCTCTTCTTTTGTCAATGGTATTGCCTGTTGTCTGTCTTTCTTCTTTCTCTTCTTTTGTCAATGGTATTGTCTGTTGTCTGTCTTTCTTCTTTCTCTTCTTTTGTCAATGGTATTGTGTGTTGTCTGTCTTTCTTCTTTCTCTTCTTTTGTCAATGGTATTGTCTGTTGTCTGTCTTTCTTCGTACTCTTCTTTTGTCAATGGTATTGTGTGTTGTCTGTTTTTCTTCTTTCTCTTCTTTTGTCAATTGTATTGTCAGTTGTCTGTCTTTCTTCTTTCTCTTCTTTTGTCAATGGTATTGTCAGTCGTCTGTCTTTCTTCTTTCTCTTCTTTTGTCAATGGTATTGTCTGTTGTCTGTCTTTCTTCTTTTTCTTCTTTTGTCAATGGTATTGTCTGGTCGTCTGTCTTTCTTCTTTCTCTTCTTTTGCCAATGGTATTGTCTGTTGTCTGTAATTCTTCTTTTTCTTCTTTTGTCAATGGTATTGTCTGTTGTCTGTCTTTCTTCTTTCTCTTCTTTTGTCAATTGTATTGTCAGTTGTCTGTCTTTGTTCTTTTTCTTCTTTTATCAATGGTATTGTCTGTTGTCTGTCTTTCCTCTTTTTCTTATTTTGCCTATGGTATTGTCTGTTGTCTGTCTTTCTTCTTTCTCTTCTTTTGTCAATGGTATTGTCAGTTGTCTGTCTTTCTTCTTTCTCTTCTTTTGTCAATGATATTGTCTGTTGTCTGTATTTCCCCTTTTTCTTCTTTTGCCAATGGTATTGTCTGTTGTCTGTCTTTCTTCTTTCTCTTCTTTTGTCAATGGTATTGTCTGCTGTCTGTCTTTCTTCTTTTTCTTCTTTTGTCAATTGTATTGTCAGTTGTCTGTCTTTCTTCTTTCTCTTCTTTTGTCAATGGTATTGTCTGCTGTCTGTCTTTCTTCTTGCTCTTCTTTTGTCAATGGTATTGTCTGTTGTCTGTCTTTCTTCTTTCTCTTCTTTTGTCAATAGTATTGTCTGTTGTCTGTCTTTCTTCTTTCTCTTCTTTTTTCAATTGTATTGTGTGTTGTCTGTCTTTCCTCTTTTTCTTCTTTTGCCAATGGTATTGTCTGTTGTCTGTCTTTTTTCTTTCTCTTCTTTTGTCAATTGTATTGTCAGTTGTCTGTCTTTCTTCTTTCTCTTCTTTTGTCAATGATATTGTCTGTCGTCTGTCTTTCTTCTTTCTCTTGTTTTGTCAATGGTAGTGTCTGTTGTCTGTCTTACTTCTTTTTCTTCTTTTGTCAATGGTATTGTCTGGTCGTCTGTCTTTCTTCTTTCTCTTCTTTTGTCAATTGTATTGTCTGTCGTCTGTCTTTCTTCTTTCTCTTCTTTTGTCAATAGTATTGTCTGTTGTCTGTCTTTCTTCTTTCTCTTCTTTTGTCAATTGTATTGTGTGTTGTCTGTCTTTCCTCTTTTTCTTCTTTTGCCAATGGTATTGTCTGTTGTCTGTCTTTCTTCTTTCTCTTCTTTTGTCAATGGTATTGTCTGTTGTCTGTCTTTCTTCTTTCTCTTCTTTTGTCAATGGTATAGTCAGTTGTCTGTCTTTCTTCTTTCTCTTCTTTTGTCAATGGTATAGTCAGTTGTCTGTCTTTCTTCTTTTTCTTCTTTTGCCAATGGTATTGTCTGTTGTCTGTATTTCTTCTTTCTCTTCTTTTGTCAATGGTGTCGTCAGTTGTCTGTCTTTCTTCTTTCTCTTCTTTTGTCAATGGTATTGTCTGTTGTCTGTCTTTCTTCTTTCTCTTCTTTTGTCAATGGTATTGTCTGTTGTCTGTCTTTCTTCTTTCTCTTCTTTTGTCAATAGTATTGTCTGTTGTCTGTCTTTCTTCTTTCTCTTCTTTTGTCAATGGTATTGTCTGTTGTCTGTCTTTCTTCTTTCTCTTCTTTTGTCAATGGTATTGTCTGTTGTCTGTCTTTCTTCTTTCTCTTCTTTTGTCAATGGTATTTTCTGTTGTCTGTCTTTCTTCTTTCTCTTCTTTTGTCAATGGTATTGTGTGTTGTCTGTCTTTCTTCTTTCTCTTCTTTTGTCAATGGTATTGTATGTTGTCTGTCTTTCTTCGTACTCTTCTTTTGTCAATGGTATTGTGTGTTGTCTGTCTTTCTTCTTTCTCTTCTTTTGTCAATGGTATTGTCTGTTGTCTGTCTTTCTTCTTTCTCTTCTTTTGTCAATGGTATTGTGTGTTGTCTGTCTTTCTTCTTTCTCTTCTTTTGTCAATGGTATTGTCTGTTGTCTGTCTTTCTTCGTACTCTTCTTTTGTCAATGGTATTGTGTGTTGTCTGTTTTTCTTCTTTCTCTTCTTTTGTCAATTGTATTGTCAGTTGTCTGTCTTTCTTCTTTCTCTTCTTTTGTCAATGGTATTGTCAGTCGTCTGTCTTTCTTCTTTCTCTTCTTTTGTCAATGGTATTGTCTGTTGTCTGTCTTTCTTCTTTTTCTTCTTTTGTCAATGGTATTGTCTGGTCGTCTGTCTTTCTTCTTTCTCTTCTTTTGCCAATGGTATTGTCTGTTGTCTGTAATTCTTCTTTTTCTTCTTTTGTCAATGGTATTGTCTGTTGTCTGTCTTTCTTCTTTCTCTTCTTTTGTCAATTGTATTGTCAGTTGTCTGTCTTTGTTCTTTTTCTTCTTTTATCAATGGTATTGTCTGTTGTCTGTCTTTCCTCTTTTTCTTATTTTGCCTATGGTATTGTCTGTTGTCTGTCTTTCTTCTTTCTCTTCTTTTGTCAATGGTATTGTCAGTTGTCTGTCTTTCTTCTTTCTCTTCTTTTGTCAATGATATTGTCTGTTGTCTGTATTTCCCCTTTTTCTTCTTTTGCCAATGGTATTGTCTGTTGTCTGTCTTTCTTCTTTCTCTTCTTTTGTCAATGGTATTGTCTGCTGTCTGTCTTTCTTCTTTTTCTTCTTTTGTCAATTGTATTGTCAGTTGTCTGTCTTTCTTCTTTCTCTTCTTTTGTCAATGGTATTGTCTGCTGTCTGTCTTTCTTCTTTCTCTTCTTTTGTCAATGGTATTGTCTGTTGTCTGTCTTTCTTCTTTCTCTTCTTTTGTCAATAGTATTGTCTGTTGTCTGTCTTTCTTCTTTCTCTTCTTTTTTCAATTGTATTGTGTGTTGTCTGTCTTTCCTCTTTTTCTTCTTTTGCCAATGGTATTGTCTGTTGTCTGTCTTTTTTCTTTCTCTTCTTTTGTCAATTGTATTGTCAGTTGTCTGTCTTTCTTCTTTCTCTTCTTTTGTCAATGATATTGTCTGTCGTCTGTCTTTCTTCTTTCTCTTGTTTTGTCAATGGTAGTGTCTGTTGTCTGTCTTACTTCTTTTTCTTCTTTTGTCAATGGTATTGTCTGGTCGTCTGTCTTTCTTCTTTCTCTTCTTTTGTCAATTGTATTGTCTGTCGTCTGTCTTTCTTCTTTCTCTTCTTTTGTCAATAGTATTGTCTGTTGTCTGTCTTTCTTCTTTCTCTTCTTTTGTCAATTGTATTGTGTGTTGTCTGTCTTTCCTCTTTTTCTTCTTTTGCCAATGGTATTGTCTGTTGTCTGTCTTTCTTCTTTCTCTTCTTTTGTCAATGGTATTGTCTGTTGTCTGTATTTCTTCTTTCTCTTCTTTTGTCAATGGTGTCGTCAGTTGTCTGTCTTTCCTCTTTTTCTTCTTTTGCCAATGGTATTGTCTGTTGTCTGTCTTTCCTCTTTTTCTTCTTTTGTCAATGACATTGTCTGTTGTCTGTCTTTCTTCTTTCTCTTCTTTTGTCAATGGTATTGTCAGTTGTCTGTCTTTCTTCTTTTTCTTCTTTTGTCAATGGTGTCGTCAGTTGTCTGTCTTTCTGCTTTTTCTTCTTTTGCCAATGGTATTGTCTGTTGTCTGTCTTTCCTCATTTTCTTCTTTTGTCAATGACATTGTCTGTTGTCTGTCTTTCTTCTTTTTCTTCTTTTGTCAATGGTATTGTCAGTTGTCTGTCTTTCTTCTTTTTCTTCTTTTGTCAATGGTATTGTCTGTTGTCTGTCTTTCTTCTTTCTCTTCTTTTGTCAATGGTATTGTCAGTTGTCTGTCTTTCTTTTTTCTATTCTTTTGCCAATGGTATTGTCTGTTGTCTGTCTTTCTTCTTTTTCTTCTTTTGTCAATGGTATTGTCTGTTGTCTGTCTTTCTTCTTTCTCTTCTTTTGTCAATGGTATTGTCAGTTGTCTGTCTTTCTTTTTTCTATTCTGTTGCCAATGGTATTGTCTGTTGTCTGTCTTTCTTCTTTTTCTTCTTTTGTCAATCTTATTGTCAGTTGTCTGTTTTTCTTTTTTCTATTCTTTTGTCAATGGTATTGTCTGTTGTCTGTCTTTCTTCTTTCTCTCCTTATGTCAATGGTATTGTCAGTTGTCTGTCTTTCTTCTTTTTCTTCTTTTGTCAATGGTGTTGTCAGTTGTCTGTCTTTCTTCTTTTTCTTCTTTTGTCAAAGGTGTTGTCAGTTGTCTGTCTTTCTTCTTTTTCTTCTTTTGTTAATGGTATTGTCTGTTGTCTGTCTTTCTTCTTTCTCTTCTCTTGCCAATGGTATTGTCTGTTGTCTGTCTTTCTTTTTTCTATTCTTTTGTCAATGGTATTGTCAGTTTTCTGTCTTTCTTCTTTTTCTTCTTTTGCCAATGGTATTGTCAGTCGTCTGTCTTTCTTTTTTCTCTTCTTTTGTCAATAGTATTGTCTGTCGTCTGTATTTCTTCTTTCTCTTCTTTTGTCAATGGTATTGTCAGTTGTCTGTCTTTCTTCTTTTTCTTCTTTTGTCAATGGTATAGTCAGTTGTCTGTCTTTCTTCTTTCTCTTCTTTTGTCAATGGTATAATCAGTTGTCTGTCTTTCTTCTTTCTCTTCTTTTGTCAATGGTATAGTCAGTTGTCTGTCTTTCTTCTTTTTCTTCTTTTGCCAATGGTATTGTCTGTTTTCTGTCTTTCTTCTTTTACTTCTTTTGTCAATGGTATAGTCAGTTGTCTGTCTTTATTCTTTCTCTTCTTTTGTCAATGGTATAGTCAGTTGTCTGTCTTTCTTCTTTCTCCTCTTTTGTCAATGGTATTGTCTGTTGTCTGTCTTTCTTCTTTTTCTTCTTTTGTCAATGGTATTGTCTGTTGTCTGTCTTTCTTCTTTCTCTTCTTTTGTAAATGACATTGTCTGTTGTCTGTGTTTCTTCTTTCTCTTCTTTTGTCAATGGTATTGTCTGTTGTTGGTCTTTCCTCTTTTTCTTCTTTTGCCAATGGTATTGTCTGTTGTTCGTCTTTCTTCTTTCTCTTCTTTTGCCAATGGTATTGTCTGTTGTCTGTCTTTCTTCTTTTTCTTCTTTTGTCAATGGTATTGTCTGTTGTCTGTCTTTCTTCTTTCTCTTCTTTTGTCAATGGTATTGTCAGTTGTCTGTCTTTCTTTTTTCTATTCTTTTGCCAATGGTATTGTCTGTTGTCTGTCTTTCTTCTTTTTCTTCTTTTGCCAATGGTATTGTCTGTTGACTGTCTTTCTTCTTTTTCTTCTTTTGTCAATTGTATTGTCAGTTGTCTGTCTTTCTTTTTTCTATTCTTTTGTCAATGGTATTGTCTGTTGTCTGTCTTTCTTCTTTCTCTCCTTTTGTCAATGGTATTGTCAGTTGTCTGTCTTTCTTCTTTTTCTTCTTTTGTCAATGGTGTTGTCAGTTGTCTGTCTTTCTTCTTTTTCTTCTTTTGTCAAAGGTGTTGTCAGTTGTCTGTCTTTCTTCTTTTTCTTCTTTTGTTAATGGTATTGTCTGTTGTCTGTCTTTCTTCTTTCTCTTCTCTTGCCAATGGTATTGTCTGTTGTCTGTCTTTCTTTTTTCTCTTCTTTTGTCAATGGTATTGTCAGTTGTCTGTCTTTCTTCTTTTTCTTCTTTTGCCAATGGTATTGTCAGTCGTCTGTCTTTCTTTTTTCTCTTCTTTTGTCAATAGTATTGTCTGTCGTCTGTCTTTCTTTTTTCTCTTCTTTTGTCAATGGTATTGTCTGTCGTCTGTCTTTCTTCTTTCTCTTGTTTTGTCAATGGTATTGTCTGTCGTCTGTCTTTCTTCTTTTTCTTCTTTTGTCAATGGTATTGTCTGGTCGTCTGTCTTTCTTCTTTCTCTTCTTTTGCCAATGGTATTGTCTGTTTTCTGTAATTCTTCTTTCTCTTCTTTTGTCAATGGTATTGTCAGTTGTCTGTCTTTGTTCTTTTTCTTCTTTTGTCAATGGTGTTGTCTGTTGTCTGTCTTTCTTCTTTCTCTTCTTTTGTCAATAGTATTGTCTGTTGTCTGTCTTTCTTCTTTCTCTTCTTTTGTCAATGGTATTGTCTGTTGTCTGTCTTTCTTCTTTCTCTTCTTTTGTCAATGGTATTGTCTGTTGTCTGTCTTTCTTCTTTCTCTTCTTTTGTCAATGGTATTGTCTGTTGTCTGTCTTTCTTCTTTCTCTTCTTTTGTCAATAGTATTGTCTGTTGTCTGTCTTTCTTCTTTCTCTTCTTTCGTCAATGGTATTGTCTGTTGTCTGTCTTTCTTCTTTCTCTTCTTTTGACAATGGTATTGCCTGTTGTCTGTCTTTCTTCTTTCTCTTCTTTTGTCAATGGTATTGTGTGTTGTCTGTCTTTCTTCTTTCTCTTCTTTTGTCAATGGTATTGTCTGTTGTCTGTCTTTCTTCGTACTCTTCTTTTGTCAATGGTATTGTGTGTTGTCTGTTTTTCTTCTTTCTCTTCTTTTGTCAATTGTATTGTCAGTTGTCTGTCTTTCTTCTTTCTCTTCTTTTGTCAATGGTATTGTCAGTCGTCTGTCTTTCTTCTTTCTCTTCTTTTGTCAATGGTATTGTCTGTTGTCTGTCTTTCTTCTTTCTCTTCTTTTGTCAATGGTATTGTCAGTTGTCTGTCTTTCTTCTTTCTCTTCTTTTGTCAATGATATTGTCTGTTGTCTGTATTTCCCCTTTTTCTTCTTTTGCCAATGGTATTGTCTGTTGTCTGTCTTTCTTCTTTCTCTTCTTTTGTCAATGGTATTGTCTGCTGTCTGTCTTTCTTCTTTTTCTTCTTTTGTCAATTGTATTGTCAGTTGTCTGTCTTTCTTCTTTCTCTTCTTTTGTCAATGGTATTGTCTGCTGTCTGTCTTTCTTCTTTCTCTTCTTTTGTCAATGGTATTGTTTGTTGTCTGTCTTTCTTCTTTCTCTTCTTTTGTCAATAGTATTGTCTGTTGTCTGTCTTTCTTCTTTCTCTTCTTTTGTCAATGGTATTGTCTGTTGTCTGTCTTTCTTCTTTCTCTTCTTTTGTCAATAGTATTGTCTGTTGTCTGTCTTTCTTCTTTCTCTTCTTATGTCAATGGTATTGTCTGTTGTCTGTCTTTCTTTTTTCTCTTCTTTTGTCAATAGTATTGTCTGTCGTCTGTCTTTCTTTTTTCTCTTCTTTTGTCAATGGTATTGTCTGTCGTCTGTCTTTCTTCTTTCTCTTGTTTTGTCAATGGTATTGTCTGTCGTCTGTCTTTCTTCTTTTTCTTCTTTTGTCAATGGTATTGTCTGGTCGTCTGTCTTTCTTCTTTCTCTTCTTTTGCCAATGGTATTGTCTGTTTTCTGTAATTCTTCTTTCTCTTCTTTTGTCAATGGTATTGTCAGTTGTCTGTCTTTGTTCTTTTTCTTCTTTTGTCAATGGTGTTGTCTGTTGTCTGTCTTTCTTCTTTCTCTTCTTTTGTCAATAGTATTGTCTGGTCGTCTGTCTTTCTTCTTTCTCTTCTTTTGCCAATGGTATTGTCTGTTTTCTGTAATTCTTCTTTCTCTTCTTTTGTCAATGGTATTGTCAGTTGTCTGTCTTTGTTCTTTTTCTTCTTTTGTCAATGGTGTTGTCTGTTGTCTGTCTTTCTTCTTTTTCTTCTTTTGTCAATGGTATTGTCTGGTCGTCTGTCTTTCTTCTTTCTCTTCTTTTGCCAATGGTATTGTCTGTTGTCTGTAATTCTTCTTTTTCTTCTTTTGTCAATGGTATTGTCTGTTGTCTGTCTTTCTTCTTTCTCTTCTTTTGTCAATTGTATTGTCAGTTGTCTGTCTTTGTTCTTTTTCTTCTTTTATCAATGGTATTGTCTGTTGTCTGTCTTTCCTCTTTTTCTTATTTTGCCTATGGTATTGTCTGTTGTCTGTCTTTCTTCTTTCTCTTCTTTTGTCAATGGTATTGTCAGTTGTCTGTCTTTCTTCTTTCTCTTCTTTTGTCAATGATATTGTCTGTTGTCTGTATTTCCCCTTTTTCTTCTTTTGCCAATGGTATTGTCTGTTGTCTGTCTTTCTTCTTTCTCTTCTTTTGTCAATGGTATTGTCTGCTGTCTGTCTTTCTTCTTTTTCTTCTTTTGTCAATTGTATTGTCAGTTGTCTGTCTTTCTTCTTTCTCTTCTTTTGTCAATGGTATTGTCTGCTGTCTGTCTTTCTTCTTTCTCTTCTTTTGTCAATAGTATTGTCTGGTCGTCTGTCTTTCTTCTTTCTCTTCTTTTGCCAATGGTATTGTCTGTTTTCTGTAATTCTTCTTTCTCTTCTTTTGTCAATGGTATTGTCAGTTGTCTGTCTTTGTTCTTTTTCTTCTTTTGTCAATGGTGTTGTCTGTTGTCTGTCTTTCTTCTTTTTCTTCTTTTGTCAATGGTATTGTCTGGTCGTCTGTCTTTCTTCTTTCTCTTCTTTTGCCAATGGTATTGTCTGTTGTCTGTAATTCTTCTTTTTCTTCTTTTGTCAATGGTATTGTCTGTTGTCTGTCTTTCTTCTTTCTCTTCTTTTGTCAATTGTATTGTCAGTTGTCTGTCTTTGTTCTTTTTCTTCTTTTATCAATGGTATTGTCTGTTGTCTGTCTTTCCTCTTTTTCTTATTTTGCCTATGGTATTGTCTGTTGTCTGTCTTTCTTCTTTCTCTTCTTTTGTCAATGGTATTGTCAGTTGTCTGTCTTTCTTCTTTCTCTTCTTTTGTCAATGATATTGTCTGTTGTCTGTATTTCCCCTTTTTCTTCTTTTGCCAATGGTATTGTCTGTTGTCTGTCTTTCTTCTTTCTCTTCTTTTGTCAATGGTATTGTCTGCTGTCTGTCTTTCTTCTTTTTCTTCTTTTGTCAATTGTATTGTCAGTTGTCTGTCTTTCTTCTTTCTCTTCTTTTGTCAATGGTATTGTCTGCTGTCTGTCTTTCTTCTTTCTCTTCTTTTGTCAATGGTATTGTCTGTTGTCTGTCTTTCTTCTTTCTCTTCTTTTGTCAATAGTATTGTCTGTTGTCTGTCTTTCTTCTTTCTCTTCTTTTTTCAATGGTATTGTCTGTTGTCTGTCTTTCTTCTTTTTCTTCTTTTGTCAATAGTATTGTCTGTTGTCTGTCTTTCTTCTTTCTCTTCTTTTGTCAATTGTATTGTCAGTTGTCTGTCTTTCTTCTTTCTCTTCTTTTGTCAATGATATTGTCTGTCGTCTGTCTTTCTTCTTTCTCTTCTTTTGTCAATGGTATTGTCTGTTGTCTGTATTTCTTCTTACTCTTCTTTTGTCAATGGTGTCGTCAGTTGTCTGTCTTTCCTCTTTTTCTTCTTTTGCCAATGGTATTGTCTGTTGTCTGTCTTTCCTCTTTTTCTTCTTTTGTCAATGACATTGTCTGTTGTCTGTCTTTCTTCTTTCTCTTCTTTTGTCAATGGTATTGTCAGTTGTCTGTCTTTCTTCTTTTTCTTCTTTTGTCAATGGTATTGTCTGTTGTCTGTCTTTCTTCTTTCTCTTCTTTTGTCAATGGTGTCGTTAGTTGTCTGTCTTTCCGCTTTTTCTTCTTTTGCCAATGGTATTGTCTGTTGTCTGTCTTTCCTCATTTTCTTCTTTTGTCAATGACATTGTCTGTTGTCTGTCTTTCTTCTTTCTCTTCTTTTGTCAATGGTATTGTCAGTTGTCTGTCTTTCTTCTTTTTCTTCTTTTGTCAATGGTATTGTCTGTTGTCTGTCTTTCTTCTTTCTCTTCTTTTGTCAATGGTATTGTCAGTTGTCTGTCTTTCTTTTTTCTATTCTTTTGCCAATGGTATTGTCTGTTGTCTGTCTTTCTTCTTTTTCTTCTTTTGTCAATGGTATTGTCTGTTGTCTGTCTTTCTTCTTTCTCTTCTTTTGTCAATGGTATTGTCAGTTGTCTGTCTTTCTTTTTTCTATTCTGTTGCCAATGGTATTGTCTGTTGTCTGTCTTTCTTCTTTTTCTTCTTTTGTCAATTGTATTGTCAGTTTTCTGTCTTTCTTTTTTCTATTCTTTTGTCAATGGTATTGTCTGTTTTCTGTCTTTCTTCTTTCTCTCCTTTTGTCAATGGTATTGTCAGTTGTCTGTCTTTCTTCTTTTTCTTCTTTTGTCAATGGTGTTGTCAGTTGTCTGTCTTTCTTCTTTTTCTTCTTTTGTCAAAGGTGTTGTCAGTTGTCTGTCTTTCTTCTTTTTCTTCTTTTGTTAATGGTATTGTCTGTTGTCTGTCTTTCTTCTTTCTCTTCTCTTGCCAATGGTATTGTCAGTTGTCTGTCTTTCTTTTTTCTCTTCTTTTGTCAATGGTATTGTCAGTTGTCTGTCTTTCTTCTTTTTCTTCTTTTGCCAATGGTATTGTCAGTCGTCTGTCTTTCTTTTTTCTCTTCTTTTGTCAATAGTATTGTCTGTCGTCTGTCTTTCTTTTTTCTCTTCTTTTGTCAATGGTATTGTCTGTCGTCTGTATTTCTTCTTTCTCTTCTTTTGTCAATGGTATTGTCAGTTGTCTGTCTTTCTTCTTTTTCTTCTTTTGTCAATGGTGTTGTCAGTTGTCTGTCTTTCTTCTTTTTCTTCTTTTGTCAAAGGTGTTGTCAGTTGTCTGTCTTTCTTCTTTTTCTTCTTTTGTTAATGGTATTGTCTGTTGTCTGTCTTTCTTCTTTCTCTTCTCTTGCCAATGGTATTGTCTGTTGTCTGTCTTTCTTTTTTCTATTCTTTTGTCAATGGTATTGTCAGTTTTCTGTCTTTCTTCTTTTTCTTCTTTTGCCAATGGTATTGTCAGTCGTCTGTCTTTCTTTTTTCTCTTCTTTTGTCAATAGTATTGTCTGTCGTCTGTATTTCTTCTTTCTCTTCTTTTGTCAATGGTATTGTCAGTTGTCTGTCTTTCTTCTTTTTCTTCTTTTGTCAATGGTATAGTCAGTTGTCTGTCTTTCTTCTTTCTCTTCTTTTGTCAATGGTATAGTCAGTTGTCTGTCTTTCTTCTTTCTCTTCTTTTGTCAATGGTATAGTCAGTTGTCTGTCTTTCTTCTTTTTCTTCTTTTGCCAATGGTATTGTCTGTTGTCTGTCTTTCTTCTTTTACTTCTTTTGTCAATGGTATAGTCAGTTGTCTGTCTTTCTTCTTTCTCTTCTTTTGTCAATGGTATAGTCAGTTGTCTGTCTTTCTTCTTTCTCCTCTTTTGTCAATGGTATTGTCTGTTGTCTGTCTTTCTTCTTTTTCTTCTTTTGTCAATGGTATTGTCTGTTGTCTGTCTTTCTTCTTTCTCTTCTTTTGTAAATGACATTGTCTGTTGTCTGTCTTTCTTCTTTCTCTTCTTTTGTCAATGGTATTGTCTGTTGTTGGTCTTTCCTCTTTTTCTTCTTTTGCCAATGGTATTGTCTGTTGTTCGTCTTTCTTCTTTCTCTTCTTTTGCCAATGGTATTGTCTGTTGTCTGTCTTTCTTCTTTTTCTTCTTTTGTCAATGGTATTGTCTGTTGTCTGTCTTTCTTCTTTCTCTTCTTTTGTCAATGGTATTGTCAGTTGTCTGTCTTTCTTTTTTCTATTCTTTTGCCAATGGTATTGTCTGTTGTCTGTCTTTCTTCTTTTTCTTCTTTTGTCAATGGTATTGTCTGTTGTCTGTCTTTCTTCTTTCTCTTCTTTTGTCAATGGTATTGTCAGTTGTCTGTCTTTCTTTTTTCTATTCTGTTGCCAATGGTATTGTCTGTTGTCTGTCTTTCTTCTTTTTCTTCTTTTGTCAATTGTATTGTCAGTTGTCTGTCTTTCTTTTTTCTATTCTTTTGTCAATGGTATTGTCTGTTGTCTGTCTTTCTTCTTTCTCTCCTTTTGTCAATGGTATTGTCAGTTGTCTGTCTTTCTTCTTTTTCTTCTTTTGTCAATGGTGTTGTCAGTTGTCTGTCTTTCTTCTTTTTCTTCTTTTGTCAAAGGTGTTGTCAGTTGTCTGTCTTTCTTCTTTTTCTTCTTTTGTTAATGGTATTGTCTGTTGTCTGTCTTTCTTCTTTCTCTTCTCTTGCCAATGGTATTGTCTGTTGTCTGTCTTTCTTTTTTCTCTTCTTTTGTCAATGGTATTGTCAGTTGTCTGTCTTTCTTCTTTTTCTTCTTTTGCCAATGGTATTGTCAGTCGTCTGTCTTTCTTTTTTCTCTTCTTTTGTCAATAGTATTGTCTGTCGTCTGTCTTTCTTTTTTCTCTTCTTTTGTCAATGGTATTGTCTGTCGTCTGTCTTTCTTCTTTCTCTTGTTTTGTCAATGGTATTGTCTGTCGTCTGTCTTTCTTCTTTTTCTTCTTTTGTCAATGGTATTGTCTGGTCGTCTGTCTTTCTTCTTTCTCTTCTTTTGCCAATGGTATTGTCTGTTTTCTGTAATTCTTCTTTCTCTTCTTTTGTCAATGGTATTGTCAGTTGTCTGTCTTTGTTCTTTTTCTTCTTTTGTCAATGGTGTTGTCTGTTGTCTGTCTTTCTTCTTTCTCTTCTTTTGTCAATAGTATTGTCTGTTGTCTGTCTTTCTTCTTTCTCTTCTTTTGTCAATGGTATTGTCTGTTGTCTGTCTTTCTTCTTTCTCTTCTTTTGTCAATGGTATTGTCTGTTGTCTGTCTTTATTCTTTCTCTTCTTTTGTCAATGGTATTGTCTGTTGTCTGTCTTTCTTCTTTCTCTTCTTTTGTCAATAGTATTGTCTGTTGTCTGTCTTTCTTCTTTCTCTTCTTTTGTCAATGGTATTGTCTGTTGTCTGTCTTTCTTCTTTCTCTTCTTTTGTCAATGGTATTGTCTGTTGTCTGTCTTTCTTCTTTCTCTTCTTTTGTCAATGGTATTTTCTGTTGTCTGTCTTTCTTCTTTCTCTTCTTTTGTCAATGGTATTGTGTGTTGTTGGTCTTTCTTCTTTCTCTTCTTTTGTCAATGGTATTGTCTGTTGTCTGTCTTTCTTCGTACTCTTCTTTTGTCAATGGTATTGTGTGTTGTCTGTCTTTCTTCTTTCTCTTCTTTTGTCAATGGTATTGTCTGTTGTCTGTCTTTCTTCTTTCTCTTCTTTTGACAATGGTATTGCCTGTTGTCTGTCTTTCTTCTTTCTCTTCTTTTGTCAATGGTATTGTCTGTTGTCTGTCTTTCTTCTTTCTCTTCTTTTGTCAATGGTATTGTGTGTTGTCTGTCTTTCTTCTTTCTCTTCTTTTGTCAATGGTATTGTCTGTTGTCTGTCTTTCTTCGTACTCTTCTTTTGTCAATGGTATTGTGTGTTGTCTGTTTTTCTTCTTTCTCTTCTTTTGTCAATTGTATTGTCAGTTGTCTGTCTTTCTTCTTTCTCTTCTTTTGTCAATGGTATTGTCAGTCGTCTGTCTTTCTTCTTTCTCTTCTTTTGTCAATGTTATTGTCTGTTGTCTGTCTTTCTTCTTTCTCTTCTTTTGTCAATGGTATTGTCAGTTGTCTGTCTTTCTTCTTTCTCTTCTTTTGTCAATGATATTGTCTGTTGTCTGTATTTCCCCTTTTTCTTCTTTTGCCAATGGTATTGTCTGTTGTCTGTCTTTCTTCTTTCTCTTCTTTTGTCAATGGTATTGTCTGCTGTCTGTCTTTCTTCTTTTTCTTCTTTTGTCAATTGTATTGTCAGTTGTCTGTCTTTCTTCTTTCTCTTCTTTTGTCAATGGTATTGTCTGCTGTCTGTCTTTCTTCTTTCTCTTCTTTTGTCAATGGTATTGTTTGTTGTCTGTCTTTCTTCTTTCTCTTCTTTTGTCAATAGTATTGTCTGTTGTCTGTCTTTCTTCTTTCTCTTCTTTTTTCAATTGTATTGTGTGTTGTCTGTCTTTCCTCTTTTTCTTCTTTTGCCAATGGTATTGTCTGTTGTCTGTATTTCTTCTTTCTCTTCTTTTGTCAATGGTATTGTCTGTTGTCTGTCTTTCTTCTTTTTCTTCTTTTGTCAATAGTATTGTCTGTTGTCTGTCTTTCTTCTTTCTCTTCTTTTGTCAATTGTATTGTCAGTTGTCTGTCTTTCTTCTTTCTCTTCTTTTGTCAATGATATTGTCTGTCGTCTGTCTTTCTTCTTTCTCTTGTTTTGTCAATGGTAGTGTCTGTTGTCTGTCTTACTTCTTTTTCTTCTTTTGTCAATGGTATTGTCTGGTCGTCTGTCTTTCTTCTTTCTCTTCTTTTGTCAATTGTATTGTCTGTCGTCTGTCTTTCTTCTTTCTCTTCTTTTGTCAATAGTATTGTCTGTTGTCTGTCTTTCTTCTTTCTCTTCTTTTGTCAATTGTATTGTGTGTTGTCTGTCTTTCCTCTTTTTCTTCTTTTGCCAATGGTATTGTCTGTTGTCTGTCTTTCTTCTTTCTCTTCTTTTGTCAATGGTATTGTCTGTTGTCTGTATTTCTTCTTACTCTTCTTTTGTCAATGGTGTCGTCAGTTGTCTGTCTTTCCTCTTTTTCTTCTTTTGCCAATGGTATTGTCTGTTGTCTGTCTTTCCTCTTTTTCTTCTTTTGTCAATGACATTGTCTGTTGTCTGTCTTTCTTCTTTCTCTTCTTTTGTCAATGGTATTGTCAGTTGTCTGTCTTTCTTCTTTTTCTTCTTTTGTCAATGGTATTGTCTGTTGTCTGTCTTTCTTCTTTCTCTTCTTTTGTCAATGGTGTCGTTAGTTGTCTGTCTTTCCGCTTTTTCTTCTTTTGCCAATGGTATTGTCTGTTGTCTGTCTTTCCTCATTTTCTTCTTTTGTCAATGACATTGTCTGTTGTCTGTCTTTCTTCTTTCTCTTCTTTTGTCAATGGTATTGTCAGTTGTCTGTCTTTCTTCTTTTTCTTCTTTTGTCAATGGTATTGTCTGTTGTCTGTCTTTCTTCTTTCTCTTCTTTTGTCAATGGTATTGTCAGTTGTCTGTCTTTCTTTTTTCTATTCTTTTGCCAATGGTATTGTCTGTTGTCTGTCTTTCTTCTTTTTCTTCTTTTGTCAATGGTATTGTCTGTTGTCTGTCTTTCTTCTTTCTCTTCTTTTGTCAATGGTATTGTCAGTTGTCTGTCTTTCTTTTTTCTATTCTGTTGCCAATGGTATTGTCTGTTGTCTGTCTTTCTTCTTTTTCTTCTTTTGTCAATTGTATTGTCAGTTTTCTGTCTTTCTTTTTTCTATTCTTTTGTCAATGGTATTGTCTGTTTTCTGTCTTTCTTCTTTCTCTCCTTTTGTCAATGGTATTGTCAGTTGTCTGTCTTTCTTCTTTTTCTTCTTTTGTCAATGGTGTTGTCAGTTGTCTGTCTTTCTTCTTTTTCTTCTTTTGTCAAAGGTGTTGTCAGTTGTCTGTCTTTCTTCTTTTTCTTCTTTTGTTAATGGTATTGTCTGTTGTCTGTCTTTCTTCTTTCTCTTCTCTTGCCAATGGTATTGTCAGTTGTCTGTCTTTCTTTTTTCTCTTCTTTTGTCAATGGTATTGTCAGTTGTCTGTCTTTCTTCTTTTTCTTCTTTTGCCAATGGTATTGTCAGTCGTCTGTCTTTCTTTTTTCTCTTCTTTTGTCAATAGTATTGTCTGTCGTCTGTCTTTCTTTTTTCTCTTCTTTTGTCAATGGTATTGTCTGTCGTCTGTATTTCTTCTTTCTCTTCTTTTGTCAATGGTATTGTCAGTTGTCTGTCTTTCTTCTTTTTCTTCTTTTGTCAATGGTGTTGTCAGTTGTCTGTCTTTCTTCTTTTTCTTCTTTTGTCAAAGGTGTTGTCAGTTGTCTGTCTTTCTTCTTTTTCTTCTTTTGTTAATGGTATTGTCTGTTGTCTGTCTTTCTTCTTTCTCTTCTCTTGCCAATGGTATTGTCTGTTGTCTGTCTTTCTTTTTTCTATTCTTTTGTCAATGGTATTGTCAGTTTTCTGTCTTTCTTCTTTTTCTTCTTTTGCCAATGGTATTGTCAGTCGTCTGTCTTTCTTTTTTCTCTTCTTTTGTCAATAGTATTGTCTGTCGTCTGTATTTCTTCTTTCTCTTCTTTTGTCAATGGTATTGTCAGTTGTCTGTCTTTCTTCTTTTTCTTCTTTTGTCAATGGTATAGTCAGTTGTCTGTCTTTCTTCTTTCTCTTCTTTTGTCAATGGTATAGTCAGTTGTCTGTCTTTCTTCTTTCTCTTCTTTTGTCAATGGTATAGTCAGTTGTCTGTCTTTCTTCTTTTTCTTCTTTTGCCAATGGTATTGTCTGTTGTCTGTCTTTCTTCTTTTACTTCTTTTGTCAATGGTATAGTCAGTTGTCTGTCTTTCTTCTTTCTCTTCTTTTGTCAATGGTATAGTCAGTTGTCTGTCTTTCTTCTTTCTCCTCTTTTGTCAATGGTATTGTCTGTTGTCTGTCTTTCTTCTTTTTCTTCTTTTGTCAATGGTATTGTCTGTTGTCTGTCTTTCTTCTTTCTCTTCTTTTGTAAATGACATTGTCTGTTGTCTGTCTTTCTTCTTTCTCTTCTTTTGTCAATGGTATTGTCTGTTGTTGGTCTTTCCTCTTTTTCTTCTTTTGCCAATGGTATTGTCTGTTGTTCGTCTTTCTTCTTTCTCTTCTTTTGCCAATGGTATTGTCTGTTGTCTGTCTTTCTTCTTTTTCTTCTTTTGTCAATGGTATTGTCTGTTGTCTGTCTTTCTTCTTTCTCTTCTTTTGTCAATGGTATTGTCAGTTGTCTGTCTTTCTTTTTTCTATTCTTTTGCCAATGGTATTGTCTGTTGTCTGTCTTTCTTCTTTTTCTTCTTTTGTCAATGGTATTGTCTGTTGTCTGTCTTTCTTCTTTCTCTTCTTTTGTCAATGGTATTGTCAGTTGTCTGTCTTTCTTTTTTCTATTCTGTTGCCAATGGTATTGTCTGTTGTCTGTCTTTCTTCTTTTTCTTCTTTTGTGAATTGTATTGTCAGTTGTCTGTCTTTCTTTTTTCTATTCTTTTGTCAATGGTATTGTCTGTTGTCTGTCTTTCTTCTTTCTCTCCTTTTGTCAATGGTATTGTCAGTTGTCTGTCTTTCTTCTTTTTCTTCTTTTGTCAATGGTGTTGTCAGTTGTCTGTCTTTCTTCTTTTTCTTCTTTTGTCAAAGGTGTTGTCAGTTGTCTGTCTTTCTTCTTTTTCTTCTTTTGTTAATGGTATTGTCTGTTGTCTGTCTTTCTTCTTTCTCTTCTCTTGCCAATGGTATTGTCTGTTGTCTGTCTTTCTTTTTTCTCTTCTTTTGTCAATGGTATTGTCAGTTGTCTGTCTTTCTTCTTTTTCTTCTTTTGCCAATGGTATTGTCAGTCGTCTGTCTTTCTTTTTTCTCTTCTTTTGTCAATAGTATTGTCTGTCGTCTGTCTTTCTTTTTTCTCTTCTTTTGTCAATGGTATTGTCTGTCGTCTGTCTTTCTTCTTTCTCTTGTTTTGTCAATGGTATTGTCTGTCGTCTGTCTTTCTTCTTTTTCTTCTTTTGTCAATGGTATTGTCTGGTCGTCTGTCTTTCTTCTTTCTCTTCTTTTGCCAATGGTATTGTCTGTTTTCTGTAATTCTTCTTTCTCTTCTTTTGTCAATGGTATTGTCAGTTGTCTGTCTTTGTTCTTTTTCTTCTTTTGTCAATGGTGTTGTCTGTTGTCTGTCTTTCTTCTTTCTCTTCTTTTGTCAATAGTATTGTCTGTTGTCTGTCTTTCTTCTTTCTCTTCTTTTGTCAATGGTATTGTCTGTTGTCTGTCTTTCTTCTTTCTCTTCTTTTGTCAATGGTATTGTCTGTTGTCTGTCTTTCTTCTTTCTCTTCTTTTGTCAATGGTATTGTCTGTTGTCTGTCTTTCTTCTTTCTCTTCTTTTGTCAATAGTATTGTCTGTTGTCTGTCTTTCTTCTTTCTCTTCTTTTGTCAATGGTATTGTCTGTTGTCTGTCTTTCTTCTTTCTCTTCTTTTGTCAATGGTATTGTCTGTTGTCTGTCTTTCTTCTTTCTCTTCTTTTGTCAATGGTATTTTCTGTTGTCTGTCTTTCTTCTTTCTCTTCTTTTGTCAATGGTATTGTGTGTTGTTGGTCTTTCTTCTTTCTCTTCTTTTGTCAATGGTATTGTCTGTTGTCTGTCTTTCTTCGTACTCTTCTTTTGTCAATGGTATTGTGTGTTGTCTGTCTTTCTTCTTTCTCTTCTTTTGTCAATGGTATTGTCTGTTGTCTGTCTTTCTTCTTTCTCTTCTTTTGACAATGGTATTGCCTGTTGTCTGTCTTTCTTCTTTCTCTTCTTTTGTCAATGGTATTGTCTGTTGTCTGTCTTTCTTCTTTCTCTTCTTTTGTCAATGGTATTGTGTGTTGTCTGTCTTTCTTCTTTCTCTTCTTTTGTCAATGGTATTGTCTGTTGTCTGTCTTTCTTCGTACTCTTCTTTTGTCAATGGTATTGTGTGTTGTCTGTTTTTCTTCTTTCTCTTCTTTTGTCAATTGTATTGTCAGTTGTCTGTCTTTCTTCTTTCTCTTCTTTTGTCAATGGTATTGTCAGTCGTCTGTCTTTCTTCTTTCTCTTCTTTTGTCAATAGTATTGTCTGTTGTCTGTCTTTCTTCTTTCTCTTCTTTTGTCAATGGTATTGTCAGTTGTCTGTCTTTCTTCTTTCTCTTCTTTTGTCAATGATATTGTCTGTTGTCTGTATTTCCCCTTTTTCTTCTTTTGCCAATGGTATTGTCTGTTGTCTGTCTTTCTTCTTTCTCTTCTTTTGTCAATGGTATTGTCTGCTGTCTGTCTTTCTTCTTTTTCTTCTTTTGTCAATTGTATTGTCAGTTGTCTGTCTTTCTTCTTTCTCTTCTTTTGTCAATGGTATTGTCTGCTGTCTGTCTTTCTTCTTTCTCTTCTTTTGTCAATGGTATTGTTTGTTGTCTGTCTTTCTTCTTTCTCTTCTTTTGTCAATAGTATTGTCTGTTGTCTGTCTTTCTTCTTTCTCTTCTTTTTTCAATTGTATTGTGTGTTGTCTGTCTTTCCTCTTTTTCTTCTTTTGCCAATGGTATTGTCTGTTGTCTGTATTTCTTCTTTCTCTTCTTTTGTCAATGGTATTGTCTGTTGTCTGTCTTTCTTCTTTTTCTTCTTTTGTCAATAGTATTGTCTGTTGTCTGTCTTTCTTCTTTCTCTTCTTTTGTCAATTGTATTGTCAGTTGTCTGTCTTTCTTCTTTCTCTTCTTTTGTCAATGATATTGTCTGTCGTCTGTCTTTCTTCTTTCTCTTGTTTTGTCAATGGTAGTGTCTGTTGTCTGTCTTACTTCTTTTTCTTCTTTTGTCAATGGTATTGTCTGGTCGTCTGTCTTTCTTCTTTCTCTTCTTTTGTCAATTGTATTGTCTGTCGTCTGTCTTTCTTCTTTCTCTTCTTTTGTCAATAGTATTGTCTGTTGTCTGTCTTTCTTCTTTCTCTTCTTTTGTCAATTGTATTGTGTGTTGTCTGTCTTTCCTCTTTTTCTTCTTTTGCCAATGGTATTGTCTGTTGTCTGTCTTTCTTCTTTCTCTTCTTTTGTCAATGGTATTGTCTGTTGTCTGTATTTCTTCTTACTCTTCTTTTGTCAATGGTGTCGTCAGTTGTCTGTCTTTCCTCTTTTTCTTCTTTTGCCAATGGTATTGTCTGTTGTCTGTCTTTCCTCTTTTTCTTCTTTTGTCAATGACATTGTCTGTTGTCTGTCTTTCTTCTTTCTCTTCTTTTGTCAATGGTATTGTCAGTTGTCTGTCTTTCTTCTTTTTCTTCTTTTGTCAATGGTATTGTCTGTTGTCTGTCTTTCTTCTTTCTCTTCTTTTGTCAATGGTGTCGTTAGTTGTCTGTCTTTCCGCTTTTTCTTCTTTTGCCAATGGTATTGTCTGTTGTCTGTCTTTCCTCATTTTCTTCTTTTGTCAATGACATTGTCTGTTGTCTGTCTTTCTTCTTTCTCTTCTTTTGTCAATGGTATTGTCAGTTGTCTGTCTTTCTTCTTTTTCTTCTTTTGTCAATGGTATTGTCTGTTGTCTGTCTTTCTTCTTTCTCTTCTTTTGTCAATGGTATTGTCAGTTGTCTGTCTTTCTTTTTTCTATTCTTTTGCCAATGGTATTGTCTGTTGTCTGTCTTTCTTCTTTTTCTTCTTTTGTCAATGGTATTGTCTGTTGTCTGTCTTTCTTCTTTCTCTTCTTTTGTCAATGGTATTGTCAGTTGTCTGTCTTTCTTTTTTCTATTCTGTTGCCAATGGTATTGTCTGTTGTCTGTCTTTCTTCTTTTTCTTCTTTTGTCAATTGTATTGTCAGTTTTCTGTCTTTCTTTTTTCTATTCTTTTGTCAATGGTATTGTCTGTTTTCTGTCTTTCTTCTTTCTCTCCTTTTGTCAATGGTATTGTCAGTTGTCTGTCTTTCTTCTTTTTCTTCTTTTGTCAATGGTGTTGTCAGTTGTCTGTCTTTCTTCTTTTTCTTGTTTTGTCAAAGGTGTTGTCAGTTGTCTGTCTTTCTTCTTTTTCTTCTTTTGTTAATGGTATTGTCTGTTGTCTGTCTTTCTTATTTCTCTTCTCTTGCCAATGGTATTGTCAGTTGTCTGTCTTTCTTTTTTCTCTTCTTTTGTCAATGGTATTGTCAGTTGTCTGTCTTTCTTCTTTTTCTTCTTTTGCCAATGGTATTGTCAGTCGTCTGTCTTTCTTTTTTCTCTTCTTTTGTCAATAGTATTGTCTGTCGTCTGTCTTTCTTTTTTCTCTTCTTTTGTCAATGGTATTGTCTGTCGTCTGTATTTCTTCTTTCTCTTCTTTTGTCAATGGTATTGTCAGTTGTCTGTCTTTCTTCTTTTTCTTCTTTTGTCAATGGTATAGTCAGTTGTCTGTCTTTCTTCTTTCTCTTCTTTTGTCAATGGTATAGTCAGTTGTCTGTCTTTCTTCTTTCTCTTCTTTTGTCAATGGTATAGTCAGTTGTCTGTCTTTCTTCTTTTTCTTCTTTTGCCAATGGTATTGTCTGTTGTCTGTCTTTCTTCTTTTCCTTCTTTTGTCAATGGTATAGTCAGTTGTCTGTCTTTCTTCTTTCTCTTCTTTTGTCAATAGTATTGTCTGTTGTCTGTCTTTCTTCTTTCTCTTCTTTTTTCAATTGTATTGTGTGTTGTCTGTCTTTCCTCTTTTTCTTCTTTTGCCAATGGTATTGTCTGTTGTCTGTATTTCTTCTTTCTCTTCTTTTGTCAATGGTATTGTCTGTTGTCTGTCTTTCTTCTTTTTCTTCTTTTGTCAATAGTATTGTCTGTTGTCTGTCTTTCTTCTTTCTCTTCTTTTGTCAATTGTATTGTCAGTTGTCTGTCTTTCTTCTTTCTCTTCTTTTGTCAATGATATTGTCTGTCGTCTGTCTTTCTTCTTTCTCTTGTTTTGTCAATGGTAGTGTCTGTTGTCTGTCTTACTTCTTTTTCTTCTTTTGTCAATGGTATTGTCTGGTCGTCTGTCTTTCTTCTTTCTCTTCTTTTGTCAATTGTATTGTCTGTCGTCTGTCTTTCTTCTTTCTCTTCTTTTGTCAATAGTATTGTCTGTTGTCTGTCTTTCTTCTTTCTCTTCTTTTGTCAATTGTATTGTGTGTTGTCTGTCTTTCCTCTTTTTCTTCTTTTGCCAATGGTATTGTCTGTTGTCTGTCTTTCTTCTTTCTCTTCTTTTGTCAATGGTATTGTCTGTTGTCTGTATTTCTTCTTACTCTTCTTTTGTCAATGGTGTCGTCAGTTGTCTGTCTTTCCTCTTTTTCTTCTTTTGCCAATGGTATTGTCTGTTGTCTGTCTTTCCTCTTTTTCTTCTTTTGTCAATGACATTGTCTGTTGTCTGTCTTTCTTCTTTCTCTTCTTTTGTCAATGGTATTGTCAGTTGTCTGTCTTTCTTCTTTTTCTTCTTTTGTCAATGGTATTGTCTGTTGTCTGTCTTTCTTCTTTCTCTTCTTTTGTCAATGGTGTCGTTAGTTGTCTGTCTTTCCGCTTTTTCTTCTTTTGCCAATGGTATTGTCTGTTGTCTGTCTTTCCTCATTTTCTTCTTTTGTCAATGACATTGTCTGTTGTCTGTCTTTCTTCTTTCTCTTCTTTTGTCAATGGTATTGTCAGTTGTCTGTCTTTCTTCTTTTTCTTCTTTTGTCAATGGTATTGTCTGTTGTCTGTCTTTCTTCTTTCTCTTCTTTTGTCAATGGTATTGTCAGTTGTCTGTCTTTCTTTTTTCTATTCTTTTGCCAATGGTATTGTCTGTTGTCTGTCTTTCTTCTTTTTCTTCTTTTGTCAATGGTATTGTCTGTTGTCTGTCTTTCTTCTTTCTCTTCTTTTGTCAATGGTATTGTCAGTTGTCTGTCTTTCTTTTTTCTATTCTGTTGCCAATGGTATTGTCTGTTGTCTGTCTTTCTTCTTTTTCTTCTTTTGTCAATTGTATTGTCAGTTTTCTGTCTTTCTTTTTTCTATTCTTTTGTCAATGGTATTGTCTGTTTTCTGTCTTTCTTCTTTCTCTCCTTTTGTCAATGGTATTGTCAGTTGTCTGTCTTTCTTCTTTTTCTTCTTTTGTCAATGGTGTTGTCAGTTGTCTGTCTTTCTTCTTTTTCTTCTTTTGTCAAAGGTGTTGTCAGTTGTCTGTCTTTCTTCTTTTTCTTCTTTTGTTAATGGTATTGTCTGTTGTCTGTCTTTCTTCTTTCTCTTCTCTTGCCAATGGTATTGTCAGTTGTCTGTCTTTCTTTTTTCTCTTCTTTTGTCAATGGTATTGTCAGTTGTCTGTCTTTCTTCTTTTTCTTCTTTTGCCAATGGTATTGTCAGTCGTCTGTCTTTCTTTTTTCTCTTCTTTTGTCAATAGTATTGTCTGTCGTCTGTCTTTCTTTTTTCTCTTCTTTTGTCAATGGTATTGTCTGTCGTCTGTATTTCTTCTTTCTCTTCTTTTGTCAATGGTATTGTCAGTTGTCTGTCTTTCTTTTTTTTCTTCTTTTGTCAATGGTATAGTCAGTTGTCTGTCTTTCTTCTTTCTCTTCTTTTGTCAATGGTATAGTCAGTTGTCTGTCTTTCTTCTTTCTCTTCTTTTGTCAATGGTATTGTCTGTTGTTGGTCTTTCCTCTTTTTCTTCTTTTGCCAATGGTATTGTCTGTTATTCGTCTTTCTTCTTTCTCTTCTTTTGCCAATGGTATTGTCTGTTGTCTGTCTTTCTTCTTTTTCTTCTTTTGTCAATGGTATTGTCTGTTGTCTGTCTTTCTTCTTTTTCTTCTTTTGTCAATGGTATTGTCTGTTGTCTGTCTTTCTTCTTTCTCTTCTTTTGTCAATGGTATTGTCAGTTGTCTGTCTTTCTTTTTTCTATTATGTTGCCAATGGTATTGTCTGTTGTCTGTCTTTCTTCTTTTTCTTCTTTTGTCAATTGTATTGTCAGTTGTCTGTCTTTCTTTTTTCTATTCTTTTGTCAATGGTATTGTCTGTTGTCTGTCTTTCTTCTTTCTCTCCTTTTGTCAATGTTATTGTCAGTTGTCTGTCTTTCTTCTTTTTCTTCTTTTGTCAATGGTGTTGTCAGTTGTCTGTCTTTCTTCTTTTTCTTCTTTTGTCAAAGGTGTTGTCAGTTGTCTGTCTTTCTTCTTTTTCTTCTTTTGTTAATGGTATTGTCTGTTGTCTGTCTTTCTTCTTTCTCTTCTCTTGCCAATGGTATTGTCTGTTGTCTGTCTTCCTTTTTTCTCTTCTTTTGTCAATGGTATTGTCAGTTGTCTGTCTTTCTTCTTTTTCTTCTTTTGCCAATGGTATTGTCAGTCGTCTGTCTTTCTTTTTTCTCTTCTTTTGTCAATAGTATTGTCTGTCGTCTGTCTTTCTTTTTTCTCTTCTTTTGTCAATGGTATTGTCTGTCGTCTGTATTTCTTCTTTCTCTTCTCTTGTCAATGGTATTGTCAGTTGTCTGTCTTTCTTCTTTTTCTTCTTTTGTCAATGGTATAGTCAGTTGTCTGTCTTTCTTCGTTCTCTTCTTTTGTCAATGGTATAGTCAGTTGTCTGTCTTTCTTCTATCTCTTCTTTTGTCAATGGTATAGTCAGTTGTCTGTCTTTCTTCTTTTTCTTCTTTTGCCAATGGTATTGTCTGTTGTCTGTCTTTCTTCTTTTCCTTCTTTTGTCAATGGTATAGTCAGTTGTCTGTCTTTCTTCTTTCTCTTCTTTTGTCAATGGTATAGTCAGTTGTCTGTCTTTCTTCTTTCTCTTCTTTTGTCAATGGTATTGTCTGTTGTCTGTCTTTCTTCTTTTTCTTCTTTTGTCAATGGTATTGTCTGTTGTCTGTCTTTCTTCTTTCTCTTCTTTTGTAAATGACATTGTCTGTTGTCTGTCTTTCTTCTTTCTCTTCTTTTGTCAATGGTATTGTCTGTTGTTGGTCTTTCCTCTTTTTCTTCTTTTGCCAATGGTATTGTCTGTTGTTCGTCTTTCTTCTTTCTCTTCTTTTGCCAATGGTATTGTCTGTTGTCTGTCTTTCTTCTTTCTCTTCTTTTGCCAATGGTATTTTCTGTTTTCTGTATTTCTTCTTTCTCTTCTTTTGTCAATGATATTGTCTGGTCGTCTGTCTTTCTTCTTTTTCTTCTTTTGTCAATGATATTGTCGGTTGACTGTCTTTCTTCTTTTTCTTCTTTTGTCAATGGTATTGTCTGTTGTCTGTCTTTCTTCTTTCTCTTCTTTTGCCAATGGTATTGTCTGTTGTCTGTCTTTCTTCTTTCTCTCCTTTTGTCAATGGTATTGTCTGTTGTCTGTCTTTCTTCTTTTTCTTCTTTTGTCAATGATATTGTCAGTTGACTGTCTTTCTTCTTTTTCTCCTTTTGTCAATAGTATTGTCTGTTGTCTGTCTTTCTTCTTTCTCTTCTTTTGTCAATGATATTGTCAGTTGTCTGTCTTTCTTCTTTTTCTTCTTTTGTCAATGGTATTGTCTGTTGTATGTCTCTTCTTTTGGCAATGGTATTGTCTGTCGTCTGTCTTTCTTCTTTCTCTTCTTTTGTCAATGGTATTGTCTGTCGTCTGTCTTTCTTCTTTCTCTTCTTTTGTCAATAGTATTGTCTGTTGTCTGTCTTTCTTCTTTCTCTTCTCTTGCCAATGGTATTGTCTGTTGTCTGTATTTCTTCTTTCTCTTCCTTTGTCAATGGTATTGTCAGTTGTCTGTCTTTCTTCTTTTTCTTCTTTTGTCAATGGTATTGTCTGTTGTCTGTCTTTCTTCTTTCTCTTCTTTTGTCAATGGTATTGTCTGTCGTCTGTCTTTCTTCTTTCTCTTCTTTTGTCAATGGTATTGTCTGTTGTCTGTCTTTCTTCTTTCTTTTCTTTTGTCAATGGTATTGTCTGCTGTCTGTCTTTCTTCTTTCTCTTCTTTTGTCAATGGTATTGTCTGTTGTCTGTATTTCTTCTTTCTCTTCTTTTGTCAATAGTATTGTCTGTTGTCTGTCTTTCTTCTTTCTCTTCTTTTTTTCAATTGTATTGTGTGTTGTCTGTCTTTCCTCTTTTTCTTCTTTTGCCAATGGTATTGCCTGTTGTCTGTATTTCTTCTTTCTCTTCTTTTGTCAATGGTATTGTCTGTTGTCTGTCTTTCTTCTTTTTCTTCTTTTGCCAATAGTATTGTCAGTTGTCTGTCTTTCTTCTTTCTCTTCTTTTGTCAATGGTATTGTCTGTTGTCTGTCTTTCTTCTTTCTCTTCTTTTGTCAATGGTATTGTCTGTCGTCTGTCTTTCTTCTTTCTCTTCTTTTGTCAATGGTATTGTCTGTTGTCAGTCTTTCTTCTTTCTTTTCTTTTGTCAATACTATTGTCTGCTGTCTGTCTTTCTTCTTTCTCTTCTTTTGTCAATGGTATTGTCTGTTGTCTGTCTTTCTTCTTTCTCTTCTTTTGTCAATAGTATTGTCTGTTGTCTGTCTTTCTTCTTTCTCTTCTTTTTTTCAATTGTATTGTGTGTTGTCTGTCTTTCCTCTTTTTCTTCTTTTGCCAATGGTATTGCCTGTTGTCTGTCTTTCTTCTTTTTCTTCTTTTGTCAATGGTATTGTCTGTTGTCTGTCTTTCTTCTTTCTCTTCTTTTGTAAATGACATTGTCTGTTGTCTGTCTTTCTTCTTTCTCTTCTTTTGTCAATGGTATTGTCTGTTGTTGGTCTTTCCTCTTTTTCTTCTTTTGCCAATGGTATTGTCTGTTGTTCGTCTTTCTTCTTTCTCTTCTTTTGCCAATGGTATTGTCTGTTGTCTGTCTTTCTTCTTTCTCTTCTTTTGCCAATGGTATTTTCTGTTTTCTGTATTTCTTCTTTCTCTTCTTTTGTCAATGATATTGTCTGGTCGTCTGTCTTTCTTCTTTTTCTTCTTTTGTCAATGATATTGTCGGTTGACTGTCTTTCTTCTTTTTCTTCTTTTGTCAATGGTATTGTCTGTTGTCTGTCTTTCTTCTTTCTCTTCTTTTGCCAATGGTATTGTCTGTTGTCTGTCTTTCTTCTTTCTCTCCTTTTGTCAATGGTATTGTCTGTTGTCTGTCTTTCTTCTTTTTCTTCTTTTGTCAATGATATTGTCAGTTGACTGTCTTTCTTCTTTTTCTCCTTTTGTCAATAGTATTGTCTGTTGTCTGTCTTTCTTCTTTCTCTTCTTTTGTCAATGATATTGTCAGTTGTCTGTCTTTCTTCTTTTTCTTCTTTTGTCAATGGTATTGTCTGTTGTATGTCTCTTCTTTTGGCAATGGTATTGTCTGTCGTCTGTCTTTCTTCTTTCTCTTCTTTTGTCAATGGTATTGTCTGTCGTCTGTCTTTCTTCTTTCTCTTCTTTTGTCAATAGTATTGTCTGTTGTCTGTCTTTCTTCTTTCTCTTCTCTTGCCAATGGTATTGTCTGTTGTCTGTATTTCTTCTTTCTCTTCCTTTGTCAATGGTATTGTCAGTTGTCTGTCTTTCTTCTTTTTCTTCTTTTGTCAATGGTATTGTCTGTTGTCTGTCTTTCTTCTTTCTCTTCTTTTGTCAATGGTATTGTCTGTCGTCTGTCTTTCTTCTTTCTCTTCTTTTGTCAATGGTATTGTCTGTTGTCTGTCTTTCTTCTTTCTTTTCTTTTGTCAATGGTATTGTCTGCTGTCTGTCTTTCTTCTTTCTCTTCTTTTGTCAATGGTATTGTCTGTTGTCTGTATTTCTTCTTTCTCTTCTTTTGTCAATAGTATTGTCTGTTGTCTGTCTTTCTTCTTTCTCTTCTTTTTTTCAATTGTATTGTGTGTTGTCTGTCTTTCCTCTTTTTCTTCTTTTGCCAATGGTATTGCCTGTTGTCTGTATTTCTTCTTTCTCTTCTTTTGTCAATGGTATTGTCTGTTGTCTGTCTTTCTTCTTTTTCTTCTTTTGCCAATAGTATTGTCAGTTGTCTGTCTTTCTTCTTTCTCTTCTTTTGTCAATGGTATTGTCTGTTGTCTGTCTTTCTTCTTTCTCTTCTTTTGTCAATGGTATTGTCTGTCGTCTGTCTTTCTTCTTTCTCTTCTTTTGTCAATGGTATTGTCTGTTGTCTGTCTTTCTTCTTTCTTTTCTTTTGTCAATACTATTGTCTGCTGTCTGTCTTTCTTCTTTCTCTTCTTTTGTCAATGGTATTGTCTGTTGTCTGTCTTTCTTCTTTCTCTTCTTTTGTCAATAGTATTGTCTGTTGTCTGTCTTTCTTCTTTCTCTTCTTTTTTTCAATTGTATTGTGTGTTGTCTGTCTTTCCTCTTTTTCTTCTTTTGCCAATGGTATTGCCTGTTGTCTGTATTTCTTCTTTATCTTCTTTTGTCAATGGTATTGTCAGTTGTCTGTCTTTCTTCTTTTTCTTCTTTTGCCAATAGTATTGTCAGTTGTCTGTCTTTCTTCTTTCTCTTCTTTTGTCAATTGTATTGTGTGTTGTCTGTCTTTCCTCTTTTTCTTCTTTTGCCAATGGTATTGTCTGTTGTCTGTCTTTCTTCTTTCTCTTCTTTTGTCAATGGTATTGTCAGTTGTCTGTCTTTCTTCTTTTTCTTCTTTTGTCAATGGTATTGTCTGTTGTCTGTCTTTCTTCTTTCTCTTCTTTTGTCAATGGTGTGGTCAGTTGTCTGTCTTTCCGCTTTTTCTTCTTTTGCCAATGGTATTGTCTGTTGTCTGTCTTTCCTCATTTTCTTCTTTTGTCAATGACATTGTCTGTTGTCTGTCTTTCTTCTTTCTCTTCTTTTGTCAATGGTATTGTCAGTTGTCTGTCTTTCTTCTTTTTCTTCTTTTGTCAATGCTATTGTCTGTTGTCTATCTTTCTTCTTTCTCTTCTTTTGTCAATGGTATTGTCAGTTGTCTGTCTTTCTTTTTTCTATTCTTTTGCCAATGGTATTGTCTGTTGTCTGTCTTTCTTCTTTTTCTTCTTTTGTCAATGGTATTGTCTGTTGTCTGTCTTTCTTCTTTCTCTTCTTTTGTCAATGGTATTGTCAGTTGTCTGTCTTTCTTTTTTCTATTCTTTTGCCAATGGTATTGTCTGTTGTCTGTCTTTCTTCTTTTTCTTCTTTTGTCAATTGTATTGTCAGTTGTCTGTATTTCTTTTTTCTATTCTTTTGTCAATGGTATTGTCTGTTGTCTGTCTTTCTTCTTTCTCTCCTTTTGTCAATGGTATTGTCAGTTGTCTGTCTTTCTTCTTTTTCTTCTTTTGTCAATGGTGTTGTCAGTTGTCTGTCTTTCTTCTTTTTCTTCTTTTGTCAAAGGTGTTGTCAGTTGTCTGTCTTTCTTCTTTTTCTTCTTTTGTTAATGGTATTGTCTGTTGTCTGTCTTTCTTCTTTCTCTTCTCTTGCCAATGGTATTGTCTGTTGTCTATCTTTCTTTTTTCTCTTCTTTTGTCAATGGTATTGTCAGTTGTCTGTCTTTCTTCTTTTTCTTCTTTTGCCAATGGTATTGTCAGTCGTCTGTCTTTCTTTTTTCTCTTCTTTTGTCAATAGTATTGTCTGTCGTCTGTCTTTCTTTTTTCTCTTCTTTTGTCAATGGTATTGTCTGTCGTCTGTATTTCTTCTTTCTCTTCTTTTGTCAATGGTATTGTCAGTTGTCTGTCTTTCTTCTTTTTCTTCTTTTGTCAATGGTATAGTCAGTTGTCTGTCTTTCTTCTTTCTCTTCTTTTGTCAATGGTATAGTCAGTTGTCTGTCTTTCTTCTTTCTCTTCTTTTGTCAATGGTATAGTCAATTGTCTGTCTTTCTTCTTTTTCTTCTTTTGCCAATGGTATTGTCTGTTGTCTGTCTTTCTTCTTTTCTGTCTTTTGTCAATGGTATAGTCAGTTGTCTTTCTTTCTTCTTTCTCTTCTTTTGTCAATGGTATAGTCAGTTGTCTGTCTTTCTTCTTTCTCTTCTTTTGTCAATGGTATTGTCTGTTGTCTGTCTTTCTTCTTTTTCTTCTTTTGTCAATGGTATTGTCTGTTGTCTGTCTTTCTTCTTTCTCTTCTTTTGTAAATGACATTGTCTGTTGTCTGTCTTTCTTCTTTCTCTTCTTTTGTCAATGGTATTGTCTGTTGTTGGTCTTTCCTCTTTTTCTTCTTTTGCCAATGGTATTGTCTGTTGTTCGTCTTTATTCTTTCTCTTCTTTTGCCAATGGTATTGTCTGTTGTCTGTCTTTCTTCTTTCTCTTCTTTTGCCAATGGTATTTTCTGTTTTCTGTATTTCTTCTTTCTCTTCTTTTGTCAATGATATTGTCTGGTCGTCTGTCTTTCTTCTTTTTCTTCTTTTGTCAATGATATTGTCAGTTGACTGTCTTTCTTCTTTTTCTTCTTTTGTCAATGGTATTGTCTGTTGTCTGTCTTTCTTCTTTCTCTTCTTTTGCCAATGGTATTGTCTGTTGTCTGTCTTTCTTCTTTCTCTCGTTTTGTCAATGGTATTGTCTGTTGTCTGTCTTTCTTCTTTTTCTTCTTTTGTCAATGATATTGTCAGTTGAATGTCTTTCTTCTTTCTCTTCTTTTGCCAATGGTATTATCTGTTGTCTGTCTTTCTTCTTTCTCTCCTTTTGTCAATAGTATTGTCTGTTGTCTGTCTTTCTTCTTTCTCTTCTTTTGTCAATGATATTGTCAGTTGTCTGTCTTTCTTCTTTTTCTTCTTTTGTCAATGGTATTGTCTGTTGTCTGTCTCTTCTTTTGCCAATGGTATTGTCTGTCGTCTGTCTTTCTTCTTTCTCTTCTTTTGTCAATGGTATTGTCTGTCGTCTGTCTTTCTTCTTTCTCTTCTTTTGTCAATAGTATTGTCTGTTGTCTGTCTTTCTTCTTTCTCTTCTCTTGCCAATGGTATTGTCTGTTGTCTGTATTTCTTCTTTCTCTTCCTTTGTCAATGGTATTGTCAGTTGTCTGTCTTTCTTCTTTTTCTTCTTTTGTCAATGGTATTGTCTGTTGTCTGTCTTTCTTCTTTCTCTTCTTTTGTCAATGGTATTGTCTGTCGTCTGTCTTTCTTCTTTCTCTTCTTTTGTCAATGGTATTGTCTGTTGTCTGTCTTTCTTCTTTCTTTTCTTTTGTCAATGGTATTGTCTGCTGTCTGTCTTTCTTCTTTCTCTTCTTTTGTCAATGGTATTGTCTGTTGTCTGTCTTTCTTCTTTCTCTTCTTTTGTCAATAGTATTGTCTGTTGTCTGTCTTTCTTCTTTCTCTTCTTTTTTTCAATTGTATTGTGTGTTGTCTGTCTTTCCTCTTTTTCTTCTTTTGCCAATGGTATTGTCTGTTGTCTGTATTTCTTCTTTCTCTTCTTTTGTCAAAGGTATTGTCTGTTGTCTGTCTTTCTTCTTTTTCTTCTTTTGTCAATAGTATTGTCTGTTGTCTGTCTTTCTTCTTTCTCTTCTTTTGTCAATTGTATTGTCAGTTGTCTGTCTTTCTTCTTCCTCTTCTTTTGTCAATGGTATTGTCTGTCGTCTGTCTTTCTTCTTTCTCTTGTTTTGTCAATGGTATTGTCTGTTGTCTGTCTTTCTTCTTTTTCTTCTTTTGTCAATGGTATTGTCTGGTCGTCTGTCTTTCTTCTTTCTCTTCTTTTGCCAATGGTATTGTCTGTTGTCTGTAATTCTTCTTTCTCTTCTTTTGTCAATGGTATTGTCAGTTGTCTGTCTTTGTTCTTTTTCTTCTTTTGTCACTGGTGTTGTCTGTTGTCTGTCTTTCTTCTTTCTCTTCTTTTGTCAATAGTATTGTCTGTTGTCTGTCTTTCTTCTTTCTCTTCTTTTGTCAATGGTATTGTCTGTTGTCTGTCTTTCTTCTTTCTCTTCTTTTGTCAATGGTATTGTCTGTTGTCTGTCTTTCTTCTTTCTCTTCTTTTGTCAATGGTATTGTCTGTTGTTGGTCTTTCCTCTTTTTCTTCTTTTGCCAATGGTATTGTCTGTTGTTCGTCTTTCTTCTTTCTCTTCTTTTGCCAATGGTATTGTCTGTTGTCTGCCTTTCTTCTTTCTCTTCTTTTGCCAATGGTATTTTCTGTTTTCTGTATTTCTTCTTTCTCTTCTTTTGTCAATGATATTGTCTGGTCGTCTGTCTTTCTTCTTTTTCTTCTTTTGTCAATGATATTGTCAGTTGACTGTCTTTCTTCTTTTTCTTCTTTTGTCAATGGTATTGTCTGTTGTCTGTCTTTCTTCTTTCTCTTCTTTTGCCAATGGTATTGTCTGTTGTCTGTCTTTCTTCTTTCTCTCCTTTTGTCAATGGTATTGTCTGTTGTCTGTCTTTCTTCTTTTTCTTCTTTTGTCAATGATATTGTCAGTTGACTGTCTTTCTTCTTTTTCTTCTTTTGTCAATGGTATTGGCTGTCGTCTGTCTTTCTTCTTTCTCTTCTTTTGCCAATGGTATTGTCTGTTGTCTGTCTTTCTTCTTTCTCTCCTTTTGTCAATAGTATTGTCTGTTGTCTGTCTTTCTTCTTTCTCTTCTTTTGTCAATGATATTGTCAGTTGTCTGTCTTTCTTCTTTTTCTTCTTTTGTCAATGGTATTGTCTGTTGTCTGTCTCTTCTTTTGCCAATGGTATTGTCTGTCGTCTGTCTTTCTTCTTTCTCTTCTTTTGTCAATGGTATTGTCTGTCGTCTGTCTTTCTTCTTTCTCTTCTTTTGTCAATAGTATTGTCTGTTGTCTGTCTTTCTTCTTTCTCTTCTCTTGCCAATGGTATTGTCTGTTGTCTGTATTTCTTCTTTCTCTTCCTTTGTCAATGGTATTGTCAGTTGTCTGTCTTTCTTCTTTTTCTTCTTTTGTCAATGGTATTGTCTGTTGTCTGTCTTTCTTCTTTCTCTTCTTTTGTCAATGGTATTGTCTCTCGTCTGTCTTTCTTCTTTCTCTTCTTTTGTCAATGGTATTGTCTGTTGTCTGTCTTTCTTCTTTCTTTTCTTTTGTCAATGGTATTGTCTGCTGTCTGTCTTTCTTCTTTCTCTTCTTTTGTCAATGGTATTGTCTGTTGTCTGTCTTTCTTCTTTCTCTTCTTTTGTCAATAGTATTGTCTGTTGTCTGTCTTTCTTCTTTCTCTTCTTTTTTTCAATTGTATTGTGTGTTGTCTGTCTTTCCTCTTTTTCTTCTTTTGCCAATGGTATTGTCTGTTGTCTGTATTTCTTCTTTTTCTTCTTTTGTCAATAGTATTGTCTGTTGTCTGTCTTTCTTCTTTCTCTTCTTTTGTCAATTGTATTGTCAGTTGTCTATCTTTCTTCTTCCTCTTCTTTTGTCAATGGTATTGTCTGTCGTCTGTCTTTCTTCTTTCTCTTGTTTTGTCAATGGTATTGTCTGTTGTCTGTCTTTCTTCTTTTTCTTCTTTTGTCAATGGTATTGTCTGGTCGTCTGTCTTTCTTCTTTCTCTTCTTTTGCCAATGGTATTGTCTGTTGTCTGTAATTCTTCTTTCTCTTCTTTTGTCAATGGTATTGTCAGTTGTCTGTCTTTGTTCTTTTTCTTCTTTTGTCAATGGTGTTGTCTGTTGTCTGTCTTTCTTCTTTCTCTTCTTTTGTCAATAGTATTGTCTGTTGTCTGTCTTTCTTCTTTCTCTTCTTTTGTCAATGGTATTGTCTGTTGTCTGTCTTTCTTCTTTCTCTTCTTTTGTCAATGGTATTGTCTGTTGTCTGTCTTTCTTCTTTCTCTTCTTTTGTCAATGGTATTGTCTGTTGTTGGTCTTTCCTCTTTTTCTTCTTTTGCCAATGGTATTGTCTGTTGTTCGTCTTTCTTCTTTCTCTTCTTTTGCCAATGGTATTGTCTGTTGTCTGCCTTTCTTCTTTCTCTTCTTTTGCCAATGGTATTTTCTGTTTTCTGTATTTCTTCTTTCTCTTCTTTTGTCAATGATATTGTCTGGTCGTCTGTCTTTCTTCTTTTTCTTCTTTTGTCAATGATATTGTCAGTTGACTGTCTTTCTTCTTTTTCTTCTTTTGTCAATGGTATTGTCTGTTGTCTGTCTTTCTTCTTTCTCTTCTTTTGCCAATGGTATTGTCTGTTGTCTGTCTTTCTTCTTTCTCTCCTTTTGTCAATGGTATTGTCTGTTGTCTGTCTTTCTTCTTTTTCTTCTTTTGTCAATGATATTGTAAGTTAACTGTCTTTCTTCTTTTTCTTCTTTTGTCAATGGTATTGGCTGTCGTCTGTCTTTCTTCTTTCTCTTCTTTTGCCAATGGTATTGTCTGTTGTCTGTCTTTCTTCTTTCTCTCCTTTTGTCAATAGTATTGTCTGTTGTCTGTCTTTCTTCTTTCTCTTCTTTGTCAATGATATTGTCAGTTGTCTGTCTTTCTTCTTTTTCTTCTTTTGTCAATGGTATTGTCTGTTGTCTGTCTCTTCTTTTGCCAATGGTATTGTCTGTCGTCTGTCTTTCTTCTTTCTCTTCTTTTGTCAATGGTATTGTCTGTCGTCTGTCTTTCTTCTTTCTCTTCTTTTGTCAATAGTATTGTCTGTTGTCTGTCTTTCTTCTTTCTCTTCTCTTGCCAATGGTATTGTCTGTTGTCTGTCTTTCTTCTTTCTCTTCCTTTGTCAATGGTATTGTCAGTTGTCTGTCTTTCTTCTTTTTCTTCTTTTGTCAATGGTATTGTCTGTTGTCTGTCTTTCTTCTTTCTCTTCTTTTGTCAATGGTATTGTCTGTCGTCTGTCTTTCTTCTTTCTCTTCTTTTGTCAATGGTATTGTCTGTTGTCTGTCTTTCTTCTTTCTTTTCTTTTGTCAAAGGTATTGTCTGCTGTCTGTCTTTCTTCTTTCTCTTCTTTTGTCAATGGTATTGTCTGTTGTCTGTCTTTCTTCTTTCTCTTCTTTTGTCAATAGTATTGTCTGTTTTCTGTCTTTCTTCTTTCTCTTCTTTTTTTCAATTGTATTGTGTGTTGTCTGTCTTTCCTCTTTTTCTTCTTTTGCCAATGGTATTGTCTGTTGTCTGTATTTCTTCTTTCTCTTCTTTTGTCAATGGTATTGTCTGTTGTGTGTCTTTCTTCTTTTTCTTCTTTTGTCAATAGTATTGTCTGTTGTCTGTCTTTCTTCTTTCTCTTCTTTTGTCAATTGTATTGTCTGTTGTCTGTCTTTCTTCTTTCTCTTCTTTTGTCAATGGTATTGTCTGTCGTCTGTCTTTCTTCTTTCTCTTGTTTTGTCAATGGTATTGTCTGTTGTCTGTCTTTCTTCTTTTTCTTCTTTTGTCAATGGTATTGTCTGGTCGTCTGTCTTTCTTCTTTCTCTTCTTTTGCCAATGGTATTGTCTGTTGTCTGTAATTCTGCTTTCTCTTCTTTTGTCAATGGTATTGTCAGTTGTCTGTCTTTGTTCTTTTTCTTCTTTTGTCAATGGTGTTGTCTGTTGTCTGTCTTTCTTCTTTCTCTTCTCTTGCCAATGGTATTGTCTGTTGTCTGTATTTCTTCTTTCTCTTCCTTTGTCAATGGTATTGTCAGTTGTCTGTCTTTCTTCTTTTTCTTCTTTTGTCAATGGTATTGTCTGTTGTCTGTCTTTCTTCTTTCTCTTCTTTTGTCAATGGTATTGTCTGTCGTCTGTCTTTCTTCTTTCTCTTCTTTTGTCAATGGTATTGTCTGTTGTCTGTCTTTCTTCTTTCTTTTCTTTTGTCAAAGGTATTGTCTGCTGTCTGTCTTTCATCTTTCTCTTCTTTTGTCAATGGTATTGTCTGTTGTCTGTCTTTCTTCTTTCTCTTCTTTTGTCAATAGTATTGTCTGTTGTCTGTCTTTCTTCTTTCTCTTCTTTTTTTCAATTGTATTGTGTGTTGTCTGTCTTTCCTCTTTTTCTTCTTTTGCCAATGGTATTGTCTGTTGTCTGTATTTCTTCTTTCTCTTCTTTTGTCAATGGTATTGTCTGTTGTGTGTCTTTCTTCTTTTTCTTCTTTTGTCAATAGTATTGTCTGTTGTCTGTCTTTCTTCTTTCTCTTCTTTTGTCAATTGTATTGTCAGTTGTCTGTCTTTCTTCTTTCTCTTCTTTTGTCAATGGTATTGTCTGTCGTCTGTCTTTCTTCTTTCTCTTGTTTTGTCAATGGTATTGTCTGTTGTCTGTCTTTCTTCTTTTTCGTCTTTTGTCAATGGTATTGTCTGGTCGTCTGTCTTTCTTCTTTCTCTTCTTTTGCCAATGGTATTGTCTGTTGTCTGTAATTCTTCTTTCTCTTCTTTTGTCAATGGTATTTTCAGTTGTCTGTCTTTGTTCTTTTTCTTCTTTTGTCAATGGTGTTGTCTGTTGTCTGTCTTTCTTCCTTCTCTTCTTTTGTCAATAGTATTGTCTGTTGTCTGTCTTTCTTCTTTCTCTTCTTTTGTCAATGGTATTGTCTGTTGTCTGTCTTTCTTCTTTCTCTTCTTTTGTCAATGGTATTGTCTGTTGTCTGTCTTTCTTCTTTCTCTTCTTTTGTCAATGGTATTGTCTGTTGTCTGTCTTTCTTCTTTCTCTTCTTTTGTCAATAGTATTGTCTGTTGTCTGTCTTTCTTCTTTCTCTTCTTTTGTCAATGGTATTGCCTGTTGTCTGTCTTTCTTCTTTCTCTTCTTTTGTCAATGGTATTGTCTTTTGTCTGTCTTTCTTCTTTCTCTTCTTTTGTCAATGGTATTGCCTGTTGTCTGTCTTTCTTCTTTCTCTTCTTTTGTCAATGGTATTGTGTGTTGTCTGTCTTTCTTCTTTCTCTTCTTTTGTCAATGGTATTGTCTGTTGTCTGTCTTTCTTCGTACTCTTCTTTTGTCAATGGTATTGTCTGTTGTCTGTCTTTCTTCTTTCTCTTCTTTTGTCAATGGTATTGCCTGTTGTCTGTCTTTCTTCTTTCTCTTCTTTTGTCAATGGTATTGTCTGTTGTCTGTCTTTCTTCTTTCTCTTCTTTTGTCAATGGTATTGTGTGTTGTCTGTCTTTCTTCTTTCTCTTCTTTTGTCAATGGTATTGTCTGTTGTCTGTCTTTCTTCGTACTCTTCTTTTGTCAATGGTATTGTGTGTTGTCTGTCTTTCTTCATTCTCTTCTTTTGTCAATTGTATTGTCAGTTGTCTGTCTTTCTTCTTTCTCTTCTTTTGTCAATGGTATTTTCAGTCGTCTGTCTTTCTTCTTTCTCTTCTTTTGTCAATGGTATTGTCTGTTGTCTGTCTTTCTTCTTTTTCTTCTTTTGTCAATGGTATTGTCTGGTCGTCTGTCTTTCTTCTTTCTCTTCTTTTGCCAATGGTATTGTCTGTTGTCTGTAATTCTTCTTTCTCTTCTTTTGTCAATGGTATTGTCAGTTGTCTGTCTTTGTTCTTTTTCTTCTTTTGTCAATGGTATTGTCTGTTGTCTGTCTTTCTTCTTTCTCTTCTTTTGTCAATTGTATTGTCTGTTGTCTGTCTTTCCTCTTTTTCTTCTTTTGTCTATGGTATTGTCTGTTGTCTGTCTTTCTTCTTTCTCTTCTTTTGTCAATGGTATTGTCAGTTGTCTGTCTTTCTTCTTTCTGTTCTTTTGTCAATGATATTGTCTGTTGTCTGTCTTTCTTCTTTCTCTTCTTTTTTCAATTGTATTGTGTGTTGTCTGTCTTTCCTCTTTTTCTTCTTTTGTCAATGGTATTGTCTGTTGTCTGTATTTCTTCTTTCTCTTCTTTTGTCAATGGTATTGTCTGTTGTCTGTCTTTCTTCTTTTTCTTCTTTTGTCAATAGTATTGTCTGTTGTCTGTCTTTCTTCTTTCTCTTCTTTTGTCAATTGTATTGTCAGTTGTCTGTCTTTCTTCTTTCTCTTCTTTTGTCAATGATATTGTCTGTCGTCTGTCTTTCTTCTTTCTCTTGTTTTGTCAATGGTAGTGTCTGTTGTCTGTCTTACTTCTTTTTCTTCTTTTGTCAATGATATTGTCAGTTGACTGTCTTTCTTCTTTTTCTTCTTTTGTCAATGGTATTGTCTGTTGTCTGTCTTTCTTCTTTCTCTTCTTTTGCCAATGGTATTGTCTGTTGTCTGTCTTTCTTCTTTCTCTCCTTTTGTCAATGGTATTGTCTGTTGTCTGTCTTTCTTCTTTTTCTTCTTTTGTCAATGATATTGTCAGTTAACTGTCTTTCTTCTTTTTCTTCTTTTGTCAATGGTATTGGCTGTTGTCTGTCTTTCTTCTTTCTCTTCTTTTGCCAATGGTATTGTCTGTTGTCTGTCTTTCTTCTTTCTCTCCTTTTGTCAATAGTATTGTCTGTTGTCTGTCTTTCTACTTTCTCTTCTTTGTCAATGGTATTGTCTGTTGTCTGTATTTCTTCTTTCTCTTCCTTTGTCAATGGTATTGTCAGTTGTCTGTCTTTCTTCTTTTTCTTCTTTTGTCAATGGTATTGTCTGTTGTCTGTCTTTCTTCTTTCTCTTCTTTTGTCAATAGTATTGTCTGTTGTCTGTCTTTCTTCTTTCTCTTCTTTTGTCAATGGTATTTTCTGTTGTCTGTCTTTCTTCTTTCTCTTCTTTTGTCAATGGTATTGTCTGTTGTCTGTCTTTCTTCTTTCTCTTCTTTTGTCAATGGTATTGTCTGTTGTCTGTCTTTCTTCTTTCTCTTCTTTTGTCAATAGTATTGTCTGTTGTCTGTCTTTCTTCTTTCTCTTCTTTTGTCAATGGTATTGCCTGTTGTCTGTCTTTCTTCTTTCTCTTCTTTTGTCAATGGTATTGTCTTTTGTCTGTCTTTCTTCTTTCTCTTCTTTTGTCAATGGTATTGACTGTTGTCTGTCTTTCTTCTTTCTCTTCTTTTGTCAATGGTATTGTGTGTTGTCTGTCTTTCTTCTTTCTCTTCTTTTGTCAATGGTATTGTCTGTTGTCTGTCTTTCTTCGTACTCTTCTTTTGTCAATGGTATTGTCTGTTGTCTGTCTTTCTTCTTTCTCTTCTTTTGTCAATGGTATTGCCTGTTGTCTGTCTTTCTTCTTTCTCTTCTTTTGTCAATGGTATTGTCTGTTGTCTGTCTTTCTTCTTTCTCTTCTTTTGTCAATGGTATTGTGTGTTGTCTGTCTTTCTTCTTTCTCTTCTTTTGTCAATGGTATTGTCTGTTGTCTGTCTTTCTTCGTACTCTTCTTTTGTCAATGGTATTGTGTGTTGTCTGTCTTTCTTCATTCTCTTCTTTTGTCAATTGTATTGTCAGTTGTCTGTCTTTCTTCTTTCTCTTCTTTTGTCAATGGTATTTTCAGTCGTCTGTCTTTCTTCTTTCTCTTCTTTTGTCAATGGTATTGTCTGTTGTCTGTCTTTCTTCTTTTTCTTCTTTTGTCAATGGTATTGTCTGGTCGTCTGTCTTTCTTCTTTCTCTTCTTTTGCCAATGGTATTGTCTGTTGTCTGTAATTCTTCTTTCTCTTCTTTTGTCAATGGTATTGTCAGTTGTCTGTCTTTGTTCTTTTTCTTCTTTGTCAATGGTATTGTCTGTTGTCTGTCTTTCTTCTTTCTCTTCTTTTGTCAATTGTATTGTCTGTTGTCTGTCTTTCCTCTTTTTCTTCTTTTGTCTATGGTATTGTCTGTTGTCTGTCTTTCTTCTTTCTCTTCTTTTGTCAATGGTATTGTCAGTTGTCTGTCTTTCTTCTTTCTGTTCTTTTGTCAATGATATTGTCTGTTGTCTGTCTTTCTTCTTTCTCTTCTTTTGTCAATGGTATTGTCTGTCGTCTGTCTTTCTTCTTTCTCTTCTTTTGTCAATGGTATTGTCTGTTTTCTTTCTTTCTTCTTTCTTTTCTTTTGTCAATGGTATTGTCTGCTGTCTGTCTTTCTTCTTTCTCTTCTTTTGTCAATGGTATTGTCTGTTGTCTGTCTTTCTTCTTTCTCTTCTTTTGTCAATAGTATTGTCTGTTGTCTGTCTTTCTTCTTTCTCTTCTTTTTTCAATTGTATTGTGTGTTGTCTGTCTTTCCTCTTTTTCTTCTTTTGTCAATGGTATTGTCTGTTGTCTGTATTTCTTCTTTCTCTTCTTTTGTCAATGGTATTGTCTGTTGTCTGTCTTTCTTCTTTTTCTTCTTTTGTCAATAGTATTGTCTGTTGTCTGTCTTTCTTCTTTCTCTTCTTTTGTCAATTGTATTGTCAGTTGTCTGTCTTTCTTCTTTCTCTTCTTTTGTCAATGATATTGTCTGTCGTCTGTCTTTCTTCTTTCTCTTGTTTTGTCAATGGTAGTGTCTGTTGTCTGTCTTACTTCTTTTTCTTCTTTTGTCAATGATATTGTCAGTTGACTGTCTTTCTTCTTTTTCTTCTTTTGTCAATGGTATTGTCTGTTGTCTGTCTTTCTTCTTTCTCTTCTTTTGCCAATGGTATTGTCTGTTGTCTGTCTTTCTTCTTTCTCTCCTTTTGTCAATGGTATTGTCTGTTGTCTGTCTTTCTTCTTTTTCTTCTTTTGTCAATGATATTGTCAGTTAACTGTCTTTCTTCTTTTTCTTCTTTTGTCAATGGTATTGGCTGTTGTCTGTCTTTCTTCTTTCTCTTCTTTTGCCAATGGTATTGTCTGTTGTCTGTCTTTCTTCTTTCTCTTCCTTTGTCAATGGTATTGTCAGTTGTCTGTCTTTCTTCTTTTTCTTCTTTTGTCAATGGTATTGTCTGTTGTCTGTCTTTCTTCTTTCTCTTCTTTTGTCAATGGTATTGTCTGTCGTCTGTCTTTCTTCTTTCTCTTCTTTTGTCAATGGTATTGTCTGTTGTCTGTCTTTCTTCTTTTTCTTCTTTTGTCAATGGTATTGTCTGGTCGTCTGTCTTTCTTCTTTCTCTTCTTTTGCCAATGGTATTGTCTGTTGTCTGTAATTCTTCTTTCTCTTCTTTTGTCAATGGTATTTTCAGTTGTCTGTCTTTGTTCTTTTTCTTCTTTTGTCAATGGTGTTGTCTGTTGTCTGTCTTTCTTCTTTCTCTTCTTTTGTCAATAGTATTGTCTGTTGTCTGTCTTTCTTCTTTCTCTTCTTTTGTCAATGGTATTTTCTGTTGTCTGTCTTTCTTCTTTCTCTTCTTTTGTCAATGGTATTGTCTGTTGTCTGTCTTTCTTCTTTCTCTTCTTTTGTCAATGGTATTGTCTGTTGTCTGTCTTTCTTCTTTCTCTTCTTTTGTCAATAGTATTGTCTGTTGTCTGTCTTTCTTCTTTCTCTTCTTTTGTCAATGGTATTGCCTGTTGTCTGTCTTTCTTCTTTCTCTTCTTTTGTCAATGGTATTGTCTTTTGTCTGTCTTTCTTCTTTCTCTTCTTTTGTCAATGGTATTGCCTGTTGTCTGTCTTTCTTCTTTCTCTTCTTTTGTCAATGGTATTGTGTGTTGTCTGTCTTTCTTCTTTCTCTTCTTTTGTCAATGGTATTGTCTGTTGTCTGTCTTTCTTCGTACTCTTCTTTTGTCAATGGTATTGTCTGTTGTCTGTCTTTCTTCTTTCTCTTCTTTTGTCAATGGTATTGCCTGTTGTCTGTCTTTCTTCTTTCTCTTCTTTTGTCAATGGTATTGTCTGTTGTCTGTCTTTCTTCTTTCTCTTCTTTTGTCAATGGTATTGTGTGTTGTCTGTCTTTCTTCTTTCTCTTCTTTTGTCAATGGTATTGTCTGTTGTCTGTCTTTCTTCGTACTCTTCTTTTGTCAATGGTATTGTGTGTTGTCTGTCTTTCTTCATTCTCTTCTTTTGTCAATTGTATTGTCAGTTGTCTGTCTTTCTTCTTTCTCTTCTTTAGTCAATGGTATTTTCAGTCGTCTGTCTTTCTTCTTTCTCTTCTTTTGTCAATGGTATTGTCTGTTGTCTGTCTTTCTTCTTTTTCTTCTTTTGTCAATGGTATTGTCTGGTCGTCTGTCTTTCTTCTTTCTCTTCTTTTGCCAATGGTATTGTCTGTTGTCTGTAATTCTTCTTTCTCTTCTTTTGTCAATGGTATTGTCAGTTGTCTGTCTTTGTTCTTTTTCTTCTTTGTCAATGGTATTGTCTGTTGTCTGTCTTTCTTCTTTCTCTTCTTTTGTCAATTGTATTGTCTGTTGTCTGTCTTTCCTCTTTTTCTTCTTTTGTCTATGGTATTGTCTGTTGTCTGTCTTTCTTCTTTCTCTTCTTTTGTCAATGGTATTGTCAGTTGTCTGTCTTTCTTCTTTCTGTTCTTTTGTCAATGATATTGTCTGTTGTCTGTCTTTCTTCTTTCTCTTCTTTTGTCAATGGTATTGTCTGTCGTCTGTCTTTCTTCTTTCTCTTCTTTTGTCAATGGTATTGTCTGTTTTCTTTCTTTCTTCTTTCTTTTCTTTTGTCAATGGTATTGTCTGCTGTCTGTCTTTCTTCTTTCTCTTCTTTTGTCAATGGTATTGTCTGTTGTCTGTCTTTCTTCTTTCTCTTCTTTTGTCAATAGTATTGTCTGTTGTCTGTCTTTCTTCTTTCTCTTCTTTTTTCAATTGTATTGTGTGTTGTCTGTCTTTCTTCTTTCTCTTGTTTTGTCAATGGTAGTGTCTGTTGTCTGTCTTACTTCTTTTTCTTCTTTTGTCAATGATATTGTCAGTTGACTGTCTTTCTTCTTTTTCTTCTTTTGTCAATGGTATTGTCTGTTGTCTGTCTTTCTTCTTTTTCTTCTTTTGTCAATAGTATTGTCTGTTGTCTGTCTTTATTCTTTCTCTTCTTTTGTCAATTGTATTGTCAGTTGTCTGTCTTTCTTCTTTCTCTTCTTTTGTCAATGATATTGTCTGTCGTCTGTCTTTCTTCTTTCTCTTGTTTTGTCAATGGTAGTGTCTGTTGTCTGTCTTACTTCTTTTTCTTCTTTTGTCAATGATATTGTCAGTTGACTGTCTTTCTTCTTTTTCTTCTTTTGTCAATGGTATTGTCTGTTGTCTGTCTTTCTTCTTTCTCTTCTTTTGCCAATGGTATTGTCTGTTGTCTGTCTTTCTTCTTTCTCTCCTTTTGTCAATGGTATTGTCTGTTGTCTGTCTTTCTTCTTTTTCTTCTTTTGTCAATGATATTGTCAGTTAACTGTCTTTCTTCTTTTTCTTCTTTTGTCAATGGTATTGTCTGTTGTCTGTCTTTCTTCTTTCTCTTCTTTTGCCAATGGTATTGTCTGTTGTCTGTCTTTCTTCTTTCTCTCCTTTTGTCAATAGTATTGTCTGTTGTCTGTCTTTCTACTTTCTCTTCTTTGTCAATGGTATTGTCTGTTGTCTGTATTTCTTCTTTCTCTTCCTTTGTCAATGGTATTGTCAGTTGTCTGTCTTTCTTCTTTTTCTTCTTTTGTCAATGGTATTGTCTGTTGTCTGTCTTTCTTCTTTCTCTTCTTTTGTCAATGGTATTGTCTGTCGTCTGTCTTTCTTCTTTCTCTTCTTTTGTCAATGGTATTGTCTGTTGTCTGTCTTTCTTCTTTCTTTTCTTTTGTCAATGGTATTGTCTGCTGTCTGTCTTTCTTCTTTCTCTTCTTTTGTCAATGGTATTGTCTGTTGTCTGTCTTTCTTCTTTCTCTTCTTTTGTCAAAAGTATTGTCTGTTGTCTGTCTTTCTTTTTTCTCTTCTTTTTTTCAATTGTATTGTGTGTTGTCTGTCTTTCCTCTTTTTCTTCTTTTGCCAATGGTATTGTCTGTTGTCTGTCTTTCTTCTTCCTCTTCTTTTGTCAATGGTATTGTCTGTCGTCTGTCTTTCTTCTTTCTCTTCTTTTGCCAATGGTATTGTCTGTTGTCTGTAATTCTTCTTTCTCTTCTTTTGTCAATGGTATTGTCAGTTTTCTGTCTTTGTTCTTTTTCTTCTTTTGTCAATGGTGTTGTCTGTTGTCTGTCTTTCTTCTTTCTCTTCTTTTGTCAATAGTATTGTCTGTTGTCTGTCTTTCTTCTTTCTCTTCTTTTGTCAATGGTATTGTCTGTTGTCTGTCTTTCTTCTTTCTCTTCTTTTGTCAATGGTATTGTGTGTTGTCTGTCTTTCTTCTTTCTCTTCTTTTGTCAATGGTATTGTCTGTTGTCTGTCTTTCTTCGTACTCTTCTTTTGTCAATGGTATTGTCTGTTGTCTGTCTTTCTTCTTTCTCTTCTTTTGTCAATGGTATTGCCTGTTGTCTGTCTTTCTTCTTTCTCTTCTTTTGTCAATGGTATTGTCTGTTGTCTGTCTTTCTTCTTTCTCTTCTTTTGTCAATGGTATTGTGTGTTGTCTGTCTTTCTTCTTTCTCTTCTTTTGTCAATGGTATTGTCTGTTGTCTGTCTTTCTTCGTACTCTTCTTTTGTCAATGGTATTGTGTGTTGTCTGTCTTTCTTCATTCTCTTCTTTTGTCAATTGTATTGTCAGTTGTCTGTCTTTCTTCTTTCTCTTCTTTTGTCAATGGTATTTTCAGTCGTCTGTCTTTCTTCTTTCTCTTCTTTTGTCAATGGTATTGTCTGTTGTCTGTCTTTCTTCTTTTTCTTCTTTTGTCAATGGTATTGTCTGGTCGTCTGTCTTTCTTCTTTCTCTTCTTTTGCCAATGGTATTGTCTGTTGTCTGTAATTCTTCTTTCTCTTCTTTTGTCAATGGTATTGTCAGTTGTCTGTCTTTGCTCTTTTTCTTCTTTGTCAATGGTATTGTCTGTTGTCTGTCTTTCTTCTTTCTCTTCTTTTGTCAATTGTATTGTCTGTTGTCTGTCTTTCCTCTTTTTCTTCTTTTGTCTATGGTATTGTCTGTTGTCTGTCTTTCTTCTTTCTCTTCTTTTGTCAATGGTATTGTCAGTTGTCTGTCTTTCTTCTTTCTGTTCTTTTGTCAATGATATTGTCTGTTGTCTGTCTTTCTTCTTTCTCTTCTTTTGTCAATGGTATTGTCTGTCGTCTGTCTTTCTTCTTTCTCTTCTTTTGTCAATGGTATTGTCTGTTTTCTTTCTTTCTTCTTTCTTTTCTTTTGTCAATGGTATTGTCTGCTGTCTGTCTTTCTTCTTTCTCTTCTTTTGTCAATGGTATTGTCTGTTGTCTGTCTTTCTTCTTTCTCTTCTTTTGTCAATAGTATTGTCTGTTGTCTGTCTTTCTTCTTTCTCTTCTTTTTTCAATTGTATTGTGTGTTGTCTGTCTTTCTTCTTTCTCTTGTTTTGTCAATGGTAGTGTCTGTTGTCTGTCTTACTTCTTTTTCTTCTTTTGTCAATGATATTGTCAGTTGACTGTCTTTCTTCTTTTTCTTCTTTTGTCAATGGTATTGTCTGTTGTCTGTCTTTCTTCTTTTTCTTCTTTTGTCAATAGTATTGTCTGTTGTCTGTCTTTCTTCTTTCTCTTCTTTTGTCAATTGTATTGTCAGTTGTCTGTCTTTCTTCTTTCTCTTCTTTTGTCAATGATATTGTCTGTCGTCTGTCTTTCTTCTTTCTCTTGTTTTGTCAATGGTAGTGTCTGTTGTCTGTCTTACTTCTTTTTCTTCTTTTGTCAATGATATTGTCAGTTGACTGTCTTTCTTCTTTTTCTTCTTTTGCCAATGGTATTGTCTGTTGTTCGTCTTTCTTCTTTCTCTTCTTTTGCCAATGGTATTGTCTGTTGTCTGTCTTTCTTCTTTCTCTTCTTTTGCCAATGGTATTTTCTGTTTTCTGTATTTCTTCTTTCTCTTCTTTTGTCAATGATATTGTCTGGTCGTCTGTCTTTCTTCTTTTTCTTCTTTTGTCAATGATATTGTCAGTTGACTGTCTTTCTTCTTTTTTTTCTTTTGTCAATGGTATTGTCTGTTGTCTGTCTTTCTTCTTTCTCTTCTTTTGCCAATGGTATTGTCTGTTGTCTGTCTTTCTTCTTTCTCTTGTTTTGTCAATGGTAGTGTCTGTTGTCTGTCTTACTTCTTTTTCTTCTTTTGTCAATGATATTGTCAGTTGACTGTCTTTCTTCTTTTTCTTCTTTTGTCAATGGTATTGTCTGTTGTCTGTCTTTCTTCTTTCTCTTCTTTTGCCAATGGTATTGTCTGTTGTCTGTCTTTCTTCTTTCTCTCCTTTTGTCAATGGTATTGTCTGTTGTCTGTCTTTCTTCTTTTTCTTCTTTTGTCAATGATATTGTCAGTTAACTGTCTTTCTTCTTTTTCTTCTTTTGTCAATGGTATTGGCTGTTGTCTGTCTTTCTTCTTTCTCTTCTTTTGCCAATGGTATTGTCTGTTGTCTGTCTTTCTTCTTTCTCTCCTTTTGTCAATAGTATTGTCTGTTGTCTGTCTTTCTACTTTCTCTTCTTTGTCAATGGTATTGTCTGTTGTCTGTATTTCTTCTTTCTCTTCCTTTGTCAATGGTATTGTCAGTTGTCTGTCTTTCTTCTTTTTCTTCTTTTGTCAATGGTATTGTCTGTTGTCTGTCTTTCTTCTTTCTCTTCTTTTGTCAATGGTATTGTCTGTCGTCTGTCTTTCTTCTTTCTCTTCTTTTGTCAATGGTATTGTCTGTTGTCTGTCTTTCTTCTTTCTTTTCTTTTGTCAATGGTATTGTCTGCTGTCTGTCTTTCTTCTTTCTCTTCTTTTGTCAATGGTATTGTCTGTTGTCTGTCTTTCTTCTTTCTCTTCTTTTGTCAATAGTATTGTCTGTTGTCTGTCTTTCTTTTTTCTCTTCTTTTTTTCAATTGTATTGTGTGTTGTCTGTCTTTCCTCTTTTTCTTCTTTTGCCAATGGTATTGTCTGTTGTCTGTCTTTCTTCTTCCTCTTCTTTTGTCAATGGTATTGTCTGTCGTCTGTCTTTCTTCTTTCTCTTGTTTTGTCAATGGTATTGTCTGTTGTCTGTCTTTCTTCTTTTTCTTCTTTTGTCAATGGTATTGTCTGGTCGTCTGTCTTTCTTCTTTCTCTTCTTTTGCCAATGGTATTGTCTGTTGTCTGTAATTCTTCTTTCTCTTCTTTTGTCAATGGTATTGTCAGTTGTCTGTCTTTGTTCTTTTTCTTCTTTTGTCAATGGTGTTGTCTGTTGTCTGTCTTTCTTCTTTCTCTTCTTTTGTCAATAGTATTGTCTGTTGTCTGTCTTTCTTCTTTCTCTTCTTTTGTCAATGGTATTGTCTGTTGTCTGTCTTTCTTCTTTCTCTTCTTTTGTCAATGGTATTGTCTGTTGTCTGTCTTTCTTCTTTCTCTTCTTTTGTCAATGGTATTGTCTGTTGTTGGTCTTTCCTCTTTTTCTTCTTTTGCCAATGGTATTGTCTGTTGTTCGTCTTTCTTCTTTCTCTTCTTTTGCCAATGGTATTGTCTGTTGTCTGTCTTTCTTCTTTCTCTTCTTTTGCCAATGGTATTTTCCGTTTTCTGTATTTCTTCTTTCTCTTCTTTTGTCAATGATATTGTCTGGTCGTCTGTCTTTCTTCTTTTTCTTCTTTTGTCAATGATATTGTCAGTTGACTGTCTTTCTTCTTTTTTTTCTTTTGTCAATGGTATTGTCTGTTGTCTGTCTTTCTTCTTTCTCTTCCTTTGCCAATGGTATTGTCTGTTGTCTGTCTTTCTTCTTTCTCTCCTTTTGTCAATGGTATTGTCTGTTGTCTGTCTTTCTTCTTTTTCTTCTTTTGTCAATGATATTGTCAGTTAACTGTCTTTCTTCTTTCTCTTCTTTTGTCAATGGTATTGGCTGTTGTCTGTCTTTCTTCTTTCTCTTCTTTTGCCAATGGTATTGTCTGTTGTCTGTCTTTCTTCTTTCTCTCCTTTTGTCAATAGTATTGTCTGTTGTCTGTCTTTCTTCTTTCTCTTCTTTGTCAATGATATTGTCAGTTGTCTGACTTTCTTCTTTTTCTTCTTTTGTCAATGGTATTGTCTGTTGTCTGTCTCTTCTTTTGCCAATGGTATTGTCTGTCGTCTGTCTTTCTTCTTTCTCTTCTTTTGTCAATGGTATTGTCTGTCGTCTGTCTTTCTTCTTTCTCTTCTTTTGTCAATAGTATTGTCTGTTGTCTGTCTTTCTTCTTTCTCTTCTCTTGCCAATGGTATTGTCTGTTGTCTGTATTTCTTCTTTCTGTTCCTTTGTCAATGGTATTGTCAGTTGTCTGTCTTTCTTCTTTTTCTTCTGTTGTCAATGGTATTGTCTGTTGTCTGTCTTTCTTCTTTCTCTTCTTTTGTCAATGGTATTGTCTGTCGTCTGTCTTTCTTCTTTCTCTTCTTTTGTCAATGGTATTGTCTGTTGTCTGTCTTTCTTCTTTCTTTTCTTTTGTCAAAGGTATTGTCTGCTGTCTGTCTTTCTTCTTTCTCTTCTTTTGTCAATGGTATTGTCTGTTGTCTGTCTTTCTTCTTTCTCTTCTTTTGTCAATAGTATTGTCTGTTGTCTGTCTTTCTTCTTTCTCTTCTTTTTTTCAATTGTATTGTGTGTTGTCTGTCTTTCCTCTTTTTCTTCTTTTGCCAATGGTATTGTCTGTTGTCTGTCTTTCTTCTTTCTCTTCTTTTGTCAATGGTATTGTCTGTCGTCTGTCTTTCTTCTTTCTCTTGTTTTGTCAATGGTATTGTCTGTTGTCTGTCTTTCTTCTTTTTCTTCTTTTGTCAATGGTATTGTCTGGTCGTCTGTCTTTCTTCTTTCTCTTCTTTTGCCAATGGTATTGTCTGTTGTCTGTCTTTCTTCTTTCTCTTCTTTTGTCAATGGTATTGTCTGTTGTCTGTCTTTCTTCTTTCTCTTCTTTTGTCAATAGTATTGTCTGTTGTCTGTCTTTCTTCTTTCTCTTCTTTTGTCAATGGTATTGTCTGTTGTCTGTCTTTCTTCTTTCTCTTCTTTTGTCAATGGTATTGTCTGTTGTCTGTCTTTCTTCTTTCTCTTCTTTTGTCAATGGTATTGCCTGTTGTCTGTCTTTCTTCTTTCTCTTCTTTTGTCAATGGTATTGTGTGTTGTCTGTCTTTCTTCTTTCTCTTCTTTTGTCAATGGTATTGTCTGTTGTCTGTCTTTCTTCGTACTCTTCTTTTGTCAATGGTATTGTGTGTTGTCTGTCTTTCTTCTTTCTCTTCTTTTGTCAATGGTATTGTCTGTTGTCTGTCTTTCTTCTTTCTCTTCTTTTGTCAATGGTATTGCCTGTTGTCTGTCTTTCTTCTTTCTCTTCTTTTGTCAATGGTATTGTCTGTTGTCTGTCTTTCTTCTTTCTCTTCTTTTGTCAATGGTATTGTGTGTTGTCTGTCTTTCTTCTTTCTCTTCTTTTGTCAATGGTATTGTCTGCTGTCTGTCTTTCATCGTACTCTTCTTTTGTCAATGGTATTGTGTGTTGTCTGTCTTTCTTCTTTCTCTTCTTTTGTCAATTGTATTGTCAGTTGTCTGTCTTTCTTCTTTCTCTTCTTTTGTCAATGGTATTTTCAGTCGTCTGTCTTTCTTCTTTCTCTTCTTTTGTCAATGGTATTGTCTGTTGTCTGTCTTTCTTCTTTTTCTTCTTTTGTCAATGGTATTGTCTGGTCGTCTGTCTTTCTTCTTTCTCTTCTTTTGCCAATGGTATTGTCTGTTGTCTGTAATTCTTCTTTCTCTTCTTTTGTCAATGGTATTGTCAGTTGTCTGTCTTTGTTCTTTTTCTTCTTTTGTCAATGGTATTGTCTGTTGTCTGTCTTTCTTCTTTCTCTTCTTTTGTCAATTGTATTGTCTGTTGTCTGTCTTTCCTCTTTTTATTCTTTTGCCTATGGTATTGTCTGTTGTCTGTCTTTCTTCTTTCTCTTCTTTTGTCAATGGTATTGTCAGTTGTCTGTCTTTCTTCTTTCTGTTCTTTTGTCAATGATATTGTCTGTTGTCTGTCTTTCTTCTTTCTCTTCTTTTGTCAATGGTATTGTCTGTCGTCTGTCTTTCTTCTTTCTCTTCTTTTGTCAATGGTATTGTCTGTTTTCTTTCTTTCTTCTTTCTTTTCTTTTGTCAATGGTATTGTCTGCTGTCTGTTTTTCTTCTTTCTCTTCTTTTGTCAATTGTATTGTGTGTTGTCTGTCTTTCCTCTTTTTCTTCTTTTGTCAATGGTATTGTCTGTTGTCTGTATTTCTTCTTTCTCTTCTTTTGTCAATGGTATTGTCTGTTGTCTGTCTTTCTTCTTTTTCTTCTTTTGTCAATAGTATTGTCTGTTGTCTGTCTTTCTTCTTTCTCTTCTTTTGTCAATTGTATTGTCAGTTGTCTGTCTTTCTTCTTTCTCTTCTTTTGTCAATGATATTGTCTGTCGTCTGTCTTTCTTCTTTCTCTTGTTTTGTCAATGGTAGTGTCTGTTGTCTGTCTTACTTCTTTTTCTTCTTTTGTCAATGATATTGTCAGTTGACTGTCTTTCTTCTTTTTCTTCTTTTGTCAATGGTATTGTCTGTTGTCTGTCTTTCTTCTTTCTCTTCTTTTGCCAATGGTATTGTCTGTTGTCTGTCTTTCTTCTTTCTCTCCTTTTGTCAATGGTATTGTCTGTTGTCTGTCTTTCTTCTTTTTCTTCTTTTGTCAATGATATTGTCAGTTAACTGTCTTTCTTCTTTTTCTTCTTTTGTCAATGGTATTGGCTGTTGTCTGTCTTTCTTCTTTCTCTTCTTTTGCCAATGGTATTGTCTGTTGTCTGTCTTTCTTCTTTCTCTCCTTTTGTCAATAGTATTGTCTGTTGTCTGTCTTACTTCTTTCTCTTCTTTGTCAATGATATTGTCAGTTGTCTGTCTTTCTTCTTTTTCTTCTTTTGTCAATGGTATTGTCTGTTGTCTGTCTCTTCTTTAGCCAATGGTATTGTCTGTCGTCTGTCTTTCTTCTTTCTCTTCTTTTGTCAATGGTATTGTCTGTCGTCTGTCTTTCTTCTTTCTCTTCTTTTGTCAATAGTATTGTCTGTTGTCTGTCTTTCTTCTTTCTCTTCTCTTGCCAATGGTATTGTCTGTTGTCTGTATTTCTTCTTTCTCTTCCTTTGTCAATGGTATTGTCAGTTGTCTGTCTTTCTTCTTTTTCTTCTTTTGTCAATGGTATTGTCTGTTGTCTGTCTTTCTTCTTTCTCTTCTTTTGTCAATGGTATTGTCTGTCGTCTGTCTTTCTTCTTTCTCTTCTTTTGTCAATGGTATTGTCTGTTGTCTGTCTTTCTTCTTTCTCTTCTTTTGTCAATGGTATTGCCTGTTGTCTGTCTTTCTTCTTTCTCTTCTTTTGTCAATGGTATTGTGTGTTGTCTGTCTTTCTTCTTTCTCTTCTTTTGTCAATGGTATTGTCTGTTGTCTGTCTTTCTTCGTACTCTTCTTTTGTCAATGGTATTGTGTGTTGTCTGTCTTTCTTCTTTCTCTTCTTTTGTCAATGGTATTGTCTGTTGTCTGTCTTTCTTCTTTCTCTTCTTTTGTCAATGGTATTGCCTGTTGTCTGTCTTTCTTCTTTCTCTTCTTTTGTCAATGGTATTGTGTGTTGTCTGTCTTTCTTCTTTCTCTTCTTTTGTCAATGGTATTGTGTGTTGTCTGTCTTTCTTCTTTCTCTTCTTTTGTCAATGGTATTGTCTGTTGTCTGTCTTTCTTCGTACTCTTCTTTTGTCAATGGTATTGTGTGTTGTCTGTCTTTCTTCTTTCTCTTCTTTTGTCAATTGTATTGTCAATTGTCTGTCTTTCTTCTTTCTCTTCTTTTGTCAATGGTATTTTCAGTCGTCTGTCTTTCTTCTTTCTCTTCTTTTGTCAATGGTTTTGTCTGTTGTCTGTCTTTCTTCTTTTTCTTCTTTTGTCAATGGTATTGTCTGGTCGTCTGTCTTTCTTCTTTCTCTTCTTTTGCCAATGGTATTGTCTGTTGTCTGTAATTCTTCTTTCTCTTCTTTTGTCAATGGTATTGTCAGTTGTCTGTCTTTGTTCTTTTTCTTCTTTTGTCAATGGTATTGTCTGTTGTCTGTAATTCTTCTTTCTCTTCTTTTGTCAATGGTATTGTCAGTTGTCTGTCTTTGTTCTTTTTCTTCTTTTGTCAATGGTATTGTCTGTTGTCTGTCTTTCTTCTTTCTCTTCTTTTGTCAATGGTATTGTCAGTTGTCTGTCTTTCTTCTTTCTGTTCTTTTGTCAATGATATTGTCTGTTGTCTGTCTTTCTTCTTTCTCTTCTTTTGTCAATGGTATTGTCTGTCGTCTGTCTTTCTTCTTTCTCTTCTTTTGTCAATGGTATTGTCTGTTTTCTTTCTTTCTTCTTTCTTTTCTTTTGTCAATGGTATTGTCTGCTGTCTGTTTTTCTTCTTTCTCTTCTTTTGTCAATGGTATTGTCTGTTGTCTGTCTTTCTTCTTTCTCTTCTTTTGTCAATAGTATTGTCTGTTGTCTGTCTTTCTTCTTTCTCTTCTTTTTTCAATTGTATTGTGTGTTGTCTGTATTTCTTCTTTCTCTTCTTTTGTCAATGGTATTGTCTGTTGTCTGTCTTTCTTCTTTTTCTTCTTTTGTCAATAGTATTGTCTGTTGTCTGTCTTTCTTCTTTCTCTTCTTTTGTCAATTGTATTGTCAGTTGTCTGTCTTTCTTCTTTCTCTTCTTTTGTCAATGATATTGTCTGTCGTCTGTCTTTCTTCTTTCTCTTGTTTTGTCAATGGTAGTGTCTGTTGTCTGTCTTACTTCTTTTTCTTCTTTTGTCAATGATATTGTCAGTTGACTGTCTTTCTTCTTTTTCTTCTTTTGTCAATGGTATTGTCTGTTGTCTGTCTTTCTTCTTTCTCTTCTTTTGCCAATGGTATTGTCTGTTGTCTGTCTTTCTTCTTTCTCTCCTTTTGTCAATGGTATTGTCTGTTGTCTGTCTTTCTTCTTTTTCTTCTTTTGTCAATGATATTGTCAGTTAACTGTCTTTCTTCTTTTTCTTCTTTTGTCAATGGTATTGGCTGTTGTCTGTCTTTCTTCTTTCTCTTCTTTTGCCAATGGTATTGTCTGTTGTCTGTCTTTCTTCTTTCTCTCCTTTTTCAATAGTATTGTCTGTTGTCTGTCTTTCTTCTTTCTCTTCTTTGTCAATGATATTGTCAGTTGTCTGTCTTTCTTCTTTTTCTTCGTTTGTCAATGGTATTGTCTGTTGTCTGTCTCTTCTTTTGCCAATGATATTGTCTGTCGTCTGTCTTTCTTCTTTCTCTTCTTTTGTCAATGGTATTGTCTGTCGTCTGTCTTTCTTCTTTCTCTTCTTTTGTCAATAGTATTGTCTGTTGTCTGTCTTTCTTCTTTCTCTTCTCTTGCCAATGGTATTGTCTGTTGTCTGTATTTCTTCTTTCTCTTCCTTTGTCAATGGTATTGTCAGTTGTCTGTCTTTCTTCTTTTTCTTCTTTTGTCAATGGTATTGTCTGTTGTCTGTCTTTCTTCTTTCTCTTCTTTTGTCAATGGTATTGTCTGTCGTCTGTCTTTCTTCTTTCTCTTCTTTTGTCAATGGTATTGTCTGTTGTCTGTCTTTCTTCTTTCTTTTCTTTTGTCAAAGGTATTGTCTGCTGTCTGTCTTTCTTCTTTCTCTTCTTTTGTCAATGGTATTGTCTGTTGTCTGTCTTTCTTCTTTCTCTTCTTTTGTCAATAGTATTGTCTGTTGTCTGTCTTTCTTCTTTCTCTTCTTTTTTTCAATTGTATTGTATGTTGTCTGTCTTTCCTCTTTTTCTTCTTTTGCCAATGGTATTGTCTGTTGTCTGTATTTCTTCTTTCTCTTCTTTTGTCAATGGTATTGTCTGTCGTCTGTCTTTCTTCTTTCTCTTGTTTTGTCAATGGTATTGTCTGTTGTCTGTCTGTCTTTCTTCTTTTTCTTCTTTTGTCAATGGTATTGTCTGGTCGTCTGTCTTTCTTCTTTCTCTTCTTTTGCCAATGGTATTGTCAGTTGTCTGTCTTTGTTCTTTTTCTTCTTTTGTCAATGGTGTTGTCTGTTGTCTGTCTTTCTTCTTTCTCTTCTTTTGTCAATAGTATTGTCTGTTGTCTGTCTTTCTTCTTTCTCTTCTTTTGTCAATGGTATTGTCTGTTGTCTGTCTTTCTTCTTTCTCTTCTTTTGTCAATGGTATTGTCTGTTGTCTGTCTTTCTTCTTTCTCTTCTTTTGTCAATGGTATTGTCTGTTGTCTGTCTTTCTTCTTTCTCTTCTTTTGTCAATAGTATTGTCTGTTGTCTGTCTTTCTTCTTTCTCTTCTTTTGTCAATGGTATTGCCTGTTGTCTGTCTTTCTTCTTTCTCTTCTTTTGTCAATGGTATTGTCTTTTGTCTGTCTTTCTTCTTTCTCTTCTTTTGTCAATGGTATTGCCTGTTGTCTGTCTTTCTTCTTTCTCTTCTTTTGTCAATGGTATTGTGTGTTGTCTGTCTTTCTTCTTTCTCTTCTTTTGTCAATGGTATTGTCTGTTGTCTGTCTTTCTTCGTACTCTTCTTTTGTCAATGGTATTGTGTGTTGTCTGTCTTTCTTCTTTCTCTTCTTTTGTCAATGGTATTGTCTGTTGTCTGTCTTTCTTCTTTCTCTTCTTTTGTCAATGGTATTGCCTGTTGTCTGTCTTTCTTCTTTCTCTTCTTTTGTCAATGGTATTGTCTGTTGTCTGTCTTTCTTCTTTCTCTTCTTTTGTCAATGGTATTGTGTGTTGTCTGTCTTTCTTCTTTCTCTTCTTTTGTCAATGGTATTGTCTGTTGTCTGTCTTTCTTCGTACTCTTCTTTTGTCAATGGTATTGTGTGTTGTCTGTCTTTCTTCTTTCTCTTCTTTTGTCAATTGTATTGTCAGTTGTCTGTCTTTCTTCTTTCTCTTCTTTTGTCAATGGTATTTTCAGTCGTCTGTCTTTCTTCTTTCTCTTCTTTTGTCAATGGTATTGTCTGTTGTCTGTCTTTCTTCTTTTTCTTCTTTTGTCAATGGTATTGTCTGGTCGTCTGTCTTTCTTCTTTCTCTTCTTTTGCCAATGGTATTGTCTGTTGTCTGTAATTCTTCTTTCTCTTCTTTTGTCAATGGTATTGTCAGTTGTCTGTCTTTGTCCTTTTTCTTCTTTTGTCAATGGTATTGTCTGTTGTCTGTCTTTCTTCTTTCTCTTCTTTTGTCAATTGTATTGTCTGTTGTCTGTCTTTCCTCTTTTTCTTCTTTTGCCTATGGTATTGTCTGTTGTCTGTCTTTCTTCTTTCTCTTCTTTTGTCAATGGTATTGTCAGTTGTCTGTCTTTCTTCTTTCTGTTCTTTTGTCAATGATATTGTCTGTTGTCTGTCTTTCTTCTTTCTCTTCTTTTGTCAATGGTATTGTCTGTCGTCTGTCTTTCTTCTTTCTCTTCTTTTGTCAATGGTATTGTCTGTTTTCTTTCTTTCTTCTTTCTTTTATTTTGTCAATGGTATTGTCTGCTGTCTGTCTTTCTTCTTTCTCTTCTTTTGTCAATGGTATTGTCTGTTGTCTGTCTTTCTTCTATCTCTTCTTTTGTCAATAGTATTGTCTGTTGTCTGTCTTTCTTCTTTCTCTTCTTTTTTCAATTGTATTGTGTGTTGTCTGTCTTTCCTCTTTTTCTTCTTTTGTCAATGGTATTGTCTGTTGTCTGTATTTCTTCTTTCTCTTCTTTTGTGAATGGTATTGTCTGTTGTCTGTCTTTCTTCTTTTTCTTCTTTTGTCAATAGTATTGTCTGTTGTCTGTCTTTCTTCTTTCTCTTCTTTTGTCAATTGTCTTGTCAGTTGTCTGTCTTTCTTCTTTCTCTTCTTTTGTCAATGATATTGTCTGTCGTCTGTCTTTCTTCTTTCTCTTGTTTTGTCAATGGTAGTGTCTGTTGTCTGTCTTACTTCTTTTTCTTGTTTTGTCAATGGTCTTGTCTGGTCGTCTGTCTTTCTTCTTTCTCTTCTTTTGTCAATTGTATTGTCTGTCGTCTGTCTTTCTTCTTTCTCTTCTTTTGTCAATAGTATTGTCTGTTGTCTGTCTTTCTTCTTTCTCTTCTATTGGCAATGGTATTGTCTGTTGTCTGTCTTTCTTCTTTCTCTTCTTTTGTCAATTGTATTGTCAGTTGTCTGTCTTTCCTCTTTTTCTTCTTTTGCCTATGGTATTGTCTGTTGTCTGTCTTTCTTCTTTCTCTTCTTTTGTCAATGATATTGTCTGTTGTCTGTATTTCCCCTTTTTCTTCTTTTGCCAATGGTATTGTCTGTTGTCTGTCTTTCTTCTTTCTCTTCTTTTGTCAATGGTATTGTCTGTTGTCTGTCTTTCTTCTTTCTCTTCTTTTGTCAATGGTATTGTCTGTTGTCTGTCTTTCTTCTTTCTCTTCTTTTGTCAATGGTATTGTCTGTTGTCTGTCTTTCTTCTTTCTCTTCTTTTGTCAATGGTATTGTCTGTTGTCTGTCTTTCTTCTTTCTCTTCTTTTGTCAATGGTATTGTCTGTTGTCTGTCTTTCTTCTTTCTCTTCTTTTGTCAATGGTATTGTCTGTTGTCTGTCTTTCTTCTTTCTCTTCTTTTGTCAATGGTATTGTCTGTTGTCTGTCTTTCTTCTTTCTCTTCTTTTTTTCAATTGTATTGTGTGTTGTCTGTCTTTCCTCTTTTTCTTCTTTTGCCAATGGTATTGTCTGTTGTCTGTATTTCTTCTTTTTCTTCTTTTGTTAATAGTATTGTCTGTTGTCTGTCTTTCTTCTTTTTCTTCTTTTGTCAATTGTATTGTCAGTTGTCTGTCTTTCTTCTTTCTCTTCTTTTGTCAATGGTATTGTCTGTCGTCTGTCTTTCTTCTTTCTCTTGTTTTGTCAATGGTATTGTCTGTTGTCTGTCTTTCTTCTTTTTCTTCTTTTGTCAATGGTATTGTCTGGTCGTCTGTCTTTCTTCTTTCTCTTCTTTTGCCAATGGTATTGTCTGTTGTCTGTAATTCTTCTTTCTCTTCTTTTGTCAATGGTATTGTCAGTTGTCTGTCTTTGTTCTTTTTCTTCTTTTGCCAATGGTGTTGTCTGTTGTCTGTCTTTCTTCTTTCTCTTCTTTTGTCAATAGTATTGTCTGTTGTCTGTCTTTCTTCTTTCTCTTCTTTTGTCAATGGTATTGTCTGTTGTCTGTCTTTCTTCTTTCTCTTCTTTTGTCAATGGTATTGTCTGTTGTCTGTCTTTCTTCTTTCTCTTCTTTTGTCAATGGTATTGTCTGTTGTCTGTCTTTCTTCTTTCTCTTCTTTTGTCAATAGTATTGTCTGTTGTCTGTCTTTCTTCTTTCTCTTCTTTTGTCAATGGTATTGCCTGTTGTCTGTCTTTCTTCTTTCTCTTCTTTTGTCAATGGTATTGTCTTTTGTCTGTCTTTCTTCTTTCTCTTCTTTTGTCAATGGTATTGCCTGTTGTCTGTCTTTCTTCTTTCTCTTCTTTTGTCAATGGTATTGTGTGTTGTCTGTCTTTCTTCTTTCTCTTCTTTTGTCAATGGTATTGTCTGTTGTCTGTCTTTCTTCGTACTCTTCTTTTGTCAATGGTATTGTGTGTTGTCTGTCTTTCTTCTTTCTCTTCTTTTGTCAATGGTATTGTCTGTTGTCTGTCTTTCTTCTTTCTCTTCTTTTGTCAATGGTATTGCCTGTTGTCTGTCTTTCTTCTTTCTCTTCTTTTGTCAATGGTATTGTCTGTTGTCTGTCTTTCTTCTTTCTCTTCTTTTGTCAATGGTATTGTGTGTTGTCTGTCTTTCTTCTTTCTCTTCTTTTGTCAATGGTATTGTCTGTTGTCTGTCTTTCTTCGTACTCTTCTTTTGTCAATGGTATTGTGTGTTGTCTGTCTTTCTTCTTTCTCTTCTTTTGTCAATTGTATTGTCAGTTGTCTGTCTTTCTTCTTTCTCTTCTTTTGTCAATGGTATTTTCAGTCGTCTGTCTTTCTTCTTTCTCTTCTTTTGTCAATGGTATTGTCTGTTGTCTGTCTTTCTTCTTTTTCTTCTTTTGTCAATGGTATTGTCTGGTCGTCTGTCTTTCTTCTTTCTCTTCTTTTGCCAATGGTATTGTCTGTTGTCTGTAATTCTTCTTTCTCTTCTTTTGTCAATGGTATTGTCAGTTGTCTGTCTTAGTTCTTTTTCTTCTTTTGTCAATGGTATTGTCTGTTGTCTGTCTTTCTTCTTTCTCTTCTTTTGTCAATAGTATTGTCTGTTGTCTGTATTTCTTCTTTCTCTTCTTTTGTCAATGGTATTGTCTGTTGTCTGTCTTTCTTCTTTTTCTTGTTTTGTCAATAGTATTGTCTGTTGTCTGTCTTTCTTCTTTCTCTTCTTTTGTCAATGGTATTGTCTGTTGTCTGTCTTTCTTCTTTCTCTTCTTTTGTCAATGGTATTGTGTGTTGTCTGTCTTTCTTCTTTCTCTTCTTTTGTCAATGGTATTGTCTGTTGTCTGTCTTTCTTCGTACTCTTCTTTTGTCAATGGTATTGTGTGTTGTCTGTCTTTCTTCTTTCTCTTCTTTTGTCAATTGTATTGTCAGTTGTCTGTCTTTCTTCTTTCTGTTCTTTTGTCAATGATATTGTCTGTTGTCTGTCTTTCTTCTTTCTCTTCTTTTGTCAATGGTATTGTCTGTCGTCTGTCTTTCTTCTTTCTTTTCTTTTGTCAATGGTATTGTCTGCTGTCTGTCTTTCTTCTTTCTCTTCTTTTGTCAATGGTATTGTCTGTTGTCTGTCTTTCTTCTTTCTCTTCTTTTGTCAATAGTATTGTCTGTTGTCTGTCTTTCTTCTTTCTCTTCTTTTTTCAATTGTATTTTGTGTTGTCTGTCTTTCCTCTTTTTCTTCTTTTGTCAATGGTATTGTCTGTTGTCTGTATTTCTTCTTTCTCTTCTTTTGTCAATGGTATTGTCTGTTGTCTGTCTTTCTTCTTTTTCTTGTTTTGTCAATAGTATTGTCTGTTGTCTGTCTTTCTTCTTTCTCTTCTTTTGTCAATTGTATTGTCAGTTGTCTGTCTTTCTTCTTTCTCTTCTTTTGTCAATGATATTGTCTGTCGTCTGTCTTTCTTCTTTCTCTTGTTTTGTCAATGGTAGTGTCTGTTGTCTGTCTTACTTCTTTTTCTTCTTTTGTCAATGGTCTTGTCTGGTCGTCTGTCTTTCTTCTTTCTCTTCTTTTGTCAATGGTATTGTCTGTCGTCTGTCTTTCTTCTTTCTCTTCTTTTGTCAATGGTATTGTCTGTTTTCTTTCTTTCTTCTTTCTTTTATTTTGTCAATGGTATTGTCTGCTGTCTGTCTTTCTTCTTTCTCTTCTTTTGTCAATGGTATTGTCTGTTGTCTGTCTTTCTTCTATCTCTTCTTTTGTCAATAGTATTGTCTGTTGTCTGTCTTTCTTCTTTCTCTTCTTTTTTCAATTGTATTGTGTGTTGTCTGTCTTTCCTCTTTTTCTTCTTTTGTCAATGGTATTGTCTGTTGTCTGTATTTCTTCTTTCTCTTCTTTTGTGAATGGTATTGTCTGTTGTCTGTCTTTCTTCTTTTTCTTCTTTTGTCAATAGTATTGTCTGTTGTCTGTCTTTCTTCTTTCTCTTCTTTTGTCAATTGTCTTGTCAGTTGTCTGTCTTTCTTCTTTCTCTTCTTTTGTCAATGATATTGTCTGTCGTCTGTCTTTCTTCTTTCTCTTGTTTTGTCAATGGTAGTGTCTGTTGTCTGTCTTACTTCTTTTTCTTGTTTTGTCAATGGTCTTGTCTGGTCGTCTGTCTTTCTTCTTTCTCTTCTTTTGTCAATTGTATTGTCTGTCGTCTGTCTTTCTTCTTTCTCTTCTTTTGTCAATAGTATTGTCTGTTGTCTGTCTTTCTTCTTTCTCTTCTATTGGCAATGGTATTGTCTGTTGTCTGTCTTTCTTCTTTCTCTTCTTTTGTCAATTGTATTGTCAGTTGTCTGTCTTTCCTCTTTTTCTTCTTTTGCCTATGGTATTGTCTGTTGTCTGTCTTTCTTCTTTCTCTTCTTTTGTCAATGATATTGTCTGTTGTCTGTATTTCCCCTTTTTCTTCTTTTGCCAATGGTATTGTCTGTTGTCTGTCTTTCTTCTTTCTCTTCTTTTGTCAATGGTATTGTCTGTTGTCTGTCTTTCTTCTTTCTCTTCTTTTGTCAATGGTATTGTCTGTTGTCTGTCTTTCTTCTTTCTCTTCTTTTGTCAATGGTATTGTCTGTTGTCTGTCTTTCTTCTTTCTCTTCTTTTGTCAATGGTATTGTCTGTTGTCTGTCTTTCTTCTTTCTCTTCTTTTGTCAATGGTATTGTCTGTTGTCTGTCTTTCTTCTTTCTCTTCTTTTGTCAATGGTATTGTCTGTTGTCTGTCTTTCTTCTTTCTCTTCTTTTGTCAATGGTATTGTCTGTTGTCTGTCTTTCTTCTTTCTCTTCTTTTTTTCAATTGTATTGTGTGTTGTCTGTCTTTCCTCTTTTTCTTCTTTTGCCAATGGTATTGTCTGTTGTCTGTATTTCTTCTTTTTCTTCTTTTGTTAATAGTATTGTCTGTTGTCTGTCTTTCTTCTTTTTCTTCTTTTGTCAATTGTATTGTCAGTTGTCTGTCTTTCTTCTTTCTCTTCTTTTGTCAATGGTATTGTCTGTCGTCTGTCTTTCTTCTTTCTCTTCTTTTGTCAATGGTATTGTCTGTTGTCTGTCTTTCTTCTTTTTCTTCTTTTGTCAATGGTATTGTCTGGTCGTCTGTCTTTCTTCTTTCTCTTCTTTTGCCAATGGTATTGTCTGTTGTCTGTAATTCTTCTTTCTCTTCTTTTGTCAATGGTATTGTCAGTTGTCTGTCTTTGTTCTTTTTCTTCTTTTGCCAATGGTGTTGTCTGTTGTCTGTCTTTCTTCTTTCTCTTCTTTTGTCAATAGTATTGTCTGTTGTCTGTCTTTCTTCTTTCTCTTCTTTTGTCAATGGTATTGTCTGTTGTCTGTCTTTCTTCTTTCTCTTCTTTTGTCAATGGTATTGTCTGTTGTCTGTCTTTCTTCTTTCTCTTCTTTTGTCAATGGTATTGTCTGTTGTCTGTCTTTCTTCTTTCTCTTCTTTTGTCAATAGTATTGTCTGTTGTCTGTCTTTCTTCTTTCTCTTCTTTTGTCAATGGTATTGCCTGTTGTCTGTCTTTCTTCTTTCTCTTCTTTTGTCAATGGTATTGTCTTTTGTCTGTCTTTCTTCTTTCTCTTCTTTTGTCAATGGTATTGCCTGTTGTCTGTCTTTCTTCTTTCTCTTCTTTTGTCAATGGTATTGTGTGTTGTCTGTCTTTCTTCTTTCTCTTCTTTTGTCAATGGTATTGTCTGTTGTCTGTCTTTCTTCGTACTCTTCTTTTGTCAATGGTATTGTGTGTTGTCTGTCTTTCTTCTTTCTCTTCTTTTGTCAATGGTATTGTCTGTTGTCTGTCTTTCTTCTTTCTCTTCTTTTGTCAATGGTATTGCCTGTTGTCTGTCTTTCTTCTTTCTCTTCTTTTGTCAATGGTATTGTCTGTTGTCTGTCTTTCTTCTTTCTCTTCTTTTGTCAATGGTATTGTGTGTTGTCTGTCTTTCTTCTTTCTCTTCTTTTGTCAATGGTATTGTCTGTTGTCTGTCTTTCTTCGTACTCTTCTTTTGTCAATGGTATTGTGTGTTGTCTGTCTTTCTTCTTTCTCTTCTTTTGTCAATTGTATTGTCAGTTGTCTGTCTTTCTTCTTTCTCTTCTTTTGTCAATGGTATTTTCAGTCGTCTGTCTTTCTTCTTTCTCTTCTTTTGTCAATGGTATTGTCTGTTGTCTGTCTTTCTTCTTTTTCTTCTTTTGTCAATGGTATTGTCTGGTCGTCTGTCTTTCTTCTTTCTCTTCTTTTGCCAATGGTATTGTCTGTTGTCTGTAATTCTTCTTTCTCTTCTTTTGTCAATGGTATTGTCAGTTGTCTGTCTTAGTTCTTTTTCTTCTTTTGTCAATGGTATTGTCTGTTGTCTGTCTTTCTTCTTTCTCTTCTTTTGTCAATAGTATTGTCTGTTGTCTGTATTTCTTCTTTCTCTTCTTTTGTCAATGGTATTGTCTGTTGTCTGTCTTTCTTCTTTTTCTTGTTTTGTCAATAGTATTGTCTGTTGTCTGTCTTTCTTCTTTCTCTTCTTTTGTCAATGGTATTGTCTGTTGTCTGTCTTTCTTCTTTCTCTTCTTTTGTCAATGGTATTGTGTGTTGTCTGTCTTTCTTCTTTCTCTTCTTTTGTCAATGGTATTGTCTGTTGTCTGTCTTTCTTCGTACTCTTCTTTTGTCAATGGTATTGTGTGTTGTCTGTCTTTCTTCTTTCTCTTCTTTTGTCAATTGTATTGTCAGTTGTCTGTCTTTCTTCTTTCTGTTCTTTTGTCAATGATATTGTCTGTTGTCTGTCTTTCTTCTTTCTCTTCTTTTGTCAATGGTATTGTCTGTCGTCTGTCTTTCTTCTTTCTTTTCTTTTGTCAATGGTATTGTCTGCTGTCTGTCTTTCTTCTTTCTCTTCTTTTGTCAATGGTATTGTCTGTTGTCTGTCTTTCTTCTTTCTCTTCTTTTGTCAATAGTATTGTCTGTTGTCTGTCTTTCTTCTTTCTCTTCTTTTTTCAATTGTATTTTGTGTTGTCTGTCTTTCCTCTTTTTCTTCTTTTGTCAATGGTATTGTCTGTTGTCTGTATTTCTTCTTTCTCTTCTTTTGTCAATGGTATTGTCTGTTGTCTGTCTTTCTTCTTTTTCTTGTTTTGTCAATAGTATTGTCTGTTGTCTGTCTTTCTTCTTTCTCTTCTTTTGTCAATTGTATTGTCAGTTGTCTGTCTTTCTTCTTTCTCTTCTTTTGTCAATGATATTGTCTGTCGTCTGTCTTTCTTCTTTCTCTTGTTTTGTCAATGGTAGTGTCTGTTGTCTGTCTTACTTCTTTTTCTTCTTTTGTCAATGGTCTTGTCTGGTCGTCTGTCTTTCTTCTTTCTCTTCTTTTGTCAATTGTATTGTCTGTCGTCTGTCTTTCTTCTTTCTCTTCTTTTGTCAATAGTATTGTCTGTTGTCTGTCTTTCTTCTTTCTCTTCTATTGTCAATGGTATTGTCTGTTGTCTGTCTTTCTTCTTTCTCTTCTTTTGTCAATTGTATTGTCTGTTGTCTGTCTTTCCTCTTTTTCTTCTTTTGCCTATGGTATTGTCTGTTGTCTGTCTTTCTTCTTTCTCTTCTTTTGTCAATGGTATTGTCAATTGTCTGTCTTTCTTCTTTCTCTTCTTTTGTCAATGATATTGTCTGTTGTCTGTATTTCCCCTTTTTCTTCTTTTGCCAATGGTATTGTCTGTTGTCTGTCTTTCTTCTTTCTCTTCTTTTGTCAATGGTATTGTCTGTTGTCTGTCTTTCTTCTTTCTCTTCTTTTGTCAATGGTATTGTCTGTTGTCTGTCTTTCTTCTTTCTCTTCTTTTGTCAATGGTATTGTCTGTCGTCTGTCTTTCTTCTTTCTCTTCTTTTGTCAATGGTATTGTCTGTTTTCTGTCTTTCTTCTTTCTTTTCTTTTGTCAATGGTATTGTCTGCTGTCTGTCTTTCTTCTTTCTCTTCTTTTGTCAATGGTATTGTCTGTTTTCTGTCTTTCTTCTTTCTCTTCTTTTGTCAATAGTATTGTCTGTTGTCTGTCTTTCTTCTTTCTCTTCTTTTTTCAATTGTATTGTGTGTTGTCTGTCTTTCCTCTTTATCTTCTTTTACCAATGGTATTGTCTGTTGTCTGTATTTCTTCTTTCTCTTCTTTTGTCAATGGTATTGTCTGTTGTCTGTCTTTCTTCTTTTTCTTCTTTTGTCAATAGTATTGTCTGTTGTCTGTCTTTCTTCTTTCTCTTCTTTTGTCAATTGTATTGTCAGTTGTCTGTCTTTCTTCTTTCTCTTCTTTTGTCAATGATATTGTCTGTCGTCTGTCTTTCTTCTTTCTCTTGTTTTGTCAATGGTAGTGTCTGTTGTCTGTCTTACTTCTTTTTCTTCTTTTGTCAATGGTATTGTCTGGTCGTCTGTCTTTCTTCTTTCTCTTCTTTTGTCAATTGTATTGTCTGTCGTCTGTCTTTCTTCTTTCTCTTCTTTTGTCAATAGTATTGTCTGTTGTCTGTCTTTCTTCTTTCTCTTCTTTTGTCAATTGTATTGTGTGTTGTCTGTCTTTCCTCTTTTTCTTCTTTTGCCAATGGTATTGTCTGTTGTCTGTCTTTCTTCTTTCTCTTCTTTTGTCAATGGTATTTTCTGTTGTCTGTATTTCTTCTTTCTCTTCTTTTGTCGATGGTGTCGTCAGTTGTCTGTGTTTCCTCTTTTTCTTCTTTTGCCAATGGTATTGTCTGCTGTCTGTCTTTCCTCTTTTTCTTCTTTTGTCAATGACATTGTCTGTTGTCTGTCTTCCTTCTTTCTCTTCTTTTGTCAATGGTATTGTCAGTTGTCTGTCTTTCTTCTTTTTCTTCTTTTGTCAATGGTATTGTCTGTTGTCTGTCTTTCTTCTTTCTCTTCTTTTGTCAATGGTGTCGTCAGTTGTCTGTCTTTCCGCTTTTTCTTCTTTTGCCAATGGTATTGTCTGTTGTCTGTCTTTCCTCAATTTCTTCTTTTGTCAATGACATTGTCTGTTGTCTGTCTTTCTTCTTTCTCTTCTTTTGTCAATGGTATTGTCAGTTGTCTGTCTTTCTTCTTTTTCTTCTTTTGTCAATGGTATTGTCTGTTGTCTGTCTTTCTTCTTTCTCTTCTTTTGTCAATGGTATTGTCAGTTGTCGGTCTTTCTTTTTTCTATTCTTTTGCCAATGGTATTGTCTGTTGTCTGTCTTTCTTCTTTTTCTTCTTTTGTCAATGGTATTGTCTGTTGTCTGTCTTTCTTCTTTCTCTTCTTTTGTCAATGGTATAGTCAGTTGTCTGTCTTTCTTTTTTCTATTCTTTTGCCAATGGTATTGTCTGTTGTCTGTCTTTCTTCTTTTTCTTCTTTTGTCAATTGTATTGTCAGTTGTCTGTCTTTCTTTTTTCTATTCTTTTGTCAATGGTATTGTCTGTTGTCTGTCTTTCTTCTTTCTCTCCTTTTGTCAATGGTATTGTCAGTTGTCTGTCTTTCTTCTTTTTCTTCTTTTGTCAATGGTATTGTCTGTTGTCTGTCTTTCTTCTTTCTCTTCTTTTGTCAATGGTATTGTCAGTTGTCTGTCTTTCTTCTTTTTCTTCTTTTGTCAAAGGTGTTGTCAGTTGTCTGTCTTTCTTCTTTTTCTTCTTTTGTTAATGGTATTGTCTGTTGTCTGTCTTTCTTCTTTCTCTTCTCTTGCCAATGGTATTGTCTGTTGTCTGTCTTTCTTTTTTCTCTTCTTTTGTCAATGGTATTGTCAGTTGTCTGTCTTTCTTCTTTTTCTTCTTTTGTCAATGGTATAGTCAGTTGTCTGTCTTTCTTCTTTCTCTTCTTTTGTCAATGGTATAGTCAGTTGTCTGTCTTTCTTCTTTCTCTTGTTTTGTCAATGGTATAGTCAGTTGTCTGTCTTTCTTCTTTTTCTTCTTTTGCCAATGGTATTGTCTGTTGTCTGTCTTTCTTCTTTTCCTTCTTTTGTCAATGGTATAGTCAGTTGTCTGTCTTTCTTCTTTCTCTTCTTTTGTCAATGGTATAGTCAGTTGTCTGTCTTTCTTCTTTCTCTTCTTTTGTCAATGGTATTGTCTGTTGTCTGTCTTTCTTCTTTTTCTTCTTTTGTCAATGGTATTGTCTGTTGTCTGTCTTTCTTCTTTCTCTTCTTTTGTAAATGACATTGTCTGTTGTCTGTCTTTCTTCTTTCTCTTCTTTTGTCAATGGTATTGTCTGTTGTTGGTCTTTCCTCTTTTTCTTCTTTTGCCAATGGTATTGTCTGTTGTTCGTCTTTCTTCTTTCTCTTCTTTTGCCAATGGTATTTTCTGTTTTCTGTATTTCTTCTTTCTCTTCTTTTGTCAATGATATTGTCTGGTCGTCTGTCTTTCTTCTTTTTCTTCTTTTTTCAATGATATTGTCAGTTGACTGTCTTTCTTCTTTTTCTTCTTTTGTCAATTGTATTGTGTGTTGTCTGTCTTTCCTCTTTTTCTTCTTTTGCCAATGGTATTGTCTGTTGTCTGTCTTTCTTCTTTCTTTTCTTTTGTCAATGGTATTGTCTGTTGTCTGTATTTCTTCTTTCTCTTCTTTTGTCAATGGTGTCGTCAGTTGTCTGTGTTTCCTCTTTTTCTTCTTTTGCCAATGGTATTGTCTGCTGTCTGTCTTTCCTCTTTTTCTTCTTTTGTCAATGACATTGTCTGTTGTCTGTCTTTCTTCTTTCTCTTCTTTTGTCAATGGTATTGTCAGTTGTCTGTCTTTCTTCTTTTTCTTCTTTTGTCAATGGTATTGTCTGTTGTCTGTCTTTCTTCTTTCTCTCCTTTTGTCAATGGTATTGTCTGTTGTCTGTCTTTCTTCTTTCTCTTCTTTTGTAAATGACATTGTCTGTTGTCTGTCTTTCTTCTTTCTCTTCTTTTGTCAATGGTATTGTCTGTTGTTGGTCTTTCCTCTTTTTCTTCTTTTGCCAATGGTATTGTCTGTTGTTCGTCTTTCTTCTTTCTCTTCTTTTGCCAATGGTATTTTCTGTTTTCTGTATTTCTTCTTTCTCTTCTTTTGTCAATGATATTGTCTGGTCGTCTGTCTTTCTTCTTTTTCTTCTTTTGTCAATGATATTGTCAGTTGACTGTCTTTCTTCTTTTTCTTCTTTTGTCAATTGTATTGTGTGTTGTCTGTCTTTCCTCTTTTTCTTCTTTTGCCAATGGTATTGTCTGTTGTCTGTCTTTCTTCTTTCTCTTCTTTTGTCAATGGTATTGTCTGTTGTCTGTATTTCTTCTTTCTCTTCTTTTGTCAATGGTGTCGTCAGTTGTCTGTGTTTCCTCTTTTTCTTCTTTTGCCAATGGTATTGTCTGCTGTCTGTCTTTCCTCTTTTTCTTCTTTTGTCAATGACATTGTCTGTTGTCTGTCTTTCTTCTTTCTCTTCTTTTGTCAATGGTATTGTCAGTTGTCTGTCTTTCTTGTTTTTCTTCTTTTGTCAATGGTATTGTCTGTTGTCTGTCTTTCTTCTTTCTCTTCTTTTGTCAATGGTGTCGTCAGTTGTCTGTCTTTCCGCTTTTTCTTCTTTTGCCAATGGTATTGTCTGTTGTCTGTCTTTCCTCAATTTCTTCTTTTGTCAATGACATTGTCTGTTGTCTGTCTTTCTTCTTTCTCTTCTTTTGTCAATGGTATTGTCAGTTGTCTGTCTTTCTTCTTTTTCTTCTTTTGTCAATGGTATTGTCTGTTGTCTGTCTTTCTTCTTTCTCTTCTTTTGTCAATGGTATTGTCAGTTGTCGGTCTTTCTTTTTTCTATTCTTTTGCCAATGGTATTGTCTGTTGTCTGTCTTTCTTCTTTTTCTTCTTTTGTCAATGGTATTGTCTGTTGTCTGTCTTTCTTCTTTCTCTTCTTTTGTCAATGGTATTGTCAGTTGTCTGTCTTTCTTTTTTCTATTCTTTTGCCAATGGTATTGTCTGTTGTCTGTCTTTCTTCTTTTTCTTCTTTTGTCAATTGTATTGTCAGTTGTCTGTCTTTCTTTTTTCTATTCTTTTGTCAATGGTATTGTCTGTTGTCTGTCTTTCTTCTTTCTCTCCTTTTGTCAATGGTATTGTCAGTTGTCTGTCTTTCTTCTTTTTCTTCTTTTGTCAATGGTATTGTCTGTTTTCTGTCTTTCTTCTTTCTCTTCTTTTGTCAATGGTATTGTCAGTTGTCTGTCTTTCTTCTTTTTCTTCTTTTGTCAATGGTGTTGTCAGTTGTCTGTCTTTCTTCTTTTTCTTCTTTTGTCAAAGGTGTTGTCAGTTGTCTGTCTTTCTTCTTTTTCTTCTTTTGTTAATGGTATTGTCTGTTGTCTGTCTTTCTTCTTTCTCTTCTCTTGCCAATGGTATTGTCTGTTGTCTGTCTTTCTTTTTTCTCTTCTTTTGTCAATGGTATTGTCAGTTGTCTGTCTTTCTTCTTTTTCTTCTTTTGTCAATGGTATAGTCAGTTGTCTGTCTTTCTTCTTTCTCTTCTTTTGTGAATGGTATAGTCAGTTGTCTGTCTTTCTTCTTTCTCTTCTTTTGTCAATGGTATAGTCAGTTGTCTGTCTTTCTTCTTTTTCTTCTTTTGCCAATGGTATTGTCTGTTGTCTGTCTTTCTTCTTTTCCTTCTTTTGTCAATGGTATAGTCAGTTGTCTGTCTTTCTTCTTTCTCTTCTTTTGTCAATGGTATAGTCAGTTGTCTGTCTTTCTTCTTTCTCTTCTTTTGTCAATGGTATTGTCTGTTGTCTGTCTTTCTTCTTTTTCTTCTTTTGTCAATGGTATTGTCTGTTGTCTGTCTTTCTTCTTTCTCTTCTTTTGTAAATGACATTGTCTGTTGTCTGTCTTTCTTCTTTCTCTTCTTTTGTCAATGGTATTGTCTGTTGTTGGTCTTTCCTCTTTTTCTTCTTTTGCCAATGGTATTGTCTGTTATTCGTCTTTCTTCTTTCTCTTCTTTTGCCAATGGTATTTTCTGTTTTCTGTATTTCTTCTTTCTCTTCTTTTGTCAATGATATTGTCTGGTCGTCTGTCTTTCTTCTTTTTCTTCTTTTGTCAATGATATTGTCAGTTGACTGTCTTTCTTCTTTTTCTTCTTTTGTCAATGGTATTGTCTGTTGTCTGTCTTTCTTCTTTCTCTTCTTTTGCCAATGGTATTGTCTGTTGTCTGTCTTTCTTCTTTCTCTCCTTTTGTCAATAGTATTGTCTGTTGTCTGTCTTTCTTTTTTCTCTTCTTTTGTCAATGATATTGTCAGTTGTCTGCCTTTCTTCTTTTTCTTCTTTTGTCAATGGTATTGTCTGTTGTCTGTCTCTTCTTTTGCCAATGGTATTGTCTGTCGTCTGTCTTTCTTCTTTCTCTTCTTTTGTCAATGGTATTGTCTGTTGTCTGTCTTTCTTCTTTCTCTTCTTTTGTCAATAGTATTGTCTGTTTTCTGTCTTTCTTCTTTCTCTTCTCTTGCCAATGGTATTGTCTGTTGTCTGTCTTTCTTCTTTCTCTTCTTTTGTCAATGATATTGTCAGTTGTCTGTCTTTCTTCTTTTTCTTCTTTTGTCAATGGTATTGTCTGTTGTCTGTCTCTTCTTTTGCCAATGGTATTGTCTGTCGTCTGTCCTTCTTCTTTCTCTTCTTTTGTCAATGGTATTGTCTGTTGTCTGTCTTTCTTCTTTCTCTTCTTTTGTCAATAGTATTGTCTGTTGTCTGTCTTTCTTCTTTCACTTCTCTTGCCAATGGTATTGTCTGTTGTCTGTATTTCTTCTTTCTCTTCTTTTGTCAATGGTATTGTCTGTTGTCTGTCTTTCTTCTTTCTCTTCTTTTGTCAATGGTATTGTCTGTTGTCTGTCTTTCTTCTTTCTCTTCTTTTGTCAATGGTATTGTCTGTTGTCTGTCTTTCTTCTTTCTCTTCTTTTGTCAATGGTATTGTCTGTTGTCTGTCTTTCTTCTTTCTCTTCTTTTGTCAATGGTATTGTCAGTTGTCTGTCTTTCTTCTTTTTCTTCTTTTGTCAATGGTATTGTCTGTCGTCTGTCTTTCTTCTTTCTCTTCTTTTGTCAATGGTATTGTCTGTTGTCTGTCTTTCTTCTTTCTCTTCTTTTGTCAATAGTATTGTCTGCTGTCTGTCTTTCTTCTTTCTCTTCTTTTGTCAATGGTATTGTCTGTTGTCTGTCTTTCTTCTTTCTCTTCTTTTGTCAATAGTATTGTCTGTTGTCTGTCTTTCTTCTTTCTCTTCTTTTTTCAATTGTATTGTGTGTTGTCTGTCTTTCCTCTTTTTCTACTTTTGCCAACGGTATTGTCTGTTGTCTGTATTTCTTCTTTCTTTTCTTTTGTCAATGGTATTGTCTGTTGTCTGTCTTTCTTCTTTTTCTTCTTTTGTCAATAGTATTGTCTGTTGTCTGTCTTTCTTCTTTCTCTTCTTTTGTCAATTGTATTGTCTGTTGTCTGTCTTTCTTCTTTTTCTTCTTTTGTCAATGGTATTGTCTGTTGTCTGTCTTTCTTCTTTCTCTTCTTTTGTCAATGGTATTGTCAGTTGTCTGTCTTTCTTTTTTCTATTCTTTTGCCAATGGTATTGTCTGTTGTCTGTCTTTCTTCTTTTTCTTCTTTTGTCAATTGTATTGTCAGTTGTCTGTCTTTCTTTTTTCTATTCTTTTGTCAATGGTATTGTCTGTTGTCTGTCTTTCTTCTTTCTCTCCTTTTGTCAATGGTATTGTCAGTTGTCTGTCTTTCTTCTTTTTCTTCTTTTGTCAATGGTATTGTCTGTTGTCTGTCTTTCTTCTTTCTCTTCTTTTGTCAATGGTATTGTCAGTTGTCTGTCTTTCTTCTTTTTCTTCTTTTGTCAATGGTGTTGTCAGTTGTCTGTCTTTCTTCTTTTTCTTCTTTTGTCAAAGGTGTTGTCAGTTGTCTGTCTTTCTTCTTTTTCTTCTTTTGTTAATGGTATTGTCTGTTGTCTGTCTTTCTTCTTTCTCTTCTCTTGCCAATGGTATTGTCTGTTGTCTGTCTTTCTTTTTTCTCTTCTTTTGTCAATGGTATTGTCAGTTGTCTGTCTTTCTTCTTTTTCTTCTTTTGTCAATGGTATAGTCAGTTGTCTGTCTTTCTTCTTTCTCTTCTTTTGTGAATGGTATAGTCAGTTGTCTGTCTTTCTTCTTTCTCTTCTTTTGTCAATGGTATAGTCAGTTGTCTGTCTTTCTTCTTTTTCTTCTTTTGCCAATGGTATTGTCTGTTGTCTGTCTTTCTTCTTTTCCTTCTTTTGTCAATGGTATAGTCAGTTGTCTGTCTTTCTTCTTTCTCTTCTTTTGTCAATGGTATAGTCAGTTGTCTGTCTTTCTTCTTTCTCTTCTTTTGTCAATGGTATTGTCTGTTGTCTGTCTTTCTTCTTTTTCTTCTTTTGTCAATGGTATTGTCTGTTGTCTGTCTTTCTTCTTTCTCTTCTTTTGTAAATGACATTGTCTGTTGTCTGTCTTTCTTCTTTCTCGTCTTTTGTCAATGGTATTGTCTGTTGTTGGTCTTTCCTCTTTTTCTTCTTTTGCCAATGGTATTGTCTGTTGTTCGTCTTTCTTCTTTCTCTTCTTTTGCCAATGGTATTTTCTGTTTTCTGTATTTCTTCTTTCTCTTCTTTTGTCAATGATATTGTCTGGTCGTCTGTCTTTCTTCTTTTTCTTCTTTTGTCAATGATATTGTCAGTTGACTGTCTTTCTTCTTTTTCTTCTTTTGTCAATGGTATTGTCTGTTGTCTGTCTTTCTTCTTTCTCTTCTTTTGCCAATGGTATTGTCTGTTGTCTGTCTTTCTTCTTTCTCTCCTTTTGTCAATAGTATTGTCTGTTGTCTGTCTTTCTTCTTTCTCTTCTTTTGTCAATGATATTGTCAGTTGTCTGCCTTTCTTCTTTTTCTTCTTTTGTCAATGGTATTGTCTGTTGTCTGTCTCTTCTTTTGCCAATGGTATTGTCTGTCGTCTGTCTTTCTTCTTTCTCTTCTTTTGTCAATGGTATTGTCTGTTGTCTGTCTTTCTTCTTTCTCTTCTTTTGTCAATAGTATTGTCTGTTTTCTGTCTTTCTTCTTTCTCTTCTCTTGCCAATGGTATTGTCTGTTGTCTGTCTTTCTTCTTTCTCTTCTTTTGTCAATGATATTGTCAGTTGTCTGTCTTTCTTCTTTTTCTTCTTTTGTCAATGGTATTGTCTGTTGTCTGTCTCTTCTTTTGCCAATGGTATTGTCTGTCGTCTGTCCTTCTTCTTTCTCTTCTTTTGTCAATGGTATTGTCTGTTGTCTGTCTTTCTTCTTTCTCTTCTTTTGTCAATAGTATTGTCTGTTGTCTGTCTTTCTTCTTTCACTTCTCTTGCCAATGGTATTGTCTGTTGTCTGTATTTCTTCTTTCTCTTCTTTTGTCAATGGTATTGTCTGTTGTCTGTCTTTCTTCTTTCTCTTCTTTTGTCAATGGTATTGTCTGTTGTCTGTCTTTCTTCTTTCTCTTCTTTTGTCAATGGTATTGTCTGTTGTCTGTCTTTCTTCTTTCTCTTCTTTTGTCAATGGTATTGTCTGTTGTCTGTCTTTCTTCTTTCTCTTCTTTTGTCAATGGTATTGTCAGTTGTCTGTCTTTCTTCTTTTTCTTCTTTTGTCAATGGTATTGTCTGTCGTCTGTCTTTCTTCTTTCTCTTCTTTTGTCAATGGTATTGTCTGTTGTCTGTCTTTCTTCTTTCTCTTCTTTTGTCAATAGTATTGTCTGCTGTCTGTCTTTCTTCTTTCTCTTCTTTTGTCAATGGTATTGTCTGTTGTCTGTCTTTCTTCTTTCTCTTCTTTTGTCAATAGTATTGTCTGTTGTCTGTCTTTCTTCTTTCTCTTCTTTTTTCAATTGTATTGTGTGTCGTCTGTCTTTCCTCTTTTTCTACTTTTGCCAACGGTATTGTCTGTTGTCTGTATTTCTTCTTTCTTTTCTTTTGTCAATGGTATTGTCTGTTGTCTGTCTTTCTTCTTTTTCTTCTTTTGTCAATAGTATTGTCTGTTGTCTGTCTTTCTTCTTTCTCTTCTTTTGTCAATTGTATTGTCAGTTGTATGTCTTTCTTCTTTCTCTTCTTTTGTCAATGGTATTGTCTGTCGTCTGTCTTTCTTCTTTCTCTTGTTTTGTCAATGGTATTGTCTGTTGTCTGTCTTTCTTCTTTTTCTTCTTTTGTCAATGGTATTGTCTGGTCGTCTGTCTTTCTTCTTTCTCTTCTTTTGCCAATGGTATTGTCTGTTGTCTGTAATTCTTCTTTTTCTTCTTTTGTCAATGGTATTGTCTGTTGTATGTCTTTCTTCTTTCTCTTCTTTTGTCAATGGTATTGTCTGTTGTCTGTCTTTCTTCTTTCTCTTCTTTTGTCAATGGTATTGTCTGTTGTCTGTATTTCTTCTTTCTCTTCTTTTGTCAATGGTGTTGTCAGTTGTCTGTCTTTCCTCTTTTTCTTCTTTTGCCAATGGTATTGTCTGTTGTCTGTCTTTCCTCTTTTTCTTCTTTTGTCAATGACATTGTCTGTTGTCTGTCTTTCTTCTTTCTCTTCTTTTGTCAATGGTATTGTCAGTTGTCTGTCTTTCCTCTTTTTCTTCTTTTGTCAATGGTATTGTCTGTCGTCTGTCTTTCTTCTTTCTCTTCTTTTGCCAATGGTATTGTCTGTTGTCTGTCTTTCTTCTTTTCCTTCTTTTGTCAATGGTATAGTCAGTTGTCTGTCTTTCTTCTTTCTCTTCTTTTGTCAATGGTATAGTCAGTTGTCTGTCTTTCTTCTTTCTCTTCTTTTGTCAATGGTATTGTCTGTTGTCTGTCTTTCTTCTTTTTCTTCTTTTGTCAATGGTATTGTCTGTTGTCTGTCTTTCTTCTTTCTCTTCTTTTGTAAATGACATTGTCTGTTGTCTGTCTTTCTTCTTTCTCTTCTTTTGTCAATGGTATTGTCTGTTGTTGGTCTTTCCTCTTTTTCTTCTTTTGCCAATGGTATTGTCTGTTGTTCGTCTTTCTTCTTTCTCTTCTTTTGCCAATGGTATTTTCTGTTTTCTGTATTTCTTCTTTCTCTTCTTTTGTCAATGATATTGTCTGGTCGTCTGTCTTTCTTCTTTTTCTTCTTTTGTCAATGATATTGTCAGTTGACTGTCTTTCTTCTTTTTCTTCTTTTGTCAATTGTATTGTGTGTTGTCTGTCTTTCCTCTTTTTCTTCTTTTGCCAATGGTATTGTCTGTTGTCTGTCTTTCTTCTTTCTCTTCTTTTGTCAATGGTATTGTCTGTTGTCTGTATTTCTTCTTTCTCTTCTTTTGTCAATGGTGTCGTCAGTTGTCTGTGTTTCCTCTTTTTCTTCTTTTGCCAATGGTATTGTCTGCTGTCTGTCTTTCCTCTTTTTCTTCTTTTGTCAATGACATTGTCTGTTGTCTGTCTTTCTTCTTTCTCTTCTTTTGTCAATGGTATTGTCAGTTGTCTGTCTTTCTTCTTTTTCTTCTTTTGTCAATGGTATTGTCTGTTGTCTGTCTTTCTTCTTTCTCTTCTTTTGTCAATGGTGTCGTCAGTTGTCTGTCTTTCCGCTTTTTCTTCTTTTGCCAATGGTATTGTCTGTTGTCTGTCTTTCCTCAATTTCTTCTTTTGTCAATGACATTGTCTGTTGTCTGTCTTTCTTCTTTCTCTTCTTTTGTCAATGGTATTGTCAGTTGTCTGTCTTTCTTCTTTTTCTTCTTTTGTCAATGGTATTGTCTGTTGTCTGTCTTTCTTCTTTCTCTTCTTTTGTCAATGGTATTGTCAGTTGTCGGTCTTTCTTTTTTCTATTCTTTTGCCAATGGTATTGTCTGTTGTCTGTCTTTCTTCTTTTTCTTCTTTTGTCAATGGTATTGTCTGTTGTCTGTCTTTCTTCTTTCTCTCCTTTTGTCAATGGTATTGTCAGTTGTCTGTCTTTCTTCTTTTTCTTCTTTTGTCAATGGTATTGTCTGTTGTCTGTCTTTCTTCTTTCTCTTCTTTTGTCAATGGTATTGTCAGTTGTCTGTCTTTCTTCTTTTTCTTCTTTTGTCAATGGTGTTGTCAGTTGTCTGTCTTTCTTCTTTTTCTTCTTTTGTCAAAGGTGTTGTCAGTTGTCTGTCTTTCTTCTTTTTCTTCTTTTGTTAATGGTATTGTCTGTTGTCTGTCTTTCTTCTTTCTCTTCTCTTGCCAATGGTATTGTCTGTTGTCTGTCTTTCTTTTTTCTCTTCTTTTGTCAATGGTATTGTCAGTTGTCTGTCTTTCTTCTTTTTCTTCTTTTGTCAATGGTATAGTCAGTTGTCTGTCTTTCTTCTTTCTCTTCTTTTGTGAATGGTATAGTCAGTTGTCTGTCTTTCTTCTTTCTCTTCTTTTGTCAATGGTATAGTCAGTTGTCTGTCTTTCTTCTTTTTCTTCTTTTGCCAATGGTATTGTCTGTTTTCTGTCTTTCTTCTTTTCCTTCTTTTGTCAATGGTATAGTCAGTTGTCTGTCTTTCTTCTTTCTCTTCTTTTGTCAATGGTATAGTCAGTTGTCTGTCTTTCTTCTTTCTCTTCTTTTGTCAATGGTATTGTCTGTTGTCTGTCTTTCTTCTTTTTCTTCTTTTGTCAATGGTATTGTCTGTTGTCTGTCTTTCTTCTTTCTCTTCTTTTGTAAATGACATTGTCTGTTGTCTGTCTTTCTTCTTTCTCTTCTTTTGTCAATGGTATTGTCTGTTGTTGGTCTTTCCTCTTTTTCTTCTTTTGCCAATGGTATTGTCTGTTGTTCGTCTTTCTTCTTTCTCTTCTTTTGCCAATGGTATTTTCTGTTTTCTGTATTTCTTCTTTCTCTTCTTTTGTCAATGATATTGTCTGGTCGTCTGTCTTTCTTCTTTTTCTTCTTTTGTCAATGATATTGTCAGTTGACTGTCTTTCTTCTTTTTCTTCTTTTGTCAATGGTATTGTCTGTTGTCTGTCTTTCTTCTTTCTCTCCTTTTGTCAATAGTATTGTCTGTTGTCTGTCTTTCTTCTTTCTCTTCTTTTGTCAATGATATTGTCAGTTGTCTGCCTTTCTTCTTTTTCTTCTTTTGTCAATGGTATTGTCTGTTGTCTGTCTCTTCTTTTGCCAATGGTATTGTCTGTCGTCTGTCTTTCTTCTTTCTCTTCTTTTGTCAATGGTATTGTCTGTTGTCTGTCTTTCTTCTTTCTCTTCTTTTGTCAATAGTATTGTCTGTTTTCTGTCTTTCTTCTTTCTCTTCTCTTGCCAATGGTATTGTCTGTTGTCTGTCTTTCTTCTTTCTCTTCTTTTGCCAATGGTATTGTCTGTTGTCTGTCTTTCTTCTTTCTCTCCTTTTGTCAATAGTATTGTCTGTTGTCTGTCTTTCTTCTTTCTCTTCTTTTGTCAATGATATTGTCAGTTGTCTGTCTTTCTTCTTTTTCTTCTTTTGTCAATGGTATTGTCTGTTGTCTGTCTCTTCTTTTGCCAATGGTATTGTCTGTCGTCTGTCCTTCTTCTTTCTCTTCTTTTGTCAATGGTATTGTCTGTTGTCTGTCTTTCTTCTTTCTCTTCTTTTGTCAATAGTATTGTCTGTTGTCTGTCTTTCTTCTTTCACTTCTCTTGCCAATGGTATTGTCTGTTGTCTGTATTTCTTCTTTCTCTTCTTTTGTCAATGGTATTGTCTGTTGTCTGTCTTTCTTCTTTCTCTTCTTTTGTCAATGGTATTGTCTGTTGTCTGTCTTTCTTCTTTCTCTTCTTTTGTCAATGGTATTGTCTGTTGTCTGTCTTTCTTCTTTCTCTTCTTTTGTCAATGGTATTGTCTGTTGTCTGTCTTTCTTCTTTCTCTTCTTTTGTCAATGGTATTGTCAGTTGTCTGTCTTTCTTCTTTTTCTTCTTTTGTCAATGGTATTGTCTGTTGTCTGTCTTTCTTCTTTCTCTTCTTTTGTCAATGGTATTGTCTGTTGTCTGTCTTTCTTCTTTCTCTTCTTTTGTCAATGGTATTGTCTGCTGTCTGTCTTTCTTCTTTCTCTTCTTTTGTCAATGGTATTGTCTGTTGTCTGTCTTTCTTCTTTCTCTTCTTTTGTCAATAGTATTGTCTGTTGTCTGTCTTTCTTCTTTCTCTTCTTTTTTCAATTGTATTGTGTGTTGTCTGTCTTTCCTCTTTTTCTACTTTTGCCAATGGTATTGTCAGTTGTCTGTATTTCTTCTTTCTTTTCTTTTGTCAATGGTATTGTCTGTTGTCTGTCTTTCTTCTTTTTCTTCTTTTGTCAATAGTATTTTCGGTTGTCTGTCTTTCTTCTTTCTCTTCTTTTGTCAATTGTATTGTCAGTTGTATGTCTTTCTTTTTTCTCTTCTTTTGTCAATGGTATTGTCTGTCGTCTGTCTTTCTTCTTTCTCTTGTTTTGTCAATGGTATTGTCTGTTGTCTGTCTTTCTTCTTTTTCTTCTTTTGTCAATGGTATTGTCTGGTCGTCTGTCTTTCTTCTTTCTCTTCTTTTGCCAATGGTATTGTCTGTTGTCTGTAATTCTTCTTTTTCTTCTTTTGTCAATGGTATTGTCTGTTGTATGTCTTTCTTCTTTCTCTTCTTTTGTCAATGGTATTGTCTGTTGTCTGTCTTTCTTCTTTCTCTTCTTTTGTCAATGGTATTGTCTGTTGTCTGTATTTCTTCTTTCTCTTCTTTTGTCAATGGTGTTGTCAGTTGTCTGTCTTTCCTCTTTTTCTTCTTTTGCCAATGGTATTGTCTGTTGTCTGTCTTTCCTCTTTTTCTTCTTTTGTCAATGACATTGTCTGTTGTCTGTCTTTCTTCTTTCTCTTCTTTTGTCAATGGTATTGTCAGTTGTCTGTCTTTCCTCTTTTTCTTCTTTTGTCAATGGTATTGTCTGTCGTCTGTCTTTCTTCTTTCTCTTCTTTTGTCAATGGTATTGTCTGTTGTCTGTCTTTCTTCTTTCTCTTCTTTTGTCAATGGTATTGTCTGTTGTCTGTCTTTCTTCTTTCTCTTCTTTTGTCAATGGTGTTGTCAGTTGTCTGTCTTTCTTCTTTTTCTTCTTTTGTGAATGGTATTGTCAGTTGTCTGTCGTTCTTCTTTTTCTTCTTTTGTCAATGACATTGTCTGTTGTCTGCCTTTCTTCTTTCTCTTCTTTTGTCAATGGTATTGTCTGTTGTCTGTAATTGTTATTTCTCTTCTTTTGTCAATGGTATTGTCAGTTGTCTGTCTTTCTTTTTTCTCTTCTTTTGTCAATGTATTGTCTGTTGTCTGTCTTTCTTCTTTCTCTTCTTTTGTCAATGGTATTGTCTGTTGTCTCTCTTTCTTCTTTCTCTTGTTTTGTCAATGGTATTGTGTGTTGTCTGTCTTTCTTCTTTTTCTTCTTTTGTCAATGGTATTGTCTGTTGTCTGTCTTTCTTCTTTCTCTTCTTTTGTCAATGGTATTGTCTGTTGTCTGTCTTTCTTCTTTCTCTTCTTTTGTCAATGGTGTTGTCGGTTGTCTGTCTTTCTTCTTTTTCTTCTTTTGCCAATGGTATTGTCAGTTGTCTGTCTTTCTTCTTTTTCTTCTTTTGTCAATGACATTGTCTGTTGTCTGTCTTTCTTCTTTCTCTTCTTTTGTCAATGGTATTGTCTGCTGTCTGTAATTCTTATTTCTCTTCTTTTGTCAATGGTATTGTCAGTTGTCTGTCTTTCTTTTTTCTCTTCTTTTGTCAATGGTATTGTCTGTTGTCTGTCTTTCTTCTTTCTCTCCTTTTGTCAATGGTACTTTCTGTTGTCTGTCTATCTTCTTTCTCTTCTTTTGTCAATGGTATTGTCTGTTGTCTGTCTTTCTTCTTTCTCTTCTTTTGTCAATGGTGTTGTCAGTTGTCTGTCTTTCTTCTTTTTCTTCTTTTGCCAATGGTATTGTCAGTTGTCTGTCTTTCCGCTTTTTCTTCTTTTGTCAATGACATTGTCTGTTGTCTGTCTTTCTTCTTTCTCTTCTTTTGTCAATGGTATTGTCAGTTGTCTGTCTTTCTTTTTTCTCTTCTTTTGTCAATGGCATTGTCTGTTGTCTGTCTTTCTTCTTTCTCTCCTTTTGTCAATAGTATTGTCTGTTGTCTGTCTTTCTTCTTTCTCTTCTTTTGTCAATGATATTGTCAGTTGTCTGTCTTTGTTCTTTTTCTTCTTTTGTCAATGGTATTGTCTGTTGTCTGTCTCTTCTTTTGCCAATGGTATTGTCTGTCGTCTGTCTTTCTTCTTTCTCTTCTTTTGTCAATGGTATTGTCTGTTGTGTGTCTTTCTTCTTTCTCTTCTCTTGCCAATGGTATTGTCTGTTGTCTGTCTTTCTTCTTTCTCTTCTTTTGCCAATGGTAATGTCTGTTGTCTCTCTTTCTTCTTTCTCTCCCTTTGTCAATGGTATTGTCTGTAGTCTGTCTTTCTTCTTTCTCTTCTTTTGTCAATGGTATTGTCTGTTGTTTGTCTTTCTTCTTTCTCTTCTTTTGTCAATGGTATTGTCAGTTGTCTGTCTTTCTTCTTTTTCTTCTTTTGTCAATGGTATTGTCTGTCGTCTGTCTTTCTTCTTTCTCTTCTTTTGTCAATGGTATTGTCTGTTGTCTGTCTTTCTTCTTTCTCTTCTCTTGCCAATGGTATTGTCTGTTGTCTGTATTTCTTCTTTCTCTTCTTTTGTCAATGGTATTGTCAGTTGTCTGTTTTTCTTCATTTTCTTCTTTTGTCAATGGTATTGTCTGTTGTCTGTCTTTCTTCTTTCTCTTCTTTTGTCAATGGTATTGTCTGTTGTCTGTCTTTCTTCTTTTTCTTCTTTTGCCAATGGTATTGTCAGTTGTCTGTATTTCTTCTTTTTCTTCTTTTGTCAATGGTATTGTCTGTTGTCTGTCTTTCTTCTTTCTCTTCTTTTGTCAATAGTATTGTCTGTTGTCTGTCTTTCTTCTTTCACTTCTCTTGCCAATGGTATTGTCTGTTGTCTGTATTTCTTCTTTCTCTTCTTTTGTCAATGGTATTGTCTGTTGTCTGTCTTTCTTCTTTCTCTTCTTTTGTCAATGGTATTGTCTGTTGTCTGTCTTTCTTCTTTCTCTTCTTTTGTCAATGGTATTGTCTGTTGTCTGTCTTTCTTCTTTCTCTTCTTTTGTCAATGGTATTGTCTGTTGTCTGTATTTCTTCTTTCTTTTCTTTTGTCAATGGTATTGTCTGTTGTCTGTCTTTCTTCTTTTTCTTCTTTTGTCAATAGTATTGTCTGTTGTCTGTCTTTCTTCTTTCTCTTCTTTTGTCAATTGTATTGTCAGTTGTATGTCTTTCTTCTTTCTCTTCTTTTGTCAATGGTATTGTCTGTCGTCTGTCTTTCTTCTTTCTCTTGTTTTGTCAATGGTATTGTCTGTTGTCTGTCTTTCTTCTTTTTCTTCTTTTGTCAATGGTATTGTCTGGTCGTCTGTCTTTCTTCTTTCTCTTCTTTTGCCAATGGTATTGTCTGTTGTCTGTAATTCTTCTTTTTCTTCTTTTGTCAATGGTATTGTCTGTTGTATGTCTTTCTTCTTTCTCTTCTTTTGTCAATGGTATTGTCTGTTGTCTGTCTTTCTTCTTTCTCTTCTTTTGTCAATGGTATTGTCTGTTGTCTGTATTTCTTCTTTCTCTTCTTTTGTCAATGGTGTTGTCAGTTGTCTGTCTTTCCTCTTTTTCTTCTTTTGCCAATGGTATTGTCTGTTGTCTGTCTTTCCTCTTTTTCTTCTTTTGTCAATGACATTGTCTGTTGTCTGTCTTTCTTCTTTCTCTTCTTTTGTCAATGGTATTGTCAGTTGTCTGTCTTTCCTCTTTTTCTTCTTTTGTCAATGGTATTGTCTGTCGTCTGTCTTTCTTCTTTCTCTTCTTTTGTCAATGGTATTGTCTGTTGTCTGTCTTTCTTCTTTCTCTTCTTTTGTCAATGGTATTGTCTGTTGTCTGTCTTTCTTCTTTCTCTTCTTTTGTCAATGGTGTTGTCAGTTGTCTGTCTTTCTTCTTTTTCTTCTTTTGTGAATGGTATTGTCAGTTGTCTGTCGTTCTTCTTTTTCTTCTTTTGTCAATGACATTGTCTGTTGTCTGCCTTTCTTCTTTCTCTTCTTTTGTCAATGGTATTGTCTGTTGTCTGTAATTGTTATTTCTCTTCTTTTGTCAATGGTATTGTCAGTTGTCTGTCTTTCTTTTTTCTCTTCTTTTGTCAATGTATTGTCTGTTGTCTGTCTTTCTTCTTTCTCTTCTTTTGTCAATGGTATTGTCTGTTGTCTCTCTTTCTTCTTTCTCTTGTTTTGTCAATGGTATTGTGTGTTGTCTGTCTTTCTTCTTTTTCTTCTTTTGTCAATGGTATTGTCTGTTGTCTGTCTTTCTTCTTTCTCTTCTTTTGTCAATGGTATTGTCTGTTGTCTGTCTTTCTTCTTTCTCTTCTTTTGTCAATGGTGTTGTCGGTTGTCTGTCTTTCTTCTTTTTCTTCTTTTGCCAATGGTATTGTCAGTTGTCTGTCTTTCTTCTTTTTCTTCTTTTGTCAATGACATTGTCTGTTGTCTGTCTTTCTTCTTTCTCTTCTTTTGTCAATGGTATTGTCTGCTGTCTGTAATTCTTATTTCTCTTCTTTTGTCAATGGTATTGTCAGTTGTCTGTCTTTCTTTTTTCTCTTCTTTTGTCAATGGTATTGTCTGTTGTCTGTCTTTCTTCTTTCTCTCCTTTTGTCAATGGTACTTTCTGTTGTCTGTCTATCTTCTTTCTCTTCTTTTGTCAATGGTATTGTCTGTTGTCTGTCTTTCTTCTTTCTCTTCTTTTGTCAATGGTGTTGTCAGTTGTCTGTCTTTCTTCTTTTTCTTCTTTTGCCAATGGTATTGTCAGTTGTTTGTCTTTCCGCTTTTTCTTCTTTTGTCAATGACATTGTCTGTTGTCTGTCTTTCTTCTTTCTCTTCTTTTGTCAATGGTATTGTCAGTTGTCTGTCTTTCTTTTTTCTCTTCTTTTGTCAATGGCATTGTCTGTTGTCTGTCTTTCTTCTTTCTCTCCTTTTGTCAATAGTATTGTCTGTTGTCTGTCTTTCTTCTTTCTCTTCTTTTGTCAATGATATTGTCAGTTGTCTGTCTTTGTTCTTTTTCTTCTTTTGTCAATGGTATTGTCTGTTGTCTGTCTCTTCTTTTGCCAATGGTATTGTCTGTCGTCTGTCTTTCTTCTTTCTCTTCTTTTGTCAATGGTATTGTCTGTTGTGTGTCTTTCTTCTTTCTCTTCTCTTGCCAATGGTATTGTCTGTTGTCTGTCTTTCTTCTTTCTCTTCTTTTGCCAATGGTAATGTCTGTTGTCTCTCTTTCTTCTTTCTCTCCCTTTGTCAATGGTATTGTCTGTAGTTTGTCTTTCTTCTTTCTCTTCTTTTGTCAATGGTATTGTCTGTTGTTTGTCTTTCTTCTTTCTCTTCTTTTGTCAATGGTATTGTCAGTTGTCTGTCTTTCTTCTTTTTCTTCTTTTGTCAATGGTATTGTCTGTCGTCTGTCTTTCTTCTTTCTCTTCTTTTGTCAATGGTATTGTCTGTTGTCTGTCTTTCTTCTTTCTCTTCTCTTGCCAATGGTATTGTCTGTTGTCTGTATTTCTTCTTTCTCTTCTTTTGTCAATGGTATTGTCAGTTGTCTGTTTTTCTTCATTTTCTTCTTTTGTCAATGGTATTGTCTGTTGTCTGTCTTTCTTCTTTCTCTTCTTTTGTCAATGGTATTGTCTGTTGTCTGTCTTTCTTCTTTTTCTTCTTTTGCCAATGGTATTGTCAGTTGTCTGTATTTCTTCTTTTTCTTCTTTTGTCAATGGTATTGTCTGTTGTCTGTCTTTCTTCTTTCTCTTCTTTTGTCAATAGTATTGTCTGTTGTCTGTCTTTCTTCTTTCACTTCTCTTGCCAATGGTATTGTCTGTTGTCTGTATTTCTTCTTTCTCTTCTTTTGTCAATGGTATTGTCTGTTGTCTGTCTTTCTTCTTTCTCTTCTTTTGTCAATGGTATTGTCTGTTGTCTGTCTTTCTTCTTTCTCTTCTTTTGTCAATGGTATTGTCTGTTGTCTGTCTTTCTTCTTTCTCTTCTTTTGTCAATGGTATTGTCTGTTGTCTGTATTTCTTCTTTCTTTTCTTTTGTCAATGGTATTGTCTGTTGTCTGTCTTTCTTCTTTTTCTTCTTTTGTCAATAGTATTGTCTGTTGTCTGTCTTTCTTCTTTCTCTTCTTTTGTCAATTGTATTGTCAGTTGTATGTCTTTCTTCTTTCTCTTCTTTTGTCAATGGTATTGTCTGTCGTCTGTCTTTCTTCTTTCTCTTGTTTTGTCAATGGTATTGTCTGTTGTCTGTCTTTCTTCTTTTTCTTCTTTTGTCAATGGTATTGTCTGGTCGTCTGTCTTTCTTCTTTCTCTTCTTTTGCCAATGGTATTGTCTGTTGTCTGTAATTCTTCTTTTTCTTCTTTTGTCAATGGTATTGTCTGTTGTATGTCTTTCTTCTTTCTCTTCTTTTGTCAATGGTATTGTCTGTTGTCTGTCTTTCTTCTTTCTCTTCTTTTGTCAATGGTATTGTCTGTTGTCTGTATTTCTTCTTTCTCTTCTTTTGTCAATGGTGTTGTCAGTTGTCTGTCTTTCCTCTTTTTCTTCTTTTGCCAATGGTATTGTCTGTTGTCTGTCTTTCCTCTTTTTCTTCTTTTGTCAATGACATTGTCTGTTGTCTGTCTTTCTTCTTTCTCTTCTTTTGTCAATGGTATTGTCAGTTGTCTGTCTTTCCTCTTTTTCTTCTTTTGTCAATGGTATTGTCTGTCGTCTGTCTTTCTTCTTTCTCTTCTTTTGTCAATGGTATTGTCTGTTGTCTGTCTTTCTTCTTTCTCTTCTTTTGTCAATGGTATTGTCTGTTGTCTGTCTTTCTTCTTTCTCTTCTTTTGTCAATGGTGTTGTCAGTTGTCTGTCTTTCTTCTTTTTCTTCTTTTGTGAATGGTATTGTCAGTTTTCTGTCGTTCTTCTTTTTCTTCTTTTGTCAATGACATTGTCTGTTGTCTGCCTTTCTTCTTTCTCTTCTTTTGTCAATGGTATTGTCTGTTGTCTGTAATTGTTATTTCTCTTCTTTTGTCAATGGTATTGTCAGTTGTCTGTCTTTCTTTTTTCTCTTCTTTTGTCAATGTATTGTCTGTTGTCTGTCTTTCTTCTTTCTCTTCTTTTGTCAATGGTATTGTCTGTTGTCTCTCTTTCTTCTTTCTCTTGTTTTGTCAATGGTATTGTGTGTTGTCTGTCTTTCTTCTTTTTCTTCTTTTGTCAATGGTATTGTCTGTTGTCTGTCTTTCTTCTTTCTCTTCTTTTGTCAATGGTATTGTCTGTTGTCTGTCTTTCTTCTTTCTCTTCTTTTGTCAATGGTGTTGTCAGTTGTCTGTCTTTCTTCTTTTTCTTCTTTTGCCAATGGTATTGTCAGTTGTCTGTCTTTCTTCTTTTTCTTCTTTTGTCAATGACATTGTCTGTTGTCTGTCTTTCTTCTTTCTCTTCTTTTGTCAATGGTATTGTCTGCTGTCTGTAATTCTTATTTCTCTTCTTTTGTCAATGGTATTGTCAGTTGTCTGTCTTTCTTTTTTCTCTTCTTTTGTCAATGGTATTGTCTGTTGTCTGTCTTTCTTCTTTCTCTTCTTTTGTCAATGGTACTTTCTGTTGTCTGTCTATCTTCTTTCTCTTCTTTTGTCAATGGTATTGTCTGTTGTCTGTCTTTCTTCTTTCTCTTCTTTTGTCAATGGTGTTGTCAGTTGTCTGTCTTTCTTCTCTTTCTTCTTTTGCCTATGGTATTGTCAGTTGTCTGTCTTTCCGCTTTTTCTTCTTTTGTCAATGACATTGTCTGTTGTCTGTCTTTCTTCTTTCTCTTCTTTTGTCAATGGTATTGTCAGTTGTCTGTCTTTCTTTTTTCTCTTCTTTTGTCAATGGCATTGTCTGTTGTCTGTCTTTCTTCTTTCTCTCCTTTTGTCAATAGTATTGTCTGTTGTCTGTCTTTCTTCTTTCTCTTCTTTTGTCAATGATATTGTCAGTTGTCTGTCTTTCTTCTTTTTCTTCTTTTGTCAATGGTATTGTCTGTTGTCTGTCTCTTCTTTTGCCAATGGTATTGTCTGTCGTCTGTCTTTCTTCTTTCTCTTCTTTTGTCAATGGTATTGTCTGTTGTCTGTCTTTCTTCTTTCTCTTCTCTTGCCAATGGTATTGTCTGTTGTCTGTCTTTCTTCTTTCTCTTCTTTTGCCAATGGTAATGTCTGTTGTCTCTCTTTCTTCTTTCTCTCCCTTTGTCAATGGTATTGTCTGTAGTCTGTCTTTCTTCTTTCTCTTCTTTTGTCAATGGTATTGTCTGTTGTTTGTCTTTCTTCTTTCTCTTCTTTTGTCAATGGTATTGTCAGTTGTCTGTCTTTCTTCTTTTTCTTCTTTTGTCAATGGTATTGTCTGTCGTCTGTCTTTCTTCTTTCTCTTCTTTTGTCAATGGTATTGTCTGTTGTCTGTCTTTCTTCTTTCTCTTCTCTTGCCAATGGTATTGTCTGTTGTCTGTATTTCTTCTTTCTCTTCTTTTGTCAATGGTATTGTCAGTTGTCTGTTTTTCTTCATTTTCTTCTTTTGTCAATGGTATTGTCTGTTGTCTGTCTTTCTTCTTTCTCTTCTTTTGTCAATGGTATTGTCTGTTGTCTGTCTTTCTTCTTTTTCTTCTTTTGCCAATGGTATTGTCAGTTGTCTGTATTTCTTCTTTTTCTTCTTTTGTCAATGGTATTGTCTGTTGTCTGTCTTTCTTCTTTCTCTTCTTTTGTCAATAATATTGTCTGTTTTCTGTATTTCTTCTTTCTCTCCTTTTGTCAATGATATTGTCTGTTGTCTGTCTTTCTTCTTTCTCTTCTTTTGTCAATGGTATTGTCTGTTGTTTGTCTTTCTTCTTTCTCTTCTTTTGTCAATGGTATTGTCAGTTGTCTGTCTTTCTTCTTTTTCTTCTTTTGTCAATGGTATTGTCTGTCGTCTGTCTTTCTTCTTTCTCTTCTTTTGTCAATGGTATTGTCTGTCGTCTGTCTTTCTTCTTTCTCTTCTCTTGCCAATGGTATTGTCTGTTGTCTGTATTTCTTCTTTCTCTTCTTTTGTCAATGGTATTGTCAGTTGTCTGTCTTTCTTCATTTTCTTCTTTTGTCAATGGTATTGTCTGTTGTCTGTCTTTCTTCTTTCTCTTCTTTTGTCAATGGTATTGTCTGTTGTCTGTCTTTCTTCTTTTTCTTCTTTTGCCAATGGTATTGTCAGTTGTCTGTATTTCTTCTTTTTCTTCTTTTGTCAATGGTATTGTCTGTTGTCTGTCTTTCTTCTTTCTCTTCTTTTGTCAATAATATTGTCTGTTGTCTGTATTTCTTCTTTCTCTTCTTTTGTCAATGGTATTGTCTGCTGTCTGTCTTTCTTCTTTCTCTTCTTTTGTCAATGGTATTGGCTGTTGTCTGTCTTTCTTCTTTCTCTTCTTTTGTCAATAGTATTGTCTGTTGTCTGTCTTTCTTCTTTCTCTTCTTTTTTCAATTGTATTGTCTGGTCGTCTGTCTTTCTTCTTTCTCTTCTTTTGCCAATGGTATTGTCTGTTGTCTGTAATTCTTCTTTTTCTTCTTTTGTCAATGGTATTGTCTGTTGTCTGTCTTTCTTCTTTCACTTCTCTTGCCAATGGTATTGTCTGTTGTCTGTATTTCTTCTTTCTCTTCTTTTGTCAATGGTATTGTCTGTTGTCTGTCTTTCTTCTTTCTCTTCTTTTGTCAATGGTATTGTCTGTTGTCTGTTTTTCTTCTTTCTCTTCTTTTGTCAATGGTATTGTCTGTTGTCTGTCTTTCTTCTTTCTCTTCTTTTGTCAATGGTATTGTCTGTTGTCTGTCTTTCTTCTTTCTCTTCTTTTGTCAATGGTATTGTCAGTTGTCTGTCTTTCTTCTTTTTCTTCTTTTGTCAATGGTATTGTCTGTCGTCTGTCTTTCTTCTTTCTCTTCTTTTGTCAATGGTATTGTCTGTTGTCTGTCTTTCTTCTTTCTCTTCTTTTGTCAATGGTATTGTCTGCTGTCTGTCTTTCTTCTTTCTCTTCTTTTGTCAATGGTATTGTCTGTTGTCTGTCTTTCTTCTTTCTCTTCTTTTGTCAATAGTATTGTCTGTTGTCTGTCTTTCTTCTTTCTCTTCTTTTTTCAATTGTATTGTGTGTTGTCTGTCTTTCCTCTTTTTCTACTTTTGCCAATGGTATTGTCTGTTGTCTGTATTTCTTCTTTCTCTTCTTTTGTCAATGGTATTGTCTGTTGTCTGTCTTTCTTCTTTTTCTTCTTTTGTCAATAGTATTGTCTGTTGTCTGTCTTTCTTCTTTCTCTTCTTTTGTCAATTGTATTGTCAGTTGTATGTCTTTCTTCTTTCTCTTCTTTTGTCAATGGTATTGTCTGTCGTCTGTCTTTCTTCTTTCTCTTGTTTTGTCAATGGTATTGTCTGTTGTCTGTCTTTCTTCTTTTTCTTCTTTTGTCAATGGTATTGTCTGGTCGTCTGTCTTTCTTCTTTCTCTTCTTTTGCCAATGGTATTGTCTGTTTTCTGTAATTCTTCTTTTTCTTCTTTTGTCAATGGTATTGTCTGTTGTATGTCTTTCTTCTTTCTCTTCTTTTGTCAATGGTATTGTCTGTTGTCTGTCTTTCTTCTTTCTCTTCTTTTGTCAATGGTATTGTCTGTTGTCTGTATTTCTTCTTTCTCTTCTTTTGTCAATGGTGTTGTCAGTTGTCTGTCTTTCCTCTTTTTCTTCTTTTGCCAATGGTATTGTCTGTTGTCTGTTGTCTGTCTTTCCTCTTTTTCTTCTTTTGTCAATGACATTGTCTGTTGTCTGTCTTTCTTCTTTCTCTTCTTTTGCCAATGGTATTGTCAGTTGTCTGTCTTTCCTCTTTTTCTTCTTTTGTCAATGGTATTGTCTGTCGTCTGTCTTTCTTCTTTCTCTTCTTTTGTCAATGGTATTGTCTGTTGTCTGTCTTTCTTCTTTCTCTTCTTTTGTCAATGGTATTGTCTGTTGTCTGTCTTTCTTCTTTCTCTTCTTTTGTCAATGGTGTTGTCAGTTGTCTGTCTTTTTTCTTTTTCTTCTTTTGCCAATGGTATTGTCAGTTGTCTGTCTTTCTTCTTTTTCTTCTTTTGTCAATGACATTGTCTGTTGTCTGCCTTTCTTCTTTCTCTTCTTTTGTCAATGGTATTGTCTGTTGTCTGTAATTCTTATTTCTCTTCTTTTGTCAATGGTATTGTCAGTTGTCTGTCTTTCTTTTTTCTCTTCTTTTGTCAATGTATTGTCTGTTGTCTGTCTTTCTTCTTTCTCTTCTTTTGTCAATGGTATTGTCTGTTGTCTCTCTTTCTTCTTTCTCTTGTTTTGTCAATGGTATTGTGTGTTGTCTGTCTTTCTTCTTTTTCTTCTTTTGTCAATGGTATTGTCTGTTGTCTGTCTTTCTTCTTTCTCTTCTTTTGTCAATGGTATTGTCTCTTGTCTGTCTTTCTTCTTTCTCTTCTTTTGTCAATGGTGTTGTCAGTTGTCTGTCTTTCTTCTTTTTCTTCTTTTGCCAATGGTATTGTCAGTTGTCTGTCTTTCTTCTTTTTCTTCTTTTGTCAATGACATTGTCTGTTGTCTGTCTTTCTTCTTTCTCTTCTTTTGTCAATGGTATTGTCTGCTGTCTGTATTTCTTATTTCTCTTCTTTTGTCAATGGTATTGTCAGTTGTCTGTCTTTCTTCTTTCTCTTCTCTTGCCAATGGTATTGTCTGTTGTCTGTCTTTCTTCTTTCTCTTCTTTTGCCAATGGTAATGTCTGTTGTCTCTCTTTCTTCTTTCTCTCCCTTTGTCAATGGTATTGTCTGTTGTCTGTCTTTCTTCTTTCTCTTCTTTTGTCAATGGTATTGTCTGTCGTCTGTCTTTCTTCTTTCTCTTCTTTTGTCAATGGTATTGTCTGTTGTCTGTCTTTCTTCTTTCTCTTCTCTTGCCAATGGTATTGTCTGTTGTCTGTATTTCTTCTTTCTCTTCTTTTGTCAATGGTATTGTCAGTTGTCTGTTTTTCTTCATTTTCTTCTTTTGTCAATGGTATTGTCTGTTGTCTGTCTTTCTTCTTTCTCTTCTTTTGTCAATGGTATTGTCTGTTGTCTGTCTTTCTTCTTTTTCTTCTTTTGCCAATGGTATTGTCAGTTGTCTGTATTTCTTCTTTTTCTTCTTTTGTCAATGGTATTGTCTGTTGTCTGTCTTTCTTCTTTCTCTTCTTTTGTCAATAATATTGTCTGTTTTCTGTATTTCTTCTTTCTCTTTTTGTCAATGATATTGTCTGTTGTCTGTCTTTCTTCTTTCTCTTCTTTTGTCAATGGTATTGTCTGTTGTTTGTCTTTCTTCTTTCTCTTCTTTTGTCAATGGTATTGTCAGTTGTCTGTCTTTCTTCTTTTTCTTCTTTTGTCAATGGTATTGTCTGTCGTCTGTCTTTCTTCTTTCTCTTCTTTTGTCAATGGTATTGTCTGTCGTCTGTCTTTCTTCTTTCTCTTCTCTTGCCAATGGTATTGTCTGTTGTCTGTATTTCTTCTTTCTCTTCTTTTGTCAATGGTATTGTCAGTTGTCTGTCTTTCTTCATTTTCTTCTTTTGTCAATGGTATTGTCTGTTGTCTGTCTTTCTTCTTTCTCTTCTTTTGTCAATGGTATTGTCTGTTGTCTGTCTTTCTTCTTTTTCTTCTTTTGCCAATGGTATTGTCAGTTGTCTGTATTTCTTCTTTTTCTTCTTTTGTCAATGGTATTGTCTGTTGTCTGTCTTTCTTCTTTCTCTTCTTTTGTCAATAATATTGTCTGTTGTCTGTATTTCTTCTTTCTCTTCTTTTGTCAATGGTATTGTCTGCTGTCTGTCTTTCTTCTTTCTCTTCTTTTGTCAATGGTATTGGCTGTTGTCTGTCTTTCTTCTTTCTCTTCTTTTGTCAATAGTATTGTCTGTTGTCTGTCTTTCTTCTTTCTCTTCTTTTTTCAATTGTATTGTCTGGTCGTCTGTCTTTCTTCTTTCTCTTCTTTTGCCAATGGTATTGTCTGTTGTCTGTAATTCTTCTTTTTCTTCTTTTGTCAATGGTATTGTCTGTTGTCTGTCTTTCTTCTTTCACTTCTCTTGCCAATGGTATTGTCTGTTGTCTGTATTTCTTCTTTCTCTTCTTTTGTCAATGGTATTGTCTGTTGTCTGTCTTTCTTCTTTCTCTTCTTTTGTCAATGGTATTGTCTGTTGTCTGTTTTTCTTCTTTCTCTTCTTTTGTCAATGGTATTGTCTGTTGTCTGTCTTTCTTCTTTCTCTTCTTTTGTCAATGGTATTGTCTGTTGTCTGTCTTTCTTCTTTCTCTTCTTTTGTCAATGGTATTGTCAGTTGTCTGTCTTTCTTCTTTTTCTTCTTTTGTCAATGGTATTGTCTGTCGTCTGTCTTTCTTCTTTCTCTTCTTTTGTCAATGGTATTGTCTGTTGTCTGTCTTTCTTCTTTCTCTTCTTTTGTCAATGGTATTGTCTGCTGTCTGTCTTTCTTCTTTCTCTTCTTTTGTCAATGGTATTGTCTGTTGTCTGTCTTTCTTCTTTCTCTTCTTTTGTCAATAGTATTGTCTGTTGTCTGTCTTTCTTCTTTCTCTTCCTTTTTCAATTGTATTGTGTGTTGTCTGTCTTTCCTCTTTTTCTACTTTTGCCAATGGTATTGTCTGTTGTCTGTATTTCTTCTTTCTCTTCTTTTGTCAATGGTATTGTCTGTTGTCTGTCTTTCTTCTTTTTCTTCTTTTGTCAATAGTATTGTCTGTTGTCTGTCTTTCTTCTTTCTCTTCTTTTGTCAATTGTATTGTCAGTTGTATGTCTTTCTTCTTTCTCTTCTTTTGTCAATGGTATTGTCTGTCGTCTGTCTTTCTTCTTTCTCTTGTTTTGTCAATGGTATTGTCTGTTGTCTGTCTTTCTTCTTTTTCTTCTTTTGTCAATGGTATTGTCTGGTCGTCTGTCTTTCTTCTTTCTCTTCTTTTGCCAATGGTATTGTCTGTTGTCTGTAATTCTTCTTTTTCTTCTTTTGTCAATGGTATTGTCTGTTGTATGTCTTTCTTCTTTCTCTTCTTTTGTCAATGGTATTGTCTGTTGTCTGTCTTTCTTCTTTCTCTTCTTTTGTCAATGGTATTGTCTGTTGTCTGTATTTCTTCTTTCTCTTCTTTTGTCAATGGTGTTGTCAGTTGTCTGTCTTTCCTCTTTTTCTTCTTTTGCCAATGGTATTGTCTGTTGTCTGTTGTCTGTCTTTCCTCTTTTTCTTCTTTTGTCAATGACATTGTCTGTTGTCTGTCTTTCTTCTTTCTCTTCTTTTGCCAATGGTATTGTCAGTTGTCTGTCTTTCCTCTTTTTCTTCTTTTGTCAATGGTATTGTCTGTCGTCTGTCTTTCTTCTTTCTCTTCTTTTGTCAATGGTATTGTCTGTTGTCATTCTTTCTTCTTTCTCTTCTTTTGTCAATGGTATTGTCTGTTGTCTGTCTTTCTTCTTTCTCTTCTTTTGTCAATGGTGTTGTCAGTTGTCTGTCTTTTTTCTTTTTCTTCTTTTGCCAATGGTATTGTCAGTTGTCTGTCTTTCTTCTTTTTCTTCTTTTGTCAATGACATTGTCTGTTGTCTGCCTTTCTTCTTTCTCTTCTTTTGTCAATGGTATTGTCTGTTGTCTGTCTTTCTTCTTTCTCTTCTTTTGTCAATGGTATTGTCAGTTGTCTGTCTTTCTTCTTTTTCTTCTTTTGTCAATGGTATTGTCTGTCGTCTGTCTTTCTTCTTTCTCTTCTTTTGTCAATGGTATTGTCTGTTGTCTGTCTTTCTTCTTTCTCTTCTTTTGCCAATGGTATTGTCAGTTGTCTGTCTTTCCTCTTTTTCTTCTTTTGTCAATGGTATTGTCTGTCGTCTGTCTTTCTTCTTTCTCTTCTTTTGTCAATGGTATTGTCTGTTGTCTGTCTTTCTTCTTTCTCTTCTTTTGTCAATGGTATTGTCTGTTGTCTGTCTTTCTTCTTTCTCTTCTTTTGTCAATGGTGTTGTCAGTTGTCTGTCTTTTTTCTTTTTCTTCTTTTGCCAATGGTATTGTCAGTTGTCTGTCTTTCTTCTTTTTCTTCTTTTGTCAATGACATTGTCTGTTGTCTGCCTTTCTTCTTTCTCTTCTTTTGTCAATGGTATTGTCTGTTGTCTGTAATTCTTATTTCTCTTCTTTTGTCAATGGTATTGTCAGTTGTCTGTCTTTCTTTTTTCTCTTCTTTTGTCAATGTATTGTCTGTTGTCTGTCTTTCTTCTTTCTCTTCTTTTGTCAATGGTATTGTCTGTTGTCTCTCTTTCTTCTTTCTCTTGTTTTGTCAATGGTATTGTGTGTTGTCTGTCTTTCTTCTTTTTCTTCTTTTGTCAATGGTATTGTCTGTTGTCTGTCTTTCTTCTTTCTCTTCTTTTGTCAATGGTATTGTCTCTTGTCTGTCTTTCTTCTTTCTCTTCTTTTGTCAATGGTGTTGTCAGTTGTCTGTCTTTCTTCTTTTTCTTCTTTTGCCAATGGTATTGTCAGTTGTCTGTCTTTCTTCTTTTTCTTCTTTTGTCAATGACATTGTCTGTTGTCTGTCTTTCTTCTTTCTCTTCTTTTGTCAATGGTATTGTCTGCTGTCTGTATTTCTTATTTCTCTTCTTTTGTCAATGGTATTGTCAGTTGTCTGTCTTTCTTCTTTCTCTTCTCTTGCCAATGGTATTGTCTGTTGTCTGTCTTTCTTCTTTCTCTTCTTTTGCCAATGGTAATGTCTGTTGTCTCTCTTTCTTCTTTCTCTCCCTTTGTCAATGGTATTGTCTGTTGTCTGTCTTTCTTCTTTCTCTTCTTTTGTCAATGGTATTGTCTGTCGTCTGTCTTTCTTCTTTCTCTTCTTTTGTCAATGGTATTGTCTGTTGTCTGTCTTTCTTCTTTCTCTTCTCTTGCCAATGGTATTGTCTGTTGTCTGTATTTCTTCTTTCTCTTCTTTTGTCAATGGTATTGTCAGTTGTCTGTTTTTCTTCATTTTCTTCTTTTGTCAATGGTATTGTCTGTTGTCTGTCTTTCTTCTTTCTCTTCTTTTGTCAATGGTATTGTCTGTTGTCTGTCTTTCTTCTTTTTCTTCTTTTGCCAATGGTATTGTCAGTTGTCTGTATTTCTTCTTTTTCTTCTTTTGTCAATGGTATTGTCTGTTGTCTGTCTTTCTTCTTTCTCTTCTTTTGTCAATAATATTGTCTGTTTTCTGTATTTCTTCTTTCTCTTTTTGTCAATGATATTGTCTGTTGTCTGTCTTTCTTCTTTCTCTTCTTTTGTCAATGGTATTGTCTGTTGTTTGTCTTTCTTCTTTCTCTTCTTTTGTCAATGGTATTGTCAGTTGTCTGTCTTTCTTCTTTTTCTTCTTTTGTCAATGGTATTGTCTGTCGTCTGTCTTTCTTCTTTCTCTTCTTTTGTCAATGGTATTGTCTGTCGTCTGTCTTTCTTCTTTCTCTTCTCTTGCCAATGGTATTGTCTGTTGTCTGTATTTCTTCTTTCTCTTCTTTTGTCAATGGTATTGTCAGTTGTCTGTCTTTCTTCATTTTCTTCTTTTGTCAATGGTATTGTCTGTTGTCTGTCTTTCTTCTTTCTCTTCTTTTGTCAATGGTATTGTCTGTTGTCTGTCTTTCTTCTTTTTCTTCTTTTGCCAATGGTATTGTCAGTTGTCTGTATTTCTTCTTTTTCTTCTTTTGTCAATGGTATTGTCTGTTGTCTGTCTTTCTTCTTTCTCTTCTTTTGTCAATAATATTGTCTGTTGTCTGTATTTCTTCTTTCTCTTCTTTTGTCAATGGTATTGTCTGCTGTCTGTCTTTCTTCTTTCTCTTCTTTTGTCAATGGTATTGGCTGTTGTCTGTCTTTCTTCTTTCTCTTCTTTTGTCAATAGTATTGTCTGTTGTCTGTCTTTCTTCTTTCTCTTCTTTTTTCAATTGTATTGTCTGGTCGTCTGTCTTTCTTCTTTCTCTTCTTTTGCCAATGGTATTGTCTGTTGTCTGTAATTCTTCTTTTTCTTCTTTTGTCAATGGTATTGTCTGTTGTCTGTCTTTCTTCTTTCACTTCTCTTGCCAATGGTATTGTCTGTTGTCTGTATTTCTTCTTTCTCTTCTTTTGTCAATGGTATTGTCTGTTGTCTGTCTTTCTTCTTTCTCTTCTTTTGTCAATGGTATTGTCTGTTGTCTGTTTTTCTTCTTTCTCTTCTTTTGTCAATGGTATTGTCTGTTGTCTGTCTTTCTTCTTTCTCTTCTTTTGTCAATGGTATTGTCTGTTGTCTGTCTTTCTTCTTTCTCTTCTTTTGTCAATGGTATTGTCAGTTGTCTGTCTTTCTTCTTTTTCTTCTTTTGTCAATGGTATTGTCTGTCGTCTGTCTTTCTTCTTTCTCTTCTTTTGTCAATGGTATTGTCTGTTGTCTGTCTTTCTTCTTTCTCTTCTTTTGTCAATGGTATTGTCTGCTGTCTGTCTTTCTTCTTTCTCTTCTTTTGTCAATGGTATTGTCTGTTGTCTGTCTTTCTTCTTTCTCTTCTTTTGTCAATAGTATTGTCTGTTGTCTGTCTTTCTTCTTTCTCTTCCTTTTTCAATTGTATTGTGTGTTGTCTGTCTTTCCTCTTTTTCTACTTTTGCCAATGGTATTGTCTGTTGTCTGTATTTCTTCTTTCTCTTCTTTTGTCAATGGTATTGTCTGTTGTCTGTCTTTCTTCTTTTTCTTCTTTTGTCAATAGTATTGTCTGTTGTCTGTCTTTCTTCTTTCTCTTCTTTTGTCAATTGTATTGTCAGTTGTATGTCTTTCTTCTTTCTCTTCTTTTGTCAATGGTATTGTCTGTCGTCTGTCTTTCTTCTTTCTCTTGTTTTGTCAATGGTATTGTCTGTTGTCTGTCTTTCTTCTTTTTCTTCTTTTGTCAATGGTATTGTCTGGTCGTCTGTCTTTCTTCTTTCTCTTCTTTTGCCAATGGTATTGTCTGTTGTCTGTAATTCTTTTTTTTCTTCTTTTGTCAATGGTATTGTCTGTTGTATGTCTTTCTTCTTTCTCTTCTTTTGTCAATGGTATTGTCTGTTGTCTGTCTTTCTTCTTTCTCTTCTTTTGTCAATGGTATTGTCTGTTGTCTGTATTTCTTCTTTCTCTTCTTTTGTCAATGGTGTTGTCAGTTGTCTGTCTTTCCTCTTTTTCTTCTTTTGCCAATGGTATTGTCTGTTGTCTGTTGTCTGTCTTTCCTCTTTTTCTTCTTTTGTCAATGACATTGTCTGTTGTCTGTCTTTCTTCTTTCTCTTCTTTTGCCAATGGTATTGTCAGTTGTCTGTCTTTCCTCTTTTTCTTCTTTTGTCAATGGTATTGTCTGTCGTCTGTCTTTCTTCTTTCTCTTCTTTTGTCAATGGTATTGTCTGTTGTCTGTCTTTCTTCTTTCTCTTCTTTTGTCAATGGTATTGTCTGTTGTCTGTCTTTCTTCTTTCTCTTCTTTTGTCAATGGTGTTGTCAGTTGTCTGTCTTTTTTCTTTTTCTTCTTTTGCCAATGGTATTGTCAGTTGTCTGTCTTTCTTCTTTTTCTTCTTTTGTCAATGACATTGTCTGTTGTCTGCCTTTCTTCTTTCTCTTCTTTTGTCAATGGTATTGTCTGTTGTCTGTCTTTCTTCTTTCTCTTCTTTTGTCAATGGTATTGTCAGTTGTCTGTCTTTCTTCTTTTTCTTCTTTTGTCAATGGTATTGTCTGTCGTCTGTCTTTCTTCTTTCTCTTCTTTTGTCAATGGTATTGTCTGTTGTCTGTCTTTCTTCTTTCTCTTCTTTTGTCAATGGTATTGTCTGCTGTCTGTCTTTCTTCTTTCTCTTCTTTTGTCAATGGTATTGTCTGTTGTCTGTCTTTCTTCTTTCTCTTCTTTTGTCAATAGTATTGTCTGTTGTCTGTCTTTCTTCTTTCTCTTCTTTTTTCAATTGTATTGTGTGTTGTCTGTCTTTCCTCTTTTTCTACTTTTGCCAATGGTATTGTCTGTTGTCTGTATTTCTTCTTTCTCTTCTTTTGTCAATGGTATTGTCTGTTGTCTGTCTTTCTTCTTTTTCTTCTTTTGTCAATAGTATTGTCTGTTGTCTGTCTTTCTTCTTTCTCTTCTTTTGTCAATTGTATTGTCAGTTGTATGTCTTTCTTCTTTCTCTTCTTTTGTCAATGGTATTGTCTGTCGTCTGTCTTTCTTCTTTCTCTTGTTTTGTCAATGGTATTGTCTGTTGTCTGTCTTTCTTCTTTTTCTTCTTTTGTCAATGGTATTGTCTGGTCGTCTGTCTTTCTTCTTTCTCTTCTTTTGCCAATGGTATTGTCTGTTGTCTGTAATTCTTCTTTTTCTTCTTTTGTCAATGGTATTGTCTGTTGTATGTCTTTCTTCTTTCTCTTCTTTTGTCAATGGTATTGTCTGTTGTCTGTCTTTCTTCTTTCTCTTCTTTTGTCAATGGTATTGTCTGTTGTCTGTATTTCTTCTTTCTCTTCTTTTGTCAATGGTGTTGTCAGTTGTCTGTCTTTCCTCTTTTTCTTCTTTTGCCAATGGTATTGTCTGTTGTCTGTTGTCTGTCTTTCCTCTTTTTCTTCTTTTGTCAATGACATTGTCTGTTGTCTGTCTTTCTTCTTTCTCTTCTTTTGCCAATGGTATTGTCAGTTGTCTGTCTTTCCTCTTTTTCTTCTTTTGTCAATGGTATTGTCTGTCGTCTGTCTTTCTTCTTTCTCTTCTTTTGTCAATGGTATTGTCTGTTGTCTGTCTTTCTTCTTTCTCTTCTTTTGTCAATGGTATTGTCTGTTGTCTGTCTTTCTTCTTTCTCTTCTTTTGTCAATGGTGTTGTCAGTTGTCTGTCTTTTTTCTTTTTCTTCTTTTGCCAATGGTATTGTCAGTTGTCTGTCTTTCTTCTTTTTCTTCTTTTGTCAATGACATTGTCTGTTGTCTGCCTTTCTTCTTTCTCTTCTTTTGTCAATGGTATTGTCTGTTGTCTGTAATTCTTATTTCTCTTCTTTTGTCAATGGTATTGTCAGTTGTCTGTCTTTCTTTTTTCTCTTCTTTTGTCAATGTATTGTCTGTTGTCTGTCTTTCTTCTTTCTCTTCTTTTGTCAATGGTATTGTCTGTTGTCTCTCTTTCTTCTTTCTCTTGTTTTGTCAATGGTATTGTGTGTTGTCTGTCTTTCTTCTTTTTCTTCTTTTGTCAATGGTATTGTCTGTTGTCTGTCTTTCTTCTTTCTCTTCTTTTGTCAATGGTATTGTCTCTTGTCTGTCTTTCTTCTTTCTCTTCTTTTGTCAATGGTGTTGTCAGTTGTCTGTCTTTCTTCTTTTTCTTCTTTTGCCAATGGTATTGTCAGTTGTCTGTCTTTCTTCTTTTTCTTCTTTTGTCAATGACATTGTCTGTTGTCTGTCTTTCTTCTTTCTCTTCTTTTGTCAATGGTATTGTCTGCTGTCTGTATTTCTTATTTCTCTTCTTTTGTCAATGGTATTGTCAGTTGTCTGTCTTTCTTCTTTCTCTTCTCTTGCCAATGGTATTGTCTGTTGTCTGTCTTTCTTCTTTCTCTTCTTTTGCCAATGGTAATGTCTGTTGTCTCTCTTTCTTCTTTCTCTCCCTTTGTCAATGGTATTGTCTGTTGTCTGTCTTTCTTCTTTCTCTTCTTTTGTCAATGGTATTGTCTGTCGTCTGTCTTTCTTCTTTCTCTTCTTTTGTCAATGGTATTGTCTGTTGTCTGTCTTTCTTCTTTCTCTTCTCTTGCCAATGGTATTGTCTGTTGTCTGTATTTCTTCTTTCTCTTCTTTTGTCAATGGTATTGTCAGTTGTCTGTTTTTCTTCATTTTCTTCTTTTGTCAATGGTATTGTCTGTTGTCTGTCTTTCTTCTTTCTCTTCTTTTGTCAATGGTATTGTCTGTTGTCTGTCTTTCTTCTTTTTCTTCTTTTGCCAATGGTATTGTCAGTTGTCTGTATTTCTTCTTTTTCTTCTTTTGTCAATGGTATTGTCTGTTGTCTGTCTTTCTTCTTTCTCTTCTTTTGTCAATAATATTGTCTGTTTTCTGTATTTCTTCTTTCTCTTTTTGTCAATGATATTGTCTGTTGTCTGTCTTTCTTCTTTCTCTTCTTTTGTCAATGGTATTGTCTGTTGTTTGTCTTTCTTCTTTCTCTTCTTTTGTCAATGGTATTGTCAGTTGTCTGTCTTTCTTCTTTTTCTTCTTTTGTCAATGGTATTGTCTGTCGTCTGTCTTTCTTCTTTCTCTTCTTTTGTCAATGGTATTGTCTGTCGTCTGTCTTTCTTCTTTCTCTTCTCTTGCCAATGGTATTGTCTGTTGTCTGTATTTCTTCTTTCTCTTCTTTTGTCAATGGTATTGTCAGTTGTCTGTCTTTCTTCATTTTCTTCTTTTGTCAATGGTATTGTCTGTTGTCTGTCTTTCTTCTTTCTCTTCTTTTGTCAATGGTATTGTCTGTTGTCTGTCTTTCTTCTTTTTCTTCTTTTGCCAATGGTATTGTCAGTTGTCTGTATTTCTTCTTTTTCTTCTTTTGTCAATGGTATTGTCTGTTGTCTGTCTTTCTTCTTTCTCTTCTTTTGTCAATAATATTGTCTGTTGTCTGTATTTCTTCTTTCTCTTCTTTTGTCAATGGTATTGTCTGCTGTCTGTCTTTCTTCTTTCTCTTCTTTTGTCAATGGTATTGGCTGTTGTCTGTCTTTCTTCTTTCTCTTCTTTTGTCAATAGTATTGTCTGTTGTCTGTCTTTCTTCTTTCTCTTCTTTTTTCAATTGTATTGTCTGGTCGTCTGTCTTTCTTCTTTCTCTTCTTTTGCCAATGGTATTGTCTGTTGTCTGTAATTCTTCTTTTTCTTCTTTTGTCAATGGTATTGTCTGTTGTCTGTCTTTCTTCTTTCACTTCTCTTGCCAATGGTATTGTCTGTTGTCTGTATTTCTTCTTTCTCTTCTTTTGTCAATGGTATTGTCTGTTGTCTGTCTTTCTTCTTTCTCTTCTTTTGTCAATGGTATTGTCTGTTGTCTGTTTTTCTTCTTTCTCTTCTTTTGTCAATGGTATTGTCTGTTGTCTGTCTTTCTTCTTTCTCTTCTTTTGTCAATGGTATTGTCTGTTGTCTGTCTTTCTTCTTTCTCTTCTTTTGTCAATGGTATTGTCAGTTGTCTGTCTTTCTTCTTTTTCTTCTTTTGTCAATGGTATTGTCTGTCGTCTGTCTTTCTTCTTTCTCTTCTTTTGTCAATGGTATTGTCTGTTGTCTGTCTTTCTTCTTTCTCTTCTTTTGTCAATGGTATTGTCTGCTGTCTGTCTTTCTTCTTTCTCTTCTTTTGTCAATGGTATTGTCTGTTGTCTGTCTTTCTTCTTTCTCTTCTTTTGTCAATAGTATTGTCTGTTGTCTGTCTTTCTTCTTTCTCTTCCTTTTTCAATTGTATTGTGTGTTGTCTGTCTTTCCTCTTTTTCTACTTTTGCCAATGGTATTGTCTGTTGTCTGTATTTCTTCTTTCTCTTCTTTTGTCAATGGTATTGTCTGTTGTCTGTCTTTCTTCTTTTTCTTCTTTTGTCAATAGTATTGTCTGTTGTCTGTCTTTCTTCTTTCTCTTCTTTTGTCAATTGTATTGTCAGTTGTATGTCTTTCTTCTTTCTCTTCTTTTGTCAATGGTATTGTCTGTCGTCTGTCTTTCTTCTTTCTCTTGTTTTGTCAATGGTATTGTCTGTTGTCTGTCTTTCTTCTTTTTCTTCTTTTGTCAATGGTATTGTCTGGTCGTCTGTCTTTCTTCTTTCTCTTCTTTTGCCAATGGTATTGTCTGTTGTCTGTAATTCTTCTTTTTCTTCTTTTGTCAATGGTATTGTCTGTTGTATGTCTTTCTTCTTTCTCTTCTTTTGTCAATGGTATTGTCTGTTGTCTGTCTTTCTTCTTTCTCTTCTTTTGTCAATGGTATTGTCTGTTGTCTGTATTTCTTCTTTCTCTTCTTTTGTCAATGGTGTTGTCAGTTGTCTGTCTTTCCTCTTTTTCTTCTTTTGCCAATGGTATTGTCTGTTGTCTGTTGTCTGTCTTTCCTCTTTTTCTTCTTTTGTCAATGACATTGTCTGTTGTCTGTCTTTCTTCTTTCTCTTCTTTTGCCAATGGTATTGTCAGTTGTCTGTCTTTCCTCTTTTTCTTCTTTTGTCAATGGTATTGTCTGTCGTCTGTCTTTCTTCTTTCTCTTCTTTTGTCAATGGTATTGTCTGTTGTCTGTCTTTCTTCTTTCTCTTCTTTTGTCAATGGTATTGTCTGTTGTCTGTCTTTCTTCTTTCTCTTCTTTTGTCAATGGTGTTGTCAGTTGTCTGTCTTTTTTCTTTTTCTTCTTTTGCCAATGGTATTGTCAGTTGTCTGTCTTTCTTCTTTTTCTTCTTTTGTCAATGACATTGTCTGTTGTCTGCCTTTCTTCTTTCTCTTCTTTTGTCAATGGTATTGTCTGTTGTCTGTAATTCTTATTTCTCTTCTTTTGTCAATGGTATTGTCAGTTGTCTGTCTTTCTTTTTTCTCTTCTTTTGTCAATGTATTGTCTGTTGTCTGTCTTTCTTCTTTCTCTTCTTTTGTCAATGGTATTGTCTGTTGTCTCTCTTTCTTCTTTCTCTTGTTTTGTCAATGGTATTGTGTGTTGTCTCTCTTTCTTCTTTTTCTTCTTTTGTCAATGGTATTGTCTGTTGTCTGTCTTTCTTCTTTCTCTTCTTTTGTCAATGGTATTGTCTCTTGTCTGTCTTTCTTCTTTCTCTTCTTTTGTCAATGGTGTTGTCAGTTGTCTGTCTTTCTTCTTTTTCTTCTTTTGCCAATGGTATTGTCAGTTGTCTGTCTTTCTTCTTTTTCTTCTTTTGTCAATGACATTGTCTGTTGTCTGTCTTTCTTCTTTCTCTTCTTTTGTCAATGGTATTGTCTGCTGTCTGTAATTCTTATTTCTCTTCTTTTGTCAATGGTATTGTCAGTTGTCTGTCTTTCTTTTTTCTCTTCTTTTGTCAATGGTATTGTCTGTTGTCTGTCTTTCTTCTTTCTCTTCTTTTGTCAATGGTACTGTCTGTTGTCTGTCTTTCTTCTTTCTCTTCTTTTGTCAATGGTATTGTCTGTTGTCTGTCTTTCTTCTTTCTCTTCTTTTGTCAATGGTGTTGTCAGTTGTCTGTCTTTCTTCTTTTTCTTCTTTTGCCAATGGTATTGTCAGTTGTCTGTCTTTCTTCTTTTTCTTCTTTTGTCAATGACATTGTCTGTTGTCTGTCTTTCTTCTTTCTCTTCTTTTGTCAATGGTATTGTCAGTTGTCTGTCTTTCTTTTTTCTCTTCTTTTGTCAATGGCATTGTCTGTTGTCTGTCTTTCTTCTTTCTCTCCTTTTGTCAATAGTATTGTCTGTTGTCTGTCTTTCTTCTTTCTCTTCTTTTGTCAATGATATTGTCAGTTGTCTGTCTTTCTTCTTTTTCTTCTTTTGTCAATGGTATTGTCTGTTGTCTGTCTCTTCTTTTGCCAATGGTATTGTCTGTCGTCTGTCTTTCTTCTTTCTCTTCTTTTGTCAATGGTATTGTCTGTTGTCTGTCTTTCTTCTTTCTCTTCTCTTGCCAATGGTATTGTCTGTTGTCTGTCTTTCTTCTTTCTCTTCTTTTGCCAATGGTATTGTCTGTTGTATGTCTTTCTTCTTTCTCTCCTTTTGTCAATAGTATTGTCTGTTGTCTGTCTTTCTTCTTTCTCTTCTTTTGTCAATGGTATTGTCTGTTGTTTGTCTTTCTTCTTTCTCTTCTTTTGTCAATGGTATTGTCAGTTGTCTGTTTTTCTTCTTTTTCTTCTTTTGTCAATGGTATTGTCTGTCGTCTGTCTTTCTTCTTTCTCTTCTTTTGTCAATGGTATTTTCTGTTGTCTGTCTTTCTTCTTTCTCTTCTCTTGCCAATGGTATTGTCTGTTGTCTGTATTTCTTCTTTCTCTTCTTTTGTCAATGGTATTGTCAGTTGTCTGTCTTTCTTCATTTTCTTCTTCTTTTCAATGGTATTGTCTGTTGTCTGTCTTTCTTCTTTCTCTTCTTTTGTCAATGGTATTGTCTGTTGTCTGTCTTTTTTCTTTTTCTTCTTTTGCCAATGGTATTGTCAGTTGTCTGTCTTTCTTCTTTTTCTTCTTTTGTCAATGACATTGTCTGTTGTCTGCCTTTCTTCTTTCTCTTCTTTTGTCAATGTTATTGTCTGTTGTCTGTAATTCTTATTTCTCTTCTTTTGTCAATGGTATTGTCAGTTGTCTGTCTTTCTTTTTTCTCTTCTTTTGTCAATGTATTGTCTGTTGTCTGTCTTTCTTCTTTCTCTTCTTTTGTCAATGGTATTGTCTGTTGTCTCTCTTTCTTCTTTCTCTTGTTTTGTCAATGGTATTGTGTGTTGTCTGTCTTTCTTCTTTTTCTTCTTTTGTCAATGGTATTGTCTGTTGTCTGTCTTTCTTCTTTCTCTTCTTTTGTCAATGGTATTGTCTCTTGTCTGTCTTTCTTCTTTCTCTTCTTTTGTCAATGGTGTTGTCAGTTGTCTGTCTTTCTTCTTTTTCTTCTTTTGCCAATGGTATTGTCAGTTGTCTGTCTTTCTTCTTTTTCTTCTTTTGTCAATGACATTGTCTGTTGTCTGTCTTTCTTCTTTCTCTTCTTTTGTCAATGGTATTGTCTGCTGTCTGTAATTCTTATTTCTCTTCTTTTGTCAATGGTATTGTCAGTTGTCTGTCTTTCTTTTTTCTCTTCTTTTGTCAATGGTATTGTCTGTTGTCTGTCTTTCTTCTTTCTCTTCTTTTGTCAATGGTACTGTCTGTTGTCTGTCTTTCTTCTTTCTCTTCTTTTGTCAATGGTGTTGTCAGTTGTCTGTCTTTCTTCTTTTTCTTCTTTTGCCAATGGTATTGTCAGTTGTCTGTCTTTCTTCTTTTTCTTCTTTTGTCAATGACATTGTCTGTTGTCTGTCTTTCTTCTTTCTCTTCTTTTGTCAATGGTATTGTCAGTTGTCTGTCTTTCTTTTTTCTCTTCTTTTGTCAATGGCATTGTCTGTTGTCTGTCTTTCTTCTTTCTCTCCTTTTGTCAATAGTATTGTCTGTTGTCTGTCTTTCTTCTTTCTCTTCTTTTGTCAATGATATTGTCAGTTGTCTGTCTTTCTTCTTTTTCTTCTTTTGTCAATGGTATTGTCTGTTGTCTGTCTCTTCTTTTGCCAATGGTATTGTCTGTCGTCTGTCTTTCTTCTTTCTCTTCTTTTGTCAATGGTATTGTCTGTTGTCTGTCTTTCTTCTTTCTCTTCTCTTGCCAATGGTATTGTCTGTTGTCTGTCTTTCTTCTTTCTCTTCTTTTGCCAATGGTATTGTCTGTTGTATGTCTTTCTTCTTTCTCTCCTTTTGTCAATAGTATTGTCTGTTGTCTGTCTTTCTTCTTTCTCTTCTTTTGTCAATGGTATTGTCTGTTGTTTGTCTTTCTTCTTTCTCTTCTTTTGTCAATGGTATTGTCAGTTGTCTGTTTTTCTTCTTTTTCTTCTTTTGTCAATGGTATTGTCTGTCGTCTGTCTTTCTTCTTTCTCTTCTTTTGTCAATGGTATTGTCTGTTGTCTGTCTTTCTTCTTTCTCTTCTCTTGCCAATGGTATTGTCTGTTGTCTGTATTTCTTCTTTCTCTTCTTTTGTCAATGGTATTGTCAGTTGTCTGTCTTTCTTCATTTTCTTCTTTTGTCAATGGTATTGTCTGTTGTCTGTCTTTCTTCTTTCTCTTCTTTTGTCAATGGTATTGTCTGTTGTCTGTCTTTCTTCTTTTTCTTCTTTTGCCAATGGTATTGTCAGTTGTCTGTATTTCTTCTTTTTCTTCTTTTGTCAATGGTATTGTCTGTCGTCTGTCTTTCTTCTTTCTCTTCTTTTGTCAATAATATTGCCTGTTGTCTGTATTTCTTCTTTCTCTTCTTTTGTCAATGGTATTGTCTGCTGTCTGTCTTTCTTCTTTCTCTTCTTTTTTCAATGGTATTGTCTGCTGTCTGTCTTTCTTCTTTCTCTTCTTTTGCCAATGGTATTGTCTGTTGTCTGTAATTCTTCTTTTTCTTCTTTTGTCAATGGTATTGTCTGTTGTATGTCTTTCTTCTTTCTCTTCTTTTGTCTATTGTATTGTCTGTTGTCTGTCTTTCTTCTTTCTCTGCTTTTGTCAATAGTATTGTCTGTTGTCTGTCTTTCTTCTTTCTCTTCTTTTGTCAATTGTATTGTGTGTTGTCTGTCTTTCCTCTTTCTCTTCTTTTGTCAATGGTATTGTCTGCTGTTTGTCTTTCTTCTTTCTCTTCTTTTTTCAATGGTATTGGCTGTTGTCTGTCTTTCTTCTTTCTCTTCTTTTGTCAATAGTATTGTCTGTTGTCTGTCTTTCTTCTTTCTCTTCTTTTTTCAATTGTATTGTCTGGTCGTCTGTCTTTCTTCTTTCTCTTGTTTTGCCAATGGTATTGTCTGTTGTCTGTAATTCTTCTTTTTCTTCTTTTGTCAATGGTATTGTCTGTTGTCTGTCTTTCTTCTTTCACTTCTCTTGCCAATGGTATTGTCTGTTGTCTGTATTTCTTCTTTCTCTTCTTTTGTCAATGGTATTGTCTGTTGTCTGTCTTTCTTCTTTCTCTTCTTTTGTCAATGGTATTGTCTGTTGTCTGTTTTTCTTCTTTCTCTTCTTTTGTCAATGGTATTGTCTGTTGTCTGTCTTTCTTCTTTCTCTTCTTTTGTCAATGGTATTGTCTGTTGTCTGTCTTTCTTCTTTCTCTTCTTTTGTCAATGGTATTGTCTCTTGTCTGTCTTTCTTCTTTCTCTTCTTTTGTCAATGGTGTTGTCAGTTGTCTGTCTTTCTTCTTTTTCTTCTTTTGCCAATGGTATTGTCAGTTGTCTGTCTTTCTTCTTTTTCTTCTTTTGTCAATGACATTGTCTGTTGTCTGTCTTTCTTCTTTCTCTTCTTTTGTCAATGGTATTGTCTGCTGTCTGTAATTCTTATTTCTCTTCTTTTGTCAATGGTATTGTCAGTTGTCTGTCTTTCTTTTTTCTCTTCTTTTGTCAATGGTATTGTCTGTTGTCTGTCTTTCTTCTTTCTCTTCTTTTGTCAATGGTACTGTCTGTTGTCTGTCTTTCTTCTTTCTTTTCTTTTGTCAATGGTATTGTCTGTTGTCTGTCTTTCTTCTTTCTCTTCTTTTGTCAATGGTGTTGTCAGTTGTCTGTCTTTCTTCTTTTTCTTCTTTTGCCAATGGTATTGTCAGTTGTCTGTCTTTCTTCTTTTTCTTCTTTTGTCAATGACATTGTCTGTTGTCTGTCTTTCTTCTTTCTCTTCTTTTGTCAATGGTATTGTCAGTTGTCTGTCTTTCTTTTTTCTCTTCTTTTGTCAATGGCATTGTCTGTTGTCTGTCTTTCTTCTTTCTCTCCTTTTGTCAATAGTATTGTCTGTTGTCTGTCTTTCTTCTTTCTCTTCTTTTGTCAATGATATTGTCAGTTGTCTGTCTTTCTTCTTTTTCTTCTTTTGTCAATGGTATTGTCTGTTGTCTGTCTCTTCTTTTGCCAATGGTATTGTCTGTCGTCTGTCTTTCTTCTTTCTCTTCTTTTGTCAATGGTATTGTCTGTTGTCTGTCTTTCTTCTTTCTCTTCTCTTGCCAATGGTATTGTCTGTTGTCTGTCTTTCTTCTTTCTCTTCTTTTGCCAATGGTATTGTCTGTTGTATGTCTTTCTTCTTTCTCTCCTTTTGTCAATAGTATTGTCTGTTGTCTGTCTTTCTTCTTTCTCTTCTTTTGTCAATGGTATTGTCTGTTGTTTGTCTTTCTTCTTTCTCTTCTTTTGTCAATGGTATTGTCAGTTGTCTGTTTTTCTTCTTTTTCTTCTTTTGTCAATGGTATTGTCTGTCGTCTGTCTTTCTTCTTTCTCTTCTTTTGTCAATGGTATTGTCTGTTGTCTGTCTTTCTTCTTTCTCTTCTCTTGCCAATGGTATTGTTTGTTGTCTGTATTTCTTCTTTCTCTTCTTTTGTCAATGGTATTGTCAGTTGTCTGTCTTTCTTCATTTTCTTCTTTTGTCAATGGTATTGTCTGTTGTCTGTCTTTCTTCTTTCTCTTCTTTTGTCAATGGTATTGTCTGTTGTCTGTCTTTTTTCTTTTTCTTCTTTTGCCAATGGTATTGTCAGTTGTCTGTCTTTCTTCTTTTTCTTCTTTTGTCAATGACATTGTCTGTTGTCTGCCTTTCTTCTTTCTCTTCTTTTGTCAATGGTATTGTCTGTTGTCTGTAATTCTTATTTCTCTTCTTTTGTCAATGGTATTGTCAGTTGTCTGTCTTTCTTTTTTCTCTTCTTTTGTCAATGTATTGTCTGTTGTCTGTCTTTCTTCTTTCTCTTCTTTTGTCAATGGTATTGTCTGTTGTCTGTCTTTCTTCTTTCTCTTCTTTTGTCAATGGTGTTGTCAGTTGTCTGTCTTTTTTCTTTTTCTTCTTTTGCCAATGGTATTGTCAGTTGTCTGTCTTTCTTCTTTTTCTTCTTTTGTCAATGACATTGTCTGTTGTCTGCCTTTCTTCTTTCTCTTCTTTTGTCAATGGTATTGTCTGTTGTCTGTAATTCTTATTTCTCTTCTTTTGTCAATGGTATTGTCAGTTGTCTGTCTTTCTTTTTTCTCTTCTTTTGTCAATGTATTGTCTGTTGTCTGTCTTTCTTCTTTCTCTTCTTTTGTCAATGGTATTGTCTGTTGTCTCTCTTTCTTCTTTCTCTTGTTTTGTCAATGGTATTGTGTGTTGTCTCTCTTTCTTCTTTTTCTTCTTTTGTCAATGGTATTGTCTGTTGTCTGTCTTTCTTCTTTCTCTTCTTTTGTCAATGGTATTGTCTCTTGTCTGTCTTTCTTCTTTCTCTTCTTTTGTCAATGGTGTTGTCAGTTGTCTGTCTTTCTTCTTTTTCTTCTTTTGCCAATGGTATTGTCAGTTGTCTGTCTTTCTTCTTTTTCTTCTTTTGTCAATGACATTGTCTGTTGTCTGTCTTTCTTCTTTCTCTTCTTTTGTCAATGGTATTGTCTGCTGTCTGTAATTCTTATTTCTCTTCTTTTGTCAATGGTATTGTCAGTTGTCTGTCTTTCTTTTTTCTCTTCTTTTGTCAATGGTATTGTCTGTTGTCTGTCTTTCTTCTTTCTCTTCTTTTGTCAATGGTACTGTCTGTTGTCTGTCTTTCTTCTTTCTCTTCTTTTGTCAATGGTATTGTCTGTTGTCTGTCTTTCTTCTTTCTCTTCTTTTGTCAATGGTGTTGTCAGTTGTCTGTCTTTCTTCTTTTTCTTCTTTTGCCAATGGTATTGTCAGTTGTCTGTCTTTCTTCTTTTTCTTCTTTTGTCAATGACATTGTCTGTTGTCTGTCTTTCTTCTTTCTCTTCTTTTGTCAATGGTATTGTCAGTTGTCTGTCTTTCTTTTTTCTCTTCTTTTGTCAATGGCATTGTCTGTTGTCTGTCTTTCTTCTTTCTCTCCTTTTGTCAATAGTATTGTCTGTTGTCTGTCTTTCTTCTTTCTCTTCTTTTGTCAATGATATTGTCAGTTGTCTGTCTTTCTTCTTTTTCTTCTTTTGTCAATGGTATTGTCTGTTGTCTGTCTCTTCTTTTGCCAATGGTATTGTCTGTCGTCTGTCTTTCTTCTTTCTCTTCTTTTGTCAATGGTATTGTCTGTTGTCTGTCTTTCTTCTTTCTCTTCTCTTGCCAATGGTATTGTCTGTTGTCTGTCTTTCTTCTTTCTCTTCTTTTGCCAATGGTATTGTCTGTTGTATGTCTTTCTTCTTTCTCTCCTTTTGTCAATAGTATTGTCTGTTGTCTGTCTTTCTTCTTTCTCTTCTTTTGTCAATGGTATTGTCTGTTGTTTGTCTTTCTTCTTTCTCTTCTTTTGTCAATGGTATTGTCAGTTGTCTGTTTTTCTTCTTTTTCTTCTTTTGTCAATGGTATTGTCTGTCGTCTGTCTTTCTTCTTTCTCTTCTTTTGTCAATGGTATTTTCTGTTGTCTGTCTTTCTTCTTTCTCTTCTCTTGCCAATGGTATTGTCTGTTGTCTGTATTTCTTCTTTCTCTTCTTTTGTCAATGGTATTGTCAGTTGTCTGTCTTTCTTCATTTTCTTCTTCTTTTCAATGGTATTGTCTGTTGTCTGTCTTTCTTCTTTCTCTTCTTTTGTCAATGGTATTGTCTGTTGTCTGTCTTTTTTCTTTTTCTTCTTTTGCCAATGGTATTGTCAGTTGTCTGTCTTTCTTCTTTTTCTTCTTTTGTCAATGACATTGTCTGTTGTCTGCCTTTCTTCTTTCTCTTCTTTTGTCAATGTTATTGTCTGTTGTCTGTAATTCTTATTTCTCTTCTTTTGTCAATGGTATTGTCAGTTGTCTGTCTTTCTTTTTTCTCTTCTTTTGTCAATGTATTGTCTGTTGTCTGTCTTTCTTCTTTCTCTTCTTTTGTCAATGGTATTGTCTGTTGTCTCTCTTTCTTCTTTCTCTTGTTTTGTCAATGGTATTGTGTGTTGTCTGTCTTTCTTCTTTTTCTTCTTTTGTCAATGGTATTGTCTGTTGTCTGTCTTTCTTCTTTCTCTTCTTTTGTCAATGGTATTGTCTCTTGTCTGTCTTTCTTCTTTCTCTTCTTTTGTCAATGGTGTTGTCAGTTGTCTGTCTTTCTTCTTTTTCTTCTTTTGCCAATGGTATTGTCAGTTGTCTGTCTTTCTTCTTTTTCTTCTTTTGTCAATGACATTGTCTGTTGTCTGTCTTTCTTCTTTCTCTTCTTTTGTCAATGGTATTGTCTGCTGTCTGTAATTCTTATTTCTCTTCTTTTGTCAATGGTATTGTCAGTTGTCTGTCTTTCTTTTTTCTCTTCTTTTGTCAATGGTATTGTCTGTTGTCTGTCTTTCTTCTTTCTCTTCTTTTGTCAATGGTACTGTCTGTTGTCTGTCTTTCTTCTTTCTCTTCTTTTGTCAATGGTGTTGTCAGTTGTCTGTCTTTCTTCTTTTTCTTCTTTTGCCAATGGTATTGTCAGTTGTCTGTCTTTCTTCTTTTTCTTCTTTTGTCAATGACATTGTCTGTTGTCTGTCTTTCTTCTTTCTCTTCTTTTGTCAATGGTATTGTCAGTTGTCTGTCTTTCTTTTTTCTCTTCTTTTGTCAATGGCATTGTCTGTTGTCTGTCTTTCTTCTTTCTCTCCTTTTGTCAATAGTATTGTCTGTTGTCTGTCTTTCTTCTTTCTCTTCTTTTGTCAATGATATTGTCAGTTGTCTGTCTTTCTTCTTTTTCTTCTTTTGTCAATGGTATTGTCTGTTGTCTGTCTCTTCTTTTGCCAATGGTATTGTCTGTCGTCTGTCTTTCTTCTTTCTCTTCTTTTGTCAATGGTATTGTCTGTTGTCTGTCTTTCTTCTTTCTCTTCTCTTGCCAATGGTATTGTCTGTTGTCTGTCTTTCTTCTTTCTCTTCTTTTGCCAATGGTATTGTCTGTTGTATGTCTTTCTTCTTTCTCTCCTTTTGTCAATAGTATTGTCTGTTGTCTGTCTTTCTTCTTTCTCTTCTTTTGTCAATGGTATTGTCTGTTGTTTGTCTTTCTTCTTTCTCTTCTTTTGTCAATGGTATTGTCAGTTGTCTGTTTTTCTTCTTTTTCTTCTTTTGTCAATGGTATTGTCTGTCGTCTGTCTTTCTTCTTTCTCTTCTTTTGTCAATGGTATTGTCTGTTGTCTGTCTTTCTTCTTTCTCTTCTCTTGCCAATGGTATTGTCTGTTGTCTGTATTTCTTCTTTCTCTTCTTTTGTCAATGGTATTGTCAGTTGTCTGTCTTTCTTCATTTTCTTCTTTTGTCAATGGTATTGTCTGTTGTCTGTCTTTCTTCTTTCTCTTCTTTTGTCAATGGTATTGTCTGTTGTCTGTCTTTCTTCTTTTTCTTCTTTTGCCAATGGTATTGTCAGTTGTCTGTATTTCTTCTTTTTCTTCTTTTGTCAATGGTATTGTCTGTCGTCTGTCTTTCTTCTTTCTCTTCTTTTGTCAATAATATTGCCTGTTGTCTGTATTTCTTCTTTCTCTTCTTTTGTCAATGGTATTGTCTGCTGTCTGTCTTTCTTCTTTCTCTTCTTTTTTCAATGGTATTGTCTGCTGTCTGTCTTTCTTCTTTCTCTTCTTTTGCCAATGGTATTGTCTGTTGTCTGTAATTCTTCTTTTTCTTCTTTTGTCAATGGTATTGTCTGTTGTATGTCTTTCTTCTTTCTCTTCTTTTGTCTATTGTATTGTCTGTTGTCTGTCTTTCTTCTTTCTCTGCTTTTGTCAATAGTATTGTCTGTTGTCTGTCTTTCTTCTTTCTCTTCTTTTGTCAATTGTATTGTGTGTTGTCTGTCTTTCCTCTTTCTCTTCTTTTGTCAATGGTATTGTCTGCTGTTTGTCTTTCTTCTTTCTCTTCTTTTTTCAATGGTATTGGCTGTTGTCTGTCTTTCTTCTTTCTCTTCTTTTGTCAATAGTATTGTCTGTTGTCTGTCTTTCTTCTTTCTCTTCTTTTTTCAATTGTATTGTCTGGTCGTCTGTCTTTCTTCTTTCTCTTGTTTTGCCAATGGTATTGTCTGTTGTCTGTAATTCTTCTTTTTCTTCTTTTGTCAATGGTATTGTCTGTTGTCTGTCTTTCTTCTTTCACTTCTCTTGCCAATGGTATTGTCTGTTGTCTGTATTTCTTCTTTCTCTTCTTTTGTCAATGGTATTGTCTGTTGTCTGTCTTTCTTCTTTCTCTTCTTTTGTCAATGGTATTGTCTGTTGTCTGTTTTTCTTCTTTCTCTTCTTTTGTCAATGGTATTGTCTGTTGTCTGTCTTTCTTCTTTCTCTTCTTTTGTCAATGGTATTGTCTGTTGTCTGTCTTTCTTCTTTCTCTTCTTTTGTCAATGGTATTGTCTCTTGTCTGTCTTTCTTCTTTCTCTTCTTTTGTCAATGGTGTTGTCAGTTGTCTGTCTTTCTTCTTTTTCTTCTTTTGCCAATGGTATTGTCAGTTGTCTGTCTTTCTTCTTTTTCTTCTTTTGTCAATGACATTGTCTGTTGTCTGTCTTTCTTCTTTCTCTTCTCTTGCCAATGGTATTGTCTGTTGTCTGTATTTCTTCTTTCTCTTCTTTTGTCAATGGTATTGTCAGTTGTCTGTCTTTCTTCATTTTCTTCTTTTGTCAATGGTATTGTCTGTTGTCTGTCTTTCTTCTTTCTCTTCTTTTGTCAATGGTATTGTCTGTTGTCTGTCTTTCTTCTTTTTCTTCTTTTGCCAATGGTATTGTCAGTTGTCTGTATTTCTTCTTTTTCTTCTTTTGTCAATGGTATTGTCTGTCGTCTGTCTTTCTTCTTTCTCTTCTTTTGTCAATAATATTGCCTGTTGTCTGTATTTCTTCTTTCTCTTCTTTTGTCAATGGTATTGTCTGCTGTCTGTCTTTCTTCTTTCTCTTCTTTTTTCAATGGTATTGTCTGCTGTCTGTCTTTCTTCTTTCTCTTCTTTTGCCAATGGTATTGTCTGTTGTCTGTAATTCTTCTTTTTCTTCTTTTGTCAATGGTATTGTCTGTTGTATGTCTTTCTTCTTTCTCTTCTTTTGTCTATTGTATTGTCTGTTGTCTGTCTTTCTTCTTTCTCTGCTTTTGTCAATAGTATTGTCTGTTGTCTGTCTTTCTTCTTTCTCTTCTTTTGTCAATTGTATTGTGTGTTGTCTGTCTTTCCTCTTTCTCTTCTTTTGTCAATGGTATTGTCTGCTGTTTGTCTTTCTTCTTTCTCTTCTTTTTTCAATGGTATTGGCTGTTGTCTGTCTTTCTTCTTTCTCTTCTTTTGTCAATAGTATTGTCTGTTGTCTGTCTTTCTTCTTTCTCTTCTTTTTTCAATTGTATTGTCTGGTCGTCTGTCTTTCTTCTTTCTCTTGTTTTGCCAATGGTATTGTCTGTTGTCTGTAATTCTTCTTTTTCTTCTTTTGTCAATGGTATTGTCTGTTGTCTGTCTTTCTTCTTTCACTTCTCTTGCCAATGGTATTGTCTGTTGTCTGTATTTCTTCTTTCTCTTCTTTTGTCAATGGTATTGTCTGTTGTCTGTCTTTCTTCTTTCTCTTCTTTTGTCAATGGTATTGTCTGTTGTCTGTTTTTCTTCTTTCTCTTCTTTTGTCAATGGTATTGTCTGTTGTCTGTCTTTCTTCTTTCTCTTCTTTTGTCAATGGTATTGTCTGTTGTCTGTCTTTCTTCTTTCTCTTCTTTTGTCAATGGTATTGTCTCTTGTCTGTCTTTCTTCTTTCTCTTCTTTTGTCAATGGTGTTGTCAGTTGTCTGTCTTTCTTCTTTTTCTTCTTTTGCCAATGGTATTGTCAGTTGTCTGTCTTTCTTCTTTTTCTTCTTTTGTCAATGACATTGTCTGTTGTCTGTCTTTCTTCTTTCTCTTCTTTTGTCAATGGTATTGTCTGCTGTCTGTAATTCTTATTTCTCTTCTTTTGTCAATGGTATTGTCAGTTGTCTGTCTTTCTTTTTTCTCTTCTTTTGTCAATGGTATTGTCTGTTGTCTGTCTTTCTTCTTTCTCTTCTTTTGTCAATGGTACTGTCTGTTGTCTGTCTTTCTTCTTTCTTTTCTTTTGTCAATGGTATTGTCTGTTGTCTGTCTTTCTTCTTTCTCTTCTTTTGTCAATGGTGTTGTCAGTTGTCTGTCTTTCTTCTTTTTCTTCTTTTGCCAATGGTATTGTCAGTTGTCTGTCTTTCTTCTTTTTCTTCTTTTGTCAATGACATTGTCTGTTGTCTGTCTTTCTTCTTTCTCTTCTTTTGTCAATGGTATTGTCAGTTGTCTGTCTTTCTTTTTTCTCTTCTTTTGTCAATGGCATTGTCTGTTGTCTGTCTTTCTTCTTTCTCTCCTTTTGTCAATAGTATTGTCTGTTGTCTGTCTTTCTTCTTTCTCTTCTTTTGTCAATGATATTGTCAGTTGTCTGTCTTTCTTCTTTTTCTTCTTTTGTCAATGGTATTGTCTGTTGTCTGTCTCTTCTTTTGCCAATGGTATTGTCTGTCGTCTGTCTTTCTTCTTTCTCTTCTTTTGTCAATGGTATTGTCTGTTGTCTGTCTTTCTTCTTTCTCTTCTCTTGCCAATGGTATTGTCTGTTGTCTGTCTTTCTTCTTTCTCTTCTTTTGCCAATGGTATTGTCTGTTGTATGTCTTTCTTCTTTCTCTCCTTTTGTCAATAGTATTGTCTGTTGTCTGTCTTTCTTCTTTCTCTTCTTTTGTCAATGGTATTGTCTGTTGTTTGTCTTTCTTCTTTCTCTTCTTTTGTCAATGGTATTGTCAGTTGTCTGTTTTTCTTCTTTTTCTTCTTTTGTCAATGGTATTGTCTGTCGTCTGTCTTTCTTCTTTCTCTTCTTTTGTCAATGGTATTGTCTGTTGTCTGTCTTTCTTCTTTCTCTTCTCTTGCCAATGGTATTGTCTGTTGTCTGTATTTCTTCTTTCTCTTCTTTTGTCAATGGTATTGTCAGTTGTCTGTCTTTCTTCATTTTCTTCTTTTGTCAATGGTATTGTCTGTTGTCTGTCTTTCTTCTTTCTCTTCTTTTGTCAATGGTATTGTCTGTTGTCTGTCTTTTTTCTTTTTCTTCTTTTGCCAATGGTATTGTCAGTTGTCTGTCTTTCTTCTTTTTCTTCTTTTGTCAATGACATTGTCTGTTGTCTGCCTTTCTTCTTTCTCTTCTTTTGTCAATGGTATTGTCTGTTGTCTGTAATTCTTCTTTCTCTTCTTTTGTCAATGGTATTGTCTCTTGTCTGTCTTTCTTCTTTCTCTTCTTTTGTCAATGGTGTTGTCAGTTGTCTGTCTTTCTTCTTTTTCTTCTTTTGCCAATGGTATTGTCAGTTGTCTGTCTTTCTTCTTTTTCTTCTTTTGTCAATGACATTGTCTGTTGTCTGTCTTTCTTCTTTCTCTTCTTTTGTCAATGGTATTGTCTGCTGTCTGTAATTCTTATTTCTCTTCTTTTGTCAATGGTATTGTCAGTTGTCTGTCTTTCTTTTTTCTCTTCTTTTGTCAATGGTATTGTCTGTTGTCTGTCTTTCTTCTTTCTCTTCTTTTGTCAATGGTACTGTCTGTTGTCTGTCTTTCTTCTTTCTCTTCTTTTGTCAATGGTGTTGTCAGTTGTCTGTCTTTCTTCTTTTTCTTCTTTTGCCAATGGTATTGTCAGTTGTCTGTCTTTCTTCTTTTTCTTCTTTTGTCAATGACATTGTCTGTTGTCTGTCTTTCTTCTTTCTCTTCTTTTGTCAATGGTATTGTCAGTTGTCTGTCTTTCTTTTTTCTCTTCTTTTGTCAATGGCATTGTCTGTTGTCTGTCTTTCTTCTTTCTCTCCTTTTGTCAATAGTATTGTCTGTTGTCTGTCTTTCTTCTTTCTCTTCTTTTGTCAATGATATTGTCAGTTGTCTGTCTTTCTTCTTTTTCTTCTTTTGTCAATGGTATTGTCTGTTGTCTGTCTCTTCTTTTGCCAATGGTATTGTCTGTCGTCTGTCTTTCTTCTTTCTCTTCTTTTGTCAATGGTATTGTCTGTTGTCTGTCTTTCTTCTTTCTCTTCTCTTGCCAATGGTATTGTCTGTTGTCTGTCTTTCTTCTTTCTCTTCTTTTGCCAATGGTATTGTCTGTTGTATGTCTTTCTTCTTTCTCTCCTTTTGTCAATAGTATTGTCTGTTGTCTGTCTTTCTTCTTTCTCTTCTTTTGTCAATGGTATTGTCTGTTGTTTGTCTTTCTTCTTTCTCTTCTTTTGTCAATGGTATTGTCAGTTGTCTGTTTTTCTTCTTTTTCTTCTTTTGTCAATGGTATTGTCTGTCGTCTGTCTTTCTTCTTTCTCTTCTTTTGTCAATGGTATTGTCTGTTGTCTGTCTTTCTTCTTTCTCTTCTCTTGCCAATGGTATTGTCTGTTGTCTGTATTTCTTCTTTCTCTTCTTTTGTCAATGGTATTGTCAGTTGTCTGTCTTTCTTCATTTTCTTCTTTTGTCAATGGTATTGTCTGTTGTCTGTCTTTCTTCTTTCTCTTCTTTTGTCAATGGTATTGTCTGTTGTCTGTCTTTCTTCTTTTTCTTCTTTTGCCAATGGTATTGTCAGTTGTCTGTATTTCTTCTTTTTCTTCTTTTGTCAATGGTATTGTCTGTCGTCTGTCTTTCTTCTTTCTCTTCTTTTGTCAATAATATTGCCTGTTGTCTGTATTTCTTCTTTCTCTTCTTTTGTCAATGGTATTGTCTGCTGTCTGTCTTTCTTCTTTCTCTTCTTTTTTCAATGGTATTGTCTGCTGTCTGTCTTTCTTCTTTCTCTTCTTTTGCCAATGGTATTGTCTGTTGTCTGTAATTCTTCTTTTTCTTCTTTTGTCAATGGTATTGTCTGTTGTATGTCTTTCTTCTTTCTCTTCTTTTGTCTATTGTATTGTCTGTTGTCTGTCTTTCTTCTTTCTCTGCTTTTGTCAATAGTATTGTCTGTTGTCTGTCTTTCTTCTTTCTCTTCTTTTGTCAATTCTATTGTGTGTTGTCTGTCTTTCCTCTTTCTCTTCTTTTGTCAATGGTATTGTCTGCTGTTTGTCTTTCTTCTTTCTCTTCTTTTTTCAATGGTATTGGCTGTTGTCTGTCTTTCTTCTTTCTCTTCTTTTGTCAATAGTATTGTCTGTTGTCTGTCTTTCTTCTTTCTCTTCTTTTTTCAATTGTATTGTCTGGTCGTCTGTCTTTCTTCTTTCTCTTGTTTTGCCAATGGTATTGTCTGTTGTCTGTAATTCTTCTTTTTCTTCTTTTGTCAATGGTATTGTCTGTTGTCTGTCTTTCTTCTTTCACTTCTCTTGCCAATGGTATTGTCTGTTGTCTGTATTTCTTCTTTCTCTTCTTTTGTCAATGGTATTGTCTGTTGTCTGTCTTTCTTCTTTCTCTTCTTTTGTCAATGGTATTGTCTGTTGTCTGTTTTTCTTCTTTCTCTTCTTTTGTCAATGGTATTGTCTGTTGTCTGTCTTTCTTCTTTCTCTTCTTTTGTCAATGGTATTGTCTGTTGTCTGTCTTTCTTCTTTCTCTTCTTTTGTCAATGGTATTGTCTCTTGTCTGTCTTTCTTCTTTCTCTTCTTTTGTCAATGGTGTTGTCAGTTGTCTGTCTTTCTTCTTTTTCTTCTTTTGCCAATGGTATTGTCAGTTGTCTGTCTTTCTTCTTTTTCTTCTTTTGTCAATGACATTGTCTGTTGTCTGTCTTTCTTCTTTCTCTTCTCTTGCCAATGGTATTGTCTGTTGTCTGTATTTCTTCTTTCTCTTCTTTTGTCAATGGTATTGTCAGTTGTCTGTCTTTCTTCATTTTCTTCTTTTGTCAATGGTATTGTCTGTTGTCTGTCTTTCTTCTTTCTCTTCTTTTGTCAATGGTATTGTCTGTTGTCTGTCTTTCTTCTTTTTCTTCTTTTGCCAATGGTATTGTCAGTTGTCTGTATTTCTTCTTTTTCTTCTTTTGTCAATGGTATTGTCTGTCGTCTGTCTTTCTTCTTTCTCTTCTTTTGTCAATAATATTGCCTGTTGTCTGTATTTCTTCTTTCTCTTCTTTTGTCAATGGTATTGTCTGCTGTCTGTCTTTCTTCTTTCTCTTCTTTTTTCAATGGTATTGTCTGCTGTCTGTCTTTCTTCTTTCTCTTCTTTTGCCAATGGTATTGTCTGTTGTCTGTAATTCTTCTTTTTCTTCTTTTGTCAATGGTATTGTCTGTTGTATGTCTTTCTTCTTTCTCTTCTTTTGTCTATTGTATTGTCTGTTGTCTGTCTTTCTTCTTTCTCTGCTTTTGTCAATAGTATTGTCTGTTGTCTGTCTTTCTTCTTTCTCTTCTTTTGTCAATTGTATTGTGTGTTGTCTGTCTTTCCTCTTTCTCTTCTTTTGTCAATGGTATTGTCTGCTGTTTGTCTTTCTTCTTTCTCTTCTTTTTTCAATGGTATTGGCTGTTGTCTGTCTTTCTTCTTTCTCTTCTTTTGTCAATAGTATTGTCTGTTGTCTGTCTTTCTTCTTTCTCTTCTTTTTTCAATTGTATTGTCTGGTCGTCTGTCTTTCTTCTTTCTCTTGTTTTGCCAATGGTATTGTCTGTTGTCTGTAATTCTTCTTTTTCTTCTTTTGTCAATGGTATTGTCTGTTGTCTGTCTTTCTTCTTTCACTTCTCTTGCCAATGGTATTGTCTGTTGTCTGTATTTCTTCTTTCTCTTCTTTTGTCAATGGTATTGTCTGTTGTCTGTCTTTCTTCTTTCTCTTCTTTTGTCAATGGTATTGTCTGTTGTCTGTTTTTCTTCTTTCTCTTCTTTTGTCAATGGTATTGTCTGTTGTCTGTCTTTCTTCTTTCTCTTCTTTTGTCAATGGTATTGTCTGTTGTCTGTCTTTCTTCTTTCTCTTCTTTTGTCAATGGTATTGTCTCTTGTCTGTCTTTCTTCTTTCTCTTCTTTTGTCAATGGTGTTGTCAGTTGTCTGTCTTTCTTCTTTTTCTTCTTTTGCCAATGGTATTGTCAGTTGTCTGTCTTTCTTCTTTTTCTTCTTTTGTCAATGACATTGTCTGTTGTCTGTCTTTCTTCTTTCTCTTCTTTTGTCAATGGTATTGTCTGCTGTCTGTAATTCTTATTTCTCTTCTTTTGTCAATGGTATTGTCAGTTGTCTGTCTTTCTTTTTTCTCTTCTTTTGTCAATGGTATTGTCTGTTGTCTGTCTTTCTTCTTTCTCTTCTTTTGTCAATGGTACTGTCTGTTGTCTGTCTTTCTTCTTTCTTTTCTTTTGTCAATGGTATTGTCTGTTGTCTGTCTTTCTTCTTTCTCTTCTTTTGTCAATGGTGTTGTCAGTTGTCTGTCTTTCTTCTTTTTCTTCTTTTGCCAATGGTATTGTCAGTTGTCTGTCTTTCTTCTTTTTCTTCTTTTGTCAATGACATTGTCTGTTGTCTGTCTTTCTTCTTTCTCTTCTTTTGTCAATGGTATTGTCAGTTGTCTGTCTTTCTTTTTTCTCTTCTTTTGTCAATGGCATTGTCTGTTGTCTGTCTTTCTTCTTTCTCTCCTTTTGTCAATAGTATTGTCTGTTGTCTGTCTTTCTTCTTTCTCTTCTTTTGTCAATGATATTGTCAGTTGTCTGTCTTTCTTCTTTTTCTTCTTTTGTCAATGGTATTGTCTGTTGTCTGTCTCTTCTTTTGCCAATGGTATTGTCTGTCGTCTGTCTTTCTTCTTTCTCTTCTTTTGTCAATGGTATTGTCTGTTGTCTGTCTTTCTTCTTTCTCTTCTCTTGCCAATGGTATTGTCTGTTGTCTGTCTTTCTTCTTTCTCTTCTTTTGCCAATGGTATTGTCTGTTGTATGTCTTTCTTCTTTCTCTCCTTTTGTCAATAGTATTGTCTGTTGTCTGTCTTTCTTCTTTCTCTTCTTTTGTCAATGGTATTGTCTGTTGTTTGTCTTTCTTCTTTCTCTTCTTTTGTCAATGGTATTGTCAGTTGTCTGTTTTTCTTCTTTTTCTTCTTTTGTCAATGGTATTGTCTGTCGTCTGTCTTTCTTCTTTCTCTTCTTTTGTCAATGGTATTGTCTGTTGTCTGTCTTTCTTCTTTCTCTTCTCTTGCCAATGGTATTGTCTGTTGTCTGTATTTCTTCTTTCTCTTCTTTTGTCAATGGTATTGTCAGTTGTCTGTCTTTCTTCATTTTCTTCTTTTGTCAATGGTATTGTCTGTTGTCTGTCTTTCTTCTTTCTCTTCTTTTGTCAATGGTATTGTCTGTTGTCTGTCTTTTTTCTTTTTCTTCTTTTGCCAATGGTATTGTCAGTTGTCTGTCTTTCTTCTTTTTCTTCTTTTGTCAATGACATTGTCTGTTGTCTGCCTTTCTTCTTTCTCTTCTTTTGTCAATGGTATTGTCTGTTGTCTGTAATTCTTATTTCTCTTCTTTTGTCAATGGTATTGTCAGTTGTCTGTCTTTCTTTTTTCTCTTCTTTTGTCAATGTATTGTCTGTTGTCTGTCTTTCTTCTTTCTCTTCTTTTGTCAATGGTATTGTCTGTTGTCTCTCTTTCTTCTTTCTCTTGTTTTGTCAATGGTATTGTGTGTTGTCTGTCTTTCTTCTTTTTCTTCTTTTGTCAATGGTATTGTCTGTTGTCTGTCTTTCTTCTTTCTCTTCTTTTGTCAATGGTATTGTCTCTTGTCTGTCTTTCTTCTTTCTCTTCTTTTGTCAATGGTGTTGTCAGTTGTCTGTCTTTCTTCTTTTTCTTCTTTTGCCAATGGTATTGTCAGTTGTCTGTCTTTCTTCTTTTTCTTCTTTTGTCAATGACATTGTCTGTTGTCTGTCTTTCTTCTTTCTCTTCTTTTGTCAATGATATTGTCAGTTGTCTGTCTTTCTTCTTTTTCTTCTTTTGTCAATGGTATTGTCTGTTGTCTGTCTCTTCTTTTGCCAATGGTATTGTCGGTCGTCTGTCTTTCTTCTTTCTCTTCTTTTGTCAATGGTATTGTCTGTTGTCTGTCTTTCTTCTTTCTCTTCTCTTGCCAATGGTATTGTCTGTTGTCTGTCTTTCTTCTTTCTCTTCTTTTGCCAATGGTATTGTATGTTGTATGTCTTTCTTCTTTCTCTCCTTTTGTCAATAGTATTGTCTGTTGTCTGTCTTTCTTCTTTCTCTTCTTTTGTCAATGGTATTGTCTGTAGTTTGTCTTTCTTCTTTCTCTTCTTTTGTCAATGGTATTGTCAGTTGTCTGTTTTTCTTCTTTTTCTTCTTTTGTCAATGGTATTGTCTGTCGTCTGTCTTTCTTCTTTCTCTTCTTTTGTCAATGGTATTGTCTGTTGTCTGTCTTTCTTCTTTCTCTTCTCTTGCCAATGGTATTGTCTGTTGTCTGTATTTCTTCTTTCTCTTCTTTTGTCAATGGTATTGTCTGTTGTCTGTCTTTCTTCTTTTTCTTCTTTTGCCAATGGTATTGTCAGTTGTCTGTATTTCTTCTTTTTCTTCTTTTGTCAATGGTATTGTCTGTTGTCTGTCTTTCTTCTTTCTCTTCTTTTGTCAATAATATTGCCTGTTGTCTGTATTTCTTCTTTCTCTTCTTTTGTCAATGGTATTGTCTGCTGTCTGTCTTTCTTCTTTCTCTTCTTTTTTCAATGGTATTGTCTGCTGTTTGTCTTTCTTCTTTCTCTTCTTTTGCCAATGGTATTGTCTGTTGTCTGTAATTCTTCTTTTTCTTCTTTTGTCAATGGTATTGTCTGTTGTATGTCTTTCTTCTTTCTCTTCTTTTGTCAATTGTATTGTCTGTTGTCTGTCTTTCTTCTTTCTCTGCTTTTGTCAATAGTATTGTCTGTTGTCTGTCTTTCTTCTTTCTCTTCTTTTGTCAATTGTATTGTGTGTTGTCTGTCTTTCCTCTTTCTCTTCTTTTGTCAATGGTATTATCTGCTGTTTGTCTTTCTTCTTTCTCTTCTTTTTTCAATGGTATTGGCTGTTGTCTGTCTTTCTTCTTTCTCTTCTTTTGTCAATAGTATTGTCTGTTGTCTGTTTTTCTTCTTTCTCTTCTTTTTTCAATTGTATTGTCTGGTCGTCTGTCTTTCTTCTTTCTCTTGTTTTGCCAATGGTATTGTCTGTTGTCTGTAATTCTTCTTTTTCTTCTTTTGTCAATGGTATTGTCTGTTGTCTGTCTTTCTTCTTTCACTTCTCTTGCCAATGGTATTGTCTGTTGTCTGTATTTCTTCTTTCTCTTCTTTTGTCAATGGTATTGTCTGTTGTCTGTCTTTCTTCTTTCTCTTCTTTTGTCAATGGTATTGTCTGTTGTCTGTTTTTCTTCTTTCTCTTCTTTTGTCAATGGTATTGTCTGTTGTCTGTCTTTCTTCTTTCTCTTCTTTTGTCAATGGTATTGTCTGTTGTCTGTCTTTCTTCTTTCTCTTCTTTTGTCAATGGTATTGTCAGTTGTCTGTCTTTCTTCTTTTTCTTCTTTTGTCAATGGTATTGTCTGTCGTCTGTCTTTCTTCTTTCTCTTCTTTTGTCAATGGTATTGTCTGTTGTCTGTCTTTCTTCTTTCTCTTCTTTTGTCAATGGTATTGTCTGCTGTCTGTCTTTCTTCTTTCTCTTCTTTTGTCAATGGTATTGTCTGTTGTCTGTCTTTCTTCTTTCTCTTCTTTTGTCAATAGTATTGTCTGTTGTCTGTCTTTCTTCTTTCTCTTCTTTTTTCAATTGTATTGTGTGTTGTCTGTCTTTCCTCTTTTTCTACTTTTGCCAATGGTATTGTCTGTTGTCTGTATTTCTTCTTTCTCTTCTTTTGTCAATGGTATTGTCTGTTGTCTGTCTTTCTTCTTTTTCTTCTTTTGTCAATAGTATTGTCTGTTGTCTGTCTTTCTTCTTTCTCTTCTTTTGTCAATTGTATTGTCAGTTGTATGTCTTTCTTCTTTCTCTTCTTTTGTCAATGGTATTGTCTGTCGTCTGTCTTTCTTCTTTCTCTTGTTTTGTCAATGGTATTGTCTGTTGTCTGTCTTTCTTCTTTTTCTTCTTTTGTCAATGGTATTGTCTGGTCGTCTGTCTTTCTTCTTTCTCTTCTTTTCCCAATGGTATTGTCTGTTGTCTGTAATTCTTCTTTTTCTTCTTTTGTCAATGCTATTGTCTGTTGTATGTCTTTCTTCTTTCTCTTCTTTTGTCAATGGTATTGTCTGTTGTCTGTCTTTCTTCTTTCTCTTCTTTTGTCAATGGTATTGTCTGTTGTCTGTATTTCTTCTTTCTCTTCTTTTGTCAATTGTGTTGTCAGTTGTCTGTCTTTCCTCTTTTTCTTCTTTTGCCAATGGTATTGTCTGTTGTCTGTCTTTCCTCTTTTTCTTCTTTTGTCAATGACATTGTCTGTTGTCTGTCTTTCTTCTTTCTCTTCTTTTGCCAATGGTATTGTCAGTTGTCTGTCTTTCCTCTTTTTCTTCTTTTGTCAATGGTATTGTCTGTCGTCTGTCTTTCTTCTTTCTCTTCTTTTGTCAATGGTATTGTCTGTTGTCTGTCTTTCTTCTTTCTCTTCTTTTGTCAATGGTATTGTCTGTTGTCTGTCTTTCTTCTTTCTCTTGTTTTGTCAATGGTGTTGTCAGTTGTCTGTCTTTTTTCTTTTTCTTCTTTTGCCAATGGTATTGTCAGTTGTCTGTCTTTCTTCTTTTTCTTCTTTTGTCAATGACATTGTCTGTTGTCTGCCTTTCTTCTTTCTCTTCTTTTGTCAATGGTATTGTCTGTTGTCTGTAATTCTTATTTCTCTTCTTTTGTCAATGGTATTGTCAGTTGTCTGTCTTTCTTTTTTCTCTTCTTTTGTCAATGTATTGTCTGTTGTCTGTCTTTCTTCTTTCTCTTCTTTTGTCAATGGTATTGTCTGTTGTCTCTCTTTCTTCTTTCTCTTGTTTTGTCAATAGTATTGTGTGTTGTCTGTCTTTCTTCTTTTTCTTCTTTTGTCAATGGTATTGTCTGTTGTCTGTCTTTCTTCTTTCTCTTCTTTTGTCAATGGTGTTGTCAGTTGTCTGTCTTTCTTCTTTCTCTTCTTTTGCCAATGGTATTGTCTGTTGTCTGTAATTCTTCTTTCTCTTCTTTTGTCAATGGTATTGTCTGTTGTCTGTTTTTCTTCTTTCTCTTCTTTTGTCAATGGTATTGTCTGTTGTCTGTCTTTCTTCTTTCTCTTCTTTTGTCAATGGTATTGTCTGTTGTCTGTCTTTCTTCTTTCTCTTCTTTTGTCGATGGTATTGTCAGTTGTCTGTCTTTCTTCTTTTTCTTCTTTTGTCAATGGTATTGTCTGTCGTCTGTCTTTCTTCTTTCTCTTCTTTTGTCAATGGTATTGTCTGTTGTCTGTCTTTCTTCTTTCTCTTCTTTTGTCAATGGTATTGTCTGCTGTCTGTCTTTCTTCTTTCTTTTCTTTTGTCAATGGTATTGTCTGTTGTCTGTCTTTCTTCTTTCTCTTCTTTTGTCAATAGTATTGTCTGCTGTCTGTCTTTCTTCTTTCTCTTCTTTTGCCAATGGTATTGTCTGTTGTCTGTAATTCTTCTTTTTCTTCTTTTGTCAATGGTATTGTCTGTTGTATGTCTTTCTTCTTTCTCTTCTTTTGTCAATTGTATTGTCTGTTGTCTGTCTTTCTTCTTTCTCTGCTTTTGTCAATAGTATTGTCTGTTGTCTGTCTTTCTTCTTTCTCTTCTTTTGTCAATTGTATTGTGTGTTGTCTGTCTTTCCTCTTTCTCTTCTTTTGTCAATGGTATTGTCTGCTGTCTGTCTTTCTTCTTTCTCTTCTTTTGTCAATGGTATTGGCTGTTGTCTGTCTTTCTTCTTTCTCTTCTTTTGTCAATAGTATTGTCTGTTGTCTGTCTTTCTTCTTTCTCTTCTTTTTTCAATTGTATTGTCTGGTCGTCTGTCTTTCTTCTTTCTCTTGTTTTGCCAATGGTATTGTCTGTTGTCTGTAATTCTTCTTTTTCTTCTTTTGTCAATGGTATTGTCTGTTGTCTGTCTTTCTTCTTTCACTTCTCTTGCCAATGGTATTGTCTGTTGTCTGTATTTCTTCTTTCTCTTCTTTTGTCAATGGTATTGTCTGTTGTCTGTCTTTCTTCTTTCTCTTCTTTTGTCAATAGTATTGTCTGTTGTCTGTCTTTCTTCTTTCTCTTCTTTTTTCAATTGTATTGTGTGTTGTCTGTCTTTCCTCTTTTTCTACTTTTGCCAATGGTATTGTCTGTTGTCTGTATTTCTTCTTTCTCTTCTTTTGTCAATGGTATTGTCTGTTGTCTGTCTTTCTTCTTTTTCTTCTTTTGTCAATAGTATTGTCTGTTGTCTGTCTTTTTTCTTTCTCTTCTTTTGTCAATTGTATTGTCAGTTGTATGTCTTTCTTCTTTCTCTTCTTTTGTCAATGGTATTGTCTGTCGTCTGTCTTTCTTCTTTCTCTTGTTTTGTCAATGGTATTGTCTGTTGTCTGTCTTTCTTCTTTTTCTTCTTTTGTCAATGGTATTGTCTGGTCGTCTGTCTTTCTTCTTTCTCTTCTTTTGCCAATGGTATTGTCTGTTGTCTGTAATTCTTCTTTTTCTTCTTTTGTCAATGGTATTGTCTGTTGTATGTCTTTCTTCTTTCTCTTCTTTTGTCAATGGTATTGTCTGTTGTCTGTCTTTCTTCTTTCTCTTCTTTTGTCAATGGTATTGTCTGTTGTCTGTATTTCTTCTTTCTCTTCTTTTGTCAATGGTGTTGTCAGTTGTCTGTCTTTCCTCTTTTTCTTCTTTTGCCAATGGTATTGTCTGTTGTCTGTCTTTCCTCTTTTTCTTCTTTTGTCAATGACATTGTCTGTTGTCTGTCTTTCTTCTTTCTCTTCTTTTGCCAATGGTATTGTCAGTTGTCTGTCTTTCCTCTTTTTCTTCTTTTGTCAATGGTATTGTCTGTCGTCTGTCTTTCTTCTTTCTCTTCTTTTGTCAATGGTATTGTCTGTTGTCTGTCTTTCTTCTTTCTCTTCTTTTGTCAATGGTATTGTCTGTTGTCTGTCTTTCTTCTTTCTCTTCTTTTGTCAATGGTGTTGTCAGTTGTCTGTCTTTTTTCTTTTTCTTCTTTTGCCAATGGTATTGTCAGTTGTCTGTCTTTCTTCTTTTTCTTCTTTTGTCAATGACATTGTCTGTTGTCTGCCTTTCTTCTTTCTCTTCTTTTGTCAATGGTATTGTCTGTTGTCTGTAATTCTTATTTCTCTTCTTTTGTCAATGGTATTGTCAGTTGTCTGTCTTTCTTTTTTCTCTTCTTTTGTCAATGTATTGTCTGTTGTCTGTCTTTCTTCTTTCTCTTCTTTTGTCAATGGTATTGTCTGTTGTCTGCCTTTCTTCTTTCTCTTCTTTTGTCAATGGTATTGTCTGTTGTCTGTAATTGTTATTTCTTTTCTTTTGTCAATGGTATTGTCAGTTGTCTGTCTTTCTTTTTTCTCTTCTTTTGTCAATGTATTGTCTGTTGTCTGTCTTTCTTCTTTCTCTTCTTTTGTCAATGGTATTGTCTGTTGTCTCTCTTTCTTCTTTCTCTTGTTTTGTCAATGGTATTGTGTGTTGTCTGTCTTTCTTCTTTTTCTTCTTTTGTCAATGGTATTGTCTGTTGTCTGTCTTTCTTCTTTCTCTTCTTTTGTCAATGGTATTGTCTGTTGTCTGTCTTTCTTCTTTCTCTTCTTTTGTCAATGGTATTGTCAGTTGTCTGTCTTTCTTCTTTTTCTTCTTTTGTCAATGGTATTGTCTGTCGTCTGTCTTTCTTCTTTCTCTTCTTTTGTCAATGGTATTGTCAGTTGTCTGTCTTTCTTCTTTTTCTTCTTTTGTCAATGGTATTGTCTGTCGTCTGTCTTTCTTCTTTCTCTTCTTTTGTCAATGGTATTGTCTGTTGTCTGTCTTTCTTCTTTCTCTTCTTTTGTCAATGGTATTGTCAGTTGTCTGTCTTTCTTCTTTTTCTTCTTTTGTCAATGGTATTGTCTGTCGTCTGTCTTTCTTCTTTCTCTTCTTTTGTCAATGGTATTGTCTGTTGTCTGTCTTTCTTCTTTCTCTTCTTTTGTCAATGGTATTGTCTGCTGTCTGTCTTTCTTCTTTCTCTTCTTTTGTCAATGGTATTGTCTGTTGTCTGTATTTCTTCTTTCTCTTCTTTTGTCAATGGTGTTGTCAGTTGTCTGTCTTTCCTCTTTTTCTTCTTTTGCCAATGGTATTGTCTGTTGTCTGTCTTTCCTCTTTTTCTTCTTTTGTCAATGACATTGTCTGTTGTCTGTCTTTCTTCTTTCTCTTCTTTTGCCAATGGTATTGTCAGTTGTCTGTCTTTCCTCTTTTTCTTCTTTTGTCAATGGTATTGTCTGTCGTCTGTCTTTCTTCTTTCTCTTCTTTTGTCAATGGTATTGTCTGTTGTCTGTCTTTCTTCTTTCTCTTCTTTTGTCAATGGTATTGTCTGTTGTCTGTCTTTCTTCTTTCTCTTCTTTTGTCAATGGTGTTGTCAGTTGTCTGTCTTTTTTCTTTTTCTTCTTTTGCCAATGGTATTGTCAGTTGTCTGTCTTTCTTCTTTTTCTTCTTTTGTCAATGACATTGTCTGTTGTCTGCCTTTCTTCTTTCTCTTCTTTTGTCAATGGTATTGTCTGTTGTCTGTAATTCTTATTTCTCTTCTTTTGTCAATGGTATTGTCAGTTGTCTGTCTTTCTTTTTTCTCTTCTTTTGTCAATGTATTGTCTGTTGTCTGTCTTTCTTCTTTCTCTTCTTTTGTCAATGGTATTGTCTGTTGTCTGCCTTTCTTCTTTCTCTTCTTTTGTCAATGGTATTGTCTGTTGTCTGTAATTGTTATTTCTTTTCTTTTGTCAATGGTATTGTCAGTTGTATGTCTTTCTTTTTTCTCTTCTTTTGTCAATGTATTGTCTGTTGTCTGTCTTTCTTCTTTCTCTTCTTTTGTCAATGGTATTGTCTGTTGTCTCTCTTTCTTCTTTCTCTTGTTTTGTCAATGGTATTGTGTGTTGTCTGTCTTTCTTCTTTTTCTTCTTTTGTCAATGGTATTGTCTGTTGTCTGTCTTTCTTCTTTCTCTTCTTTTGTCAATGGTATTGTCTGTTGTCTGTCTTTCTTCTTTCTCTTCTTTTGTCAATGGTATTGTCAGTTGTCTGTCTTTCTTCTTTTTCTTCTTTTGTCAATGGTATTGTCTGTCGTCTGTCTTTCTTCTTTCTCTTCTTTTGTCAATGGTATTGTCTGTTGTCTTTCTTTCTTCTTTCTCTTCTTTTGTCAATGGTATTGTCTGCTGTCTGTCTTTCTTCTTTCTCTTCTTTTGTCAATGGTATTGTCTGTTGTCTGTCTTTCTTCTTTCTCTTCTTTTGTCAATAGTATTGTCTGCTGTCTGTCTTTCTTCTTTCTCTTCTTTTGCCAATGGTATTGTCTGTTGTCTGTAATTCTTCTTTTTCTTGTTTTGTCAATGGTATTGTCTGTTGTATGTCTTTCTTCTTTCTCTTCTTTTGTCAATTGTATTGTCTGTTGTCTGTCTTTCTTCTTTCTCTGCTTTTGTCAATAGTATTGTCTGTTGTCTGTCTTTCTTCTTTCTCTTCTTTTGTCAATGGTATTGTCTGTTGTCTGTAATTCTTATTTCTCTTCTTTTGTCAATGGTATTGTCAGTTGTCTGTCTTTCTTTTTTCTCTTCTTTTGTCAATGTATTGTCTGTTGTCTGTCTTTCTTCTTTCTCTTCTTTTGTCAATGGTATTGTCTGTTGTCTGCCTTTCTTCTTTCTCTTCTTTTGTCAATGGTATTGTCTGTTGTCTGTAATTGTTATTTCTTTTCTTTTGTCAATGGTATTGTCAGTTGTATGTCTTTCTTTTTTCTCTTCTTTTGTCAATGTATTGTCTGTTGTCTGTCTTTCTTCTTTCTCTTCTTTTGTCAATGGTATTGTCTGTTGTCTCTCTTTCTTCTTTCTCTTGTTTTGTCAATGGTATTGTGTGTTGTCTGTCTTTCTTCTTTTTCTTCTTTTGTCAATGGTATTGTCTGTTGTCTGTCTTTCTTCTTTCTCTTCTTTTGTCAATGGTATTGTCTGTTGTCTGTCTTTCTTCTTTCTCTTCTTTTGTCAATGGTATTGTCAGTTGTCTGTCTTTCTTCTTTTTCTTCTTTTGTCAATGGTATTGTCTGTCGTCTGTCTTTCTTCTTTCTCTTCTTTTGTCAATGGTATTGTCTGTTGTCTTTCTTTCTTCTTTCTCTTCTTTTGTCAATGGTATTGTCTGCTGTCTGTCTTTCTTCTTTCTCTTCTTTTGTCAATGGTATTGTCTGTTGTCTGTCTTTCTTCTTTCTCTTCTTTTGTCAATAGTATTGTCTGCTGTCTGTCTTTCTTCTTTCTCTTCTTTTGCCAATGGTATTGTCTGTTGTCTGTAATTCTTCTTTTTCTTGTTTTGTCAATGGTATTGTCTGTTGTATGTCTTTCTTCTTTCTCTTCTTTTGTCAATTGTATTGTCTGTTGTCTGTCTTTCTTCTTTCTCTGCTTTTGTCAATAGTATTGTCTGTTGTCTGTCTTTCTTCTTTCTCTTCTTTTGTCAATTGTATTGTGTGTTGTCTGTCTTTCCTCTTTCTCTTCTTTTGTCAATGGTATTGTCTGCTGTCTGTCTTTCTTCTTTCTCTTCTTTTGTCAATGGTATTGGCTGTTGTCTGTCTTTCTTCTTTCTCTTCTTTTGTCAATAGTATTGTCTGTTGTCTGTCTTTCTTCTTTCTCTTCTTTTTTCAATTGTATTGTCTGGTCGTCTGTCTTTCTTCTTTCTCTTGTTTTGCCAATGGTATTGTCTGTTGTCTGTAATTCTTCTTTTTCTTCTTTTGTCAATGGTATTGTCTGTTGTCTGTCTTTCTTCTTTCACTTCTCTTGCCAATGGTATTGTCTGTTGTCTGTATTTCTTCTTTCTCTTCTTTTGTCAATGGTATTGTCTGTTGTCTGTCTTTCTTCTTTCTCTTCTTTTGTCAATGGTATTGTCTGTTGTCTGTTTTTCTTCTTTCTCTTCTTTTGTCAATGGTATTGTCTGTTGTCTGTCTTTCTTCTTTCTCTTCTTTTGTCAATGGTATTGTCTGTTGTCTGTCTTTCTTCTTTCTCTTCTTTTGTCAATTGTATTGTGTGTTGTCTGTCTTTCCTCTTTCTCTTCTTTTGTCAATGGTATTGTCTGCTGTCTGTCTTTCTTCTTTCTCTTCTTTTGTCAATGGTATTGGCTGTTGTCTGTCTTTCTTCTTTTTCTTCTTTTGTCAATGGTATTGTCTGTCGTCTGTCTTTCTTCTTTCTCTTCTTTTGTCAATGGTATTGTCTGTTGTCTGTCTTTCTTCTTTCTCTTCTTTTGTCAATGGTATTGTCTGCTGTCTGTCTTTCTTCTTTCTCTTCTTTTGTCAATGGTATTGTCTGTTGTCTGTCTTTCTTCTTTTTCTTCTTTTGTCAATGGTATTGTCTGTTGTCTGTCTTTCCTCTTTTTCTTCTTTTGTCAATGACATTGTCTGTTGTCTGTCTTTCTTCTTTCTCTTCTTTTGCCAATGGTATTGTCAGTTGTCTGTCTTTCCTCTTTTTCTTCTTTTGTCAATGGTATTGTCTGTCGTCTGTCTTTCTTCTTTCTCTTCTTTTGTCAATGGTATTGTCTGTTGTCTGTCTTTCTTCTTTCTCTTCTTTTGTCAATGGTATTGTCTGTTGTCTGTCTTTCTTCTTTCTCTTCTTTTGTCAATGGTGTTGTCAGTTGTCTGTCTTTTTTCTTTTTCTTCTTTTGCCAATGGTATTGTCAGTTGTCTGTCTTTCTTCTTTTTCTTCTTTTGTCAATGACATTGTCTGTTGTCTGCCTTTCTTCTTTCTCTTCTTTTGTCAATGGTATTGTCTGTTGTCTGTAATTCTTATTTCTCTTCTTTTGTCAATGGTATTGTCAGTTGTCTGTCTTTCTTTTTTCTCTTCTTTTGTCAATGTATTGTCTGTTGTCTGTCTTTCTTCTTTCTCTTCTTTTGTCAATGGTATTGTCTGTTGTCTGCCTTTCTTCTTTCTCTTCTTTTGTCAATGGTATTGTCTGTTGTCTGTAATTGTTATTTCTTTTCTTTTGTCAATGGTATTGTCAGTTGTCTGTCTTTCTTTTTTCTCTTCTTTTGTCAATGTATTGTCTGTTGTCTGTCTTTCTTCTTTCTCTTCTTTTGTCAATGGTATTGTCTGTTGTCTCTCTTTCTTCTTTCTCTTGTTTTGTCAATGGTATTGTGTGTTGTCTGTCTTTCTTCTTTTTCTTCTTTTGTCAATGGTATTGTCTGTTGTCTGTCTTTCTTCTTTCTCTTCTTTTGTCAATGGTATTGTCTGTTGTCTGTCTTTCTTCTTTCTCTTCTTTTGTCAATGGTATTGTCAGTTGTCTGTCTTTCTTCTTTTTCTTCTTTTGTCAATGGTATTGTCTGTCGTCTGTCTTTCTTCTTTCTCTTCTTTTGTCAATGGTATTGTCAGTTGTCTGTCTTTCTTCTTTTTCTTCTTTTGTCAATGGTATTGTCTGTCGTCTGTCTTTCTTCTTTCTCTTCTTTTGTCAATGGTATTGTCTGTTGTCTGTCTTTCTTCTTTCTCTTCTTTTGTCAATGGTATTGTCAGTTGTCTGTCTTTCTTCTTTTTCTTCTTTTGTCAATGGTATTGTCTGTCGTCTGTCTTTCTTCTTTCTCTTCTTTTGTCAATGGTATTGTCTGTTGTCTGTCTTTCTTCTTTCTCTTCTTTTGTCAATGGTATTGTCTGCTGTCTGTCTTTCTTCTTTCTCTTCTTTTGTCAATGGTATTGTCTGTTGTCTGTATTTCTTCTTTCTCTTCTTTTGTCAATGGTGTTGTCAGTTGTCTGTCTTTCCTCTTTTTCTTCTTTTGCCAATGGTATTGTCTGTTGTCTGTCTTTCCTCTTTTTCTTCTTTTGTCAATGACATTGTCTGTTGTCTGTCTTTCTTCTTTCTCTTCTTTTGCCAATGGTATTGTCAGTTGTCTGTCTTTCCTCTTTTTCTTCTTTTGTCAATGGTATTGTCTGTCGTCTGTCTTTCTTCTTTCTCTTCTTTTGTCAATGGTATTGTCTGTTGTCTGTCTTTCTTCTTTCTCTTCTTTTGTCAATGGTATTGTCTGTTGTCTGTCTTTCTTCTTTCTCTTCTTTTGTCAATGGTGTTGTCAGTTGTCTGTCTTTTTTCTTTTTCTTCTTTTGCCAATGGTATTGTCAGTTGTCTGTCTTTCTTCTTTTTCTTCTTTTGTCAATGACATTGTCTGTTGTCTGCCTTTCTTCTTTCTCTTCTTTTGTCAATGGTATTGTCTGTTGTCTGTAATTCTTATTTCTCTTCTTTTGTCAATGGTATTGTCAGTTGTCTGTCTTTCTTTTTTCTCTTCTTTTGTCAATGTATTGTCTGTTGTCTGTCTTTCTTCTTTCTCTTCTTTTGTCAATGGTATTGTCTGTTGTCTGCCTTTCTTCTTTCTCTTCTTTTGTCAATGGTATTGTCTGTTGTCTGTAATTGTTATTTCTTTTCTTTTGTCAATGGTATTGTCAGTTGTATGTCTTTCTTTTTTCTCTTCTTTTGTCAATGTATTGTCTGTTGTCTGTCTTTCTTCTTTCTCTTCTTTTGTCAATGGTATTGTCTGTTGTCTCTCTTTCTTCTTTCTCTTGTTTTGTCAATGGTATTGTGTGTTGTCTGTCTTTCTTCTTTTTCTTCTTTTGTCAATGGTATTGTCTGTTGTCTGTCTTTCTTCTTTCTCTTCTTTTGTCAATGGTATTGTCTGTTGTCTGTCTTTCTTCTTTCTCTTCTTTTGTCAATGGTATTGTCAGTTGTCTGTCTTTCTTCTTTTTCTTCTTTTGTCAATGGTATTGTCTGTCGTCTGTCTTTCTTCTTTCTCTTCTTTTGTCAATGGTATTGTCTGTTGTCTTTCTTTCTTCTTTCTCTTCTTTTGTCAATGGTATTGTCTGCTGTCTGTCTTTCTTCTTTCTCTTCTTTTGTCAATGGTATTGTCTGTTGTCTGTCTTTCTTCTTTCTCTTCTTTTGTCAATAGTATTGTCTGCTGTCTGTCTTTCTTCTTTCTCTTCTTTTGCCAATGGTATTGTCTGTTGTCTGTAATTCTTCTTTTTCTTGTTTTGTCAATGGTATTGTCTGTTGTATGTCTTTCTTCTTTCTCTTCTTTTGTCAATTGTATTGTCTGTTGTCTGTCTTTCTTCTTTCTCTGCTTTTGTCAATAGTATTGTCTGTTGTCTGTCTTCCTTCTTTCTCTTCTTTTGTCAATTGTATTGTGTGTTGTCTGTCTTTCCTCTTTCTCTTCTTTTGTCAATGGTATTGTCTGCTGTCTGTCTTTCTTCTTTCTCTTCTTTTGTCAATGGTATTGGCTGTTGTCTGTCTTTCTTCTTTCTCTTCTTTTGTCAATAGTATTGTCTGTTGTCTGTCTTTCTTCTTTCTCTTCTTTTTTCAATTGTATTGTCTGGTCGTCTGTCTTTCTTCTTTCTCTTGTTTTGCCAATGGTATTGTCTGTTGTCTGTAATTCTTCTTTTTCTTCTTTTGTCAATGGTATTGTCTGTTGTCTGTCTTTCTTCTTTCACTTCTCTTGCCAATGGTATTGTCTGTTGTCTGTATTTCTTCTTTCTCTTCTTTTGTCAATGGTATTGTCTGTTGTCTGTCTTTCTTCTTTCTCTTCTTTTGTCAATGGTATTGTCTGTTGTCTGTTTTTCTTCTTTCTCTTCTTTTGTCAATGGTATTGTCTGTTGTCTGTCTTTCTTCTTTCTCTTCTTTTGTCAATGGTATTGTCTGTTGTATGTCTTTCTTCTTTCTCTTCTTTTGTCAATGGTATTGTCAGTTGTCTGTCTTTCTTCTTTTTCTTCTTTTGTCAATGGTATTGTCTGTCGTCTGTCTTTCTTCTTTCTCTTCTTTTGTCAATGGTATTGTCTGTTGTCTGTCTTTCTTCTTTCTCTTCTTTTGTCAATGGTATTGTCTGCTGTCTGTCTTTCTTCTTTCTCTTCTTTTGTCAATGGTATTGTCTGTTGTCTGTCTTTCTTCTTTCTCTTCTTTTGTCAATAGTATTGTCTGTTGTCTGTCTTTCTTCTTTCTCTTCTTTTTTCAATTGTATTGTGTGTTGTCTGTCTTTCCTCTTTTTCTACTTTTGCCAATGGTATTGTCTGTTGTCTGTCTTTCTTCTTTTTCTTCTTTTGTCAATAGTATTGTCTGTTGTCTGTCTTTCTTCTTTCTCTTCTTTTGTCAATTGTATTGTCAGTTGTATGTCTTTCTTCTTTCTCTTCTTTTGTCAATGGTATTGTCTGTCGTCTGTCTTTCTTCTTTCTCTTGTTTTGTCAATGGTATTGTCTGTTGTCTGTCTTTCTTCTTTTTCTTCTTTTGTCAATGGTATTGTCTGGTCGTCTGTCTTTCTTCTTTCTCTTCTTTTGCCAATGGTATTGTCTGTTGTCTGTAATTCTTCTTTTTCTTCTTTTGTCAATGGTATTGTCTGTTGTATGTCTTTCTTCTTTCTCTTCTTTTGTCAATGGTATTGTCTGTTGTCTGTCTTTCTTCTTTCTCTTCTTTTGTCAATGGTATTGTCTGTTGTCTGTATTTCTTCTTTCTCTTCTTTTGTCAATGGTGTTGTCAGTTGTCTGTCTTTCCTCTTTTTCTTCTTTTGCCAATGGTATTGTCTGTTGTCTGTCTTTCCTCTTTTTCTTCTTTTGTCAATGACATTGTCTGTTGTCTGTCTTTCTTCTTTCTCTTCTTTTGCCAATGGTATTGTCTGTTGTCTGTCTTTCCTCTTTTTCTTCTTTTGTCAATGGTATTGTCTGTCGTCTGTCTTTCTTCTTTCTCTTCTTTTGTCAATGGTATTGTCTGTTGTCTGTCTTTCTTCTTTCTCTTCTTTTGTCAATGGTATTGTCTGTTGTCTGTCTTTCTTCTTTCTCTTCTTTTGTCAATGGTGTTGTCAGTTGTCTGTCTTTTTTCTTTTTCTTCTTTTGCCAATGGTATTGTCAGTTGTCTGTCTTTCTTCTTTTTCTTCTTTTGTCAATGACATTGTCTGTTGTCTGCCTTTCTTCTTTCTCTTCTTTTGTCAATGGTATTGTCTGTTGTCTGTAATTCTTATTTCTCTTCTTTTGTCAATGGTATTGTCAGTTGTCTGTCTTTCTTTTTTCTCTTCTTTTGTCAATGTATTGTCTGTTGTCTGTCTTTCTTCTTTCTCTTCTTTTGTCAATGGTATTGTCTGTTGTCTGCCTTTCTTCTTTCTCTTCTTTTGTCAATGGTATTGTCTGTTGTCTGTAATTGTTATTTCTTTTCTTTTGTCAATGGTATTGTCAGTTGTCTGTCTTTCTTTTTTCTCTTCTTTTGTCAATGTATTGTCTGTTGTCTGTCTTTCTTCTTTCTCTTCTTTTGTCAATGGTATTGTCTGTTGTCTCTCTTTCTTCTTTCTCTTGTTTTGTCAATGGTATTGTGTGTTGTCTGTCTTTCTTCTTTTTCTTCTTTTGTCAATGGTATTGTCTGTTGTCTGTCTTTCTTCTTTCTCTTCTTTTGTCAATGGTATTGTCTGTTGTCTGTCTTTCTTCTTTCTCTTCTTTTGTCAATGGTGTTGTCAGTTGTCTGTCTTTCTTCTTTTTCTTCTTTTGCCAATGGTATTGTCAGTTGTCTGTCTTTCTTCTTTTTCTTCTTTTGTCAATGGTATTGTCTGTTGTCTGTCTTTCTTCTTTCTCTTCTTTTGTCAATGGTATTGTCAGTTGTCTGTCTTTCTTCTTTTTCTTCTTTTGTCAAAGGTGTTGTCAGTTGTCTGTCTTTCTTCTTTTTCTTCTTTTGTTAATGGTATTGTCTGTTGTCTGTCTTTCTTCTTTCTCTTCTCTTGCCAATGGTATTGTCTGTTGTCTGTCTTTCTTTTTTCTCTTCTTTTGTCAATGGTATTGTCAGTTGTCTGTCTTTCTTCTTTTTCTTCTTTTGTCAATGGTATAGTCAGTTGTCTGTCTTTCTTCTTTCTCTTCTTTTGTGAATGGTATAGTCAGTTGTCTGTCTTTCTCCTTTCTCTTCTTTTGTCAATGGTATAGTCAGTTGTCTGTCTTTCTTCTTTTTCTTCTTTTGCCAATGGTATTGTCTGTTGTCTGTCTTTCTTCTTTTCCTTCTTTTGTCAATGGTATAGTCAGTTGTCTGTCTTTCTTCTTTCTCTTCTTTTGTCAATGGTATAGTCAGTTGTCTGTCTTTCTTCTTTCTCTTCTTTTGTCAATGGTATTGTCTGTTGTCTGTCTTTCTTCTTTTTCTTCTTTTGTCAATGGTATTGTCTGTTGTCTGTCTTTCTTCTTTCTCTTGTTTTGTAAATGACATTGTCTGTTGTCTGTCTTTCTTCTTTCTCTTCTTTTGTCAATGGTATTGTCTGTTGTTGGTCTTTCCTCTTTTTCTTCTTTTGCCAATGGTATTGTCTGTTGTTCGTCTTTCTTCTTTCTCTTCTTTTGCCAATGGTATTTTCTGTTTTCTGTATTTCTTCTTTCTCTTCTTTTGTCAATGATATTGTCTGGTCGTCTGTCTTTCTTCTTTTTCTTCTTTTGTCAATGATATTGTCAGTTGACTGTCTTTCTTCTTTTTCTTCTTTTGTCAATTGTATTGTGTGTTGTCTGTCTTTCCTCTTTTTCTTCTTTTGCCAATGGTATTGTCTGTTGTCTGTCTTTCTTCTTTCTCTTCTTTTGTCAATGGTATTGTCTGTTGTCTGTATTTCTTCTTTCTCTTCTTTTGTCAATGGTGTCGTCAGTTGTCTGTGTTTCCTCTTTTTCTTCTTTTGCCAATGGTATTGTCTGCTGTCTGTCTTTCCTCTTTTTCTTCTTTTGTCAATGACATTGTCTGTTGTCTGTCTTTCTTCTTTCTCTTCTTTTGTCAATGGTATTGTCAGTTGTCTGTCTTTCTTCTTTTTCTTCTTTTGTCAATGGTATTGTCTGTTGTCTGTCTTTCTTCTTTCTCTTCTTTTGTCAATGGTGTCGTCAGTTGTCTGTCTTTCCGCTTTTTCTTCTTTTGCCAATGGTATTGTCTGTTGTCTGTCTTTCCTCAATTTCTTCTTTTGTCAATGACATTGTCTGTTGTCTGTCTTTCTTCTTTCTCTTCTTTTGTCAATGGTATTGTCAGTTGTCTGTCTTTCTTCTTTTTCTTCTTTTGTCAATGGTATTGTCTGTTGTCTGTCTTTCTTCTTTCTCTTCTTTTGTCAATGGTATTGTCAGTTGTCGGTCTTTCTTTTTTCTATTCTTTTGCCAATGGTATTGTCTGTTGTCTGTCTTTCTTCTTTTTCTTCTTTTGTCAATGGTATTGTCTGTTGTCTGTCTTTCTTCTTTCTCTTCTTTTGTCAATGGTATTGTCAGTTGTCTGTCTTTCTTTTTTCTATTCTTTTGCCAATGGTATTGTCTGTTGTCTGTCTTTCTTCTTTTTCTTCTTTTGTCAATTGTATTGTCAGTTGTCTGTCTTTCTGTTTTCTATTCTTTTGTCAATGGTATTGTCTGTTGTCTGTCTTTCTTCTTTCTCTCCTTTTGTCAATGGTATTGTCAGTTGTCTGTCTTTCTTCTTTTTCTTCTTTTGTCAATGGTATTGTCTGTTGTCTGTCTTTCTTCTTTCTCTTCTTTTGTCAATGGTATTGTCAGTTGTCTGTCTTTCTTCTTTTTCTTCTTTTGTCAATGGTGTTGTCAGTTGTCTGTCTTTCTTCTTTTTCTTCTTTTGTCAAAGGTGTTGTCAGTTGTCTGTCTTTCTTCTTTTTCTTCTTTTGTTAATGGTATTGTCTGTTGTCTGTCTTTCTTCTTTCTCTTCTCTTGCCAATGGTATTGTCTGTTGTCTGTCTTTCTTTTTTCTCTTCTTTTGTCAATGGTATTGTCAGTTGTCTGTCTTTCTTCTTTTTCTTCTTTTGTCAATGGTATAGTCAGTTGTCTGTCTTTCTTCTTTCTCTTCTTTTGTGAATGGTATAGTCAGTTGTCTGTCTTTCTTCTTTCTCTTCTTTTGTCAATGGTATAGTCAGTTGTCTGTCTTTCTTCTTTTTCTTCTTTTGCCAATGGTATTGTCTGTTGTCTGTCTTTCTTCTTTTCCTTCTTTTGTCAATGGAATAGTCAGTTGTCTGTCTTTCTTCTTTCTCTTCTTTTGTCAATGGTATAGTCAGTTGTCTGTCTTTCTTCTTTCTCTTCTTTTGTCAATGGTATTGCCTGTTGTCTGTCTTTCTTCTTTTTCTTCTTTTGTCAATGGTATTGTCTGTTGTCTGTCTTTCTTCTTTCTCTTCTTTTGTAAATGACATTGTCTGTTGTCTGTCTTTCTTCTTTCTCTTCTTTTGTCAATGGTATTGTCTGTTGTTGGTCTTTCCTCTTTTTCTTCTTTTGCCAATGGTATTGTCTGTTGTTCGTCTTTCTTCTTTCTCTTCTTTTGCCAATGGTATTTTCTGTTTTCTGTATTTCTTCTTTCTCTTCTTTTGTCAATGATATTGTCTGGTCGTCTGTCTTTCTTCTTTTTCTTCTTTTGTCAATGATATTGTCAGTTGACTGTCTTTCTTCTTTTTCTTCTTTTGTCAATGGTATTGTCTGTTGTCTGTCTTTCTTCTTTCTCTTCTTTTGCCAATGGTATTGTCTGTTGTCTGTCTTTCTTCTTTCTCTCCTTTTGTCAATAGTATTGTCTGTTGTCTGTCTTTCTTCTTTCTCTTCTTTTGTCAATGATATTGTCAGTTGTCTGCCTTTCTTCTTTTTCTTCTTTTGTCAATGGTATTGTCTGTTGTCTGTCTCTTCTTTTGCCAATGGTATTGTCTGTCGTCTGTCTTTCTTCTTTCTCTTCTTTTGTCAATGGTATTGTCTGTTGTCTGTCTTTCTTCTTTCTCTTCTTTTGTCAATAGTATTGTCTGTTTTCTGTCTTTCTTCTTTCTCTTCTCTTGCCAATGGTATTGTCTGTTGTCTGTCTTTCTTCTTTCTCTTCTTTTGCGAATGGTATTGTCTGTTGTCTGTGTTTCTTCTTTCTCTCCTTTTGTCAATAGTATTGTCTGTTGTCTGTCTTTCTTCTTTCTCTTCTTTTGTCAATGATATTGTCAGTTGTCTGTCTTTCTTCTTTTTCTTCTTTTGTCAATGGTATTGTCTGTTGTCTGTCTCTTCTTTTGCCAATGGTATTGTCTGTCGTCTGTCCTTCTTCTTTCTCTTCTTTTGTCAATGGTATTGTCTGTTGTCTGTCTTTCTTCTTTCTCTTCTTTTGTCAATAGTATTGTCTGTTGTCTGTCTTTCTTCTTTCACTTCTCTTGCCAATGGTATTGTCAGTTGTCTGTATTTCTTCTTTCTCTTCTTTTGTCAATGGTATTGTCTGTTGTCTGTCTTTCTTCTTTCTCTTCTTTTGTCAATGGTATTGTCTGTTGTCTGTCTTTCTTCTTTCTCTTCTTTTGTCAATGGTATTGTCTGTTGTCTGTCTTTCTTCTTTCTCTTCTTTTGTCAATGGTATTGTCTGTTGTCTGTCTTTCTTCTTTCTCTTCTTTTGTCAATGGTATTGTCAGTTGTCTGTCTTTCTTCTTTTTCTTCTTTTGTCAATGGTATTGTCTGTCGTCTGTCTTTCTTCTTTCTCTTCTTTTGTCAATGGTATTGTCTGTTGTCTGTCTTTCTTCTTTCTCTTCTTTTGTCAATGGTATTGTCTGCTGTCTGTCTTTCTTCTTTCTCTTCTTTTGTCAATGGTATTGTCTGTTGTCTGTCTTTCTTCTTTCTCTTCTTTTGTCAATAGTATTGTCTGTTGTCTGTCTTTCTTCTTTCTCTTCTTTTTTCAATTGTATTGTGTGTTGTCTGTCTTTCCTCTTTTTCTACTTTTGCCAATGGTATTGTCTGTTGTCTGTATTTCTTCTTTCTTTTCTTTTGTCAATGGTATTGTCTGTTGTCTGTCTTTCTTCTTTTTCTTCTTTTGTCAATAGTATTGTCTGTTGTCTGTCTTTCTTCTTTCTCTTCTTTTGTCAATTGTATTGTCAGTTGTATGTCTTTCTTCTTTCTCTTCTTTTGTCAATGGTATTGTCTGTCGTCTGTCTTTCTTCTTTCTCTTGTTTTGTCAATGGTATTGTCTGTTGTCTGTCTTTCTTCTTTTTCTTCTTTTGTCAATGGTATTGTCTGGTCGTCTGTCTTTCTTCTTCCTCTTCTTTTGCCAATGGTATTGTCTGTTGTCTGTAATTCTTCTTTTTCTTCTTTTGTCAATGGTATTGTCTGTTGTATGTCTTTCTTCTTTCTCTTCTTTTGTCAATGGTATTGTCTGTTGTCTGTCTTTCTTCTTTCTCTTCTTTTGTCAATGGTATTGTCTGTTGTCTGTATTTCTTCTTTCTCTTCTTTTGTCAATGGTGTTGTCAGTTGTCTGTCTTTCCTCTTTTTCTTCTTTTGCCAATGGTATTGTCTGTTGTCTGTCTTTCCTCTTTTTCTTCTTTTGTCAATGACATTGTCTGTTGTCTGTCTTTCTTCTTTCTCTTCTTTTGTCAATGGTATTGTCAGTTGTCTGTCTTTCCTCTTTTTCTTCTTTTGTCAATGGTATTGTCTGTCGTCTGTCTTTCTTCTTTCTCTTCTTTTGTCAATGGTATTGTCTGTTGTCTGTCTTTCTTCTTTCTCTTCTTTTGTCAATGGTATTGTCTGTTGTCTGTCTTTCTTCTTTCTCTTCTTTTGTCAATGGTGTTGTCAGTTGTCTGTCTTTTTTCTTTTTCTTCTTTTGCCAATGGTATTGTCAGTTGTCTGTCGTTCTTCTTTTTCTTCTTTTGTCAATGACATTGTCTGTTGTCTGCCTTTCTTCTTTCTCTTCTTTTGTCAATGGTATTGTCTGTTGTCTGTAATTGTTATTTCTCTTCTTTTGTCAATGGTATTGTCAGTTGTCTGTCTTTCTTTTTTCTCTTCTTTTGTCAATGTATTGTCTGTTGTCTGTCTTTCTTCTTTCTCTTCTTTTGTCAATGGTATTGTCTGTTGTCTCTCTTTCTTCTTTCTCTTGTTTTGTCAATGGTATTGTGTGTTGTCTGTCTTTCTTCTTTTTCTTCTTTTGTCAATGGTATTGTCTGTTGTCTGTCTTTCTTCTTTCTCTTCTTTTGTCAATGGTATTGTCTCTTGTCTGTCTTTCTTCTTTCTCTTCTTTTGTCAATGGTGTTGTCAGTTGTCTGTCTTTCTTCTTTTTCTTCTTTTGCCAATGGTATTGTCAGTTGTCTGTCTTTCTTCTTTTTCTTCTTTTGTCAATGACATTGTCTGTTGTCTGTCTTTCTTCTTTCTCTTCTTTTGTCAATGGTATTGTCTGCTGTCTGTAATTCTTATTTCTCTTCTTTTGTCAATGGTATTGTCAGTTGTCTGTCTTTCTTTTTTCTCTTCTTTTGTCAATGGTATTGTCTGTTGTCTGTCTTTCTTCTTTCTCTTCTTTTGTCAATGGTACTGTCTGTTGTCTGTCTTTCTTCTTTCTCTTCTTTTGTCAATGGTATTGTCTGTTGTCTGTCTTTCTTCTTTCTCTTCTTTTGTCAATGGTGTTGTCAGTTGTCTGTCTTTCTTCTTTTTCTTCTTTTGCCAATGGTATTGTCAGTTGTCTGTCTTTCTTCTTTTTCTTCTTTTGTCAATGACATTGTCTGTTGTCTGTCTTTCTTCTTTCTCTTCTTTTGTCAATGGTATTGTCAGTTGTCTGTCTTTCTTTTTTCTCTTCTTTTGTCAATGGCATTGTCTGTTGTCTGTCTTTCTTCTTTCTCTCCTTTTGTCAATAGTATTGTCTGTTGTCTGTCTTTCTTCTTTCTCTTCTTTTGTCAATGATATTGTCAGTTGTCTGTCTTTCTTCTTTTTCTTCTTTTGTCAATGGTATTGTCTGTTGTCTGTCTCTTCTTTTGCCAATGGTATTGTCTGTCGTCTGTCTTTCTTCTTTCTCTTCTTTTGTCAATGGTATTGTCTGTTGTCTGTCTTTCTTCTTTCTCTTCTCTTGCCAATGGTATTGTCTGTTGTCTGTCTTTCTTCTTTCTCTTCTTTTGCCAATGGTATTGTCTGTTGTATGTCTTTCTTCTTTCTCTCCTTTTGTCAATAGTATTGTCTGTTGTCTGTCTTTCTTCTTTCTCTTCTTTTGTCAATGGTATTGTCTGTTGTTTGTCTTTCTTCTTTCTCTTCTTTTGTCAATGGTATTGTCAGTTGTCTGTTTTTCTTCTTTTTCTTCTTTTGTCAATGGTATTGTCTGTCGTCTGTCTTTCTTCTTTCTCTTCTTTTGTCAATGGTATTGTCTGTTGTCTGTCTTTCTTCTTTCTCTTCTCTTGCCAATGGTATTGTCTGTTGTCTGTATTTCTTCTTTCTCTTCTTTTGTCAATGGTATTGTCAGTTGTCTGTCTTTCTTCATTTTCTTCTTTTGTCAATGGTATTGTCTGTTGTCTGTCTTTCTTCTTTCTCTTCTTTTGTCAATGGTATTGTCTGTTGTCTGTCTTTCTTCTTTTTCTTCTTTTGCCAATGGTATTGTCAGTTGTCTGTATTTCTTCTTTTTCTTCTTTTGTCAATGGTATTGTGTGTTGTCTGTCTTTCTTCTTTCTCTTCTTTTGTCAATAATATTGCCTGTTGTCTGTATTTCTTCTTTCTCTTCTTTTGTCAATGGTATTGTCTGCTGTCTGTCTTTCTTCTTTCTCTTCTTTTTTCAATGGTATTGTCTGCTGTCTGTCTTTCTTCTTTCTCTTCTTTTGCCAATGGTATTGTCTGTTGTCTGTAATTCTTCTTTTTCTTCTTTTGTCAATGGTATTGTCTGTTGTATGTCTTTCTTCTTTCTCTTCTTTTGTCAATTGTATTGTCTGTTGTCTGTCTTTCTTCTTTCTCTGCTTTTGTCAATAGTATTGTCTGTTGTCTGTCTTTCTTCTTTCTCTTCCTTTGTCAATTGTATTGTGTGTTGTATGTCTTTCCTCTTTCTCTTCTTTTGTCAATGGTATTGTCTGCTGTCTGTCTTTCTTCTTTCTCTTCTTTTTTCAATGGTATTGGCTGTTGTCTGTCTTTCTTCTTTCTCTTCTTTTGTCAATAGTATTGTCTGTTGTCTGTCTTTCTTCTTTCTCTTCTTTTTTCAATTGTATTGTCTGGTCGTCTGTCTTTCTTCTTTCTCTTGTTTTGCCAATGGTATTGTCTGTTGTCTGTAATTCTTCTTTTTCTTCTTTTGTCAATGGTATTGTCTGTTGTCTGTCTTTCTTCTTTCACTTCTCTTGCCAATGGTATTGTCTGTTGTCTGTATTTCTTCTTTCTCTTCTTTTGTCAATGGTATTGTCTGTTGTCTGTCTTTCTTCTTTTTCTTCTTTTGTCAATGGTATTGTCTGTTGTCTGTTTTTCTTCTTTCTCTTCTTTTGTCAATGGTATTGTCTGTTGTCTGTCTTTCTTCTTTCTCTTCTTTTGTCAATGGTATTGTCTGTTGTCTGTCTTTCTTCTTTCTCTTCTTTTGTCAATGGTATTGTCAGTTGTCTGTCTTTCTTCTTTTTCTTCTTTTGTCAATGGTATTGTCTGTCGTCTGTCTTTCTTCTTTCTCTTCTTTTGTCAATGGTATTGTCTGTTGTCTGTCTTTCTTCTTTCTCTTCTTTTGTCAATGGTATTGTCTGCTGTCTGTCTTTCTTCTTTCTCTTCTTTTGTCAATGGTATTGTCTGTTGTCTGTCTTTCTTCTTTCTCTTCTTTTGTCAATAGTATTGTCTGTTGTCTGTCTTTCTTCTTTCTCTTCTTTTTTCAATTGTATTGTGTGTTGTCTGTCTTTCCTCTTTTTCTACTTTTGCCAATGGTATTGTCTGTTGTCTGTATTTCTTCTTTCTCTTCTTTTGTCAATGGTATTGTCTGTTGTCTGTCTTTCTTCTTTTTCTTCTTTTGTCAATAGTATTGTCTGTTGTCTGTCTTTCTTCTTTCTCTTCTTTTGTCAATTGTATTGTCAGTTGTATGTCTTTCTTCTTTCTCTTCTTTTGTCAATGGTATTGTCTGTCGTCTGTCTTTCTTCTTTCTCTTGTTTTGTCAATGGTATTGTCTGTTGTCTGTCTTTCTTCTTTTTCTTCTTTTGTCAATGGTATTGTCTGGTCGTCTGTCTTTCTTCTTTCTCTTCTTTTGCCAATGGTATTGTCTGTTGTCTCTAATTCTTCTTTTTCTTCTTTTGTCAATGGTATTGTCTGTTGTATGTCTTTCTTCTTTCTCTTCTTTTGTCAATGGTATTGTCTGTTGTTTGTCTTTCTTCTTTCTCTTCTTTTGTCAATGGTATTGTCTGTTGTCTGTATTTCTTCTTTCTCTTCTTTTGTCAATGGTGTTGTCAGTTGTCTGTCTTTCCTCTTTTTCTTCTTTTGCCAATGGTATTGTCTGTTGTCTGTCTTTCCTCTTTTTCTTCTTTTGTCAATGACATTGTCTGTTGTCTGTCTTTCTTCTTTCTCTTCTTTTGCCAATGGTATTGTCAGTTGTCTGTCTTTCCTCTTTTTCTTCTTTTGTCAATGGTATTGTCTGTCGTCTGTCTTTCTTCTTTCTCTTCTTTTGTCAATGGTATTGTCTGTTGTCTGTCTTTCTTCTTTCTCTTCTTTTGTCAATGGTATTGTCTGTTGTCTGTCTTTCTTCTTTCTCTTCTTTTGTCAATGGTGTTGTCAGTTGTCTGTCTTTTTTCTTTTTCTTCTTTTGCCAATGGTATTGTCAGTTGTCTGTCTTTCTTCTTTTTCTTCTTTTGTCAATGACATTGTCTGTTGTCTGCCTTTCTTCTTTCTCTTCTTTTGTCAATGGTATTGTCTGTTGTCTGTAATTCTTATTTCTCTTCTTTTGTCAATGGTATTGTCAGTTGTCTGTCTTTCTTTTTTCTCTTCTTTTGTCAATGTATTGTCTGTTGTCTGTCTTTCTTCTTTCTCTTCTTTTGTCAATGGTATTGTCTGTTGTCTGTCTTTCTTCTTTCTCTTGTTTTGTCAATGGTATTGTGTGTTGTCTGTCTTTCTTCTTTTTCTTCTTTTGTCAATGGTATTGTCTGTTGTCTGTCTTTCTTCTTTCTCTTCTTTTGTCAATGGTGTTGTCAGTTGTCTGTCTTTCTTCTTTCTCTTCTTTTGCCAATGGTATTGTCTGTTGTCTGTAATTCTTCTTTCTCTTCTTTTGTCAATGGTATTGTCTGTTGTCTGTTTTTCTTCTTTCTCTTCTTTTGTCAATGGTATTGTCTGTTGTCTGTCTTTCTTCTTTCTCTTCTTTTGTCAATGGTATTGTCTGTTGTCTGTCTTTCTTCTTTCTCTTCTTTTGTCAATGGTATTGTCAGTTGTCTGTCTTTCTTCTTTTTCTTCTTTTGTCAATGGTATTGTCTGTCGTCTGTCTTTCTTCTTTCTCTTCTTTTGTCAATGGTATTGTCTGTTGTCTGTCTTTCTTCTTTCTCTTCTTTTGTCAATGGTATTGTCTGCTGTCTGTCTTTCTTCTTTCTCTTCTTTTGTCAATGGTATTGTCTGTTGTCTGTCTTTCTTCTTTCTCTTCTTTTGTCAATAGTATTGTCTGCTGTCTGTCTTTCTTCTTTCTCTTCTTTTGCCAATGGTATTGTCTGTTGTCTGTAATTCTTCTTTTTCTTCTTTTGTCAATGGTATTGTCTGTTGTATGTCTTTCTTTTTTCTCTTCTTTTGTCAATTGTATTGTCTGTTGTCTGTCTTTCTTCTTTCTCTGCTTTTGTCAATAGTATTGTCTGTTGTCTGTCTTTCTTCTTTCTCTTCTTTTGTCAATTGTATTGTGTGTTGTCTGTCTTTCCTCTTTCTCTTCTTTTGTCAATGGTATTGTCTGCTGTCTGTCTTTCTTCTTTCTCTTCTTTTGTCAATGGTATTGGCTGTTGTCTGTCTTTCTTCTTTCTCTTCTTTTGTCAATAGTATTGTCTGTTGTCTGTCTTTCTTCTTTCTCTTCTTTTTTCAATTGTATTGTCTGGTCGTCTGTCTTTCTTCTTTCTCTTGTTTTGCCAATGGTATTGTCTGTTGTCTGTAATTCTTCTTTTTCTTCTTTTGTCAATGGTATTGTCTGTTGTCTGTCTTTCTTCTTTCACTTCTCTTGCCAATGGTATTGTCTGTTGTCTGTATTTCTTCTTTCTCTTCTTTTGTCAATGGTATTGTCTGTTGTCTGTCTTTCTTCTTTCTCTTCTTTTGTCAATGGTATTGTCTGTTGTCTGTTTTTCTTCTTTCTCTTCTTTTGTCAATGGTATTGTCTGTTGTCTGTCTTTCTTCTTTCTCTTCTTTTGTCAATGGTATTGTCTGTTGTCTGTCTTTCTTCTTTCTCTTCTTTTGTCAATGGTATTGTCAGTTGTCTGTCTTTCTTCTTTTTCTTCTTTTGTCAATGGTATTGTCTGTCGTCTGTCTTTCTTCTTTCTCTTCTTTTGTCAATGGTATTGTCTGTTGTCTGTCTTTCTTCTTTCTCTTCTTTTGTCAATGGTATTGTCTGTTGTCTGTCTTTCTTCTTTCTCTTCTTTTGTCAATGGTATTGTCTGTTGTCTGTCTTTCTTCTTTCTCTTCTTTTTTCAATTGTATTGTGTGTTGTCTGTCTTTCCTCTTTTTCTACTTTTGCCAATGGTATTGTCTGTTGTCTGTCTTTCTTCTTTTTCTTCTTTTGTCAATAGTATTGTCTGTTGTCTGTCTTTCTTCTTTCTCTTCTTTTGTCAATTGTATTGTCAGTTGTATGTCTTTCTTCTTTCTCTTCTTTTGTCAATGGTATTGTCTGTCGTCTGTCTTTCTTCTTTCTCTTGTTTTGTCAATGGTATTGTCTGTTGTCTGTCTTTCTTCTTTTTCTTCTTTTGTCAATGGTATTGTCTGGTCGTCTGTCTTTCTTCTTTCTCTTCTTTTGCCAATGGTATTGTCTGTTGTCTGTAATTCTTCTTTTTCTTCTTTTGTCAATGGTATTGTCTGTTGTATGTCTTTCTTCTTTCTCTTCTTTTGTCAATGGTATTGTCTGTTGTCTGTCTTTCTTCTTTCTCTTCTTTTGTCAATGGTATTGTCTGTTGTCTGTATTTCTTCTGTCTCTTCTTTTGTCAATGGTGTTGTCAGTTGTCTGTCTTTCCTCTTTTTCTTCTTTTGCCAATGGTATTGTCTGTTGTCTGTCTTTCCTCTTTTTCTTCTTTTGTCAATGACATTGTCTGTTGTCTGTCTTTCTTCTTTCTCTTCTTTTGCCAATGGTATTGTCAGTTGTCTGTCTTTCCTCTTTTTCTTCTTTTGTCAATGGTATTGTCTGTCGTCTGTCTTTCTTCTTTCTCTTCTTTTGTCAATGGTATTGTCTGTTGTCTGTCTTTCTTCTTTCTCTTCTTTTGTCAATGGTATTGTCTGTTGTCTGTCTTTCTTCTTTCTCTTCTTTTGTCAATGGTGTTGTCAGTTGTCTGTCTTTTTTCTTTTTCTTCTTTTGCCAATGGTATTGTCAGTTGTCTGTCTTTCTTCTTTTTCTTCTTTTGTCAATGACATTGTCTGTTGTCTGCCTTTCTTCTTTCTCTTCTTTTGTCAATGGTATTGTCTGTTGTCTGTAATTCTTATTTCTCTTCTTTTGTCAATGGTATTGTCAGTTGTCTGTCTTTCTTTTTTCTCTTCTTTTGTCAATGTATTGTCTGTTGTCTGTCTTTCTTCTTTCTCTTGTTTTGTCAATGGTATTGTGTGTTGTCTGTCTTTCTTCTTTTTCTTCTTTTGTCAATGGTATTGTCTGTTGTCTGTCTTTCTTCTTTCTCTTCTTTTGTCAATGGTGTTGTCAGTTGTCTGTCTTTCTTCTTTCTCTTCTTTTGCCAATGGTATTGTCTGTTGTCTGTAATTCTTCTTTCTCTTCTTTTGTCAATGGTATTGTCTGTTGTCTGTTTTTCTTCTTTCTCTTCTTTTGTCAATGGTATTGTCTGTTGTCTGTCTTTCTTCTTTCTCTTCTTTTGTCAATGGTATTGTCTGTTGTCTGTCTTTCTTCTTTCTCTTCTTTTGTCAATGGTATTGTCAGTTGTCTGTCTTTCTTCTTTTTCTTCTTTTGTCAATGGTATTGTCTGTCGTCTGTCTTTCTTCTTTCTCTTCTTTTGTCAATGGTATTGTCTGTTGTCTGTCTTTCTTCTTTCTCTTCTTTTGTCAATGGTATTGTCTGCTGTCTGTCTTTCTTCTTTCTCTTCTTTTGTCAATGGTATTGTCTGTTGTCTGTCTTTCTTCTTTCTCTTCTTTTGTCAATAGTATTGTCTGCTGTCTGTCTTTCTTCTTTCTCTTCTTTTGCCAATGGTATTGTCTGTTGTCTGTAATTCTTCTTTTTCTTCTTTTGTCAATGGTATTGTCTGTTGTATGTCTTTCTTTTTTCTCTTCTTTTGTCAATTGTATTGTCTGTTGTCTGTCTTTCTTCTTTCTCTGCTTTTGTCAATAGTATTGTCTGTTGTCTGTCTTTCTTCTTTCTCTTCTTTTGTCAATTGTATTGTGTGTTGTCTGTCTTTCCTCTTTCTCTTCTTTTGTCAATGGTATTGTCTGCTGTCTGTCTTTCTTCTTTCTCTTCTTTTGTCAATGGTATTGGCTGTTGTCTGTCTTTCTTCTTTCTCTTCTTTTGTCAATAGTATTGTCTGTTGTCTGTCTTTCTTCTTTCTCTTCTTTTTTCAATTGTATTGTCTGGTCGTCTGTCTTTCTTCTTTCTCTTGTTTTGCCAATGGTATTGTCTGTTGTCTGTAATTCTTCTTTTTCTTCTTTTGTCAATGGTATTGTCTGTTGTCTGTCTTTCTTCTTTCACTTCTCTTGCCAATGGTATTGTCTGTTGTCTGTATTTCTTCTTTCTCTTCTTTTGTCAATGGTATTGTCTGTTGTCTGTCTTTCTTCTTTCTCTTCTTTTGTCAATGGTATTGTCTGTTGTCTGTTTTTCTTCTTTCTCTTCTTTTGTCAATGGTATTGTCTGTTGTCTGTCTTTCTTCTTTCTCTTCTTTTGTCAATGGTATTGTCTGTTGTCTGTCTTTCTTCTTTCTCTTCTTTTGTCAATGGTATTGTCAGTTGTCTGTCTTTCTTCTTTTTCTTCTTTTGTCAATGGTATTGTCTGTCGTCTGTCTTTCTTCTTTCTCTTCTTTTGTCAATGGTATTGTCTGTTGTCTGTCTTTCTTCTTTCTCTTCTTTTGTCAATGGTATTGTCTGTTGTCTGTCTTTCTTCTTTCTCTTCTTTTGTCAATGGTATTGTCTGTTGTCTGTCTTTCTTCTTTCTCTTCTTTTTTCAATTGTATTGTGTGTTGTCTGTCTTTCCTCTTTTTCTACTTTTGCCAATGGTATTGTCTGTTGTCTGTCTTTCTTCTTTTTCTTCTTTTGTCAATAGTATTGTCTGTTGTCTGTCTTTCTTCTTTCTCTTCTTTTGTCAATTGTATTGTCAGTTGTATGTCTTTCTTCTTTCTCTTCTTTTGTCAATGGTATTGTCTGTCGTCTGTCTTTCTTCTTTCTCTTGTTTTGTCAATGGTATTGTCTGTTGTCTGTCTTTCTTCTTTTTCTTCTTTTGTCAATGGTATTGTCTGGTCGTCTGTCTTTCTTCTTTCTCTTCTTTTGCCAATGGTATTGTCTGTTGTCTGTAATTCTTCTTTTTCTTCTTTTGTCAATGGTATTGTCTGTTGTATGTCTTTCTTCTTTCTCTTCTTTTGTCAATGGTATTGTCTGTTGTCTGTCTTTCTTCTTTCTCTTCTTTTGTCAATGGTATTGTCTGTTGTCTGTATTTCTTCTGTCTCTTCTTTTGTCAATGGTGTTGTCAGTTGTCTGTCTTTCCTCTTTTTCTTCTTTTGCCAATGGTATTGTCTGTTGTCTGTCTTTCCTCTTTTTCTTCTTTTGTCAATGACATTGTCTGTTGTCTGTCTTTCTTCTTTCTCTTCTTTTGCCAATGGTATTGTCAGTTGTCTGTCTTTCCTCTTTTTCTTCTTTTGTCAATGGTATTGTCTGTCGTCTGTCTTTCTTCTTTCTCTTCTTTTGTCAATGGTATTGTCTGTTGTCTGTCTTTCTTCTTTCTCTTCTTTTGTCAATGGTATTGTCTGTTGTCTGTCTTTCTTCTTTCTCTTCTTTTGTCAATGGTGTTGTCAGTTGTCTGTCTTTTTTCTTTTTCTTCTTTTGCCAATGGTATTGTCAGTTGTCTGTCTTTCTTCTTTTTCTTCTTTTGTCAATGACATTGTCTGTTGTCTGCCTTTCTTCTTTCTCTTCTTTTGTCAATGGTATTGTCTGTTGTCTGTAATTCTTATTTCTCTTCTTTTGTCAATGGTATTGTCAGTTGTCTGTCTTTCTTTTTTCTCTTCTTTTGTCAATGTATTGTCTGTTGTCTGTCTTTCTTCTTTCTCTTCTTTTGTCAATGGTATTGTCTGTTGTCTCTCTTTCTTCTTTCTCTTGTTTTGTCAATGGTATTGTGTGTTGTCTGTCTTTCTTCTTTTTCTTCTTTTGTCAATGGTATTGTCTGTTGTCTGTCTTTCTTCTTTCTCTTCTTTTGTCAATGGTATTGTCAGTTGTCTGTCTTTCTTTTTTCTCTTCTTTTGTCAATGTATTGTCTGTTGTCTGTCTTTCTTCTTTCTCTTCTTTTGTCAATGGTATTGTCTGTTGTCTCTCTTTCTTTTTTCTCTTGTTTTGTCAATGGTATTGTGTGTTGTCTGTCTTTCTTCTTTTTCTTCTTTTGTCAATGGTATTGTCTGTTGTCTGTCTTTCTTCTTTCTCTTCTTTTGTCAATGGTATTGTCTGTTGTCTGTCTTTCTTCTTTCTCTTCTTTTGTCAATGGTGTTGTCAGTTGTCTGTCTTTCTTCTTTCTCTTCTTTTGCCAATGGTATTGTCTGTTGTCTGTAATTCTTCTTTCTCTTCTTTTGTCAATGGTATTGTCTGTTGTCTGTTTTTCTTCTTTCTCTTCTTTTGTCAATGGTATTGTCTGTTGTCTGTCTTTCTTCTTTCTCTTCTTTTGTCAATGGTATTGTCAGTTGTCTGTCTTTCTTCTTTCTCTTCTTTTGTCAATGGTATTGTCAGTTGTCTGTCTTTCTTCTTTTTCTTCTTTTGTCAATGGTATTGTCTGTCGTCTGCCTTTCTTCTTTCTGTTCTTTTGTCAATGGTATTGTCTGTTGTCTGTCTTTCTTCTTTCTCTTCTTTTGTCAATGGTATTGTCTGCTGTCTGTCTTTCTTCTTTCACTTCTTTTGTCAATGGTATTGTCTGTTGTCTCTCTTTCTTCTTTCTCTTCTTTTGTCAATAGTATTGTCTGTTGTCTGTCTTTCTTCTTTCTCTTCTTTTTTCAATTGTATTGTGTGTTGTCTGTCTTTCCTCTTTTTCTACTTTTGCCAATGGTATTGTCTGTTGTCTGTATTTCTTCTTTCTCTTCTTTTGTCAATGGTATTGTCTGTTGTCTGTCTTTCTTCTTTTTCTTCTTTTGTCAATAGTATTGTCTGTTGTCTGTCTTTCTTCTTTCTCTTCTTTTGTCAATTGTATTGTCAGTTGTATGTCTTTCTTCTTTCTCTTCTTTTGTCAATGGTATTGTCTGTCGTCTGTCTTTCTTCTTTCTCTTGTTTTGTCAATGGTATTGTCTGTTGTCTGTCTTTCTTCTTTTTCTTCTTTTGTCAATGGTATTGTCTGGTCGTCTGTCTTTCTTCTTTCTCTTCTTTTGCCAATGGTATTGTCTGTTGTCTGTAATTCTTCTTTTTCTTCTTTTGTCAATGGTATTGTCTGTTGTATGTCTTTCTTCTTTCTTTTCTTTTGTCAATGGTATTGTCTGTTGTCAGTCTTTCTTCTTTCTCTTCTTTTGTCAATGGTATTATCTGTTGTCTGTATTTCTTCTTTCTCTTCTTTTGTCAATGGTGTTGTCAGTTGTCTGTCTTTCCTCTTTTTCTTCTTTTGCCAATGGTATTGTCTGTTGTCTGTCTTTCCTCTTTTTCTTCTTTTGTCAATGACATTGTCTGTTGTCTGTCTTTCTTCTTTCTCTTCTTTTGCCAATGGTATTGTCAGTTGTCTGTCTTTCCTCTTTTTCTTCTTTTGTCAATGGTATTGTCTGTCGTCTGTCTTTCTTCTTTCTCTTCTTTTGTCAATGGTATTGTCTGTTGTCTGTCTTTCTTCTTTCTCTTCTTTTGTCAATGGTATTGTCTGTTGTCTGTCTTTCTTCTTTCTCTTCTTTTGTCAATGGTGTTGTCAGTTGTCTGTCTTTTTTCTTTTTCTTCTTTTGCCAATGGTATTGTCAGTTGTCTGTCTTTCTTCTTTTTCTTCTTTTGTCAATGACATTGTCTGTTATCTGCCTTTCTTCTTTCTCTTCTTTTGTCAATGATATTGTCTGTTGTCTGTAATTCTTATTTCTCTTCTTTTGTCAATGGTATTGTCAGTTGTCTGTCTTTCTTTTTTCTCTTCTTTTGTCAATGTATTGTCTGTTGTCTGTCTTTCTTCTTTCTCTTCTTTTGTCAATGGTATTGTCTGTTGTCTCTCTTTCTTCTTTCTCTTGTTTTGTCAATGGTATTGTGTGTTGTCTGTCTTTCTTCTTTTTCTTCTTTTGTCAATGGTATTGTCTGTTGTCTGTCTTTCTTCTTTCTCTTCTTTTGTCAATGGTATTGTCTGTTGTCTGTCTTTCTTCTTTCTCTTCTTTTGTCAATGGTGTTGTCAGTTGTCTGTCTTTCTTCTTTTTCTTCTTTTGCCAATGGTATTGTCAGTTGTCTGTCTTTCTTCTTTTTCTTCTTTTGTCAATGACATTGTCTGTTGTCTGTCTTTCTTCTTTCTCTTCTTTTGTCAATGGCATTGTCTGCTGTCTGTAATTCTTATTTCTCTTCTTTTATCAATGGTATTGTCAGTTGTCTGTCTTTCTTTTTTCTCTTCTTTTGTCAATGGTATTGTCTGTTGTCTGTCTTTCTTCTTTCTCTTCTTTTGTCAATGGTACTGTCTGTTGTCTGTCTTTCTTCTTTCTCTTCTTTTGTCAATGGTATTGTCTGTTGTCTGTCTTTCTTCTTTCTCTTCTTTTGTCAATGGTGTTGTCAGTTGTCTGTCTTTCTTCTTTTTCTTCTTTTGCCAATGGTATTGTCAGTTGTCTGTCTTTCTTCTTTTTCTTCTTTTGTCAATGACATTGTCTGTTGTCTGTCTTTCTTCTTTCTCTTCTTTTGTCAATGGTATTGTCAGTTGTCTGTCTTTCTTTTTTCTCTTCTTTTGTTAATGGCATTGTCTGTTGTCTGTCTTTCTTCTTTCTCTCCTTTTGTCAATAGTATTGTCTGTTGTCTGTCTTTCTTCTTTCTCTTCTTTTGTCAATGATATTGTCAGTTGTCTGTCTTTCTTCTTTTTCTTCTTTTGTCAATGGTATTGTCTGTTGTCTGTCTTTCTTCTTTCTCTTCTTTTGTCAATGGTATTGTCTGTTGTCTGTCTTTCTTCTTTCTCTTCTCTTGCCAATGGTATTGTCTGTTGTCTGTCTTTCTTCTTTCTCTTCTTTTGCCAATGGTATTGTCTGTTGTATGTCTTTCTTCTTTCTCTCCTTTTGTCAATAGTATTGTCTGTTGTCTGTCTTTCTTCTTTCTCTTCTTTTGTCAATGGTATTGTCTGTTGTTTGTCTTTCTTCTTTCTCTTCTTTTGTCAATGGTATTGTCAGTTGTCTGTCTTTCTTCTTTTTCTTCTTTTGTCAATGGTATTGTCTGTCGTCTGTCTTTCTTCTTTCTCTTCTTTTGTCAATGGTATTGTCTGTTGTCTGTCTTTCTTCTTTCTCTTCTCTTGCCAATGGTATTGTCTGTTGTCTGTATTTCTTCTTTCTCTTCTTTTGTCAATGGTATTGTCAGTTGTCTGTCTTTCTTCTTTTTCTTCTTTTGTCAATGGTATTGTCTGTTGTCTGTCTTTCTTCTTTCTCTTCTTTTGTCAATAATATTGCCTGTTGTCTGTATTTCTTCTTTCTCTTCTTTTGTCAATGGTATTGTCTGCTGTCTGTCTTTCTTCTTTCTCTTCTTTTGCCAATGGTATTGTCTGTTGTCTGTAATTCTTCTTTTTCTTCTTTTGTCAATGGTATTGTCTGTTGTATGTCTTTCTTTTTCTCTTCTTTTGTCAATTGTATTGTCTGTTGTCTGTCTTTCTTCTTTCTCTGCTTTTGTCAATAGTATTGTCTGTTGTCTGTCTTTCTTCTTTCTCTTCTTTTGTCAATTGTATTGTGTGTTGTCTGTCTTTCCTCTTTTTCTTCTTTTGTCAATTGTATTGTGTGTTGTCTGTCTTTCTTCTTTCTCTTCTTTTGCCAATGGTATTGTCTGTTGTCTGTCGATCTTCTTTCTCTTCTTTTGTCAATGGTATTGTCTGTTGTCTGTATTTCTTCTTTCTCTTCTTTTGTCAATGGTGTTGTCAGTTGTCTGTCTTTCCGCTTTTTCTTCTTTTGCCAATGGTATTGTCTGTTGTCTGTCTGTCCTCTTTTTCTTCTTTTGTCAATGACATTGTCTTTTGTCTGTCTTTCTTCTTTCTTTTCTTTTGTCAATGGTATTGTCAGTTGTCTGTCTTTCCTCTTTTTCTTCTTTTGTCAATGGTATTGTCTGTCGTCTGTCTTTCTTCTTTCTCTTCTTTTGTCAATGGTGTTGTCAGTTGTCTGTCTTTCATCTTTTTCTTCTTTTGCCAATGGTATTGTCTGTTGTCTGTCTTTCTTCTTTTTCTTCTTTTTTCAATGGTATTGTCTGTTGTCTGTCTTTCTTCTTTCTCTTCTTTTGTCAATGGTATTGTCTGTTGTCTGTCTTTCTTCTTTCTCTTCTTTTGTCAATGGTGTTGTCAGTTGTCTGTCTTTCTTCTTTTTCTTCTTTTGCCAATGGTATTGTCAGTTGTCTGTCTTTCTTCTTTTTCTTCTGTTGTCAATGACATTGTCTGTTGTCTGTCTTTCTTCTTTCTCTTGTTTTGTCAATGGTATTGTCTGTTGTCTGTAATTCTTATTTCTCTTCTTTTGTCAATGGTATTGTCAGTTGTCTGTCTTTCTTTTTTCTCTTCTTTTGTCAATGGTATTGTCTGTTGTCTGTCGTTCTTCTTTCTCTTCTTTTGTCAATGGTATTGTCTGTTGTCTGTTATTCTTCTTTCTCTTCTTTTGTCAATGGTATTTTCTGTTTTCTGTCTTTCTTCTTTTTCTTCTTTTGTCAATGGTATTGGCTGTTGTCTGTCTTTCTTCTTTCTCTTCTTGTGTCAATGGTCTTGTCAGTTGTCTGTCTTTCTTCTTTTTCTTCTTTTGTCAATGGTATTGTCAGTTGTCTGTCTTTCTTTTTTCTCTTCTTTTGTCAATGGTATTGTCTGTTGTCTGTCTTTCTTCTTTCTCTTCTTTTGTCAATGGTATTGTCTGTTGTCTGTCTTTCTTCTTTCTCTTCTTTTGTCAATGGTAGTGTCTGTTGTCTGTCTTTCTTCTTTCTCTTCTTTTGTCAATGGTGTTGTCAGTTGTCTGTCTTTCTTCTTTTTCTTCTTTTGCCAATGGTATTGTCAGTTGTCTGTCTTTCTTCTTTTTCTTCTTTTGTCAATGACATTGTCTGTTGTCTGTCTTTCTTCTTTCTCTTCTTTTGTCAATGGTATTGTCAGTTGTCTGTCTTTCTTTTTTCTCTTCTTTTGTCAATGGCATTGTCTGTTGTCTGTCTTTCTTCTTTCTCTCCTTTTGTCAATAGTATTGTCTGTTGTCTGTCTTTCTTCTTTCTCTTCTTTTGTCAATGATATTGTCAGTTGTCTGTCTTTCTTCTTTTTCTTCTTTTGTCAATGGTATTGTCTGTTGTCTGTCTCTTCTTTTGCCAATGGTATTGTCTGTCGTCTGTCTTTCTTCTTTCTCTTCTTTTGTCAATGGTATTGTCTGTTGTCTGTCTTTCTTCTTTCTCTTCTCTTGCCAATGGTATTGTCTGTTGTCTGTCTTTCTTCTTTCTCTTCTTTTGCCAATGGTATTGTCTGTTGTCTGTCTTTCTTCTTTCTCTCCTTTTGTCAATAGTATTGTCTGTTGTCTGTCTTTCTTCTTTCTCTTCTTTTGTCAATGGTATTGTCTGTTGTTTGTCTTTCTTCTTTCTCTTCTTTTGTCAATGGTATTGTCAGTTGTCTGTCTTTCTTCTTTTTCTTCTTTTGTCAATGGTATTGTCTGTCGTCTGTCTTTCTTCTTTGTCTTCTTTTGTCAATGGTATTGTCTGTTGTCTGTCTTTCTTCTTTCTATTCTCTTGCCAATGGTATTGTCTGTTGTCTGTATTTCTTCTTTCTCTTCTTTTGTCAATGGTATTGTCACTTGTCTGTCTTTCTTCATTTTCTTCTTTTGTCAATGGTATTGTCTGTTGTCTGTCTTTCTTCTTTCTCTTCTTTTGTCAATGGTCTTGTCTGTTGTCTATCTTTCTTCTTTTTCTTCTTTTGCCAATGGTATTGTCAGTTGTCTGTATTTCTTCTTTTTCTTCTTTTGTCAATGGTATTGTCTGTTGTCTGTCTTTCTTCTTTCTCTTCTTTTGTCAATAATATTGCCTGTTGTCTGTATTTCTTCTTTCTCTTCTTTTGTCAATGGTATTGTCTGCTGTCTGTCTTTCTTCTTTCTCTTCTTTTGTCAATGGTATTGTCTGCTGTCTGTCTTTCTTCTTTCTCTTCTTTTGCCAATGGTATTGTCTGTTGTCTGTAATTCTTCTTTTTCTTCTTTTGTCAATGGTATTGTCTGTTGTATGTCTTTCTTCTTTCTCTTCTGTTGTCAATTGTATTGTCTGTTGTCTGTCTTTCTTCTTTCTCTGCTTTTGTCAATAGTATTGTCTGTTGTCTGTCTTTCTTCTTTCTCTTCTTTTGTCAATTGTATTGTGTGTTGTCTGTCTTTCCTCTTTTTCTTCTTTTGTCAATTGTATTGTGTGTTGTCTGTCTTTCCTCTTTTTCTTCTTTTGTCAATGGTATTGTCTGTTGTCTGTCTTTCTTCTTTCTCTTCTTTTGCCAATGGTATTGTCTGTTGTCTGTCTATCTTCTTTCTCTTCCTTTGTCAATGGTATTGTCTGTTGTCTGTATTTCTTCTTTCTCTTCTTTTGTCAATGGTGTTGTCAGTTGTCTGTCTTCCGCTTTTTCTTCTTTTGCCAATGGTATTGTCTGTTGTCTGTCTTTCCTCTTTTTCTTATTTTGTCAATGACATTGTCTTTTGTCTGTCTTTCTTCTTTCTTTTCTTTTGTCAATGGTATTGTAAGTTGTCTGTCTTTCCTCTTTTTCTTCTTTTGTCAATGGTATTGTCTGTCGTCTGTCTTTCTTCTTTCTCTTCTTTTGTCAATGGTGTTGTCAGTTGTCTGTCTTTCCTCTTTTTCTTCTTTTGCCAATGGTATTGTCTGTTGTCTGTCTTTCTTCTTTTTCTTCTTTTTTCAATGGTATTGTCTGTTGTCTGTCTTTCTTCTTTCTCTTCTTTTGTCAATGGTATTGTCTGTTGTCTGTCTTTCTTCTTTCTCTTCTTTTGTCAATGGTGTTGTCAGTTGTCTGTCTTTCTTCTTTTTCTTCTTTTGCCAATGGTATTGTCAGTTGTCTGTCTTTCTTCTTTTTCTTCTGTTGTCAATGACATTGTCTGTTGTCTGTCTTTCTTCTTTCTCTTGTTTTGTCAATGGTATTGTCTGTTGTCTGTAATTCTTATTTCTCTTCTTTTGTCAATGGTATTGTCAGTTGTCTGTCTTTCTTTTTTCTCTTCTTTTGTCAATGGTATTGTCTGTTGTCTGTCTTTCTTCTTTCTCTTCTTTTGTCAATGGTATTGTCTGTTGTCTGTTATTCTTCTTTCTCTTCTTTTGTCAATGGTATTGTCTGTTTTCTGTCTTTCTTCTTTTTCTTCTTTTGTCAATGGTATTGTCTGTTGTCTGTCTTTCTTCTTTCTCTGCTTTTGTCAATGGTCTTGTCAGTTGTCTGTCTTTCTTCTTTTTCTTCTTTTGCCAATGGTATTGTCAGTTGTCTGTCTTTCTTCTTTTTCTTCTTTTGTCAATGACATTGTCTGTTGTCTGTCTTTCTTCTTTCTCTTCTTTTGTCAATGGTATTGTCTGTTGTCTGTAATTCTTATTTCTCTTCTTTTGTCAATGGTGTTGTCAGTTGTCTGTCTTTCTTTTTTCTCTTCTTTTGTCAATGGTATTGTCTGTTGTCTGTCTTTCTTCTTTCTCTTCTTTTGTCAATGGTATTGTCTGTTGTCTGTCTTTCTTCTTTCTCTTCTTTTGTCAATGGTATTGTCTGTTGTCTGTCTTTCTTCTTTCTCTTCTTTTGTCAATGGTGTTGTCAGTTGTCTGTCTTTCTTCTTTTTCTTCTTTTGCCAATGGTATTGTCAGTTGTCTGTCTTTCTTCTTTTTCTTCTTTTGTCAATGACATTGTCTGTTGTCTGTCTTTCTTCTTTCTCTTCTTTTGTCAATGGTATTGTCAGTTGTCTCTCTTTCTTTTTTCTCTTCTTTTGTCAATGGTATTGTCTGTTGTCTGTCTTTCTTCTTTCTCTTCTTTTGTCAATGGTATTGTCAGTTGTCTGTCTTTCTTCTTTCTCTTCTTTTGTCAATGGTATTGTCAGTTGTCTGTCTTTCTTCTTTCTCTTCTTTTGCCAATGGTATTGTCTGTTGTCTGTCTTTCTTTTTTCTCTCATTTTGTCAATAGCATTATCTGTTGTCTGTCTTTCTTCTTTCTCTTCTTTTGCCAATGGTATTGTCTGTTGTCTCTCTTTCTTCTTTCTCTTCTTTTGCCAATGGTATTGTCTGTTTTCTCTATTTCTTCTTTCTCTTCTATTTTCAATGATATTGTCTGGTCGTCTGTCTTTCTTCTTTTTCTTCTTTTGTCAATGGTATTGTCTGTTGTCTGTCTTACTTCTTTCTCTTCTTTTGTCAATGGTATTGTCAGTTGTCTGTCTTTCTTCTTTCTCTTCTTGTGTCAATGATATTGTCTGGTCGTCTGTCTTTCTTCTTTCTCTTCTTTTGTCAATGGTATTGTCTGTTGTCTGTCTTTCTTCTTTCTCTTCTTTTGTCAATGGTACTGTCTGTTGTCTGTCTTTCTTCTTTCTCTTCTTTTGTCAATGGTATTGTCTGTTGTCTGTCTTTCTTCTTTCTCTTCTTTTGTCAATGGTGTTGTCAGTTGTCTGTCTTTCTTCTTTTTCTTCTTTTGCCAATGGTATTGTCAGTTGTCTGTCTTTCTTCTTTTTCTTCTTTTGTCAATGACATTGTCTGTTGTCTGTCTTTCTTCTTTCTCTTCTTTTGTCAATGGTATTGTCAGTTGTCTGTCTTTCTTTTTTCTCTTCTTTTGTTAATGGCATTGTCTGTTGTCTGTCTTTCTTCTTTCTCTCCTTTTGTCAATAGTATTGTCTGTTGTCTGTCTTTCTTCTTTCTCTTCTTTTGTCAATGATATTGTCAGTTGTCTGTCTTTCTTCTTTTTCTTCTTTTGTCAATGGTATTGTCTGTTGTCTGTCTCTTCTTTTGCCAATGGTATTGTCTGTCGTCTGTCTTTCTTCTTTCTCTTCTTTTGTCAATGGTATTGTCTGTTGTCTGTCTTTCTTCTTTCTCTTCTCTTGCCAATGGTATTGTCTGTTGTCTGTCTTTCTTCTTTCTCTTCTTTTGCCAATGGTATTGTCTGTTGTATGTCTTTCTTCTTTCTCTCCTTTTGTCAATAGTATTGTCTGTTGTCTGTCTTTCTTCTTTCTCTTCTTTTGTCAATGGTATTGTCTGTTGTTTGTCTTTCTTCTTTCTCTTCTTTTGTCAATGGTATTGTCAGTTGTCTGTCTTTCTTCTTTTTCTTCTTTTGTCAATGGTATTGTCTGTCGTCTGTCTTTCTTCTTTCTCTTCTTTTGTCAATGGTATTGTCTGTTGTCTGTCTTTCTTCTTTCTCTTCTCTTGCCAATGGTATTGTCTGTTGTCTGTATTTCTTCTTTCTCTTCTTTTGTCAATGGTATTGTCAGTTGTCTGTCTTTCTTCATTTTCTTCTTTTGTCAATGGTATTGTCTGTTGTCTGTCTTTCTTCATTTTCTTCTTTTGTCAATGGTATTGTCTGTCGTCTGTCTTTCTTCTTTCTCTTCTTTTGTCAATGGTATTGTCTGTTGTCTGTCTTTCTTCTTTTTCTTCTTTTGCCAATGGTATTGTCAGTTGTCTGTCTTTCTTCTTTTTCTTCTTTTGTCAATGGTATTGTCTGTTGTCTGTCTTTCTTCTTTCTCTTCTTTTGTCAATAATATTGCCTGTTGTCTGTATTTCGTCTTTCTCTTCTTTTGTCAATGGTATTGTCTGCTGTCTGTCTTTCTTCTTTCTCTTCTTTTGCCAATGGTATTGTCTGTTGTCTGTAATTCTTCTTTTTCTTCTTTTGTCAATGGTATTGTCTGTTGTATGTCTTTCTTCTTTCTCTTCTTTTGTCAATTGTATTGTCTGTTGTCTGTCTTTCTTCTTTCTCTGCTTTTGTCAATAGTATTGTCTGTTGTCTGTCTTTCTTCTTTCTCTTCTTTTGTCAATTGTATTGTGTGTTGTCTGTCTTTCCTCTTTTTCTTCTTTTGTCAATTGTATTGTGTGTTGTCTGTCTTTCTTCTTTCTCTTCTTTTGCCAATGGTATTGTCTGTTGTCTGTCGATCTTCTTTCTCTTCTTTTGTCAATGGTATTGTCTGTTGTCTGTATTTCTTCTTTCTCTTCTTTTGTCAATGGTGTTGTCAGTTGTCTGTCTTTCCGCTTTTTCTTCTTTTGCCAATGGTATTGTCTGTTGTCTGTCTGTCCTCTTTTTCTTCTTTTGTCAATGACATTGTCTTTTGTCTGTCTTTCTTCTTTCTTTTCTTTTGTCAATGGTATTGTCAGTTGTCTGTCTTTCCTCTTTTTCTTCTTTTGTCAATGGTATTGTCTGTCGTCTGTCTTTCTTCTTTCTCTTCTTTTGTCAATGGTGTTGTCAGTTGTCTGTCTTTCATCTTTTTCTTCTTTTGCCAATGGTATTGTCTGTTGTCTGTCTTTCTTCTTTTTCTTCTTTTTTCAATGGTATTGTCTGTTGTCTGTCTTTCTTCTTTCTCTTCTTTTGTCAATGGTATTGTCTGTTGTCTGTCTTTCTTCTTTCTCTTCTTTTGTCAATGGTGTTGTCAGTTGTCTGTCTTTCTTCTTTTTCTTCTTTTGCCAATGGTATTGTCAGTTGTCTGTCTTTCTTCTTTTTCTTCTGTTGTCAATGACATTGTCTGTTGTCTGTCTTTCTTCTTTCTCTTGTTTTGTCAATGGTATTGTCTGTTGTCTGTAATTCTTATTTCTCTTCTTTTGTCAATGGTATTGTCAGTTGTCTGTCTTTCTTTTTTCTCTTCTTTTGTCAATGGTATTGTCTGTTGTCTGTCGTTCTTCTTTCTCTTCTTTTGTCAATGGTATTGTCTGTTGTCTGTTATTCTTCTTTCTCTTCTTTTGTCAATGGTATTGTCTGTTTTCTGTCTTTCTTCTTTTTCTTCTTTTGTCAATGGTATTGTCTGTTGTCTGTCTTTCTTCTTTCTCTTCTTTTGTCAATGGTCTTGTCAGTTGTCTGTCTTTCTTCTTTTTCTTCTTTTGTCAATGGTATTGTCAGTTGTCTGTCTTTCTTTTTTCTCTTCTTTTGTCAATGGTATTGTCTGTTGTCTGTCTTTCTTCTTTCTCTTCTTTTGTCAATGGTATTGTCTGTTGTCTGTCTTTCTTCTTTCTCTTCTTTTGTCAATGGTATTGTCTGTTGTCTGTCTTTCTTCTTTCTCTTCTTTTGTCAATGGTGTTGTCAGTTGTCTGTCTTTCTTCTTTTTCTTCTTTTGCCAATGGTATTGTCAGTTGTCTGTCTTTCTTCTTTTTCTTCTTTTGTCAATGACATTGTCTGTTGTCTGTCTTTCTTCTTTCTCTTCTTTTGTCAATGGTATTGTCAGTTGTCTGTCTTTCTTTTTTCTCTTCTTTTGTCAATGGCATTGTCTGTTGTCTGTCTTTCTTCTTTCTCTCCTTTTGTCAATAGTATTGTCTGTTGTCTGTCTTTCTTCTTTCTCTTCTTTTGTCAATGATATTGTCAGTTGTCTGTCTTTCTTCTTTTTCTTCTTTTGTCAATGGTATTGTCTGTTGTCTGTCTCTTCTTTTGCCAATGGTATTGTCTGTCGTCTGTCTTTCTTCTTTCTCTTCTTTTGTCAATGGTATTGTCTGTTGTCTGTCTTTCTTCTTTCTCTTCTCTTGCCAATGGTATTGTCTGTTGTCTGTCTTTCTTCTTTCTCTTCTTTTGCCAATGGTATTGTCTGTTGTCTGTCTTTCTTCTTTCTCTCCTTTTGTCAATAGTATTGTCTGTTGTCTGTCTTTCTTCTTTCTCTTCTTTTGTCAATGGTATTGTCTGTTGTTTGTCTTTCTTCTTTCTCTTCTTTTGTCAATGGTATTGTCAGTTGTCTGTCTTTCTTCTTTTTCTTCTTTTGTCAATGGTATTGTCTGTCGTCTGTCTTTCTTCTTTGTCTTCTTTTGTCAATGGTATTGTCTGTTGTCTGTCTTTCTTCTTTCTCTTCTCTTGCCAATGGTATTGTCTGTTGTCTGTATTTCTTCTTTCTCTTCTTTTGTCAATGGTATTGTCACTTGTCTGTCTTTCTTCATTTTCTTCTTTTGTCAATGGTATTGTCTGTTGTCTGTCTTTCTTCTTTCTCTTCTTTTGTCAATGGTATTGTCTGTTGTCTGTCTTTCTTCTTTTTCTTCTTTTGCCAATGGTATTGTCAGTTGTCTGTATTTCTTCTTTTTCTTCTTTTGTCAATGGTATTGTCTGTTGTCTGTCTTTCTTCTTTCTCTTCTTTTGTCAATAATATTGCCTGTTGTCTGTATTTCTTCTTTCTCTTCTTTTGTCAATGGTATTGTCTGCTGTCTGTCTTTCTTCTTTCTCTTCTTTTGTCAATGGTATTGTCTGCTGTCTGTCTTTCTTCTTTCTCTTCTTTTGCCAATGGTATTGTCTGTTGTCTGTAATTCTTCTTTTTCTTCTTTTGTCAATGGTATTGTCTGTTGTATGTCTTTCTTCTTTCTCTTCTGTTGTCAATTGTATTGTCTGTTGTCTGTCTTTCTTCTTTCTCTGCTTTTGTCAATAGTATTGTCTGTTGTCTGTCTTTCTTCTTTCTCTTCTTTTGTCAATTGTATTGTGTGTTGTCTGTCTTTCCTCTTTTTCTTCTTTTGTCAATTGTATTGTGTGTTGTCTGTCTTTCCTCTTTTTCTTCTTTTGTCAATGGTATTGTCTGTTGTCTGTCTTTCTTCTTTCTCTTCTTTTGCCAATGGTATTGTCTGTTGTCTGTCTATCTTCTTTCTCTTCTTTTGTCAATGGTATTGTCTGTTGTCTGTATTTCTTCTTTCTCTTCTTTTGTCAATGGTGTTGTCAGTTGTCTGTCTTTCCGCTTTTTCTTCTTTTGCCAATGGTATTGTCTGTTGTCTGTCTTTCCTCTTTTTCTTATTTTGTCAATGACATTGTCTTTTGTCTGTCTTTCTTCTTTCTTTTCTTTTGTCAATGGTATTGTAAGTTGTCTGTCTTTCCTCTTTTTCTTCTTTTGTCAATGGTATTGTCTGTCGTCTGTCTTTCTTCTTTCTCTTCTTTTGTCAATGGTGTTGTCAGTTGTCTGTCTTTCCTCTTTTTCTTCTTTTGCCAATGGTATTGTCTGTTGTCTGTCTTTCTTCTTTTTCTTCTTTTTTCAATGGTATTGTCTGTTGTCTGTCTTTCTTCTTTCTCTTCTTTTGTCAATGGTATTGTCTGTTGTCTGTCTTTCTTCTTTCTCTTCTTTTGTCAATGGTGTTGTCAGTTGTCTGTCTTTCTTCTTTTTCTTCTTTTGCCAATGGTATTGTCAGTTGTCTGTCTTTCTTCTTTTTCTTCTGTTGTCAATGACATTGTCTGTTGTCTGTCTTTCTTCTTTCTCTTGTTTTGTCAATGGTATTGTCTGTTGTCTGTAATTCTTATTTCTCTTCTTTTGTCAATGGTATTGTCAGTTGTCTGTCTTTCTTTTTTCTCTTCTTTTGTCAATGGTATTGTCTGTTGTCTGTCTTTCTTCTTTCTCTTCTTTTGTCAATGGTATTGTCTGTTGTCTGTTATTCTTCTTTCTCTTCTTTTGTCAATGGTATTGTCTGTTTTCTGTCTTTCTTCTTTTTCTTCTTTTGTCAATGGTATTGTCTGTTGTCTGTCTTTCTTCTTTCTCTTCTTTTGTCAATGGTCTTGTCAGTTGTCTGTCTTTCTTCTTTTTCTTCTTTTGCCAATGGTATTGTCAGTTGTCTGTCTTTCTTCTTTTTCTTCTTTTGTCAATGACATTGTCTGTTGTCTGTCTTTCTTCTTTCTCTTCTTTTGTCAATGGTATTGTCTGTTGTCTGTAATTCTTATTTCTCTTCTTTTGTCAATGGTGTTGTCAGTTGTCTGTCTTTCTTTTTTCTCTTCTTTTGTCAATGGTATTGTCTGTTGTCTGTCTTTCTTCTTTCTCTTCTTTTGTCATTGGTATTGTCTGTTGTCTGTCTTTCTTCTTTCTCTTCTTTTGTCAATGGTATTGTCTGTTGTCTGTCTTTCTTCTTTCTCTTCTTTTGTCAATGGTGTTGTCAGTTGTCTGTCTTTCTTCTTTTTCTTCTTTTGCCAATGGTATTGTCAGTTGTCTGTCTTTCTTCTTTTTCTTCTTTTGTCAATGACATTGTCTGTTGTCTGTCTTTCTTCTTTCTCTTCTTTTGTCAATGGTATTGTCAGTTGTCTCTCTTTCTTTTTTCTCTTCTTTTGTCAATGGTATTGTCTGTTGTCTGTCTTTCTTCTTTCTCTTCTTTTGTCAATGGTATTGTCAGTTGTCTGTCTTTCTTCTTTCTCTTCTTTTGTCAATGGTATTGTCAGTTGTCTGTCTTTCTTCTTTCTCTTCTTTTGCCAATGGTATTGTCTGTTGTCTGTCTTTCTTTTTTCTCTCATTTTGTCAATAGCATTATCTGTTGTCTGTCTTTCTTCTTTCTCTTCTTTTGCCAATGGTATTGTCTGTTGTCTCTCTTTCTTCTTTCTCTTCTTTTGCCAATGGTATTGTCTGTTTTCTGTATTTCTTCTTTCTCTTCTATTGTCAATGATATTGTCTGGTCGTCTGTCTTTCTTCTTTTTCTTCTTTTGTCAATGGTATTGTCTGTTGTCTGTCTTACTTCTTTCTCTTCTTTTGTCAATGGTATTGTCAGTTGTCTGTCTTTCTTCTTTCTCTTCTTGTGTCAATGATATTGTCTGGTCGTCTGTCTTTCTTCTTTCTCTTCTTTTGTCAATGGTATTGTCTGTTGTCTGTATTTCTTCTTTCTCTTCTTTTGCCAATGGTATTGTCTGTTGTCTGTTTTTCTTCTTTCTCTTCTTTTGCCAATGGTATTGTCAGTTGCCTGTCTTTCTTTTTTCTCTTCTTTTGTCAATGGTATTGTCTGTCGTCTGTATTTCTTCTTTCTCTTCTTTTGTCAATGGTATTGTCAGTTGTCTGTCTTTCTTCTTTTTCTTCTTTTGCCAATGGTATAGTCTGTTGTCTGTATTTCTTCTTTCTCTTCTTTTGTCAATGGTATTGTCTGTTGTCTGTCTTTCTTCTTTCTCTTCTTTTGCCAATGGTATTGTCTGTTGTCTGTCTTTCTTCTTTCTCTCCTTTTGTCAATAGTATTGTCTGTTGTCTGTCTTTCTTCTTTCTCTTCTTTTGCCAATGGTATTGTCTGTTGTCTGTCTTTCTTCTTTCTCTTCTTTTGCCAATGGTATTGTCTGTTTTCTGTATTACTTCTTTCTCTTCTTTTGTCAATGATATTGTCTGATCGTCTGTCTTTCTTCTTTTTCTTCTTTTGTCAATGATATTGTCAGTTGACTGTCTTTCTTCTTTTTCTTCTTTTGTCAATGGTATTGTCTGTTGTCTGTCTTTCTTCTTTCTCTTCTTTTGCCAATGGTATTGTCTGTTGTCTGTCTTTCTTCTTTCTCTCCCTTTGTCAATAGTATTGTCTGTTGTCTGTCTTTCTTCTTTCTCTTCTTTTGTCAATGATATTGTCAGTTGTCTGTCTTTCTTCTTTTTCTTCTTTTGTCAATGGTATTGTCTGTTGTCTGTCTCTTCTTTTGCCAATAGTATTGTCTGTCGTCTGTCTTTCTTCTTTCTCTTCTTTTGTCAATGGTATTGTCTGTTGTCTGTCTTTCTTCTTTCTCTTCTTTTGTCAATAGTATTGTCTGTTGTCTGTCTTTCTTCTTTCTCTTCTCTTGCCAATGGTATTGTCTGTTGTCTGTATTTCTTCTTTCTCTTCTTTTGTCAATGGTATTGTCAGTTGTGTCTTTCTTCTTTTTCTTCTTTTGTCAATGGTATTGTCTGTTGTCTGTCTTTCTTCTTCCTCTTCTTTTGTCAATGGTATTGTCTGTTGTCTGTCTTTCTTCTTTCTCTTCTTTTGTCAATGGTATTGTCTGTTGTCTGTCTTTCTTCTTTCTCTTCTTTTGTCAATGGTATTGTCTGCTGTCTGTCTTTCTTCTTTCTCTTCTTTTGTCAATGGTATTGTCTGTTGTCTGTCTTTCTTCTTTCTCTTCTTTTGTCAATAGTATTGTCTGTTGTCTGTCTTTCTTATTTCTCTTCTTTTGTCAATGGTATTGTCTGTTGTCTGTCTTTCTTCTTTCTCTTCTTTTGTCAATGGTATTGTCTGTTGTCTGTCGTTCTTCTTTCTCTTCTTTTGTCAATGGTGTTGTCAGTTGTCTGTCTTTCTTCTTTTTCTTCTTTTGCCAATGATATTGTCAGTTGTCTGTCTTTCTTCTTTTTCTTCTTTTGTCAATGACATTGTCTGTTGTCTGTCTTTCTTCTTTCTCTTCTTTTGTCAATGGTATTGTCTGTCGTCTGTCTTTCTTCTTTCTCTTCTTTTGCCAATGGTATTGTCAGTTGTCTGTCGTTCTTCTTTCTCTTCTTTTGCCAATGGTATTGTCAGTTGTCTGTCTTTCTTCTTTCTCTTCTTTTGCCAATGGTATTGTCAGTTGTCTGTCATTCTTCTTTCTCTTCTTGTGTCAATGATATTGTCTGGTCGTCTGTCTTTCTTCTTTCTCTTCTTTTGTCAATGGTATTGTCTGTTGTCTGTATTTCTTCTTTCTCTTCTTTTGCCAATGGTATTGTCTGTTGTCTGTTTTTCTTCTTTCTCTTCTTTTGCCAATGGTATTGTCAGTTGTCTGTCTTTCTTTTTTCTCTTCTTTTGTCAATGGTATTGTCTGTCGTCTGTATTTCTTCTTTCTCTTCTTTTGTCAATGGTATTGTCAGTTGTCTGTCTTTCTTCTTTTTCTTCTTTTGCCAATGGTATAGTCTGTTGTCTGTATTTCTTCTTTCTCTTCTTTTGTCAATGGTATTGTCTGTTGTCTGTCTTTCTTCTTTCTCTTCTTTTGCCAATGGTATTGTCTGTTGTCTGTCTTTCTTCTTTCTCTCCTTTTGTCAATAGTATTGTCTGTTGTCTGTCTTTCTTCTTTCTCTTCTTTTGCCAATGGTATTGTCTGTTGTCTGTCTTTCTTCTTTCTCTTCTTTTGCCAATGGTATTGTCTGTTTTCTGTATTACTTCTTTCTCTTCTTTTGTCAATGATATTGTCTGATCGTCTGTCTTTCTTCTTTTTCTTCTTTTGTCAATGACATTGTCTGTTGTCTGTCTTTCTTCTTTCTCTTCTTTTGTCAATGGTATTGTCTGTCGTCTGTCTTTCTTCTTTTTCTTCTTTTGCCAATGGTATTGTCTGTTGTCTGTCTTTCTTCTTTCTCTTCTTTTGCCAATGGTATTGTCAGTTGTCTGTCTTTCTTCTTTCTCTTCTTTTGCCAATGGTATTGTCAGTTGTCTGTCTTTCTTCTTTTTCTTCTTTTGTCAATGGTATTGTCTGTTGTCTGTCTTTCTTCTTTCTCTTCTTTTGTCAATGGTATTGTCAGTTGTCTGTCTTTCTTTTTTCTCTTCTTTTGTCAATGTATTGTCTGTTGTCTGTCTTTCTTCTTTCTCTTCTTTTGTCAATGGTATTGTCTGTTGTCTCTCTTTCTTCTTTCTCTTGTTTTGTCAATGGTATTGTGTGTTGTCTGTCTTTCTTCTTTTTCTTCTTTTGTCAATGGTATTGTCTGTTGTCTGTCTTTCTTCTTTCTCTTCTTTTGTCAATGGTATTGTCTGTTGTCTGTCTTTCTTCTTTCTCTTCTTTTGTCAATGGTGTTGTCAGTTGTCTGTCTTTCTTCTTTCTCTTCTTTTGCCAATGGTATTGTCTGTTGTCTGGAATTCTTCTTTCTCTTCTTTTGTCAATGGTATTGTCTGTTGTCTGTTTTTCTTCTTTCTCTTCTTTTGTCAATGGTATTGTCTGTTGTCTGTCTTTCTTCTTTCTCTTCTTTTGTCAATGGTATTGTCTGTTGTCTGTCTTTCTTCTTTCTCTTCTTTTGTCAATGGTATTGTCAGTTGTCTGTCTTTCTTCTTTTTCTTCTTTTGTCAATGGTATTGTCTGTCGTCTGTCTTTCTTCTTTCTGTTCTTTTGTCAATGGTATTGTCTGTTGTCTGTCTTTCTTCTTTCTCTTCTTTTGTCAATGGTATTGTCTGCTGTCTGTCTTTCTTCTTTCTCTTCTTTTGTCAATGGTATTGTCTGTTGTCTCTCTTTCTTCTTTCTCTTCTTTTGTCAATAGTATTGTCTGTTGTCTGTCTTTCTTCTTTCTCTTCTTTTTTCAATTGTATTGTGTGTTGTCTGTCTTTCCTCTTTTTCTACTTTTGCCAATGGTATTGTCTGTTGTCTGTATTTCTTCTTTCTCTTCTTTTGTCAATGGTATTGTCTGTTGTCTGTCTTTCTTCTTTTTCTTCTTTTGTCAATAGTATTGTCTGTTGTCTGTCTTTCTTCTTTCTCTTCTTTTGTCAATTGTATTGTCAGTTGTATGTCTTTCTTCTTTCTCTTCTTTTGTCAATGGTATTGTCTGTCGTCTGTCTTTCTTCTTTCTCTTGTTTTGTCAATGGTATTGTCTGTTGTCTGTCTTTCTTCTTTTTCTTCTTTTGTCAATGGTATTGTCTGGTCGTCTGTCTTTCTTCTTTCTCTTCTTTTGCCAATGGTATTGTCTGTTGTCTGTAATTCTTCTTTTTCTTCTTTTGTCAATGGTATTGTCTGTTGTATGTCTTTCTTCTTTCTCTTCTTTTGTCAATGGTATTGTCTGTTGTCAGTCTTTCTTCTTTCTCTTCTTTTGTCAATGGTATTATCTGTTGTCTGTATTTCTTCTTTCTCTTCTTTTGTCAATGGTGTTGTCAGTTGTCTGTCTTTCCTCTTTTTCTTCTTTTGCCAATGGTATTGTCTGTTGTCTGTCTTTCCTCTTTTTCTTCTTTTGTCAATGACATTGTCTGTTGTCTGTTTTTCTTCTTTCTCTTCTTTTGCCAATGGTATTGTCAGTTGTCTGTCTTTCCTCTTTTTCTTCTTTTGTCAATGGTATTGTCTGTCGTCTGTCTTTCTTCTTTCTCTTCTTTTGTCAATGGTATTGTCTGTTGTCTGTCTTTCTTCTTTCTCTTCTTTTGTCAATGGTATTGTCTGTTGTCTGTCTTTCTTCTTTCTCTTCTTTTGTCAATGGTGTTGTCAGTTGTCTGTCTTTTTTCTTTTTCTTCTTTTGCCAATGGTATTGTCAGTTGTCTGTCTTTCTTCTTTTTCTTCTTTTGTCAATGACATTGTCTGTTGTCTGCCTTTCTTCTTTCTCTTCTTTTGTCAATGGTATTGTCTGTTGTCTGTAATTCTTATTTCTCTTCTTTTGTCAATGGTATTGTCAGTTGTCTGTCTTTCTTTTTTCTCTTATTTTGTCAATGTATTGTCTGTTGTCTGTCTTTCTTCTTTCTCTTCTTTTGTCAATGGTATTGTCTGTTGTCTCTCTTTCTTCTTTCTCTTGTTTTGTCAATGGTATTGTGTGTTGTCTGTCTTTCTTCTTTTTCTTCTTTTGTCAATGGTATTGTCTGTTGTCTGTCTTTCTTCTTTCTCTTCTTTTGTCAATGGTATTGTCTGTTGTCTGTCTTTCTTCTTTCTCTTCTTTTGTCAATGGTGTTGTCAGTTGTCTGTCTTTCTTCTTTTTCTTCTTTTGCCAATGGTATTGTCAGTTGTCTGTCTTTCTTCTTTTTCTTCTTTTGTCAATGACATTTTCTGTTGTCTGTCTTTCTTCTTTCTCTTCTTTTGTCAATGGTATTGTCTGCTGTCTGTAATTCTTATTTCTCTTCTTTTATCAATGGTATTGTCAGTTGTCTGTCTTTCTTTTTTCTCTTCTTTTGTCAATGGTATTGTCTGTTGTCTGTCTTTCTTCTTTCTCTTCTTTTGTCAATGGTACTGTCTGTTGTCTGTCTTTCTTCTTTCTCTTCTTTTGTCAATGGTATTGTCTGTTGTCTGTCTTTCTTCTTTCTCTTCTTTTGTCAATGGTGTTGTCAGTTGTCTGTCTTTCTTCTTTCTCTTCTTTTGTCAATGGTGTTGTCAGTTGTCTGTCTTTCTTCTTTCTCTTCTTTTGTCAATGGTATTGTCAGTTGTCTGTCTTTCTTTTTTCTCTTCTTTTGTTAATGGCATTGTCTGTTGTCTGTCTTTCTTTTTTCTCTCCTTTTGTCAATAGTATTGTCTGTTGTCTCTCTTTCTTCTTTCTCTTGTTTTGTCAATGGTATTGTGTGTTGTCTGTCTTTCTTCTTTTTCTTCTTTTGTCAATGGTATTGTCTGTTGTCTGTCTTTCTTCTTTCTCTTCTTTTGTCAATGGTATTGTCTGTTGTCTGTCTTTCTTCTTTCTCTTCTTTTGTCAATGGTGTTGTCAGTTGTCTGTCTTTCTTCTTTCTCTTCTTTTGCCAATGGTATTGTCTGTTGTCTGGAATTCTTCTTTCTCTTCTTTTGTCAATGGTATTGTCTGTTGTCTGTTTTTCTTCTTTCTCTTCTTTTGTCAATGGTATTGTCTGTTGTCTGTCTTTCTTCTTTCTCTTCTTTTGTCAATGGTATTGTCTGTTGTCTGTCTTTCTTCTTTCTCTTCTTTTGTCAATGGTATTGTCAGTTGTCTGTCTTTCTTCTTTTTCTTCTTTTGTCAATGGTATTGTCTGTCGTCTGTCTTTCTTCTTTCTGTTCTTTTGTCAATGGTATTGTCTGTTGTCTGTCTTTCTTCTTTCTCTTCTTTTGTCAATGGTATTGTCTGCTGTCTGTCTTTCTTCTTTCTCTTCTTTTGTCAATGGTATTGTCTGTTGTCTCTCTTTCTTCTTACTCTTCTTTTGTCAATAGTATTGTCTGTTGTCTGTCTTTCTTCTTTCTCTTCTTTTTTCAATTGTATTGTGTGTTGTCTGTCTTTCCTCTTTTTCTACTTTTGCCAATGGTATTGTCTGTTGTCTGTATTTCTTCTTTCTCTTCTTTTGTCAATGGTATTGTCTGTTGTCTGTCTTTCTTCTTTTTCTTCTTTTGTCAATAGTATTGTCTGTTGTCTGTCTTTCTTCTTTCTCTTCTTTTGTCAATTGTATTGTCAGTTGTATGTCTTTCTTCTTTCTCTTCTTTTGTCAATGGTATTGTCTGTCGTCTGTCTTTCTTCTTTCTCTTGTTTTGTCAATGGTATTGTCTGTTGTCTGTCTTTCTTCTTTTTCTTCTTTTGTCAATGGTATTGTCTGGTCGTCTGTCTTTCTTCTTTCTCTTCTTTTGCCAATGGTATTGTCTGTTGTCTGTAATTCTTCTTTTTCTTCTTTTGTCAATGGTATTGTCTGTTGTATGTCTTTCTTCTTTCTCTTCTTTTGTCAATGGTATTGTCTGTTGTCAGTCTTTCTTCTTTCTCTTCTTTTGTCAATGGTATTATCTGTTGTCTGTATTTCTTCTTTCTCTTCTTTTGTCAATGGTGTTGTCAGTTGTCTGTCTTTCCTCTTTTTCTTCTTTTGCCAATGGTATTGTCTGTTGTCTGTCTTTCCTCTTTTTCTTCTTTTGTCAATGACATTGTCTGTTGTCTGTTTTTCTTCTTTCTCTTCTTTTGCCAATGGTATTGTCAGTTGTCTGTCTTTCCTCTTTTTCTTCTTTTGTCAATGGTATTGTCTGTCGTCTGTCTTTCTTCTTTCTCTTCTTTTGTCAATGGTATTGTCTGTTGTCTGTCTTTCTTCTTTCTCTTCTTTTGTCAATGGTATTGTCTGTTGTCTGTCTTTCTTCTTTCTCTTCTTTTGTCAATGGTGTTGTCAGTTGTCTGTCTTTTTTCTTTTTCTTCTTTTGCCAATGGTATTGTCAGTTGTCTGTCTTTCTTCTTTTTCTTCTTTTGTCAATGACATTGTCTGTTGTCTGCCTTTCTTCTTTCTCTTCTTTTGTCAATGGTATTGTCTGTTGTCTGTAATTCTTATTTCTCTTCTTTTGTCAATGGTATTGTCAGTTGTCTGTCTTTCTTTTTTCTCTTATTTTGTCAATGTATTGTCTGTTGTCTGTCTTTCTTCTTTCTCTTCTTTTGTCAATGGTATTGTCTGTTGTCTCTCTTTCTTCTTTCTCTTGTTTTGTCAATGGTATTGTGTGTTGTCTGTCTTTCTTCTTTTTCTTCTTTTGTCAATGGTATTGTCTGTTGTCTGTCTTTCTTCTTTCTCTTCTTTTGTCAATGGTATTGTCTGTTGTCTGTCTTTCTTCTTTCTCTTCTTTTGTCAATGGTGTTGTCAGTTGTCTGTCTTTCTTCTTTTTCTTCTTTTGCCAATGGTATTGTCAGTTGTCTGTCTTTCTTCTTTTTCTTCTTTTGTCAATGACATTGTCTGTTGTCTGTCTTTCTTCTTTCTCTTCTTTTGTCAATGGTATTGTCTGCTGTCTGTAATTCTTATTTCTCTTCTTTTATCAATGGTATTGTCAGTTGTCTGTCTTTCTTTTTTCTCTTCTTTTGTCAATGGTATTGTCTGTTGTCTGTCTTTCTTCTTTCTCTTCTTTTGTCAATGGTACTGTCTGTTGTCTGTCTTTCTTCTTTCTCTTCTTTTGTCAATGGTATTGTCTGTTGTCTGTCTTTCTTCTTTCTCTTCTTTTGTCAATGGTGTTGTCAGTTGTCTGTCTTTCTTCTTTCTCTTCTTTTGTCAATGGTGTTGTCAGTTGTCTGTCTTTCTTCTTTCTCTTCTTTTGTCAATGGTATTGTCAGTTGTCTGTCTTTCTTTTTTCTCTTCTTTTGTTAATGGCATTGTCTGTTGTCTGTCTTTCTTCTTTCTCTCCTTTTGTCAATAGTATTGTCTGTTGTCTGTCTTTCTTCTTTCTCTTCTTTTGTCAATGATATTGTCAGTTGTCTGTCTTTCTTCTTTTTCTTCTTTTGTCAATGGTATTGTCTGTTGTCTGTCTCTTCTTTTGCCAATGGTATTGTCTGTCGTCTGTCTTTCTTCTTTCTCTTCTTTTGTCAATGGTATTGTCTGTTGTCTGTCTTTCTTCTTTCTCTTCTCTTGCCAATGGTATTGTCTGTTGTCTGTCTTTCTTCTTTCTCTTCTTTTGCCAATGGTATTGTCTGTTGTCTGTCTTTCTTCTTTCTCTTCTTTTGTCAATGGTATTGTCTGTTGTTTGTCTTTCTTCTTTCTCTTCTTTTGTCAATGGTATTGTCAGTTGTCTGTCTTTCTTCTTTTTCTTCTTTTGTCAATGGTATTGTCTGTCGTCTGTCTTTCTTCTTTCTCTTCTTTTGTCAATGGTATTGTCTGTTGTCTGTCTTTCTTCTTTCTCTTCTCTTGCCAATGGTATTGTCTGTTGTCTGTATTTCTTCTTTCTCTTCTTTTGTCAATGGTATTGTCAGTTGTCTGTCTTTCTTCATTTTCTTCTTTTGTCAATGGTATTGTCTGTTGTCTGTCTTTCTTCATTTTCTTCTTTTGTCAATGGTATTGTCTGTTGTCTGTCTTTCTTCTTTCTCTTCTTTTGTCAATGGTATTGTCTGTTGTCTGTCTTTCTTCTTTTTCTTCTTTTGCCAATGGTATTGTCAGTTGTCTGTCTTTCTTCTTTTTCTTCTTTTGTCAATGGTATTGTCTGTTGTCTGTCTTTCTTCTTTCTCTTCTTTTGTCAATAATATTGCCTGTTGTCTGTATTTCTTCTTTCTCTTCTTTTGTCAATGGTATTGTCTGCTGTCTGTCTTTCTTCTTTCTCTTCTTTTGCCAATGGTATTGTCTGTTGTCTGTAATTCTTCTTTTTCTTCTTTTGTCAATGGTATTGTCTGTTGTATGTCTTTCTTCTTTCTCTTCTTTTGTCAATTGTATTGTCTGTTGTCTGTCTTTCTTCTTTCTCTGCTTTTGTCAATAGTATTGTCTGTTGTCTGTCTTTCTTCTTTCTCTTCTTTTGTCAATTGTATTGTGTGTTGTCTTTCTTTCCTCTTTTTCTTCTTTTGTCAATTGTATTGTGTGTTGTCTGTCTGTCTTCTTTCTCTTCTTTTGCCAATGGTATTTTCTGTTGTCTGTCGATCTTCTTTCTCTTCTTTTGTCAATGGTATTGTCTGTTGTCTGTATTTCTTCTTTCTCTTCTTTTGTCAATGGTGTTGTCAGTTGTCTGTCTTTCCGCTTTTTCTTCTTTTTGGCCAATGGTATTGTCTGTTGTCTGTCTGTCCTCTTTTTCTTCTTTTGTCAATGACATTGTCTTTTGTCTGTCTTTCTTCTTTCTTTTCTTTTGTCAATGGTATTGTCAGTTGTCTGTCTTTCCTCTTTTTCTTCTTTTGTCAATGGTATTGTCTGTCGTCTGTCTTTCTTCTTTCTCTTCTTTTGTCAATGGTGTTGTCAGTTGTCTGTCTTTCATCTTTTTCTTCTTTTGCCAATGGTATTGTCTGTTGTCTGTCTTTCTTCTTTTTCTTCTTTTTTCAATGGTATTGTCTGTTGTCTGTCTTTCTTCTTTCTCTTCTTTTGTCAATGGTATTGTCTGTTGTCTGTCTTTCTTCTTTCTCTTCTTTTGTCAATGGTGTTGTCAGTTGTCTGTCTTTCTTCTTTTTCTTCTTTTGCCAATGGTATTGTCAGTTGTCTGTCTTTCTTCTTTTTCTTCTGTTGTCAATGACATTGTCTGTTGTCTGTCTTTCTTCTTTCTCTTGTTTTGTCAATGGTATTGTCTGTTGTCTGTAATTCTTATTTCTCTTCTTTTGTCAATGGTATTGTCAGTTGTCTGTCTTTCTTTTTTCTCTTCTTTTGTCAATGGTATTGTCTGTTGTCTGTCGTTCTTCTTTCTCTTCTTTTGTCAATGGTATTGTCTGTTGTCTGTTATTCTTCTTTCTCTTCTTTTGTCAATGGTATTGTCTGTTTTCTGTCTTTCTTCTTTTTCTTCTTTTGTCAATGGTATTGTCTGTTGTCTGTCTTTCTTCTTTCTCTTCTTTTGTCAATGGTCTTGTCAGTTGTCTGTCTTTCTTCTTTTTCTTCTTTTGTCAATGGTATTGTCAGTTGTCTGTCTTTCTTTTTTCTCTTCTTTTGTCAATGGTATTGTCTGTTGTCTGTCTTTCTTCTTTCTCTTCTTTTGTCAATGGTATTGTCTGTTGTCTGTCTTTCTTCTTTCTCTTCTTTTGTCAATGGTATTGTCTGTTGTCTGTCTTTCTTCTTTCTCTTCTTTTGTCAATGGTGTTGTCAGTTGTCTGTCTTTCTTCTTTTTCTTCTTTTGCCAATGGTATTGTCAGTTGTCTGTCTTTCTTCTTTTTCTTCTTTTGTCAATGACATTGTCTGTTGTCTGTCTTTCTTCTTTCTCTTCTTTTGTCAATGGTATTGTCAGTTGTCTGTCTTTCTTTTTTCTCTTCTTTTGTCAATGGCATTGTCTGTTGTCTGTCTTTCTTCTTTCTCTCCTTTTGTCAATAGTATTGTCTGTTGTCTGTCTTTCTTCTTTCTCTTCTTTTGTCAATGATATTGTCAGTTGTCTGTCTTTCTTCTTTTTCTTCTTTTGTCAATGGTATTGTCTGTTGTCTGTCTCTTCTTTTGCCAATGGTATTGTCTGTCGTGTGTCTTTCTTCTTTCTCTTCTTTTGTCAATGGTATTGTCTGTTGTCTGTCTTTCTTCTTTCTCTTCTCTTGCCAATGATATTGTCTGTTGTCTGTCTTTCTTCTTTCTCTTCTTTTGCCAATGGTATTGTCTGTTGTCTGTCTTTCTTCTTTCTCTCCTTTTGTCAATAGTATTGTCTGTTGTCTGTCTTTCTTCTTTCTCTTCTTTTGTCAATGGTATTGTCTGTTGTTTGTCTTTCTTCTTTCTCTTCTTTTGTCAATGGTATTGTCAGTTGTCTGTCTTTCTTCTTTTTCTTCTTTTGTCAATGGTATTGTCTGTCGTCTGTCTTTTTTCTTTGTCTTCTTTTGTCAATGGTATTGTCTGTTGTCTGTCTTTCTTCTTTCTCTTCTCTTGCCAATGGTATTGTCTGTTGTCTGTATTTCTTCTTTCTCTTCTTTTGTCAATGGTATTGTCACTTGTCTGTCTTTCTTCATTTTCTTCTTTTGTCAATGGTATTGTCTGTTGTCTGTCTTTCTTCTTTCTCTTCTTTTGTCAATGGTATTGTCTGTTGTCTGTCTTTCTTCTTTTTCTTCTTTTGCCAATGGTATTGTCAGTTGTCTGTATTTCTTCTTTTTCTTCTTTTGTCAATGGTATTGTCTGTTGTCTGTCTTTCTTCTTTCTCTTCTTTTGTCAATAATATTGCCTGTTGTCTGTATTTCTTCTTTCTCTTCTTTTGTCAATGGTATTGTCTGCTGTCTGTCTTTCTTCTTTCTCTTCTTGTGTCAATGGTATTGTCTGCTGTCTGTCTTTCTTCTTTCTCTTCTTTTGCCAATGGTATTGTCTGTTGTCTGTAATTCTTCTTTTTCTTCTTTTGTCAATGGTATTGTCTGTTGTATGTCTTTCTTCTTTCTCTTCTGTTGTCAATTGTATTGTCTGTTGTCTGTCTTTCTTCTTTCTCTGCTTTTGTCAATAGTATTGTCTGTTGTCTGTCTTTCTTCTTTCTCTTCTTTTGTCAATTGTATTGTGTGTTGTCTGTCTTTCCTCTTTTTCTTCTTTTGTCAATTGTATTGTGTGTTGTCTGTCTTTCCTCTTTTTCTTCTTTTGTCAATGGTATTGTCTGTTGTCTGTCTTTCTTCTTTCTCTTCTTTTGCCAATGGTATTGTCTGTTGTCTGTCTATCTTCTTTCTCTTCTTTTGTCAATGGTATTGTCTGTTGTCTGTATTTCTTCTTTCTCTTCTTTTGTCAATGGTGTTGTCAGTTGTCTGTCTTTCCGCTTTTTCTTCTTTTGCCAATGGTATTGTCTGTTGTCTGTCTTTCCTCTTTTTCTTATTTTGTCAATGACATTGTCTTTTGTCTGTCTTTCTTCTTTCTTTTCTTTTGTCAATGGTATTGTAAGTTGTCTGTCTTTCCTCTTTTTCTTCTTTTGTCAATGGTATTGTCTGTCGTCTGTCTTTCTTCTTTCTCTTCTTTTGTCAATGGTGTTGTCAGTTGTCTGTCTTTCCTCTTTTTCTTCTTTTGCCAATGGTATTGTCTGTTGTCTGTCTTTCTTCTTTTTCTTCTTTTTTCAATGGTATTGTCTGTTGTCTGTCTTTCTTCTTTCTCTTCTTTTGTCAATGGTATTGTCTGTTGTCTGTCTTTCTTCTTTCTCTTCTTTTGTCAATGGTGTTGTCAGTTGTCTGTCTTTCTTCTTTTTCTTCTTTTGCCAATGGTATTGTCAGTTGTCTGTCTTTCTTCTTTTTCTTCTGTTGTCAATGACATTGTCTGTTGTCTGTCTTTCTTCTTTCTCTTGTTTTGTCAATGGTATTGTCTGTTGTCTGTAATTCTTATTTCTCTTCTTTTGTCAATGGTATTGTCAGTTGTCTGTCTTTCTTTTTTCTCTTCTTTTGTCAATGGTATTGTCTGTTGTCTGTCTTTCTTCTTTCTCTTCTTTTGTCAATGGTATTGTCTGTTGTCTGTTATTCTTCTTTCTCTTCTTTTGTCAATGGTATTGTCTGTTTTCTGTCTTTCTTCTTTTTCTTCTTTTGTCAATGGTATTGTCTGTTGTCTGTCTTTCTTCTTTCTCTTCTTTTGTCAATGGTCTTGTCAGTTGTCTGTCTTTCTTCTTTTTCTTCTTTTGCCAATGGTATTGTCAGTTGTCTGTCTTTCTTCTTTTTCTTCTTTTGTCAATGACATTGTCTGTTGTCTGTCTTTCTTCTTTCTCTTCTTTTGTCAATGGTATTGTCTGTTGTCTGTAATTCTTATTTCTCTTCTTTTGTCAATGGTGTTGTCAGTTGTCTGTCTTTCTTTTTTCTCTTCTTTTGTCAATGGTATTGTCTGTTGTCTGTCTTTCTTCTTTCTCTTCTTTTGTCAATGGTATTGTCTGTTGTCTGTCTTTCTTCTTTCTCTTCTTTTGTCAATGGTATTGTCTGTTGTCTGTCTTTCTTCTTTCTCTTCTGTTGTCAATGGTGTTGTCAGTTGTCTGTCTTTCTTCTTTTTCTTCTTTTGCCAATGGTATTGTCAGTTGTCTGTCTTTCTTCTTTTTCTTCTTTTGTCAATGACATTGTCTGTTGTCTGTCTTTCTTCTTTCTCTTCTTTTGTCAATGGTATTGTCAGTTGTCTCTCTTTCTTTTTTCTCTTCTTTTGTCAATGGTATTGTCTGTTGTCTGTCTTTCTTCTTTCTCTTCTTTTGTCAATGGTATTGTCAGTTGTCTGTCTTTCTTCTTTCTCTTCTTTTGTCAATGGTATTGTCAGTTGTCTGTCTTTCTTCTTTCTCTTCTTTTGCCAATGGTATTGTCTGTTGTCTGTCTTTCTTTTTTCTCTCATTTTGTCAATAGCATTATCTGTTGTCTGTCTTTCTTCTTTCTCTTCTTTTGCCAATGGTATTGTCTGTTGTCTCTCTTTCTTCTTTCTCTTCTTTTGCCAATGGTATTGTCTGTTTTCTGTATTTCTTCTTTCTCTTCTATTGTCAATGATATTGTCTGGTCGTCTGTCTTTCTTCTTTTTCTTCTTTTGTCAATGGTATTGTCTGTTGTCTGTCTTACTTCTTTCTCTTCTTTTGTCAATGGTATTGTCAGTTGTCTGTCTTTCTTCTTTCTCTTCTTGTGTCAATGATATTGTCTGGTCGTCTGTCTTTCTTCTTTCTCTTCTTTTGTCAATGGTCTTGTCAGTTGTCTGTCTTTCTTCTTTTTCTTCTTTTGTCAATGGTATTGTCAGTTGTCTGTCTTTCTTTTTTCTCTTCTTTTGTCAATGGTATTGTCTGTTGTCTGTCTTTCTTCTTTCTCTTCTTTTGTCAATGGTATTGTCTGTTGTCTGTCTTTCTTCTTTCTCTTCTTTTGTCAATGGTATTGTCTGTTGTCTGTCTTTCTTCTTTCTCTTCTTTTGTCAATGGTGTTGTCAGTTGTCTGTCTTTCTTCTTTTTCTTCTTTTGCCAATGGTATTGTCAGTTGTCTGTCTTTCTTCTTTTTCTTCTTTTGTCAATGACATTGTCTGTTGTCTGTCTTTCTTCTTTCTCTTCTTTTGTCAATGGTATTGTCAGTTGTCTGTCTTTCTTTTTTCTCTTCTTTTGTCAATGGCATTGTCTGTTGTCTGTCTTTCTTCTTTCTCTCCTTTTGTCAATAGTATTGTCTGTTGTCTGTCTTTCTTCTTTCTCTTCTTTTGTCAATGATATTGTCAGTTGTCTGTCTTTCTTCTTTTTCTTCTTTTGTCAATGGTATTGTCTGTTGTCTGTCTCTTCTTTTGCCAATGGTATTGTCTGTCGTCTGTCTTTCTTCTTTCTCTTCTTTTGTCAATGGTATTGTCTGTTGTCTGTCTTTCTTCTTTCTCTTCTCTTGCCAATGATATTGTCTGTTGTCTGTCTTTCTTCTTTCTCTTCTTTTGCCAATGGTATTGTCTGTTGTCTGTCTTTCTTCTTTCTCTCCTTTTGTCAATAGTATTGTCTGTTGTCTGTCTTTCTTCTTTCTCTTCTTTTGTCAATGGTATTGTCTGTTGTTTGTCTTTCTTCTTTCTCTTCTTTTGTCAATGGTATTGTCAGTTGTCTGTCTTTCTTCTTTTTCTTCTTTTGTCAATGGTATTGTCTGTCGTCTGTCTTTTTTCTTTGTCTTCTTTTGTCAATGGTATTGTCTGTTGTCTGTCTTTCTTCTTTCTCTTCTCTTGCCAATGGTATTGTCTGTTGTCTGTATTTCTTCTTTCTCTTCTTTTGTCAATGGTATTGTCACTTGTCTGTCTTTCTTCATTTTCTTCTTTTGTCAATGGTATTGTCTGTTGTCTGTCTTTCTTCTTTCTCTTCTTTTGTCAATGGTATTGTCTGTTGTCTGTCTTTCTTCTTTTTCTTCTTTTGCCAATGGTATTGTCAGTTGTCTGTATTTCTTCTTTTTCTTCTTTTGTCAATGGTATTGTCTGTTGTCTGTCTTTCTTCTTTCTCTTCTTTTGTCAATAATATTGCCTGTTGTCTGTATTTCTTCTTTCTCTTCTTTTGTCAATGGTATTGTCTGCTGTCTGTCTTTCTTCTTTCTCTTCTTGTGTCAATGGTATTGTCTGCTGTCTGTCTTTCTTCTTTCTCTTCTTTTGCCAATGGTATTGTCTGTTGTCTGTAATTCTTCTTTTTCTTCTTTTGTCAATGGTATTGTCTGTTGTATGTCTTTCTTCTTTCTCTTCTGTTGTCAATTGTATTGTCTGTTGTCTGTCTTTCTTCTTTCTCTGCTTTTGTCAATAGTATTGTCTGTTGTCTGTCTTTCTTCTTTCTCTTCTTTTGTCAATTGTATTGTGTGTTGTCTGTCTTTCCTCTTTTTCTTCTTTTGTCAATTGTATTGTGTGTTGTCTGTCTTTCCTCTTTTTCTTCTTTTGTCAATGGTATTGTCTGTTGTCTGTCTTTCTTCTTTCTCTTCTTTTGCCAATGGTATTGTCTGTTGTCTGTCTATCTTCTTTCTCTTCTTTTGTCAATGGTATTGTCTGTTGTCTGTATTTCTTCTTTCTCTTCTTTTGTCAATGGTGTTGTCAGTTGTCTGTCTTTCCGCTTTTTCTTCTTTTGCCAATGGTATTGTCTGTTGTCTGTCTTTCCTCTTTTTCTTATTTTGTCAATGACATTGTCTTTTGTCTGTCTTTCTTCTTTCTTTTCTTTTGTCAATGGTATTGTAAGTTGTCTGTCTTTCCTCTTTTTCTTCTTTTGTCAATGGTATTGTCTGTCGTCTGTCTTTCTTCTTTCTCTTCTTTTGTCAATGGTGTTGTCAGTTGTCTGTCTTTCCTCTTTTTCTTCTTTTGCCAATGGTATTGTCTGTTGTCTGTCTTTCTTCTTTTTCTTCTTTTTTCAATGGTATTGTCTGTTGTCTGTCTTTCTTCTTTCTCTTCTTTTGTCAATGGTATTGTCTGTTGTCTGTCTTTCTTCTTTCTCTTCTTTTGTCAATGGTGTTGTCAGTTGTCTGTCTTTCTTCTTTTTCTTCTTTTGCCAATGGTATTGTCAGTTGTCTGTCTTTCTTCTTTTTCTTCTGTTGTCAATGACATTGTCTGTTGTCTGTCTTTCTTCTTTCTCTTGTTTTGTCAATGGTATTGTCTGTTGTCTGTAATTCTTATTTCTCTTCTTTTGTCAATGGTATTGTCAGTTGTCTGTCTTTCTTTTTTCTCTTCTTTTGTCAATGGTATTGTCTGTTGTCTGTCTTTCTTCTTTCTCTTCTTTTGTCAATGGTATTGTCTGTTGTCTGTTATTCTTCTTTCTCTTCTTTTGTCAATGGTATTGTCTGTTTTCTGTCTTTCTTCTTTTTCTTCTTTTGTCAATGGTATTGTCTGTTGTCTGTCTTTCTTCTTTCTCTTCTTTTGTCAATGGTCTTGTCAGTTGTCTGTCTTTCTTCTTTTTCTTCTTTTGCCAATGGTATTGTCAGTTGTCTGTCTTTCTTCTTTTTCTTCTTTTGTCAATGACATTGTCTGTTGTCTGTCTTTCTTCTTTCTCTTCTTTTGTCAATGGTATTGTCTGTTGTCTGTAATTCTTATTTCTCTTCTTTTGTCAATGGTGTTGTCAGTTGTCTGTCTTTCTTTTTTCTCTTCTTTTGTCAATGGTATTGTCTGTTGTCTGTCTTTCTTCTTTCTCTTCTTTTGTCAATGGTATTGTCTGTTGTCTGTCTTTCTTCTTTCTCTTCTTTTGTCAATGGTATTGTCTGTTGTCTGTCTTTCTTCTTTCTCTTCTTTTGTCAATGGTGTTGTCAGTTGTCTGTCTTTCTTCTTTTTCTTCTTTTGCCAATGGTATTGTCAGTTGTCTGTCTTTCTTCTTTTTCTTCTTTTGTCAATGACATTGTCTGTTGTCTGTCTTTCTTCTTTCTCTTCTTTTGTCAATGGTATTGTCAGTTGTCTCTCTTTCTTTTTTCTCTTCTTTTGTCAATGGTATTGTCTGTTGTCTGTCTTTCTTCTTTCTCTTCTTTTGTCAATGGTATTGTCAGTTGTCTGTCTTTCTTCTTTCTCTTCTTTTGTCAATGGTATTGTCAGTTGTCTGTCTTTCTTCTTTCTCTTCTTTTGCCAATGGTATTGTCTGTTGTCTGTCTTTCTTTTTTCTCTCATTTTGTCAATAGCATTATCTGTTGTCTGTCTTTCTTCTTTCTCTTCTTTTGCCAATGGTATTGTCTGTTGTCTCTCTTTCTTCTTTCTCTTCTTTTGCCAATGGTATTGTCTGTTTTCTGTATTTCTTCTTTCTCTTCTATTGTCAATGATATTGTCTGGTCGTCTGTCTTTCTTCTTTTTCTTCTTTTGTCAATGGTATTGTCTGTTGTCTGTCTTACTTCTTTCTCTTCTTTTGTCAATGGTATTGTCAGTTGTCTGTCTTTCTTCTTTCTCTTCTTGTGTCAATGATATTGTCTGGTCGTCTGTCTTTCTTCTTTCTCTTCTTTTGTCAATGGTATTGTCTGTTGTCTGTATTTCTTCTTTCTCTTCTTTTGCCAATGGTATTGTCTGTTGTCTGTTTTTCTTCTTTCTCTTCTTTTGCCAATGGTATTGTCAGTTGCCTGTCTTTCTTTTTTCTCTTCTTTTGTCAATGGTATTGTCTGTCGTCTGTATTTCTTCTTTCGCTTCTTTTGTCAATGGTATTGTCAGTTGTCTGTCTTTCTTCTTTTTCTTCTTTTGCCAATGGTATAGTCTGTTGTCTGTATTTCTTCTTTCTCTTCTTTTGTCAATGGTATTGTCTGTTGTCTGTCTTTCTTCTTTCTCTTCTTTTGCCAATGGTATTGTCTGTTGTCTGTCTTTCTTCTTTCTCTCCTTTTGTCAATAGTATTGTCTGTTGTCTGTCTTTCTTCTTTCTCTTCTTTTGCCAATGGTATTGTCTGTTGTCTGTCTTTCTTCTTTCTCTTCTTTTGCCAATGGTATTGTCTGTTTTCTGTATTACTTCTTTCTCTTCTTTTGTCAATGATATTGTCTGATCGTCTGTCTTTCTTCTTTTTCTTCTTTTGTCAATGATATTGTCAGTTGACTGTCTTTCTTCTTTTTCTTCTTTTGTCAATGGTATTGTCTGTTGTCTGTCTTTCTTCTTTCTCTTCTTTTGCCAATGGTATTGTCTGTTGTCTGTCTTTCTTCTTTCTCTCCCTTTGTCAATAGTATTGTCTGTTGTCTGTCTTTCTTCTTTCTCTTCTTTTGTCAATGATATTGTCAGTTGTCTGTCTTTCTTCTTTTTCTTCTTTTGTCAATGGTATTGTCTGTTGTCTGTCTCTTCTTTTGCCAATAGTATTGTCTGTCGTCTGTCTTTCTTCTTTCTCTTCTTTTGTCAATGGTATTGTCTGTTGTCTGTCTTTCTTCTTTCTCTTCTTTTGTCAATAGTATTGTCTGTTGTCTGTCTTTCTTCTTTCTCTTCTCTTGCCAATGGTATTGTCTGTTGTCTGTATTTCTTCTTTCTCTTCTTTTGTCAATGGTATTGTCAGTTGTGTCTTTCTTCTTTTTCTTCTTTTGTCAATGGTATTGTCTGTTGTCTGTCTTTCTTCTTCCTCTTCTTTTGTCAATGGTATTGTCTGTTGTCTGTCTTTCTTCTTTCTCTTCTTTTGTCAATGGTATTGTCAGTTGTCTGTCTTTCTTCTTTCTCTTCTTTTGTCAATGGTATTGTCTGCTGTCTGTCTTTCTTCTTTCTCTTCTTTTGTCAATGGTATTGTCTGTTGTCTGTCTTTCTTCTTTCTCTTCTTTTGTCAATAGTATTGTCTGTTGTCTGTCTTTCTTATTTCTCTTCTTTTGTCAATGGTATTGTCTGTTGTCTGTCTTTCTTTTTTCTCTTCTTTTGTCAATGGTATTGTCTGTTGTCTGTCGTTCTTCTTTCTCTTCTTTTGTCAATGGTGTTGTCAGTTGTCTGTCTTTCTTCTTTTTCTTCTTTTGCCAATGATATTGTCAGTTGTCTGTCTTTCTTCTTTTTCTTCTTTTGTCAATGACATTGTCTGTTGTCTGTCTTTCTTCTTTCTCTTCTTTTGTCAATGGTATTGTCTGTCGTCTGTCTTTCTTCTTTCTCTTCTTTTGCCAATGGTATTGTCTGTTGTCTGTCTTTCTTCTTTCTCTTCTTTTGCCAATGGTATTGTCAGTTGTCTGTCTTTCTTCTTTCTCTTCTTTTGCCAATGGTATTGTCAGTTGTCTGTCATTCTTCTTTCTCTTCTTGTGTCAATGATATTGTCTGGTCGTCTGTCTTTCTTCTTTCTCTTCTTTTGTCAATGGTATTGTCTGTTGTCTGTATTTCTTCTTTCTCTTCTTTTGCCAATGGTATTGTCTGTTGTCTGTTTTTCTTCTTTCTCTTCTTTTGCCAATGGTATTGTCAGTTGTCTGTCTTTCTTTTTTCTCTTCTTTTGTCAATGGTATTGTCTGTCGTCTGTATTTCTTCTTTCTCTTCTTTTGTCAATGGTATTGTCAGTTGTCTGTCTTTCTTCTTTTTCTTCTTTTTCCAATGGTATAGTCTGTTGTCTGTATTTCTTCTTTCTCTTCTTTTGTCAATGGTATTGTCTGTTGTCTGTCTTTCTTCTTTCTCTTCTTTTGCCAATGGTATTGTCTGTTGTCTGTCTTTCTTCTTTCTCTCCTTTTGTCAATAGTATTGTCTGTTGTCTGTCTTTCTTCTTTCTCTTCTTTTGCCAATGGTATTGTCTGTTGTCTGTCTTTCTTCTTTCTCTTCTTTTGCCAATGGTATTGTCTGTTTTCTGTATTACTTCTTTCTCTTCTTTTGTCAATGATATTGTCTGATCGTCTGTCTTTCTTCTTTTTCTTCTTTTGTCAATGACATTGTCTGTTGTCTGTCTTTCTTCTTTCTCTTCTTTTGTCAATGGTATTGTCTGTCGTCTGTCTTTCTTCTTTCTCTTCTTTTGCCAATGGTATTGTCTGTTGTCTGTCTTTCTTCTTTCTCTTCTTTTGCCAATGGTATTGTCAGTTGTCTGTCTTTCTTCTTTCTCTTCTTTTGCCAATGGTATTGTCAGTTGTCTGTCATTCTTCTTTCTCTTCTTGTGTCAATGATATTGTCTGGTCGTCTGTCTTTCTTCTTTCTCTTCTTTTGTCAATGGTATTGTCTGTTGTCTGTATTTCTTCTTTCTCTTCTTTTGCCAATGGTATTGTCTGTTGTCTGTTTTTCTTCTTTCTCTTCTTTTGCCAATGGTATTGTCAGTTGTCTGTCTTTCTTTTTTCTCTTCTTTTGTCAATGGTATTGTCTGTCGTCTGTATTTCTTCTTTCTCTTCTTTTGTCAATGGTATTGTCAGTTGTCTGTCTTTCTTCTTTTTCTTCTTTTGCCAATGGTATAGTCTGTTGTCTGTATTTCTTCTTTCTCTTCTTTTGTCAATGGTATTGTCTGTTGTCTGTCTTTCTTCTTTCTCTTCTTTTGCCAATGGTATTGTCTGTTGTCTGTCTTTCTTCTTTCTCTCCTTTTGTCAATAGTATTGTCTGTTGTCTGTCTTTCTTCTTTCTCTTCTTTTGCCAATGGTATTGTCTGTTGTCTGTCTTTCTTCTTTCTCTTCTTTTGCCAATGGTATTGTCTGTTTTCTGTATTACTTCTTTCTCTTCTTTTGTCAATGATATTGTCTGATCGTCTGTCTTTCTTCTTTTTCTTCTTTTGTCAATGATATTGTCAGTTGACTGTCTTTCTTCTTTTTCTTCTTTTGTCAATGGTATTGTCTGTTGTCTATCTTTCTTCTTTCTCTCCTTTTGTCAATAGTATTGTCTGTTGTCTGTCTTTCTTCTTTCTCTTCTTTTGCCAATGATATTGTCAGTTGTCTGTCTTTCTTCTTTTTCTTCTTTTGTCAATGGTATTGTCTGTTGTCTGTCTCTTCTTTTGTCAATAGTATTGTCTGTCGTCTGTCTTTCTTCTTTCTCTTCTTTTGTCAATGGTATTGTCTGTTGTCTGTCTTTCTTCTTTCTCTTCTTTTGTCAATAGTATTGTCTGTTGTCTGTCTTTCTTCTTCCTCTTCTCTTGCCAATGGTATTGTCTGTTGTCTGTATTTCTTCTTTCTCTTCTTTTGTCAATGGTATTGTCAGTTGTGTCTTTCTTCTTTTTCTTCTTTTGTCAATGGTATTGTCTGATGTCTGTCTTTCTTCTTCCTCTTCTTTTGTCAATGGTATTGTCTGTCGTCTGTCTTTCTTCTTTCTCTTCTTTTGTCAATGGTATTGTCTGTTGTCTGTCTTTCTTCTTTTTCTTCTTTTTTCAATGGTATTGTCTGTTGTCTGTCTTTCTTCTTTCTCTTCTTTTGTCAATGGTATTGTCAGTTGTCTGTCTTTCTTTTTTCTCTTCTTTTGTCAATGGTATTGTCTGTTGTCTGTCTTTCTTCTTTCTCTTCTTTTGTCAATGGTATTGTCAGTTGTCTGTCTTTCTTCTTTCTCTTCTTTTGTCAATGGTATTGTCAGTTGTCTGTCTTTCTTCTTTCTCTTCTTTTGCCAATGGTATTGTCTGTTGTCTGTCTTTCTTTTTTCTCTCATTTTGTCAATAGCATTATCTGTTGTCTGTCTTTCTTCTTTCTCTTCTTTTGCCAATGGTATTGTCTGTTGTCTCTCTTTCTTCTTTCTCTTCTTTTGCCAATGGTATTGTCTGTTTTCTGTATTTCTTCTTTCTCTTCTATTGTCAATGATATTGTCTGGTCGTCTGTCTTTCTTCTTTTTCTTCTTTTGTCAATGGTATTGTCTGTTGTCTGTCTTACTTCTTTCTCTTCTTTTGTCAATGGTATTGTCAGTTGTCTGTCTTTCTTCTTTCTCTTCTTGTGTCAATGATATTGTCTGGTCGTCTGTCTTTCTTCTTTCTCTTCTTTTGTCAATGGTATTGTCTGTTGTCTGTATTTCTTCTTTCTCTTCTTTTGCCAATGGTATTGTCTGTTGTCTGTTTTTCTTCTTTCTCTTCTTTTGCCAATGGTATTGTCTGTCGTCTGTATTTCTTCTTTCGATTCTTTTGTCAATGGTATTGTCAGTTGTCTGTCTTTCTTCTTTTTCTTCTTTTGCCAATGGTATAGTCTGTTGTCTGTATTTCTTCTTTCTCTTCTTTTGTCAATGGTATTGTCTGTTGTCTGTCTTTCTTCTTTCTCTTCTTTTGCCAATGGTATTGTCTGTTGTCTGTCTTTCTTCTTTCTCTCCTTTTGTCAATAGTATTGTCTGTTGTCTGTCTTTCTTCTTTCTCTTCTTTTGCCAATGGTATTGTCTGTTGTCTGTCTTTCTTCTTTCTCTCCTTTTGTCAATAGTATTGTCTGTTGTCTGTCTTTCTTCTTTCTCTTCTTTTGCCAATGGTATTGTCTGTTGTCTGCCTTTCTTCTTTCTCTTCTTTTGCCAATGGTATTGTCTGTTTTCTGTATTACTTCTTTCTCTTCTTTTGTCAATGATATTGTCTGATCGTCTGTCTTTCTTCTTTTTCTTCTTTTGTCAATGATATTGTCAGTTGACTGTCTTTCTTCTTTTTCTTCTTTTGTCAATGGTATTGTCTGTTGTCTGTCTTTCTTCTTTCTCTTCTTTTGCCAATGGTATTGTCTGTTGTCTGTCTTTCTTCTTTCTCTCCCTTTGTCAATAGTATTGTCTGTTGTCTGTCTTTCTTCTTTCTCTTCTTTTGTCAATGATATTGTCAGTTGTCTGTCTTTCTTCTTTTTCTTCTTTTGTCAATGGTATTGTCTGTTGTCTGTCTCTTCTTTTGCCAATAGTATTGTCTGTCGTCTGTCTTTCTTCTTTCTCTTCTTTTGTCAATGGTATTGTCTGTTGTCTGTCTTTCTTCTTTCTCTTCTTTTGTCAATAGTATTGTCTGTTGTCTGTCTTTCTTCTTTCTCTTCTCTTGCCAATGGTATTGTCTGTTGTCTGTATTTCTTCTTTCTCTTCTTTTGTCAATGGTATTGTCAGTTGTGTCTTTCTTCTTTTTCTTCTTTTGTCAATGGTATTGTCTGTTGTCTGTCTTTCTTCTTCCTCTTCTTTTGTCAATGGTATTGTCTGTTGTCTGTCTTTCTTTTTTCTCTTCTTTTGTCAATGGTATTGTCTGTTGTCTGTCGTTCTTCTTTCTCTTCTTTTGTCAATGGTGTTGTCAGTTGTCTGTCTTTCTTCTTTTTCTTCTTTTGCCAATGATATTGTCAGTTGTCTGTCTTTCTTCTTTTTCTTCTTTTGTCAATGACATTGTCTGTTGTCTGTCTTTCTTCTTTCTCTTCTTTTGTCAATGGTATTGTCTGTCGTCTGTCTTTCTTCTTTCTCTTCTTTTGCCAATGGTATTGTCTGTTGTCTGTCTTTCTTCTTTCTCTTCTTTTGCCAATGGTATTGTCAGTTGTCTGTCTTTCTTCTTTCTCTTCTTTTGCCAATGGTATTGTCAGTTGTCTGTCATTCTTCTTTCTCTTCTTGTGTCAATGATATTGTCTGGTCGTCTGTCTTTCTTCTTTCTCTTCTTTTGTCAATGGTATTGTCTGTTGTCTGTATTTCTTCTTTCTCTTCTTTTGCCAATGGTATTGTCTGTTGTCTGTTTTTCTTCTTTCTCTTCTTTTGCCAATGGTATTGTCAGTTGTCTGTCTTTCTTTTTTCTCTTCTTTTGTCAATGGTATTGTCTGTCGTCTGTATTTCTTCTTTCTCTTCTTTTGTCAATGGTATTGTCAGTTGTCTGTCTTTCTTCTTTTTCTTCTTTTGCCAATGGTATAGTCTGTTGTCTGTATTTCTTCTTTCTCTTCTTTTGTCAATGGTATTGTCTGTTGTCTGTCTTTCTTCTTTCTCTTCTTTTGCCAATGGTATTGTCTGTTGTCTGTCTTTCTTCTTTCTCTCCTTTTGTCAATAGTATTGTCTGTTGTCTGTCTTTCTTCTTTCTCTTCTTTTGCCAATGATATTGTCTGTTGTCTGTCTTTCTTCTTTCTCTTCTTTTGCCAATGGTATTGTCTGTTTTCTGTATTACTTCTTTCTCTTCTTTTGTCAATGATATTGTCTGATCGTCTGTCTTTCTTCTTTTTCTTCTTTTGTCAATGACATTGTCTGTTGTCTGTCTTTCTTCTTTCTCTTCTTTTGTCAATGGTATTGTCTGTCGTCTGTCTTTCTTCTTTCTCTTCTTTTGCCAATGGTATTGTCTGTTGTCTGTCTTTCTTCTCTCTCTTCTTTTGCCAATGGTATTGTCAGTTGTCTGTCTTTCTTCTTTCTCTTCTTTTGCCAATGGTATTGTCAGTTGTCTGTCATTCTTCTTTCTCTTCTTGTGTCAATGATATTGTCTGGTCGTCTGTCTTTCTTCTTTCTCTTCTTTTGTCAATGGTATTGTCTGTTGTCTGTATTTCTTCTTTCTCTTCTTTTGCCAATGGTATTGTCTGTTGTCTGTTTTTCTTCTTTCTCTTCTTTTGCCAATGGTATTGTCAGTTGTCTGTCTTTCTTTTTTCTCTTCTTTTGTCAATGGTATTGTCTGTCGTCTGTATTTCTTCTTTCTCTTCTTTTGTCAATGGTATTGTCAGTTGTCTGTCTTTCTTCTTTTTCTTCTTTTGCCAATGGTATAGTCTGTTGTCTGTATTTCTTCTTTCTCTTCTTTTGTCAATGGTATTGTCTGTTGTCTGTCTTTCTTCTTTCTCTTCTTTTGCCAATGGTATTGTCTGTTGTCTGTCTTTCTTCTTTCTCTCCTTTTGTCAATAGTATTGTCTGTTGTCTGTCTTTCTTCTTTCTCTTCTTTTGCCAATGGTATTGTCTGTTGTCTGTCTTTCTTCTTTCTCTTCTTTTGCCAATGGTATTGTCTGTTTTCTGTATTACTTCTTTCTCTTCTTTTGTCAATGATATTGTCTGATCGTCTGTCTTTCTTCTTTTTCTTCTTTTGTCAATGATATTGTCAGTTGACTGTCTTTCTTCTTTTTCTTCTTTTGTCAATGGTATTGTCTGTTGTCTGTCTTTCTTCTTTCTCTCCTTTTGTCAATAGTATTGTCTGTTGTCTGTCTTTCTTCTTTCTCTTCTTTTGCCAATGATATTGTCAGTTGTCTGTCTTTCTTCTTTTTCTTCTTTTGTCAATGGTATTGTCTGTTGTCTGTCTCTTCTTTTGCCAATAGTATTGTCTGTCGTCTGTCTTTCTTCTTTCTCTTCTTTTGTCAATGGTATTGTCTGTTGTCTGTCTTTCTTCTTTCTCTTCTTTTGTCAATAGTATTGTCTGTTGTCTGTCTTTCTTCTTCCTCTTCTCTTGCCAATGGTATTGTCTGTTGTCTGTATTTCTTCTTTCTCTTCTTTTGTCAATGGTATTGTCAGTTGTGTCTTTCTTCTTTTTCTTCTTTTGTCAATGGTATTGTCTGATGTCTGTCTTTCTTCTTCCTCTTCTTTTGTCAATGGTATTGTCTGTCGTCTGTCTTTCTTCTTTCTCTTCTTTTGTCAATGGTATTGTCTGTTGTCTGTCTTTCTTCTTTCTCTTCTTTTGTCAATGGTATTGTCTGCTGTCTGTCTTTCTTCTTTCTCTTCTTTTGTCAATGGTATTGTCTGTTGTCTGTCTTTCTTCTTTCTCTTCTTTTGTCAATAGTATTGTCAGTTGTCTGTCTTTCTTCTTTCTCTTCTTTTGTCAATTGTATTGTGTGTTGTCTGTCTTTCCTCTTTTTCTTCTTTTGCCAATGGTATTGTCTGTTGTCTGTCTTTCTTCTTTCTCTTCTTTTGTCAATAGTATTGTCTGTTGTCTGTATTTCTTCTTTCTCTTCTTTTGCCAATGGTATTGTCTGTTGTCTGTCTTTCTTCTTTCTCTTCTTTTGCCAATGGAATTTTCTGTTTTCTGTATTTCTTCTTTCTCTTCTTTTGTCAATGATATTGTCTGGTCGTCTGTCTTTCTTCTTTTTCTTCTTTTGTCAATGATATTGTCAGTTGACTGTCTTTCTTCTTTTTCTTCTTTTGTCAATGGTATTGTCTGTTGTCTGTCTTTCTTCTTTCTCTTCTTTTGCCAATGGTATTGTCTGTTGTCTGTCTTTCTTCTTTCTCTCCTTTTGTCAATAGTATTGTCTGTTGTCTGTCTTTCTTCTTTCTCTTCTTTTGTCAATGATATTGTCAGTTGTCTGTCTTTCTTCTTTTTCTTCTTTTGTCAATGGTATTGTCTGTTGTCTGTCTCTTCTTTTGCCAATGGTATTGTCTGTCGTCTGTCTTTCTTCTTTCTTTTCTTTTGTCAATGGTATTGTCTGTTGTCTGTCTTTCTTCTTTCTCTTCTTTTGTCAATAGTATTGTTTGTTGTCTGTCTTTATTTTTTCTCTTCTCTTGCCAATGGTATTGTCTGTTTTCTGTATTTCTTCTTTCTCTTCTTTTGTCAATGGTATTGTCAGTTGTCTGTCTTTCTTCTTTTTCTTCTTTTGTCAATGGTATTGTCTGTTGTCTGTCTTTCTTCTTTCTCTTCTTTTGTCAATGATATTGTCAGTTGTCTGTCTTTCTTCTTTTTCTTCTTTTGTCAATGGTATTGTCTGTTGTCTGTCTCTTCTTTTGCCAATGGTATTGTCTGTCGTCTGTCTTTCTTCTTTCTCTTCTTTTGTCAATGGTATTGTCTGTTGTCTCTCTTTCTTCTTTCTCTTCTTTTGTCAATAGTATTGTCTGTTGTCTGTCTTTCTTCTTTCTCTTCTCTTGCCAATGGTATTGTCTGTTGTCTGTATTTCTTCTTTCTCTTCTTTTGTCAATGGTATTGTCAGTTGTCTGTCTTTCTTCTTTTTCTTCTTTTGTCAATGGTATTGTCTGTTGTCTGTCTTTCTTCTTTCTCTTCTTTTGTCAATGGTATTGTCTGTTGTCTGTCTTTCTTCTTTCTCTTCTTTTGTCAATGGTATTTTCAGTTGTCTGTCTTTCTTCTTTCTCTTCTTTTGTCAATGGTATTGTCTGTCGTCTGTGTTTCTTCTTTCTCTTCTTTTGTCAAGGGTATTTTCTGTTGTCTGTCTTTCTTCTTTCTCTTCTTTTGTCAATGGTATTGTCTGCTGTCTGTCTTTCTTCTTTCTCTGCTTTTGTCAATGGTATTGTCTGTTGTCTGTCTTTCTTCTTTCTCTTCTTTTGTCAATAGTATTGTCTGTTGTCTGTCTTTCTTCTTTCTCTTCTTTTTTCAATTGTATTGTGTGTTGTCTGTCTTTCTTCTTTCTCTTCTTTTGTCAATGGTATTGTCTGTTGTCTGTCTTTCTTCTTTCTCTTCTTTTGTCAATAGTATTGTCTGTTGTCTGTCTTTCTTCTTTCTCTTCTTTTTTCAATTGTATTGTGTGTTGTCTGTCGTTCCTCTTTTTCTTCTTTTGTCAATAGTATTGTCTGTTGTCTGTCTTTCGTCTTTCTCTTCTTTTGTCAATGGTATTGTCAGTTGTCTGTCTTTGTTCTTTTTATTCTTTTGTCAATGGTATTGTGTGTTGTCTGTCTTTCTTCTTTCTCTTCTTTTGTCAATAGTATTGTCTGTTGTCTGTCTTTCTTCTTTCTCTTCTTTTGTCAATTGTATTGTGTGTTGTCTGTCTTTCCTCTTTTTCTTCTTTTGCCAATGGTATTGTCTGTTGTCTGTCTTTCTTCTTTCTCTTCTTTTGTCAATGGTATTGTCTGTTGTCTGTCTTTCTTCTTTCTCTTCTTTTGTCAATGGTATTGTCTGTTGTCTGTCTTTCTTCTTTCTCTTCTTTTGTGAATAGTATTGTCTGTTGTCTGTCTTTCTTCTTTCTCTTCTTTTGTCAATGGTATTGTCTGTTGTCTGTATTTCTTCTTTCTCTTCTTTTGCCAATGGTGTTGTCAGTTGTCTGTATTTCCTCTTTTTCTTCTTTTGCCAATGGTATTGTCTGTTGTCTGTCTTTCCTCTTTTTCTTCTTTTGTCAATGACATTGTCTGTTGTCTGTCTTTCTTCTTTCTCTTCTTTTGTCAATGGTATTGTCAGTTGTCTGTCTCCCCTCTTTTTCTTCTTTTGTCAATGGTGTTGTCAGTTGTCTGTCTTTCCTCTTTTTCTTCTTTTGCCAATGGTATTGTCTGTTGTCTGTCTTTCCTCTTTTTCTTCTTTTGTCAATGGTATTGTCTGTTGTCTGTCTTTCTTCTTTCTCTTCTTTTGTCAATGTTATTGTCTGTTGTCTGACTTTCTTCTTTTTCTTCTTTTGCCAATGGTATTGTCAGTTGTCTGTCTTTCTTCTTTTTCTCCTTTTGTCAATGACATTGTCTGTTGTCTGTCTTTCTTCTTTCTCTTCTTTTGTCAATGGTATTGTCTGTTGTCTGTAATTCTTCTTTCTCTTCTTTTGTCAATGGTATTGTCAGTTGTCTGTCTTTGTTTTTTCTCTTCTTTTGTCAATGGTATTGTCTGTTGTCTGTCTTTCTTCTTTCTCTTCTTTTGTCAATGGTATTGTCTGTTGTCTGTCTTTCTTCTTTCTCTTCTTTTGTCAATGGTATTGTCTGTTGTCTGTCTTTCTTCTTTCTCTGCTTTTGTCAATAGTATTGTCTGTTGTCTGTCTTTCTTCTTTCTCTTCTTTTGTCAATTGTATTGTGTGTTGTCTGTCTTTCCTCTTTTTCTTCTTTTGTCAATTGTATTGTGTGTTGTCTGTCTTTCCTCTTTTTCTTCTTTTGTCAATGGTATTGTCTGTTGTCTGTCTTTCTTCTTTCTCTTCTTTTGCCAATGGTATTGTCTGTTGTCTGTCTATCTTCTTTCTCTTCTTTTGTCAATGGTATTGTCTGTTGTCTGTATTTCTTCTTTCTCTTCTTTTGTCAATGGTGTTGTCAGTTGTCTGTCTTTCCGCTTTTTCTTCTTTTGCCAATGGTATTGTCTGTTGTCTGTCTTTCCTCTTTTTCTTCTTTTGTCAATGACATTGTCTTTTGTCTGTCTTTCTTCTTTCTTTTCTTTTGTCAATGGTATTGTCAGTTGTCTGTCTTTCCTCTTTTTCTTCTTTTGTCAATGGTATTGTCTGTCGTTTGTCTTTCTTCTTTCTCTTCTTTTGTCAATGGTGTTGTCAGTTGTCTGTCTTTCCTCTTTTTCTTCTTTTGCCAATGGTATTGTCTGTTGTCTGTCTTTCTATTTTTTCTTCTTTTTTCAATGGTATTGTCTGTTGTCTGTCTTTCTTCTTTCTCTTCTTTTTTCAATGGTATTGTCTGTTGTCTGTCTTTCTTCTTTCTCTTCTTTTGTCAATGGTGTTGTCAGTTGTCTGTCTTTCTCCTTTTTCTTCTTTTGTCAATGACATTGTCTGTTGTCTGTCTTTCTTCTTTCTCTTGTTTTGTCAATGGTATTGTCTGTTGTCTGTAATTCTTATTTCTCTTCTTTTGTCAATGGTATTGTCAGTTGTCTGTCTTTCTTTTTTCTCTTCTTTTGTCAATGGTAATGTCTGTTGTCTGTCTTTCTTCTTTCTCTTCTTTTGTCAATGGTATTGTCTGTTGTCTGTTATTCTTCTTTCTCTTCTTTTGTCAATGGTATTGTCTGTTTTCTATCTTTCTTCTTTTTCTTCTTTTGTCAATGGTATTGTCTGTTGTCTGTCTTTCTTCTTTCTCTTCTTTTGTCAATGGTCTTGTCAGTTGTCTGTCTTTCTTCTTTTTCTTCTTTTGTCAATGACATTGTCTGTTGTCTGTCTTTCTTCTTTCTCTTCTTTTGTCAATGGTATTGTCTGTTGTCTGTATTTCTTCTTTCTCTTCTTTTGTCAATGGTGTTGTCAGTTGTCTGTCTTTCCGCTTTTTCTTCTTTTGCCAATGGTATTGTCTGTTGTCTGTCTTTCCTCTTTTTCTTCTTTTGTCAATGACATTGTCTTTTGTCTGTCTTTCTTCTTTCTTTTCTTTTGTCAATGGTATTGTCAGTTGTCTGTCTTTCCTCTTTTTCTTCTTTTGTCAATGGTATTGTCTGTCGTTTGTCTTTCTTCTTTCTCTTCTTTTGTCAATGGTGTTGTCAGTTGTCTGTCTTTCCTCTTTTTCTTCTTTTGCCAATGGTATTGTCTGTTGTCTGTCTTTCTATTTTTTCTTCTTTTTTCAATGGTATTGTCTGTTGTCTGTCTTTCTTCTTTCTCTTCTTTTTTCAATGGTATTGTCTGTTGTCTGTCTTTCTTCTTTCTCTTCTTTTGTCAATGGTGTTGTCAGTTGTCTGTCTTTCTCCTTTTTCTTCTTTTGTCAATGACATTGTCTGTTGTCTGTCTTTCTTCTTTCTCTTGTTTTGTCAATGGTATTGTCTGTTGTCTGTAATTCTTATTTCTCTTCTTTTGTCAATGGTATTGTCAGTTGTCTGTCTTTCTTTTTTCTCTTCTTTTGTCAATGGTAATGTCTGTTGTCTGTCTTTCTTCTTTCTCTTCTTTTGTCAATGGTATTGTCTGTTGTCTGTTATTCTTCTTTCTCTTCTTTTGTCAATGGTATTGTCTGTTTTCTATCTTTCTTCTTTTTCTTCTTTTGTCAATGGTATTGTCTGTTGTCTGTCTTTCTTCTTTCTCTTCTTTTGTCAATGGTCTTGTCAGTTGTCTGTCTTTCTTCTTTTTCTTCTTTTGTCAATGACATTGTCTGTTGTCTGTCTTTCTTCTTTCTCTTCTTTTGTCAATGGTATTGTCTGTTTTCTGTCTTTCTTCTTTTTCTTCTTTTGTCAATGGTATTGTCTGTTGTCTGTCTTTCTTCTTTCTCTTCTTTTGTCAATGGTGTTGTCAGTTGTCTGTCTTTCTCCTTTTTCTTCTTTTGTCAATGACATTGTCTGTTGTCTGTCTTTCTTCTTTCTCTTGTTTTGTCAATGGTATTGTCTGTTGTCTGTAATTCTTATTTCTCTTCTTTTGTCAATGGTATTGTCAGTTGTCTGTCTTTCCTCTTTTTCTTCTTTTGTCAATTGTATTGTGTGTTGTCTGTCTTTCCTCTTTTTCTTCTTTTGTCAATGGTATTGTCTGTTGTCTGTCTTTCTTCTTTCTCTTCTTTTGCCAATGGTATTGTCTGTTGTCTGTCTATCTTCTTTCTCTTCTTTTGTCAATGGTATTGTCTGTTGTCTGTATTTCTTCTTTCTCTTCTTTTGTCAATGGTGTTGTCAGTTGTCTGTCTTTCCGCTTTTTCTTCTTTTGCCAATGGTATTGTCTGTTGTCTGTCTTTCCTCTTTTTCTTCTTTTGTCAATGACATTGTCTTTTGTCTGTCTTTCTTCTTTCTTTTCTTTTGTCAATGGTATTGTCAGTTGTCTGTCTTTCCTCTTTTTCTTCTTTTGTCAATGGTATTCTCTGTCGTTTGTCTTTCTTCTTTCTCTTCTTTTGTCAATGGTGTTGTCAGTTGTCTGTCTTTCCTCTTTTTCTTCTTTTGCCAATGGTATTGTCTGTTGTCTGTCTTTCTTCTTTTTCTTCTTTTTTCAATGGTATTGTCTGTTGTCTGTCTTTCTTCTTTCTCTTCTTTTGTCAATGGTATTGTCTGTTGTCTGTCTTTCTTCTTTCTCTTCTTTTGTCAATGGTGTTGTCAGTTGTCTGTCTTTCTCCTTTTTCTTCTTTTGTCAATGACATTGTCTGTTGTCTGTCTTTCTTCTTTCTCTTGTTTTGTCAATGGTATTGTCTGTTGTCTGTAATTCTTATTTCTCTTCTTTTGTCAATGGTATTGTCAGTTGTCTGTCTTTCTTTTTTCTCTTCTTTTGTCAATGGTATTGTCTGTTGTCTGTCTTTCTTCTTTCTCTTCTTTTGTCAATGGTATTGTCTGTTGTCTGTTATTCTTCTTTCTCTTCTTTTGTCAATGGTATTGTCTGTTGTCTGTCTTTCTTCTTTCTCTTCTTTTGTCAATGGTCTTGTCAGTTGTCTGTCTTTCTTCTTTTTCTTCTTTTGTCAATGACATTGTCTGTTGTCTGTCTTTCTTCTTTCTCTTCTTTTGTCAATGGTATTGTCTGTTGTCTGTAATTCTTATTTCTCTTCTTTTGTCAATGGTATTGTCAGTTGTCTGTCTTTCTTTTTTCTCTTCTTTTGTCAATGGTATTGTCTGTTGTCTGTCTTTCTTCTTTTTCTTCTTTTTTCAATGGTATTGTCTGTTGTCTGTCTTTCTTCTTTCTCTTCTTTTGTCAATGGTATTGTCTGTTGTCTGTCTTTCTTCTTTCTCTTCTTTTGTCAATGGTATTGTCTGTTGTCTGTCTTTCTTCTTTCTCTTCTTTTGTCAATGGTGTTGTCAGTTGTCTGTCTTTCTTCTTTTTCTTCTTTTGCCAATGGTATTGTCAGTTGTCTGTCTTTCTTCTTTTTCTTCTTTTGTCAATGACATTGTCTGTTGTCTGTCTTTCTTCTTTCTCTTCTTTTGTCAATGGTATTGTCAGTTGTCTCTCTTTCTTTTTTCTCTTCTTTTGTCAATGGTATTGTCTGTTGTCTGTCTTTCTTCTTTCTCTTCTTTTGTCAATGGTATTGTCAGTTGTCTGTCTTTCTTCTTTCTCTTCTTTTGCCAATGGTATTGTCTGTTGTCTGTCTTTCTTCTTTCTCTTCTTTTGCCAATGGTATTGTCTGTTTTCTGTATTTCTTCTTTCTCTTCTATTGTCAATGATATTGTCTGGTCGTCTGTCTTTCTTCTTTTTCTTCTTTTGTCAATGGTATTGTCTGTTGTCTGTCTTTCTTCTTTCTCTTCTTTTGTCAATGGTATTGTCAGTTGTCTGTCTTTCTTCTTTCTCTTCTTGTGTCAATGATATTGTCTGGTCGCCTGTCTTTCTTCTTTCTCTTTTTTGTCAATAGTATTGTCTGTTGTCTGTATTTCTTCTTTCTCTTCTTTTGCCAATGGTATTGTCTGTTGTCTGTTTTTCTTCTTTCTCTTCTTTTGCCAATGGTATTGTCAGTTGTCTGTCTTTCTTTTTTCTCTTCTTTTGTCAATGGTATTGTCTGTCGTCTGTATTTCTTCTTTCTCTTCTTTTGTCAATGGTATTGTCAGTTGTCTGTCTTTCTTCTTTTTCTTCTTTTGCCAATGGTATAGTCTGTTGTCTGTATTTCTTCTTTCTCTTCTTTTGTCAATGGTATTGTCTGTTGTCTGTCTTTCTTCTTTCTCTTCTTTTGCCAATGGTATTGTCTGTTGTCTGTCTTTCTTCTTTCTCTCCTTTTGTCAATAGTATTGTCTGTTGTCTGTCTTTCTTCTTTCTCTTCTTTTGCCAATGGTATTGTCTGTTGTCTGTCTTTCTTCTTTCTCTTCTTTTGCCAATGGTATTGTCTGTTTTCTGTATTACTTCTTTCTCTTCTTTTGTCAATGATATTGTCTGATCGTCTGTCTTTCTTCTTTTTCTTCTTTTGTCAATGATATTGTCAGTTGACTGTCTTTCTTCTTTTTCTTCTTTTGTCAATGGTATTGTCTGTTGTCTGTCTTTCTTCTTTCTCTTCTTTTGCCAATGGTATTGTCTGTTGTCTGTCTTTCTTCTTTCTCTCCTTTTGTCAATAGTATTGTCTGTTGTCTGTCTTTCTTCTTTCTCTTCTTTTGTCAATGATATTGTCAGTTGTCTGTCTTTCTTCTTTTTCTTCTTTTGTCAATGGTGTCGTCAGTTGTCTGTCTTTCCTCTTTTTCTTCTTTTGCCAATGGTATTGTCTGTTGTCTGTCTTTCCTCTTTTTCTTCTTTTGTCAATGGTATTGTCTGTTGTCTGTCTTTCTTCTTTCTCTTCTTTTGTCAATGGTATTGTCTGTTGTCTGTCTTTCTTCTTTTTCTTCTTTTGCCAATGGTATTGTCAGTTGTCTGTCTTTCTTCTTTTTCTCCTTTTGTCAATGACATTGTCTGTTGTCTGTCTTTCTTCTTTCTCTTCTTTTGTCAATGGTATTGTCTGTTGTCTGTAATTCTTCTTTCTCTTCTTTTGTCAATGGTATTGTCAGTTGTCTGTCTTTGTTTTTTCTCTTCTTTTGTCAATGGTATTGTCTGTTGTCTGTCTTTCTTCTTTCTCTTCTTTTGTCAATGGTATTGTCTGTTGTCTGTCTTTCTTCTTTCTCTTCTTTTGTCAATGGTATTGTCTGTTGTCTGTCTTTCTTCTTTCTCTGCTTTTGTCAATAGTATTGTCTGTTGTCTGTCTTTCTTCTTTCTCTTCTTTTGTCAATTGTATTGTGTGTTGTCTGTCTTTCCTCTTTTTCTTCTTTTGTCAATTGTATTGTGTGTTGTCTGTCTTTCCTCTTTTTCTTCTTTTGTCAATGGTATTGTCTGTTGTCTGTCTTTCTTCTTTCTCTTCTTTTGCCAATGGTATTGTCTGTTGTCTGTCTATCTTCTTTCTCTTCTTTTGTCAATGGTATTGTCTGTTGTCTGTATTTCTTCTTTCTCTTCTTTTGTCAATGGTGTTGTCAGTTGTCTGTCTTTCCGCTTTTTCTTCTTTTGCCAATGGTATTGTCTGTTGTCTGTCTTTCCTCTTTTTCTTCTTTTGTCAATGACATTGTCTTTTGTATGTCTTTCTTCTTTCTTTTCTTTTGTCAATGGTATTGTCAGTTGTCTGTCTTTCCTCTTTTTCTTCTTTTGTCAATGGTATTGTCTGTCGTTTGTCTTTCTTCTTTCTCTTCTTTTGTCAATGGTGTTGTCAGTTGTCTGTCTTTCCTCTTTTTCTTCTTTTGCCAATGGTATTGTCTGTTGTCTGTCTTTCTTCTTTTTCTTCTTTTTTCAATGGTATTGTCTGTTGTCTGTCTTTCTTCTTTCTCTTCTTTTGTCAATGGTATTGTCTGTTGTCTGTCTTTCTTCTTTCTCTTCTTTTGTCAATGGTGTTGTCAGTTGTCTGTCTTTCTCCTTTTTCTTCTTTTGTCAATGACATTGTCTGTTGTCTGTCTTTCTTCTTTCTCTTGTTTTGTCAATGGTATTGTCTGTTGTCTGTAATTCTTATTTCTCTTCTTTTGTCAATGGTATTGTCAGTTGTCTGTCTTTCTTTTTTCTCTTCTTTTGTCAATGGTATTGTCTGTTGTCTGTCTTTCTTCTTTCTCTTCTTTTGTCAATGGTATTGTCTGTTGTCTGTTATTCTTCTTTCTCTTCTTTTGTCAATGGTATTGTCTGTTTTCTGTCTTTCTTCTTTTTCTTCTTTTGTCAATGGTATTGTCTGTTGTCTGTCTTTCTTCTTTCTCTTCTTTTGTCAATGGTCTTGTCAGTTGTCTGTCTTTCTTCTTTTTCTTCTTTTGTCAATGACATTGTCTGTTGTCTGTCTTTCTTCTTTCTCTTCTTTTGTCAATGGTATTGTCTGTTTTCTGTCTTTCTTCTTTTTCTTCTTTTGTCAATGGTATTGTCTGTTGTCTGTCTTTCTTCTTTCTCTTCTTTTGTCAATGGTGTTGTCAGTTGTCTGTCTTTCTCCTTTTTCTTCTTTTGTCAATGACATTGTCTGTTGTCTGTCTTTCTTCTTTCTCTTGTTTTGTCAATGGTATTGTCTGTTGTCTGTAATTCTTATTTCTCTTCTTTTGTCAATGGTATTGTCAGTTGTCTGTCTTTCCTCTTTTTCTTCTTTTGTCAATTGTATTGTGTGTTGTCTGTCTTTCCTCTTTTTCTTCTTTTGTCAATGGTATTGTCTGTTGTCTGTCTTTCTTCTTTCTCTTCTTTTGCCAATGGTATTGTCTGTTGTCTGTCTATCTTCTTTCTCTTCTTTTGTCAATGGTATTGTCTGTTGTCTGTATTTCTTCTTTCTCTTCTTTTGTCAATGGTGTTGTCAGTTGTCTGTCTTTCCGCTTTTTCTTCTTTTGCCAATGGTGTTGTCTGTTGTCTGTCTTTCCTCTTTTTCTTCTTTTGTCAATGACATTGTCTTTTGTCTGTCTTTCTTCTTTCTTTTCTTTTGTCAATGGTATTGTCAGTTGTCTGTCTTTCCTCTTTTTCTTCTTTTGTGAATGGTATTGTCTGTCGTTTGTCTTTCTTCTTTCTCTTCTTTTGTCAATGGTGTTGTCAGTTGTCTGTCTTTCCTCTTTTTCTTCTTTTGCCAATGGTATTGTCTGTTGTCTGTCTTTCTTCTTTTTCTTCTTTTTTCAATGGTATTGTCTGTTGTCTGTCTTTCTTCTTTCTCTTCTTTTGTCAATGGTATTGTCTGTTGTCTGTCTTTCTTCTTTCTCTTCTTTTGTCAATGGTGTTGTCAGTTGTCTGTCTTTCTCCTTTTTCTTCTTTTGTCAATGACATTGTCTGTTGTCTGTCTTTCTTCTTTCTCTTGTTTTGTCAATGGTATTGTCTGTTGTCTGTAATTCTTATTTCTCTTCTTTTGTCAATGGTATTGTCAGTTGTCTGTCTTTCTTTTTTCTCTTCTTTTGTCAATGGTATTGTCTGTTGTCTGTCTTTCTTCTTTCTCTTCTTTTGTCAATGGTATTGTCTGTTGTCTGTTATACTTCTTTCTCTTCTTTTGTCAATGGTATTGTCTGTTTTCTGTCTTTCTTCTTTTTCTTCTTTTGTCAATGGTATTGTCTGTTGTCTGTCTTTCTTCTTTCTCTTCTTTTGTCAATGGTCTTGTCAGTTGTCTGTCTTTCTTCTTTTTCTTCTTTTGTCAATGACATTGTCTGTTGTCTGTCTTTCTTCTTTCTCTTCTTTTGTCAATGGTATTGTCTGTTGTCTGTAATTCTTATTTCTCTTCTTTTGTCAATGGTATTGTCAGTTGTCTGTCTTTCTTTTTTCTCTTCTTTTGTCAATGGTATTGTCTGTTGTCTGTCTTTCTTCTTTTTCTTCTTTTTTCAATGGTATTGTCTGTTGTCTGTCTTTCTTCTTTCTCTTCTTTTGTCAATGGTATTGTCTGTTGTCTGTCTTTCTTCTTTCTCTTCTTTTGTCAATGGTATTGTCTGTTGTCTGTCTTTCTTCTTTCTCTTCTTTTGTCAATGGTGTTGTCAGTTGTCTGTCTTTCTTCTTTTTCTTCTTTTGCCAATGGTATTGTCAGTTGTCTGTCTTTCTTCTTTTTCTTCTTTTGTCAATGACATTGTCTGTTGTCTGTCTTTCTTCTTTCTCTTCTTTTGTCAATGGTATTGTCAGTTGTCTCTCTTTCTTTTTTCTCTTCTTTTGTCAATGGTATTGTCTGTTGTCTGTCTTTCTTCTTTCTCTTCTTTTGTCAATGGTATTGTCAGTTGTCTGTCTTTCTTCTTTCTCTTCTTTTGCCAATGGTATTGTCTGTTGTCTGTCTTTCTTCTTTCTCTTCTTTTGCCAATGGTATTGTCTGTTTTCTGTATTTCTTCTTTCTCTTCTATTGTCAATGATATTGTCTGGTCGTCTGTCTTTCTTCTTTTTCTTCTTTTGTCAATGGTATTGTCTGTTGTCTGTCTTTCTTCTTTCTCTTCTTTTGTCAATGGTATTGTCAGTTGTCTGTCTTTCTTCTTTCTCTTCTTGTGTCAATGATATTGTCTGGTCGTCTGTCTTTCTTCTTTCTCTTTTTTTGTCAATAGTATTGTCTGTTGTCTGTATTTCTTCTTTCTCTTCTTTTGCCAATGGTATTGTCTGTTGTCTGTTTTTCTTCTTTCTCTTCTTTTGCCAATGGTATTGTCAGTTGTCTGTCTTTCTTTTTTCTCTTCTTTTGTCAATGGTATTGTCTGTCGTCTGTATTTCTTCTTTCTCTTCTTTTGTCAATGGTATTGTCAGTTGTCTGTCTTTCTTCTTTTTCTTCTTTTGCCAATGGTATAGTCTGTTGTCTGTATTTCTTCTTTCTCTTCTTTTGTCAATGGTATTGTCTGTTGTCTGTCTTTCTTCTTTCTCTTCCTTTGCCAATAGTATTGTCTGTTGTCTGTCTTTCTTCTTTCTCTCCTTTTGTCAATAGTATTGTCTGTTGTCTGTCTTTCTTCTTTCTCTTCTTTTGCCAATGGTATTGTCTGTTGTCTGTCTTTCTTCTTTCTCTTCTTTTGCCAATGGTATTGTCTGTTTTCTGTATTACTTCTTTCTCTTCTTTTGTCAATGATATTGTCTGATCGTCTGTCTTTCTTCTTTTTCTTCTTTTGTCAATGATATTGTCAGTTGACTGTCTTTCTTCTTTTTCTTCTTTTGTCAATGGTATTGTCTGTTGTCTGTCTTTCTTCTTTCTCTTCTTTTGCCAATGGTATTGTCTGTTGTCTGTCTTTCTTCTTTCTCTCCTTTTGTCAATAGTATTGTCTGTTGTCTGTCTTTCTTCTTTCTCTTCTTTTGTCAATGATATTGTCAGTTGTCTGTCTTTCTTCTTTTTCTTCTTTTGTGAATTGTATTGTCTGTTGTCTGTCTCTTCTTTTGCCAATAGTATTGTCTGTCGTCTGTCTTTCTTCTTTCTCTTCTTTTGTCAATGGTATTGTCTGTTGTCTGTCTTTCTTCTTTCTCTTCTTTTGTCAATAGTATTGTCTGTTGTCTGTCTTTCTTCTTTCTCTTCTCTTGCCAATGGTATTGTCTGTTGTCTGTATTTCTTCTTTCTCTTCTTTTGTCAATGGTATTGTCAGTTGTGTCTTTCTTCTTTTTCTTCTTTTGTCAATGGTATTGTCTGTTGTCTGTCTTTCTTCTTCCTCTTCTTTTGTCAATGGTATTGTCTGTCGTCTGTCTTTCTTCTTTCTCTTCTTTTGTCAATGGTATTGTCTGTTGTCTGTCTTTCTTCTTTCTCTTCTTTTGTCAATGGTATTGTCTGCTGTCTGTCTTTCTTCTTTCTCTTCTTTTGTCAATGGTATTGTCTGTTGTCTGTCTCTCTTCTTTCTCTTCTTTTGTCAATAGTATTGTCTGTTGTCTGTCTTTCTTCTTTCTCTTCTTTTGTCAATGGTATTGTCTGTTGTCTGTCTTTCTTCTTTCTCTTCTTTTGTCAATGGTATTGTCTGTTGTCTGTCGTTCTTCTTTCTCTTCTTTTGTCAATGGTGTTGTCAGTTGTCTGTCTTTCTTCTTTTTCTTCTTTTGCCAATGGTATTGTCAGTTGTCTGTCTTTCTTCTTTTTCTTCTTTTGTCAATGACATTGTCTGTTGTCTGTCTTTCTTCTTTCTCTTCTTTTGTCAATGGTATTGTCTGTTGTCTGTCTTTCTTCTTTCTCTTCTTTTGTCAATGGTATTGTCAGTTGTCTGTCTTTCTTCTTTCTCTTCTTTTGCCAATGGTATTGTCTGTTGTCTGTCTTTCTTTTTTCTCTCCTTTTGTCAATAGTATTGTCTGTTGTCTGTCTTTCTTCTTTCTCTTCTTTTGCCAATGGTATTGTCTGTTGTCTGTCTTTCTTCTTTCTCTTCTTTTGCCAATGGTATTGTCTGTTTTCTGTATTTCTTCTTTCTCTTCTATTGTCAATGATATTGTCTGGTCGTCTGTCTTTCTTCTTTTTCTTCTTTTGTCAATGATATTGTCAGTTGACTGTCTTTCTTCTTTTTCTTCTTTTGTCAATGGTATTGTCTGTTGTCTGTCTTTCTTCTTTCTCTTCTTTTGCCAATGGTATTGTCTGTCGTCTGTCTTTCTTCTTTCTCTCCTTTTGTCAATGGTATTGTCTGTTGTCTGTTTTTCTTCTTTCTCTTCTTTTGCCAATGGTATTGTCAGTTGTCTGTCTTTCTTCTTTCTCTTCTTTTGCCAATGGTATTGTCTGTTGTCTGTCTTTCTTCTTTCTCTCCTTTTGTCAATAGTATTGTATGTTGTCTGTCTTTCTTCTTTCTCTTCTTTTGTCAATGATATTGTCAGTTGTCTGTCTTTCTTCTTTCTCTTCTTTTGTCAATGGTATTGTCAGTTGTCTGTCTTTCTTCTTTTTCTTCTTTTGTCAATGACATTGTCTGTTGTCTGTCTTTCTTCTTTCTCTTCTTCTGTCAATGGTATTGTCAGTTGTCTGTCTTTCTTCTTTTTCTTCTTTTGCCAATGGTATTGTCAGTTGTCTGTCTTTCTTCTTTCTCTTCTTTTGCCAATGGTATTGTCAGTTGTCTGTCATTCTTTTTTCTCTTCTTTTGTCAATGGTATTGTCTGTTGTCTGTCTTTCTTCTTTCTCTTCTTTTGCCAATGGTATTGTCTGTTGTCTGTCTTTCTTCTTTCTCTTCTTTTGCCAATGGTATTGTCAGTTGTCTGTCTTTCTTCTTTCTCTTCTTTTGCCAATGGTATTGTCAGTTGTCTGTCATTCTTCTTTCTCTTCTTGTGTCAATGATATTGTATGGTCGTCTGTCTTTCTTCTTTCTCTTCTTTTGTCAATGGTATTGTCTGTTGTCTTTATTTCTTCTTTCTCTTCTTTTGCCAATGGTATTGTCTGTTGTCTGTTTTTCTTCTTTCTCTTCTTTTGCCAATGGTATTGTCAGTTGTCTGTCTTTCTTTTTTCTCTTCTTTTGTCAATGGTATTGTCTGTCGTCTGTATTTCTTCTTTCTCTTCTTTTGTCAATGGTATTGTCAGTTGTCTGTCATTCTTCTTTTTCTTCTTTTGCCATTGGTATAGTCTGTTGTCTGTATTTCTTCTTTCTCTTCTTTTGTCAATGGTATTGTCTGTTTTCTGTCTTTCTTCTTTCTCTTCTTTTGCCAATGGTATTGTCTGTTGTCTGTCTTTCTTCTTTCTCTCCTTTTGTCAATAGTATTGTCTGTTGTCTGTCTTTCTTCTTTCTCTTCTTTTGCCAATGGTATTGTCTGTTGTCTGTCTTTCTTTTTTCTCTTCTTTTGCCAATGGTATTGTCTGTTTTCTGTATTACTTCTTTCTCTTCTTTTGTCAATGATATTGTCTGATCGTCTGTCTTTCTTCTTTTTCTTCTTTTGTCAATGATATTGTCAGTTGACTGTCTTTCTTCTTTTTCTTCTTTTGTCAATGGTATTGTCTGTTGTCTGTCTTTCTTCTTTCTCTTCTTTTGCCAATGGTATTGTCTGTTGTCTGTCTTTCTTCTTTCTCTCCTTTTGTCAATAGTATTGTCTGTTGTCTGTCTTTCTTCTTTCTCTTCTTTTGTCAATGATATTGTCAGTTGTCTGTCTTTCTTCTTTTTCTTCTTTTGTGAATGGTATTGTCTGTTGTCTGTCTCTTCTTTTGCCAATAGTATTGCCTGTCGTCTGTCTTTCTTCTTTCTCTTCTTTTGTCAATGGTATTGTCTGTTGTCTGTTTTTCTTCTTTCTCTTCTTTTGTCAATATTATTGTCTGTTGTCTGTCTTTCTTCTTTCTCTTCTCTTGCCAATGGTATTGTCTGTTGTCTGTATTTCTTCTTTCTCTTCTTTTGTCAATGGTATTGTCAGTTGTGTCTTTCTTCTTTTTCTTCTTTTGTCAATGGTATTGTCTGTTGTCTGTCTTTCTTCTTCCTCTTCTTTTGTCAATGGTATTGTCTGTCGTCTGTCTTTCTTCTTTCTCTTCTTTTGTCAATGGTATTGTCTGTTGTCTGTCTTTCTTCTTTCTCTTCTTTTGTCAATGGTATTGTCTGCTGTCTGTCTTTCTTCTTTCTCTTCTTTTGTCAATGGTATTGTCTGTTGTCTGTCTTTCTTCTTTCTCTTCTTTTGTCAATAGTATTGTCAGTTGTCTGTCTTTCTTCTTTCTCTTCTTTTGTCAATTGTATTGTGTGTTGTCTGTCTTTCCTCTTTTTCTTCTTTTGTCAATGGTATTGTCTGTTGTCTGTCTTTCTTCTTTCTCTTCTTTTGTCAATGGTATTGTCTATTGTCTGTCTTTCTTCTTTCTCTTCTTTTGTCAATGGTATTGTCTGTTGTCTGTATTTCTTCTTTCTCTTCTTTTGCCAATGGTATTGTCTGTTGTCTGTCTTTCTTCTTTCTCTTCTTTTGCCAATGGTATTTTCTGTTTTCTGTATTTCTTCTTTCTCTTCTTTTGTCAATGATATTGTCTGGTCGTCTGTCTTTCTTCTTTTTCTTCTTTTGTCAATGATATTGTCAGTTGACTGTCTTTCTTCTTTTTCTTCTTTTGTCAATGGTATTGTCTGTTGTCTGTCTTTCTTCTTTCTCTTCTTTTGCCAATGGTATTGTCTGTTGTCTGTCTTTCTTCTTTCTCTCCTTTTGTCAATAGTATTGTCTGTTGTCTGTCCTTCTTCTTTCTCTTCTTTTGTCAATGATATTGTCAGTTGTCTGTCTTTCTTCTTTTTCTTCTTTTGTCAATGGTATTGTCTGTTGTCTGTCTCTTCTTTTGCCAATGGTATTGTCTGTCGTCTGTCTTTCTTCTTTCTCTTCTTTTGTCAATGGTATTGTCTGTTGTCTGTCTTTCTTCTTTCTCTTCTTTTGTCAATAGTATTGTTTGTTGTCTGTCTTTCTTTTTTCTCTTCTCTTGCCAATGGTATTGTCTGTTGTCTGTATTTCTTCTTTCTCTTCTTTTGTCAATGGTATTGTCTGTTGTCTGTCTTTCTTCTTTTTCTTCTTTTGTCAATGGTATTGTCTGTTGTCTGTCTTTCTTCTTTCTCTTCTTTTGTCAATGATATTGTCAGTTGTCTGTCTTTCTTCTTTTTCTTCCTTTGTCAATGGTATTGTCTGTTGTCTGTCTCTTCTTTTGCCAATGGTATTGTCTGTCGTCTGTCTTTCTTCTTTCTCTTCTTTTGTCAATGGTATTGTCTGTTGTCTCTCTTTCTTCTTTCTCTTCTTTTGTCAATAGTATTGTCTGTTGTCTGTCTTTCTTCTTTCTCTTCTCTTGCCAATGGTATTGTCTGTTGTCTGTATTTCTTCTTTCTCTTCTTTTGTCAATGGTATTGTCAGTTGTCTGTCTTTCTTCTTTTTCTTCTTTTGTCAATGGTATTGTCTGTTGTCTGTCTTTCTTCTTTCTCTTCTTTTGTCAATGGTATTGTCTGTTGTCTGTCTTTCTTCTTGCTCTTCTTTTGTCAATGGTATTGTCTGTTGTCTGTCTTTCTTCTTTCTCTTCTTTTGTCAATGGTATTGTCTGTCGTCTGTGTTTCTTCTTTCTCTTCTTTTGTCAAGGGTATTTTCTGTTGTCTGTCTTTCTTCTTTCTCTTCTTTTGTCAATGGTATTGGCTGCTGTCTGTCTTTCTTCTTTCTCTTCTTTTGTCAATGGTATTGTCTGTTGTCTGTCTTTCTTCTTTCTCTTTTTTTTTCAATTGTATTGTGTGTTGTCTGTCGTTCCTCTTTTTCTTCTTTTGTCAATTGTATTGTCTGTTGTCTGTCTTTCTTCTTTCTCTTCTTTTGTCAATGGTATTGTCAGTTGTCTGTCTTTGTTCTTTTTATTCTTTTGTCAATGGTATTGTGTGTTGTCTGTCTTTCTTCTTTCTCTTCTTTTGTCAATAGTATTGTCTGTTGTCTGTCTTTCTTCTTTCTCTTCTTTTGTCAATTGTATTGTGTGTTGTCTGTCTTTCCTCTTTTTCTTCTTTTGCCAATGGTATTGTCTGTTGTCTGTCTTTCTTCTTTCTCTTCTTTTGTCAATGGTATTGTCTGTTGTCTGTCTTTCTTCTTTCTCTTCTTTTATCAATGGTATTGTCTGTTGTCTGTCTTTCTTCTTTCTCTTCTTTTGTCAATAGTATTGTCTGTTGTCTGTCTTTCTTCTTTCTCTTCTTTTGTCAATTGTATTGTGTGTTGTCTGTCTTTCCTCTTTTTCTTCTTTTGCCAATGGTATTGTCTGTTGTCTGTCTTTCCTCTTTTTCTTCTTTTGTCAATGACATTGTCTGTTGTCTGTCTTTCTTCTTTCTCTTCTTTTGTCAATGGTATTGTCAGTTGTCTGTCTTTCCTCTTTTTCTTCTTTTGTCAATGGTGTTGTCAGTTGTCTGTCTTTCCTCTTTTTCTTCTTTTGCCAATGGTATTGTCTGTTGTCTGTCTCTTCTTTTGCCAATGGTATTGTCTGTCGTCTGTCTTTCTTCTTTCTCTTCTTTTGTCAATGGTATTGTCTGTTGTCTCTCTTTCTTCTTTCTCTTCTTTTGTCAATAGTATTGTCTGTTGTCTGTCTTTCTTCTTTCTCTTCTCTTGCCAATGGTATTGTCTGTTGTCTGTATTTCTTCTTTCTCTTCTTTTGTCAATGGTATTGTCAGTTGTCTGTCTTTCTTCTTTTTCTTCTTTTGTCAATGGTATTGTCTGTTGTCTGTCTTTCTTCTTTCTCTTCTTTTGTCAATGGTATTGTCTGTTGTCTGTTTTTCTTCTTGCTCTTCTTTTGTCAATGGTATTGTCTGTTGTCTGTCTTTCTTCTTTCTCTTCTTTTGTCAATGGTATTGTCTGTCGTCTGTGTTTCTTCTTTCTCTTCTTTTGTCAAGGGTATTTTCTGTTGTCTGTCTTTCTTCTTTCTCTTCTTTTGTCAATGGTATTGGCTGCTGTCTGTCTTTCTTCTTTCTCTTCTTTTGTCAATGGTATTGTCTGTTGTCTGTCTTTCTTCTTTCTCTTCTTTTTTCAATTGTATTGTGTGTTGTCTGTCGTTCCTCTTTTTCTTCTTTTGTCAATTGTATTGTCTGTTGTCTGTCTTTCTTCTTTCTCTTCTTTTGTCAATGGTATTGTCAGTTGTCTGTCTTTGTTCTTTTTATTCTTTTGTCAATGGTATTGTGTGTTGTCTGTCTTTCTTCTTTCTCTTCTTTTGTCAATAGTATTGTCTGTTGTCTGTCTTTCTTCTTTCTCTTCTTTTGTCAATTGTATTGTGTGTTGTCTGTCTTTCCTCTTTTTCTTCTTTTGCCAATGGTATTGTCTGTTGTCTGTCTTTCTTCTTTCTCTTCTTTTGTCAATGGTATTGTCTGTTGTCTGTCTTTCTTCTTTCTCTTCTTTTGTCAATGGTATTGTCTGTTGTCTGTCTTTCTTCTTTCTCTTCTTTTGTCAATAGTATTGTCTGTTGTCTGTCTTTCTTCTTTCTCTTCTTTTGTCAATTGTATTGTGTGTTGTCTGTCTTTCCTCTTTTTCTTCTTTTGCCAATGGTATTGTCTGTTGTCTGTCTTTCCTCTTTTTCTTCTTTTGTCAATGACATTGTCTGTTGTCTGTCTTTCTTCTTTCTCTTCTTTTGTCAATGGTATTGTCAGTTGTCTGTCTTTCCTCTTTTTCTTCTTTTGTCAATGGTGTTGTCAGTTGTCTGTCTTTCCTCTTTTTCTTCTTTTGCCAATGGTATTGTCTGTTGTCTGTCTTTCCTCTTTTTCTTCTTTTGTCAATGGTATTGTCTGTTGTCTGTCTTTCTTCTTTCTCTTCTTTTGTCAATGGTATTGTCTGTTGTCTGTCTTTCTTCTTTTTCTTCTTTTGCCAATGGTATTGTCAGTTGTCTGTCTTTCTTCTTTTTCTCCTTTTGTCAATGACATTGTCTGTTGTCTGTCTTTCTTCTTTCTCTTCTTTTGTCAATGGTATTGTCTGTTGTCTGTAATTCTTCTTTCTCTTCTTTTGTCAATGGTATTGTCAGTTGTCTGTCTTTGTTTTTTCTCTTCTTTTGTCAATGGTATTGTCTGTTGTCTGTCTTTCTTCTTTCTCTTCTTTTGTCAATGGTATTGTCTGTTGTCTGTCTTTCTTCTTTCTCTTCTTTTGTCAATGGTATTGTCTGTTGTCTATCTTTCTTCTTTCTCTTCTTTTGTCAATGGTATTGTCTGTTGTCTGTCTTTCTTCTTTCTCTTCTTTTGCCAATGGTATTGTCTGTTTTCTGTCTTTCTTCTTTCTCTTCTTTTGCCAATGGTATTGTCTGTTTTCTGTATTACTTCTTTCTCTTCTTTTGTCAATGATATTGTCTGATCGTCTGTCTTTCTTCTTTTTCTTCTTTTGTCAATGATATTGTCAGTTGACTGTCTTTCTTCTTTTTCTTCTTTTGTCAATGGTAGTGTCTGTTGTCTGTCTTTCTTCTTTCTCTTCTTTTGCCAATGGTATTGTCTGTTGTCTGTCTTTCTTCTTTCTCTTCTTTTGTCAATAGTATTGTCTGTTGTCTGTCTTTCTTCTTTCTCTTCTTTTGTCAATGATATTGTCAGTTGTCTGTCTTTCTTCTTTTTCTTCTTTTGTCAATGGTATTGTCTGTTGTCTGTCTCTTCTTTTGCCAATAGTATTGTCTGTCGTCTGTCTTTCTTCTTTCTCTTCTTTTGTCAATGGTATTGTCTGTTGTCTGTCTTTCTTCTTTCTCTTCTTTTGTCAATAGTATTGTCCGTTGTCTGTCTTTCTTCTTTCTCTTCTCTTGCCAATGGTATTGCCTGTTGTCTGTATTTCTTCTTTCTCTTCTTTTGTCAATGGTATTGTCAGTTGTGTCTTTCTTCTTTTTCTTCTTTTGTCAATGGTATTGTCTGTTGTCTGTCTTTCTTCTTCCTCTTCTTTTGTCAATGGTATTGTCTGTCGTCTGTCTTTCTTCTTTCTCTTCTTTTGTCAATGGTATTGTCTGTTGTCTTTCTTTCTTCTTTCTCTTCTTTTGTCAATGGTATTGTCTGCTGTCTGTCTTTCTTCTTTCTCTTCTTTTGTCAATGGTATTGTCTGTTGTCTGTCTTTCTTCTTTCTCTTCTTTTGTCAATGGTATTGTCTGTTGTCTGTCTTTCTTCTTTCTCTTCTTTTGTCAATAGTATTGTCTGTTGTCTGTCTTTCTTCTTTCTCTTCTCTTGCCAATGGTATTGCCTGTTGTCTGTATTTCTTCTTTCTCTTCTTTTGTCAATGGTATTGTCAGTTGTGTCTTTCTTCTTTTTCTTCTTTTGTCAATGGTATTGTCTGTTGTCTGTCTTTCTTCTTCCTCTTCTTTTGTCAATGGTATTGTCTGCCGTCTGTCTTTCTTCTTTCTCTTCTTTTGTCAATGGTATTGTCTGTTGTCTGTCTTTCTTCTTTCTCTTCTTTTGTCAATGGTATTGTCTGCTGTCTGTCTTTCTTCTTTCTCTTCTTTTGTCAATGGTATTGTCTGTTGTCTGTCTTTCTTCTTTCTCTTCTTTTGTCAATAGTATTGTCTGTTGTCTGTCTTTCTTCTTTCTCTTCTTTTGTGAATTGTATTGTGTGTTGTCTGTCTTTCCTCTTTTTCTTGTTTTGCCAATGGTATTGTCTGTTGTCTGTCTTTCTTCTTTCTCTTCTTTTGTCAATGGTATTGTCTGTTGTCTGTCTTTCTTCTTTCTCTTCTTTTGTCAATGGTATTGTCTGTTGTCTGTATTTCTTCTTTCTCTTCTTTTGCCAATGGTATTGTCTGTTGTCTGTCTTTCTTCTTTCTCTTCTTTTGCCAATGGTATTTTCTGTTTTCTGTATTTCTTCTTTCTCTTCTTTTGTCAATGATATTGTCTGGTCGTCTGTCTTTCTTCTTTTTCTTCTTTTGTCAATGATATTGTCAGTTGACTGTCTTTCTTCTTTTTCTTCTTTTGTCAATGGTATTGTCTGTTGTCTGTCTTTCTTCTTTCTCTTCTTTTGCCAATGGTATTGTCTGTTGTCTGTCTTTCTTCTTTCTCTCCTTTTGTCAATAGTATTGTCTGTTGTCTGTCTTTCTTCTTTCTCTTCTTTTGTCAATGATATTGTCAGTTGTCTGTCTTTCTTCTTTTTCTTCTTTTGTCAATGGTATTGTCTGTTGTCTGTCTCTTCTTTTGCCAATGGTATTGTCTGTCGTCTGTCTTTCTTCTTTCTCTTCTTTTGTCAATGGTATTGTCTGTTGTCTGTCTTTCTTCTTTCTCTTCTTTTGTCAATAGTATTGTTTGTTGTCTGTCTTTCTTTTTTCTCTTCTCTTGCCAATGGTATTGTCTGTTGTCTGTATTTCTTCTTTCTCTTCTTTTGTCAATGGTATTGTCAGTTGTCTGTCTTTCTTCTTTTTCTTCTTTTGTCAATGTTATTGTCTGTTGTCTGTCTTTCTTCTTTCTCTTCTTTTGTCAATGCTATTGTCAGTTGTCTGTCTTTCTTCTTTTTCTTCTTTTGTCAATGGTATTGTCTGTTGTCTGTCTCTTCTTTTGCCAATGGTATTGTCTGTCGTCTGTCTTTCTTCTTTCTCTTCTTTTGTCAATGGTATTGTTTGTTGTCTCTCTTTCTTCTTTCTCTTCTTTTGTCAATAGTATTGTCTGTTGTCTGTCTTTCTTCTTTCTCTTCTCTTGCGAATGGTATTGTCTGTTGTCTGTATTTCTTCTTTCTCTTCTTTTGTCAATGGTATTGTCAGTTGTCTGTCTTTCTTCTTTTTCTTCTTTTGTCAATGGTATTGTCTGTTGTCTGTCTTTCTTCTTTCTCTTCTTTTGTCAATGGTATTGTCTGTTGTCTGTCTTTCTTCTTTCTCTTCTTTTGTCAATGGTATTGTCAGTTGTCTGTCTTTCTTCTTTCTCTTCTTTTGTCAATGGTATTGTCTGTCGTCTGTCTTTCTTCTTTCTCTTCTTTTGTCAATGGTATTGTCTGTTGTCTGTCTTTCTTCTTTCTCTTCTTTTGTCAATGGTATTGTCTGCTGTCTGTCTTTCTTCTTTCTCTTCTTTTGTCAATGGTATTGTCTGTTGTCTGTCTTTCTTCTTTCTCTTCCTTTGTCAATAGTATTGTCTGTTGTCTGTCTTTCTTCTTTCTCTTCTTTTTTCAATTGTATTGTGTGTTGTCTGTCTTTCTTCTTTCTCTTCTTTTGTCAATGGTATTGTCTGTTGTCTGTCTTTCTTCTTTCTCTTCTTTTGTCAATAGTATTGTCTGTTGTCTGTCTTTCTTCTTTCTCTTCTTTTTTCAATTGTATTGTGTGTTGTCTGTCGTTCCTCTTTTTCTTCTTTTGTCAATAGTATTGTCTGTTGTCTGTCTTTCGTCTTTCTCTTCTTTTGTCAATGGTATTGTCAGTTGTCTGTCTTTGTTCTTTTTATTCTTTTGTCAATGGTATTGTGTGTTGTCTGTCTTTCTTCTTTCTCTTCTTTTGTCAATAGTATTGTCTGTTGTCTGTCTTTCTTCTTTCTCTTCTTTTGTCAATTGTATTGTGTGTTGTCTGTCTTTCCTCTTCTTCTTCTTTTGCCAATGGTATTGTCTGTTGTCTGTCTTTCTTCTTTCTCTTCTTTTGTCAATGGTATTGTCTGTTGTCTGTCTTTCTTCTTTCTCTTCTTTTGTCAATGTTATTGTCTGTTGTCTGTCTTTCTTCTTTCTCTTCTTTTGTCAATAGTATTGTCTGTTGTCTGTCTTTCTTCTTTCTCTTCTTTTGTCAATGGTATTGTCTGTTGTCTGTATTTCTTCTTTCTCTTCTTTTGCCAATGGTGTTGTCAGTTGTCTGTCTTTCCTCTTTTTCTTCTTTTGCCAATGGTATTGTCTGTTGTCTGTCTTTCCTCTTTCTCTTCTTTTGTCAATGACATTGTCTGATCGTCTGTCTTTCTTCTTTTTCTTCTTTTGTCAATGATATTGTCAGTTGACTGTCTTTCTTCTTTCTCTTCTTTTGTCAATAGTATTGTCTGTTGTCTGTCTTTCTTCTTTCTCTTCTTTTGTCAATTGTATTGTGTGTTGTCTGTCTTTCCTCTTCTTCTTCTTTTGCCAATGGTATTGTCTGTTGTCTGTCTTTCTTCTTTCTCTTCTTTTGTCAATGGTATTGTCTGTTGTCTGTCTTTCTTCTTTCTCTTCTTTTGTCAATGGTATTGTCTGTTGTCTGTCTTTCTTCTTTCTCTTCTTTTGTCAATAGTATTGTCTGTTGTCTGTCTTTCTTCTTTCTCTTCTTTTGTCAATGGTATTGTCTGTTGTCTGTATTTCTTCTTTCTCTTCTTTTGCCAATGGTGTTGTCAGTTGTCTGTCTTTCCTCTTTTTCTTCTTTTGCCAATGGTATTGTCTGTTGTCTGTCTTTCCTCTTTCTCTTCTTTTGTCAATGACATTGTCTGATCGTCTGTCTTTCTTCTTTTTCTTCTTTTGTCAATGATATTGTCAGTTGACTGTCTTTCTTCTTTTTCTTCTTTTGTCAATGGTATTGTCTGTTGTCTGTCTTTCTTCTTTCTCTTCTTTTGCCAATGGCATTGTCTGTTGTCTGTCTTTCTTCTTTCTCTTCTTTTGTCAATAGTATTGTCTGTTGTCTGTCTTTCTTCTTTCTCTTCTTTTGTCAATGATATTGTCAGTTGTCTGTCTTTCTTCTTTTTCTTCTTTTGTCAATGGTATTGTCTGTTGTCTGTCTCTTCTTTTGCCAATAGTATTGTCTGTCGTCTGTCTTTCTTCTTTCTCTTCTTTTGTCAATGGTATTGTCTGTTGTCTGTCTTTCTTCTTTCTCTTCTTTTGTCAATAGTATTGTCTGTTGTCTGTCTTTCTTCTTTCTCTTCTCTTGCCAATGGTATTGTCTGTTGTCTGTATTTCTTCTTTCTCTTCTTTTGTCAATGGTATTGTCAGTTGTGTCTTTCTTCTTTTTCTTCTTTTGTCAATGGTATTGTCTGTTGTCTGTCTTTCTTCTTCCTCTTCTTTTGTCAATGGTATTGTCTGTCGTCTGTCTTTCTTCTTTCTCTTCTTTTGTCAATGGTATTGGCTGTTGTCTGTCTTTCTTCTTTCTCTTCTTTTGTCAATGGTATTGTCTGCTGTCTGTCTTTCTTCTTTCTCTTCTTTTGTCAATGGTATTGTCTGTTGTCTGTCTTTCTTCTTTCTCTTCTTTTGTCAATAGTATTGTCTGTTGTCTGTCTTTCTTTTTTCTCTTCTTTTGTGAATTGTATTGTGTGTTGTCTGTCTTTCCTCTTTTTCTTCTTTTGCCAATGGTATTGTCTGTTGTCTGTCTTTCTTCTTTCTATTCTTTTGTCAATGGTATTGTCTGTCGTCTGTCTTTCCTCTTTCTCTTCTTTTGTCAATGGTATTGTCTATTGTCTGTCTTTCTTCTTTCTCTTCTTTTGTCAATGGTATTGTCAGTTGTCTGTCTTTCTGCGCTATCGGTGACTTTAATAAGAATGTTATTATAGAAATGCTGCATTTAGAAATGTATTTGCTCTTTAAAGTTTCAAACGTTGATGGAATTCGTCATCGATAACATATTTGTCTCCTTTGGAGGGACACTGTTTCAGCAGGTCGTCGGCATACCAATGGGTACAAATTGTGCCCCTCTTTCAGCCGATTTATTTTTATACTCATATGAGTTTCTTCAAAAGCTTGTAAAAGATAAGAAGATTCATGAGGCTAGAGCCTTTAATTTCACATACAGGTATATTGATGACGTTTTATCTATCAATAATTCTAGATTTGTAGATTTTTTTCATTGATATATTCTCCAGAGCTGGAAATAAGGGTAATAACAAAATTACCGAACTTCGAACAATCTTACAAAGGGAAAGTCAAAACTCATAATTATATAAACAGATAAAATCAGTCAACAACCGGAAAACTGTGAAAACCGTAATGACCTGACTTGGTACAGGCATTTCTAAAGAAATGGTGGGTTGAATCAGATCTTAAAGCGCCAAACCTCCCACTCTCATTACGGTTGAAAGGTTCCGGCTGTCACTATAACAGTATTTAAATACAGGAACAAAATTGGTAAAACAGTCGTCAAAGCAGTACCATATTCAGTGAAGTAAATGTCAAAGACACTTTTATGTCACACATTGATAAAAAAATATTTTTGACATTTTTCTTGGCTACCTTATCTTTATACATTTTCACTATTTGAAAATGCATCGCTTATAATCGTTTCTGCAGAAACGGAATATATTTCGACAAGATCTTGGTATCGGAATATAGCTTTTTAAGAGATCGAATAAGGGGAATGTTTTCATAGCCCTGGTCCAGTGACCTGTTTCTCAGATGAAGATGACGCTTCAGGAAATCAGAATAATTGCTACTGGCCCTTGCATAGCGAATCAATTGCGAGATGTAAGCACCATATGCAGGAGAAGCTGGTATATTGCTGCACATGTTTGGAAAATTTATGATTTTAAAATTGAAGTAGTCCCGTTTATCATAAATTTTAGTACTGAGTTGACCACTGTCGTCAAATTCGAGGTATATGTCCAAAAAGGATGCGGACGAAGCTGTATCTGTGGTCTCTTTAACTTCCAGCTCTGGAGGATATATCAATGGAAGAAATTCTGCAAATCTAGAATTATTGATAGATAAAACGTCATCAATATACCTGTATGTGAAATTAAAGGCTCTAACCTCATGAATCTTCTTATCTTTAACAAGCGTTTGAAGAAACTCCGACTCATATGAAAATAAAATTAAATCGGCTAGAAGAGGGGCACAATTTGTACCCATTGGTATGCCGACGACCTGCTGAAACAGTGTCCCTCCAAAGGAGACAAATATGTTATCGATGAGGAACTCCAGCATACTGATCACTTGTTCCTCGGAGTAGCATGCTTTACCTTTTTGAATTTTGTTTGAAAAATATGTGGAATTGTAGCCTAACACAACAAATTTTGAGCCATAATTTCTATGAATGACAGCTTTATGAATTGTTTCTTTTAAGCGGGTTTTTAATTTGTCATGCGGTAGGGTGGTATATAGAGTTGAAAAATCAAAAGTTTTGATGGAGGATACCTGAGAGAAAGATCTTGATTTCAGGTTATCCAAAAGATCTTTAGAGTTTTTCAAAATCCACATGTGATTTATGCCACTACGCGAGTAAACAGTTTCACAATATTTCTGTTGTCCCTCTTTTACTGCAGACAGAATCTTTGTCAGGTGAATAGACAATTCGTTCGTCGAACAAGTTGATGATCCCGCTGTGTACCTTTCTTTGTATGGTGTCTTATGGAGTTTAGGTATCCAATATAAATAAGGTAAATCCTCAGACTCTTTACCAGAGGGAATGCTTAAAGAGGTCATGAATGATCTGTGGTTAGCTAAAGAGACGACAGATACAGCATCGTCCGCATCATGTTTGGACATATACCTCGAATTTGCCGACAGTGGTCAACTCAGTGCTAAAATTTATGATAAACGGGACGACTTCAATCTTAAAATCATAAATTTTCCAAATACGTGCTGCAATATACCAGCTTCTCCTGCATATGGTGTTTACATCTCGCAATTGATTCGCTATGCAAGGGCCAGTAGCAATTATTCTGATTTCCTGAAACGTCATCTTTATCTGAAAAACAGGCTACTGGACCAGGGCTATAAACAAATTCGCCTTATTCAATCTCTTAAAAAGTTTATATTCCAATACCAAGATCTTGTCGAAATATATCCCGTCTCTGCAGAGACGATAATAAACGATGGATTTTCAAATAGTGAAAATGTATAAAGATAAGGAAATCAACAAAAATGTCAAAAATATCTTTTTATCAATGTGATGCCCAATACGATTTCCATATAAAATGATGTTCGTGTCGTTCAACAGTAACACGACGGGTGTCATTAGTGGAACACCTGAATTCACCTCCTTTTCGTAGTGGTATTCGTGTTGCTCAATCTTTAGTTTTCTGTGTAGTGCTATGTGGTCCTTTTGTCTTTTTCTTCTTTTGTCAATGGTATTGTCAGTTGTCTGTCTTTCTTCTTTCTCTTCTTTTGTCAATAGTATTGTCTGTTGTCGGTCTTTCCTCTTTTTCTTCTTTTGCCAATGGTATTGTCTGTTGTCTGTCTTTCTTCGAATTCTGATTTCTGATTACCCCTTTGGTGTATTTTCTTACATCACATTTTCAAAATACAAATGTCTACATTCAGACAAAATAACCTTAACTGGGATTCCTTTGTTTGTTGGCTTGATGGTGTTGAACGCCACTTTCAACAATATTTCAGTTATATCGTGACGGTCAGTTTTATTGGTGGAGGAAACCGGAGAACCCGGAGAAAACCACCAGACTGTCGCAAGTCACTGACAAACTTTATCACATAATGTTGTACACCTCGCCCTGATCGAGATTCGAACTCATAACATCAGTGGTGATAGACACTGATTACATATGTAGTTGTAAATTCAACTACCATATGGTCACGGACACGACGGCCCTAACTGTGATTCGTACCGGTCCGTAACGGATACTATGCACTTCAGCTTAATGTAATTGTATTACAATAGAATACGGAACATTCGTAACTGACAAGGAAACTATTCAGATTTTTTTTTTATATTGTCAATATGAATTAAAATGATTGATATAGAATTATAGGAAACGATACTTATAACACTTGATATACACACAATGTATTATGTATATAATCGTATGAGGAAATAACTCATCATAAATCAGAATATTTATATTTCGAACAGGTTTTTAGACATTAAATATGGCGTTGTGTTATGCTATTGGAATACTTATTCAGGTGATAGAAATTGTAGGTAAGACCGTTGTCATGGTCCATAATGTAACCCAAACAATATGTTAAATTGTAGGTAAGACCGTTGTCATGGTCCATAATGTAACCCAAACAATATGTTAAATTGTAGGTAAGACCGTTGTCATGGTCCATAATGTAACTCAAACAACATGTTAAATTGTAGGTAAGAAGAGTTTGAAGATACAAAAGGGTAATCAGAATCCGTAAATCGAAGAACAGAAAGCACAATGGCCAAAAGGACAAACAACGATATACAAAACATCTCTTTGTCATGGTCCATAATGTAACACAATCAATTATCTCTGAAGTTGTAAATTTGGAATTGCTACAGGGCGAATTCTATAAAGTTTGATATTTTGAAGTAATTTAAATAAACATTAGAGAAAACCGAATGGCAATTGGGAATGAATAATCCAGAAATACAAGCAACAGTGGATATAAGACGCAGAACGAGAACAAACACAACACAGAAAAATAAAAAGATGAGAAACACGGAATCCACCAAACAGAAAAGGGATAAACCCAGGTGCGAAGGGTAAGTAGTTATTGTTTCCTACAGGACATTCGCTGAGCTAGTCATATAGTCAACGGTAAGCTTTTCGTTGGTGATACAGGAAAGAAAAATATCTGCATAAAAGGGATATATATGTGGCATTTAAGAATGTTAAAAATAATGCTTCATATTGGAGTAAATTAATTTCGCGTGATGCGTATTTTAATGATATTGTAAAGTTTGATACAACAAATTAATTTCTATATTAAATAAATTGCAGGACAATCAAATGCATCCACGACCAGCTCTACTACAAAATCAAAAAATGAAAGCGGTATGTAACGTTACATGATACGATTAAGATCGGAGGTCTGATTACTCCCACCCCCATCACAATGCACCCCGCCTCCAGCTACAACTCAATGCGAGATCAATTGTAGCGTTAGGGTACACACTATATTATTCAAATAAACCAACTAGCTTTGCTGAAGACCATCTGGTGAAAGTGGTACGCAACGTTAAAAAACACAATTAAAGATAGGAGGTATGATTACGCCCACCCCCATCCCAACACCCCTGCTACGACTCAATACGAGATCAATTGGAGCGTTTTTATTCAAATAAACAAATGAGATATTCCGATGTGAATTCCAATTCGAATGGGGCCGAAAAACATGTGAAAACGCCATTATAAATTATTTATACTGAATAAAGCCAAAACACGTAACAATTGTATAATTAATCAAATGAAAAGAAAAAAAAATAAAACTATCACGATGTCGACACAGTTCTAAAATCTAATATCAACTTCGCAGAAAGAGACAAAGTCGATGACCACAACACACAAATACATAACAGCTGACTTTCCTGATATTCACTTCAATAAAAAGTGGCGGAGTTTAACTAGTTGTATGGGCCCAAAGACTTAATTGCAAACGGGACCTCAGTGGCAGGAAGGTCTATGTTCTTGATCTATGATAGAATACCTAAAGTTTTTCAAGAAAATCCCAACACTCACCTCCAATGGAAAAGTTTTCAGACAAATACCCAAACAAATACTAGACTATCTCAACTGAGTTGTAGAGTTGACCATAAAGTTCATTTGATATTGAAACTATTTCTTCTGTATCGGATTTAATCATTAAATGTTTGTATACATGTGTATTATCATAATATATTGGATTAGGGTATTGGATTAGGGTTATTGGGTTATCATGCTTTAACGCCACTTTCAAAAATATTTCAGTTACATCGTGGCGGTCAGTTTTATTGGTGGAGGAAACCGGAGTACCCGATGAAAACCACCGACCTGTCGCAAGTCACTGACAAGCTTTATCCCATAATGTTGTATCGAATGCACCTCGCCTGTGCGGGGTTCGAACGCACAACGTTAGTGGTGATAGGCACTGATTGCATAGGTAGTTGGTCTTAAAACATGCGATCAAGACCACGATGGCCCCTTTTTAATATTAATGTTTGTATATCATCATAATATGCAGTGGGTAATATTATACATTAATCTATGTCTATGTTATGGGAATCAATACATATGATCACATGATCAAGGTTTACTGACTCCATTTTTGATTACAATACACAGAACTTAAATGAAATGTCTGAAGATACCAAGCGGGTAGTCAGAAGCCGTAAATTGAAGAAGGGCGGAATGGTCAAAAGAAAAAAGGATAAAATGCTACACAAAAAACTAAAGATTGAGCAACACGAACCACACTAAAAACTGGGGATGAACTAATGTGCCTCTGAGGAGTTAGCAGTAGTTACACGCTTGTCTATATTAACAATGGATGTGAACTTTAACAGAAACACGAACAGAGTGGTTGTAAAGCTTACAATATCACACGAAATAACAGCAAAATATTTTCATAATATATTTCTACCAAGCTTTCAAAAAGTTAATAAAAATCTGGAAAATGCTTACAAACTCCAGATTTTACCTATAATTAAGGATTTAACGAATAAAAGGTTCGAGCCCGGGTCGGATCAAACCAAAAAACTATAAAATTGGTATTTGTTGGTTCGTCGCTAAGCACGCGGCATTAAGGAGAAAGAGCAAAGACTGGTTGGTTCGGAATCATAATAATGTGTCCGAGTAGAGCGACATGTCTACCCACGTACTGTGAACTAGTAATATAAACATCCAACTCAGCGTGTTGGTCTAGAACAAAGCAGACCTCATCATCATCTCATTGAAATTTAACTTGTTTTCGCCATGATATAGCTGAAATATTCCTGAATTGGCGTTGAACAACAATCACTCACTCACTTGACGAATAAAAAGGCAAATCAAACTTAAGCATGACCAATATGATTTAGACTATCATCTTATATGATCTCGATACAGTTTGTTTGTGTTGTATATTGTACATTTCAGTGTTAACTGAGCTTGAAAAGTTTGAAAATTATGTAGTTGATCATTATGGTAAGTGTGATATTGTAAATAAACGTTAGAGAAAACCGAAAGGTAATCAAGATTGGGCTATTCAGAGACACTGGCAACATTGAGCATACAAGACACAGGACGAAGACAAACACACAACCCCCCCCCCCCACCAAAAATAAAATCACAGAAAACTAAAAAGATGAGCAATATATATACAGTTGAGACTGGTAAAACCTTTCACACACACACACAACATCATCACCAGTGGTGTTAAGACAAATGCGATTGAGTCGAATTGTGCGATAGATATCGCATCGTTTCAAATCAAAGACTATGCCATTTGTATTTGTCACTTCTTCATTAGACACGCTGTTTATGGAGCAAGAGGGGTCGTCGTGATCGCATGGTAGTTGAATTTACAACTATCTATGCAATCAGTGCCTATCACCACTGATGTTGTGAGTTCGAATCTCGATCAGGGTGAGATGTACAACATTATGTCATAAAGTTTGTTAATGACTTGCAACAGGTCGATGGTTTTCTCCACATTCCTCCACCAATAAAGCTGACCGCAACGATATAACTGAAATATTGTTGAAAGTGGCGTTAAAGACAATCAAACAAACAAACATTTATGGAGCAAGAATAAAGACAACAATGGTCCGATTCAGGATAATGTGATGGAATAGAGCAGTACATGTATGTTTTACTACCTGTAAATATTTGTTTAAGTGAACTAGCAATATAACAATCCAATAAAGAATGTTATTGTAGTGTTAAACAATAATAACTCTCTTACCATAACGTGATGAAAGCTGCATGTACCAAACATACCAATTTGTGACATTATATATGCTTAATAACGTATTATTTTCTGGATGGTAATAGCATCTTCAGTTTTATGTGTATGTTTTGTAGATCGTTGTTTTTTCTTTTGTCCATTTTTCTTTTGTCCATTTTTCTTTTGGCCATTTTTCTTTTGTCCATTTTTCTTTTGGCCATTATTCTTTTGGCCATTTTGTTGTCTGTTCTTCTTAGATTTACGGATTCTGATTACCCCCTTTGGCATCTTCAAACTCTCCTTTATAAAAACTGCCAAACGTTTTATTTACGTAGACTGGTGTCCAATACGATTTCCATAACACATGATGTTCATGTCGTTTAACAGCAACACGATGAATACTACAAGTGGAGCATGAACTGCTAACCCTTCCGAAGCACCTGAGATCACCCAGGGTTCTTACTGGGGTTCGTGTTGTTCAATCTTTAGTTTTTTGTGTAGTGCTTTGTAGATCATTGTTTGTCCTTTTGACCATTTTTGGTCATTGCATTGTCTGTATTTCTTTGATTTACGGCTTCTGATTACCTCTTTGATATCTTAAAACTTTTCCTAATGTGGTAAGAAAAATGTCAGCCGCCACCGTACTGAAAATTGTATTCATCTTGATCACGATTAAAGTAGAAAATGCTAAATATTTGATGTATTTTCGAGAAAAAAAAATCATACTTGCCAAATAAATGGACATTGATTTAAAAAAATATATATATTGCAGGCCAAATCCTATGCGTTGCTGCAGGCTTTATGACAGCTTCGTTGATATTTTCAATTGGTTGCTTTGTCACAAAGTACAAGAAATCATCAAGGTATGCATAGTACTGTAAATGATTTGTTTGTTTGTTTTTTTAAGGTGTTTAACGCCATTTTCAATAATATTTCAGTTATATCGTGGCGGTCAGTTTTATTGCTGGAGGAAACCGGAGGACACGGAGAAAACCACCGACCTGTCACTGACAAACTTTATCACATAATGTTCTGCACCTCGTCGTGATCGAGATTCGAATCTTAAATCGTTGATCCCATATTTTGTCTACATTAAAAAGACATATTCATAGAAATAATGTAACATTATATACAATCACGATATAAGAAGCAGTTTCTGAAGAGCTTATCAACTGCAATATATAAACCGGGAAGAATCTACTTTGGCGGACCCCGGAAGTCAGATATTGTAATAATCAACGCACATGATCTATAACCTTTCATTTCGTACCATGCTGATATGACAACAGAAGGGTTAGATTTAGGGTCCGCTAAAGTAGAAGTACTTATAATACACCCCATACACAGAAACTCAAACTCAACTTGAGGTTACTATTTAGTCTGTTTGTACTAGCTTTTAGACGAAGTTATAACTGAACACAGAAACGTATCATGCGCAGTAAATGAAATATCGCCTTTCCTTTTATTGCAATCACTGGGTCGATACCTCTACTGGTGGAATATCAAGCCCCTTGTGGAATCATTCGCCGAGTAGTCAGTATTACGACACTGGCATGATTTAATACATTTGTACATATATTTATTATTGCAATTTGCAGCTCCTAAATAATGTTATTATTATTAAAACTATGGTTCTCCTCCCTCATGCATAGGTGACCTTAGCAGTCATCCTGTTTACATTATTTTAAAGTTATTTGGCTTTCCATTCTTTGAACGTGCCTGGTGAAATTTATTCCAGAAACACGTCGTCCGCACTATATTTGATATGCGATTTTATTGTATCCATGGAAGAGCGAGTGATTGCTGCTTAACGCCAAGCGAACCATTTTTCAGCAATATCATGGCGAGAGTATGAAGCATTTCGATGAGATGACGATGTCATCTTTGCATTAGAACAACACGCATAGCTTGATTTTTATAGTGCTGATATAATAGTCCGCGAGTATAGATGTCCACCCGCTCGGACACATTATTCAACCAGTATTTGCTCTTTCTCCTTTATCCCGCTTGCTTTGAGGAGAAATCACAAATACTAATTCTATTGTCCTTGGCTTGACCCGACCGGGGTTCGGACCCACGGTCTACCACACTCGAGACAGGAACTCTGTTTCTTCCAACAATAATATTGTCCGTAACGATAACATTGAATTGTTGTTATATCCGATGTTCTCGACTCGCAAATGATAAAGTTTACCAGTTGCTTGCCCATGATCGGTGGTTCTCTCCGGCTTCTTCCTTCACTAAAAGTGGTCGCCATGATATAGCTGAAATATTGCTAAAAGTGGCGTTAATCACAATCAATCAATCAATCAATCAATCAATCAATCAATCAATCAATCAATCAATCAATCAATCAATCAATCAATCAATCAATCAATCAATCAATCAATCAATCAATCAAGCAAGCAAGCAAGCAAGCAAGCAAGCAAGCAAGCAAGCAAGCAAGCAAGCAGGCAAGCAATCAATCAATCAATTAAAACTGATGTTAAAATCCTATAATCCTAATATTATTTGTAAACAGAATAAACTAATGATGATGACTAATTTTACAATTTACAGAAAAGACAAAACAGCTGTTACAGGCGACCAATTGTTAGCAGCTCCACCTGACCATGAGTATGCCAATGAAGGATCCCTTGAGTCAGATGTGAAGAGTTACGCTTACGTCGATATAGACAAGAGAAACGGCAAAGATAAATTTTCCACGTCAGTAAAGTCTACGAAATATTACAGAGAATCGTATGATTTGGTTGAGAGAAATCGAATTGCATCATCTGCAGATATTGACAATTTCAACGACAATGCAAATCCGTATAATCACGTGGCTACTGACATGGATGACAATGTATATGATAATTCCAGTTTTTTAAAAGATATACAACCAAGTATGAAAGACCCGACATACTCTCACATCTCTGCTTTGACGTCAAAGACACAAGGCCAACACAATAAAGCTTACGAGTCCCATAGTACACCAAGTACTTCTACAGAAGAAAGAAATACAGCCCATAAAAACGGTAACCAGAATACGAAACAGTCAATGAAAAACGGTAACCAGAATACGAAACAGTCAATGGAAAAGGAGAACGCAGATGTTGCAAACGATGTTTCCTTCAAAGATATGCCGAAGATATTTAATAAGCAGACAAAGGAGGGCAAGGTTGGTGACACAAATACTACGAGTCAGGAGAGGGACAAGGTCGGTAATACCATGAAGGAAAAGGAGGTCATGAATGGAAATATCAGTAATACACATAATATTATTGAAGACGAGGGCAAGGTTAGAGATCCGTATAATATGAATATTGAAAAGGACAAGGTCATTACTGCAAACAATAAGATTACGGAGGGATATGACACTAGTACAAGTAGTGTAATGAAGGAGGAAGAAAAGGTAAATGAAACAAGTACTACCGTGGTAGAGGTAAAGGTCATTGGTGAAAATGATGACAGTGCAAAACAGCTTGCAACTAATGATATAACCATAGAAACTGAAGGACATTCCATGCTAGATCATTCCAGAAATGGTCAAAAGGAGGAAAAGAAACTGAAACAAAATAAACATGATTACTCCCTTGTGATTAAAAATCCAAACCAAACTGCTATTAGTAAACATGATGGTGAAGAAAAAGCTTTAATACTTGAAGATAAAGATAATAGCGATGATGGCAGAGAAAGTAGCAACGAAGAATTAACATTAATAGAAATGAATGAAGAAGAAACTCGTCATCTGCTTGAAAGTGACGAGGCGTCGGTACAGAGCGGAAGTGACGTTGACGGCGGAAACGGAAGTACGATGCAAATAACGGCAACGGCCATAAACTGTCTGTATGAAGCGCTTCACTTAAAAGAGGGAGAATGTCAAGGATCTGATGAAGGATCTTAGGAACATGTTGAGTTACAAATAACTTCTTGTATTAATGACAGTAGTGTCGTAAATATGAGTTAGCTAAACAGAATGTTGATATCAATTACAAGATTTATTATTGACCTTATTTACGGCTAATCAGGCCCATTAAACCTCGCCACTTATGTTAGAGGTATCAATTTTTGCCTCTTTTTGTGATTTTGGAACAGTGTTGGTTTTGTTCATTTTATTAATATTTTCCTGTACAAAGATTATCATTATTTTGTTTTGTAGAATATTTCCGTTCGTGAATTAAAATTGTTTTGATACAATAGATGATTTTGATAATAATTTCTCTTTTTTGCAAACAATACATAAATAGATCTGTTAAATAATGTGAGAAGAGTTTGAAGATACCAAACGGATGTTCAGAATCCGTAAATGGAAGAAGAACAGACAACACAATGGCCAAAAGAAAACAGTACAAAAGGACAAACAACGATCAACAAAACATACATATAAAACTAAAGATCGAGTAACACGAACCCCACCAAAAACAGGAGTGAACTCAGGTACTCCGGAAGGGTAAGCAGTTTATTTGGATTAACATATTGGAATACTGAATTATGAATACATGTAAAATCATTATCATGCATAAAGTGGCTCTTATCATGTTTTCATTGATAGAGCATTGTTGTTCACAAGGAAGCTACTATGCCAATATTTCTTAATTGGTTAAGTTGTGAAGTCTTTACTTCGAACGTTTTACGTCCGCCACTATGAGTTGGTTAACCGTAACTGAAAATCTATGAAACAAATGACCATGGATATGTTCCGTTTGTCAAAATCACAATCCGGTTCTTTTCATATCATGCCATATCACCGGGCTAATAACAAGAATACCACAGCGGTACATCTAAGGGAACATGAACTACTTAACACTCCGGTGCACCCGAATACATCCTCGGTTTTCAGTTGTGCTTGGCTTATGCTTCTGTGTAGTGTTTTGTAGATCCTTGTTTGTCCATTCTTCTCCATTGTGTTGTCTGTTCTTCTTCGATTTACGGCTTCTGATTACCTCTTTGGTATCTTCAAACTTTTGTTGTATAATAGGTAATCAAATAAGTATGCTTTGTTTTGTCTACAACGCACATTATCCCGGTACACTGTGATTTCTATTAAAATGACGATTCGATTAAAAATCTATAAAGTTAAAAGGGGATCCGGAAGTTATCCTAGGTTCACCGGAAGGATCAACATCTCCTGTTATCCTCCATAAGGCAATGCAAGTAATGACGTGGGTATCGCATTGTCATAAATCTTTGACCAGATCACGTACACAACAGAGATATTATAATTGGATGCAAGCTAAGATAACGCCAAAGACATGCTGAAATCACCAATAACAGCATGGAATATTTCCACACCAACATTTCCTCATCCAATCATACTTTTAGTTGTCATGAATATGGCTATTAATAAAATGAAAAATAAAATATACCACAGCTTTATCATGGCGAAAACAAGCTATATTCGACGAGATGATAACGATGTTTGCTTTGCACTTGATCAACACGCTTAATTGGATATATATATATATATATATATATATATATATATATATATAGTTAACAGTTCGCGGGTAAGCATATCTCTTCACATCCCGATTCCGATCCAAACAATATGTTGTCTTAATGCCACCTGCTTAGCGGAAAAGTAACAAATACCAATATTATAAGTCTATCGAATCCAAGATCTATCGCACGGTCAGCACAATAATTATTACACCATCGATAGGTTGTTATACGTGGGTCTGCCTCCCATAACAACATATGCTGGTGTTGTGTTTTTTAGATACAACATTTTGTGAAAAAATTGTCAGTGACTTGCTGCAGATCGGTGGCTTTTCCCTGGCACCCCGGTTTCCTCCACCCATAAAATAACCACCAGATTGTTGAAAGTGGCGTTAAATACTATAACCCTAACCTTAACCTACAACATAAGATACAATGATACCCTTTTCGCAGAAACATTCTTGAGTTATCAGATTTCGCGCTCACAAGATATGTATAACAAACCCTAACTCTGAACTGGACGTGGGCATACAGCTCTGAATCACAAATAAACTAATGTGGAGCATTTGACAGGAGCAATAAATCACAAAATCAATTTGAAGTCTTTATATATTTTGGAAATTCTAATGTAAGAAAAGAAGAATGAAACGCAATGAGAGAACAACAATAACAAAAGACAATCAATGGAGATGACGCAAGACATATATACATGTACATAATACTTGTTGTTTATAAATGACACAAAAATGTTAGATAAAAACCATTATCTTGTTATTAAAATGTGCAAAGATTTAATAAAAAAACAAAAATATGAACAGTTGATACCAAGCAAATAATAATGTACAATTGAACATTAATTTGACATATAGTCAAATAGTCAAAACCTGTATATAAAGGGCACGGACGACAACCTGAAAATTAATCCTTTATATACAGCTTCAAATTGCATGGATTGTTCATTACACGTAGAAAACAAAATTGTCATTTATTAACAGTAATTTGTTACACACATGTGCCCTCTAAGACATACACACATGTGACCTCTAAGACATGTGCCCTCTAAGACAGGTTTGACTGTATGCTACATGTAGTGCTCATACAAGCTATACTATCATACAGACGCGATGATCACAGTCCTAAGACAGCTAATATCATATAGAGGTCATGGTGATCACAGTCCTAAGACAGCTAATATCATATAGAGGTCATGGTGATCACAGTCCTAAGACAGCTAATATCATATAGAGGTCATGGTGATCACAGTCCTAAGACAGCTAATATCATACAGAGGCTATGGTGATCACAGTCCTAAGACAGCTAATATCATACAGAGGTCATGGTGATCACAGTCCTAAGACAGCTAATATCATATAGAGGTCATGGTGATCACAGTCCTAAGACAGCTAATAACATACAGAGGCTATGGTGATCACAGTCCTAAGACAGCTAATATCATACAGAGGCTATCATGATCACAGTCCTAAGACAGCTAATATCATACAGAGGCCATGGTGATCACAGTCCTAAGACAGCTAATATCATACAGAGGCTATCATGATCACAGTCCTAAGACAGCTAATATCATATAGAGGTCATGGTGATCACAGTCCTAAGACAGCTAATATCATATAGAGGTCATGGTGATCACAGTCCTAAGACAGCTAATATCATATAGAGGTCATGGTGACCACAGTCCTAAGACAGCTAATATCATATAGAGGTCATGGTGACCACAGTCCTAAGACAGCTAATATCATACAGAGGCCATGGTGATCACAGTCCTAAGACAGCTAATATCATACAGAGGCCATTGTGATCACAGTCCTAAGACAGCTAATATCATACAGAGGCCATGGTGATCAGTCATAAGACGGCTAATATCATACAGAGGCCATGGTGATCAGTCCTAAGACGGCTAATATCATACAGAGGTCATGGTGATCACAGTTCTAAGACAGCTAATAACATACAGAGGTTATGGTGATCACAGTCCTAAGACAGCCTAATATCATACAGAGGCCATGGTGATCACAGTCCTAAGACAGCTAATATCATACAGAGGCCATTGTGATCACAGTCCTAAGACAGCTAATATCATACAGAGGCTATGGTGATCACAGTACTAAGACGGCTAATATCATACAGAGGCCATTGTGATCACAGTCCTAAGACAGCTAATATCATACAGAGGCCATGGTGATCACAGTCCTAAGACAGCTAATATCATACAGAGGCCATGGTGATCACAGTCCTAAGACAGCTAATATCATACAGAGGCCATTGTGATCACAGTCCTAAGACAGCTAATATCATACAGAGGCTATGGTGATCACAGTCCTAAGACAGCTAATATCATACAGAGGCCATGGTGATCACAGTCCTAAGACAGCTAATATCATACAGAGGCCATGGTGATCACAGTCCTAAGACAGCTAATATCATACAGAGGCCATGGTGATCACAGTCCTAAGACAGCTAATATCATACAGAGGCCATGGTGATCACAGTCCTAAGACAGCTAATATCATACAGAGGCTATGGTGATCACAGTCCTAAGACAGCTAATATCATACAGAGGCCATGGTGATCACAGTACTAAGACAGCTAATATCATACAGAGGCCATTGTGATCACAGTCCTAAGACAGCTAATATCATACAGAGGCCATTGTGATCACAGTCCTAAGACAGCTAATATCATACAGAGGCTATGGTGATCACAGTACTAAGACAGCTAATATCATACAGAGGCCATTGTGATCACAGTCCTAAGACAGCTAATATCATACAGAGGCTATGGTGATCACAGTACTAAGACGGCTAATATCATACAGAGGTCATGGTGATCACAGTCCTAAGACAGCTAATATCATACAGAGGCTATGGTGATCACAGTCCTAAGACAGCTAATATCATACAGAGGCCATTGTGATCACAGTCCTAAGACAGCTAATATCATACAGAGGCCATGGTGATCACAGTCCTAAGACAGCTAATATCATACAGAGGCCATTGTGATCACAGTCTTAAGACGGCTAATACCATACAGAGGCTATGGTGATCACAGTCCTAAGACAGCTAATATCATACAGAGGCCATGGTGATCACAGTTCTAAGACAGCTAATATCATACAGAGGCTATGGTGATCACAGTCCTAAGACAGCTAATATCATACAGAGGTCATGGTGATCACAGTTCTAAGACAGCTAATAATATACAGAGGCTATGGTGATCACAGTCCTAAGACAGCTAATAACATACAGAGGCCATGGTGATCACAGTCCTAAGACAGCTAATATCATACAGAGGCTATGGTGATCACAGTCCTAAGACAGCTAATATCATACAGAGGCCATTGTGATCACAGTCCTAAGACAGCTAATATCATACAGAGGCCATGGTGATCACAGTCCTAAGACAGCTAATATCATACAGAGGTTATGGTGATCACAGTCCTAAGACAGCTAATATCATACAGAGGCCATTGTGATCACAGTCCTAAGACAGCTAATATCATACAGAGGCTATGGTGATCACAGTCCTAAGACAGCTAATATCATACAGAGGACATAGTGATCACAGTCCTAAGACAGCTGCATGTACGTCTACATATACAATATGCACAGTGCCATTTTCCACGCATTGCTCTGTGTATGCGAGGGTGTGTTTGCCTCGTATCTGTTTCCACGTGTACTTGATACAACTTTATATGACATATTTACCTGTAGTAGATTGCGGTTTTCTTTTCGTACATCGGTTACTCCACCAATAAAACTAACCAAAATGATATAACTAAAATATTAAACGCTCTTATATTATTAATTCTCCGTAATCCAAACATATATGTATCAAACAGTACTGGATAAGTCAATTTAGAATCCAGCGACTTCGATACATCTGACTTTCACTGTTTACACACTTATATCCTGTACTTGTTATATTTTAACAGGCAAATTGCACTGCCTGGATAACTTTGTATTATATACTGTCACTGGTCCAAATATAGTTTTGTTTTGGTACCCCTGTCACATGTTACCTGTTGAGCTTTGAGAACCTCTCTGACAAGACATACCCCTCTGCAATGAAAAAGTGGCCTCATAGGAGGGTTGGCCTCTCCCAAGAGGGGGGATTTATTAGTATTTTTACATCTGTGCATCTGACATATGGCTTGATAATGATGGGTTGCATAAGAAGGAAACTACTGTAAAATGAAATTCACGACAAGTTCTGGAATTTCCTCTTCAATTTTTGCTTTGCTTGCCAGGTTGTAGTACAAATGTAATCACACACAGTTTTCCTTACTCTGGGTCTGATGTGACGACCATTTGATGTACAAAATACTACAAATAGAGGAAAAAATGTGAATATTTAAAAGCGATTTGAAGAACGATTTAAATTAAATGGTAAATGGTATGAAATACAAGGCATAATTGTTTTTATTTTATGTTGGTGAGTAAGTAATTTGTGAGTTCAGAAAATTAGACCCACGTATGTCTATAATTATATAATAACGTCAGTTTTGAAGGTCGAGACAAACATTTTCAAACTCTTCTTATCACTAGTATTGAAGCGTGTCTGATAGAAAGAGCTGTGATACTGGTATTAATGTTTATCGCTATTTTGTTTACTTTCCCTTTGATGTTTAAATATACAATTAATGCCTGCACTTAAGGTGAATACACCACAAGTGCAGGCATTAATTGTTTTATTATACTGAGACTCGATGCAAAACAAAATTTGATCAATGCGAACATTTCTGTAAATGAACAGTCAGAATGGTTCCACTGGGCACACCGGTGGTGGCCATTTTATACATACTTACGTCATGAACACGTTTTAGATCATGGTCATTTTACCGATGTCGTAAGCGCTTTGGCGATCTAGATCACTGTTTCCTTATTAGTTAAAATATTACACTTGATTTTGTATTGAAAAAAGATACGTATATGTTATCTGGATGTGAATTGATTGATACCGAACATATCAGCCTGCCGAGCAAGAATATGAAGCTTGGTGGCTGCTCAAGGTGAATATTGATTTCTAAGGTCCATAAAAACTTGCATTGACCGATACAAAAGACTGTAATTGTTTTTATTACAATAAACAAAAACGAAAGTGAAACCAAGTCAATACGAGTTTTAATAAAACAATATCCAATTTTACGGAATGTCAGGTGACAGCATGATAGCCAATAAAAATGCTTAAATAAAATAATTATGTAATAATTGTTTTTATCGGTACCGTCGTTGTTTTTGACGTTGCTCTGACCGATAATTTTCAGTATCAGAGTCAGTTCTTTAATACTGATAATATCACTTGCTGAGATCAATGAAAAAAAAACCAAAACCATCATGTCGCTGGTATGGTGAATTGCTGTATTTGAATATAACAATATAGAACATATAAATTACCTTAATTTTAAACATATTTTATTGTCAAATATATACAATAGAATTGAACACAAGTTTTACAAAGTTCTCTCCAGTATCATATAAAGATAGGTTTAACAGAGTGCATGACGGATAATAATTATATAAGCATCTATAAAATAGAAAACAATAAATGATAACAGATAAGTGAAATTGGGGGAGGGGGTTATGTTCCTGCATTGAATCGCCTACTGTTCTTAAAGAGTGTCTGCACTGCTTTTGATAACAAGAGCCCGTTCCTTTTGAAAGACTCCCAAATAATAAAGTTCTAATATCTCTATGAAAATTATAATGGTGTAAAAAAGTAGGGTTAGGGTTATTGTTTTCAACGCCACTTTCAACAATATTTCAGTTTATATATCATGGAGGTCCGTTTTATTGGAGGAGGAAACCACCAACCCGCTGTAAAAAAGAGAATGAATTACCTTAAATTACAAAAAAAAACAAAAAAAAAAACAAACAAACAATGAAAAAATTATACACAGAATTAAATATACAATGGAACCAATATATATAGTATAACTGATCGTAGATTTTGAATATCAAAATAAGACCACGAGTGACCGAAGTACGCATAAGGATTAAACGAGTGGGCGCCCACTTGTTTAATCGTTAATGCGTATTCGGTCACGAGTGGTCTTATTTTGATATTCAAAATGTATGATTTAGCTATACTGTTTATTATATAGACTTCCAAAATTTCTGATATATTATTTTTGTTATTTGTATATTTCATTCCACGCGTGTGAATCTACGAGCAATGATACTAAGGTCAAGGGTCCAGCTGGAAGGGTCTGCCATCTTGATAATGTGAAACTATACATGTCATATTTACAACAATAGATTATACACAAAAGGAATTAAAATGTTTACCTTGAAAACTTATTTTATTTAAATTTGATCAAAACTGAAGCGTACACGAAGCCAAATAACGTATAATCTTTACGTTTTAAACTGGAAGTCTTCATATGACGTCAATGACGTCATGTTGGTTATGTGCCACAGTCGTCAATGACATTTGGCGGAATTTTTTCAGTTCACAATCGTATGTGTATTCACTGTAACTCAACAAGGGACGTCACCACTACAATTATAGTTATGTAAAAGTAGTTCCGGCGGGAAAAAACTGATATTTTCACATTTGAAAATACCGGAATTTATTCCACGGATAAAACTCCATAATTCACACCTATCTATATAATAATATTTAATGTTACAATAGGCAAAGTCATACAAACAAATATAACCCTGATTTACTCGAAATCAATGATTGACAAAAATCTTAAATTTCCTTTATTAACCCTTATTTTCTGATATAAAATGAAAAACAAAAAAAATACCACATTTTCGGAAAAGTTCCGTACACCAATAGAAAAATCGTAGAAAGAGGCAAAGTCGATACCCCCAACACACAGATACATAAATGTCTTGGGGGGGAACTATGATTTACAAATATAATAGACTTCATGAACTTGCCTCTTTTGGTTCACATTTTCTATAAAAAAAATAATAATAATAGTCCTAAGTAGTGACAGATGAAATGTTCTGGAATTTCCTCTTTTGTCTGTGTTTTGCTTGCCAAGTCGCCGTACAAATATAGTCACACACAGCCTTTCTCACTTTGGGTCTTATATGACGACCGTTTAATGTACAGAAAACTGCAATTAAAAGTAGATACAACTAAAATAGAGACACAGAAGTAACTAAATAATTAAATAATAATAACCTTTATTATCGCATACGTAAAGAACAGGGCAACGACATCGAGTAGTAGGACCACTTTTTCTTTGTTGTGTCGAGTTTTCCGCTTTCGCTTCGGATTATTTTGGGGAGATAAGATTATGAGTTAATCTGTGAAACCAAACAGAGAAACTAAAACTACAAATTTCAAAATTATAAATGGAATACAAAAAAAAAAAATCCACTTATTCGGAACAGTTGAGGTATCAAAATCTAATCGAAAAATCGTAGAAACATAGTCAATTCCAATACTTACTAACACACATAATATGACCACTCACTTTCGTAGCAGGGCATTGACACCTAAAACTATTCTTATGGACCTTAAACTCTCCATTCAGTGAAATGATGTCAATGTTTTCCACACCTGAGTAAAATGCCAACCCCACATATAACTGGACGAGCAGCGGTATAATAATTATTTTATAACTGGATGAGCAGCGGTATAATCATTATTTTATAACTGGATGAGCAGTGGTATAATAATTATTTTATAACTGGATGAGCAGCGGTATAATCATTATTTTATTACTGGATGAGCAGTGGTCTAATAATTATTTTATAACTGGATGAGCAGTGGTATAATAATTATTTTATTACTGGATGAGCAGTGGTATAATCATTATTTTATAACTGGATGAGCAGTGGTATAATCATTATTTTATAACTGGATGAGCAGTGGTATATTCATTATTTTATAACTGGATGAGCAGTGGTATAATCATTATTTTATAACTGGATGAGCAGTGGTATAATCATTATTTTATAACTGGATGAACAATGGTATAATAATTATTTTATAACTGGATGAGCAGCGGTATAATAATTATTTTATAACTGGATGAGCAGTGGTATAATAACTATTTTATAACTGGATGAGCAGCGGTATAATCATTATTTAATAACTGGATGAGCAGCGGTATAATAATTATTTTCTAACTGGATGAACAGTGCTATAATACTTATTTTATAACTGGATGAGCAGTGGTATGATCATTATTTTATTACTGGATGAGCAGTGGTATAATAATTATTTTATAACTGGATGAGCAGTGGTATAATCACTCTTTTATAATTGGACGTGCAGTGGTATAATCATTATTTTATAACTGGATGAGCAATGGTATAATCATTATTTCATAACTGGATGAGCAGTGGGAAAATCATTATGCTATACCTGGATGAGCAGCGGTATAATAATTATTTTATAACAGGATGAGCAGCGGTATAATCTTTATTTTATTACTGGATGAGCAGTGGTATAATAATTATTATATAACTGGATGAGCAGTGGTATGATCATTATTTTATTACTGGATGAGCAGTGGTATAATCATTATTTTATAACCGGATGAGCAGTGGTATAATCATTATTTCATAACTGGATGAGCAATGGTATAATCATTATTTCATAACTGGATGAGCAGTGGGAAAATCATTATGCTATACCTGGATGAGCAGCGGTATAATAATTATTTTATAACAGGATGAGCAGCGGTATAATCTTTATTTTATTACTGGATGAGCAGTGGTATAATAATTATTTTATAACCGGAGGAGCAGTGGTATAATCACTGTTTTATAACTGGATGAGCAGTGGTATAATCATTATTTTATAACTGGATGAGCAGTGGTATAATCATTATTTTATAACTGAATGAGCAGTGGTATAATCATTATTTTATAACTGGATGAGCAGTGGTATAATCATTATTTTATAACTGGATGAGCAGTGGTATGATCGTTATTTTATAACTGGATGAGCAGCGGAATAATCATTATTTTATAACTGGATGAGCAGCGGTATAATAACTATTTCATAAGCCGCGGTATAATCATTATTTTATAACTGGATGAGCAGTGGTATATTAATTATTTTATAACTGGATGAGCAGCGGTATAATCATTATTTTATAACTGGATGAGCAGTGGAATAATCATTATTTTATAACTGGATGAGCAATGGTATAATCATTATTTTATAACTGGATGAGCAGTGGTATAATCATTATTTTATAACTGGATGAGCAGTGGTATAATCATCATTTTATAACTGGATGAGCAGTGGTATAATCATTATTTTATAACTGGATGAGCAGTGGTATAATCATTATTTCATAACTGGATGAGCAGTGGTATAATCATTATTTTATAACTGGATGAGCAGTGGTATAATCATTATTTTATTACTGGATGAGCAGTGGAATAATCATTATTTTATAACTGGACGAGCAGTGGAATAATCATTATTTTATAACTGGATGAGCAGTGGTATAATCATTAATTTATAACTGGATGAGCAGTGGTATGATCATTATTTTATAACTGGATGAGCAGTGGTATAATGATTATTCTATAACTGGATGAGCAGTGGAATAATCATTATTTTATAACTGGATGAGCAGTGGTATAATCATTATTTTATAACTGGATGAGCAGCGGAATAATCATTATTTTATAACTGGATGAGCAGTGGTATAATGATTATTCTATAACTGGATGAGCAGTGGTATAATCATCATTTTATAACTGGATGAGCAGTGGTATAATGATTATTTTATAACTGGATGAGCAGTGGTATAATCATTATTTCATAACTGGAGGAGCAGTAGTATAATCATTATTTTATAACTGGATGAGCAGTGGTATAATCATTATTTTATAAATGGATGAGCAGCGGTATAATCATTATTTTATAACTGGATGAGCAGTGGTATAATCATTAATTTATAACTGGATGAGCAGTGGTATGATCGTTATTTTATAACTGGATGAGCAGCGGAATAATCATTATTTTATAACTGGATGAGCAGCGGTATAATAACTATTTCATAAGCCGCGGTATAATCATTATTTTATAACTGGATGAGCAGTGGTATAATAATTATTTTATAACTGGATGAGCAGCGGTATAATCATTATTGTATTACTGGATGAGCAGCGGTATAATCATTATTTTATAACTGGATGAACAGTGGTATAATCATCATTTTATAACTGGATGAGCAGTGGTATAATCATTATTTTATAACTGGATGAGCAGTGGTATAATAATTATTTTATAGCTGGATGAGCAGTGGTATAATAACTATTTTTTAACTGGATGAGCAGCGGTATAATCATTATTTTATAACTGGATGAGCAGTGGTATAATAATTATTTTATAACTGGATGAGCAGCGGTATAATCATTATCTTATAACTGCATGAGCAATGGTATAATCATTATTTTATAACTGGATGAGCAGCGTATAATAATTATTTCATAACTGGATGAGCAGTGGTATAATCATTATTTAATAACTGGATGAGCAGTGGTATAATCATTATTTTATAACTGAATGAGCAATGGTATAATCATTATTTTATAACTGGATGAACAATGGTATAATAATTATTTAATAACTGGATGAGCAGCGGTATAATCATTATTATATAACCGGATGAGCAGCGGTATAATCATTATTTTATAACTGGGTGAGTAGCGGTATGATCATTATTTTATAACTGTATGAGCAGTGGAATAATCATTATTTTATAACTGGATGAGCAGTGGTATAATAATTATTTTATAACTGGATGAGCAGTGGTATAATCATTATTTTATAACTGGATGAGCAGCGGTATAATCATTATTTTATAACTGGGTGAGTAGCGGTATGATCATTATTTTATAACTGTATGAGCAGTGGAATAATCATTATTTTATAACTGGATGAGCAGTGGTATAATCATTATTTTATAACTGAATGAGCAATGGTATAATCATTATTTTATAACTGGATGAACAATGGTATAATAATTATTTAATAACTGGATGAGCAGCGGTATAATCATTATTATATAACCGGATGAGCAGCGGTATAATCATTATTTTATAACTGGATGAGCAGCGGTATAATCATTATTTTATAACTGGATGAGCAGTGGTATAATAATTATTTTATAACTGGATGAGCAGTGGTATAATAATTATTTTATAACTGGATGAGCAGTGGTATAATCATTATTTTATAACTGGATGAGCAGCGGTATAATCATTATTTTATAACTGGGTGAGTAGCGGTATAATCATTATTTTATAACTGTATGAGCAGCGGTATAATCATTATTTTATTACTGGATGAGCAGTGGTATAATCATTATTTTATAACTGGATGAGCAGTGGTATAATCATTATTTTATAACTGGATGAGCAGTGGTATAATAATTATTTTATAACTGGATGAGCAGTGGTATAATCATTATTTTATAACTGGATGAGCAGCGGTATAATCATTATTTTATAACTGGGTGAGTAGCGGTATAATCATTATTTTATAACTGTATGAGCAGTGGTATAATCATTATTTTATAACTGGATGAGCAATGGTATAATCATTATTTTATAACTGGATGAGCAGCGGTATAATCATTATTTTATAACTGGATGATCAGCGGTATAATAATTATTTTATAACTGGATGAGTAATGGTATAATCATTATTTTATAACTGGATGAGCAGCGGTATAATCATTATTTTATAACTGGATGATCAGCGGTATAATCATTATTTTATAACTGGATGAGCAGCGGTATAATCATTATTTTATAACTGGATGAGCAGCGGTATAATCATTATTTTATAACTGGATGAGCAGGGTATAATCATTATTTTATAACTGGATGAGCAGGGTATAATCATTATTTTATAACTGGATGAGCAGGGTATAATCATTATTTTATAACTGGATGAGCAGTGGTATAATGATTATTCTATAACTGGATGAGCAGTGGTATAATCATTATTTTATAACTGGATGAGCAGGGTATAATGATTATTCTATAACTGGATGAGCAGTGGTATAATCATTATTTTATAACTGGATGAGCAGTGGTATGATCGTTATTTTATAAGTGGATGAGCAGCGGTATAATAACTATTTTATGAGTCGCGGTATAATCATTATTTTATAACTGGATGAGCAGCGGTATAATAACTATTTTATGAGTCGCGGTATAATCATTATTTTATAACTGGATGAGCAGTGGTATAATCATTATTTTATAACTGGATGAGCAGCGGTATAATAATTATTTTATAACTGGATGAGCAGTGGTATAATAACTATTTCATAACTGGATGAGCAGTGGTATAATAACTATTTTATAACTGGATGAGCAGTGGTATAATCATTATTTTATAACTGGATGAGCAGTGGTATAATAATTATTTTATAACTGGATGAGCAGCGGTATAATAATTATTTTATAACTGGATGAGCAGTGGTATAATAATTATTTTATAATTGGATGAGCAGTGGTATAATCATTATTTTATAATTGGATGAGCAGTGGTATGATCATTATTTCATTACTGGATGAGCAGCGGTATAATAATTATTTTATAACCGGATGAGCAGTGGTATAATCACTGTTTTATAACTGGATGAGCAGTGGTATAATCATTATTTTATAACTGGATGAGCAGTGGTATAATCATTATTTTATAACTGGATGAGCAGTGGTATAATCATTATTTTATAACTGGATGAGCAGTGGTATAATCATTATTTTATAACTGGATGAGCAGTGGTATGATCGTTATTTTATAACTGGATGAGCAGCGGAATAATCATTATTTTATAACTGGATGAGCAGTGGTATAATAACTATTTCATAAGCCGCGGTATAATCATTATTTTATAACTGGATGAGCAGTGGTATAATAATTATTTTATAACTGGATGAGCAGCGGTATAATCATTATTTTATAACTGGATGAGCAGTGGAATAATCATTATTTTATAACTGGATGAGCAATGGTATAATCATTATTTTATAACTGGATGAGCAGTGGTATAATCATTATTTTATAACTGGATGAGCAGTGGTATAATCATCATTTTATAACTGGATGAGCAGTGGTATAATCATTATTTTATAACTGGATGAGCAGTGGTATAATCATTATTTCATAACTGGATGAGCAGTGGTATAATCATTATTTTATAACTGGATGAGCAGTGGTATAATCATTATTTTATTACTGGATGAGCAGTGGAATAATCATTATTTTATAACTGGATGAGCAGTGGTATAATCATTATTTTATAACTGGATGAGCAGCAGAATAATCATTATTTTATAACTGGATGAGCAGTGGTATAATGATTATTCTATAACTGGATGAGCAGTGGTATAATCATCATTTTATAACTGGATGAGCAGTGGTATAATGATTATTTTATAACTGGATGAGCAGTGGTATAATCATTATTTCATAACTGGAGGAGCAGTGGTATAATCATTATTTTATAACTGGATGAGCAGTGGTATAATCATTATTTTATAACTGGATGAGCAGCGGTATAATCATTATTTTATAACTGGATGAGCAGTGGTATAATCATTATTTTATAACTTGATGAGCAGTGGTATGATCGTTATTTTATAACTGGATGAGCAGCGGAATAATCATTATTTTATAACTGGATGAGCAGCGGTATAATAACTATTTCATAAGCCGCGGTATAATCATTATTTTATAACTGGATGAGCAGTGGTATAATAATTATTTTATAACTGGATGAGCAGTGGTATAATCATTATTGTATTACTGGATGAGCAGCGGTATAATCATTATTTTATAACTGGATGAGCAGTGGTATAATCATTATTTTATAACTGGATGAGCAGTGGTATAATAATTATTTTATAGCTGGATGAGCAGTGGTATAATAACTATTTTTTAACTGGATGAGCAGTGGCATAATAATTGTTTTATAACTGGATGAGCAGCGGTATAATCATTATTTTATAACTGGATGAGCAGTGGTATAATCATTATTTTATAACTGGATGAGCAGTGGTATGATCGTTATTTTATAACTGGATGAGCAGCGGAATAATCATTATTTTATAACTGGATGAGCAGCCGGTATAATAACTATTTCATAAGCCGCGGTATAATCATTATTTTATAACTGGATGAGCAGTGGTATAATAATTATTTTATAACTGGATGAGCAGCGGTATAATCATTATTTTATTACTGGATGAGCAGCGGTATAATCATTATTTTATAACTGGATGAGCAATGGTATAATCATTATTTTATAACTGGATGAGCAGCGGTATAATCATCATTTTATAACTGGATGAGCAGTGGTATAATAATTATTTTATAACTGGATGAGCAGCGGTATAATCATTATTTTATTACTGGATGAGCAGTGGTATAATAATTATTTTATAACTGGATGAGCAGTGGTATAATAATTATTTTATAACTGGATGAGCAGTGGTATAATAATTATTGTATTACTGGATGAGCAGCGGTATAATCATTATTGTATTACTGGATGAGCAGTGGTATAATCATTATTTTATAACTGGATGAGCAGTGGTATAATAATTATTTTATAGCTGGATGAGCAGTGGTATAATAACTATTTTTTAACTGGATGAGCAGTGGTATAATAATTGTTTTATAACTGGATGAGCAGTGGTATAATAATTATTTTATAGCTGGATGAGCAGTGGTATAATAACTATTTTTTAACTGGATGAGCAGCGGTATAATCATTATTTTATAACTGGATGAGCAGCGGTATAATCATTATCTTATAACTGCATGAGCAGTGGTATAATGATTATTTTATAACTGAATGAGCAATGGTATAATCATTATTTTATAACTGGATGAGCAATGGTATAATCATTATTTTATAACTGGATGAGCAGCGGTATAATCATTATTTTATAACTGGATGAGCAATGGTATAATCATTATTTTATAACTGGGTGAGTAGCGGTATAATCATTATTTTATAACTGTATGAGCAGTGGTATAATCATTATTTTATAACTGGATGAGCAATGGTATAATCATTATTTTATAACTGGATGAGCAGTGGTATAATCATTATTTTATGACTGGATGAGCAGTGGTATAATCATTATTTTATAACTGGGTGAGTAGCGGTATAATCATTATTTTATAACTGTATGAGCAGTGGTATAATAATTATTTTATAACTGGATGAGCAATGGTATAATCATTATTTTATAACTGGATGAGCAGCGGTATAATCATTATTTTATAACTGGATGAGCAATGGCATAATCATTATTTTATAACTGGATGATCAGCGGTATAATCATTATTTTATAACTGGATGAGCAGGGTATAATCATTATTTTATAACTGGATGAGCAGGGTATAATGATTATTCTATAACTGGATGAGCAGTGGTATAATAATTATTTTATAACTGGATGAGCAATGGTATAATCATTATTTTATAACTGGATGAGCAGCGGTATAATCATTATTTTATAACTGGATGAGCAGTGGTATAATAATTATTTTATAACTGGATGAGCAATGGTATAATCATTATTTTATAACTGGATGAGCAGCGGTATAATCATTATTTTATAACTGGATGAGCAATGGCATAATCATTATTTTATAACTGGATGATCAGCGGTATAATCATTATTTTATAACTGGATGAGCAGCGGTATAATCATTATTTTATAACTGGATGAGTAGCGGTATAATCATTATTTTATAACTGGATGAACAATGGTATAATCATTATTTTATAACTGGATGAGCAGCGGTATAATCATTATTTTATAACTGGATGAGCAGTGGTATGATCGTTATTTTATAAGTGGATGAGCAGCGGTATAATAACTATTTTATGAGTCGCGGTATAATCATTATTTTATAACTGGATGAGCAGCGGTATAATAACTATTTTATGAGTCGCGGTATAATCATTATTTTATAACTGGATAAGCAGTGGTATAATCATTATTTTATAACTGGATGAGCAGTGGTATAATAATTATTTTATAACTGGATGAGCAGTGGTATAATAACTATTTCATAACTGGATGAGCAGTGGTATAATAACTATTTTATAACTGGATGAGCAGCGGTATAATCATTATTTTATAACTGGATGAGCAGTGGTATAATAATTATTTTATAACTGGATGAGCAGCGGTATAATCATTATTTTATAACTGGATGATCAGTGGTATAATAACTATTTTATAACTGGATGAGCAGTGGTATAATCATCATTTTATAACTGGATGAGCAGCGGTATAATCATTATTTTATAACTGGATGAGCAGCGGTATAATAATTATTTTATAACTGGATGAGCAGTGGTATAATCATTATTTTATAACTGGATGAGCAGTGGTATAATCATTATTTTATAACTGGATGAACAATGGTATAATCATTATTTTATAACTGGATGAGCAGCGGTATAATAATTATTTTATAACTGGATGAGCAGGGTATAATCATTATTTTATAACTGGATGATCAGCGGTATAATCATTATTTTATAACTGGATGAGTAGCGGTATAATCATTATTTTATAACTGGATGAGCAGCGGTATAATCATTATTTTATAACTGGATGAGCAGGGTATAATCATTATTTTATAACTGGATGATCAGCGGTATAATCATTATTTTATAACTGGATGAGTAGCGGTATAATCATTATTTTATAACTGGATGAACAATGGTATAATCATTATTTTATAACTGGATGAGCAGCGGTATAATCATTATTTTATAACTGGATGAGCAGTGGTATGATCGTTATTTTATAAGTGGATGAGCAGCGGTATAATAACTATTTTATGAGTCGCGGTATAATCATTATTTTATAACTGGATGAGCAGCGGTATAATAACTATTTTATGAGTCGCGGTATAATCATTATTTTATAACTGGATAAGCAGTGGTATAATCATTATTTTATAACTGGATGAGCAGTGGTATAATAATTATTTTATAACTGGATGAGCAGTGGTATAATAACTATTTCATAACTGGATGAGCAGTGGTATAATAACTATTTTATAACTGGATGAGCAGCGGTATAATCATTATTTTATAACTGGATGAGCAGTGGTATAATAATTATTTTATAACTGGATGAGCAGCGGTATAATCATTATTTTATAACTGGATGATCAGTGGTATAATAACTATTTTATAACTGGATGAGCAGTGGTATAATCATCATTTTATAACTGGATGAGCAGCGGTATAATCATTATTTTATAACTGGATGAGCAGCGGTATAATAATTATTTTATAACTGGATGAGCAGTGGTATAATCATTATTTTATAACTGGATGAGCAGTGGTATAATCATTATTTTATAACTGGATGAACAATGGTATAATCATTATTTTATAACTGGATGAGCAGCGGTATAATAATTATTTTATAACTGGATGAGCAGTGGTATAATCATTATTTTATTACTGGATGAGCAGTGGTATAATAACTATTTTATAACTGGATGAGCAGTGGTATAATAATTATTTTATTACTGGATGAGCAGTGGTATAATAATTATTTTATAACTGGATGAGCAGCGGTATGATCATTATGTTATTACTGGATGAGCAGTGGTATGATCTTTATTTTATAACTGGATGAGCAGTGGTATAATAATTATTTTATAACTGGATGAGCAGTGGTATAATCATTATTCTTAACCACTAATGCTTTTTTTTAACTGCTGAGCTGTCTTGCTGTATGGCAGAGAGATCGTTGGTCAAAAAACGTAAAACGTTCTGCTTTTGTCTGTTAAGCACAATACATTAATAAATCATATGAAAGTTATTTTTGTCTGACTATACTATCGTGGGGCCGTCGTGGTCATGATCGTATGGTAGTTGGGTTGATAACTACCCATGCAATTAGTGCATTTCACCACAAACGTTGTGAGTTCGAACCCCGCTCAGACGAGGCGCACTCAATACGACATTATGTGTTAAAGTTTGTCAGTGACTAGCGGCAGGACGGCGGTTTTCTCCACCAATAATACTGACCGCCACGATATAACCGAAATATTGTTGAAAGTGGCGTTAAACACCAAATCCCTAACCCAACCCCTTACCCTGTATGATTTCGCAGATTACGAACATACATCAATAAAACACATCATGTGTTGTTCGGTCTAGATATTATCTTAGATTGAGGACAGATATAATGAGTGAACACTAAAGAAATCAATTCGGGATGTGTGTGTGTCTAGTACAAGCACACACCACCAACAACAAAATAAAAATCAAACTATATAATTGTTTTCCCCTGCAATATCACACTGTCTGAACAGCTCCAAACCCCAATAGAAAAACTAGAAAATATGCGATGTAAAGTCATAACAAGATACACATTTCTAAAACGTAAAAAAAATAGCTTAAACATGAAAAATCACTATTACTAATAAAAACAAATACTGGAAAAGATGTTCTTTTAAGACAATATTACATTTCAAAAACACAAGCTGTTGGATAATGGCTAGTATACCACCTCTGTCAAAGAGACAGTCTCCCGTAATGGAACGGACGAGACACGTCTCTATTTCTCTGAGACAAATATAACTAAAAATGACATAACTAAATTACATCAAAACTAATCCTGTTACATAATGTCCACCTTAACAAAACGAGGTTGAATCGATTAATTATAATCTGGGTAAATAAAGGTTAGAGAAACGGGAAGGATACACAGGACGAAGACAAACAAAACAATAAACACAACACAGTAAACTAAAAAGATGAGCAACTCGAACCTACAAAAAAAACCTGTGCTCGCCAAGGGTAGGCAGTTCCTGTTTCTTATAAGACACCCGTCATGTTACTCATATAGTCAAGACGTGTTGGACACCACTATACGTAAACAAACACAAATAAAAGTCAGCTGTTCTACCCTCCCCCATTATCTGACAGAGCTCGATTATAAAGATGAACTTGCACATATTTGTTTATATATTTATTAGAAAAATCAACCCAAATCAGAAAGTTTTACATTTGAGATGAGATGCAATAATAATAACATAAAAACAAATCGAAAGGTGATGTCAAGATTTTGCCAGTGGTGTTTTCATAGGTTGGTCACGGGTTCACCTGGATTTGACCTTTAATCGAATTATGTCAGATGTTAGGAGTGCAGTGTTTAAACACAACTGACTTTAATCTGATTGGATTAATAATAAAGTTTACTGAAATATAAACGATTTTGTGAGAAAGCACAAAAACAAGAAAAACACATTTTTTTTTTACAAAACTACTATATATCATTTCCAAGCCAGATTTAGTTTATAGACCAAATTGTTTGTTATTATTATCTTTTATAATACTTCTGATATACTAAGCATTAGTTTATATAGGAGATCAACATAATATATCAGTACATTCTCTATCGGGTTTACGTGTAATCACAAATTTGTCGCAAACAAAATTGTGGAATAATGGTATGTTATAATAAGACAAAGAAAAAGACATTAAGAATAAAAATAAAAAAATAAAAAAAACATTACAATTGAAAAAAAAAATACCACACTATCGGAACATTTCCAAAACGCAACAGACAAATCGTAGAAAGAGGCATAGTCGGTACCCCTAACAGGTGTAAAACAACTCAATTTAATTCATTTCTTTACGGTTTTCTACTAAGTTTATGTTTTTTTCCCAGTCTACCTGGCCATTTTGTCTGAAGTTTAACCTTTCATACACCATACATTTTCTCAACCGTCCATTTATGGCATTACATTTAATATTTTTCAAAATACAACAGAACGAAAGGAACTTTTTTTTTTTAAATGAGATTACTTTTGTATATGTTCCAAGCTCTGATTGGCGAATTAGTGGTTTGACACCAACACACAAATACATGACCGCTCACTTTCCTGGCTTGATATAAAGGACACTTTAATAAAACATTGCGAGGTTAAACTAGATGTGTATTATTAAATGCTGATACCGTTAACAATGTTTCTACATGCCCACAACTCACACCTACTAATACAATACCAACGCCATGTATTACATGCACGTCAACCACTATCACTTTTGCTACACCATTGGCTGAAGTCATGAGAGATGTCTCCCATGGCGAGCAAGCCACGCCTTTATACTATGTCTGTTTACAAACATCATGGACAGGCGACAAAGTAGTGCAGTCAAATGATATAAACATAAACCGAAGGTGCCATCAAGAATGGACAATCCAGAGAGAACCGACGGTGCCATCAAGAATGGACAATCCAGAAAAAAAACGACGGTGCCATCAAGAATGGACAATCCAGAGAAAACCGACGGTGCCATCAAGAATGGACAATCCAGAGAAAACCGACGATGCCATCAAGAATGGACAATCCAGAGAAAACCGACGATGCCATCAAGAATGGACAATCTAGAGAAATTGGCAACATGGGGTACACAAAGCACAAGACGAACACAAACAAAACAAAAAATACAACATAATATGTGTTGGACACCACTATATGTAAACAAACACAACTAACGTAGATAAGACACTACAAACAACTAGAGGTAAAGACGAACCTACATCGTTTATATGCGGAAATCATAACGGACATCACAACACAGAACTAAGAACGTAAGAACACATATTAGGACAACACAAAAAACTAAACAGATAAGCAACACGTACCCAACCAAAAACTCACGAAGGGCAAGCTAATTCGTAGTCACGCAGTAAAGAGGAAGAGTTTATTCTTCGACGTAAAGAAGAGGTTATAACTGAGTTTGGTGATCCGGAACAATGTATGTGCTCTGTAGAGCAGTGTGTCATTAATCTTCAGTATACAATGACAAAGTTGGAAGAATAAAAAAAAATATTACTCAAATATGTAATCTCCCTGTTGTTACTTATAAATAGCATGTCTTATTTACGTTATTTGTGTTTGGTTAGGTATAGTGGTGTCCAACACATATTGTGTTTTTGTTTTGCTTTGTTTTTCTTCGTCTTGTGTACCATACCCTATGTTGGCAGTTTCTCTGGATTGTCCGTTTTTCATTGCCCCATCGGTATTCTCTAACGTTTATTTACAGTTTCTCTGGATTGTCCATTTGGCATTGCCCTTTCGGCATTCTCTAACGTTTATTTAGTTTCTCTGGATTTTCCGTTTTTCATTGCCCCTTCGGTATTCTTTAACGTTTATTTACAGTTTCTCTGGAGTGTCCACTTTTCATTGCCCCTTCGGTATTCTCTAACGTTTATTTACAGTTTCTTTGGATTTTCCGTTTTTCATTGCCCCTTCGGTATTCTCTAACGTGTATTTACAGTTTCTCTGGATTGTCCACTTTTCATTGCCCCTTCGGTATTCTCTAACGTTTATTTACAGTTTCTTTGGATTGTCCATTTGTCATTGCCCCTTCGGTATTCTCTAACGTTTATTTAGTTTCTTTGGATTGTCCATTTGTCATTGCCCCTTCGGTATTCTCTAACGTTTATTTACAGTTTCTTTGGATTGTCCATTTGTCATTGCCCCTTCGGTTTTTAACGTTTATTTCATAATTGTACATTAACAATTAGCAGTTTATTCATTTTCGAAGATGTATACTTAAGAAATAAATCATGGAAGCCAGAATGTGCTTTGAGTTTTAACATGGGTTGCCGGAAGGGTAAGCAGTTCCTGCTCCATTAGTGGCACCCGTCGTGTTAATCTATTATCACTAAAAAAAATTATAAGTTTACATTAATTGTAATGAAGAGCAAGTCTAGACAACATTCAAAAGAGTTTCTGTAGTTTCCTCTGTAATTTTTGTCTCTCCCGCCATGTTGCCGTACATATGTAGTCACAAACAGCCTTCCTTACTCTAGCTCGTACGTGATGCCCATGTGTTGTACAAAATACTACAAGTAAATGAAAAAGGAAATACGTCACTTGATGGGTTAATTGAAATTAAAATGCTAAAATATGTAATTTATGAAAAACTACGAGTAAATGAAAAAGGAAATACGTCACTTGATGGGTTAATTGAAATTAAAATGCTAAAATATGTAATTTATGAAAAACTACGAGTAAATGAAAAAGGAAATACGTCACTTGATGGGTTAATTGAAATTAAAATGCTAAAATATGTAATTTATGAAAAACTACAAGTAAATGAAAAAGGAAATACGTCACTTGATGTTGTTATTTTTCTCTGTACCATTGTATTTGGCTGTATGAGAATAAAGATATAGTATGGGTTAATTGAAATTAAAATTCTGAAATACGTAATTTATTAAAAATAAAATCAATTTAAAAAAGCCACAGTTTAGATGACTTTATAAAGATATATGAGATATTTCTAAAATATACAGCCATACTTCGTTATCTCTGAACTCGGACAAATGTATTTCTGTGAAGTACACATTTACCCCGTTTGTACGTCTATCGATTTAATGGGGTGTTACTAAACAGAGTCTACTAGTCAACTAGAGTCAACTACTGAAATAACGCAAAATAAACATGTAAAAGTATTGCATTACTTTGTAAATGATATTAAATGACTTAAATGATATTTTTAAGTTAATTTTATTGATGTTTAATTATAGTTCTCACGGAGTGAAAATATACAAGAAAGATCGGCGCGATTTACTTGTAGCTTACCAAAATATCATGTTTGTCAATAACTCATAAGTGGTATTTGAGTATTTAATGTTAAGCTTATCCCGGGATGACTGTCCAGAAGAATAAAATATATCTAAGTCAAATCACTGTTCCCTCGATTTCGACACAATGAGGTTCTATACAACTTAAATCATATCATATTCTTTCACACCAGCTAATACAACTTCATATTTTTAACTCAAATTTCTTTGATAATTTTTGGTTGGTGGATTGGAGAGAAAATTGAAGATATCAAAGGGGTATTAAGAAGCTGCAAATCGTAGGGAAGACAATACAGTGACCAAAAGAAACAGAACAAACGGACAGACAATGGGAGGCATTGACAATGGTTCACAAAACACTACAGTAAGAAAAATAAAGATTGAGCACTTCAAACCCCACTAAATCCGGATGGTAAACTCAGGTTCCTGCTCCACTAGTGGCACCTGTTGTGTTACTCATGTTAAAAATGAGTGATAAATATGAACAGAAAAAGACAGGATTGTGAATACAAACAGAACATATAAAGAAATAATAGTATTAATGTGGCTTAAGGTCCATTGAGCATTTCAGTTATAACGATTACAAGATCAAGGATTAGGATTATGTTGCTTAACGCCACTTTCAACAACATTTCAGTTATATCGTGGCGATAAGTTTTATTGGTGGAAGAAATGGGAGAACTCGGAGAAAACCACGGACCTGCCACAAGTCACTGGCAAACTTCAAGCTTACAAATAATACCTCATTTGAGTAAAAATGTGACACTGGGATGGGCTTGTGGAAGGTTGGTTTAATTTTCATAAAAGGATACTTGGAGTTGATGAATAACAGACTAAACAGTAGGAAACTCCATAATTTGAAGATTATCATGAAAAAAAAAGAGAAAACTAGCATAACATGAAATATTTTATTTTTAAGTAGCTAATTACAATATTTACAGATATGACTAGTAAATGTTACACTTTATTTTGGTATAAACATTATCTGACTAAGACTATATGATTGATAGTTTCTGCTATAATCATTGCGAGAACAAGAAACGTTTGAAGATACCAAAGGGGTAAAAATATGTCATAAATCAAAGAACAGACAATACAATGGCACAACGAAAGACAGGCAATACCATGGCCAAACGAAGGAAAGGCAATACAATGGCCAAAGGACACAATACAATAGCCAAACAAAGGGCAGACAATACAATGGCACAACGAAAGACAGGCAATACCATGGCCAAACGAAGGAAAGGCAATACAATGGCCAAAGGACACAATACAATAGCCAAACAAAGGGCAGACAATACAATGGCCAACCGAAAAAGAACCATCGATGATCCACAAATCACTACACGGAAAATTGAAAGATTGAACAACAAGATCTCCACTCAAAAATTAGATCGGCAAGACGTTAGTTGACATTTGTAAGATAATTCTTGCTTCAATTAAAAGTTCGTAATTCGCATAACACTGAATGTTTCGTGATTTATTGGTTGAAACTAAAACCATTAAAATGAAAATCCACAAAATACTGTTGAATTCACAATATTATTTGAAAAAAAAAACCAAAGACATATTTTTATAATACAACAAAAAACAAGATTTCATTTCCATCCGAATTTCTGTTTTATTTTCTGTTTAGCGTGCCATGTAATGGAAGTAATACTGTTAGTCATGGCTGCTCTGGCTTTAGATTTAGGGTGGTGGCTATTGGCCTCACAATAATCTGTAAAAATATAAAACGTCATCGTCAGTGTGTTGTGTCAATAATCACTGCTTATACAAAGACATGCATTATTTATATAATAGTTACTTATGTATAGGGCATTATCGTGATTTATAGACTGCCCAAGGGACAGTGTTGACTGAAACAGTGATAATGCCTGAGCCGCAGTTAATGACTGGTGGATATCTTTAATGCAGATTAATGCACGACACATGACCATGTCTCATCAAGGAAACAGTTGAATTTAGAACTGATATGAAATAAATTCTATTTCGATGACACATATTTCCTCAAAAGTTTTAAAAATGAATGGTTTGAACGCAAGAATAATTAATTTGCTTTTTTGTATGATGTCAAAAATGACGAAAACTTGCAATACTAAATTTGAAATATCTGTACATTTTTGGATATTACGTGATGATATCCTTTATTGATTTATTAGTCAAATCACAAGATTCATCCACTGATAAACAACTGAAGAGGTACTGTACACTGGTGGGGTGTAAAATGCTATGACAAATGGATTTGTAAAATTCTCAACCATATTAGAGATCATTGCATAGTCTTTGTTAACAGGATTAGGGTTATTCCTTTTGTGTTTTAACACCACTTTCAACAATATTTCAGTTATATCGTGGCGATCAGTTTTATTGGTGGAGGAAACCACCGACCTGTCGCAAGTCACTGACAAACTTTATCACATAATGTTGTATCGAATACACATCACCTGTGCGGGATTCCACTCACAACTTCAGTGGTGATAGGTACTGATTGCATAGGTAGTTGTAAATCCAACTACCATTCGATCACGACCACGTTGGCCCTCTCTTTGTCAACATAATCAGATATTCAACATCAAAGAAGAAGCTTTGTGTCATAAATTTATATCCTTTAACAGGGTGACAAACATGTTTTTCTGATACCAATGTTACTAATTCTCTTAAAAATAAAATAATACAGGTACTAAGACAAAGGAAATATAACTCCTGATAATCTAAAAAAAAAACATGACATTTCTAGTAACACAAAATTCAGAATTCTTAGGGAAAATATTAATACTGTTGACCTATTGTGTTCAAAACTTTCAACAATATCAAACAGCATAAAAATACAAAAATATACATATATTCTTGTTAAAGATACATTCTGTTCAACACACACACATATATAAACTCTAATCAATGTATCAAGCATATACAATGTTTCTCAAACACATATCTGGTAACAGTTTAAACCAGTTTTAAATCACACTACTTTTCATTTGAGTTTATTATTCTTTCCCTAAATAAAGTGCAAGAATTGATATTTCATCAATAACTTTTTTTCAAGAATTGTCAAATCTGATTCAATATCCAAGTTTGTGAAAAAAAATTTCAAAGTGTAAAATTTATTCTTAAAATATCCCTTTCGACGGTGTTGAATATTTTTTTTAATTTTTTTTAAGTCCTATCTCCATCCAAAGTTCATTTTCATTCTCTGTTTTGCATGCCATGTTATTGATGTAATGCTGTTGTTCATTGCTGTTCTGGCTTTTGTTCTTGCATGATGACTATTTCCTTCACAAAAATCTGTAAAACACCAAATCATCATCCATGATAACCCTCTACTGATCCTTTGCTATTTTTTTTTAAATCATAAATGCCTCCAAACTTATACATAATAAAGAAAAGAAAAAAAGAAGAGAAAAAATCACAACACAATTACAGCTAATGTTTTAAAATATTTGGCTCATAAATAAATGCTGCTTTTTAGTGTCGATAAGATACCAGTGTGGCATTCAAAGACCACAAGTCAATTCTTAACACATCACATCTGTGTCTCAATCAAAGCCGATGTGTCAAACCATAAGAAATCACATTAGTGTGGCATTCAAAGCAGATGTGTCAAATTACAACACATCACATCTATGTCTCAATCGAAGCCGACATTCCAATTCTTAAGACGTCAGTGTTTCAATCAAAACACAATTCCATCAACCAAATAGACTAGCACACGGAGCTTTAGCTCTCTGCATGACTTTCTGCTTAGCGTGCCAATTAGCAAAACAAACACTCCTCTGAAGTACCGTACGTACTTTAGTCCTGGAATGGCGCCCTTGGTTAACACAGAAATCTGCAAATATAGACAATTACGTGTGAAGTCCCTTGAAAAAGTCTTGTTTACCACGCTTTAAAAATTTTTGTTTTGCCCGCCATGTTTCTGTGGTGATACTACGAACCAAAACTGTCCTAGCTTCGACCCTCGAATGTCGACTTTGAGAAGAACAAAAATCTGGAAAGAGATGGAGAAAGTTCTAGATAAGAATTGCAGTATGTTGTGGTTGTTGCTATTAGTAACGAGGATATACTTCCTATATTAATTTTTAGTCATAAAAAATTGAGTGTTCAGACAATCAAAGTAAATTTAGAGGTTCGATGGGTAACTTTAATCACAACGGCCTACTATCATCTAATATCTCTTACTGGGTTATGACAGCGGTCATATTTCTAGCAACAAACATATTTAGGTATCGATGAACAGCATCACCGGTTTTTATGAAGGATGTGAATGAACGGTCTCCTAACACGACTTTACTAAGGATGTTGTAAGCTGGTAATAATATGAACATCACCGATTTTAAAAAGGACTAGAGGGTATCCGAATGTGAATGAACGATCTCCTAACACAACTCTACAAAGGATGTTGTCAGCTGGTAATAATATGAACATCACCGATTTTATAAAGGACTAGAGGGTATCCGAATGTGAATGAACGGTCTCCTAACACGACTCTACAAAGGATGTTGTCAGCTGTAAGTGATTCGTCGAATAAAGCTATAAAAAAGATCCCATAAAAATATTTTCATTAGACTGATTGCTTCAAGAAACTCTTCCATTGATTACACACGTGTATTTTATGTTTTAGGGTGTCTCAATATATTACATTGAAGGTTAAAAACACTAAATGTCACCTAGTGTCAAGTAAAATGTTTCAATATATTACATTGAAGGTTAAAAACACTAAATGTCACCTAGTGTCAAGTAAAATGTTTCAATATATTACATTGACAGTTAAAAACACTAAATGTCACCTAGTGTCAAGTAAAATGTTTCAATATAATACATTGAAGGTTAAAAACACTAAATGTCACCTAGTGTCACGTAAAATGTTTCAATATATTACATTGAAGGTTAAATACACTAAATGTCACCTAGTGTCAAGTAAAATGTTTCAATATATTACATTGAAGGTTAAAAACACTAAATGTCACCTAGTGCCAAGTAAAATGTTTCAATATATTACATTGAAGGTAAAAAACACTAAATGTCACCTAGTGTCAAGTAAAATGTTTCAATATATTACATTGAAGGTTAAAAACACTAAATGTCACCTAGTGCCAAGTAAAATGTTTCAATATATTACATTGAAGGTTAAAAACACTAAATGTCACCTAGTGTCAAGTAAAATGTTTCAATATATTACATTGAAGGTTAAAAACACTAAATGTCACCTAGTGTCAAGTAAAATGTTTCAATATATTACATTGAAGGTTAAAAACACTAAATGTCACCTAGTGTCAAGTAAAATGTTTCAATATATTACATTGAAGGTTAAGAACACTAAATGTCACCTAAGTGTCAAGTAAAATGTTTCAATATATTACATTGAAGGTTAAAAACACTAAATGTCACCTAGTGTCAAGTAAAATGTTTCAATATATTACATTGAAGGTTAAAAACCTTTAATGTCACCTAGTGTCAAGTAAAATGTTTTAATATATTACATTGAAGGTTAAGAACACTAAATGTCACCTAAGTGTCAAGTAAAATGTTTCAATATATTACATTGAAGGTTAAGAACACTAAATGTCACCTAAGTGTCAAGTAAAATGTTTCAATATATTACATTGAAGGTTAAGAACACTAAATGTCACCTAGTGTCAAGCAAAATGTGTCAATATATTACATTGAAGGTTAAGAACACTAAATGTCACCTAGTGTCAAGTAAAATGTTTCAATATATTACATTGAAGATTAAGAACACTAAATGTCACCTAAGTGTCAAGTAAAATGTTTCAATATATTACATTGAAGGTTAAGAACACTAAATGTCACCTAGTGTCAAGTAAAATGTTTCAATATATTACATTGAAGGTTAAAAACACTAAATGTCACCTAGTGTCAAGTAAAATGTTTCAATATATTACATTGAAGGTTAAAAACACTATATGTCACCTAGTGTCAAGTAAAATGTTTCAATATATTACATTGAAGGTTGAGAACACTAAATGTCACCCAAGTGTCAAGTAAAATGTTTCAATATATTACATTGAAAGTTAAGAACACTAAATGTCACCTAAGTGTCAAGTAAAATGTTTCAATATATTACATTGAAGGTTAAGAACACTAAATGTCACCTAGTGTCAAGTAAAATATTTCAATATATTACATTGAAGGTTAAGAACACTAAATGTCACCTAGTGTCAAGTAAAATGTTTCAATATATTACATTGAAGGTTAAGACCACTAAATGTCACCTAGTGTCAAGTAAAATGTTTCAATATATTATATTGAAGGTTAAAAACACTAAATGTCACCTAGTGTCAAGTAAAATGTTTCAATATATTACATTGAAGGTTAAGAACACTAAATGTCACCTAGTGTCAAGCAAAATGTTTCAATATATTACATTGAAGGTTAAGAACACTAAATGTCACCTAAGTGTCAAGTAAAATGTTTCAATATATTACATTGAAGGTTAAGAACACTAAATGTCACCTAAGTGTCAAGTAAAATGTTTCAATATATTACATTGAAGGTTAAGAACACTAAATGTCACCTAAGTGTCAAGTAAAATGTTTCAATATATTACATTGAAGGTTAAGAACACTAAATGTCACCTAGTGTCAAGTAAAATGTTTCAATATATTACATTGAAGGCTAAGAACACTAAATGCCACCTAGTGTCAAGTAAAATGTTTCAATATATTACATTGAAGGTTAAAAATACTAAATGTCACCTAGTGTCAAGTACAATGTTTCAATTTCCTCTACTTAGTAGGAAAACAAGAAGTAGAGTAAAATAAAAGTTTATTGCCACCCACTATAGATAATATAATTATCACATTCTAATGTCAACTCTTTACCATTAACCTTAAAAAAACAAGAAGATGTAAACAAGAAGATGTAAACAAGAGTAAACAAAATATTGAAATCCATAAGAGCTACAGTACAGTGTATGTACAGATTTTGCTTCAGTATAATTTGAAGAAACAGAAAGATGCCCTTTATTGTCCATTTCTATTACAATATCTACCAAAGTGTTTCCTTGGACTTCATCATCAATTATCCCCTTTATCGACCTGATCAAAATTGAGAAAGAAAAAAATATCACCATGTATCGGAACAGATCTAAAATCAAATAGAAAAATTGTAGACACCGAGAGGTAAAATCAAAACTCTTATATATATAATAACACAGAAAATTGAAGAATTCTAAAGTCACAATGTCATGTAAAATAACACCAAAGTCATGTAAAATAACACCAAAGGAGTCAACATACCAAAATGATAATTATAGCTTTCCTCATTTACATGTAATATGACCATAGAAAAGCACATTATCAACTTTTGCACCCTTTTATTTTTTGGCATTTTTTGTAAGACAGTTATGGATTCTGAATACCTCTTTGGTATCTTCAAACTCTTCTTACAGGAACCTAAGTTAAAAATTACTATAGAATATGGTTGAGTGCAACATCCCTACCTAGCTGATATGGACAGGCTATTTTTTTTTCCGTGTTGGTTACAAATATGTTTTGCATGCAGACACATGTGATGAGACTATATTCTAAACAAGTTTTAAGGATTGGGAGCAAATATTAAATTTATTTAAATATTAAGAACAGAAGAATGAAATACAGATTGCAACATAACCTAGGTACATTGTATGCCGAAAAAACATCTTAAATTCATGAACTGATCAGTATTTACAACTAAGCAGAATCCCACGTCAGTTGCTGACTTTTTGACAATACAAATTAAATACAGAACACTTTCATTATTTTTTGCAGCACACATTAGAAAAACAACTGAAAAATTAAAATATTTGGCATTTTTTGTGTTTTTTTTTTTTAAATTACATTGTGTACAAGAGTAATCACAACTTACAGAGTGATTTGACAATTTTACATGAGAATCTGGGAGAGTTTCAAATTTTTTCGCTTGGCCTGACATGTTCTGGCTGAAACACTCCAATGTAAAGCTGTTTTCACTTTAGATCTTGTATGGCGACTATGTGCGGTGCAGAAATCTGCAAAGACATAAAATTTATTTTTTGAAAATCTGAACGGCCTGTTCATATAATTTGCTTTCATAGTTTTTAAGGAAAGATTAAGTTTAACGAATGCAGGTTTTATTGATTCTAACTCTTTTTCTACAATTTTTTGAATTTTTTTTTGTTCCGACAGTGGGGTATTTTTTGCTTTTCATTTGATTATTTCTAGAACATATTATGTGTGTGCAAGTTATGGTCATCAGTTTTATTGATGGGGGAAACTGGTATACCTGTAGAAAACCATCCATCTGCCGCAAGTCATTGACAAGTAAAAGACTTATTATCCCCACTCCTTTTTATTGAAGTGTCTGTACCAAGTCATAACAGTAGGCAGTCATGTCTTTGTGTGTTAGGTGTACCGACTTTTTATTTGGATTTCTGTCAAGTTTGATTCATATTGGGCCTATGGTTTGGGGAGAAGATTGAAATGTGAAAAGCTATAGATAGATGGACGATGCATTGATGTCAAAAGCTAACCCTGAGGTGAGCTAAAGATGAAGAAAAATAGTGAAATGTCATAAAAAGCAATTATTAGCTATGTCAAAAACATCCATGGCATCATTAGTGAAATTCCAAGGTTTCATAGCAGTGACTGCATAAAGTAAAAAAAAATATAGTCAGTACATTTTCGTTGCTAAAATAGCACAGCTGCAGGACAAGCATTATATATTGCACGAATTAATTTTTTTTTGCATATTTTCCAAAACAAAAAACAAAAATTTCCAGCAAATCTATTAATTACTTCCTTATACTTGAACTATAAAATCAAATACAATCAAATTGAATTTGACATCCTTCCTGATGTCAATCACCTGTCCACTTCAAACAATTGAACATAAAAATTTCCTCCTTTCAAACTGCACTATAGTCATATTTAGACAAATACATATTTCAATTCACCACATAATGTGGAAAAATGTTTTGTAGATTTCATGTGTAATTTGTATACAACTTAACACAATTTTCTTTCCATGTTTATATTATTATATTAATAACATAACTTTCACAATGTCAGTAATTCACCTTTCATTAAAAAAATATCTCCAAAACATATCTTTGTCCTTTATCTTGTAGCTATTGTATTGTGTGTCCTTCAAGTTGTGACCTCTGATTACCCCTTTGACATCTTCAAACTCTTGGCCATTGTATTGTCTGTTCTTCAATTTGTGACCTCTGATTACCCCTTTGGCATCTTCAATCTCTTGGCCATTGTATTGTCTGTTCTTCTAACTCTTGGCCATTGCATTGTCTATTCTTCAAACTCTTGGCCATTGCATTGTCTGTTCTTCAAACTCTTGGCCATTGCATTGTCTGTTCTTCAAACTCTTGGCCATTGTATTGTCTGTTCTTCAAACTCTTGGCCATTGCATTGTCTGTTCTTCAAACTCTTGGCCATTGCATTGTCTGTTCTTCAAACTCTTGGCCATTGCATTGTCTGTTCTTCAAACTCTTGGCCATTGCATTGTCTGTTCTTCAAACTCTTGGCCATTGCATTGTCTGTTCTTCAAACTCTTGGCCATTGCATTGTCTGTTCTTCAAACTCTTGGCCATTGCATTGTCTGTTCTTCAAACTCTTGGCCATTGCATTGTCTGTTCTTCAAACTCTTGGCCATTGCATTGTCTGTTCTTCAAACTCTTGGCCATTGTATTGTCTGTTCTTCAAACTCTTGGCCATTGCATTGTCTGTTCTTCAAACTCTTGGCCATTGCATTGTCTGTTCTTCAAACTCTTGGCCATTGCATTGTCTGTTCTTCAAACTCTTGGCCATTGCATTGTCTGTTCTTCAAACTCTTGGCCATTGCATTGTCTGTTCTTTAAACTCTTGGCCATTGTATTGTCTGTTCTTCAAACTCTTGGCCATTGCATTGTCTGTTCTTCAAACTCTTGGCCATTGTATTTTCTGTTCTTCAAACTCTTGGCCATTGCATTGTCTGTTCTTCAATCTCTTGGCCATTGTATTTTCTGTTCTTCAAACTCTTGGCCATTGCATTGTCTGTTCTTCAAACTCTTGGCCATTGTATTGTCTGTTCTTCAAACTCTTGGCCATTGTCTGTTCTTCAAACTCTTGGCCATTATCTGTTCTTCAATCTCTTGGCCATTGTCTGTTCTTCAAACTCTTTGCCATTGCATTGTCTGTTCTTCAAACTCTTGGCCATTGTATTTTCTGTTCTTCAAACTCTTGGCCATTGCATTGTCTGTTCTTCAAACTCTTGGCCATTGTATTTTCTGTTCTTCAAACTCTTGGCCATTATCTGTTCTTCAAACTCTTGGCCATTGTATTGTCTGTTCTTCAAACTCTTGGCCATTGTATTTTCTGTTCTTCAAACTCTTGGCCATTGCATTGTCTGTTCTTCAAACTCTTGGCCATTGTATTTTCTGTTCTTCAAACTCTTGGCCATTGCATTGTCTGTTCTTCAAACTCTTGGCCATTGTATTGTCTGTTCTTCAAACTCTTGGCCATTGTCTGTTCTTCAAACTATTGGCCATTATCTGTTCTTCAAACTCTTGGCCATTGTCTGTTCTTCAAACTCTTTGCCATTGCATTGTCTGTTCTTCAAACTCTTGGCCATTGTCTGTTCTTCAAACTCTTGGCCATTGTATTGTCTGTTCTTCAAACGCTTGGCCATTGTCTGTTCTTCAAACTCTTGGCCATTGCATTGTCTGTTCTTCAAACTCTTGGCCATTGTATTGTCTGTTCTTCAAACTCTTGGCCATTGTCTGTTCTTCAAACTCTTGGCCATTATCTGTTCTTCAAACTCTTGGCCATTGTCTGTTCTTCAAACTCTTTGCCATTGCATTGTCTGTTCTTCAAACTCTTGGCCATTGTCTGTTCTTCAAACTCTTGGCCATTGTCTGTTCTTCAAACGCTTGGCCATTGTCTGTTCTTCAAACTCTTGGCCATTGTATTGTCTGTTCTTCAAACTCTTGGGCATTGTATTGTCTGTTCTTCAAACTCTTGGCCATTGTCTGTTCTTCTAACTCTTGGCCATTGTCTGTTCTTCAAACTCTTGGCCATTGTATTGTCTGTTCTTCAATCTACGGCTTCTCATTACCCCTCTAATATCTTCAAACTTTCCTTCTTTCTATGGATTTCCTTATGAATTTTTGATCTCATCAACGACTAAACATTTACTTCAACTTTATTCCTTCCTTCAAAACAACACCTTGTACAACACACTTTATCATAATGTGATGTTGGGTTAAAACTGACTAATCTGATATTAATCATATCTCCAACTTGTTCCGCTGTCTGATCAAACCATTTTATTATCAAATACCCCCATCCTACATTAAAGGGTGATTTATGTTGTGTGTGTAGGAAAATCATTCACTCACAGGTCTCAATGCTATGGAGTGAACTTTACTATTTATCTATCACTAGTTTTAAGGTAGATGTACATGTAAATACAGATAGCAACTAAACACATACAAGAGATAGCATGAAAAAGAAAAACAAAACAGCTAAAGAACAAATACAACAAGATATGATTATAATCTAACGATTATGAAGTCTCCCAAACCGGCCACAGACAACCGGTTTAAAAAAATTAATTAAAAGCTACCTTTGAAATCGAACAATGTTGAATTTTTGCGGTATTGTGGTGGCCATCTTGAAAATGGAGACCGGTAGAAATTTTTCAATGTCGGTAATCAATTCAGGACGTTGAAATCGAACTAATGTTGAATTTGTTTGGTATTGTGGCGGTCATTTTGAAAGTGGCGACCAGTAGAAATATTTCGATGTCAGGAATCATTTCGGGACATCATAATCTACCCACATATGAAATGTCGTTGAAATCGGACAATGTTGAATTTGTGCGGCATTGTGGCGACCATTTTGAAAATGGCGACCGATAGAAATTTTTCGATGTCAGGAATCATTTCGGGACATCATAATCTACCCACATATGAAATGTCGTTGAAATCGGACAATGTTGAATTTGTGCGGTATTGTGGTGGCCATTTTGAAAATGGCGACCGGTAGAAATTTTCAATGACGGGAATCAATTCGGGACATCATTATCTACCCACATATCAAATTTTGATGATATCGGACAATGTTGAATATTTGCAGTATTGTGGTGGCCATTTTGAAAATGGCGACCAGTAGAAAATTTTTCATTGTTGGGAATCAATTCAGGACATCATTATCTACCCACATATCAAATTTTGATGATATGGTCAATGTTGAGTTTTTACCGCTCTTTTTTTATACCGTGTTTTGGCAGCCATTTTGAAAATAGCAGACATCTTCAAAATTTTGAAAACGCAGAATTGCTCCTCTAATGGTGACCTATCACTATGTCAAATTTTATGTCTCTATCATTATTCATTTAGAAGTTATCAACATTAATGTATGAAATTTCAACTTTCCCATAGGATTCTATAGTAACCCCCACCTCCTTTGAACCCCTCAAAATATGACTTTGACCCCCTTTACCACAAAGCTGAAAACTTTAGGACCAACTAGAAACATATATCTATAACTCCACAAAGTTTCATGAAATTCTGTCCAGTAGTTCCTGAGATCTGCCGTGGACAAGTTCATGGTCCGCAGAAAGAAAGGAGAAAGAGAATAATAATAATAAGAAATGGAGCAAAAACAATAAGTCTCCCAAACTTTGTTTGGGAGACTTAATAACTAGAGACTCCGTGGGCTGAACCTGTGTCGCTTACCTTTCATTCTGCTTTGAGGAAACTTAATACAGAACCTGCCATACATGTAGATGCTTCCTATCAAGTTTTGGTTCATTTGGCTAGGCAGTTTCAGAGGAGGAGATTTTTTGGATTTTGACCAATCAGAAACAAGAATTGCCTGTGGTGGCCATGTTTGTTAACCGATCGGGACGAAATGAGAAATCGTCATAGAGGACTTTCCATAGATGCTTTCTACCAAAGTTTCGGCTAATTTGGCCAAGCGGTTTCAGAGGAGGAGATTTTTTTTAATTGGCCAATCAGAAACAAGAATTGCCTGTGGTGGCCATGTTTGGTAATGGATCATAACAAAATGTGCACTCTTTAGAGAGGACCTTCCATAGATGCTTCCTACTAAGTTTCAGTTCATTTGGCTGATGGGTTTCAGAGGAGAAGATTAAAATGTGAAAAGTTAACAGATGACAGATACCAAGTGATGCCAAAAGCCCATATTGCCTTTGGCAAGTGAGCTAAAAAGAATATTAAAATGTGAATACCTACATGTAATGTATAGCATAAACATGTTACACTATATCAGCATTAGTTAATTTCTAAGGGAGATAATGGCAAGAGTTATCTCTCTCTTAACAGTTACTACAATGGAGAAGTTTTTTTAGAAATGAACCAATCAGAAACAAGAATTGCCTGTGGTGGCCATATTTGTAAACGGATCGGGATGAAATGAGCAATTGTTATAGAGGACCTTCCATAGATGCTTCCTACCAAGTTTCGGTTCATTTGGCCAAGTGGTTTCGGAGGAGAAGATTTAAAAAAAATCGTCAAATCAGAAACAAGAATTGCCTGTGGCGGCCATGTTTGTTAATAGAGCGGGACAAAATGAGCAATCTTTAGAGAGGACCTTCCATAGATGCTTCCTATCAAGTTTCAGTTCATTTGGCTGAGAGGTTTCAGAGGAGAAGATTAAAATGTGAAACGTTAATGGCAATCACTTTTGTCCACATGCTGTAGTTTTATGGTAGATGTAGATACAGTGAGTGAATGATTGTTGTTTAACACCAACTCTGCAATTTTATCATGGCGTGAACAAATTAATTTTCAATGATGAGGTTCTCTTTGCACTAGACCAACAGATGTAGATACAGATAGAAACTATGTACATACAAGGGATAGTATGAACACGACAAAATAACTAAAAACAGAGAAAAGAACAAATACAATAACATGGAAAGTAAAAATAGCACACTGTCAAAACCATTCCAAAATCTAATAGAAAAATAGCACACTGTCAAAACCATTCCAAAATCTAATAGAAAAATAGCACACTGTCAAAACCATTCCAAAATCTAATAGAAAAATAGCACACTGTCAAAACCATTCCAAAATCTAATAGAAAAATAGCACACTGTCAAAACCATTCCAAAATCTAATGGAAAAATAGCACACTGTCAAAACCATTCCAAAATTGAATAAAACATTTGTAGAAACAGAGACAAAATTGATAGTCTAACAAACAAATATTGATCGCACACTTTCACCGCTTGGTACAGGCACTTCAATTAAAAGTGGCAGGATTTTAACTAGTCGTTTGGGCCCAAACCTCCCCTCTTAGTGAAATGATGCCGTCATGCAAGTGCTTTCCCCAAGTGATTACAATGCCAGTCCTCAAATACAATTGGGTGAGCAGCGCTATCATAAAGATCACTATAATCTTGTACATAAAAAACTGAATCTTCTAAAATAATTTATTTAAAAAATAATCATGAAATGCACCATGTACTTATAATGATACAATTATTTCAGTTCACAAATAATATATAAACAATAATTATCATTTAATACAATGTAAGGATCGTTGGCCATTACAATACACTTTACAGCATACTATACTACAATGTTCATATCTGACTGATCATATATGTAAATAAAAACAAATTATACAATCTATCATCATTTACATACAATTTTTTAAAAAACATTAAATGTCATAATTTAATATAGAAAACAAAATTAAAATTTAAGTTCATTTTTTTTGTAATAAATTTATACATTTTCAAATATGAATACCAGTACTAATAAACACTGCACTCTTGTTATTCCACCCCTCTTTAATGAACACACTAAATATACATTAGTCATACTGCCCACTCTTTAATGAACACACTAAATATACATTAGTCATACTGCCCACTCTTTAATGAACACACTAAATATACATTAGTCATACCGCCCACTCTTTAATGAACACACTAAATATACATTAGTCATACTGCCCACTCTTTAATGAACACACTAAATATACATTAGTCATACTGCCCACTCTTTAATGAACACACTAAATATACATTAGTCATACTGCCCACTCTTTAATGAACACACTAAATATACATTAGTCATACTGCCCACTCTTTAATGAACACACTAAATATACATTAGTCATACCGCCCACTCTTTAATGAACACACTAAATATACATTAGTCATACCGCCCACTCTTTAATTGGCTATCCTCACTTATCGCAACCCAATTTCCAAAAATCATGAACAGCCCTTTATATATTGCCAACTTAGATTATCGTTATAAAACATCTTGGTCCTTAAAGTGGTGATATAACAAGGGAGTACTATACATTGTAAAAAAAATAATATGTCCTTAAAATAAAACAGAAGATTTATATTTCTTCATTATTTGTTTCCTAGTTTCACACGTTATTGACGTGATCTTGCTGCCGAGAACTTGACGACATTTTCCTCGTGAATGGTGACTATATTGAGTACAAAAATCTGGAAAGATAAAGGAATTAAATATCAGGAAAAGTCACCAAAATTTTACTTTTCAGAATCTTTTTTATGTATTATTTAATGTAATTATTATCAAAATTAAGGCTCTCCAACCTAAGGCAGGGCTTTCAATAATTTTCAAGAGTACCAGTACTTAACTATTTACAGGCAGTACTTTTTTATTCTTGAATATCTAATAAGTTATACAAAACACTTTAAATTCAGAAGGTACCAAAGACCATATTAGGCAGGTAAAAATAACTGGTACTGTCCCTTATTGAAAGGCATGCTAAGGCATATGTCACCAGTCAAATTAGTTATCCTATTTAGGCCCTTTGGTTTTCTAGCTCCCAAAGACTTTTAAATTATTTGGTTTTCCAGTATTATGACCTTGAGCATAACTGATGAAGGTTATTCCAGAAACAGGTCGTCCACACTAAATTAGATCATACAATGTACCTATGTATTTATTACACAATAATTTTGTAAACGAAATTACAAGATAAAATAAAACTGATAGAAAAAAGTCTCTGACTACCTTTAAATATGCCATCTCTCAAGTCATTAAAAAATATACTAAGATCAGTAAAAACTAAAAAAAAAGTAAAATTACATCATTTTTTTTTTATAATAACTTGCAATCTTTAAAAATAAACAAAACAAAATTGTACTTTGTACTTGTAAAATATCAAAACAAATCTTTATATAAACAAAACAATTACATTTCTAAAAATCATGAGGTCTATAGTTTACTAAAAATCATCATAAGGTCTATAGTTTACTAAAAATGATGAGGTCTATAGTTTACTAAAAATGATGAGGTCTATAGTTTACTAAAAATCATGAGGTCTATAGTTTACTAAAAATCATGAGGTCTGTAGTTTACTAAAAATCATGAGGTCTGTAGTTTACTAAAAATCACGAGGTCTGTAGTTTACTAAAAATCATGAGGTCTGCAGTTTACTAAAAATCATGAGGTCTGTAGTTTACTAAAAATCATGAGGTCTACAGTTTACTAAAAATCATCATAAGGTCTATAGTTTACTAAAAATGATGAGGTCTATAGTTTACTATCGTACTTCTTTAATTAACTAATACACAATATAGTGCTGTCTAAACTGAACCTTGTATATAAAGATGAATCCTACAATAAACTAAACATCAAATAAATAAAGTCCCAATGTAGGAAATCTGTGTTAATCTAAAATGTTAGTGTTGGTGTGTTGGTGTTTAACACCACTTTCAACTATATTTCAGTTATATAATGGCGGTCTAACTTAAAATCCATAAACCAAACACCTGTCTATTCCTAACACAAAAGTTGGTCCTCAGGAGGTTCAGTTTAGACAGGTTTCTCAGTATTTTTACTACCAATTAAATAACATTGTCACATGTGGTAAATCACCCTAATACGTCCTACATTTACATATGACAATCGTCCTACATTTACATATGACAATCGTCCTACATTTACATATGACAATCGTCCTACATTTACATATGACAATCGTCCTACATTTACATATGACAATCGTCCTACATTTACATATGACAATCGTCCTACATTTACATATGACAATCGTCCTACATTTACATGACAATCGTCCTACATTTACATATGACAATCGTCCTACATTTACATATGACAATCGTCCTACATTTACATATGACAATCGTCCTACATTTACATATGACAATTGTCCTACATTTACATATGACAATCGTCCTACATTTACATATGACAATCGTCCTACATTTACATATGACAATCGTCCTACATTTACATGACAATCGTCCTACATTTACATGACAATCGTCCTACATTTACATATGACAATCGTCCTACATTTACATATGACAATCGTCCTACATTTACATATGACAATCGTCCTACATTTACATATGACAATCGTCCTACATTTACATATGACAATCGTCCTACATTTACATATGACAATCGTCCTACATTTACATGACAATCGTCCTACATTTACATATGACAATCGTCCTACATTTACATATGACAATCGTAAATAAAAACATCAAAACTTTTGCAATATCAAAGTGATGACAAACTAACAGAAAATGGTGACGTGATTATCAAGTCACATATTCTTTTAGATCAATGGCTGATCAAAGTTACGAATACAGAACAAATTTCCGTCTTTTCACTTTATTTTAGATAAGGTACATCATTTGAATTATACTACAGGTATCACTTTTTGCTACAAGTCAACAACTTGATATTAATTCGATAGGAGATTTCTTCACTATGTACAGCAAATCTTACAATCCCCAATGTGGATATTAGTATGAAAACAATTCCCGCAAGTTTGACAAAGCTTATCGTCACTGACAACTTCGGCAACCTGCAACTCTCACACAGGCTCTGCATGAAACATCATTTGTCCTATTATCCTCATGAGCTAAGAATGTGGAACATATTCCTGGCATCTCTTCATAAGTTTTTGTTTTGCCTGACATGTCCTGGCAGACAAGCTTTTATATAAGGTCTGCTTACATTTAGGTCTGGAATGTCTTCCATTGTAGGTACAGAAATCTGGAAAAAAATTATGTAGTTCATTTATTTCACAGTGTTCAATATATATCATTGAACAACATATGTAGCAGCTTACTAATAATTCAACTTCAAAAAAATCATAACGAGATTGTCCTGTATCTTCATTTGTGCATTTTCAAGCAGAACCTGAAATTATATGGATTTCCTTATCAACTAATAACCAATCTTATTAATTAATAACCAATCACTTAGTCTGCTGTTGGCTGATTGGACAATATTATTTATTAATAACCAATCCCTTTTTTTGCTTTAGGCTGGTTGGATAATGTTATTAATTAATAACAGTCACTTTTTTTGCTGTAAGATGATTGGACAATCTTATTAATTAATAACCAGTCACTTAGTTAGCTGTAACTTGATTGGACAATCTTATTTATTAATAACCAATCACTTTTTTTGCTGTAGGCTGCTTGGATAATGTTATTAATTAATCACTTTGTTCACGTTTGCTGTAGACTGACATTAAATTTCTTCATAATCTTTTGCTTAGCCTGGCACGTAGCAGCAGTGATACTTGTGGCAAGACAGTGCCGTATTTTCCCTCTTGAATGTCGACTTTGTGCAGTACAGAGATCTGTAAAGAGATGAGATCACTTTAGAAACACTCCTTTCGAAGCCAATTTTTTTCTCATTCTACATGTTTCACCCGAAATGCTACGTGACAACGTATGACGTGCTTGTCCTCTTGTATGTCGGCCATTTTTTTCACAATAGTCTATAAATAGAAAAGGATGGAATATCAAGCACTAAACAAGAACTATTCTCAGTGTGATTGTTGAATTGTCCTTAAATAACTACGCTGGTCGTTTCATTTTAATCATCCTGTCACAGCTTGGCCTTAACAGATACTTGTCGAGTATAGTAGAATTATAATGTAATATAAGTATTCAAATAATGATCCCCCTTTTTGCCATCATTTTTCTGACATTGTGAGTTTTAGATGATAAACTGCGGTACATTGTCTGCCTAATTTGAACTCTTCTATGTCTACCAAACTCTTCACAAAAGTCTGAAAACAAAAATAAATGTGGAAATTTTATGCTAAAATCTAATCTCCTACTTCTCTTTTATTAGATGTAAAAAAAAAATCAACTTTATTTGACAAATAGCATATTACATTTTGATTTCAAGATTTCAATTTGTTAAAAAATACCTATAAAAAAATAAAAAAATAAAATTGAAATGTCTACTATGCACAAATAACCTTCCACTTAAATCTGTAACTTCAAGATAAAGTTGTAGTTATTTCAACCAATTGTCTATTGACGGTATCTTACAAACGGGAAAGCCGAATCAGATCTGAGAACAAATTTGACTATACAAGTAAAGGGAGATAACTCAAATTAAAATAACATTTTTTTTCTTCCTACATCTTGTACTTACAAATTTTATAAAAAAAAGTTACATAATAAATAAATATATATATATAAGTACACTGCATTAAACAGTAGATAAATATAAATCTACAATATAAACCAATATATATCTGACTCGAGGTTATGACATATTTAATTTTCTAAAAATGTTTCACTAAAGAGAGCATTATGGCAAAAATATGGGTTAGGGTAGAGATGTTCAACATAACTTTCAACAATATCTAAGTTATATCATGGCAGTCAGTTTTATTGGTGGAGGAAACTGGAGGACCCGGAGAACATCACTGACCTGTTGCAAGTCACTGACAAACTTTATCACATAAGGTTGCATCAAGTGCTTTTTGCTATGCGAAGGATTCAAACTCACAACATTAGTGGTAATAGGCAGTGATTGCATAGGTAGTAGTAAATATAACTACCATATGAACACGACCATGACGCCCCCCCCCCCCCCCCTTTTCCACCAAAAAAATATATTCTCCACCCCCACATTTATAATATTTAAAGAAAATATGAGCAAATCTAGAAAAAAATAATTAACAATCATCACCTATATGTACACATGTTTACATTATAACATTACATAAAAAATTGTACATTGATAAATTACATTTAAAGATCAGTTGTATTTAAAGTCAAAACAACAAAAACAGCACAAAATTTGAGCTTACTGCCATACACAGATATGGTAATATTAACATGATAAAACACAAAAATACAATATATAATACATATAACAGTAAAATGTTTTGTCATATATTGAAGGATTTTACCCTGTAGATTTTTTAAATCAAACACTTTTAATAAGTGAGGCATATTTTTTACCTTACAATACCACATTAAGTAAACGGTGTCACATGACACTTTTAAACACGAAGGCACATTTCACAGAGGAAACTGTTTACATAGTCATGATAGTGTGAGTACTACAAGACAAAACGTACATTGTTTTAAACCTACATCAAAATATATAAATACATCACATAAATATCAATAAAAAAAAACAAAAATAAAAAAAATATTTGTTCTTGTGCACAATTTTATCCTCAGAAAATATAGACCACATTTAAATTTGTTATAAATAGAATAGAATAGAATATTACACAATAATTGTGAAAACTTGCATACAACATGCACAATGTCATTTTTAAATACAAACAGAAATATAAAAAAACAATAATATACACATGTATATTAGTAAATAATGAGACATGGGTATAAAGTGTGTAACATACTCATTTATTTATAGTACATTTTATAGTCTAAAACAGGAATTTTATAATCAATTAATTAAATACAATAAGCAATTAGTCAAAGCCTGTTATTTCAAAATCGGTAGAAATAACAATTGTTCAGTATAAGTTAGAAGGTATATCTTTAAAATTAACAGAATTTCACAGTTCTGGCACCTTTGGACTACTTTTTGAAAAAAACAAATTGTTAAAGAGACCATCAAGCACCAATCACATTCTATTTCTTTTTGCCAAAAAAAAAACAACCTTTAAAACTGGATGAAAAATGTAGAAGTTAAAATTTTGAAACCCCCCCACCCCCTCTTTCACACACTTTTTGTGTCAAAAACGGCAAAAGTTATATAATAAAACTATGTGAAAAGAAAACAGATTTATAAACAATAAATGCTCCACACACATAAACCATTCTGACGTTTACAAACCCCTAAATCAATCCCATAATTGCTTATTCTGGGCCAAGGATCATTGACATTGTGGTCAAATTACATAAGGATCATTATCAGTCAACTTGAAAAAAAATGATCACACGGAAACAGTTGTGTCTACAGACAGACAACAATCATGGCCACAGATTCATTGAATTACACAACTAAGACATTTTTGTGATAGATTTCAGACAAACTTGTAGATGTCATAATCTTGAAATTCTGATCAGCACAAAATATTGAAAAAAACAGACACAAAATGACAATGACTAGTCACAAACCAAAGGTTCTGAGATGTCCTTAAATCAGGTTCTGATTTGTCTTTAAATCGTAAGTGTTGACACTATATATATATATATATATAGATGGTTTACTTGTTTCTTATTAATTATAAATGTGTCTATCATTACATGTTCAGGTGATTATAAGAATCAGTCAGGCATTACTTAGTGCTATGGTGTTTTACACCACTTTCAACAATATTTCAGTTATATCGTGACGATCAGTTTTATTGGTGGAGGAAACCGTAGGACTCGGAAAAACCACCGACCTGTCAAAAGTCACTGACAAACTTCATCACACAGTGTTATATTGAATACACCTCGCCATGAACGGGTTTCGAACTCACAACTTTAGCAGTGATAGGCACTGATTGCACAGGCAGTTGTAAATTCAATTACCATACGATCACGACCATGACAGCCCCAAGAATCAATCACAGATCTGAATATGATTGGTTGGTTGGTGTTTAACGCCAACTTTAGCAGTATTTCAGCTATATCGTGGCTTGAATCTGAATATGCATCCCCTACACGTCAGTTATACATTTTCCATTTAATCCATTTTATGTATATACATTTTTATATTACTAGTTTTGCTTATACTTTTTATACATGTACATTAGTATGTTTTTTACATGTAAAATTATATCAATCCATCAATTTAAGTTTCATAGGACAGGAAAATATTTCATACCCACAAGATTTTACATTATTATATACTTTAAATATCATGAATATTCAAAGTAATGATATTTTAAATAAAAAAACAAAACAAAACATGTCCATAATATTCATTTTTTTGTATCTTATGCCCATCTCTCTCAAACAACAGGATTCTGAACAATAAAATCAACTGACAATAAAACTGAATCGAATAGAACGAATAGACAAAACTCATATAAATCTAATGTGTTTCCTCACAACTCGGCCGATTCCATTCCTAGAAGGAGAGCAGCGGATTAACCTTAATTTGTCGATTGACAAGTAGGAAGTTACAAGTATGCAAAATCATTTAAAAATATTATAAAATCTATGAGTGTATTGCCACGATTGCAAAAAGACTTGTGTTGTGCATTCCTGATGGATGCAAAAGACCAACAACACAAAAATAGCAAAGATGAAAAATAGGGGCAACCGGTGTTTATCGTCACGTTCAGCCATTTTTACATTTTATAGTCACTACCAGTGTGGGATGTAAGATAATAGAGGTGTAAAAAACTAACGTGAGAAACATCGGTTGGTTTCAGGTACAGTACAGTCAGAGACATAGTGTGATAAATCACTGTGAAAGACGTATCACTCTTCTTAGTGATACTGATATATCTTTTGGTCAGTATAATCTATTTACTTACTTTCTTATGCATTTTTGGGCGATAGCAAGTAACACTCTAAATACAAAGATATTTTGAAGTATATGTTAAACAGAACAAAAGATATATCAGTATCACTAAGATGAGTGATACGTCTATCACGGTGATGTATCAATGGTACACAAAAAAAATGTATGTCTCTGACTGTACTGTACATATGTATATTCATGTGTATATTGTAAACGTCTAGAAACCATGACACTTGAGGTACGCTATCAAGTCATCTATGGAACATTAAAAAGTATAATTAATGGAAAATAATACAGGAAATGCTCATTAGTAGGTTATCTTCAGGAATGTGGTAAGGAAGTGCTTGAGTCCATGAAGTGTGGCTTAACAATATAGAAGACAGACAATGATTGATCCCAGAGTCCATGAAGTGTGGCTTAAAGGGCTGTGGATTAACAATATAGAAGACAGACAATGATTGATCCCTATAAGTCTTTTATCTCTTATAAATGATGATACACAATAAAAGTCCAGGAGTATGTAGATGGTTTTCTTATTATATATATACCCAACGTTGTATAAGGGACCAACCATTTTCTCTTATCTGGAGACGTGGGCTGGGATTTCTTGTTTGGACGGAATTTAATTTTCATCTCATTAACATGTAATTTTTTTCTTCTTCAATATTTCCATTAGACATTGCAGCATTATTTGGCCAGAAAGGAGACAAAATATATTTATCTATCTTTAAAATAAATCCTGGTACCCACACCTCTCTCAATAAGGAAATGGTTGGTGCTTTAAGACTTACACTTAAATACACCTGTACATAGCCAAGACATATCTTCACATGACTAGATAAATGTATTACCATGGTTTTATGTGCATGTCCATCTTCATCATGTTCATATTATTACTTAAATTTGGTCTTCTGTTTTTAATTTTTTATATAACAATACTGATCATCAAGTGAGATATTTAACAAATACGACACATTTCTATGAAGTGTTTTGTCTAATTGTTGGAATTCAAATGGAAACACACGTTGCTCCTCTCCTTAGTTTCTCATTTGTTTTTATACTTTTATGAATCTCAATTGTCAATTTCTGGCTAAACTCAATAACGACCCTTCTAAGTTCTAAGCACTCACTGATTAGTTTATTCAACAATAATTGGAGGTACTTATACAGCATCTTAACTGTAAATAATACTAAATTTCTTACTTTTGTAAATAAAATTCATACAAGGAACTTACTTTGAATAAGGCTAACATTACAAATGGCCTAGATGTAATTTTTTTAATTTAGATATCCTTCTCAAGGTAACTTATAAAGACATGTGTACAACAAAAGAGATGATTTTTCTTTGCCCGTCATCAATTTTCTCCTTTAGGATAGTGTTCCCATGATTTGTTAGTGCTTGCTGTATTTTTATTCTATGACTGAACCTCATGATAGTTTGACCACATCACATGGGGTTTACATTTCTCAGTTGGTTCGTTTTTTGTGGAAATATTGATGGACAAGTGTGGATGACAACAGATGGAATGACAATGCTTCACATGAAACTTTTTTTATTGGTCCGGTCGAGTGAAAAAACTGATCTAACAGGAAATTGACAGCTATACCGCTATGTTGAATCTCTGACTATAACAAATACCACATGGAACATTCTTGTTAAGTAAGCTTCTATTTGGTTCAGTGGTTTACAAGATGAATATTGAAGGTTACTGATGACGAGTGATGACAATAACTCGTTTGGGTCTTTGGGGCGAGCAAAATAAAAAAAATACAGTCAAACCTGTCTTATGTGGCCTTCCAAAGGAACATTTAAATAGGTGTCACATAAGGAAGGTGGTTGCTACATACAGGTTTAATTGATATGAAATGCATTTTGAAGTGAAATTAAAATTAAGGTCACATAATACAAGTTATTTATTCACAACTTGTATTATTTTAGTCAAAAGTTGTATGTTACGATCAAAATGTATGTTTACAAGGATGGCTGAATCACATCAAGGTAAGAGTTACCTCTATATTTTTGGTTACAACTGTTAGATGATGAATGGAATCGAATGTGATATAACAGCATATGTTTATTTTTATCTGGAAGTAATATATTACTCCTTTTCTGCTATTTTCTGAGCACAGTGAATCAGTTTTCAGTAATTAACACCCTCCAAAAAAGGCATTTTTCGTTCTTTCGGGGCTGATATCTTGGTTGCACATATTACACTGAGGTAAAATTGGACTTAAATGTGTAATTTAATCATTTGAATATCATTGGTCACTAAAGCAGGTTTGACTGTATAACAACAATAAGACCACACCACTCTCATCTGTAATTCTTTGGACTTTCTTTTGACTTTTCTTTTAATACTTAAAATCCATTTTTAATGCAGAGGGTGAAAAAAATTGTACGAATAATTTATATTTTTTAGACATTTTCCTGATTTATGCTGCAAAATGGTAACTTTTACCTCACAATCTGCCAAATTATCTTGAGTCAACGACACCCACAGAATAAATGCATTTTTTTTCACTTGATGCAGGAAAATTATTACTAAAAATTGTTTTACCCCAAAACATGCACTGGAAAATCTGAAGAACTATAAATGAAATTGGTGTGGCCTGAAAAGGTACAATAATTTGAGAATTCATCAATATAATGTTATACATATAACCATGGTAACACATGTTTTAATACTGTTACATGTACATATGGATAGAAACTAAAACAAAACAGATATGATCAGGTTAGGATGATCATTCTCCCAGCAAAATTAGTTTTTGTGCAAAAAAAATGGCTGCAATTTAGCCATTTGTCAGCTGTAATGTGATAATGTCACAAAAATTTATATTTATAAAAGATATGGAATTCCAAAAATAAGTACAGTTAACCCAGAGATTACCATTGAGACAAAGATAGGGTTGTCCTTTATGACAGGTGACCTCTAAAAATAGGTCAAATTCCTACATGTGAAATTTTCTAAAACAGGACAAGAAAAAACTACCCTTTTCTTGTCCTGTCATAGAAAATTTCATATAAATTGAACCTCTTTTAAGAGATCTCCAGTCTTACAAGGCCACTGTTTCTTTGTCACAAAGGTAACATCTTAAAAGACTTTTTATCCTAAGCCAGGGTCAGCCCTATCCTGTAAAGTTTGTTCCATTTGATTAAACAGTTCTCCAAAAGAATATTTCATTTCCAATCTAAAGGTGTTCAATCGATACAAAAAAAAACAATTTAGCAAGGGACCATCTCGTGACTATTCATGTAGTTTGGATTCAATCAGGTTTCTACTTTCTGAGAAAAAAATATTTACTCATTTTCCAATTAAGTTCTATGCTTAAACTTTGTCCTGTCATGGCTGTCATCATAGATTTAAAATACTGAAAACTTGTAAAGAACCATCCAATAATTCCTACAAGTGAAATTTTCTATAACAGGACAAGAAAAAAGTACCTTTTTCTTGTCCTGTCATAGAAAATTTCATATAAATTGAACCTCTTTTAAGAGATCTCCAGTCTTACAAGGTCACTGTTTCTTTGTCACAAAGGTTAATTGTCCAGCGGTCGTGGTCATCTTGGATTTCGATCCACATGAAAAATTAAAATTGCGTAAAGTAGCGCTTATGCTAACCTTGGTTCCATTTGGTCCAGTAATCAGCAAGAAAAAAGAATTAAATTTGAAAAAGTTTCCTCACTGCCGATTTAAATAGACCAGGCTTTTGGTTCACGTGAACTAAAACATGACAGACATTTCTCCTCAAAAGGCAAACTTAATCCTCTGTAAAAGAAGTGAGTTCTTATTCTCTTGAAAAAGTTGGACTATATAATTCTTCTAAAACGTCAGATAAGTCCAAAAAAAAAAAAAAAATGAAAATCAGATTAATTTCTATTTAAAATTTCAGGCAATTAAATTTTTGAAGAAAATAATATGTCAGTTGTGAATGGTCTTAAATACAAAGGAATCAACATCGTCATTTTCCCCCCAAATTTGTGTCAATCTGCACTTTTTATCCCATTTATTACTGATGTTATCTACAACAACTTTTGAATATCATCCTAACCTTATCATAAATTTATTTCTAGCCTACAAGAGAACCTTACCTAATATGGCCTCAATAATCTGTTGGTTAAGGATTTTCTTTCCGCGGCCAGCTTTAGATAATGTAGCACCAACTAAGTCTTTACGTGACCAGAAAACGTTCAGAAGATATCTGGCCATTTTTTCACCGCTGTAAGTACCAGTTTCCCTTTCCGTTCCGACTTTGAAAGCTTGAGATATTGTTTTGTCATACACATAAACACCACTTCCTGCTACCAGCTCTACCATCTATGTGTAGAAAATTATAAATTAAATATTAAATATTTAGCACAGTCAAACCTGTATATAAAGTGCACTCAATTGCAAGTGAACCTGAACATGTGCCCTACATGTCATAATATGAGTAGTCTCCCTTTATATACAGGTTCAAATTATATTCATTAATGAGGAAAATATTTATTTGTTTTATGGTGTTTAATGCCACTTTCAACAATATTTCAGTTATATTATGGCGGACCGTTTTATTGGTGGAGAAACCAGAGTACCCGGAGAAAACCACCAATCTGTCTCAAGTCACTAACAAAGGAGGAAAATGAGACTTGTTTTTTAATTTGTAAACAGTGATTTGCTATATATATATAGGTGCCATTTAATGCCGGTTTGACTACTTATTTTTTTAATCTTATTTCCATGTCAGTCAGGGGTAACATGGGTATAGGTTAGAAATTAATGATTTTGTTAAGTCACATATTACCACCTGTATTAACATAATCTGACATACACAAGTCGGTAGTTTATATTAATTGAGGGGTCGTCATGGTCGTGATCGCATGGTAGTTGGATTTATAACTACCTGTGCAATCAGTGCTATCACCACTAACGATGTGAGTTCGAATCCCGCCCAGGCGAGGTGTACTTGATACACATTATGTGATAATGTTTGTAGTTACTTGCGACAGGTCGGTGGTTTTCTCTGGTTTCCTCCACCAATAAAACTGATCGCCATGCATGATATAACTGAAATATTGTTGAAAGTGGTGTTAAACACCATAACCATATTTATTGATGACTGTTTAATTAAAAGATAATCTCACATCCACAACTGTTTAATTGATTGTGTAATAATGACATTATAATATTTATTCGCTGATGGGTTATCTTCAAAAGCCGTGTATCCCAATTGCGCTACGACAAATTTTTTCAAATAAGAAATTTAACCATTAAACAATACCTAATAGTGATTATACAACAATTCTAATTTGAACAAATGTCATTTAATTTAATTTCTGACTGTTAGAAGTGAGAAATTATTACTTTGTGTAAAACCAAATTGTCAACAAAAGAACATGAATAAAAATCAAGAACTCATCAGAGATGCAACAGCCGAGTTGCAAGTCAGAATCGTTTGGTCTTGTTTTATAAATAAGTAAGAAACTAAAGAATAACATTTGGGCAAAGTTTGGTTAAAATTGACAAAATGGTTTCAGAGATATGTGCAATTCTCAAAAAAACTTCCGGTAGGGGATGGGGATGACCCCCGGTTCTCAACTCTTAGGGCATTTAATTTGTCTATTCACCCTGATCATAAATATATATGGCTTAGGGGTGGGGATCTCAACCATTAAAAAGTTCACTTCAGGTAGGGGGTGGGGTATGACCACCCGGGGCCTGAGCTATAAGGTATTTAATTTGCCTAGTCACCCTGATCATGAATATATGGTATGGCTTAGGGTGGGGATCTCGGTCACATTTTTTCATAGATTCCCCCAGGGATAAAAAATGTTGAATGCACAACTTCACATTGGCATCTCCACCCATACCAAATATTAAGTTTATATCTTTTGTAGTTACAGAGAAATGTGTAATTCTCAAAATATGTACTTTTTCTATAAAAAAAACCACGATTTTAGAAGAAAAAAACAATAGATTACTCTGAATTTTGAACTCGCTCTAAATAATAGTGTAATAATGCTTCCTACCAAAAATTATGTTGATCGGCCAAAAACTAAGAGCGCTATCGCGTTAACGAAGACAGGCTAACATACTCCCGCCCACCAGAACATAAGCCGACTGCAACTTTGTTGCTACTCGGCTAAAAACAAAGATATCAAATTTAGTCAATTTTAGTGTGCACAGCACGTTTCTGGAATAACCTTTACCAGGTACGCTCAATATCAAAATATTGGAAAGCCAAATAATTTAAAAGAGATACTTGGAAGTTGTCCTTGGGACTCACCATTTCTTTAATTAAAAATAACAAAGAATGCTTTATTGGGACTAGTGACGTTCTGCTTACGTCTTATCAAAATTTTATCCTTAAAGGACCTCTGCCAGGCTTAGGGACTCTATATTATACTATACACAAGTGCTATTGTCCATACATACCTGATAAGCTCTAGCAGTATCTGGGTCCACCAGACCAGGTCTAGGGACTCCTCCGGGGTCTCCTTGACCTTGTGGTGCTAAAGAACAATCAAATGATTGTGAAATATCTGATGATGTATCTGTAACAGCTGTTGGCAGTGGAGCTCCTTCTGTAAAATATATAATCAAACTTGAGTGAGGCTAAATATAGAATACCTGTGTTTAAAATAACACATCGTCACGATCAGTAACCCACAGCTGATCACACTCTGATTTAACTTTGGTCATTTGAAAGAAAATATGTACAATGTAGTACCGGTACTCATGAATAAATCATCTGTGATCAGATTGACACTGAGATGGATTTTATAGCTTAAGAATTTAAGAATTTGCTGTTATTTTTGTTGTTGATTTTCCTTTAAGTAAAATGTTCTTAAAAATGCATTGCTTGCTTAAAATGTTCTTAAAAATGCATTGCTTGCTTATTTCAAAAATCCAGTTGGTTTTACACAATTCAATGTGTATTAGACGAAATATGATAAACCAATCTTATTAGCTGTCAGATTAATTTTCACTTTTTTTTTTCAAGTTTTTTTGCCATTTTATTTTAACAGCCCTTATCACAAAATGTTGTATCATGTATACCCCACCATGAGTGGGATTCAAACTCACAACTATATATAGGTAGTTGTAAATCCATCTACCATAAGATCACAACCAAGATGTCCCCCCACCCACCAAATATATACTTGTCAACCATTATATGTACCTGTGATAAATGAATCACTAATGCTGGGATTAAGTTCTGATTCCATTTTAACTTCTGTGCCATCAGAACTTGAGGGTACTGAGGTAGATAAATCTCTGTTTATATTGTCAATATTAGCATGAAGAGCAACAGGTACCGCTTGACCGTCGGTAATTTGTGAAAATATACTCGGAGAAATAGAAACTCCAGGAAATACTGTTTCTGATGGCTGGTGACCGACTATATTTGTGTCAGAAAAACTTGTCTGATGTTGCACTGGACTAGTTACTTTAATTTGTTGTTCTGAACTGTATGATATTGTATCAAAACTTTGTTGAGTAGTTGGAGGGATTTCCGACGAAAGTCTATTTTGTGCCGAGACTGACTGAACAGTCTGAGCAATAAGTTCATCTAAATTTTTTATTTGTGACTCTACACTTGACGATAATGTAAATGATGATGAACTGACTGGCTGAGTTCCAAATGAACTTAATGACTGCCCTCCATATGTACTGACAGGTGCTGTTCCAAAAGAACTAACAGGTGGGGCACCAAGAGCATAATTTCTGTTCTGTGTGGCAGGGACTGTCCTTGTAGGTTTCGCTGTAAAGCTTGATGAGAATGTGGATGTAAGTGATGTAGTTGTTGATGTGTATATAGGAGTACCCATTGATAAAGATTGACGATTTTTGGCTTTTTGCAGAAGTTGACCAGCTCTCCTGGCAATAGGAGTGGACGTTCTTCCGATTTCAGGCCTACTTGCTGTTACAAACATTTTTTCTGTTGGTGAAGATCCATCAATTTCAATAATTTCTGTTCTAGCTCGTTTATCTGGAGGTGATCGTGAGGAAGCTGTACTCGGTAATGATTTTTGTCTCTGATAACCTTGCGTAGGAACGGGTCTATAATTAGCTCCAGGTAATATTGCACTACTTTGATTGGTATTTTGTCTAAAGTTATTGTTTTTGGCCCTGTTTTGAACTTCCATATGTGACAAATCAATAATTCCGACTTCACCCCGAATATTTTCTGACTCATCCGTAGATTTCTGTTGTGCTGTGTTTTGTTGATTTCCAGAAGTCTGTCTGTGAACGGGTCGTGATGCATGAATGTCCGAGAAATATTGTCCAACATCACGATCGCGAGTAGACGATTTTGATGAGTTACAGGTCCTACAAGGTGCCTGGGGTGGGGCCACATCTGAAGTTATAGCCTCGTCTTCTAGCCATTTTGGTTTAGTTTTTATTTGATGATCTAGAAAGAAAATAAACTAAATTAATAAATATTTATAATGTATACCATGATGTGTCTATAATAGGTAAATAAAAAAAAAATGGGTCTTACTGACTAATGTCTTATTACAAAAAAAAGTACCTAATCAGACTGTATATCTCAACCAGTTGTTCTCTATTCGCAAGATATTCTGTGTAATAAACAATCAGAGACGTTTTTCTTAAATAAGGTTACTATTTTCGTATTGACATGATGCATTTTACAACTTACAATGCACCGATAGCTTTCAGTGTATGCTAAAGGGAGAGACATTAATTGCATCATGTGCACAGCAGTAACTCAGATTTTATTTAAGTACCTAAGACCTTTGATTAAATTGAACCTCCAGAAATATATGTTATAGACAGATAACTTTGAGTGAGTCAATGAGTGATTATTGTTTAGTGCCAAATGAGCACATTTTTTGCTACACATATATCATGGCGAGAAAAAGTTACATTCGATAAGATGATGATGATGCTTTGTACAAGATCAACACGCTTAGCTGGAGTTTTATACTGCTAGCTCACTGAAAAAGTCTGCAGCAAGACATGTCGGTCCACACCGACACATTATCCTGATTTTGAGCCAGCCAGTCTTTGCATTGCTCTATCTTATTCCTTAATACTGGATGCTTAGCGGAGATGGAGCAAATACCAACTCTTTGCTTTGACCCGACTGACACTCGAACCCACGATCTGCCTCACTCAAGACTAGCATGTCAACCATTACACCACTGATGCAGTTCTTAACAACTTTGATACATTTATAATGACTATATATCTCACCTAATATCATATATCCCTTCGTCTTGAACTCAGACAACTTTAAATCTAGCCACATGACAAACTGTGTAAGTGTCCATGGCTCAGCTTCTTTTACAAGAAACGAGAAGTCCTCCTTGATCTTAAATAAATCAATCATTCTTGATATTCAACACGGTCGCATAAGATGTATCACTTATATTATCTGAAAGAAAAAAACACAAGATAGGTGTCAAAAGTTATTAATTTCCACAATTGTAGAATTTTTACATTAATTTCACTCCCGGTTTTTAGTGGGGTTCGTGTTACTTGATCTTTAGTTTTATGTGTATGCTTTGTAGATCTTTGTTTGTCCTTTTGTACTTTTTCTTTTGGGCATTGTGTTGTTTATTCTTCTTCGATTCACGGATTCTGATTACCCCTTTGGTATCTTCAAACACTTCTTTCAACAATTATAGAAATTTCTCCTATTTTACAGGTCTTGGTGTGTTTAACCAGATAGTTAAATTTTGTATTATTTCTTAACACCAAAATCATTAAATTTTTGCATGAGAATTCCCACCAATCTCCTTTCGAGAAACATAACAACTTTAAAAAACAGATTATCCTTGTGCTACAGTAGTCAGAGACATAAATGACTGTGATAGGGGATGCTTAAAAAAAAATGTCTCCAACATGTGAAAAAAATATCCAAATTACTCACTCCTAAGAACTTTCTGCTGATAATTTTCAATGTTGTATACATTTTTGTACATTGAAGTAAATGAAACAACAAAGAAACTATGAAAAGATAAGCAATGAATTTTTAAGAACCTTTTATTGAACACAAATTGGCATAAAAAACATGTAAAACACATTCTTGTTCTATATCAGTTAAACAATCTTTAGTCTCAATTATTTTGTATAATGGTTTCTCAAACAATGCAACTAATATAAATGACTTTTTGTGCAAAATATTGGGTTATTGGTAGTTGTAGTTTTTCTTAAAAGCTATTTTTTATGAAACATTCTCAATATTTTTGTCCAATCTACCTGATAAAGTTTTTATTATCAAAATAATAATGAATAAGACAGCAAAATTTTCAAACTTTAAAGATAAATAACCATTTGTAAAAAAAAATCACATTGATTCTTTGAACGATCGCAAAATAATTGGTTGTAGAAAAAACATTTTGTCTATTTTTGTTGCACTCCTATCATTTTATAATAAAGAAATAAAGAAGAAAAAAATATCACATTTTAAAATGCCAACATTGATTGAACAGTGATGTTACTGTTAACACAAACAATATTTTTTTACCTGTTTCAACGAAATATTTGTACAGAAATGACAGTATTTGGAAATTTGTAACCATTTTTTGCCATACCACCCAGTTTTAGCAGCAATATTTTTAATTACATTTGAAAATTTGTATTATACCACTCTAATATATTAGATAAATCATAAAGAAATCATTAGAATATTTTTATTGGCTAGAAAAGACAATTTATTATAAATTATCATTATTTTATCAATGGTACTATTTTATCAGGATATGTTGCACTCCTGACATTATATTGCCATCAAGAAAAAGAAGAGTTATTAACTTAAAAACAATTCACAGGGGAAAAAATCAGTTGGTGTTTTTTCAAGCATTAGTTTTACCAAGTTTTAATGATAATTGTTTCTTAAAGTAACATTTTTCTAGTTATTTGTAACTTGTTTACAACCATACTTCTCGAAAATTCCAACTTATTTTTGAAATATACTATACAAAAACATGTATTAATCTAAATTAATATTGAAAATAGATGTTTAATGTACAAATACAATATTTTTTGGATACTTAGAAAACATGTTCCCTTGTCAGAGAATGTCTCTAGTATTAATACCTAATAGATATTAAAGGACGAGTCCATTCAAAATGAACAAAAATGCTTTATTACATAAAACTAAAAACACATAAAATGCTATTGGCACTTTTAATTTTTTCAAACATTATTCTAAACTTGACAGGATCTCATTTTATTTAAATCATCCATATAAAAAGCTATAATTTAGACTGTGTAGAAGATCACTTAAAACTAGTTGCACTCCTGACATGAATCAAATGCTTCTGTGAGAGATATTTCATGTATCTCAAACAGGTAAATGGATTGTATCTGTTTTCTTGGTCAGTCTCTGTTGAAATAGAAAGACAAATGCGGGTTTAGTTCCACTTAAAAGAAAATAAATCAAAATATGTCTAAGAAAATATCAAATGTTGCACTCCTGACATTTGAGGGTGCTGCCTTTAATGTGACATTCTTGGCCTTACTACTGATCTTAGTGTATCCTTTAACTATGGTTTTGAAGCAGCAATGATGTATTAAGATTTATTTATACCCCATATCTTTGAAAACTAAAAGACAACATTTCTACAATGTAATTTAGGAAAACTTGCATAAATGTTTGTTGCACTCCTGACTACAAAAAAATGTAGGTACATCTTTTTTACAAAGCCATATTTTTATGCAATAATAAATGTGAAGCATGATCTATTGCTATCTTAAAGTATGTCAACATATCAAAGTTTGTGATGAAATAGATTTTGATAGCATATTGTTTGATTTAGCACTGTGGTAGGTTGTTGAAAATTAAGGATTTTTTAAAGTGTCACAAAAAAAGGTTGCACTCCTGACAATTTTAACATGTTTTTTTGACATATTTTTTTTTTGTTATTCTAGATATCTTAAAGATTTTTTGCAGTAACAAACATCAAATCATTACAGATCGCTTGAACTATTTAGATCCGATAAAATCATAAAAATGAGTAAATTAGACAGCTATAGCAGTAGGAGCCATTTTTTTTTAAACTGCCCATAGATGTATCACTCATCTTAGTGATAGTGGATTTTTTAATTCAATATTAAAAATGTATAATTGGCACCAACAATTTTTCTAATTGAGTACACCTTTTCTCTTGTTATTTATACTCCAATCGAGGCTGTGAGAATAATAATGATCTGATTGGTTAAAGAGTTTTCTTTCTACACAACATGCTTTAATATTTCATTCACACGTCGATTTCCGATTTCCGAAGCAAATTCTGATATATCTTTTGTTCTGTTTAATATATCTTCAAATTTTTTTATTTTGTTCTGTTTAATATATCTTCAAAATTTTTTATTTTGTTCTGTTTAATATATCTTCAAAATTTCTTTTGTATTTAGAGTGTTGTTTACTATCGCCCAAAAGGTACAAGAAAGTAAGTAAATAAATTAAACAGAGCAAAAGATATATATATATATATCAGTATCACTAAAAATAGTGATACGTCTGACTGTACTGTACCAGTAGATTACTATATTTCTCTCGATAGTTAAATTTTAAAAGTTTGCTCAGGTGTAGGTAAACAGAATGATATTGCATTCATGATGTTTACATTTCTATTGTCCTGTGAGCAAACATAATACAGAGTTTCCGTTTGGCGTCGGTCATCGGCCGATAATTTGCGTATATGACAGGAAATAATTTGACATACAAGGTAGCTGACAAAATGACAGTTTGTTCCAAAATAAATAAGTGGCCAAAAGGACCGATATATGCTACGTATGCATCGGACACGTGATCAAATATTTTTGCTTGACTTATCCATAATTTATTTTGATTAAAACTAAAGTGAAACGCCAAATCAAAACTCTTTTATTGTACCATTCATCGTTCATCCATGCTTTGATGAAGTTCAAGGACATTGACAAAATTAAAGTCCTTGATTGAAAGCAACCACTGCAGGAAAAGCTTGATATTTTTTTGGTCTGGTGAAAAGGGAGTCTTCACTAGACCGAATGTCTGGTAAAAAGGTGACCTCTGAAAACCTGTCTGGCTGTCAATTCCAAATATCATAATAAGTATGCATGTTTGAAACAAATGAATATTACATTAAGCTCTAGCTGCATCTTAATGAATCAAACCACACCTTAATACATCATTAAATGACTTAGGTTTTTGGGAAATATTGAAAACCTTTGAAATGGACAAATATTACAAGTTTTTCCTGATTAAGACAAATGGTTGAAAAGATCCACTAATTTTTTTATTTCTCTGTGAATCTAAATAAAATACTTATTAAATAATATAAAAAAAAATTCTACAAAATGTTTACTTCAAAGAAGACTTTTTTGTAACCTATTTAGGGTAGCTTTCTCTTAAGTCATTGGGGAATTTGATTTTAATTTCTATTCATTTTCACTTAAGTTTAACTTTTTTTGGAAAGAGATATCACTAGGGACATCAAAATCCTAATTTCCTTGGCTGTATATTAATTTCCATCAGGAAGTACTAATTATTCATACTTGTTGGTGGAGATTCAATGTGAAATGTAGGGATTAATACACAATAATGGAGATTAGAATTGAATCGAGAGATTTATACATGCATCGAGAGATTATAACCTGTATCGGTAAATTATTACTTCGTAGTTCAAATTAATACTTTATTTGGCAGGATTTAATCGATAATCTTTATATATTATATATATATATATATATATATATCGATGGGTACGTATATATATACGCGATCGAGTTGAGAAAAATTGGATGTTTGTTTTCACTTAGTTATGTATTGACAGCTATAGTGTATCTACCGTTGGCAGAAGTAAAAAAAACGAATTCGCAACAAATGAAAACGGAATACATATTTCGCCAAAGATCGAGTCTGTATTAATGAATATATATATGCAATCAAGTATTCACGGCTGACAAAAAATAATAAACGTAATTTACACATTTCACCAAGATCGAGTTTAACAGCCGGTTTAATTTTCATGAATTAAATGATGAATGTTGAAATAAAAATTCCTTCTATGTTATAGTGACAGCCGGAACCTTTGAACCGTAATGAGAGCGGGAGGTTTGGCGCTTTAAAATCTGATTCAACCCACCATTTCTTTAGAAATGCCTGTACCAAGTCAGGGTCATTACGGTTTTCACAGTTTTCCGGTTGTTGACTGATTTTGTCTGTTTATATAATTATAAGTTTTGACTTTCCCTTTGTAAGATTGTTCGGAGTTCGGTAATTTTGTTATTACCCTCATTTCCTAAGACCTAAGACTCTTTATTCTCAAATAAACCATACATTACAATGGTATAGAGAAGTTACATATAAAAATACAACACAACACATACATGACAAATAAATAACAGATACACAAATACATATACATACAATATTTACATTACAACATGTTTGTGTAGTGATCGATCACGAGAGCTATATATAGCACACAGGTAAGTTATATATTTTAGCTACAATATATTAATATGTATATTTTTTTTTTAGACATTTCAAGAAAAAGTATCAAAATATAAAATCGTTTGTTTTGTTATACCACAAGTTTTTATCTTATAATTTTTAGTTCTTTTTTCATTAAACTTTAATTATCTTTATTTCTGTATAGTGTACTAACAACTGTTTTCACTAACAAAACAATTTCTTTTACAAGTTAATTGCTAACCCTTTCATTTGTATAGACAACAGAATATAATTATTGATTTTTGCAGGTGCGTACCTGTATATGTATCGACGGCCTGTTGACAGAGAACTAGAGGCTCCCAGGAGCCTGTATAGCTCACCTGGGTATAATAACAACATCAGTCAATAAAACTTGAAAACTTTGGTAAAAAAATTTAACAAATGTAGCCTTCGTCATTGCAGACCCCTTCTACAAAAAAATTTGGGCAGGGGTTCCCCCTTTAATGTAAGTTATCAAAATTGCTGTAAAAAAACATATATGTCAATGATTCTCAAAATTTAGCTTTTCCTACTTCACATTTTGTAATAGAGTTGCTTTCCTTTAATTATTTGAGTAACCAAAAGCAGTGAGTCAACAAAAAAATGCATTTCAAGAGGAATAACTATTCACACAGTTGTCGCACATTTTTAACTGTGGGAAATTTTTTGTAGATCTTGACATGCTGAACATTTTTGCAGTTTCAACTTTCCCTCTATCTCTAATAATTTTTGAGATATAAGATGATAGTATTAAAATTTAGAACATTTTGATGAAAAAAGGGCAATAACTCCAAAACGGGTAATGGGATTTACTTCAAAATTGCAGGGTAGGAAGATCTTGACATGCTGCAATTTAAACTTAACCTTTATCTCTTATAGTTTTTGAAATATAAGACGAAAAGTATTAATTAAAAAAAATAAATTGATGAAAAAAGGCCAAGAACTCCAAGATGGGTAATCAGATTTACTTCAAAATTGCAGGGTAGGTAGATCTCGACATGGTGCACATTTTTGCAATTTAAACTTAACATCTATCTCTTATAGTTTATGAAATATAACATGAAAAGTATTAAAATTCAAAAAAAAAATTGATCGAAGGGCCGAACCGCCGGACACATTTTTGGAAGAGAACCATCCAATGACTATTTCATCAAAATTTTGTTCTTATTGAGCAAATGGTTTCAGACAAGAAGATTTTTATGGGAATTTCCCATAGGGTCCTATGTTAAATTAAGTTCGGCTGTGGTGGCCATCTTGGTCTGTGCTCTGAAATGCCGGACACAATTTTGGAAGAGGACCACCCAAGAATCATTTCAGCAAAGTTTGGTTGAGATTGGCTCTGTAGTTTCAGAGGAGAAGATTTTTTTTAAATTTCATCCCCCTTTTTTCTAATTTGCATAATCGGTCAAAATAGGCAAAAGTTCAAAGTTCATAAAAATTCCCGTAATATATGTTAAAAAGCTCATCATTATGCTTATACAGTTCAAATTTGGGCACTTTATGGCTTAAAATAGAGCAGTTTTAGCCATTTGAAGAAATTTCTATTTTTAGTCATGGTGGCCATCTTGGATATAGGACGGTGCTGACGGACACAATTTTGAAAGGGGACCACCTAAGGATCATGTCAGCAAAGTTTGGTTGAGATTGGCTCAGTAGTTTCAGAGAAGATTTTTTTTAATTTCATCCCCCCTTTTTTCTAATTTGCATAATCGGTCAAAATAGGCAAAATTCAAAGTTCATAAAAAATCCTGTAATATATGTTAAAAAGCTCATCATTATGCTTATACAGTTCAAATTTGGGCACTTTCTGGCTTAAAATAGAGCAGTTTTGGCCATTTGAAGAAATTTCTATTTTTAGTCATGGTGGCCATCTTGGATATAGGACGGCGCTGACGGACACAATTTTGAAAGGGGACCACCTAAGGATCATGTCAGCAAAGTTTGGTTGAGGTTGGCTCAGTAGTTTCAGAGGAGAAGATTTTTTTCTAATTTGCATAATCGGTCAAAATAGGCAAAAGTTCAAAGTTCATAAAAAATCCTGTAATATATGTTAAAAAGCTCATCATTATGCTTATACAGTTCAAATTTGGGCACTTTCTGGCTTAAAATAGAGCAGTTTTGGCCATTTGAAGAAATTTCTATTTTTAATAATGGTGGCCATTTTGGATACAGGACGGCACTGACGGACACAATTTTGAAAGGGGACCACCCAAGGATCATTTCAGCAAAGTTTGGTTGAGATTGGCTCAGTAGTTTCAGAGGAGAGGCTTTTTTTTTAAATTTCATCCCCCCTTTTTTTCTATTTTTAGCTTGGCGGCCATCTTGGTTGGAAGTCGGGATCACCAGACACAATTTTGGAAGGGGGCCATTTAAGGATCATTCCACAAAAGTTTGGTTGCAATTGGCCCAATGGTTTCATCCCCCCTTTTTTCTAATTTGCATAATCGGTCAAAATAGGTAATGGGATTTACCTCTAAATTGCAGGGTAGGTAGATCTTGACATGCTGAACATGTTTGCAGTTTTAACTTACCACCTGTCTCTTATAGTTTTTGAAATAAAGGACGAATACATTTTAAAATTTTGAAAATTTGATAAAAAAGGGAAATAACTCCAAAATGGGTAATGGGATCTACTTCAAAATTGCAGGGTGGGTAGATCTTGATATGCCGCACATTTTTGCAATTTAAAGTTAACCTTTATCTCTTATAGTTTTTGAAATATAAGACGAAAAGTATTAAAATTTTACAAATTTGATGAAAAAAGGGCAATAACTCCAAGATGGGTAATCAGATTTACTTCAAAATTGCAGGGTAGGTAGATCTTGATGTGCTGATCATTTTTACCCAATGTCAAATTTTTGATATTATTAACGGTTTTTGAGTTATTACCAAAAACCTGCAATTTTACCATATGTTCTATTTTTAGTAACAGCGGCCATGTTGGTTGGTGCACGGCATCACCGGACACAATTTTGAAACTAGACACCCTAGTGATGATTCAGACTAAGTTTGGTTTCCATTGGTCTAGTACTTTCAGAAGGGAAGATTTTTGAAAAAGTTTACGACGTACGACGGAGACGACAACGACGGACACCAAGTGATGGCAATAGCTCACCTGACCCTTTGGGTCAGGTGAGCTAATAAAAACCGAATACACATTTCTCCCAGGTCGAGTTTTAAATTTAACAGATAATTTTAATGAATATATATATGCTATCAAGTTATAATGAAGAATCCTGGCGTTTGTTTGGATATTACGCCATGTTTTTTTTTACCGGTTTTTGTACTGCACGAAATCACAGACAAAATATGGTAGAATGATCATGACCCGATCAAGTGAGTTAAAGTATATCACATAGTGTAATTATTGTAGCTATTAATTATCTGTGTTTATTTAAAACCATGTTTGCTTTTTATTTTTAATGCTCAAGTATAATTGTCTTTAGTGCTTTTTCGGGAAACTGCATATATTTCTTTTATTTTACAGATATTTCAAGAAAAGGTATCAAAATATTAAATAGTTTGTTTTATGTTATTTTATTACCTTCCATTCAGTTTTTATTATTATTATTTTCTGTTGCGTTTTTATCAGTTATTTTTTTATTTCCCTTTTAGTTAATATAATTTCTCGAATTTTTTCGACTATTTTCATTTTTGGAGATTTCCAGTTGGACGACGTTTTTTTATGTGGAATTTTTTTTTACCTGCATTAGTTGGGTTTTGGGTCCGTTCTCCCTGATAATTATATATATGTAGGGTATTAAAAATAAACAAAGTGTAAATGATATTTGATGTTTACAAATAATAAATTGAGAAATTTTAACAAGTGTATGTTTCGATTATGAGCAAAGTTAAACATTTCAGTCCCTTGGAATAAGTAAAGCAGATATATATATATATATATATATATATATATATATATATACGCAAAGATAAGTGAATTAAGAGTCGGTAGAACGATCGATCTTTTGTAAGATTGATAAAAAAATCACTCATACTCGAGTGCGGTAGATCGTGGGTTCAAGCCCCAGTCGGGACAAAATCAAAGACTATAAAATTGGTATTTGTTGCTTCTCCGCTAAGTACGCAACATTAAGGAGAAAGAGCAACGACTGGTTAGCTCAGAATCAGGATAACGAATCCGAGTGGGACGACATATCTATCTGTGGACTTGTTTCAGTGAGCTAGCACTATAAAAATTCAATCCAGTATATTGGTCTAGTACAAAGCGGACATTATCATCTCATTGACAATTAACATGTTCTCGCCATGATATAGCTGAAAAATTGCTGCATTGGCGTTAAATAACAATGATCACCACTCACTCTTTATTAATTATCGTGTTTCAAAATTGCAAGCTAAACAAAGAACACAACCTATATAGTCCAACATTTAACCCTCATAATTAGATTTGGTAATTATCTAATTGATTTGTAATCGTGTTTTCGATTGATTTTTTATTTATTTTTTTTAGAAAACTGCAAGTTGTATAGTTTTTAAATAATCAGTAATGCGGTGTCAAACTTATATACCAAATTTAGTGTACAGATCCCTCCAAGTGTATCAACGATCATACTCTCAGGTCGGACACAGAGTTTTGTCGGACTTGAAGAGAGTGTCACTCTTAAAATTGTCCGACAAAATCCTCCCATGTCGGAGTGAGAGTCTCCACTCTCAGATAGTTAAACTGTTAACAGGAAACGTCCCCAAATTCTGCTAACCAATAAATTTGTGCATAAAGAAACATGCGTATCTTAATAAAGCTGAAGTAAATGAGTGATATACAGTACGGAAAGTATAGATATGTTAACGGCTGTCATGGGCGATATATACAATAATACCCATGAATAAAATGTATTAACATGCAGTACCCATGTTTTAAGTGCACTAGAAGTGAATATTAATATGTCCTTATGTACTCGCGACAATCGATGCCAAGGCCCTTTCACTTGCTGGAGACAGTTGCCGGTTTACATATCGGGTGCGTTTGCTCTTTTACGTGTTTGCCAAATGTAGGGCGAACGAACCCGGGTAAATAATTCTAATTTACTTAAAAAATAAATTTATATTTTTTTCTTTCTTGCATATGTGTATAAATATCTTAATAAAATAAATACATTTACGGTGAGAAATTATTATACGTCATGATATCATTATTTAGGTAAATACTTATTAGACAGATTTTTTTTAAAACCATTTTTGTCTTTTTAATTGATAACTGACCCAAGCTAAATAAATGAAATGTGACTTAATGTGTTAATTATATAAATCCTTGCCTTCTATAAATTTTAATTTCTTATCTAATTCTTATTCTTATTTAACAATATGGTCAGGTGGTTATTTTCATTGAATGGCATCTCGAAATAAATGGCTACACAGTAGGGGCTCTTCCTGTATATTGGTTACATCCTGTATATTACAACTGACAGCTAATGCATGACAAACAATTTTAATCAGCCATCATTATCATAATATACATTTGTTTAATCTTTATTTTGATGATGGCACCTAATTCCCATCACCTAATCCAAATTAGTATAGTAGAAGAGTACCGTATTTTTCGGACGATAAATCTAGATAAAAATGACGATTTTGTTGACAGTATACCTTTATTTTGCTGTAGGTTTATTTCTGAATAAGAAGACTCGTATCATCGATGTTCTTGGGTGTTATTTTTTTTTTAAATAAAGCAATAAAAGTATACTAATAGGGGGTGCAATTCTGGGGAAAAAATATTCAACATCCGAAAAAAATCAATATTCAATGATTGAAGTGTTAGCGAAAATCAGTTCAATGTTGTATTTTATAATAAAATATATACTATAAAAAATGTATCTTGTTGAAAAAAATCACAGAGTAGATCGATTTACAATAGAAAATTATTATCACAAAATATCTAAATATAGCTACAGCTTTCCCATCAATCACGAGCATGCGCATGTGGTTGTTGTAAAAAATGGTGGTTGCAATACGAATTAGTACCAGATTGCCGAATCCCAGATTGCCGAATACCATATTGCTGAGTCCATTTTGCCGAATCCCATATTGCCAACTTTTGTTAAAAATGACAAAGTTTCATAATATTATTTTTTACTTAAAAAAAAATATTGATGATGTGTACATATTTTATTGAAAGCAGTAATTTTTCGCACAATTTTAATTAGAAAAACCATAATCAAATGCACTGATGAATAGGAGATGCCATTCCTCATTACTCAAATAATTGAAGAACAATAGAAATAAACTACAAATAAGTAAATGTTTATTTAGAGTTTTACTAAGTCTCGCTCAAATGCAAAATTTGGGACCTATTTACAAAACAAAAAATGTGTATTCTCTCATGTTTATGCTAGTTATTATTTACAGAGCATATGTTTTGAAATTATTTCTTGGCATCCTTCATCTTGACAAAAATCATGGTTGTCTGCAGGACTAATCCACTGTATATCCTTTTGACTTTGAGCTCGAATGCTATAATCTAAACTCCCTTGTACGTCGGACCATTTCAAAAGAAATATTTATTTAATTATTTACAATATTCCTTCATAAATTAGAAGCATTATTCTACTTGCAATAACAATATTTTTCATATGTCGGCAATTTGGGAATCGGCTAATTGAACTCGGCAATTTGGGATTCTGCAAACTGAGAATCGGCAATTTGGGATGCTACCTGCAATACATCTCACAGTAAGCGTGCAGAACAAGCTTTTTATACTAAATATACTGGAAAATAATTTATATCGATTTCGTTACTTAATCGATATTTCATTGCAATAATTTATATGAGGCTATGGGTGTTTAAACGTCACTTTTCAACAATATTTCAGTTATATATTGACCTTTAAGCTACCTTTCCTGGCACGAATATGGTGCAAGGTAGAAATACACTAGGCAAGGACGTCCTTGCACTAGGGTATTTACGTACCCGGACATTCTACACACCGGAAAGAAAGTACGCTTACAAATACACATCGATCACAAAATGTCTGACATGTTCACCTCGAGAAATGTAAAAAAAAATCTTTAAATATCCACTCTCACGTCCAACCAAATACTCTGAATGCACCCACGATGTCCGACCAAATAGTCGGAGTTAGAGGGTGTTGACTCTCAAATTTCCCTGGAGTGAGTCGGACATTTTGGGAGGGATATGTCCGACCTGACCGGAGTGTACTGTACATGACGCGTTTTTGAAATTTTAGTTAACTGGAACGTTCATAAATAGAAAATGTCACTATGCAATTTTTTGTAAAGTATAAGGCCTTGTTTTCTTGTTAAAATATTCTTATATTCCTAATAATTATATTGATATTATTTGGGGGGTGGGAGGGGGAATTGCCCCAAAGATATTTATACAGTTAGTCATGCCCAGAGGCCCCTTTCTCGGGTGTCAACGTGCTATTTTCACTACTGTCAAGGGATTAACTATGTTATGGGGGTGAAATACCAAAGTAATAAGAATTATATAATTTCCTGTCAATCTGATATTTTCTTTCTCTTTTATTTTTTATTGTTAAGCCCCGTTTACACGATCAAAGTTTTCCATCAAAAACTAGTTTTTGATGGAAAACTTTGATAAAGAACTGCCCTGTTTACAGGATGAAAGTTTTTGATGGGAATTGGCGGGAAATGCAAAGATAACATAAACATGGCTGACTTTGAGGAGTATGTTGCTTTGTATGTGTGCATTTTGTGCACTTTGATTTTAAGGCGAAGGCTGCGTAGACTTCGTGTTAGACCAAGGAGAATGTGGTCTAGAGCCTGGCTTCAAAGGAGGAGGACCAGAAGTTGCTATAACACTCTACTGCAAGAGCTGAGGGCTGAAGATATTGATGAATATAAAAATATGAGAATGAGCAAAGAAACATTTAATATGCTCCTGGAAAAGGTCCGACCATATATCATGAGATCATTTACTAAACTCATTTGTCCAGCTAAATTTTGACATTTTATTTGAACTTGTTTGTCTGCTGTTTCCCGCCATATTTACCATGTGCTTCTGTTTACATAATATCTTAATGATCTTGATTCCAAAAACCATTCTGATTGGTTAGTTCCCATCAAAGTCCATCAAAGTTTTTAGAAAAATAAGATGGAGTTCCATTCCATCAAAGTCCGTCAAAGTTTTTGATGCAGGTTTACATGGTCAAAAAACTTTGACAAAGTTTTTGATGGAAAACTTTGATCGTGTAAATGGGGCTTTACACATTACTTAATTTTGTAGTGGATTAAAAAAAAGTATTATTTTGCCTTTCAAATGTTTATTTCTTTGTTTTGTCTTTCATTGTTTAAATCATGTTTTCTGTGCATTTCCTACAATCAAAACAATCTCTTGTTTTCTGTATAATATAATAAAATCATATTGATTTTTTTTCATTCATCGCACCAGTTTAAATTGATATGTCCAAATATACGACAGTACCAAAAACGGGTTTTTATAATTTGTTTATGTTACTACTTCTGGTACTGGTGATGTGTACATAATTCTCATCTTCGCATCATGTGATGTCTTTAACAATCGCCATTCCTATAATACCAGTGTTGCGGGCACCTCAAATAAACTCTCCTTGGCACCATATAGTTCTCTCCTTCATTACAGAAGTCCTAATAAACTGTGAGGTAGTTTTATCCTATAGAAGCTGCATGAAGGGAAAGGAAGAGCAAGTGGAGAACAAAAATGTGTTTGCTTACTTCTACCATAATTTTTTCTAACTAAAATATATACACACACACACATATATATATATAATACATGTATATAATAATTTAATTCTTTGTAGGTCTGTAGTTGACTAGGCTTCAAACCAGCTTATTTTCTGGAAATATGAAAATTAAAACAACATTAACCTATAAAATGATAAAATCATTGGCAAGAAACAATTTGAAGCTCATTTTTCTAATGTGGAAACGTTACATTTATTTTACTTATAGATAATTAAGTGATAACAAAAATCATTTATTTTCATAAAACTTGATAAAAGTTACATAATTCATTGATAAGACTGTCAAACCTTACTAAGGATTAACAATTAACCTATAACATAATTGTTTTGTTAATGAACACAGTTATAAAAATGAACAATAAGAATAATAAACATAAAAAGTTGTATTAGAAACTGAATTAAAAAAAAAAACATTAACAGAAATAATATAACACAAACTACAACAAAACAAAACTGAATGGAAGGTAACAAAATAACATAAAATAAACTATTTAATATTTTGATACCTTTTATTGAAATATCTGTAAAATAAAAGAAATATAAGCAGTTTCCTGAAAAAGCACTATAGACAATTATATTTAAGCATTAAAAATAAAAAGCAAACATGTTTTTGAATAAACACATATAATTAATAGCTACAATAATGACACTACCCCGGTATGTGATATACTTTAACTCACTTGATCGGGTTATGATCATTCTACCATATTTTGTTCGCGATTTCGTGCAGTACAAAAACCGAAAAAAAAAAAACACGGCGTAATATCCAAACAAACGCCAGGATTAATACAACATTCTTCATTATAACTTGATAGCATATATATATTCATTAAAATAGTCTGTTAAATTTAAAACTCGACCTGGGAGAAATGTGTATTCGGCTTTTATTTTCTGTCAACAGGTCGTCGATACATATACACGTACGCACCTGAAAAAATCAATAATTATATTCTGTTGTCTATACAAATGAAAGGGTTAGCAATTAACTTGTAAAAGAAATTGTTTTGTTAGTGAAAACAGTTGTTAGTACACTATACAGAAATAAAGATAATTAAAGTTTAATGAAAAAAGAACTAAAAATTATAAGATAAAAACTAACTTGTGGTACAACACAAAACAAACGATTTTATATTTTGATACCTTTTCTTGAAATGTCTAAAAAAAAAATATATACATATTAATATACTGCAGTTAAAATATATATCTTACCTGTGTGCTATATATAGCTCTCACAATCGATCACTACACAAACATGTTGTAATGTAAATATTGTATGTATATGTATTTGTGTATGTTATTTATTTGTCATGTAAGAGTTGTGTTTTTGTATGTAACTTCTCTATACCATTGTAATGTATGGTTTATTTGAGAATAAAGAGTCTTAGGTCTTAGGAAAACATAGAAGGAATTTTTATTTCAACATTCATCATTTAATTCATGAAAATTAAACCGGCTGTTAAACTCGATCTTGGTGAAATGTGTAAATTACGTTTATTATTTTTTGTCAGCCGTGAATACTTGATTGCATATATATATATTCATTAATACAGACTCGATCTTTGGCGAAATATGTCTTCCGTTTTCATTTGTTGCGAATTCGTTTTTTTTACTTCTGCCAACGGTAAATACACTATAGTTGTTGATACATAACTAAATGAAAACAAACATCCAATTTTTCTCAACTCGATCGCATATATATATACGTACCCATCGATAAATGTACAAACATCTATATATATATATATATATAAAGATTATCGATTAAATCCTGTCAAATAAAGTATTAAATTGAACTACGAAGTAATAATTTACCGATACAGGTTATAATCTCTCGATGCATGTATAAATCTCTCGATTCAATTCTAATCTCCATTATTGTGTATTAATCCCTACATTTCACATTGAATCTCTGCCGAAAAGTATGAATAATTAGTACTTCCTGACGGAAATTAATATACAGCCAAGGAAATTAGGATTTTGATGTCCCTAGTGGATGGTGACCTCTGAAATACTGCAAGTATGCAAGTTTGAAACAAATGAATATTAAATTAAGCTCCAGCTGCATCATAATGAATCAAACCACACCTTAATATATCATTAAATGACCTATAAGTTTTAGACAAATTAGGACACAATTGACATATTGAATAAGTGCCTTTCAGGACAAAAGGAATTTATACGAGTTAGCTCATTTGACCTTAGTATAATAAAATCCAGCTGAAACCCTGCATTTTAATAAAATTGAATTTAATGCCATTGGCAGCAGACTGGACGACCATAAAGTAATATTTTCGTGACAGACACGGATCATTAATTGATCGGACCGACCGTTATTCTTCCGGTCAGGTACGACGATTTTCGCCAACTCTGTTATGATCATCGTGGCATAAAAAATTGCTTTCCAACTTTTCAAAAGATGTAGACAGCGATAGTGCTTTGAAAGTTCAGATTTCTAGAGAGTGGTCGCACTTCTCTTTCCATATGGAAAGGACTGTTGACGTCCTTTCCATTATAGGATTGCTGAATTATTAATACTGGTTCAAAATATCAATCAAATGTACAAGGAAATGAAGAAAATTCAAACAGCCGGAAACCGGTCTTTAATAAATCTGTTTCAATTAAACGCTCTTCAGAAAGCGTCAATATCGCAACAGTCAAGCGTCTATTGTTGAAGTCGGAAACAAACACGGAAACGAGACGAATTTCCGTATTTTGCCGATCTATTTTCTTTTTGGCATAAAAAATGTTAGGGTCGGTCGGTCGATCAGAAACACACACATTTTTTTTTGGCCTTAGGGACAGTTCATTTTGGTTTCGAGGGAAAGTCATTTTAAAGTGTGATTTTTCGATTGTGTAAAGTTCTTTATGCATAAAAATCCTACAGCCCTGGTGTTCTTTCAATTTTCTGAAAATTATCGTCCCAGTATATGTTTTCATATGTCATATGTTTTCGTCTCATCCATTTGGGCATTTCATTTTGATTTCCACAGTGCACGCGTTATTTTTTATGTGTCTTCTGGTTTCTATTTCTGGAACGTAAACAGGACTCCAACGTGACATGTCAAAAATGTTCAAGGTTGCTTTCAAAGACGTAAGTACCAAAAATAGTGAACCTACCTACTGAACCATACTTTTTGTAATGCTAAAAATTTACTTCATTTATAAAGTACATGTAGCTGGAAAAAAATCCAGAAGGGCTACATTTTTTTTTTGTATATAAAATTGAACTATGTCGTCTGCCTCTCAGACACCGCCTCTTCCTATCATGGGGTCACTGATCGTACTTGTAAACAAAAGAGCTGACGGAAATGTGCCTGTTTCTTATATAAAATACCTGTACATGTCACCTTGTAGTGCATGTGGTTTCAGCACTAAAAAAAAACATCAAAAGTAAACACAATTTTGAAAGTGGTCATTTTCAAACATTCTGCTATTTTATTTAGATGTACATGTACATGTAGTATGATTTGTAGATGGCCAGAACCATTAAATTTTAAAACCAGCCATTTCTGGATGTTATATTCGTTTGCATCCAGTATATCGGCCTTGTTTTTACTTCATACGAAAACATATGACGCCATTTTACTAACAGCAAAAGTTGCCAGGTAATCGAGAGTATATTAAAATACAAGAATGGCTTTTCTACATCTACCTGGTACTTTTAAAACAATCTTATGTACAAAGAAATATTAAACTAGCCATTCTTTGAAAATTCCAATCGTCATATGAATGAAGAGTTAACACTGTTAATCGCTATATCGGAAAATCGATAATAGTACGAAAACCTATCACACGAGGATATATACATTTTGTAACAAGTTTATTTTATTCTATGAAAAATCAAATCAAATTCCCACTGCACCGAGTGTAATCTCGTTGAGATTAGGATTCCGAAGAAATTTTCTGTCTGTTCTTCATCCTAATCTCGTTTCAAGCCCTATAAGTGTATTCTGGAAATTTTAAATTTGACCCCCTCCACCGGTGCATTTCGATGGATATTTTGGCATGGACGGATTGTGTCAGATTAAGTGCAGGTAAGATTTCATAAATAGACATATTTTCTAGTTCAAATCTGCAAAAATATTGATATTTCCTTACCTTTTACAGCGTATATCCGACAAAATAATCCAAAATCTACTATAAGCTGACTGCCATTTTACTGAACTCTAGAACTACACCACATGATCAAAAATCGTGACGTGTTTTGGTATAGTCTGTTTCATAGTTCGAGATGTCGATGTCAAATATTATATTATAATTTAAAAATCTTATTTACACGGCTTGAAATTTTTTAATTTTGTTATAAATATTTTTATTAAAACCCATCAACAGCCCATAAAGGATATGCTTGCATATCCACAATAAATAATTGACATCGACCTTTCATTTAGAAACATGCTGTAGCAAAATTCGTGACGATTTTTATCACATGGTGTAGTTCATCAGTTCAGTAAAATGGCGGTCAGCTTAAATTGGATTTTGGATTATTTTGACGGATATACGCTGTAAAAGGTAAGGAAATATCAATATTTTTGCAGATTTGAACTGGAAAATATGTCTTTTTATGAAATCTTACCTGCACTTGATCTGACACAATCCGTCCATGCCAAAATATCCATCGGAATGCACCGGGGGGTCAAATTTAAAATTTCCAGAATACCCTTAATAGGGCTTGAAACGAGAGTAGGATGAAGAACAGACAGAAAATTTCTTCGGAATCCTAATCTCAACGAGTGAAACCACAGGGGCTTGTTACGATTTTTTTTATCCCTCGGCTACTCTAGGTTTCTTAAGAGTAGCCGAGGGATAAATAAAATCAACAATCGTAACAAGCCCCTGACCCTGTGGTGAAACAGGTAAAATCCTGAGATTGGGCCATTTGGGGGAGAATACCAGCTGGTTTCATCTCCTACAATTGTAAAATACCACTTCTTCTTCTTCCGTTGAGCGGCCTCTGTCATCTGATTGACTATTCTGCCACTTTGGGTGTGTGCATGTAAAAACTACAAAATTTGTGTGCGGAATATTTACAATGAGGTTAAAAACGGCACTGGCAGCTTACTGATGGAGGCAAGCCTTGAAAGCTTCAAGACTTGGTGCCCCAACAATGGCGTCCTTTAGAGCATTCCAATCCTTGGTGGTTCTAGGATAGAATGATTCCTTCCGTATGGATGTTCTGCATGATGGAATGCTGAATGCCAGGGTGTTACAATTTCTTGATGGTCTTTGGAGTGGTATAAGTTTGTCACTAGTGTCAACATTTGCTAGATTTTTCGTCATTTTATACATCATAGTAAGCCAGGAGTTTGTTCTTCGGCTTTCTAGAGATGGCCATTCAAGCTGATCGAGCATATCACTAACAGATGAGGTGTTGTGGTATCTGTTAGTGACGTATCTTGCAGCTCTTCTTTGTATCCTTTCTGGGCGTTGTTTATCCTGTTGTTGATGTGGATCCCATACTGCACTAGAATATTCTAAGGATGGTCTCACTAGTGACTGATAAGCCCTTTCTTTGACTGATTTGTTGGCAATATTCAGAATTCTCTTGAGGAAGCCGATGGTAGAGTTTGCTTTGTTGCAGATGTTGTTGATGTGCAGTCCCCATTTTAGATCAGATGTTATTGTACAGCCGAGATATTTTGCTGAGGTCACATGTTCAAGTGAATGTCCGTGGAGAGTGTAGTTGAACTTTATTGGATTTCTTTTCTTTGTAATGGTTAGAACATTGCATTTTTCTGGATGGAATGCCATTAACCATGATGTTTCCCATTTTTCTAGCTTATCTAGATTTGATTGAAGCATTCTTGCATCTTGGTCTGATGAAATTGTGTCGTCTGCGAAAAGTCTCACTTTTGATGTTATCCCTTCTGGCATGGCATTGATATAAAAAAGAAATAAGCTGGGTGCTAGGACTGACCCTTGGGGTACTCCCGATTCCACCGGTATCTTATCTGATGACTCTCTTTCAATAGCGACAGACTGGCTTCGGTCTGAGAGGAAGATCTTGATCCACTCACCGGTCTTTCCACGGATGCCGTAGTGATCTAATTTATGTTGAAGGAGGCTATGGCTGACCTTGTCGAAAGCTTTTGAAAAGTCCATTATTAAGCAGTCGGTTTGTTTACCTGTGTCTATGTTTCGTGTGATGTCATCAACTAATCTCGTTGAGATTAGGATTTCGAAGAAATATTCTGTCTGTTCTTCATCCTAATCTCGTTTCAAACCCTATTAAGGGTATTCTGCAAATTTTAAATTTGACCCCTCGGTGCATTTTGATGGATATTTTGGCATGGACGGATTGTGTCAGATCAAGTGCAGGTAAGATTTCATAAATAGACATATTATCTGCAAAAATATTGATATTTCCTTACCTTTTACAGCGTATATCCGACAAAATAATCCAAAATCCACTTTAAGCTGACCGCCATTTTACTGAACTCATGAACTACATTACGTGATCAAAATCGTCACAAATTTTGCTACAGCATGTTTCTAAATGAAAGGTCGATGTCAATTATTTATTGTGTATATGTAAGCATATCCTTTATGGGCTGTTGATTGGTTTTAATAAAATATTTATAACAAAATTAAAAAAATTCAAGCCACGTATATGGGATTTTTAAACTATAATATAATACCTTGACATCTCGAACTACGAAACAGACTATACCAAAATACGTCACGATTTTTGATCACGTGGTGTAGTTCTAGAGTTCAGTAAAATGGCGGTCAGCTTAAAGTAGATTTTGGATTATTTTGTCAGATATACACTGTAAAAGGTAAGGAAATATCAATATTTTTGCTGATTTTAACTAGAAAATATGTCTATTTATGAAATCTTACCTGCACTTGATCTGACACAATCCGTCCATGCCAAAATTTCCATCGGAATGCACCGGGGTGTCAAATTTAAAATTTCCAGAATACCCTTAATAGGGCTTGAAACGAGATTAGGATGAAGAACAGACAGAAAATTTCTTCGGAATCCTAATCTCAACGAGATTAGTCATCAACAAATTCAATTAATTGGATTTCACATGATAAGCCTTTCCGGAATCCATGCTGTAGCGGATAGAGGATATTGTCCAGATAAGAGAACTTCAACTCTATGGATCCATATATATATATATATACATAGTTGTCAATAACTCGACAATGATATAGGGTCAAACAGTGTAAAAAAGATATACAATGCATATTAAATTCATTTGAGAGTTGCGTCCCTTAGAGAGCCGACTTCTCGAGTTATTTGTCATGGGACTCCCGCACAGTATCAGCTTATCAATAACAGTTCAATCAATTGCATAATTTAGTTAAGTATGTATTCTTCTTCTTTACATGGGTATCAATGTAATTTAAATCATCAATTACCTACAAAATTCCTGTTAAAATAATTAAGTGGGTCAACAATGCACTGTGTCTTTTCATAGGTGTCGCTCTCCTCAATCTTAATAGTTTTGAAATTGGCTGCGAAACCGGTCAAGTAAAAAATCCGGAATAATCAAAGTACTGAGGTACTGTCTAGTCCCAGATTTTCTATACACAGCCTGAGATAAATATAATCTACGATTTCCTTTCACTTTCTTTATTCCCAATGCAATTCAAATAAAGAATATTCACTGTTTGCAAACTATTTTGTGAAACCGCTATAAGTTCGATAATACTCGGGACCACTAAGGCCATATTCACAACAAACCTCCAGGTCGGAATACTTCGTCACTTTTTCTTCTTCTCCTTCTTCTTCCGTGTACAGAGTGTACTCATCATTGAGCGTTATACTCCAGCGTGACAGTCAAGATAAAAGCCCCACAGGACAATAGTTACAGTTAAAAACAGGCGGGAATCTTATCTACACGGTCAGGAACTGGGCAGGGGCTAAGTTTCCCAGTGTGTCCCTGAACTCCTCCACGGAACTGGCTGTTGTTGCTGCCGATGGAAGGTTGTTCCATTCTCGGATGGATCTTGGGTAGACATCCTTCCTGGTTGATGGAATCCGGAAGGTATTCTGACCTCTAGTCCTGGAGTCTGATGGAAGAAGATATGCTTCTGCCGGAATAGCCACTAGGTTATGCTGGATCTTAAATAGCAAAAGGAGGCGAATCTTAACTCTCCTAACCTTGAGTGGTTCACATCCAAGTTGGGTTACCATCTGAGTGACAATTCCTGGCTGTCTCTCTGTGTAATTCTTGGTGGTAAATCGTGCCGCTCGTCTCTGTACCTTTTCTAGCTGGTCAATTTGCGCGGTGTTATATGGGTTCCATATAGATGCGGCATATTCCAAGGTTGGGCGAACTATAGCCTCATAGGCTCTGGCTTGTGCTGATGTTTTGCACCCTCTAAAATTTCGTTTGAGGAAGCATAGTGTCCTATTTGCTCTCGCTGTGATGTTGTTGATCAATATGGTTATCCCATCTTAGGTTCTTGTTGATGGTAACGCCCAGGTACTTATTGGAGTCAACAACATCAAGTTGGTGGTTATGCAGTGTGTAGTTAGCTGAGATGGTACTTCGCTTAGATGAAATCTGGATGACTACACATTTTTTCGGATGGAATGCCATTTGCCACTGCTTTTCCCAGTATTCCAGTGCCGCTAGATCTTGTTGCAGGTCCTCTGTGTCCTTCCTACTGAAGATGGGCCTGTATAGTAGGCAATCATATGCGAAGAGGCGTGCCTCTGAGTTGGTGACTTCTGAAAGGTCATTGATGAAAGTTAAGAAAAGCAGTGGGCCGGGAACGGTTCCCTGTGGTACTCCTGATAACACTTCTGCTGTTGATGAAGCATGGCCATCGAGGAGGACTTGTTGCAGTCTGTTGTTGAGGAAGTTCTTGGTCCTTTGTAGGGATCGTCCACGCACTCCGTAGTACTGTAGTTTGTGGAGAAGCCTCTGGTGAGCTACAGTGTCAAACGCTTTTGAGAAGTCAAGTAGTATAATATCTACTTGACACTCATCGGCTAGGGTACGTGCGATGCTGTCAATGGGGACTGATAATTGGGTCTCACAGGAATGTTTGGATCTGAAGCCGTGTTGTTTGTCACTCAAGATGTTGTGTCTGTCGTAATGATTCATCACATGACTATGGACGATATGCTCTAAAAGCTTACAAGTTATTGAAGTCAGAGAGACGGGGCGATAGTTGGATGCTTGATGTCGGTCACTTTTCTTGAAAACCGGTACAATTGAAGCTGATCGCCACTCATCTGGTATAGTGCCTGTGTTGACAGATATCTGAAATATCTTTGTCAAAGCTGGAGCTATGTAGTTGGCATATTCATGGAGTAGTCTGGCTGGAATACCATCTGGATCTGTGGCCTTGTGACAGTTGATATTGGTGAGCAGTTTCAGCACTCCAGCTTCACCGATGTGTATATCTGGCATATCAGGATATGGGCTTTGACCCTTCTCTGGCATCGATGTCATATCTTCTCTGGTATATACAGAGTAAAACTGGTCATTTAGTATCTCAGCTTTGGTCTTCCAAATGCAACCTGCCTCGCCCGAAAATATTATCGGCTTTTTCCACTCTTCATCTGACCATTGTCGCTGTACACAGTGTACCTGCCATACACAAATCGTTTTCTTCAACTATTTACTTCACGAATTCGTATATTTTTCCTGCATACGAAATCACGATAACCCTGGCTTCGAATATACATTCACACTGTTTTTACAAAAAAATGAACACTTTTTTGTTTTCAGAATTATTAAATTTGATTGTAATATCAGACAATGAACCTTTCCTATCTGTCTTCAAACTGTTAAGAATTTTTCGGCCAGAACAATCTTCCAAACTTTCCTTTCTTCCCGATTTTATGGCATTTTCTGTCCAGCCACGGATAAGCATTGCAAACTGTTGTTTTGTGTATTTTCAACATACTATTATTTGTCCGTACGGATGAACTCCTTTTTGTAAAAAGACGCTGATTAAAACTAATGACATCATTCGGGAATTTCGTACAAGTGAAAAACCGAGTACAATCACAGGTACTTGTGGACAGGACCCTATGTTGCTCTCATATCATGTCAGAAACCCGGCATGGATAGAAACTACTGTTTGATTGTATTTATTGTATATATGTCATTGTGATAAAAGTAATAGTTTCATCGACAAAATAAAATTGTGTTATTCTTCATTTTAGCCAAATTATATGTACAGTGCATCACATCAAGTTATTTTAATTACACTTAATTACAAGTATATAAAAATAAATATTAAGAGAGTTTTCTTAATCGTCGAAACATGACTCAACACACATAGTCCGATCTTTAATCATTTTACATGATATAGTAATACAATGCACTTTTTATAAGGAGCTTGTCAAACCAGAAACCCAACTCAGTGTTGAAACCAAAACAAAAGTATCCGATCAAGAACTGCATCTTTTGAAAGGGAGGTAGCGCTGAAAACGTGAAATCTTGATAGAACGGTTTTCAAAACAGAAACTATTTGATTGACATATGTAATACAGCATAAACATGTCAAAACAGATCATTTTGCAAGGCTGTTGGGATGTGACGTACGATAAATAACATGGACTCGTAACTGTAAGGCGATAACCGAATCTGTATGTGATTCATTCCGGCAGCAGCGCACGTGAGGTATATGGATATATGGAGAAAGGATCGGACGTTGAAACGCAAATATATTAATAATATTCTTTAAAGTCCCACTGACTAAGATACGACCGTTTTTGTAATGAGCTGCATTCTCCAAAAATGTACTATACATGCTTTATATTTAATAAAATAATGTTTTAACTCATTTTCGTGTTGATATATGTGAGAAAGAATGGGTGAGAGAACGATATTTGTTGACGAATTCCAGGATGCTGCATCAAAAGATGGCGACTGATTAATCATCGGCAAATTTACGGAGTCTGTCGAATGATCCAATCGTAACTACTCGGCCGTATACGATTGCCGAATGATCGTGTTAAATAAACAGCGATGGAAGAGGTAAGCACATGTACTCTTTTCTCACTATATTATTCTTTTATTTCAAATGTTTTCCCGATAAAAAGTGGTCATTTCGCATGGCTTTAAAAAAGAAAAGTACGTTAGTAATTTGTGCATAGTTCGAGAGAGGAGAAATAAAGTTAATTGTGAAAAAAACGTATTTTGACAAAATTGGGGTACGATAAGGGAAATACCAAGTGAACAATAAATATGTTGTATTCGTAAAAAAATTCTGAATGAATCCGCATTATTCAGTAAATAATGTTCGCAAATTAAATATTTTAGGATTTTATCTTTATTATATTTGCTATCAGTATGAAGAACTTGCAAAGTGTATCCATTCTAACCGAAATCGTACCGTTTAGGCTCTTTCATTTCTCTGTTAGCCATCTAAATTCTTTGATTTTCTGTTTTCTAAATGTTTTGATTCTAAGTGTATCGAGGTTACATAAATTGTCGAAGTTACCCTATACAACAATACATTTTACTGTAATTTCTGTACTACAGTCATCTGGGAAATGTAAAAAAAATAATCTCTGCATAATCAACCAAAACAATATTTGTTTTTGGGTTTATTTACTCATTATGTTGTTATGAGTGATTTTTATTTGTATATAATTTAACACAACAAATAAAAATTGACTGATTTTCCTATATATTTTAACTAAAAATAAATCCTAAAAAATTAAATCATGGAAAAAGTATGTACAAATTAAAACCACTCATATAAACATAATGAACAAATAAACAAACAAAATATAGACAATTTTGAATGTTTTGGTGTAAAATTTGTTAAAATCTATCCAGAAATGACTTCACAATAAAAAAAAATTAAAAATATGGTTTTGGTTGATTATATATGGATTTTTTGGGACATTTGCCAATACTTTTTTTTTAGAATTTTAGAATTCAGATCAATCACGCAGCCTTCATTTGTCTTCAATTTATTGGAGCAAGAAAATGAAAGAAATCCAGATCCATCCTGCTCCTCAGCCTGATCAACCTGACTGGTGCACCTCCACCTATTGCAGGGAGATGCCGGAGGGAGAGAAAGTGTGTTGCAAGGAGAACAGTGAGAGGTGCCACTCAAGAATGCCTGCAAATATTTTTTTTTTCATATGCCTTTACTATTCTGTTGCATGATTTTATTTTTGACAGTTTTGTGGTTACACCAGTATTGACTTTGCCATCACCATGTAATCTATTGTTTGTATGCAACATACCATCTAATGTTTAAACATGTATTTACCATTTAAATAAAATGAGATATGGGTTAAACAACCAACAAATCGCACAAGAATAATCCTCGGAATTAAATACAAGACAGGTTACCATACAGCCCTCAACAAGCAAAAACCCACATCTCATGACAAACTGTTGATGGCCCCTCAAATAAAGCATAACTGAGAAAGAATTCATCCAGCACCACAATATATTTTTCAAACTAGCCTATCCGAATGAAGTGATGTATTACAACGGAAAACTATGGATTGTTTCTCATCTATATTTTTCCTTTTTTTTCAGAATTTCGATACCATAGTTTTGGATGAACTTGTTTTGGAGGTTGTTGCTCGCCATAGAGATGATATTCTGGCACAACCTCCAGATCAAGATTACAACAGAGACAGAAGACACACTGCGTACAGACAGTACATTTTGTGGCGACATGGCTATTTGGGAGCAGGAAACAGGCGTGTTGTACCAAGTTGCTGTGTATGGCGGATAAGGGGAAAATAACCAGACCCACTTGGACAGTATGTTGGCTTCATGCCTGGAAGACTCGGATAGATAATCCAAAATAAAATTATTTTCTGTGCCAAATGTATTTACACACGTTGTTTGTTTACAATTTTGTACATCTGTTTTGCAGTGAAGGCAAGTAGTCAACAACAGTATGAAGCAACATTATTGATGTGATGGTTTCTCATTGACACTTCCCCCATATACACATGTATATCTTGTCATACATATATTAATAAAACTGCTGGATTTGTCAAATGCTTTTTTAGTGGAATATTTGCTGACAGCAATGCCCAACATTTCAACTTCTGTCCTAAAGCAAAAAAAAAAATATATAATTGACATGTGTAGCTGTTACACAATAGCATGGCTTTGTAAATTACAAAAAAGGGTGCACTCGACTCGCAGCCGCAAGTGATAAAGTTTACCAATTGCTTGCCCATGGTCGGTGGTTCTCTCTGGGTACTCTTGGCTTCCTCCACCACTAAAACTGGTCGTTATGATATAAGCTGAAAATATTGTAGAAAGTGGCGTTAAAACACCAAAAATCAAAATGATGTTACACAATACTTGCATTTTACTTGAGTAAATCTGTATTTTATTCAATGTAATGAAATATTGTCAGATTTGTCAAAACTAAAGTGCAATTAAAAGCATCATTCATGGTGTAAATATATATATTACACAACAAGATCCTGTTGATTTATACCTTATTTTGTTAATACAAAAATGTATAATTATCTCCCACGAGCAAAGCTTTGTACTTAGCTAAATTTGGCATTAATGTTCAGGCCCTTAATTGTTCTCTATGAGTCTCAGTCTTTCAACTGCTTTTTTTCTTCTTCAACTTTTCAAATGTTTTCATTCGAGCTGTACGAAAGTGACATACATTGTTTAAAATACCATAAACAGCAATACAATTTATATATACTTTCACTACTATGTTGTTTTATTAAGCTTACATTCTACCAATCTCATGTTCTGATGCTGAAATCTCAGAATCATCTGCAACAGTAATGTTGGGCTTCTGATGGGCACGTTCTGGAGTGGACGTAAATGCAGCACATGCTGTATTATCAGACAATGGTACACTTGTGGCAAACACACTATCGTCGTGTAATCTAAGTTGTTTTGCTGTTTGTGTCTCCTGAGTTTTCTCATCATAGCTGAAATTGACAATAGCCTAGGAATATTGCAAAATTGTAAAATGACAAAAGTAATGAAGATCTGTGATAGATATATAGTGTGACTACTAGTACAGTTAGGGGCAGAAGCCCATTTCCGGGATGCCTTGATTGTGGAGCAAATACTTTACTTTATACACTAATTTGGGACTTGCATTGTACTCTGTTACATTATATTCACAACAATGCCCCCCCCCCCCCCCCCCCCCCCCAATGTTTGCCACAAAGGTTGTTAGAATATCTGCTTAATTAAAATACTTAAGAATTAAAGCAAAATTCGATACAAAACACCAAAGAACATTGTTTGCAATTTAGGACGCCGTATTAAAAGCGATAATTTGTATTTTTAAAAATCCCTTTAACTGGCCTAAATATTTTCGTCTCGATTTTACCTTTGGTATTTGACAGGTTTTATCACCTATTTCGAAGTAAATAACATACATTTAAGATATAGATGATAAATAAATATATATTTCCTTTAATGTTTTCAATAAATTTATAACTTCTATCAGCCACAATGTACGATTTATTTTCATCGTTAAAATGTAAACATTGCACTTACCAGTCCAAAAGTATTTTCACCACTTCATCGTTGGTTTTCACTCCTAGAACTGATCTGAGCTCATTCCAACGATCACACTGGACTCCAATCCATATCCTGCTCAAATTACTCAATTTAGCATTCGATTCTCTTTTCCGGTGTTTTCTTTCTGAATCTGTAAATCTTCTCTTTGGACCACGCTTCGAACTAGATTCTGACATGTTTCTTTCATAAACAACAATCTCAATACGCATGCGTAGCGTTCAGGTTCAATAGAGGTTGCATGAATACGGAAAATCTTCGGTGGGAATTATTGCATGACAGGACTTAATTCTCGCTACTTGTTTCCCTCTTTATTATATAGTAATGCGAGCTGAAAGACCAATTTTATTGCGTTTTTTAAATGTTTTAAAAAGTTTAAATGATTTTATTATTAAAACAATTGTGTTTTTATTTTTAGTCAAATATATAGCCAGTGGGACTTTAAATATTAGAATTTGAATACAACTGTGAATTCGGACTTAGTGTCGAGTGAAAATAAATCTTATATTTATAACTACATCGCTTTTATATTCCAATGATGAACAAAAATGGATGAAAACACAAGAATAAATCAAGTCAATTATTATATAGATAGATGTGTATTACAGTATTTTTACAGAGAAATTATCGTTTTTATTTTCACTCTCGCTTTATTTCGCACCATTTCGTTTTCGGGGCTACTTTATTGAACTGATTTTATATTATACTTGAATCGAAACAATTTTCTATATATATAATAAATACAATAAGTAATTGACGAATTTCATTATCAAAAATGTGTCACTCATGCAATGTTAACCTGAATATAAAGGGCACATTTTCAGGTTCCGATGGATTTACAACTACCTATGCAATCAGTGTCTATCAAAACTAAAGTTGTGAATTCGAACACCGTTCGCGGCGAGGTGTACCCGATGCAACATTATGTGATTAAGTTTGTCAGAGACTTGCAACAGTTCAGTGATGTTTTCCGGATATTCCGGTTTTCTCAACCAATAAAACTGACCACCACGATATAATGGAAATATTGTTGAAAGTGGCGTTAAATACCATAAACAAAACCACACCAATCAGGTTTGACTGTATCTAAATAAGATGTGTAGCAAAGTAAGGGTCAACATGAACTTGCATCGCCCCACCTAGTTTTATAATATCGACATGTGTTACATTTTAATCTCTAAGAACGTTGACATAATAACGGCCTCTATTTCTACTAATTATGATCTTTATTATGTATATATAAAATTGGTGCTTAATGTCAAATATAATAGTTGCTGTAACTAGATATGTGGTGTAATGGTTAGCGTACGTGCCTCGTGTATGGTAGATAGTGGGTTCAAGCCAATACAAGAATCATATTAAGAGGCAAAATCGATAACCATTATATACAAATACATGATCGCTCAATTTCCTGGCTTGACAAAGACACTTCAATAAAAAGTGGCGAGGTTAAACTAGTTTTATGGACCTTGATATATAATTGTTTAATAGCTACAATGTGTTTGACCTTTAACCAAGGAAGGTAAAAACTGACCTGTCTCATTTTCGTATATGTCAGTATCCACTCTTTAGCTTGTGCATAGTCTTAGATTAACAGATTGTAAAGAAAAGTACACAACATATCGACTCTCTGAGGTTCTCTTGCTTTGCTTCATTTGTTTCATATCTTTAATCGTTTTCAGCCTTGTCTGTTTCTACGAAAATTGTTGTTTCCACTATGAGTTGTAAAAAGAAAAAAACGTGTTGGCAAGCACATTTTTACATGGGGGTAGGATGGAAAATGAGTAGAGTATCTCCCTATGGGGAATTTAGCGTCCGTTGTTCGATGCATCATTTTCGCACCTCAAGAAATGTCGATACATTCTTATAAAGATCATGGTGTAATGCTGTTGAGATGCGACGTACGATAAATAACATTGACTCGTAACTGTAGGGCGATAACCTAATCTGTATGTGATTCATTCCGGCAGCAGAGCACGTGAGGTATATGGAGATATGGAGAAAGGGTCGAACTTTGAAACGCAAATATATTAATAATATTCTTTAAATACTAGAATTTGAATAAAAGAGTGAATTCGGACTTAGTGTTGAGTAAAAATAAATCTTATGCAACATTATGTGATTAAGTTTGTCAGAGACTTGCAACAGATCAGTGATGTTCTCCGGATACTCCGGTTTTCTCCACCAATAAAACTGACCACCACGATATAATAGAAATATTGTTGAAAGTGGCGTTGAATGCCATACACAAAACCACACCAAACAGGTTTGACTGTATCTAAATAAGATGTGTAGCAAAGTAAGGGTCAACATGAACTTGTAATCCTCCACCTGGTTTTACCATATATCGACATGTGTTACATTTTAATCTCTAAGAACATTGACATAATAACGGTCTCTATTTCTACTAATTGTGATCTTTATTAGCGAGCAGAGAGCTCTACAGCAACATGGGCATGCGCATGCAACACACAATCTGCCTAATGATGAAATTGAAATCCTTTCGTCCGGAAGTTGATAAAAGTTGACAGTCACAGATAGAATGCCAAAAATAAAAAAAAAAGTCTCCAATAAATGATTTTAAAACTAAAATGATATCATGAACTTCTAAAAATCGTATTTATGTAACAAAAGACAATAAAAGGTGCTTACATTGTTAAATTAATCAGAATGACATCTCGCTATCAAAGTCATGACGTCATGTTATTCATAGGCCAAAGTCGTCCACAACATTTCGCGGAATTTTAATTAAAATCTTGTATTTTCATTCCCAAGTCAAGAAATTTCAAAACGACATCTATTTCATTTGCAAACTGCATCAATTCCGTAAATCGTGACGACATGTAAACAAACACACCACTTTTTTCAAGCGTGTCCAGATTATTAGATAAAAACCTTTCTAGTTATGGATTAATAAAAGATGATAATAGAATAAATTTGACTTAATTTTGAGCTACAATATTTTCAGAAAATATCAAATTTATTGTTTGGACCATTTGCAGCCGATGTAGAAAAACTCGCCTTGGTGTGTTTTTGTTTTGTTTTATTTTTTGCAGAATCTACGCGGGTGGTCTAATATTTACTCGGATCGATCAAAACTTTGATTAATTACAACACTGGCGTACTGAAAGGACTTTATGTTAACATGGACTATCAGGCTAAGGACAACAACTGTTCATTGTTTTCATCACTGTGAATGACTCTTAAGACAACTCGAATCTGGTCATTTTTTGACGTATGGACATTTTATGTCACACCCAACTGCATTTCACTGTCGAACTCCAGATTTATATTGACATTTCGTTACTGTAGAAAAGCTGATTTTTTTACATAGTAAGAGAGGAGAATATTTGGCCACAGATACTCGGGGACAGAATATATCCACCTTTTTTCCAACACTACGAAAAATATATGGCATATCGTAACCTTAAGCTATTATTTACAGCTTAAGCATTGGTTAATTTAATATGCATGCATATCATCACAAAATGACCAAATATGACAGTGGTTCAGTGTACAAAGGTTTTGAAAGATTGTCCGTCAGTCTGATCCTACAAAATATTTGAATACTACCGAAAATGGTTTAGAATAGTAAGACACAGGTCAGTGATGTTCTCCGGATACTTCGGTTTTCTAATGAGCTGCATTCTCCAAAAAATGTACTATACATGCTTTATATTTAATAAAATAATGCTTTAGCTCATTTTCGTGTTGATATATGTGAGAAAGAATGGGTGAGAGAACGATATTTGTTGACGAATTCCAGGATGCTGCATCAAAAGATGGCGACTGATTAATTATCGGCAAATTTACGGAGTCTGTCGAATGATCCAATCGTAACTACTCGGCCGTATACGATTGCCGAATGATCGTGTTGTTCCCACTATAAATAAACAGCGATGGAAGAGGTAAGCACATGTACTCTTTTCTCACTATATTATTCTTTTATTTCAAATGTTTTCCCGATAAAAAGTGGTCATTTCGCATGGCTTTAAAAAAGAAAAGTACGTTAGTAATTTGTGCATAGCTCGAGAGAGGAGAAATAAAGTTAATTGTAAAGAAAAACGTATTTTGACAAAATTGGGGTACGATAAGGGCAATACCAAGTGAACATTGAATATGTTGTATTCGTAAAAAAATTCTGAATGAATCCGCATTAATCAGTAAATAATGTTCGCAAATTAAATATTTTAGGATTTTATCTTTATTATATTTGCTATCAGTATGAAGAACTTGCAAAGTGTATCCGTCCTAACGGAAATCGTACCGTTTAGGCTCTTTCATTTCTCTGTTAGCCCTCTAAATTCTTTGATTTTCTGTTTTCTAAATGTTTTGATTCTAAGTGTATCGAGGTTACATAAATTGTCGAAGATACCCTATACAACAATAAATTTTACTGTAATTTCTGTACTACAGTCATCTGTCAAAAGTATTGGGAAATGTAAAAATAAATAATCTCTGCATAATCAACCAAAACAATATTTTTTTTTTGGTCTATTTACTCATTATGTTGTTTTGAGTGATTTTTATTTGTATATAATTTAGCACAACAAATAAAAATTGTATATTTTAACTAAAAATAAATCCTAAAAATCCTGTATGTGATTCATTCCGGAAGCAGATATATATATATATTTGTTTTTCTGGATGTTTATTAGTATGAAACTGTGAATCCGGGATTAGTGTCGTGTAAAAATAATTCTTGTATTTATACATACATCGCTTCTATATTCTAATTTAGCATTGTTATCACTTGTTGTTGTTTTTTGTTGTTTTTCTTTGTTGTATTTTTTTTAATAATTGTGTATTAACTACAGTGGCAACTTCATTGGAATATCGTTTTTATTTTCATTCTCGCTTTATTTCGCGCCATTTCGTTGTCGGGGGCTACTTTGCTATACGGTTTACAGTAATGTCCCTTTGACCGTTTCTCATACATATTCGCCATGCTTTTTGAAGCGTTACACACTATAGTATATCCCTATGAATTATATACAGGTTTGACTGCATTTAAATAAGATGTGTTACATACTGAACTTGTATCGTCCCACCTGGTTTTACCATATAATCGCGGCATGTGTTACATTTTAATCTCTAAGAACGTTGACAACTATATGCACATCTGTTTCTACTACTTGTGATCTTTATTTTATATATATCACAATGTTGTTTAATGTCAAACAATGTTGCTGCAACGACATCGATGCTGTAATGGCTAGCGTCCCCGTTCAGTGTGAATCGTGCTGGTCTCGTGTGAGGTAGATCGTGAGCTATGCCCTAGTCGGTCACAGCAAAGACTATAAACATGGCATTGAATGCATCCCCGTTAAACACCCAACATTTAGGAGTAAGATCAGAGACTGAAAAAGAACCCAACAGACAAGAAAATTAATCCGAAAGAAAATCTATTGCTTGGTTTAGGAATTGAAGCAGAGACTGTTGTTGACACAAATATACCTGACATGTGTACAATAGAAAAAAAAATCACATCCAATTGAAGAAAAAGAAACAAAAAATTTTGAAAAACCATGACAAAAACACCTAAGAGATTTGCATCAAGGATCCATACATAAATTAAGGGCCGTCGTGACCGTCAACGTATGGTAGATGGATTTACAACTATACCTATGTAATTAGTGCCCATTACCACTGATATTGTGAGTTCGAATCTCGATCAGGGCGAGGTGTACTCGATATAACATTAGGTGATCAAGTTTCTCAGTGACTTGCGACAGGTCGGTGGTTTTATCCGGGTCCTCTGATTTCCTCCACCAATAAAACTGACTGCCACGATATACATGAAATATTGTTGAAAGCGTGGCGTTAAACAGCATTCTAATATGACGTCTAGAAAACGGCACACACGATAATACTCAACAACTCTATATTTAGCACAAGTGCAGTACACAACAAATCTGGCTGTTCCATTGTGACTGCCGCTGTGAAATTACCGTGACGACCGAGTGTAAACAAACAAAACACCGGCATATAGCGTATTTTTAAAGTCCTTAAAATAAAAATTTCCCGTCAGTTATAAATAAATATCCTGCAACTAAGTATTTTTTTTGTCATTTGTTTTGAAAATTTACATTTGTGGATCCCCAGTACGCACACATACATTCCATTGATATGTGTCGGCCATGAATAAGTAATAACAAAATGTACTAACCTTGTTTTCCTACGTATACATTGATAACTAGACGGTGATGTAATTAAGTTACTGATATTTTCCAATTTGATGGCATTTTGAATTTTGCTATTCAAACAAGTAAAATGCTCACGAAATCGTAAAATAAATCAGTAACCAGCTTGTGTCAATCAGTGTCCCTTGTAAACAACGTCATAGGATGACGATATATTACAAAAGTGAAAGTCGATAGATGGTTGTCTTAAGCATTGTTTCCGGAATTTTGTTTGTGTCAACAATACAATCTTTTTTTTCATTGGCATTTATTTTTTTTTATTTCATATCTAACAATAATTGTCGATTATTAACAACTGTTAAAGTGTTCGATACCATGCTTGACAACTCCACTCTGCCATCTTGTTACCGCTCGAAATGATGAACGAATGAACTCCGACCTTTTTTTTAAATATTTTTTACGCAGGAATTGTTCAATCGAATCTATGCTGGAAAATACACAATAAATATGTTTTTCGTGTTAACATCCATATATTTGTTTTAAAATATCTCGTTCAAATACAAATAATTCAAAATCAATTCAAAATTTCCGAAGGAGGTAAATGGAACAGCCACCAAATGCCGTGTGTATACAGTTCACGAATGGTTAAAAAATACCGTATTTGTCCTATTAGAAACGAAATATTTTCATGGCAGGCATAGAGTTGTGCAAATTTACACATGGCCTGGGCCTTTATACTCTTAGATTTTACCCCTCGCTGTCGCTCGAGGTAAAATTCGAATATAAAGGCCCAGCCCATGTGTAAATTTGCACAACTCAATGCCTGCCATGAATTATTTCTTAATCAAACCAACCAGCCATACACAAATTATATAAAACAAAAGTTGCTGAAGATATATATGAAAAGAGAAGTTGGGATATTGGATTGTTTAGCGGAAATATTTAAACATAAATGAGGATTTACATTTTATTCACATACAGAATAAACTTACATGACGACAACCTTTCATCAAGGAGATGATATTCGGGGACATATCACGGTCACGTTGTTTGTCGAAATTAACAGTTTCTAAATTAAGAAATATGTGAAAACTAAGGTTCTCCTCACTCAAGACAAAGGTGAACTTAACCGAATTTTGCTATCATCTTTAGGCTCTTTGGCTTACTTGCTCTCAAAGAATTTTAAGCGATTTAGCATTTTAATCTTTTGATTATGAACGTACCTGATAAAGGAATTCCAGAAACGCGTCGTGCGCACTAAATTTGATATCTATGCTTTTATTACTTTGACGTTCATATACCAGCCCAGGCAAGTGTGTGGTCATGTACATGTGTGTTATCGTTATCGGTTTGTTTCTGTTTGTACGACAGAACTGATAGATGTGTGTGCCTGTCCCAAACCAGGACGTGAATTTCCAACATCATATGTCATTGTTCTCCCGTATATTAAAGTTCAGTAAATAAAAGTGAAAGGTGATTGTTCGGTTGGTTGATATTGGTAAAATGTCAATAATAAAGTGTAAAATAACATTATCATTAATTTCAACAGTTGGTAGAACAAATATAAAGGTTAAGTGGTAGTGAAAATGCATTGTCAATGAGCATCATAACGTCAGCTCATTTACATAGGTGATACGTGGGATGAAAAATACTATAAAACTCATGCAGATGTATGTCGATGGCAAACACTAATAAATTACCATGTCTATAGTGTTACCGCTGGTACAATTCTTCCATGTAGAGGATTTATCTAGAGAAGTAGTCGTATCTAGTGTCAACAACACGCTGAGTGGAAATATAAAACTCGGGAGGAAAATATCACAAGCCTTATGTCCACCTTTTAGATCATCAACACTGATTCCGAAGGAAAGCAAGAAATGGTTGCAGTGAATATTACCGCGATGTCAACACATTTGTACATTTAATATATATATTTATTTGAAAAGATATTTTACAAAGACGTGCAACATTTACCATACATACGGCTTTATCTATAGCTGTGCTTGTTAACAGAAGATCACAGTGACCTTGATATCATAGCGTAATTCGCTGATACCTGTTGAAGATTGAGATGAAAATTTCACAAGCTTTTACGTCCACCTTTCAAATCATCAACAGTGATTTCTACAAATACCAAGAAATAGCTACAATGAATATTTTCGCGATGCCAATCCAATTGTGCATGTAAAATACTCCTGGAGTGATATTTTACAACAAACATCGTTGCATTAGCCTTACATACGAGGATGAAGTTTAACAGGAGCCCAAGACCACCAATAATGGATTCCTGAATATTTTCAGACAGTAGCCCAATTGAGTATTTTAATTTTGAATGCGCCATATGCAAAGTGAGTTGCGATATCCACGAAAAGCCTAGAACAGCTTAATATCACAGGAAAAGTTAAAGAATGTAAGAATACCGTATATTCTGACTACAATCTGTATTCATGTAGATTGGCAGAAGAGGAGAGCAAGCATTTATTATTTCCATGTAATGTGAATAGTCTGCAATTGTAGAATATAACTACACATGCATTAAGTTCGTCTGCAAATTTTGTTAATGAGAATGCTGAAACAAAATCATATCAAGTTAGTAATTATACTGTTTTTAGATGATGAGGTACAAACAAACTTATATTTGTATATTAGAAATGACGATATGCACATCTCTCCATACGTTGGTGGTCATCGTATGGTATTACATTCCTTATTTCAAAATATGTATTCTTTATAATTGTATATGTGATATAAATATGATGTAAAATATCTCTCTCGATATTTATGTTCTACGTAAATATATATACAGATTTTCAAATTTAAGGAAACTGCATTGGAAGTTAGTATCTCCTGTACTGGGACACCTGTCTTACCAACAAAATAGAGCATACAACTATATGTATATTTTTTCTGAGAAAGCTGAACATATATGAGATTTTCAGGCTGATGGAGGTACTAAGGACAAAATGAGTTTTTTGCATTTTCATGGAGGTTATATTGATACAAAACACCCTGGAAAGTTATTTTGCTTAATTCTGTCAAATAAGGGAATTATGTCAATTTTTGTAATTTTCGAAATTTCAAAAATTTATTTTCTGTGATCTAAATTGATCAAATATTCTTTGATTCACTGATTACGTAATATAACCATTTTACATAAGTCTCTTAATTTTAAGCATTTTAGCTGTAACCTTCAGTTTAAAAATATAAAATATACATCCCCCCTGCATAGAAAAAAATATATTTTGGTTGTCATGGTAACCTACAGTAAATAAAAGCAAAACATAAAACTCAAATATTTTCAACATTCCGGACTCAAAGTGCTATGATGAATTATCACAATTAAAATTGTTTGTTTATTGGGGCTTAAAATCATTTTAACACCTTACTAATCATACATTGCAATTAATTTAATATTTGGAGGAAGCCATATAGTGCCTGGAGAAAACCACTGAAATTGTATTGTCTCATAATCTGCTAATGCTAAGCATTACTTTCATGGGATTTCAAAGTGATATGAAAAATATATACTTCAACAAGATCATTGTATCAGTTTACAAATATCTGATATTCAGCATCCTTTGTCTTTGAATTGGATTTAGTATATACAATAAAAGAGCATGCACAAATGTTTAATATCATGTCACTTAGGCATCATTGGACAAATAATTTCTCCATTCCTGCTCTTTCCATGCCCCGTCTCCTTGCAATAACTGCATTTCCTGGTTTTGTCTACGTGTTCAACAATAGTTATTTCTGGCTTTGGTACAGTAGGCTTTGGACATGTGATATCTTTATTGCCATAGCAAAGTGGTCGTATTTCTTGATACAGATACCACTGTCTCATAGCATCTAGACCTTTCCTTGGTAGCTCACATGGCATAGACGAGTCTATAACTACTCGTTTCTTTAGCAACCTGAATTCCTTTTCCAAAGAGTCGCAGTACTCTTTGACAAAGACAATTCCAGGTGATTCTTTATCAGCACGAAAATGATGCGAGGTTGTGAGCGATGAAAGTGGCTTAAAAAACTGCTTTAGAAATGTTTTCCAGTCATAAAATTTCACAGGACATCCCTCATCTTGAACAAGTTGTGGTATATTGTGATTATTCCTTGAGGAATCAGTCACAGATTGTGCAATATCCTGCAAGGTTTCTGCTGAATAATGCCGCCACTTTACCTGAAAAAAATAAGTAAGCTGTGATAAAGTTGGTATTATTGCAAAAAACAAAAACACTATGTACAGGATTATTATCAGATATGAGCTGCACCCCTTTTGAATACGGCATGTATTTTTGGGTTCAAAATTCTAAGCTAATTTTAATCTTCAAAGAGGAAAGTTCAAATAGTTGTTTCATTGAAAATATTTGTGTGTGTGTGTGTTGTATTGGGTGATTGTGTACTGTCTTTGTGCCTTTGTCCCATATCCGTTCTTTTTCACAAATAAAGGATTGAAAATTATTCCACATCCATCAGATACTTGCATGTATTAAAGTCAAAATACCGAATGATTGCAAATGTTGAATCATAAAAATAGCTCTATGAATTGCACATTTAAGAAAATAGATATTCATATTATTACAAGTACCTTCCACAAACCAAAATGCCAGTCTGGATGTAATTTTGTATGTCCAGCTTCCATACAGTTGAACTCAACACTATTATGCACGCCAGTCAGTACTCTCCATATGCCATACCTGATAGAACCATAACACTCAATAGTGATTTTTTTCATATATACCAATACTTTTCTACCAATTAAAACAAAGATACCAGGTTATTAGGTAAATCAATAATAAAGTTCTCGAAATGTATTTGTTTATGTAGTGGTTTCCATATATAATCGCCTTATTATCCTGCTGTGCAAAAGTAAAATAACAGTAAGCAAGAACTCATCAGAGGGTATCCCCCCTTTTTTATGATATGACCGACCAAGCTTATGTGATACCGTTGGAAACTCCAAAAATAATTTAGATCAAAATAAAAAATAAGACATGCACAACAACACGGTGTACACCATCTACTGTAAATTCACAAATCATTGCATGCATTTATTGTTGCGATTTTCAACCAAATATCCAACCAAAATGTGAGATTAATTATTGCAATTTCAGGAAAAGCTGTATTCAAATATAGGTATCAGATTTCAGAATGCACATTCCTATTATTGCCATTTTCACTGCCTACGAGACAATCCTCTAAAATAATTACATGTATCTACATTACTCGTACCAAATCACAAAATTATTCTCGTTTTGACCAGTGCAATTGTATCTTGACTGCTGTCTCTCCATATGACTTGTACTGAAAATGATGGTGAAGCATGCTTATACAATGTAACACTATTAGCTCCTTTTCCTGTTTCTTCACTTTCATCCACAAAATAAAACACCTGAGTTCCTGGAAAAATGAAAATAGTAAATATGATGTTATGCTTTTTATGGAGGTACATGTATATGTACATACAACTGTAAACATATTGCAGAAGGAAAATAAAAAAATTCTCAAGCTTAGGAAATCAATTGACTTATTCTTAAAATTGGTTTTTATCATAGTTAAAAATAACCCAACTATTATACAGTATATTTTATGTTTTTTTAGTGTGCGTTGCATCAGGAGATTTGGTGCTGTCTTCGTACCATTTCCCCATATCTGTTCCTTTTCAATATTCTATGTTATAATCAACAATATATACATGTACCAATTTCGAAGTGACATACATAATGTCATTGTATGTGCAGTTTGAAAAATATTGAAAATTATAAGTAGCACATGATGGAGTTTTGAAGAACAAAGGGCCCACTTGCTGAGAATAATGAGGATAATGTATTTGTTGAGCATAGTCAAAGCTGTAATGCATAGTTCCATCATATGACAGTGCAGGCTGACCTGAAAATAAAATCATAGAAATATATTTTTCAGAATTTATTAAAATGAATGAGACATTATTTATATGCATTGAATGTTACTAATCATCCTTCCAGACATGTCATCATTTTACATGCTACATGTACATGTAGTTGTCAAGTTGTTTCCATGGTTTATGTTATCCATGTTAACTGATAATTTACAGAGTTTCAATTAATTCATGTTGAAATGTTTTATTATTTTGCTTATATAAATTTGTATATTGAAAGTAAAATCAAAATTACATTTACATGTTCACCCATCTCAGGAACATAGTCATTATATTACATACATGTAATTACATCATACCTGTACATGTACATTTGTACCAGTGATTAGGATTAAAATTTTAATAATGGGACATTCTTTAATATTCTGTGTAAATATTTCTGATTTCAATGGGACATTTTCAGATGGAATGTGATAAAGGGCACATGGCCCCCTCTAATCTCAATCACTGATTGTACATTTTTACATGTTTGTACATCATGTACATAGTATTCTCTCATTAGTCATACTAATCCTACATGTTTAACATATTGAAGCTAAATACTTATACAATGTGCATAATTATAAAATTTGATTTGAATACATAAATTTCAATTGCATCATATCCTCACATGTACCCTACATGTTTTTGTCGTGAAATTTTCCTGTAGCAAATAAATAAATTTACCTCTCATTCTTTGATTCTGTGATAAGTTTGTAAAAATGTCTTTGCTTTCTTGACACTGATCCCTGTACTAATCTCTCTGATTCTTTGCCTTTTCAAGATGGTCCCCATATTTTTGTAACATGAGCTCCTTTTCCTCCTCTTGCAAATTTCCAGTTTTACTCAAGCTAACAGTAAATCCTTGGCAAGTTGAACACAGATCAGTAGCAGGTTGCATGAGTATTATTTGTGGACACTGTTCTAACCATAGCTGTTTAAATTCTGACAAACTTATGACCCGATAATTAAGCGATTTTGCAGCTTCCTGGTATATTTGATGAATATCAGGTTTTGTTTTATCTGAGGGAAGTAAAGTCACCTTCAAATTTCTGTGATTTGGTAATCGACCGGGTAACGGAACCCCAAATTTTACTGCATACTCATTCAAAAAATGTTTTACCCTTTGAATATCGGTCATTGACAATGCATGTTTAGGGATTTTACCAGTGTTACCATGAGTCCTTGGCTTTAATCCCTCCATTTCTAGTGACTTAGATATGGATTCCAGCTGAGATTTGCCAATGGCATGGGCAAATAAAAATGTTTTTCTACATACATGTATCTGGTGACCATTGAAAAAATATTGTTGCATTATTCTCTGTCTTTCTTTGTCTTTGTGTTCTTTGCATCAACACCTGTGCTATTGTTTCTGTGAGCAAATAATTGAACTTTGATTATCAAACAAGTTCACTTTTGTCCATTTCCAGACAACTCAACCTATGATCTATGAGTACTTCATTATCTACTATTTGACTATCCATAATTAAATCTTAGCGGAAACCATTTCAACGTTATTTTAACAAATATGGTTTACATTTTCTCGGAGAAACATTGCAAACTTTTTTAGCAGAGTATTTTCCCTTGACGAAACTAATGATGAAGGAAAATCCGGTAATGGAGATCGACGAATTTTCGAATAAGTTTATATTCGTAACCACTTTAAATCTATGGTTCAGTAAGATAAATATCACAGAATTACACTTAATACAATATTGTAAAGGTGTGATTTAAAAGAGAAGCAATTTCGTTGGTTAAAATGATTAAATATAATCAGAAATTTATCGGACTTTTACTTTTACATACGTAACTGCGCGCTGTCGGCGATTTATTTTATTAAATTTGATGGGAAAAGATGAATATAGCACTTAATAACAGATAAATGGTTATAGATATATGTAAATAGTATATCTATAATAAATTATAAGCATGTATATCTTTTGCGATAGGCACTGTACATAGGAAAATGTAATTGCGGTGTGACAGGTGCCCGGTTTCGCAACGCTACACTTTGACGACGTTTTTCTCTTTATGACGTTTTACCTCCATAAGCCTGGAAATGTCATGGCGGGTCACATATAATAACTGTGTTTGAATAAAAGAACATCATCATATTTAACTTTTCTGGGTTTAAAAGAAGGCCAACACAGATTAATTTCAGAAAAAAGGCGTAGGAATTCCATTCCTCCTTTTTTGTGATAATGACCAATATATAAACAATGTGTTTTCGATCCTACTTAAACATATCACAGGTAAGACACTATGCTACAATCATTGTATTTATTATATTTTTTTTTAATGTATTACCTTTTGTTATTTCTTTAGTCTTCGAATTCTTCTGTTTTAATAATAAAAAAAAATCCTGATTATTTTGGTCTTATGAATATCTCAGATAGTGAAATGAATGTAGATTTTAATTTCCTGGATTGTCTTAGATTGGTTGCGAAATGTAGTTTGAAATCGGTATCTCCTACATTCTATGACAAACGCGATGACTTCACTTTCCATTAGTCAACTTTCCTTTCAGTAGTAGCAATATTCCAGCATTACCAGGTACGGAGCTTACATTTCACAACTCGTACATTATTCTAGAGCTGGTGTCCAGTACATTGATTTTCTGGACAGAACTCAGACGCTAACGCAAAAGCTAATCAAACAAGGTTACGTTGCTCCTAGGTTGAAGTCACCTCTACAATAATTCTACGGTCGTCATCACAATCTGGTTGACCGTTGCGAAATATCCACATCTCAACTGACTATGGATTTTTTACATTTTACGTAGATGTTTTTTTACCATGCTTGACTGTATTCATGATTAACATGGCAGGTGTCTTATAATACGAAACAGCAAATGCCTGCCTTTCGCGAGCACCTGAGTTCACCCCCGTTTTTTTGTTTTTGTTTTGTGGTATCCGTGTTGCTTATCTTTTAATTTGTTTGTGTTGTCCTATTATGTGTCTTTACCCTCTCAGTTCAGTGTCGTGAAGTACGTTATTATTTTCGCATTAAAACGGTGTTCGGTTCGTCTTTACCTCTAGTTGTTTGTAGGAGGGTCCATGTCTTATTTGCATTATATGTGTTTGCTTGTGCATAGTGGTGTCCAACACATATTGTGTTATGTTTTTCTTTTGTTTGTTCTCGTCTATGTTGCCAGTTTCTCTGGATTGTCCATTTTTTGATTGCCCCTTCGGCATTCTCTAGTGTTTAATTATTCTTTTCTGTCCACATTGGGAAGCTTTTTGGGAAGATCGTAATCTTTGTGTTACTGTTTTATGCTTAAATATTTCCGCTAGGCAATACAATATTTTCAGCAGCTTCTGTTTTATATAATTTGTGTATGATTGGTTGGCTTGATGGTGTTTAACGCCACTTTCAACAATATTTCAGTTATATCGTGGCGGTCAGTTTTATTGGTGGAGGAAACCGGAGGACCGGGAGAAAACCACCGACCTGCCGCAAGTCACTGATAAACGTTATCACCTAATGTTATATCGAATACACCTAACCCTGATCGAAATTCGAACTCACAACATCAGTGGTGATAGGCACTGATTGCCTATGCATAGTTGTAAATCCAACTACCATACGTTCACGGCCACGACGGGCCCTGATTTATGTATGGATACTTGACACAAATCTGTTAGGTGCTTTGATAATAGATTTTCTAAATTCTTTATTTCTTTTTCTTCAATTGAATGTGATTTTCAAATAATATTAATTTTTATTGTACACATGTCAGATATATTTGTGTCAACAACAGTTTCTGCATTAATTCCTAAACCAAACAATATATTTTCTTTTCGGTGTTATTTTCTACTCTGTTGGGTTCTTTATCAGTCTCTGATATTAATCCTTAATGTTGTGTTCTTAACGGGGATGCATTCAATACGATGTTCATAGTCTTTCCTTTGACCGACTAGGGAATAACCCACGATCTATCTTGCAGCAACATTGTTTGACATTAAACAGTAGTGTGATATATATATATTTATAATAAAGATCACAATTAGTAGAAATGGAGGCCCTTATATGTCAACGTTCTTAGAGATTAGAATGTAACACATGTCGATATATGGTAAAACCAGGTGGAGGATTACAAGTTCATGTTGACTCGTCTCTTAGTATGTAACACATCATATTTATACACAGTCAAACCTGTATTTAAAGGGCATTCAATGGAACCTGAAGATGTGCCCTTTATGAGCAGTTGCCCTCTGTATTCAAGTTAACATTGCATGTCAATATTTTTGAAAATGAAACTCTAACCTTAACTCTCAATTAGTTATTATATAGATACAACATGCTTCGATTCGATTAAATAACATTATATACACTATATTACGTGTGTTCCGTATGGATATACTACCATGTGTATCATTTTAAAAAGCATGGCAAATTTAATATTTTGCATGAGAAAAGTTCAAAGGAACGTAACTGTAAGGTATACAGAAAAGTAGCCCCAACAACAAAATGGCGCGAAATAAAGCGAGAGCGGTAATAAAAACGATATTCCAACGAGGTTGCCACTGTAGTTAATACACAGTTATTTAAAAAAAAATACAACAACAACAAAAACAACAAGTGATAGCAATGCTAAATTGGAATATAAAAGCGATGTATGTATAAATATAAGGTTTATTTTTACTCGGGACTAAACCCGGATTCACAGTTTCATACTAATAAACATAAAAAAATATATAATATTTAAGGACATTATTATTACCATCTTTGAGGTTTAACGTCCGATGCATAATATATATATTCAATTGCAACACGCACAAGTGTTCCATAGCAAGACGATAGGAAAGGAGTATAAGATCTTTTGCAATGTCAATTGTAAAACACCTAATGTGGTTTACCTCCTTGACTGTCACGTCTGCGGGTCGCAATGCGTAGGAGAAAGTGTGCAACCATTCAACAAAAGAATGAATGGACACAGAAGTGACCTTAAAAAAAAGACGCTCTTGCCCGTGAGTCAACACTTTGTGCCGCTGGGGCACTCATTGGATGACTTTGTCAGATCCAAAATTTATATCATTGACCACAATCCAAGTTGGGAAGAGAATCAAAGACATAAAAGAGAGAGTTTTTGGATCCGCGAGTTACAAACATGACATTCGGAGGGCATAAACAAAAATGCATAAATCTTTTGTTTTTTAACTTTTTAACCAGTAGCTAGTTGGTAAATTTCATCATTACATTTTTTCATTCTTTTCATATTGTTTTTAAATTAGTGTACATATATATTTGAATAATATGAAGCATAAAGTTCAAGAATATGATTTACGTCACGATAACTGGTGGTCACGTGACAGATTGGTTGCGAAATGTAGTTTGAAATCGGTATCTCCTACATTCTATGACAAACGCGATGACTTCACTTTCCATTAGTCAACTTTCCTTTCAGTAGTAGCAATATTCCAGCATTACCAGGTACGGAGCTTACATTTCACAACTCGTACATTATTCTAGAGCTGGTGTCCAGTACATTGATTTTCTGGACAGAACTCAGACGCTAACGCAAAAGCTAATCAAACAAGGTTACGTTGCTCCTAGGTTGAAGTCACCTCTACCATAATTCTACGGTCGTCATCACAATCTGGTTGACCGTTGCGAAATATCCACATCTCAACTGACTATGGATTTTTTACATTTTACGTAGATGTTTTTTTACCATGCTTGACTGTATTCATGATTAACATGGCAGGTGTCTTATAATACGAAACAGCAACTGCCTGCCTTTCGTGAGCACCTGAGTTCACCCCCGTTTTTTTGTTTTTGTTTTGTGGTATCCGTGTTGCTTATCTTTTAATTTTTTTGTGTTGTCCTATTATGTGTCTTTACCCTCTCAGTTCAGTGTCGTGAAGTACGTTATTATTTTCGCATTAAAGCGGTGTTCGGTTCGTCTTTACCTCTAGTTGTTTGTAGGAGGGTCCATGTCTTATTTGCATTATATGTGTTTGCTTGTGCATAGTGGTGTCCAACACATATTGTGTTATGTTTTTCTTTTGTTTGTTCTCGTCTATGTTGCCAGTTTCTCTGGATTGTCCATTTTTTGATTGCCCCTTCGGCATTCTCTAGTGTTTAATTATTCTTTTCTGTCCACATTGGGAAGCTTTCTGGGAAGATCGTAATCTTTGTGTTACTGTTTTATGCTTAAATATTTCCGCTAGGCAATACAATATTTTCAGCAGCTTCTGTTTTATATAATTTGTGTATGATTGGTTGGCTTGATGGTGTTTAACGCCACTTTCAACAATATTTCAGTTATATCGTGGCGGTCAGTTTTATTGGTGGAGGAAACCGGAGAACCGGGAGAAAACCACCGACCTGCCGCAAGTCACTGATAAACGTTATCACCTAATGTTATATCGAATACACCTAACCCTGATCGAAATTCGAACTCACAACATCAGTGGTGATAGGCACTGATTGCCTATGCATAGTTGTAAATCCAACTACCATACGTTCACGGCCACGACGGGCCCTGATTTATGTATGGATACTTGACACAAATCTGTTAGGTGCTTTGATAATAGATTTTCTAAATTCTTTATTTCTTTTTCTTCAATTGAATGTGATTTTCAAATAATATTAATTTTTATTGTACACATGTCAGATATATTTGTGTCAACAACAGTTTCTGCATTAATTCCTAAACCAAACAATATATTTTCTTTTCGGTGTTATTTTCTACTCTGTTGGGTTTTTTATCAGTCTCTGATATTAATCCTTAATGTTGTGTTCTTAACGGGGATGCATTCAATACGATGTTCATAGTCTTTCCTTTGACCGACTAGGGAATAACCCACGATCTATCTTGCAGCAACATTGTTTGACATTAAACAGTAGTGTGATATATATATATTTATAATAAAGATCACAATTAGTAGAAATGGAGGCCCTTATATGTCAACGTTCTTAGAGATTAAAATGTAACACATGTCGATATATGGTAAAACCAGGTGGAGGATTACAAGTTCATGTTGACTCGTCTCTTAGTATGTAACACATCATATTTATACACAGTCAAACCTGTATTTAAAGGGCATTCAATGGAACCTGAAGATGTGCCCTTTATGAGCAGTTGCCCTCTGTATTCAAGTTAACATTGCATGTCAATATTTTTGAAAATGAAACTCTAACCTTAACTCTCAATTAGTTATTATATAGATACAACATGCTTCGATTCGATTAAATAACATTATATACACTATATTACGTGTGTTCCGTATGGATATACTACCATGTGTATCATTTAAAAAAGCATGGCAAATTTAATATTTTGCATGAGAAAAGTTCAAAGGAACGTAACTGTAAGGTATACAGAAAAGTAGCCCCAACAACAAAATGGCGCGAAATAAAGCGAGAACGGTAATAAAAACGATATTCCAACGAGGTTGCCACTGTAGTTAATACACAGTTATTTAAAAAAAAATACAACAACAACAAAAACAACAAGTGATAGCAATGCTAAATTGGAATATAAAAGCGATGTATGTATAAATATAAGGTTTATTTTTACTCGGGACTAAACCCGGATTCAGTTTCATACTAATAAACATAAAAAAATATATAATATTTAAGGACATTATTATTACCATCTTTGAGGTTTAACGTCCGATGCATACTATATATATTCAATTGCAACACGCACAAGTGTTCCATAGCAAGACGACAGGAAAGGAGTATAAGATCTTTTGCAATGTCAATTGTAAAACACCTAATGTGGTTTACCTCCTTGACTGTCACGTCTGCGGGTCGCAATGCGTAGGAGAAAGTGTGCAACCATTCAACAAAAGAATGAATGGACACAGAAGTGACCTTAAAAAAAAGACGCTCTTGCCCGTGAGTCAACACTTTGTGCCGCTGGGGCACTCATTGGATGACTTTGTCAGATCCAAAATTTATATCATTGACCACAATCCAAGTTGGGAAGAGAATCAAAGACATAAAAGAGAGAGTTTTTGGATCCGCGAGTTACAAACATGACATTCGGAGGGCATAAACAAAAATGCATAAATCTTTTGTTTTTTAACTTTTTAACCAGTAGCTAGTTGGTAAATTTCATCATTACATTTTTTCATTCTTTTCATATTGTTTTTAAATTAGTGTACATATATATTTGAATAATATGAAGCATAAAGTTCAAGAATATGATTTACGTCACGATAACTGGTGGTCACGTGACAGATTGGTTGCGAAATGTAGTTTGAAATCGGTATCTCCTACATTCTATGACAAACGCGATGACTTCACTTTCCATTAGTCAACTTTCCTTTCAGTAGTAGCAATATTCCAGCATTACCAGGTACGGAGCTTACATTTCACAACTCGTACATTATTCTAGAGCTGGTGTCCAGTACATTGATTTTCTGGACAGAACTCAGACGATAACGCAAAAGCTAATCAAACAAGGTTACGTTGCTCCTAGGTTGAAGTCACCTCTACCATAATTCTACGGTCGTCATCACAATCTGGTTGACCGTTGGGAAATATCCACATCTCAACTGACTATGGATTTTTTACATTTTACGTAGATGTTTTTTTACCATGCTTGACTGTATTCATGATTAACATGGCAGGTGTCTTATAATACGAAACAGCAACTGCCTGCCTTTCGTGAGCACCTGAGTTCACCCCCGTTTTTTTGTTTTTGTTTTGTGGTATCCGTGTTGCTTATCTTTTAATTTTTTTGTGTTGTCCTATTATGTGTCTTTACCCTCTCAGTTCAGTGTCGTGAAGTACGTTATTATTTTCGCATTAAAGCGGTGTTCGGTTCGTCTTTACCTCTAGTTGTTTGTAGGAGGGTCCATGTCTTATTTGCATTATATGTGTTTGCTTGTGCATAGTGGTGTCCAACACATATTGTGTTATGTTTTTCTTTTGTTTGTTCTCGTCTATGTTGCCAGTTTCTCTGGATTGTCCATTTTTTGATTGCCCCTTCGGCATTCTCTAGTGTTTAATTATTCTTTTCTGTCCACATTGGGAAGCTTTCTGGGAAGATCGTAATCTTTGTGTTACTGTTTTATGCTTAAATATTTCCGCTAGGCAATACAATATTTTCAGCAGCTTCTGTTTTATATAATTTGTGTATGATTGGTTGGCTTGATGGTGTTTAACGCGACTTTCAACAATATTTCAGTTATATCGTGGCGGTCAGTTTTATTGGTGGAGGAAACCGGAGAACCGGGAGAAAACCACCGACCTGCCGCAAGTCACTGATAAACGTTATCACCTAATGTTATATCGAATACACCTAACCCTGATCGAAATTCGAACTCACAACATCAGTGGTGATAGGCACTGATTGCCTATGCATAGTTGTAAATCCAACTACCATACGTTCACGGCCACGACGGGCCCTGATTTATGTATGGATACTTGACACAAATCTGTTAGGTGCTTTGATAATAGATTTTCTAAATTCTTTATTTCTTTTTCTTCAATTGAATGTGATTTTCAAATAATATTAATTTTTATTGTACACATGTCAGATATATTTGTGTCAACAACAGTTTCTGCATTAATTCCTAAACCAAACAATATATTTTCTTTTCGGTGTTATTTTCTACTCTGTTGGGTTCTTTATCAGTCTCTGATATTAATCCTTAATGTTGTGTTCTTAACGGGGATGCATTCAATACGATGTTCATAGTCTTTCCTTTGACCGACTAGGGAATAACCCACGATCTATCTTGCAGCAACATTGTTTGACATTAAATAGTAGTGTGATATATATATATTTATAATAAAGATCACAATTAGTAGAAATGGAGGCCCTTATATGTCAACGTTCTTAGAGATTAAAATGTAACACATGTCGATATATGGTAAAACCAGGTGGAGGATTACAAGTTCATGTTGACTCGTCTCTTAGTATGTAACACATCATATTTATACACAGTCAAACCTGTATTTAAAGGGCATTCAATGGAACCTGAAGATGTGCCCTTTATGAGCAGTTGCCCTCTGTATTCAAGTTAACATTGCATGTCAATATTTTTGAAAATGAAACTCTAACCTTAACTCTCAATTAGTTATTATATAGATACAACATGCTTCGATTCGATTAAATAACATTATATACACTATATTACGTGTGTTCCGTATGGATATACTACCATGTGTATCATTTAAAAAAGCATGGCAAATTTAATATTTTGCATGAGAAAAGTTCAAAGGAACGTAACTGTAAGGTATACAGAAAAGTAGCCCCAACAACAAAATGGCGCGAAATAAAGCGAGAGCGGTAATAAAAACGATATTCCAACGAGGTTGCCACTGTAGTTAATACACAGTTATTTAAAAAAAAATACAACAACAACAAAAACAACAAGTGATAGCAATGCTAAATTGGAATATAAAAGCGATGTATGTATAAATATAAGGTTTATTTTTACTCGGGACTAAACCCGGATTCAGTTTCATACTAATAAACATAAAAAAATATATAATATTTAAGGACATTATTATTACCATCTTTGAGGTTTAACGTCCGATGCATAATATATATATTCAATTGCAACACGCACAAGTGTTCCATAGCAAGACGACAGGAAAGGAGTATAAGATCTTTTGCAATGTCAATTGTAAAACACCTAATGTGGTTTACCTCCTTGACTGTCACGTCTGCGGGTCGCAATGCGTAGGAGAAAGTGTGCAACCATTCAACAAAAGAATGAATGGACACAGAAGTGACCTTAAAAAAAAGACGCTCTTGCCCGTGAGTCAACACTTTGTGCCGCTGGGGCACTCATTGGATGACTTTGTCAGATCCAAAATTTATATCATTGACCACAATCCAAGTTGGGAAGAGAATCAAAGACATAAAAGAGAGAGTTTTTGGATCCGCGAGTTACAAACATGACATTCGGAGGGCATAAACAAAAATGCATAAATCTTTTGTTTTTTAACTTTTTAACCAGTAGCTAGTTGGTAAATTTCATCATTACATTTTTTCATTCTTTTCATATTGTTTTTAAATTAGTGTACATATATATTTGAATAATATGAAGCATAAAGTTCAAGAATATGATTTACGTCACGATAACTGGTGGTCACGTGACAGATTGGTTGCGAAATGTAGTTTGAAATCGGTATCTCCTACATTCTATGACAAACGCGATGACTTCACTTTCCATTAGTCAACTTTCCTTTCAGTAGTAGCAATATTCCAGCATTACCAGGTACGGAGCTTACATTTCACAACTCGTACATTATTCTAGAGCTGGTGTCCAGTACATTGATTTTCTGGACAGAACTCAGACGATAACGCAAAAGCTAATCAAACAAGGTTACGTTGCTCCTAGGTTGAAGTCACCTCTACCATAATTCTACGGTCGTCATCACAATCTGGTTGACCGTTGGGAAATATCCACATCTCAACTGACTATGGATTTTTTACATTTTACGTAGATGTTTTTTTACCATGCTTGACTGTATTCATGATTAACATGGCAGGTGTCTTATAATACGAAACAGCAACTGCCTGCCTTTCGTGAGCACCTGAGTTCACCCCCGTTTTTTTGTTTTTGTTTTGTGGTATCCGTGTTGCTTATCTTTTAATTTTTTTGTGTTGTCCTATTATGTGTCTTTACCCTCTCAGTTCAGTGTCGTGGAATACGTTATTATTTTCGCATTAAAGCGGTGTTCGGTTCGTCTTTACCTCTAGTTGTTTGTAGGAGGGTCCATGTCTTATTTGCATTATATGTGTTTGCTTGTGCATAGTGGTGTCCAACACATATTGTGTTATGTTTTTCTTTTGTTTGTTCTCGTCTATGTTGCCAGTTTCTCTGGATTGTCCATTTTTTGATTGCCCCTTCGGCATTCTCTAGTGTTTAATTATTCTTTTCTGTCCACATTGGGAAGCTTTCTGGGAAGATCGTAATCTTTGTGTTACTGTTTTATGCTTAAATATTTCCGCTAGGCAATACAATATTTTCAGCAGCTTCTGTTTTATATAATTTGTGTATGATTGGTTGGCTTGATGGTGTTTAACGCGACTTTCAACAATATTTCAGTTATATCGTGGCGGTCAGTTTTATTGGTGGAGGAAACCGGAGAACCGGGAGAAAACCACCGACCTGCCGCAAGTCACTGATAAACGTTATCACCTAATGTTATATCGAATACACCTAACCCTGATCGAAATTCGAACTCACAACATCAGTGGTGATAGGCACTGATTGCCTATGCATAGTTGTAAATCCAACTACCATACGTTCACGGCCACGACGGGCCCTGATTTATGTATGGATACTTGACACAAATCTGTTAGGTGCTTTGATAATAGATTTTCTAAATTCTTTATTTCTTTTTCTTCAATTGAATGTGATTTTCAAATAATATTAATTTTTATTGTACACATGTCAGATATATTTGTGTCAACAACAGTTTCTGCATTAATTCCTAAACCAAACAATATATTTTCTTTTCGGTGTTATTTTCTACTCTGTTGGGTTCTTTATCAGTCTCTGATATTAATCCTTAATGTTGTGTTCTTAACGGGGATGCATTCAATACGATGTTCATAGTCTTTCCTTTGACCGACTAGGGAATAACCCACGATCTATCTTGCAGCAACATTGTTTGACATTAAACAGTAGTGTGATATATATATATTTATAATAAAGATCACAATTAGTAGAAATGGAGGCCCTTATATGTCAACGTTCTTAGAGATTAAAATGTAACACATGTCGATATATGGTAAAACCAGGTGGAGGATTACAAGTTCATGTTGACTCGTCTCTTAGTATGTAACACATCATATTTATACACAGTCAAACCTGTATTTAAAGGGCATTCAATGGAACCTGAAGATGTGCCCTTTATGAGCAGTTGCCCTCTGTATTCAAGTTAACATTGCATGTCAATATTTTTGAAAATGAAACTCTAACCTTAACTCTCAATTAGTTATTATATAGATACAACATGCTTCGATTCGATTAAATAACATTATATACACTATATTACGTGTGTTCCGTATGGATATACTACCATGTGTATCATTTAAAAAAGCATGGCAAATTTAATATTTTGCATGAGAAAAGTTCAAAGGAACGTAACTGTAAGGTATACAGAAAAGTAGCCCCAACAACAAAATGGCGCGAAATAAAGCGAGAACGGTAATAAAAACGATATTCCAACGAGGTTGCCACTGTAGTTAATACACAGTTATTTAAAAAAAAATACAACAACAACAAAAACAACAAGTGATAGCAATGCTAAATTGGAATATAAAAGCGATGTATGTATAAATATAAGGTTTATTTTTACTCGGGACTAAACCCGGATTCACAGTTTCATACTAATAAACATAAAAAAATATATAATATTTAAGGACATTATTATTACCATCTTTGAGGTTTAACGTCCGATGCATAATATATATATTCAATTGCAACACGCACAAGTGTTCCATAGCAAGACGACAGGAAAGGAGTATAAGATCTTTTGCAATGTCAATTGTAAAACACCTAATGTGGTTTACCTCCTTGACTGTCACGTCTGCGGGTCGCAATGCGTAGGAGAAAGTGTGCAACCATTCAACAAAAGAATGAATGGACACAGAAGTGACCTTAAAAAAAAGACGCTCTTGCCCGTGAGTCAACACTTTGTGCCGCTGGGGCACTCATTGGATGACTTTGTCAGATCCAAAATTTATATCATTGACCACAATCCAAGTTGGGAAGAGAATCAAAGACATAAAAGAGAGAGTTTTTGGATCCGCGAGTTACAAACATGACATTCGGAGGGCATAAACAAAAATGCATAAATCTTTTGTTTTTTAACTTTTTAACCAGTAGCTAGTTGGTAAATTTCATCATTACATTTTTTCATTCTTTTCATATTGTTTTTAAATTAGTGTACATATATATTTGAATAATATGAAGCATAAAGTTCAAGAATATGATTTACGTCACGATAACTGGTGGTCACGTGACAGATTGGTTGCGAAATGTAGTTTGAAATCGGTATCTCCTACATTCTATGACAAACGCGATGACTTCACTTTCCATTAGTCAACTTTCCTTTCAGTAGTAGCAATATTCCAGCATTACCAGGTACGGAGCTTACATTTCACAACTCGTACATTATTCTAGAGCTGGTGTCCAGTACATTGATTTTCTGGACAGAACTCAGACGATAACGCAAAAGCTAATCAAACAAGGTTACGTTGCTCCTAGGTTGAAGTCACCTCTACCATAATTCTACGGTCGTCATCACAATCTGGTTGACCGTTGGGAAATATCCACATTTCAACTGACTATGGATTTTTTACATTTTACGTAGATGTTTTTTTACCATGCTTGACTGTATTCATGATTAACATGGCAGGTGTCTTATAATACGAAACAGCAACTGCCTGCCTTTCGTGAGCACCTGAGTTCACCCCCGTTTTTTTGTTTTTGTTTTGTGGTATCCGTGTTGCTTATCTTTTAATTTTTTTGTGTTGTCCTATTATGTGTCTTTACCCTCTCAGTTCAGTGTCGTGAAGTACGTTATTATTTTCGCATTAAAGCGGTGTTCGGTTCGTCTTTACCTCTAGTTGTTTGTAGGAGGGTCCATGTCTTATTTGCATTATATGTGTTTGCTTGTGCATAGTGGTGTCCAACACATATTGTGTTATGTTTTTCTTTTGTTTGTTCTCGTCTATGTTGCCAGTTTCTCTGGATTGTCCATTTTTTGATTGCCCCTTCGGCATTCTCTAGTGTTTAATTATTCTTTTCTGTCCACATTGGGAAGCTTTCTGGGAAGATCGTAATCTTTGTGTTACTGTTTTATGCTTAAATATTTCCGCTAGGCAATACAATATTTTCAGCAGCTTCTGTTTTATATAATTTGTGTATGATTGGTTGGCTTGATGGTGTTTAACGCGACTTTCAACAATATTTCAGTTATATCGTGGCGGTCAGTTTTATTGGTGGAGGAAACCGGAGAACCGGGAGAAAACCACCGACCTGCCGCAAGTCACTGATAAACGTTATCACCTAATGTTATATCGAATACACCTAACCCTGATCGAAATTCGAACTCACAACATCAGTGGTGATAGGCACTGATTGCCTACGCATAGTTGTAAATCCAACTACCATACGTTCACGGCCACGACGGGCCCTGATTTATGTATGGATACTTGACACAAATCTGTTAGGTGCTTTGATAATAGATTTTCTAAATTCTTTATTTCTTTTTCTTCAATTGAATGTGATTTTCAAATAATATTAATTTTTATTGTACACATGTCAGATATATTTGTGTCAACAACAGTTTCTGCATTAATTCCTAAACCAAACAATATATTTTCTTTTCGGTGTTATTTTCTACTCTGTTGGGTTCTTTATCAGTCTCTGATATTAATCCTTAATGTTGTGTTCTTAACGGGGATGCATTCAATACGATGTTCATAGTCTTTCCTTTGACCGACTAGGGAATAACCCACGATCTATCTTGCAGCAACATTGTTTGACATTAAACAGTAGTGTGATATATATATATTTATAATAAAGATCACAATTAGTAGAAATGGAGGCCCTTATATGTCAACGTTCTTAGAGATTAAAATGTAACACATGTCGATATATGGTAAAACCAGGTGGAGGATTACAAGTTCATGTTGACTCGTCTCTTAGTATGTAACACATCATATTTATACACAGTCAAACCTGTATTTAAAGGGCATTCAATGGAACCTGAAGATGTGCCCTTTATGAGCAGTTGCCCTCTGTATTCAAGTTAACATTGCATGTCAATATTTTTGAAAATGAAACTCTAACCTTAACTCTCAATTAGTTATTATATAGATACAACATGCTTCGATTCGATTAAATAACATTATATACACTATATTACGTGTGTTCCGTATGGATATACTACCATGTGTATCATTTAAAAAAGCATGGCAAATTTAATATTTTGCATGAGAAAAGTTCAAAGGAACGTAACTGTAAGGTATACAGAAAAGTAGCCCCAACAACAAAATGGCGCGAAATAAAGCGAGAACGGTAATAAAAACGATATTCCAACGAGGTTGCCACTGTAGTTAATACACAGTTATTTAAAAAAAAATACAACAACAACAAAAACAACAAGTGATAGCAATGCTAAATTGGAATATAAAAGCGATGTATGTATAAATATAAGGTTTATTTTTACTCGGGACTAAACCCGGATTCACAGTTTCATACTAATAAACATAAAAAAATATATAATATTTAAGGACATTATTATTACCATCTTTGAGGTTTAACGTCCGATGCATAATATATATATTCAATTGCAACACGCACAAGTGTTCCATAGCAAGACGACAGGAAAGGAGTATAAGATCTTTTGCAATGTCAATTGTAAAACACCTAATGTGGTTTACCTCCTTGACTGTCACGTCTGCGGGTCGCAATGCGTAGGAGAAAGTGTGCAACCATTCAACAAAAGAATGAATGGACACAGAAGTGACCTTAAAAAAAGACGCTCTTGCCCGTGAGTCAACACTTTGTGCCGCTGGGGCACTCATTGGATGACTTTGTCAGATCCAAAATTTATATCATTGACCACAATCCAAGTTGGGAAGAGAATCAAAGACATAAAAGAGAGAGTTTTTGGATCCGCGAGTTACAAACATGACATTCGGAGGGCATAAACAAAAATGCATAAATCTTTTGTTTTTTAACTTTTTAACCAGTAGCTAGTTGGTAAATTTCATCATTACATTTTTTCATTCTTTTCATATTGTTTTTAAATTAGTGTACATATATATTTAAATAATATGAAGCATAAAGTTCAAGAATATGATTTACGTCACGATAACTGGTGGTCACGTGACAGATTGGTTGCGAAATGTAGTTTGAAATCGGTATCTCCTACATTCTATGACAAACGCGATGACTTCACTTTCCATTAGTCAACTTTCCTTTCAGTAGTAGCAATATTCCAGCATTACCAGGTACGGAGCTTACATTTCACAACTCGTACATTATTCTAGAGCTGGTGTCCAGTACATTGATTTTCTGGACAGAACTCAGACGCTAACGCAAAAGCTAATCAAACAAGGTTACGTTGCTCCTAGGTTGAAGTCACCTCTACCATAATTCTACGGTCGTCATCACAATCTGGTTGACCGTTGGGAAATATCCACATCTCAACTGACTATGGATTTTTTACATTTTACGTAGATGTTTTTTTACCATGCTTGACTGTATTCATGATTAACATGGCAGGTGTCTTATAATACGAAACAGCAACTGCCTGCCTTTCGCGAGCACCTGAGTTCACCCCCGTTTTTTTGTTTTTGTTTTGTGGTATCCGTGTTGCTTATCTTTAAATTTTTTTGTGTTGTCCTATTATGTGTCTTTACCCTCTCAGTTCAGTGTCGTGAAGTACGTTATTATTTTCGCATTAAAGCGGTGTTCGGTTCGTCTTTACCTCTAGTTGTTTGTAGGAGGGTCCATGTCTTATTTGCATTATATGTGTTTGCTTGTGCATAGTGGTGTCCAACACATATTGTGTTATGTTTTTCTTTTGTTTGTTCTCGTCTATGTTGCCAGTTTCTCTGGATTGTCCATTTTTTGATTGCCCCTTCGGCATTCTCTAGTGTTTAATTATTCTTTTCTGTCCACATTGGGAAGCTTTCTGGGAAGATCGTAATCTTTGTGTTACTGTTTTATGCTTAAATATTTCCGCTAGGCAATACAATATTTTCAGCAGCTTCTGTTTTATATAATTTGTGTATGATTGGTTGGCTTGATGGTGTTTAACGCCACTTTCAACAATATTTCAGTTATATCGTGGCGGTCAGTTTTATTGGTGGAGGAAACCGGAGGACCGGGAGAAAACCACCGACCTGCCGCAAGTCACTGATAAACGTTATCACCTAATGTTATATCGAATACACCTAACCCTGATCGAAATTCGAACTCACAACATCAGTGGTGATAGGCACTGATTGCCTATGCATAGTTGTAAATCCAACTACCATACGTTCACGGCCACGACGGGCCCTGATTTATGTATGGATACTTGACACAAATATGTTAGGTGCTTTGATAATAGATTTTCTAAATTCTTTATTTCTTTTTCTTCAATTGAATGTGATTTTCAAATAATATTAATTTTTATTGTACACATGTCAGATATATTTGTGTCAACAACAGTTTCTGCATTAATTCCTAAACCAAACAATATATTTTCTTTTCGGTGTTATTTTCTACTCTGTTGGGTTCTTTATCAGTCTCTGATATTAATCCTTAATGTTGTGTTCTTAACGGGGATGCATTCAATACGATGTTCATAGTCTTTCCTTTGACCGACTAGGGAATAACCCACGATCTATCTTGCAGCAACATTGTTTGACATTAAACAGTAGTGTGATATATATATATTTATAATAAAGATCACAATTAGTAGAAATGGAGGCCCTTATATGTCAACGTTCTTAGAGATTAAAATGTAACACATGTCGATATATGGTAAAACCAGGTGGAGGATTACAAGTTCATGTTGACTCGTCTCTTAGTATGTAACACATCATATTTATACACAGTCAAACCTGTATTTAAAGGGCATTCAATGGAACCTGAAGATGTGCCCTTTATGAGCAGTTGCCCTCTGTATTCAAGTTAACATTGCATGTCAATATTTTTGAAAATGAAACTCTAACCTTAACTCTCAATTAGTTATTATATAGATACAACATGCTTCGATTCGATTAAATAACATTATATACACTATATTACGTGTGTTCCGTATGGATATACTACCATGTGTATCATTTAAAAAAGCATGGCAAATTTAATATTTTGCATGAGAAAAGTTCAAAGGAACGTAACTGTAAGGTATACAGAAAAGTAGCCCCAACAACAAAATGGCGCGAAATAAAGCGAGAGCGGTAATAAAAACGATATTCCAACGAGGTTGCCACTGTAGTTAATACACAGTTATTTAAAAAAAAATACAACAACAACAAAAACAACAAGTGATAGCAATGCTAAATTGGAATATAAAAGCGATGTATGTATAAATATAAGGTTTATTTTTACTCGGGACTAAACCCGGATTCACAGTTTCATACTAATAAACATAAAAAAATATATAATATTTAAGGACATTATTATTACCATCTTTGAGGTTTAACGTCCGATGCATAATATATATATTCAATTGCAACACGCACAAGTGTTCCATAGCAAGACGACAGGAAAGGAGTATAAGATCTTTTGCAATGTCAATTGTAAAACACCTAATGTGGTTTACCTCCTTGACTGTCACGTCTGCGGGTCGCAATGCGTAGGAGAAAGTGTGCAACCATTCAACAAAAGAATGAATGGACACAGAAGTGACCTTAAAAAAAGACGCTCTTGCCCGTGAGTCAACACTTTGTGCCGCTGGGGCACTCATTGGATGACTTTGTCAGATCCAAAATTTATATCATTGACCACAATCCAAGTTGGGAAGAGAATCAAAGACATAAAAGAGAGAGTTTTTGGATCCGCGAGTTACAAACATGACATTCGGAGGGCATAAACAAAAATGCATAAATCTTTTGTTTTTTAACTTTTTAACCAGTAGCTAGTTGGTAAATTTCATCATTACATTTTTTCATTCTTTTCATATTGTTTTTAAATTAGTGTACATATATATTTGAATAATATGAAGCATAAAGTTCAAGAATATGATTTACGTCACGATAACTGGTGGTCACGTGACAGATTGGTTGCGAAATGTAGTTTGAAATCGGTATCTCCTACATTCTATGACAAACGCGATGACTTCACTTTCCATTAGTCAACTTTCCTTTCAGTAGTAGCAATATTCCAGCATTACCAGGTACGGAGCTTACATTTCACAACTCGTACATTATTCTAGAGCTGGTGTCCAGTACATTGATTTTCTGGACAGAACTCAGACGCTAACGCAAAAGCTAATCAAACAAGGTTACGTTGCTCCTAGGTTGAAGTCACCTCTACCATAATTCTACGGTCGTCATCACAATCTGGTTGACCGTTGGGAAATATCCACATCTCAACTGACTATGGATTTTTTACATTTTACGTAGATGTTTTTTTACCATGCTTGACTGTATTCATGATTAACATGGCAGGTGTCTTATAATACGAAACAGCAACTGCCTGCCTTTCGCGAGCACCTGAGTTCACCCCCGTTTTTTTGTTTTTGTTTTGTGGTATCCGTGTTGCTTATCTTTTAATTTTTTTGTGTTGTCCTATTATGTGTCTTTACCCTCTCAGTTCAGTGTCGTGAAGTACGTTATTATTTTCGCATTAAAATGGTGTTCGGTTCGTCTTTACCTCTAGTTGTTTGTAGGAGGGTCCATGTCTTATTTGCATTATATGTGTTTGCTTGTGCATAGTGGTGTCCAACACATATTGTGTTATGTTTTTCTTTTGTTTGTTCTCGTCTATGTTGCCAGTTTCTCTGGATTGTCCATTTTTTGATTGCCCCTTCGGCATTCTCTAGTGTTTAATTATTCTTTTCTGTCCACATTGGGAAGCTTTCTGGGAAGATCGTAATCTTTGTGTTACTGTTTTATGCTTAAATATTTCCGCTAGGCAATACAATATTTTCAGCAGCTTCTGTTTTATATAATTTGTGTATGATTGGTTGGCTTGATGGTGTTTAACGCCACTTTCAACAATATTTCAGTTATATCGTGGCGGTCAGTTTTATTGGTGGAGGAAACCGGAGGACCGGGAGAAAACCACCGACCTGCCGCAAGTCACTGATAAACGTTATCACCTAATGTTATATCGAATACACCTAACCCTGATCGAAATTCGAACTCACAACATCAGTGGTGATAGGCACTGATTGCCTATGCATAGTTGTAAATCCAACTACCATACGTTCACGGCCACGACGGGCCCTGATTTATGTATGGATACTTGACACAAATCTGTTAGGTGCTTTGATAATAGATTTTCTAAATTCTTTATTTCTTTTTCTTCAATTGAATGTGATTTTCAAATAATATTAATTTTTATTGTACACATGTCAGATATATTTGTGTCAACAACAGTTTCTGCATTAATTCCTAAACCAAACAATATATTTTCTTTTCGGTGTTATTTTCTACTCTGTTGGGTTCTTTATCAGTCTCTGATATTAATCCTTAATGTTGTGTTCTTAACGGGGATGCATTCAATACGATGTTCATAGTCTTTCCTTTGACCGACTAGGGAATAACCCACGATCTATCTTGCAGCAACATTGTTTGACATTAAACAGTAGTGTGATATATATATATTTATAATAAAGATCACAATTAGTAGAAATGGAGGCCCTTATATGTCAACGTTCTTAGAGATTAAAATGTAACACATGTCGATATATGGTAAAACCAGGTGGAGGATTACAAGTTCATGTTGACTCGTCTCTTAGTATGTAACACATCATATTTATACACAGTCAAACCTGTATTTAAAGGGCATTCAATGGAACCTGAAGATGTGCCCTTTATGAGCAGTTGCCCTCTGTATTCAAGTTAACATTGCATGTCAATATTTTTGAAAATGAAACTCTAACCTTAACTCTCAATTAGTTATTATATAGATACAACATGCTTCGATTCGATTAAATAACATTATATACACTATATTACGTGTGTTCCGTATGGATATACTACCATGTGTATCATTTAAAAAAGCATGGCAAATTTAATATTTTGCATGAGAAAAGTTCAAAGGAACGTAACTGTAAGGTATACAGAAAAGTAGCCCCAACAACAAAATGGCGCGAAATAAAGCGAGAGCGGTAATAAAAACGATATTCCAACGAGGTTGCCACTGTAGTTAATACACAGTTATTTAAAAAAAAATACAACAACAACAAAAACAACAAGTGATAGCAATGCTAAATTGGAATATAAAAGCGATGTATGTATAAATATAAGGTTTATTTTTACTCGGGACTAAACCCGGATTCACAGTTTCATACTAATAAACATAAAAAAATATATAATATTTAAGGACATTATTATTACCATCTTTGAGGTTTAACGTCCGATGCATACTATATATATTCAATTGCAACACGCACAAGTGTTCCATAGCAAGACGACAGGAAAGGAGTATAAGATCTTTTGCAATGTCAATTGTAAAACACCTAATGTGGTTTACCTCCTTGACTGTCACGTCTGCGGGTCGCAATGCGTAGGAGAAAGTGTGCAACCATTCAACAAAAGAATGAATGGACACAGAAGTGACCTTAAAAAAAAGACGCTCTTGCCCGTGAGTCAACACTTTGTGCCGCTGGGGCACTCATTGGATGACTTTGTCAGATCCAAAATTTATATCATTGACCACAATCCAAGTTGGGAAGAGAATCAAAGACATAAAAGAGAGAGTTTTTGGATCCGCGAGTTACAAACATGACATTCGGAGGGCATAAACAAAAATGCATAAATCTTTTGTTTTTTAACTTTTTAACCAGTAGCTAGTTGGTAAATTTCATCATTACATTTTTTCATTCTTTTCATATTGTTTTTAAATTAGTGTACATATATATTTGAATAATATGAAGCATAAAGTTCAAGAATATGATTTACGTCACGATAACTGGTGGTCACGTGACAGATTGGTTGCGAAATGTAGTTTGAAATCGGTATCTCCTACATTCTATGACAAACGCGATGACTTCACTTTCCATTAGTCAACTTTCCTTTCAGTAGTAGCAATATTCCAGCATTACCAGGTACGGAGCTTACATTTCACAACTCGTACATTATTCTAGAGCTGGTGTCCAGTACATTGATTTTCTGGACAGAACTCAGACGCTAACGCAAAAGCTAATCAAACAAGGTTACGTTGCTCCTAGGTTGAAGTCACCTCTACCATAATTCTACGGTCGTCATCACAATCTGGTTGACCGTTGGGAAATATCCACATCTCAACTGACTATGGATTTTTTACATTTTACGTAGATGTTTTTTTACCATGCTTGACTGTATTCATGATTAACATGGCAGGTGTCTTATAATACGAAACAGCAACTGCCTGCCTTTCGCGAGCACCTGAGTTCACCCCCGTTTTTTTGTTTTTGTTTTGTGGTATCCGTGTTGCTTATCTTTTAATTTTTTTGTGTTGTCCTATTATGTGTCTTTACCCTCTCAGTTCAGTGTCGTGAAGTACGTTATTATTTTCGCATTAAAACGGTGTTCGGTTCGTCTTTACCTCTAGTTGTTTGTAGGAGGGTCCATGTCTTATTTGCATTATATGTGTTTGCTTGTGCATAGTGGTGTCCAACACATATTGTGTTATGTTTTTCTTTTGTTTGTTCTCGTCTATGTTGCCAGTTTCTCTGGATTGTCCATTTTTTGATTGCCCCTTTGGCATTCTCTAGTGTTTAATTATTCTTTTCTGTCCACATTGGGAAGCTTTCTGGGAAGATCGTAATCTTTGTGTTACTGTTTTATGCTTAAATATTTCCGCTAGGCAATACAATATTTTCAGCAGCTTCTGTTTTATATAATTTGTGTATGATTGGTTGGCTTGATGGTGTTTAACGCCACTTTCAACAATATTTCAGTTATATCGTGGCGGTCAGTTTTATTGGTGGAGGAAACCGGAGGACCGGGAGAAAACCACCGACCTGCCGCAAGTCACTGATAAACGTTATCACCTAATGTTATATCGAATACACCTAACCCTGATCGAAATTCGAACTCACAACATCAGTGGTGATAGGCACTGATTGCCTATGCATAGTTGTAAATCCAACTACCATACGTTCACGGCCACGACGGGCCCTGATTTATGTATGGATACTTGACACAAATCTGTTAGGTGCTTTGATAATAGATTTTCTAAATTCTTTATTTCTTTTTCTTCAATTGAATGTGATTTTCAAATAATATTAATTTTTATTGTACACATGTCAGATATATTTGTGTCAACAACAGTTTCTGCATTAATTCCTAAACCAAACAATATATTTTCTTTTCGGTGTTATTTTCTACTCTGTTGGGTTCTTTATCAGTCTCTGATATTAATCCTTAATGCTGTGTTCTTAACGGGGATGCATTCAATACGATGTTCATAGTCTTTCCTTTGACCGACTAGGGAATAACCCACGATCTATCTTGCAGCAACATTGTTTGACATTAAACAGTAGTGTGATATATATATATTTATAATAAAGATCACAATTAGTAGAAATGGAGGCCCTTATATGTCAACGTTCTTAGAGATTAAAATGTAACACATGTCGATATATGGTAAAACCAGGTGGAGGATTACAAGTTCATGTTGACTCGTCTCTTAGTATGTAACACATCATATTTATACACAGTCAAACCTGTATTTAAAGGGCATTCAATGGAACCTGAAGATGTGCCCTTTATGAGCAGTTGCCCTCTGTATTCAAGTTAACATTGCATGTCAATATTTTTGAAAATGAAACTCTAACCTTAACTCTCAATTAGTTATTATATAGATACAACATGCTTCGATTCGATTAAATAACATTATATACACTATATTACGTGTGTTCCGTATGGATATACTACCATGTGTATCATTTAAAAAAGCATGGCAAATTTAATATTTTGCATGAGAAAAGTTCAAAGGAACGTAACTGTAAGGTATACAGAAAAGTAGCCCCAACAACAAAATGGCGCGAAATAAAGCGAGAGCGGTAATAAAAACGATATTCCAACGAGGTTGCCACTGTAGTTAATACACAGTTATTTAAAAAAAAATACAACAACAACAAAAACAACAAGTGATAGCAATGCTAAATTGGAATATAAAAGCGATGTATGTATAAATATAAGGTTTATTTTTACTCCGGACTAAACCCGGATTCACAGTTTCATACTAATAAACATAAAAAAATATATAATATTTAAGGACATTATTATTACCATCTTTGAGGTTTAACGTCCGATGCATAATATATATATTCAATTGCAACACGCACAAGTGTTCCATAGCAAGACGACAGGAAAGGAGTATAAGATCTTTTGCAATGTCAATTGTAAAACACCTAATGTGGTTTACCTCCTTGACTGTCACGTCTGCGGGTCGCAATGCGTAGGAGAAAGTGTGCAACCATTCAACAAAAGAATGAATGGACACAGAAGTGACCTTAAAAAAAAGACGCTCTTGCCCGTGAGTCAACACTTTGTGCCGCTGGGGCACTCATTGGATGACTTTGTCAGATCCAAAATTTATATCATTGACCACAATCCAAGTTGGGAAGAGAATCAAAGACATAAAAGAGAGAGTTTTTGGATCCGCGAGTTACAAACATGACATTCGGAGGGCATAAACAAAAATGCATAAATCTTTTGTTTTTTAACTTTTTAACCAGTAGCTAGTTGGTAAATTTCATCATTACATTTTTTCATTCTTTTCATATTGTTTTTAAATTAGTGTACATATATATTTGAATAATATGAAGCATAAAGTTCAAGAATATGATTTACGTCACGATAACTGGTGGTCACGTGACAGATTGGTTGCGAAATGTAGTTTGAAATCGGTATCTCCTACATTCTATGACAAACGCGATGACTTCACTTTCCATTAGTCAACTTTCCTTTCAGTAGTAGCAATATTCCAGCATTACCAGGTACGGAGCTTACATTTCACAACTCGTACATTATTCTAGAGCTGGTGTCCAGTACATTGATTTTCTGGACAGAACTCAGACGCTAACGCAAAAGCTAATCAAACAAGGTTACGTTGCTCCTAGGTTGAAGTCACCTCTACCATAATTCTACGGTCGTCATCACAATCTGGTTGACCGTTGGGAAATATCCACATCTCAACTGACTATGGATTTTTTACATTTTACGTAGATGTTTTTTTACCATGCTTGACTGTATTCATGATTAACATGGCAGGTGTCTTATAATACGAAACAGCAACTGCCTGCCTTTCGCGAGCACCTGAGTTCACCCCCGTTTTTTTGTTTTTGTTTTGTGGTATCCGTGTTGCTTATCTTTTAATTTTTTTGTGTTGTCCTATTATGTGTCTTTACCCTCTCAGTTCAGTGTCGTGAAGTACGTTATTATTTTCGCATTAAAACGGTGTTCGGTTCGTCTTTACCTCTAGTTGTTTGTAGGAGGGTCCATGTCTTATTTGCATTATATGTGTTTGCTTGTGCATAGTGGTGTCCAACACATATTGTGTTATGTTTTTCTTTTGTTTGTTCTCGTCTATGTTGCCAGTTTCTCTGGATTGTCCATTTTTTGATTGCCCCTTCGGCATTCTCTAGTGTTTAATTATTCTTTTCTGTCCACATTGGGAAGCTTTCTGGGAAGATCGTAATCTTTGTGTTACTGTTTTATGCTTAAATATTTCCGCTAGGCAATACAATATTTTCAGCAGCTTCTGTTTTATATAATTTGTGTATGATTGGTTGGCTTGATGGTGTTTAACGCCACTTTCAACAATATTTCAGTTATATCGTGGCGGTCAGTTTTATTGGTGGAGGAAACCGGAGGACCGGGAGAAAACCACCGACCTGCCGCAAGTCACTGATAAACGTTATCACCTAATGTTATATCGAATACACCTAACCCTGATCGAAATTCGAACTCACAACATCAGTGGTGATAGGCACTGATTGCCTATGCATAGTTGTAAATCCAACTACCATACGTTCACGGCCACGACGGGCCCTGATTTATGTATGGATACTTGACACAAATCTGTTAGGTGCTTTGATAATAGATTTTCTAAATTCTTTATTTCTTTTTCTTCAATTGAATGTGATTTTCAAATAATATTAATTTTTATTGTACACATGTCAGATATATTTGTGTCAACAACAGTTTCTGCATTAATTCCTAAACCAAACAATATATTTTCTTTTCGGTGTTATTTTCTACTCTGTTGGGTTCTTTATCAGTCTCTGATATTAATCCTTAATGCTGTGTTCTTAACGGGGATGCATTCAATACGATGTTCATAGTCTTTCCTTTGACCGACTAGGGAATAACCCACGATCTATCTTGCAGCAACATTGTTTGACATTAAACAGTAGTGTGATATATATATATTTATAATAAAGATCACAATTAGTAGAAATGGAGGCCCTTATATGTCAACGTTCTTAGAGATTAAAATGTAACACATGTCGATATATGGTAAAACCAGGTGGAGGATTACAAGTTCATGTTGACTCGTCTCTTAGTATGTAACACATCATATTTATACACAGTCAAACCTGTATTTAAAGGGCATTCAATGGAACCTGAAGATGTGCCCTTTATGAGCAGTTGCCCTCTGTATTCAAGTTAACATTGCATGTCAATATTTTTGAAAATGAAACTCTAACCTTAACTCTCAATTAGTTATTATATAGATACAACATGCTTCGATTCGATTAAATAACATTATATACACTATATTACGTGTGTTCCGTATGGATATACTACCATGTGTATCATTTAAAAAAGCATGGCAAATTTAATATTTTGCATGAGAAAAGTTCAAAGGAACGTAACTGTAAGGTATACAGAAAAGTAGCCCCAACAACAAAATGGCGCGAAATAAAGCGAGAACGGTAATAAAAACGATATTCCAACGAGGTTGCCACTGTAGTTAATACACAGTTATTTAAAAAAAAATACAACAACAACAAAAACAACAAGTGATAGCAATGCTAAATTGGAATATAAAAGCGATGTATATATAAATATAAGGTTTATTTTTACTCGGGACTAAACCCGGATTCACAGTTTCATATTAATAAACATAAAAAAATATATAATATTTAAGGACATTATTATTACCATCTTTGAGGTTTAACGTCCGATGCATAATATATATATTCAATTGCAACACGCACAAGTGTTCCATAGCAAGACGACAGGAAAGGAGTATAAGATCTTTTGCAATGTCAATTGTAAAACACCTAATGTGGTTTACCTCCTTGACTGTCACGTCTGCGGGTCGCAATGCGTAGGAGAAAGTGTGCAACCATTCAACAAAAGAATGAATGGACACAGAAGTGACCTTAAAAAAAAGACGCTCTTGCCCGTGAGTCAACACTTTGTGCCGCTGGGGCACTCATTGGATGACTTTGTCAGATCCAAAATTTATATCATTGACCACAATCCAAGTTGGGAAGAGAATCAGACATAAAAGAGAGAGTTTTTGGATCCGCGAGTTACAAACATGACATTCGGAGGGCATAAACAATAAATGCATAAATCTTTTGTTTTTTAACTTTTTAACCAGTAGCTAGTTGGTAAATTTCATCATTACATTTTTTCATTCTTTTCATATTGTTTTTAAATTAGTGTACATATATATTTGAATAATATGAAGCATAAAGTTCAAGAATATGATTTACGTCACGATAACTGGTGGTCACGTGACAGATTGGTTGCGAAATGTAGTTTGAAATCGGTATCTCCTACATTCTATGACAAACGCGATGACTTCACTTTCCATTAGTCAACTTTCCTTTCAGTAGTAGCAATATTCCAGCATTACCAGGTACGGAGCTTACATTTCACAACTCGTACATTATTCTAGAGCTGGTGTCCAGTACATTGATTTTCTGGACAGAACTCAGACGCTAACGCAAAAGCTAATCAAACAAGGTTACGTTGCTCCTAGGTTGAAGTCACCTCTACCATAATTCTACGGTCGTCATCACAATCTGGTTGACCGTTGGGAAATATCCACATCTCAACTGACTATGGATTTTTTACATTTTACGTAGATGTTTTTTTACCATGCTTGACTGTATTCATGATTAACATGGCAGGTGTCTTATAATACGAAACAGCAACTGCCTGCCTTTCGCGAGCACCTGAGTTCACCCCCGTTTTTTTGTTTTTGTTTTGTGGTATCCGTGTTGCTTATCTTTTAATTTTTTTGTGTTGTCCTATTATGTGTCTTTACCCTCTCAGTTCAGTGTCGTGAAGTACGTTATTATTTTCGTATTAAAACGGTGTTCGGTTCGTCTTTACCTCTAGTTGTTTGTAGGAGGGTCCATGTCTTATTTGCATTATATGTGTTTGCTTGTGCATAGTGGTGTCCAACACATATTGTGTTATGTTTTTCTTTTGTTTGTTCTCGTCTATGTTGCCAGTTTCTCTGGATTGTCCATTTTTTGATTGCCCCTTCGGCATTCTCTAGTGTTTAATTATTCTTTTCTGTCCACATTGGGAAGCTTTCTGGGAAGATCGTAATCTTTGTGTTACTGTTTTATGCTTAAATATTTCCGCTAGGCAATACAATATTTTCAGCAGCTTCTGTTTTATATAATTTGTGTATGATTGGTTGGCTTGATGGTGTTTAACGCCACTTTCAACAATATTTCAGTTATATCGTGGCGGTCAGTTTTATTGGTGGAGGAAACCGGAGGACCGGGAGAAAACCACCGACCTGCCGCAAGTCACTGATAAACGTTATCACCTAATGTTATATCGAATACACCTAACCCTGATCGAAATTCGAACTCACAACATCAGTGGTGATAGGCACTGATTGCCTATGCATAGTTGTAAATCCAACTACCATACGTTCACAGCCACGACGGGCCCTGATTTATGTATGGATACTTGACACAAATCTGTTAGGTGCTTTGATAATAGATTTTCTAAATTCTTTATTTCTTTTTCTTCAATTGAATGTGATTTTCAAATAATATTAATTTTTATTGTACACATGTCAGATATATTTGTGTCAACAACAGTTTCTGCATTAATTCCTAAACCAAACAATATATTTTCTTTTCGGTGTTATTTTCTACTCTGTTGGGTTCTTTATCAGTCTCTGATATTAATCCTTAATGTTGTGTTCTTAACGGGGATGCATTCAATACGATGTTCATAGTCTTTCCTTTGACCGACTAGGGAATAACCCACGATCTATCTTGCAGCAACATTGTTTGACATTAAACAGTAGTGTGATATATATATATTTATAATAAAGATCACAATTAGTAGAAATGGAGGCCCTTATATGTCAACGTTCTTAGAGATTAAAATGTAACACATGTCGATATATGGTAAAACCAGGTGGAGGATTACAAGTTCATGTTGACTCGTCTCTTAGTATGTAACACATCATATTTATACACAGTCAAACCTGTATTTAAAGGGCATTCAATGGAACCTGAAGATGTGCCCTTTATGAGCAGTTGCCCTCTGTATTCAAGTTAACATTGCATGTCAATATTTTTGAAAATGAAACTCTAACCTTAACTCTCAATTAGTTATTATATAGATACAACATGCTTCGATTCGATTAAATAACATTATATACACTATATTACGTGTGTTCCGTATGGATATACTACCATGTGTATCATTTAAAAAAGCATGGCAAATTTAATATTTTGCATGAGAAAAGTTCAAAGGAATGTAACTGTAAGGTATACAGAAAAGTAGCCCCAACAACAAAATGGCGCGAAATAAAGCGAGAGCGGTAATAAAAACGATATTCCAACGAGGTTGCCACTGTAGTTAATACACAGTTATTTAAAAAAAAATACAACAACAACAAAAACAACAAGTGATAGCAATGCTAAATTGGAATATAAAAGCGATGTATGTATAAATATAAGGTTTATTTTTACTCGGGACTAAACCCGGATTCACAGTTTCATACTAATAAACATAAAAAAATATATAATATTTAAGGACATTATTATTACCATCTTTGAGGTTTAACGTCCGATGCATAATATATATATTCAATTGCAACACGCACAAGTGTTCCATAGCAAGACGACAGGAAAGGAGTATAAGATCTTTTGCAATGTCAATTGTAAAACACCTAATGTGGTTTACCTCCTTGACTGTCACGTCTGCGGGTCGCAATGCGTAGGAGAAAGTGTGCAACCATTCAACAAAAGAATGAATGGACACAGAAGTGACCTTAAAAAAAAGACGTTCTTGCCCGTGAGTCAACACTTTGTGCCGCTGGGGCACTCATTGGATGACTTTGTCAGATCCAAAATTTATATCATTGACCACAATCCAAGTTGGGAAGAGAATCAAAGACATAAAAGAGAGAGTTTTTGGATCCGCGAGTTACAAACATGACATTCGGAGGGCATAAACAAAAATGCATAAATCTTTTGTTTTTTAACTTTTTAACCAGTAGCTAGTTGGTAAATTTCATCATTACATTTTTTCATTCTTTTCATATTGTTTTTAAATTAGTGTACATATATATTTGAATAATATGAAGCATAAAGTTCAAGAATATGATTTACGTCACGATAACTGGTGGTCACGTGACAGATTGGTTGCGAAATGTAGTTTGAAATCGGTATCTCCTACATTCTATGACAAACGCGATGACTTCACTTTCCATTAGTCAACTTTCCTTTCAGTAGTAGCAATATTCCAGCATTACCAGGTACGGAGCTTACATTTCACAACTCGTACATTATTCTAGAGCTGGTGTCCAGTACATTGATTTTCTGGACAGAACTCAGACGCTAACGCAAAAGCTAATCAAACAAGGTTACGTTGCTCCTAGGTTGAAGTCACCTCTACCATAATTCTACGGTCGTCATCACAATCTGGTTGACCGTTGGGAAATATCCACATCTCAACTGACTATGGATTTTTTACATTTTACGTAGATGTTTTTTTACCATGCTTGACTGTATTCATGATTAACATGGCAGGTGTCTTATAATACGAAACAGCAACTGCCTGCCTTTCGCGAGCACCTGAGTTCACCCCCGTTTTTTTGTTTTTGTTTTGTGGTATCCGTGTTGCTTATCTTTTAATTTTTTTGTGTTGTCCTATTATGTGTCTTTACCCTCTCAGTTCAGTGTCGTGAAGTACGTTATTATTTTCGTATTAAAACGGTGTTCGGTTCGTCTTTACCTCTAGTTGTTTGTAGGAGGGTCCATGTCTTATTTGCATTATATGTGTTTGCTTGTGCATAGTGGTGTCCAACACATATTGTGTTATGTTTTTCTTTTGTTTGTTCTCGTCTATGTTGCCAGTTTCTCTGGATTGTCCATTTTTTGATTGCCCCTTCGGCATTCTCTAGTGTTTAATTATTCTTTTCTGTCCACATTGGGAAGCTTTCTGGGAAGATCGTAATCTTTGTGTTACTGTTTTATGCTTAAATATTTCCGCTAGGCAATACAATATTTTCAGCAGCTTCTGTTTTATATAATTTGTGTATGATTGGTTGGCTTGATGGTGTTTAACGCCACTTTCAACAATATTTCAGTTATATCGTGGCGGTCAGTTTTATTGGTGGAGGAAACCGGAGGACCGGGAGAAAACCACAGACCTGCCGCAAGTCACTGATAAACGTTATCACCTAATGTTATATCGAATATTCCTAACCCTGATCGAAATTCGAACTCACAACATCAGTGGTGATAGGCACTGATTGCCTATGCATAGTTGTAAATCCAACTACCATACGTTCACGGCCACGACGGGCCCTGATTTATGTATGGATACTTGACACAAATCTGTTAGGTGCTTTGATAATAGATTTTCTAAATTCTTTATTTCTTTTTCTTCAATTGAATGTGATTTTCAAATAATATTAATTTTTATTTTACACATGTCAGATATATTTGTGTCAACAACAGTTTCTGCATTAATTCCTAAACCAAACAATATATTTTCTTTTCAGTGTTATTTTCTACTCTGTTGGGTTCTTTATCAGTCTCTGATATTAATCCTTAATGTTGTGTTCTTAACGGGGATGCATTCAATACGATGTTCATAGTCTTTCCTTTGACCGACTAGGGAATAACCCACGATCTATCTTGCAGCAACATTGTTTGACATTAAACAGTAGTGTGATATATATATATTTATAATAAAGATCACAATTAGTAGAAATGGAGGCCCTTATATGTCAACGTTCTTAGAGATTAAAATGTAACACATGTCGATATATGGTAAAACCAGGTGGAGGATTACAAGTTCATGTTGACTCGTCTCTTAGTATGTAACACATCATATTTATACACAGTCAAACCTGTATTTAAAGGGCATTCAATGGAACCTGAAGATGTGCCCTTTATGAGCAGTTGCCCTCTGTATTCAAGTTAACATTGCATGTCAATATTTTTGAAAATGAAACTCTAACCTTAACTCTCAATTAGTTATTATATAGATACAACATGCTTCGATTCGATTAAATAACATTATATACACTATATTACGTGTGTTCCGTATGGATATACTACCATGTGTATCATTTAAAAAAGCATGGCAAATTTAATATTTTGCATGAGAAAAGTTCAAAGGAACGTAACTGTAAGTTATACAGAAAAGTAGCCCCAACAACAAAATGGCGCGAAATAAAGCGAGAGCGGTAATAAAAACGATATTCCAACGAGGTTGCCACTGTAGTTAATACACAGTTATTTAAAAAAAAATACAACAACAACAAAAACAACAAGTGATAGCAATGCTAAATTGGAATATAAAAGCGATGTATGTATAAATATAAGGTTTATTTTTACTCGGGACTAAACCCGGATTCACAGTTTCATACTAATAAACATAAAAAAATATATAATATTTAAGGACATTATTATTACCATCTTTGAGGTTTAACGTCCGATGCATAATATATATATTCAATTGCAACACGCACAAGTGTTCCATAGCAGGACGACAGGAAAGGAGTATAAGATCTTTTGCAATGTCAATTGTAAAACACCTAATGTGGTTTACCTCCTTGACTGTCACGTCTGCGGGTCGCAATGCGTAGGAGAAAGTGTGCAACCATTCAACAAAAGAATGAATGGACACAGAAGTGACCTTAAAAAAAAGACGCTCTTGCCCGTGAGTCAACACTTTGTGCCGCTGGGGCACTCATTGGATGACTTTGTCAGATCCAAAATTTATATCATTGACCACAATCCAAGTTGGGAAGAGAATCAAAGACATAAAAGAGAGAGTTTTTGGATCCGCGAGTTACAAACATGACATTCGGAGGGCATAAACAAAAATGCATAAATCTTTTGTTTTTTAACTTTTTAACCAGTAGCTAGTTGGTAAATTTCATCATTACATTTTTTCATTCTTTTCATATTGTTTTTAAATTAGTGTACATATATATTTGAATAATATGAAGCATAAAGTTCAAGAATATGATTTACGTCACGATAACTGGTGGTCACGTGACAGATTGGTTGCGAAATGTAGTTTGAAATCGGTATCTCCTACATTCTATGACAAACGCGATGACTTCACTTTCCATTAGTCAACTTTCCTTTCAGTAGTAGCAATATTCCAGCATTACCAGGTACGGAGCTTACATTTCACAACTCGTACATTATTCTAGAGCTGGTGTCCAGTACATTGATTTTCTGGACAGAACTCAGACGCTAACGCAAAAGCTAATCAAACAAGGTTACGTTGCTCCTAGGTTGAAGTCACCTCTACCATAATTCTACGGTCGTCATCACAATCTGGTTGACCGTTGGGAAATATCCACATCTCAACTGACTATGGATTTTTTACATTTTACGTAGATGTTTTTTTACCATGCTTGACTGTATTCATGATTAACATGGCAGGTGTCTTATAATACGAAACAGCAACTGCCTGCCTTTCGCGAGCACCTGAGTTCACCCCCGTTTTTTTGTTTTTGTTTTGTGGTATCCGTGTTGCTTATCTTTTAATTTTTTTGTGTTGTCCTATTATGTGTCTTTACCCTCTCAGTTCAGTGTCGTGAAGTACGTTATTATTTTCGCATTAAAACGGTGTTCGGTTCGTCTTTACCTCTAGTTGTTTGTAGGAGGGTCCATGTCTTATTTGCATTATATGTGTTTGCTTGTGCATAGTGGTGTCCAACACATATTGTGTTATGTTTTTCTTTTGTTTGTTCTCGTCTATGTTGCCAGTTTCTCTGGATTGTCCATTTTTTGATTGCCCCTTCGGCATTCTCTAGTGTTTAATTATTCTTTTCTGTCCACATTGGGAAGCTTTCTGGGAAGATCGTAATCTTTGTGTTACTGTTTTATGCTTAAATATTTCCGCTAGGCAATACAATATTTTCAGCAGCTTCTGTTTTATATAATTTGTGTATGATTGGTTGGCTTGATGGTGTTTAACGCCACTTTCAACAATATTTCAGTTATATCGTGGCGGTCAGTTTTATTGGTGGAGGAAACCGGAGGACCGGGAGGAAACCACCGACCTGCCGCAAGTCACTGATAAACGTTATCACCTAATGTTATATCGAATACACCTAACCCTGATCGAAATTCGAACTCACAACATCAGTGGTGATAGGCACTGATTGCCTATGCATAGTTGTAAATCCAACTACCATACGTTCACGGCCACGACGGGCCCTGATTTATGTATGGATACTTGACACAAATCTGTTAGGTGCTTTGATAATAGATTTTCTAAATTCTTTATTTCTTTTTCTTCAATTGAATGTGATTTTCAAATAATATTAATTTTTATTGTACACATGCCAGATATATTTGTGTCAACAACAGTTTCTGCATTAATTCCTAAACCAAACAATATATTTTCTTTTCGGTGTTATTTTCTACTCTGTTGGGTTCTTTATCAGTCTCTGATATTAATCCTTAATGTTGTGTTCTTAACGGGGATGCATTCAATACGATGTTCATAGTCTTTCCTTTGACCGACTAGGGAATAACCCACGATCTATCTTGCAGCAACATTGTTTGACATTAAACAGTAGTGTGATATATATATATTTATAATAAAGATCACAATTAGTAGAAATGGAGGCCCTTATATGTCAACGTTCTTAGAGATTAAAATGTAACACATGTCGATATATGGTAAAACCAGGTGGAGGATTACAAGTTCATGTTGACTCGTCTCTTAGTATGTAACACATCATATTTATACACAGTCAAACCTGTATTTAAAGGGCATTCAATGGAACCTGAAGATGTGCCCTTTATGAGCAGTTGCCCTCTGTATTCAAGTTAACATTGCATGTCAATATTTTTGAAAATGAAACTCTAACCTTAACTCTCAATTAGTTATTATATAGATACAACATGCTTCGATTCGATTAAATAACATTATATACACTATATTACGTGTGTTCCGTATGGATATACTACCATGTGTATCATTTAAAAAAGCATGGCAAATTTAATATTTTGCATGAGAAAAGTTCAAAGGAACGTAACTGTAAGTTATACAGAAAAGTAGCCCCAACAACAAAATGGCGCGAAATAAAGCGAGAGCGGTAATAAAAACGATATTCCAACGAGGTTGCCACTGTAGTTAATACACAGTTATTTAAAAAAAAATACAACAACAACAAAAACAACAAGTGATAGCAATGCTAAATTGGAATATAAAAGCGATGTATGTATAAATATAAGGTTTATTTTTACTCGGGACTAAACCCGGATTCACAGTTTCATACTAATAAACATAAAAAAATATATAATATTTAAGGACATTATTATTACCATCTTTGAGGTTTAACGTCCGATGCATAATATATATATTCAATTGCAACACGCACAAGTGTTCCATAGCAAGACGACAGGAAAGGAGTATAAGATCTTTTGCAATGTCAATTGTAAAACACCTAATGTGGTTTACCTCCTTGACTGTCACGTCTGCGGGTCGCAATGCGTAGGAGAAAGTGTGCAACCATTCAACAAAAGAATGAATGGACACAGAAGTGACCTTAAAAAAAAGACGCTCTTGCCCGTGAGTCAACACTTTGTGCCGCTGGGGCACTCATTGGATGACTTTGTCAGATCCAAAATTTATATCATTGACCACAATCCAAGTTGGGAAGAGAATCAAAGACATAAAAGAGAGAGTTTTTGGATCCGCGAGTTACAAACATGACATTCGGAGGGCATAAACAAAAATGCATAAATCTTTTGTTTTTTAACTTTTTAACCAGTAGCTAGTTGGTAAATTTCATCATTACATTTTTTCATTCTTTTCATATTGTTTTTAAATTAGTGTACATATATATTTGAATAATATGAAGCATAAAGTTCAAGAATATGATTTACGTCACGATAACTGGTGGTCACGTGACAGATTGGTTGCGAAATGTAGTTTGAAATCGGTATCTCCTATATTCTATGACACACGCGATGACTTCACTTTCCATTAGTCAACTTTCCTTTCAGTAGTAGCAATATTCCAGCATTACCAGGTACGGAGCTTACATTTCACAACTCGTACATTATTCTAGAGCTGGTGTCCAGTACATTGATTTTCTGGACAGAACTCAGACGCTAACGCAAAAGCTAATCAAACAAGGTTACGTTGCTCCTAGGTTGAAGTCACCTCTACCATAATTCTACGGTCGTCATCACAATCTGGTTGACCGTTGGGAAATATCCACATCTCAACTGACTATGGATTTTTTACATTTTACGTAGATGTTTTTTTACCATGCTTGACTGTATTCATGATTAACATGGCAGGTGTCTTATAATACGAAACAGCAACTGCCTGCCTTTCGCGAGCACCTGAGTTCACCCCCGTTTTTTTGTTTTTGTTTTGTGGTATCCGTGTTGCTTATCTTTTAATTTTTTTGTGTTCTCCTATTATGTGTCTTTACCCTCTCACTTCAGTGTCGTGAAGTACGTTATTATTTTCGCATTAAAACGGTGTTCGGTTCGTCTTTACCTCTAGTTGTTTGTAGGAGGGTCCATGTCTTATTTGCATTATATGTGTTTGCTTGTGCATAGTGGTGTCCAACACATATTGTGTTATGTTTTTCTTTTGTTTGTTCTCGTCTATGTTGCCAGTTTCTCTGGATTGTCCATTTTTTGATTGCCCCTTCGGCATTCTCTAGTGTTTAATTATTCTTTTCTGTCCACATTGGGAAGCTTTCTGGGAAGATCGTAATCTTTGTGTTACTGTTTTATGCTTAAATATTTCCGCTAGGCAATACAATATTTTCAGCAGCTTCTGTTTTATATAATTTGTGTATGATTGGTTGGCTTGATGGTGTTTAACGCCACTTTCAACAATATTTCAGTTATATCGTGGCGGTCAGTTTTATTGGTGGAGGAAACCGGAGGACCGGGAGAAAACCACCGACCTGCCGCAAGTCACTGATAAACGTTATCACCTAATGTTATATCGAATACACCTAACCCTGATCGAAATTCGAACTCACAACATCAGTGGTGATAGGCACTGATTGCCTATGCATAGTTGTAAATCCAACTACCATACGTTCACGGCCACGACGGGCCCTGATTTATGTATGGATACTTGACACAAATCTGTTAGGTGCTTTGATAATAGATTTTCTAAATTCTTTATTTCTTTTTCTTCAATTGAATGTGATTTTCAAATAATATTAATTTTTATTGTACACATGTGAGATATATTTGTGTCAACAACAGTTTCTGCATTAATTCCTAAACCAAACAATATATTTTCTTTTCGGTGTTATTTTCTACTCTGTTGGGTTCTTTATCAGTCTCTGATATTAATCCTTAATGTTGTGTTCTTAACGGGGATGCATTCAATACGATGTTCATAGTCTTTCCTTTGACCGACTAGGAAATAACCCACGATCTATCTTGCAGCAACTTTGTTTGACATTAAACAGTAGTGTGATATATATATATTTATAATAAAGATCACAATTAGTAGAAATGGAGGCCCTTATATGTCAACGTTCTTAGAGATTAAAATGTAACACATGTCGATATATGGTAAAACCAGGTGGAGGATTACAAGTTCATGTTGACTCGTCTCTTAGTATGTAACACATCATATTTATACACAGTCAAACCTGTATTTAAAGGGCATTCAATGGAACCTGAAGATGTGCCCTTTATGAGCAGTTGCCCTCTGTATTCAAGTTAACATTGCATGTCAATATTTTTGAAAATGAAACTCTAACCTTAACTCTCAATTAGTTATTATATAGATACAACATGCTTCGATTCGATTAAATAACATTATATACACTATATTACGTGTGTTCCGTATGGATATACTACCATGTGTATCATTTAAAAAAGCATGGCAAATTTAATATTTTGCATGAGAAAAGTTCAAAGGAACGTAACTGTAAGGTATACAGAAAAGTAGCCCCAACAACAAAATGGCGCGAAATAAAGCGAGAACGGTAATAAAAACGATATTCCAACGAGGTTGCCACTGTAGTTAATACACAGTTATTTAAAAAAAAATACAACAACAACAAAAACAACAAGTGATAGCAATGCTAAATTGGAATATAAAAGCGATGTATATATAAATATAAGGTTTATTTTTACTCGGGACTAAACCCGGATTCACAGTTTCATATTAATAAACATAAAAAAATATATAATATTTAAGGACATTATTATTACCATCTTTGAGGTTTAACGTCCGATGCATAATATATATATTCAATTGCAACACGCACAAGTGTTCCATAGCAAGACGACAGGAAAGGAGTATAAGATCTTTTGCAATGTCAATTGTAAAACACCTAATGTGGTTTACCTCCTTGACTGTCACGTCTGCGGGTCGCAATGCGTAGGAGAAAGTGTGCAACCATTCAACAAAAGAATGAATGGACACAGAAGTGACCTTAAAAAAAAGACGCTCTTGCCCGTGAGTCAACACTTTGTGCCGCTGGGGCACTCATTGGATGACTTTGTCAGATCCAAAATTTATATCATTGACCACAATCCAAGTTGGGAAGAGAATCAAAGACATAAAAGAGAGAGTTTTTGGATCCGCGAGTTACAAACATGACATTCGGAGGGCATAAACAAAAATGCATAAATCTTTTGTTTTTTAACTTTTTAACCAGTAGCTAGTTGGTAAATTTCATCATTACATTTTTTCATTCTTTTCATATTGTTTTTAAATTAGTGTACATATATATTTGAATAATATGAAGCATAAAGTTCAAGAATATGATTTACGTCACGATAACTGGTGGTCACGTGACAGATTGGTTGCGAAATGTAGTTTGAAATCGGTATCTCCTACATTCTATGACAAACGCGATGACTTCACTTTCCATTAGTCAACTTTCCTTTCAGTAGTAGCAATATTCCAGCATTACCAGGTACGGAGCTTACATTTCACAACTCGTACATTATTCTAGAGCTGGTGTCCAGTACATTGATTTTCTGGACAGAACTCAGACGCTAACGCAAAAGCTAATCAAACAAGGTTACGTTGCTCCTAGGTTGAAGTCACCTCTACCATAATTCTACGGTCGTCATCACAATCTGGTTGACCGTTGGGAAATATCCACATCTCAACTGACTATGGATTTTTTACATTTTACGTAGATGTTTTTTTACCATGCTTGACTGTATTCATGATTAACATGGCAGGTGTCTTATAATACGAAACAGCAACTGCCTGCCTTTCGCGAGCACCTGAGTTCACCCCCGTTTTTTTGTTTTTGTTTTGTGGTATCCGTGTTGCTTATCTTTTAATTTTTTTGTGTTGTCCTATTATGTGTCTTTACCCTCTCAGTTCAGTGTCGTGAAGTACGTTATTATTTTCGCATTAAAACGGTGTTCGGTTCGTCTTTACCTCTAGTTGTTTGTAGGAGGGTCCATGTCTTATTTTCATTATATGTGTTTGCTTGTGCATAGTGGTGTCCAACACATATTGTGTTATGTTTTTCTTTTGTTTGTTCTCGTCTATGTTGCCAGTTTCTCTGGATTGTCCATTTTTTGATTGCCCCTTCGGCATTCTCTAGTGTTTAATTATTCTTTTCTGTCCACATTGGGAAGCTTTCTGGGAAGATCGTAATCTTTGTGTTACTGTTTTATGCTTAAATATTTCCGCTAGGCAATACAATATTTTCAGCAGCTTCTGTTTTATATAATTTGTGTATGATTGGTTGGCTTGATGGTGTTTAACGCCACTTTCAACAATATTTCAGTTATATCGTGGCGGTCAGTTTTATTGGTGGAGGAAACCGGAGGACCGGGAGAAAACCACCGACCTGCCGCAAGTCACTGATAAACGTTATCACCTAATGTTATATCGAATACACCTAACCCTGATCGAAATTCGAACTCACAACATCAATGGTGATAGGCACTGATTGCCTATGCATAGTTGTAAATCCAACTACCATACGTTCACGGCCACGACGGGCCCTGATTTATGTATGGATACTTGACACAAATCTGTTAGGTGCTTTGATAATAGATTTTCTAAATTCTTTATTTCTTTTTCTTCAATTGAATGTGATTTTCAAATAATATTAATTTTTATTGTACACATGTCAGATATATTTGTGTCAACAACAGTTTCTGCATTAATTCCTAAACCAAACAATATATTTTCTTTTCGGTGTTATTTTCTACTCTGTTGGGTTCTTTATCAGTCTCTGATATTAATCCTTAATGTTGTGTTCTTAACGGGGATGCATTCAATACGATGTTCATAGTCTTTCCTTTGACCGACTAGGGAATAACCCACGATCTATCTTGCAGCAACATTGTTTGACATTAAACAGTAGTGTGATATATATATATTTATAATAAAGATCACAATTAGTAGAAATGGAGGCCCTTATATGTCAACGTTCTTAGAGATTAAAATGTAACACATGTCGATATATGGTAAAACCAGGTGGAGGATTACAAGTTCATGTTGACTCGTCTCTTAGTATGTAACACATCATATTTATACACAGTCAAACCTGTATTTAAAGGGCATTCAATGGAACCTGAAGATGTGCCCTTTATGAGCAGTTGCCCTCTGTATTCAAGTTAACATTGCATGTCAATATTTTTGAAAATGAAACTCTAACCTTAACTCTCAATTAGTTATTATATAGATACAACATGCTTCGATTCGATTAAATAACATTATATACACTATATTACGTGTGTTCCGTATGGATATACTACCATGTGTATCATTTAAAAAAGCATGGCAAATTTAATATTTTGCATGAGAAAAGTTCAAAGGAACGTAACTGTAAGGTATACAGAAAAGTAGCCCCAACAACAAAATGGCGCGAAATAAAGCGAGAGCGGTAATAAAAACGATATTCCAACGAGGTTGCCACTGTAGTTAATACACAGTTATTTAAAAAAAGATACAACAACAACAAAAACAACAAGTGATAGCAATGCTAAATTGGAATATAAAAGCGATGTATGTATAAATATAAGGTTTATTTTTACTGGGGACTAAACCCGGATTCACAGTTTCATACTAATAAACATAAAAAAATATATAATATTTAAGGACATTATTATTACCATCTTTGAGGTTTAACGTCCGATGCATAATATATATATTCAATTGCAACACGCAAAAGTGTTCCATAGCAAGACGACAGGAAAGGAGTATAAGATCTTTTGCAATGTCAATTGTAAAACACCTAATGTGGTTTACCTCCTTGACTGTCACGTCTGCGGGTCGCAATGCGTAGGAGAAAGTGTGCAACCATTCAACAAAAGAATGAATGGACACAGAAGTGACCTTAAAAAAAAGACGCTCTTGCCCGTGAGTCAACACTTTGTGCCGCTGGGGCACTCATTGGATGACTTTGTCAGATCCAAAATTTATATCATTGACCACAATCCAAGTTGGGAAGAGAATCAAAGACATAAAAGAGAGAGTTTTTGGATCCGCGAGTTACAAACATGACATTCGGAGGGCATAAACAAAAATGCATAAATCTTTTGTTTTTTAACTTTTTAACCAGTAGCTAGTTGGTAAATTTCATCATTACATTTTTTCATTCTTTTCATATTGTTTTTAAATTAGTGTACATATATATTTGAATAATATGAAGCATAAAGTTCAAGAATATGATTTACGTCACGATAACTGGTGGTCACGTGACAATTTTTCAAATCAGATTACAGACGCCGATGAAGGTTGTCGGTCAAGCGAAATATCCGGCAACTTGATTATAATTATAGTCCCTTCGTAGACTTATAATTATTTTTGTTATATTTTAGCTTTTTTTGTGCTGTTGTTCTACATTCTAGACGTTTATATATATATATATTTATATTTGTCAATATATTTTTTGTAACATCTTTATCGGTATCGTTGCACAATCTTCTAGATTTCAATAATTTATTTTGTTTGTGCTGCATCGTCATGTCTCGACGATCCGTTTTATGTATATATATATATATATACGTCTTGTGATCTTCTTCTGGAATGAATTCGGTTATCGCCCTACAGTTACGAGTCAATGTTATTTATTGTGCGTCACGTTCCAACAGCCTTCCACAATGGTCTTTACAAGATGGTATCGAATGAGGTCAGAAAATGATGCATCGAACAACAGACGCTAATTCTCTATAGGGAGAGACACTCCCGCTTTCCATTTTTCAGCCCATGTAAATTTGTGCTTGGCAAAACGTCATTGTCATTTGGCTATCATGTTTAGGCCCTTTGGCTTACTTGCTCTCAAAGACTTTTAAGTTATTTAACTGTTTAATCTTTTGAGTATGAGCGTACCAGATAAAGGAATTCCATAAACTCGTCGTGCGCACTAAATTCGATATCTATGTTTTTAATACTTTGAAGTTCATGTACCAGCCTAGGCAAGTGTGTGGTCATGTACACGTGTGGTATCGTTATCGATTTGTTTCTGTTTGTACGACAGAACTGATAGATGTGTGTGCCTGGCCCAAACCAGGACGTGAATTTCCAACATCATATGTCATTGTTCTCCCGTATATTAAAGTTCAGTAAATAAAAGTGAAAGGTAATTGTTCGGTTGGTTGATATTGATAGAATGTCAATAATAAAGTGTAAAATAACATCATCATTAATTTCAAAAATTGGTAGAACAAATATAAAGGTTAAGTAGTATTGAAAATGCATTGTCATTGAGCATCACAACGTCAGCACATTTACATAGGTGATACGTGGGTTGAACAATACTATAAAACTCATGCAGATGCATGTCGATGGAATACCCTAATAAATTACCATGTTTATAGTGTTACCGCTGGTACAATTCTTCCATGTAGAGGATTTATCTAGAGAAGTAGTCGTATCTAGTGTCGTCAACACGCTGAGGGAAAATATAAAACTCGTGAGGAAAATATCACAAGCCTTATGTCCACCTTTTAAATCATCAACACTGATTCCGAAACAAAGCAAGAAATAGTTGCAGTGAATATTACCGCGATGTCAAAACATTTGTACATTTAATATATATATTTATTTGAAGAGATATTTTACAAAGACGTGCAACATTTACCACATATACGGCTTTATCTTTAGCTGTGCTTGTTAACGGAAGATCACAGTGACCTTTATATCATACCGTAATTCGTTAACACCTGTTGAACATTGTGAGGAAAATTTAACAAGCTTTTACGTCCTCCTTTCAAATCATCAACAGTGATTTCTACAAATACCAAGAAATAGCTACAATGAATATTTCCGCGATGTGAATCCAATTGTGCATGTAAAATACTCCTGGAGTGATATTTTACAACAAACATCGTTGCATTAGCCTTACATACGAGGATGAAGTTTAACAGGAGCCCAAGACCACCAATAATGGATTCCTGAACATTTTCAGACAGTAGCACAAGTGGGTATTTTAATTGTTAATGCGCCATGTGTAAAGTGAGTTGCGATATCCACGAAAAGACTAGAACAGCTTAATATCACAGAATAAGTAAAAGAATGTAAGAAGACCGTATATTCTGACTACAATCTGTATTCATGTAGATTGGCAGAAGAGGAGAGCAAGCATTTATTAATTCCATGTAATGTGAATATTCTGTAGTTGTAAAATATAACTACACATGTATTAAGTTCGTCTGCAAATGTTGTTAATGAGAATGATGAAACAAAATCATATCAAGTTAGTAATTATACTGTTTTTAAATGATGAGGTACAAACAAACTTATATTTGTATATTAGAAATAACGATATGCACATCTCTCCATACATTGGTGGTCATCGTATGGTATTGCATTCCTTTCAAAATGTGTATTCTTTATAATTTTATATGTGATGTAAATATGATGCATAAGATATTCATGTGCCGCGTAAATATATATACAGATTTTCAAATTTAAGGAAACTGCAATGGAAGTTAGTATCCCCTGTACTGGGACACCTGTCTTACCAACAAAATAGAACATACAACAATATGTATATTGTTGCGGAGAAAGCTGAACATATATAATAACTGTGTTTGAATAAAAGAACATCATCATATTTAACTTTTCTGGGTATAAAAGAAGGCCAACACAGATTAATTTCAGAAAAAAGACGGAAGAATTCCATTCCTCCTTTTTTGTGATAATGACCAATATATAAACAATGTTTTTTCGTTCCTACTTAAAACATATCACAGGTAAGACACTATGTTACAATTATTGTATTTATTATTATTTTTTTTAATGTATTACCTTTTGTTATTTCTTTAAATCTTCGAATTCTTCGGTTTTGATAATGAAAAAAAATCCTGAGTATTTTTGTCTTATAAATATCTCAGATAGTGAAATGAATGTAGATTTTAATTTCCTGGATTGTTCTAGATTGGTTGCGAAATTTAGTTTGCTATCAGTATCTCCTACCTTCTACGACAAACGCGATGACTTCACTTTTCCATTAATCAACTTTCCTTTCATTAGTAGCAATATTCCAGCATTACCAGGTATGGAGTTTACATTTCAGAACTCGCACATTATTCTAGAGCTGGTGTCCAGTACAGTGATTTTCTGGACAGAACTCAGACACAAACGCAAAAGCTACTCAAACAAGCTACGTTGCTCCTAGGTTGAAGGCATCCCTACAATAATTCTACGGTCGTCACCACAATCTGGTTGACCGCTACGAAATATCCACATCTCAACTGACTATGGATCTTTTACATTTTACGTAGAAGTTTTTCTACTGGACTTGACTGTATTCATGAGTAACATGGCAGGTGTCTTATAAGAAACAGCAACTGCCTGCCCTTCGTGAGCACCTGAGTGGACTCCAGGTTTTATGTTGTTGTTTTTTTTTGTGGTGTACGTGTTGCTCATCTTTTCAGTGTTTTGTGTTGTCCTATTATGTGTCCTTACCCTCTCAGTTCAGTGTCGTGAAGTCCGTTATGATTTCCGCATTAAAACGGTGTTCGGTTCGTCTTTACCTCTAGTTGTTTGTAGGAGGGTCCATGTCTTATTTGAGTTATTTGTGTTTGCTTGTGTATAGTGGTGTCCAATACATATTGTGTTATGTTTTTGTTTTGTTTGTTCTCGTCTTGTGTACCTAATGCTGACAGTTTCACTGGATTGTCCATTTTGTATTGCCCCTTCGGTATTCTCTAACCTTTAACTATTCTTTTCTGTCGACATTGAGAAGATTTCGGGGTACATCGTAATCTCTGGTTTACTGTTTTAGCACTACCTATGTCTAGTATAACTGTATAATAGTCGTTTTATAAAAGAAAGTAGGTAAATTAGGTAGTGTGCAATGGCAGGGGAAGATATAATAAGGAACACTGGTCAACTGTGAATCAAAATATAATAGATGAAGGTTATTACAGAAGCGCTTCTTGTGCACCAAATTAGATATCTATCATTTTATTTCCATAAGATGTTGATATCTTCCTAGACACGCTAAGAAAGATATTATCACCCGATTCTTCAAAGATCTTGGAATGAAATAGTTTAATACTCAAAAGACGGCGACTTAGTTAAAAGGCCTAATACAAGCTAAAATTTCGTGAATAGCGTATAAAGTATAAAAACCATACTAAGCAAAGATTGGTATATTACTATGAAGATATTTCATCAGACTTTTCTCATAATGTCTTTCTACAGGAGATTCAATTATACTCAGAGGGAATCTTTGGGCCTATCGATCTATTTTAATCCTCTCTCCCACTTCTAATTGAAGTGCTTGTGTCCAGTGAGTGGTTATGTATTTGTGTGTTAGAGGTATCGATTTTCTCTCTTTTCATGATTTATTTATTAAATTTTTGAATTGTTTCGACAGTGTGCAAATGTTTGTTTTTCATTTAATCACTAAGCCCGTTATTGGAATTTACATTTTACAGCTCATATGGTATTTTCCCTATCGTGCCCAAAAGTAAAAGCTACCCGGACGAGATTACAATGTTCTTAAAGGCATACAAGCTGTCAGAATTTATTTTTTTTGCTTATATTAAAAGTTGCCAATATTCGATATTTCATACTAAGAAAATGTTCTGAACAAGAAGCCGGGTTTAAAAAATATGCTATAATGTCGTAATTAGTAAAAAAAAAAAGAATTCGAATTAAAATAAAAATTACGGGAAATAGAACGTTACAAAAACAATACAATGACGTAACGTTCTATTTTCCGTTATTTGTATTTTATTTACTTTGTGACGTTATACAAAAATGTAGCGTTCTATTTCCCCTAATTTTTATTTTATTTACTTTGTGACGTTATCCATTATGACAAATTCAAATGTACCATAACATAATAAAGTTCCGCTGAAGAAGGCCGGGTTGTACGGCCGAAAGCTGTGGATAAATTTTTAGAGATTTTGTTTATTTACCTCGATATGAGATACTTTAAGGTAAACGTCTAAAATGTAGCACAACAAAGAAAAAGTTAAATATAACAAACATAACTATAAGTCTACAAAAAGACTATAATTATAATCAAGTTGACGGATAGTTCGCTTGACCGACAAGCTTCATCAGCATCTGTAATCTGATTTGAAAAATTGTCACGTGCGTGACCACCAGTTATCGTGACGTAAATCATAATCTTTTTATAATTTATATTATTCAAATATATATGTACACTAATTTATTAACCATATGACAATAATAAGAAAATGTAAGGATGAAATTGACATACAATGTTAACTTGAATACAAAGGGCAACTGCTCATAAAGGGCACATTTGCAGGTTCCATTGAATGCCCTTTATATACAGGTTTGACTGTGTATATAAGATGTGTTACATACTAAGAGACGAGTCAACATGAACTTGTATTCCTCCACCTGGTTTTGCCATATATCGACATGTGTTACATTTTAATCTCTAAGAACGTTGACATATAAGGGCCTCCATTTCTACTAATTGTGATCTTTGTTATATATATATCACACTACTGTTTAATGTTATTTACACTTTATTATTGACATTCTACCAATATTAACCAAACGAACAACACCTCTCACATTTATGTATCGAAATTTAATATATGGGAGAACAATGACATATGATGTTAGAAATTCACGTCCTGTCTTCTGACAGGCACACACATCTATCAGTTTTGTCGTATAAACAGAGACACATCGATAACGATAACACACATGTAAATGACCACACACTTGTCTGGACTGGTACATGAACTTCAAAGTAATAAAAGCATAGATATCAAATTTAGTGCGCACGGCGCGTTTCTGGAATTCCTTTATCACGTTCGCTCATACTCAAAAGATTAAAAAGTTAAATAACTTAAAAGTTTTTGAGAGCAAGTAAGCCAAAGGGCCTAAACATGATAGCCAAATGACAATGACGTTTTGCCAAGCACAAATTTACATGTGCGGAAAAATGAAAAGCAGAGTGTCTCTCCCTATAGAGAATTAGCGTTCGTTGTTCAATGCATCATTGTCGTACCTCAATGGATGCATTCTTAAAAAAAACATTTTGGAAGGCTGTTGAGACGTGACGCACAATAAATAACATTGACTCGTAACTGTAGGGCGATAACCGAATTCAATCCAGAAGCAGATCATTAGACGTATATATATATATATGTAGTCTAAGGGAATCTACCAACCAGAGAACTTAATGAGTAACGGATCGTCGATACATGACGATGCAGCACACACAAAATAAATTATTGAAGTCTAGAAGATTGTGCAACGATACCGATAAAGATGTTAGAAAAAATATGTTGACAAATATATATATATAAATATAAACGTCTAACATGTAGCACAATAACACCAAAAAAAGAAGTCAAAATAAAACAAAAATACCTATAAGTCTACAAAAAGACTATAATTATGATCAAGTTGACGTATATTTGGCTTGACCAACTAATTGAGAGTTAGAGTTAGAGTTTCATTATCAAAAATGTTGACATACAATGTTAACTTGAATACAAAGGGCAACTGCTCATAAAGGGCACATTTTCAGGTTCCATTGAATTATATACAGGTTTGACTGTATTTAAATAAGATTTGTTACATACTAAGAGACGAGTCAACATGAACTTGTAATCCCCCACCTGGTTTTACCATATATCGACATGTGTTACATTTTAATCTCTAAGAACGTTGACATATAAGGACCTCCATTTCTACTAATTGTGGTCTTTATTATATATATATAAAAATGTATCACACTACTGTTTAATGTCAAACAATGTTGCTGCAAGATATATCATGGGTTATTCCCTAGTCGGTCAGAGGAAAGACTATGAACACAGTTTTCCGGTTGTTGACTGATTTTGTCTGTTTATATACTTATGAATTTTGACTGCCTTTGTAAGATTGTTCGGAGTTCGGTAATTTTGTTATTACCCTTATTGAATACATCCCCGTTAAGAACACAGCATTAAGGATTAATATCAGAGACTAAAAAAGAACCCAACAGAGAAGAAAATAACACTGAAAGAAAATATATTGTTTGGTTTAGGAATTAATGCAGAAATTGTTGCTGACACAAATATATCTATCATGTGTACAATAAAAATTAACATTATTCAAAAATCACATTCAATTGAAGAAAAAGAAATAAAGAATTTAGAAAATCAATTATCAAAACAGCAAACAGATTTTTATGAAGTATCCATACATAAATGAGGGCGCGTCGTGGCCGTGAACGTATGGTAGTTGGATTTACAACTATACCTATGCAATCAGTGCCTATTACCACTGATGTTGTGAGCTCGAATCTCGATCAGGGTTAGGTGTATTCGATATAACATTAGGTGATAACGTTTATCAGTGACTTGCGGCAGGTCGGTGGTTTTCTCCCGGTCCTCCGGTTTTCTCCACCAATAAAACTGACCGCCACGATATAACTGAAATATTGTTGAAAGTGGGGTTAAACACCATCAAGCCAACCAACCATATACAAATTATATAAAACAGAAGCTGCTGAAGATATTGGATTGCTTAGCGAAAATATTTAAGCCTAAAACAGTAAGACAAAGATTACGCCCTTCCCAGAAAGCTTCCCAATGTGGACAGAAAAGAATAATTAAACACTAGAGAATGTCGAAGGAGCAATGAAAAATAGACAATCCAGAGAAATTGGCAACATAGACGAGAACAAACAAAAGAAAAACATAGCACCACTATGCACAAGCAAACACATATGATGCAAATAAGACATGGACCCTCCTACAAACAGCTAGAGGTAAAGACGAACCGAACACCGTTTTAATGTGGAAATCATAACGAACTTCACGACACTAAACTGAGAGGGTAAAGACACATAATAGGACAACACAAAAAACTGAAAAGATAAGCAACACGGATACCACAAAACAAAAACATAAAAACCGGGGTTGAACTCAGGTGCTCGCGAAAGGCAGGCAGTTGCTGTTTCTTATAAGACACCTGCCATGTTACTCATGAATACAGTCAAGCCCGGTAAAAAAACATCTACGTAAAATGTAAAAGATCCATAATCATTTGAGATGTGGATATTTGGTAACTGTCAACCAGATTGTGATGACGACCGTAGAATTATTGTAGAGGTGACTTCAACCTAGGAGCAACGTAACCTTGTTTGAGTAGCTTTTGCGTTAGCGTCTGAGTTCTGTCCAGAAAATCACTGTACGGGACATCAGCTCTAGAATAATGTAAGAGTTGTGAAATGTAAACTCCATACCTGGTAATGCTGGAATATTGCTACTAATGAAAGGAAAGTTGACTAATGGAAAGGTGTAGATTTCAAACTACATTTCGCAACCAAGCTAGGACAATCCAGGAAATTAAAATCTACATTCATTTTTTTATCTGAGATATTTATAAAACCATCTGTATATATATTTACGTAGAACATAAATATCCAGAGAGAAGAACTGTTTGATATTTTACATCATATTTAAATCGCATATAAAATTATAAAGAATACACATTTTGAAATAAGGAATGTAATACCATACTATCACCACCACTGTATGGAGAGATGTGCATATCGTTATTTCTAATATACATTTGTTTGTACCTTATCATTTTAAAACAGTATAATTACTAACTTGATATGATTTTGCTTCATCATTCTCATTAACAACATTAGCAGACGAACTTAATACATGTGTAGTTATATTTTACAACTACAGAATATTCACATGACATGGAAATAATAAATGCTTGCTCTCCTCTTCTGTAGATCTACATGAATACAGATTGTAGTCAGAATACACGGTCTTGTTACATTCTTTAACTTTTCCTGTGATATTAAGCTGTTCTAGGCTTTTCGTGGATATCGCAACTCACTTTGCACATGGTACATTCAAAATTAAAAGACCCAACTGTCTGAAAATGTTCAAGAACCCATGCCGAGTGATAAATGAATGGATTTAATCTAGCCATATTGTTGCGCATGTCCCAAACCAGTAGCTGGATTTCAAACGTCGCATGTCCTGTTCTTATTATGTGTTCAGCGAATCGGGTTGCGATGCGATTATTCGTAAGCACTTCCAGGTCCTTTCCCCATTCTTGACTTATCACTAGGTTTTTAACTAAATTAACAAGACGGGTGTCACTAGCGGAGCAAGAAATGCCTACCCTTCCGGAGCCCCTAAGTTCCCCCCGGTTTTTGGTGGGATCGTGTTACTCGATCTTTAGTTTTATCTGTATGTTTTGAATATCGTTGTTTGTCCTTTAATCTTTTTTCTTTTGTTCATTGTGCTGTCTCTCCTTCTATTTACCAATTATTATTACCCCTTTGGTATCTTCAAATTTTTCTCATATTGGTGGATTATTGAACACCGCTATTTAAGCATTATTTTCACAATAGGCTTACAGTCTGCAACAATTATTTTATTTAATCTGTTGTGTTACAAATAAAGATATATCAAAATTTAATTACCATAACAGGAGATAGAGTCAAGTATGTTGAAGAATTAAATTATCAATTAAATTCTGTGGTTCAACAAAAACTTGTATTGCTACAATACATTTAATATAACATACAGATAGCAACATTATAATTAGTCCTGTTTGATGGGCATACTTTTTTTTTTATTGATTTATAATTTAATTTAATTGCTGTGAATGCTGTTATCTGATTGGCTGACCCGCATGGAGCAACATTGGTTATATTTGATAACCTGGGTCGGTATTGTGACGTCGCCATTTAATCATTCGCAAACGACCAATTCAAATAATCACTTGAAATAATCGAAATTAAAATCCAGGAATGATTAAATTCTGTTCTACAAATTAAATTATAAGGAATAATTGAAATGTTTGAGCAGGTTATACTTGCATAATCAGGTTTGCAATAGTTTACGATGTTCACTAACAACACCGCGGTTTATTAAACCTAAACTGTCGTTAACCAGGTTATATCGTATAACTGTTCAAAAAATAAAAATATTCTTTAAATAATCAAATTAAATTCAAGCAAAAATGGAACACAGTCCACAATCCAATCGTCATATTGATGAAACATAGGCTAATCATATCCCCCTAAGGCAAATCTACATGACCTCTCAATCTCTAGCTTGGTACATGCACTTCAATAAAAAGGGACGATGTTAAGCTAATTGTATTGTCCCAAGGCCACCTTTGTTAATGAAAACAAAAATTAACAGAAGTCCACTCTGTCGGAACAATATTCGATTCTCATAATGCAAACACGGAGTTAAACTAGTCAAAGCTTCTTGAAAGATAAAATGAGAATGTTTTTATAAATCGTTGATTTAAGAGATTTTGATTAGAATGGGTGTCACCATTTTATCGAATTCTTTGGCATAGAAGAGCATACATTATTGTACCTCATAGCATCTATTCCATTTTCATGCGCCTATAGAAAACAATATTCAACAACGACGCATATTTTAAAATAGCCGACGATAAAAAAATAAAAAAAAATATATATATATTCTATAACCACAACATGTTTGCACATATTTTTGAAAGAAAAGCAGATCAATATTTCTGGTGGGTTGTTGAGGTATGGAAAAATGTTTGTTTCGGCCACTAAATGTTTACGACTGTAAACCATCTCTACCAAATATTAAGGGACGAAAGTATAAAGAACTAAGACCATAGTGTCTGATTCCTTATCTATTAAAACGCAGTAAATATACATTACCAGATTGGCATATAATGTGCTTAGTGTTGCTAAGTGATGTTTGATTTACACGGAAAAGGAGGAATGTCACTATCATGATGTGACGTTACTATCATTGTGTGACGTCACTACAATCGTCCGTGAGCTCCCTTACAGCCAGGACGTATATAATATTAAATCCTACCATACCAATTGATAGCTTTCTGTGATACTTTTAATCATACAATGTGCTTAAATACGTTTTTAATTAGTTATGTTCTTTTTTAACTATTTCCATTTGTTTCCCTTCCTGTGTTTACTTTGGTACTTGGAAGACGACGAATGAAGTTGGTAAGCAAATATGAATGCGAACAACAAGTCTACGGAGTCTGTCGAATGATCCAATCGTAACTACTCGCCGTATACGATTGCCGAATGATCGTGTTGTTCCAACTATGAATAAACAGCGATGGAAGCACATGTACTCTTTTCCCACTAAATTATTCTTTTATTTCAAATGTTTTCCGATAAAAAGTGGTCATTGGGGTACAATAAGGGAAATACCAAGTGAACAATAAATATATTGTATTCGTAAAAAAAAATTCTGAATGAATCTGCATTAATCAGTAAATAATGTTCGCAAATTAAATATTTTAGGATTTTTTCTTTATTATATTTGCTATCAGTATGAAGAACTTGCAAAGTGTATCCGTCCTAACGGAAATCGTACCGTTTAGGCTCTTTCATTTCTCTGTTAGCCGTCTAAATTCTTTAATTTTCTGTTTTCTAAATGTTTTGATTCTAAGTGTATCGAGGTTACATAAATTGTCGAAGTTACCCTATGCAACAATAAATTTTACTGTAATTTCTGTACTACAATCATCTGTCAAAAGTATTGGGAAATGTAAAAAAAAATAATCTCTGCATAATCAACCAAAACAATATTTGTTTTTGGTTTATTTACTCATTATGCTGTTTTGAGTGATTTTTATTTGTATATAATATAGCACAACATTTAAAAATTGTCTGATTTTCCTATATATTTTAACTAAAAATAAATCCTAAAAATCCTGTATGTGATTCATTCCGGAAGCAGATATATATATATATATATATATATCAACTTATCGGACGTTGAAACGCAAAGATGGTAGTAATAATGTCTGTAAATATTAGATTTGTTTTTTTGGATGTTTATTAGTATGAAACTGTGAATCTGGGATTAGTGCCGTGTAAAAATAATTCTTGTATTTATACATATATCGCTTCTGTATTCTAATTTAACATTGTTATCACTTGTTGTTGTTTTTTTGTTTTTTTTTGTTGTATTTTTTTAATAATTGTGTATTAACTACAGTGGCAACCTCATTGGAATATCGTTTTTATTTTCACTCTCGCTTTAATTCGCGCCATTTCGTTGTCGAGGGCTACTTTGCTATACGGTTTACAGTAATGTCCCTTTGACCGTTTCTCATACATATTCGCCATGCTTTTTGAAGCGTTACACACTATAGTATATCCCTATGATACACACGTAATATAGTGTTATTAAACTGATTTTACATTATACTCGAATCGAAATTTCTTTTTTATCTACGATAAATACTATAAGTAATTGACGAATTTCATTATAAAAAATATGTCACTCAAACATTGTTAGCCTGAATATAAAGGGCACATTTTCAGGTTCCGATGAATTTACAACTACCTATGCAATCAGTGTTTATCACCACTAAAGTTGTGATGGAGTTCGAATCCCGTTTGTCGCGAGATATTCTCGATGCAACATTATGTGATAAAGTTTGTCAGTGACTTGTGACAGATATGTAGATTTCTTCCGATACTCCGTTTCCTCCATCAAATAAACTGACCGCCACGATATAATAGAAATATTTATTTCACGCCATTTCGCTGTCTTTGCTACTTTTCTGTATGCTTTACAGTTACTTTCCTTTGACCGATTCTCGGACAAAATATTATATTCGTCAGGTTTTTTGAAGCGATGCACATTATTGTATATCCCTACGCTACACACATAATATAGTGTATTTAAAATAACATTATGTTAAACTCGAATCGAAGCAAATAAGTAATTGAGGGTTAGGGTTTCATTATCAAAAATATAAACATGCAATGTTAACTTGAATACAAAGGACAACTGCCCATAAAAGGCACATTTGCAGGTTCCATGGAATTATATACAGGTTTGACTGCATTTAAATAAGATGTGTTACATACTGAACTTGTATCGGCCCACCTGGTTTTACCATATAATCGAGGCATGTGTGATATTTTAATATCTAAGAACGTTGACAACTATATGCACATCTGTTTCTACTACTTGTGATCTTTATTTTATATATATCACAATGTTGTTTAATGTCAAACAATGTTGCTGCAACGACATCGATGCTGTAATGGCTAGCGTCCCCGTTCAGTGTGAATCGTGCTGGTCTCGTGTGAGGTAGATCGTGAGCTATGCCCTAGTCGGTCACAGCAAAGACTATAAACATGGCATTGAATGCATCCCCGTTAAACACCCAACATTTAGGAGTAAGATCAGAGACTGAAAAAGAACACAACAGGCTCGAGGTAAAATTCGAATATAAAGGCCCAGCCCATGTGTAAATTTGCACAACTCTATGCCTGCCATGAATTATTTCTTAATCATGCCAACCAGCCATACACAAATTATATAAAACAAAAGTTGCTGAAGATATATATGAAAAGAGAAGTTGGGATATTGGAGTGTTTAGCGGAAATATTTAAACATAAATGAGGATTTACATTTTATTTACATACAGAATAAACTTACATGACGACAACCTTTCATCAAGGAGATGATATTCGGGGACATATCACGGCCACGTTGTTTGTCGAAATTTACATTTTCTATATTAAGTAATATGTGAAAACTAAGGTTCTCCTCACTCAGGACAAGGGTGAACTTAACCGAATTTTGCTATCATCTTTAGGCCCTTTGGCTTACTTGCTCTCAAAGACTTTTAAGCTATTTAACATTTTAATCTTTTGATTATGAACGTACCTGATAAAGGAATTCCAGAAACGCGTCGTGCGCACTAAATTTGATATCTATGCATTTATTACTTTGACGTTCATATACCAGCCCAGGCAAGTGTGTGGTCATGTACATGTGTGTTATCGTTATCGGTTTGTTTCTGTTTGTACGACAGAACTGATAGATGTGTGTGCCTGTCCCAAACCAGGACGTGAATTTCCAACATCATATGTCATTGTTCTCCCGTATATTAAAGTTCAGTAAATAAAAGTGAAAGGTGATTGTTCGCTTGGTTGATATTGGTAAAATGTCAATAATAAAGTGTAAAATAACATTATCATTAATTTCAACAGTTGTTAGAACAAATATAAAGGTTAAGTGGTAGTGAAAATGCATTGTCAATGAGCATCATAACGTCAGCTCATTTACATAGGTGATACGTGGGATGAAAAATACTATAAAACTCACGCAGATGTATGTCGATGGCATACACTAATAAATTACCATGTCTATTGTGTTACCGCTGGTACAATTCTTCCATGTAGAGGATTTATCTAGAGAAGTAGTCGTATCTAGTGTCATCAACACGCTGAGTGAAAATATAAAACTCGGGAGGAAAATATCACAAGCCTTATGTCCACCTTTTAGATCATCAACACTGATTCCGAAGCAAAGCAAGAAATGGTTGCAGTGAATATTACCGCGATGTCAAAACATTTGTACATTTAATATATATATTTATTTGAAGAGATATTTTACAAAGACGTGCAACATTTACCATACATACGGCTTTATCTATAGCTGTGCTTGTTAACAGAAGATCACAGTGACCTTGATATCATACCGTAATTCGCTGATACCTGTTGAACATTGAGAGGAAAATTTCACAAGCTTTTACGACCACCTTTCAAATCATCAACAGTGATTTCTACAAATACCAAGAAATAGCTACAATGAATATTTCCGCGATGTCAATCCAATTGTGCATGTAGAAAACTCCTGGAGTGATATTTTACAACAAACATCGTTGCATTAGCCTTACATACGAGGATGAAGTTTAAGAGGAGCCCAAGACCACCAATAATGGATTCCTGAATATTTTCAGACAGTAGCCCAATTGGGTATTTTAATTTTGAATGCGCCATGTGCAAAGTGAGTTGCGATATCCACGAAAAGCCTAGAACAGCTTAATATCACAGGAAAAGTTAAAGAATGAAAGAATACGTATATTCTGACTACAATCTGTATTCATGTAGATTGGCAGAAGAGGAGAGCAAACATTTATTATTTCCATGTAATGTGAATTGTCTGCAATTGTAAAATATAACTACACATGCATTAAGTTCGTCTGCAAATTTTGTTAATGAGAATGCTGAAACAAAATCATATCAAGTTAGTAATTATACTGTTTTTAAATGATGAGGTACAAACAAACTTATATTTGTATATTAGAAATAACGATATGCACATCTTTCCATACGTTGGTGGTCATCGTATGGTATAACATTCCTTATTTCAAAATGTGTATTCTCTATAATTGTATATGTGATATAAATATGATGTAAAATATCAAATAGTTCTTCTCTCTGGATATTTATGTTCTACGTAAATATATATACAGATTTTCAAATTTAAGGAAACTGTATTGGAAGTTAGTATCTCCTGTACTGGGACACCTGTCTTACCAACAAAATAGAGCATACAACTATATGTATATTTTTTTCTGAGAGAGCTGAACATATCTGTGACCAGCCATGAGATTTTCAGGCTTATGGAGGTACTAGGGACAAAATGAGTTTTTTGCATTTTCATGGAGGTTATATTGATACAAAACACCCTGGAAAGTAATTTTGCTTAATTCTGCCAAATAAGGGAATTATGTCAATTTTTGTAAATTTCGAAATTTCAAAAAAAATATTTTCTGTTATCTAAATTGATCAAATATTCTTTGATTCACTGATTACGTAATATAACCATTTTACATAAGTCTCTTAATTTTAAGCATTTTAGCTGTAACCTTCAGTTGAAAAATATAAAATATACATCCCCCTGCATAGAAAAAAATATATTTTGGTTGCCATGGTAACCTACAGTAAATAAAAGCAAAACATAAAACTCAACTATTTTCAACATTCCGGACTTAAAGTGCTATGATGAATTATCACAATTAAAATTGTTTGTTTATTGGGGCTTAAAATCATTTTAACACCTTACTAATCATACATTGCAATTAGTTTATTATTTGGAGGAAGCCATATAGTGCCTGGAGAAAACCACTGAAACTGTATTGTCTCATAATCTGATAATGCTAAACATTACTTTCATGGGATTTCAAAGTGATATGAAAAAAATATACTTCAACAAGATCATAGTATCAGTTTACAAATATCTGATATTCAGCATCCTTTGTCTTTGAATTGGACATAGTATATACAATAAAAGAGCATGCACAAATGTTTAATATCATGTCACTTAGACATCATTGGACAACACATTTCCCCATTCCTGCTCTTTTCATGCCCCGTCTACTTGCAATAACTGCATTTCCTGGTTTTGTCTACGTGTTCAACAATAGTTATTTCTGGCCTTGGTACAGTAGGCTTTGGACATGTGATATATTTATTGCCATAAGAAAGTGGTCGTATTTCTTGATACAGATACCACTCTCTCATAGCATCTAGACCTTTCCTTGGTAGCTCACATGGCATAGACGAGTCTATAACTACTCGTTTCTTTAACAACCTGAATTCCTTTTCCAAAGAGTCGCAGTACTCTTTGACAGACAAATCCAGGTGATTCTTTATCATCACGAAAATGATGATAGGTTGTGAGCGATGAAAGTGGCTTAAAAAACTGCTCTAGAAATGTTTTCCAGTCATACAATTTCACAGGACATCCCTCATCTTGAACAAGTTGTGGTATATTGTGATTATTCCTTGAGGAATCAGTCACAGATTGTGCAATATCCTGCAAGGTTTCTGCTGAATAATGCCGCCACTTCACCTGAAAAAAATAAGTAAGCTGTGATAAAGTTGGTATTATAACAAAAAACAAAAACACTATGTACAGGATTATTATCAGATATGAGCTGCACCCCTTTTGAATACGGCATGTATTTTTGGGTTCAAAATTCTAAGCTAATTTTTATCTTCAAAGAGGAAAGTTCAAATAGTTGCTTCATTGAAAATATTTTTGTGTGTGTGTGTTGCATTGGGTGATTGTGTACTGTCTTTGTGCCTTTGTCCCATATCCGTTCTTTTTCACAAATAAAGGATTGAAAATTATTCCACATCCATCAGATACTTGCATGTATTAAAGTCAAAATACCGAATGATTGCAAATGTTGAATCATAAAAATAGCTCTATGAATTGCCCATTTAAGAAAATAGATATTCATATTATTACAAATACCTTCCACAAACCAAAATGCCAGTCTGGATGTAATTTTGTATGTCCAGCTTCCATACAGTTGAACTCAACACTATTATGCAGGCCAGTCAGTACTCTCCATATGCCATACCTGAAAGAACCATAACACTCAATAGTGATTTTTTTCATATATACCGATACCTTTCCACCAATTAAAACAAAGATACCAGGTTATTAGGTAAATCAATAATAAAGTTCTCGAAATGTATTTGTTTATGTAGTGGTTTCCATATATAATCGCCTTATTATTCTGCTGTGCAAAAGTAAAATAACAGTAAGCAAGAACTCATCAGAGGGTACTCCACCTTTTTTTATGATATGACCGACCAAGATTATGTGACACCGTTGGAAACCCCAAAAATAATTTAGATCAAAATAAAAAATAAGACATGCACAACAACACGGTGTACACCATCTACTGTACATTCACAAATCATTGCATGCATTTATTGTTGCGATTTTCAACCAAATATCCAACCAAAATGTGAGATTAATTATTGCAATTTCAGGAAAAGCTGTATTCAAATATAGGTATCAGATTTCAGAATGCACATTCCTATTATTGCCATTTTCACTGCCTACGAGACAATCCTCTAAAATAATTACATGTATCTACATTACTCGTACCAAATCACAAAGTTATTCTTGTTTTGACCAGGGCAATTGTATCTTGACTGCTGTCTCTCCATATGACTTGTACTGAAAATGATGGTGAAGCATGCTTATACAATGTAACACTATTAGCTCCTTTTCCTATTTCTTCACTTTCATCCACAAGATAAAAATGAAAATAGTAAATATGATGTTATGCCTTTTATGGAGGTACATGTATATGTACATATAACTGTAAGCATATTGCAGAAGGAAAATAAAAAAAATCTCAAGCTTAGGAAATAAATTGACTTATTCTTAAAATTGGCTTTTATCATAGTTTAAAAAAAACACCTATTATATAGTATATTTTATGGTTTTTTAGTGTGCGTTGCATCAGGAGATTTGGTGCTGTCTTCTTGCCATTGCCCCATATCTGTTCCTTTTCAATATTCTATGTTATAATATATACATGTACCAATTTCGAAATGACATACATAATGTCATTGTATGTGCAGTTTGAAAAATCTTGAAAATTATAAGTAGCACATGATGGACAATATGAACAGCTTTATACTGTATATGTACATACCAGAACCTTCAGCACAGACACCAAAACACTGACACATTCGTGGAGTTTTGAAGAACAAAGGGCCCACTTGCTGAGAATAATGAGGATAATGCATTTGTTGAGCATAGTCAAAGCTGTAATGCATAGTTCCATCATATGACAGTGCAGGCTGACCTGAAAATAAAATCATAGAAATATATTTTCCAGAATTTATGAAAATGAATGAGACATTATTTATATGCATTGAATGTTACTAATCATCCTTCCAGACATGTCATCATTTTACATGCTACATGTACATGTAGTTGTCAAGTTGTTTCGATGGTTTATGTTATCCATGTTAACTGATAATTTACAGAGTTTCAATTAATTCATGTTGAAATGTTTTATTATTTTGCTTATATAAATTTGTATATTGAAAGTAAAATCAAAAGTACATTTACATGTTCACCCAGCTCAGGAACATAGTCATTATATTACATACATGTAATTACATCATATCTGTACATGTACATTTGTACCAGTGATTAGGATTACAATTTTAATAATGGGACATTCTTTAATATTGTGTGTAAATATTTCTGATTTCAATGGGGCATTTTCAGATGGAATCTGATAAATGGCACATGGCCCCCTCTAATCTCAATCCCTGATTGTACATTTTTACATGTTTGTACATCATGTACATAGTATTCTCTCATTAGTCATACTAATCCTACATGTTTAACATATTGAAGCTAAATACTTATACAATGTGCATAATTATAAAATTTGATTTGAATACATAAATTTCAATTGCATCATATCCTCAAATGTACCCTACATGGCTTTGTCGTGAAATTTTCCTGTAGCAAATAAATAAATTTACCTCTCATTCTTTGATTCTGTGATAAGTTTGTAAAATTGTTTTTGCTTTCTTGACACTGATCCCTGTACTAATCTCTCTGCTTCTTTGCCTTTTCAAGATGGTCCCCATATTTTTGTAACATGAGCTCCTTTTCCTCCTCTTGCAAATTTCCAGTTTTACTCAAGCTAACAGTAAATCCTTGGCCAGTTGAATACAGATCAGTAGCAGGTTTCATGAGTATTATTTGTGGACACTGTTCTAACCATAGCTGTTTAAATTCTGACAAACTTATGACCCGATAATTAAGCGATTTTGCAGCTTCCTGGTATATTTGATGAATATCAGCTTTTGCTTCATCTGAGGGAAGTAAAGTCACCTTCAAATTTCTGTGATTTGGTAATCGACCGGGTAACGGAACCCCAAATTTTACTGCATACTCATTCAAAAAATGTTTTACTCTTCGAATATCGGTCATTGACAATGCATGTTTAGGGGTTTTATCAGTGTTACCATGAGTCCTTGACTTTAATCCCTACCTTTCTAGTGGCTTAGATATGGATTCCAGCTGGGATTTGCCAATGGCATGGGTAAATAAAAATGTTTTTCTACATACATGTATCTGGTGACCATTGAAAAAATATTGTTGCATTATTCTCTCTCTTTCTTTGTCTTTGTGTTCTTTGCATCAGCACCTGTGCTATTGTTTTTGTGAGCAAATAATTGAACTTTGATCATCAAACAAGTTCACTTTTGTCCATTTCCAGACAACTCAACCTATGATCTATGAGTACTTCATTATCTACTATTTTACTGCATGGAAGTTTGTTATACAATCGTTCACAGATGCAAGTTTGATTCAGAAAATGTTTTTGCTTCTCAGATTCACAAAGATCTAATTCACTGCATTCCACACCAATGTTGGATGTACTACTGTCAATATTTACTTAATCAGATTCACAGTATTCATCGTCCTCGTCATTTAAATCTGAATAACTAATGTCATCTCTCAAATTGATTTTTATGTTCCCAAAATAAATTCGGTCAACTTCGTCGATTTCATCCACAAAGTCATTGTCTTGATCATGAATTAAATCCATTCATTGACCAATGGAATGGTGCTTGTCGAGGATGACACACTAGCTTGACTATCCATAATGAAGTCTTAGTGGACACCATTTCAACGTTATTTTAACAAATATGATTTACATTTTCTCGGAGAAACATTGCAAACATTTTTAACAGAGTATTTTCCCTTGACAAAACTAATAATGAAGGCAAATCCGGTAACGGAGATCGACGAATTTTCGAATAAGTTTATATTCGTAACCACTTTAAATCTATGGTTCAGTAAGATAAATATCACAGAATTACACTTAATACAATATTGTAAAGGTGTGATTTAAAAGAGAAGCAATTTCGTTGGTTAAAATGATTAAATATAATCAGAAATTTATCGGACTTTTACTTTTACATACGTAACTGCGCGCTGTCGGCGATTTATTTTATTAAATTTGATGGGAAAAAATGAATATAGCACTTAATAACTGATAAATGGTTATAGATATATGTAAATAGTATATCTATAATAAATTATAAGCATGTATATCGTTTGCGATAGGCACTGTAGATAGGAAAATGTAATTGCCGGTGTGACAGGTACCCGGTTTCGCGACGCGACACTTTGACGACGTTTTTCTCTTTATGACGTTTTACCTCCATAAGCCTGCAAATGTCATGGCGGGTCACATATAATAACTGTGTTTGAATAAATGAACATCATCATATTTAACTTTTCTGGGTTTAAAAGAAGGCCAACACAGATTAATTTCAGAAAAAAGGCGTAGGAATTTCATTCCTCCTTTTTTGTGAAAATGACCAATATATAAACAATGTGTTTTCGATCCTACTTAAACATATCACAGGTAAAACACTATGCTACAATCATTGTATTTATTATATTTTTTTTTAATGTATTACCTTTTGTTATTTCTTTAGTCTTCGAATTCTTCTGTTTTAATAATAAAAAAAAAATCCTGATTATTTAGGTCTTATGAATATCTCAGATAGTAAAACGAATGTAGATTTTAATTTCCTTGATTGTCTTAGATTGGTTGCGAAATGTAGTTTGAAATCGGTATCTCCTACATTCTATGACAGACGCGATGACTTCACTTTCCATTAGTCAACTTTCCTTTCAGTAGTAGCAATATTCCAGCATTACCAGGTATGGAGTTTACATTTCACAACTCGGACATTATTCTAGAGCTGGTGTTCAGTACAGTGATTTTCTGGACAGAACTCAGACGCTAACGCAAAAGCTACTCAAACAAGGTTACGTTGCTCCTAGGTTGAAGTCATCTCTACAATAATTCTACGGTCGTCATCACAATCTGGTTGACCATTGCCACATCTCAACTGACTATGGAACGCTTACATTTTACGTAGATGTTTTTTTACCGGACTTGACTGTATTCATGATTAACATGGCAGGTGTCTTATAATACGAAACAGCAACTGCCTGCCTTTCGCGAGCACTTGAGTTCACCCCCGGTTTTTATGTTTTTGTTTTGTGGTATCCGTGTTGCTTATCTTTTAATTTTTTTTGTGGTGTCCTATTATGTGTCCTTACCCTCTCAGTTCAGTGTCGTGAAGTACGTTATGATTTCCGCATTAAAATGGTGTTCGGTTCGTCTTTACCTCTAGTTGTTTGTAGGAGGGTCCATGTCTTATTTGCATTATATGTGTTTGCTTGTGCATAGTGGTGTCCAACACATATTGAGTTATGTTTTTGTTTTGTTTGTTCTCGTCTATATTGCCAGTTTCTCTGGATTGTCCATTTTTTGATTGCCCCTTCGGCATTCTCTAGTGTTTAATTATTCTTTTCTGTTCACATTGGGAAGCTTTCTGGGAAGATCGTAATCTTTGTGTTACTGTTTTATGCTTAAATATTTCCATTAAGCAATACAATATCTTCAGCAGTTTCTGTTTTATATAATTTGTGTATGATTGGTTGGCTTGATGGTGTTTAACGGCACTTTCAACAATATTTCAGCTATATCGTGGCGGTTAGTTTTATTGGTGGAGGAAACCGGAGGACCGGGAGAAAACCACCGACCTGCCGCAAGTCACTGATAAACGTTATCACCTAATGTTATATCGAATACACCTAAGCCTGATCGAGATTCGAACTCACAACATCAGTGGTGATAGGCACTGATTGCCTATGCATAGTTGTAAATCCAACTACCATACGTTCACGGCCACGACGGGCCCTGATTTATGTATGGATGCTTGATACAAATCTGTTAGGTGCTTTGATAATAGATTTTCTAAATTCTTTTTTTCTTTTTCTTAAATTGAATGTGATTTTCAAATAATATTAATTTTTATTGTACACATGTCAGATATATTTGTGTCAACAACAGTTTCTGCATTAATTCCTAAACCAAACAATATATTTTCTTTTCAGTGTTATTTTCTACTCTGTTGGGTTCTTTATCAGTCTCTGATATTAATCCTTAATGCTGTGTTCTTAACGGTGATGCATTCAATACGATGTTCATAGTCTTTCCTTTGACCGACAAGGGAATAACCCACGATCTATCTTGCAGCAACATTGTTTGACATTAAACAGTAGTGTGATATATATATATATATATAATAAAGATCACAATTAGTAGAAATGGAGGCCCTTATATGTCAACGTTCTTAGAGATTAAAATATAACACATGTCGATATATGGTAAAACCAGGTGGAGGATTACAAGTTCATGTTGACTCGTCTCTTAGTATGTAACACATCTTATTTAAACACAGTCAAACCTGTATTTAAAGGGCATTCAATGGAACCTGAAGATGTGCCCTTCATGAGCAGTTGCCCTCTGTATTCAAGTTAACATTGCATGTCAATATTTTTGATAATGAAACTGTAACCTTAACTCTCAATTAGTTATTATATAGATACAACATGCTTCGATTCGAGGTTAATATAAAATAACATTATATACACTATATTACGTGTGTTCCGTATGGATATACTACAATGTGTATCATTTAAAAATGCATGGCAAATTTAATATTTTGCATGAGAAAAGGTCAAAGGAACGTAACTGTAAGGTATACAGAAAGGTAGCCCCGACAGCAAAATGGCGCGAAATAAAGCGAGAGCGGTAATAAAAACGATATTCCAACGAGGTTGCCACTGTAGTTAATACACAGTTATTTAAAAAAAATACAACAACAACAAAAACAACAAGTGATAGCAATGAGAAATTGGAATATAAAAGCGATGTATGTATAAATATAAGGTTTATTTTTACTCGGGACTAAACCCGGATTCACAGTTTCATACTAATAAACATAAAAAAAATATATAATATTTAAAGATATTATTATTACCAACTTTGAGGTTTAACGTCCGAAGCGTAATATATATATTCAATTGCAACACGCACAAGTGTTCCATTGCAAGACGACGGGAAAGGAGTATACGATCTTTTGCAATGTCAATTGTAAAACACCTAATGTGGTTTACCTCCTTGACTGTCACGTCTGTGGGTCGCAATGCGTAGGAGAAAGTGTGCAACCATTTAACAAAAGAATGAATGGACACAGAAGTGACATTAAAAAAAGACGCTCTTGCCCATGAGTCAACACTTTGTGCCGCTGGGGCACTCATTGGATGACTTTGTCAGATCCAAAATTTATATCATTGACCACAATCCAAGTTGGGAAGAGAATCAAAGACATTAAAGAGAGAGTTTTTGGATCCGCGAGTTACAAACATGACATTCGGAGGACATAAACAAAAATGCATAAATCTTTTGTTTTTTAACCTTTTAACCAGTAGCTAGTTGGTAAATTTCATCATTTCATTTTTTCATTCTTTTCATATTGTTTTTAAATTAGTGTACATATATATTTGAATAATATGAAGCATAAAGTTCAAGATTATGATTTACGTCACGATAACTGGTGGTCACGTGACAATTTTTCAAATCAGATTACAGACGCCGATGAAGGTTGTCGGTCAAGCGAAATACCCGGCAACTTGATTATAATTATAGTCCTTTCGTAGACTTATAATTTTTTTTGTTATATTTTAGCTTTTTTTTTGTGCTGTTGTTCTACATTCTAGATGTTTATATATATATATATTTATATTTGTCAATATATTTTTTGTAACATCTTTATCGGTATCGTTGCACAATCTTCTAGATTTCAATAATTTATTTTGTTTGTGCTGCATCGTCATGTCTCGACGATCCGTTTTATATATATATATATATATATATATATATATATATATATATATATATATATATATATATACGTCTTGTGATCTCCTTCTGGAATGAATTCGGTTATCGCCCTACAGTTACGAGTCAATGTTATATATTGTGCGTCACGTTCCAACAGCCTTCCACAATGGTCTTTACAAGATTGTATCGAATGAGGTCAGAAAATAATGCATCGAACAACAGACGCTAATTCTCTATAGGGAGAGACACTCCCGCTTTCCATTTTTCAGCCCATGTAAATTTGTGCTTGGCAAAACGTCATTGTCATTTGGCTATCATGTTTAGGCCCTTTGTCTTACTTGCTCTCAAAGATTTTAAGCTATTTAACTGTTTAATCTTTTGAGTATGAGCGTACCAGATAAAGGAATTCCATAAACTCGTCGTGCGCACTAAATTCGATATCTATGTTTTTAATACTTTGAAGTTCATGTACCAGCCTAGGCAAGTGTGTGGTCATGTACACGTGTGGTATCGTTATCGATTTGTTTCTGTTTGTACGACAGAACTGATAGATATGTGTGCCTGTCCCAAGCCAGGACGTGAATTTCCAACATCATATGTCATTGTTCTCCCGTATATTAAAGTTCAGTAAATAAAAGTGAAAGGTAATTGTTCGGTTGGTTGATATTGATAGAATGTGAATAATAATGTGGAAAATAACATCATCATTAAATTCAAAAATTGGTAGAACAAATATAAAGGTTAAGTAGTATTGAAAATGCATTGTCATTGAGCATCACAACGTCAGCACATTTACATAGGTGATACGTGGGTTGAACAATACTATAAAACTCATGCAGATGCATGTCGATGGCATACCCTAATAAATTACCATGTTTATGGTGTTACCGCTGGTACAATTCTTCCATGTAGAGGATTTATCTAGAGAAGTAGTCGTATCTAGTGTCGTCAACACGCTGAGGGAAAATATAAAACTCGCGAGGAAAATATCACAAGCCTTATGTCCACCTTTTAAATCATCAACACTGATTCCGAAACAAAGCAAGAAATGGTTGCAGTGAATATTACCGCGATGTCAAAACATTTGTACATTTAATATATATATTTATTTGAAGAGATATTTTACAAAGACGTGCAACATTTACCATACATACGGCTTTATCTATTGCTGTGCTTGTTAACAGAAGATCACAGTGACCTTTATATCATACCGTAATTCGCTAACTCCTGTTGAACATTGTGAGGAAAATTTTACAAGTTTTTACGTTCTCCTTTCAAATCATCAACAGTGATTTCTACAAATACCAAGAAATAGCTACAATGAATATTTCCGCGATGTGAATCCAATTGTGCATGTAAAATACTCCTGGAGTGATATTTTACAACAAACATCGTTGCATTAGCCTTACATACGAGGATGAAGTTTAACAGGAGCCCAAGACCACCAATAATGGATTCCTGAACATTTTCAGACAGTAGCACAATTGGGTATTTTAATTTTGAATGCGCCATGTGTAAAGTGAGTTGCGATATCCACGAAAAGACTAGAACAGCTTAATATCAGAGAAAAAGTAAAAGAATGTAAGAAGACAGTATATTCTGACTACAATCTGTATTCATATAGATTTGCAGAAGAGGAGAGCAAGCATTTATTATTTCCATGTCATGTGAATATTCTGTAGTTGTAAAATATAACTACGCATGTATTAAGTTCGTCTGCAAATGTTGTTAATGAGAATGATGAAACAAAATCATATCAAGTTAGTAATTATACTGTTTTTAAATGATGAGGTACAAACAAACTTATATTTGTATATTAGAAATAACGATATGCACATCTCTCCATACATTGGTGGTCATCGTATGGTATTGCATTCCTTTCAAAATGTGTATTCTTTATAATTTTATATGTGATATATATATGATGCATTAGATATTTATGTGCTGCGTAAATATATATACAGATTTTCAAATTTAAGGAAACTGCATTGGAAGTTAGTATCCCCTGTACTGGGACACCTGTCTTACCAACAAAATAGAACATACAACAATATGTATATTGTTGCGGAGAAAGCTGAACATATATAATAACTGTGTTTGAATAAAAGAACATCATCATATTTAACTTTTCTGGGTATAAAAGAAGGCCAACACAGATTAATTTCAGAAAAAAGACGGAGGAATTCCATTCCTCCTTTTTTGTGATAATGACCAATATATAAACAATGTGTTTTCGTTCCTACTTAAAACATATCACAGGTAAGACACTATGTTGCAATCATTGTATTTATTATTATTTTTTTTTTAATGTATTACCTTTTGTTATTTCTTTATATCTTCGAATTCTTCGGTTTTGATAATAAAAAAAAATCCTGAGTATTTTTGTCTTATAAATATCTCAGATAGTGAAATGAATGTAGATTTTAATTTCCTGGATTGTTCTAGATTGGTTGCGAAATTTAGTTTGCTATCAGTATCTCCTACCTTCTACGACAAACGCGATGACTTCACTTTTCCATTAGTCAACTTTCCTTTCATTAGTAGCAATATTCCAGCATTACCAGGTATGGAGTTTACATTTCAGAACTCGCACATTATTCTAGAGCTGGTGTCCAGTACAGTGATTTTCTGGACAGAACTCAGACACAAACGCAAAAGCTACTCAAACAAGCTACGTTGCTCCTACGTTGAAGGCACCCCTACAATAATTCTACCGTCGTCACCACAATCTGGTTGACCGCTACCAAATATCCACATCTCAACTGACTATGGATCTTTTACATTTTACGTAGAAGTTTTTCTACTGGACTTGACTGTATTCATGAGTAACATGGCAGGTGTCTTATAAGAAACAGCAACTGCCTGCCCTTCGTGAGCACCTGAGTTGTTGGTTTTTTTTGGTGGTGTACGTGTTGCTCATCTTTTTAGTGTTTTGTGTTGTCCTATTATGTGTTCGTCTTTACCTGTAGTTGTTTGTAGGAGGGTCCATGTCTTATTTGCGTTATTTGTGTTTGCTTGTGTATAGTGGTGTCCAACACATATTGTGTTATGTTTTTGTTTTGTTTGTTCTCGTCTTGTGTACCTAATGCTGAGAGTTTCACTGGATTGTCCATTTTGTATTGCCCCTTCGGTATTCTCTAACCTTTAACTATTCTTTTCTTTCGACATTGAGAAGATTTCGGGGTACATCGTAATCTCTGGTTTACTGTTTTAGCATTATCTATGTCTAGTATAACTGTATAATAGTCGTTTTATAAAAGAAAGTAGGTAAATTAGGTAGTGTACAATGGCAGGGGAAGATATAATAGGTAACACTGGTCAACTGTGAATCAAAATATAATAGATGAAGGTTATTACAGAAGCGCTTCTTGTGCACCAAATTAGATATCTATCATTTTATTTCCATAAGATGTTGATATCTTCCTAGACACGTTAAGAAAGATATTATCACCCGATTCTTCAAAGATCTTGGAATGAAATAGTTTAATACTCAAAAGACGACGACTTAGTTAAAAGGCCTAATAAAAACTAAAATTTCGTGAATAGCGGATAAAGTATGAAATAAAGGTAATAACAAAATTACCGAACTCCGAACAATCTTACAAAGGGAAAGTCAAAACTCATAATTATATAAACAGACAAAATCAGTCAACAACCGGAAAACTGTGAAAACGTAATGACCCTGACTTGGTACAGGCATTTCTAAAGAAATGGTGGGTTGAATCAGATTTTAAGGCGCCAAACCTCCCGCTCTCATTACGGTTCAAAGGTTCCGGCTGTCACTGTAACAGTATTTAAATACAGGAACAAAATAGGTAAAATAGTTGTCAAAGCAGTACCATATTCGGTGACGTAAATGTCAAAAATACTTTTACGTCACACATTGACAAAAAAATTCTTGACATTTTTGACTTCTTTATACATTTTCACTGTGAAAATGCATCGCTTATAATTTTTTCTGCAGAGACGGAATATATTTCGACAAGATATTGGTATCGGAATATAAACTTTTGAAGAGATCGAATAAGGCGAATCTTTTTATAGCCCTGGTCCAGTAGCCTGTTTCTCAGATGAAGATGACGTTTCAGGAAATCAGAATAATTGCTACTGGCCCTTGCATAGCGAATCAATTGCAAGATGTAAACACCATATGCAGGAGAAGCTGGTATATTGCTGCACATGTTAGGAAAATTTATGATTTTAAAATTGAAGTCGTCCCGCTTATCATAAATTTTAGTACTGAGTTGACCACTGTCGTCAAATTCGAGGTATAAGTCCAAAAATGATGCGGACGAGGCTGGATCGGTGGTCTCTTTAACTTCCAGCTCTGGAGGATATATCAATGGAAGAAATTCTGCAAATCTAGAATTATTGATAGATAAAACGTCATCAATATACCTGTATGTGAAATTAAAGGCTCTAGCCTCATGAATCTTCTTATCTTTTACAAGCTTTTGAAGAAACTCCGACTCATATGAGTATAAAAATAAATCGGCTAGAAGAGGGGCACAATTCGTACCCTTTGGTATGCCGACGACCTGCTGAAACAGTGTCCCTCCAAAGGAGACAAATATGTTATCGATGAGGAACTCCAGCATACTGATCACTTGTTCCTCGGAGTAGCATGTTTTACCTTTATGAATTTTGTTTGAAAAATATGTGGAATTGTAGCCTAACACAACAAATTTTGAGCCATAGTTTCTATGACTAAAAGCTTTATGAATTGTTTCTTTTAAGCGGGTTTTTAATTTGTCATGCGGTAGGGTGGTATATAGAGTTGAAAAATCAAGTTTTGATGGAGGATACCTGAGAGAAAGATCTTGATTTCAGGTTATCCAAAAGATCTTTAGAGTTTTTCAAAATCCACATGTGATTTATGCCACTACGCGAGTAAACAGTTTCACAATATTTCTGTTGTCCCTCTTTAATTGCAGACAGAAACTTTGTCAGGTGAATAGACAATTCTTTCGTCGAACAAGTTGATGATCCCGCTATGTACCTTTCTTTGTATGGTGTCTTATGGAGTTTAGGTATCCAATATAAATAAGGTAAATCCTCATACTCTTTACCAGAGGGAATGTTTAAAGAAGTCATGAATGATCTGTGGTTAGCTAGGATTTCATCTTATTCGAACGAAGTTGGTGTGTATGTGGTATTACTAGAGGTGTTGCTATCTATGTCTAATTCCTTGATTAGGCATTCGAAGTAATATGATTTACATACAAACACGATATTGTTGGAAGCCTTGTCCGCAGGAACGATAACATATTTGTCATGAAGAGAGGAAAGACACTTAACAGCTTCTTGGTCTTTAAATACAGACTTAGGTCGACTATAAACACAATTTTTGAGTTTGTGAATCCGACTTTGTACTAGAGACCTAATTGTTCTAACCCAGTCTGACAAGGACTCTAACTCAGGATCTTGGTCTACTTCTCTCTTTTTCCACCTTCTGGCATAATCTTCAACAGCATCCATAATTATCTTGAAATTATGTTTCCAATTGATGCGTTGAGGTTCTCTGAATTTAGGACCATGAGAAATCACCTTTCCGAGATTCTCATGTTGAATGATATTCAGATCACCAGTGATTACATGTCCAGATGGGTTGTATTGAAAAGGAGAATGGGAGCAGTCACAAGTCAGAGGGTTCTTAAAGTACTCTTCTATGTTAATATCCTGCAATGTTTCTTTGTAGTTGAAAATTTTACGGCCAATACTGTTAGTGTAGCTATAGGAGACAATGGGAACAGATTGATTTTTGAAATATGGTGGAATTTCTTTTACGACCTCTTTTCTATTAAGAATGTTGCTGATGTTAATAGCATCGATTCCTTTGTTAGCAAACGGAATATAGAGGAGTTTTCTGTTGCTATCATGAAGAGGTTCAGATCGAACTGGTTTAAAAAGACGAAAGGACGCCACGTCACATATAATACTAGACAATCTGTATTTAGGAGAAAAAGGATCTACGCCTCCTTTGTCAAGTCCAAAATCCCTAAGATCTTTGAGGTAGCTTACAGGTAGTGAAAATAAGATTGTACGAATATGATGAATTCCAAAAGGTTTCTGTATATTAGAAAGTAAATCATTAAAAGTATCTTGTAACGTTCTTGGTTTAGAAGACTTTTTAACATTAGGATGTTGAATTCTTTTATGACCATGGCTACGTTTAGTTCTTGGAATAGTATTAAAAAGGCTCATCACGTTGATTTCGTTGCATCCAGGACTTGACAAATTTCCCACTCCTTTGATGTTATCATTCCAACCGTAAGGCATTGCAGTGCCTAATTCTTTTATCCAGAACAACTCTCTATCGGTGCGGTAAGGTGTACTAAGAATAGGACTATTTGTATGATGGTAAATCTTCTCGATGATTCGAACTTTCATCGTCAAACAGCGGTCATGACCCGGTTGATTGAAATGATTATACAAAATCCTGTATTTGGGATCTTTTGCATCATATCGATGTTGGCTCATCCTACTTCGCAATGTTTGACGAGTTTCACCAACATACAAAAGTCCACAGAGTGTACATTCTATACCGTAAATGACATTTTTAGTAGAACAGTCCAGAGGTTCAAACGATTTGGTGTAGTACGTTTTTCCAGTTAAATTACTTGTAAATTCAGAAGAAGTTATTAGCATGACGCATGTCTTACAAGTATTATTTTGTCAGTTTTTATTTTGCAAGTAGTAATGCATGGAGAAGAGTCACAAGTACCTGGAGATTTAAGACAGTCCGAAATATTAATAGAACAAGATTTTAAAATTTGATACGAATCTGAAGTTTTGAAATAATAATTACCCTCTGGCTGAACGTAAGACAAATCGGGGGTATCCCGTAGGATATTCCGTGGAACGCATATATCATTTGCTACCCTGTTCCATGTAGTAGCAAATGAGGACCTTGTTAACCCGGGTGACGTCCTAGCCGGTATGTTGTCGTTAATTTCGTTATTCATAATTGCTTAAGTAAAGCTACCAAGTTGCAATGACCTCGGGAAAAAAAAATTCCACCAGCAGTGACATTGGGCATGGTTATAGTAAATAAAGGTAATAACAAAATTACCCAACTCCGAACAATCTTACAAAGGGAAAGTCAAAACTCATAATTATATAAACAGACAAAATCAGTCAACAACCGGAAAACTGTGAAAACGTAATGACCCTGACTTGGTACAGGCATTTCTAAAGAAATGGTGGGTTGAATCAGATTTTAAGGCGCCAAACCTCCCGCTCTCATTACGGTTCAAAGGTTCCGGCTGTCACTGTAACAGTATTTAAATACAGGAACAAAATAGGTAAAATAGTTGTCAAAGCAGTACCATATTCGGTGACGTAAATGTCAAAAATACTTTTACGTCACACATTGACAAAAAAATTCTTGACATTTTTGACTTCTTTATACATTTTCACTGTGAAAATGCATCGCTTATAATTTTTTCTGCAGAGACGGAATATATTTCGACAAGATATTGGTATCGGAATATAAACTTTTTAAGAGATCGAATAAGGCGAATCTTTTTATAGCCCTGGTCCAGTAGCCTGTTTCTCAGATGAAGATGACGTTTCAGGAAATCAGAATAATTGCTACTGGCCCTTGCATAGCGAATCAATTGCAAGATGTAAACACCATATGCAGGAGAAGCTGGTATATTGCTGCACATGTTAGGAAAATTTATGATTTTAAAATTGAAGTCGTCCCGCTTATCATAAATTTTAGTACTGAGTTGACCACTGTCGTCAAATTCGAGGTATAAGTCCAAAAATGATGCGGACGAGGCTGGATCGGTGGTCTCTTTAACTTCCAGCTCTGGAGGATATATCAATGGAAGAAATTCTGCAAATCTAGAATTATTGATAGATAAAACGTCATCAATATACCTGTATGTGAAATTAAAGGCTCTAGCCTCATGAATCTTCTTATCTTTTACAAGCTTTTGAAGAAACTCCGACTCATATGAGTATAAAAATAAATCGGCTAGAAGAGGGGCACAATTCGTACCCTTTGGTATGCCGACGACCTGCTGAAACAGTGTCCCTCCAAAGGAGACAAATATGTTATCGATGAGGAACTCCAGCATACTGATCACTTGTTCCTCGGAGTAGCATGTTTTACCTTTATGAATTTTGTTTGAAAAATATGTGGAATTGTAGCCTAACACAACAAATTTTGAGCCATAGTTTCTATGACTAAAAGCTTTATGAATTGTTTCTTTTAAGCGGGTTTTTAATTTGTCATGCGGTAGGGTGGTATATAGAGTTGAAAAATCAAGTTTTGATGGAGGATACCTGAGAGAAAGATCTTGATTTCAGGTTATCCAAAAGATCTTTAGAGTTTTTCAAAATCCACATGTGATTTATGCCACTACGCGAGTAAACAGTTTCACAATATTTCTGTTGTCCCTCTTTAATTGCAGACAGAAACTTTGTCAGGTGAATAGACAATTCTTTCGTCGAACAAGTTGATGATCCCGCTATGTACCTTTCTTTGTATGGTGTCTTATGGAGTTTAGGTATCCAATATAAATAAGGTAAATCCTCATACTCTTTACCAGAGGGAATGTTTAAAGAAGTCATGAATGATCTGTGGTTAGCTAGGATTTCATCTTATTCGAACGAAGTTGGTGTGTATGTGGTATTACTAGAGGTGTTGCTATCTATGTCTAATTCCTTGATTAGGCATTCGAAGTAATATGATTTACATACAAACACGATATTGTTGGAAGCCTTGTCCGCAGGAACGATAACATATTTGTCATGAAGAGAGGAAAGACACTTAACAGCTTCTTGGTCTTTAAATACAGACTTAGGTCGACTATAAACACAATTTTTGAGTTTGTGAATCCGACTTTGTACTAGAGACCTAATTGTTCTAACCCAGTCTGACAAGGACTCTAACTCAGGATCTTGGTCTACTTCTCTCTTTTTCCACCTTCTGGCATAATCTTCAACAGCATCCATAATTATCTTGAAATTATGTTTCCAATTGATGCGTTGAGGTTCTCTGAATTTAGGACCATGAGAAATCACCTTTCCGAGATTCTCATGTTGAATGATATTCAGATCACCAGTGATTACATGTCCAGATGGGTTGTATTGAAAAGGAGAATGGGAGCAGTCACAAGTCAGAGGGTTCTTAAAGTACTCTTCTATGTTAATATCCTGCAATGTTTCTTGGTAGTTGAAAATTTTACGGCCAATGCTGTTAGTGTAGCTATAGGAGACAATGGGAACAGATTGATTTTTGAAATATGGTGGAATTTCTTTTACGACCTCTTTTCTATTAAGAATGTTGCTGATGTTAATAGCATCGATTCCTTTGTTAGCAAACGGAATATAGAGGAGTTTTCTGTTGTTATCATGAAGAGGTTCAGATCGAACTGGTTTAAAAAGACGAAAGGACGCCACGTCACATATAATACTAGACAATCTGTATTTAGGAGAAAAAGGATCTACGCCTCCTTTGTCAAGTCCAAAATCCCTAAGATCTTTGAGGTAGCTTACAGGTAGTGAAAATAAGATTGTACGAATATGATGAATTCCAAAAGGTTTCTGTATATTAGAAAGTAAATCATTAAAAGTATCTTGTAACGTTCTTGGTTTAGAAGACTTTTTAACATTAGGATGTTGAATTCTTTTATGACCATGGCTACGTTTAGTTCTTGGAATAGTATTAAAAAGGCTCATCACGTTGATTTCGTTGCATCCAGGACTTGACAAATTTCCCACTCCTTTGATGTTATCATTCCAACCGTAAGGCATTGCAGTGCCTAATTCTTTTATCCAGAACAACTCTCTATCGGTGCGGTAAGGTGTACTAAGAATAGGACTATTTGTATGATGGTAAATCTTCTCGATGATTCGAACTTTCATCGTCAAACAGCGGTCATGACCCGGTTGATTGAAATGATTATACAAAATCCTGTATTTGGGATCTTTTGCATCATATCGATGTTGGCTCATCCTACTTCGCAATGTTTGACGAGTTTCACCAACATACAAAAGTCCACAGAGTGTACATTCTATACCGTAAATGACATTTTTAGTAGAACAGTCCAGAGGTTCAAACGATTTGGTGTAGTACGTTTTTCCAGTTAAATTACTTGTAAATTCAGGAGAAGTTATTAGCATGACGCATGTCTTACAAGTATTATTTTGTCAGTTTTTATTTTGCAAGTAGTAATGCATGGAGAAGAGTCACAAGTACCTGGAGATTTAAGACAGTCCGAAATATTAATAGAACAAGATTTTAAAATTTGATACGAATCTGAAGTTTTGAAATAATAATTACCCTCTGGCTGAACGTAAGACAAATCGGGGGTATCCCGTAGGATATTCCGTGGAACGCATATATCATTTGCTACCCTGTTCCATGTAGTAGCAAATGAGGACCTTGTTAACCCGGGTGACGTCCTAGCCGGTATGTTGTCGTTAATTTCGTTATTCATAATTGCTTAAGTAAAGCTACCAAGTTGCAATGACCTCGGGAAAAAAAAATTCCACCAGCAGTGACATTGGGCATGGTTATAGTAAATAAAGGTAATAACAAAATTACCCAACTCCGAACAATCTTACAAAGGGAAAGTCAAAACTCATAATTATATAAACAGACAAAATCAGTCAACAACCGGAAAACTGTGAAAACGTAATGACCCTGACTTGGTACAGGCATTTCTAAAGAAATGGTGGGTTGAATCAGATTTTAAGGCGCCAAACCTCCCGCTCTCATTACGGTTCAAAGGTTCCGGCTGTCACTGTAACAGTATTTAAATACAGGAACAAAATAGGTAAAATAGTTGTCAAAGCAGTACCATATTCGGTGACGTAAATGTCAAAAATACTTTTACGTCACACATTGACAAAAAAATTCTTGACATTTTTGACTTCTTTATATATTTTCACTGTGAAAATGCATCGCTTATAATTTTTTCTGCAGAGACGGAATATATTTCGACAAGATATTGGTATCGGAATATAAACTTTTTAAGAGATCGAATAAGGCGAATCTTTTTATAGCCCTGGTCCAGTAGCCTGTTTCTCAGATGAAGATGACGTTTCAGGAAATCAGAATAATTGCTACTGGCCCTTGCATAGCGAATCAATTGCGAGATGTAAACACCATATGCAGGAGAAGCTGGTATATTGCTGCACATGTCTGGAAAATTTACGATTTTAAAATTGAAGTCGTCCCGCTTATCATAAATTTTAGTACTGAGTTGACCACTGTCGTCAAATTCGAGGTATAAGTCCAAAAATGATGCGGACGAAGCTGTATCGGTGGTCTCTTTAACTTCCAGCTCTGGCGGATATATCAATGGAAGAAATTCTGCAAATCTAGAATTATTGATAGATAAAACGTCATCAATATACCTGTATGTGAAATTAAAGGCTCTAACCTCATGAATCTTCTTATCTTTTACAAGCTTTTGAAGAAACTCCGACTCATATGAGTATAAAAATAAATCGGCTAGAAGAGGGGCACAATTCGTACCCATTGGTATGCCGACGACCTGCTGAAACAGTGTCCCTCCAAAGGAGACAAATATGTTATCGATGAGGAACTCCAGCATACTGATCACTTGTTCCTCGGAGTAGCATGGTTTACCTTTATGAATTTTGTTTGAAAAATATGTGGAATTGTAGCCTAACACAACAAATTTTGAGCCATAGTTTCTATGACTAAAAGCTTTATGAATTGTTTCTTTTAAGCGGGTTTTTAATTTGTCATGCGGTAGGGTGGTATATAGAGTTGAAAAATCAAAAGTTTTGATGGAGGATACCTGAGAGAAATATCTTGATTTCAGGTTATCCAAAAGATCTTTAGAGTTTTTCAAAATCCACATGTGATTTATGCCACTACGCGAGTAAACAGTTTCACAATATTTCTGTTGTCCCTCTTTAACTGCAAACTAAGCAAAGATTGGTATATTACTATGAAGATATTTCATCAGACTTTTCTCATAATGTCTTTCTACAGGAGATTCAATTATACTCAGAGGGGATCTTTGGGCCTATCGGTCTATTTTAATCCTCTCCCCCACTTCTAATTGAAGTGCTTGGGTCCAGTGAGTGGTTATGTATATGTGTGTTAGAGGTATCGATTTTGCCTCTTTTCATGATTTATTTATTAAATTTTTGAATTGTTTCGACAGTGTGCAAATGTTTGTTTTTCATTTAATCACTAAGCCCGCTATTGGAATTTATATTTTACAGCTCATATGGTATTTTCCCTATCGTGCCCAAAAGTAAAAGCTACCCGGACGAGATTACAATGTTCTTAAAGGCATACAAGCTGTCAGAATTGATTAATTTTGTTTATATTAAAAGTTGCCAATATTCGATATTTTATACTAATAAAATGTTCTGAACAAGAAGCCAGGTTTAAAAAATATGCTATAATGTCGTAATTAGTGAAAAGAATTCGAATTAAAATAAAAATTACGGGAAGTAGAACGTTACAAAAACAATACAAAAACGTAACGTTCTATTTCTCGTTATTTTTATTTTATTTACTTTGTGACGTTATACAAAAACGTAGCGTTCTATTTCCCCTAACTTTTATTTTATTTACTTTGTGACGTTATTCATTATGACAAACTCAAATGTACCATAGCATAATAAAGTTCCGCTGAAGAAGGCCGGGTTGTATGGCCGAAAACTCTGGATAAATTTTCAGAGATTTTGTTTATTTACCTCGACATGAGAGACTATAATGTAAGCGTCTAAAATGTAGCACAACACAAAGAAAAGTAAAATATAACAAACATAACTATAAGTCTACAAAAAGACTATAATTATAATCAAGTTGACGGATAGTTCGCTTGACCGACAAGCTTCATCAGCGTCTGTAATCTGATTTGAAAAATTCTCACGTGCGTGACCACCAGCTATCGTGACGTAAATCATAATTTTTTCATAATTTATATTATTCAAATATATATGTACACTAATTTATAAACCATATGAAAAGAATAAGAAAATGTAATGATGAAATGTACTAACTAGCTATGGACCAGGTACTGTTTAAAAAGTTAAAAAACAAAAGATTTAGGACTTTTTGTTTTTGCCCTCCGAATGTCATGTTTGTAACTCGCGGTTCCAAAAGCTCTCTCTTTTATGTCTTTGATTCTCTTTCCAACTTGGATTGTGGTAAATGATATATATTTTGGATCTGACAAAGTCATCCAATGAGTGCCCCGGCAACACAAAGTGTTGACTAACGGGCAAGAGCGTCTTTTTTGTAAGGTCACTTCTGTGTCCATTCATTCTTTTGTTGAATGGTTGGACACTTTCTCCTACGTATTGCGACCCGCAGACGTGACAGTAAAGGAGGTAAACCACATTAGGTGTTTTGCAATTGACATTGCAAATGATCTTATACTCCTTTCCTGTCGTCTTGTTATGGAACACTTGTGCGTGTTGGAATTGGATATATATAACGTATCGCACGTTGAAACGGAAAGATGGTAATAATAATGTCTTTAAATATTACAATTTTATTATGTTTATTAGTATGAAACTGTGAATCCGGGTTTAGTCCCGAGTAAAAATAAACCTTATATTTATTCATACATCGCTTTTATATTCCAATTTAGCATTGTTATCACTTGTTGTTTTTGTTGTTGTTGTATTTTTTTTTAAATAACTGTGTATTAACTACAGTTGCAACCTCGTTGGAATATCATTTTTATTACCGCTCTCGCTTTATTTCGCGCCATTTGGTAGTCGGGGCTACTTTTCTGTATACTTTACAGTGACGTTCCTTTGACCGTTTCTCATACAAAATATTAAATTTGCCATGTTTTTTGAAATGATACACATTATAGTATATCCCTACGGAACACACGTAATATAGTGTATTTAAAGTTAATTTTATATTAAACTCAAATCGAAGCATTTTGTATCTATATAATAACTAATTGAGAGTTAGGGTTAGAGTGTCATTATCAAAATACTGACAGACAATGTTAACTTGAATACAAAGGGCAACTGCTCATAAAGGGCAGATTTGGATGTTCCATTGAATGCCCTTTATATACAGGTTTGACTGTGTGTAAATAAGATGTGTTACATACTAACAGACGAGTCAACATGAATTTGTAATCCTCCACCTGGTTTTACCATATATCGACATGTGTTACATTTTAATCTCTAAGAACGTTGACATATAAGGGCCTCCATTTCTACTAATTGTTATATATATATCACACTACTGTTTAATGTTATTTACACTTTATTATTGACATTCTACTAATATTAACCAAACGAGCAACACCTCTCACATTTATGTACCGAAGTTTAATATATGGGAGAACAATGACATATGATGTTAGAAATTCACGTTCTGTCTTGGGACAGGCACACACATCTATCAGTTTTGTCGTACAAACAGAAACAAACCGATAACGATAACACACATGTACATGACCACATACTTGCCTGGACTGGTACATGAACTTCAAAGTAATAAAAACATAGATATCAAATTTAGAGAGCACGGCGCGTTTCTCGAATTCCTTTCACGTGTACGCTCATACTCAAAAGATTGAAAAGTTAAATAACTTAAAAGTTTTTGAGAACAAGTAAGTCAAATGGCCTAAACATGATAGCCAAATGACAATGACGTTTTGCCAAGCACAAATTTACATGGGCGAAAAAATTGAAGGCAGAGTGTCTCTCCCTATAGAGAATTAGCGTTCGTTGTTCAATGCATCATTGTCGTACCTCAATCGATGCATTCTTATAAAAAACCATTGTGGAAGGCTGTTGAGACGTGACGCACAATAAATAACATTGACTCGTAACTGTAGGGCGATAACCGAATTCATTCCAGAAGCAGATCATTAGACGTATATATGTATGTAGTCTAAGGGAATCTACCAACCAGAGAACTTAATGAGTAACGGATCGTCGATACATGACGATGCAGCACACACAAAATAAATTATTGAAGTCTAGAAGATTGTGCAACGATACCGATAAAGATGTTAGAAAAAATATGTTGACAAATATATATATATAAATATAAACGTCTAAAATGTAGCACAATAACACCAAAAAAAGAAGTCAAAATAAAACAAAAATACCTATAAGTCTACAAAAAGACTATAATTACAATCAAGTTGACGGATATTTCGCTTGACCGAAAAGCTTCACCAGCGTCTGTAATCGGATTTGAAAAATTGTCACGTGACCACCAGTTATCGTGACGTAAATCATAATCTTTATGCTTTATATTATTCAAATATACATGTACACTAATTTATAAACAATATGAAAAGAAAGCGCAAAAGATTTTGACCTTTTTGTTTTTGCCCTCCGGATGTCATGTTTGTATCTCGCGGATCCAAAAACTCTCTCTTTTATGTCTTTGATTCTCTTTCCAACTTAGATTGTGGTCAATGATATATATTTTCGATCTGACAAAATCATCCAATGCGTGCCCCGGCGACACAAAGTGTTGACTCACGGGAAAGAGCGTCTTTTTGTATGGTCACTTATGTGTCCATTCATTCTTTTGTTGAATAATTGGACACTTTCTCCTACGTATTGCGACCCGCAGACGTGACAGACAAGAAGGTACACCACATTAGGTGTTTTGCAATTGACATTGCAAAATATCGTATATTCCTTTCCTGTCGTTTGCTATGGAACACTTGTGCGTGTTGCAATTGGATATATATAACGTATCGGACGTTGAAGCGCAAACATGGTAATAATAATGTCTTTAAATATTATAGGTTTTTATGTTTATTAGTATGAAACTGTGAATTCGGGTTTAGTCTCTAGTAAAAATAAACCTTATATTTATACATACATCGCTTTTATATTCCAATTTAGCATTGTTATCACTTGTTGTTTTTGTTGTTGTTGTATTTTTTTTAAATAACTGTGTATTAACTACAGTGGCAAACTCGTTGGAATATCGTTTTTATTACCGCTCTCGCTTTATTTCGCGCCATTTTGTTGTCGGGGTTACTTTTCTGTATACTTTACAGTTACGTTCCTTTAACCGTTTTTCATACAAAATATTAAATTTGCCATGTTTTTTGAAATGATACACATTATAGTATATCCCTACGAAACACACGTAATATAGTGTATTAAAAGTTATTTTATATTAAAATCGAATCGAAGCATTTTGTATCTATATAATAACTAATTGAGAGTTAGAGTTAGAGTTTCATTATCAAAAATGTTGACATACAATGCTAACTTGAATACAAAGGACAACTGCTCATAAAGGGCACATTTTCAGGTTCCATTGAATTATATATAGGTTTGACTGTATTTAAATAAGATGTGTTACATACTAAGAGACGAGTCAACATGAACTTGTAATCCCCCACCTGGTTTTACCATATATCGACATGTGTTACATTTTAATCTCTAAGAACGTTGACATATAAGGGCCTCCATTTCTACTAATTGTGATCTTTACTATATATATAAAAAAATGTATCACACTACTGTTTAATGTCAAACAATGTTGCTGCAAGATAGATCGTGGGTTATTCCCTAGTCGGTCAAAGGAAAGACTATGAACACAATTTTCCGTTTGTTGACTGATTTTGTCTGTTTATATACCTATGAGTTTTGACTGCCTTTGTAAGATTGTTCAGAGTTTGGTAATTTTGTTATTACTCTTATTGAATGCATCCCCGTTAAGAACACAGCATTACGGATTAATATCAGAGACTGATAAAGAACCCAACAGAGAAGAAAATAACATTGAAAGAAAATATATTGTTTGGTTTAGGAATTAATGCAGAAACTGTTGCTGACACAAATATATCTATCATGTGTACAATAAAAATTAACATTATTCAAAAATCACATTCAATTGAAGAAAAAGAAATAAAGAATTTAGAAAATCAGTTATCAAAACAACAAACAGATTTTTATCAAGTATCCATACATAAATCAGGGCTCGTCGTGGCCGTGAACGTATGGTAGTTGGATTTACAACTATGCCTATGCAATCAGTGCCTATTACCACTGATGTTGTGAGTTCGAATCTCGATCAGGGTTAGGTGTATTCGATATAACATTAGGTGATAACGTTTATCAGTGACTTGCGGCAGGTCGGTGGCTTTCTCCCGGTCCTCCGGTTTTCTCCACCAACAAAACTGACCGCCACGATATAACTGAAATATTGTTGAAAGTGGGGTTAAACACCATCAAGCCAACCAACCATATACAAATTATATAAAACAGAAGCTGCTGAAGATATTGGATTGCTTAGAGGAAATATTTAAGCATAAAACAGTAACACAAAGATTACGCCTTTCCCAGAAAGCTTCCCAATGTGGACAGAAAAGAATAATTAAACACTAGAGAATGTCGAAGGGGCAATACAAAATAGACAATCCAGAGAAACTGGCAACATAGACGAGAACAAACAAAACAAAAACATAACACAATATGTGTTGGACACCACTATACACAAGCAAACACAAATAATGCAAATTAGACATGGATCCTCCTACAAACAACTAGAGGTAAAGACGAACCGAACACCGTTTTAATGTGGAAATCATTACGGACTTCACGACACTGAACTGAGAAGGTAAAGACACATAATAGGACAACACAAAAAACTGAAAAGATGAGCAACACGGATACCACAAAACAAAAACTTCAACACCGGGAGTGAACTCAGGTGCTCGCGAAAGGCAGGCAGTTGCTGTTTCTTATAAGACACTTGCCATGTTACTCATGAATACAGTCAAGTCCGGTAAAAAAACATATACGTAAAATGTAAAAGATCCATAGTCAGTTGAGATGTGGATATTTCGTAACGTCAACCAGATTGTGATGACGACCGTAGAATTATTGTAGAGATGACTTCAACCTAGGAGGAACGTAACGCATGTCCCAAACCAGTAGCTGGATTTCAAGCGTCGCATGTCCTGTTCTTATTTTGTGTTCAGCGAATCGGGTTGAGATGCGATTATTCGTAAACACTTCCAGGTCCTTTCCCCATTCTTGACTTATCACTAGGTTTTTAACTAAATTAACAAGACGGGTGTCACTAGCGGGGCAAGAAATGCTTACCTTTCCGGAGCACCTATGTTCACTCCCGGTTTTTGGTGGGATCGTGTTGTTCGATCTTTAGTTTTATCTGTATGTTTTGAAGATCGTTGTTTGTCCTTTAATCTTTTTTCTTTAGTTCATTGTGCTGTCTCTCCTTCTATTTACCAATTATGATTACCCCTTTGGTATCTTCAAATTTTCTCCTGTTGGTGGATTATTGAACACCGCTATTTAAACATTATTTTTACAATAGGCTTACAGTCTGCAACAATTATTTTATTTATTCTGTTGTGTTACAAATAAAGATATATAAAAATTTAATTACCATAACAGGAGATAGAGTCAAGTATGTTGGAGAATTATATTATCAATTAAATTCTGTGGTTCGACAAAAACTTGTATTGCTACAATACATTTAATATAACATACAGATAGCAACATTATAATTAGTCCTGTTTGATGGACACACTTTTTTTTTATTGATTTATGATTTAATTTAATTGCTGTGAATGCTGTTATCTGATTGGCTGACCCGCATGGAGCAACATTGGTTATATTTGATAACATGGGTTGGTATTGTGACGTCGCCATTTAATCATTCGCAAACGACCAATTCAAATAATCACTTGAAATAAACGAAATTAAAATCCAGGGATTATTAAATTCTGTTGTACAAATTAAATTATAAGGAATAATTGAAATTTTTGAGCAGGTTATACTTGTATAATCAGGTTTGCAATAGCTTACGATGTTCACTAACAACACCGCGGTTTATTAAACCTAAGCTGTCGTTAACCAGGTTATATCGTATAACCTGTTCAAAAAATTAAAATATTCTTTAAATAATCAAATTAAAATCAAACAAAAATGGAACACAGTCCACAATCCAATCGTCATATTGATGAAACACAGGCTAATCATATCCCCCTAAGGCAAATATACATGACCTCTCACTTCCCTAGCTTGGTACATGCACTTCAATAAAAAGGGACGATGTTAAGCTAATTGTATTGTCCCAAGGCCACCTTTGTTAATGAAAACAAAAATTAACAGAAGTCCACTCTGTCGGAACAATATTCGATTCTCATAATGCAAACACGGAGTTAAACTAGTCAAAGCTTTTTGAAAGATAAAATGAGAATTGTTTTTTTAAATCGTTGATTTAAGAGATTTTGATTAGAATGGGTGTCACCATTTTATCGAATTCTTTGGTATAGAAGAGCATACATTATTGTACCTCATAGCATCTATTCCATTTTCATGCGCCTATAGAATATTAAACAACGACGTATATTTTATAAGAGCCGACGATAAAAAAAAAAAAAAAAAAAAAATATATATATTCTATAACCACAACATGTTTACACATATTTTTGAAAGAAAAGCAGATCAATATTTCTGGTGGATTGTTGAGGTATGGAAAAATCTTTGGTTCTGATCGTCAACATTTGTCATAAGTAACATTTACGTAATTTGAGGTATATTTGTTGATTTGCGATGAAGTCGTTTTATTTGAATGAATTCTAATTCAAATATTGTGATCTGATTCAAAAATAGGTTAACCAAAAATACTACTACAGTTACAATATTGCTGTGAAATCACTATGAGCAATGAAAATATCAGGAGAAATAGTATTTATAATAAGGGTAAATGCCAAAATTACTGATGAATAGAGAAGAGTTCGAAGATACCAAACGGGTAATCAGAATCTGTAAATAAAAGATGGACAGACAACACAATGGCCAAAAGGAAAAAGTACAAAGGTACAAACAACGATCTACAAAACATCATACAGAGAACCATCCCATTAATTTTGTCCGTTATCACTTAAAGCTACTGATATTTTCCAGGTTGATAGCATTTTGATTAATGTAGGTAATATATGCAACGTGTTATTGAATAGAAACAAAACATCAACGCAACGTCAATGTCACCAGCGTTCATAAACCTCACTGAAAGTAGACAATTCTCAAGGTGCAAAAGTCGATATTAGTTATATTCAGTAACGATAAAACGATAAAAAAAATACAATGTCTTATGTACCCAATGTTGCCTTTGTCTCTAGATTGTCCATTCTGAATTGCCCCTTCGGTTTTCTTGCACGTTTAATTCTTTTAGCATTGAATGCACTTATCATAGATCGAAGAAGGACATACAATAAAATGATCAAAAGAACAAGAAAAACATTTTCTACAAAGCATTGCACAAAAAAATAAGATCGAGTCAAAACCGGTGTGATTTCAGGATTTCCGGAAGGGTAGGCAGTTCCTGTTCCACTACTGGCGTCCGTCGTGCTACCCTGTGATAAGTCATAGATTGTCGATGATTTGTACATTTTCACTTTAATCTTTACACGTTACAGTATATATTAACAACTATCGTCATATGAGCATAATATCGCTGTTTTGTATTGTCACGCTTGAGGTCACCGACGGCACCTTAGAACATCTTCGATAAACATGCTTTTGTTGATATGTTTAGATCGAAATGGGCTTCTCATCGCATATCACGTCTCGGGATGGATTGGCCCTCGATGCGAGATTTTGCTGAGAAATCCATTCTCGAAAAGAAATCAACGACAGTATTATATAGATGGCATTTGGTAGTTTGAGACAGACATTTTCACAAATATTGCAGCGAGTCCGATAGGACTACCTGGGATAATAGTGATAATGTTTGTCGAGACCTTGGAAAAGGACGTCATAGTATTTATCGGTATAAAACTTCATAATGTGACACCACACTGACCGATATTTCACGATATCAACGGCACGAAGCTGATGCTGAAAATATCAGTAAGATCAAACGAATAATGTCCAACTGATCAATGAACAACAGTGTAAACCCAAAACCTTATATTGCATGAAATGAACCAGTGAAAATATTACATACTGCTGTTTTTCTTAAACATTCTAAGATTTATCTATTTCTAAGCTACTTATAAAACAAGTTTTACATTATCATTATAATTCTGTAATGAAATTTACCTTTTTTCAGTAATACAGCATCGTGAAAATGTGACTCGTTAATATATAAAAATGTTGATATCATTTTGACAGTTGCTCTGCATCGTTCATTTTTATCGCCTTTTGATGTAAAATATGTGCTTGCATTTTTTCGACACAATATGCATGTCGTAATTTACAATATAGTTAGATAGTTTTATCAAATTATAAGTCCTCCACTGTAAATCTACACGATTGTGTATGTTTGTCTCTCTGCAATTCTTCTACATTTGTTTTTATCAGAATATACAGTTTTCTTAAGTATTATTTAAGATTTCTAGTGACATTAAACTGTTGTCTTCAGTTTCTACGATATGTAAAAACATACCTTTTCTTACCAAAACTATTTCTCCAGTATCTTGAACGATTGTCGTTAATTGGTGTATTTTCAAACTTATTGCTAACAATGTTCAACAAGTGATAAGGAATAACAGTACGATATAAAGGTCACTGTGATCTTCCGTTTACAAACACTGCTATAGATAAATCCGTATATATGGTAAATGGTGCACGTCTTTGTAAAATATCTCCTAAAATAGAGGAATAATAAATGTACAAATGTTTTTACATCGTGGTAATATTCACTACAGCTATTTCTTGCCTTTTTCTGGGAGTCAGCGTTGATGATTTAAAAGGTGGACATAAGTCTTGTAATATAAATGCCTGTATCAAGTCAGGGTCATTACGGTTTTCACAGTATCCGGTTGTTGACTGATTTTGTCTATTTATATAATTATGAGTTTTGACTTTCCCTTTGTAGGATTGCTCTGAGTTCGGTAATTTTGTTATTACCTTTATTTATATTTTCACTCACTGTGCATATCCTGAAATCCCGATAGCTTTTACCGTTAGGATATCATTTATTTTGATATGAGTTAGATAGATTGGTGGCCGTGCTATGTAAACCTGCTCACGTTATGATGCTCAATGACAATGTATTTTACTACTAATAATCCTTTATATTTGTTCTACCAACTTTTGAAATTAATGGTAATGTTATTTACACTTTATTTTTGACATTCTATCAATATTAATCAAACGAACAACACCTCTCACATTTATGTACCGAAGTTTAATATACGGTAGAACAATGACATATGATGTTAGAAATGCACGCCCACGCTTGGGACAGGCACCCGCATCTATCAGTTCTGTCGTACAAGCAGAAACAAATCGATACCGATAACACACATGTACATGACCACACACTTGCCTGGGCTGGTACATGAACTTCAAAGTAATAAAAACATAAATATCAAATTTAGTGCGCACGACGCGTTTCTGGAATTCCTTTATCAGGTACGCTCATGATCAAAAGATTAAAATGTTAAATAGCTTAAAAGTCTTTGAGAGCAAGTAAGCCAAAGGACCTAAACATGATAGCCAAATGACAATGACGTTTCGCCAAGCCCAATTTACATGGGCGGAAAAATGGAAATCCGGAGTATCTCTCCCTATAGTGAATTAGTGTCCATTGGTCGATACATAATTGTCGTACCTCAATCGATACATTCTGATAAAGACCATTGTGGAAGGCTATTGGGACGCGACGCACAATAAATAACATTGACTCGTAACTGTAGGGCGGTAACCGAATTCATTCCAGAAGCAGATCATAAGACGTCTATATATAATCTAAGGGAATCTACCAACCAGAGAACTTAATGAGTAACGGATCGTCGATACATGACGATGCAGCACAAACAAAATAAATTATAGAAGTCTAGAAGATTGTGCAACGATACCGATAAAGATGTTAGGAAAAATATATTGACAAATATATATATATAAATATAAACGTCTAAAATGTAGCACAACAGCACCACAAAAAGAAGTTAAAATATAACAAAAATAGCTATAAGTCTTGAACGACAAGCTTCACCAGCGTCTGTAATCGGATTTGAAAAATTGTCACGTGACCACCAGTTATCGTGACGTAAATCATAATCTTGAACTTTATACTTTATGTTATTCAAATATATATGTACACTAATCTATAAACAATATGAAAAGTAAAAACAAAAGATTGAGGCCTTTTTGTTTATGCACTCCGGATGTCATGTGTGTAAATCGCGATCCAAAAACTCTCTGTTGTATGTCTTTGATTCTCTTTCCAACTTGGATTGTGGTCAATGATATAAATTTTGAATCTGACAAAGTCATCCAATGAGTGCCCCGGCGACACAAAGTGTTGACTCACGGGAAAGAGCGTCTTTTTTGTAAGGTCACTTCTGTGTCCATTCATTCTTTTGTTGAATGGTTGGACACTTTCTCCTACGCATTGCGATCCGGAAACATGACAGACAAGGAGGTGAACAACATTAGGTGTTTTGCAATTGACATTGCAAAAGATCTTATACTCCTTTCCTGTTGTCTTGCTATGGAACACTTGTGTGTGTTGCAATTGGATATATATAACGTATCGGACGTTGAAACGCAAACATGGTAATAATAATGTCTTTAAATATTATATTTGTTTTATGTTTATTAGTATGAAACTGTGAATCCGGGTTTAGTCCCGAGTAAAAATAAACCTGATATTTATACATACATCACTTTTATATTCCAATTTAGCATTGTTATCACTTGTTGTTTTTGTTGTTGTATTTTTTTTAAAAATAACTGTGTATTAACTACAGTGGCAACCTCGTTGGAATATCGTTTTCATTACCGCTCTCGCTTTATGTCGCGCCATTTTGTTGTCGGGGCTACTTTTCTGTATGCCTTCAGTTACGTTCCTTTGACCGGTTTTCATACAAAATATTAAATTTGCCTTGTTTTTTGAAATGATACACATTATAGTATATCCCTACGGAACACACGTAATATAGTGTATTTAAAGTTAATTTTATATTAAGCTCAAATCGAAGCATTTTGTATCTATATAATAACTAATTGAGAGTTAGGGTTAGAGTGTCATTATGAAAATATTGACATACAATGCTAACTTGAATACAAAGGGCAACTGCTCATAAAGGGCACATTTCAAGGTGCCATTGAATGCCCTTTATATACAGGTTTCACTGTATTTAAATAAGATGTGTTACATACTAACAGACGAGTCAACATCAACTTGTAATCCTCCACCTGGTTTTACCATATATCGACATGTGTTATATTTTAATCTCCAAGAACGTTGACATATAAGGGCCTCTATTTCTACTAATTGTGGTCTTTATTATATATATATCACACTACTGTTTAATGTCAAACAATGTTGCTGCAAGATAGATCGTGGGTTATACCCTAGTCGGTCAAAGGAAAGAATATGAACACAGTTTTCCGTTGTTGACTGATTTTGTCTGTTTATATACTTATGAGTTTTGACTGCCTTTGCAAGATTGTTCAGAGTTCGGTAATTTTGTTGTTACCCTTATTTGTAAGATTGTTCGGAGTTCGGTAATTTTGTTATTACCCTTATTGAATGCATCCCCGTTAAGAACACAGCATTAAGGATTAATATCAGAAACTGATAAAGAACCCAACAGAGAAGAAAAAAACATTGACAGAAAATAAATTGTTTGGTTTAGGAATTAATGTAGAAACTGTTGCTGACACAAATATATCTATCATGTGTACAATAAAAATTAACATTATTCAAAAATCACATTCAATTGAAGAAAAAGAAATAAAGAATTTAGAAAATCAATTATCAAAACAACAAACAGATTTTTATCAAGTATCCATACATAAATCAGGGCCCGTCGTGGCCGTGAACGTATGGTAGTTGGATTTACAACTATGCCTATGCAATCAGTGCCTATTACCACTGATGTTGTGAGTTCGAATCTCGATCAGGGTTAGGTGTATTCGATATAACATTAGGTGATAACGTTTATCAGTGACTTGCGGCAGGGTCGTTGGTTTTCTCCCGGTTCTCCGGTTTCCTCCACCAATAAAACTGACCGCCACGATATAACTGAAATATTGTTGAAAGTGGCGTTAGGCACCATCAAGCCAACCAACCATATACAAATTATATAAAACAGAAGCTGCTGAAGATATTGGATTGCTTAGCGGAAATATTTAAACATAAAACAGTAAGACAAAGATTACGACCTTCCAGAAAGCTTCCCAATGTGGACAGAAAAGAATAATTAAACACTAGAGAATGCCGAAGGGTCAAACAAAAAATGGACAATCCAGAGAAACTGGCAACATAAACGAGAGCAAAAAAAACCCAAAAACATAACACAATATGTGTTGGACACCACTATGCACAAGCAAACACAAATAATGCAAATTAGACATGGACCCTCCTACAAACAACTAGAGGTAAAGACGAACCGAACACCGTTTTAATGTGGAAATCATTACGGACTTCACGACACTAAACTGAGAGGGTAAAGACACATAATAGGACAACACAAAAAACTGAAAAGATGAGCAACACGGATACCACAAAACAAAAACATAAACACCGGGGGTGAACTCAGGTGCTCGCGAAAGGCAGGCAGTTGCTGTTTCTTATAAGACACCTGCCATGTTACTCATGAATACAGTCAAGTCCGGTAAAAAACATATACGTAAAATGTAAAAGATCCATAGTCAGTTGAGATGTGGATATTTCGTAGCTGTCAACCAGATTGTGATGACGACCGTAGAATTATTGTAGAGGTGACTTCAACCTAGGAGCAATGTAACCTTGTTTGAGTAGCTTTTGCGTTAGCGTCTGAGTTCTGTCCAGAAAATCACTGTACTGGACACCAGCTCTAGAATAATGTACGAGTTGTGAAATGTAAACTCCATACCTGGTAATGCTGGAATATTGCTACTACTGAAAGGAAAGTTGACTAATGGAATAGTGAAGTCATCGCGTTTGTTGTAGAAGGTAGGAGATACCGATTTCAAACTACATTTCGCAACCAATCTAAGACAATCAAGGAAATTAAAATCTACATACAGTTAGAGTCCTTGTCAGACTGGGTTAGAACAATTAGGTCTCTAGTACAAGGTCGGATTCACAAACTCTAAAATTGTGTTAATAGTCGACCTAAGTCTGTATTTAAAGACCAAGAAGCTGTTAAGTGTCTTTCCTCTCTTCATGACAAATATGTTGTCGTTCCTGCGGACAAGGCTTCCAACAATATCGTGTTTGTATGTAAATCATATTACTTCGAATGCCTAATCAAGGAATTAGGCACAAATAGCAACACCTCTAGAAATACCACATACAAACCAACTTCGTTCGACAAAGATGAAATCCTAGCTAACCACAGATCATTCATGACCTCTTTAACCATTCCCTCTGGTAAAGAGTCTGAGGATTTACCCTTATTTATATTGGATACATAAACTCCATAAGACACCATACAAGAAAGGTACATAGCGGGATCATCAACTTGTTCGACGAAAGAATTGTCTATTCACCTGACAAGGATTCTGTCTGCAGTAAAAGAGGGACAACAGAAATATTGTGAAACTGTTTACTCGCGTAGTGGCATAAATCACATGTGGATTTTGAAAAACTCTAAAGATCTTTTGGATAACCTGAAATCAAGATCTTTCTCTCAGGTATCCTCCATCAAAACTTTAGATTTTTCAACTCTATATACCACCCTACCGCATGACAAATTAAAAACCCGCTTAAAAGAAACAATTCATAAAGCTTTTAGACATAGAAACTATGGCTCAAAATTTGTTGTGTTAGGCTACAATTCCACAAATTTTTCAAACAAAATTCAAAAAGGTAAAACATGCTACTCCGAGGAACAAGTGATCAGTATGCTGGAGTTCCTCATCGATAACATATTTGTCTCCTTTGGAGGGACACTGTTTCAGCAGGTCGTCGGCATTCCAATGGGTACGAATTGTGCCCCTCTTCTAGCCGATTTATTTTTATACTCATATGAGTCGGAGTTTCTTCAAAAGCTTGTAAAAGATAAGAAGATTCATGAGGTTAGAGGCTTTAATTTTATATACAGGTATATTGATGACGTTTTATCTATCAATAATTCTAGATTTGCAGAATTTCTTCCATTGATATATCCTCCAGAGCTGGAAGTTAAAGAGACCACCGATACAGCTTCGTCCGCATCATTTTTGGACTTATACCTCGAATTTGACGACAGTTGTCAACTCAGTACTAAAATTTATGATAAGCGGGACGACTTCAATTTTAAAATCATAAATTTTCCAAACATGTGCAGCAATATACCAGCTTCTCCTGCATATGGTGTTTACATCTCGCAATTGATTCGCTATGCAAGGGCCAGTAACAATTATTCTGATTTCCTGAAACGTCATCTTCATCTGAGAAACAGGCTACTGGACCAGGGCTATAAAAAGATTCGCCTTATTCGATCTCTTAAAAAGTTTATATTCCGATACCAATATCTTGTCGAAATATATTCCGTCTCTGCAGAAAAAATTATAAGCGATGCATTTTCATATAGTGAAAATGTATAAAGATAAGGAGTCAAAAATGTCAAGGATGTTTTTTTTTGTCAATGTGTGATGTAAAAATATTTGTGACATTTACGTCACCGAATATGGTACTGCTTTACAACTATTTAACCTATTTTGTTCATGTATTTAAATACTGTTACAGTGACAGCCGAAACCTTTGAACCGTAATGAGAGCGGGAGTTTTGGCGCTTTAAAATCTGATTCAACCCACCATTTCTTTAGAAATGCCTGTACTAAGTCAGGGTCATTACGGTTTTCACAGTTTTCCGGTTGTTGACTGATTTTGTCTGTTTATATAATTATGAGTTTTCACCTTCCCTTTGTAAGATTGTTCGGAGTTCGGTAATTTTTTTATTACCCTTATTTACTATCTGAGATATTTATAAGACCAAAATACTCAGGATTGTATTTTATTATTAAAACGAAGAATTCGAAGACTAAAGAAATAACAAAAGGTAATACATTAAAACAAATATAATAAATACATTAATTGTAACATAGTGTCTTACCTGTGATATTTTTAAGTAAGAACGAAAACACATTGTTTATATATTTGTCATTATCACAAAAAAAGGAGGAATGGAATTCCTCCGACTTTTTACTGAAATTAATATGTGTTGGCCTTCTTTCAAATCCAGAAAAGTTAAATATGATGATGTTCTTTTATTCAAACACAGTTATTATATATGTTCAGCTTTCTCAGAAAAAATATACATATTGTTGTATGTTCTATTTTGTGGGTAAGACAGGTGTCCCAGTACAGGGGATACTTACTTCCAAAGCAGTTTCCTTCAATTTTAAAATCTGTATATATATTTACGTAGCACATAAATATCCAGAGAGAAGAACTATTTGATATTTTACATCAAATTTATATCACATATAAAATTATAAAGAATACACATTTTGAAATAAAGAATGTAATACCATACGATGACCACCAATGTATGGAGAGATGTGCATATTGTTATGTCTAATATACAAATATAAGTTTGTTTGTACCTCATCATTTAAAAACGGTATAATTACTAACTTGATATCATTTTGTTTCAGCATTCTTATTAACAACATTTGCAGACGAACGTAATACATGTGTAGTTATATTTTACAATTATAGAATATTCACATTACATGGAATTAATAAATGCTTGCTCTCCTCTTCTGCCAATCTATATGAATACATATTGTTGTCAGAATATACGGTCTTCTTACATTCTTTAACTTTTCCTGTGATATTAAGCTGTTCTAGTCTTTTCGTGGATATCGCAACTCAGTTTGCACATGGCGCATTCAAAATGAAAATACCCAATTGGGCTACTGTCTGAAAATGTTCAGGAATCCATTATTGGTGGTCTTGGGCTCCTGTTAAACTTCATCCTCGTATGTAAGTCTAATGCAACGATGTGTGTTGTAAAATATCACTCCAGGAGTATATTACATGCACAAATGGATTGATATCGCTGAAATATTCATTGTAGCTATTTCTTGGTATTTGTAGAAATCACTGTTGAGGATTTGAAAGGTGGACGTAAAAGCTTGTGAAATTTAACTCTCATTGTTCAACAGGTGTCAGCGAATTACGGTATGATATCAAGGTCACTGTGATCTTCCGTTAGCAAGCACAGCTATAGAAAAAGCCGTATATATGGTAAATGTTGCACGTCTTTGTAAAATATCTCTTCAAATAAATATATATATTAAATGTACAAATGTTTTGACATCGCCATAATATTCATTGCAACTATTTCTTGCTTTGTTTCGGAATCAGTGTTGATGATTTAAAAGGTGGACATAAGGCTTGTGATATTTTCCTCACGAGTTTTATATTTTCACTCAGCGTGTTGATGACACTAGATACGACTACTTCTCTAGCTAAATCCTCTACATGGAAGAATTGTACCAGCGGTAACACTATAGACATGGTAATTTATTAGTGTATGCCATCGACATACATCTGCATGAGTTTTATAGTTTTCAACCCACGTATCACCTATGTAAATGTGCTGACGTGATGATGCTCAATGACAATGCATTTTCACTACTACTTAACCTTTATATTTGTTCTACCAACTTTTGAAATTAATGATAATGTTATTTTACACTTTATTATTGACATTCTACCAATATGAACCAAAGGAACAATCACCGTTCGCGGCGAGATGTACCCGATGCAACATTATGTGATTAAGTTTGTCAGAGACTTGCAACAAGTCAGTGATGTTCTCCGGATACTCCGGTTTTCTCCACCAATAAAACTGACGCCACGATATAATGGAAATATTGTTGAAAGTGGCGTTAAATACCATAAGCAAAACCACACCAAACAGGTTTGACTGTATCTAAATAAGATGTGTAGCAAAGTAAAGGTCAACATGAACTTGTATCGCCCTACCTAGTTTTATAATATCGACATGTGTTACATTTTAATCTCTAAGAACGTTGACATAATAAGGGCCTCCATTTCTACTAATTATGATCTTTATTATATATACATCACATTGGTGCTTAATGTCAGGCATAGTTACTGTAACTAGATAGGTGGTGTAGTGATTAGCGTACGTTCCTCGTGTACGGTAGATCGTGGGTTCAAGCCAATACAAGAATCATATTAAGAGACAAAATCGATAACCATTATATACAAACACATGATCGCTCAATTTCCTGGCTTGACAAAGACACTTCAATAAAAAGTGGCGAGGTTAAACTAGTTTTATTGACCTTGATATATAATTGTTTAATAGCTACAATGTGTTTGACCTTTTACCAAGGAAGGTAAAAGCTGACCTTTCTCATTTTGGTATATGTCAGTATCCACTCTTTAGCTTGTACATAGTCTTAGATTAACAGATTGTAAAGAAAAGTACACAACATATCTACTCTCTGAGGTTCTCTTGCTTTGCTTCATTTGTTTCATATCTTTTATCGTTTTCAGCCTGGTCTGTTTCTACGAAAATTGTTGTATCCACTATGAGTTGTTAAAGACAATAACGTGTTGACAAGCACTTTTTTTCATGGGGGTAGGATGGAAAATGGGTCGCGTATCTCCCTATGGGGAATTTAGCGTCCGTTGTTCGATGTATCATTTTCGCACCTCAAGAAATGTCGATACATTCTTATAAAGATCATGGTGTAATGCTGTTGAGATGTGACGTACGATAAATAACATTGACTCGTAACTGTAGGGCGATAACCGAATTTGCATGTGATTCATTCCGGCAGCAGAGCACGTGAGGTATATGGAGATATGGAGAAAGGGTCGGACTTTGAAGCGCAAATATATTAATAATATTCTTTAAATATTGGAATTTGAATAAAAGTGTGAATTCGGACTTAGTGTTGAGTAAAAATAAATCTTATGCAACATTATGTGATTAAGTTTGTCAGAGACTTGCAACAGGTCAGTGATGTTCTCCGGATACTTCGGTTTTCTCCACCAATAAAACTGACCGCCACGATATAATAGAAATATTGTTGAAAGTGGCGTTGAATACCATAAACAAAACCACATCAAACAGGTTTGACTGTATCTAAATAAGATGTGTAGCAAAGTAAGGGTCAACATGAACTTGTAATCCTCCACCTGGTTTTACCATATATCAACATGTGTTAAATTTTAATCTCTAAGAACGTTGACATAATAACGGTCTCTATTTCTACTAATTGTGATCTTTATTAGCGAGCAGAGAGCTCTACAGCAACATGGGCATGCGCATGCAACACACAATCTGCCTAATGATGAGATTGAAATCCTTTCGTCCGGAAGTTGATAAAAGTTGGCAGTCACAGATAGAATGCCAAAAATAAAAAAAAAAGTCTCCAATAAATGATTTTAAAACTAAAATGATATCATGAACTTCTATAAATCGTATTTAAGTAACAAAAGACAATAAAAGGTGCTTACATTGTTAAATTAATCAGAATGACATCTCGCTATCAAAGTCATGACGTCATGTTATTCATAGGCCAAAGTCGTCCACAACATTTCGCGGAATTTTAATTAAAATCTTGTATTTTCATTCCCAAGTCAAGAAATTTCAAAACGACATCTATTTCATTTGCAAACTGCATCAATTCCGTAAATCGTGACGACATGTAAACCAACACACCACTTTTTGTCAAGCGTGTCCAGATTATTAGATAAAAACCTTTCTAGTTATGGATTAATAAAAGATGATTATAGAATAAATTTGACTTAATTTTGAACTACAATATTTTCAGAAAATATCAAATTTATTGTTTGGACCATTTGCAGCCGATGTAGAAAAACTCGCCTTGGTGTGTTTTTGTTCTGTTTTATTTTTTGCAGAATCTACGCGGGTGGTCTAATATTTACTCAGATCGATCAAAACTTTCATTAATTACAACACTGGCGTACTGAAAGGACTTTATGTTAACATGGACTATCAGGCTAAGGACAACAACTGTTCATTGTTTTCATCACTGTGAATGACTCTTAAGACAACTCGAATCTGGTCATTTTTTGACGTATGGACATTTTATGTCACACCCAACTGCATTTCACTGTCGAATTCCAGATTTATATTGACATTTCGTTACTGTAGAAAAGAAGATTTTTTTACATAGTAAGAGAGGAGAATATTTGGCCACAGGTACTCGGGGACAGAATATATCCACCTTTTTTCCAACACTACGAAAAATATATAGCATATCGTATCCTTAAGCTATTATTTACAGCTTAAGCATTGGTTAATTTAATATGCATGCATATCATCACAAAATGACCAAATATGACAGTGGTTCAGTGTACAAAGGTTTTGAAAGATTGTCCGTCAGTTCGATCCTACAAAATATTTGAATACTACCGAAAATGGTTTAGAATAGTAAGACACAGGTCAGTGATGTTCTCCGGATACTTCGGTTTTCTAATGAGCTGCATTCTCCAAAAAATGTACTATACATGCTTTATATTTAATAAAATAATGCTTTAGCTCATTTTCGTGTTGATATATGTGAGAAAGAATTGGTGAGAGAACGATATTTGTTGACGAATTCCAGGATGCTGCATCAAAAGATGGCGACTGATTAATTATCGGCAAATTTACGTAATCTGTCGAATGATCCAATCGTAACTACTCGGCCGTATACGATTGCCGAATGATCGTGTTGTTCCAACTATAAATAAACAGCGATGGAAGCACATGTACTCTTTTCTCACTATATTATTCTTTTATTTCAAATGTTTTCCCGATAAAAAGTGGTCACTTCGCATGGCTTTAAAAAAGAAAAGTACGTTAGTAATTTGTGCATAGCTCGAGAGAGGAGAAATAAAGTTAATTGTAAAAAAAAACGTATTTGGACAAAATTGGGGTACGATAAGGGAAATACCAAGTGAACAATAAATATGCTGTATTCGTAAAAAAATTCTGAATGAATCTGCATTAATCAGTAAATAATGTTCGCAAATTAAATATTTTAGGATTATATCTTTATTATATTTGCTATCAGTATGAAGAACTTGCAAAGTGTATCCGTCCTAACGGAAATCGTACCGTTTAGGCTCTTTCATTTCTCTGTTAGCCCTCTAAATTCTTTGATTTTCTGTTTTCTAAATGTTTTGATTCTAAGTGTATCGAGGTTACATAAATTGTCGAAGATACCCTATACAACAATAAATTTTACTGTAATTTCTGTACTACAGTCATCTGTCAAAAGTATTGGGAAATGTAAAAAAAAATAATCTCTGGATAATCTACTAAAACAATATTTTTTTTTGGTTTATTTACTCATTATGTTGTTTTGAGTGATTTTTATTTGTATATAATTTAGCACAACAAATAAAAATTGTATATTTTAACTAAAAATAAATCCTAAAAATCCTGCATGTGATTCATTCCGGAAGCAGATATATATATATATATAAACTTATCGGACGTTGAAACGCAAAGATGGTAGTAATAATGTCTGTAAATATTAGATTTGTTTTTCTGGATGTTTATTAGTATGAAACTGTGAATCCGGGATTAGTGCCGTGTAAAAATAATTCTTGTATTTATACATACATCGCTTCTATATTCTAATTTAGCATTGTTATCACTTGTTGTTGTTTTTTGTTGTTTTTCTTTGTTGTATTTTTTTTAATAATTGTGTATTAACTACAGTGGCAACCTCATTGGAATATCGTTTTTATTTTCATTCTCGCTTTATTTCGCGCCATTTCGCTGTTGGGGGCTACTTTGCTATACGGTTTACAGTAATGTCCCTTTGACCGTTTCTCATACATATTCGCCATGCTTTTTGAAGCGTTACACACTATAGTATATCCCTATGATACACACGTAATATAGTGTTATTAAACTGATTTTACATTATACTTGAATCGAATTTTTTTTTTCATCTACAATAAATACTATTAGTAATTGACGAATTTCATTATCAAAAATTTGTCACTCATACAATGTTAACCTGAATATAAAGGGCACATTTTCAGGTTCCGATGAATTTACAACTACCTATGCAATCAGTGTTTATCACCAATAAAGCTTATCAGTGACTTGTGACAGATATGTAGATTTCTTCCGATACTCCGGTTTCCTCCATCAAATAAACTGACCGCCACGATATAATAGAAATATTTATTTCACGCCATTTCGCTGTCTTTGCTACTTTTCTGTATGCTTTACAGGTACGTCCCTTTGACCGATTCTCGTACAAAATATTATATTCGTCATGTTTTTTTCAAGCGATGCACATTATTGTATATCCCTACGGTACACACGTAACATAGTGTATTTAAAATAACATTATATTAAAGTCGAATCGAAGCAAATAAATAATTGAGGGTTAGGGTTTCATTATCAAAAATATAAACATACAATGTTAACTTGAATACAAAGGACAACTGCCCATAAAGGGCACATTTGCAGGTTCCATGGAATTATATACAGGTTTGACTGCATTTAAATAAGATGTGTTACATACTGAACTTGTATCGGCCCACCTGGTTTTACCATATAATCGCGGCATGTGTTACATTTTAATCTCTAAGAACGTTGACAACTATATGCACATCTGTTTCTACTACTTGTGATCTTTATTTTATTTATATCACAATGTTGTTTAATGTCAAACAATGTTGCTGCAACGACATCGATGTTGTAATGGCTAGCGTCCCCGTTCAGTGTGAATCGTGCTGGTCTCGTGTGAGGTAGATCGTGAGTTATGCCATAGTCGGTCACAGCAAAGACTATAAACATGCCATTGAATGCATCCCCGTTAAACACCCAACATTTAGGAGTAAGATCAGGGACTGAAAAAGAACCCAACAGACAAGAAAATTAATCTGAAAGAAAATCTATTGGTTGGTTTAGGAATTGAAGCAGAGACTGTTGTTGACACAAATATACCTGACATGTGTACAATAGAAATTAATATTATTAAAAAATCACATCCAATTGAAGAAAAAGAAACAAAGAATTTAGAAAAACAATGAGAAAAACACCTAAGAGATTTGCATCAAGGATCCATACATAAATTAGGGGCCGTCGTGACCGTCAACGTATGGTAGATGGATTTACAACTATACCTATGTAATTAGTGCCCATTACCACTGATATTGTGAGTTCGAATCTCGATCAGGGCGAGGTGTACTCGATATAACATTAAGTGATCAAGTTTCTCAGTGACTTGCGACAGGTCGTTGGTTTTCTCCGGGTCCTCTGGTTTTATCCACCAATAAAACTGACTGCCACGATATACATGAAATATTGTTGAAAGTGTGGCATTAAACACCATTCTAATATGACGTCTAGAAAACGGCACACACGATAATACTCAACAACTTTATATTTAGCGCAAGTGCAGTACATAACAAATCTGGCTGTTCCATTGTGACTGCCGCTGTGAAATTACCGTGACGACCGAGTGTAAACAAACAAAACACCGGCATATAGCGTATTTTTAAAGTCCTTAAAATAAAAATTCCCTGTCAGTTATAAATAAATATCCTGCAACTAAGTATTTTTTTTGTCATTTGTTTTTGAAAATTTACATTTGGGGATCCCCAGTACGCACACATACATTCCATTGATATGCGTCGGCCATGAATAAGTAATAGCAAAATGTACTAACCTTGTTTTCCTACGTATACATTGATAACTAGACGGTGATGTAATTAAGTTACTGATATTTTCCAATTTGATGGCATTTTGAATTTTGCTATTCAAACAAGTAAAATGCTCACGAAATCGTAAAATAAATCAGTAACCAGCTTGTGTCAATCAGTGTCCCTTGTAAACAACGTCACAGGATGACGATATATTACAAAAATGAAAGTCGATAGATGGTTGTCTTAAGCATTGTTTCCGGATTTTTTTTTATGTCAACAATACAATCTTTTTTTTAATTGGCATTTTTTTTTTTATTTCATATCTAACAATAATTGGCGATAATCAACAACTGTTAAAGTGTTCGATATTATGCTTGACAACTCCTCTCTGCCATCTTGTTAGCGCTCGAAATGATGAACGAATGAACTCCGACTTTTTTCTAAATATTTTTACGCAGCAATTGTTCAATCGAATCTATGTTGGAAAATACACAATAAATATGTTTTTCGTGTTAACATCCATATATTTGTTTTAAAATATCTCGTTCAAATACAAATAATTCAAAATCAATTCAAAATTTCCGAAGGAGGTAAATGGAACAGCCACCAAATGCCGTGTGTATGCAGTTCACGAATGGTAAAAAATGACCGTATTTGTCCTATTAGAATCGAAATATGTTCATGGCAGGCATAGAGTTGTGCACATTTACACATGGCCTGGGCCTTTATACTCTTAGATTTTACACCTCGCTGTCGCTCGAGGTAAAATTCGAATGTAAAGGCCCAGCCCTTGTGTAAATTTGCACAACTCTATGCCTGCCATGCATTATTTCTTAATCAAGCCAACCAGCCATACACAAATTATATAAAACAAAAGTTGCTGAAGATATATATGAAAACAGAAGTTGCGATATTGGATTGTTTAGCGAAAATATTTAAACATAAATGAGGATTTACATTTTATTCACAAACAGAATAAACTTACATGACGACAACCTTTCATCAAGGAGATGATATTCGGGGACATATCACGGCCACGTTGTTTGTCGAAATTAACAGTTTCTAAATTAAGTAATATGTGAAAACTAAGGTTCTCCTCACTCAGGACAAGGGTGAACTTAACCGAATTTTGCTATCATCTTTAGGCCCTTTGGCTTACTTGCTCTCAAAGACTTTTAAGCTATTTAACATTTTAATCTTTTGATTATGAACGTACCTGATAAAGGAATTCCAGAAACGCGTCGTGCCCACTAAATTTGATATCTATGCTTTTATTACTTTGACGTTCATATACCAGCCCAGGAAAGTGTGTGGTCGTGTACATGTGTGTTATCGTTATCGGTTTGTTTCTGTTTGTACGACAGAACTGATAAATGTGTGTGCCTGTCCCAAACCAGGACGTGAATTTCCAACATCATATGTCATTGTTCTCCCGTATATTAAAGTTCAGTAAATAAAAGTGAAAGGTGATTGTTCGCTTGGTTGATATTGGTAAAATGTCAATAATAAAGTGTAAAATACCATTATCATTAATTTCAACAGTTGGTAGAACAAATATAAAGGTTACGTGGTAGTGAAAATGCATTGTCAATGAGCATCATAACGTCAGCTCATTTACATAGGTGATACGTGGGTTGAAAAATACTATAAAACTCACGCAGATGTATGTCGATGGCATACACTAATAAATTACCATGTCTATTGTGTTACCGCTGGTACAATTCTTCCATGTAGAGGATTTATCTAGAGAAGTAGTCGTATCTAGTGTCATCAACACGCTGAGTGAAAATATAAAACTCGGGAGGAAAATATCACAAGCCTTATGTCCACCTTTTAGATCATCAACACTGATTCCGAAGCAAAGCAAGAAATGGTTGCATTGAATATTACCGCGATGTCAAAACATTTGTACATTTAATATATATATTTATTTGAAGAGATATTTTAAAAAGACGTGCAACATTTACCATACATACGGCTTTATCTATAGCTGTGCTTGTTAACAGAAGATCACAGTGACCTTGATATCATACCGTAATTCGCTGATACCTGTTGAACATTGAGAGGAAAATTTCACAAGCTTTTACGTCCACCTTTTAAATCTTCAACAGTGATTTCTACAAATACCAAGAAATAACTACAATGAATATTTCCGCGATGTGAATCCAATTGTGCATGTAAAATACTCCTGGAGTGATATTTTACAACAAACATCGTTGCATTAGCCTTACATACGAGGATGAAGTTTTACAGGAGCCCAAGACCACCAATAATGGATTCCTGAATATTTTCATACAGTAGCCCAATTGGGTATTTTAATTTTGAATGCGCGATATGCAAAGTGAGTTGCGATATCCACGAAAAGCCTAGAACAGCTTAATATGACATGAAAAGTTAAAGAATGTAAGAAGACCGTATATTCTGACTATAATCTGTATTCATATAGATTGGCAGAAGAGGAGAGCAGGCATTTATTAATTCCATGTAATGTGAATATTCTATTATTGTAAAATATAACTACACATGTATTAAGTTCGTCTGCAAATGTTGTCAATGAGAATGCTGAAACAAAATCATATCAAGCTAGTAATTATACTTTTATTAAATGATGAGGTACAAACAAACTTATATTTGTATATTAGAAATAACGATATGCACATCTCTCCATACATTGGTGGTCATCGTATGGTATTACATTCCTTTCAAAATGTGTATTCTTTATAATTTTATATGTGATATAAATATGATGTAAAATATCAAATAGTTCTTCTCTCTGGATATTTATGTGCTACGTAAATATATATATAGATTTTCAATTTTAAGGAAACTGCATTGGAAGTTAGTATCCCCTGTACTGGGACACCTGTCTTACCCACAAAATAGAACATACAACAATATGCATATTGTTGCGGAGAAAGCTGAACATATATAATAACTGTGTTTGAATAAAAGAACATTATAATATTTAACTTTTCTGGGTTTAAAAGAAGGCCAACACATATTAATTTCAGAAAAAAGGCGAAGGAATTCCATTCCTCCTTTTTTGTGATAATGACCAATATATACACAATGTGTTTTCGTTCCTACTTAAAAATATCACAGGTAAGACACTATGTTACAATCATTGTATTTATTATTATTTTTTTTAATATATTACCTTTTGTTATTGCTTCGAAATCCTTCTGTTTTAATAATAAAAAAAAATGCTGAGTATTTTTGTCTTATAAATATCTCAGATAGTGAAATGAATGTAGATTTTAATTTCCTGGATTGTCCTAGCTTGGTTGCGAAATTTAGTTTGTTATCAGTATCTCCTACCTTCTACGACAAACGCGATGACTTCACTTTTCCATTAATCAACTTTCCTTTCATTAGTAGCAATATTCCAACATTACCAGGTATGGAGTTTACATTTCACAACTCGCACATTATTCTAGAGCTGGTGTCCAGTACAGTGACTTTCTGGACAGAACTCAGACACTAACGCAAAAGCTACTCAAACAAGGTTACATTGCTCCTAGGTTGCAGGCACCCCTACAATAATTAATCGGTCGTCATCACAATCTGGTTGACCGCTACGAAATATCCACATCTCAAATGACTATGGATCTTTTACATTTTACTTCGATGTTTTTTTACCGGACTTGACTGTATTCATGAGTAACATGGCAGGTGTCTTATAAGAAACAGCAACTGCCTGCCCTTCGCGAGCACCTAAGTTGACTCCAGGTGTTTATGTTGTTGGTTTGTTTTTGTGGTGTCCGTGTTGCTCATCTTTTCAGTGTTTTGTGTTGTCCTATTATGTGTCTTTACCCTCTCAGTTCAGTGTCGTGAAGTCCGTTATGATTTCCACATTAAAACGGTGTTCAATTCGTCTTTACCTCTGGTTGTTTGTAGGAGGGTCCATGTCTTATTTGCGTTATTTGTGTTTACTTGTTTATAATGGTGTCCAACACATATTGTGTTATGTTTTTGTTTTGTTTGTTCTCGTCTTGTGTACCCAATGCTGACAGTTTCACTGGATTGTCCATTTTGTATTGCCCCTTCGGTATTCTCTAACCTTTAGCTATTCTTTTATTTCGACATTGAGAAGATTTCGGGGTACATCGTAATCTCTGGTTTACTGTTTTAGCATTGCCTATGTCTAGTATAACTGTATAATAGTCGTTTTATAAAAGAAAGCAGGTAAATTAGGTAGTGTACAATGGCAGGGGAAGATATAATAGGGAACAATGGTCAACTGTCAATCAAAATATAATAGATGAAGGTTATTACAGAAGCGCTTCTTGTGCACCAAATTAGATATCTATCATTTTATTTCCATAAGATGTTGATATCTTCCTAGACACGCTAAGAAAGATATTATCACCCGATTCTTCAAAGATCTTGGAATGAAATAGTTTAATACTCAAAAGACGGCGACTTAGTTAAAAGGCCTATTGCAAGCTAAAATTTCTCGAATTCCTTTAACGCGTACGCTCATACTCAAAAGATTAAAAAGTTAAATAACTTAAAAGTTTTTGAGAGCATGTAAGCCAAATGGCCTAAACATGATAGCCAAATGACAATGACGTTTTGCCAAGCACAAATTTACATCGGCGGAAAAATGGAAAGCAGAGTGTCTCTCCCTATAGAGAATTAACGTTCGTTGTTCAATGCATCATTGTCGTACCTCGATCGATGCATTTTTATAAAAACCATTGTGGAAGGCTGTTGAGACGTGACGCACAATAAATAACATTGACTCGTAACTGTAGGGCGATAACCGAATTCATTCCAGAAGCAGATCATTAGACGTATATATGTATGTAGTCTAAGGGAATCTACCAACCAGAGAACTTAATGAGTAACGGATCGTCGATACATGACGATGCAGCACACACAAAATAAATTATTGAAGTCTAGAAGATTGTGCAACAATACCGATAAAGATGTTAGAAAAAATATGTTGACAAATATATATATATAAATATAAACGTCTGAAATGTAGCACAATAACACCAAAAAAAGAAGTCAAAATAAAACCAAATACCTATAAGTCTACAAAAAGACTATAATTACAATCAAGTTGACGGATATTTCGCTTGACCGAAAAGCTTCACCAGCGTCTGTAATCGGATTTGAAAAATTGTCACGTTCCCACCAGTTATCGTGACGCAAATCATAATCTTTATGCTTTATATTATTCAAATATATATGTACACTAATTTATAAACAATATGAAAAGAAAGCGCAAAAGATTTTGGCCTTTTTGTTTTTGCCCTGCGGATGTCATGTTTGTATCTCGCGGATCCAAAAACTCTCTCTTTTATGTCTTTGATTCTCTTTCCAACTTAGATTGTGGTCAATGATATAAATTTTCGATCTGACAAAATCATCCAATGCGTGCCCCGGCGACACAAAGTGTTGACTCACGGGAAAGAGCGTCTTTTTGTATGGTTACTTCTGTGTCCATTCAATCTTTTGTTGAATGGTTGGACACTTTCTCCTGCGTATTGCGACCCGCAGACGTGACAGACAAGAAGGTACACCACATTAGGTGTTTTGCAATTGACATTGCAAAATATCGTATATTCCTTTCCTGTCGGTTTGCTATGGAACACTTGTGCGTGTTGCAATTGGATATATATAACGTATCGGACGTTGAAGCGCAAACATGGTAATAATAATGTCTTTAAATATTATAGGTTTTTATGGTTATTAGTATGAAACTGTGAATTCGGGTTTAGTCTCTAGTAAAAATAAACCTGATATTTATACATACATCGCTTTTATATTCCAATTTAGCATTGTTATCACTTGTTGTTTTTGTTGTTGTTGTATTTTTTTTAAATAACTGTGTATTAACTACAGTGGCAAACTCGTTGGAATATCGTTTTTATTACCGCTCTCGCTTTATTTCGCGCCATTTTGTTGTCGGGGTTACTTCTCTGTATACTTTACAGTTACGTTCCTTTAACCGTTTCTCATACAAAATATTAAATTTGCCATGTTTTTTGAAATGATACACATTATAGTATATCCCTACGAAACACACGTAATATAGTGTATTAAAAGTAATTTTATATTAAACTCGAATCGAAGCATTTTGTATCTATATAATAACTAATTGAGAGTTAGAGTTAGAGTTTCATTATCAAAAATGTTGACATACAATGCTAACTTGAATACAAAGGACAACTGCTCATAAAGGGCACATTTTCAGGTTCCATTGAATTATATATAGGTTTGACTGTATTTAAATAAGATGTGTTACATACTAAGAGACGAGTCAACATGAACTTGTAATCCCCCACCTGGTTTTACCATATATCGACATGTGTTACATTTTAATCTCTAAGAACGTTGACATATAAGGGCCTCCATTTCTACTAATTGTGATCTTTATTATATATATAAAAAAAAGGTATCACACTACTGTTTAATGTCAAACAATGTTGCTGCAAGATAGATCGTGGGTTATTCCCTAGTCGGTGAAAGAAAAGACTATGAACACAATTTTCCGGTTGTTGACTGATTTTGTCTGTTTATATACCTATGAGTTTTGACTGCCTTTGTAAGATTGTTCAGAGGTCGGTAATTTTGTTATTACTCTTATTGAATGCATCCCCGTTAAGAACACAGCATTACGGATTAATATCAGAGACTGATAAAGAACCCAACAGAGAAGAAAATAACACTGAAAGAAATTATATTGTTTGGTTTAGGAATTAATGCAGAAACTGCTGCTGACACAAATATATCTATCATGTGTAGAATAAAAATTAACATTATTCAAAAATCACATTCAATTGAAGAAAAAGAAATAAAGAATTTAGAAAATCAGTTATCGAAACAACAAACAGATTTTTATGAAGTATCCATACATAAATCAGGGCCCGTCGTGGCCGTGAACGTATGGTAGTTGGATTTACAACTATGCCTATGCAATCAGTGCCTATTACCACTGATGTTGTGAGTTCGAATCTCGATCAGGGTTAGGTGTATTCGATATAACATTAGGTGATAACGTTAATCAGTGACTTGCGGCAGGTCGGTGGCTTTCTCCCGGTCCTCCGGTTTTCTCCACCAATACAATTGACCGCCACGATATAACTGAAATATTGTTGAAAGTGAGGTTAAACACCATCAAGCCAACCAACCATATACAAATTATATAAAACAGAAGCTGCTGAAGATATTGGATTGCTTAGAGGTAATATTTAAGCATAAAACAGTAACACAAAGATTACGCCTTTCCCAGAAAGCTTCCCAATGTGGACAGAACAGAATAATTAAACACTAGAGAATGTCGAAGGGGCAATAAAAAATAGACAATCCAGAGAAACTGGCAACATAGACGAGAACAAACAAAACAAAAACATAACACAATATGTGTTGGGCACCACTATACACAAGCAAACACAAATAATGCAAATTAGACATGGATCCTCCTACAAACAACTAGAGGTAAAGACGAACCGAACACCGTTTTAATGTGGAAATTATTACGGACTTCACGACACTGGACTGAGAAGGTAAAGACACATAATAGGACAACACAAAAAACTGAAAAGATGAGCAACACGGATACCACAAAACAAAAACATCAACACCGGGGGTGAACTCAGGTGCTCGCGAAAGGCAGGCAGTTGCTGTTTCTTATAAGACACCTGCCATGTTACTCATGAATACAGTCAAGTCCGGTAAAAAAACATATACGTAAAATGTAAAAGATCCATAGTCAGTTGAGATGTGGATATTTCGTAACGTCAACCAGAGTGTGATGACGACCGTAGAATTATTGTAGAGATGACTTCAACCTAGGAGCAACGTAACGCATGTCCCAAACCAGTAGCTGGATTTCAAACGTCGCATGTCCTGTTCTTATTTTTTGTTCAGCGAATCGGGTTGAGATGCGATTATTCGTAAGCACTTCCAGGTCCTTTCCCCATTCTTGACTTATCACTAGGTTTTTAACTAAATTAACAAGACGGGTGTCACTAGCGGGGCAAGAAATGCTTACCTTTCCGGAGCACCTATGTTCACTCCCGGTTTTTGGTGGGATCGTGTTGCTCGATCTTTAGTTTTATCTGTATGTTTTGAAGATCGTTGTTTGTCCTTTAATCTTTTTTCTTTAGTTCATTGTGCTGTCTCTCCTTCTATTTACCAATTATGATTACCCCTTTGGTATCTTCAAATTTTCTCCTGTTGGTGGATTATTGAACACAGCTATTTAAAATTATTTTCACAATAGGCTTACAGTCTGCAACAATTATTTTATTTATTCTGTTGTGTTACAAATAAAGATATATAAAAATGTAATTACCATAACAGGAGATAGAGTCAAGTATGTTGGAGAATTAAATTATCAATTAAATTCTGTGGTTCAACAAAAACTTGTATTGCTACAATACATTTAATATAACATACAGATAGCAACATTATAATTAGTCCTGTTTGATGGACACACTTTTTTTTATTGATTTATGATTTAATTTAATTGCTGTGAATGCTGTTATCTGATTGGCTGACCCGCATGGAGCAACATTGGTTATATTTGATAACATGGGTTGGTATTGTGACGTCGCCATTTAATCATTCGCAAACGACCAATTCAAATAATCACTTGAAATAAACGAAATTAAAATCCAGGGATTATTAAATTCTGTTGTACAAATTAAATTATAAGGAATAATTGAAATTGTTGAGCAGGTTATACTTGTATAATCAGGTTTGCAATAGCTTACGATGTTCACTAACAACACCGCGGTTTATTAAACCTAAACTGTCCTTAACCAGGTTATATCGTATAACCTGTTCAAAAAATTAAAATATTCTTTAAATAATAAAATTAAAATCAAACAAAAATGGAACACAGTCCACAATCCAATCGTCATATTGATGAAACACAGGCTAATCATATCCCCCTAAGGCAAATATACATGACCTCTCACTTCCCTAGCTTGGTACATGCACTTCAATAAAAAGGGACGATGTTAAGCTAATTGTATTGTCCCAAGGCCACCTTTGTTAATGAAAACAAAAATTAACAGAAGTCCACTCTGTCGGAACAATATTCGATTCTCATAATGCAAACACGGAGTTAAACTAGTCAAAGCTTCTTGAAAGATAAAATGAGAATTGTTTTTTTAAATCGTTGATTTAAGAGATTTTGATTAGAATGGGTGTCACCATTTTATCGAATTCTTTGGTATAGAAGAGCATACATTATTGTACCTCATAGCATCTATTCCATTTTCATGCGCCTATAGAAAACAATATTCAACAACGACGTATATTTTATAAGAGCCGTGATAAAAAAAAAATATAAAAAAAATATATATTCTATAACCACAACATGTTTACACATATTTTTGAAAGAAAAGCAGATCAATATTTCTGGTGGGTTGTTGAGGTATGGAAAAATCTTTGGTTCTGATCGTCAACATTTGTCATAAGTAACATTTACGTAATTTGAGGTATATTTGTTGATTTGCGATGAAGTCGTTTTATTTGAATGAATTCTAATTCAAATATTGTGATCTGATTCAAAAATAGGTTAACCAAAAATACTACTACAGTTAACATATTGCTGTGAAATCACTATGAGCAATGAAAATATCAGGAGAAATAGTATTTATAATAAGGGTAAATGCCAAAATTACTAATGAATAGAGAAGAGTTCGAAGATACCAAACGGGTAATCAGAATCTGTAAATAAAAGATGGACAGACAACACAATGGCCAAAAGAAAAAAAGTACAAAGGTACAAACAACGATCTACAAAACATCATACAGAGAACCATCCCATTAATTTTGTCCGTTATCACTTAAAGCTACTGATATTTTCCATGTTGATAGCATTTTGATTAATGTAGGTAATATATGCAACGTGTTATTGAATAGAAACAAAACATCAACGCAACGTCAATGTCACCAGCGTTCATAAACCTCACTGAAAGTAGACAATTCTCAAGGTGCAAAAGTCGATATTAGTTATATTCAGTAACGATAAAACGATAAAAAAAATACAATGTTTTGGGGAAACTTTAACTGTCTATATTGATAACCGTCATGCATACACACAAAATCACTGTGTCTTATGTACCCAATGTTGCCTTTGTCTCTAGATTGTCCATTCTGAATTGCCCCTTCGGTTTTCTTGCACGTTTAATTCTTTTAGCATTGAATGCACTTATCATAGATCGAAGAAGGACATACAATAAAATGATCAAAAGAACAAGAAAAACATTTTCTACAAAGCATAACACAAAAAATTAAGATCGAGTCAAAACCGGGTGTGATTTCAGGATTTCCGGAAGGGGTAGGCAGTTCCTGTTCCACTACTGGCGTCCTTCGTGCTACCCTGTGATAAGTCATAGATTGTCGATGATTTGTACATTTTCACTTTAATCTTTACACGTTACAGTATATATTAACAACTATCGTCATATGAGCATAATATCGCTGTTTTGTATAGTCACGCTTGAGGTCACCGACGGCACCTTAGAAAATCTTCGATAAACATGCTTTTATTGATATGTTTAGCTCGAAATGGGCTTCTCATCGCATATCACGTCTCGGGATGGATTGGCCCTCGATGCGAGATTTTGCTGAGAAATCCATTGTCGAAAAGAAATCAACGACAGTATTATATAGATGGCATTTGGTAGTTTGAGACAGACATTTTCACAAATATTGCAGCGAGTCCGATAGGACTACCTGGGATAATAGTGATAATGTTTGTCGAGACCTTGGAAAAGGACGTCATAGTATTTATCGGTATAAAACTTCATAATGTGACACCACACTGACCGATATTTCACGATATCAACGGCACGAAGCTGATACTGAAAATATCAGTAAGATCAAACGAATAATGTCCAACTGATCAATGAACAACAGTGTAAACCCAAAACCTTATATTGCATGAAATGAACCAGTGAAAATATTACATACTGCTGTATTTCTTAAACATTCTAAGATTTATCTATTTCTAAGCTACTTATAAAACAAGTTTTACATTATCATTATAATTCTGTAATGAAATTTACCTTTTTTCAGTAATACAGCATCGTGAAAATGTGACTCGTTAATATATAAAAATGTTGATATCATTTTGACAGTTGCTCTGCATCGTTCATTTTGATCGCCTTTTGATGTAAAATATGTGCTTGCATTTTTTCGACACAATATGCATGTCGTAATTTACAATATAGTTAGATAGTTTTATCAAATTATATAATATCTACATGACACGATAATAATAAATGTTTGGAGTCCTCCACTGTAAATCTACACGATTGTGTATGTTTGTCTCTCTGCAATTCTTCTACATTTGTTTTTATCAGAATATACAGTTTTCTTAAGTATTATTTAAGATTTCTAGTGACATTAAACTGTTGTCTTCAGTTTCTACGATATGTAAAAACATACCTTTTCTTACCAAAACTATTTCTCCAGTATCTTGAACGATTGTCGTTAATTGGTGTATTTTCAAACTTATTGCTAACAATGTTCAACAAGTGATAAGGAATAACAGTACGATATAAAGGTCACTGTGATCTTCCGTTTACAAACATTGCTATAGATAAAGCCGTATATATGGTAAATGGTGCACGTCTTTGTAAAATATCTCCTAAAATAGAGGTATAATAAATGTACAAATGTTTTTACATCGTGGTAATATTCACTACAGCTATTTCTTGCCTTTTTCTGGGAGTCAGCGTTGATGATTTAAAAGGTGGACATAAATCTTGTAATATAAATGCCTGTATCAAGTCAGGGTCATTACGGTTTTCACAGTATCCGGTTGTTGACTGATTTTGTCTATTTATATAATTATGAGTTTTGACTTTCCCTTTGTAGGATTGCTCTGAGTTCGGTAATTTTGTTATTACCTTTATTCATATTTTCACTCACTGTGCATATCCTGCAATCCCGATAGCTTTTACCGTTAGGATATCATTTATTTTGATATGAGTTAGATAGATTGGTGGCCGTGCTATGTAAACCTGCTCACGTTATGATGCTCAATGACAATGTATTTTACTACTAATAAGCCTTTATATTTGTTCTACCAACTTTTGAAATTAATGGTAATGTCATTTACACTTTATTATTGACATTCTATCAATATTAATCAAACGAACAACACCTCTCACATTTATGTATCGAAGCTTAATATACGGTAGAACAATGACATATGATGTTAGAAATGCACGCCCGCGCTTGGGACAGGCACACGCATCTATCAGTTCTGTCGTACAAGCAGAAACAAATCGATATCGATAACACACATGTACATGACCACACACTTGCCTGGGCTGGTACATGAACTTCAAAGTAATAAAAACATAAATATCAAATTTAGTGCGCACGACGCGTTTCTGGAATTCCTTTATCAGGTACGCTCATGATCAAAAGATTAAAATGTTAAATAGCTTAAAAGTCTTTGAGAGCAAGTAAGCCAAAGGACCTAAACATGATAGCCAAATGACAATGACGTTTCGCCAAGCCCAATTTACATGGGCGGAAAAATGGAAATCCGGAGTATCTCTCCCTATAGTGAATTAGTGTCCGTTGCTCGATACATAATTGTCGTACCTCAATCGATACATTTTGATATAGACCATTGTGGAAGGCTATTGGGACGCGACGCACAATAAATAACATTGACTCGTAACTGTAGGGCGGTAACCGAATTCATTCCAGAAGCAGATCATAAGACGTATATATATAATCTAAGGGAATCATCTACCAACCAGAGAACTTAATGAGTAACGGATCGTCGATACATGACGATGCAGCACAAACAAAATAAATTATAGAAGTCTAGAAGATTGTGCAACGATACCGATAAAGATGTTAGGAACAATATATTGACAAATATATATATATAAATATAAACGTCTAAAATGTAGCACAACAACACCACAAAAAGAAGCTAAAATATAACAAAAATAACTATAAGTCTTGAACGACAAGCTTCACCAGCGTCTGTAATCGGATTTGAAAAATTGTCACGTGACCACCAGTTATCGTGACGTAAATCATAATCTTGAACTTTATACTTTATATTATTCAAATATATATGTACACTAATCTATAAACAATATGAAAAGTAAAAACAAAAGATTGAGGCCTTTTTGTTTATGCACTCCGGATGTCATGTGTGTAACTTGCGATCCAAAAACTCTCTCTTGTATGTCTTTGATTCTCTTTCCAACTTGGATTGTGGTCAATGATATAAATTTTGAATCTGACAAAGTCATCCAATGAGTGCCCCGGCGACACAAAGTGTTGACTCACGGGAAAGAGCGTCTTTTTTGTAAGGTCACTTCTGTGTCCATTCATTCTTTTGTTGAATGGTTGGACACTTTCTCCTACGCATTGCGACCCGGAAGCATGACAGACAAGGAGGTGAACAACATTAGGTGTTTTGCAATTGACATTGCAAAAGATCTTATACTCCTTTCCTGTTGTCTTTCTATGGAACACTTGTTTGTGTTGTAATTGGATATATTTAACGTATCGGACGTTGAAACGCAAACATGGTAATAATAATGTCTTTAAATATTATATTTGTTTTATGTTTTTTAGTATGAAACTGTGAATCCGGGTTTAGTCCCGAGTAAAAATAAACCTGATATTTATACATACATCGCTTTTATATTCCAATTCAGCATTGTTATCACTTGTTGTTTTTGTTGTTGTATTTTTTTTTAAAATAACTGTGTATTAACTACAGTGGCAACCTCGTTGGAATATCGTTTTCATTACCGCTCTCGCTTTATGTCGCGCCATTTTGTTGTCGGGGCTACTTTTCTGTATGCCTTCAGTTACGTTCCTTTGACCGGTTTTCATACAAAATATTAAATTTGCCATGTTTTTTGAAATGATACACATTATAGTATTTCCCTACGGAACACACGTAATATAGTGTATTTAAAGTTAATTTTATATTAAGCTCAAATCGAAGCATTTTGTATTTATATAATAACTAATTGAGAGTTAGGGTTAGAGTGTCATTATGAAAATATTGACATACAATGCTAACTTGAATACAAAGGGCAACTGCTCATAAAGGGCACATTTCAAGGTGCCATTGAATGCCCTTTATATACAGGTTTCACTGTATTTAAATAAGATGTGTTACATACTAACAGACGAGTCAACATCAACTTGTAATCCTCCACCTGGTTTTACCATATATCGACATGTGTTATATTTTAATCTCTAAGAACGCTGACATATAAGGGCCTTTATTTCTACTAATTGTGGTCTTTATTATATATATATCACACTACTGTTTAATGTCAAACAATGTTGCTGCAAGATAGATCGTGGGTTATACCCTAATCGGTCAAAGGAAAAAATATGAACACAGTTTTCCGTTGTTGACTGATTTTGTCTGTTTATATACTTATGAGTTTTGACTGCCTTTGTAAGATTGTTCAGAGTTTGGTAATTTTGTTGTTACCCTTATTTGTAAGATTGTTCGGAGTTCGGTAATTTTGTTATTACCCTTATTGAATGCATCCCCGTTAAGAACACAGCATTAAGGATTAATAGCAGAAACTGATAAAGAACCCAACAGAGAAGAAAAAAACATTGACAGAAAATAAATTGTTTGGTTTAGGAATTAATGCAGAAACTGTTGCTGACACAAATATATCTATCATGTGTACAATAAAAATTAACATCATTCAAAAATCACATTCAATTGAAGAAAAAGAAATAAAGAATTTAGAAAATCAATTATCAAAACAACAAACATATTTTTATCAAGTATCCATACATAAATCAGGGCCCGTTGTGGCCGTGAATTCATGGTAGTTGGATTTACAACTATGCCTATGCAATCAGTGCCTATTACCACGATCAGGGTTAGGTGTATTCGATATAACATTAGGTGATAACGTTTATCAGTGACTTGCGGCAGGGTCGTTGGTTTTCTCCCGGTTCTCCGGTTTCCTTCACCAATAAAACTGACCGCCACGATATAACTGAAATATTGTTGAAAGTGGCGTTAGGCACTATCAAGCCAACCAACCATATACAAATTATATAAAACAGAAGCTGCTGAAGATATTGGATTGCTTAGCGGAAATATTTAAACATAAAACAGTAAGACAATGATTACGACCTTCCAAGAAAGCTTCCCAATGTGGACAGAAAAGAATAATTAAACACTAGAGAATGCCGAAGGGTCAAACAAAAAATGGACAATCCAGAGAAACTGGCAACATAGACGAGAGCAAAAAAAACCCAAAAACATAACACAATATGTGTTGGACACCACTATACACAAGCAAACACAAATAATGCAAATTAGACATGGATCCTCCTACAAACAACTAGAGGTAAAGATGAACCGAACACCGTTTTAATGTGGAAATCATAACGGACTTCACGACACTAAACTGAGAGGGTAAAGACACATACTAGGACAACACAAAAAACTGAAAAGATGAGCAACACGGATACCACAACAAAACAACAACATAAAAACCGGGGGTGAACTCAGGTGCTCGCGAAAGGCAGGCAGTTGCTGTTTCGTAGTATAAGACACATGCCATGTTAATCATGAATACAGTCAAGTCCGTTAAAAAAATATATACGTAAAATGTAAAAGATCCATAGTCAGTTGAGATGTGGATATTTCGTAGCTGTCAACCAGATTGTGATGACGACCGTAGAATTATTGTAGAGGTGACTTCAACCTAGGAGCAACGTAACCTTGTTTGAGTAGCTTTTGCGTTAGCGTCTGAGTTCTGTCCAGAAAATCACTGTACTGGACACCAGCTCTAGAATAATGTACGAGTTGTGAAATGTAAACTCCATACCTGGTAATGCTGGAATATTGCTACTACTGAAAGGAAAGTTGACTAATGGGATAGTGAAGTCATCGGGTTTGTCCTAGAAGGTAGGAGATACCGATTTCAAACTACATTTCGCAACCAATCTAAGACAATCAAGGAAATTAAAATCTACATACAGTTAGAGTCCTTGTCAGACTGGGTTAGAACAATTAGGTCTCTAGTACAAGGGCGGATTCACCAACTCTAAAATTGTGTTAATAATCGACCTAAGTCTGTATTTAAAGACCAAGAAGTTGTTAAGTGTCTTTCCTCTCTTCATGACAAATATGTTGTCGTTCCTGCGGACAAGGCTTCCAACAATATCGTGTTTGTATGTAAATCATACTACTTCGAATGCCTAATCAAGGAATTAGGCACAAATAGCAACACCTCTAGAAATACCACATACAAACCAACTTCGTTCGACAAAGATGAAATCCTAGCTAACCACAGATCATTCATGACCTCTTTAACCATTCCCTCTGGTAAAGAGTCTGAGGATTTACCTTATTTATATTGGATACCTAAACTCCATAAGACACCATACAAGAAAGGTACAGAGCGGGATCATCAACTTGTTCGACGAAAGAATTCTGTCTGCAGTCAAAGAGGGACAACAGAAATATTGTGAAACTGTTTACTCGGGTAGTGGCATAAATCACATTGGGATTTTGAAAAACTCTAAAGATCTTTTGGATAACCTGAAATCAAGATCTTTCTCTCAGGTATCCTCCATCAAAACTTTTGATTTTTCAACTCTATAAACCACCCTACCACATGACAAATTAAAAACCCGCTTAAAAGAAACAATTCATAAAGCTTTTAGTCATAGAAACTATGGCTCAAAATTTGTTGTGTTAGGCTACAATTCCACAAATTTTTCAAACAAAATTCGAAAAGGTAAAACATGCTACTCCGAGGAACAAGTGATCAGTATGCTGGAGTTCCTCATCGATAACATATTTGTCTCCTTTGCAGGGACACTGTTTCAGCAGGTCGTCGGCATACCAATGGGTACGAATTGTGCCCCTCTTCTAGCCGATTTATTTTTATACTCATATGAGTCGGAGTTTCTTCAAAAGCTTGTAAAAGATAAGAAGATTCATGAGGTTAGAGGCTTTAATTTTATATACAGGTATATTGATGACGTTTTATCTATCAATAATTCTAGATTTGCAGAATTTCTTCCATTGATATATCCTCCAGAGCTGGAAGTTAAAGAGACCACCGATACAGCTTCGTCCGCATCATTTTTGGACTTATACCTCGAATTTGACGACAGTTGTCAACTCAGTACTCAGAACGAAAACACATTGTTTATATATTGGTCATTATCACAAAAAAAGGAGGAATGGACTTTTTACTGAAATTAATATGTGTTGGCCTTTTTTCAAATCCAGAAAAGTTATATATGATGATGTTCTTTTATTCAAACACAGTTATTATATATGTTCAGCTTTCTCAGAAAAAATATACATATTGTTGTATGTTCTATTTTGTGGGTAAGACAGGGGATACTAACCTCCAATGCAGTTTCCTTAAATTTGAAAATCTGTATATATATTTACGTAGCACATAAATATCCAGAGAGAAGAACTATTTGATATTTTACATCAAATTTATATCACATATAAAATTATAAAGAATACACATTTTGAAATAAAGAATGTAATACCATACGATGACCACCAATGTATGGAGAGATGTGCATATTGTTATTTCTAATATACAAATATAAGTTTGTTTGTACCTCATCATTTAAAAACGGTATAATTACTAACTTGATATGATTTTGTTTCAGCATTCTCATTAACAACATTTGCAGACGAACTTAATACATGTGTAGTTATATTTTACAATTATAGAATATTCACATTACATGGAATTAATAAATGCTTGCTCTCCTCTTCTGCCAATCTATATGAATACAGATTGTTGTCAGAATATACGGTCTTCTTACATTTTTTTTACTTTTCCTGTGATATTAAGCTGTTCTAGTCTTTTCGTGGATATCGCAACTCACTTTGCACATGGCGCATTCAAAATGAAAATACCCAATTGGGCTACTGTCTGAAAATGTTCAGGAATCCATTATTGGTGGTCTTGGGCTCCTGTTAAATTTCATCCTCGTATGTAAGGCTAATGCAACGATGTGTGTTGTAAAATATCACTCAAGGAGTATATTATATGCACAAATGGATTGATATCGCTGAAATATTCATTGTAGCTATTTCTTGGTATTTGTAGAAATCACTGTTGATGATTTGAAAGGTGGACGTAAAAGCTTGTGCAATTTAACTCTCATTGTTCAACAGGTGTCAGCGAATTACGGTATGATATCAAGGTCACTGTGATCTTCCGTTAGCAAGCACAGCTATAGAAAAAGCCGTATATATGGTAAATGTTGCACGTCTTTGTAAAATATCTCTTCAAATAAATATATATATTAAATGTACAAATGTTTTGACATCGCGATAATATTCATTGCAACTATTTCTTGCTTTGCTTCGGAATCAGTGTTGATGATTTAAAAGGTGGACATAAGGCTTGTGATATTTTCCTCACGAGTTTTATATTTTCACTCAGCGTGTTGATGACACTAGATACGACTACTTCCCTAGCTAAATCCTCTACATGGAAGAATTGTACCAGCGGTAACACTATAGACATGGTAATTTATTAGTGCATGCCATCGACATACATCTGCATGAGTTTTATAGTTTTCAACCCACGTATCACCTATGCAAATGTGCTGGTGTGATGATGCTCAATGACAATGCATTTTCACTACTACTTAACCTTTATATTTGTTCTACCAACTTTTGAAATTAATGATAATGTTATTTTACACTTTATTATTGACATTCTACCAATATGAACCAAAGGAACAATCACCGTTCGCGGCGAGATGTACCCGATGCAACATTATGTGATTAAGTTTGTCAGAGACTTGCAACAAGTCAGTGATGTTCTCCGGATACTCCGGTTTTCTCCACCAATAAAACTGACCGCCACGATATAATAGAAATATTGTTGAAAGTGGCGTTAAATACCATAAGCAAAACAACACCAAACAGGTTTGACTGTATCTAAATAAGATGTGTAGCAAAGTAAGGGTCAACATGAACTTGTATCGCCCTACCTAGTTTTATAATATCGACATGTGTTACATTTTAATCTCTAAGAACGTTGACATAATAAGGGCCTCCATTTCTACTAATTATGATCTTTATTATATATACATCACATTGGTGCTTAATGTCAGGCATAGTTACTGTAACTAGATAGGTGGTGTAGTGATTAGCGTACGTTCCTCGTGTACGGTAGATCGTGGGTTCAAGCAAATACAAGAATCATATTAAGAGACAAAATCGATAACCATTATATACAAACACATGATCGCTCAATTTTCTGGCTTGACAAAGACACTTCAATAAAAAGTGGCGAGGTTAAACTAGTTTTATGGACCTTGATATATAATTGTTTAATAGCTACAATGTGTTTGACCTTTTACCAAGGAAGGTAAAAGCTGACCTTTCTCATTTTGGTATATGTCAGTATCCACTCTTTAGCTTGTACATAGTCTTAGATTAACAGATTGTAAAGAAAAGTACACAACATATCTACTCTCTGAGGTTCTCTTGCTTTGCTTCATTTGTTTCATATCTTTTATCGTTTTCAGCCTGGTCTGTTTTTACGAAAATTGTTGTATCCACTATGAGTTGTTAAAGACAATAACGTGTTGACAAGCACATTTTTACATGGGGGTAGGATGGAAAATGGTTCGCGTATCTCCCTATGGGGAATTTAGCGTCCGTTGTTCGATGTATCATTTTCGCACCTCAAGAAATGTCGATACATTCTAATAAAGATCATGGTGTAATGCTGTTGAGATGTGACGTACGATAAATAACATTGACTCGTAACTGTAGGGCGATAACCGAATTTGCATGTGATTCATTCCGGCAGCAGAGCACGTGAGGTATATGGAGATATGGAGAAAGGGTCGGACTTTGAAGCGCAAATATATTAATAATATTCTTTAAATATTGGAATTTGAATAAAAGTGTGAATTCGGACTTAGTGTTGAGTAAAAATAAATCTTATGCAACATTATGTGATTAAGTTTGTCAGAGACTTGCAACAGGTCAGTGAAGTTCTTAGGATACTTCGGTTTTCTCCACCAATAAAACTGACCGCCACGATATAATAGAAATATTGTTGAAAGTGGCGTTGAATACCATAAACAAAACCACACCAAACAGGTTTGACTGTATCTAAATAAGATGTGTAGCAAAGTAAGGGTCAACATGAACTTGTAATCCTCCACCTGGTTTTACCATATATCGACATGTGTTCAATTTTAATCTCTAAGAACGTTGACATAATAACGGTCTCTATTTCTACTAATTGTGATCTTTATTAGCGAGCAGAGAGCTCTACAGCAACATGGGCATGCGCATGCAACACACAATCTGCCTAATGATGAGATTGAAATCCTTTCGTCCGGAAGTTGATAAAAGTTGGCAGTCACAGATAGAATGCCAAAAATAAAAAAAAAGTCACCAATAAATGATTTTAAAACTAAAATGATATCATGAATTTCTAAAAATCATATGTAAGTAACAAAAGACAATAAAAGGTGCTTACATTGTTAAATTAATCAGAATGACATCTCGCTATCAAAGTCATGACGTCATGTTATTCATAGGCCAAGGTCGTCCACAACATTTCGCCGAATTTTAATTAAAATCTTGTATTTTCATTCCCAAGTCAAGAAATTTCAAAACGACATCTATTTCATTTGCAAACTGCATCAATTCCGTAAATCGTGACGACATGTAAACAAACACACCACTTTTTGTCAAGCGTGTCCAGATTATTAGATAAAAACCTTTCTAGTTATGGATTAATAAAAGATGATTATAGAATAAATTTGACTTAATTTTGAACTACAATATTTTCAGAAAATATCAAATTTATTGTTTGGACCATTTGCAGCCGATGTAGAAAAACTCGCCTTGGTGTGTTTTTGTTCTGTTTTATTTTTTGCAGAATCTACGCGGGTGGTCTAATATTTACTCAGATCGATCAAAACTTTGATTAATTACAACACTGGCGTACTGAAAGGACTTTATGTTAACATGGACTATCAGGCTAAAGACACCAACTGTTCATTGTTTTCATCACTGTGAATGACTCTTAAGACAACTCGAATCTGGTCATTTTTTGACGTATGGACATTTTATGTCACACCCAACTGCATTTCACTGTCGAACTCCAGATTTATATTGACATTTCGTTACTGTAGAAAAGAAGATTTTTTTACATAGTAAGAGAGGAGAATATTTGGCCACAGGTACTCGGGGACAGAATATATCCACCTTTTTTCCAACACTACGAAAAATATATAGCATATCGTATCCTTAAGCTATTATTTACAGCTTAAGCATTGGTTAATTTAATATGCATGCATATCATCACAAAATGACCAAATATGACAGTGGTTCAGTGCACAAAGGTTTTGAAAGATTGTCCGTCAGTCTGATCCTACAAAATATTTGAATACTACCGAAAATGGTTTAGAATAGTAAGTGATGTTCTCCGGATACTTCGGTTTTCTAATGAGCTGCATTCTCCAAAAAATGTACTATACATGCTTTATATTTAATAAAATAATGCTTTAGCTCATTTTCGTGTTGATATATGTGAGAAAGAATGGGTGAGAGAACGATATTTGTTGACGAATTCCAGGATGCTGCATCAAAAGATGGCGACTGATTAATTATCGGCAAATTTACGTAATCTGTCGAATGATCCAATCGTAACTACTCGGCCGTATACGATTGCCGAATGATCGTGTTGTTCCAACTATAAATAAACAGCGATGGAAGCACATGTACTCTTTTCTCACTATATTATTCTTTTATTTCAAATGTTTTCCCGATAAAAAGTGGTCATTTCGTATGGCTTTAAAAAAGAAAAGTACGTTAGTAATTTGTGCATAGCTCGAGAGAGGAGAAATAAAGTTAATTGTAAAAAAAAACGTATTTTGACAAAATTGGGGTACGATAAGGGAAATACCAAGTGAACAATGAATATGTTGTATTCGTAAAAAAATTCTGAATGAATCTGCATTAATCAGTAAATAATGTTCGCAAATTAAATATTTTAGGATTTTATCTTTATTATATTTGCTATCAGTATGAAGAACTTGCAAAGTGTATCCGTCCTAACGGAAATCGTACCGTTTAGGATCTTTCATTTCTCTGTTAGCCCTCTAAATTCTTTGATTTTCTGTTTTCTAAATGTTTTGATTCTAAGTGTATCGAGGTTACATAAATTGTCGAAGATACCCTATACAACATTAAATTTTACTGTAATTTCTGTACTACAGTCATCTGTCAAAAGTATTGGGAAATGTAAAAAAGAATAATCTATGGATAATCTACCAAAACAATATTTTTTTTTTGTTTATTTACTCATTATGTTGTTTTGAGTGATTTTTATTTGTATATAATTTAGCACAACAAATAAAAATTGTATATTTTAACTAAAAATAAATCCTAAAAATCCTGTATGTGATTCATTCCGGAAGCAGATATATATATATATATAAACTTATCGGACGTTGAAACGCAAAGATGGTAGTAATAATGTCTGTAAATATTAGATTTGTTTTTCTGGATGTTTATTAGTATGAAACTGTGCATCTGGGATTAGTGCCGTGTAAAAATAATTCTTGTATTTATACATACATCGCTTCTGTATTCTAATTTAGCATTGTTATCACTTGTTGTTGTTTTTTGTTGTTTTTCTTTGTTGTATTTTTTGTCACTCATACAATGTTAACCTGAATATAAAGGGCACATTTTCGGGTTCCGATGAAATTACAACTACCTATGCAATCAGTGTTTATCACCACTAAAGTTGTGATGGAGTTCGAATCCCGTTTGTCGCGAGGTATTCTCAGTGCAACAGTATGTGATAAAGCTTGTCAGTGACTTGTGACAGATATGTAGATTTCTTCCGATACTCCGGTTTCCTCCATCAAATAAACTGACCGCCACGATATAATAGAAATATTTATTTCACGCCATTTCGCTGTCTTTGCTACTTTTCTGTATGCTTTACAGGTACGTCCCTTTGACCGATTCTCGTACAAAATATTATATTCGTCATGTTTTTTCAAGCGATGCACATTATTGTATATCCCTACGGTACACACGTAATATAGTGTATTTAAAATAACATTATATTAAACTCGAATCGAAGCAAATAAATAATTGAGGGTAAGGGTTTCATTATCAAAAATATAAACATACAATGTTAACTTGAATACAAAGGACAACTGCCCATAAAGGGCACATTTGCAGGTTCCATGGAATTATATACAGGTTTGACTGCATTTAAATAAGATGTGTTACATACTGAACTTGTATCGGCCCACCTGGTTTTACCATATAATCGCGGCATGTGTTACATTTTAATCTCTAAGAACGTTGACAACTATATGCACATCTGTTTCTACTACTTGTGATCTTTATTTTATTTATATCACAATGTTGTTTAATGTCAAACAATGTTGCTGCAACGACATCGGTGCTGTAATGGCTAGCGTCCCCGTTCAGTGTGAATCGTGCTGGTCTCGTGTGAGGTAGATCGTGAGTTATGCCATAGTCGGTCACAGCAAAGACTATAAACATGGCATTGAATGCACCCCCGTTAAACACCCAACATTTAGGAGTAAAATCAGAGACTGAAAAAGAACCCAACAGACAAGACAATTAATCTGAAAGAAAATCTATTGCTTGGTTTAGGAATTGAAGCAGAGACTGTTGTTGACACAAATATACCTGACATGTGTACAATAGAAATTAATATTATTAAAAAATCACATCCAATTGAAGAAAAAGAAACAAAGAATTTAGAAAAACAATGACAAAAACACCTAAGAGATTTGCATCAAGGATCCATACATAAATTAGGGCCGTCGTGACCGTCAACGTATGGTAGATGGATTTACAACTATACCTATGTAATTAGTGCCCATTACCATGGATATTGTGAGTTCGAATCTCGATCAGGGCGAGGTGTACTCGATATAACATTAGGTGATCAAGTTTCTCAGTGACTTGCGACAGGTCGTTGGTTTTCTCCGGGTCCTCTGGTTTCCTCCACCAATAAAACTGACTGCCACGATATACATGAAATATTGTTGAAAGTAACAAGTAAAATGCTCACGAAATCGTAAAATAAATCAGTAACCAGCTTGTGTCAATCAGTGTCCCTTGTAAACAACGTCACAGGATGACGATATATTACAAAAGTGAAAGTCGATAGATGGTTGTCTTAAGCATTGCTTCCGGAATTTTTTTTATGTCAACAATACAATCTTTTTTTTTATTGGCATTTTTTTTTTTATTTTATATCTAACAATAATTGGCGGTTATTAACAACTGTTAAAGTGTTCGATATTATGCTTGACAACTCCTCTCTGCCATCTTGTTAGCGCTCGAAATGATGAACGAATGAACTCCGACTTTTTTTTTAATATTTTTACGCAGCAATTGTTCAATCGAATCTATGTTGGAAAATACACAATAAATATGTTTTTCGTGATAACATCCATATATTTGTTTTAAAATATCTCGTTCAAATACAAATAATTCAAAATCAATTCAAAATTTCCGAAGGAGGTAAATGGAACAGCCACCAAATGCCGTGTGTATACAGTTCACGAATGGTTAAAAATGACCGTATTTGTCCTATTAGAATCGAAATATTTTCATGGCAGGCATAGAGTTGTGCAAATTTACACATGGCCTGGGCCTTTATACTCTTAGATTTTACACCTCGCTGTCACTCGAGGTAAAATTCGAATATAAAGGCCCAGCCCTTGTGTTAAATTTGCACAACTCTATGCCTGCCATCCATTATTTCTTAATGAAGCCAACCAGCCATACACAAATTATATAAAACAAAAGTTGCTGAAGATATATATGAAAACAGAAGTTGGGATATTGGATTGTTTAGCGAAAATATTTAAACATAAATGAGGATTTACATTTTATTCACATACAGAATAAACTTACATGACGACAACCTTTCATCAAGGAGATGATATTCGGGGACATATCACGGCCACGTTGTTTGTCGAAATTAACAGTTTCTAAATTAAGTAATATGTGAAAACTAAGGTTCTCCTCACTCAGGACAAGGGTGAACTTAACCGAATTTTGCTATCATCTTTAGGCCCTTTGGCTTACTTGCTCTCAAAGACTTTTAAGCTATTTAACATTTTAATCTTTTGATTATGAACGTACCTGATAAAGGAATTCCAGAAACGCGTCGTGCCCACTAAATTTGATATCTATGCTTTTATTACTTTGACGTTCATATATCAGCCCAGGCAAGTGTGTGGTCATGTACATGTGTGTTATCGTTATCGGTTTGTTTCTGTTTGTACGACAGAACTGATAGATGTGTGTGCCTGTCCCAAACCAGGACGTGAATTTCCAACATCATATGTCATTGTTCTCCCGTATATTAAAGTTCAGTAAATAAAAGTGAAAGGTGATTGTTCGCTTGGTTGATATTGGTAAAATGTCAATAATAAAGTGTAAAATAACATTAACATTAATTTCAACAGTTGGTAGAACAAATATAAAGGTTAAGTGGTAGTGAAAATGCATTGTCAATGAGCATCATAACGTCAGCTCATTTACATAGGTGATACGTGGGATGAAAAATACTATAAAACTCACGCAGATGTATGTCAATGGCATACACTAATAAATTACCATGTCTATTGTGTTACCGCTGGTACAATTCTTCCATGTAGAGGATTTATCTAGAGAAGTAGTCGTATCTAGTGTCATCAACACGCTGAGTGAAAATATAAAACTCGGGAGGAAAATATCACAAGCCTTATATCCACCTTTTAGATCATCAACACTGATTCCCAAGCAAAGCAAGAAATGGTTGCAGTGAATATTACCGCGATGTCAAAACATTTGTACATTTAATATATATATTTATTTGAAGAGATATTTTAAAAAGACGTGCAACATTTACCATGCATACGGCTTTATCTATAGTGTGCTTGTTAACAGAAGATCACAGTGACCTTGATATCATACCGTAATTCGCTGATACCTGTTGAACATTGAGAGGAACATTTCACAATCTTTTACGTCCACTTTTTAAATCCTCAACAGTGATTTCTACAAATACCAAGAAATAACTACAATGAATATTTCCGCGATGTGAATCCAATTGTGCATGTAAAATACTCCTGGAGTGATATTTTACAACAAACATCGTTGCATTAGCCTTACATACGAGGATGAAGTTTAACAGGAGCCCAAGACCACCAATAATGGATTCCTGAATATTTTCATACAGTAGCCCAATTGGGTATTTTAATTTTGAATGCGCGATATGCAAAGTGAGTTGCGATATCCACGAAAAGCCTAGAACAGCTTAATATCACAGGAAAAGTTAAAGAATGTAAGAAGACCGTATATTCTGACTACAATCTGTATTCATATAGATTGGCAGAAGAGGAGAGCAAGCATTTATTAATTCCATGTAATGTGAATATTCTATTATTGTAAAATATAACTACACATGTATTAAGTTCGTTTCCAAATGTTGTTAATGAGAATGCTGAAACAAAATCATATCAAGTTAATAATTATACTGTTTTTAAATGATGAGGTACAGACAAACTTATATTTGTATATTAGAAATAACGATATGCACATCTCTCCATACATTGGTGGTCATCGTATGGTATTACATTCCTTTCAAAATGTGTATTCTTTATAATTTTATATGTGATATAAATATGATGTAAAATATCAAATAGTTCTTCTCTCTGGATATTTATGTGCTACGTAAATATATATACAGATTTTCAAATTTAAGGAAACTGCATTGGAAGTTAGTATCCCCTGTACTGGGACACCTGTCTTACCCACAAAATAGAACATACAACAATATGCATATTGTTGCGGAGAAAGCTGAACATATATAATAACTGTGTTTGAATAAAAGAACATCATCATATTTAACTTTTCTGTGTTTAAAAGAAGGCCAACACATATTAATTTCAGAAAAAAGGCGAAGGAATTCCATTCCTCCTTTTTTGTGATAATAACCAATATATAAACAATGTGTTTTCGTTCCTACTTAAAAATATCACAGGTAAGACACTATGTTGCAATCATTGTATTTATTATAATTTTTTTTAATATGACTTCACTTTTCCATTAGTCAACTTTCCTCTCATTAGTAGCAATATTCCAGCATTACCAGGTATGGAGTTTACATTTCACAACTCGCACATTATTCTAGAGCTGGTGTCCAGTACAGTGATTTTCTGGACAGAACTCAGACACTAACGCAAAAGCTACTCAAACAAGGTTACATTGCTCCTAGGTTGAAGGCACCCCTACAATAATTTATCGGTCGTCATCACAATTTGGTTGACCGCTACGAAATATCCACATCTCAAATGACTATAGATCTTTTACATTTTACTTTGATGTTTTCTTACCGGACTTGACTGTATTCATGAGTAACATGGCAGGTGTCTTATAAGAAACAGCAACTGCCTGCCCTTCGCGAGCACCTAAGTTGACTCCAGGTGTTTATGTTGTTGGCTTGTTTTTGTGGTGTCCGTGTTGCTCATCTTTTCAGTGTTTTGTGTTGTCCTATTATGTGTCTTTACCCTCTCAGTTCAGTGTCGTGAAGTCCGTTATGATTTCCACATTAAAACGGTGTTCAGTTCGTCTTTACCTCTAGTTGTTTGTAGGAGGGTCCATGTCTTATTTGCGTTATTTGTGTTTGCTTGTTTATAATGGTGTCCAACACGTATTGTGTTATGTTTTTGTTTTGTTTGTTCTCGTCTTGTATACTCAATGCTGAGAGTTTCACTGGATTGTCCATTTTGCATTGCCCCTTCGGTATTCTCTAACCGTTAGCTATTCTTTTATTTCGACATTGAGAAGATTTCGGGGTACATCGTAATCTCTGGTTTACTGTTTTAGCATTACCTATGTCTAATATAACTGTATAATAGTCGTTTTATAAAAGAAAGTATGTAAATTAGGTAGTGTACAATGGCAGGGGAAGATATAATAGGGAACACTGGTCAACTGTGAATAAAAATATAATAGATGAAGGTTATTACAGAAGCGCTTCTTGTGCACCAAATTAGATATCTATCATTTTATTTCCATAAGATGTTGATATCTTCCTAGACACGCTAAGAAAGATATTATCACCCGATTCTTCAAAGATCTTGGAATGAAATAGTTTAATACTCAAAAGACGGCGACTTAGTTAAAAGGCCTATTACAAGCTAAAATTTCGTGAATAGCGTATAAAGTATAAAAAACATACTAAGCAAAGATTGGTATATTACTATGAAGATATTTCATCAGACTTTTCTCATAATGTCTTTCTACAGGAGATTCAATTATACTCAGAGGGGATCTTTGGGCCTATCGATCTATGTTAATCCTCTCCCCCACTTCTAATTGAAGTGCTTGTGTCCAGTGAGTGGTTATGTATTTGTGTGTTAGAGGTATCGATTTTGCCTCTTTTCATGATTTATTTATTAAATTTTTGAATTGTTTCGACAGTGTGCAAATGTTTGTTTTTCATTTAATCACTAAGCCCGCTATTGGAATTTACATTTTACAGCTCATATGGTATTCTCCCTATCGTGCCCAAAAGTGAAAGCTACCCGGACGAGATTACAATGTTCTTAAAGGCATACAAGCTGTCAGAATTGATTTTTTTGTTTATATTAAAAGTTGCCAATATTCGATATTCTATACTAATAAAATGTCCTGAACAAGAAGCCAGATTTAAAAAATATGCTATAATGTCGTAATTAGTCAAAAAAAAAAAAAGAATTCGAATTAAAATAAAAATTACGGGAAATAGAACGTTACAAAAACAATACAAAAACGTAATGTTCTATTTCCCGTTATTTGTATTTTATTTTCTTTGTGACGTTATACAAGAACGTAGCGTTCTATTTCCCCTAATTTTTGTTTTATTTACTTTGTGACGTTATCCAGTATGGCAAATTCAGATGTACCATAACATAATAAAGTTTCGCTGAAGAAGGCCGGGTTGTACGGCCGAAAGCTCTGGATAAATTTTCAGAGATTTTGTTTATTTACCTCGATATGAGAGACTTTAAGGTAAACGTCTAAAATGTAGCACAACACAAAAAAAAGTTAAATATAACAAACATAACTATAAGTCTACAAAAAGACTATAATTATAATCAAGTTGACGGATAGTTCGCTTGACCGACAAGCTTCATCAGCGTCTGTAATCTGATTTGAAAAATTCTCACGTGCGTGACCACCAGTTATCGTGACGTAAATCATAATCTTTTTATAATTTATATTATTCAAATATATAGGTACACTAATTTATGAACCATATGAAAAGAATAAGAAAATGTAATGATGAAATGTACTAACTAGCTATGGACCAGGTACTGTTTAAAAAGTTAAAAAACAAAAGATTTAGGACTTTTTGTTTTTGCCCTCCGAATGTCATGTTTGTAACTCGCGGTTCCAAAAGCTCCCTCTTTTATGTCTTTGATTCTCTTTCCAACTTGGATTGTGGTCAATGATATATATTTTGGATCTGACAAAGTCATCCAATGAGTGCCCCGGCAACACAAAGTGTTGACTCACGGGCAAGAGCGTCTTTTTTTTAAGGTCACTTCTGTGTCCATTCATTCTTTTGTTGAATGGTTGGACACTTTCTCCTACGTATTGCGACCCGCAGACGTGACAGTAAAGGAGGTAAACCACATTAGGTGTTTTGCAATTGACATTGCAAATGATTTTATACTCCTTTCCTGTCGTCTTGTTATGGAACACTTGTGCGTGTTGCAATTGGATATATATAACGTATCGCACGTTGAAACGCAAAGATGGTAATAATAATGTCTTTAAATATTACAATTTTATTATGTTTATTAGTATGAAACTGTGAATCCGGGTTTAGTCCCGAGTAAAAATAAACCTGATATTTATTCATACATCGCTTTTATATTCCAATTTAGCATTGCTATCACTTGTTGTTTTTGTTGTTGTTGTATTTTTTTTTAAATAATTGTATATTAACTACAGTTGCAACCTCGTTGGAATATCATTTTTATTACCGCTCTCGCTTTATTTCGCGCCATTTTGTAGTCGGGGCTACTTTTCTGTATACTTTACAGTTACGTTCCTTTGACCGTTTCTCATACAAAATATTAAATTTGCCATGTTTTTTGAAATGATACACATTATAGTATATCCCTACGAAACACGTGTAATATAGTGTATTTAAAGTTAATTTTATATTAAGCTCAAATCGAAGCATTTTGTATCTATATAATAACTAATTGAGAGTTAGGGTTAGAGTTTCATTATCAAAATATTGACATACAATGTTAACTTGAATACAAAGGGCAACTGCTCATAAAGGGCACATTTGCAGGTTCCATTGAATGCCCTTTATATACAGGTTTGACTGTGTGTAAATAAGATGTGTTACATACTAACAGACGAGTCAACATGAACTTGTAATCCTCCACCTGGTTTTACCATATATCGACATGTGTTACATTTTAATCTCTAAGAACGTTGACATATAAGGGCCTCCATTTCTACTAATTGGGATCTTTATTATATATATATCACACTACTGCTTAATGTTATTTACACTTTATTATTGACATTCTACCAATATTAACCAAACGAACAACACCTCTCACATTTATGTACCGAAGTTTAATATATGGGAGAACAATGACATATGATGTTAGAAATTCACGCCCTGTCTTGGGACAGGCACACACATCTATCAGTTTTGTCGTACAAACAGAAACAAATCGATAACGATAACACACATGTACATGACCACACACTTGCCTGGACTGGTAATACAAACATAGATATCAAATTTAGAGCGCACGGCGCGTTATTCGAATTCCTTTAACGCGTACGCTCATACTCAAAAGATTAAAAAGTTAAATAACTTAAAAGTTTTTGAGAGCAAGCAAGCCAAATGGCCTAAACATGATAGCCAAATGACAATGAGGTTTTGCCAAGCACAAATTTACATGGGCGGAAAAATGGAAAGCAGAGTGTCTCTCCCTATAGAGAATTAGCGTTCGTTGTTCAGTGCATCATTGTCGTACCTCAATCGATGCATTCTTATAAAAACCATTGTGGAAGGCTGTTGAGACGTGACGCACAATAAATAACATTGACTCGTAACTGTAGGGCGATAACCGAATTCATTCCAGAGGCAGATCATTAGACGTATATATGTATGTATTCTAAGGGAATCTACCAACCAGAGAACTTAATGAGTAACGGATCGTCGATACATGACGATGCAGCACACACAAAATAAATTATTGAAGTCTAGAAGATTGTGCAACGATACCGATAAAGATGTTAGAAAAAATATGTTGACAAATATATATATATAAATATAAACGTCTAAAATATAGCTCAATAACACCAAAAAAAGAAGTCAAAATAAAACAAAAATACCTAAAAGTCTACAAAAAGACTATAATTACAATCAAGTTGACGGATATTTCGCTTGACCGAAAAGATTCACCAGCGTCTGTAATCCGATTTGAAAAATTGTCACGTGACCACCAGTTATCGTGACGTAAATCATAATCTTGAACTTTATACTTTATATTATTCAAATATATATGTACACTAATTTATAAACAATATGAAAAGAAAGCGCAAAAGATTTTGGCCTTTTTGTTTTTGCCCTCCGGATGTCATGTGTGTATCTCGCGGATCCAAAAACTCTCTCTTGTATGTCTTTGATTCTCTTTCCAACTTAGATTGTGGTCAATGATATACATTTTCGATCTGACAAAATCATCCAATGCGTGCCCCGGCGACACAAAGTGTTGACTCACGGGAAAGAGCGTCTTTTTGTATGGTCACTTCTGTGTCCATTCATTCTTTTGTTGAATGGTTGGACACTTTCTCCTACGTATTGCGACCCACAGACGTGACAGACAAGAAGGTACACCACACTAGGTGTTTTGCAATTGACATTGCAAACTATCGTATACTCCTTTCCTCTCGGTTTGCTATGAAACACTTGTGCGTGTTGCAATTGGATATATATAACGTATCGGACGTTGAAGCGCAAACATGGTAATAATAATGTCTTTAAATATTATAGGATTTTATGTTTATTAGTATGAAACTGTGAATTCGGGTTTAGTCCCTAGTAAAAATAAACCTGATATTGATACATACATCGCTTTTATATTCCAATTTAGCATTGTTATCACTTGTTGTTTTTGTTGTTGTTGTATTTTTTTTTAAATAACTGTGTATTAACTACAGTGGCAAACTCGTTGGAATATCGTTTTTATTACCGCTCTCGCTTTATTTCGCGCCATTTTGTTGTCGGGATTACTTTTCTCTATGCTTTACAGTTACGTTCCTTTGACCGTTTCTCTTACAAAATATTAAATTTGCCATGTTTTTTGAAATGATACACATTATAGTATATCCCTACGAAACACACGTAATATAGTGTATTAAAAGTTATTTTATATTAAACTCGAATCGAAGCATTTTGTATCTATATAATAACTAATTGAGAGTTAGAGTTAGAGTTTCATTATCAAAAATATTGACATACAATGCTAACTTGAATACAAAGGACAACTGCTCATAAAGGGCACATTTTCAGGTTCCATTGAATTATATACAGGTTTGACTGTATTTAAATAAGATGTGTTACATACTAAGAGACGAGTCAACATGAACTTGTAATCCCCCACCTGGTTTTACCATATATCGACATGTGTTACATTTTAATCTCTAAGAACGTTGACATATAAGGGCCTCCATTTCTACTAATTGTGATCTTTATTATATATATATAAAAATGTATCACACTACTGCTTAATGTCAAACAATGTTGCTGCATGATAGATCGTGGGTTATTCCCTAGTCGGTCAAAGGAAAGACTATGAACACAATTTTCCGGTTGTTGACTGATTTTGTCTGTTTATATACCTATGAGTCTTGACTGCCTTTGTAAGATTGTTCAGAGTTCGGTAATTTTGTTATTACCCTTATTTGTAAGATTGTTCAGAGTTCGATAATTTTGTTATTAACCTTATTTGTAAGATTGTTCAGAGTTCGGTAATTTTTTTATTACTCTTATTGAATGCATCCCCGTTAAGAACACAGCATTACGGATTAATATCAGAGACTGATAAAGAACCCAACAGAGAAGAAAATAACACTGAAAGAAAATATATTGTTTGGTTTAGGAATTAATGCAGAAACTGTTGCTGACACAAATATATCTATCATGTGTACAATAAAAATTAACATTATTCAAAAATCACATTCAATTGAAGAAAAAGAAATAAAGAATTTAGAAAATCAGTTATCAAAACAACAAACAGATTTTTATCAAGTATCCATACATAAATCAGGGCCCGTCGTGGCCGTGAACGTATGGTAGTTGGATTTACAACTATGCCTATGCAATCAGTGCCTATTACCACTGATGTTGTGAGTTCGAATCTCGATCAGGTTTAGGTGTATTCGATATAACATTAGGGGATAACGTTTATCATTGACTTGCGGCAGGTCGGTGGTTTTCTCCCGGTTCTCCGGTTTCCTCCACCAATAAAACTGACCGCCACGATATAACTGAAATATTGTTGAAAGTGGCGTTAAGCACCATCAAGCCAACCAACCATACACAAATTATATAAAACAGAAGCTGCTGAAAATATTGGATTGCTTAGCGGAAATGTTTAAACATAAAAGAGTAAAACAAATATTTCGACGTTCCCAGAAAGCTTCCCAATGTGGACAGAAAAGAATAATTAAACACTAGAGAATGTCGAAGGGGCAATAAAAAATAGACAATCCAGAGAAACTGGCAACATAGACGAGAACAAACAAAACAAAAACATAACACAATATGTGTTGGACACCACTATGCAAAAGCAAACACATATAATGCAAATAAGATATGGACCCTCCTACAAACAACTAGAGGTAAAGACGAACCGAACACCGTTTTAATGTGGAAATCATTACGGACTTCACGACACTAAACTGAGAAGGTAAAGACACATAATAGGACAACACAAAAAACTGAAAAGATGAGCAACACGGATACCACAAAACAAAAACATAAACACCGGGGGTGAACTCAGGTGCTCGCGAAAGGCAGGCAGTTGCTGTTTCTTATTAGACACCTGTCATGTTACTCATGAATACAGTCAAGTCCGGTAAAAAAACATATACGTAAAATGTAAAAGATCCATAGTCAGTTGAGATGTGGATATTTCGTAACTGTCAACCAGATTGTGATGACGACCGTAGCATTATTGTAGAGATGACTTCAACCTAGGAGCAACGTAACCTTGTTTGAGTAGCTTTAGCGTTAGCGTCTGAGTTCTGTCCAGAAAATCACTGTACTGGACACCAACTCTAGAATAATGTAAGAGTTGTGAAATGTAAACTCCATACATGGTAATGCTGGAATATTGCTACTAATGAAAGGAAAGTTGACTAATGGAAAAGGGAAGATTTCAAACTACATTTCGCAACCAAGCTAGGACAATCCAGGAAATTAAAATCTACATTCATTTTATTATCGGAGATATTTATAAGACCATCTGTATATATATTTACGTAGAACATAAATATCCAGAGAGAAAAACTGTTTGATATTTTACATCATATTTATATCACACATAAAATTATAATGAATACACATTTTGAAATAAGGAATGTAATACCATACTATCACCACCACTGTATGGAGAGATGTACATATCGTTAATTCTAATATACAAATATAAGTTTGTTTGTACCTTATCATTTTAAAACAGTATAATTACTAACTTGATATGATTTTGTTTCATCATTCTCATTAACAACATTTGCAGACGAACTTAATGCATATTTAGCAACTACAGAATATTCACATGACATGGAAATAATAAATGCTTGCTCTCCTCTTCTGCAAATCTACATGAATACAGATTGTAGTCAGAATATACGGTCTTGTTACATTCTTTAACTTTTCCTGTGATATTAAGCTGTTCTAGGCTTTTCGTGGATATCGCAACTCATTTTGCACATGGTACATTCAAAATTAAAATACCCAATTGGGCTACTGTCTGAAAATGTTTAAAAACCCATGCCGAGTGATAAATGAATGGATTTAATCCCGCCATATTGTTGCACATGTCTCAAACCAGTAGCTGGATTTCAAACGTCGCATGTCCTGTTCTTATTTTGTGTTCAGCGAATCGGGTTGAGATGCGATTATTCGTAAACACTTCCAGGTCCTTTCCCCATTTTTGACTTATCACTAGGTTTTTAACTAAATTAACAAGACGGGTGTCAATAGCGGGGCAAGAAATGCTTACCTTTCCGGAGCACCTATGTTCACTCCCGGTTTTTGGTGGGATCGTGTTGCTCGATCTTTAGTTTTATCTGTATGTTTTGAAGATCGTTGTTTGTCCTTTAATCTTTTTTCTTTAGTTCATTGTGCTGTCTCTCCTTCTATTTACCAATTATGATTACCCCTTTGGTATCTTCAAATTTTCTCATGTTGGTGGATTATTGAACACCGCTATTTAAACATTATTTTCACAATAGGCTTACAGTCTGCAACAATTATTTTATTTATTCTGTTGTGTTACAAATAAAGATATATAAAAATTTAATTACCATAACAGGAGATAGAGTCAAGCATGTTGGAGAATTAAATTATCAATTAAATTCTGTGGTTCAACAAAAACTTGTATTGCTACAATACATTTAATATAACATACAGATAGCAACATTATAATTAGTCCTGTTTGATGGACACACTTTTTTGTTTATTGATTTATGATTTAATTTAATTGCTGTGAATGCTGTTATCTGATTGGCTGACCCGCATGGAGCAACATTGGTTATATTTGATAACCTGGGTTGGTATTGTGACGTCGCCATTTAATCATTCGCAAACGACCAATTCAAATAATCACTTGAAATAAACGAAATTAAAATCCAGGGATTATTAAATTCTGTTGTACAAATTAAATTATAAGGAATAATTGAAATTTTTGAGTAGGTTATACTTGTATAATCAGGTTTGCAATAGCTTACGATGTTCACTAACAACACCGCGGTTTATTAAACCTAAACTATCGTTAACCAGGTTATATCGTATAACCTGTTCAAAAAATTAAAATATTCTTTAAATAATAAAATTAAAATCAAACAAAAATGGAACACAGTCCACAATCCAATCGTCATAGTGATGAAACACAGGCTAATCATATCCCCCTAAGGCAAATATACATGACCTCTCACTTCCCTAGCTTGGTACATGCACTTCAATAAAAAGGGACGATGTTAAGCTAATTGTATTGTCCCAAGGCCACCTTTGTTAATGAAAACAAAAATTAACAGAAGTCCACTCTGTCGGAACAATATTCGATTCTCATAATGCAAACACGGAGTTAAACTAGTCAAAGCTTCTTGAAAGATAAAATGAGAATTGTTTTTTTAAATCGTTGATTTAAGAGATTTTGATTAGAATGGGTGTCACCATTTTATCGAATTCTTTGGTATAGAAGAGCATACATTATTGTACCTCATAGCATCTATTCCATTTTCATGCGCCTATAGAAAACAATATTCAACAACGACGCATATTTTATAAGAGCCGACGATAAAAAAAAAAAAAAAAAAAAAAATATATATATTCTATAACCACAACATGTTTACACATATTTTTGAAAGAAAAGCAGATCAATATTTCTGGTGGGTTGTTGAGGTATGGAAAAATCTTCGGTTCTGATCGTCAACATTTGTCATAAGTAACATTTACGTAATTTGAGGTATATTTGTTGATTTGCGATGAAGTCGTTTTATTTGAATGAATTCTAATTCAAATATTGTGATCTGATTCAAAAATAGGTTAACCAAAAATACTACTACAGTTAACATATTGCTGTGAAATCACTATGAGCAATGCAAATATCAGGAGAAATAGTATTTATAATAAGGGTAAATGCCAAAATTACTAATGAATAGAGAAGAGTTCGAAGATACCAAACGGGTAATCAGAATCTGTAAATAAAAGATGGACAGACAACACAATGGCCAAAAGAAAAAAGTACAAAGGTACAAACAACGATCTACAAAACATCATACAGAGAACTATCCCATTAATTTTGTCCGTTATCACTTAAAGCTACTGATATTTTCCAGGTTGATAGCATTTTGATTAATGTAGGTAATATATGCAACGTGTTATTGAATAGAAACAAAACATCAACGCAACGTCAATGTCACCAGCGTTCATAAACCTCACTGAAAGTAGACAATTCTCAAGATGCAAAAGTCGATATTAGTTATATTCAGTAACGATAAAACGATAAAAAAAATACAATGTTTTGGGGGAACTTTAACTGTCTATATTGATAACCGTCATGCATACACACAAGATCACTGTGTCTTATGTACCCAATGTTGCCTTTGTCTCTAGATTGTCCATTCTGAATTGCCCCTTCGGTTTTCTTGCACGTTTAATTCTTTTAGCATTGAATGCACTTATCATAGATCGAAGAAGGACATACAATAAAATGATCAAAAGAACTAGAAAAACATTTTCTACAAAGCATTACACAAAAAATTAAGATCGAGTCAAAACCGGGTGTGATTTCAGGATTTCCGGAAGGGTAGGCAGTTCCTGTTCCACTACTGGCGTCCGTCGTGCTACCCTGTGATAAGTCATAGATTGTCGATGATTTGTACATTTTCACTTTAATCTTTACACGTTACAGTATATATTAACAACTATCGTCATATGAGCATAATATCGCTGTTTTGTATAGTCACGCTTGAGGTCACCGACGGCACCTTAGAAAATCTTCGATAAACATGCTTTTATTGATATGTTTAGCTCGAAATGGGCTTCTCATCGCATATCACGTCTCGGGATGGATTGGCCCTCGATGCGAGATTTTGCTGAGAAATCCATTGTCGAAAAGAAATCAACGACAGTATTATATAGATGGCATTTGGTAGTTTGAGACAGACATGTTCACAAATATTGCAGCGAGTCCGATAGGACTACCTGGGATAATAGTGATAATGTTTGTCGAGACCTTGGAAAAGGATGTCATAGTATTTATCGGTATAAAACTTCATAATGTGACACCACACTGACCGATATTTCACGATATCAACGGCACGAAGCTGATACTGAAAATATCAGTAAGATCAAACGAATAATGTCCAACTGATCAATGAACAACAGTGTAAACCCAAAACCTTATATTGCATGAAATGAACCAGTGAAAATATTACATACTGCTGTTTTTCTTAAACATTCTAAGATTTATCTATTTCTAAGCTACTTATAAAACAAGTTTTACATTATCATTATAATTCTGTAATGAAATTTACCTTTTTTCAGTAATAAAGCATCGTGAAAATGTGACTCGTTAATATATAAAAATGTTGATATCATTTTGACAGTTGCTCTGCATCGTTCATTTTGATCGCCTTTTGATGTAAAATATGTGCTTGCATTTTTTCAACACAATATGCATGTCGTAATTTACAATATAGTTAGATAGTTTTATCAAATTATATAATATCTACATGACACGATAATAATAAATGTTTGGAGTCCTCCACTGTAAATCTACACGATTGTGTATGTTTGTCTCTCTGCAATTCTTCTACATTTGTTTTTATCAGAATATACAGTTTTCTTAAGTATTATTTAAGATTTCTAGTGACATTAAACTGTTGTCTTCAGTTTCTACGATATGTAAAAACATACCTTTTCTTACCAAAACTATTTCTCCAGTATCTTGAACGATTGTCGTTAAATGGTGTATTTTCAAACTTATTGCTAACAATGTTCAACAAGTGATAAGGAATAACAGTACGATATAAAGGTCACTGTGATCTTCCGTTTACAAACACTTCTATAGATAAAGCCGTATATATGGTAAATGGTGCACGTCTTTGTAAAATATCTCCTAAAATAGAGGTATAATAAATGTACAAATGTTTTTACATCGTGTTAATATTCACTACAGCTATTTCTTGCCTTTTTCTGGGAGTCAGCGTTGATGATTTAAAAGGTGGACATAAGTCTTGTAATATAAATGCCTGTATCAAGTCAGGGTCATTACGGTTTTCACAGTATCCGGTTGTTGACTGATTTTGTCTATTTATATAATTATGAGTTTTGACTTTCCCTTTGTAGGATTGCTCTGAGTTCGGTAATTTTGTTATTACCTTTATTTATATTTTCACTCACTGTGCATATCCTGAAATCCCGATAGCTTTTACCGTTAGGATATCATTTATTTTGATATGAGTTAGATAGATTGGTGGCCGTGCTATGTAAACCTGCTCACGTGAAGATGCTCAATGACAATGTATTTTACTACTAATAAGCCTTTATATTTGTTCTACCAACTTTTGAAATTAATGGTAATGTTATTTACACTTTATTTTTGACATTCTATCAATATTAATCAAACGAACAACACCTCTCATATTTATGTACCGAAGCTTAATATACGGTAGAACAATGACATATGATGTTAGAAATGCACGCCCGCGCTTGGGACAGGCACACGCATCTATCAGTTCTGTCGTACAAGCAGAAACAAATCGATACCGATAACACACATGTACATGACCACACACTTGCCTGGGCTGGTACATGAACTTCAAAGTAATAAAAACATAAATATCAAATTTAGTGCGCACGACGCGTTTCTGGAATTCCTTTATCAGGTACGCTCATGGTCAAAATATTAAAATGTTAAATAGCTTAAAAGTCTTTGAGAGCAAGTAAGCCAAAGGACCTAAACATGATAGCCAAATGACAATGACGTTTCGCCAAGCCCAATTTACATGGGCGGAAAAATGGAAATCCGGAGTATCTCTACCTATAGTGAATTAGTGTCCGTTGCTCGATACATAATTGTCGTACCTCAATCGATACATTCTGATAAAGACCATTGTGGAAGGCTATTGGGACGCGACGCACAATAAATAACATTGACTCGTAACTGTAGGGCGGTAACCGAATTCATTCCAGAAGCAGATCATAAGACGTATATATATAATCTAAGGGAATCTACCAACCAGAGAACTTAATGAGTAACGGATCGTCGATACATGACGATGCAGCACAAACAAAATAAATTATAGAAGTCTAGAAGATTGTGCAACGATACCGATAAAGGTGTTAGGAAAAATATATTGACAAATATATATATATATATAAATATAAACGTCTAAAATGTAGCACAACAACACCACAAAAAGAAGTTAAAATATAACAAAAATAACTATAAGTCTTGAACGACAAGCTTCACCAGCGTCTGTAATCGGATTTGAAAAATTGTCACGTGACCACCAGTTATCGTGACGTAAATCATAATCTTGAAATTTATACTTTATATTATTCAAATATATATGTACACTAATCTATAAACAATATGAAAAGTAAAAACAAAAGATTGAGGCCTTTTTGTTTATGCACTCCGGATGTCATGTGTGTAACTCGCGATCCAAAAACTCTCTCTTGTATGTCTTTGATTCTCTTTCCAGCTTGGATTGTGGTCAATGATATAAATTTTGAATCTGACAAAGTCATCCAATGAGTGCCCCGGCGACACAAAGTGTTGACTCACGGGAAAGAGCGTCTTTTTTGTAAGGTCACTTCTGTGTCCATTCATTCTTTTGTTGAATGGTTGGACACTTTCTCCTACGCATTGCGACCCGGAAACATGACAGACAAGGAGGTGAACAACATTAGGTGTTTTGCAATTGACATTGCAAAAGATCTTATACTCCTTTCCTGTTGTCTTGCTATGGAACACTTGTGTGTGTTGCAATTGGATATATATAACGTATCGGACGTTGAAACGCAAACATGGTAATAATAATGTCTTTAAATATTATATTTGTTTTATGTTTATTAGTATGAAACTGTGAATCCGGGTTTAGTCCCGAGTAAAAATAAACCTTATATTTATACATACATCGCTTTTATATTCCAATTCGGCATTGTTATCACTTGTTGTTTTTGTTGTTGTATTTTTTTTTAAAATAACTGTGTATTAACTACAGTGGCAACCTCGTTGGAATATTGTTTTCATTACCGCTCTCGCTTTATGTCGCGCCATTTTGTTGTCGGGGCTACTTTTCTGTATGCCTTCAGTTACGTTCCTTTGACCGGTTTTCATACAAAATATTAAATTTGCCATGTTTTTTTAAATGATACACATTATAGTATATCCCTACGGAACACACATAATATAGTGTATTTAAAGTTAATTTTATATTAAGCTCAAATCGAAGCATTTTGTATCTATATAATAACTAATTGAGAGATTGGGGTTAGATTGTCATTATGAAAATATTGACATACAATGCTAACTTGAATACAAAGGGCAACTGCTCATAAAGGGCACATTTCAAGGTGCCATTGAATGCCCTTTATATACAGGTTTCACTGTATTTAAATAAGATGTGTTACATACTAACAGACGAGTCAACATCAACTTGTAATCCTCCACCTGGTTTTACCATATATCGACATGTGTTATATTTTAATCTCTAAGAAAATTGACATATAAGGGCCTCTATTTCTACTAATTGTGGTCTTTATTATATATATATCACACTACTGTTTAATGTCAAACAATGTTGCTGCAAGATAGATCGTGGGTTATACCCTAGTCGGTCAAAGGAAAGAATATGAACACAGTTTTCCGTTGTTGACTGATTTTGTCTGTTTATATACTTATGAGTTTTGACTGCCTTTGTAAGATTGTTCAGAGTTCGGTAATTTTGTTATTACCCTTATTGAATGCATCCCCGTTAAGAACACAGCATTAAGGATTAATAGCAGAAACTGATAAAGAACCCAACAGAGAAGAAAAAAACATTGACAGAAAATAAATTGTTTGGATTAGGAATTAATGCAGAAACTGTTGCTGACACAAATATATCTATCATGTGTACCATAAAAATTAACATTATTCAAAAATCACATTCAATTGAAGAAAAAGAAATAAAGAATTTAGAAAATCAATTATCAAAACAACAAACAGATTTTTATCAAGTATCCATACATAAATCAGGGCCCGTCGTGGCCGTGAACGTATGGTAGTTGGATTTACAACTATGTCTATGCAATCAGTGCCTATTATCACTGATGTTGTGAGTTCGAATCTCGATCAGGGTTAGGTGTATTCGATATAACATTAGGTGATAACGTTTATCAGTGACTTGCGGCAGGGTCGTTGGTTTTCTCCCGGTTCTCCGGTTTCCTCCACCAATAAAACTGACCGCCACGATATAACTGAAATATTGTTGAAAGTGGCGTTAGGCACCATCAAGCCAACCAACCATATACAAATTATATAAAACAGAAGCTGCTGAAGATATTGGATTGCTTAGCGGAAATATTTAAACATAAAACAGTAAGACAAAGATTACGACCTTCCAAGAAAGCTTCCCAATGTGGACAGAAAAGAATAATTAAACACTAGAGAATGCCGAAGGGTCAAACAAAAAATGGACAATCCAGAGAAACTGGCAACATAGACGAGATAAAAAAAAAACCAAAAACATAACACAATATGTGTTGGACACCACTATACACAAGCAAACACAAATAATGCAAATTAGACATGGACCCTCCTACAAACAACTAGAGGTAAAGACGAACCGAACACCGTTTTAATGTGGAAATCATTACGGACTTCACGACACTAAACTGAGAGGGTAAAGACACATAATAGGACAACACAAAAAACTGAAAAGATGAACAACACGGATACCACAAAACAAAAACATAAACACCGGGGGTGAACTCAGGTGCTCGCGAAAGGCAGGCAGTTGCTGTTTCTTATAAGACACCTGCCATGTTACTCATGAATACAGTCAAGTCCGGTAAAAAACATATACGTAAAATGTAAAAGATCCATAGTCAGTTGAGATGTGGATATTTCGTAGCTGTCAACCAGATTGTGATGACGACCGTAGAATTATTGTAGAGGTGACTTCAACCTAGGAGCAACGTAACCTTGTTTGAGTAGCTTTTGCGTTAGCGTCTGAGTTCTGTCCAGAAAATCACTGTACTGGACACCAACTATAGAATAATGTACGAGTTGTGAAATATAAACTCCATACCTGGTAATGCTGGAATATTGCTACTACTGAAAGGAAAGTTGACTAATGGAATAGTGAAGTCATCGCGTTTGTCGTAGAAGGTAGGAGATACCGATTTCAAACTACATTTCGCAACCAATCTAAGACAATCAAGGAAATTAAAATCTACATACAGTTAGAGTCCTTGTCAGACTGGGTTAGAACAATTAGGTCTCTAGTACAAGGTCGGATTCACAAACTCTAAAATTGTGTTAATAATCGACCTAAGTCTGTATTTAAAGACCAAGAAGCTGTTAAGTGTCTTTCCTCTCTTCATGACAAATATGTTGTCGTTCCTGCGGACAAGGCTTCCAACAATATCGTGTTTGTATGTAAATCATATTACTTCGAATGCCTAATCAAGGAATTAGGCACAAATAGCAACACCTCTAGAAATACCACATACAAACCAACTTCGTTCGACAAAGATGAAATCCTAGCTAACCACAGATCATTCATGACCTATTTAACCATTCCCTCTGGTAAAGAGTCTGAGGATTTACCTTATTTATATTGGATACCTAAACTCCATAAGACACCATACAAGAAAGGTACATAGCGGGATCATCAATTTTTCGACGAAAGAATTGTCTATTCACCTGACAAGGATTCTGTCTGCAGTAAAAGAGGGACAACAGAAATATTGTGAAACTGTTTACTCGCGTAGTGGCATAAATCACATGTGGATTTTGAAAAACTCTAAAGATCTTTTGGATAACCTGAAATCAAGATCTTTCTCTCAGGTATCCTCCATCAAAACTTTTGATTTTTCAACTCTATATACCACCCTACCGCATGACAAATTAAAAACCCGCTTAAAAGAAACAATTCATAAAGCTTTTAGACATAGAAACTATGGCTCAAAATGTGTTGTGTTAGGCTACAATTCCACAAATTTTTCAAACAAAATTCAAAAAGGTAAAACATGCTACTCCGAGGAACAAGTGATCAGTATGCTGGAGTTCCTCATCGATAACATATTTGTCTCCTTTGGAGGGACACTGTTTCAGCAAGTCGTCGGCATACCGATGGGTACGAATTGTGCCCCTCTTCTAGCCGATTTATTTTTATACTCATATGAGTCGGAGTTTCTTCAAAAGCTTGTAAAAGAAAAGAAGATTCATGAGGTTAGAGGCTTTAATTTTATATACAGGTATATTGATGACGTTTTATCTATCAATAATTCTAGATTTGCAGAATTTCTTCCATTGATATATCCTCCAGAGCTGGAAGTTAAAGAGACCACCGATACAGCTTCGTCCGCATCATTTTTGGACTTATACCTCGAATTTAACGACAGTTGTCAACTCAGTACTAAAATTTATGATAAGCGGGACGACTTCAATTTTTAAAATCATAAATTTTCCAAACATGTGCAGCAATATACCAGCTTCTCCTGCATATGGTGTTTACATCTCGCAATTGATTCGCTATGCAAGGGCCAGTAGCAATTATTCTGATTTCCTGAAACGTCATCTTCATCTGAGAAACAGGCTACTGGACCAGGGCTATAAAAAGATTTGCCTTATTCGATCTCTTAAAAAGTTTATATTCCGATACCAATATCTTGTCGAAATATATTCCGTCTCTGCAGAAAAAATTATAAGTGAAAATGTATAAAGATAAGAAGTCAAAAATGTCAAGGATGTTTTTTTTTTGTCAATGTGTGACGTAAAAATATTTGTGACATTTACGTCACCGAATATGGTACTGCTTTACAACTATTTAACCTATTTTTTTCATGTATTTAAATACTGTTACAGTGACAGCCGGAACCTTTGAACCGTAATGAGAGCGGGAGTTTTAGCGCTTTAAAATCTGATTCAACCCACCATTTCTTTAGAAATGCCTGTACTAAGTCAGGGTCATTACGATTTTCACAGTTTTCCGGTTGTTGACTGATTTTGTCTGTTTATATAATTATGAGTTTTCACCTTCCCTTTGTAAGATTGTTCGGAGTTCGGTAATTTTGTTATTACCCTTATTTACTATCTGAGATATTTATAAGACCAAAATACTCAGGATTGTATTTTATTATTAAAACCGAAGAATTCGAAGACTAAAGAAATAACAAAAGGTAATACATTAAAACAAATATAATAAATACATTAATTGTAACATAGTGTCTTACCTGTGATATTTTTAAGTAAGAACGAAAACACATTGTTTATATATTGGTCATTATCACAAAAAAAGGAGGAATGGAATTCCTCCGACTTTTTACTGAAATTAATATGTGTTGGCCTTCTTTCAAATCCAGAAAAGTTAAATATGATGATGTTCTTTTATTCAAACACAGTTATTATATATGTTCAGCTTTCTCAGAAAAAATATACATATTGTTGTATGTTCTATTTTGTGGGTAAGACAGGTGTCCCAGTACAGGGGATACTTACTTCCAAAGCAGTTTCCTTAAATTTTAAAATCTGTATATATATTTACGTAGCACATAAATATCCAGAGAGAAGAACTATTTGATATTTTACATCAGATTTATATCACATATAAAATTATAAAGAATACACATTTTGAAATAAAGAATGTAATACCATACGATGACCACCAATGTATGGAGAGATGTGCATATTGTTATTTCTAATATACAAATATAAGTTTGTTTGTACCTCATCATTTAAAAACGGTATAATTACTAACTTGATATGATTTTGCTTCAGCATTCTTATTAACAACATTTGCAGACGAACGTAATACATGTGTAGTTATATTTTACAATTATAGAATATTCACATTACATGGAATTAATAAATGCTTGCTCTCCTCTTCTGCCAATCTATATGAATACAGATTGTTGTCAGAATATACGGTCTTCTTACATTCTTTAACTTTTCCTGTGATATTAAGCTGTTCTAGTCTTTTCGTGGATATCGCAACTCACTTTGCACATGGCGCATTCAAAATGAAAATACCCAATTGGGCTACTGTCTGAAAATGTTCAGGAATCCATTATTGGTGGTCTTGGGCTCCTGTTAAACTTCATCCTCGTATGTAAGTCTAATGCAACGATGTGTGTTGTAAAATATCACTCCAGGATTATATTACATGCACAAATGGATTGATATCGCTGAAATATTCATTGTAGCTATTTCTTGGTATTTGTAGAAATCACTGTTGAGGATTTGAAAGGTGGACGTAAAAGCTTGTGAAATTTAACTCTCATTGTTCAACAGGTGTCAGCGAATTACGGTATGATATCGAGGTCACTGTGATCTTCCGTTAGCAAGCACAGCTATAGAAAAAGGCGTATATATGGTAAATGTTGCACGTCTTTGTAAAATATCTCTTCAAATAAATATATATATTAAATGTACAAATGTTTTGACATCGCGATAATATTCATTGCAACTATTTCTTGCTTTGTTTCGGAATCAGTGTTGATGATTTAAAAGGTGGACATAAGGCTTGTGATATTTTCCTCACGAGTTTTATATTTTCACTCAGCGTGTTGATGACACTAGATACGACTACTTCTCTAGCTAAATCCTCTACATGGAAGAATTGTACCAGCGGTAACACAATAGACATGGTAATTTATTAGTGTATGCCATCGACATACATCTGCATGAGTTTTATAGTTTTCAACCCACGTATCACCTATGTAAATGTGCTGACGTGATGATGCTCAATGACAATGCATTTTCACTACTACTTAACCTTTATATTTGTTCTACCAACTTTTGAAATTAATGATAATGTTATTTTACACTTTATTATTGACATTCTACCAATATGAACCAAAGGAACAATCACCGTTCGCGGCGAGATGTACCCGATGCAACATTATGTGATTAAGTTTGTCAGAGACTTGCAACAAGTCAGTGATGTTCTCCGGATACTCCGGTTTTCTCCACCAATAAAACTGACCGCCACGATATAATGGAAATATTGTTGAAAGTGGCGTTAAATACCATAAGCAAAACCACACCAAACAGGTTTGACTGTATCTAAATAAGATGTGTAGCAAAGTAAGGGTCAACATGAACTTGTATCGCCCTACCTAGTTTTAAAATATCGACATGTGTTACATTTTAATCTCTAAGAACGTTGACATAATAAGGGCCTCCATTTCTACTAATTATGATCTTTATTATATATACATCACATTGGTGCTTAATGTCAGGCATAGTTACTGTAACTAGATAGGTGGTGTAGTGATTAGCGTACGTTCCTCGTGTACGGTAGATCGTGGGTTCAAGCCAATGCAAGAATTATATTAAGAGACAAAATCGATAACCATTATATACAAACACATGATCGCTCAATTTCCTGGCTTGACAAAGACACTTCAATAAAAAGTGGCGAGGTTAAACTAGTTTTATGGACCTTGATATATAATTGTTTAATAGCTACAATGTGTTTGACCTTTTACCAAGGAAGGTAAAAGCTGACCTTTCTCATTTTGGTATATGTCAGTATCCACTCTTTAGCTTGTACATAGTCTTAGATTAACAGATTGTAAAGAAAAGTACACAACATATCTACTCTCTGAGGTTCTCTTGCTTTGCTTCATTTGTTTCATATCTTTTATCGTTTTCAGCCTTGTCTGTTTCTACGAAAATTGTTGTATCCACTATGAGTTGTTAAAGACAATAACGTGTTGACAAGCACATTTTTACATGGGGGTAGGATGGAAAATGGGTCGCGTATCTCCCTATGGGGAATTTAGCGTCCGTTGTTCGATGTATCATTTTCGCACCTCAATAAATGTCGATACATTCTTATAAAGATCATGGTGTAATGCTGTTGAGATGTGACGTACAATAAATAACATTGACTCGTAACTGTAGGGCGATAACCGAATTTGCATGTGATTCATTCCGGCAGCAGAGCACGTGAGGTATACGGAGATATGGAGAAAGGGTCGGACTTTGAAGCGCAAATATATTAATAATATTCTTTAAATATTGGAATTTGAATAAAAGTGTGAATTCGGACTTAGTGTTGAGTAAAAATAAATCTTATGCAACATTATGTGATTAAGTTTGTCAGAGACTTGCAACAGGTCAGTGATGTTCTCCGGATACTCCGGTTTTCTCCACCAATAAAACTGACCGCCACGATATAATAGGAATATTGTTGAAAGTGGCGTTGAATACCATAAACAAAACCACACCAAACAGGTTTGACTGTATCTAAATAAGATGTGTAGCAAAGTAAGGGTCAACATGAACTTGTAATCCTCCACCTGGTTTTACCATATATCGACATGTGTTAAATTTTAATCTCTAAGAACGTGGACATAATAACGGCCTCTATGTCTACTAATTGTGATCTTTATTAGCGAGCAGAGAGCTCTACAGCAACATGGGCATGCGCATGCAACACACAATCTGCCTAATGATGAGATTGAAATCCTTTCGTCCGGAAGTTGATAAAAGTTGGCAGTCACAGATAGAATGCCAAAAATAAAAATAAAAGTCTCCAATAAATGATTTTAAAACTAAAATGATATCATGAACTTCTAAAAATCGTATTTAAGTAACAAAAGACAATAAAAGGTGCTTACATTGTTCAATTAATCAGAATGACATCTCGCTATCAAAGTCATGACGTCATGTTATTCATAGGCCAAAGTCGTCCACAAAATTTCGCGGAATTTTAATTAAAATCTTGTATTTTCATTCCCAAGTCAAGAAATTTCAAAACGACATCTATTTCATTTGCAAACTGCATCAATTCCGTAAATCGTGACGACATGTGAACAAACACACCACTTTTTTTCAAGCGTGTCCAGATAATTAGATACAAACCTTTCTAGTTATAGATTAATAAAAGATGATTATAGAATAAATTTGACTTAATTTTGAACTACAATATTTTCAGAAAATATCAAATTTATTGTTTGGACCATTTGCAGCCGATGTAGAAAAACTCGCCTTGGTGTGTTTTTGTTTTGTTTTATTTTTTGCATAATCTACGCGGGTGGTCTAATATTTACTCGGATCGATCAAAACTTTGATTAATTACAACACTGGCGTATTGAAAGAACTTTATGTTAACATGGACTATCAGGCTAAGGACAACAACTGTTCATTGTTTTCATCACTGTGAATGACTCTTAAGACAACTCGAATCTGGTCATTTTTTGACGTATGGACATTTTATGTCACACCCAACTGCATTTCACTGTCGAACTCCAGATTTATATTGACATTTCGTTACTGTAGAAAAGAAGATTTTTTTACATAGTAAGAGAGGAGAATATTTGGCCACAGGTACTCGGGGACAGAATATATCCACCTTTTTTCCAACACTACGAAAAATATATAGCATATCGTATCCTTAAGCTATTATTTACAGCTTAAGCATTGGTTAATTTAATATGCATGCATATCATCACAAAATGACCAAATATGACAGTGGTTCAGTTTACAAAGGTTTTGAAAGATTGTCCGTCAGTCTGATCCTACAAAATATTTGAATACTACCGAAAATGGTTTAGAATAGTAAGACACAGGTCAGTGATGTTCTCCGGATACTTCGGTTTTCTAATGAGCTGCATTCTCCAAAAAATGTACTATACATGCTTTATATTTAATAAAATAATGCTTTAGCTCATTTTCGTGTTGATATATGTGAGAAAGAATGGGTGAGAGAACGATATTTGTTGACGAATTCCAGGATGCTGCATCAAAAGATGGCGACTGATTAATTATCGGCAAATTTACGGAATCTGTCGAATGATCCAATCGTAACTACTCGGCCGTATACGATTGCCGAATGATCGTGTTGTTCCAACTATAAATAAACAGCGATGGAAGCACATGTACTCTTTTCTCACTATATTATTCTTTTATTTCAAATGTTTTCCCGATAAAAAGTGGTCACTTCGCATGGCTTTAAAAAAGAAAAGTACGTTAGTAATTTGTGCATAGCTCGAGAGAGGAGAAATAAAGTTAATTGTAAAAAAAAACGTATTTTGACAAAATTGGGGTACGATAAGGGAAATACCAAGTGAACAATGAATATGTTGTATTCGTAAAAAAATTCTGAATGAATCTGCATTAATCAGTAAATAATGTTCGCAAATTAAATATTTTAGGATTTTATCTTTATTATATTTGCTATCAGTATGCAGAACTTGCAAAGTGTATCCGTCCTAACGGAAATCGTACCGTTTAGGCTCTTTCATTTCTCTGTTAGCCCTCTAAATTCTTTGATTTTCTGTTTTCTAAATGTTTTGATTCTAAGTGTATCGTGGTTACATAAATTGTCGAAGATACCCTATACAACAATAAATTTTACTGTAATTTCTGTACTACAGTCATCTGTCAAAAGTATTGGGAAATGTAAAAAAAAATAATCTCTGGATAATCAACCAAAACAATATTTGTTTTGGTTTATTTACTCATTATGTTGTTTTGAGTGATTTTTATTTGTATATAATTTAGCACAACAAATAAAAATTGTATATTTTAACTAAAAATAAATCCTAAAAATCCTGTATGTGATTCATTCCGAAGCAGATATATATATATATATAAACTTATCGGACATTGAGACGCAAAGATGGTAGTAATAATGTCTGTAAATATTAGATTTGTTTTTCTGGATGTTTATTAGTATGAAACTGTGAATCCGGGTTTAGAGCCGTGTAAAAATAATTCTTGTATTTATACATACATCGCTTCTGTATTCTAATTTTGCATTGTTATCACTTGTTGTTGTTTTTTGTTGTTTTTCTTTGTTGTATTTTTTTTAATAATTGTGTATTAACTACAGTGGCAACCTCATTGGAATATCGTTTTTATTTTCATTCTCGCTTTATTTCGCGCCATTTCGCTGTCGGGGGCTACTTTGCAATACGGTTTATAGTAATGTCCCTTTGACCGTTTCTCATACATATTCGCCATGCTTTTTGAAGCGTTACACACTATAGTATATCCCTATGATACACACGTAATATAGTGTTATTAAACTGATTTTACATTATACTCGAATCGATTTTTTTTTTATCTACAATAAATACTATAAGTAATTGACGAATTTCATTATCAAAAATGTGTCACTCATACAATGTTAACCTGAATATAAAGGGCACATTTTCAGGTTCCGATGAATTTACAACTACCTATGCAATCAATGTTTATCACCACTAAAGTTGTGTTGGAGTTCGAATCCCGTTTGTCGCGAGGTATTCTCGATGCAACATTATGTGATAAAGTTTGTCAGTGACTTGTGACAGATATGTAGATTTCTTCCGATATTCCGGTTTCCTCCATCAAATAAACTGACCGCCACGATATAATATAAATATTTATTTCACGCCATTTCGCTGTCTTTGCTACTTTTCTGTATGCTTTACAGTCCCTTTGACCGATTCTCGTACAAAATATTATATTCGTCATGTTTTTTCAAGCGATGCACATTATTGTATATCCCTACGGTACACACGTAATATAGTGTATTTAAAATAACATTATATTAAACTCGAATCGAAGCAAATAAATAATTGAGGGTTAGGGTTTCATTATCAAAAATATAAACATACAATGTTAACTTGAAAACAAAGGACAACTGCCCATAAAGGGCACATTTGCAGGTTCCATGGAATTATATACAGGTTTGACTGCATTTAAATAAGATGTGTTACATACTGAACTTGTATCGGCCCACCTGGTTTTACCATATAATTGCGCCATGTGTTACATTTTAATCTCTAAGAACGTTGACAACTATATGCACATCTGTTTCTACTACTTGTGATCTTTATTTTATTTATATCACAATGTTGTTTAATGTCAAGCAATGTTGCTGCAACGACATCGATGCTGTAATGGCTAGTGTCCCCGTCCAGTGTGAATCGTGCTGGTCTCGTGTGATGTAGATCGTGAGTTATGCCCCAGTCGGTCACAGCAAAGACTATAAACATGGCATTGAATGCATCCCCGCTAAACACCCAACACTTAGGAGTAAGATCAGAGACTGAAAAAGAACCCAACAGACAAGAAAATTAATCTGAAAGAAAATCTATTGCTTGGTTTAGGAATTGAAGCAGAGACTGTTGTTGACACAAATATACCTGACATGTGTACAATAGAAATTAATATTATTAAAAAATCACATCCAATTGAAGAAAAAGAAACAAAGAATTTAGAAAAACAATGACAAAAACACCTAAGAGATTTGCATCAAGGATCCATACATAAATTAAGGGCCGTCGTGACCGTCAACGTATGGTAGATGGATTTACAACTATACCTATGTAATTAGTGCCCATTACCACTGATATTGTGAGTTCGAATCTCGATCAGGGCGAGGTGTACTCGATATAACATTAGGTGATCAAGTTTCTCAGTGACTTGCGACAGGTCGTTGGTTTTTTCCGGGTCCTCTGGTTTCCTCCACCAATAAAACTGACTGCCACGATATGCATGAAATATTGTTGAAAGTGTGGCGTTAAACACCATTCTAATATGACGTCTAGAAAACGGCAACCACGATAATACTCCACAACTTTATATTTAGCGCAAGTGCAGTACATAACAAATCTGGCTGTTCCATTGTGACTGCCGTTGTGAAATTACCGTGACGACCGAGTGCAAACAAACAAAACATCGGCATATAGCGTATTTTTAAAATCCTTAAAATAAAAATTCCCCGTCAGTTATAAATAAATATCCTGCCACTAAGTATCTTTTTTGTCATTTGTTTTTGAAAATTTACATTTGGGGATCCCCAGTAAGCACACATACATTCCATTGATATGTGTCGGCCATGAAAAAGTAATAGCAAAATGTACTAACCTTGTTTTCCTACGTATACATTGATAACTAGACGGTGATGTAATTAAGTTACTGATATTTTCCAATTTGATGGCATTTTGAATTTTGCTATTCAAACAAGTAAAATGCTCACGAAATCGTAAAATAAATCAGTAACCAGCTTGTGCCAATCAGTGTCCCTTGTAAACAACGTCACAGGATGACGATATATTACAAAAGTGAAAGTCGATAGATGGTTGTCTTAAGCATTGTTTCCGGAATTTTTTTTATGTCAACAATACAATCTTTTTTTTTATTGTCATTTTTTTTTTATTTCATATCTAACAATAATTGGCGATTATTAACAATTGTTAAAGTGTTCGATATTATGCTTGACAACTCCTCTCTGCCATCTTGTTAGCGCTCGTAATGATGAACGAATGAACTCCGACTTTTTTTTTAATATTTTTACGCAGCAATTGTTCAATCGAATCTATGTTGGAAAATACACAATGAATATGTTTTTCGTGTTAACATCCATATATTTGTTTTAAAATATCTCGTTCAAATACAAATAATTCAAAATCAATTCAAAATTTCCGAAGGAGGTAAATGGAACAGCCACCAAATGCCGTGTGTATACAGTTCACGAATGGTTAAAAATGACCGTATTTGTCCTATTAGAATCGAAATATTTTCATGGCAGGCATAGAGTTGTGCAAATTTACACATGGCCTGGGCCTTTATACTCTTAGATTTTACACCTCGCTCTCGCTCGAGGTAAAATTCGAATATAAAGGCCCAGCCCATGTGTAAATTTGCACAACTCTATGCCTGCCATGCATTATTTCTTAATCAAGCCAACCAGCCATACACAAATTATATAAAACAAAAGTTGCTGAAGATATATATGAAAACAGAAGTTGGGATATTGGATTGTTTAGCGAAAATATTTAAACATAAATGAGGATTTACATTTTATTCACATACAGAATAAACTTACATGACGACAACCTTTCATCAAGGAGACGATATTCGGGGACATATCACGGCCACGTTGTTTGTCGAAATTAACAGTTTCTAAATTAAGTAATATGTGAAAACTAAGGTTCTCCTCACTCAGGACAAGGGTGAACTTAACCGAATTTTGCTATCATCTTTAGGCCCTTTGGCTTACTTGCTCTCAAAGACTTTTAAGCTATTTAACATTTTAATCTTTTGATTATGAACGTACCTGATAAAGGAATTCCAGAAACGCGTCGTGCGCACTAAATTTGATATCTATGCTTTTATTACTTTGACGTTCATATATCAGCCCAGGCAAGTGTGTGGTCATGTACATGTGTGTTATCGTTATCGGTTTGTTTCTGTTTGTACGACAGAACTGATAGATGTGTGTGCCAGTCCCAAACCAGGACGTGAATTTCCAACATCATATGTCATTGTTCTCCCGTATATTAAAGTTCAGTAAATAAAAGTGAAAGGTGATTGTTCGCTTAGTTGATATTGGTAAAATGTCAATAATAAAGTGTAAAATAACATTATCATTAATTTCAACAGTTGTTAGAACAAATATAAAGGTTAAGTGGTAGTGAAAATGCATTGTCAATGAGCATGATAACGTCAGCACATTTACATAGGTGATACGTGGGATGACAAATACTATAAAACTCATGCAGATGTATGTCGATGGCATACACTAATAAATTACCATGTCTATAGTGTTACCGCTGGTACAATTCTTCCATGTAGAGGATTTATCTAGAGAAGTAGTCGTATCTAGTGTCATCAACACGCTGAGTGAAAATATAAAACTCGTGAGGAAAATATCACAAGCCTTATGTCCACCTTTTAAATCATCAACACTGATTCCGAAACAAAGCAAGAAATAGTTGCAGTGAATATTAACGCGATGTCAAAACATTTGTACATTTAATATATATATTTATTTGAAGAGATATTTTACAAAGACGTGCAACATTTACCATACATACGGCTTTATCTATAGCTGTGCTTTTTAACGGACATTGATATCATACGGTAATTCGCTGATACCTGTTGAACATTGAGAGGAAAAATTGTTTACGTCCACCTTTCAAATCATCAACAGTGATTTCTACAAATACCAAGAAATAGCTACAGTGAATATTTCCGCGAAGTGAATCCAATTGTGCATGTAAAATATTCCTGGAGTGATATTTTACAACAAACATCGTTGCATTAGCCTTGCATAGGAGGATGAAGTTTAACAGGAGCCCAAGACCACCAATAATGGATTCCTGAATATTTTCAGAAAGTAGCCCAATTGGGTATTTTAATTTTCAATGCGCCATGTGCAAAGTGAGTTGCGATATCCACGAAAAGACTAGAACAGCTTAATATCACAGAAAAAGTCAAAGAATGTAAGAAGACCATATATTCTGACTACAATCTGTATTCATGTAGATTGGCAGAAGAGGAGAGCAAATATTTATTAATTCCATGTAATGTGAATATTCTATAATTGTAAAATATAACTACACATGTATTAAGTTCGTCTGCAAATGTTGTTAATGAGAATGCTGAAACAAAATCATATCAAGTTAGTAATTATATTGTTTTTAAATGATTAGGTACAAACAAACTTATATTTGTATATTAGAAATAACGATATGCACATCTCTCCATACATTGGTGATCATCGTATGGTATTACATTCCTTTCAAAATGTGTATTCTTTATAATTTTATATGTGATATAAATATGATGTAAAATATCAAATAGTTCTTCTCTCTGGATATTTATGTGCTGCGTAAATATATATACAGATTTTCAAATTTAAGGAAACTGCATTGGAGGTTAGTATCCCCTGTCTTACCCACAAAATATAACATACAACAATATGTATATTGTTGCGGAGAAAGCTGAACATATATAATAACTGTGTTTGAATAAAAGAACATCATCATATTTAACTTTTCTGGGTATAAAAGAAGGCCAACACAGATTAATTTCAGAAAAAAGGCGAGGGAATGCCATTCCTCCTTTTTTGTGATAATGACCAATATATAAACAATGTGTTTTCGTTCTTACTTAAAAATATCACAGGTAAGACACTATGTTACAATCATTGTATTTATTATTATTTGCTTTGATATATTACCTTTTGTTATTGCTTTAGTCTTCGAATTCTTCCGTTTTAATAATAAAACAAATCCTGAGTATTTTTGTCTTATAAATATCTCAGATAGTGAAATGAATGTAGATTTTAATTTCCTGGATTGTCCTAGCTTGGCTGCAAAATTTAGTTTGCTATCAGTATCTCCTACCTTCTACGACAAACGCGATGACTTCACTTTTCCATTAGTCAACTTTCCTTTCATTAGTAGCAATATTCCAGCATTACCAGATATGGAGTTTACATTTCACAACTCGCACATTATTCTAGAGCTGGTGTCTAGTACAGTGATTTTCTGGACAGATATCAGACGCTAGCGCAAAAGCTACTCAAACAAGGTTACGTTGCTCCTAGGTTGAAGGCACCCCTACAATAATTCTACGGTCGTCATCACATTCTGGTTGACCGCTACGAAATATCCACATCTCAACTGACTGTGGATCTTTTACATTTTACTTAAATGTTTTTCTACCGGACTTGACTATATTCATGAGTAACATGGCAGGTGTCTTATAAGAAACAGCAACTGCCTGCCCTTCGCGAGCACCTGAGTTGACTCCCGGTTTTTATGTTGTTGGTTTTTGTTTGTGGTGTCCGTGTTGCTCATCTTTTTAGTGTTTTGTGTTGTCCTATTATGTGTCTTTACCCCCTCAGTTTAGTGTCGTGAAGTGCGTTATGATTTCCGCATTAAAACGGTGTTCGGTTCGTCTTTATCTCTAGTTGTTTGTAGGAGGGTGCATTTCTTATTTGCGTTATTTGTGTTTGCTTGTTTATAATGGTGTCCAACACATATTGTGTTATGTTTTTGTTTTGTTTGTTCTCGACTTGTGTACCCAATGCTGACAGTTTCACTGGATTGTCCATTTTGTATTGCCCCTTCGGTATTCTCTAACCTTTAACTATTCTTTTCTTTCGACATTGAGAAGATTTCGGGGTACATCGTAATCTCTGGTTTACTGATTTAGCATTGCCTATGTCTAGTATAACTGTATAATAGTCGTTTGATAAAAGAAAGCAGGTAAATTAGGTAGTGTACAATGGCAGGGGAAGGTATAATAGGTAACACTGGTCAACTGTGAATCAAAATATAATAGATGAAGGTTATTTCAGAAGCGCTTCTTGTGCACCAAATTATATATCTATCATTTTATTTCCAGAAGATGTTGATATCTTCCTAGACACGCTAAGAAAGATATTATCACCCGATTCTTCAAAGATCGTGGAATGAAATAGCTTAATACTCAAAAGACGACGACTTTGTTAAAAGGCCTAATACAAGCTAAAATTTCGTGAATAGCGTATAAAGTATAAAAACCATACTAAGCAAAGATTGGTATATTACTATGAAGATATTTCATCAGACTTTTCTCATAATGTCTTTCTACAGGAGATTCAATTATACTCAGAGGGGATCTTTGGGTCTATCGATCTATTTTAATCCTCTCCCCCACTTCTAATTGAAGTGCTTGTGTCCAGTGAGTGGTTATGTATTTGTGTGTTAGAGGTATCGATTTTGCCTCTTTTCATGATTTATTAATTAAATTTTGAATTGTTTCGACAGTGTGCAAATTTTTGTTTTTCATTTAATCACCAAGCCCGCTATTGGAATTTACATTTTATAGCTCATATGGTATTCTCCCTATCGTGCCCAAAAATAAAAGCTACCCGGACAAGATTGCAATGTTCTTAAAGGCATACAAGCTGTCAGAATTGATTTATTTTGTTTATATTAAAAGTTGGCAATATTCGATATTTTATACTAATAAAATGTTCTGAACAAGAAGCCAGATTAAAAAAATATGCTATAATGTCGTAATTAGTGAAAAAAATTCGAATTAAAATAAAAATTACGGGAAGTAGAACGTTACAAAAACAATACATAAAAGTAATGTTCTATTTCCCGTTATTTTTATTTTATTTACTTTGTGACGTTATACAAAAACGTAGCGTTCTACTTCCCCTATTTTTTATTTTATTTACTTTGTGACGTTATCCATTATGACAAATTCAAATGTACCATAACCTAATAAAGTTCCGCTGAAGAAGGCCGGGTTGTACGGCCGAAAGCTCTGGATATATTTTCAGAGAATTTGTTTATTTACCTCGATATGAGAGACTTTAATGTAAACGTCTAAAATGTAGCACAACATAAAAAAAAAGTTAAATATAACAAACATAACTATAAGTCTACAAAAAGACTATAATTATAATCAAGTTGACGGATAGTTTGCTTGACCGACAAGCTTCGTCAGCGTCTGTAATCTGATTTGAAAAATTGTCACGTGCGTGACCACCAGTTATCGTGACGTAAATCATAATCTTTTTGTAATTTATATTATTCAAATATATATGTACGCTAATTTATAAACAATATGAAAAGAATAAGAAAATGTAATGATGAAATTTACTAACTAGCTATGGACCAGGTACTGTTTAAAAAGTTAAAAAACAAAAGATTTAGGACTTTTTGTTTTTGACCTCCGAATGTAATGTTTGTAGCTCGCGGATCCAAAAACTCTCTCTTTTATGTCTTTGATTCTCTTTCCAACTTGGATTGAGGTCAATGATGCAAAGTGTTGACTCACGGGCAAGAGCGTCTTTTGTGTAAGGTCACTTTTGTGTCCATTCATTCTTTTGTTGAATGGTTGGACACTTTCTCCTATGTATTGCGACCCGCAGACGTGACAGTAAAGGAGGTAAACCACATTAGGTATTTTGCAATTGACATTGCAAATGAGCTTATACTCCTTTCCTGTCGTCTTGTTATGGAACACTTGTGCGTGTTGCAATTGGATACATATAACGTATCGCACGTTGAAGCGCAAAGAAGGTAATAATAATGTCCTTAAATATTACAATTTTATTATGTTTATTACTATGAAACTGTGAATCCGGGTTTAGTCCCGAGTAAAAATAAACCTTATATGTATTCATACATCGCTTTTATATTCCAATTTAGCATTGTTATCACTTGTTGTTTTTGTTGTTGTTGTATTTTTTGTTTAAAATAACTGTGCATTAACAATAGTTACAACTTCGTTGGAATATCGTTTTTATTACCGCTCTCGCTTGATTTCGCGCCATTTTGTAGTCGGGGCTACTTTTCTGTATACTTTACAGTTACGTTCCTTTGACCGTTTCTCATACAAAATATTAAATTTGCCATGTTTTTTGAAATGATACACATTATAGTATATCCCTACTGAACACATGTAACATAGTGTATTTAAAGTTAATTTTATATTAAACTCAAATCGAAGCATTTTGTATTTATATAATAACTAATTGAGAGTTAGGGTTAGAGTGTCATTATCAAAATATTGACATACAATGTTAACTTGAATACAAAGGGCAACTGCTCATAAAGGGCACATTTGCAGGTTCCATAGAAAGCCCTTTATATACAGGTTTGACTGTGTGTAAATAAGATGTGTTACATACTAAGAGACGAGTCAACATGAACTTGTAATCCTCCACCTGGTTTTACCATATATCGACATGTGTTATATTTTAATCTCTAAGAACGTTGACATATAAGGGCCTCCATTTCTACTAATTGTGATCTTTATTATATATATATCACACTACTGTTTAATGTTATTTACATTTTATTATTGACATTCTACCAATATTAACCAAACGAACAACACCTCTCACATTTATGTAACGAAGTTTAATATATGGGAGAACAATGACATATGATGTTAGAAATTCACGTCCTGTCTTAAGACAGGCACACACATCTATCAGTTCTGTCGTACAAACAGAAACAAATCGATAACGATAACACACATGTACATGACCGCACACTTGCCTGGACTGGTACATCAACTTCAAGGTAATAAAAACATAGATATCAAATTTAGTGCGCCCGGCGCGTTTCTGGAATTCCTTTATCACGTACGCTCATACTCAAAAGATTAAAAAGTTAAATAACTTAAAAGTTTTGAGAGCAAGTAAGCCAAAGGGCCTAAACATGATAGCCAAATGACAATGACGTTTTGCCAAGCACAAATTTACATGGGCGGAAAAATGGAAAGTAGAGTGTCTCTCCCTATAGAGAATTAGCGTTCGTTGTTCGATGCATCATTGTCGTACCTCAATCGATGCATTCTTATACAAACCATTTTGGAAGGCTGTTGGGACGTGACGCACAATAAATAACATTGACTCGTAACTGTAGGACGATATCCGAATTCATTCCAGAAGCAGATCATTAGACGTATATATATATAGTCTAAGGAAATCTACCAACCAGAGAACTTAATGAGTAACGGATCGTCGATACATGACGATGCAGCACACACAAAATAAATGATTGAAGTCTAGAAGATTGTGCAACAATACCAATAAAGATGTTAGAAAAAATATGTTGACAAATATATATATATATAAATATAAACGTCTAAAATGTAGCACAATAACACCAAAAAAAGTCAAAATATAATAAAAATACCTATAGGTCTACAAAAAGACTATAATTATAATCAAGTTGACGGATATTTCGCTTGACCGACATGCTTAACCAGCGTCTGTAATCGATTTGAAAAATTGTCACGTGACCAAAAGTTATCGTGACGTAAATCATAATCTTGAACTTTATACTTTATATTATTCAAATATATATGTACACTAATTTATAAACAATATGAAAAGAAAACGCAAAAGATTTTGGCCTTTTTTGATTTTGCCCTCCGGATGTCATGTTTGTATCTCGCGGATCCAAAAACTCTCTCTTTTATGTCTTTGATTCTCTTTCCAACTTAGATTGTGGTCAATGATATAAATTTTCGATCTGACAGAATCAACCAATGAGTGCCCCGGCGACACAAAGTGTTGACTCACGGGAAAGAGCGTCTTTTTTGTAAGGTCACTTCTATGTACATTCATTCTTTTGTTGAATGGTTGGACACTTTCTCCTACGTATTGCGACCCGCAGACGTGACAGACAAGAAGGTACACCACATTAGGTGTTTTGCAATTGACATTGCAAAATATCGTATATTCCTTTCCTGTCGGGTTGATATGGAACACTTGTGCGTGTTGCAATTGGATATATATAACGTATCGGACGTTGAAGCGCAAACATGGTAATAATAATGTCTTTAAATATTATATTTTTTTTATGTTTATTAGTATGAAACTGTGAATCCGGGTTTAGTCCCGAGTAAAAATAAACCTTATATTTATACATACATCGCTTTTATATTCCAATTTACCATTGTTATCACTTGTTGTTTTTGTTGTTAAATAACTGTGTATTAATTATAGTTGCAACCTTGTTGGAATATCGTTTTAATTACCGCTCTCGCTTTATTTCGCGCCATTTTGTTGTCGGGGCTACATTTTTGTATACTTTACAGTTACGTTCCTTTGACCGTTTCTCATACAAAATATTAAATTTGCCATGTTTTTTGAAGTGATACACATTATAGTATATCCCTACAGAACACACGTAATATAGTGTATTTAAAGTTATTTTATATTAAACTCGAATCGAAGCATTTTGTATCTATATAATAACTAATTGAGAGTTAGGGTTAGAGTTTCATTATCAAAAATATTGACATACAATGTTAACTTGAATACAAAGGGCAACTGTTCATAAAGGGCACATTTTAAGGTTCCATTGAATTATATACAGGTTTGACTGTATTTAAATAAGATGTGTTACATACTAAGAGACGAGTCAACATGAACTTGGAGTCCCCCACCTGGTTTTACCATATATCGACATGTGTTACATTTTAATCTCTAAGAACGTTAACATATAATGGCTTCCATTTCTACTAATGTGGTCTTTATTATATATATAGAAAAATGTATCACACTACTGTTTAATGTCAAACAATGTTGCTGCAAGATAGATCGTGGGTTATTCCCTAGTCGGTCAAAGGAAAGACTGAACACAGTTGTCCGGTTGTTGACTGATTTTGTCTGTTTATATACCTATGAGTTTTGACTGCCTTTGAACGTAATGAGAGCGGGAGGTTTGGGGCTTAAAATCTGATACAATTTCTTTAGAAATGCCTGTACCAAGTCAGGGTCATTACGGTTTTCACAGTTTTCCGGTTGTTGACTGATTTTGTCTGTTTATATAATTATGAGTTTTGACTTTCCCTTTGTAAGATTGTTCGGAGTTCGGTAAATTTTGTTATTACCCTTATTTGTAAGATTGTTCGGAGTTCGGTAATTTTGTTATTACCCTTATTGAATGCATCCCCGTTAAGAACACAGCATTAAAGATTAATATCAGAGACTGATAACGAACCCAACAGGGAAGAAAATAACATTGACAGAAAATATATTGTTTGGTTTAGAAATTAATGCAGAAACTGTTGCTTGCACAAATATATCTAACATGTGTAGAATAGATATTAACATTATTCAAAAATCACATTCAATTGAAGAAAAAGAAATAAAGAATTTAGAAAATCAATTATCAAAACAACTAACAGATTTTTATCAAGTATCCATACACAAATCAGGGCCCGTCGTGGCCGTGAACGTATGGTAGTTGGATTTACAACTATGCCTATGCAATCAGTGCCTATTACAACTGATGTTGTACGTTTATCAGTGACTTGCGACAGGTCGGTGGTTTTCTCCCGGTCCTCCGGTTTCCTCCACCAATAAAACTGACCGCCACGATATAACTGAAATATTGTTGAAAGTGGCGTTAAACACCATCAAGCCAACCAACCATACACAAATTATATAAAACAGAAGCTGCTGAAAATATTGGATTGCGTAGAGGAAATATTTAAACATAAGACAGTAAGACAAAGATTACGCCCTTCACAGAAAGCTTCCCAATGTGGACAGAAAAGAATAATTAAACACTAGAGAATGTCGAAGGGGCAATGAAAAAATAGACAATCCAGAGAAACTGGCATCATAGACGAGAACAAACAAAACAAAAACATAACACAATATGTGTTGGACACCACTATACACAAGCAAACACATATAATGCAAATAAGACATGGACCCTCCTACAAACAACTAGAGGTAAAGAGGAACCGAACACCGTTTTAATGAGGACATCATAATATACTTCACGACACTGAACTGAGAGGGTAAAGACACATAATAGGACAACACAAACAACTGAAAAGATGAGCAACACGGATACCACAAAGCAAAAACATAAACACCGGGGGTGAACTCAAGTGCTCGCGAAAGGCAGGCAGTTGCTGTTTCGTATTATAAGACACCTGCCATGTTAATCATGAATACAGCCAAGTCCGGTAAAAAAACATCTACGTAAAATGTAAAAGATCCATAGTCATTTGAGATGTGGATATTTCGTAACTGTCAACCATATTGTGATGACGACCGTAGAATTATTGTAGAGGTGACTTCAACCTAGGAGCAACGTAACCTTGTTTGATTAGCTTTTGCGTTAGCGTCTGAGTTCTGTCCAGAAAATCACTGTACTAGACACCAGCTCTAGAATAATGTAAGAGTTGTGAAATGTAAACTCCATACCTGGTAATGCTGGAATATTGCTACTAATGAAAGGAAAGTGAAGATTTCAAACTACATTTCGCAACCAAGCTAGGACAATCCAGGAAATTAAAATCTACATTCATTTTATTATCTGAAATATTTATAAGACCATCTGTATATATATTTACGTAGAACATAAATATCCAGAGAGAAGAACTGTTTGATATTTTACATCATATTTATATCACACATAAAATTATAAAGAATACACATTTTGAAATAAAGAATGTAATACCATACGATCACCACCACTGTATGGAGAGATGTGCATATCGTTATTTCTAATATACAAATATAAGTTTGTTTGTACCTTATCATTTTAAAACAGTATAATTACTAACTTGATATGATTTTGTTTCATCATTCTCATTAACAACATTTGCAGACGAACTTAATACATGCGTAGTTATATTTTACAACTACAGAATATTCACATGACATGGAAATAATAAATGCTTGCTCTCCTCTTCTGCAAATCTACATGAATACAGATTGTAGTCAGAATATACGGTCTTGTTACATTCTTTAACTTTTCATGTCATATTAAGCTGTTCTAGGTTTTTCGTGGATATCGCAACTCACTTTGCACATGGCACATTCAAAATTAAAATACCCAATTGGGCTACTGTCTGAAAATGTTCAAGAAACCATGCCAATTAGTGGTCTTGGGCTACTGTGCCCCTGTTAAACTTTATCCTCGTATGTAAGGCTAATGTTACGATGTTTGTTGTAAAATATCACACCAGGAGTATATTACATGCACAAATGGATTGACATCACGGAAATATTCATTGTAGCTATTTCTTGGTATTTGTAGAAATCACTGTTGACGTAAAAGCTGTATATATGGTAAAGGTTGCACGTCATGGTAACATATCTCTTCAAATAAATATATATATTAAATGTACAAATGTTTTGACATCGTCGTAATATTCACTGCAGCTATTTCGTGCTTTGTTTCAGAATCAGTGTTGATGATTTAAAAGGTGGACATAATGTCAATGGAAGATTGACCTTTTGAAAACTTTGAGAAAGAAATAATTTCTATGAAGTAAATATTTTTATCAATCAAAACTTTCACGTTAAACCGCATTAGTGTTATTTTGATTGGTCAAGCAGTATTCATGACAAAAATGTTTATGCAACTGTTAAGTTGCTAAATGTTTGTTTATGACGATCTGTGTTTGTAGACTAATCATATTCACTGCTACCAATTCAGCTGTGGAAAACAAAATCATGTAAACAAATACCAAATTGGTTGTGCTTAATGTCAATCAATTCTATGCTGGTGTGTTATAAACATGTATTGCAAAGAGATTGCTTGCTGTAATCCGTTTGTCGTAAATAACTAAAGATCACAGTCCTCACATTTCCTTATTTATGACTTTTCATCTGTTTAAAATATCAAGCTGACGACCACTTGTGATCATATATTGGTTCGTAGTTTATGCTTCCTTTTTTGAGTGATCAACTGTATGTGGCATTTGGACATTTTGTGGTTTGCAAGTTGCTTTGTCTACAGTATTTTGATAAGCAATATGTGGTACAAACTGAGTCTTTCTTTGAACCATGAATAGAAATGTCGAGTGATAAATGAATGGATTTAATCCCGCCATATTGTTGCGCATGTCCCAAACCAGTAGCTGGATTTCAAACGTCGCATGTCCTGTTCTCATTATGTGTTCAGCGAATCGGGTTGAGATGCGATTATTCGTAAACACTTCCAGGTCCTTTCCCCATTCTTGACTTATCACTTGGTTTTTAACTAAATTAACAAGACGGGTGTCACTAGCGGAGCAAGAAATGCCACCCTTCCGGAGCACCTATGTTCACTCCCGGTTTTGGTGGGATCGTGTTGCTCGATCTTTAGTTTTATCTGTATGTTTTGAAGATCGTTGTTTGTCCTTTAATCTTTTTTTTTTAGTTCATTTTGCTGTCTCTCCTTCTATTTACCAATTATTATTACCCCTTTGGTATCTTCAAACTTTTCTCATGTTGGTGGATTATTGAACACCGCTATTTAAACATTATTTTCACAATAGGCTTACAGTCTGCAACAATTATTTTATTTAACCTGTTGTGTTACAAATAAAGATATATATCAAAATTTAATTACCATAACAGGAGATAGAGTCAAGTATGTTGGAGAATTAAATTATCAATTAAATTCTGTGGTTCAACAAAAACTTGTATTGCTACAATACATTTAATATAACATACAGATAGCAACATTATAATTAGTCCTGTTTGATGGACACACTTTTTTTTAATTGATTTATAATTTAATTTAATTGCTGTGAATGCTGTTATCTGATTGGCTGAGCCGCATGGAGCAACATTGGTTATATTTGATAACCTGGGTCTGTATTGTGACGTCCCCATTTAATCATTAGCAAACGACCAATTCAAATAGTCACTTGAATTAATCAAAATTAAAATCCAGGAATTATTAAATTCTGTGTACAAATTAAATTATAAGGAATAATTATATCGTATAACCTGTTCAAAAAATTAAAATATTCTTTAAATAATAAAATTAAAATCAAGCAAAAATGGAACACAGTCCACAATTCAATCGTCATATTGATGAAACATAGGCTAATCATATCCCCCTAAGGCAAATATACATGACCTCTCACTTCTCTAGCTTGGTACATGCATTTCAATAAAAAGGGACGATGTTAAGCTAATTGTGTTGTCCCAAATCCACCTTTGTTAATGAAAACAAAAATTAACAGAAGTCCACTCTGTCGTAACAATATTCGATTCTCACAATGGAAACACGGAGTTAAACTAGTCAAAGCTTCTCGAAAGACAAAATGAGAATTTGTTTTTTAAATCGTTGATTTAAGAGATTTTGATTAGAATGGGTGTCATCATTTTATCGAATTCTTTGGTATAGAAGAGCATACATTATTGTACCTCATAGCATCTATTCCATTTTCATGCGCCTATGGAAAACAATATCCAACAACGACGCATATTTTAAAATAGCCGACGATAAAAAAAAGAACAAAAAATATATATATATATTCTATAACCACAACATTTTTACACATATTTTTGAAAAAAAGCAGATCAATATTTCTGGTGGGTTGTTGAGGTACGGAACAATGTTTGCTTCGGCGACTAAATGTTTACGACTGTTAACTATCTCTACCAAATATTAAGGGACGAAAGTATGGAGAACTAAGATCATAATGTCTGATTCCTTATCTATTAAAATGCAGTAAATATACAATACCAGATTGGCATATAATGTTTGATTTACACGGAAAAGGAGGAATGTCACTATCATGATGTGACGTTACTTCCATGCTATGACGTTACTCCCCTGTTATGACGTTACTATCATGGCATGACATCACAAGCCTGATGTGACGTTACTATCGTTGTGTGACGTCACTACAATCGTCCGTCAGCTCCCTTACAGCCAGGACGTATATAATATTAAATCCTACCATACCCAATTGATAGCTTTCTGTGATACTTTTAATCATACAATGTTCTTAAATACTTCTTTAATTAGTTTTGTTCTTTTTTACTATTTCCATTTGTTTCCCTTCCTGTGTTTACTTTGGTACTTGGAAGACGACGAATGAAGTTGGTAAGCAAATCTGAATGCGAACAGCAAGCTCCTGTGTGGCGTATGATAACAATAAACACGTAAATATCAAATTTAGTGTGCGCGACACGTTCCTGGAATAACCTTCTTCAGGTACGCTCAAAGTCAAAATATTTGAAGTATTAGTTGTGTAAGATAAACTCCATACTAGGGAGCTGTTGGTATGTTACTATCACGAGGGGGGAAATTTAATTGGCAAAATTGAAGTCATCTATTTGTCACAGTGTCTGGTGGAAAGTGGAACATTGGAGGCAAATATTATGTAAATGTCAGGAACAGACGTCATAACGTAACTATTGAAGTTAAAATGAAAACAAAACACACTGTCGGAATTATAGGAGTGTAATGACCTTCCAAACAATTGCGATCATTTACATTTGAATGTTAACGTCCTGTTTTGTTTTCTACATGTTGTCGTTAGTCACACTCATGATCAGGTCAGCCGCAAAAGTCTCATCAACAACAATCAACATTAAATGTAATTTATGTTTGATAACTACAGAAATACACGACAAAATTCTTGAAAAACCTTCATCAGGTACGCTCAAATGCAAAATATTAGAAATCCAAATAATTGTAAAATCTTTGGGAGCAGGGCCAAAATATACTGAGTTCACCCATTGCTGAGGGTGGTGTATCTTAGTTTACATAAAAAGAGATTGACTAGTAAACCAACCAATCAGGACTTTTATCTTCTATTTCTACCTCTGACCACTTTAAATACTTGAACTCCTTTGGTTCTGATCGTCAACATTTGTCATAAGTAACATTTACGTAATTTGAGGTATATTTGTTGATTTACGATGAAGTCGTTTTAATTGAATGAATTATAATTCAAATATTGTGATCTGATTCAAAAATAGGTTAACAAAAAATACTACTACAGTTAACATATTGCTGTGAAATCACTATGATCAATGAAAATATCAGGAGAAATAGTATTTATAATAAGGGTAAATGCCAAAATTACTAATGAATAGAGAAGAGTTCGAAGATACCAAACGGGTAATCAAAATCTGTAAATAAAAGATGGACAGACAATACAATGGCCAAAAGAAAAAGTACAAAGGTAGAAACAACGATCTACAAAACATCACACAGAGAACCATCCCATTAATTTTGTCCATTATCACTTAAAGTTACTGATATTTTCCAGGTTGATAGCATTTTGATTAATGTAGGTAATATACCGTATAACCGGTAATTTCTGCAGCAATCTAATTTCTGCGGTATTCTGCGGTCAACTCCGGACAGCAGAAATTAAAATTGCAGAATATTTTGTAAAATAAATGTTTAATGTCCCGTACAAAATGCGTTTTCAAACTCTAACTCCGATTCCGCGGTAAGTGTCAAATATTTAATTAGTCATAGTTACTATATCCAGATAAACAAAACCTGGTACAATTTTAATGTTTACACAACAATTAAAGATTATTTAGCTGTGGCATGATGATTTTTACCTGTTAGTTACAATTACTCCAGATCAAGAAATATGATTGTACCAAGCTGACACCGACAATATAATTGCAACAATCACCTGATTAAATATTTACAGTCATAATAAAGTTTATTAAAGCAATATTTAAAATTGTTATTTCATAAATTACCATTAGATATTTTTTTTCAATTGTTGTAGTAGCTATCTTCGATTGAATAATATCAAACTGCGTGATCGCAGGATTCATCTAAAAGACCAAACAAATAGAAATGTACTGGAAGTAGAATTCCGGTTAACCCGAGTTTTTATGTCTACATTATACTAAAAGAATTGAATACAATTGCTTCTAATCATAATTCTTTAAAAAAAAACATTGTTATATGATAAAGTATGAAAATTTGACAGTAAAAATATACATCCGAAATATATCAAAGTTTATACCGATATCGATCCAACTGTTGACTTCGTATTTCCTGTCAACAAACTAAATCGCGAAAACAGTGACAAAATAGTTTCTTAAGATAAATTTGAAGTTAACCAAATGCGTATTCAAAAGTTGTAACGTTTTAAAACTTTGGAAAGAACTAAATATGATTTTACTTCTAATGATCACTGTAATGTGGACCAGTTGTTTATCGCAACATTGCTTCAGTTGTTGCTTCCTGTAATACAAGCGAAAACAATTTCGGTGCCGAGATTTTCAATCCGCAGAAATAAAAATCCGCAAAAATTAAATGTCATCTTTTTAGACCAAAACCGCAGAAATTTCACACCGCAGAAATTACCGGTTATACGGTATGCAACGGGTTATTGAATAGAAACAAAGCATCAACGCAACGTCAATGTCACCAGCGTTCATAAACGTCACTGAAAGTAGACAATTGTCAAAGTACAAAAGTCGATATTAGTTATATTCAGTAACGATAAAACGATAAAAAAAAATACAATGTTTTGGGGGAACTTTAACTGTCTATATTGATAACCGTCATGCATTCACACAAGATCACTGTGTCTTATGTACCCAATGTTGCCTTTGTCTCTAGATTGTCCATTCTGAATTGTCCCTTCGGTTTTCTTGCACGTTTAATTCTGTTAGCATTGAATGCACTTATCATAGATCGAAGAAGGACATACAAAAAAATGATCAAAAGAACAAGAACAACATTTTCTACAAAGAATTACACAGAAAATTAAGATCGAGCAAAAGCCGGGTGTGACTTCAGGATTTCCAGAAGGGTAGGCAGTTCCTGTTCCACTACTGGCGTTCGTCGTGCTACCCTGTGATAAGTCATAGATTGTCGATGATTTGTACATTTTCACTTTAATCTTTACACGTTATAGTATATATTAACAACACTCGTCATATGAGCATAATATTGCTGTTTTGTATAGTCACGCTTGAGGTCATCGACGGCATCTTAACAAATCTTCGATAAACATGATATTGCTGATATGTTTTGCTCGAAATGGGCTTCTCATCGCATATCACGTCTCGGGATGGACTGGCCCTCGATGCGAGATTTTGCTGAGAAATCCATTCTCGAAAAGAAATCAACGACCGTATTATATAGATTGCATTTGGTAGTTTGAGACAGACATTTTCACAAATATTGCAGCGATTCCGATAGGACGACCTGGGATACTAGTGATAATGTTTGTCGAGACCTTGGAAAAGGACGTCATAGTATTTATCGGTATAAAACGTCATAATGTGACACCACACTGACCGATATTTCACGATATCAACGGCACGAAGTTGATACTGAAAATATCAGTAAGATCAAACGAATAATGTCCAACTGATCAATGAACAACAGTATAAACCCAAAACCTTATATTGCATGAAATGAACCAGTGCAAATATTACATACTGCCTGTTTTTTTGAAACATTCTAAAATTTATCTATTTCTAAGCTGCTTGCAAAACATGTTTTACATTATCATTATAATTCTGTAATGAAATTTACCTTTTTCAGTATTACAGCATCGTGAAAATGTGACTCGTTAATATATAAAAATGTTGATATCATTTTGACAGTTGCTCTGCATCGTTCATTTTGATCGCCTGTTGATCTAAAATATGCTATAGATAAAACCGTATATATGGTAAATGGTGACGTCTTTGTGAAATATCTCCTAAAATAGAGGTATAATAAATGTACAAATGTTTTTACATCGTGGTAATATTCACTGGAGCTATTTCTTGCCTTTTCTGGGAGTCAGCGTTGATGATATAAAAGGTGGACATAAGGCTTGTAATATAAATGCCTGTACCAAGTCAGGGTCATTACGGTTTTCACAGTTTTCCGGTTGTTGACTGATTTTGTATGTTTATATAATTATGAGTTTTGACTTTCCCTTTGTAAGATTACTCGGAGTTCGTTAATTTTGCTATTACCCTTATTTATATTTTCACTCACTGTGTTGGTAAAACTAGATACGACTTCTCGAGATAAATCCTCTACATTGAAGAATTGTACCAGCGGTAACACTTTAGACATGGTAGTTTATTATTGTATACTATCGAGATATATCTGCATGAATGTTATTGTATTTTACAATCCACGTATCACCTACGCACGGCCACCAATCTATCTAACTCATATCAAAATGATATGCAAACGGTAAAAGTTATCGGGATTTCCGAATATGCATTGGCGGGATCTGTTCACGTCTACAAGGAAGTAAGTTGCACATAATATCTTGTATTCAAGCACTTTTTACAAAAAGGGTCATGTAATTCGACGCAATTTAAAAATTCATAATGCCAGACTAAGCCGTTTAGTTGACTGATGTGCCGTAATGACGCTAGAATCTTTTTCCTGCGTGATTTGTCAATCAAAAGAGTTCGATCGTGTAACTGATTGACTGAAACAGTCTACAAGCAAGTGTGGTGTATGTCAAGTATCTTTTTATGTTCCAAAATGATTAGAAAACACTTGGACACAGTGTAATTTGTAGCATTGACTATTGATTGTTGTATGTCAATCGAAAATTCAAATGATATGAGTTATCGGGATCAGAAATGAGTTAGCGGTATCAAATATGAGTTAGCTAGTATTCATAATTTACACTGTGTCCATTAACACTTAAAGTTAGCGACATTTTCCAATTTGATCACATGTTGATTAATGTAGGTCAAATATGCAACGTGTTAATGAATACATACAAAGAATCAATGCAACATCAATGTCACCAGCAGTCATAAACGTCACTAAAAATAGACAATTTTCAAAGTGCAAAAGGCCATTCTAGTTATATTCAGTAACGATTAAAAATTTTTTTGCGGGAAACTTTAAATATCTATATCGATGACCGTCCTGCATACACACGAGCTCACTGTGTCTTTTATGCCCGAATTTGCATTTGTCGCTATATTTTACATTCTTGATTGCCCCTTCGGTTTTCTTACACGTTTATTTTTTTATCATTGAATACGCTTATCATAGAACGAAGAAGAACATACAATAAAATTATCAAAAGAACAAGAACGAAATGTTCTACAAATCGCTACACCGAAAATTAAGACCGAGGAATACGAATCCCACTAAAAACAGAGTGTGACCTTAGGATTTCCGGAAGGGTAGGCATTTCCTGTTCTACTACTGGCACCCGTCGTGCTACACCTTGATAAGTCATAGATTATCGATGACTTGAACATTTTCCCTTTAATCATTAAACCTTTTATTATCTATTAACAACTATCGTCATTTGTACACAATATAGCTGTTTTGTATAGTTACGCTTGACGTCACCGACGGCATCTTATCAAATCTTCGATATGCATACTATCGTTGATATGTTTTGCTCGAAATGGGCTTCTCATCGCATATTACGTCTCGGTATGGATTCGCCTTCCCTGCGAGATTTTGCTGAGAAATCCATTCTCGCAAAACAAATCAACGATAGTATTATATAGAGGGTATTTAGAAGTTCGAGACAGACATCATCACAAGTATCGACATCTGAATCAAAATATAATTTTCTATACAAGCTCTCGTCAAATATCAGTAGGTGATATAATAATTAACAGGCTTTCTTAATTTAACTATATCAGAAAGGTGGCAAGCTGTTGGCATGCAATGCAGTGGTTTTAGCCATATAAAGGTGGCAGACCACTTCAGGGTTAACCATTCGATAATTGTCTGACTGATGCAACATTTTCGTCAAACGGGGAATGATACTGACCGTCCACGTGCAGGTAGACCTCGCAAAATGACGCCGAGAGAGAACCGGCTCATATCCAGACGGACAACGGCCGTTCAGTACAACTAGTGCACTTCGTGGTAATTTCAGCGCTTTGAGGCCATATTTTCACACGCACTGTAATCAGACGCCTCCACCATCAGGGAATGCGAGCGTGACGACCCATACAACATCCACAGTTGACATTACGTCATCGCCATGCTCGATTTGTCTAGTCACATGATCATTTGGGGTGGATTATTCGCACATGGAGACGGGTCCCCTGGTCTGATGAAAGTCGTTTTTTGCTACGCCCTTCCGACGGTCGTGCAAGGGTTTGGCGCCAACGAATCACTTCATTTCAGGACAACCACATTTTGGGTACAATTACTTTTGGGGATGGGGGTGTAACTGTCTGGGGTTATTTTTCCTTTGACTGTAAGTTGGACTTGTACGTTCTTGATGGTAATCTGACAAGCCAAAAATACCGTGACAATGTTCTCGCTCCATGCATAGTCCCCCATTTCGACAATCATGCGTTGGTTGGCAGGCCAATGTTCATGGACAACAACGCTAGGCCACATAGAGCCCGAATTGTACAACATATTTTTAACAGCAATAGGCTGTTCAGACAATTCCATGACCTGCGATGTCACCAAACATGAACCCTATGGAGCATGTATGTGACTTTATTGGCCAAAAAATTAACCAACGCATCCCAAAATGTCAAAATAATGACGAATTAAGAACTGCTATTTTTTGTCTGTTTATATAATTATGAGTTTTGACTTTCCCTTTGTAAGATTGTTCGGAGTTCGGTAATTTTGTTATTACCTTTATCTTACATGAGTGGCAACAGTTCCCCCAAGAACGGCTTAGGCGTCTTGTGCAAAGCATGATGAGGCGCGTTACAGAACTTCACAATAAACGCGGTGGATATACTCGTTATTGATTTGTATGCCTTACACATACGCACAATAGATGCATTTAAAAGTTCTTAAAATCTGAACACTCTGCATTTTAATGCAATGTTAAAAACTTCCATCAAAGACAAACTGGTTTTACGTTTTTCCAGCGTCTGTTTTGAACCCCATTTTTGCCACATCATAGTCACGTCTTTCAGGATGATAAATACTTCGTAGATTGGTAATTTTAGAGCCCTTGGTGTAGTCTTTTAAGAAGTGTAAGACAAATTATGATATCTATCTTATTGTTTTAACAGTATTGATGTCAAAAATATATCGATAAAAATATAAGGTGGTGCTTAACTTTTGTCAGAGTGTATATATTAAAACATGTTAAAGATATATGTTTCAGGTTCTAAAATGTCTAGTTTACTCTTAATCAATAAATATTCATTTGACTCAAAATTATTTGACTTACTTTTGGTTACTATTTGTTCGCGAATGTTTGTCGGTAAAAAAATATGGTATTTTACTTCGCCAAAATGAGAGGATCCAAACGGGATAATGCAATATCAAATATAACATTTATTTGACTTGGCGCGAAACGGGGGTAAAGACTCGCTAAAGCCCGTCTTTCACCCAGTTTTTCAGTGTGTCAAATAAATTCAATATTCACCATCAATAGACCAATATTGTATATATCTACGTGTTGATATCTTTGTCTTGTGTATCTCATGTTGCCAGTCTCTCTGGATTGTCCATTTTTGTTTACTCGTTCGCTTTTCTCTGCGATTTATGTCCTAGAAGGGTTTAAATATGATGACCCGATTCTTTAAAGATCTCATTAATCACGTTAAATTGCTTTAGTTTTAATTTGATTGGTCAAGCAATATTCATGACAAACATGTTAACAAAACTGTTAATTGATCCATCAATTTGGTGTTTGTGTGTGCGAATACATGATGACATGTGCTTTTAGACTAATCATAATAACTGTTATAAATTCAGCAATGCAAAACAAAATCATGTACACAAATACCAACATAGCCTTACTGTTAATCAAATCAATGCAGGTGTGTTATAAACATGCACTGCAAAGATATTATTAGTTGTCGTAAATGACCTCCGATCAAAGTCTTGTCATTTTCTTATTTATGACTTTTCACCGGGCTATAAACAGCATCGGAGGTGTAACTGTTGACGTGATTGGCTCCATTGCGGTAAATGGTGGGTTCGAGCACCGGTCGTGTCACACCAAAGGCTATAAGATATGTATTTATTGCTTCGCTGCACAACATGCAGCGCTAGGGAGTAAGATCAGAGAATGGTTGGCTCAGATACTTAATAATTTGTCTGAGCGGGGAGACATGTCTACCCCACGGACTGTTGCTATAGTGAACAAGCATTATGAAAATACAACTCAGCATGTTGGTCTAGTACACAGAGGACATCATTATCCTCTCACTTGTTCTCGCCGTGATACAGATGAAACATTGTTCATTTATCCTGAAACGATAATAACTCATTCACTCACTACCTTTTAACATTATAATAAGGTTTATGATGTAGTTAAGAAATATATCTCGCTGAAGGTAAGCAACATTCGTTTTATTATTCCAGATTGCTATAGTATTTCTCACATACACACATTTTGGGCTTCACGTTTTCAAATTCACGCTGGCGACCACTTTCGATCATGTATTGGTTCGTAGTTTTTCCTCCCTGTTTTGAGTGATCAACTGTACGAGGAATATGGACATTTTGTGGTTTTTTGCAAGTTATTTTGTCTACAGTATTTTGAAAAGCAATATGTGGTACGAACTGAGTCTTTCTTTGAATTATGAATACAATGTCAAGTGATATATGAATGGATTTAATCCCGGAATATTGTTGTGCCTGTCCTAATCGAGATGGGGGATTACCAGCGTCGTATGCCCTGCTCTTACTATGTGATCAGCGAATCGAGATGAACTGTGATTGTTCGTAAATACTTCCAGGTCCTTTCCTCATGCATGTCTTATCATCAGGGCTGTAACTAAATTAGCAAGACGGGTGTCACTAGAGGAACAAGAAATGCTTACACTTCCGGAGCACCTAAGTTCACCCCCGGGTTTTAGTGGGGCTCTGTTACTCGATCTTTAGTTGTATGTGTATGTTTTGAAGATCGTTGTTTGTCCTTTAGTCTTTTTTCTTTAGTTCATTGTGCTGTCTCTTCTTCTTCGATATACGAATTTTGATTACCACTTTGGTATCTTCAAAATGTTCTCATGTTGGTGGAATATTTGTTCATTGCTGTGTATGCATTGCTTTCATAATGGTCATCAAGTCTACAACAATTATTTATTTAAACTGTTGTGTTAAGAAATACAGATATATCCAAGGATAGGGTCAAGCATGATGGAGAAATAATTTTTTGATAAAAGTTGGTTCAACAAAAAGTTTATTGTTACAATACATTTAAAATAGCATACAGATAACAATATTATAATTAGTCCTGTTTGATGAACACACTTTGTATTTTGATTTACAATAGAATGAAGTAAAAATGAAACACAGTCCACAATCTAATCGAAGCATTGTTGAAACACTGGCTAGTCATTGACTCCTAACAGAGATATTCATGACCGCTCACTTTACTGTCTTGGTACAAGCGCGACGAAGGTAAGATAATTTTATTGGCCCAAAATCGCTTTTCTTAATTAAAAAAAAACGAAACAAAAACCACACTGTCGGAACAAATAATATTCTCATAATACAAATATACATTACACCTCACTATTCTGGCTTCGCAAAGTCGGAGTTAAACTAGTAGTATGTACCCCAACATTCCTTCTTAGAAGAACTATGTGGTCATGCTAATGATTTCCAACGGTGAGTAAAAGTGTCAACTATCACCTATAACTGGATGAGCACGATTGCTATACAGAACGCTTGAATCTTCAATCTTTATATAATACATTTAATCTTTAGAGCACAGAAATTGTATATTATCAGTTTTATGAAAGATATCTGGTTGCCTCACTTGTCATTTAAATATTAGATGGTACACAAGATCATCGTAAGATACAATATGGAACCATTCCCAAGTAATACTCTTCTATGATACGTTTAATAAAAAAATGTACTTAAATCCCTTCCCCTTGTTTTACTTAGTACTCGGAAGAGGGCGAGGTTGGGGGAAAGTCTGAATACAAACAACAAGATTGTAACGTATAATAACAAGAAACACATAGATATCACATTTAGTGCGCACGACGTCTTCCTAGAATAACCTTCTTCAAGTACGCTCAAAGCCAAACTAATTGAAAGTGCTATTTGTTAAATATTCCCTCCGCAAGCGGGAGCGGTTGGTATATAACTATCACGAAGTGGACAAATTATAATGGCAACATTGAAGTAGTGTCTTTTATCATGGAGTCTGGTAGAAAATGACCATTCGTGTCAAATAGTAGGTAGATGTCAGGAATGACGTTATAATATAAAGATTGAATTTAATATGAAACAAAACACACTTTCGGAACAAAAAAATAGTAATGACCTTCCAAACGCTATTAATTATTTAAAGTCGAATGCTAACGTCCTGCATTGTTTCTTACATTTTGTCTTTAGAAATACTCATGAGCAGATCAGCGACAAAAGTCACATCAACAATAATCAATATTAAATATAATTTATTCTTATAACTACATAACTACATTTACTATAACATTCACTATTAATAATTTCTTTGATGATGATTATGCTGTAGTAATTAATTATATTTTTTGTTTGTCGCTTATCGATGAAAGATAAAACCCTAATAAGAAAAAATGAAGATACCGAAGGGGCAACCAGATGCCGTAAATCATCTAGTAAACCAACCAATCAGGACTGTTATCACCTAGTAAACCAACAAATCAGGACTGGTATCACCTAGTAAACCAACAAATCAGCACTGGTATCACATAGTAAACCAACCAATCAGGACTGGTATCACCTAGTAAACCAACAAATCAGGACTGGTATCACATAGTAAACCAACCAATCAGGACTGGTATCACCTAGTAAACCAACCAATCAGGACTGTTATCACCTAGTAAACCAACCAATCAGGACTGTTATCACCTAGTAAACCAACCAATCAGGACTGGTATCACCTAGTTAACTAACCAATCAGGACTGTTATCACCTAGTAAACCAACCAATCAGGACTGTTATCACCTAGTAAACCAACCAATCAGGACTATAATCACATAGTAAACCAACCAATCAGGACTATTATCACCTAACCTAGTAAACCAACCAATCAGGACTGTTACCACCTAGTAAACCAACCAATCAGGACTGTTATCACCTAGTAAACCAACCAATCAAGACTGTTATTTTCTAATTTTTACCTCGGATCTCTTTAATACTTGAACACATTTGGTACTGAACGTCACCATTTGTCATAAGTAGCATCTACGTAAATCTATGTCTATTTTAGCTTTGCAATGAAATCGTTTGTATTGAATGAATTCAACTTCAAATATTGTGATCTGATTAAAAAATCGGTTAACAAAAAAATTATACTACAGTTTACATATTGCTGTGAAATCACTATAATCAACAGAAATATCAGGAGAAAGAGTATTTATGATAATGGTAAATAACACAATTATTGATAAATATAGAAGAGTTTGAAGTTACCAAACAGGTAATCAGAATACGTAAATCGAAGATGAATAGACAACACAATGGCCAAAAGAAAAAAGTACAAAACTACAAACAACGATCTACAAAACATCACACAGATAACCATCCCATTAATATTGTTCATTATCACTTAAATTTACTAACATTTTCTAATTTGATCACATTTTTATTAATATGCAATGTGTTAATGAATAAAACATGAATGCAACGTCAATGTTACCAGCGTTCATAATGGTCACTGAAAGTAGACAATTTTCAAAGTGCATAAGTTGATACTAGTTATATTCAGCATTTAGCTCGGAAAAACGAAAAAACAATTAAAATGTTTTGGTTGAAATTTAAATGTCTATTTCAATAACCACAAGAGATCACTGTTTCTAATGTGCCCGATGTTGCCTTTGTCTCTGGATTATCCATTCTGTGTTGTCCCTTCGGTTTTCTTACACGTTGATATCCTTTAGCATTGAATGCGATTATCATAGAACAAAAATGGAAAGACAATACAATGATCAGAAGAACAAGAACACAATGACATATAGAGATCTACAAAGCAGAACACAGAAAATTAAGATCGAGTAACACGAATCTGACTACAAACGGATGTTAACGTAGGTTCTCCGGAAGGGTTGGCAGTTCTTGCTTCACTAGTGATACCCGTCGTATTACTCTAGATACCAACCCGGCGATAAGACGTAGATTATCGATGCTTTGTACATTTTCCGTTGATCTTTACACGCAATACTATATATTATCAAGCATATATTGTCATAATCTGAACATAATATTGCTGTTTTTTTTAATATGACGCTTGACTTCATCTTACCAAATCCTCGATGAACATACTATCGTTGATATGTTTTGCTCGAAATGGACTTCACATCGCATCTCACGTTTCAGGATCGATTCGCCTTCGATGCGAGATAGAAATACATTTTCCCAAAACAAATGAACGATAACATTATATAGCGTCAATTTGGAAATTCGAGACAGATATCATCACAAGTATCACAGCGATTCCGATTGGACTACTTTGGATACTAGCGATAAAGTATATTGGGACCTTCGACAAGGACGTTATTGTTTTTCGGTATAATATAAGTTATTTACGTTCCTATCCTTAGATATGGAGATTTTAGCACACTGAAGTAGCCAAGTATATACTGAGGCGGATTGGAACGTAACTAATGAATTTGTCTCCGGTCGTTGTCAAAAACGAGACATTTTGGACACCAGTGGGCCACCTAAATGTGACGTTTTCCTAGTTGTTGGAAATAATCAGTAAAAAGGTTTGAAAGTTCCGGTGTATTCTACCTGCAGTTGATCAAGATAACAGCTTTATATTTAATATTTGACCAAAATCAAATTTGATTTTAGTGCGCAACGTCTCGAGCTTTGACGTCATATATTGTCCCCATCTAGAAAATTATAGCAACTTTTGATTGGTTAAATGGCTAACTACGCCCAGTAATATGACCGAGCAACACCCGGGAATATGGGTTTTTCATCCCCGGGTTTTTTTTCAAGCCGGGATAAAACTTCATAATGTGACGCTGACACAATATCAACGTCATTAAGTTCATGCTGAAAATATCAGTACTATCAAACGAAAAATGTCCAACTAACCAATGAAGAATATTGGATAAAATGAAAGGTGAAAATATTACCTATTTTATCAGAACATTCTAACAATTATCTATTTCTAAATTTACTTTTTTCCATAAGACAGCAATGCGAAACGTTAATAAAAACACAATGTTGATGTCTCTTGACAGTTGCTATGCTTCTTTCAGTTTGATTACCATTTGATCCCATATATGTGTTTTAAATCTTTGTCCAAAAAAAATGTATGACACATAACGGTTTGAAAAGCTCTTGAGAACTTATGTTGTATTGTTATAAAATGTACCGAATTTAAATAAAACTTTGATTGATTGATTGATTTGACACGATATACATGTAGTAATTTACAATATAGTTATATAGTTTATCAAATTATATAATATCTACATGACAAGATAATAATAAATGCTTGGAGTCCTCCACTGTAAATCTGTAAGATGTTGCCTGTTTGTCTCTCTCCAATTCTTCTACATTTTGTTTATCAGAATATACAGTCTTCTTAAATATTATTTGATATTCCATGTGACATTAAGCTGTTGTCTTCAGTTTCTACGATAGATAAAAACAGACCTTTTCATTCCAAAACTGTTTCTCCAGTCCTTGAGCGATTGTCGTTAATTGGTGTATGTCTAAGCTTATTACTAACAATGTTCAACAAGTGAAAACGAATTACAGTATGATATGAAGGTCACTGTGATCTTCCATTAACAAACACTCCTGATATTTAAACATGGTATATCCACCCTTTGAGTTAATGAGCACTTTATATTTTTATCTATTTTAGAAATATCATCTATTTTAGGTTATGAGCAGAAAGTTTAAATAGTGATGATCATCGCTTTCATCAATATCAACAATTCCATCTCATCACCCGAACTCGCTGAATACAAAAAAAAACAACATGACGTTGGACATCCAAAAATATAATCACATTAATACTTCCAGTAATAAAAAAACATGAAACCTATTTGTAATTCTGTGGGCGATAGTGTTAATAAAAGTAGCATCGCTTTCTGAATTGTTGCGAGGGCTGTCAAATATTTAAAAACTAACATGTTATAAACATATTTTTGTAGTAGTATATGATCATCTAGTATGTCTATCGTTTTACCACTCACGTCATTCATCGGTGTAAAGGATTTATCTAGAGAGGTAGCATCTACTGCCATTGATCCGATGAGAGGAAATATAAGACTTGTGAGGAAACTTTCACAAATCTTCACTCAACCATTCAATTTGACAGCACTAATTCCTGAAAAGGACAAGAAATAGCTGCATTGTTTCTTACTGCGAAATCAAACATTTGTGTATATAGACTACTTCAAATCGGGGAGATATTTTGGAAACAATTATTTGACATTTAGCATGCTTATGATAGTATTTATGGCAAACAGGACAATTTTGGTGATATTAGTGATGTTATATTATATTATGGTGTTACGCAAACGGAATTTAAAGAAAATCGTTCAATAAAAGTATAGGTGAATCGAATACGATTGTCTAGAGAAGAGGGATGGCAACAGCCAACGTAGAACTCAGTAGAACAATGTAATATCATAAGAAAACTTAAAGGATGAATTCAAACCGTATAATCTGATAAACAGATGTAGCAGAATTGAAATATTGTATCATGTTGTGTCACAGAGGACGAGAGACAGCATCAATGACTAAGCTGTTATTGACACATTTGTAAATATAATACATAGCTTACAATAAGGTTAAAATGTTTATTTATTGTAAATTAAAACGTTATTTCATTTAAAGTTAAAATTATTCTCTCTAAGTTAAATATTTCATTGATTGTAAGGTAAAATATATATTGATATTCACTTGTAATTAGCTGAAATAGTTAACAGAGCGATTGTGGCACAATAGATGGCATTTTTTTAATGCATTAGGATATTGTAATTACAATGTTAAAGTGTAATCATACAATATGGATGCTTTATTCTCATTTCCGTTGTTTTGTTGGTCTTTTGGTTTTGGCTTTGTTATTTTTTTTCTTTATTATTTTTCTTTTTTCTTCTTTTTTTTTCACTTTGTTATTCATAGTTTTTGAATATTAAGCAAAAAAATGAATGTCACATAGTGAATGATAACAAAGTTGTGTCATTCGAGATTGATGACTTGATTGATTTATGTAGATATGCAAAAATAGTATCGTATCTTGTTTTTGTTATATATTCCACTAAAAATCAGATTTGAGCTCATAAATCTTGTTTTGTTAACTCAACCATGATATATTGAAATGCATGTCCCAAACCACAACCGTGTGCGGTCATGTCAATGTGTGTTAGAGGTATCCATTTTACCTCTGTTTTACGATTTTTCTGTCATATTTTGGAATCGTTCTGGAGAGGTGGTATTTTTGCATTATTACATTAAGGTTACAGCTAATGTCAACCTATTTTTCACGCCATGCAGTAACGGAAGACGTATATGTCTGGATATTAATGCTCTCAGATAATACAATGCTGTTCATCCAAGTTCTAATCGCAAAAAGGCTATGCGGTCGTCATCACAGTTTCTCAAATGGCAATAGCTTTGATTGTTTCGTCTTACAATAATATGACCTTTACCGGACCTGACTAATGGTAACACTTTTGGTGTCTTATAATGATGAGGGTAATAACAAAATTACCAAACCCCGAACAATCTTACAAAGGGAAAGTCAAATCTCACAAGTATACAAACAGACAAAATCAGTCAATAACGGACAACTGTGAAAACCGTAATGACCCTGACTTGGTACAGGCATTTCTAAAGGAATGGTGTGTTGAATCAGATTTTAAAGCGCCAAACCTTCCGCTGTCATTACGGCTCAACGGTTCCGGCTGTCACTATAACAGTATTTATAACGATACTGGAACAAAATAGGTAAACCAGTTGTCAAAGCAGTACCAAACCCAGTGAAGCAAACGTCCAAAAAAATTTACGTCGCACATTGATAAAAAAATATTTTTGACATTTTTGTTGACTTCCGTATATTTATACATGTTCACTATGTGCAAATGCATCGCTTACCATCGTCTCTGCAGAGACGGAATATATTTCGACAAGATCTTGGTATCGGAATATAAGCTTTTTAAGAGATCGAATAAGGCGAATCTTTGTATAGCCCTGGTCCAATAACCTCTTTCTCAGATGAAGATGACGTTTCAGGAAATCAGAATAATTGCTACTGGCCCTTGCATAACGAATCTATTGCGAGATGTAAACACGATGTGCAGGAGAAGCTGGTATATTGCTGCACATATTTTGAAAATTTTTGATCTCTATGGAACGGGGACTGGTTACTTTTCGCGCGCACCTGCGTTCAACACCTATACCGACCCTCGAGTATTTTCTATGGAAGAGCTAACAAGAGTTTGAAGATATTAAACGTTAGAGAACACAACAGATCAATCAACAACTGACAATAGAGACTTGCAGAGCAGGCCAAGCAACCTGCAGAGCAAGCCAAACGACCTGCAGAGCAAGCCAATTGACCCGAAGACCAAGCTAAGTGACCTGCAGAACAGGCCAAATAACCTGCAGAGCAAGCCAAATGACCTGAAGAGCAGGCGAAGCAACCTACAGAGCAAGCCAAACGACCTGCAGAGCAAGCCAAATAACCTGCAGAGCAGGCCAAGCAACCTGCAGAGCAGGCCAAGCAACCTGCAGAGCAGCCCAAGCAACCTGCAGAGCAGGCCAAACAACCTGCAGAACGGGTTAAGCAACCTGCAGAGCATGCCAAACAACCTGCAGAGCAAGCCAAACGACATTCAGTGCAAGCCAAACAACCTGCAGAGCAAGCCAAACGACCTGCAGTGCAGGCCAAACATCCAGTAGAGCAGGCCAAACAACCTGCATAGCAAGCCAAACGACCAGCAGAGCAAGCCCAACGACCTGCAGAAGAAGCCAACCGACCTGCAGAGCAAGCCAAACGACCTACAGAGCAGGCCAAGCAACCTGCAGAGCATGCCAAACGACCTGCAGAGCAGGCCAAGCAACCTGCAAAGCAAGTCAAACGATCTGCAGAGCAAGCCAAACGACATGCTGGGCAGGCCAAGCAAGCCGCATAGCAAGCCAAACGACATGCAGAGCAGGCCAAACAACATACAGAGCAAGCCAAACGACCTGAAAGATATGCGTATCTAAGGGTAAAACCCTTAATAAAAATAATCTGCAAATGTAATGAATAAATCGCTTGCAAATATTAATCGTAATGTTAATTTTATTTATAAGAATAACAGAATATAGCATGCATATTAAATATGAATTTAATAAATTGTGAAAATATCACTCTGTTACACATGCTTCATATCTTATGTGCCAAACAACCTGCAGACCAAGCCAAGCGACCTACAGAGCAGGCCAAGCAACCTGAAGAGCAAGCCAAATGACATGCAGAGCAGGCCAAGCAACCTACAGAGCAAGCCAAATAACTTGCAGAGCAGGCCAAACAACCAGCAGAGCAAGCCAAACGACCTGCAGAACAAGCCAAACGACCTGAAGAGGAATCCACAAAACCTGAAGAACAGGCCAACCAACCTGCAGAGCAAGCCAAAGGACCCGTAAAGTTATACGTATCTAAGGGTAAAACCCTTAATAAAATACTCTGCAAATGCAATAAATATAATCGTTTGCAAATACTAATCGCAATGTTAATTTTATTTATAAGAATAACAGAAAATAACATACATATTAAATATGAATTTAATAAATGGTGAAGATGTCACTCTGCTACACAGACTTCATATCAGTTGATATGTACTAGAACAACAAGCATAGTTGCATTGCTATAGCTTAGCTCACTGAAACAACAGTTCGCGAATAGACGTTTCGCCCCACTCGGACACATTATCATGATTCCGATCCATCCAGTATTTGCTCTTTCTCCTTAGTGCTACTCGCATAGCGGAGAAGCACACAATAGCTAATCTATAGTCTTTGGCTTGAACTGATAAGGGATTAAAACCCACGATCTACCACACTCGAGGGGAGCAGGCTAACCAGTACACCACCGATGCGGTTAAAGATGTTTTGAAGTATGTTTACATGTTAGCAATAATCTGAGGTTGAAATCTGCTCTCCAAATATTTTGGCTTAGTTCGGAGCACTAAACGGAACTGTATAAGCGTTAGAGAAACCCGAAAGGACAACCAAGGAATGGACAATTCAGATATATTGGCAACATGAGGCACATAAGACACATAGCGAAGAGGAACAAAACACAGAAGAAAAAAGCAACACGTTCCTAACAAAATACCGTGTCCTATAATTATTAGCTACCATGAAAATTAGCTACTTTTTGACGTTCGGAACGAGATTTTCCTATGCCACAAAGGGTGTTCCAAATGATAGCCATGAGCATGTGCTACCTTGATAATACATTAAAAATACTATTCCAATTATTCCCCTTTTACTAGGTTTTGATAGATTCTTGATAATTAGTATTTTTGAACGAAAAAAGGGGGATGGATCTAGGCGACGGGATCTAATTTTAATTAGATAGATTTATCCCAGAAATGGATAATATTCTAAAAATGAATATTTAAAAACGAAATAAAATGCATAGCTGACTCACAAAGATGAATGGGAGGTATGGTTCACGGTTCACGAAAAATATTTTTACTAATCACTTTTCACGAGAAGTAAATTCTGATGATCACAATTCTTGAAAAAAAAATATGAAACTCAACGTAAATTATTTAAGAGTAATTTGTATCCTGGTTACATCCCTACTAATCGTGTCAACAAGAATCAGTGGAGGTGACCAGTATGGATGGGTGTACTATAGACGAATCGAGTTGAGAGGGAAAACAATTGTCGTCAAGAAGATGACATTTAAAAAGATCATGAAAAGGTTAGATGATAGATGATCACGTAGAACGGGAAATGATTTTGAATGAAAACGATTCACGAACAATGTCCTCATTACGATTCACGGTAGATAAAAAACGACACAAAAGATTCACATCTTCTGCATTTTCTTTTCAAAACGCCTTCACAGGAAATGTTGTCCTTGATATTCATGGGGGCATATATGCTCTTGGTTGACAACAGTGTTCTGAAAAGTTATCTGTTGAATACATAATTAAACTTCCATATAAAATCATTTCATCATTTCATATTTGTATTTGCCTCATAAAACTATTTGTCGGAAGTATATGACCTTTTCAATATCACCGCTCGACCCCGTGTTGATATAGGGGTCTCGGGATAATACAAGGACTGACATGGAAAAGGTCATTTATTAATCTCTATATTAAAAATATCTATTTCCTCTGATATACAATTCAATCATTTGTTTACTTAATACTTATTGTTCTAAACCATTTAAGCATATGCAAGTTTAAATTTTCAACTTGACGTACTGTCACATTACAAGGAATATATTTTGAATTTGTTTTATAAATCAATAGGTTGAAATGCATTGGGTACAAGTTATTACAAATTAATCCCGTCCTTAAGCATTAATAACAATACACAATCTATATGACATCAACAAGTTTCTATGATATCAATCACCATATTATTTATCTGTAGATAATGCATTTTCTGTTTTGCATATACAAAATGTATATATATATTCCAAATAAATAAGTTTCTAATTAGTAATAACAAGCAATAACGCTCGGTGGTGTAATATTTACAGAATTCACATCATGTGCTGCAGATCGTGGTTTCGATCCACGATCTGGTCAATTCAAAGACTATGCAATTGATATTGACATATAGCGTAAAAGAATAAAAGCAAAGACTAGTTGACTCGTAGTCAGAATAATTCCATCATTGCATGGCATAGGATTCATGAAGTTTTCCATGAAAATAAGCTACCTTGCATATGTTCAGTATATGACATAGGTTTCAAAGTGCTATCCATGAAAATAAACTACCTTGCATCATTCAAGCATAAGCATAAGCATCAAAAGCTTGTACATAAAAATTAGCTGCCCGACATTCCTTCATTGCATGGGATAGGTGTCATGGAGTTTTCCATGACAATAAGCTAACTTGCATCTGTTCAGTGTATGCTACAGGTTTCAAAGTGTTATCCATGAAAATAAACTACCTGTCATCATTCAAGCATACGCATAAGCATCAGAAGTTTGACCATGAAAACTAGCTACCCGACATTTTTTCATTGCATGGTATAAATTATAAGTGTCACGAAATATTCCATGACAATAAGCTGCCTTGCATCTGTTCAGTGTATGACATAGATTTCAAAATGTTATCCATGAAAATAAACAACATTGCATCATTCAAACATAAGCATAAGCATCAGAAGCTTGTCCATGATTAACATGGCGGGTGTCTAGCAAGAAGGAGGAACTGCTTACCCTTCTCCGAGCACCTAGGCTCACATCTGTTTTTTTTTGTGAGGTATGTGTATCTACTCTCTGTAGTTTTCTATACTGTATTTTTTTGTTTTATTTTTCTTTGTATTTTAGAATCATTAGATTTAATTTTTTTTCTTTAATGTGTGATTTTCGAATCCGAACCCCAAAACGCATATCTAATTATCAACTGATGTCGTACAGTTTTTGATTTGAAAAAAAAAAACGAAAATGCTACTTTGTATATTTTAAAGATTAATTTGCAATATTCAATAATTCCGATTTTGTGTTCAGTGAACAGCTACGTTCTGTATGTGCAGAACATGGGAATCCTGAAGAAAATGAGCAGACTTGAACTTACTAGCCTTCTTTGCCAAAAACTTATTGTTGATTATTGCTGCCCAAGGATAAGGCCAGGGCGCCCTTGCTTCAATGTTGGAGGCGAATAACATCCCGTTCGCATCACTGAGAGAAACTTCATCTACCCGGTTCCTGGTATGAAATATTCTTAAATATATTAAATGCAGCAAAGAAATAAATAAAACGATATCCGGGAATTTCATAATTCATAATAAAAAATAAATTGATAAATAGATTAATCATTTATATATATACGTTGTTTTTATCGCTCTCGAAAACTGGGGAAAGTCGGTTGGATTTAAAATTACCTATGCAATCAGTGTCTATCACCACTAACATTGTAAGATCGATTCCCGCTCAGTCGATGTGTACTCAATGCAACATTATGTGATAAAGTATGCCAGTACCTTGTGACAGGTCGGCGGTTTTCTCCGGGTACTCCCGGTTTCCACCATCAATAAGTCTGACCCCACGATATAACTGGAATAGTCTTGAAAGTTGCGGTAAACGCCATAATCCAAGCCAGCCTATCGAAAGCGGTGTCTAAGCATAGGGATCTCTATATGTCGTCTTCCGTTCTGCGTTGTCATCGTCTTTTGTTAATCAGCATCTCCTCCAAGACAGGTTAACATAATATTCAAGGAAATTTACAGGAATTCCTATTCAGTAGATGGATGTGTGCATTTCCTATTTTAATTTATAATCCGAGTGAATTTTGGGTGTGTCCTATACGAAAATATGGACTTTAATTCAGTGTACAGGTGACGCATGTCTTCAATCTAAGCTATTTGGGTTTTTCTTCATTACCAAAAATAATAAATTGTTGATTTTAATACAAGAAAGTGAGTTACATGTATACAACATGTATTAGGACTCTAATTATTGGGAAATAATATTGAAAAAATATAATTCGTGGATAGTGTATGATTACTGACTTGTTGGCTCACATCAATATTATTTTCTTCAGGCACATAGAGAAAGAATTGCATAGGGTGTTCCTCAAAGGTTGAGACATGATGTCCGGACAAATTGTGCGGTGGTGGACTTTGTGTTGGACGTTGTTTTGAATTGTTTCACCGAGATACACAATATAATAATGAAGCGTAGCTAAAGCTAATATGTAAAGAGAATACACTTTTTTGCTTTTTATCTTAAACATTATAAGCATGAGAACAGTATTTTTCCTAAAATTTGAAATAAGCAAGGCGATGAATTTTATATGTGTGCTAAGTAGGGTTAATACGGTAACATTTAATGATGTCACGGTATACATTGACCTTTCTGCTTATGAAAAATCGTCTGCTGAAACAATGGCCGGAAAACGTAAGCAAATATCAACACCGCAGAAAGAAGTTGCTATATCCATCTATCATGTCAACCAATTGACACCAAAACTCCACATTGACACATATATAAGTATAGGTGGGTTAAGATAGCACTAACTACAGGAATTATAACCATATGCCGAAAGAAGGCGTCATGAAATTGATGTAAAGAAAATATCACAGTGCCAGAAGAGTTCCACAATCAAATAGAAAAATCACGGAAACAGAGCCAAAATGTATATCTCTAACACACATATACATGACCTTTCCTTTTCCCGGCTTGGTGCGGTTACTGCAAGAAAAAGAGGAAAACAACAAAAGAGAAGAACGATGAAATATGTCAACTAAAACTATAAACACTTATTTGAGGTTTTATGTTGTGTTTGTCATACTTCTAGTAGATAAACTGGCATAGCTAACAGAAAGCTAATTGGACCACTATTATGTTCCCTCTAAGGATTTGTAATACACGACTGGTTTTCCGACATAATGAATGTGCATTGTAATTGGAAACGAATCTACTGGTAAGAAGACAGTTGCATGGTCGTTTTATGATATATAAAAATGCATTTCATGAATAAAATGAAAAAACAACATACCAAGCTGTCAGAAAATGTCCCAGATCTAATAAAAAAGTCATAGAAAGAGACAAAATCGACACCCCTAACACACAAATACACGACCGCTCACTTTAATTGTTTGGTGAATGCACATCTTAGAAAAGTGACGGGGTTAAACAAATTTTACGTTAAAAAAAATAGTCATGCAACTGATGTTAAAGGAACACTGAATCACACGTCATGAAATACTAATCTCAAATATAGCTTATTTTGCAAATGATGATTAAGAAGACAATGTTAAATACATATACCGGTACAATGTGTGTAATTTATTAATTTTTTGTTATTATTCTTTAATTATTATTGTTGTTGGTGTTTTGTTGTGTATTTTCCCCTCTGTATGTAGTGTCCGTGTTGCTCATCTATTTAGATTTCAGCGTTGTGTGTTTTGTTCTGCTAGATTTCATTAAGTGCATTGTGCCATTGTTGCCTATATCCCTGATGGTCCATTCTTGATTTTCCATTTCGATTTTCTGTAACGTTTATTAGCCATTAATATGAGACACTAGAGTTTAGATTTAAATCAGACTAATTGATAAATCTCCTGCAAAATAAAAGACACAACAGAGAGTGAGTAACAGAAAGATCAATACGTATGACATGAATCATTATTTTGATAGTAGATTGAAATTATCACACGCAAAGAACCTAGTGTGTATGAGTTAAATCATATTATTAAAATAAAACAATTGACCGTTATATATTCCTATTGTTTGTATCTACAACGCATCAATTCCATGAGGGAAGGATCTGGCCCATTACACTACTTTTACTCCGCCACTTTTTATTGACATGCCTGTAATCAAAGTGTGGTCAGCTGTTGATAACCCCCGATATGCAACTTTTGATCGTCGTAATGGCAAAATAATGAAACATATATTTTGTTTTATATTTCAACATTTATTGCACATTCATTCTGGTAACAATATTTTCCTAATTACAAGTGAAAATAAATATACATTTTAACTTACAACAAATGAACGTTTTAACTTACTATACATAAACATCTTCACTTACAATAAATAAATGTTTTAGCTTAAAATAAATAAACATTTAACTCACAATAAGCATGCATTTTAACATCATAATAATGTTTATTTATTGTAAGCTAAAATGCTTTTCTATTTTCACTGGTAATTAGGTAAAATTGTTACCAGAATGAATGTGGTACAATAAATGTAAAAATATAAAACAAATATACATCTATTATTATTTTTCAATTACGATGTGCACAAGTTGTCCCTCGACAGCTACCCACATCTGATCACACTGTGTCAAATCTGTTAACGACGATACATGATGACATACATTTTTCTCTTTGTTGTCTGTGTGTATGTTTATTGTGTTTTCATAGCCACGTCTTACCCATAGATATACGTAATGAACTCAACTCTTTCTTTCTTGACTTGGTACAGGAATGTCAACAAAAATTGGAGGGGCTAAACTGGAGTCTTGGGCCTTATCCTTCCCTCTTAGTGCAATGTTGTGGACTTGGAGACAAACAGCAAGAATATATAACGTCAAAAGTTTTATTTTAATAATATGCTTTAACCCATGTACACTAGGTTCTTCACTTTAAAACATTTGAATCTGCTATCACAATAATGATTCATGTCATATGCAATTAGGTTTCTGTTACTCGCCTCCAGTTGTGTCTTTTATTTTGGAGCAGATTTATCAATTTGTCTGATTTACATCTAAGCTCTAGTGTCCCATATCAATCGGTAATAAACGTTACAGAGAACTTAAACGGAAAATCACGAATGGACAATCCAGGGATCCATGCAACATTGGCACAAGACACAGAATGAAAGCAAAGAAAAACAACAACCCAAGCTGAGAGCTAAATAGACGACCAACACGGACCCTAGCCAAAAAGGGGAAAATAGAAAAACAAAATACAAGAAAAAAAAAAGAAAAAAACAGCACTCAGACAAAACAAAGTAAAGCATACAAACACACACACACAAACATCAAAGCAAAATTAAAGTGTCTCACACCAATGGAAAATAAACGCTACAGAAAACAGTTATGGAAATGAAGAATGGACAATCCAGGTATATCATCTATTTATGGATACGAAAAGAAAGCTTAAACAGCGAAAATGATCAATTCCACCAATATCAACAAAATGAACTATCTCATCTCATCAACTGAACCTACTGAACACAAAAAAAACATGACTTTGGATATAAAGTACCTGTCTTTGGACAGGCACAAAATATGGCGGGGTTAAATGTAAAGTAATTGAACATTATGTGTGTCATTTTCTTGAACTTCATTGCGTCCGTTATTTTACGAATGAAAATAATTTATTTTCAAGAAATCTACATACTGAAGTTTGAATATCTTATAGTAATCAAACTCAAAAACACGACCACTGTCGAAAATTCACCTATCCAATCGAAAATCGTAGACAGAGGCAATATCCCTAACACACAACTACATGACCGTCATACTGCCTGACATGGCACAGACACTAATAAAAAAAAGTGGCGGCCCTTAAAAATTAAATTCAAAATAGCCGAATGTGTTCAGACAAATAATGGTAAATCATTGGTACTTGAACAATGTTTGTTAAAATCATGGTGGTCCACTTGATTGATAGAGGAAAGGGGAATCCCTAAGAAATCACAGCTATTATATAAATAACTGTCAAACAAAACCACATAAAGTAATATCTGATTTTATGTGGGTGGGTCAGAACACGTCATGATGATGTGTATGTTGACGAATTGATAGGGATAACACTTTTTATTGTTGTTCACATCTAGCAGCGTGTAGCTTTCTTGTTTACCTTATTAAAAGTACGTTGATAGACAACGACCGCGGACAAAGGTTTGAACGACGGTCAGTGATGGACATTGTTTTAGCCATTTAGTAATTTGGATAAGCAATTTGGGGATAACAATGCGTTTTCTGTTATGTGTTTTTGTTCATTTTATGATCAAATACGATGGAATATCCCCATTTACATATTGAAATAATGTAAACACACATGCATTTTGTATACATTACCTTTCGGTTTCCTGGCTGGGTAGAGGTACCTCTATAAAAAGACGAAGCCAACAAAAAGAGAACGATGGAAAATGTCAACTACAACTATACCCACCTATTGATTTTGTGTGTGTCATACTACTAATTGATAAACTTGAATAGCCAACAGGGAACGACTTGCACCACTAATATGTTCCCTCTAAGTTTATGTAATGGACGACCGATTTTCCGACAAAATGAATATCTATCGTAATTAGAAACGAATCCATTGTTTCAGAAGTAAGTTCTGTTGTCGTTTGATGATATATAAAAACGCATTTTATAGAAAATAAACATACCACAGTCAGAAGATTTCAAATATCCAAAAGAAAAAGAACAAAACCTAAAAAGATGCAATATCGGTACCCTAACATACAAATATATGAAGGCTCACTGTAATTACTTGACACGCACTTCTTAGAAAATTTGCGGGAATAAACTAATGTAATGGGTCGGAACTTACCTTCTTTGTTGCATAAAATACGGTAATGACACTGATGTTAAAAGAACACTGCATAACCTGATGGAGTCACATCAGCCGTCATATAATGCTAAATATAAATATAGAGGATTGGACAAATTATGTTTAAAAAGAAAATGCTTAAGGCATACACCCATTAAATGTCTGTAAACGGTTAGACCACATACATCCTTCTAAGGTGGTTCAATATATATCTTACTAACAAATCAAAAAATTGCTTGGTTCTAATGCACTAACATTGATCATGTTCGAAAACCTTGTATATCGAATTTTAGTAGATAAATATGTGAATCACATTAAAACACAACAAATAGTGATGTTATACGTTTGGAGCTGCTTTGACAACTGTTTTACCTGTTTTGTTCAAGTATTGTTATAAATACTGTTAGAGTGACAGCCGGAAACTCTGGGCCGCAATGAAAGCGGGAGGTTTGGCCCTTTAAAATCTGATTCAACCCACCATTTCTGTAGAAATGCCTGTACCATGTCAGGGTCATTACGATTTTCACAGTTTTCCGTTGTTGACTGATTTTGTCTGTTTATTTACTTATGACTTTCCCTTTGTAAGATTGTTCGGAGTTCGGTAATTTTGTTATTGCCCTTATTTATTGTTTATTAAGTATATCACCTAAGGCAGGAACTTAATATTTAATAGTGTTGTAAGCATCTGGGTTCACAGTCGATTTTTTTTTGTTTTTTGCTGTTTTGTGTGCCTAAAAATGTTTCACCTTTTTATTTTTGTTTTTTGTACCCCACCTTCCTATTTTTGGTAGTGTCCATGTTCCTCATCTAGTTAGCTTTCAGCGTTGTGCTTTATTTTTATTTTGCTTGATTACATTCTGTGGTTTGTGCCAATGTTGTCTGTATACCTGGATTGTCCATTTTTCATTTCCATTACTATTTTCTGTTACGTATATTTTCATTGATGTGAGACACTGTTATTTTGCTTTGTCGTTTGTGTGTGTGGCTTTATATGACTTGTTTTGTTTTGTCTGGTTGTTTTTTTCTCTCTGTTGTAATGCCCCCGCGACAAAGAGTCGTGGGGCATATTAATTTACACCTGTCCGTCCGTTCATCCGTCCGTCCGTTGGTCTGTCCGTCCGTCGGATATAGATACATGGTTTGTCCGGCTGTCTTCTCCTACAGATTTAGAGCTATAACTTTAATATTTTGCAGAATTTGTATACATATAATGGAGGTGTGCATATCTACAGGATGTTGATTTTCTTCAAATATTGTTAAAATGACAGGTAGTTGGACTTAGTCATTTTTTTCGTACTAGCTGCGTAAAGTGAACATGGATTGTCCGGCTAACTCCTCCTACAGTTTTAGAGCTATAGCTTTAATATTGTGCAGAATGTTTATACACATAATGGAGGTCTGCACGTCAAAAGTATTTTGATTTTGATCAAATATTCTCAAAATGAGAGGTAGTTGGACTTAGGCATTTTGTTCGTACGTCCGGATATAGATACATCTACTCCTACAGTTTTGGAGCTACAGCTTTAATACTTTGTATGATGTTTATGCACATAATGGAGACTGACTTGTTTATAATTTCTAATGGCATCATTTGTGTCTTACAGACACACTTCATTTTTTAAAAATCACTCGTAGCAAAACAATTTTGTTCATAATTATCAAGTGCGGGGGCATACTTCTTTTCTAGTTTTTCGTATTTTCGTATTTTCCTCTTTTTTGGTTAGAGCGTTGTGGGTTTGTATTTGTTTGCTTTCATTATGTGGCTTGTGCCAATGTTGCCTTGTATCCCTGGATTGTCCATTCGATGATTTTCCATTTTGGTTTTCTGTAACGTTTATTAGCCATTGATATGAGAATCTAGAGTTTACGTGTAAATCAGATTAATTTATCAATCTCCTCCAAAATAAAAGACACAACTGAGGGTGAGTAACGGAAAAGTGATTACATATGACACGAATCATTATTTTTAGAGCAGATTGAAATGTTTACAAGTGAAGAACCTAGTGTGTATGGGTGAAAGCATATTATTAAAATAAAACTGTTGACGTTATATATTCTTAATGTTTGTCTCCAAGACCGCATCAGTCCACTAAGAGGGACGGATTGGGCCCATAACACTGGTTTGATCCCGCCAACTTTATTGCCATGTCTGTACGAAGCCGGGTGAGCGCTGGGTTCATTAAATATATATATGAGTAAGGCGTGAGGTGTGAATATAAAACATACAACAAATAAAAAAAAAAAAAAAACAGCACACACACACCCATAAACGGAAAACCAAATTGTATGCCATCAAGCATCGTGAATAACAGAGTTGACACACAACAGATGAGTGAAGAGTAATATAAGTGTGATCAGTTGTGGGTGACTGTCGAAATTTGCTTGATGTACACAGCCTGAGATACATATAATCTACGATTTCCTTTAGCTTTCTTTATTCACAATGAAATTAAAAATAAAGAATGTTCACTGCTTACAAATTATTTTGTGGAACCGCTATGAGTTCGATAATACTCGAGACCACTGAGGCCATATTCACAACAAACCTCCAGGTCGGAATACTCCATCACATTTTCTCCAAATATAATTCCGATTGTCATTTCAAAATGCAACCTGACTCGCCCGAAAATATTATCGGCTTTTTCCACTCTTCAACTGACCATCGTCGCTGTACACAGTGTACCTGCCATACACAAATTGTTTTCTTCAACTGTTTATTTCACGCATTCGTATATTTTTCTTGCATACTAAATCACGATAACCCTGGCTTCGAATATACATCCACACTGTTCTTACAAAAAAATTAGACCTTTTTTTTTTCAGAATGATTAAATTTGATTGCATAATTTGTAATATCAGACAATGAACCTTTCCTATCTGCCATCAAACTGCTAAGAATGTTTCGGCCAGTACGATCTTCCAACCTTTCCTTTCTTCCCGATTTTATGGCATTTTCTGTCCAGCCATGGATAAGCATTGTAAATTGTTGTTTTGGGTATTTTCAACATATTAGTATTTCTCCGTACGGATGACCTCCTTTTTGTAAAAAGACGCTGATAAAAACTAATGACGTCATTCCGATTCGGGAATTTCGTACAAGTAAAAAACCGAGTACAATGATATATTCCTATCTTTTTTAAGCTCGGAATATAAAGAACATTTATTTTTGTCTATAGCAATGTTCGTCAAAGCCGTTCCTGATGAAAAACTGTGCGAACTAATGTATTTTCCCACCTTCCGATGTTTTATCGTGCTCCAGTGTTCCTCAATTAAAACCGAACACTTATCTAACGTTTGTCTTGCGGTACGTAACGGAAAAGCGCGGACATATTATAGGGGTGCATAACGTCACGGACGGGAATAGAAAGAAAACATTCAGCTCCAGAGTACAAGAGTGCGAAAGTGTTAATTTAGTTATGTATAAAATGCGGAAATTCAACATCGTAAGGTGGCATATCGTTATAGAATAAAACGGACACCATTATCGTTCCAATACTTTTGTTCACGCTCTGTATCAATGATGTCATTGTGATAAAAGTAATAGTTTCATCGACAAAATAAAATTGTGTTGTTCTTCATTTTAGCCAAATTATATGTACAGTGCATCACATCAAGTTATTTTAATTACACTTAATTACAAGTACATTGTATATAAAAATAAATATTAAGAGAGTTCTTGATGTTGAAACATGACTCAACACACATAGTCCGATCTTTTATCATTTTACATGATATAGTAATACAATTTTTATAAGGAGCTTGTCAAACCAGAAACCCAACTCAGTGTTGAAACCAAAACAAAAGTATCCGATCAAGAACTGCATCTTTTGAAAGGGAGGTAGCTCTGAAAACGTGAAATCTTGATAACACGGTTTTCAAAACAGAAATTATTTGATTGACATATGTAATACAGATTAAACATGTCAAAACAGAAACTATTTGATTGACATATGTAATACAGATTAAACATGTCAAAACAGAAACTATTTGATTGACATATGTAATACAGATTAAGCATGTCAAAACAGAAATTATTTGATTGACATATGTAATACAGATTAAACATGTCAAAACAGAAATTATTTGATTGACATATGTAATACAGATTAAACATGTCAAAACAGAAACTATTTGATTGACATATGTAATACAGCATAAGCATGTTAAAACAGAAATTATTTGATTGACATATGTAATACAGATTAAACATGTCAAAACAGAAACTATTTGATTGACATATGTAATACAGCATAAACATGTCAAAACAGAAACTATTTGATTGACATATGTAATACAGCATAAACATGTCAAAACAGAAACTATTTGATTGACATAACCTTTGAGCCGTAATGAAAGCGGGAGGTTTGGCGCTTTAAAATTTGATTCAACCCACCATTTCTTTAGAAATGCCTGAACCAAGTCAGGGTCCTTATGGTTTTCACAGTTTTCCGGTTGTTAACTGATTTTGTCTGTTTATATACTTATGAGTTTTGACTTTCCCTTTGTAAGATTGTTTGGAGTTCGGTAATTCTGTTATTACCTTATGTTACAACAGAAACATTTTGATATGACATATGTAATACAGCAGAAACATTGTGTGATGTGGACCTACTTTGTATTTTAAGAGCCTACAATATACAATTATTGACTTTTAATGCCGAGGTTAATCAATCATTGACCAGGTCCGTATAGTCATGAGTAGACTGAAATTAAAAGTCAATAACTGCTTTATTAAATAATTATGAATTTTTCAAATTTTTCAACAGTACTAGTATATTCAACACAATAGGCTACAATTGCAGTCGGAAAGCAAACCCATGATTTGACCGTTATAGCTAGTAATTCTAAAACCACGCAGTAAGGGGGCGATAACCGCAAAAAATTCCCGCTAGGTGCCGCTTTGCAAGTCCCGCAACATTTTTCATTCGCGCCTTTGTAGGATAAACGTAAAATAAAGTATTAAATAGTGATTTCTATCAAATATATATATATATTGCGCAACGACTGGCTATATCAGACAAGCGACCGAGGTTTATATTAGTCAAAGACGTTTTTCGAATCGCGCATTCTAAAATGTGTAAAAACACGAGGTTCGGTTTGCTTACATTTTTCGGCCAATGAAAAAGCTGACACAATTCTATATTAGGACATGAAATTGATGATACAGGAGTGATATAGCATCATCAACAAATAGTAAATGCTCCCTCAACTGGAAATTCCGTCACCCTGAATGGAAATCATTCCTGAGAGAAAATTCGACGAAGCATGTTTTTTTTTTTTTTTTCGTCTCGTTTTAGTGTAAAATTTGTCCATTTTGGTGAACTTTTCTCCCCCAAAACACCCATGTAGTGTATATATGTCTACCTTTTATTATATTTATTAATATCTTTATATTTTAACCGAAAGTTTACAAGAAGACTGCATTGATTACATCAGATTACGCCCCCCCCCCCTTTTCCCCCGTCTCGTCAATGCACTTTGTTTAGACTCCTTTCCCGTTTGCTGTCCGTTAATCTTGTACATATCTAATGTGGCGATTATTTCAAAGGCAATTAGTTTATCAAATATAATTAGGAATGCTGACTTTTAAGTTTTACCTGATTTTCTTGTGCAAATGAATTATGAATTTATGTGTAACAGGTATACAATGATTGAATGAATGTGACTCTGAAAACAAAAACCAGCCAGTGTGTGTTTCATAAATAGAAAGTAGGCTAAATTTGTTATCTGTATGTAACTGCATATATGATATTTAATTGATTAAACAACTGTATTTGCAAGAATGTGATTTTACCATAGTTGATTAGTAGTAGTAATGCCCCCCAAAAAACTTAACAGTTCTGAAGCCCACAGTGGCAGGGACCCTGGGCCCTGTGTTCATTGTCTGCAGGCAAAGCCATTTTATGCCTTACATGTCATAAACATTTTAGCAAATTTGTGAGGTCTGATGATTTTCTAAATGAACTTTCAAAAACTGATGACTACCAGTTAACTAAATGTTTTCACAGATTGATCAGGTGGAATATTGCAATGTAGACTCTGACAATCTTGACCGTTACTGTTTTATCCTGTTTTAGAATTTGTAGTCAGTGACTTTTTATCCAACAAAGCTTTATTGTTGCCAAAATTGTACAAAAAAAATTAAGATTTAGTTGACAAAACAGCTTTAATTAAATCACTGAAAGAACCAGAAGACAACATTGGTGAACCCTCTCCCATTAGAGGCAATAAATTCTCCCATTTAAGTTTGGAAGATTTCAAGGAAACGGGTGATGAAACCTTTGCATGGGAAAGTTTCGAGAATAAATTGTCAGCTTACAGTTTTCTGAAATATTTGGTACAGGAAAATGATATACATGTAGATCTCCCAGATCATAAGAATTTTCTTTCATTTTCTGAAACTGACACTGAAAAATACGAGTTTTGTTCAGTTGAAGTTTTAGATGAGACAGCAGATTCAAAAGCCACAGTTTTGAAAATTTGAATATTCTTCACAAAAAGTTTCAGATTGGGATACAGCTTCAGTATCAAGTTGTTGTTAGGGACAGGAAATCTTATGACAATTTAATAAAATTTAAATCAGAATATGGAGGTTCATTAAGCTGGGTTTTGCCATATCCTGGAGACTGGCACATATTTTTTTCTATTCTCATTTTCTATTAAATTAATAATTCATTGTACTTAGGATTTGTTCAACTTTCATAAAAATTTATGGACTTTTTACTGTTAATAGTTTATGGAAAAGAAATACACTTGAAAACTAATATGTACAGTCATCTGTCAAAAATATTGGGAAATGTAAAAAATATCCCTATATAATCAACCAAAACCATATTTTTTTCAAAAAATTATTGTGAAATCATTTCTGGATAGATTGTAACAAATTTTACACCAAAGCATTCGGAATTGTCTATATTTTGTTTGTTTATTTGCTCAAATCTTTATACGAGTGGTTTTTATTTGTGCATAATTTTTCCATGAATGTTAATTTTTAGCATTTATATTTAGTTGAAATATATAGGAAAATAAAAATCAATTTTTATTTGTTGTGTTTAAATTATGTACAAATAAAAATAACTCATAACAACATAATGAGTAAATAAACAATCAAAATATTGACAATTCTGAATGTTTTGGTGTACAATTTGCTAAAATCTATCCAGAAATTACTTCACTATATTTTTTTGAAAAAATATGGTTTTGGTTGATTATATAGGGATTTTTTTTTACATTTCCCAATACTTTTGACAGATGACTGTAATCATTTTCTTTAAATATTTATACCTTTTTATTTATCGTTACATTGAATTTTATTTTCATGCCTAGGAAAAAAATACACGAGTTCTGTTCATGATTCATCAAAAGGATATAGAAATGTTTTTTCTTGAATTGCTAGAATAAAACCGGTGGACGTGTAAATTTTAGTCCCCTATCCTTTCTTTTTCCAAAATTTGTAATTAATTATATGCATATGCTATTAAAATAGCAGCCTTCATCGGCATTAACATTTGTGCACAGCGTGTTTTTAAGTCATTAGGTTAGTTCTAAATTTATTTTTAGAAATACGGAAATTCATACGGAGTTATCTTTCTTGACTGACAATTTTTCTGAATATCTGAATAATTTTCGGCACTAAAAGCTGACAGAAACTCTTATTAATGAATACAAACGTGTACCAGAGAAACATTTCGTTAAATAAATATATAACCTAGCGCAGTGTGAAATTTGGGAATGTCATTCTACTGCAAAGTTAATATATTTGCATTTTATTTCAATGCGATGGTACGGAGATATCTTTCTTGGCTGACAATTTTTCGGCACTAAAAGCTGACACAATTTGCTATTAATGAATACAAATGTGTACCAGAGAAACACTTCGATAAATAAATATATAACCTAGCGCAGTGTGAAGTTTGTAAATGTCACTCTACTGCAAGCTTATTATATTTGCATTTTATTCCAATGCGATGGCGACATTCCATCGAGGGGGTCACCCTCTAAATCATCAAAATTTTAATAGTAATCTCCCGTTTTAACTCAAATCTAATAAACAAATCGTGGAAGTAATTATTGCAGAAAAGAAAACAATATAAGACGTTTCGATGTTTTCTACGGTATAAATAAACGAGGTCTTTGTTCAACAATTTTCATGACCGACGAACATGTCAACGTTTTCAAATGAGAATCACGTGACCCGTGGCTTTACCAGCGACGCCATTAATGCGTTTGCTTTCCGACTGTTGTTTTATCATTTTTCAAGATTATTTGAATATTAAAATGTTTTAAAAATTTTGAAATTTTATATGAAATTTTGTAAAATTTAGAAATTTTGTTGAACAACGTTGAAACACCGAATAGAAAATAGACAAAAATAGACACAAGCTCGAATATACCTCACGCGAGGTGTACTCACTGAACGCGAGGTATGCTCACTCTGAGGTAGAGTTGAGAAAATGCTGCTTAGGCCAATCAGCGAAAAGCAAAATTCCTTATTATTTATTAATAGTTTTTGTTAAATGATAAGGAATTTTGCTGTTCGCTGTTTGGCCTAAGCAGTACTTTCTTGGTTGTACCTCAGAGTGAGTTCATCTCGCGTGAGGCTCAGCGGGTCTATTCGGGGTTTCAACGTTGTCCAAAGAAAGGTCAAATTCCAAAATTAAAAACTTTCATAAAATTTCAAAATTTCAAAAATTTCATATTTTTTTTAAATTTCAAAATTTTCAAAATTTCAAAAAATTTAAGAGTTTAAAATTTTCATAAAATTTCAAAATGATAAAATTTTCAAAAAGTTTCAAAAATTTCTAAATTTTAATATTTAAATAATACTTGAAAAATAATAAAACAATTATTCAGTTTGAGAAATTTCGTATTATTTAATAAAGCAGTTATTGACTTTTAATGTCAGTCTACTCATGACTATTCGGACCTGGTCAATGATTGATTAACCTCGACCGTTGCCCTCGGTCAATCAATCATTGACCAGGTCTGTATATTCATGAGTAGACCTCATTAAAAGTCAATAATTGTATAATGTATAATTATTTTTGTTTTAAAAATATAGTATGGTGCAATTACAAAGTTGTTTTTTATTATTTGTAGCTTAATTGTTTGAATTATCATAAAGTAACGTTATTATATTAACAGTTCCGACCAAGCCAGTGAAAAGGACATCTTGAAGCTACTGATATGTATTACAGTAAAGAAGGAAATGCTCAGAGGTTACTATCTGCTTACATGTACAAAATGGGTCTTGTCCCATTTTATCCTTGAACAAGTAGTAAAGACTAAGACTACTGCTCTCAGTACGGATTAGTGCATGATGGGGTAGAGCTAGGGTTATGGTGTTTAACGTTACTTTCAACAATATTTCAGTTATATGGTGGCGGCCAGTTTTCATTGGTGGAGGAAACCGGGGTACCTGGAGAAAACCAGCAACCTGTCACAACTCACTGACAAACTTTATCACATAATCAAAAAGAAATAATACCAATGTTTTTACTTGTATGGTATGCGGAATGTATTGTAGCAATGAAGGTTTTTGTAAGCATTTCTTAAGTAATAATGTATTTCTCTAACATGCTTGACACTGTCTTCTGTGTTACTTCGTCATTACATTTGAATAAAGCAATAGACATAGAAAGCGGCCATTTAAAATTGGTTTTTAATTGTGCAGAGCAAAAACGCGAATTAAAGTTAAAACCATGAATGAAACGAGAAATAATATTTGTATTTTAAACACAAAACAAAAAACCCACATAATTGTTGTGGTTTTGTTTTACTTGGCATTACTGAGCATATGTATTACAAAATTCTAAGAAAGATTAGGATTACGAAATGGTATACATGAATGAATTGATTTAACATGTATCCCACATGTACTTATCAAAACTGGAGACCAAACGAGCTAAAATACCACATAATGTGCCACATAGAATTGATCACCCTCAAGCTATGTTTCAATACTTGATCTACAAGTGCCATAGATTGACGTTTCCATGACATATAAAAGGGGATCGTCGTGGTCGTGATCGCATGGTAGTTGAATTTACAACTACCTATTCCAGCATTGCCTATCATCACAAACGTTGTGAGTTCGAATCCCACTCGGGCGATGTGTACTCAATACAACATTTTGTGACAAAGTTTGTCAGTGACTTGCGGCAGGTCAGTGATTTTCTCCGGCTTCCTCCACCAATAAAACTGATCTCCACGATAGCACTGAAATATTGTTGAAACTGGCATTAAATATCATAAACCCCATCCCGACATGCGAGAAGAAAAAATTAGTATGTCTTAAAAATATAAATGTTAAAAAAAGAATCGTACCAAAATGTTATCACTTCAGCAAGTATGTGCTATGTAATTCCCCGAAGTTTTAGTTTACCCTTTCTGACTTACCAATTAAACGAAAAATCAAAGATACCATGCACTCTAGCGAACAGCTCCAAAATCCAGTAGAAAAATAATTTGAAAGGGGCAAAATCAACACACATAACATACAAATACATCATCGATAAATTTCCTAGCTTGGAAAGAGCACTTCAATTAAAAGTGGCGAGGTTAAGCTGGTTTTATGAACCTTGAGATATAATTGTTTGATTGCTACAATGTGTTTGACCTTTGAGTTTTAACATGAATTGGCGGATATTAGTATTTTTTTATTTTTTTTTAGAATTTACTAATATCCGCCAACCCATGTTAAAACTGAAACCACATTCTGGTTTCCATGATTTATTTCGATTCTGATATGTCTAAGAGTGCAAATACGGTAGTATATTTTGATTGGAAGACGGTAATTTATATTTACGTTTGCGGAAAATGTCGCACACAATTTATGCTGCCAAATTCAAGCAGACGATAATTCATCAACATGTACAGTTATGACGGAAAAGTCAGTCACATTCACCGGCATATGTGCGAATGAGATTATACCATCGATTAATCGCTCGTTTGTCTACAAAGCGAAAGAAGGACGTCATGGTAGAATTTTAGATTAACTTAGATTGTAATGAAAAGTACAACACATATCGACTCTGAAGTTCTCTTGCAATTCAGGTTTTGTTTCATTTGCTTCATATCTTTAACCGTTTTCAGCCTTGTCTCTTTTTACTGAAATCGTTGTTTCCACATTGAGTAGTAAAGTCAATGACGTTTTGCCAAACACAAATTTACATGGGGGGAAAAATGGAAAGTGGGCGTGTCTCTCCCTATAGAGAATTAGCGTCCGTTGTTCGATGCATCATTTTCGTACCTCAATCGATACCTTCTTATAAAGATCATGGTGTAAGGCTGTTGGGATGTGACGTACGATAAATAACATTGACACGTAACTGTAGGGCGATAACCGAATATGTCTGTGATTCATTCCGGCAGCAGAGCACGTGAGGTATATGGAGATATGGAGAAATGGTCGGACGTTGAAATGAAAATATATTAATAATATTCTTTAAATATTAGAATTTGAATAAAACTTTGAATTCGGACTTAGTGTCGAGTAAAAATAAATCTTATATTTATACATACATCGCTTTAATATTCCAATGATGAACAAACATGGATGAAAACACAAGAATAAATCAAGTCAATTAATATATAGATTGATGTTATTTCGCGCCATTTCGTTGTCGGGGCTACTTTATTAAACTGATTTTATATTATTCTCGAATCGAAACAATTTTCTATCTATATAATAAATAATATAAGTAATTGACGAATTTCATTATCAAAAATGTGTCACTCATACAATGTTAACCTGAATATAAAGGGCACATTTTCAGGTTCCGATGGATTTACAACTACCTATGCAATCAGTGTCTATCACCATTAAAGTTGTGAATTCGAACACCGTTCGCGGCCAGGTGTACTCGATGCAACATTATGCGATTAAGTTTGTCAGTGACTTGCAACAGGTCAGTGATGTTCTCCGAATACTTCGGTTTTCGCAACCAATAAAACTAACCGCCACGATATAATAGAAATATTGTTGAAAGTGGCGTTAAATACCATAAGCAAAACCACACCAAACAGGATTGACTGTATCTAAATAAGATATGTAGCAAAGTAAGAGTCAACATGAACTTGTATCGCCCCACCTAGTTTTATAATATCGACATGTGTTACATTTTAATCTCTAAGAACGTTGACATAATAAGGGCCTCCATTTCTACTAATTGTGATCTTGATTATGTATACATCACATTGGTGCTTAATGTCAAACATAGTTACTGTAGCTAGATAGGTGGTGTAATGGTTAGCGTACGTGCCTCGTGTACGGTAGATCGTGGGTTCAAGCCAATACAAGAATCATATTATGAGGCAAAATCGATAACCATTATATACAAATACATGATCGCTCAATTTCCTGGCTTGACAAAGACACTTCAATAAAAAGTGGCGAGGTTAAACTAGTTTTATGGACCTTGATATATAATTGTTTAATAGCTACAATGTGTTTGACCTTTAACCAAGGAAGGTAAAAGCTGACCTTTCTCATTTTGGATATGTCAGTATCCACGCTTTAGCTTGTACATAGTCTTCATTTTACAGCTCATATGGTATTCTACTTTTCGTGCCCAAAAGGAAAAGTTACCCGGACGAGATTACAATGTTCTTAAAGGCTTACAAGCTGTCAGAATTTATTTTTTTTTATATCAAAAGTTGCCAATATTCGATGTTTTATACTAATAAAATGGTCTGAACAAGAAGCCAGGTTTAAAAAAATATGCTATAATGTCGTAATTAGTGAAAAGAATTCGAATGTCTGTTGTTGAAATCGCCATTAACACACCTAATGATAAGTCGGCTTCTTTTCCGAAGCTTACCGGACACTGATAACCAGAAAGCATGCACAGGTAAATATTGGTTAGAATTAATATAATTTAAGAAATATATCTATGAAATTGGATCTCGGGGTAATCAGTTAATATTATATAATGGTATTTGTAAGAATGACACCTAAAACCGAAAATACGTGATGAAATCAATTAAAAAAAAAAACAAACTCTGCAAAGGGGCCCGATAAAGGGAAACTTGTAAACAAATTGTATTGCATATTGCTGACAACACTTGAGTTGACTTGATTATAATTTTTTTGAAAAAAACAGACATGAATCTCATTATTTTAGTTTCTAATTTGAAAGAAATATCACCTAGTGTTTTCTCCTGAAAAAAAAAGAATATAATAAAAAATACGACACAATTCTACTCTTAAAATATGATTTGGCCGAAAACAATACGAAATTATGCTTACGTGTTGGAAAATGGAGTATATCGGTATAACATCTTTTTTTAATTTTTACACAAAGTTGAAACTTTCTTTTTGTGTCGTTTTCGCATAGAATCCGTCAATGTTTTATTCAATTCCACGATTCGATTCAGTGTGCCATGTGCTTCTTCGTCATCAATCAATTTCGTACATGCACAAACGCTTTCCCGAATGAATTCAATGTGAGGTCGCATGAATATGCGCGACTCAACCATAAATTCTTTACGGGACGTAAGAAAATCAAACAACGACGTATTTCCTTCGTTCTAGGCTATTTACGTATGATATCATGAACAATTTCAACTACAATTAGCATAAAACATCGAATATTGGCAACTTTTAATATAAAAAAAAATTAATTCTGACAACCTATATCCCTTTAACTTGACGTAATCGCTACGAAATATCCATTTATCAAATGACAAAGGAAGGTTGACCTTTTGAAACTTTGAGAAAGAAATAATTTCTATGAAGTAAATATTTTAATCAATAAAATATATCACGTTAAACCGCCTTAGTGTTAATTTGATTGGTCAAGCAGTATTCATGACAAAAATGTTGATGCAACTGTTAAGTTGCTCAATGTTTGTTTATGACGACCTGTGTTTGTAGACTAATCATATTCGCTGCTACCAATTCAGCTGTGGAAAACAAAATCATGTAAGCAAATACCAAAGTTGTTGTTCTTAATGTCAATCAAATATATACTGGTGTGTTATAAACATGTATTGCAAAGAGATTGCTTGTTGTAATCCGTTTGTCGTTAATAACTACCGATCACAGTCCTGTCATTTCCTTATTTATGACTTTTCATCCGTTTAAAATATCACGCTGACGACCACTTGTGATCATATATTGGTTCGTAGTTTTTGCTTCCTTTTTTGAGTGACCAACTGTATGTGGCATTTGGACATTTTGTGGTTTACAAGTTATTTTGTCTACAGTATTTTGATAAGCAATATGTGGTACAAACTGAGTCTTTCTTCGAATAATGAATAGAAATGTCGAATGATATATGAATGGTTTTAATCCCGCCATATTGTCGCGCATGTCCCAAACCAGGGGCTGTATTTCAAACGTCATATGCCATGTTCTTATTATGTGTTCAGCGAATCGGGTTGAGGTGTGATTGTTCGTAAACACTTCCAGGTCCTTTCCCCATTCTTGACTTTTCACTGGGTTGTTAACTAAATTATCAAGACGGGTGTCACTAGCGGGGCAAGAAATGCTTACCCTTCCGGAACACCTAAGTTCCCCCCGCTTTTTGGTGGGATCGTGTGAAAAATATCCAATAATGATATCACCATATTCTATATTTGAAGTCGATTAACAGGAACATGATGATTTAAAAAAAAATCCTTAATAGCAACAATATTTTTCAATATTATATGCCCTTCTACTGTAAAATCACATTCCATCACATATCCCCAATAATTATAAAGTCATAAATAAAAATAAAATGAGTTGCAATACCCCCTGTCCATGTATATCCAGTGTTCGGGAGCAATATTCCAAAATATTACATAACATGCATTTCGACCATGTAATCTGACACCACAATGCATTTTGTAACATTTTTGTATGAAAAATGTTACTCTGTGTCTGTTGTGACATTCTTAGGCTAATTTGAACATGATAGCAACACAAGTTCAATTTGATGTTTTTTGAGTTAAGCTGTGAAACCTATAATTAATTTCTTTATTACATTTTCTACTAAATTTGTGTTTTTTCGAGCCTGCCTGGCTATTTTATCTGAAGTTTAACCTTTCTAAGACCATATATTTTCTGAAACGTGCATGATTCCTCTACATTCTGTGAAAATATCAGGACATGTTTAAAGTCTTGCAGTGAAATTCCAGGCTATGGAAAACACCTACTCAAAAAATAGCTTGGTCATCCATGGGAAATTCACTATTATAGGTCATGCATCAAATCTTCCATAGAGGTATTAAAATACCACTAAATGCATCATATTTGGCTCAAAATAATCCTTATATATTTAACTTCAATTATCAATTGTAATTATTCCATTCCATCCGGTATTTGTCACAATACAACAAAGCGAAAGGAACTATTTTCTTTAATAGGGACTACTTTTGTATATGTGATAAGCTCTTATTGGTGAATTAAAGGTTTGACACCTAAAGAGCAACAACACTTGCTTCTCTAACCCTTTATTGGCCTTATTTCTATTCCTTAGGCAATATCAATCACAAAAAACCTTTTAATGTATGTGCTGTCTCATATTTGTAAGAATAAGTGTGCAAATGTAAAGGTTACCCTTGAATGTTTTTAATGAAAATATCTTCATTTACAGCTGTTGAGTTCAGATTGTGTAATATACCACAACTTACTTATTCTCTAATATATTACAGTTATTAAGCTAATTTCTAACATAATAAGCAATTTTTACACATATATATGCCTCAATTGTATATGTAATTGCTAAATACTATGAAATGTTTGCATTTAGCCACCCCCCCCCCTTTTTGTCACATAAAATGAGTTCATATCATTCTTAATTTTGTTAATTCATGCTTTAAACCCATAAATTATGAAGTTTAAGGCATAAAATAAGTTTTTGTATATGGTCTTCAGTTGAAATTCCTTCAAATTCCATCAAATATGCAAAAATATGATTTATTGATATTCAAGTCTTGGAATTTCTTATGGTGCAAAACTATGACTTCCCCCAAAACTCAATAAATGTATGTTTTAACATAATTTTTTCCCACTGTTTAAGAAAGCTGGATGTTCAAATGTACTGTTACAGCCAAATAATATTCTAAAACATGAAATCCAAATTGGTGAATTATAGATTTGACACCTAAAGAGCAACAAAACTTGCTTCACTAACCCTTTGTTGGCCTTATTTCTATTCCTTAGGCAATATCAACCACAAAAAACCTTTTAAAGTATGTGGCTGTCTCCTATTTGTAAGAATAAGTGTGGAAATGCAAAGGTTTTTAATGAAAATATCTTCATTTACAGCTGTTGAGTTCAGATTGTAGAATATACCACAACTTAATTATTCTCAAATATATTACAGTTATTAAGCAAATTTCTAACATAATAAGCAATTTGTACACATATATATGCCTCAATTGTATATGTAATAGCTAAATACTATGAAATGTTTGCATTTAGCTCCCCCCTTTTTGTCCTATAAAATGAGTTCACATATTTGAAGTCGACTAACAGGTGCATGATGATTTAAAAAAAATCCTTAATAGCAACAATATTTTTCAATATTATATGCCCTTCTACTGCAAAATCACATTCCATCACATATTCCCAATAATTATAAAGTCATAAGTACAAATAAAATGAGTTGCAATACCCCCTGTCCATGTATATCCAGTGTTCGTGAGCAAAATTCCAAAATATTACATAACATGCATTTCGACCATGTAATCTGACACCACAATGCATTTTGCAACATTTTTGTATGAAAAATGTCACTGTGTGTCTGTTGTGACATTCTTAGGCTAATTTGAACATGATAGCAACAAAAATTCAATTTGATGTGTTTTGCCTTAAAGTGTGAAACCTATAATTAATTTCTTTTACATTTTCTACTAAATTTGTGTTTTTTCGAGCTTGCCTGGCTATTTTATCTGAAGTTTAACCTTTATAAGACCATATATTTTCTGAAACGTACATGATTCCTCTAAATTCTGTGAAAATATCAGGGCATGTTTAAAGTCTTGCAGTGAAATGCCAGGCTATGGAAAACACCTGCTCTAAAAATAGCTTGGTCATCCACGGGAAATTCAATCTTATAGGACATGCATCAAATCTTCCATAGAGGTATTAAAATACCACTAAATACATCATATTTGGGCTCAAAATAATCCTTATATATTTAACTTCAATTATCAACTGTAATTATTCCATTCAATCCGGTATTTGTCACAATACAACAAAGCGAAAGGAACTATTTTCTTTAAAAGTGACTACTTTTGTATATGTTCTAATCTCTGATTGGTGAATTATAGATTTGACACCTAAAGAGCAACAAAACTTGCTTCTCTAACCCTTTGTTGGCCTTATTTCTATTCCTTAGGCAATATCAACCACAAAAAACCTTTTAATGTATGTGGCTGTCTCCTATTTGTAAGAATAAGTGTGCAAATACAAAGGTTTTTAATGAAAATATCTTCATTTACAGCTGTTGAGTTCAGATTGTGTAATATACCACAACTTAATTATTCTCTAATACATTACAGTTATTGAGCAAATTTCTAACATAAGAAGCAATTTTTACACATATATATGCCTCAATTGTATATTTAATAGCTAAATACTATGAAATGTTTGCATTTAGTCCCCCCCCTTTTTTTGTCCCATAAAATGAGTTCACATCATTCTTAATTTTGTTAATTCATGCTTTAACGCCATAAATTATGAAGTTTAAGGCATAAAATAAGTTTTTGTATATGGTCTTCAGTTAAAAAACACGAAAAACGTAAACAAAGAAAAAAACGTTCACAAAACGAACAAATAGCCATTAAAAAGTTAAATGAACGTGAAAACGTGAAAAACACGTAAACAATACGACAAAACCTCGTACAAACGTGAAACACGATGAAAAGGTGTAATTAGTCACGGCTGACTGCATAATTGAGGAGTGAACAATGATTTAACATATGGGGTAATAGGTCTATACGGACCCGATACACTACTGACATTTTTCTTTTGAATTTACTGATATTTTCAGCATCAACTTAGAAAGCCTGATCTTGGGGTATATCGGTCAGTGTGGCGTCACATTTTGAAGTTTTATAGCGATAAGAATAATGACGTACTTTACGAAGGTCTCCCCAAACATTATCACTAGTATCCCAAGGTCTTCCTATCGGACTCGTTGCGATACAAGTTGGCGCTATGTAATACTATCGTTGTTTTGTTTTGCGAGAGTGCATTTTCATCGCAATCTCGCATCCTGGAAAATATATCCGATTAGTAGTCCACTTCATGCAAAGCACATCAACGATGGTAAGTTTATCGAGGATTTCGTATGATGACTTCTGTGACATCAAGAGCCACATTTCAAAACAGCGATGTTATATTCATATGGTTGGATATCAGTAATTTTGAAAAAACTGGCGCGGATTACCTCAAATATATCCTTTATCTGCTATGCTATTTGTTTTATTTGTTGAAATCATGGCTTCGAATAAAAAATAATAAGGACATCAAGGCTTTTCAGATAAAAATAGATGAACAAACACATAGAATACAAATTTCGCAATTAGCAGATGACACAACCCCAAAAATGATATATCTATTGCTTTAAGCGAAATTGATTTTTTTCTTCAGGGTCATTGACAAATAGAAATAAGACAGAAGGGATGTGGATTGGGAATCTAAAACACAGTAAAGATAAGGTAGAAAATATTAGTTGAAAAAAATAAAAAACAATACCGTCTCCAGGGATTTATCTTGGTCATGATTACATAGAATGTGAAAAATTTAATTGGGAAAAAAAAATTGAAAAAATTAATAGTTTATTTCTATCATGGTAAAAGCGAAATATCCCAATGTTGTGTAGAGTACTAATCATATAAGCTTCGATTATACCCATTTTCACTTTTATTGTTAGTTCATGTCTTATACCTCAAAAGAATAAAAAGAGATAGAGAGTAAATGTTTTAAATTTATATGGAATGGGAAACCAGATAAGGTCAATAGAAATGCAGTGATAGGAGATTTTGAGAATGATGGGCTGAAAAAGATAGCTGTAGATAGTTATTTGATATTTTCGAAGGCATCATGGGTTAGTAGATTAACTGACTCAAAATTTTCGAATTGGAAACTGATACCACTCAGATGTTTAAATGTATTTGGGAAAATGGCTTATTTTAAATATCAACATAGATGTGAAAAAACATAACCAGTTTCTAATTAATATCCCCAAATTGTACAAAAATGTTTTGTCAAATTGGGTAAAAATAGGTGGTGGTCAATTAAACTTACCATTAATATTTAGTAATATCAGGTAGCAAATTTGATGGGGAAATAGATTGATCACATTTGAAAATAATTTTCTATTTTCTAAAGAATGGAATAATAGTGAACAATTTTTTGTTAATATTATTATAAACATGATGAAATTAGACAAGAATTTATTCTGCAAAAATAAAAAAAATAATATTATTGGATATCTGAATTTAGTATTGCTAAACAAGTTTTCCCAAAGAATTGAATAAAAATCTTATAATCAGAAAACTCAGCTAAAAGAAGTATTGCATATATCAATAATGATTATTTCATATGGGACGATCAATTTATCTACATTGTCTAATAAGTTATTGTATAATAAACTGGTGAATGTTAAATTTTCAAAACTTATTAGTGCATATCATTGGATTAATTATTTAGTGTTGTCAGAAAAAACTAAATACAAGTAGTCTATCTTGTTTCATATTTAAATTTCTTGAACAAAAGAAACTAAAATGTTCAGATGGAAACTATTTCAGTTTATTATTCCAAATAAAGTTTTACTTTTCAAATGGAAAATTGTTGGGAATAGTCTATGCTATTTCTGGAAAAACATATGACGATTGCTCTATTACGTGTGCCTTTTTAAATGAATTTTGGATAAAATTTCAGAATTTAATGAAGGAAATGGGTATCAAAACAAAATTACTTTGAAACATATAGTACTTAGATATAAGGTAGATGATCAAACAATATCTTGCAATAACAGTTGTCAACAGTTGTAGAATTTTCCATCTACAATTCGTATAATAAATCTGAAAAGAAAAGCAAGTATACCAATGTTTATAGAATATTTGGCAATGAATAAAAAGAATAAACGAAAAGAAAACAATTCCAAATTGTACATTTTTAAAGAAAGTAAAAACACTATATACTAAATGCAAAATAAATAAATGCTTCCAAAAGGTATTTAATATATATATAGTATTTAGCTTCTATATCTTTAATGCAATTCTGGTTAATTCCCTGTATAATCAGAAGAGAATGTAACAGGGAAACACCAAGAGAAACTTGGACCTTTGGGGTGTTAAGTGTAACAAACATTTGAATAAAATATGTCACTTGTTGAAAAAAGATGCCATGTTCATATGACGATAGTTGTTTGATAATATATATTATTGCGTGTAAAGAGGAAAGGGCAAACGTACAAAACATCGATACTTAAGAAATATATCAACGATGGTATGTTTATCGAGGATTTGTTAAGATGATGTCGGTGACGTCAAGCGTTGCATTACAAAACAGCGATATTATGTTCATATGACGATAGTTGTTTAATACTATATATTATTGGGTGTAAAGATCAAAGGGAATATGTACAAATCATCGATAATCTATGACTTATTACCGTTTTAGCAATTAGAGTAAAGCGACGAGTGTCATTAATCGTCCAGGAACTGCTTACCTTTCCGAAGCACCTTGGTTCACACCCAGTTTTTGGTGGGATTCGTGTTACTCGATCTTATTTTTCTGTGTAGTGCTTTGTAGATAATTATTTGTCACTATATACCAACTCTATATACCACCTTACCGCATGACAAATTAAAAACCCGCTTAAAAGAAACAATTCATAAAGCTTTTAGTCATAGAAACTATAGCTCAAAATTTGTTGTGTTAGGCTACAATTCCACATATTTTTCAAACAAAATTCATAAAGGTAAAACATGCTACTCCGAGGAAAAAGTGATCCGTATGCTGGAGTTCCTCATCGATAACATATTTGTCTCCTTTGGAGGGACACTGTTTCAGCAGGTCGTCGGCATACCAATGGGTACGAATTGTGCCCCTCTTCCAGCCAATTTATTTTTATACTCATATGAGTCGAGGTTTCTTCAAAAGCTTGTTAAAGATAAGAAGATTCATGAGGCTAGAGCCTTTAATTTCACATACAGGTATATTGATGACGTTTTATCTATCAATAATTCTAGATTTGCAGAATTTCTTCCATTGATATATCCCCCAGAGCTGGAAGTTAAAGAGACCACCGATACAGCTTCGTCCGCATCATTTTTGGACTTATACCTCAAATTTGACGACAGTGGTCAACTCAGTACTAAAATTTATAATAAGCGGGACGACAGTGGTCAACTCAGTACTAACATTTATGATAAGCGGGACGACTTCAATTCTAAGATCATAAATTTTCCAAACATGTGCAGCAATATACCAGCTTCTCCTGCATATGGTGTTTACATCTCGCAATTGATTCGCTATGCAAGGGCCAGTAGCAATTATTCTGATTTCCTGAAACGTCATCTTCATCTGAGAAACAGGCTACTGGACCAGGGCTATAACAAAATTCGCCTTATTCGATCTCTTAAAAAGTGTATATTCCGATACCAATATCTTGTCGAAATATATTCCGTCTCTGTAGAAAAAATTATAACCGGTGCATTTTCATATAGTGAAAATGTATAAAGATAAAGAAGTCAAAAATGTCAAGAATTTTTGTTGTCAATGTGTGAGGTAAAAATATTTTTGACATTTACGTCACCGAATATGGTACTGCTTTGACAACTATTTTACCTATTTTGTTCCTGTATTTAAATACTGTTACAGTGACAGCCGGAACCTTTGAACCGTAATGAGAGCGGGAGGTTTGGCGCCTTAAAATCTGATTCAACCCACCATTTCTATAGAAATGCCTGTACCAAGTCAGGGTCATTACGGTTTTCACAGCTTTCCGGTTGTTGACTGATTTTGTCTGTTTATATAATTATGAGTTTTGACTTTCCCTTTGTAAGATTGTTCGGGGTTCGGTAATTTTGTTATTACCTTTATTTGTTCTACTTCGCTCTATAATAAGAGCAATCAATGCTAAAAGATATAAACGTGTAAGAAAACGAAGTTGCAATAAAGAATGGACAATCCAGAGACAAAGGCAACATCGGGTACATAAGACACAGTGATCTCATGTGAATGCAGGACGGTTATCGAAATAGACATTTAAAGTTTCACCCAATCATTTATTTTTTTTATCGTGTTATCGTTACTGAATATAACTAGTATATGAACGCTCGTGACATTGACGCTGCATTGATGTTTTGTTTCTATTCATTAGCACATTACATATTGGAAAATGTCAGTAGCATTAATGGTATGGTTCTCTGTGTGATGTTTTGTAGATCAGTCTTTGTACTTTCGTCCTTTTTCTTTTAACCATTGTGTTGTCTGTTCTTCTTTGATTTACGGTCATCAGAATTTTGCTAACCGATTCCTGAATCAGATTAGAATATTTGAATAAAAAAGACTCCAATGTAAGCTTAATATAGAGCTACATTTACGTAAATGCTACTTATGACAAATAGTGACGATCGAAGGAAAGTTAAAGTATATAAAGGGATGCGAGGAGAGAAATTAGAAAATAAATATCGTTATGTTTTTTTCTTAATGAAAACTAAGTTCCTCGGGTATAGGTGACCATTACCCGATATTGGCTACTCTGTTTATGCCCTTTGGTTTTATTCCTCCCAAATATTTTGTTTTAATTATATTGCTTTCTAATATTTTGGCTCTGAGCGTACCTGATGAAGGTTATTCCAGAGACATCGCGCGCACTAAATTGGCTATATTTTCTTTAATTATCTTTACCCATCAGCGGAAAATAAAAATAAATTAATTAATAAATTACTATGTACAACGGAATCGTCACCAAAGAGATTATTAATGTTGAAATTTAAAAGTAAATGTATTCATGTAGTTATCACAAATAAATTATATTTAATGTTGACTGTTGTTGATGAGACTTTTGTCGCTGACCTGCTCACGAGTATTACTAAAGACAAAGTGTAGAAAACATAACAGGACGCGTAACTTCGACTGTCAATAATCACCACTGTTTGGAAGGTCATTACTATTTTATTGTTCCAGAAGAGTTTTTTTTTTCATTTTCATTTCAATACTTTATTACGTCTTTTCCTAACACTTAAATACCATTTTACTATTTACCATTAACATATGTTCCACTTTCTACCAGGCTGTAAATAAGCCCTACTATTTGGAAGGTTATTACTATTTCATTGTTCCGAATGTGTTTTTCTTCATTCGTATTTCAATATTAAGTTAATAGCTCCAATCCTGACGTTTACCTATTATTTGAAACTAATAGTCAACTTTCTATCAGTCAAAACATTTTAAAGAAAGGTATCATCTTTTCTTTTAAGAAGATTTGCGGAAGAGAATAACACATTGTTGAAAAGTATTCTGTCCCTTGTGTACAGAAGACGAAATCTGGTATTGCCAATAACATTTTTTTCATAGTTGACTATTGATTGACAGCTGTGCATTCCGATGGTCTTGTGAACTATCTAATATTTAAATGATGGTTGAGGCTATCAGGTCTGTTTTATAAATCTGACATTATATACACGACACTTCTGTGTCCTGAATATTGAATGTATTATGCATAAGATTAATGATTAAATATTTTGCATTGCAATGCTGATCATATACAGCTATGTGTGAGAGTTGACACTTTATTCACAGGTGGAACCCATTTACATGACCACATAAGTTCACCATGAAGGGATGTTGGATACATATCACTTGTTTAACTCCACATTTACCAAGCCGGAACAGTGAGGTGTCATGCTTATTTGTATTATGAGAATCGAATTCGTTCCTATAGGGTGGACTTAGCTCATTTTTGTTTTCATTAAGAACGGCGGTTTTGGGCCAATAACACTAACTTTAACTTAGTTGCTTTCATTGAAGTCCATGTACCAAGCCAGTAAAGCGAGCGGTCGTGTATTTTTGTGTTAGGGGTATATGATGAGCCTGTGCTTCAACAATGCTTCGATTGGATTGTGGACTGTGTGACGATTTACTTCATCTTATCTATAAATCAATAAACAAAGTGTTTTCATCAAACAGGACTAATTATAATGCTGTTATATGTATGTTATGTTAAATGGATTGTAACAATAAAGGTTTTTGTTGAATCAGATTTTAAATAATAATTTATTTTTCCTACATGCTTGACCTTATCTCCTGTTATGGTTGATGATCAACTATTCCACCAACATAAAAAATGAACAATCACTGCTCACACCAACTCACTAATTACATAATAAGAACAAGGCATATGACGTTGAAGTTTCAGTTCCTGGTTTTGGACAGGCATAACAATGTGGCGGGTTTAAATCCGTTCATACATCACTCAAATTTGCATTACATAATTCGAAGAAAGACTATGTTGCTTACGAAAAAAGACTGTTATTATTGTTCCACACATTTGTTTATCGTTATGCTCTAACACTGGAGACAACACAACTTGCAAAACTACAACATATCCATATGTCACATACAATTGATCACTGAGAAAGGGAGGAAAAACTACAAACCAATATTTGATCACAAGTATCTTCAACGTGATATTAAAAACGTGAAAAACCAAAATTGACTGTATATGAACAATGCTATAGAAATCTGGAAAAATAAAACGACTGTTGATTACAGTCAACGAGATATATTTCTTAGCTACGTCATGAGGATTTTTATAATTCAAAAAGTAGTGAGTGAATGGGTTATTATTGATTAGGTATACATGGGCAATATTTCATCTGTATCATGGCGAGAACAAGTTACATTCGATAAAACGATAATGATGTCCACTGGGTTCTAGAACAACATGTTGAGTAGATACATTTATTATGCAAACACATTGAAATAACAGTATATGGGCACAGACATGTCGCCCCACTCGGACGGGCACATTATTCTGTATTCGAGCCAATACATTCCTTTGTCTTACTCCTTAGCGCTGCATTATAAGCTTGATTGATTGATTGATTGTCGTTTCTGATTCTGGAAAGACCTTCATCAGGTCCTCTGAAAGTAAAAATATTTCAAAGAAAGCCAAATAATTAAAAAATGTTGGTAGCAGGAATATCATAGAACAATATAAAATAACCACAATCGACGGGAGTCACCCATTTCTGAGGGAGAAAAACCTTAGATTTAACCATAATTAGATGATTTAGGAACTGTAAATAATACATTGCATGTATTTGTATTTTGTAACATTAATATCAACCTCGCACCTTTATCAATACTTGACATCATTCTCCACTGCTGGCCACAAATTGCCTGGAAACATTCGCGTGCTAAAATGGTTAAGACGCTATCTTCTATATCGAGAGATAAATCAACATAGAAAACATACATTTGTTTTGTTACTACAACAGGGAATATGGTAAATAAAAAAAATATTAAGAAATAGGAAGCACAAATAAGAAAAATATGGTCTAGGTATTTTGATAACAATTCTCGAGTCCTCCTTTTGACTCGCTTCAGCACCATATCCATGTTTTGCTATGAAGAAGAGGAATACATTTGTTTTCCTCAACAATAAATAACCGCTAGAGAAAACCTTTGGGACAATCAAGAATGAACGATACTGAGACAACAAAACAACATTGGGAATACCACACAACGAAAACAAGCTAAACAAAAAACACAGTGCAGAAACTAAAAGAGTGGGCATTACGGACCCCACAAAAAAAAAACGCCGATTAAACCGTGTCCTCACCAATGGTTAGTTATCTTGTTGGTTATTTTTTTAAAATTGTCATATTATTAGGCAGATCTTCAAATCTGTGCAAGCGATTTATGAAATATAAGTACAAACAGACAAACGAAAAAGAAAAAAAAGTTTAAAACCCATGTGATATAGGCGATATTGTATAGGAATTTACCAATGAAATGCTTGAAAAACGACCCCATTAATTAATATATCTGAACAGTCTCAAACGTTGATTTCAAGAAATGATGGAGAGTGGGTGTGTATCTGCTAAAAACGGATGTTGGCCTTAGTCAAATGAGTCATCTTTGTTCATCAATAATTATATTTTTATAAGGATTATGGTACACGATTGTAGGAATATGTGACGTACGATACATAACATTGACACGTTAAAACAGGGCGATAACCGACACTGCATGCGATTCAGAGCAGAGTGACATCTATTGATATAATGTGAACAGATCAGTGAACGTGTCAGACGTCAAAACACCTCCTGTTATTTGACAATATAGATGTAATGTTTTTAAATATGAAATTTATTTATATATTTATTTGTTGAAGCTGTGAACCCATAATTGTTCATACAAGACAGTAAGTAAAGTATAAAGATACCAACGTGGCAATCACTTCTTTAATCTAGAAAAAAGAAATTATATTAATAAATCAATCAATAGTTTGATAACGGATGATGGCTAAACAATGTCAATGAATAAAGATATTGTAAATGAACAATTCAAATTGTATAGCTTTCTTTAGTCAAACAAGGACATTTCAGACACATTAAACAATAATGCATTGTACACTTTTCTTCCCACTGACACTGACAATGATATTCCTAAATTAAATGAAGATGAAAGAGAATATTGTGAAGGCATGATATTGGTATGATATTGGATGAAAAGTGTGTGAAGATTATACAAACATCCAAAAATGGAAAATCCCCAAGCACAGTTGGATTACCTATTGAATTGTAAAACATTTTTCTGGAACACTATTAAAGACTTACTATTAGATTCTTTTTCATATAGTTATTAGAAAAACAATATGCATATTTCACAAAATTGAGTATTATTACTCTACTTCTGAAAAAAGATAAAGATACAAAGCTGCTTAAGAAATGGAGACTTATCTCCTTATCAAATGTGAATTATGAAATTAGGACAAAATGCATAGCTATGCGACTCAAAGTAGTACTAAACAAAATTATGAATGAGCATCAGTTTGGGTTGATGGAGGGAAGATATATTTGTGATATATCCGAGGTCCTCTATCAGTTATAAATCTTGCAGAAGATGAAATATCGCTTGTATTTTACTATCGATTGACTTTGAAAAAGCTGTTGATGCCATAAGTTGGAAATTCTTATATAAAATATCTTGCCTTCTTTAATTTTGGGGACACATTTCAGCAGTGGATAGCTATTTTTTGTTCAATAATATATTCAGTTGTGTATTACATAGTGGATAAGCTACACCTTTTTCAATGTTACTCGTGGCGTTCGACCCAGTGTCCTATGTCGCCTTATTTATTTCTTCTATCTGCTGAAATTTTGGGCATAGCAAATAGGAGATCAGAAGACATAAGAGGGCTCAAATTTATATCCAAAGAATTGAAATTGTTTCAATATGGAAATGATGAGCAAATTGCACTTGATGGAAGTGCAAATTTAATTAGAAATGTTGTCAAATTATTAAATAGTGATACTGCAATAGGTGGGATAAAATTAAACTATAATAGATCTGAATTGGCACCACTAGGAAAGTCAAAAATGGAAGAAATTTGTACACATAGCTTTTCTCCGGGCATGACCATTATTCTGGATAACTATACCGACAAATGGATATACTGAAGGTCTTATTAAATATAATTTTGAAGAAACGAAAGAGAAAATAAAAAGTATTTTTCGTTCCTGGGGTAAAAGAAATTTAGCATTATATGGGAAGGTTACAGTAATAAAATGTTCAATAATCCCATAATTAACATATCCAACATCAGTTCTACCAAATCCAGAACATAGTCTCTTCAAAGAAATTGATAAAATCATATAAGAAAGTTAGATGGGACAACAAGCACCACAGAATTAGAGAAATGTGGTATTATCAAAGCATTCACAAGGGGGTTTTGACATTATAGATATATATAGTTATTGTAAGTCAGTCAAATTTATGTGGATTAACAAACAGTGATGGACAATTCCTTTGACAGCTCCTGGAAAGATGTAATACAAATTAAGATATCCTTACCTAGACAAACATTTCATTTTCAATTTCAATTTGATATTGGAAAACAGCGATAATGTTCCGATGAAAAACAATTTTGGAAAGATCTCATCAAATATTTCATTGAATTGAAATTCAGAGACGAGCTAAACATAGACAGTATAATATGGCATGACTCACACTTGAACCTGGAAGGGCAAATTATATTCTATAGGAAAATTTTGGATAAAGGTGGCTTACTTATGAGAGATCCCCTTAATGACAACAACACATATAACACACTTGACGAAGTTAAAGATCAATAAGATTGTAGAATTAACTACTTAAAATATCTTCATTATTTTCAATAATGAAATATTGTTCAAAAATATAAATCAGGGATAAGAATGCCTTGATTAATAAAATATTAAAATCTAAGAGTTTGTCAAAGGAAATCTATCACTTGTTTAAATTAAAGATATCATAAACATAGATTGCATCAATAGCTTAATTAAATGGAAATCAGAAGTAGGTGAAATTAATTTAGAAAATATTTTTGAAAATATCTCTATGACAACAAATGACATTAAACTTAGAAACTTTCAGTATAAACTTCAACACAGAATCTTACCAACAAACATGTTTTAGTTAAGATAGGCAGTACAGAATCGGGATAGTGTAACTTCTGTAAGAATGCCACTGACTCGGTATTACATTATATATGGTTATGCCCCATAATACAGGTATTTTGGAACAAGTAATAGCTTTACTTGAAGAAACCTTTGAAATATCTATTGAATTAAATATAATATTATAAATACAGTATTTGATACAGATATAGAATAATTTTCGCTCAAGAGAAAATTCACTTCATAATACTTTTTACCGAATATTATATCCACTGCTGTAAATGGTCTAATCATTTGCCAACAATTGAAATTCTAAAATGCAAATTGAAAGAACAAATAACGAAAGAGACAAACATATAGACAAAAAATATATGCATTATTGACAGAAACAATCAGAAAGCATGAAATAAACTAACCAACATTTTCATAGTCTTGATTACTGTACAGCATTATCAGTGCTCCAGATAAGGAGAGTATGTAACATGTTTTGAAATAAAATGTCTGTTATATAATGAATTTCTTTTCAACCTTCAGAATATAATCACATTGATGGGTTATTCAAAGCAGAAACAAAAACACAAAAAAACAACAACCACAAAAAAAAAAAAAAAAAAAACAAACAAAAAAGAAACAAAAACAAAAAGCAGTGCATTTAAGTTCCCATTTAAAAATTAAAATTTGATTAAGTCTTTAGAAAATTAAGCACTTAATATAACCCCGAGCCATGTCTTTGCCTGTCCCAAGCGAGGACGTGGATTTCCAACAGCATATGTCGTTGTTCTCCATTTATTTAAAGTTCAGTGAATGAAGGTGATAGGTGATTGTTCGTTTGGTTGATATTGGTAGAATGGTTAATAATAAAGTGTAAATAACATAATCATTAAATTCAAACGTTGATAGAACACATATAAAGGTTAATTAGTAGTAAAAATACGTCACATTATATAATGAGCATCATAACGTGAGCAGGTTTGTGTAGGTGATACGTGGGTTGTAAAATACTATAAAACTCGTGCAGATATATCACGATGGCATACACTAATACACCACCATGTCTATAGTGTTACCACTGGCACAATTCTTCAATGTAGAGGATTTATCTAGAGAAGTTGTATCATGCGTCATCAACACCGTGAACGGAAATATAAAACTCGTGAGGAAAATATCACAAGCCTTATATCCACCTTTTAAATCATCAACACTGATTCCGAAACAAAACAAAACATAGCTGCAGTGAATATTACGACGAAGTCAAAACATTTGTACATTTAATATTCTTCTATTTGTAGAGATATTTTACAAAGACGTGCAACATTTACCATATATACGGCTTTATCTATTGTTGAGTTTGTTAACGGAAGATCACAGAGACCTTTATATCATACTGTAATTCGTTGTCACATGTTGAACATCGCGAGTAATAAGCTTGGATATAGAAAGTACGCAAATTAACGAAAATCATTCAAAATACTGGAAAAACCGTTTTAGAGGGAGAAGGTATTCTTTCAGGTATAGACAACAGCTTCATATCACAAGAAATCTTAAATAATATTTAAGAAGACTGTATGTTCTGATGAAAAAGATGTAGAAGCATTGCAGAGAGACAGACACGCAATCATGCAGATTTACAGTGGAGAACCTCAAGCATTTATTATTATCGTTTCATGTAAATATTACATAATTTGTTAAAATTATCTAACTATATCGTAGATTACGAAATGCATGTCGTGTCATACTTCTTCTTGTCCAAAAAATGAAAACACACATTTGAGATTAAACAAGCGATCAAAATTAACGAAGCATAGCAACTGTCAAATTGACACGAACATTGATTTTCATTAATGATTCAGATTTCCACGATCCTGTCTTAAATTTCATTACAGAAATATAATGATAATATTAAACTTGTTTTATAAGTAGCTTAGAAAGATATAAATTGTATAATGTTCCGAAAAAAGAGGCAGTATTCAATATTTTCAAGATTAAGGTTTTTGCTTATGCTGTTAATCATCGGTAAGTTGGGCATTTTTCGTTTAATCTTAGTGATTATTTCCGTATCAACTTAGTGACATTGATATCAGAACCATAACAGGACGAGTAACTTCGACTGTTAATAATCACCACTGTTTGGAAGGTCATTACTATTTCATTGTTACGAAAGTGTTTTTTTTAATTTTAATTTCAATGCTTTATTACGTCTTTTCATAACATTTAAATACCATTTTACACCTATGTTCCACTTTCTACCAGACTGTATATAAGCCCTACTGTTTGGAAGGTTATTACTGTGTCAATATTAAGTTATTAGCTCCAATCCTGACGTTTACCTATTATTTGACACCAATAGTCAACTTTCTACCAGTCAAAACATCTTAAAGAAAGGTATCAGCTTATCTTTTAAGTAGTTTTGCGGAAGAGAATAACACATTGTTGAAAAGTATTCTTTTACTTGTGTACCGAAGACGAAATATGGTATTGCCAATAAACAAAAATTCACAGTTGACTATTGATTGACAGCTATGCATTCCGATGGTCTTGTGTACTATCTAATATTTAAATGATGGTTGAGGCTATCAGGTCTCTTTAATAAAACTGACATTATATACACGACACTTCTGTGTCCTGAATATTGAATGTATTATGCATAAGATTAATGATTCAAGATGTTGTATAGCAATGCTGATCATATACATTTATGTGTGAGAGTTGACACTTTATTCACAGATGAAAACCATTTACATGACCACATATGTTCACTATGAAGGGTTGTTGGATATATATATCACTTGTTTAACTCCGCATTTACCAAGCCGGAACAGTGAGGTGTCATGCTTTTTTGTATTATGAGAATCGAATTTGTTCCGATAGTGTGGATTTAGCTCATTTTTGTTTTCATTAAGAACGGCGGTTTTGGGCCAATAAAACTAACTTTAACTTAGTCGCGTTTATTGAAGTGCACGTACAAAGGCAGTAAAGTGAGCGGTCCTTTATATTTGTGTTAGGTGTATATGATGAGCCTGTGTTTCAACAATGCTTCGATTGGATTGTGGACTGTATGACGATTTACTTCATTTTATTTAAAAATCAATAAACAAAGTGTTTTCATCAAACATGACTAATTATGATGCTGTTATATGTATGTTATGCTAAATGTATTGTAACAATAAAGGTTTTTGTTAAATCAAATTTTAAAAAATAATGTATTTCTCCTTCATGCTTGACCTTATATCCTGTTATGGTTGATGATCAACTATTACACCAACATAAAAAACGAACAATCACCTCTCACACCAACTCACTAAGCACATAATAAGAACAAGGCATATGACGTTGGAGTTCCAATTCCTCGTTTGGGACAGGCATAGCAATGTGGCGGGCTTAAATCCGTTCATACATCACTCAAAATAAGCATTTCATAATTCGAAGAAAGATTGTGTTGATTACGAATAAAGACTATTATTATTGTTCCATATATTTATTTATCGTTATGCCCTAACAATGGAGAAAAAACAACTTGCAAAACTACAAAATATCCATATGTCACATACAATTGATCACTGAGAAAAAGAAGAAAAACTACAAACCAATATTTGATCACAAGTGATCTTCAACGTGATATTAAAAACGTGAAAACCATAATTGACTGTATTTGAACAATACTATAGAAATCTGGAAAAATAAAACGACTGTTGATTACAGTCAACGAGATATATTTCTTAGCTACGTCTTGGACATTATTATCATTCAAAAGGTAGTGAGTGAATGGGTGATTATTGATTAGGTATAAATGGGTAATATTTCATCTGTATCATGGCGAGAACAAGTTACATTCGATGAGAGGATAATGATGTCCGCTGTGTACTAGACCAACATGCTGAGTAGCTACATTTATTGTGCAAGCACATTGAAATAACAGTCCATGGGCGCAGACATTTCGCCCCACCCGAACGGGCACATTATGCTGTATTCGAGCCAATGCATTTCTTTGTCTTACTTCTTAGCGCTGCATTATAAGCTTGATTGATTGATTGATTGTCGTTTCTGCTTAATAAAAAGCACAAATATATCACTTAATGAGCACGACGCGCTTCTGGAATGACCTTCATCAGGTCCTCTGAAAGTTAAAATATTTGAAAGAAAGCCAAATAATAAAAAAATGTTGGTAGCAGGAATATCATAGAGCATAATAAAATAACCACAATCAACTTGAGTCACTCATTTCTGAGGGAGAAAAACCTTAGGTTTAACCATAATTAGATGATTTAGGAACTGTAAATAATACATTGCATGTATTTGTATTTTGTAACATTAATAGCAACCTCGCACCTTTATCAATGCTGGACATCATTCTCCACTGCTGGCCACACATTGCTTGGAAACATGCGCGTGCTAAAATGGTAAAAACGCTATTTTCTATATCGAGAGATACACCAACATAGAAAACATACATTTGTTTTGTTACTACAACAGGGAATATGGTAAATAAAAAAGATATTAAGAAATAGGAAGCACAGATAAGAAAAATATGGTCTAGGTATTTTGATAACAATTCCCGAGCCCACCTTTTGACTAGCTTCAGAACCATATACATGTTTTGCTATGAAGAAGAGGAATACATTTATTTTCCTCAACAATAAATAACCGCCAGAGAAAACCATTGGGACAATCAAGAATGAACGATACTGAGACAACGAAACAACATTGGGCATACCACACAACGAAAACAAGCTAAACAAAAAACACAGTACAGAAACTAAAAGGGTGAGCAACACGGACCCCACAAAAAACGCCGATTAACCCGTGTCCTCACCAATGGTTAGTTAACTTGTTGATTAATTTTTTAAAATTGTCATATTATTAGACAGATCTTCAAATCTGTGCAAGTGATTTATGAAATATAAGTACAAACAGACAAACGAAAAAAGAAAAAAAGTTTAAAACACATGTGATATAGGCCATATTGTATAGGAATTTACCAATGAAATGCTTGAAAAGCGACCCCATTAATTAATATATCTGAACAGTCTCATAAGTTGATTTCAAGAAATGATGGAGAGTGGGCGTTTATCTGCTTAAAACGGATGTTGGCCTTAGTCAAATGCGTCATCTTTTTTCATCAATAATTATATTTTTATAAGGATTATGGTACACGATTGTAGGAATATGTGACGTACGATACATACCATTGACACGTAAAAACAGGGCGAAAACCGACACTGCATGCGATTCAGAGCAGAGTGACATCTATTGATATAATGTGAACAGATCAGTGAACGTGTCAGACGTCGAAACACCTCCTGTTATTTGACAATATAGATGTAATATTTCTAAATATGAAATTTATTTATATATTTATTTGTTGAAACTGTGAACCCATAATTTTTCATATAAGACAGTAAGTAAAGTATAAAGATACCAACGTGGCAATCACTGCTTTAATCTAGAAAAAAGAAATTATATTAATAAATCAATAAATAGTTTGATAACGAATGATGGCTAAACAGTGTCAATGTTTAAAGATATTATAAATGAACAATTCAAATTGTATAGCTTTCTTTAGTCAAACAAGGAAATTTCAGACACATTATTCAATAATGTATTGTACACTTTTCTTCCCACTGACACTGACAATGATATTCCTAAATTAAATGAAGATGAAAGAGAATATTGTGAAGGCATGATATTGGTATGATATTGGATGAAAAGTGGATGAAGGTTATACAAACATCCAAAAATGGAAAATCCCCAAGCACAGATGGATTATCTATTGAATTGTAAAACATTTTTCTGGAACACTATTAAAGATTTACTATTAGATTCTTTTTCATATAGTTATTAGAACAAAAATATGCATATTTCACAAAATTGAGTATTATTACTCTACTTCTGAAAAACGATAAAGATACAACGCTACTTAAGAACTGGAGACTTATCTACTTATCAAATGTGAATAATGAAATTATGACAAAATACATTGCTACGCGACTCAAAGAAGTACTAACAAAATAATAAATGAGCATCAGTTTGGGTTGATGGAGGGAATATATATTCGTGATAATATCCGAGGTCCTCTATCAGTTATAAATCTTGCAGAAGATGAAATATCGCTTGTATTTTACTATCCATTGACTTTGAAAAAGCTGTTGATGCCATAAGTTGGAAATTCTTATATAAAATATCTTGCTTTCTTTAATTTTGGGGACACATTTCAGCAGTGGATAGCAATTTTTTTGTTCAATAATATATTCAGTTGTGTATTGCATACTGGATAAGCTACACCTTTTTCAATGTTACTCGTGGCGTTCGACCCAGTGTCCTATGTCGCCTTATTTATTTCTTCTATCTGCTGAAATTTTGGACATAGCAAATAGGAGATCAGAAGACATAAGAGGGCTCAAATTTAAATCCAAAGAATTGAAATTGTCTCAATATGCAAATGATGCGCAAATTGTACTTGATGGAAGTGGAAATTTAAATAGAAATGCTGTCAAATTATTAGATAGTGATACTGCAATAGGTGGGCTAAAATTAAACTATTAATAGATCTGAATTGGCACCACTAGGAAAGTCAAAAATGGAAATTTTTACACATAGTTTTTCTCCTGGCATGACCATTATTCTGGATGACTATACCGACAAATGGAAATACTGAAGGTCTTATTAGATATAATTTTGAAGAAACGAAAGAGAAAATAAAAAGTATTGTTCTTGCCTGGGGTAAAAGAAATTTAACATTATATGGGAAGATTACAGTAATAAAAAGTTCAATAATCTCAGAAATAACATATGCAATATCAGTTCTACCAAATCCAGAACATAGTCTCTTCAAAGAAATTGATAAATTCACTTAAGAACATTTTTGTGGGACAACAAGTACCACAAATTTAGAGAAATATGGAATTATTAAAGTATTCACAAGGGGGCTTAGACATTACAAATATATAGAGCTATTGTATGTCACTCAAATTTATGTGGATTGAAAAACAATGATGGACAATTCCTTTGACAGCTCCTGGAAAGATGTAATAAAAATTAAGATATCCTTACCTAGACAAAATTTCTTTTTCAATTTCAATTTGAAATTGGAAAACAGCGATAATGTTCCGATCAAGAACAATTTTGGAAAGATCTCATCAAATATTTCTTTGAATTGAAATTCAGAGACGAGTTAAACATAGACAGTGTAATATGACATGATTCACACTTGAACCTGGAAGGGAAAATTATCTTCTATAGGGAACTTTTTGATAAAGTTTTCTTACTTATGAGAGGCATCCTTAATGACAACAACACATATAAAACACTTGAAGAAGTTAAAGATCAATAACATTGCAGAATTAAGTACTTAAAATATCTTCATTAATTTCAATAATTAAATATTGTCAAAAAAAATAAATGAGGGGTAAAAATGCCTTGATTAATAAAATATTAAATTTTAAGAGTTTGTCAAAGGAAATCTACCACTTGTTTAAATTAAAGATGTCATAAACATAGATTGCATCAATAGCTTATTTAAATGGAAATCAGAAGTAGGTGAAATTAATTTAGAAAATGTTTTTGAAAATATCTCTATGACCACAAATGACATTAAACTAAGAAACTTTCAGTATAAACTTCAACACAGAATCTTACCAACAAACATGTTTTAGTTAAGATATCCAGTAAATAATCGGGATAGTGTAACTTCTGTAAGAATGCCACTGACTCGATATTACATTATATATGGTTATGCCCCATAATACAGGTATTTTGGAATAAGTAATAGCTTTACTTGAAGAAACCTTTGAAATATCTATTGAATTATATATAATATAAGAAATACAGTATTTGATACAGATACAGAAGAATTTCCGCTCAAGAGAAAATTCACTTCATAATATTTTTTACCGAATATTATATCCACTGCTGTAAATGGTCTAATCATTTGCCAACAATTGAAATTCTAAAATGCAAATTGAAAGAATAAATAAAGAACGACACAAAAAGATAGAAAACAAATATATGCATTATTGACAGACACAATCACAAAGCATGAAATAAACTAACCAAGATTTGCATAGTCATGATTATTGTACAGCATTATCAGTGCTCCATATAAGGAGAGCATGTAAAATGTTTTGAAATAAAATGCATGTTATATTATAAATTTCCTTTCAACCTTCAGAATATAATCACATTCATGGGTTATTCAAAGCAGAAACAAACACAAAAAACAACAACAAAAAAAAAAACCAACAAAAAGCAAAAACAAAAAACATAACAAAACAAGAAGCAGGGCATTAAAATTCCCATTTTAAAAATAATATTTGATTAAGTCTTTAGAAATGAAAGCACTTGGTTTAACACAGAGCCATGTTTTAGCCTGTCCCAAGCGAGGACGTGGATTTCCAACAACATATGCCTTTGTTCTCCCTTTACTTAAACTTCAGTGAATGAAGGTGATAGGTGATTGTTCGCTTGGTTGATATTGGTAGAATGGTTAATAATAAAATGTAAATAACATAATCATTAAATTCAAAAGTTGATAGAACAAATATAAAGGTTAATTAGTAGTACAAATACGTCACATTATATAATGAGCATCATAGCGTGAGCATGATTGTGTAGGTGATACGTGGGTTGTTAAATACTATAAAACTCTTGCATTTAATTACCATTTTACACCTAAGTTCCACTTTCTACTAAGCTGTAAATAAGCCCTTCTATTTGGAAGGTTATTACTATTTCATTGTTCCGAATGTGTTTTTCTTCATTCGTATTTCAATATTAAGTTAATAGCTCCAATCCTGACGTTTACCTATTATTTGACACCAATTGTCAACTTTCTATCAGTCAAAACATTTTAAAGAAAGGTATCATCTTATCTTTTAAGAAGTTTTGCGGAAGAGAATAACACATTGTTGAAAAGTATTATGTCACTTGTGTACAGAAGACGAAATCTGGTATTGTTAATAAAAAAATTGTTCACAGTTGACTATTGATTGACAGCTATGCATTCCGATGGTCTTATGAACTATCTAATATTTAAATGATGGTTGAGGCTATCAGATCTCTTTAATAAAACTGACATTATACACACGACATTTCTGTGTCCTCAATATTGAATGTATTATGCATACGATTAATGATTAAATATTTTGCATAGCAATGCTGATCATATGCAGCTATGTGTGAGAGTTGACACTTTATTCACAGGTGGAACCCATTTACATGACCACATAAGTTCACAATGAAGGGGTGTTGGATACTAATCACTTGCTTAACTCCACATTTACCAAGCCAGAACAGTGAGGTGTCACGCTTATTTGTATTATGAGAATCGAATTCGTTCCTATAGGGTGGATTTAGCTCATTTTTGTTTTCATTAAGAACGGCGGTTTTGGGCCAATAACACTAACTTTAACTTAGTTGCTTTTATTGAAGTGAATGTATCAAGCCAGTAAAGTGAGCGGTCCTGTATCTTTGTGTTGGGAGTATATGATCGGCCTGTGCTTCAACAATGCTTCCATTGGATTGTGGACTGTGTGACGATTTACTTCATTTTATTTATAAATCAATAAACAAAGTGTTTTCATCAAACAGGACTAATCATAATGCTGTTATATGTATGTTATGCTAAATGTATTGTAACAATAAAGGTTTTTGTTGAATCAGATTTTAAATAATAATTTATTTCTCCTACATGCTTGACCTTATCTCCTGTTATGGTTGATGATCAACTATTCCATCAACATAAAAAATCAACAATCACCTCTCACACCAACTCACTAAGCACATAATAAGAACAAGGCATATGACGTCGAAGTTCTAGGTTCTGGTTTGGGACAGGCATAAGCATGTGACCGGTTTAAATCCGTTCATACATCACTCAAAATTTGCATTACATAATTCGAAGAAAGATTGTTGCTTACGAATAAAGACTATTATTATTGTTCCACATATTTGTTTATCGTTATGCTCTAACACTGGAGACAACACAACTTGCAAAACTACAACATATCCATATGTCACATACAATTGATCACTGAGAAAGGGAGGAAAAACTACAAACCAATATTTGATCACAAGTGATCTTCAACGTGATATTAAAAATGTGAAAACCATAATTGACTGTATATGAACAATGCTATAGAAACCTGGAAAAATAAAACGACTGTTGATTACAGTCAACGAGATATATTTCTTAGCTACGTCATGAGCATTATTATAATTTAAAAAGTAGTGAGTGAATGGGTGATTATTGATTAGGTATACATGGGCAATATTTCATCTGTATCATGGCGAGAACAAGTTACATTCGACGAAACGATAATGATGTCCGCTGTGTACTAGAACAGCATGTTGAGTAGTTACATTTATTATGCAAGCACATTGAAATAACAGTCCATGGGCGCAGACACGTCGCCCCACTCGGACGGGCACATTATTCTGTATTCGAGCCAATACATTCCTTTGTCTTACTCCTTAGCGCTGCATTATGCGCTTGATTGATTGATTGATTGTCGTTTCTGCTTAATAAAAAGCACAAATATTTCACTTAATGAGCACGACGCGCTTCTGGAATGACCTTCATCAGGTCCTCTGAAAGTTAAAATATTTGAAAGAAAGCCAAATAATTAAAAAATGTTGGTAGCAGGAATATCATAGAGCATAATAAAATAACCACAATCGACTTGAGTCACTCATTTCTGAGGGAGAAAAACCTTAGGTTTAACCATAATTAGATGATTTAGGAACTGTAAATAATACATTGCATGTATTTGTATTTTGTAACATTAATATCAACATCGCACCTTTATCAATGCTGGACATCATTCACCACTGCTGGCCACAAATTGCCTGGAAACATGCGCGTGCTAAAATGGTAAAAACGCTATTTTCTATATCGAGAGATACACCAACATAGAAAACATACATTTGTTTTGTTACAACAACAGGGAATATGGTAAATAAAAAAGATATTAAGAAATAGGAAGCACAGATAAGAATAATATGGTCTAGGTATTTTGATAACAATTCCCGAGCCCACCTTTTGACTCGCTTCAGAACCATATACATGTTTTGCTATGAAGAAGAGGAATACATTTGTTTTCCTCAACAATAAATAACCGCCAGAGAAAACCTTTGGGACAATCAAGAATGAACGATACTGAGACAACGAAACAGCATTGGGCATACCACACAACGAAAACAAGCTAAACAAAAAACACAGTACAGAAACTAAAATGGTGGACAACACGGACCCCACAAAAAAACGGCGATTAACCCGTGTCCTCACCAATGGTTAGTTAACTTGTTGATTAATTTTTTTAAATTGTCATATTATTAGGCAGATCTTCAAATCTGTGCAAGTGATTTATGAAATATAAGTACAAACAGACAAACGAAAAAAGAAAAAAAGTTTAAAACACATGTGATATAGGCCATACTCTATAGGAATTTACCAATGAAATGCTTGAAAAGCGACCCCATTAATTAATATATCTGAACAGTCTCATAAGTTGATTTCAAGAAATGATGGAGAGTGGGCGTTTATCTGCTTAAAACGGATGTTGGCCTTAGTCAAATGCGTCATCTTTTTTCATCAATAATTATATTTTTATAAGGATTATGGTACACGATTGTAGGAATATGTGACGTACGATACATACCATTGACACGTAAAAACAGGGCGATAACCGACACTGCATGCGATTCAGAGCAGAGTGACATCTATTGATATAATGTGAACAGATCAGTGAACGTGTCAGACGTCGAAACACCTCCTGTTATTTGACAATATAGATGTAATATTTCTAAATATGAAATTTATTTATATATTTATTTGTTGAAACTGTGAACCCATAATTTTTCATATAAGACAGCAAGTAAAGTATAAAGATACCAACGTGGCAATCACTTCTTTAATCTAGACAAAAAGAAATTATATTAATAAATCAATAAATAGTTTGATAACGAATGATGGCTAAACAGTGTCAATGTTTAAAGATATTATAAATGAACAATTTAAATTGTATAGCTTTCTTTAGTCAAACAAGGAAATTTCAGACACATTATTCAATAATGTATTGTACACTTTTCTTCCCACTGACACTGACAATGATATTCCTAAGTTAAATGAAGATGAAAGAGAATATTGTGAAGGCATGATATTGGTATGATATTGGATGAAAAGTGGATGAAGGTTATACAAACATCCAAAAATGGAAAATCCCCAAGCACAGATGGATTACCTATTGAATTGTAAAACATTTTTCTGGAACACTATTAAAGATTTACTATTAGATTCTTTTTCATATAGTTATTAGAACAAAAATATGCATATTTCACAAAATTGAGTATTATTACTCTACTTCTGAAAAACGATAAAGATACAACGCTACTTAAGAACTGGAGACTTATCTACTTATCAAATGTGAATAATGAAATTATGACAAAATGCATAGCTACGCGACTCAAAGAAGTACTAAAAAAATCATAAATGAGCATCAGTTTGGGTTGATGGAGGGAATATATATTCGTGATAATATCCGAGGTCCTCTATCAGTTATAAATCTTGCAGAAGATGAAATATCGCTTGTATTTTACTATCCATTGACTTTGAAAAAGCTGTTGATGCCATAAGTTGGAAATTCTAATATAAAATATCTTGCCTTCTTTAATTTTGGGGACACATTTCAGCAGTGGATAGCTATTTTTTTGTTCAATAATATATTCAGTTGTGTATTGCATACTGGATAAGCTACACCTTTTTCAATGTTACTCGTGGCGTTCGACCCAGTGTCCTATGTCGCCTTATTTATTTCTTCTATCTGCTGAAATTTTGGGCATAGCAAATAGGAGATCAGAAGACATAAGAGGGCTCAAATTTAAATCCAAAGAATTGAAATTGTCTCAATATGCAAATGATGCGCAAATTGTACTTGATGGAAGTGGAAATTTAATTAGAAATGTTGTCAAATTATTAGATAGTGATACTGCAATAGGTGGGATACAATTAAACTATAAATAGATCTGAATTGGCACCACTAGGAAAGTCAAAAATGGAAATTTTTACACATAGCTTTTCTCCTGGCATGACCATTATTCTGGATGACTATACCGACAAATGGAAATACTGAAGGTCTTATTAGATATAATTTTGAAGAAACGAAAGAGAAAATAAAAAGTATTGTTCTTGCCTGGGGTAAAAGAAATTTAACATTATATGGGAAGATTACAGTAATAAAAAGTTCAATAATCTCACAAATAACATATGCAATATCAGTTCTACCAAATCCAGAACACAGTCTCTTCAAAGAAATTGATAAAATCACTTTAGAAATTTTTTGTGGGACAACAAGTACCACAAAATTAGAGAAATATGGTATTATTAAAGTATTCACAAGGGGGCTTAGCCATTACAATTATATAGAGCTATTGTATGTCACTCAAATTTATGTGGATTAAAAAACAATGATGGACAATTCCTTTGACAGCTCCTGGAAAGATGTAATAAAAATTAAGATATCCTTACCTAGACAAAAATTTCTTTTTCAATTTCAATTTGAAATTGGAAAACAGCGATAATGTTCCGATCAAGAACAATTTTGGAAAGATCTCATCAAATATTTCTTTGAATTGAAATTCAGAGACGAGTTAAACATAGACAGTGTAATATGGCATGATTCACACTTGAACCTGGAAGGGAAAATTATCTTCTATAGGGAACTTTTTGATAAAGTGTTCTTACTTATGAGAGATCTCCTTAATGACAACAACACATATAAAACACTTGAAGAAGTTAAAGATCAATAACATTGCAGAATTAAGTACTTAAAATATCTTCATTAATTTCAATAATTAAATATTGTCAAAAAAATAAATCAGGGAAAAAAATGCCTTGATTAATAAAATATTAAATTTTAAGAGTTTGTCAAAGGAAAGCTACCACTTGTTTAAATTAAAGATGTAATACACATAGATTGCATCAATAGCTTATTTAAATGGAAATCAGAAGTAGGTGAAATTAATTTAGAAAATGTTTTTGAAAATATCTCTATGACAACAAATGACATTAAGCTAAGGAACTTTCAGTATAAACTTCAACACAGAATCTTACCAACAAACATGTTTTAGTTAAGATAGGCAGTAAATAATCGGGATAGTGTAACTTCTGTAAGAATGCCACTGACTCGATATTACATTATATATGGTTATGCCCCATAATACAGGTATTTTGGAATAAGTAATAGCTTTACTTGAAGAAACCTTTGAAATATCTATTGAATTATATATAATATAAGAAATACAGTATTTGATACAGATACAGAAGAATTTCCGCTCAAGAGAAAATTCACTTCATAATATTTTTTACCGAATATTATATCCACTGCTGTAAATGGTCTAATCATTTGCCAACAATTGAAATTCTAAAATGCAAATTGAAAGAATAAATAAAGAACGAGACAAAAAGATATGCATTATTGACAGACATAATCACAAAGCATGAAATAAACTAACCAAGATTTGCATAGTCTTGATTATTGCACAGCATTATCAGTGCTCCATATAAGGAGAGCATGTAAAATGTTTTGAAATAAAATGCATGTTATATAATAAATTTCCTTTCAACCTTCAGAATATAATCACATTCATGGGTTATTCAAAGCAGAAACAAACACAAAAAACAACAACAACAAAAAAACCAACAAAAAGCAAAAACAAAAAACGAATAACAAATCAAGAAGCAGGGCATTAAAATTCCCATTTTAAAAATAATATTTGATTAAGTCTTTAGAAAAGTAAGCACTTAGTTTAACACAGAGCCATGCTTTAGCCTGTCCCAAGCGAGGACATGGATTTCCAACAACATATGCCGTTGTTCTCCCTTTATTTAAAGTTCAGTGAATGAAGGTGATAGGTGATTGTTCGCTTGGTTGATATTGGTAGAATGGTTAATAATAAAGTATAAATAACATAATCATTTAATTCAAAAGTTGATAGAACAAATATAAAGGTTAATTAGTAGTACAAATACGTCACATTATATAATGAGCATCATAGCGTGAGCATGATTGTGTAGGTGATACGTGGGTTGTTAAATACTATAAAACTCATGCATTTAATTACCATTTTACACCTAAGTTCCACTTTCTACTAAGCTGTAAATAAGCCCTACTATTTGGAAGGTTATTACTATTTCATTGTTCCGAATGTGTTTTTCTTCATTCGTATTTCAATATTAAGTTAATAGCTCCAATCCTGACGTTTACCTATTATTTGACACCAATAGTCAACTTTCTATCAGTCAAAACATCTTAAAGAAAGGTATCATCTTATCTTTTAAGAAGTTTTGCGGAAGAGAATAACACATTGTTGAAAAGTATTCTGTCACTTGTGTACAGAAGACGAAATCTGGTATTGTTAATACAAAAATTTTTCACAGTTGACTATTGATTGACAGCTATGCATTCCGATGGTCTTATGAACTATCTAATATTTAAATGATGGTTGAGGCTATCAGGTCTCTTTAATAAAACTGACATTATACACACGACACTTCTGTGTCCTGAATATTGAATGTATTATGCATACGATTAATGATTAAATATTTTGCATAGCAATGCTGATCATATACAGCTATGTGTGAGAGTTGACACTTTATTCACAGGTGGAACCCATTTACATGACCACATAAGTTCACAATGAAGGGGTGTTGGATACATATCACTTGCTTAACTCCACATTTACCAAGCCAGAACAGTGAGGTGTCATGCTTATTTGTATTATGAGAATCGAATTCGTTCCTATAGGGTGGATTTAGCTCATTTTTGTTTTCATTAAGAACGGCGGTTTTGGGCCAATAACCATAACTTTAACTTAGTTGCTTTTATTGAAGTGAATGTACCAAGCCAGTAAAGTGAGCGGTCCTGTATCTTTGTGTTGGGAGTATATGATCGCCTGTGCTTCAACAATGCTTCGATTGGATTGTGGACTGTGTGACGATTTACTTCATTTTATTTATAAATCAATAAACAAAGTGTTTTCATCAAACAGGACTAATTATAATGCTGTTATATGTATGTTATGCTAAATGTATTGTAACAATAAAGGTTTTTGTTGAATCAGATTTTAAATAATAATTTATTTCTCCTACATGCTTGACCTTATCTCCTGTTATGGTTGATGATCAACAACTATTCCATCAACATAAAAAATTAACAATCACCCCTCACACCAACTCACTAAGCACATAATAAGAACAAGGCATATGACGTTGAAGTTCTAGGTTCTGGTTTGGGACAGGCATAACAATGTGACCGGCTTAAATCCGTTCATACATCACTCAAAATTTGCATTACATAATTCGAAGAAAGATTGTTGCTTACGAATAAAGACTATCATTATTGTTCCACATATTTGTTTATCGTTATGCTCTAACACTGGAGACAACACAAATTGCAAAACTACAACATATCCATATGTCACATACAATTGATCACTGAGAAAGGGAGGAAAAACTACAAACCAATATTTGATCACAAGTGATCTTCAACGTGATATTAAAAATGTGAAAACCATAATTGACTGTATATGAACAATGCTATAGAAACCTGGAAAAATAAAACGACTGCTGATTACAGTCAACGAGATATATTTCTTAGCTACGTCATGAGCATTATTATAATTTAAAAAGTAGTGAGTGAATGGGTGATTATTGATTAGGTATACATGGGCAATATTTCATCTGTATCATGGCGAGAACAAGTTACATTCGACGAAACGATAATGATATCCGCTGTGTACTAGAACAGCATGTTGAGTAATTACATTTATTATGCAAGCACATTGAAATAACAGTCCATGGGCGCAGACATGTCGCCGCACTCGGACGGGCACATTATTCTGTATTCGAGCCAATACATTCCTTTGTCTTACTCCTTAGCGCTGCAGTATAAGCTTGATTGATTGATTGATTGTCGCTTCTGCTTAATAAAAAGCACAAATATTTCACTTAATGAGCACGACGCGCTTCTGGAATGACCTTCATCAGGTCCTCTGAAAGTTAAAATCTTTGAAAGAAAGCCAAATAATTAAAAAATGTTGGTAGCAGGAATATCATAGAGCATAATAAAATAACCACGATCGACTTGAGTCACTCATTTCTGAGGGAGAAAAACCTTAGGTTTAACCATAATTAGATGACTTAGGAACTGTAAATAATACATTGCATGTATTTGTATTTAGTAACATTAATATCAACCTCGCACCTTTATCAATGCTGGACATCATTCTCCACTGCTGGCCACAAATTGCCTGGAAACATGCGTGTGCTAAAATGGTAAAAACGCTATTTTCTATATCGAGAGATACACCAACATAGAAAACATACATTTGTTTTGTTACTACAACAGGGAATATGGTAAATAAAAAAGATATTAAGAAATAGGAAGCCCACCTTTTAACTCGCTTCAGAACCATATACATGTTTTGCTATGAAGAAGGGGAATACATTTTTTTCCTAAACAATAAATAACCGCCAGAGAAAACCTTTGGGACAATCAAGAATGAACGATACTGAGACAACGAAACAACATTGGGCATACCACACAACGAAAACAAGCTATGCAAAAACACAGTACAGAAACTAAAAGGGTGGGCAACACGGACCCCACAAAAAACGGCGATTAACCCGTGTCCTCACCAATGGTTAGTTAACTTGTTGGTTAATTTTTTTAAATTGTCATATTATTAGGCAGATCTTCAAATCTGTGCAAGTGATTTATGAAATATAAGTACAAACAGACAAACGAAAAAAGAAAAAAGTTTAAAACACATGTGATATAGGCCTTATTGTATAGGAATTTACCAATGAAATGCTTGAAAAGCAACCCCATTAATTAATATATCTGAACAGTCTCATAAGTTGATTTCAAGAAATGATGGAGAGTGGGCGTTTATCTGCTTAAAACGGATGTTGGCCTTAGTCAAATGCGTCATCTTTTTTCATCAATAATTATATTTTTATAAGGATTATGGTACACGATTGTAGGAATATGTGACGTACGATACATACCATTGACACGTAAAAACAGGGCGATAACCGACACTGCATGCGATTCAGAGCAGAGTGACATCTATTGATATAATGTGAACAGATCAGTGAACGTATCTGACGTCGAAACACACCTCCTGTTATTTGACAATATAGATGTAATATTTCTAAATATGAAATTTATTTATATATTTATTTGTTGAAACTGTGAACCCATAATTTTTCATATAAGACAGTAAGTAAAGTATAAAGATACCAACGTGGCAATCACTTCTTTAATCTAAAAAAAAGAAATTATATTAATAAATCAATAAATAGTTTGATAACGCATGATGGCTAAACAGTGTCAATGTTTAAAGATATTATAAATGAACAATTCAAATTGCATAGCTTTCTTTAGTCAAACAAGGAAATTTCAGACACATTATTCAATAATGTATTGCACACTTTTCTTCCCACTGACACTGACAATGATATTCCTAAATTAAATGAAGATGAAAGAGAATATTGTGAAGGCATGATATTGGTATGATATTGGATGAAAAGTGGATGAAGGTTATACAAACATCCAAAAATGGAAAATCCCCAAGCACAGATGGATTACCTATTGAATTGTAAAACATTTTTCTGGAACACTATTAAAGATTTACTATTAGATTCTTTTTCATATAGTTATTAGAACAAAAATATGCATATTTCACAAAATTATGTATTATTACTGTACTTCTGAAAAACGATAAAGATACAACGCTACATAAGAACTGGAGACTTATCTACTTATCAAATGTGAATAATGAAATTATGACAAAATGCATAGCTACGCGACTCAAAGAAGTACTAACAAAATAATAAATGAGCATCAGTTTGGGTTGATGGAGGGAATATATATTCGTGATAATATCCGAGGTCCTCTATCAGTTATAAATCTTGCAGAAGATGAAATATCGCTTGTATTTTACTATCCATTGACATTGAAAAAACTGTTGATGCCATAAGTTGGAAATTCTTATATAAAATATCTTGACTTCTTTAATTTTGGGGACACATTTCAGCAGTGGATAGCTATTTTTTTGTTCAATAATATATTCAGTTGTGTATTGCATACTGGATAAGCTACACCTTTTTCAATGTTACTCGTGGCGTTCGACCCAGTGTCCTATGTCGCCTTATTTATTTCTTCTATCTGCTGAAATTTTGGGCATAGCAAATAGGAGATCAGAAGACATAAGAGGGCTCAAATTTAAATCCAAAGAATTGAAATTGTCTCAATATGCAAATGATGCGCAAATTGTACTTGATGGAAGTGGAAATTTAATTAGAAATGTTGTCAAATTATTAGATAGTGATACTGCAATAGGTGGGCTAAAATTAAACTATAAATAGATCTGAATTGGCACCACTAGGAAAGTCAAAAATGGAAATTTTTACACATAGCTTTTCTCTGGGCATGACCATTATTCTGGATGACTATACCGACAAATGGAAATACTGAAGGTCTTATTAGATATAATTTTGAAGAAATGAAAGAGAAAATAAAAAGTATTGTTCTTGCCTGGGGTAAAAGAAATTTAACATTATATGGGAAGATTACAGTAATAAAAAGTTCAATAATCTCACAAATAACATATGCAATATCAGTTCTACCAAATCCAGAACATAGTCTCTTCAAAGAAATTGATAAAATCACTTTAGAAATTTTTTGTGGGACAACAAGTACCACAAAATTAGAGAAATATGGAATTATTAAAGAATTCACAAGGGGGCTTAGACATTACAATTATATAGAGCTATTGTATGTCACTCAAATTTATGTGGATTGAAAAACAATGATGGACAATTCCTTTGACAGCTCCTGGAAAGATGTAATAAAAATTAAGATATCCTTACCTAGACAAAAATTTCTTATTCAATTTCAATTTGAAATTGGAAAACAGCGATAATGTTCCGATCAAGAACAATTTTGGAAAGATCTCATCAAATATTTCTTTGAATTGAAATTCAGAGACGAGTTAAACATAGACAGTGTAATATGGCATGATTCACACTTGAACCTGGAAGGGAAAATTATCTTCCATAGGGAACTTTTTGATAAAGTTTTCTTACTTATGAGAGATCTCCTTAATGACAACAACACATATAAAACACTTGAAGAAGTTAAAGATCAATAACATTGCAGAATTAAGTACTTAAAATATCTTCATTAATTTCAATAATTAAATATTGTCAAAAAAAAAAAAATCAGGGATAAAAATGCCTTGATTAATAAAATATTAAATTTTAAGAGTTTGTCAAAGGAAATCTACCACTTGTTTAAATTAAAGATGTCATACACATAGATTGCATCAATAGCTTATTTAAATGGAAATCAGAAGTAGGTGAAATTAATTTAGAAAATGTTTTTGAAAATATCTCTATGACCACAAATGACATTAAACTAAGAAACTTTCAGTATAAACTTCAACACAGAATCTTACCAACAAACATGTTTTAGTTAAGATAGGCAGTAAATAATCGGGATAGTGTAACTTCTGTAAGAATGCCACTGATTCGATATTACATTATATATGGTTATGCCCCATAACACAGGTATTTTGGAATAAGTAATAGCTTTACTTGAAGAAACCTTTGAAATATCTATTGAATTATATATAATATAAGAAATACAGTATTTGATACAGATAAAGAAGAATTTCCGCTCAAGAGAAAATTCACTTCATAATATTTTTTACCGAATATTATATCCACTGCTGTAAATGGTCTAATCATTTGCCAACAATTGAAATTCTAAAATGCAAATTGAAAGAATAAATAAAGAACGAGACAAAAAGATAGAAAACAAATATATGCATTATTGACAGACACAATCACAAAGCATGAAATAAACTAACCAAGATTTGCATAGTCTTGATTATTGTACAGCATTATCAGTGCTCCATATAAGGAGAGCATGTAAAATGTTTTGAAATAAAATGCATGTTATATAATAAATTTCCTTTCAACCTTCAGAATATAATCACATTCATGGGTTATTCAAAGCAGAAACAAACACAAAAAACAACAACAACAAAAAAACCAACAAAAAACTAAAAACAAAAAACAAATAACAAAACAAGAAGCAGGGCATTAAAATTCCCATTTTAAAAATAATATTGGATTAAGTCTTTAGAAAAGTAAGCACTTAGTTTAACACAGAGCCATGTTTTAGCCTGTCCCAAGAGAGGACGTGGATTTCCAACAACATATGCCGTTGTTCTCCCTTTATTTAAAGTTCAGTGAATGAAGGTGATAGGTGATTGTTCGTTTGGTTGATATTGTTAGAATGGTTAATAATAAAGTATAAATAATATAATCATTTAATTCAAAAGTTGATAGAACAAATATAAAGGTTAATTAGTAGTACAAATACGTCACATTATATAATGAGCATCATAGCGTGAGCATGATTGTGTAGGTGATACGTGGGTTGTTAAATACTATAAAACTCATGCATTTAATTACCATTTTACACCTAAGTTCCACTTTCTACTAAGCTGTAAATAAGCCCTACTATTTGGAAGGTTATTACTATTTCATTGTTCCGAATGTGTTTTTCTTCATTCGTATTTCAATATTAAGTTAATAGCTCCAATCCTGACGTTTACCTATTATTTGACACCAATAGTCAACTTTCTATCAGTCAAAACATTTTAAAAAAAGGTATCATCTTATCTTTTAAGAAGTTTTGCGGAAGAGAATAACACATTGTTGAAAAGTATTCTGTCACTTGTGTACAGAAGACGAAATCTGGTATTGCTAATAAAACAAAATTTCACAGTTGACTATTGATTGACAACTATGCATTCCGATGGTCTTATGAACTATCTAATATTTAAATGATGGTTGAGGCTATCAGGTCTCTTTAATAAAACTGACATTATACACACGACACTTCTGTGTCCTGCATATTGAATGCATTATGCATACGATTAATGATTAAATATTTTGCATAGCAATGCTGATCATATACAGCTATGTGTGAGAGTTGACACTTTATTCACAGGTGGAACCCATTTACATGACCACATAAGTTCACAATGAAGGGGTGTTGGATACATGTCACTTGCTTAACTCCACATTTACCAAGCCAGAACAGTGAGGTGTCATGCTTATTTGTATTATGAGAATCGAATTCGTTCCTATATGGTGGATTTAGCTCATTTTTGTTTTCATTAAGAACGGCGGTTTTGGGCCAATAACCATAACTTTAACTTAGTTGCTTTTATTGAAGTGAATGTACCAAGCCAGTAAAGTGAGCGGTCCTGTATCTTTGTGTTGGGAGTATATGATCGACCTGTGCTTCAACAATGCTTCGATTGGATTGTGGACTGTGTGACGATTTACTTCATTTTATTTATAAATCAATAAACAAAGTGTTTTCATCAAACAGGACTAATTATAATGCTGTTATATGTATGTTATGCTAAATGTATTGTAACAATAAAGGTTTTTGTTGAATCAGATTTTAAATAATAATTTATTTCATCTACATGCTTGACCTTATCTCCAGTTATGGTTGATGATCAACTATTCCATCAACATAAAAAATTAACAATCACCTCTCACACCAACTCACTAAGCACATAATAAGAACAAGGCATATGACGTTGTAGTTCTAGGTTCTGGTTTGGGACAGGCATAAGAATGTGACCGGTTTAAATCCGTTCATACATCACTCAAAATTTGCATTACATATTCGAAGAAAGATTGTTGCTTACGAATAAAGACTATTATTATTGTTCCACATATTTGTTTATCGTTATGCTCTAACACTGGAGACAACACATCTTGCAAAACTACAACATATCCATATGTCACATACAATTGATCACTGAGAAAGGGAGGAAAAACTACAAACCAATATTTGATCACAAGTGATCTTCAACGTGATATTAAAAATGTGAAAACCATAATTGACTGTATATGAACAATGCTATAGAAACCTGGAAAAATAAAACGACTGTTGATTACAATCAACGAGATATATTTCTTAGCTACGTCATGAGCATTATTATAATTTAAAAAGTAGTGAGTGAATGGGTGATTATTGATTAGGTATACATGGGCAATATTTCATCTGTATCATGGCGAGAACAAGTTACATTCGACGAAACGATAATGATGTCCGCTGTGTACTAGAACAGCATGTTGAGTAGTTACATTTATTATGCAAGCACATTGAAATAACAGTCCATGGGCGCAGACACGTCGCCCCACTCGAACGGGCACATTATTCTGTATTCGAGCCAATACATTCCTTTGTCTTACTCCTTAGCGTTGCATTATAAGCTTGATTGATTGATTGATTGTCGTTTCTGCTTAATAAAAAGCACAAATATTTCACTTAATGAGCACGACGCGCTTCTGGAATGACCTTCATCAGGTCCTCTGAAAGTTAAAATCTTTGAAAGAAAGCCAAATAATTAAAAAATGTTGGTAGCAGGAATATCATAGAGCATAATAAAATAACCACAATCGACTTGAGTCACTCATTTCTGAGGGAGAAAAACCTTAGGTTTAACCATAATTAGATGACTTAGGAACTGTAAATAATACATTGCATGTATTTGTATTTAGTAACATTAATATCAACCTCGCACCTTTATCAATGCTGGACATCATTCTCCACTGCTGGCCACAAATTGCCTGGAAACATGCGTGTGCTAAAATGGTAAAAACGCTATTTTCTATATCGAGAGATACACCAACATAGAAAACATACATTTGTTTTGTTACTACAACAGGGAATATGGTAAATAAAAAAGATATTAAGAAATAGGAAGCCCACCTTTTAACTCGCTTCAGAACCATATACATGTTTTGCTATGAAGAAGGGGAATACATTTGTTTTCCTCAACAATAAATAACCGCCAGAGAAAACCTTTGGGACAATCAAGAATGAACGATACTGAGACAACGAAACAACATTGGGCATACCACACAACGAAAACAAGCTATGCAAAAACACAGTACAGAAACTAAAAGGGTGGGCAACACGGACCCCACAAAAAACGGCGATTAACCCGTGTCCTCACCAATGGTTAGTTAACTTGTTGGTTAATTTTTTTTAATTGTCATATTATTAGGCAGATCTTCAAATCTGTGCAAGTGATTTATGAAATATAAGTACAAACAGACAAACGAAAAAAGAAAAAAGTTTAAAACACATGTGATATAGGCCTTATTGTATAGGAATTTACCAATGAAATGCTTGAAAAGCGACCCCATTAATTAATATATCTGAACAGTCTCATAAGTTGATTTCAAGAAATGATGGAGAGTGGGCGTTTATCTGCTTAAAACGGATGTAGGCCTTCGTCAAATGCGTCATCTTTTTTCATCAATAATTATATTTTTATAAGGATTATGGTACACGATTGTAGGAATATGTGACGTACGATACATACCATTGACACGTAAAAACAGGGCGATAACCGACACTGCATGCGATTCAGAGCAGAGTGACATCTATTGATATAATGTGAACAGATCAGTGAACGTATCTGACGTCGAAACACACCTCCTGTTATTTGACAATATAGATGTAATATTTCTAAATATGAAATTTATTTATATATTTATTTGTTGAAACTGTGAACCCATAATTTTTCATATAAGACAGTAAGTAAAGTATAAAGATACCAACGTGGCAATCACTTCTTTAATCTAAAAAAAAGAAATTATATTAATAAATCAATAAATAGTTTGATAACGCATGATGGCTAAACAGTGTCAATGTTTAAAGATATTATAAATGAACAATTCAAATTGCATAGCTTTCTTTAGTCAAACAAGGAAATTGCAGACACATTATTCAATAATGTATTGCACACTTTTCTTCCCACTGACACTGACAATGATATTCCTAAATTAAATGAAGATGAAAGAGAATATTGTGAAGGCATGATATTGGTATGATTTTGGATGAAAAGTGGATGAAGGTTATACAAACATCCAAAAATGGAAAATCCCCAAGCACAGATGGATTACCTATTGAATTGTAAAACATTTTTCTGGAACACTATTAAAGATTTACTATTAGATTCTTTTTCATATAGTTATTAGAACAAAAATATGCATATTTCACAAAATTGAGTATTATTACTGTACTTCTGAAAAACGATAAAGATACAACGCTACATAAGAACTGGAGACTTATCTACTTATCAAATGTGAATAATGAAATTATGACAAAATGCATAGCTACGCGACTCAAAGAAGTACTAACAAAATAATAAATGAGCATCAGTTTGGGTTGATGGAGGGAATATATATTCGTGATAATATCCGAGGTCCTCTATCAGTTATAAATCTTGCAGAAGATGAAATATCGCTTGTATTTTACTATCCATTGACTTTGAAAAAACTGTTGATGCCATAAGTTGGAAATTCTTATATAAAATATCTTGACTTCTTTAATTTTGGGGACACATTTCAGCAGTGGATAGCTATTTTTTTGTTCAATAATATATTCAGTTGTGTATTGCATACTGGATAAGCTACACCTTTTTCAATGTTACTCGTGGCGTTCGACCCAGTGTCCTATGTCGCCTTATTTATTTCTTCTATCTGCTGAAATTTTGGGCATAGCAAATAGGAGATCAGAAGACATAAGAGGGCTCAAATTTAAATCCAAAGAATTGAAATTGTCTCAATATGCAAATGATGCGCAAATTGTACTTGATGGAAGTGGAAATTTAATTAGAAATGTTGTCAAATTATTAGATAGTGATACTGCAATAGGTGGGCTAAAATTAAACTATAAATAGATCTGAATTGGCACCACTAGGAAAGTCAAAAATGGAAATTTTTACACATAGCTTTTCTCTGGGCATGACCATTATTCTGGATGACTATACCGACAAATGGAAATACAGAAGGTCTTATTAGATATAATTTTGAAGAAATGAAAGAGAAAATAAAAAGTATTGTTCTTGCCTGGGGTAAAAGAAATTTAACATTATATGGGAAGATTACAGTAATAAAAAGTTCAATAATCTCAGAAATAACATATGCAATATCAGTTCTACCAAATCCAGAACATAGTCTCTTCAAAGAAATTGATAAAATCACTTTAGAAATTTTTTGTGGGACAACAAGTACCACAAAATTAGAGAAATATGGTATTATTAAAGAATTCACAAGGGGGCTTAGACATTACAATTATATAGAGCTATTGTATGTCACTCAAATTTATGTGGATTGAAAAACAATGATGGACAATTCCTTTGACAGCTCCTGGAAAGATGTAATAAAAATTAAGATATCCTTACCTAGACAAAAATTTCTTATTCAATTTCAATTTGAAATTGGAAAACAGCGATAATGTTCCGATCAAGAACAATTTTGGAAAGATCTCATCAAATATTTCTTTGAATTGAAATTCAGAGACGAGTTAAACATAGACAGTGTAATATGGCATGATTCACACTTGAACCTGGAAGGGAAAATTATCTTCCATAGGGAACTTTTTGATAAAGTTTTCTTACTTATGAGAGATCTCCTTAATGACAACAACACATATAAAACACTTGAAGAAGTTAAAGATCAATAACATTGCAGAATTAAGTACTTAAAATATCTTCATTAATTTCAATAATTAAATATTGTCAAAAAAAAATAAATCAGGGATAAAAATGCCTTGATTAATAAAATATTAAATTTTAAGAGTTTGTCAAAGGAAATCTACCACTTGTTTAAATTAAAGATGTCATACACATAGATTGCATCAATAGCTTATTTAAATGGAAATCAGAAGTAGGTGAAATTAATTTAGAAAATGTTTTTGAAAATATCTCTATGACCACAAATGACATTAAACTAAGAAACTTTCAGTATAAACTTCAACACAGAATCTTACCAACAAACATGTTTTAGTTAAGATAGGCAGTAAATAATCGGGATAGTGTAACTTCTGTAAGAATGCCACTGATTCGATATTACATTATATATGGTTATGCCCCATAACACAGGTATTTTGGAATAAGTAATAGCTTTACTTGAAGAAACCTTTGAAATATCTATTGAATTATATATAATATAAGAAATACAGTATTTGATACAGATAAAGAAGAATTTCCGCTCAAGAGAAAATTCACTTCATAATATTTTTTACCGAATATTATATCCACTGCTGTAAATGGTCTAATCATTTGCCAACAATTGAAATTCTAAAATGCAAATTGAAAGAATAAATAAAGAACGAGACAAAAAGATAGAAAACAAATATATGCATTATTGACAGACACAATCACAAAGCATGAAATAAACTAACCAAGATTTGCATAGTCTTGATTATTGTACAGCATTATCAGTGCTCCATATAAGGAGAGCATGTAAAATGTTTTGAAATAAAATGCATGTTATATAATAAATTTCCTTTCAACCTTCAGAATATAATCACATTCATGGGTTATTCAAAGCAGAAACAAACACAAAAAACAACAACAAAAAAAAAACCAACAAAAAACTAAAAACAAAAAACAAATAACAAAACAAGAAGCAGGGCATTAAAATTCCCATTTTAAAAATAATATTGGATTAAGTCTTTAGAAAAGTAAGCACTTAGTTTAACACAGAGCCATGTTTTAGCCTGTCCCAAGAGAGGACGTGGATTTCCAACAACATATGCCGTTGTTCTCCCTTTATTTAAAGTTCAGTGAATGAAGGTGATAGGTGATTGTTCGTTTGGTTGATATTGTTAGAATGGTTAATAATAAAGTATAAATAATATAATCATTTAATTCAAAAGTTGATAGAACAAATATAAAGGTTAATTAGTAGTACAAATACGTCACATTATATAATGAGCATCATAGCGTGAGCATGTTTGTGTAGGTGATACGTGGGTTGTTAAATACTATAAAACTCATGCATTTAATTACCATTTTACACCTAAGTTCCACTTTCTACTAAGCTGTAAATAAGCCCTACTATTTGGAAGGTTATTACTATTTCATTGTTCCGAATGTGTTTTTCTTCATTCGTATTTCAATATTAAGTTAATAGCTCCAATCCTGACGTTTACCTATTATTTGACACCAATAGTCAACTTTCTATCAGTCAAAACATTTTAGAAAAAGGTATCATCTTATCTTTTAAGAAGTTTTGCGGAAGAGAATAACACATTGTTGAAAAGTATTCTGTCACTTGTGTACAGAAGACGAAATCTGGTATTGCTAATAAAACAAAATTTCACAGTTGACTATTGATTGACAACTATGCATTCCGATGGTCTTATGAACTATCTAATATTTAAATGATGGTTGAGGCTATCAGGTCTCTTTAATAAAACTGACATTATACACACGACACTTCTGTGTCCTGAATATTGAATGTATTATGCATACGATTAATGATTAAATATTTTGCATAGCAATGCTGATCATATACAGCTATGTGTGAGAGTTGACACTTTATTCACAGGTGGAACCCATTTACATGACCACATAAGTTCACAATGAAGGGGTGTTGGATACATGTCACTTGCTTAACTCCACATTTACCAAGCCAGAACAGTGAGGTGTCATGCTTATTTGTATTATGAGAATCGAATTCGTTCCTATAGGGTGGATTTAGCTCATTTTTGTTTTCATTAAGAACGGCGGTTTTGGGCCAATAACCATAACTTTAACTTAGTTGCTTTTATTGAAGTGAATGTACCAAGCCAGTAAAGTGAGCGGTCCTGTATCTTTGTGTTGGGAGTATATGATCGACCTGTGCTTCAACAATGCTTCGATTGGATTGTGGACTGTGTGACGATTTACTTCATTTTATTTATAAATCAATAAACAAAGTGTTTTCATCAAACAGGACTAATTATAATGCTGTTATATGTATGTTATGCTAAATGTATTGTAACAATAAAGGTTTTTGTTGAATCAGATTTTAAATAATAATTTATTTCATCTACATGCTTGACCTTATCTCCTGTTATGGTTGATGATCAACTATTCCATCAACATAAAAAATTAACAATCACCTCTCACACCAACTCACTAAGCACATAATAAGAACAAGGCATATGACGTTGTAGTTCTAGGTTCTGGTTTGGGACAGGCATAAGAATGTGACCGGTTTAAATCCGTTCATACATCACTCAAAATTTGCATTACATATTTCGAAGAAAGATTGTTGCTTACGAATAAAGACTATTATTATTGTTCCACATATTTGTTTATCGTTATGCTCTAACACTGGAGACAACACATCTTGCAAAACTACAACATATCCATATGTCACATACAATTGATCACTGAGAAAGGGAGGAAAAACTACAAACCAATATTTGATCACAAGTGATCTTCAACGTGATATTAAAAATGTGAAAACCATAATTGACTGTATATGAACAATGCTATAGAAACCTGGAAAAATAAAACGACTGTTGATTACAATCAACGAGATATATTTCTTAGCTACGTCATGAGCATTATTATAATTTAAAAAGTAGTGAGTGAATGGGTGATTATTGATTAGGTATACATGGGCAATATTTCATCTGTATCATGGCGAGAACAAGTTACATTCGACGAAACGATAATGATGTCCGCTGTGTACTAGAACAGAATGTTGAGTAGTTACATTTATTATGCAAGCACATTGAAATAACAGTCCATGGGCGCAGACACGTCGCCCCACTCGAACGGGCACATTATTCTGTATTCGAGCCAATACATTCCTTTGTCTTACTCCTTAGCGTTGCATTATAAGCTTGATTGATTGATTGATTGTCGTTTCTGCTTAATAAAAAGCACAAATATTTCACTTAATGAGCACGACGCGCTTCTGGAATGACCTTCATCAGGTCCTCTGAAAGTTAAAATCTTTGAAAGAAAGCCAAATAATTAAAAAATGTTGGTAGCAGGAATATCATAGAGCATAATAAAATAACCACAATCGACTTGAGTCACTCATTTCTGAGGGAGAAAAACCTTAGGTTTAACCATAATTAGATGACTTAGGAACTGTAAATAATACATTGCATGTATTTGTATTTAGTAACATTAATATCAACCTCGCACCTTTATCAATGCTGGACATCATTCTCCACTGCTGGCCACAAATTGCCTGGAAACATGCGTGTGCTAAAATGGTAAAAACGCTATTTTCTATATCGAGAGATACACCAACATAGAAAACATACATTTGTTTTGTTACTACAACAGGGAATATGGTAAATAAAAAAGATATTAAGAAATAGGAAGCCCACCTTTTAACTCGCTTCAGAACCATATACATGTTTTGCTATGAAGAAGGGGAATACATTTGTTTTCCTCAACAATAAATAACCGCCAGAGAAAACCTTTGGGACAATCAAGAATGAACGATACTGAGACAACGAAACAACATTGGGCATACCACACAACGAAAACAAACTATGCAAAAACACAGTACAGAAACTAAAAGGGTGGGCAACACGGACCCCACAAAAAACGGCGATTAACCCGTGTCCTCACCAATGGTTAGTTAACTTGTTGGTTAATTTTTTTAAATTGTCATATTATTAGGCAGATCTTCAAATCTGTGCAAGTGATTTATGAAATATAAGTACAAACAGACAAGCGAAAAAAGAAAAAAGTTTAAAACACATGTGATATAGGCCTTATTGTATAGGAATTTACCAATGAAATGCTTGAAAAGCGACCCCATTAATTAATATATCTGAACAGTCTCATAAGTTGATTTCAAGAAATGATGGAGAGTGGGCGTTTATCTGCTTAAAACGGATGTTGGCCTTCGTCAAATGCGTCATCTTTTTTCATCAATAATTATATTTTTATAAGGATTATGGTACACGATTGTAGGAATATGTGACGTACGATACATACCATTGACACGTAAAAACAGGGCGATAACAGACACTGCATGCGATTCAGAGCAGAGTGACATCTATTGATATAATGTGAACAGATCAGTGAACGTATCTGACGTCGAAACACACCTCCTGTTATTTGACAATATAGATGTAATATTTCTAAATATGAAATTTATTTATATATTTATTTGTTGAAACTGTGAACCCATAATTTTTCATATAAGACAGTAAGTAAAGTATAAAGATACCAACGTGGCAATCACTTCTTTAATCTAAAAAAAAGAAATTATATTAATAAATCAATAAATAGTTTGATAACGCATGATGGCTAAACAGTGTCAATGTTTAAAGATATTATAAATGAACAATTCAAATTGCATAGCTTTCTTTAGTCAAACAAGGAAATTTCAGACACATTATTCAATAATGTATTGCACACTTTTCTTCCCACTGACACTGACAATGATATTCCTAAATTAAATGAAGATGAAAGAGAATATTGTGAAGGCATGATATTGGTATGATATTGGATGAAAAGTGGATGAAGGTTATACAAACATCCAAAAATGGAAAATCCCCAAGCACAGATGGATTACCTATTGAATTGTAAAACATTTTTCTGGAACACTATTAAAGATTTACTATTAGATTCTTTTTCATATAGTTATTAGAACAAAAATATGCATATTTCACAAAATTGAGTATTATTACTGTACTTCTGAAAAACGATAAAGATACAACGCTACATAAGAACTGGAGACTTATCTACTTATCAAATGTGAATAATGAAATTATGACAAAATGCATAGCTACGCGACTCAAAGAAGTACTAACAAAATAATAAATGAGCATCAGTTTGGGTTGATGGAGGGAATATATATTCGTGATAATATCCGAGGTCCTCTATCAGTTATAAATCTTGCAGAAGATGAAATATCGCTTGTATTTTACTATCCATTGACTTTGAAAAAACTGTTGATGCCATAAGTTGGAAATTCTTATATAAAATATCTTGACTTCTTTAATTTTGGGGACACATTTCAGCAGTGGATAGCTATTTGTTTGTTCAATAATATATTCAGTTGTGTATTGCATACTGGATAAGCTACACCTTTTTCAATGTTACTCGTGGCGTTCGACCCAGTGTCCTATGTCGCCTTATTTATTTCTTCTATCTGCTGAAATTTTGGGCATAGCAAATAGGAGATCAGAAGACATAAGAGGGCTCAAATTTAAATCCAAAGAATTGAAATTGTCTCAATATGCAAATGATGCGCAAATTGTACTTGATGGAAGTGGAAATTTAATTAGAAATGTTGTCAAATTATTAGATAGTGATACTGCAATAGGTGGGCTAAAATTAAACTATAAATAGATCTGAATTGGCACCACTAGGAAAGTCAAAAATGGAAATTTTTACACATAGCTTTTCTCTGGGCATGACCATTATTCTGGATGACTATACCGACAAATGGAAATACAGAAGGTCTTATTAGATATAATTTTGAAGAAATGAAAGAGAAAATAAAAAGTATTGTTCTTGCCTGGGGTAAAAGAAATTTAACATTATATGGGAAGATTACAGTAATAAAAAGTTCAATAATCTCAGAAATAACATATGCAATATCAGTTCTACCAAATCCAGAACATAGTCTCTTCAAAGAAATTGATAAAATCACTTTAGAAATTTTTTGTGGGACAACAAGTACCACAAAATTAGAGAAATATGGTATTATTAAAGAATTCACAAGGGGGCTTAGACATTACAATTATATAGAGCTATTGTATGTCACTCAAATTTATGTGGATTGAAAAACAATGATGGACAATTCCTTTGACAGCTCCTGGAAAGATGTAATAAAAATTAAGATATCCTTACCTAGACAAAAATTTCTTATTCAATTTCAATTTGAAATTGGAAAACAGCGATAATGTTCCGATCAAGAACAATTTTGGAAAGATCTCATCAAATATTTCTTTGAATTGAAATTCAGAGACGAGTTAAACATAGACAGTGTAATATGGCATGATTCACACTTGAACCTGGAAGGGAAAATTATCTTCCATAGGGAACTTTTTGATAAAGTTTTCTTACTTATGAGAGATCTCCTTAATGACAACAACACATATAAAACACTTGAAGAAGTTAAAGATCAATAACATTGCAGAATTAAGTACTTAAAATATCTTCATTAATTTCAATAATTAAATATTGTCAAAAAAAAATAAATCAGGGATAAAAATGCCTTGATTAATAAAATATTAAATTTTAAGAGTTTGTCAAAGGAAATCTACCACTTGTTTAAATTAAAGATGTCATACACATAGATTGCATCAATAGCTTATTTAAATGGAAATCAGAAGTAGGTGAAATTAATTTAGAAAATGTTTTTGAAAATATCTCTATGACCACAAATGACATTAAACTAAGAAACTTTCAGTATAAACTTCAACACAGAATCTTACCAACAAACATGTTTTAGTTAAGATAGGCAGTAAATAATCGGGATAGTGTAACTTCTGTAAGAATGCCACTGATTCGATATTACATTATATATGGTTATGCCCCATAACACAGGTATTTTGGAATAAGTAATAGCTTTACTTGAAGAAACCTTTGAAATATCTATTGAATTATATATAATATAAGAAATACAGTATTTGATACAGATAAAGAAGAATTTCCGCTCAAGAGAAAATTCACTTCATAATATTTTTTACCGAATATTATATCCACTGCTGTAAATGGTCTAATCATTTGCCAACAATTGAAATTCTAAAATGCAAATTGAAAGAATAAATAAAGAACGAGACAAAAAGATAGAAAACAAATATATGCATTATTGACAGACACAATCACAAAGCATGAAATAAACTAACCAAGATTTGCATAGTCTTGATTATTGTACAGCATTATCAGTGCTCCATATAAGGAGAGCATGTAAAATGTTTTGAAATAAAATGCATGTTATATAATAAATTTCCTTTCAACCTTCAGAATATAATCACATTCATGGGTTATTCAAAGCAGAAACAAACACAAAAAACAACAACAAAAAAAAAACCAACAAAAAACTAAAAACAAAAAACAAATAACAAAACAAGAAGCAGGGCATTAAAATTCCCATTTTAAAAATAATATTGGATTAAGTCTTTAGAAAAGTAAGCACTTAGTTTAACACAGAGCCATGTTTTAGCCTGTCCCAAGAGAGGACGTGGATTTCCAACAACATATGCCGTTGTTCTCCCTTTATTTAAAGTTCAGTGAATGAAGGTGATAGGTGATTGTTCGTTTGGTTGATATTGTTAGAATGGTTAATAATAAAGTATAAATAATATAATCATTTAATTCAAAAGTTGATAGAACAAATATAAAGGTTAATTAGTAGTACAAATACGTCACATTATATAATGAGCATCATAACGTGAGCATGATTGTGTAGGTGATACGTGGGTTGTTAAATACTATAAAACTCATGCATTTAATTACCATTTTACACCTAAGTTCCACTTTCTACTAAGCTGTAAATAAGCCCTACTATTTGGAAGGTTATTACTATTTCATTGTTCCGAATGTGTTTTTCTTCATTCGTATTTCAATATTAAGTTAATAGCTCCAATCCTGACGTTTACCTATTATTTGACACCAATAGTCAACTTTCTATCAGTCAAAACATTTTAGAAAAAGGTATCATCTTATCTTTTAAGAAGTTTTGCGGAAGAGAATAACACATTGTTGAAAAGTATTCTGTCACTTGTGTACAGAAGACGAAATCTGGTATTGCTAATAAAACAAAATTTCACAGTTGACTATTGATTGACAACTATGCATTCCGATGGTCTTATGAACTATCTAATATTTAAATGATGGTTGAGGCTATCAGGTCTCTTTAATAAAACTGACATTATACACACGACACTTCTGTGTCCTGAATATTGAATGTATTATGCATACGATTAATGATTAAATATTTTGCATAGCAATGCTGATCATATACAGCTATGTGTGAGAGTTGACACTTTATTCACAGGTGGAACCCATTTACATGACCACATAAGTTCACAATGAAGGGGTGTTGGATACATGTCACTTGCTTAACTCCACATTTACCAAGCCAGAACAGTGAGGTGTCATGCTTATTTGTATTATGAGAATCGAATTCGTTCCTATAGGGTGGATTTAGCTCATTTTTGTTTTCATTAAGAACGGCGGTTTTGGGCCAATAACCATAACTTTAACTTAGTTGCTTTTATTGAAGTGAATGTACCAAGCCAGTAAAGTGAGCGGTCCTGTATCTTTGTGTTGGGAGTATATGATCGACCTGTGCTTCAACAATGCTTCGATTGGATTGTGGACTGTGTGACGATTTACTTCATTTTATTTATAAATCAATAAACAAAGTGTTTTCATCAAACAGGACTAATTATAATGCTGTTATATGTATGTTATGCTAAATGTATTGTAACAATAAAGGTTTTTGTTGAATCAGATTTTAAATAATAATTTATTTCATCTACATGCTTGACCTTATCTCCTGTTATGGTTGATGATCAACTATTCCATCAACATAAAAAATTAACAATCACCTCTCACACCAACTCACTAAGCACATAATAAGAACAAGGCATATGACGTTGTAGTTCTAGGTTCTGGTTTGGGACAGGCATAAGAATGTGACCGGTTTAAATCCGTTCATACATCACTCAAAATTTGCATTACATATTTCGAAGAAAGATTGTTGCTTACGAATAAAGACTATTATTATTGTTCCACATATTTGTTTATCGTTATGCTCTAACACTGGAGACAACACATCTTGCAAAACTACAACATATCCATATGTCACATACAATTGATCACTGAGAAAGGGAGGAAAAACTACAAACCAATATTTGATCACAAGTGATCTTCAACGTGATATTAAAAATGTGAAAACCATAATTGACTGTATATGAACAATGCTATAGAAACCTGGAAAAATAAAACGACTGTTGATTACAATCAACGAGATATATTTCTTAGCTACGTCATGAGCATTATTATAATTTAAAAAGTAGTGAGTGAATGGGTGATTATTGATTAGGTATACATGGGCAATATTTCATCTGTATCATGGCGAGAACAAGTTACATTCGACGAAACGATAATGATGTCCGCTGTGTACTAGAACAGCATGTTGAGTAGTTACATTTATTATGCAAGCACATTGAAATAACAGTCCATGGGCGCAGACACGTCGCCCCACTCGAACGGGCACATTATTCTGTATTCGAGCCAATACATTCCTTTGTCTTACTCCTTAGCGTTGCATTATAAGCTTGATTGATTGATTGATTGTCGTTTCTGCTTAATAAAAAGCACAAATATTTCACTTAATGAGCACGACGCGCTTCTGGAATGACCTTCATCAGGTCCTCTGAAAGTTAAAATCTTTGAAAGAAAGCCAAATAATTAAAAAATGTTGGTAGCAGGAATATCATAGAGCATAATAAAATAACCACAATCGACTTGAGTCACTCATTTCTGAGGGAGAAAAACCTTAGGTTTAACCATAATTAGATGACTTAGGAACTGTAAATAATACATTGCATGTATTTGTATTTAGTAACATTAATATCAACCTCGCACCTTTATCAATGCTGGACATCATTCTCCACTGCTGGCCACAAATTGCCTGGAAACATGCGTGTGCTAAAATGGTAAAAACGCTATTTTCTATATCGAGAGATACACCAACATAGAAAACATACATTTGTTTTGTTACTACAACAGGGAATATGGTAAATAAAAAAGATATTAAGAAATAGGAAGCCCACCTTTTAACTCGCTTCAGAACCATATACATGTTTTGCTATGAAGAAGGGGAATACATTTGTTTTCCTCAACAATAAATAACCGCCAGAGAAAACCTTTGGGACAATCAAGAATGAACGATACTGAGACAACGAAACAACATTGGGCATACCACACAACGAAAACAAACTATGCAAAAACACAGTACAGAAACTAAAAGGGTGGGCAACACGGACCCCACAAAAAACGGCGATTAACCCGTGTCCTCACCAATGGTTAGTTAACTTGTTGGTTAATTTTTTTAAATTGTCATATTATTAGGCAGATCTTCAAATCTGTGCAAGTGATTTATGAAATATAAGTACAAACAGACAAGCGAAAAAAGAAAAAAGTTTAAAACACATGTGATATAGGCCTTATTGTATAGGAATTTACCAATGAAATGCTTGAAAAGCGACCCCATTAATTAATATATCTGAACAGTCTCATAAGTTGATTTCAAGAAATGATGGAGAGTGGGCGTTTATCTGCTTAAAACGGATGTTGGCCTTCGTCAAATGCGTCATCTTTTTTCATCAATAATTATATTTTTATAAGGATTATGGTACACGATTGTAGGAATATGTGACGTACGATACATACCATTGACACGTAAAAACAGGGCGATAACAGACACTGCATGCGATTCAGAGCAGAGTGACATCTATTGATATAATGTGAACAGATCAGTGAACGTATCTGACGTCGAAACACACCTCCTGTTATTTGACAATATAGATGTAATATTTCTAAATATGAAATTTATTTATATATTTATTTGTTGAAACTGTGAACCCATAATTTTTCATATAAGACAGTAAGTAAAGTATAAAGATACCAACGTGGCAATCACTTCTTTAATCTAAAAAAAAGAAATTATATTAATAAATCAATAAATAGTTTGATAACGCATGATGGCTAAACAGTGTCAATGTTTAAAGATATTATAAATGAACAATTCAAATTGCATAGCTTTCTTTAGTCAAACAAGGAAATTTCAGACACATTATTCAATAATGTATTGCACACTTTTCTTCCCACTGACACTGACAATGATATTCCTAAATTAAATGAAGATGAAAGAGAATATTGTGAAGGCATGATATTGGTATGATATTGGATGAAAAGTGGATGAAGGTTATACAAACATCCAAAAATGGAAAATCCCCAAGCACAGATGGATTACCTATTGAATTGTAAAACATTTTTCTGGAACACTATTAAAGATTTACTATTAGATTCTTTTTCATATAGTTATTAGAACAAAAATATGCATATTTCACAAAATTGAGTATTATTACTGTACTTCTGAAAAACGATAAAGATACAACGCTACATAAGAACTGGAGACTTATCTACTTATCAAATGTGAATAATGAAATTATGACAAAATGCATAGCTACGCGACTCAAAGAAGTACTAACAAAATAATAAATGAGCATCAGTTTGGGTTGATGGAGGGAATATATATTCGTGATAATATCCGAGGTCCTCTATCAGTTATAAATCTTGCAGAAGATGAAATATCGCTTGTATTTTACTATCCATTGACTTTGAAAAAACTGTTGATGCCATAAGTTGGAAATTCTTATATAAAATATCTTGACTTCTTTAATTTTGGGGACACATTTCAGCAGTGGATAGCTATTTGTTTGTTCAATAATATATTCAGTTGTGTATTGCATACTGGATAAGCTACACCTTTTTCAATGTTACTCGTGGCGTTCGACCCAGTGTCCTATGTCGCCTTATTTATTTCTTCTATCTGCTGAAATTTTGGGCATAGCAAATAGGAGATCAGAAGACATAAGAGGGCTCAAATTTAAATCCAAAGAATTGAAATTGTCTCAATATGCAAATGATGCGCAAATTGTACTTGATGGAAGTGGAAATTTAATTAGAAATGTTGTCAAATTATTAGATAGTGATACTGCAATAGGTGGGCTATAATTAAACTATAAATAGATCTGAATTGGCACCACTAGGAAAGTCAAAAATGGAAATTTTTACACATAGCTTTTCTCTGGGCATGACCATTATTCTGGATGACTATACCGACAAATGGAAATACAGAAGGTCTTATTAGATATAATTTTGAAGAAATGAAAGAGAAAATAAAAAGTATTGTTCTTGCCTGGGGTAAAAGAAATTTAACATTATATGGGAAGATTACAGTAATAAAAAGTTCAATAATCTCAGAAATAACATATGCAATATCAGTTCTACCAAATCCAGAACATAGTCTCTTCAAAGAAATTGATAAAATCACTTTAGAAATTTTTTGTGGGACAACAAGTACCACAAAATTAGAGAAATATGGTATTATTAAAGAATTCACAAGGGGGCTTAGACATTACAATTATATAGAGCTATTGTATGTCACTCAAATTTATGTGGATTGAAAAACAATGATGGACAATTCCTTTGACAGCTCCTGGAAAGATGTAATAAAAATTAAGATATCCTTACCTAGACAAAAATTTCTTATTCAATTTCAATTTGAAATTGGAAAACAGCGATAATGTTCCGATCAAAAACAATTTTGGAAAGATCTCATCAAATATTTCTTTGAATTGAAATTCAGAGACGAGTTAAACATAGACAGTGTAATATGGCATGATTCACACTTGAACCTGGAAGGGAAAATTATCTTCCATAGGGAACTTTTTGATAAAGTTTTCTTACTTATGAGAGATCTCCTTAATGACAACAACACATATAAAACACTTGAAGAAGTTAAAGATCAATAACATTGCAGAATTAAGTACTTAAAATATCTTCATTAATTTCAATAATTAAATATTGTCAAAAAAAAATAAATCAGGGATAAAAATGCCTTGATTAATAAAATATTAAATTTTAAGAGTTTGTCAAAGGAAATCTACCACTTGTTTAAATTAAAGATGTCATACACATAGATTGCATCAATAGCTTATTTAAATGGAAATCAGAAGTAGGTGAAATTAATTTAGAAAATGTTTTTGAAAATATCTCTATGACCACAAATGACATTAAACTAAGAAACTTTCAGTATAAACTTCAACACAGAATCTTACCAACAAACATGTTTTAGTTAAGATAGGCAGTAAATAATCGGGATAGTGTAACTTCTGTAAGAATGCCACTGATTCGATATTACATTATATATGGTTATGCCCCATAACACAGGTATTTTGGAATAAGTAATAGCTTTACTTGAAGAAACCTTTGAAATATCTATTGAATTATATATAATATAAGAAATACAGTATTTGATACAGATACAGAAGAATTTCCGCTCAAGAGAAAATTCACTTCATAATATTTTTTACCGAATATTATATCCACTGCTGTAAATGGTCTAATCATTTGCCAACAATTGAAATTCTAAAATGCAAATTGAAAGAATAAATAAAGAACGAGACAAAAAGATAGAAAACAAATATATGCATTATTGACAGACACAATCACAAAGCATGAAATAAACTAACCAAGATTTGCATAGTCTTGATTATTGTACAGCATTATCAGTGCTCCATATAAGGAGAGCATGTAAAATGTTTTGAAATAAAATGCATGTTATATAATAAATTTCCTTTCAACCTTCAGAATATAATCACATTCATGGGTTATTCAAAGCAGAAACAAACACAAAAAACAACAACAAAAAAAAAACCAACAAAAAACTAAAAACAAAAAACAAATAACAAAACAAGAAGCAGGGCATTAAAATTCCCATTTTAAAAATAATATTGGATTAAGTCTTTAGAAAAGTAAGCACTTAGTTTAACACAGAGCCATGTTTTAGCCTGTCCCAAGAGAGGACGTGGATTTCCAACAAGATATGCCGTTGTTCTCCCTTTATTTAAAGTTCAGTGAATGAAGGTGATAGGTGATTGTTCGTTTGGTTGATATTGTTAGAATGGTTAATAATAAAGTGTAAATAATATAATCATTAAATTCAAAAGTTGATAGAACAAATATAAAGGTTAATTAGTAGTACAAATACGTCACATTATATAATGAGCATCATAGCGTGAGCATGTTTGTGTAGGTGATACGTGGGTTGTTAAATACTATAAAACTCATGCATTTAATTACCATTTTACACCTAAGTTCCACTTTCTACTAAGCTGTAAATAAGCCCTACTATTTGGAAGGTTATTACTATTTCATTGTTCCGAATGTGTTTTTCTTCATTCGTATTTCAATATTAAGTTAATAGCTCCAATCCTGACGTTTACCTATTATTTGACAGCAATAGTCAACTTTCTATCAGTCAAAACATTTAAAAAAAAGGTATCATCTTATCTTTTAAGAAGTTTGGCGGAAGAGAATAACACATTGTTGAAAAGTATTCTGTCACTTGTGTACAGAAGACGAAATCTGGTATTGCTAATAAAACAAAATTTCACAGTTGACTATTGATTGACAACTATGCATTCCGATGGTCTTATGAACTATCTAATATTTAAATGATGGTTGAGGCTATCAGGTCTCTTTAATAAAACTGACATTATACACACGACACTTCTGTGTCCTGAATATTGAATGTATTATGCATACGATTAATGATTAAATATTTTGCATAGCAATGCTGATCATATACAGCTATGTGTGAGAGTTGACACTTTATTCACAGGTGGAACCCATTTACATGACCACATAAGTTCACAATGAAGGGGTGTTGGATACATGTCACTTGCTTAACTCCACATTTACCAAGCCAGAACAGTGAGGTGTCATGCTTATTTGTATTATGAGAATCGAATTCGTTCCTATAGGGTGGATTTAGCTCATTTTTGTTTTCATTAAGAACGGCGGTTTTGGGCCAATAACCATAACTTTAACTTAGTTGCTTTTATTGAAGTGAATGTACCAAGCCAGTAAAGTGAGCGGTCCTGTATCTTTGTGTTGGGAGTATATGATCGGCCTGTGCTTCAACAATGCTTCGATTGGATTGTGGACTGTGTGACGATTTACTTCATTTTATTTATAAATCAATAAACAAAGTGTTTTCATCAAACAGGACTAATTATAATGCTGTTATATGTATGTTATGCTAAATGTATTGTAACAATAAAGGTTTTTGTTGAATCAGATTTTAAATAATAATTTATTTCATCTACATGCTTGACCTTATCTCCTGTTATGGTTGATGATCAACTATTCCATCAACATAAAAAATTAACAATCACCTCTCACACCAACTCACTAAGCACATAATAAGAACAAGGCATATGACGTTGTAGTTCTAGGTTCTGGTTTGGGACAGGCATAAGAATGTAACCGGTTTAAATCCGTTCATACATCACTCAAAATTTGCATTACATAATTCGAAGAAAGATTGTTGCTTACGAATAAAGACTATTATTATTGTTCCACATATTTGTTTATCGTTATGCTCTAACACTGGAGACAACACATCTTGCAAAACTACAACATATCCATATGTCACATACAATTGATCACTGAGAAAGGGAGGAAAAACTACAAACCAATATTTGATCACAAGTGATCTTCAACGTGATATTAAAAATGTGGAAACCATAATTGACTGTATATGAACAATGCTATAGAAACCTGGAAAAATAAAACGACTGTTGATTACAATCAACGAGATATATTTCTTAGCTACGTCATGAGCATTATTATAATTTAAAAAGTAGTGAGTGAATGGGTGATTATTGATTAGGTATACATGGGCAATATTTCATCTGTATCATGGCGAGAACAAGTTACATTCGACGAAACGATAATGATGTCCGCTGTGTACTAGAACAGCATGTTGAGTAGTTACATTTATTATGCAAGCACATTGAAATAACAGTCCATGGGCGCAGACATGTCGCCCCACTCGAACGGGCACATTATTCTGTATTCGAGCCAATACATTCCTTTGTCTTACTCCTTAGCGTTGCATTATAAGCTTGATTGATTGATTGATTGTCGTTTCTGCTTAATAAAAAGCACAACTATTTCACTTAATGAGCACGACGCGCTTCTGGAATGACCTTCATCAGGTCCTCTGAAAGTTAAAATATTTGAAAGAAAGCCAAATAATTAAAAAATGTTGGTAGCAGGAATATCATAGAGCAAAATAAAATAACCACAATCGACTTGAGTCACTCATTTCTGAGGGAGAAAAACCTTAGGTTTAACCATAATTAGATGATTTAGGAACTGTAAATAATACAATGCATGTATTTGTATTTTGTAACATTAATATCAACCTCGCACCTTTATCAATGCTGGACATCATTCTCCACTGCTGGCCACAAATTGCCTGGAAACATGCGCGTGCTAAAATGGTAAAAACGCTATTTTCTATATCGAGAGATACACCAACATAGAAAACATACATTTGTTTTGTTACTACAACAGGGAATATGGTAAATAAAAAAGATATTAAGAAATAAGAAGCACAGATATGAAAAATATGGTCTAGGTATTTTGATAACAATTCCCGAGCCCACCTTTTGACTCGCTTCAGAACCATATACATGTTTTGCTATGAAGACGAGGAATACATTTGTTTTCCTCAACAATAAATAACCGCCAGAGAAAACCTTTGGGACAATCAAGAATGAACGATACTGAGACAACGAAACAACATTGGGCATACCACACAACGAAAACAAGCTAAACAAAAAACACACTACAGAAACTAAAAGGGTGGGCAACACGGACCCCACAAAAAAACGGCGATTAACCCGTGTCCTCACCAATGGTTAGTTAACTTGTTGGTTAACATTTTTAAATTGTCATATTATTAGGCAGATCTTCAAATCTGTGCAAGTGATTTATGAAATATAAGTACAAACAGACAAACGAAAAAAGAAAAAAAGTTTAAAACACATGTGATATAGGCCATACTGTATAGGAATTTACCAATGAAATGCTTGAAAAGCGACCCCATTAATTAATATATCTGAACAGTCTCATAAGTTGATTTCAAGAAATGATGGAGAGTGGGCGTTTATCTGCTTAAAACGAATGTTGGCCTTAGTCAAATGCGTCATCTTTTTTCATCAATAATTATATTTTTATAAGGATTATGGTACACGATTGTAGGAATATGTGACGTACGATACATACCATTGACACGTAAAAACAGGGCGATAACCGACACTGCATGCGATTCAGAGCAGAGTGACATCTATTGATATAATGTGAACAGATCAGTGAACGTGTCAGACGTCGAAACACCTCCTGTTATTTGACAATATAGATGTAATATTTCTAAATATGAAATTTATTTATATATTTATTTGTTGAAACTGTGAACCCATAATTTTTCATATAAGACAGCAAGTAAAGTATAAAGATACCAACGTGGCAATCACTTCTTTAATCTAGAAAAAAAGAAATTATATTAATAAATCAATAAATAGTTTGATAACGAATGATGGCTAAACAGTGTCAATGTTTAAAGATATTATAAATGAACAATTCAAATTGTATAGCTTTCTTTAGTCAAGCAAGGAAATTTCAGACACATTATTCAATAATGTATTGTACACTTTTCTTCCCACTGACACTGACAATGATATTCCTAAGTTAAATGAAGATGAAAGAGAATATTGTGAAGACATGATATTGGTATGATATTGGATGAAAAGTGGATGAAGGTTATACAAACATCCAAAAATGGAAAATCCCCAAGCACAGATGGATTACCTATTGAATTGTAAAACATTTTTCTGGAACATTATTAAAGATTTACTATTAGATTCTTTTTCATATAGTTATTAGAACAAAAATATGCATATTTCACAAAATTGAGTATTATTACTCTACTTCTGAAAAACGATAAAGATACAACGCTACTTAAGAACTGGAGACTTATCTACTTATCAAATGTGAATAATGAAATTATGACAAAATGCATAGCTACGCGAATCAAAGAAGTACTAAAAAAATAATAAATGAGCATCAGTTTGGGTTGATGGAGGGAATATATATTCGTGATAATATCCGAGGTCCTCTATCAGTTATAAATCTTGCAGAAGATGAAATATCGCTTGTATTTTACTATCCATTGACTTTGAAAAAGCTGTTGATGCCATAAGTTGGAAATTCTTATATAAAATATCTTGCCTTCTTTAATTTTGGGGACACATTTCAGCAGTGGATAGCTATTTTTTTGTTCAATAATATATTCAGTTGTGTATTGCATACTGGATAAGCTATACCTTTTTCAATGTTACTCGTGGCGTTCGACCCAGTGTCCTATGTCGCCTTATTTATTTCTTCTATCTGCTGAAATTTTGGGCATAGCAAATAGGAGATCAGAAGACATAAGAGGGCTCAAATTTAAATCCAAAGAATTGAAATTGTCTCAATATGCAAATGATGCGCAAATTGTACTTGATGGAAGTGGAAATTTAATTAGAAATGTTGTCAAATTATTAGATAGTGATACTGCAATAGGTGGGCTAAAATTAAACTATAAATAGATCTGAATTGGCACCACTAGGAAAGTCAAAAATGGTAATTTTTACACATAGCTTTTCTCCTGGCATGACCATTATTCTGGATGACTATACCGACAAATGGAAATACTGAAGGTCTTATTATATATAATTTTGAAGAAACGAAAGAGAAAATAAAAAGTATAGCTCTTGCCTGGGGTAAAAGAAATTTAACATTATATGGGAAGATTACAGTAATAAAAAGTTCAATAATCTCACAAATAACATATGCAATATCAGTTCTACCAAATCCAGAACATAGTCTCTTCAAAGAAATTGATAAAATCACTTTAGACATTTTTTGTGGGACAACAAGTACCACAAAATTAGAGAAATATGGTATTATTAAAGTATTCACAAGGGGGCTTAGCCATTACAATTATATAGAGCTATTGTATGTCACTCAAATTTATGTGGATTGAAAAACAATGATGGACAATTCCTTTGACAGCTCCTGGAAAGATGTAATAAAAATTAAGATATCCTTACCTAGACAAAAATTTCTTTTTCAATTTCAATTTGAAATTGGAAAACAGCGATAATGTTCCGATCAAGAACAATTTTGGAAAGATCTCATCAAATATTTCTTTGAATTGAAATTCAGAGACGAGTTAAACATAGACAGTGTAATATGGCATGATTCACACTTGAACCTGGAAGGGAAAATTATCTTCTATAGGGAACTTTTTGATAAAGTTTTCTTACTTATGAGAGATCTCCTTAATGACAACAACACATATAAAACACTTGAAGAAGTTAAAGATCAATAACATTGCAGAATTAAGTACTTAAAATATCTTCATTAATTTCAATAATTAAATATTGTCAAAAAAAATAAATCAGGGATAAAAATGCCATGATTAATAAAATATTAAATTTTAAGAGTTTGTCAAAGGAAATCTACCACTTGTTTAAATTAAAGATGTCATACACATAGATTGCATCAATAGCTTATTTAAATGGAAATCAGAAGTAGGTGAAATTAATTTAGAAAATGTTTTTGAAAATATCTCTATGACCACAAATGACATTAAACTAAGAAACTTTCAGTATAAACTTCATCACAGAATCTTACCAACAAACATGTTTTATTTAAGATAGGCAGTAAATAATCGGGATAGTGTAACTTCTGTAAGGATGCCACACACTCGATATTACATTATATATGGTTATGCCCCATAATACAGGTATTTTGGAATAAGTAATAGCTTTACTTGAAGAAACCTTTGAAATATTTATTGAATTATATATAATATAAGAAATACAGTATTTGATACAGATACAGAAGAATTTCCGCTCAAGAGAAAATACACTTCATAATATTTTTTACCGAATATTATATCCACTGCTGTAAATGGTCTAATCATTTGCCAACAATTGAAATTCTAAAATGCAAATTGAAAGAATAAATAAAGAACGACACAAAAAGATAGAAAACAAATATATGCATTATTGACAGACACAATCACAAAGCATGAAATAAACTAACCAAGATTTGCATAGTCATGATTATTGTACAGCATTATCAGTGCTCCATATAAGGAGAGCATGTAAAATGTTTTGAAATAAAATGCATGTTATATTATAAATTTCCTTTCAACCTTCAGAATATAATCACATTCATGGGTTATTCAAAGCAGAAACAAACACAAAAAACAACAACAAAAAAAAACCAACAAAAAACAAAAACAAAAAACATAACAAAACAAGAAGCAGGGCATTAAAATTCCCATTTTAAAAATAATATTTGATTAAGTCTTTAGAAATGAAAGCACTTGGTTTAACACAGAGCCATGTTTTAGCCTGTCCCAAGCGAGGACGTGGATTTCCAACAACATATGCCTTTGTTCTCCCTTTATTTAAAGTTCAGTGAATGAAGGTGATAGGTGATTGTTCGTTTGGTTGATATTGGTAGAATGGTTAATAATAAAGTGTAAATAATATAATCATTTAATTCAAAAGTTGATAGAACAAATATAAAGCTTAATTAGTAGTACAAATACGTCACATTATATAATGAGCATCATAGCGTAAGCATGTTTGTGTAGGTGATACGTGGGTTGTTAAATACTATAAAACTCATGCATTTAATTACCATTTTACACCTAAGTTCCACTTTCTACTAAGCTGTAAATAAGCCCTTCTATTTGGAAGGTTATTACTATTTCATTGTTCCGAATGTGTTTTTCTTCATTCGTATTTCAATATTAAGTTAATAGCTCCAATCCTGACGTTTACCTATTATTTGACACCAATAGTCAACTTTCTATCAGTCAAAACATTTAAAAAAAAGGTATCATCTTATCTTTTAAGAAGATTTGCGGAAGAGAATAACACATTGTTGAAAAGTATTCTGTCACTTGTGTACAGAAGACGAAATCTGGTATTGCTAATAAAAAAAAATTTCACAGTTGACTATTGATTGACAGCTATGCATTCCGATGGTCTTATGAACTATCTAATATTTAAATGATGGTTGAGGCTATCAGATCTCTTTAATAAAACTGACATTATACACACGACACTTCTGTGTCCTGAATATTGAATGTATTATGCATACGATTAATGATTAAATATTTTGCATAGCAATGCTGATCATATACAGCTATGTGTGAGAGTTGACACTTTATTCACAGGTGGAACCCATTTACATGACCACATAAGTTCACAATGAAGGGGTGTTGGATACATGTCACTTGCTTAACTCCACATTTACCAAGCCAGAACAGTGAGGTGTCATGCTTATTTGTATTATGAGAATCGAATTCGTTCCTATAGGGTGGATTTAGCTCATTTTTGTTTTCATTAAGAACGGCGGTTTTGGGCCAATAACCATAACTTTAACTTAGTTGCTTTTATTGAAGTGAATGTACCAAGCCAGTAAAGTGAGCGGTCCTGTATCTTTGTGTTGGGAGTATATGATCGGCCTGTGCTTCAACAATGCTTCGATTGGATTGTGGACTGTGTGACGATTTACTTCATTTTATTTATAAATCAATAAACAAAGTGTTTTCATCAAACAGGACTAATTATAATGCTGTTATATGTATGTTATGCTAAATGTATTGTAACAATAAAGGTTTTTGTTGAATCAGATTTTAAATAATAATTTATTTCATCTACATGCTTGACCTTATCTCCAGTTATGGTTGATGATCAACTATTCCATCAACATAAAAAATTAACAATCACCTCTCACACCAACTCACTAAGCACATAATAAGAACAAGGCATATGACGTTGTAGTTCTAGGTTCTGGTTTGGGACAGGCATAAGAATGTGACCGGTTTAAATCCGTTCATACATCACTCAAAATTTGCATTACATAATTCGAAGAAAGATTGTTGCTTACGAATAAAGACTATTATTATTGTTCCACATATTTGTTTATCGTTATGCTCTAACACTGGAGACAACACATCTTGCAAAACTACAACATATCCATATGTCACATACAATTGATCACTGAGAAAGGGGGGAAAAACTACAAACCAATATTTGATCACAAGTGATCTTCAACGTGATATTAAAAATGTGAAAACCATAATTGACTGTATATGAACAATGCTATAGAAACCTGGAAAAATAAAACGACTGTTGATTACAATCAACGAGATATATTTCTTAGCTACGTCATGAGCATTATTATAATTTAAAAAGTAGTGAGTGAATGGGTGATTATTGATTAGGTATACATGGGCAATAGTTCATCTGTATCATGGCGAGAACAAGTTACATTCGACGAAACGATAATGATGTCCGCTGTGTACTAGAACAGCATGTTGAGTAGTTACATTTATTATGCAAGCACATTGAAATAACAGTCCATGGGCGCAGACATGTCGCCCCACTCGAACGGGCACATTATTCTGTATTCTAGCCAATACATTCCTTTGTCTTACTCCTTAGCGTTGCATTATAAGCTTGATTGATTGATTGATTGTCGTTTCTGCTTAATAAAAAGCACAAATATTTCACTTAATGAGCACGACGCGCTTCTGGAATGACCTTCATCAGGTCCTCTGAAAGTTAAAATATTTGAAAGAAAGCCAAATAATTAAAAAATGTTGGTAGCAGGAATATCATAGAGCATAATAAAATAACCACAATCGACTTGAGTCACTCATTTCTGAGGGAGAAAAACCTTAGGTTTAACCATAATTAGATGATTTAGGAACTGTAAATAATACAATGCATGTATTTGTATTTTGTAACATTAATATCAACCTCGCACCTTTATCAATGCTGGACATCATTCTCCACTGCTGGCCACAAATTGCCTGGAAACATGCGCGTGCTAAAATGGTAAAAACGCTATTTTCTATATCGAGAGATACACCAACATAGAAAACATACATTTGTTTTGTTACTACAGCAGGGAATATGGTAAATAAAAAAGATATTAAGAAATAAGAAGCACAGATATGAAAAATATGGTCTAGGTATTTTGATAACAATTCCCGAGCCCACCTTTTGACTCGCTTCAGAACCATATACATGTTTTGCTATGAAGACGAGGAATACATTTGTTTTCCTCAACAATAAATAACCGCCAGAGAAAACCTTTGGGACAATCAAGAATGAACGATACTGAGACAACGAAACAACATTGGGCATACCACACAACGAAAACAAGCTAAACAAAAAACACACTACAGAAACTAAAAGGGTGGGCAACACGGACCCCACAAAAAAACGGCGATTAACCCGTGTCCTCACCAATGGTTAGTTAACTTGTTGGTTAACATTTTTAAATTGTCATATTATTAGGCAGATCTTCAAATCTGTGCAAGTGATTTATGAAATATAAGTACAAACAGACAAACGAAAAAAGAAAAAAAGTTTAAAACACATGTGATATAGGCCATACTGTATAGGAATTTACCAATGAAATGCTTGAAAAGCGACCCCATTAATTAATATATCTGAACAGTCTCATAAGTTGATTTCAAGAAATGATGGAGAGTGGGCGTTTATCTGCTTAAAACGAATGTTGGCCTTAGTCAAATGCGTCATCTTTTTTCATCAATAATTATATTTTTATAAGGATTATGGTACACGATTGTAGGAATATGTGACGTACGATACATACCATTGACACGTAAAAACAGGGCGATAACCGACACTGCATGCGATTCAGAGCAGAGTGACATCTATTGATATAATGTGAACAGATCAGTGAACGTGTCAGACGTCGAAACACCTCCTGTTATTTGACAATATAGATGTAATATTTCTAAATATGAAATTTATTTATATATTTATTTGTTGAAACTGTGAACCCATAATTTTTCATATAAGACAGCAAGTAAAGTATAAAGATACCAACGTGGCAATCACTTCTTTAATCTAGAAAAAAAGAAATTATATTAATAAATCAATAAATAGTTTGATAACGAATGATGGCTAAACAGTGTCAATGTTTAAAAATATTATAAATGAACAATTCAAATTGTATAGCTTTCTTTAGTCAAGCAAGGAAATTTCAGACACATTATTCAATAATGTATTGTACACTTTTCTTCCCACTGACACTGACAATGATATTCCTAAGTTAAATGAAGATGAAAGAGAATATTGTGAAGACATGATATTGGTATGATATTGGATGAAAAGTGGATGAAGGTTATACAAACATCCAAAAATGGAAAATCCCCAAGCACAGATGGATTACCTATTGAATTGTAAAACATTTTTCTGGAACACTATTAAAGATTTACTATTAGATTCTTTTTCATATAGTTATTAGAACAAAAATATGCATATTTCACAAAATTGAGTATTATTACTCTACTTCTGAAAAACGATAAAGATACAACGCTACTTAAGAACTGGATACTTATCTACTTATCAAATGTGAATAATGAAATTATGACAAAATGCATAGCTACGCGAATCAAAGAAGTACTAAAAAAATAATAAATGAGCATCAGTTTGGGTTGATGGAGGGAATATATATTCGTAATAATATCCGAGGTCCTCTATCAGTTATAAATCTTGCAGAAGATGAAATATCGCTTGTATTTTACTATCCATTGACTTTGAAAAAGCTGTTGATGCCATAAGTTGGAAATTCTTATATAAAATATCTTGCCTTCTTTAATTTTGGGGACACATTTCAGCAGTGGATAGCTATTTTTTTGTTCAATAATATATTCAGTTGTGTATTGCATACTGGATAAGCTATACCTTTTTCAATGTTACTCGTGGCGTTCGACCCAGTGTCCTATGTCGCCTTATTTATTTCTTCTATCTGCTGAAATTTTGGGCATAGCAAATAGGAGATCAGAAGACATAAGAGGGCTCAAATTTAAATCCAAAGAATTGAAATTGTCTCAATATGCAAATGATGCGCAAATTGTACTTGATGGAAGTGGAAATTTAATTAGAAATGTTGTCAAATTATTAGATAGTGATACTGCAATAGGTGGGCTAAAATTAAACTATAAATAAATCTGAATTGGCACCACTAGGAAAGTCAAAAATGGAAATTTTTACACATAGCTTTTCTCCTGGCATGACCATTATTCTGGATGACTATACCGACAAATGGAAATACTGAAGGTCTTATTAGATATAATTTTGAAGAAACGAAAGAGAAAATAAAAGTATTGCTCTTGCCTGGGGTAAAAGAATTTTAACATTATATGGGAAGATTACAGTAATAAAAAGTTCAATAATCTCACAAATAACATATGCAATATCAGTTCTACCAAATCCAGAACATAGTCTCTTCAAACAAATTGATAAAATCACTTTAGAATTTTTTTGTGGGACAACAAGTACCACAAAATTTGAGAAATATGGTATTATTAAAGTATTCACAAGGGGGCTTAGCCATTACAATTATATAGAGCTATTGTATGTCACTCAAATTTATGTGGATTGAAAAACAATGATGGACAATTCCTTTGACAGCTCCTGGAAAGATGTAATAAAAATTAAGATATCCTTACCTAGACAAACATTTCTTTTTCAATTTCAACTTGAAATTGGAAAACAGCGATAATGTTCCGATCAAGAACAATTTTGGAAAGATCTCATCAAATATTTCTTTGAATTGAAATTCAGAGACGAGTTAAACATAGACAGTGTAATATGGCATGATTCACACTTGAACCTGGAAGGGAAAATTATCTTCTATAGGGAACTTCTTGATAAAGTTTTCTTACTTATGAGAGATCTCCTTAATGACAACAACACATATAAAACACTTGAAGAAGTTAAAGATCAATAACATTGCAGAATTAAGTACTTAAAATATCTTCATTAATTTCAATAATTAAATATTGTCAAAAAAAAAAAAATGAGGGATAAAAATGCCTTGATTAATAAAATATTAAATTTTAAGAGTTTGTCAAAGGAAATCTACCACTTGTTTAAATTAAAGATGGCATACACATAGATTGCATCAATAGCTTATTTAAATGGAAATCAGAAGTAGGTGAAATTAATTTAGAAAATGTTTTTGAAAATATCTCTATGACCACAAATGACATTAAACTAAGAAACTTTCAGTATAAACTTCATCACAGAATCTTATCAACAAACATGTTTTATTTAAGATAGGCAGTAAATAATCGGGATAGTGTAACTTCTGTAAGGATGCCACACACTCGATATTCCATTATATATGGTTATGCCCCATAATACAGGTATTTTGGAATAAGTAATAGCTTTACTTGAAGAAACCTTTGAAATATTTATTGAATTATATATAATATAAGAAATACAGTATTTGATACAGATACAGAAGAATTTCCGCTCAAGAGAAAATTCACTTCATAATATTTTTTACCGAATATTATATCCACTGCTGTAAATGGTCTAATCATTTGCCAACAATTGAAATTCTAAAATGCAAATTGAAAGAATAAATAAAGAACGACACAAAAAGATAGAAAACAAATATATGCATTATTGACAGACACAATCACAAAGCATGAAATAAACTAACCAAGATTTGCATAGTCATGATTATTGTACAGCATTATCAGTGCTCCATAAAAGGAGAGCATGTAAAATGTTTTGAAATAAAATGCATGTTATATTATAAATTTCCTTTCAACCTTCAGAATATAATCACATTCATGGGTTATTCAAAGCAGAAACAAACACAAAAAACAACAACAAAAAAAAAAAAAAAACAACAAAAAACAAAAACAAAAAACATAACAAAACAAGAAGCAGGGCATTAAAATTCCCATTTTAAAAATAATATTTGATTAAGTCTTTAGAAATGAAAGCACTTGGTTTAACACCGAGCCATGTTTTAGCCTGTCCCAAGCGAGGACGTGGATTTCCAACAACATATGCCTTTGTTCTCCCTTTACTTAAAGTTCAGTGAATGAAGGTGATAGGTGATTGTTCGCTTGGTTGATATTGGTAGAATGGTTAATAATAAAGTGTAAATAATATAATCATTTAATTCAAAAGTTGATAGAACAAATATAAAGGTTAATTAGTAGTACAAATACGTCACATTATATAATGAGCATCATAGCGTGAGCATGATTGTGTAGGTGATACGTGGGTTGTTAAATACTATAAAACTCATGCATTTAATTACCATTTTACACCTAAGTTCCACTTTCTACTAAGCTGTAAATAAGCCCTTCTATTTGGAAGGTTATTACTATTTCATTGTTCCGAATGTGTTTTTCTTCATTCGTATTTCAATATTAAGTTAATAGCTCCAATCCTGACGTTTACCTATTATTTGACACCAATTGTCAACTTTCTATCAGTCAAAACATTTTAAAGAAAGGTATCATCTTATCTTTTAAGAAATTTTGCGGAAGAGAATAACACATTGTTGAAAAGTATTATGTCACTTGTGTACAGAAGACGAAATCTGGTATTGTTAATAAAAAAATTGTTCACAGTTGACTATTGATTGACAGCTATGCATTCCGATGGTCTTATGAACTATCTAATATTTAAATGATGGTTGAGGCTATCAGATCTCTTTAATAAAACTGACATTATACACACGACATTTCTGTGTCCTCAATATTGAATGTATTATGCATACGATTAATGATTAAATATTTTGCATAGCAATGCTGATCATATGCAGCTATGTGTGAGAGTTGACACTTTATTCACAGGTGGAACCCATTTACATCACCACATAAGTTCACAATGAAGGGGTGTTGGATACATATCACTTGCTTAACTCCACATTTACCAAGCCAGAACAGTGAGGTGTCACGCTTATTTGTATTATGAGAATCGAATTCGTTCCTATAGGGTGGATTTAGCTCATTTTTGTTTTCATTAAGAACGGCGGTTTTGGGCCAATAACACTAACTTTAACTTAGTTGCTTTTATTGAAGTGAATGTATCAAGCCAGTAAAGTGAGCGGTCCTGTATCTTTGTGTTGGGAGTATATGATCGGCCTGTGCTTCAACAATGCTTCCATTGGATTGTGGACTGTGTGACGATTTACTTCATTTTATTTATAAATCAATAAACAAAGTGTTTTCATCAAACAGGACTAATTATAATGCTGTTATATGTATGTTATGCTAAATGTATTGTAACAATAAAGGTTTTTGTTGAATCAGATTTTAAATAATAATTTATTTCTCCTACATGCTTGACCTTATCTCCTGTTATGGTTGATGATCAACTATTCCATCAACATAAAAAATTAACAATCACCTCTCACACCAACTCACTAAGCACATAATAAGAACAAGGCATATGACGTTGAAGTTCTAGGTTCTGGTTTGGGACAGGCATAAGAATGTGACCGGTTTAAATCCGTTCATACATCACTCAAAATTTGCATTACATAATTCGAAGAAAGATTGTTGCTTACGAATAAAGACTATTATTATTGTTCCACATATTTGTTTATCGTTATGCTCTAACACTGGAGACAACACAACTTGCAAAACTACAACATATCCATATGTCACATACAATTGATCACTGAGAAAGGGGGGAAAAACTACAAACCAATATTTGATCACAAGTGATCTTCAACGTGATATTAAAAATGTGAAAACCATAATTGACTGTATATGAACAATGCAATAGAAGCCTGGAAAAATAAAACGACTGTTGATTACAGTCAACGAGATATATTTCTTAGCTACGTCATGAGCATTATTATAATTTAAAAAGTAGTGAGTGAATGGGTGATTATTGATTAGGTATACATGGGCAATATTTCATCTGTATCATGGCGAGAACAAGTTACATTCGACGAAACGATAATGATGTCCGCTGTGTACTAGAACAGCATGTTGAGTAGTTACATTTATTATGCAAGCACATTGAAATAAGAGTCCATGGGCGCAGACATGTCACCCCACTCGGACGGGCACATTATTCTGTATTCGAGCCAATACATTCCTTTGTCTTACTCCTTAGCGCTGCACTATAAGCTTGATTGATTGATTGATTGTCGTTTCTGCTTAATAAAAAGCACAAATATTTCACTTAATGAGCACGACGCGCTTCTGGAATGACCTTCATCAGGTCCTCTGAAAGTTAAAATCTTTGAAAGAAAGCCAAATAATTAAAAAATGTTGGTAGCAGGAATATCATAGAGCATAATAAAATAACCACAATCGACTTGAGTCACTCATTTCTGAGGGAGAAAAACCTTAGGTTTAACCATAATTAGATGATTTAGGAACTGTAAATAATACATTGCATGTATTTGTATTTTGTAACATTAATATCAACCTCGCACCTTTATCAATGCTGGACATCATTCTCCACTGCTGGGCGCACATTGCCTGGAAACATGTACGTGCTAAAATGGTAAAAACGCTATTTTCTATATCGAGAGATACACCAACATAGAAAACATACATTTGTTTTGTTACTACAACAGGGAATATGGTAAATAAAAAAGATATTAAGAAATAGGAAGAACAGATAAGAAAAATATGGTCTAGGTATTTTGATAACAATTCCCGAGCCCACATTTTGACTCGCTTCAGAACCATATACATGTTTTGCTATGAAGAAGAGGAATACATTTGTTTTCCTCAACAATAAATAACCGCCAGAGAAAACCTTTGGGACAATCAAGAATGAACGATACTGAGACAACGAAACAACATTGGGCATACCACACAACGAAAACAAGCTAAACAAAAAACACAGTACAGAAACTAAAAGGGTGGGCAACACGAACCCCACAAAAAAACGGCGATTAACCCGTGTCCTCACCAATGGTTAGTTAACTTGTTGGTTATTTTGTTAAATTGTCATATTATTAGGCAGATCTTCAAATCTGTGCAAGTGATTTATGAAATATAAGTACAAACAGACAAACGAAAAAAGAAAAAAAGTTTAAAACACATGTGATATAGGCCATATTGTATAGGAATTTACCAATGAAATGCTTGAAATGCGACACCATTAATTAATATATCTGAACAGTCTCATAAGTTGATTTCAAGAAATGATGGAGAGTGGGCGTTTATCTGCTTAAAACGGATGTTGGCCTTAGTCAAATGCGTCATCTTTTTTCATCAATAATTATATTTTTATAAGGATTATGGTACACGATTGTAGGAATATGTGACGTACGATACATACCATTGACACGTAAAAACAGGGCGATAACCGACACTGCATGCGATTCAGAGCAGAGTGACATCTATTGATATAATGTGAACAGATCAGTGAACGTGTCAGACGTCGAAACACCTCCTGTTATTTGACAATATAGATGTAATATTTCTAAATATGAAATTTATTTATATATTTATTTGTTGAAACTGTGAACCGAGAATTTTTCATATAAGACAGTAAGTAAAGTATAAAGATACCAACGTGGCAATCACTTCTTTAATCTAGAACAAAGAAATTATATTAATAAATCAATAAATAGTTTGATAACGAATGATGGCTAAACAGTTTCAATGTTTAATGATATTATAAATGAACAATTCAAATTGTATAGCTTTCTTTAGTCAAACAAGGAAATTTCAGACACATTATTCAATAATGTATTGTACACTTTTCTTCCCACTGACACTGACAATGATATTCCTAAGTTAAATGAAGATGAAAGAGAATATTGTGAAGGCATGATATTGGTATGATATTGGATGAACAGTGTGTGAAGGTTATACAAACATCCAAAAATGGAAAATCCCCAAGCACAGATGGATTACCTATTGAATTGTAAAACATTTTTCTGTAACACTATTAAAGATTTACTATTAGATTCTTTTTCATATAGTTATTAGAACAAAAATATGCATATTTCACAAAATTGAGTATTATTACTCTACTTCTGAAAAACGATAAAGATACAACGCTACTTAAGAACTGGAGACTTATCTACTTATCAAATGTGAATAATGAAATTATGACAAAATGCATAGCTACGCGACTCAAAGAAGTACTAAAAAAAATAATAAATGAGCATCAGTTTGGGTTGATGGAGGGAATATATATTCGTAATAATATCCGAGGTCCTCTATCAGTTATAAATCTTGCAGAAGATGAAATCTAGCTTGTATTTTACTATCCATTGACTTTGAAAAAGCTGTTGATGCCATAAGTTGGAAATTCTTGCCTTCTTTAATTTTGGGGACACATTTGAACAGTGGATAGCTATTTTTTTGTTCAATAATATATTCAGTTGTGTATTGCATACTGGATAAGCTACACCTTTTTCAATGTTACTCGTGGCGTTCGACCGAGTGTCCTATGTCGGCTTATTTATTTCTTCTATGTGCTGAAATTATGGACATAGAAAATACGAGATCAGAAGACATAAGAGGGCTCAAATTTAAATCCAAAGAATTGAAATTGTCTCAATATGCAAATGATGCGCAAATTGTACTTGGTGGAAGTGGAAATATAATTAGAAATGTTGTCAAATTATTAGATAGTGATACTGCAATAGGTGGGCTAAAATTAAACTATAATAAATTTGAATTGGCACCACTAGGAAAGTCAAAAATGGAAATTTGTCCACATAGCTTTTCTCCGGGCATGACCATTATTCTGGATAACTATACCGACAAATGGAAAAACTGAAGGTCTTATAATATATAATTTTGAAGAAACGAAAGAGAAAATAAAAAGTATTGTTCGTGCCTGGGGTAAAATAAATTTAACATTATATGGGAAGGTTACAGTAATAAAAAGTTCAATATTCCCACAAGTAACATATCCAATATCAGTTCTACCAAATCCATAACATAGTCTCTTCAAAGAAATTGATAAAATTATTTAAGAAAATTTTATGGGACAACAAATACCACAAAATTAGATTACTATGGTATTATTAACGTATTCACAAGGGGGCTTAGACATTGCAGTTATATATAGCTATTGTAAGTCACTCAAATTTATGTGGATTAAAAAACAATGATGGACAATTCCTTTGACAGCTCCTGGAAAGATGTAATACAGATTAGGACATCCTTATCTAGACAAAAAAATAATTTTCAATTTCAATTGGAAATTCGAAAACATCGATAATGTTCCGATAAAAAACACTTTTGGAAAGATCTCATCAAATATTTCTTTGGAATGAAATTCAGAGACGAGCTAAGCATAGACAGTGTAATATGGCATGATTCACACTTGAACCTGGAAGGGAAAATTATCTTCTATAGGAAACTTTTTGATAAAGTTGGCTTACTTATGAGAGATCTCCGTAATGACAACAACACATATAAAACACTTGAAGAAGTTAAAGATCAATAACATTGCAGAATTAAGTACTTAAAATATCTTCATTAATTTCAATAATTAAATATTGTCAAAAAGAATAAATCAGGGATAAAAATGCCTTGATTAATAAAATATTAAATTTAAAGAGTTTGTCAAAGGAAATCTACCACTTGTTTAAATTAAAGATGCCATAAACATAGATTGCATCAATAGCTTAATAAAATGGAAATCAGAAGTAGGTGAAATTAATCTAGAAAATATTTTTGAAAATATCTCTATGACCACAAATGACATTAAACTTAGAAACTTTCAGTATAAACTTCAACACAGAATCTTACCAACAAACATGTTTTAGCTAAGATAGGCAGTAAATAATCGGGATAGTGTAAATTCTGTAAAAATAATGCCAGAAACTCGATATTACATTATATATGGTTATGCCCCATAATACAGGTATTTTGGAGCAAGTAATAGCTTTACTTGAAGAAACCTTTGACATATCTATTGAATTATATATAATATATGAAATACAGTATTTGATACAGATACAGAAGAATTTCCGCTCAAAAGACAATTCACTCCATAATACTTTTTACCGAGTATTATATCCACTGCAGTAAATGGTCTAATCATTTGCCAACAATTGAAATTCTAAAATGCAAATTGAAAGAAAAAATAAAGAAAGAGACAAAAAGATAGAAAACAAATATATGCATTATTGACAGAAACAATCACAAAGCATGATCTAAACTAACCAAAAGTTCCAATGTATTGATTATTGTACAGCATTATCAGTGCTCCATATAAGGAGAGTATGTAAAATGTTTTGAAATACAATGTCTGTTATATAATGAATTTCTTTTCAACCTTCAGAAAATAATCACATTCATGAGTTATTCAAAGCAGAAACAAACACAAAAAACAACAACAAAAACAAAAACAAAAAGCAAAAAAAAGAAAAAAAAAACAAAGAGCAGTGCATTAAAATTCCCATTTTAAAAATAATATTTGATTAAGTCTAGAAAAGTAAGCAATTAGTTTAACACCGAGCCATGTTTTTGCCTGTTCCAAGCGAGGACGTGGATTTCCAACAACATATGTCGTTGTTCTCCCTTTATTTAAAGTTCAGTGAATGAAGGTGATAGGTGATTGTTCGCTTGGTTGATATTGGTAGAATGGTTAATAATAAAATGTAAATAACATAATCATTAAATTCAAAAGTTGATAGAACAAATATAAAGGTTAATTAGTAGTACAAATACGTCACAATATATAATGAGCATCATAGCGTGAGCATGTTTGTGTAGGTGATACGTGGGTTGTAAAATATTAATAAACTCATGCAGATATATCGCGATGACATACACTAATAAATCACCATGCCTATAGTGTTACCACTGGCACAATTCTTCAATGTAGAGGATTTATCTAGAGAAGTCGTATCTAGTGTCATCAACGCCGTGAATGGAAATATAAAACTCGTGAGGAAAATATCACAAGCCTTATATCCACCTTTTAAATCATCAACACTGATTCTGAAGCAAAACAAGAAATAGCTGCAGTGAATATTACGACGATGTCAAAACATTTGTACATTTAATATACTTCTATTTGTAGAGATATTTTACAAAGACGTGCAACATTTACCATATATACGGCTTTATCTATAGGAGTGTTTGTTAGCGGAAGATCACAGAGACTTTTATATCATATGTATTTCGTTGTCACATGTTGAACATCGTGATTAATAAGCTTGGAGATAGAAAGTACGCAAATTAACGAAAATCATTCAAAATACTGGAAAAGCGTTTTAGAGGGAGAACGTATTCGTTCAGCTATAGACAACAGTTTGATATCACAAGAAATCTTAAATAATATTTTGGAAGACTGTATGTTCTGATGAAAAAGATGTAGAAGAATTGCAGAGAGACAAACACGCAATCATACAGATTTACAATGGAGAACCTGAAGCATTTATTATTATCGTGTCATGTAAATATTACATAATTTGTTAAAACTATCAAACTATATCGTAAATTGCGAAATACATGTCTTGTCATACATCTTGTTGTCCAAAAAATGAAAATACACATTTGAGATTAAACAAGCGATCAAAATTAACGAAGCATGTAGCAACTGTCAAAATGACACGAACATTTATTTTCATTAATGATTCACATTTCCACGATTCTGTCTTATATTTCATTACAGAAATACAATGATAATATTAAACTTGCTTTATATGTAGTGTAGAAAGATATAACTTTTAGAATGTTCCGATAAAAGAGGCAGTATTCAATATTTCCAATGGTTCATTTTATGCAAAATAAGGTGTTTGCTTATACAGTTTTTCAGCGGTAAGTTGGGCTTTTGTCGTTTGACCTTAGTGATATATTTTCCGTATCAACTTAGTGACATTGATATTTTGAAATGTCGGTCAGTGTGGCGTCACATTATGAAGTGTTATATCGATAATCACTATAACGTCTTTTTCGAAGTTCACGACAAACATTATCACTAGTATCCCAGGTCGTCCTTTCGGACTTGCTGCGATACTTGTGATAATGTCTGTCGCGAATTTCCAAATTCCCGCAATGTAATACTATCGTTGATTTATTTTGCGCGAATGCAATATTTATCGTTAATTTCGCTTTTACCCTTATCATACATACTCTTTCTCTTGATATTTGCATTCCATCACAATATATTAACTGCAGTCTTATTTCTTTGTTAACCGATTTCTGAATCTGATCACACTATTTGAAGTATGATTCATTCAATAAAACAAGATTTCAATGCAGATTTAACATATACCAATATTTACGTATATACTACTTATGACAAATGGTGACGATCAGCATCAAAGGAGTTCAAGTATTTAATGAGGTCCGATGTCAAAAATAGAAAATAAGAGTCCTGATTGGTTGGTGTACTAGGTGATATGAGTCCTGATTGGTTGGTGTACTATTTGATTTACCTCTTCTTGAATTATTTACTGAAACGTAATCGTCATCAGCGAGATTATTAATATTAATGTTAAAGTAAATGTATTTCTGTATTTTTATCAAAAAGTGGATAACAAATTACGTGAACGTCTTCTGTAACAACAACTTGAAGGGGCCTAAATAGGATATAGATAAAAGATAAAACAAACTAATCTCCTACTGCTATATGACGAGAGTTTGCATAGGCAATTATATTTTGATTCACAGTTGACCTTTTATATCTTCCTCTGGTATTGTTTACTACATAATTTATCAGTTCTCTGTTATAAAACGACTATTATACTTGTATTATGTAAACATTTCAAGATTGGGACTGATGTTTTTGCAACTCAGCTGCAACTCAGCTGCTCATGTAGTTTATACGTTATTTTATTCGCTTAAGGAATACACTTCCATGGCAACATCATTTCATTAAGAGGGGCTATTCTGGGTCATAAAATTAACTTAGCCCGTCCACATTTTACTGAAGTGGCCGTACCAGCCCAAGCAAGTGTGTGGTTATGTGCATTTGTGCTATGGATTTCTGTTTATACGACATAACCGATCCATGTTTGTGTCTGGCCCAATCGAGGTTTACCATATATACAGCTTCATATATGACATTGCTTGTTAACGGAAGATCACAGGTCACCTTTTTATCATATTGTAATTCGTTGCCACACGTTGAACATTGTGAGTAATAAGCTGGAACATAGAAAGTAAACCTATCACGGGAAATCGTTCATGGTACTGCAGAAACCGCTTTAGAGCTTAATATCAAAAGAAATCTAAAATAATATTTAAGGAGACTGTATATTCTGATAGAAAATGTAGAAGAATCGGAGAGAGACAAACTTACGCAAGCATGCAGATGTACAGTGGAGGACCCTAAGCATTTATTATTATCGAGTCATGTAAATATTACATAATGTATTAACTATGTAAATTACTACATGTATCTTGTCCTACATTTGTTGGGGCAAAATAATGGAAGCTTATTTCAGATCAAATGGTGACCAACATGAACAAAGCATAACAACTGTCAAGATGATATCAACATGAACAAAGCAAAACAACTGTCAAGATGACATCAATATTTGTCTTTATTAACGTTTGACATTTACACAATGCTGTCTTAAATTTTTTATCACAAAATTACAATGATTATTTAAATCTTATTTTATAAGTAATTTAGAAAGAGACACATTTCTAAATGTTCCGATAAAACAGGCAGTATTCAATATTTTTTTTCTTTTCTTCTATATAAGATTTTTGATTTATACTGCTTTTTATCGATAACTTGGTAATTTTTCATTTTATCTTACTGACATAAGTATCTGCATAGTGGCATTAATATTGTGAAATATCGGTCAGTGTGGCGTCACATTATGAGGTTTTATACCGATAAGACAGTAACGTCCTTATCGAAGGTCACGATAAGCATTAGCAATAGTATACCAGGTCATCCGTTCGGACTCTCTGAGATACTTGTGATAAGGTCTCTTCGAAACTTCCAAGTTGTCGCTATATAATACTAACTTTAATTTCCTTAGCCAGAATGGATTTCTCAGCGCAATCTCACATCGAAGGCGGATCCATCCTGAAATGTGAGATGCGATGAAAAGTCTATATCAACGATGGTATGTTTATCAAGGATTTGGTATGATGATATTGATCACATTACAAAACAGCGATATTATGTTCATTAAGACAATTGTTCGATATATATATAGATTATTACATGGCTTTTTGCATATCATACCCTTTATCATCCCTAGGTCATGATATCAGCCCGAGAGCTGTTATAATATGTGTATCATATACTTCAACAGAGCAAATAACTGATTTGTACCAACATCTTTAGTCATTTTTGGCTAGACTTCAATGCATACAAAAATGTATATATAGAACAAGAAATGTATGCACTTTTCTAGCACTTTCAATATCATAAGAGAAAAAATTGTCAGTTAATATTTTTTCTGTGCAAAGATTCAATAATTTAGCAACTTAGTACGTCATGTTTGTAAGCATATTTTTCGGACATGCACGACCATTGACGGAGAGGCAAGTAATAACATTCCGGAAGCAGAAAATTTATTTGATCTATCAGCCCGCTTGGGCCATTTTTGTGAAACAGAGTGAAATAAATGTGATTCCTTTTATTATTCTAAGCAAAACTCAAAGTTTTATCACAGTTTTATCACAATGTAAAATTTAAGCTTTATTATCTACAAGTATATGAAAATATATATTCTAATATGACGTCCCGTATACGGTATACAAATAAAGGCATATTTGAATAGCAATCAAATATAGGCCACACGTGCGCACTGAGCTAAAAAAAAACACCTACATAAACATTGACTATTTTCAGAAAATTCTTCATGGTAAGCGATTTTCTATTAATCTGATAAACGCTTATAGAGGTGGGGTTTTTGCCAGTTTATTTTTCGAGAGACGATGTTCACCGGACTACATTTTACGTAATGTAAGCAAAATGGCGGCTTGGATTGCCGATAATAAAAAAAGATAAAAGAAACAATATTTATATGAAATATGAAGATATGAAATAAAAAAATAATTGCCAATGAAAAAAAAAGCTTGATATAAAAAAATAATTCCGGAAAAATTACTTATCGTATCGACTTTTACTTTTGTAATATATCGTCATCCTGTGACGTAGTTTACAAGGGACCTGATTGACACATGCTGGTTACCGATTTATTTTACGATTTTGTGAGCATTTTACTTGTTTGAGTAGTTAAATATTCATGAATGTAATGCCTACCCATATTTAAATAACAATAAAGTATTGCCGGCATGAATGATTTCTTAATTATTGCGTGTAAAGCACAACGGGAAAATGTACAAATTATCGATGATCTAAGACTTATCACCGGATTTGTCACTAGAGTAACAGAACGGGTACCACTAGTAGAACAGGAACTGCTTATCTTTCCGGAGCACCTGCGTTCACCCCCGGTTTTTGGCGGTGCTCGTGTTACTCAATCTTTAGTTTTATGAGTAATGTGTTGTAAATCGTTGTAGATCGTAATTTCTCCTTTTTTTTTCTTTTGGCCATATGTTCTTGTTCTATTTACCATTCTGATTACCGCTTTGGTATCTTCAAACTCGTCTATGCTTATCAGTAATTTCGGTATTTACCCTGATAATAAATACTCTTTCTCTTGATATGATCATTGATAAGTCATTTTGCAACAATATATTAATTGTAATCTTACTTCTTTGTTAACCGATTTCAGAAACAGATCAGAATATTTGAGGTTGAGGTCTAACGTGCTTAATGACACTTTCAACAATATTTCAGTTATATCGTGGCAGTATAATATTTGAAGTATGATTCATTCAATAAAAAGAACTTCAATGCAGAGCTAAGATAAATCTAAATATACCGAAATGTTACTTATGACAAATGGTGGAGATCAGTACCAAAAGAGTGCACGTATTTAAAGAGGTCCGTGGTAAAAATAGAATATAAAACCCCAGATTGGTTGGATGACTCTGTGATTTACGGCTTCTGGTTACCCCTTTGGTATCTTCATCCACAAAAATTATAAATTAATTAATTAATTACTGGAATGTAATCAGCATCAAAGAGATCATTAATAGTAAATGCAGTTATGTAGTTATAAGAATAAATTATATTTAATGTTGATTGTTGTTGATGTGACTTTTGTCGCTGACCTGCTCATGAGTATTACAAAATGCATACAAAAATAACAGGAAGTACTAAGCAAAATAAGGGGTAGGCATTTAAGTACATTTTATGATTAAAAGTATCATAGAAGGGTATTTCCTGGGAATGGTTCCATATTGTATCTTACGATGATCTTGTGTACTAATGTGATCAAATATTCAAATGATAATTGAGGCAACCATATCTCTTTCATAAAACTGACATTATGCAATTTCTGTGTTTTGAAGATTAAATGTATTATGCATACGATTCAAGATTCAAACGTTCTGTATATCAATGCTGCTCATACAGATATGGATAAGAGTTGGCACTTTATTCACAGGTTGAAACCATTTGCATGACCGCATACTTTTACTAAAAAGGAATGTTGGGGTATATACTACTAGTTTAACTCCGACTTTCCGAAGCCAGAATAGTGAGCTATAATGTATATTTGTATTATGAGAATCGAATTTGTTCGGACGGTGTGCATTTTTTGTTGATTTTTGTTTTCATTAAGAAGGCAGATTTGGGTCACCAAAACTAGCTTAATTTCGGCGCTTAGTATTGAAGCACATCTGCTACGAAAAGAATGTGAGCGGTCGTGTATATTTGTGCTAGTGGTATATGATTAGCCCATATTTAAAAAAAAAATTGATTGGATTGTTGACCTTGTGACATTTCTTTTGGTTGGAGTAAGGTATTCAACGCCACTTTCAACAATATTTCAGTTAAACCATGGCGGTCAGTTTTAGTGGTGGAGGAAACCGGAGAAAACCACCGACTAGTCACAAGATACTGACAAACTGTATCACATAATGTTTTATCCAGCACATCTCGCCATGAACGGGGACAGAACTCACAACTTTAGTGGTAATATGCATTGCGTGCACATGAAGTTAAATATCCAACTGCAATACAATCACAACTACGACGACTTCACATATTTGTTTCATTTTCGTTTGATTATAAATCACTAAACGACGTGTGTTCATCAACCATAGCTAATTATACTGTTGTCATCTGTATGTTATGTTCAATGTATTGTAACAATAAAGGTTTTTGTTGAATCAGATTTTAACAAATAATTTAATTCTCCAACATATTCGACCCTATCCTCTGTTATGAAAATTAAATTTTGATATAACATTATTTCAATCAGTATCAGTAAATAAATGATTGTTGCACACTTTTTCACTTTTATGAAACCGATGATTAAAAAGCGGTGATTAACTATTCTACCAACATGAGAAACGTTAGAAGATACCAAAGGGGTAATGATAATTAGTAAATAGAAGATACCAAAGGGGTAATGATAATTAGTAAATAGAAGATACCAAAGGGGTAATCATAATTAGTAAATAGAAGATACCAAAGGGGTAATCATAATTAGTAAATAGAAGATACTAAAGGGGTAATAATAATTAGTAAATAGAAGGTACCAAAGGGGTAATCATAATTAGTAAATAGAAGGTAGCAAAGGGGTAATCCTAATTAGTAAATAGAAGATGGAGAGACAGCACAATGAACAAAAGAAAAAAGACTAAAGGACAAACGATCTACAAAACATACGCATACAGCTAAAGATCGAGTAACATAAGCCCCAATAAACGGGAAGAGTAAGCATTTCCTGCTCCGCTAGTGCACCTTTCTTCTTAATTTAGTTACAAGCCTGGTGATAAGTCATGAATGAGGAAAGGACCGGGAAGTGCTTACGAACATCATTGTCATTTTAGAAAGTAGTGAGTGAATCAGTGATTATTGTTTCAGGATAAATCAGCAAGTTTTGATCTGTATCATGACGAGAACAAGTTACATTCGATGAGACGATAAGGATGTCCGCTGTGTACTAGACCAACATGCTGAGTAGTTATTTTTATGGTTCTATCTCACTAAAACAACAGTACTTGGGGTAGGCACGTCGCCTCAGTCCGGAACATTATTCAGTATCTGAGCCAACCATTGTTTAGTCTTACTCCTTAGGGCTGTATGCTAAGCGGAAAAGCAATAAATACATAATATTATAGCATTTGGTTTGACTCGACCGGTGTTCGAACCCACCATTTACCACAATGGAGGCGACCACGTCAACAATTACACCACCGATGCTGTTTATAACCCGGTGAAAAGTCATAAATAAAGAAATGACAAGATTGTGATCGGTAGTCATTTACGACAAACGGAATACAACCAATAATCTCAATACAATACATAATACGGGAAACACATGTTTATTACACACCAGCATATATTTGATTGACAGTAAGGTTACGTTGGTATTTATTTAAATGGTAGATTGACAGTAAGGCTACGTTGGTATTTATTTAAATGGTATATTGACTGTAAGGATACGTTGGTATTTGTTTCCATGGTTGGTTGACAGTAGAAATAATACACGCTGGTATTTGTTTCCATGGTTGATTGACAGTAGGTATTACAAACGTTAGTATTTCTGTACATGGTTTGTTGACGGTAGGAATAGCAAACGTTGGTATTTGTTTATCATACTGTAATTCTTTGTCGCCCCTTGTTCACCAGTGTGAGCAATAAGCTTGGACATAGAAAGCACAACAATTAACGAAAATCGCTCTTGGTACTAGAGAAACTGTTTTAGAGGTTAAATGCATGGTTTTAGCTATCATAAAATCTGCAGACAACAGTTTAATGTCACAAAATTTGAAATAATACTTAAGACTGTATATTCTGATAGAATAGGTAGAAGAATTGCAGAGACAAACATACGCAATTTTGCAGATTTCCAGAGGAGGAACCTAAGTATTTATTATTATCGTGTCATATAAATATGTATTATTTCGCAAGACTATCTAATTATATTGTAAGTTATGACATGCATGTCTTGTCATAGATTTTTTGGCAAAAAAAAATGCAAGCACATATTTTTGATCAAAAGGCGATCAAAATGAACACCAACATTTTCTATAACGATTCGAATTTTCACGATGCTGTCTTACTACAAAAATGTAAATTTCATTACATTATTATAATGATAATATTTATAAGAAGCTTAGAAATAGATAAACATGTTCCCATAAAACAGGCAGTATTTAATATTTTCACTGATTCGCTTTATGCAATATAAGGTGTTTAATTTTTCTCTGCTTCATTGGTAAGTTCGACATTTTTCCTTTGAATTTACTGATATTTCCAGCATCAACTTAGAAAGCCTGATATTGGGGTATATCGGTCAGTGTGGCGTCACATTTTGAACTTTGATAGCGATAAGAATTATGACGTACTTTTCGAATGCCTCGCCGAACATTATCACTAGTATTCCATGTCGCCCTATCGGATTCACTGCGATACAAATTGCCGCTATGCAATACCATCGTTGATTTGTTTTGCGAGAGTGCATTTTTCATCGCAATCTCGCATCCTGGAAAAAGATATCCGATGAGAGGTCCACTTCATGCAAAGCACACCAACGATGGTATGTTTATCGAGGATTTCGTATGATGACTTCGGTGACCTCAAGAGTCACATTTCAAAACAGCGATGTTATATTGATATGGTTGGATATTAGTAATTTTGAAAAAAACTTGCGCGGATTACCTCAAATATATCCTTTATCTGCTATGATATTTGTTTATCTGTTGAAATCATGGCTTCGAATAAAGAATAATAAGGATATCAAGGCTTTTCAGATAAAAATAGATGAACAAACACATAGAATACAAATTTCGCAATTAGCAGATGACACAATTCCAAAAATGAGATATCTATTGCTTTGAACGAAATTGAAATTTGTTCAGGGTCATTGACAAATAGAAATAAGACAGACAGGTTGTGGATTGGGAAGCTAAAACACAGTAAAGATAAGGTAGAAAATATTAGTTGAAAAAAAGAAAAAACAATACCGTCTCCAGGGATTTATCTTGATCATGATTACATAGAATGTGAAAAATTTAATTGGGAAAAAAATATTGAAAAAATTAATAGTTTATTTTTATCATGGTCAAAGCGAAATATCCCAATGTTGTGCAAAGTACTAATCATAAAAGCTTTGATTATACCCATTTTCACTTTTATTGTTAGTTCATGTCTTATACCTCAAAAGTATAAAAAGAGATAGAGAGTAAATGTTTTAAATTTATATGGAATGGGAAACCAGATAAGGTCAATAGAAATACAGTGATATGAGATTTTGAGAAGGATGGGCTGAAAATGATAGCTGTAGATAGTTATTTGATATTTTCGAAGGCATCATAGGTTTATAGATCAACTGACTCAAAATTTTCGAATTGGAAATTGATACCACTCAGATGTTTAAATTTATTTGGGAAAATGGCTTATTTTCAATATCAACATAGATGTGAAAAAACATAACCAGTTTCTAATTAATATCCCCAAATTGTACAAAAATGCTTTGCCAAGTTGGGTAAAAATAGGTGGTGGTCAATTAAACTTAACATTAATATTTAGTAATATCAGGAAGCAAATGTGATGGGGAAATAGATTGATCACATTTGAAAATAATTATCTATTTTCTAAAGATTGGAATAATAGTGAACAAGTTGTTGTTAATAATATTATAGATAAACATGATGAAATTAGACAAGAATTTATTCTGCAAAAATTGAAAAAATAATCTAATTGGATATCTCAATTTAATATTGCAAAACAAGTTTTCCCAAAGAATTGGATATCAATTTTATTAACAGAAAACGCAGTTAAAAGAAGTATTGCATATATCAATAATGATTATTTCATATGGGACGATCAATTTATCTACATTGTCTAATAAGTCATTGTATAATAAACTGGTGAATGTAAAATTTTCAAAACTTATTGGTGCATATCATTGGATTAATTATTTAGTGTTGTCAGAAAAAACTAAATACAAGTAGTCTATATTTTTTCATATTCAAATTTCTTGAACAAAAGAAACTAAATTGTTCAGATGGAAACTCTTTCAGTTTATTATTCCAAATAAAGTTTTACTTTTCAAATGGAAAATTGTTGGGAATAGTTTATGCTATTTCTGGAAAAACAGATGACGATTGTTCTATTACTTGTGTCTTTTAAATGAATTTTGGATAACATTTTAGAATTTAATGAAGGAAATGGGTATCAAAACAAAATTACTTTGAAGCATATAGTACTTGGATATAAGGGAGATGATAAAACAATATCTTGCAATAACAGTTGTCAACAGTTGTAGAATTTTCCATCTACAAATCGTATAATAAATCTGAAAAGAAAAGCAAGTATACCAATGTTTATAGAATATTTGTCAATGAATAAAAAGAATAAACGAAAAGAAAACACTTCAAAATGGTACATTTTTAAAGAAAGTAAAAACACTATATACTAAATGCAAAATAAATAATTGTTTCCAAAAGGTATTTAATGTATATAGTAGTTAGTTTCTATATCTTTAATGCAATTCTGGTTACTTCCCTGTATAATCAAAAGAGAATGTAACAGGGAAACACCAAGAGGAACTTGGACCTTTGGGGTGTTAAGTGTAACAAACATTTGAATAAAATATGTCACTGGTTGAAAAAAGATGCCATGTTCATATGACGATAGTTGTTTGTTAATATATATTAATGCGTGTAAAGAGGAAAGGGCAAATGTACAAAACATCGATACTTAAGAAATATATCAACGATGATATGTTTATCGAGGATTTGGTAAGATGATGTCGGTGACGTTAAGCGTTACATTACAAAACAGCGATATTATGTTCACATGACGATAGTTGTTTCATACTATATAGTATTGGGTGTAAAGATCAAAGGGAAAATGTACAAATCATCGATAATCTATGACTTATTACCGTGTTAGCAATTAGAGTAACACGACGGGTGCCATTAATCGTCCAGGAACTGCTTACCTTTCCGGAGCACCTGGGTTCACACCCAGTTTTTGGTGGGATTCGTGTTACTCGATTTTATTTTTTTGTGTAGTGCTTTGTAGATAATTATTTGTTATTTTGTTCATCTTCGTTCGATAATAAGAACATTCAATGCTAAAAGATATAAACGTATAAGAAAACCGAAGTTGCAATAAAGAATGGAAAATCCAGAGACAAAGGCAGCATCGGGTACATAAGACACAGTGATCTCATGTGAATGCAGGACGGTTATCGATATAGACATTTAAAGTTTCACCCAATCATTTAATTTTGTTATTGTTTTATCGTTACTGAATATAACTAGTATATGAACGCTGGTGACATTGACGCTGCATTGATGTTTTGTTTCTATTCATTAGCACGTTACATATTGGAAAATGTCAGTAGCATTAATGGTATGGTTCTCTGTGTGATGTTTTGTAGATCAGTCTTTGTACTTTCGTCCTTTTTCTTTTAGCCATTGTGTTGTCTGTCCTTCTTTGACTTACGTCATCATAATTTTGCTAACCGATTCCTGAATCAGATCAGAATATTTGAATAAAAAAGACTCCAATGCAAGCTTAATATAGAGCTACATTTACGTAAATGCTACTTATGACAAATAGTGACGATCGAAGGAAAGTTCAAGTAATTAAAGAGATGCGAGGAGAGAAATTAGAAAATAAATATCGTTATGTTTTTTTCTTAATGAAAACTAAGTTCCTCGGGTATAGGTGACCATTACCCGATATTGGCTACTCTGCTTAGACCCTTTGGTTTTATTCCTCCCAAATAGTTTGTTTTAATTATATGGCTTTCTAATATTTTGGCTCTAAGCGTACCTGATGAAGGTTATTCCAGAGACGTCGCGCGCACTAAATTGGCTATATTTTCTTTAATTATCTTTACCCATCAGCGAAAAAAAAATATAAATTAATTAATAAATTACTATGTACAACGTGATCGTCACCAAAGAGATTATTAATGTTGAATTTTAAAAGTAAATGTATTCATGTAGTTATCACAAATAAATTATATTTAATGTTGATTGTTGTTGATGAGAATTTTGTCGCTGACCTGCTCACGAGTATTACTAAAGAAAAAGTGTAGAAAACATAACAGGACGTGTAACTTCGACTGTCAATAATCACCACTGTTTGGAAGGTCATTACTATTTTATTGTTCCGAAAGAGGTTTTTTTTTTTTTTTTTAATTTCAATACTTTATTACGTCTTTTCCTAACATTTAAATACCATTTTACACCTATGTTCCACTTTCTACCAGGCTATAAATAAGCCCTACTATTTGGAAGGTTATTATTATTTCATTGTTCCGAATGTGTTTTTCTTCATTCGTATTTCAATATTAAGTTAATAGCTGCAATCCTGACGTGTGCCTATTATTTGACACCAATTGTCAACTTTCTATCCGTCAAAACATTTTAAAGAAAGGTATCATCTTATCTTTTAAGAAGCTTTGCGGAAGAGAAAAACACATTGTTGAAAAGTATTCTGTCACTTGTGTACAGAAGACGAAATCTGGTATTGCCAATAACATTTTTTTCATAGTTGACTATTGATTGACAGCTGTGCATTCCGGTGGTCTTGTGAACTATCTAATATTTAAATGATGGTTGAGGCTATCAGGTCTCTTTTATACGACTGACATTATACACAGGACACTTCTGTGTTCTGAATATTGAATGTATTATGCATAAAATTAATGATTAAATATTTTGCATAGCAATGCTGATCATATACATCTATGTGTGAAAGTCGACACTTTATTCACAGGTGGAACCCATTTACATGACCACATCAGTTCACTTTGAAGGGTTGTTATATATTAACTGTAGTCTTACTTCTTTGTTAGCCGATTTCAGAATCAGATCACAATATTTAAGGTTGAGGTTTATCGTGCTTAATGACACTTTCAACAATATTTCAGCTATATCGTGGCAGTATAATATTTGAAGTATGATTCATTCAATAAAAAGGACTTCAATGCAGAGCTAAGATAAATCTAAATATACCGAAATGTTACTGATGACAAATGGTGGAGATCAGTACCAAAAGAGTGCACGTATTTAAAGAGGTCCGAGGTAAAAATAGAATATACAAACCCAGATTGGTTGGATGACTCTGTGATTTACGGCTTCTGGTTACCCCTTTGGTATCTTCATCCACAAAAATTATAAATTAATTAATTAATTACTGGAATGTAATCATCATCAAAGAGATCATTAATAGTAAATTCAGTTATGTAGTTATAAGAATAAATTATATTTAATGTTGATTGTTGTTGATGTGACTTTTGTCGCTGACCTGCTCATGAGTATTACAAAATGTATACAAAAATAACAGGAAGTACTAAGTAAAACAAGGGGAAGGCATTTAAGTACATTTTATGATTAAAAGTATCATAGAAGGGCATTTCCTGGGAATGGTTCCATATTGTATCATACGATGATCTTGTGAACTAATGTGATCTAATATTCAAATGATAATTGAGGCAACCATCTCTCTTTCATAAAACTGACATTATGCAATTTCTGTGTTTTGAAGATTAAATGTATTATGCATACGATTCAAGATTCAAACGTTCTGTATATCAATGCTGCTCATACAGATATGGATGAGAGTTGGCACTTTATTCACAGGTTGAAGCCATTTGCATGACCGCATACTTTTACTAAAAAGGAATGTTGGGGTATATACTACTAGTTTAACCCCAACTTTCCGAAGCCAGAATAGTGAGCTATAATGTATATTTGTATTATGAGAATCGAATTTGTTCGGACGGTGTGCATTTTTTGTTGATTTTTGTGTTCATTAAGAAGGCAGATTTGGGTCACCAAAACTAGCTTAATTTCGGCGCTTAGTATTGAAGTACATCTGCTACGCCAAGAATGTGAGCGTCGTGCATATTTGTGCTAGGGGAATATGATTAGCCCATATTTAAAAAAAAATTGATTGGATTGTTGACCTTGTGACATTTCTTTTGGTTGGAGTAAGGTATTCAACGCCACTTTCAACAATATTTCAGTTAAACCATAGCGGTCAGTTTTAGTGGTGGAGGAAACCGGAGAAAACCGCCGACTAGTCACAAGATACTGACAAACTGTATCACATAATGTTTTTTCCAGCACATCTCGCCATGAACTGGGAAAGAACTCACAACTTTAGTCGTAATATGCATTGCGTGCACATGGAGTTATATATCCAACTACAATACAATCACAACTACGACGACTTCACATATTTGTTTCATTTTCGCTTGACTATAAATCAATAAACGAAGTGTGTTGATCAACCATAGCTAATTATAATGTTGTCATCTGTAACTTATGTTAATTGTATTGTAACAATAAAGGTTTTTGTTGAATCAGATTTTAACAAATAATTTAATTCTCCAACATATTCGACCCTATCCTCTGTTATGAAAATTAAATTTTGATATATCATTATTTCAATCAGTATCAGTAAATAAATGATTGTTGCACACTTTATCACTATTATGAAAACGATGATTAAACAGCGGTGATTAACTAATCTACCAACATGAGAAACGTTAGAAGATACCAAAGGGGTAATCATAATTTGTAAATGTAAGATACCAAAGGGGTAATCATAATTTGTAAATGTAAGATACCAAAGGGGTAATCATAATTAGTAAATAGAAGATACCAAAGTGGTAATCATAATTAGTAAATAGAAGATACCAAAGGGATAATCATAATTAGTAAATAGAAGATACCAAAGGGGTAATCATAATTAGTAAATAGAAGGTACCAAAGGGGTAATCATAATTAGTAAATAGAAGCTACCAAAGGGGTAATCATAATTAGTAAATAGAAGCTACCAAAGGGGTAATCATAATTAGTAAATAGAACATGCCAAAGCGATAATCATAATTAGTAAATAGAAGATACCAAAGGGGTAATCATAATTAGTAAATAGAAGGTACCAAAGGGGTAATCATAATTAGTAAATAGAAGATACCAAAGGGGTAATGATAATTTGTAAATGTAAGATACCAAAGGGGTAATCATAATTAGTAAATAGAAGATACCAAAGTGGTAATCATAATTAGTAAATAGAAGCTACCAAAGGGGTAATCATAATTAGTAAATAGAACATGCCAAAGCGATAATCATAATTAGTAAATAGAAGATACCAAAGGGGTAATCATAATTAGTAAATATAAGGTACCAAAGGGGTAATCATAATTAGTAAATAGAAGATACCAAAAGAGTAATCATAATTAGTAAATAGAAGATACCAAAGGGGTAATCATAATTAGTAAATAGAAGATACCAAAGGGGTAATCATAATTAGTAAATAGAAGATACCAAAGGGGTAATCATAATTAGTATATAGAAGATACCAAAGTGGTAATCATAATTAGTAAATAGAAGATACCAAAGGGGTAATTATAATTAGTAAATAGAAGATACCAAAGGGGTAATCATAATTAGTAAATAGAAGATGCCAAAGGGGTAATCATAATTAGTAAATAGAAGATACCAAAGGGGTAATCATAATTAATAAATAGAAGATACCAAAGGGGTAATCATAATTAGTAAATAGAAGATACCAAAGGGTAATGATAATTAGTAAATAGAAGATGGAGAGACAGCACAATGAACAAAAGAAAAAGACTAAAGGACAATCGATCTACAAAACATACACATACAACTAAAGATCGGGTAACATAAGCCCCAATAAACGGGAAGAGTAAGAATTTCCTGCTCCGCTAGTGCACCTTTCTTCTTAATTTAGCTACAATCCTGGTGATAAGACATGAATGAGGAAAGGACCGGGAAGTTTTTACGAACATCATTGTCATTTTAGAAAGTAGTGAGTGAATCAGTGATTATTGTTTCATGATAAATCAGCAAGTTTTGATCTGTATCATGACGAGAACAAGTTACATTCGATGAGACGATAAAGATGTCCGCTGTGTACTAGACCAACATGCGGAGCAGTTATTTTTATGGTTCTATCTTACTAAAGGAACAGTACTTGGGGTAGACATGTCGCCTCAGTCGGCAACATTATTCTGTATCTGAGCCAACCATTGTTTAGTCTTACTCCTTAGGGCTGTATGTTAAGCGGAAAAGCAATAAATACATAATATTATAGCATTTGTTTTGACTCGACCGGTGTTCGAACCCACCATTTACCACAATGGAGGCGACCACGTCAACAATTACACCACCGATGCTGTTTATTACCATGTGAAAAGTCATCAATAAAGAAATGACAATATTGTGATCGGTAGTCATTTACGACAAACGGAATACAACCAATAATCTCAATGCAATCCATAATACGGCAAATACATGTTTATTACACACCAACATATATTTGATTGACAATAAGGTTACGTTGGTATTTATTTAAATGGTAGATTGACAGTAAGGCTACGTTGGTATTTATTTAAATGGTAGATTGACTGTAAGGATACTTTGGTATTTGTTTCCATGGTTGGTTGACAGTAGAGATAATAAACGTTGGTATTTGTTTCCATGGTTGATTGACAGTAGTGATTACAGACGTTGGTATTTCTTTACATGATTGGTTGACTGTAGGAATAACAAACGTTGGTATTTGTCTATCATGCTGTATTTCTTTGTCGCCACTTGTTGACCAGTGTGAGTAATAAGCTTGGACATAGAAAGTACAACAATTAACGAAAATCGCTCTTGGTACTAGAAAAACTGTTTTAGAGGTAAAATGCATGGTTTTAGCTATCGTAAAATCTGCAGACAACAGCTTAATGTCACACAAATTTGAAATAATACTTAAGACTGTATATTCTGATAGGATAGGTAGACAAATTGCAGAGACAAACATACGCAATTTTGCAGATTTTCAGAGAAGGAGCCTAAGTATTTATTATTATCGTGTCATACAAATATTTATAATTTCGTAAGACTATCTAACTATATTGTAAGTTATGACATGCATGTTTTGTAATAGATTTTTTGGCAAAAAAAAAATGCAAGCACATATTTATTATTAAAAGGCGATCAAAATGAACACCAACATTTTCTATAACGATTCGAATTTTCACGATGCTGTCTTACTACAAAAATGTAAATTTCATTACATTATTATAATGATAATATTTATAAGAAGCTTAGAAATAGATAAACATGTTCCCATAAATCAGGCAGTATTTAATATTTTCACTGGTTCGCTTTATGCAATATAAGGCGTTTGATTTTTCTCTGCTTCAATGGTAAGTTCGACATTTTTCTTTTGAATTTACTGATATTTCCAGCATCAACTTAGAAAGACTGATCTTGGGGAATATCGGTCAGTGTGGCGTCACATTTTGAACTTTTATAGCGATAAGAATTATGACGTACTTTTCGAAGGCCTCGCCGAACATTATCACTAGTATTCCATGTCGCCTTATCGGACTCACTGCGATACAAATTGCCGCTATGTAATACTATCGTTGATTTGTTTTCCGAGAGTGCATTTTTCATCGCAATCCCGCATCCTGGAAAAAGATATCCGATGAGAGGTCCACTTCATGCAAAGCACATCAACGATGGTATGTTTATCGAGGATTTCGTATGATGACTTCGGTGACATCAAAAGTCACATTTCAAAACAGCGATGTTATATTCATATGGTTGGATATCAGTAATTTTTTCAAAAACTTGCGCGGATTACCTCAAATATATCCTTTATCTCCTATGATATTTGTTTTATCTGTTGAAATCATGGCTTCGAATAAAGAATAATAAGGATATCAAGGCTTTTCAGATAAAAATAGATGAACAAACACATAGAATACAAATTTCGCAATTAGCAGAAGACACAACTCCAAAAATGAGATATCTATTGCTTTGAACGAAATTGAAATGTTGTTCAGGGTCATTGACAAATAGAAATAAGACAGAAAGGTTGTGGATTGGGAAGCTAAAACACAGTAAAGATAAGGTAGAAAATATTAGTTGAAAAAAAAACAGAAAACAATAACGTCTCCAGGGATTTATCTTGATCATGATTACATAGAATGTGAAAAATTTAATTGGGAAAAAAAGATTGAAAACATGAATAGTTTATTTTTGTCATGGTCAACGCGAAATATCCCAATGTTGTGCAAAGTACTAATCATAAAAGCTTTGATTATACCCATTTTCACTTGTATTGTTAGTTCATGTCTTATACCTCAAAAGTATAAAAAGAGATAGAGAGTAAATGTTTTAAATTTATATGGAATGGGAAAGCAGCTAAGGTCAATAGAAATACAGTGATAGGAGATTTTGAGAAGGATGGGCTGAAAATGATAGCTGTGGATAGTTATTTGATATTTTCGAAGGCATCATAGGTTAGTAGATCAACTGACTCAAAATTTTCGAACTGGAAACTGATACCACTCAGATGTTTAAATGTATTTGGGAAAATGGCTTATTTTCATTATCAACATAGATGTGAAAAAACATAACCAGTTTCTAATTAATATCCCCAAATTGTACAAAAAAGTTTTGCCAAGATGGGTAAAAATAGGTGGTGGTCAAATAAACTTACCATTAATATTTAGTAATATCAGGAAACAAATTAGATGGGGAAATAAATTGATCACACTTGAAAATAATTATCTATTTTCTAAAGAATGGAATAATAGTGAATATTTTTTTGCTAATAATATTATAGATAAACATGATGAAATTAGTCAAGAATTTATTCTGCAAAAATAAAAAAATAAAATCTAATTGGATATCTGAATTTAATATTGCTAAACAAGTTTTCCCAAAGAATTGGATATACATTTTATCAACAGAAAACTCAGTTAAAAGAAATATTGCATATATCAATAATGATTACTTCATATGGGACGATCAATTTATCTACATTGTCTAATAAGTTATTGTATGTTAAACTGGTGAATGTTAAATTTTCAAAACTTATTAGTGCATATCATTGGATTAATTATTTAGTGTTGTCAGAAAAAACTAAATGCAAGTAGTCTATATTTTTTCATATTCAAATTTCTTGAACAAAAGGAACTAAGATGTTCAGATGGAAACTCTTTCAGTTTATTATTCCAAATAAAGTTTTACTTTTCAAATGGAAAATTGTTGGGAATAGTTTATGCTATTTCTGGAAAAACAGATGACGATTGCTCTATTACTTGTGCCTTTTTAAATGAATTTTGGATAGCATTTCAGAATTTAATGAAGGAAATGGGTATCAAAACAAAATTACTTTGAAACATATAGTACTTGGATATAAGGGAGATGATGACACAATATCTTGCAATAACAGTTGTCAACAGTTGTAGAATTTTCCATCTACAAATCGTATAATAAATCTGAAAAGAAAAGCAAGTATACCAATGTTTATAGAATATTTGTCGATGAATAAAAAGAATAAACGAAAAGAAAACACTTCAAAATTGTACATTTTTAAAGAAAGTAAAAACACTATATACTAAATGCAAAATAAATAAATGTTTCCAAAAGGTATTTAACATATATAGTAGTTAGTTTCTATATCTTTAATGCAATTCTGGTTACTTCCCTGTATAATCAGAAGAGAATGTAACAGGGAAACACCAAGAGGACGGTTATCGATATAGATATTTAAAGTTTCACCAAATCATTCATTTTTTTTATCGTTTTATCGTTACTGAATATAACTAGTATATGAACGCTGGAGACATTGACGCTGTATTGATCTTTTGTTTCTATTCATTAGCATATTACATATTGGAAAATGTCATTAGCATTAATGGGATGGTTCTCTGTGTGATGTTTTGTTGATCAGTCTTTGTACTTTCGTCCTTTTTCTTTTAGCCATTGTGTTGTCTGTCCTTCTTTGACTTACGGTCATCAGAATTTTGCTAACCGATTCCTGAATCAGATCAGAATATTTGAATAAAAAAGACTCCAATGCAAGCTTAATATAGAGCTACATTTACGTAAATGCTACTTATGACAAATAGTGACGATCGAAGGAAAGTTCAAGTAATTAAAGAGATGCGAGGAGAGGAATTAGAAAATAAATATCGTTATGGTTTTTCTTAATGAAAACTAAGTTGTTCGGGTATAGGTGATCATTACCCGATATGGGCTACTCTGTTTATGCCCTTTCATTTTATTCCTCCCAAATATTTTGTTTTAATTATATGGCTTTCTAATATTGTGGCTCTGAGCGTACCTGATGAAGGTTATTCCAGAAACGTCGCGCGTACTAATTGTACAACGGAATCGTCACCAAAGAGATTATTAATGTTGAATTTTAAAAGTAGATGTATTCATGTAGTTATCACAAATAAATTATATTTAATGTCGATTGTTGTTGATGAGACTTTTGTCGCTGACCCGCCCACGAGTATTACTAAAGACAAGTGTAGAAAACATAGCAGGACGTGTATCTTCGGCTGTCAATAATCACCACTGTTTGGAAGGTCATTACTATTTTATTGTACCGAAAGAGGTTTATTTTCATTTTAATTTCAATACTTTATTACGTCTTTTCCTAACATTTAAATACCATTTTACACCTATGTTCCACTTTCTACCAGGCTGTAAATAAGCTCTACTATTTGGAAGGTTATTACTATTTCATTGTTCCGAATGTGTTTTTCTTCATTCGTATATCAATATTAAGTTAATAACTCCAATCCTGACGTTTACCTATTAACTGACACCAATAGTCAACTTTCTATCAGTCAAAACATTTTAAAGAAAGGTATCATCTTATCTTTTAAGAAGTTTTGCGGAAGAGAATAACACATTGTTGAAAAGTATTCTGTCACTTATGTACAGAAGACGAAATATGGTATTGCCAATAACATTTTTTTCACAGTTGACTATTGATTGACAGCTGTGCATTCCGATGGTCTTGTGAACTATCTAATATTTAAATGATGGTTGAGTCTATCAGGTCTCTTTAACAAAACTGACATTATACACACGTCACTTCTGTGTCCTGAATATTGAATGTATTATGCATAAGATTAATGATTAAATATTTTGCATGGCAATGCTGATCATATACAGCTATGTGTGAGAGTTGACACTTGATGCACAGGTGGAACCCATTTACATGACCACATAAGTTCACCATGAAGGGGTGTTGGATACATATCACTTGTTTAACTCCACATTTACCAAGCCAGAACAGTGAGGTGTCATGCTTATTTGTATTATGAGAATCGAATTCGTTCCTATAGGGTGGATTTAGCTCATTTTTGTTTTCATTAAGAACGGCGGTTTTGGGCCAATAACACTAACTTAGTTGCTTAGTTGCTTTTATTGAAGTACATGCACCAAGCCAGTAAAGTGAGCGGTCGTGTATGTTTGTGCTAGGGGTACATGATGATCATGTGCTTCAACAATGCTTCGATTGGATTGTGGACTGTGTGACGATTTACTTAATTTTATTTATAAATCAATAAACAAAGTGTTTTCATCAAACAGGACTAATCATAATGCTGTTTTATGTATGTTATGTTAAATGTATTGTAACAATAAAGGTTTTTGTTGAATCAGATTTTGAATAATAATTTATTTCTCCAACATGCTTGACCTTATCTCCTGTTATGGTTGATGATCAACTATTCCACCAACATAACAAATGAACAATCACCTCTCACACCAACTCACTAAACACATACTAAGAACAAGGCATATGACGTTGAAGTTCCAGTTCCTGGTTTGGGACAGGCATAACAATGTGGCGGGTTTAAATCCGTTCATACATCACTCAAAATTTGCATTACATAATTCGAAGAAAGAATGTAATGCTTACGAATATAGACTATTATTATTGTTCCACATATTTGTTTATCGTTATGCTCTAACACTGGAGACAACACAACTTGCAAAACTACAACACACACATATGTCACATACAATTGATCACTGAGAAAAGGAGGAAAAACTACAAACCAATATTTGATCACAAGTGATCTTCAACGTGATATTAAAAATGTGAAAACCATAATTGACTGTATATGAACAATGCTATAGAAATCTGGAAAAATAAAACGACTGTTGATTACAGTCAACGAGATATATTTCTTAGTTACGTCATCAGCATTAATATAATTTAAAAAGTAGTGAGTGAATGGGTGATTATTGAATAGGTATACATGGGCAATATTTCATCTGTATCATGGCGAGAACAAGTTACATTCGATGAAACGATAATGATGTCCGCTGTGTACTAGAACAACATGTTGAGTAGTTACATTTAATATGCAAGCACATTGAAATAACAGTCCATGGGCGCAGACATGTCGCCCCACTCGGACGGGCACATTATTCTGTATTCGAGCCAATACATTCCTTTGTCTTACTCCTTAGCGCTGCATTATAAGCTTGATTGATTGATTGATTGTCGTTTCTGCTTAATAAAAAACACAAATATTTCACTTAATGAGCACGACGTGCTTCTGGAATGACCTTCATCAGGTCCTCTGAAAGTGAAAATATTTGAAAGAAAGCCAAATAATTAAAAAATGTTGGTAGCAGGAATATCATAGAGCATAATAAAATCACCACAATCGACTGGAGACACCCATTTCTGAGGGAAAAATACCTTAGGTTTAACCATAAATACATAATTTTGGAACTGTAAATAATACATTGCATGTATTTGTATTTTGTAACATTTATTTCAACCTCGGACCTTTATCAATACTTGACATCATTCTCCACTGGTGGCCACAAATTGCCTGGCAGCATGCACGGGCGAAAAGGGTAAAAGACGCTATTTTATATATCGAGAGATACAGCAACATAGAAAACATACATTTGTTTTGTTACTACAACAGGGAATATGGTAAATAAAAAAGATATTATGAAATGAGAAACACAAATAAGAAAACATTGGTCTAGGTATTTTGATAACAATTCTTGACCCGCTTTTGACTCGCTTCAGAACCAAATGCATGTTTTGCAATGAAGAAGAGGAATACATTTGTTTTCCTCAACTATGAATAACCGCTAGAGAAAACCTTTGGGACAATCAAGAATGAACGATACTGAGACAACAAAACAACATTGGGCATACCACACAACGAACACAAGCTAAACAAAAAACACAGTACAGAAACTAAAAGGGTGGGCAACACGGACCCCACAAGCAAAACGGCGATTAATCCGTGTCCTCACCAATGGTTAGTTATCTTGTTGGTTAATTTTTTTAAATTGTCATATTATTAGGCAGATCTTCAAATCTGTGCAAGTGATTTATGAGATATAAGAACAAACAGACACACGAAAAAGAATAAACAGTTTAAAACACATGTGATATAGGCCATATTGTATAGAAATTTACAAATGAAATGCTTGAAAAGCGACCCCATTAATTAATATATCTGAACAGTCTCATAAGTTGATTTGAAGAAATGATGGAGAGTGAGTGTGTATCTGCTGAAAACGAATGTTGGTCTTAGTCAAATGCGTCATCTTTGTTCATCAATAATTATATTTTTATAAGGATTATGGTACATGATTGTAGGAATATGTGACGTACGATACACAACATTGACACGTAAAAGCAGGGCGATAACCGACAATGTATGCGATTCAGAGCAGAGTGACATCTATTGATATAATGTGAACAGATCAGTGAACGTGTCAGACGTCGAAACACCTCCTGTTATTTGACAATATAGATGTAATGTTTCTAAATATGAAATTTATTTATATATTTATTTGTTGAAGCTGTGAACCCAAAATTTTTCATACAAGACAGTAAGTAAAGTATAAAGATACCAACGTGGCAATCACTTCTTTAATCTAGAAAAAAGAAATTATATTAATAAATCAATCAATTGTTTGATAACGGATGCTGGCTAAACAGTGTCAATGCATAAAGATATTATAAATGGACAATTCAAATTGTATAGCTTTCTTTAGTCAAACAAGGAAATTTCAGACACATTAATCAATAATGTATTGTACACTTTTCTTCCCACTGACACTGACAATGATATTTCAAAAATAAATGAAGATGAAAGAAAATATTGTGAAGGCATGATATTGGTATGATATTGGATGAAAAGTGTGTGAAGGTTATACAAACTTCCAAAAATGGAAAATCCCCAAGCACAGATGGATTACCTATTGAATTGTAAAACATTATCGTGTCATGTAAATATTACATAATTTGTTAAAACTATCTAACTATGTCGTAAATTACGAAATGCATGTCTTGTCATACATCTTTTTGTCCAAAAAATGATAATACACATTTGAGATTAAACAAGCGATCAAAATTAACGAAGCATGTAGCAACTGTCAAAATGACACGAACATTTATTTTCATTAATGATTCACATCTCCACGATTCTGTCTTATATTTCATTAAAGAAATATAATGATAATATTAAACTTGTTTTATAAGTAGTGTAGAAAGACATAACTTTTAGAATGTCCAGATAAAAGAGGCAGTATTCAATATTTGCAATGGTTCATTTTGATGCAATATAAGGTGTTTGCTTATACTGTTTTTCATCGGTAAGTTGGGCTTTTGTCGTTTGATCTTAGTGATATTTTCCGTATCCTCTTAGTGACATTGATATTGTGAAATGTCGGTCAGTGTGGCGTCACATTATGAAGTTGTATACCGATACAAACTATAACGCGCTTTTCAAAGTTTTCGACAAACATTATCACTAGCATTCCAGGTCGTCCTTTCGTACTTGCTGCGATACTTATGATAATGTCTGTCAACTATGGTATGTGTATCCAGGATGTGGTAAGATGACGTGTAAAGAACAAAGTATAAATGAACAAATCATCGATAATCTATGACTTATCACCGGGTTTGTAAATAGAGTAACGCAACCAGTACCGCTGGTGAAGCACCTTCATTCACACTCGGCTTTTAGTTGGGTTCATGTGACTCGATCCTTAGTTTTATGTGTAATGTTTTGTAGATAGTTGTTTGTTCTTTTGACCATTGCGTTTTCTGTCCTTCAATATTTATCGTTAATTTCGGTATTTACCCTTATCATAAATACTCTTTCTCCTGATATTGATAGCAGTCATTACATAACAATATATTAACTGTAGTCTTGTTTCTTTGTTAACCGATTTCTGAATCGGGTCACAATATTTGAAGTATGATTCATTCAATAAAACAGATTTCAATGCAAATCTAACATATACCAATATTTACGTAAATACTACTTATGACAAATGGTGACGATCAGTATGGTTGGTGTACTAGGTGATATGAGTCCTGGTTGGTTGGTGTACTATTTGATTTACGTCTTCTTAAATTATTTACTGAAACGTAATCATCATCAACGAGATTATTGATATTAATGTTAAAGTAAATGTATTTCTGTATTGATCAAAAAGTGGATAACAAAATACTTAAAGGTCTTCTGTAGCAACAACGTCAAGGGGCCTAAATAGGATATAAATAAAAGATAAAACAGGCTAATCCCCTACTGCTATTTGACGAGAGTTTGCATAGGCAATTTTATTTTGATTCACAGTTGACCAGTGTTTCCCTTTTATGTCTTCCCCTCAATGTGTGACGTAAGATTGTTTTTGACATTTACTTCACTGAATTTGGTACTCCTTTGACAACTATTTTACCTATGTTGTTCCAGTATTGTTATACATGCTGTTATAGTGACAGCTGAAACCATTGCGCCGTAATGAAAGCGGGAGGTTTGGCGCTTTACAATCTGTTTCAACCCACCATTTCCTTAGAAATGCCTGTACCAGGGTCATTACGGTTTTCACAGTTTTCCGGTTGTTGACTTATTTTGTCTGTTTTTATTCATATGAGTTTTGACTTTCCCTTTGTTTTTACCCTCCCTTACTGGTATTGTTTACTACATAAATTATCAGTACTCTGTTATAAAACGACTATTATACTTATATTATGTAAAATTTTCAAGATTGGGACTCATGTTTTTGCAACTCAGCTGCTCATGTAGAGTTTACATTATTTTATTCCCTTAAGGAATACACTTCCATGGCAACATCATTTCAGTAATAGGGGCTATTCTGGGTCATAAAACTAACTTAGCCCGGCAACATTTTACTGAAGTGGTTATGTGGATTTGTGCTATGGGTTTCTGTTTATACGACAGAACGATCCATGTTTGTGTCTGTCCCAATCGTGGCCGTGTATTTCCAACATCATATGTCGTTGTTCTCCCTTTTTGTTTTAAAGTTCATTGAATAAAGGTGAGACGTTGAGCCGTGATTGTTCGTTTGGTTGATATTGGTGGAATATTTTCTTAATAAAGTGCAAATAACATCATCATTAAATTCAAAAGTTTTTGAACAAATATCAAGGTTTACCATATATACAGCTTCATCTATGACATTGCTTGTTAACGGAAGATCACAGGTCACCTGTATATCATATTGTAATTCGCTGTTACATGTTGAACATCGTGAGTAATAAGCTTGGAAATAGAAAGTACACCTATCACGGAAAATCATTCACGGTACGGAAGAAACCGCTTTAGAGCTTAATATCAAAAGAAATCTAAAATAATATTTAAGGAGATTGTATATTCTGATAAAAAATGTAGAAGAATCGCAGAGAGACAAACTTACGCAAGCATGCAGATGTACAATGGAGGACCCCAAGCATTTATTATTATCGTTTCATGTAAATATTACATAATGTATTAACTATGTAAATTATTACATGCAACTTGTCATACATTTTTTGGGGAAAACAAATGGAAACATATTTCAGATCAAATGGCGACCAACATGAACAAAGCATAACAACTGTCAAGATGACATCAACATGAACAAAGCAAAATAACTGTCAAGATGACATCAACATTTGTTTTTATGAACGATTCACATTTTCACGATGCTGTCTTAAATTTTTCATTGCAAAATTATAATGATTATTCAAATCTTGTTTTATAAGTAGTTTAGAAAGAGATACATTATATAATGTTTTGATAATTTTACACGGAAAAGACAATAACGTCTTTCTCGAAGGTCTCGATAAACATTATCAATAGTATTCCAGGTCATCCATTCCGACTTTCTGAGATACTTGTGATAAGGTCTCTCTGAAACTTCCAAATTGCCGCTATTTAATACTAACGTTTATTTCCGTAGCCAGAATGGATTTCTCAACGGAATCTCACATCGAAGGCGAATCCATCCTGAAACGTAAGATGCGATGAAAAGTCTGTATCAACGATGGTATGTTTATCAAGGATTTGGTATGATGACATAGGTCACATTATAAAACAGCGAAGTATGCTCATTGAGAACATTGTTTGATATATATATATTATTACATGGCTTTGTGCATGTCATGCCCTTTATCATCTCTAGGTCATGATATCAGCCCGAGAGGTGTTATAATATGTTGATCATATACTTCAACAGAGTAAGTAACTGATTTGTACCAAAATGTTTAGTCATTTTTGGCTAGACTTCAATGCATACAAAAATGTAGATATAGAACAAGAAATGTATACACTTTTCTAGCAATTTCAATATCATATTAGAACAAATTGGCAGTTAATATTTTGTTCTGTGCAAATATTCAATAATTCAATAACAGCTAAGTACGTCATGCTTGTAAGCAGAGTTTTCCGGACATGCACGACCATTGACGGAGAGACATGTAATAACATTCCGGAATCAGTTAATTAACTTGATCTATCAGCCCGCTTGGGTCATTTTTGTGAAACAGGGTGAAATAAATGTGATTCCTCTTATTATTCTAAGCAAAACTCAAGGTTTTACCAAAGTGCAAAACTTAAGCTTTATTATCTACAAGTATATGATATTAGATATTATTGCGTGTATAGCACACCGGGAAATTGTACAAATTATCGATGATTTAAGACTTATCACCGGATTTGTAACTAGAGCAACAGGACGGGTACCACTAGTGGAACAGGAAGTACTTATCTTTCCGGAGCACCTGTGTTCACCCCCGATTTTTGGCGGTGTTCGTGTTACTCAATCTTTAGTTTGATGAGTAATGTTTTGTAGATCGTTGTAGATCGTAGTTTCTCCTTTTTTTTCTTTGGCCATTGATATGTTTGTTCTTGTTCGATTTACGATTCTGATTACCGCTTTGGTATCTTCAAACTCTTCTATGTTTATCAGTAATTTCGGTATTTACCATGATAATACATACTCTTTCTCTTGATATGATCATTGATAACTGTCATTTCATAACAATATATTAACTGTAGTCTTATTTCTTTGTTAGCCGATTTCAGAATCAGATCACAATATTTCAAGTTGAGGTATATGGTGCTTAATGACACTTTCAACAATATTTCAGCTATATTGTGGCGGTATAATATTTGAAGTATGATTCATTCAATAAAAAGGACTTCAATGCAGAGCTAAGATAAATCTAAATATATCGAAATGTGGAGATCAGTAACAAAAAGAGTGCACGTATTTAAAGAGGTCCGAGGTAAAATTAGAATATAAAAGCCCAGATTGGTTGAATGACTCTGTGATTTACGGTTTCTGGTTACCCCTTTGGTATCTTAATCCACAAAATATATTAATTAATTAATTAATTACTGGAATGTAATCATCATCAAAGAGATCATTAATAGTAAATGCAGTTATGTAGTTATAAGAATAAATTATATTTAATGTTGATTGTTGTTGATGTTACTTTTGTCGCTGACCTGCTCATGAGTATAACAAAATGCATAAAAATAAGAGGACGTTAACATTCGACTGTAAATAATCAATAGCGTTTAGAAAGTAATTTCTATTTTATTGTCCCGAAAGTGTGTTTTGTTTCATTTTAATTTCAATATTTAAGTTATTACTTCATTCCTGACATCTACATACTGTTTGACACCAATGGTCATCTTAATACCAGACTCCATGATATAAGATACTACTTCAATTTTGCCATTATAATTGTTTCACCTCGTGATAGTTATATACCAACCGCTCCCGTTTGCGGAGTGTATATTTAGCAAATAATACTTTCAATTAGTTTGGTTTTGAGCATACTTGAAGAAGGTTATTCCAGGAAGACGCCGTGCGCACTGAAAGTGATATATGCGTGTTTCTTGTTATTATACGTTACGATCTTGTTGTTTGTATTCAGACTTTTCCCAACATCGCCCTCTTCCGAGTACTAAGTAAAACAAGGGGAAGGCATTTAAGTATATTTTATGATCAAAAGTATCATAGAAGGGTATTACTTGGGAATGGTTCCATATTGTATCTTACGATGATCTTGTGTACCATCTAATATTCAAATGACAATTGAGGCAACCATATCTCTTTCATAAAACTGATATTATACAATTCCTTGTTTTGAAGATTAAATGTATTATGCACACGATTCAAGATTCAAACGTTCTGTATAGCAATGCTGCTCATACAGTTTTGGGTGAGAGTTGGCACTTTATTCACGGGTTGAAGCGATTTGCATGACCGCATAATTCTACTAAAAAGGAATGTTGGGGTACATACTACTAGTTTAACTCCGACTTTCCGAAGCCAGAATAGTGAGCTATAATGTATATTTGTATTATGAGAATCGAATTTGTTCCGACGGTGTGCATTTGTTTGTTGATTTTTGTTTTCCTTAAGAAGGCAGATTTGGATCACCAAAACTAGCTTAATTTCGGCGCTTGAAGTACATCGACTACGCAAGGAATGTGAACGGTCGTGTATATTTGTGCTAGGGGTATATAATTAGCCCATATTTCAACAATATTTTGATTGGATTGCGGACCTTGTGACATTTCTTTTGGTTTGTGCAATGTATTTAACGCCACTTTCAACAATATTTCAGTTAAACCATGGCGGTCAGATTTAGTGGTGGAGGAAACCAGAGAAAACCGCCGACTAGTCACAAGATACTGACAAACTGTATCGCATACTGTTTTATCTAGTATATCTCGCCGTGCACGGGGAAAGAACTCACAACTTTAGTGGTAATATCCACTGAGTGCACATGGAGTTATTAGTCCAACTACAATACAATCACAACTACGACGACCCCACGTATTTGTTTGATTTTCGCTTTATTATAAATCAATTAGCAAAGTGGGTCCTTCAAACGGGACTAATTATAATGTTGCTATCTGCATGTTATATTAAATGTATTGTAGCAATACAAGTTTTTGTTGAACCACAAATTTTAATTGATAATTTATTTCTCCAACATACTTGACCCTATCCTCTGTTATGGTAATTAAATGTTGATATATCATTAATTCAATCAGTATCAGTAAATAAATAATTGTTGCACACTTTATCACTATTATGAAAACGATGATTAAGCAGCGGTGATTAACTATTCCACCAACATGAGAAAAGTTTGAAGATACCAAAGGGGTAATCATAATTAGTAAATAGAAGAAGAAGAGACAGCAAAATGAACAAAAGAAAAAGACTAAAGGACAAACAACGATCTTCAAAGCATACACATACAACTAAAGATCGAGTAGCATAAGTCCCAATGAACCGGAAGGGTAAGCATTTCCTTCTCCGCTAGTTACAAACCCGGTGAGAAGTCATGAATGACGAAAGGACCGGGAAATGTTTACGAACAATGACATCTCATCCCGATTCCCTAAACACATAATAAGAACAGGACATACGTCGTTGGAAATCCATGAAGCTCCTGGTTTGGAGCAGGCGCAACAATATGGCGGGATTAAATCCATTCAAATATCACTCGACATTTTGATTCATAATTCGAAGAAAGACTCAGTTTGTACCACATATTGCTTTTCAAAATATTGTAGACAAAACAAATTGCAAACCACAAAACATCAACAAAACAATACAACATCAATGTCATCAGCGGTCATCAACGTCACTGAAAGTTGACAGTTTACAAGGGCAAAAGTCGATATTAGTTATATTCTGCATTTTGCTCGAAAAACGGAAAAAAAATTCAAACTGTTTTAATTGAAACTTAGACGTATATATATCTATAACGGCTCTGCATATGCAAGACATCACTGTGTGTTGTGTGTCCAATATTGCCGTTGTCTCTGTTCATTCTTGATTGTCTTTTTGGGTTTCTCTAATGTTTATTTCTCTTTGCATTGAATACTTATTAAAAACAAATCTAGTCTCAAATACTTTAATATGGTTCAGATATTAATTAGAATGAGTGTGCGATTGTTGGTTAACGCCACTTTAGCAAAGTTGCAACTATATCATGGCGAGAACAAGTTAATTTTCAATGAGATGATGATGAGGTCAGCTTTGTTCTAGACCAACACGCTGAGTTGGATTTTGATAGCGCTAGCTCACTGAAACAACAGTCCGCGGGTAGGCATATCGCTCCACTCGGACACATTATTCGGATTCCGAGCCGACCAGTCTTTGTTCTTTCTCCTTAATGTTGCGTGCTTAGGGGAGAAACACTAAACACCAATGTTATAGTCTTTGGTTTGACCCGACCGGGACTCGAACCCACGATATCCCGGACATATGTTAGACAATAAGACCATCACCAAAAATAATAATATCTTTAAATAAATATTTACAAGCATTTTTATAATATTCTGATGAACAAAGAAAATCAGGTCAACGCAAGCTGATAATCGGGATGCCATTTGACTTCTTACAGGGTGTTCTAAGATATGAATAAGCGCATCCTCTTAAGAAGACATTTCACATATCCGTGAAAGGCGATACCCTTGTAATTTTTCCAGAGAGGATACAGCATTGCGATACCAGTTGAAATCAATGTTGTCCAAGGGTTTTGTGTCTTGTACTTTTAGTGTATTTGTCTGTGAATTCGCATGTGCGCAAATGGATCATCAAGCATATTTTCTATATGAAGATATATACCCACTTTCTGCCTTGCTGCGCTTTGAATTTATGATGGGCAAAATATAATTCCTATGCTACAAATTCTTTTTCTATAAAACATAAATGCTGAAACGATCCCAGATATGTACGACAATAAGATAACAGAATAAACATTAGAGAAAACCGAAAGGACATTAATGAATGAAAAATCCAGAAACACATGCAACATTGGGAATAAAGCATTGAGGGAAGATATACAAAACAAAAACAAAGCACAGAAAACTAAAAAAATTACACCAACCACTACAAAAACGGGAATGAAACAAAAGTAAAAAAAAAAACAATAAAAAGAAAAAATACTCACAGTGAACCTAACAAAACATCCCAAGATTGAATCCAGTTGCAGTAGTTCCTGTTTCTTATAAGATAACAGACGTTTTATAATATAGTCAAGATCCGTATAACACCACTGTATTTAACAACGATACTATTTTCAGTGGTCTGTCTGATCATAGAGAGTTAATAAAGACCACATGTATAATCATATATTATAATAAAAAGACAATGAATACCCAAACAATCGGTGATGAAGATTGATTAAAAGGCACGACCAAGATACAATACAAAACAACAACAGTACAATTACAAAATTAGAAGAAAAAACACAAAACCTTCAGAAAACATTAATATCAACTGCCCCAGTGAGGATGTTGCGCCTTCGGACATATAACAACGGTTGTGCCGTGCAGTGATATCTGCCTTTATCTCTTAACACGAACCACTTATGTGTATCTTAGGAACACCTTGTATCGATGACAATGACAATATTGATTATAAGTTAATGACAAAATGTCTAGCATTTAGACTGAAGAAAGTCCTACCAAATATTATTCATTCAGATCAAACAGGTTTCATGAGAGGAAGATATATTGGCGATAATATAAGAAATATTCTAGAAATAATTGAAACAGAAGAAGAAGAAGATTTATCATGTAGTATACTATTAGTAGATTTCGAAAAAGCTTTCGATTCACTGAGCTGGAAATTTCTCCAACAATGTTTGGACTATTTTAAGTTTGATCCTTCCGATAAAAAATGGATCAGTATAGTGTTTCAAAATATATCAAGCTGTGTTCTTAGCACGGGTTGGTCAACATAATTGTTCTCTGTTGAGAGAGGTGAGCGTCAAAGTTTCCCTATATCGCCCTATATGTTTATTATAACTGCCGAAATACTAGGCATAGCTATTAGACGCTCAGATGACGTCAAAGGCTTTAAGTACAAAAATGCAGAATCAAATCTAAATCTAAATAAGTCAGAACTGATTCCACTGGGTAATTCCACAGTAGAAATATACACCCATAACTTTTCGTCAGGAATTAAAATAACTACAGATAAATTTAAACTGCTAGGTATTATCATCCCAACAAATGGAAAACAAAAAGATCTAATAGAAGACAATTATTATAATAAAAAAAAATATTAGAAATTATAAAAACTTGGCAAAAGAGAGATTTAACTCTGTATGGCAAACTAACAATCATCAAAAGTTTGATCATACCACAATTAACTTATGCACTGACTATTTTACCTTCGCCAGGAGAACTCTTTTTAAATGATATTGAAAAGATATTATGCATTTTTTTCTGGGATGATAAACCAGCACAGATTAAAAAAACTATTTTATTTAAAGAAAAAAAACAGAAGGTGGACTAAATTTTACTAATATAAAGATATATGCCAAATCTGTTAAATTTCAGTGGATATATAAGCTTTATAATGAAGATTACAATGCATTGTGGAAACATTTGATATGTGCCCGTTGCTCACGAATACAAGATAAGATTATATGGGAGATTAATTTAAATCTAAAAGATGCTCATAAGTTGGTTATCAAATCAAACTTTTGGCAGGATTTATTCGTGTGGTACTCATCATTAAACTTTAATGATGACTCAAATAAAGTCACAAAAACAGACTTTATATGGTACAATTCACACTTGAAGATAAATGGCAGAGTACTTTATCTAAAATGCATGTCAGAAAATGGCATTAAAAAGATAGAAGACCTCATTGATGGCAATAATAGATTTCTAATATATCAAATGTTTCTTGATAAATGCAATGTGAATATAAATGCTATTACATATTATGGTATTATATCTGTTAATAAAACACACTACAGTACTGATGACTTGGAAATGAAACCACCTTTGATAACTAATATGATGCAGAGGAAAGATATTTCAAAATATATATACAAATATTTCATAGAAAAAGTTGAAAAAAGAAAATGTTGCTAAAGGCATTGTGAAATGGGAACAAAAACTTGATACTGAACTAGATGGTAGTATGTTGTTTAATGATATTCATAGAATCACAAATGATACAAAATTAAGAAATTTTCAGTTCAAACTTCTGCATCATATACTTCCAAATAGCAAGTTATTACACAAACTGGGAATAAAAAACAGTGCATTATGTAATTTCTGTATCCAAGAAGAAGACTTCATCTTACACTATCTGTGAGGCTGCCCTGTGGCAAAGAGATTTTGAACTTCATTTAATATCTGGCTTTCATCAGCTTTAGAAGTTTTTGAATTAACCCCAAAAGAAACAGTTTTAGGTATTTTTTCAGATGAAAGCTCCTTGCAAAAAATTGTTCCATTTGTATTCCTGGTGGCAAGAAATTATATTAACTGTTGTAAATCAACTGACACAAAACCAGTTCTTAACATTTTGAAAATTAAAGTTAAACAAAAAGAGAGAATCGAAAAGATTAATGCACTTGTTGAAAATCAAATGTACAAACGATAATAAATAGTGTTACATACATGAACTTAATTTATAGTCTACTTTTGTCAACATGCAAGAAAATAATTTATACATAATAATCTTATATTAGAAACTCATGTATATATAATTATATATAGGAGGTAAATAAAAATCTGATGACATATATCCTTAAATAAACTATGTATTTGGTTTATTGCATGGAGACAAGGGGACAAAACATTACATATCTTTGTATTGAAAAGGTATGTACAAATAATGTCTTTGTCTGTGCTGTTGTGCAATGTCTGTGTTTGTTATGTATATATTTTGAAAATGTCTAAACAAAATTAAAGGTGAAAAGTAAGTACAATGACTAGATGTCACCGCACTGCTGGTTGGGTTTGACTTTTGATGCTTAGTTACATGATTTTATTTTTAGAAAGTTGTCAATGCAGGAGATAATTAATGTACCCATTCAAATGGTCAATTCTCACAAACAACGATTGGTTAGCAAAACTATTATTAACGAAGTTTGCCACACTTACTGCCAGACAAACTAACACATACATATCAAAGTTAGTGCACACTAATAACCTTCATCAGGCAATCTCAAAGTTAAATAATATCAATTTCTATAAGAGCAAGAAAACTACAGTGCGAAAACAGGATAAACAAAAGTTGCCTAGGTCATATATTCTGGTTATTAATAAACAATTTTAATCCTGATAGCTACGTCATTAATAGTGGTCTTTTGTGACCTGATTTCCAAATCAGACGAAAAAAAAATACCACGCTGTCTGTAGAGTTCTATATTTCAAACAGAAAATCGTGGACACAGAACCTAAATTGATATCTCTACAACACATACACAGGCACGCTCACTTTCCCGGCTTCAACATCTAAGATTATATCTGTTCTATAAAATATATTCAGTGCAAAGTGGAAATAGGTCTATTTTGTTTCAGTCAATACTACATTTTATGATTCCACTTCTAGTTAGCAGATTTCTTGGATTCTGAATTTAACATGTTAATTGCCTCATTCTAAGAAAAATGCCTTCATTTAAGTGTGCGACAATAAAATAAAAGAATAAGCATTAGAGAAAACCGAAAGGGCAATAATGAATGAAAAATCCAGAGACACGTGCAACTTTGGGAACACAACATTGAAGGAAGATATACAAAGCAAAAACAAAAACAATGAAAACACAACGCAGAAAACTGAAAAGACCAAGTCGACCACTACAAAAATCGGGAATCAACCTAAAGATGATTAACGTCGACCACTACAAAAACCGGGGATGAACGTAGGTGAACGAGAAGGGTAAGCAGTAAAATAGGAAATTATAATGCAAATATAATGTAACGCGTATTTTCATTGGCTATCGAGGGCTGTCAAATCTGCAGTTGACATTCCTGAAGGAATGCTACATTCCTACGCCGAATGCACTTGTTTGTAAGCAATATGCCTGACCCAGATATTTCCGACTATCAATTTGACGCTGACGCTGACGACCTATTTAGGAGATTACTCTATTGTATTTGAAAATTTCACGGCATCAATTGGAGATTTGATGGTCGCAAATCGAGTTTACTGTCCATTCTAATGCAATACAGAACATAAAAATGTGTTCTTGCATATCCCTGGGTCTAAAAATCACAAGCATTAAAATTCCGGGAAATAAAGTTGAATGACTTTGGCACATACACAACGTGACGTCATATGAAGACTTCCAGTTTAAAATGTAAAGATCAGATGTTATGGCTTCGTGTACGCTTCAATTTAGATAGAATTTAACTAAAATAAGTTTTCAAGGTAGGCATTTTAATTATATGTGTGCATTGTTGTACATATGGCATGTAGGATTTCACGTTTTCAAGATTGCGGATCCTTAAGCAATTACATTACTATTTTTTTAGCGGAAGAAATTTGAAAAGTGCATATATTTCGTCATTTATTTGTATGTTTTCAAACTAGTGTGTAGACATAGGGAGAATTTCATCAGAATATGAATAACAGTACTGTTATTCCTTAAATAGCAAGAAACAAATGGTAACTCCTTGTATTAGTAGTTGTTTTATTTTTCTTTTCTGGCAAATACACAAAGTTTACAATGATATTATTTTAGTAATATTGCTACTTTTTTGTAGTAATTTGCTAATTTTTACACCCAATGCATGCAACACAATGCATAAACATGAGAACAAATATTTTGACTGAGGAAAGTTTTAAAAAAAAAGTGTAGGAGCACAATGAAAATCTTGACAGAAATATATCAACTTTTGAAAATTGCCCTATTTATTGATTTAAAAACACACTTTCTCTGTTAAAATATTTTTTGATTTGCATCAAACTTATGACACTAAAAAAAAATAATAAGAATATTTTCTGTAGGTTTTAGTGGAAATAATACAATAAATTATTTTACAAATACATGTAATGGTTTTCAAGTATTAAAACAAAAATTAGCTATTGCCATCATTTAGTATTCATCTTCGTACATAAACATTTAAAACTATTTTTACTAACCACAGGCCCAATTAGAACCAAACATGGTAGATATATTACTTGGGTGATTCTCAACATTACATGTTTTTCATTTGCTTCAGAAATTCAACATGGCTTCTACGACTAATTCTTTCTGGTGCTGAAGTTTCAAAATCTTATCTGAAACCGCACGTGGGATGAACATGTTATTTTGTAGGAATATGTGATATTTGACCCTCTTAAAAAGTTTTGTTTTTGTCCATCGAAAATCTAAAATGGCCACCACTGCAGGACAAATAAAAAAAAAATTCATCTCAGAAGCAAGATATTAGATTGAACCCAAACTAAACATGAGTAATCGTTGAATGGTCCCTTACAAATTATCTTTTTTCTCTGAAAATCGGAAATCCAAGATGATCATGAGGTTAAATTTAACATAAAACCCAAAAGGAAAAACATTTCACAATTATTCCTATCTGAAACAGTTGAAGCATTTGTAGCCAAATTTGGCTGTGCATTGGGCGGTTCTTTACAAAATATCTGGTTTTAAGATGATAGAATATTTGTTGCATCAAAATGGTGTATGAAATTCCACAATCATGATTGCTTTGCATTATTGTTTTCTTTTTGTAGATCTGAAAACCAAGTTAGCAGACAACGCATGCTTTGGGGGCCTCAGTTTTACTCTTGTTTATCCAATTTGATTTGAATTCTTAAAATAATCGAGACATATAGAATCTAACACCGGCAAAAGTGCAAGACAGGGAAATTTCCGACACCCGACACAAAGATTTCCTTGTTTTGCACTTTGTGACGGTGTTTGATTTTATTTCTCAATTTCATCTGCTGTTTTTAGTGTATTGTTTGACAGCTATGTACCTTTAGCAGACGATCATGTAAACAATGTGAGTTATTTCCCCTTCATGTCAATTAAAAAAAGTAGTATTTTTGTGTGTTGCGTGAAGGTTATTATGTAATAGTATGGCTGATTGTTAGGATTTGCGTGTTAATAAAAGATTGAAAACTTATGTAAAGTGAATTGTTTATTTTAAAAAGGAAAAGCATGGAGAATTGGGTGGGGGGGGGGGGGGGGGGTGGGGTGGGGTGAAATGCGCGTGATTATTTTGTCTTGCACTAGTGCAAAATATAAAGGATCTAACACCAGTAAGAAGGCAAGACGGAAAAATCTCAGACACCCAAGGGAAAGATTTCTGGTCTCCAACGAAGCTCAGCCGTGTTGGAGACCAATATATATCTTTCCCGCGGGTGTCCGAGATTTTTCCGTCTTGCCCTCTTAACGGTGTTTGATTCTTTTTCTCACTAATTAACAAAATAATTCCACATTGTTTCTGTAGATTGCTTAATAATAGTAATAGAGTCCTCTCCCTTGTTAGTAACTAACGTAAAGACATAAATTACCCCCCTTTGACCAAATCCAAAGGTATTTATCGCTGTTGTAGTAGCATTTATAATATGTTTATTAAATACATTGTATTTTTTCTATGAAATACATTTAAAATATTGCAACGACACGGATGTATATATCGATAAATCGACTATTTACTTCAGCAACATGGAAGACAATCTTGCGGGAAAACGCTCGATGGAATGTAAACAAAACCAAGCCTTTGTAAGCGTGTGTGTTTTTGAGGTGTACCGCATAATCTGATGCGAAAGGTATGCATGTTTCTATTGTAACCTAATTTTCAGGGGCAATTGATAAGTGGCTGACGAGATAAATACGCAAAAACGTAAATATTTAAACGATTTTATTGATACAATGACATTTTGCGAAACGTAACATTTTTACGGGAAAAATAGCGTGAAATTCTTATCTCACCCACGGGTAAAGACAAGGATATCTCACACGGCTGAAAATAGGAACTGTGCTGTCTCATTAATGAGAAAGGAAAATCTCACATTGCTAAAAATAGGAACTGGTCTGTCTCAAAAGTGAGAAAAATCAGTCTTGTTTTATTTTCTTAATTTTCTATAGTTTGGTTGTTAGTGACATAACATACAATACAAAAGACATACAAGCAATGTTAATTTTTATAAGTATAAAGTGTCCTCAATACTAGAAAATGAGGTGCTTCATAAAGATTAATAATTGGGCTTAAAGGACTTCTTAATTTATCAACAATGGTAAAGTTTTAAAATTTTGTTTTACTTTATCAAAATGGTGTGTATATACATTTTGTATCTACATTGTATATGAAAATGATTAATTTATAAGAAGTAACACTCCTAATCAATGTTATTAATACAGACCCTTCCTTCTCTTTGTATCTTTCTATGAGGCCATTCTTTAACTTGAAATTTACCTGTACAAATTCTGAATTTACTAAATATATTTTGCTTTCCAAATTTGAATGTGAAAGATAGAAATTTATTTAACCAAGATGGTTGATATATTTAAATAATAGAAACATATTTTGATGAATGAATAGGGATAATTTGGGTTGCATTTCAGGCTTCAATTTTCATCATCAAATTAAAAACAGAATTCCATATGTTTTACACAGGATATGCTATTATGAAGGACAAGTCCAAAATACCAAATACATTTATTCATTGCAAATAAAACCTCTGACAAGACAAGGTAATGAAGACAAAATAAGATATTTCTATAGAAAAGGTGGCACATCTTGTAACTATGGCATTAATTAGTGGGAAATTCAGACAACATTGATTGAAAACCAACTCTTTATTGGTCCTCCCACAGGCGCTTGTGATATGAAATCACCCCCCTTTTCTTAGCTTTCTGTTTACACATGTATTTTCAATAACATTTCTCTATTATTTACTGTCTTTTTTCTTTATTAAGCATGTGTATATCCATACAATCGTGTGGTAATACCATCTTAAATGTGTCTTCAATTGTTATTATCCAAAAAGCAGTAGAGAAGGCCTACACATGTAAGATTCTACGGTAACGTTGTTGTCAGATATTTCAGCAGATAAACAATACAAATCAATTTGTGAAGAAGGGGGAGCTCTTTTAAAGCACATCAGTAAAACATGTATTTAAGGAAAATTGTTACTATGTTGATTATTACAAATAAATGAAAATGAAAACGACGATTGCTTTACATCATACATGACGTTTTCTGTGACGTAACTTATCTGGAATATGTACACGTCAGCAATCGATATTACAAAAACCTTACTGAGTTGGATTTTTATAGTGCTAGATCACTAAAACAACAGTCCGCGGATAGACATGTCGCCCCACTCGAACACATTTTCCTGATTTCGAGCCGACCAGTCTTTGCTCTTTTTCCTTAATGCTGCGTGCTTACCAGAGAAGCAAAACTATCGATTTGTATAGTCTGGTATGACCCGACCGGGGCTCGAACCCACGATCTACCGCACTCGAGGCGAGCACTCTAACCATTACGCCACCGATGCGGTTCGTATTATACGAAGCTGCATGGACGCGGCCGAGACACACATTTATGACACTAAGGGGACGACCATTTAACTTTTAGGATGTTTTTTTCTGAAAAAAAAATATATTAATTATGTGGTGAAATTTTAAAGAAGCAAAATAAATTGACACGAAAGATGCAAAAATATCATTAATCCGGCACTACAGTTCTCAACGAGAAATTTATGATAAAAATTTAAAGGGAAATTACTGATTTGTTTCTATGTCCAAAAAAATAAAATCTGATTTTTGCTTCCTGTGAAAAAAAATATATCGCTGTGGGGGAAATGATAGTTTTCTGTGTAGTGTTTTGTAGATCCGTGATTGTCCTTTCTTCTTTTGGTCATTGCATTGCCTGCCCTTGCGCTTGGAGATCTTTAAACTCTTCTTGCATTGTTTTTAAAGCAAAAGCGAGTACGCAAATTCACATGGTTAGACCATATACAGTGTGAAAAAAATACGTGTACAATTTTCAATCGGGATCAATTTAGTCTGAAAACTCGTGTGCAATTTTATGTCATAAGACAACAAATGAAGCAAAAAAAAACTCGTGTGCAATTTTACATTGCCATTGCAGGAATTGGGCCCAATAGGCTATGATTGTTACCGGTCACTGTGAAATAAACTAGAAAGAAAAGGTATTAGACATATCAAAATAAAATTTATTATGTTCACTTTCGCCCTCTCTATAGGCCGTGCCTACCGTCATATTACGCAACCATTCAGGTCAAAGACACCGCGTAGGTAATTGTATTGCCATTTGATTACATTGGTTAAATGCGTTTATCGGAAAACAAACGTTTTCCTAACCACCGTTGACACAGCGACGCCACCTGGGGGGAAATGGGTGAATGGTCTCCATTCACAAACAAATACACTAAAAGTACAAGACACAAAAACCCTTGGACAACATTAATATCAACTGGTATAGCCAGGCTGTATCCCCTTTGTACAAACTACAAGGGTATCGCCTTTCACGGATATGTGAAGTATCTTCTTAAGAGGAAGCGCTTATTCATATTTTAGAACACCCTGTAAGAAGTAAAATGGCATCCCGATTATCAGCTTGCGTTGACTTCTTTGTTTTGTTCATACGAATTTTATAAGAGTGTTTGTTATCATGCTTACTGATTGACCAATCAAATAAATAATGGTTATTTAAAAACACTCTTTATCTTAATTGTTTCATAGAAAATATATTTATTTAAAGATGTGATTATTTTTGGTGATGGAAAAAATGTCTAACATATGTCCGGAATATCGTGGGTTCGAACCCCTGTCGGGTCAAATCAAAGACTATAAAATTGGTATTTGGTATTTCTCCGCTAAGCATGCAACATTAAGGAGAAAGAGCAAAGATTTGTCGGCTCGGAATCAGAATAATGTGTCCGAGTGGAGTTGAAACATTGCTAAATTGGCTTTAAACAACAATCACACACTCACTCTAACTAATATCTGAACCATATTAAAGTTTTTGAAACTAGATTTGCTATACAATAAGTATTCAATGCAAAGGGAAATGAACATTAGAGAAACCCGAAAGGTCAATCACGAATGAACAGAGACAAAGGCAGTATTGGACACACAACACACAGTGATGTGTTACATATGCAGAGACGTATAAATATATACGTTTAAGGTTCCATTAAAACAGTTTGAATTTTTTATACCGTTTTTCGAGCAAAATGTCGACTATAACTAGTATCGACTTTCGCCCTTGTAAACAGTCAACTTTCAGTGACGTTGATGACCGCTGATGACATTAATGATGGATTATTTTTTTGATGTTTTGGTTGTTATTTAATCGATATTACAAAAACCTTACGATCTTAAAGTGTTTTAAAATAACCTTTTTTAGCATTTGTTTATTAAATTTTAAAACATGCAATAGAACAACGGCATCCCGAAGACTGATCTTGGAAATTTTTTAACAGTCAACAGATTCGATCATTATATACGATATTTTCATATGGCAAAGAAGACAGGGATTGAACGTAGCAAGGAAAATCCAATAGAACTCGAAAAAAGTGGTTTTTTTTGTTGCATATTTGACCTTTCAATCTATTCACACATTCAATTAAATGAAATTCAACACTTTGCCACACATTTTTATTGAAGAATAGGATATTCCGAATCCTTCGGTTCCTTCATTACTAATATAGAACATCGGTGTGCCGTTGTTCTGTTCGGTTTTAGAAGTCTGAGAAGAAGGGGGCGGCGGTATAAGAGAGGATCAGATATTACAATTTTTTTCCCAAACACAGCTTTCTATCTTTGCTAATACCTTGTTTATATCTTTCATATTTAACATTCAATTCATGTTTTGTATTTGTTTTATTATTATCATTGATCTTATATTTATTGATTTTAGATTTATTCATTTTTGCCTTGAAATCTGTCAATGACATCTAAATGTTCGTTTCCTTCCACCGATTTCCTACGTCCCCATGATCGCCGTGTTTAAAACTTAGACATGTTGATTGCTTAGCTTTTAAAAAGCTACACATAGCTCAAGTTTTGTGAAAATAATTAGAATATAACACAATTCAACGGCCAATTTGGTAAAGGAAGCGTCTGTTTGTATATTTTAAGATTTGGGATTTAATATTCACCTGGAATTTCGTCAGTACAAATTTGCAGAAGTTTGCCGTGATACTTTTGTATCAACAAATTAAATCTTCTGTATTGCTTGAATAAAACCTTTTCCTCTTATTCTTATGTATCTTTCCATTGATTACAATTTCTTTGACAATCAGCTTTACCATAAAACGAAGATTATTTGCAAGAAAAGAGTGACTTGCAAAAAGAAACAAGGCGACTTTAATTTCACTTTGTAGTCGAGGGAGAGCGACTTTAGCCGATATAGGGCGAGAATTTCGCCCACTTCGCCTGGTTTGGTGAGCCCTGCAAGGAGCACAGCTATGGAAAGGTAAAAGGAAAAGGAGACATGTTTTTAACTGGTCATATCCAATGTAAACAATCTTTGTCACCAAGAAGCTTGGAATTGAGGGGGGAATTTTCAAGCGCCCAGATGATCATATATTTGAGAAGACACTAAAAATAGAGTTATCTCCCATACCCCAGGCCTACCACCTTAAGTCACTGCATTAATAGAGTGTGTTTATCCTACAGAAAAAAAATCACAGAAATCCATTAACATTTATATTTTAAATTGAATAATAAAGTCATACAATTATCCATTGATTGCCCCCTTTAATATTTTCTACAGGAGGTGAGCTGGATATAAACCTAGGTTCCCAAAGCTCGGCAGGCAACAAGCGAAATTGTACCCGAAACAACGCTATATATCGATTAGTGATAGCATATAGCAAACATTAACCTGTCAGTGCAATTTGCCTGCTCAAATAGAACAAGTGCAGGATATATATTTGTGTTTTGGTATTTAACGCCAATTTCAACAATATTCCAGTTATATAATGGCGACTAACTGCAGGATAGAAACAATATACATATTTATTCAACCGAATATCAAGTCACAAATATATAAAATATATGTATATGTATATGCTGCTAGTTTCATACTCCTTTCATTCGTTTCTCTCTCATTTTTGTTTGTTTCTTCACATGTTTCTCACTTTGGTTGAGTGATAATCAAATGTGGATATTGATGACGGCACAATATGCATGACGTCACCAGTAAACATGTCAATGATTCTCTTTGTCTATTAAATGCTTAACACGTTGGTTGAGTGACTGTCTGATATGGATGCTTAAAACATCACAATATCCATGACGTCACCACTATTAATGTCGATAATTATCTTTGTACATATCATTTTTCCAATGTTGGTTGAATGACTTTCTGATATTGATACTAATAAGATAAAACGGAGATGGGTTTATAACAATGAAATGAAAAACAACAATATACCACACTGTAGGAACAATTCTACAATCTAATAGGGGCATTTTAGAAAAAAAGGCAAACTATATACCTCTTTATCGGTAATTTCTGCCTCATTCCTTTGAAGTGTGCCGATAGATAAAGCTAAGGTTGACGTACTAGACAATATCTGAAATTTATTGGGTCAGTTCATCATTTGACATGCGCTGACCAACGCGGAAGGATATGTACTGTGACACTATCATGTTAGGCCAATGTCGGTCGTCGCTAAAGAAAACAATGTCACGCTGTTTCGGAAATATATTGTAAAATGCGGTTGTTTGCAATAAAATATTCAATTAAATTTGAAGAAAAAAAATATTAATATAATTCACTTTGTTTCCACGGTAAATTCCTATTAATCAAACTACATCTTGGCGAGATTTCCACCTGGAAATCGTCTGTTCCTATTTGAAAATCTACAAAAATGCATGCAGCATGAACTATTTTAAGATGATCAACTAGCAAAATATAGATGTCTTGATGTTCTATTTGCCATATACACTAGCTACTAAAAATGTACTAAGATTCAACATAAGCAAAGTACTATCCAGTAACCAGGAAAATGGCAATCTTTTTACGCCTCACCATTATTTGATGGTATTATGTTTCTCACGGCATGTGGTGATGAATTTATCCTAAAATGTGAATGAATCTACATATGGAAGTATTGGGGATTAATTATTGTGCAAATAAAAATAACATTAACATGAAACATCTTACAAAACAAACTAAATAAGACGAACTGAACATCCAATCAGGATAAATGTCATTCGCCTGTCTATCATATTATGACTTACGATGGACATTTCAATTTGCCGAACTGTTAAATAAACAAGTTATTTTCACGGGTTGAAATGTCCTGGATATCCGGTAAGATATGTTGTTGTTTTCTAGAAAGAGGACGGTGATGTCCTTTTTAATTGAGCTAAAGGTGTGAAGTCAATGATTCTAATTCGATTGAGTAAAAGTACATGAACACAAAGAAGCATATTTATTCAAAGATCCTGATGTTGCTGAAAACGTGTCCACTATTCAAAACAAATATGTTGTTGATCCTGCAAATAAGTCTTCTAACAACATCGTTCATGCCTTCATATAACATTACATATATTGTTTGTTGTTTGTTTGTGTGTTTGATGGTGCTTAACATCCCTTTCAATAATATTTCAGTTATATCGTGGCGGTAATCTTTATTGGTGGAGGAAAGTGGAGAACCCGGAGAAAACCACGGGCCGGTCGCAAGTCACTGACAAACGTTATCACATAATGTTGTACACCTCGCCCTGATCGAAATTCGAACTCGCAAGTGAACAAAAAACATTGATTATCACAAATCAGTCTTGTCTTATTTGGTATATATTAGGAATGTGATCTTCACTCTACTGGATGCCAAATGTAGACATATATCCATACATACATAGGGATTGGGTGGCGCAATGAGTTAGGTAGGTCGATTACCTAACAACTCAAGCACACCTATTATCAATACGGCGTGTGTTCGCGCCCGGCTTTGTGAATTTCAAAAAACGTGTGCACTCGATTTGCACCCACAAGTGACAAAGCTTACCAGTTGCTTGCCTGTGGTCGGTGGTTCTCTCTGGGTATTCCGGCTTCTTCCATCACTAAAACCTGTCGCCATGATATAGCTGAACTATTGCTGAAAGTGGCGTTAAGCACAATAAATGCAATCAAATCATCAACCAAGCATACAACGTTATATCGCGGGAGCTGTCAAAATCGGTTCCCGGTGTTTTGATGATTTCAATATTTTTATTTTTTTAACAATATTAAAAACTTTGTAGAACTACTAAACTACGTAATGCTTATTCATGGAATGATAAATATCAACAGGAGGAGATCATTTAAATGTTGGATTGTTTTATGCTCAAAATATTTGCCCAGTTTGTATTTTAACAGAAGATTGTTATTAAAATGGATATTATAGTTGGGTACAACCGAAATACAATTTGAAGATGTCGTTGACCTAGTGAAGAAAAAGACCTGTCGAAAATAAACTTTTCATGATTGAACAAAATACATATTATACTATATCTTCTTTATATACATATTTGCCTTGCATGCTATAATTAGATATATCGCGGAATGCACTATGCTGAGTTTTCATCTGATAGGAAAAATGGAAGAGGATGACAATCCTGATCTGCTGTTTACTCTAGATTTTGAAAAATTAGTTTACTCTAGATTTTTTAAAATCTTTTGATGCAGTGGGATGGTCTTTTCTGTATAAGCATTTCAATATTTAGGTTTTGAGGATATTTTTCGTTCTTGGATAACAACCTTTAATAATGATATATGCAGCTGTATTACATCGAAAATGTAGATATCAAATTAAGTGCACACTTCTGGGAAAAAGAGGTAAACAGAATAGCCATCAAATGAAAACTTCTCTGATTATTTTAATTTGGGTGGGAGTGTACTACGGGATGATATTATGTAACTTTTTCTATTTATATTGGTTCTAGAATTCCTCGGTGCAGCCTTAAATAATGATAAAGATATTACTGGAGTACAAATAGAAAACATTGAATTTCTTCTCAGCAGAACCGAAATATTGGCCGCATAGGTATGTTTTATGACAAGGTATCATCTGTTTTATATTCATTATTCTTTGATGGAGCTAACGTTTTGCCTAAATTGTGACAGTATAAATTTGTATCCTTAACCTAAAGTCTATCATATTTTGTTCTTAATAATATCTAAGTTCATTATTCTGTGATGAAACCATATTTTTGCCTAAATTGTGTTAGTTCATTTGTTTTTAACTTTAACCTAAAATCTATCATATTTTGTTCTGTAAATATCTAAATTCAATTTCTCTTTCCCTTTTGTTTTCTGTTATTTTTGTTTATTATTTTTTTTAACTCCTACGTATTTTAGAATTCTATATGTTGTATATATACTTTTTGATTTGGACTATCTTTTCAATTATAATTTTTTTATCTCATTGTGTCAATTCTTGATATATGTTTTATTGTACATGTATATTGCATGTTATGCACTGTAAAGCGCTTAGAGTACTATTGTTTTTAGATTAAGCGCTATTGAAGAATTGTAATAATAATAATAATAAATAATAATATGCAGATGATTCGTCTTTAGTTTTAGATGATAATTCTCAATCGTTAGAAAAGTCATTATTTATACTGTCCCTTTTCTCAAAATAGTTTGGCTTAAAAGTAAACTTAGACAAAGCAGACGCAGTATGAATTAGCTCCAAACATGGATCGGGGGAGGACTATTTCCTCCAACATAATATAACTTGGAATCATATATGTAGATACAATATGATCTAAATGCTCCAAACAAAACTATTTTTAATTTTCTTGATAAACTTCAAATTATTAATAAGATACTAAGTGATTGGTAATGGTGTGATTTAATATTTATTGTATAAATTACAGTTGGCAACTCACTTGCAATGCCAATTTTAATCCATATTCTAACAGTTCTTTCAAACCTCCTAGCAATATATTAAAAGATATACAGACAAATAAAACGTTTTATGAATTTCTGTGGAATAGAAACAGAGATAACGTTAAAAGGGAAATATCAACAAAAGGTTACGAGGATGTTGGTTTGAAAATGACTGATATCAAACTTTTCTGCCAAGCATTAACAATAACATGTATTAAGAAATATATAAACCCTTTAACTATTTCTGCGTAGAAAATACTGTTAATTGATTCTTTAGAAAAATGGCGTAGGCACAAAATTTAACTACTTGGAAATGAAGGACTGAACACTTTAAGCCCTTTTTGGAAAGACATTCTTGACAATTTTAGTAACCTACAAAATGAAAAAAAGTGATAGATGAAAACGATGTCTTGAACCAATCCATATAGCTAAATAGTAAGATCAAAGTCAACAACTAGTTTCCTTATTTGAAGAAATGGATTGAAAAGGACATTTATATTATAAATGACGTACTTGATCAAAATAAACAAATAATGAGATATTACAATTGTCAGGACACATATCATGTTGACACCACATTCATAGATTGCTATGGTATTATAAGTGCAATACCATGGCAATTGAAGCACCTCATCAATACCTGTCACAATTTAAGATATACAGATAATATGTTTATTCATCAGTTGCAAATTGACCCAAAACCCTGTTAATATTTTAAAAGATAGTTTATAGATAAAAACACAGTTGTTCCTGTGGTCAAATAATTTTTATATAGAAGAAGCCGCATGGGTCTTATTTTTGCATAATACTTTTCATTTTCAACAAATTATAAATTGTCATGTTTCCAAAATAAACTATTTCACAGAATCGTTGCTCTAAATCCCTATCTCTCTAAGCGCAAGATATAAAAAAACTGAACTATGTTCCTTTTGCAAGCATACACCACGTCAAAATGATAAAACAATTATTGTTGTAATATATGAACATTTAACCCAACAGTGTTAGAATTAGATTTTAGAACAAACACATTATGTTCTCCGTTTACAAGATTTGACCTCTCGTCGTTGATAAACTGCACTATCAATCACTTAGCAATATGATCAGCTGCATATATCAGTCGTCCACATCCGCTATTTAAAACATAGCTTCAATACTGTCTCATAGGTCAATTCTGAGGGAATGCATAAGACATGAGCTTAAGCGTAGGCATATGGCACACATGCACGTACGTCAGTGGGAGCTGTCAGGTGTTCTACCAATCATATTTCTAGAATTTAACTTTTACTTTTACAGCTGTGAAAACAGCATTAACACATTTGCTTTTTGCTACGTATATACCATCATTCCACATACGCTACTGCAATCTAGAATTAACTAATTGATTCACTGCTGTTTCTCAAAGACGAATGGAGAACAAAGATATCAGTATATTGGTATTGGCACATACAAATATTCCTTTGTCAAAACCCAATCGAAATTTAGTAATACAAATAAACAAGACAAGATCATTCAAATGTTAGATTTATTTTATTGACAACACATGCGTCTTGTTTGATGGACGGGTCTTTCAACAGAAGATTGGTATTTCAATGGGTAAGAATTGTACTCCACTACTCGCCGATTTGTTTCTACACGCTTATCAGGCAGACTTCCTTCAAAGGCTTCTCAAAAATAAAGATAGAAAGTTATTCCATCCCATTAATTTGTCACTGAACAATTGTCGATTTGGTGATTATCTCCATTGCATATATCCAAATAAGTTATGAGTAAAGGATACTACTCACATTCAAAGGTATGCTTCGTACCTTGATCTTCACCTTGAAATCGACAACGAAGGCATATAAAAAAACTCCATGACATACGCGATGACTTCACTTTTCCAATCGTTAACTTCTCTTTTATCAGTAGCAATATTCCAACATCATCAGAGCATGGCATTTACACATCACATTTCATATGTTATCCTAGAGCTTGTGTCCAGTGCAGTGGTTTTCTGGTCAGTGCTCAGCTGCTGTCGCAAAAGCTATTCAAACAAGGCTACGTTGCTCCTACGTTGAGATCATCGCTACAAACATTATATAATTAAGTTCGGTACGATTTTACCCCTAGTTGTTTGTAGGGGGCTCATGTCTGATATATGTTTTCTTTGTTGGCGCATAATGGTGTCGTGTGTAGCATGTCTGGTGTCTTATAAGAGGTGGGAATTACTTACCCTTAGCGGACACCTGTGTTCGCCCATGTTTTTGGTGGGGTCTGTGTTTCTCATCTTTTTAGTTTTCTGTGTTGTGTGTTTTGTGTTGCTTGTCTTTCTTCTGTGTCCTGTGCCTTGTGTGCACAATGTTGCCAGTTGCTCTGGCTTGTTCATTCTGGATTGCCCCTTCGGTTGTCTCTTACGTGTTTTTACTTGAAATATTTGGTTAATGCTAAATATTTATAAGTCTTTAACCTGGCAGTGTTAGAATTATAGTTTTCAGCTGATCAATTTGTATTATCCCTCCACTGGATTTGAACTCAGACCATATATTATCAATAAGATGCTGTTGGCAAGGATTTGTAGAAATACATATTACAAACAATAAAAATGTAATATTTTCAATATATACATAGCTAAGGTGTTGTATACAATAGTCATAAAATTACAAATGTAGCCAGGACATAAACAAAGATTATCTAATCTGCACTCCTAGCGGTACACGATACACAAACATGATCTGTAACTCGTTGGCGGTAGTGTTAATTACAACTATGCTGATAGAATGCGCGCGCACATATTACATTTTGCGCGGGTTGAAAAAGACTATAAAACGCCATCGTAAATAATTTTACACGACCATAAATCACCATGTCTATAGTGTTACCATTCGCACCTTCTTTTAGTTTAGATGATTTATCTAGAGAAATCGTATCTAGTGTCATCCACACGGTGAGCGAAAATATAAGACTTGTAAGGAAAATATCACAGTTTTTATCTCCGCCATTCAAATCATCAACACTGATTTCTACCAAGGGCAAGAAATAGCTGCAATTAATATTACCGCGATAGAACAGACATTTGTGCATATCAAATACTTCCAATTGGAGATATATTAAAAAACAATATCGAAATATTTACCACACATATGGATATTTTCACAGGAGTGCTTGCAAAACGGGAGATCGCGGTGACATTCATATCATATTGTACTTTGTTCTTAGCAACGAGAACTTGTTAATCATTTTATAGTAATAAATTTGGACATAAAAAGAAGATCACTTAAAGAAAATCGTTCAACTTGAAGGTATGAGAGGTGCTTATTTCACTGCAATGAAAAATTTTCCTTGAAGCCAGGATAGAGTTTGATAGAATATCTTAATACTACAGGTAAATGGAAAGAATGTAAGACAATGATGAACAAAATGTAGAAGAATGGTAGAAAGACATTAAAATTTGTAATCACGTTGACTTACAGTAGAGAACAATCATTTATTATTATTGTGTCTTATGAATATTATGTAATTTGTTAAATATAACTAAATATAAAATTAAATATGTATACTTTTATTTTTATTATTTTGTCAATTTGTTCAGAAAATGATAGCAGCACAAATAATATATCTTAGATTACGACACTCATATATGTGTAATTCTTTTTTGGCAAAAACAAAATGAAAGCACACCTGTCAGATTGATTGACATCTGTAATGCATGTCTTTCAAGATCCTATTTTACCGAAATTAGGAAAAGTTTATCGGGGAATAATTACAATGGTTGCAAATGTGCTTTATCTGCAATTTAGAAAATAGAAAAATATTTAAATGCTGCAAAAGTCATGCACTATTCATATTTTTACCGGTTTCCTTTGACGAAATAATATTATTTCTTTTTAATTCTGCTGTAATCTTGGAATGTTTTGCCTATGTACCTTACATTGCAAACTGGTTTGGTTTGGTTTGGTTTATGATGTTTCGCGCCACTTTCAACAATAGTTCAGCTATATCGTGGAGGTCAGTTTTATTGGTGGAGGAGAGAAAACCACCGACCTGTCGCAAGTAACTGACAAACTTTATCACACAGCGTTGTGTCAAGTACACCTCGCAATGCAAGAGGTTCGAACTCACAACTTTAGTGGTGATAGGCACTGTTTGCACATGTAGTTGTAAACCCAACTACCATGCGAACACGACGACCCCAATAGCGAACTGAGCTTAGCGACAACAATGATAAATTGAAAACAAAACAATATTATAATACTGGAAAAATACTACGTTTATAGTGGTATGCCTTTCTATGTTTGAATACAATCGTTTGGCTTTCAGCCTACCAGGTTATTCTGCATCGTAGGTTATTCCAGAAATGTGTCGTGGCTACTTCCATTGGGTAGATACATCTACTAGTGGATCATCAGGCCACTAGGGTATCATCCGTTCAGTGCTGAAACAGTTTATTAAATATTGTTATGGTTGAAATTGGCAGTTCCTAAATAATGTAATTATTAATAAAACTAAGGTTTGTCAGTAATTTCGGTATTTACCCTGATAATAAATACTCTTTCTCTTGTTATGATCATTGATAACAGTCATTTCATAACAATATATTAACTGTATTCTTACTTCTTTGTTAACCTATTTCAGAATCAGATCACAATATTCGAGGATGAAGTCTATCGTGCTTAATGACACTTTCAACAATATTTCAGTTATATCGTGGCAGTATAATATTTGAAGTATGATTCATTCAATAAAAAGGACTTCAGTGCAGTGCTAAGATAAATCTAAATATACCGAAATGTTACTTATGACAAATGGTGGAGATCAATACCAAAAGAGTGCACGTATTTAAAGAGGTAATCATAATTAGTAAATAGAAGATACCAAAGGGGTAATGATAATTAGTAAATAGAAGATATCAAAGGGGTAATGATAAATAGTAAATAGAACATACCAAAGGTTTAATCATGATTAGTAAATAGAAGATACCAAAGGGGTAATCATCATTAGTAAATAGAAGATACCAAAGGGGTAATACTAATTATTAAATAGAAGATACCAAAGGGGTAATGATAATTAGTAAATAGAAGATATCAAAGGGGTAATGATAATTAGTAAATAGAAGATTTCAAAGGGGTAATGATAATTATTAAATAGAAGATACCAAAGGGGTAATCATCATTAGTAAATAGAAGATACCAAAGGGGTAATGCTAATTAGTAAATAGAAGATACCAAAGGGGTAATGATAATTAGTAAATAGAAAATACCAAAGGGGTAATGAAAATTAGTAAATAGAAGATATCAAAGGGGTAATCATAATTAGTAAATAGAAGATTTCAAAGGGGTAATCATAATTAGTAAATAGAAGATATCAAAGGGGTAATGATAAATAGTAAATAGAAGATACCAAAGAGGTAATGATAATTAGTAAATAGAAGATACCAAAGGGGTAATCATGATTAGTAAATAGAAGATACCAAAGGGATAATCATAATTAGTAAATAGAAGATACCAAAGGGGTAATGCTAATTAGTAAATAGAAGATACCAAAGGGGTAATGATAATTAGTAAATAGACGATATCAAAGGGGTAATTATAATTAGTAAATAGAAGATTTCAAAGGGGTAATGATAATTAGTAAATAGAAGATACCAAAGGGGTAATGATAATTAGTAAATAGAAGATACCAAAGGGGTAATGATAATTAGTAAATAGAAGATACCAAAGGGGTAATGATAATTAGTAAATAGAAGATATCAAAGGAGTAATGATAATTAGTAAATAGAAGATTTCAAAGGGGTAATGATAATTAGTAAATAGAAGATTTCAAAGGGGTAATCATAATTAGTAAATAGAAGATATGAAAGGGGTAATGATAAATAGTAAATAGAAGATACCAAAGAGGTAATGATAATTAGTAAATAGAAGATACCAAAGGGGTAATCATAATTAGTAAATAGAAGATACCAAAGGAGTAATGATAATTAGTAAATAGAAGATATCAAAGGGGTAATGATAAATAGTAAATAGAACATACCAAAGGTTTAATCATGATTAGTAAATAGAAGATACCAAAGGGGTAATCATGATTAGTAAATAGAAGATACCAAAGGGGTAATGCTAATTGGTAAATAGAAGATACCAAAGGGGTAATGATAATTAGGAAATAGAAGATATCAAAGGGGTAATGATAATTAGTAAATAGAAGATTTCAAAGGGGTAATGCTAATTAGTAAATAGAAGATACCAAAGGGGTAATGATAATTAGTAAATAGAAGATACCAAAGGGGTAATGATAATTAGTAAATAGAAGATACCAAAGGGGTAATGATAATTAGTAAATAGAAGATACCAAATGGGTAATGATAATTAGTAATTAGAAGATATCAAAGGGGTAATGATAATTAGTAAATAGAAGATACCAAAGGATAATCATAATTGGTAAATAGAAGATGGAGAGACAGCACAATGAACAAAAGAAAAAAGAGTAAAGGACAATCGATCTACAAACCATACACATACAACTAAAGATCGAGTAGCATAAGCCCCAATAAACGGGAAGAGTAAGCATTTCCTGCTCCGCTAGTGCACCTTTCTTCTTAATTTTGTTACAAGCCTGGTGATAAGTCATGAATGAGGAAAGGACCGGGAAGTGTTTACGAACATCATTGTCATTTTAGAAAGTAGTGAGTGAATCAGTGATTATTGTTTCAGGATAAATCAGCAAGTTTTGATCTGTGTCATGACGAGAACAAGTTACATTCGATGAGACGATAAGGATGTCCGCTGTGTACTAGACCAACATGCTGAGCAGTTATTTGTATGGTTCTATCTTACTAAAACAACAGTACTTGGGGTAGACATGTCGCCTCAGTCGGGAACATTATTCTGTATCGTAGCCAACCATTGTTTAGTCTTACTCCTTAGGGCTGTATGTTAAGCGGAAAAGCAATAAATACATAATATTATAGCATTTGGTTTGACTCGACCGGTGTTCGAACCCACCATTTACCACAATGGAGGCGACCACGTCACCAATTACACCACCGATGCTGTTTATTACCCGGTGAAAAGTCATAAATAAAGAAATGACAATATTGTGATCGGTAGTCATTTACGACAAACGGAATACAACCAATAATCTCAATGCAATACATAGTACGGCAAACACATGTTTATTACACACCAACATATATTTGATTGACAATAAGGTTACGTTGGTATTTATTTAAATGGTAGATTGACAGTAAGGCTACGTTGGTATTTATTTAAATGGTAGATTGACTGTAAGGATACGTTGGTATTTGTTTCCATGGTTGGTTGACAGTAGAGATAATAAACGTTGGTATTTGTTTCCATGGTTGATTGACAGTAGTGATTACAGACGTTGGTATTTCTTTACATGGTTGGTTGACGGTAGGAATAACAAACGTTGGTATTTGTCTATCATACTGTATTTCTTTGTCGCCACTTGTTGACCAGTGTGAGTAATAAGCTTGGACATAGAAAGTACAACAATTAACGAAAATCGCTCTTGGTACTAGAAAAACTGTTTTAGAGGTAAAATGCATGGTTTTAGCTATCGTAACATCTGCAGACAACAGCTTAATGTCACAAAAATTTGAAATAATACTTAAGACTGTATATTCTGATAGAATAGGTAGAACAATTGAAAAGACAAACATACGCAATTTTGCAGATTTCCAGAGAAGGAGCCTAAGTATTTATTATTATCGTGTCATACAAATATTTATAATTTCGTAAGACTATCTAACTATATTGTAAGTTATGACATGCATGTTTTGTAATAGATTTTTTGACAAAAAAAAATGCAAGTACATATTTTTTATTAAAAGGCGATCAAAATGAACACCAACATTTTCTTTAACGAATCGAATTTTCACGATGCTGTCTTACTAAAAAAATGTAAATTTCATTACATTATTATAATGATAATATTTATAAGAAGCTTAGAAATAGATAAACATGTTCCCATAAAACAGGCAGTATTTAATATTTTCACTGGTTCGCTTTATGCAATATAAGGTATTTGATTTTTCTCTGCTTCAATGGTAAGTTCGACATTTTTCCTTTGAATTTACTGATATTTCCAGCATCAACTTAGAAAGACTGATCTTGGGGAATATCGGTCAGTGTGGCGTCACATTTTGAACTTTAATAGCGATAAGAATTATGACGTAGTTTTCGAAGGCCTCGCCGAACATTATCACTAGTATTCAATGTCGCCCTATCGGAGTCGCTGCGATGCAAATTACCGCTATGTAATACTATCGTTGATTTGTTTTGCGAGAGTGCATTTTTCATCGCAATCCCGCATCCTGGAAAAAGATATCCGATGAGAGGTCCACTTCATGCAAAGCACATCAACGATGGTATGTTTATCGAGGATTTCGTATGATGACTTCGGTGACATCAAGAGACACATTTCAAAACAGCGATGTTATATTCATATGGTTGGATATCAGTAATTTTGAAAAAAACTTGCGCGGGTTACCTCAAATATATCCTTTATCTGCTATGCTATTTGTTTTATCTGTTGAAATCATGGCTTCGAATAAAGAATAATAAGGATATCAAGGTTTTTCAGATAAAAATAGATGAACAAACACACAGAATACAAATTTCGCAATTAGCAGAAGACACAACTCCAAAAATTAGATATCTATTGCTTTGAACGAAATTGAAATTTGTTCAGGGTCATTGACAAATATAAATCAGACAGAAAGGTTGTGGATTGGGAAGCTAAAACACAGTAAAGATAAGGTAGAAAATATTAGTTGAAAAAAAAAACAGAAAACAATAACGTCTCCAGGGATTTATCTTGATCATGATTACATAGAATGTGAAAAATTTAATTGGGAAAACAAGATTGAAAAAATGAATAGTTTATTTTTATCATGGTCAACGCGAAATATCCCAATGTTGTGCAAAGTACTAATCATAAAAGCTTTGATTATACCCATTTTCACTTTTATTGTTAGTTCATGTCTTATACCTCAAAAGTATAAAAAGAGATAGAGAGTAAATGTTTTAAATTTATAAGGCCGATAGAAATACAGTGATAGGAGATTTTGAGAAGGATGGGCTGAAAATGATAGCTGTAGATAGTTATTTGATATTTTCGAAGGCATCATAGGTTAGTAGATCAACTGACTCAAAATTTTCGAATTGGAAACTGATACCACTCAGATGTTTAAATTTATTTGGGAAAATGGCTTATTTTCAATATCAACATAGATGTGAAAAAACATAACCAGTTTCTAATTAATATCCCCAAATTGTACAAAAATGTTTTGCCAAGATGGATAAAAATAGGTGGTGGTCAAATAAACTTACCATTAATATTTAGTAATATCAGGAAGCAAATTTGATGGGGAAATAGATTGATCACATTTGAAAATAGTTATCTATTTTCTAAAAAATGGAATAATAGTGAATAATTTTTTGCTAATAATATTATAGATAAACATGATGAAATTAGACAAGAATTTATTCTGCAAAAATAAAAAAAAATAATCTAATTGGATATCTGAATTTAATATTGCTAAACAAGTTTTCCCAAAGAATTGGATATACATTTTATCAACAGAAAACGCAGTTAAAAGAAATAGTGTATATATCAATAATGATTACTTCATATGGGACGATCAATTTATCTACATTGTCTAATAAGTTATTGTATGTTAAACTGGTGAATGTTAAATTTTCAAAACTTATTAGTGCATATCATTGGATTAATTATTTAGTGTTGTCAGAAACAATTAGATACAAATAGTCTATATTTTTTCATATTCAAATTTCTTCAGATGGAAACTCTTTCAGTTTATTATTCCAAATAAAGTTTTACTTTTCAAATGGAAAATTGTTGGGAATAGTTTATGCTATTTCTGGAAAAACAGATGACGATTGCTCTATTACTTGTGCCTTTTTAAATGAATTTTGGATAGCATTTCAGAATTTAATGAAGGAAATGGGTATCAAAACAAAATTACTTTGAAACATATAGTACTTGGATATAAGGGAGATGATGACACAATATCTTGCAATAACAGTTGTCAACAGTTGTAGAATTTTCCATCTACAAATCGTATAATAAATCTGAAAAGAAAAGCAAGCATACCAATGTTTATAGAATATTTGTCGATGAATAAAAAGAATAAACGAAAAGAAAACACCTCAAAATTGTACATTTTTAAAGAAAGTAAAAACACTATATACTAAATGCAAAATAAATAAATGTTTCCAAAAGGTATTTAGTATATATAGTAGTTAGTTTCTATATCTTTAATGCAATTCTGATTACTTCACTCTATAATCAGAAGAGAATGTAACAGGGAAACACCAAGAGGACGGTTATCGAAATAGATATTTAAAGTTTCACCAAATCATTTAATTTTTTTATCGTTTTATCGTTACTGCATATAACTAGTATATGAACGCTGGAGACATTGACGCTGTATTGATCTTTTGTTTCTATTCATTAGCACATTACATATTGGAAAATGTCATTAGCATTAATGGTATGGTTCTCTGTGTGATGTTTTGTTGATCAGTCTTTATACTTTCGTCCTTTTTCTTTTAGCCATTGTGTTGTCTGTCCTTTTTTGACTTACGGTCATCATAATTTTGCTAACCGATTCCTGAATCAGGTCAGAATATTTGAATAAAAAAGACTCCAATGCAAGCTTAATATAGAGCTACATTTACGTAAATGCTACTTATGACAAATAGTGACGATCGAAGGAAAGTTCAAGTAATTAAAGAGATGCCAGGAGAGAAATTAGAAAATAAATATCGTTATGTTTTTTTCTTAATGAAAACTAAGTTGCTCGGGTATAGGTGACCATTACCCGATATTGACTACTCTGCTTAGACCCTTTGGTTTTATTCCTCCCAAATAGTTTGTTTTAATTATATGGCTTTCTAATATTTTCGCTCTGAGCGTACCTGATGAAGGTTATTCCAGAAACGTCGCGCGTACTAAATTGGCTATATTTTCTTTAATTATCTTTACCCATCAGCGAAAAAAAATTATAAATTAATTAATAAATTACTATGTACAACGGAATCGTCACCAAAGAGATTATTAATGTTGAATTTTAAAAGTAAATGTATTCATGTAGTTATCACAAATAAATTATATTTAATGTCGATTGTTGTTGATGAGACTTTTGTCGCTGACCCGCCCACGAGTATTACTAAAGACAAGTGTAGAAAACATAGCAGGACGTGTATCTTCGACTCTCAATAATCACCACTGTTTGAAAGGTCATTACTATTTTATTGTACCGAAAGAGGTTTTTTTTTCATTTTAATTTCAATACTTTATTACGTCTTTTCATAACATTTAAATACCATTTTACACCTATGTTCCACTTTCTACCAGGCTGTAAATAAGCCCTACTATTTGGAAGGTTATTACTATTTCATTGTTCCGAATGTGTTTTTCTTCATTCGTATTTCAATATTAAGTTAATAACTCCAATCCTGACGTTTACCTATTAATTGACACCAATAGTCAACTTTCTATCAGTCAATACATTTTAAAGAAAGGTATCATCTTATCTTTTAAGAAGTTTTGCGAAAGAGAATAACACATTGTTGAAAAGTATTCTGTCACTTATGTACAGAAGCCGAAATATGGTACTGCCAATAACATTTTTTTTCACAGTTGACTATTGATTGACAGCTGTGCATTACGATGGTCTTGTGAACTATCTAATATTTAAATGATGGTTGAGGCTATCAGGTCTCTTTAATAAAACTGACATTATACACACGTCACTTCTGTGTCCTGAATATTGAATGTATTATGCATAAGATTAATGATAAAATATTTTGTATAGCAATGCTGATCATATACAGCTATGTGTGAAAGTTGACACTTTATGCACAGGTGGAACCCATTTACATGACCACATATGTTCACCATGAAGGGGTGTTGGATACAAATCACTTGTTTAACTCCACATTTACCAAGCCAGAACAGTGAGGTGTCATGCTTATTTGTATTATGAGAATCGAGTTCGTTCCTATAGGGTGAATTTAGCTCATTTTTGTTTTCATTAAGAACGGCGGTTTTGGGCCAATAACATTAACTTTAGCTTAGTTGCTTTTATTGAAGTACATGTACCAAGCCAGTAAAGCGAGCGGTCGTGTATATTTGTGTTAGGGGTATATGATGAGCATGTGCTTCATCAATGCTTCGATTGGATTGTGGACTGTGTGACGATTTACTTCATTTTATTTATAAATCAATAAACAAAGTGTTTTCATCAAACAGGACTAATTATAATGCTGTTATATGTATGTTATGTTAAATGTATTGTAACAATAAAGGTTTTTGTCGAATCAGATTTTAAATAATAATTTATTTCTCCAACATGCTTGACCTTATCTCCTGTTATGGTTGATGATCAACTATTCCACCAACATAAAAAATGAACAATCACCCCTCATACCAACTCACTAAGCACATACTAAGAACAAGGCATATGACGTTGAAGTTCCAGTTTCTGGTTTGGGACAGGCATAGCAATGTGGAGGGTTTAAATCCGTTCATACATTACTCAAAATTTGCATTACATAATTCGAAGAAAGACTGTGTTGCTTACGAATAAAGACTATTATTATTGTTCCACATATTTGTTTATCGTTATGCTCTAACACTGGAGACAACACAATTTGCAAAACTACAACACATACATATGTCACATACAATTGATCACTGAGAAAAGGAGGAAAAACTACAAACCAATATTTGATCACAAGTGATCTTCAACGTGATGTTAAAAATGTGAAAACTATAATTGACTGTATATGAACAATGCTATAGAAATCTGGAAAAATAAAACGACTGTTGATTACAGTAAACGAGATATATTTCTTAGCTACGTCATCAGCATTATTATAATTTAAAAAGTAGTGAGTGAATGGGTGATTATTGATTAGGTATACATGGGCAATATTTCATCTGTATCATGGCGAGAACAAGTTACATTAGATGAAACGATAATGATGTCCGCTGTGTACTAGAACAACATGTTGAGTAGTTACATTTATTATGCAAGCACATTGAAATAACAGTCCATGGGCGCAGACATGTCGCCCCACTCAGACGGGCACATTATTCTGTATTCGAGCCAATACATTCCTTTGTCTTACTCCTTAGCGCTTGATTGATTGATTGATTGTCGTTTCTGCTTAATAAAAAACACAAATATTTCACTTAATGAGCACGACGTGCTTCTGGAATGACCTTCATCAGGTCCTCTGAAAGTGAAATTTTTTTGAAAGAAAGCCAAATAATTAAAAAATGTTGGTAGCAGAAATATCATAGAGCATACTAAAATCACCACAATCGACTGGAGTCACCCATTTCAGAGGGAAAAATACCTTAGGTTTAACCATAAATACATGATTTTGGAACTGTAAATAATACATTGCATGTATTTGTATTTTGTAACATTTATTTCAACCTCGGACCTTTATCAATACTTACATCATTCTCCACTGGTGGCCACAAATTGCCTGGCAGCATGCGCGGGCGAACATACATTTGTTTTGTTACTACAACAGGGAATATGGTAAATAAAAAAGATATTAAGAAATAGGAAACACAAATAAGAAAAAATTGGTCTAGGTATTTTGATAACAATTATTGAGCCGCTTTTGACTCGCTTCAGAACCATATGCATGTTTTGCAATGAAGAAGAGGAATACATTTGTTTTCCTCAACTATGAATAACCGCTAGAGAAAACCTTTGGGACAATCAAGAATGAACGATACTGAGACAACAAAACAACATTGGGCATACCACACAACGAACACAAGCTAAACAAAATAACACCGTACAGAAACTAAAAGGGTGGGCAACACGGACCCCACAAGCAAAACGGCGATTAACCCGTGTCCTCACCAATGGTTAGTTATCTTGTTGGTTAATTTTTTTTAAATTGTCATATTATTAGGCAGATCTTCAAATCTGTGCAAGTGATTTATGAGATATAAGAACAAACATACACACGAAAAAGAATAAACAGTTTAAAACACATGTGATATAGGCCATATTGTATAGAAATTTACAAATGAAATGCTTGAAAAGCGACCCCATTAATTAATATATCTGAACAGTCTCATAAGTTGATTTCACGAAATGATGGAGAGTGGGCGTGTATCTGCTGAAAACGGATGTTGGTCTTAGTCAAATGCGTCATCTTTGTTCATCAATAATTATATTTTTATAAGGATTATGGTACATGATTGTAGGAATAAGGGTAATAACAAAATTGACACGAAAGATGCAAAAATATCATTAATCCGGCACTACAGTTCTCAACGAGAAATTTATGATAAAAATTTAAAGGGAAATTACTGATTTGTTTCTATGTCCAAAAAATTAAAATCTGATTTTTGCTTCCTGTGAAAAAAAATATATCGCTGCGGGGGAAATGATAGTTTTCTGTGTAGTGTTTTGTAGATCAGTGATGTCCTTTCTTCTTTTGGTCATTGCATTGCCTGCCCTTGCGCTTGGAGATCTTTAAACTCTTCTTGCATTGTTTATGAAGCAAAAGCGAGTACGCAAATTCACATGGTTAGACCATGTACAGTGTGAAAAAAATACGTGTACAATTTTCAATCGGGATCAATTTAGTCTGAAAACTCGTGTGCAATTTTATATCATAAGACAACAAATGAAGCAAAAAAAAACTCGTGTGCAATTTTACATTGCCATTGCAGGAATTGGGCCCAATAGGCTATGATTGTTACCGGTCACTGTGAAATAAACTAGAAAAAAAAGGTATTAGACATATCAAAATAAAATTTATTATGTTCACTTTCGCCCTCTCTATAGGCCGTGCCTACCGTCATATTACGCAACCATTCAGGTCAAAGACACCGCGTAGGTAATTGTATTGCCATTTGATTACATTGGTTAAATGCGTTTATCGGAAAACAAACGTTTTCCTAACCACCGTTGACACAGCGACGCCACCTGGGGGGAAATGGGTGAATGGTCTCCATTCACAAACAAATACACTAAAAGTACAAGACACAAAAACCCTTGGACAACATTAATATCAACTGGTATAGCCAGGCTGTATCCCCTTTGTACAAACTACAAGGGTATCGCCTTTCACGGATATGTGAAGTATCTTCTTAAGAGGAAGCGCTTATTCATATTTTAGAACACCCTGTAAGAAGTAAAATGGCATCCCGATTATCAGCTTGCGTTGACTTCTTTGTTTTGTTCATACGAATTTTATAAGAGTGTTTGTTATCATGCTTACTGATTGACCAATCAAATAAATAATGGTTATTTAAAAACACTCTTTATCTTAATTGTTTCATAGAAAATATATTTATTTAAAGATGTGATTATTTTTGGTGATGGAAAAAATGTCTAACATATGTCCGGAATATCGTGGGTTCGAACCCCTGTCGGGTCAAATCAAAGACTATAAAATTGGTATTTGGTATTTCTCCGCTAAGCATGCAACATTAAGGAGAAAGAGCAAAGATTTGTCGGCTCGGAATCAGAATAATGTGTCCGAGTGGAGTTGAAACATTGCTAAATTGGCTTTAAACAACAATCACACACTCACTCTAACTAATATCTGAACCATATTAAAGTTTTTGAAACTAGATTTGCTATACAATAAGTATTCAATGCAAAGGGAAATGAACATTAGAGAAACCCGAAAGGTCAATCACGAATGAACAGAGACAAAGGCAGTATTGGACACACAACACACAGTGATGTGTTACATATGCAGAGACGTATAAATATATACGTTTAAGGTTCCATTAAAACAGTTTGAATTTTTTATACCGTTTTTCGAGCAAAATGTCGACTATAACTAGTATCGACTTTCGCCCTTGTAAACAGTCAACTTTCAGTGACGTTGATGACCGCTGATGACATTAATGATGGATTATTTTTTTGATGTTTTGGTTGTTATTTAATCGATATTACAAAAACCTTACGATCTTAAAGTGTTTTAAAATAACCTTTTTTAGCATTTGTTTATTAAATTTTAAAACATGCAATAGAACAACGGCATCCCGAAGACTGATCTTGGAAATTTTTTAACAGTCAACAGATTCGATCATTATATACGATATTTTCATATGGCAAAGAAGACAGGGATTGAACGTAGCAAGGAAAATCCAATAGAACTCGAAAAAAGTGTTTTTTTTTGTTGCATATTTGACCTTTCAATCTATTCACACATTCAATTAAATGAAATTCAACACTTTGCCACACATTTTTATTGAAGAATAGGATATTCCGAATCCTTCGGTTCCTTCATTACTAATATAGAACATCGGTGTGCCGTTGTTCTGTTCGGTTTTAGAAGTCTGAGAAGAAGGGGGCGGCGGTATAAGAGAGGATCAGATATTACAATTTTTTTCCCAAACACAGCTTTCTATCTTTGCTAATACCTTGTTTATATCTTTCATATTTAACATTCAATTCATGTTTTGTATTTGTTTTATTATTATCATTGATCTTATATTTATTGATTTTAGATTTATTCATTTTTGCCTTGAAATCTGTCAATGACATCTAAATGTTCGTTTCCTTCCACCGATTTCCTACGTCCCCATGATCGCCGTGTTTAAAACTTAGACATGTTGATTGCTTAGCTTTTAAAAAGCTACACATAGCTCAAGTTTTGTGAAAATAATTAGAATATAACACAATTCAACGGCCAATTTGGTAAAGGAAGCGTCTGTTTGTATATTGTAAGATTTGGGATTTAATATTCACCTGGAATTTCGTCAGTACAAATTTGCAGAAGTTTGCCGTGATACTTTTGTATCAACAAATTAAATCTTCTGTATTGCTTGAATAAAACCTTTTCCTCTTATTCTTATGTATCTTTCCATTGATTACAATTTCTTTGACAATCAGCTTTACCATAAAACGAAGATTATTTGCAAGAAAAGAGTGACTTGCAAAAAGAAACAAGGCGACTTTAATTTCACTTTGTAGTCGAGGGAGAGCGACTTTAGCCGATATAGGGCGAGAATTTCGCCCACTTCGCCTGGTTTGGTGAGCCCTGCAAGGAGCACAGCTATGGAAAGGTAAAAGGAAAAGGAGACATGTTTTTAACTGGTCATATCCAATGTAAACAATCTTTGTCACCAAGAAGCTTGGAATTGAGGGGGGAATTTTCAAGCGCCCAGATGATCATATATTTGAGAAGACACTAAAAATAGAGTTATCTCCCATACCCCAGGCCTACCACCTTAAGTCACTGCATTAATAGAGTGTGTTTATCCTACAGAAAAAAAATCACAGAAATCCATTAACATTTATATTTTAAATTGAATAATAAAGTCATACAATTATCCATTGATTGCCCCCTTTAATATTTTCTACAGGAGGTGAGCTGGATATAAACCTAGGTTCCCAAAGCTCGGCAGGCAACAAGCGAAATTGTACCCGAAACAACGCTATATATCGATTAGTGATAGCATATAGCAAACATTAACCTGTCAGTGCAATTTGCCTGCTCAAATAGAACAAGTGCAGGATATATATTTGTGTTTTGGTATTTAACGCCAATTTCAACAATATTCCAGTTATATAATGGCGACTAACTGCAGGATAGAAACAATATACATATTTATTCAACCGAATATCAAGTCACAAATATATAAAATATATGTATATGTATATGCTGCTAGTTTCATACTCCTTTCATTCGTTTCTCTCTCATTTTTGTTTGTTTCTTCACATGTTTCTCACTTTGGTTGAGTGATAATCAAATGTGGATATTGATGACGGCACAATATGCATGACGTCACCAGTAAACATGTCAATGATTCTCTTTGTCTATTAAATGCTTAACACGTTGGTTGAGTGACTGTCTGATATGGATGCTTAAAACATCACAATATCCATGACGTCACCACTATTAATGTCGATAATTATCTTTGTACATATCATTTTTCCAATGTTGGTTGAATGACTTTCTGATATTGATACTAATAAGATAAAACGGAGATGGGTTTATAACAATGAAATGAAAAACAACAATATACCACACTGTAGGAACAATTCTACAATCTAATAGGGGCATTTTAGAAAAAAAGGCAAACTATATACCTCTTTATCGGTAATTTCTGCCTCATTCCTTTGAAGTGTGCCGATAGATAAAGCTAAGGTTGACGTACTAGACAATATCTGAAATTTATTGGGTCAGTTCATCATTTGACATGCGCTGACCAACGCGGAAGGATATGTACTGTGACACTATCATGTTAGGCCAATGTCGGTCGTCGCTAAAGAAAACAATGTCACGCTGTTTCGGAAATATATTGTAAAATGCGGTTGTTTGCAATAAAATATTCAATTAAATTTGAAGAAAAAAAATATTAATATAATTCACTTTGTTTCCACGGTAAATTCCTATTAATCAAACTACATCTTGGCGAGATTTCCACCTGGAAATCGTCTGTTCCTATTTGAAAATCTACAAAAATGCATGCAGCATGAACTATTTTAAGATGATCAACTAGCAAAATATAGATGTCTTGATGTTCTATTTGCCATATACACTAGCTACTAAAAATGTACTAAGATTCAACATAAGCAAAGTACTATCCAGTAACCAGGAAAATGGCAATCTTTTTACGCCTCACCATTATTTGATGGTATTATGTTTCTCACGGCATGTGGTGATGAATTTATCCTAAAATGTGAATGAATCTACATATGGAAGTATTGGGGATTAATTATTGTGCAAATAAAAATAACATTAACATGAAACATCTTACAAAACAAACTAAATAAGACGAACTGAACATCCAATCAGGATAAATGTCATTCGCCTGTCTATCATATTATGACTTACGATGGACATTTCAATTTGCCGAACTGTTAAATAAACAAGTTATTTTCACGGGTTGAAATGTCCTGGATATCCGGTAAGATATGTTGTTGTTTTCTAGAAAGAGGACGGTGATGTCCTTTTTAATTGAGCTAAAGGTGTGAAGTCAATGATTCTAATTCGATTGAGTAAAAGTACATGAACACAAAGAAGCATATTTATTCAAAGATCCTGATGTTGCTGAAAACGTGTCCACTATTCAAAACAAATATGTTGTTGATCCTGCAAATAAGTCTTCTAACAACATCGTTCATGCCTTCATATAACATTACATATATTGTTTGTTGTTTGTTTGTGTGTTTGATGGTGCTTAACATCCCTTTCAATAATATTTCAGTTATATCGTGGCGGTAATCTTTATTGGTGGAGGAAAGTGGAGAACCCGGAGAAAACCACGGGCCGGTCGCAAGTCACTGACAAACGTTATCACATAATGTTGTACACCTCGCCCTGATCGAAATTCGAACTCGCAAGTGAACAAAAAACATTGATTATCACAAATCAGTCTTGTCTTATTTGGTATATATTAGGAATGTGATCTTCACTCTACTGGATGCCAAATGTAGACATATATCCATACATACATAGGGATTGGGTGGCGCAATGAGTTAGGTAGGTCGATTACCTAACAACTCAAGCACACCTATTATCAATACGGCGTGTGTTCGCGCCCGGCTTTGTGAATTTCAAAAAACGTGTGCACTCGATTTGCACCCACAAGTGACAAAGCTTACCAGTTGCTTGCCTGTGGTCGGTGGTTCTCTCTGGGTATTCCGGCTTCTTCCATCACTAAAACCTGTCGCCATGATATAGCTGAACTATTGCTGAAAGTGGCGTTAAGCACAATAAATGCAATCAAATCATCAACCAAGCATACAACGTTATATCGCGGGAGCTGTCAAAACCGGTTCCCGGTGTTTTGATGATTTCAATATTTTTATTTTTTTAACAATATTAAAAACTTTGTAGAACTACTAAACTACGTAATGCTTATTCATGGAATGATAAATATCAACAGGAGGAGATCATTTAAATGTTGGATTGTTTTATGCTCAAAATATTTGCCCAGTTTGTATTTTAACAGAAGATTGTTATTAAAATGGATATTATAGTTGGGTACAACCGAAATACAATTTGAAGATGTCGTTGACCTAGTGAAGAAAAAGACCTGTCGAAAATAAACTTTTCATGATTGAACAAAATACATATTATACTATATCTTCTTTATATACATATTTGCCTTGCATGCTATAATTAGATATATCGCGGAGTGCACTATGCTGAGTTTTCATCTGATAGGAAAAATGGAAGAGGATGACAATCCTGATCTGCTGTTTACTCTAGATTTTGAAAAATTAGTTTACTCTAGATTTTTAAAAATCTTTTGATGCAGTGGGATGGTCTTTTCTGTATAAGCATTTCAATATTTAGGTTTTGAGGATATTTTTCGTTCTTGGATAACAACCTTTAATAATGATATATGCAGCTGTATTACATCGAAAATGTAGATATCAAATTAAGTGCACACTTCTGGGAAAAAGAGGTAAACAGAATAGCCATCAAATGAAAACTTCTCTGATTATTTTAATTTGGGTGGGAGTGTACTACGGGATGATATTATGTAACTTTTTCTATTTATATTGGTTCTAGAATTCCTCGGTGCAGCCTTAAATAATGATAAAGATATTACTGGAGTACAAATAGAAAACATTGAATTTCTTCTCAGCAGATACGAAATATTGGCCGCATAGGTATGTTTTATGACAAGGTATCATCTGTTTTATATTCATTATTCTTTGATGGAGCTAACGTTTTGCCTAAATTGTGACAGTATAAATTTGTATCCTTAACCTAAAGTCTATCATATTTTGTTCTTAATAATATCTAAGTTCATTATTCTGTGATGAAACCATATTTTTGCCTAAATTGTGTTAGTTCATTTGTTTTTAACTTTAACCTAAAATCTATCATATTTTGTTCTGTAAATATCTAAATTCAATTTCTCTTTCCCTTTTGTTTTCTGTTATTTTTGTTTATTATTTTTTTTAACTCCTACGTATTTTAGAATTCTATATGTTGTATATATACTTTTTGATTTGGACTATCTTTTCAATTATAATTTTTTTATCTCATTGTGTCAATTCTTGATATATGTTTTATTGTACATGTATATTGCATGTTATGCACTGTAAAGCGCTTAGAGTACTATTGTTTTTAGATTAAGCGCTATTGAAGAATTGTAATAATAATAATAATAAATAATAATATGCAGATGATTCGTCTTTAGTTTTAGATGATAATTCTCAATCGTTAGAAAAGTCATTATTTATACTGTCCCTTTTCTCAAAATAGTTTGGCTTAAAAGTAAACTTAGACAAAGCAGACGCAGTATGAATTAGCTCCAAACATGGATCGGGGGAGGACTATTTCCTCCAACATAATATAACTTGGAATCATATATGTAGATACAATATGATCTAAATGCTCCAAACAAAACTATTTTTAATTTTCTTGATAAACTTCAAATTATTAATAAGATACTAAGTGATTGGTAATGGTGTGATTTAATATTTATTGTGAAAATTACAGTTGGCAACTCACTTGCAATGCCAATTTTAATCCATATTCTAACAGTTCTTTCAAACCTCCTAGCAATATATTAAAAGATATACAGACAAATAAAACGTTTTATGAATTTCTGTGGAATAGAAACAGAGATAACGTTAAAAGGGAAATATCAACAAAAGGTTACGAGGATGTTGGTTTGAAAATGACTGATATCAAACTTTTCTGCCAAGCATTAACAATAACATGTATTAAGAAATATATAAACCCTTTAACTATTTCTGCGTAGAAAATACTGTTAATTGATTCTTTAGAAAAATGGCGTAGGCACAAAATTTAACTACTTGGAAATGAAGGACTGAACACTTTAAGCCCTTTTTGGAAAGACATTCTTGACAATTTTAGTAACCTACAAAATGAAAAAAAGTGATAGATGAAAACGATGTCTTGAACCAATCCATATAGCTAAATAGTAAGATCAAAGTCAACAACTAATTTCCTTATTTGAAGAAATGGATTGAAAAGGACATTTATATTATAAATGACGTACTTGATCAAAATAAACAAATAATGAGATATTACAATTGTCAGGACACATATCATGTTGACACCACATTCATAGATTGCTATGGTATTATAAGTGCAATACCATGGCAATTGAAGCACCTGATCAATACCTGTCACAATTTAAGATATACAGATAATATGTTTATTCATCAGTTGCAAATTGACCCAAAACCCTGTTAATATTTTAAAAGATAGTTTATAGATAAAAACACAGTTGTTCCTGTGGTCAAATAATTTTTATATAGAAGAAGCCGCATGGGTCTTATTTTTGCATAATACTTTTCATTTTCAACAAATTATAAATTGTCATGTTTCCAAAATAAACTATTTCACAGAATCGTTGCTCTAAATCCCTATCTCTCTAAGCGCAAGATATAAAAAAACTGAACTATGTTCCTTTTGCAAGCATACACCACGTCAAAATGATAAAACAATTATTGTTGTAATATATGAACATTTAACCCAACAGTGTTAGAATTAGATTTTAGAACAAACACATTATGTTCTCCGTTTACAAGATTTGACCTCTCGTCGTTGATAAACTGCACTATCAATCACTTAGCAATATGATCAGCTGCATATATCAGTCGTCCACATCCGCTATTTAAAACATAGCTTCAATACTGTCTCATAGGTCAATTCTGAGGGAATGCATAAGACATGAGCTTAAGCGTAGGCATATGGCACACATGCACGTACGTCAGTGGGAGCTGTCAGGTGTTCTACCAATCATATTTCTAGAATTTAACTTTTACTTTTACAGCTGTGAAAACAGCATTAACACATTTGCTTTTTGCTACGTATATACCATCATTCCACATACGCTACTGCAATCTAGAATTAACTAATTGATTCACTGCTGTTTCTCAAAGACGAATGGAGAACAAAGATATCAGTATATTGGTATTGGCACATACAAATATTCCTTTGTCAAAACCCAATCGAAATTTAGTAATACAAATAAACAAGACAAGATCATTCAAATGTTAGATTTATTTTATTGACAACACATGCGTCTTGTTTGATGGACGGGTCTTTCAACAGAAGATTGGTATTTCAATGGGTAAGAATTGTACTCCACTACTCGCCGATTTGTTTCTACACGCTTATCAGGCAGACTTCCTTCAAAGGCTTCTCAAAAATAAAGATAGAAAGTTATTCCATCCCATTAATTTGTCACTGAACAATTGTCGATTTGGTGATTATCTCCATTGCATATATCCAAATAAGTTATGAGTAAAGGATACTACTCACATTCAAAGGTATGCTTCGTACCTTGATCTTCACCTTGAAATCGACAACGAAGGCATATAAAAAAACTCCATGACATACGCGATGACTTCACTTTTCCAATCGTTAACTTCTCTTTTATCAGTAGCAATATTCCAACATCATCAGAGCATGGCATTTACACATCACATTTCATATGTTATCCTAGAGCTTGTGTCCAGTGCAGTGGTTTTCTGGTCAGTGCTCAGCTGCTGTCGCAAAAGCTATTCAAACAAGGCTACGTTGCTCCTACGCTGAGATCATCGCTACACACATTATATAATTAAGTTCGGTACGATTTTACCCCTAGTTGTTTGTAGGGGGCTCATGTCTGATATATGTTTTCTTTGTTGGCGCATAATGGTGTCGTGTGTAGCATGTCTGGTGTCTTATAAGAGGTGGGAATTACTTACCCTTAGCGGACACCTGTGTTCGCCCATGTTTTTGGTGGGGTCTGTGTTTCTCATCTTTTTAGTTTTCTGTGTTGTGTGTTTTGTGTTGCTTGTCTTTCTTCTGTGTCCTGTGCCTTGTGTGCACAATGTTGCCAGTTGCTCTGGCTTGTTCATTCTGGATTGCCCCTTCGGTTGTCTCTTACGTGTTTTTACTTGAAATATTTGGTTAATGCTAAATATTTATAAGTCTTTAACCTGGCAGTGTTAGAATTATAGTTTTCAGCTGATCAATTTGTATTATCCCTCCACTGGATTTGAACTCAGACCATATATTATCAATAAGATGCTGTTGGCAAGGATTTGTAGAAATACATATTACAAACAATAAAAATGTAATATTTTCAATATATACATAGCAAAGGTGTTGTATACAATAGTCATAAAATTACAAATGTAGCCAGGACATAAACAAAGATTATCTAATCTGCACTCCTAGCGGTACACGATACACAAACATGATCTGTAACTCGTTGGCGGTAGTGTTAATTACAACTATGCTGATAGAATGCGCGCGCACATATTACATTTTGCGCGGGTTGAAAAAGACTATAAAACGCCATCGTAAATAATTTTACACGACCATAAATCACCATGTCTATAGTGTTACCATTCGCACCTTCTTTTAGTTTAGATGATTTATCTAGAGAAATCGTATCTAGTGTCATCCACACGGTGAGCGAAAATATAAGACTTGTAAGGAAAATATCACAGTTTTTATCTCCGCCATTCAAATCATCAACACTGATTTCTACCAAGGGCAAGAAATAGCTGCAATTAATATTACCGCGATAGAACAGACATTTGTGCATATCAAATACTTCCAATTGGAGATATATTAAAAAACAATATCGAAATATTTACCACACATATGGATATTTTCACAGGAGTGCTTGCAAAACGGGAGATCGCGGTGACATTCATATCATATTGTACTTTGTTCTTAGCAACGAGAACTTGTTAATCATTTTATAGTAATAAATTTGGACATAAAAAGAAGATCACTTAAAGAAAATCGTTCAACTTGAAGGTATGAGAGGTGCTTATTTCACTGCAATGAAAAATTTTCCTTGAAGCCAGGATAGAGTTTGATAGAATATCTTAATACTACAGGTAAATGGAAAGAATGTAAGACAATGATGAACAAAATGTAGAAGAATGGTAGAAAGACATTAAAATTTGTAATCACGTTGACTTACAGTAGAGAACAATCATTTATTATTATTGTGTCTTATGAATATTATGTAATTTGTTAAATATAACTAAATATAAAATTAAATATGTATACTTTTATTTTTATTATTTTGTCAATTTGTTCAGAAAATGATAGCAGCACAAATAATATATCTTAGATTACGACACTCATATATGTGTAATTCTTTTTTGGCAAAAACAAAATGAAAGCACACCTGTCAGATTGATTGACATCTGTAATGCATGTCTTTCAAGATCCTATTTTACCGAAATTAGGAAAAGTTTATCGGGGAATAATTACAATGGTTGCAAATGTGCTTTATCTGCAATTTAGAAAATAGAAAAATATTTAAATGCTGCAAAAGTCATGCACTATTCATATTTTTACCGGTTTCCTTTGACGAAATAATATTATTTCTTTTTAATTCTGCTGTAATCTTGGAATGTTTTGCCTATGTACCTTACATTGCAAACTGGTTTGGTTTGGTTTGGTTTATGATGTTTCGCGCCACTTTCAACAATAGTTCAGCTATATCGTGGAGGTCAGTTTTATTGGTGGAGGAGAGAAAACCACCGACCTGTCGCAAGTAACTGACAAACTTTATCACACAGCGTTGTGTCAAGTACACCTCGCAATGCAAGAGGTTCGAACTCACAACTTTAGTGGTGATAGGCACTGTTTGCACATGTAGTTGTAAACCCAACTACCATGCGAACACGACGACCCCAATAGCGAACTGAGCTTAGCGACAACAATGATAAATTGAAAACAAAACAATATTATAATACTGGAAAAATACTACGTTTATAGTGGTATGCCTTTCTATGTTTGAATACAATCGTTTGGCTTTCAGCCTACCAGGTTATTCTGCATCGTAGGTTATTCCAGAAATGTGTCGTGGCTACTTCCATTGGGTAGATACATCTACTAGTGGATCATCAGGCCCCTAGGGTATCATCCGTTCAGTGCTGAAACAGTTTATTAAATATTGTTATGGTTGAAATTGGCAGTTCCTAAATAATGTAATTATTAATAAAACTAAGGTTTGTCAGTAATTTCGGTATTTACCCTGATAATAAATACTCTTTCTCTTGTTATGATCATTGATAACAGTCATTTCATAACAATATATTAACTGTATTCTTACTTCTTTGTTAACCTATTTCAGAATCAGATCACAATATTCGAGGATGAAGTCTATCGTGCTTAATGACACTTTCAACAATATTTCAGTTATATCGTGGCAGTATAATATTTGAAGTATGATTCATTCAATAAAAAGGACTTCAGTGCAGTGCTAAGATAAATCTAAATATACCGAAATGTTACTTATGACAAATGGTGGAGATCAATACCAAAAGAGTGCACGTATTTAAAGAGGTAATCATAATTAGTAAATAGAAGATACCAAAGGGGTAATGATAATTAGTAAATAGAAGATATCAAAGGGGTAATGATAAATAGTAAATAGAACATACCAAAGGTTTAATCATGATTAGTAAATAGAAGATACCAAAGGGGTAATCATCATTAGTAAATAGAAGATACCAAAGGGGTAATACTAATTATTAAATAGAAGATACCAAAGGGGTAATGATAATTAGTAAATAGAAGATATCAAAGGGGTAATGATAATTAGTAAATAGAAGATTTCAAAGGGGTAATGATAATTATTAAATAGAAGATACCAAAGGGGTAATCATCATTAGTAAATAGAAGATACCAAAGGGGTAATGCTAATTAGTAAATAGAAGATACCAAAGGGGTAATGATAATTAGTAAATAGAAAATACCAAAGGGGTAATGAAAATTAGTAAATAGAAGATATCAAAGGGGTAATCATAATTAGTAAATAGAAGATTTCAAAGGGGTAATCATAATTAGTAAATAGAAGATATCAAAGGGGTAATGATAAATAGTAAATAGAAGATACCAAAGAGGTAATGATAATTAGTAAATAGAAGATACCAAAGGGGTAATCATGATTAGTAAATAGAAGATACCAAAGGGATAATCATAATTAGTAAATAGAAGATACCAAAGGGGTAATGCTAATTAGTAAATAGAAGATACCAACGGGGTAATGATAATTAGTAAATAGACGATATCAAAGGGGTAATTATAATTAGTAAATAGAAGATTTCAAAGGGGTAATGATAATTAGTAAATAGAAGATACCAAAGGGGTAATGATAATTAGTAAATAGAAGATACCAAAGGGGTAATGATAATTAGTAAATAGAAGATACCAAAGGGGTAATGATAATTAGTAAATAGAAGATATCAAAGGAGTAATGATAATTAGTAAATAGAAGATTTCAAAGGGGTAATGATAATTAGTAAATAGAAGATTTCAAAGGGGTAATCATAATTAGTAAATAGGAGATATGAAAGGGGTAATGATAAATAGTAAATAGAAGATACCAAAGAGGTAATGATAATTAGTAAATAGAAGATACCAAAGGGGTAATCATAATTAGTAAATAGAAGATACCAAAGGAGTAATGATAATTAGTAAATAGAAGATATCAAAGGGGTAATGATAAATAGTAAATAGAACATACCAAAGGTTTAATCATGATTAGTAAATAGAAGATACCAAAGGGGTAATCATGATTAGTAAATAGAAGATACCAAAGGGGTAATGCTAATTGGTAAATAGAAGATACCAAAGGGGTAATGATAATTAGGAAATAGAAGATATCAAAGGGGTAATGATAATTAGTAAATAGAAGATTTCAAAGGGGTAATGCTAATTAGTAAATAGAAGATACCAAAGGGGTAATGATAATTAGTAAATAGAAGATACCAAAGGGGTAATGATAATTAGTAAATAGAAGATACCAAAGGGGTAATGATAATTAGTAAATAGAAGATACCAAATGGGTAATGATAATTAGTAATTAGAAGATATCAAAGGGGTAATGATAATTAGTAAATAGAAGATACCAAAGGATAATCATAATTGGTAAATAGAAGATGGAGAGACAGCACAATGAACAAAAGAAAAAAGAGTAAAGGACAATCGATCTACAAACCATACACATACAACTAAAGATCGAGTAGCATAAGCCCCAATAAACGGGAAGAGTAAGCATTTCCTGCTCCGCTAGTGCACCTTTCTTCTTAATTTTGTTACAAGCCTGGTGATAAGTCATGAATGAGGAAAGGACCGGGAAGTGTTTACGAACATCATTGTCATTTTAGAAAGTAGTGAGTGAATCAGTGATTATTGTTTCAGGATAAATCAGCAAGTTTTGATCTGTGTCATGACGAGAACAAGTTACATTCGATGAGACGATAAGGATGTCCGCTGTGTACTAGACCAACATGCTGAGCAGTTATTTGTATGGTTCTATCTTACTAAAACAACAGTACTTGGGGTAGACATGTCGCCTCAGTCGGGAACATTATTCTGTATCGTAGCCAACCATTGTTTAGTCTTACTCCTTAGGGCTGTATGTTAAGCGGAAAAGCAATAAATACATAATATTATAGCATTTGGTTTGACTCGACCGGTGTTCGAACCCACCATTTACCACAATGGAGGCGACCACGTCACCAATTACACCACCGATGCTGTTTATTACCCGGTGAAAAGTCATAAATAAAGAAATGACAATATTGTGATCGGTAGTCATTTACGACAAACGGAATACAACCAATAATCTCAATGCAATACATAGTACGGCAAACACATGTTTATTACACACCAACATATATTTGATTGACAATAAGGTTACGTTGGTATTTATTTAAATGGTAGATTGACAGTAAGGCTACGTTGGTATTTATTTAAATGGTAGATTGACTGTAAGGATACGTTGGTATTTGTTTCCATGGTTGGTTGACAGTAGAGATAATAAACGTTGGTATTTGTTTCCATGGTTGATTGACAGTAGTGATTACAGACGTTGGTATTTCTTTACATGGTTGGTTGACGGTAGGAATAACAAACGTTGGTATTTGTCTATCATACTGTATTTCTTTGTCGCCACTTGTTGACCAGTGTGAGTAATAAGCTTGGACATAGAAAGTACAACAATTAACGAAAATCGCTCTTGGTACTAGAAAAACTGTTTTAGAGGTAAAATGCATGGTTTTAGCTATCGTAACATCTGCAGACAACAGCTTAATGTCACAAAAATTTGAAATAATACTTAAGACTGTATATTCTGATAGAATAGGTAGAACAATTGAAAAGACAAACATACGCAATTTTGCAGATTTCCAGAGAAGGAGCCTAAGTATTTATTATTATCGTGTCATACAAATATTTATAATTTCGTAAGACTATCTAACTATATTGTAAGTTATGACATGCATGTTTTGTAATAGATTTTTTGACAAAAAAAAATGCAAGTACATATTTTTTATTAAAAGGCGATCAAAATGAACACCAACATTTTCTTTAACGAATCGAATTTTCACGATGCTGTCTTACTAAAAAAATGTAAATTTCATTACATTATTATAATGATAATATTTATAAGAAGCTTAGAAATAGATAAACATGTTCCCATAAAACAGGCAGTATTTAATATTTTCACTGGTTCGCTTTATGCAATATAAGGTATTTGATTTTTCTCTGCTTCAATGGTAAGTTCGACATTTTTCCTTTGAATTTACTGATATTTCCAGCATCAACTTAGAAAGACTGATCTTGGGGAATATCGGTCAGTGTGGCGTCACATTTTGAACTTTAATAGCGATAAGAATTATGACGTAGTTTTCGAAGGCCTCGCCGAACATTATCACTAGTATTCAATGTCGCCCTATCGGAGTCGCTGCGATGCAAATTACCGCTATGTAATACTATCGTTGATTTGTTTTGCGAGAGTGCATTTTTCATCGCAATCCCGCATCCTGGAAAAAGATATCCGATGAGAGGTCCACTTCATGCAAAGCACATCAACGATGGTATGTTTATCGAGGATTTCGTATGATGACTTCGGTGACATCAAGAGACACATTTCAAAACAGCGATGTTATATTCATATGGTTGGATATCAGTAATTTTGAAAAAAACTTGCGCGGGTTACCTCAAATATATCCTTTATCTGCTATGCTATTTGTTTTATCTGTTGAAATCATGGCTTCGAATAAAGAATAATAAGGATATCAAGGTTTTTCAGATAAAAATAGATGAACAAACACACAGAATACAAATTTCGCAATTAGCAGAAGACACAACTCCAAAAATTAGATATCTATTGCTTTGAACGAAATTGAAATTTGTTCAGGGTCATTGACAAATATAAATCAGACAGAAAGGTTGTGGATTGGGAAGCTAAAACACAGTAAAGATAAGGTAGAAAATATTAGTTGAAAAAAAAAACAGAAAACAATAACGTCTCCAGGGATTTATCTTGATCATGATTACATAGAATGTGAAAAATTTAATTGGGAAAACAAGATTGAAAAAATGAATAGTTTATTTTTATCATGGTCAACGCGAAATATCCCAATGTTGTGCAAAGTACTAATCATAAAAGCTTTGATTATACCCATTTTCACTTTTATTGTTAGTTCATGTCTTATACCTCAAAAGTATAAAAAGAGATAGAGAGTAAATGTTTTAAATTTATAAGGCCGATAGAAATACAGTGATAGGAGATTTTGAGAAGGATGGGCTGAAAATGATAGCTGTAGATAGTTATTTGATATTTTCGAAGGCATCATAGGTTAGTAGATCAACTGACTCAAAATTTTCGAATTGGAAACTGATACCACTCAGATGTTTAAATTTATTTGGGAAAATGGCTTATTTTCAATATCAACATAGATGTGAAAAAACATAACCAGTTTCTAATTAATATCCCCAAATTGTACAAAAATGTTTTGCCAAGATGGATAAAAATAGGTGGTGGTCAAATAAACTTACCATTAATATTTAGTAATATCAGGAAGCAAATTTGATGGGGAAATAGATTGATCACATTTGAAAATAGTTATCTATTTTCTAAAAAATGGAATAATAGTGAATAATTTTTTGCTAATAATATTATAGATAAACATGATGAAATTAGACAAGAATTTATTCTGCAAAAATAAAAAAAAATAATCTAATTGGATATCTGAATTTAATATTGCTAAACAAGTTTTCCCAAAGAATTGGATATACATTTTATCAACAGAAAACGCAGTTAAAAGAAATAGTGTATATATCAATAATGATTACTTCATATGGGACGATCAATTTATCTACATTGTCTAATAAGTTATTGTATGTTAAACTGGTGAATGTTAAATTTTCAAAACTTATTAGTGCATATCATTGGATTAATTATTTAGTGTTGTCAGAAACAATTAGATACAAATAGTCTATATTTTTTCATATTCAAATTTCTTCAGATGGAAACTCTTTCAGTTTATTATTCCAAATAAAGTTTTACTTTTCAAATGGAAAATTGTTGGGAATAGTTTATGCTATTTCTGGAAAAACAGATGACGATTGGTCTATTACTTGTGCCTTTTTAAATGAATTTTGGATAGCATTTCAGAATTTAATGAAGGAAATGGGTATCAAAACAAAATTACTTTGAAACATATAGTACTTGGATATAAGGGAGATGATGACACAATATCTTGCAATAACAGTTGTCAACAGTTGTAGAATTTTCCATCTACAAATCGTATAATAAATCTGAAAAGAAAAGCAAGCATACCAATGTTTATAGAATATTTGTCGATGAATAAAAAGAATAAACGAAAAGAAAACACCTCAAAATTGTACATTTTTAAAGAAAGTAAAAACACTATATACTAAATGCAAAATAAATAAATGTTTCCAAAAGGTATTTAGTATATATAGTAGTTAGTTTCTATATCTTTAATGCAATTCTGATTACTTCACTCTATAATCAGAAGAGAATGTAACAGGGAAACACCAAGAGGACGGTTATCGAAATAGATATTTAAAGTTTCACCAAATCATTTAATTTTTTTATCGTTTTATCGTTACTGCATATAACTAGTATATGAACGCTGGAGACATTGACGCTGTATTGATCTTTTGTTTCTATTCATTAGCACATTACATATTGGAAAATGTCATTAGCATTAATGGTATGGTTCTCTGTGTGATGTTTTGTTGATCAGTCTTTATACTTTCGTCCTTTTTCTTTTAGCCATTGTGTTGTCTGTCCTTTTTTGACTTACGGTCATCATAATTTTGCTAACCGATTCCTGAATCAGGTCAGAATATTTGAATAAAAAAGACTCCAATGCAAGCTTAATATAGAGCTACATTTACGTAAATGCTACTTATGACAAATAGTGACGATCGAAGGAAAGTTCAAGTAATTAAAGAGATGCCAGGAGAGAAATTAGAAAATAAATATCGTTATGTTTTTTTCTTAATGAAAACTAAGTTGCTCGGGTATAGGTGACCATTACCCGATATTGACTACTCTGCTTAGACCCTTTGGTTTTATTCCTCCCAAATAGTTTGTTTTAATTATATGGCTTTCTAATATTTTCGCTCTGAGCGTACCTGATGAAGGTTATTCCAGAAACGTCGCGCGTACTAAATTGGCTATATTTTCTTTAATTATCTTTACCCATCAGCGAAAAAAAATTATAAATTAATTAATAAATTACTATGTACAACGGAATCGTCACCAAAGAGATTATTAATGTTGAATTTTAAAAGTAAATGTATTCATGTAGTTATCACAAATAAATTATATTTAATGTCGATTGTTGTTGATGAGACTTTTGTCGCTGACCCGCCCACGAGTATTACTAAAGACAAGTGTAGAAAACATAGCAGGACGTGTATCTTCGACTCTCAATAATCACCACTGTTTGAAAGGTCATTACTATTTTATTGTACCGAAAGAGGTTTTTTTTTCATTTTAATTTCAATACTTTATTACGTCTTTTCATAACATTTAAATACCATTTTACACCTATGTTCCACTTTCTACCAGGCTGTAAATAAGCCCTACTATTTGGAAGGTTATTACTATTTCATTGTTCCGAATGTGTTTTTCTTCATTCGTATTTCAATATTAAGTTAATAACTCCAATCCTGACGTTTACCTATTAATTGACACCAATAGTCAACTTTCTATCAGTCAATACATTTTAAAGAAAGGTATCATCTTATCTTTTAAGAAGTTTTGCGAAAGAGAATAACACATTGTTGAAAAGTATTCTGTCACTTATGTACAGAAGCCGAAATATGGTACTGCCAATAACATTTTTTTTCACAGTTGACTATTGATTGACAGCTGTGCATTACGATGGTCTTGTGAACTATCTAATATTTAAATGATGGTTGAGGCTATCAGGTCTCTTTAATAAAACTGACATTATACACACGTCACTTCTGTGTCCTGAATATTGAATGTATTATGCATAAGATTAATGATAAAATATTTTGTATTGCAATGCTGATCATATACAGCTATGTGTGAGAGTTGACACTTTATGCACAGGTGGAACCCATTTACATGACCACATATGTTCACCATGAAGGGGTGTTGGATACAAATCACTTGTTTAACTCCACATTTACCAAGCCAGAACAGTGAGGTGTCATGCTTATTTGTATTATGAGAATCGAGTTCGTTCCTATAGGGTGAATTTAGCTCATTTTTGTTTTCATTAAGAACGGCGGTTTTGGGCCAATAACATTAACTTTAACTTAGTTGCTTTTATTGAAGTACATGTACCAAGCCAGTAAAGCGAGCGGTCGTGTATATTTGTGTTAGGGGTATATGATGAGCATGTGCTTCATCAATGCTTCGATTGGATTGTGGACTGTGTGACGATTTACTTCATTTTATTTATAAATCAATAAACAAAGTGTTTTCATCAAACAGGACTAATTATAATGCTGTTATATGTATGTTATGTTAAATGTATTGTAACAATAAAGGTTTTTGTCGAATCAGATTTTAAATAATAATTTATTTCTCCAACATGCTTGACCTTATCTCCTGTTATGGTTGATGATCAACTATTCCACCAACATAAAAAATGAACAATCACCCCTCATACCAACTCACTAAGCACATACTAAGAACAAGGCATATGACGTTGAAGTTCCAGTTTCTGGTTTGGGACAGGCATAGCAATGTGGAGGGTTTAAATCCGTTCATACATTACTCAAAATTTGCATTACATAATTCGAAGAAAGACTGTGTTGCTTACGAATAAAGACTATTATTATTGTTCCACATATTTGTTTATCGTTATGCTCTAACACTGGAGACAACACAATTTGCAAAACTACAACACATACATATGTCACATACAATTGATCACTGAGAAAAGGAGGAAAAACTACAAACCAATATTTGATCACAAGTGATCTTCAACGTGATGTTAAAAATGTGAAAACTATAATTGACTGTATATGAACAATGCTATAGAAATCTGGAAAAATAAAACGACTGTTGATTACAGTAAACGAGATATATTTCTTAGCTACGTCATCAGCATTATTATAATTTAAAAAGTAGTGAGTGAATGGGTGATTATTGATTAGGTATACATGGACAATATTTCATCTGTATCATGGCGAGAACAAGTTACATTAGATGAAACGATAATGATGTCCGCTGTGTACTAGAACAACATGTTGAGTAGTTACATTTATTATGCAAGCACATTGAAATAACAGTCCATGGGCGCAGACATGTCGCCCCACTCAGACGGGCACATTATTCTGTATTCGAGCCAATACATTCCTTTGTCTTACTCCTTAGCGCTTGATTGATTGATTGATTGTCGTTTCTGCTTAATAAAAAACACAAATATTTCACTTAATGAGCACGACGTGCTTCTGGAATGACCTTCATCAGGTCCTCTGAAAGTGAAATTTTTTTGAAAGAAAGCCAAATAATTAAAAAATGTTGGTAGCAGAAATATCATAGAGCATACTAAAATCACCACAATCGACTGGAGTCACCCATTTCAGAGGGAAAAATACCTTAGGTTTAACCATAAATACATGATTTTGGAACTGTAAATAATACATTGCATGTATTTGTATTTTGTAACATTTATTTCAACCTCGGACCTTTATCAATACTTACATCATTCTCCACTGGTGGCCACAAATTGCCTGGCAGCATGCGCGGGCGAACATACATTTGTTTTGTTACTACAACAGGGAATATGGTAAATAAAAAAGATATTAAGAAATAGGAAACACAAATAAGAAAAAATTGGTCTAGGTATTTTGATAACAATTATTGAGCCGCTTTTGACTCGCTTCAGAACCATATGCATGTTTTGCAATGAAGAAGAGGAATACATTTGTTTTCCTCAACTATGAATAACCGCTAGAGAAAACCTTTGGGACAATCAAGAATGAACGATACTGAGACAACAAAACAACATTGGGCATACCACACAACGAACACAAGCTAAACAAAATAACACCGTACAGAAACTAAAAGGGTGGGCAACACGGACCCCACAAGCAAAACGGCGATTAACCCGTGTCCTCACCAATGGTTAGTTATCTTGTTGGTTAATTTTTTTTAAATTGTCATATTATTAGGCAGATCTTCAAATCTGTGCAAGTGATTTATGAGATATAAGAACAAACATACACACGAAAAAGAATAAACAGTTTAAAACACATGTGATATAGGCCATATTGTATAGAAATTTACAAATGAAATGCTTGAAAAGCGACCCCATTAATTAATATATCTGAACAGTCTCATAAGTTGATTTCACGAAATGATGGAGAGTGGGCGTGTATCTGCTGAAAACGGATGTTGGTCTTAGTCAAATGCGTCATCTTTGTTCATCAATAATTATATTTTTATAAGGATTATGGTACATGATTGTAGGAATAAAGGTAATAACAAAATTGACACGAAAAATGCAAAAATATCATTAATCCGGCACTACAGTTCTCAACGAGAAATTTATGATAAAAATTTAAAGGGAAATTACTGATTTGTTTCTATGTCCAAAAAATTAAAATCTGATTTTTGCTTCCTGTGAAAAAAAATATATCGCTGCGGGGGAAATGATAGTTTTCTGTGTAGTGTTTTGTAGATCAGTGATGTCCTTTCTTCTTTTGGTCATTGCATTGCCTGCCCTTGCGCTTGGAGATCTTTAAACTCTTCTTGCATTGTTTATGAAGCAAAAGCGAGTACGCAAATTCACATGGTTAGACCATGTACAGTGTGAAAAAAATACGTGTACAATTTTCAATCGGGATCAATTTAGTCTGAAAACTCGTGTGCAATTTTATATCATAAGACAACAAATGAAGCAAAAAAAAACTCGTGTGCAATTTTACATTGCCATTGCAGGAATTGGGCCCAATAGGCTATGATTGTTACCGGTCACTGTGAAATAAACTAGAAAAAAAAGGTATTAGACATATCAAAATAAAATTTATTATGTTCACTTTCGCCCTCTCTATAGGCCGTGCCTACCGTCATATTACGCAACCATTCAGGTCAAGGACACCGCGTAGGTAATTGTATTGCCATTTGATTACATTGGTTAAATGCGTTTATCGGAAAACAAACGTTTTCCTAACCACCGTTGAAACAGCGACGCCACCTGGGGGAAAATGGGTGAATGGTCTCCATTCACAAACAAATACACTAAAAGTACAAGACACAAAAACCCTTGGACAACATTAATATCAACTGGTAAAGCCAGGCTGTATCCCCTTAGGACAAACTACAAGGGTATCGCCTTTCACGGATATGTGAAGTATCTTCTTAAGAGGAAGCGCTTATTCATATTTTAGAACACCCTGTAAGAAGTAAAATGGCATCCCGATTATCAGCTTGCGTTGACTTCTTTGTTTTGTTCATACGAATTTTATAAGAGTGTTTGTTATCATGCTTACTGATTGACCAATCAAATAAATAATGGTTATTTAAAAACACTCTTTATCCTAATTGTTTCATAGAAAATATATTTATTTAAAGATGTGATTATTTTTGGTGATGGAAAAAATGTCTAACATATGTCCGGAATATCGTGGGTTCGAACCCCTGTCGGGTCAAATCAAAGACTATAAAATTGGTATTTGGTATTTCTCCGCTAAGCATGCAACATTAAGGAGAAAGAGCAAAGATTTGTCGGCTCGGAATCAGAATAATGTGTCCGAGTGGAGTTGAAACATTGCTAAATTGGCTTTAAACAACAATCACACACTCACTCTAACTAATATCTGAACCATATTAAAGTTTTTGAAACTAGATTTGCTATACAATAAGTATTCAATGCAAAGGGAAATGAACATTAGAGAAACCCGAAAGGTCAATCACGAATGAACAGAGACAAAGGCAGTATTGGACACACAACACACAGTGATGTGTTACATATGCAGAGACGTATAAATATATACGTTTAAGGTTCCATTAAAACAGTTTGAATTTTTTATACGTTTTTCGAGCAAAATGTCGACTATAACTAGTATCGACTTTCGCCCTTGTAAACAGTCAACTTTCAGTGACGTTGATGACCGCTGATGACATTAATGATGGATTATTTTTTTGATGTTTTGGTTGTTATTTAATCGATATTACAAAAACCTTACGATCTTAAAGTGTTTTAAAATAATCTTTTTTAGCATTTGTTTATTAAATTTTAAAACATGCAATAGAACAACGGCATCCCGAAGACTGATCTTGGAATTTTTTTAACAGTCAACAGATTCGATCATCATATACGATATTTTCATATGGCAAAGAAGACAGGGATTGAACGTAGCAATGAAAATCCAATAGAACTCGAAAAAAGTGGGTTTTTTTGTTGCATATTTGACCTTTCAATCTATTCACACATTCAATTAAATGAAATTCAACACTTTGCCACACATTTTTATTGAAGAATAGGATATTCCGAATCCTTCGGTTCCTTCATTACTAATATAGAACATCGGTGTACCGTTGTTCTGTTCGGTTTTAGTAGTCTGAGAAGAAGGGGCGGCGGTATAAGAGAGGATCAGATATTACAATTTTTTTCCCAAACACAGCTTTCTATCTTTGCTAATACCTTGTTTATATCTTTCATATTTAACATTAAATTCATGTTTTGTATTTGTTTTATTATTATCATTGATCTTATATTTATTGATTTTAGATTTATTCATTTTTGCCTTGAAATCTGTCAATGACATCTAAATGTTCGTTTCCTTCCACCGATTTCCTACGTCCCCATGATCGCCGTGTTTAAAACTTAGACATGTTGATTGCTTAGCTATTAAAAAGCTACACATAGCTCAAGTTTTGTGAAAATAATTAGAATTTAACACAATTCAACGGCCAATTTGGTAAAGGAAGCGTCTGTTTGTATATTTTAAGATTTGGGATTTAATATTCACCTGGAATTTCGTCAGTACAAATTTGCAGAAGTTTGCCGAGATACTTTTGTATCAACAAATTAAATCTTCTGTATTGCTTGAATAAAACCTTTTCCTCTTATTCTTATGTATCTTTCCATTGATTACAATTTCTTTGACAATCAGCTTTACCATAAAACGAAGATTATTTGCAAGAAAAGAGTGACTTGCAAAAAGAAACAAGGCGACTTTAATTTCACTTTGTAGTCGAGGGAGAGCGACTTTAGCCGATATAGGGCGAGAATTTCGCCCACTTCGCCTGGTTTGGTGAGCCCTGCAAGGAGCACAGCTATGGAAAGGTAAAAGGAAAAGGAGACATGTTTTTAACTGGTCATATCCAATGTAAACAATCTTTGTCACCAAGAAGCTTGGAATTGAGGGGGGAATTTTCAAGCGCCCAGATGATCATATATTTGAGAAGACACTAAAAATAGAGTTATCTCCCATACCCCAGGCCTACCACCTTAAGTCACTGCATTAATAGAGTGTGTTTATCCTACAGAAAAAAAAACACAGAAATCCATTAACATTTATATTTTAAATTGAATAATAAAGTCATACAATTATCCATTGATTGCCCCCTTTAATATTTTCTACAGGAGGTGAGCTGGATATAAACCTAGGTTCCCAAAGCTCAGCAGGCAACAAGCGAAATTGTACCCGAAACAACGCTATATATCGATTAGTGATAGCATATAGCAAACATTAACCTGTCAGTGCAATTTGCCTGCTCAAATAGAACAAGTGCAGGATATATATTTGTGTTTTGGTATTTAACGCCAATTTCAACAATATTCCAGTTATATAATGGCGACTAACTGCAGGATAGAAACAATATACATATTTATTCAACCGAATATCAAGTCACAAATATATAAAATATATGTATATGTATATGCTGCTAGTTTCATACTCCTTTCATTCGTTTCTCTCTCATTTTTGTTTGTTTCTTCACATGTTTCTCACTTTGGTTGAGTGATAATCAAATGTGGATATTGATGACGGCACAATATGCATGACGTCACCAGTAAACATGTCAATGATTCTCTTTGTCTATTAAATGCTTAACACGTTGGTTGAGTGACTGTCTGATATGGATGCTTAAAACATCACAATATCCATGACGTCACCACTATTAATGTCGATAATTATCTTTGTACATATCATTTTTCCAATGTTGGTTGAATGACTTTCTGATATTGATACTAATAAGATAAAACGGAGATGGGTTTATAACAATGAAATGAAAAACAACAATATACCACACTGTAGGAACAATTATACAATCTAATAGGGGCATTTTAGAAAAAAAGGCAAACTATATACCTCTTTATCGGGAATTTCTGCCTCATTCCTTTGAAGTGTGCCGATAGATAAAGCTAAGGTTGACGTACTAGACAATATCTGAAATTTATTGGGTCAGTTCATCATTTGACATGCGCTGACCAACGCGGAAGGATATGTACTGTGACACTATCATGTTAGGCCAATGTCGGTCGTCGCTAAAGAAAACAATGTCACGCTGTTTCGGGAAGTATATTGTAAAATGCGGTTGTTTGCAATAAAATATTCAATTAAATTTGAAGAAAAAAAATATTAATATAATTCACTTTGTTTCCACGGTAAATTCCTATTAATCAAACTACATCTTGGCGAGATTTCCACCTGGAAATCGTCTGTTCCTATTTGAAAATCTACAAAAATGCATGCAGCATGAACTATTTTAAGATGATCAACTAGCAAAATATAGATGTCTTGATGTTCTATTTGCCATATACACTAGCTACTAAAAATGTACTAAGATTCAACATAAGCAAAGTACTATCCAGTAACCAGGAAAATGGCAATCTTTTTACGCCTCACCATTATTTGATGGTATTATGTTTCTCACGGCATGTGGTGATGAATTTATCCTAAAATGTGAATGAATCTACATATGGAAGTATTGGGGATTAATTATTGTGCAAATAAAAATAACATTAACATGAAACATCTTACAAAACAAACTAAATAAGACGAACTGAACATCCAATCAGGATAAATGTCATTCGCCTGTCTATCATATTATGACTTACGATGGACATTTCAATTTGCCGAACTGTTAAATAAGCAAGTTATTTTCATGGGTTGAAATGTCCTGGATATCCGGTAAGATATGTTGTTGTTTTCTAGAAAGAGGACGTTGATGTCCTTTTTAATTGAGCAAAAGGTGTGAAGTCAATGATTCTAATTCGATTGAGTAAAAGTACATGAACACAAAGAAGCATATTTATTCAAAGATCCTGATGTTGCTGAAAACGTGTCCACTATTCAAAACAAATATGTTGTTGATCCTGCAAATAAGTCTTCTAACAACATCGTTCATGCCTTCATATAACATTACATATATTGTTTGTTGTTTGTTTGTGTGTTTGATGGTGCTTAACATCCCTTTCAATAATATTTCAGTTATATCGTGGCGGTAATCTTTATTGGTGGAGGAAAGTGGAGAACCCGGAGAAAACCACGGGCCGGTCGCAAGTCACTGACAAACGTTATCACATAATGTTGTACACCTCGCCCTGATCGAAATTCGAACTCGCAAGTGAACAAAAAACATTGATTATCACAAATCAGTCTTGTCTTATTTGGTATATATTAGGAATGTGATCTTCACTCTACTGGATGCCAAATGTAGACATATATCCATACATACATAGGGATTGGGTGGCGCAATGAGTTAGGTAGGTCGATTACCTAACAACTCAAGCACACCTATTATCAATACGGCGTGGGTTCGCGCCCGGCTTTGTGAATTTCAAAAAACGTGTGCACTCGATTTGCACCCACAAGTGACAAAGCTTACCAGTTGCTTGCCTGTGGTCGGTGGTTCTCTCTGGGTATTCCGGCTTCTTCCATCACTAAAACCTGTCGCCATGATATAGCTGAACTATTGCTGAAAGTGGCGTTAAGCACAATAAATGCAATCAAATCATCAACCAAGCATACAACGTTATATCGCGGGAGCTGTCAAAACCGGTTCCCGGTGTTTTGATGATTTCAATATTTTTATTTTTTTAACAATATTAAAAACTTTGTAGAACTACTAAACTACGTAATGCTTATTCATGGAATGATAAATATCAACAGGAGGAGATCATTTAAATGTTGGATTGTTTTATGCTCAAAATATTTGCCCAGTTTGTATTTTAACAGAAGATTGTTATTAAAATGGATATTATAGTTGGGTACAACCGAAATACAATTTGAAGATGTCGTTGACCTAGTGAAGAAAAAGACCTGTCGAAAATAAACTTTTCATGATTGAACAAAATACATATTATACTATATCTTCTTTATATACATATTTGCCTTGCATGCTATAATTAGATATATCGCGGAATGCACTATGCTGAGTTTTCATCTGATAGGAAAAATGGAAGAGGATGACAATCCTGATCTGCTGTTTACTCTAGATTTTGAAAAATTTGTTTACTCTAGATTTTTAAAAATCTTTTGATGCAGTGGGATGGTCTTTTCTGTATAAGCATTTCAATATTTAGGTTTTGAGGATATTTTTCGTTCTTGGATAACAACCTTTAATAATGATATATGCAGCTGTATTACATCGAAAATGTAGATATCAAATTAAGTGCACACTTCTGGGAAAAAGAGGTAAACAGAATAGCCATCAAATGAAAACTTCTCTGATTATTTTAATTTGGGTGGGAGTGTACTACGGGATGATATTATGTAACTTTTTCTATTTATATTGGTTCTAGAATTCCTCGGTGCAGCCTTAAATAATGATAAAGATATTACTGGAGTACAAATAGAAAACATTGAATTTCTTCTCAGCAGATACGAAATATTGGCCGCATAGGTATGTTTTATGACAAGGTATCATCTGTTTTATATTCATTTTTCTTTGATGGAGCTAACGTTTTGCCTAAATTGTGACAGTATAAATTTGTATCCTTAACCTAAAGTCTATCATATTTTGTTCTTAATAATATCTAAGTTCATTATTCTGTGATGAAACCATATTTTTGCCTAAATTGTGTTAGTACATTTGTTTTTAACTTTAACCTAAAATCTATCATATTTTGTTCTGTAAATATCTAAATTCAATTTCTCTTTCCCTTTTGTTTTCTGTTATTTTTGTTTATTATTTTTTTTAACTCCTACGTATTTTAGAATTCTATATGTTGTATATATACTTTTTGATTTGGACTATCTTTTCAATTATAATTTTTTTATCTCATTGTGTCAATTCTTGATATATGTTTTATTGTACATGTATATTGCATGTTAGGCACTGTAAAGCGCTTAGAGTACTATTGTTTTTAGATTAAGCGCTATTGAAGAATTGTAATAATAATAATAATAAATAATAATATGCAGATGATTCGTCTTTAGTTTTAGATGATAATTCTCAATCGTTAGAAAAGTCATTATTTATACTGTCCCTTTTCTCAAAATAGTTTGGCTTAAAAGTAAACTTAGACAAAGCAGACGCAGTATGAATTAGCTCCAAACATGGATCGGGGGAGGACTATTTCCTCCAACATAATATAACTTGGAATCATATATGTAGATACAATAAGATCTAAATGCTCCAAACAAAACTATTTTTAATTTTCTTGATAAACTTCAAATTATTAATAAGATACTAAGTGATTGGTAATGGTGTGATTTAATATTTATTGTGAAAATTACAGTTGGCAACTCACTTGCAATGCCAATTTTAATCCATATTCTAACAGTTCTTTCAAACCTCCTAGCAATATATTAAAAGATATACAGACAAATAAAACGTTTTATGAATTTCTGTGGAATAGAAACAGAGATAACGTTAAAAGGGAAATATCAACAAAAGGTTACGAGGATGTTGGTTTGAAAATGACTGATATCAAACTTTTCTGCCAAGCATTAACAATAACATGTATTAAGAAATATATAAACCCTTTAACTATTTCTGCGTAGAAAATACTGTTAATTGATTCTTTAGAAAAATGGGGTAGGCACAAAATTTAACTACTTGGAAATGAAGGACTGAACACTTTAAGCCCTTTTTGGAAAGACATTCTTGACAATTTTAGTAACCTACAAAATGAAAAAAAGTGATAGATGACAACGATGTCTTGAACCAATCCATATAGCTAAATAGTAAGATCAAAGTCAACAACTAATTTCCTTATTTGAAGAAATGGATTGAAAAGGACATTTATATTATAAATGACGTACTTGATCAAAATAAACAAATAATGAGATATTACAATTGTCAGGACACATATCATGTTGACACCACATTCATAGATTGCTATGGTATTATAAGTGCAATACCATGGCAATTGAAGCACCTGATCAATACCTGTCACAATTTAAGATATACAGATAATATGTTTATTCATCAGTTGCAAATTGACCCAAAACCCTGTTAATATTTTAAAAGATAGTTTATAGATAAAAACACAGTTGCTCCTGTGGTCAAATAATTTTTATATAGAAGAAGCCGCATGGGTCTTATTTTTGCATAATACTTTTCATTTTCAACAAATTATAAATTGTCATGTTTCCAAAATAAACTATTTCACAGAATCGTTGCTCTAAATCCCTATCTCTCTAAGCGCAAGATATAAAAAAACTGAACTATGTTCCTTTTGCAAGCATACACCACGTCAAAATGATAAAACAATTATTGTTATAATATATGAACATTTAACCCAACAGTGTTAGAATTAGATTTTAGAACAAACACATTATGTTCTCCGTTTACAAGATTTGACCTCTCGTCGTTGATAAACTGCACTATCAATCACTTAGCAATATGATCAGCTGCATATATCAGTCGTCCACATCCGCTATTTAAAACATAGCTTCAATACTGTCTCATAGGTCAATTCTGAGGGAATGCATAAGACATGAGCTTAAGCGTAGGCATATGGCACACATGCACGTACGTCAGTGGGAGCTGTCAGGTGTTCTACCAATCATATTTCTAGAATTTAACTTTTACTTTTACAGCTGTGAAAACAGCATTAACACATTTGCTTTTTGCTACGTATATACCATCATTCCACATACGCTACTGCAATCTAGAATTAACTAATTGATTCACTGCTGTTTCTCAAAGACGAATGGAGAACAAAGATATCAGTATATTGGTATTGGCACATACAAATATTCCTTTGTCAAAACCCAATCGAAATTTAGTAATACAAATAAACAAGACAAGATCATTCAAATGTTAGATTTATTTTATTGACAACACATGCGTCTTGTTTGATGGACGGGTCTTTCAACAGAAGATTGGTATTTCAATGGGTAATAATTGTACTCCACTACTCGCCGATTTGTTTCTACACGCTTATCAGGCAGACTTCCTTCAAAGGCTTCTCAAAAATAAAGATAGAAAGTTATTCCATCCCATTAATTTGTCACTGAACAATTGTCGATTTGGTGATTATCTCCATTGCATATATCCAAATAAGTTATGAGTAAAGGATACTACTCACATTCAAAGGTATGCTTCGTACCTTGATCTTCACCTTGAAATCGACAACGAAGGCATATAAAAAAACTCCATGACATACGCGATGACTTCACTTTTCCAATCGTTAACTTCTCTTTTATCAGTAGCAATATTCCAACATCATCAGAGCATGGCATTTACACATCACATTTCATATGTTATCCTAGAGCTTGTGTCCAGTGCAGTGGTTTTCTGGTCAGTGCTCAGCTGCTGTCGCAAAAGCTATTCAAACAAGGTTACGTTGCTCCTACGTTGAGATCATCGCTACAAACATTATATAATTAAGTTCGGTACGATTTTACCCCTAGTTGTTTGTAGGGGGCTCATGTCTGATATATGTTTTCTTTGTTGGCGCATAATGGTGTCGTGTGTAGCATGTCTGGTGTCTTATAAGAGGTGGGAATTACTTACCCTTAGCGGACACCTGTGTTCGCCCATGTTTTTGGTGGGGTCTGTGTTTCTCATCTTTTTAGTTTTCTGTGTTGTGTGTTTTGTGTTGCTTGTCTTTCTTCTGTGTCCTGTGCCTTGTGTGCACAATGTTGCCAGTTGCTCTGGCTTGTTCATTCTGGATTGCCCCTTCGGTTGTCTCTTACGTGTTTTTACTTGAAATATTTGGTTAATGCTAAATATTTATAAGTCTTTAACCTGGCAGTGTTAGAATTATAGTTTTCAGCTGATCAATTTGTATTATCCCTCCACTGGATTTGAACTCAGACCATATATTATCAATAAGATGCTGTTGGCAAGGATTTGTAGAAATACATATTACAAACAATAAAAATGTAATATTTTCAATATATACATAGCTAAGGTGTTGTATACAATAGTCATAAAATTACAAATGTAGCCAGGACATATACAACGATTATCTAATCTGCACTCCTAGCGGTACACGATACACAAACATGATCTGTAACTCGTTGGCGGTAGTGTTAATTACAACTATGCTGATAGAATGCGCGCGCACATATTACATTTTGCGCGGGTTGAAAAAGACTATAAAACGCCATCGTAAATAATTTTACACGACCATAAATCACCATGTCTATAGTGTTACCATTCGCACCTTCTTTTAGTTTAGATGATTTATCTAGAGAAATCGTATCTAGTGTCATCCACACGGTGAGCGAAAATATAAGACTTGTAAGGAAAATATCACAGTTTTTATCTCCGCCATTCAAATCATCAACACTGATTTCTACCAAGGGCAAGAAATAGCTGCAATTAATATTACCGCGATAGAACAGACATTTGTGCATATCAAATACTTCCAATTGGAGATATATTAAAAAACAATATCGAAATATTTACCACACATATGGATATTTTCACAGGAGTGCTTGCAAAACGGGAGATCGCGGTGACATTCATATCATATTGTACTTTGTTCTTAGCAACGAGAACTTGTTAATCATTTTATAGTAATAAATTTGGACATAAAAAGAAGATCACTTAAAGAAAATCGTTCAACTTGAAGGTATGAGAGGTGCTTATTTCACTGCAATGAAAAATTTTCCTTGAAGCCAGGATAGAGTTTGATAGAATATCTTAATACTACAGGTAAATGGAAAGAATGTAAGACAATGATGAACAAAATGTAGAAGAATGGTAGAAAGACATTAAAATTTGTAATCACGTTGACTTACAGTAGAGAACAATCATTTATTATTATTGTGTCTTATGAATATTATGTAATTTGTTAAATATAACTAAATATAAAATTAAATATGTATACTTTTATTTTTATTATTTTGTCAATTTGTTCAGAAAATGATAGCAGCACAAATAATATATCTTAGATTACGACACTCATATATGTGTAATTCTTTTTTGGCAAAAACAAAATGAAAGCACACCTGTCAGATTGATTGACATCTGTAATGCATGTCTTTCAAGATCCTATTTTACCGAAATTAGGAAAAGTTTATCGGGGAATAATTACAATGGTTGCAAATGTGCTTTATCTGCAATTTAGAAAATAGAAAAATATTTAAATGCTGCAAAAGTCATGCACTATTCATATTTTTACCGGTTTCCTTTGACGAAATAATATTATTTCTTTTTAATTCTGCTGTAATCTTGGAATGTTTTGCCTATGTACCTTACATTGCAAACTGGTTTGGTTTGGTTTGGTTTATGATGTTTCGCGCCACTTTCAACAATAGTTCAGCTATATCGTGGAGGTCAGTTTTATTGGTGGAGGAGAGAAAACCACCGACCTGTCGCAAGTAACTGACAAACTTTATCACACAGCGTTGTGTCAAGTACACCTCGCAATGCAAGAGGTTCGAACTCACAACTTTAGTGGTGATAGGCACTGTTTGCACATGTAGTTGTAAACCCAACTACCATGCGAACACGACGACCCCAATAGCGAACTGAGCTTAGCGACAACAATGATAAATTGAAAACAAAACAATATTATAATACTGGAAAAATACTACGTTTATAGTGGTATGCCTTTCTATGTTTGAATACAATCGTTTGGCTTTCAGCCTACCAGGTTATTCTGCATCGTAGGTTATTCCAGAAATGTGTCGTGGCTACTTCCATTGGGTAGATACATCTACTAGTGGATCATCAGGCCCCTAGGGTATCATCCGTTCAGTGCTGAAACAGTTTATTAAATATTGTTATGGTTGAAATTGGCAGTTCCTAAATAATGTAATTATTAATAAAACTAAGGTTTGTCAGTAATTTCGGTATTTACCCTGATAATAAATACTCTTTCTCTTGTTATGATCATTGATAACAGTCATTTCATAACAATATATTAACTGTATTCTTACTTCTTTGTTAACCTATTTCAGAATCAGATCACAATATTCGAGGTTGAAGTCTATCGTGCTTAATGACACTTTCAACAATATTTCAGTTATATCGTGGCAGTATAATATTTGAAGTATGATTCATTCAATAAAAAGGACTTCAGTGCAGTGCTAAGATAAATCTAAATATACCGAAATGTTACTTATGACAAATGGTGGAGATCAATACCAAAAGAGTGCACGTATTTAAAGAGGTAATCATAATTAGTAAATAGAAGATACCAAAGGGGTAATGATAATTAGTAAATAGAAGATATCAAAGGGGTAATGATAAATAGTAAATAGAACATACCAAAGGTTTAATCATGATTAGTAAATAGAAGATACCAAAGGGGTAATCATCATTAGTAAATAGAAGATACCAAAGGGGTAATACTAATTATTAAATAGAAGATACCAAAGGGGTAATGATAATTAGTAAATAGAAGATATCAAAGGGGTAATGATAATTAGTAAATAGAAGATTTCAAAGGGGTAATGATAATTATTAAATAGAAGATACCAAAGGGGTAATCATCATTAGTAAATAGAAGATACCAAAGGGGTAATGCTAATTAGTAAATAGAAGATACCAAAGGGGTAATGATAATTAGTAAATAGAAAATACCAAAGGGGTAATGAAAATTAGTAAATAGAAGATATCAAAGGGGTAATGATAATTAGTAAATAGAAGATTTCAAAGGGGTAATCATAATTAGTAAATAGAAGATTTCAAAGGGGTAATCATAATTAGTAAATAGAAGATATCAAAGGGGTAATGCTAATTAGTAAATAGAAGATTTCAAAGGGGTAATGATAATTAGTAAATAGAAGATTTCAAAGGGGTAATCATAATTAGTAAATAGAAGATATCAAAGGGGTAATGATAAATAGTAAATAGAAGATACCAAAGAGGTAATGATAATTAGTAAATAGAAGATACCAAAGGGGTAATCATGATTAGTAAATAGAAGATACCAAAGGGATAATCATAATTAGTAAATAGAAGATACCAAAGGGGTAATGATAATTAGTAAATAGAAGATACCAAAGGGATAATGATAATTAGTAAATAGAAGATACCAAAGGGGTAATGATAATTAGTAAATAGAAGATATCAAAGGAGTAATGATAATTAGTAAATAGAAGATTTCAAAGGGGTAATGATAATTAGTAAATAGAAGATTTCAAAGGGGTAATCATAATTAGTAAATAGAAGATATGAAAGGGGTAATGATAAATAGTAAATAGAAGATACCAAAGAGGTAATGATAATTAGTAAATAGAAGATACCAAAGGGGTAATCATAATTAGTAAATAGAAGATACCAAAGGAGTAATGATAATTAGTAAATAGAAGATATCAAAGGGGTAATGATAAATAGTAAATAGAAGATACCAAAGGTTTAATCATGATTAGTAAATAGAAGATACCAAAGGGGTAATCATGATTAGTAAATAGAAGATACCAAAGGGGTAATGCTAATTGGTAAATAGAAGATACCAAAGGGGTAATGATAATTAGGAAATAGAAGATATCAAAGGGGTAATGATAATTAGTAAATAGAAGATTTCAAAGGGGTAATGCTAATTAGTAAATAGAAGATACCAAAGGGGTAATGATAATTAGTAAATAGAAGATACCAAAGGGGTAATGATAATTAGTAAATAGAAGATACCAAAGGGGTAATGATAATTAGTAAATAGAAGATACCAAAGGGGTAATGATAATTAGTAATTAGAAGATATCAAAGGGGTAATGATAATTAGTAAATAGAAGATACCAAAGGATAATCATAATTGGTAAATAGAAGATGGAGAGACAGCACAATGAACAAAAGAAAAAAGAGTAAAGGACAATCGATCTACAAAACATACACATACAACTAAAGATCGAGTAGCATAAGCCCCAATAAACGGGAAGAGTAAGCATTTCCTGCTCCGCTAGTGCACCTTTCTTCTTAATTTTGTTACAAGCCTGGTGATAAGTCATGAATGAGGAAAGGACCGGGAAGTGTTTACGAACATCATTGTCATTTTAGAAAGTAGTGAGTGAATCAGTGATTATTGTTTCAGGATAAATCAGCAAGTTTTGATCTGTGTCATGACGAGAACAAGTTACATTCGATGAGACGATAAGGATGTCCGCTGTGTACTAGACCAACATGCTGAGCAGTTATTTGTATGGTTCTATCTTACTAAAACAACAGTACTTAGGGTAGACATGTCGCCTCAGTCGGGAACATTATTCTGTATCGTAGCCAACCATTGTTTAGTCTTACTCCTTAGGGCTGTATGTTAAGCGGAAAAGCAATAAATACATAATATTATAGCATTTGGTTTGACTCGACCGGTGTTCGAACCCACCATTTACCACAATGGAGGCGACCACGTCACCAATTACACCACCGATGCTGTTTATTACCCGGTGAAAAGTCATAGATAAAGAAATGACAATATTGTGATCGGTAGTCATTTACGACAAACGGAATACAACCAATAATCTCAATGCAATACATAATACGGCAAACACATGTTTATTACACACCAACATATATTTGATTGACAATAAGGTTACGTTGGTATTTATTTAAATGGTAGATTGACTGTAAGGATACGTTGGTATTTGTTTCCATGGTTGGTTGACAGTAGAGATAATAAACGTTGGTATTTGTTTCCATGGTTGATTGACAGTAGTGATTACAGACGTTGGTATTTCTTTACATGGTTGGTTGACGGTAGGAATAACAAACGTTGGTATTTGTCTATCATACTGTATTTCTTTGTCGCCACTTGTTGACCAGTGTGAGTAATAAGCTTGGACATAGAAAGTACAACAATTAACGAAAATCGCTCTTGGTACTAGAAAAACTGTTTTAGAGGTAAAATGCATGGTTTTAGCTATCGTAACATCTGCAGACAACAGTTTAATGTCACAAAAATTTGAAATAATACTTAAGACTGTATATTCTGATAGAATAGGTAGAACAATTGCAAAGACAAACATACGCAATTTTGCAGATTTCCAGAGAAGGAGCCTAAGTATTTATTATTATCGTGTCATACAAATATTTATAATTTCGTAAGACTATCTAACTATATTGTAAGTTATGACATGCATGTTTTGTAATAGATTTTTTGACAAAAAAAAATGCAAGTACATATTTTTTATTAAAAGGCGATCAAAATGAACACCAACATTTTCTTTAACGATTCGAATTTTCACGATGCTGTCTTACTAAAAAAATGTAAATTTCATTACATTATTATAATGATAATATTTATAAGAAGCTTAGAAATAGATAAACATGTTCCCATAAAACAGGCAGTATTTAATATTTTCACTGGTTCGCTTTATGCAATATAAGGTATTTGATTTTTCTCTGCTTCAATGGTAAGTTCGACATTTTTCCTTTGAATTTACTGATATTTCCAGCATCAACTTAGAAAGACTGATCTTGGGGAATATCGGTCAGTGTGGCGTCACATTTTGAACTTTAATAGCGATAAGAATTATGACGTAGTTTTCGAAGGCCTCGCCGAACATTATCACTAGTATTCAATGTCGCCCTATCGGAGTCGCTGCGATGCAAATTACCGCTATGTAATACTATCGTTGATTTGTTTTGCGAGAGTGCATTTTTCATCGCAATCCCGCATCCTGGAAAAAGATATCCGATGAGAGGTCCACTTCATGCAAAGCACATCAACGATGGTATGTTTATCGAGGATTTCGTATGATGACTTCGGTGACATCAAGAGACACATTTCAAAACAGCGATGTTATATTCATATGGTTGGATATCAGTAATTTTGAAAAAAACTTGCGCGGGTTACCTCAAATATATCCTTTATCTGCTATGCTATTTGTTTTATCTGTTGAAATCATGGCTTCGAATAAAGAATAATAAGGATATCAAGGTTTTTCAGATAAAAATAGATGAACAAACACACAGAATACAAATTTCGCAATTAGCAGAAGACACAACTCCAAAAATTAGATATCTATTGCTTTGAACGAAATTGAAATTTGTTCAGGGTCATTGACAAATATAAATAAGACAGAAAGGTTGTGGATTGGGAAGCTAAAACACAGTAAAGATAAGGTAGAAAATATTAGTTGAAAAAAAAACAGAAAACAATAACGTCTCCAGGGATTTATCTTGATCATGATTACATAGAATGTGAACAATTTAATTGGGAAAACAAGATTGAAAAAATGAATAGTTTATTTTTATCATGGTCAACGCGAAATATCCCAATGTTGTGCAAAGTACTAATCATAAAAGCTTTGATTATACCCATTTTCACTTTTATTGTTAGTTCATGTCTTATACCTCAAAAGTATAAAAAGAGATAGAGAGTAAATGTTTTAAATTTATAAGGCCGATAGAAATACAGTGATAGGAGATTTTGAGAAGGATGGGCTGAAAATGATAGCTGTAGATAGTTATTTGATATTTTCGAAGGCATCATAGGTTAGTAGATCAACTGACTCAAAATTTTCGAATTGAAAACTGATACCACTCAGATGTTTAAATTTATTTGGGAAAATGGCTTATTTTCAATATCAACATAGATGTGAAAAAACATAACCAGTTTCTAATTAATATCCCCAAATTGTACAAAAATGTTTTGCCAAGATGGATAAAAATAGGTGGTGGTCAAATAAACTTACCATTAATATTTAGTAATATCAGGAAGCAAATTTGATGGGGAAATAGATTGATCACATTTGAAAATAGTTATCTATTTTCTAAAAAATGGAATAATAGTGAATAATTTTTTGCTAATAATATTATAGATAAACATGATGAAATTAGACAAGAATTTATTCTGCAAAAATAAAAAAAAATAATCTAATTGGATATCTGAATTTAATATTGCTAAACAAGTTTTCCCAAAGAATTGGATATACATTTTATCAACAGAAAACGCAGTTAAAAGAAATAGTGTATATATCAATAATGATTACTTCATATGGGACGATCAATTTATCTACATTGTCTAATAAGTTATTGTATGTTAAACTGGTGAATGTAAAATTTTCAAAACTTATTAGTGCATATCATTGGATTAATTATTTAGTGTTGTCAGAAAAAATTAGATACAAATAGTCTATATTTTTTCATATTCAAATTTCTTCAGATGGAAACTCTTTCAGTTTATTATTCCAAATAAAGTTTTACTTTTCAAATGGAAAATTGTTGGGAATAGTTTATGCTATTTCTGGAAAAACAGATGACGATTGGTCTATTACTTGTGCCTTTTTAAATGAATTTTGGATAGCATTTCAGAATTTAATGAAGGAAATGGGTATCAAAACAAAATTACTTTGAAACATATAGTACTTGGATATAAGGGAGATGATGACACAATATCTTGCAATAACAGTTGTCAACAGTTGTAGAATTTTCCATCTACAAATCGTATAATAAATCTGAAAAGAAAAGCAAGCATACCAATGTTTATAGAATATTTGTCGATGAATAAAAAGAATAAACGAAAAGAAAACACCTCAAAATTGTACATTTTTAAAGAAAGTAAAAACACTATATACTAAATGCAAAATAAATAAATGTTTCCAAAAGGTATTTAGTATATATAGTAGTTAGTTTCTATATCTTTAATGCAATTCTGATTACTTCACTCTATAATCAGAAGAGAATGTAACAGGGAAACACCAAGAGGACGGTTATCGATATAGATATTTAAAGTTTCACCAAATCATTTAATTTTTTTATCGTTTTATCGTTACTGCATATAACTAGTATATGAACGCTGGAGACATTGACGCTGTATTGATCTTTTGTTTCTATTCATTAGCACATTACATATTGGAAAATGTCATTAGCATTAATGGTATGGTTCTCTGTGTGATGTTTTGTTGATCAGTCTTTATACTTTCGTCCTTTTTCTTTTAGCCATTGTGTTGTCTGTCCTTTTTTGACTTACGGTCATCATAATTTTGCTAACCGATTCCTGAATCAGGTCAGAATATTTGAATAAAAAAGACTCCAATGCAAGCTTAATATAGAGCTACATTTACGTAAATGCTACTTATGACAAATAGTGACGATCGAAGGAAAGTTCAAGTAATTAAAGAGATGCCAGGAGAGAAATTAGAAAATAAATATCGTTATGTTTTTTTCTTAATGAAAACTAAGTTGCTCGGGTATAGGTGACCATTACCCGATATTGACTACTCTGCTTAGACCCTTTGGTTTTATTCCTCCCAAATAGTTTGTTTTAATTATATGGCTTTCTAATATTTTCGCTCTGAGCGTACCTGATGAAGGTTATTCCAGAAACGTCGCGCGTACTAAATTGGCTATATTTTCTTTAATTATCTTTACCCATCAGCGAAAAAAAATTATAAATTAATTAATAAATTACTATGTACAACGGAATCGTCACCAAAGAGATTATTAATGTTGAATTTTAAAAGTAAATGTATTCATGTAGTTATCACAAATAAATTATATTTAATGTCGATTGTTGTTGATGAGACTTTTGTCGCTGACCCGCCCACGAGTATTACTAAAGACAAGTGTAGAAAACATAGCAGGACGTGTATCTTCGACTCTCAATAATCACCACTGTTTGAAAGGTCATTACTATTTTATTGTACCGAAAGAGGTTTTTTTTTCATTTTAATTTCAATACTTTATTACGTCTTTTCATAACATTTAAATACCATTTTACACCTATGTTCCACTTTCTACCAGGCTGTAAATAAGCCCTACTATTTGGAAGGTTATTACTATTTCATTGTTCCGAATGTGTTTTTCTTCATTCGTATTTCAATATTAAGTTAATAACTCCAATCCTGACGTTTACCTATTAATTGACACCAATAGTCAACTTTCTATCAGTCAATACATTTTAAAGAAAGGTATCATCTTATCTTTTAAGAAGTTTTGCGAAAGAGAATAACACATTGTTGAAAAGTATTCTGTCACTTATGTACAGAAGCCGAAATATGGTACTGCCAATAACATTTTTTTTCACAGTTGACTATTGATTGACAGCTGTGCATTACGATGGTCTTGTGATCTATCTAATATTTAAATGATGGTTGAGGCTATCAGGTCTCTTTAATAAAACTGACATTATACACACGTCACTTCTGTGTCCTGAATATTGAATGTATTATGCATAAGATTAATGATAAAATATTTTGTATAGCAATGCTGATCATATACAGCTATGTGTGAGAGTTGACACTTTATGCACAGGTGGAACCCATTTACATGACCACATATGTTCACCATGAAGGGGTGTTGGATACAAATCACTTGTTTAACTCCACATTTACCAAGCCAGAACAGTGAGGTGTCATGCTTATTTGTATTATGAGAATCGAGTTCGTTCCTATAGGGTGAATTTAGCTCATTTTTGTTTTCATTAAGAACGGCGGTTTTGGGCCAATAACATTAACTTTAACTTAGTTGCTTTTATTGAAGTACATGTACCAAGCCAGTAAAGCGAGCGGTCGTGTATATTTGTGTTAGGGGTATATGATGAGCATGTGCTTCATCAATGCTTCGATTGGATTGTGGACTGTGTGACGATTTACTTCATTTTATTTATAAATCAATAAACAAAGTGTTTTCATCAAACAGGACTAATTATAATGCTGTTATATGTATGTTATGTTAAATGTATTGTAACAATAAAGGTTTTTGTCGAATCAGATTTTAAATAATAATTTATTTCTCCAACATGCTTGACCTTATCTCCTGTTGTGGTTGATGATCAACTATTCCACCAACATAAAAAATGAACAATCACCCCTCATACCAACTCACTAAGCACATACTAAGAACAAGGCATATGACGTTGAAGTTCCAGTTTCTGGTTTGGGACAGGCATAGCAATGTGGAGGGTTTAAATCCGTTCATACATTACTCAAAATTTGCATTACATAATTCGAAGAAAGACTGTGTTGCTTACGAATAAAGACTATTATTATTGTTCCACATATTTGTTTATCGTTATGCTCTAACACTGGAGACAACACAATTTGCAAAACTACAACACATACATATGTCACATACAATTGATCACTGAGAAAAGGAGGAAAAACTACAAACCAATATTTGATCACAAGTGATCTTCAACGTGATGTTAAAAATGTGAAAACTATAATTGACTGTATATGAACAATGCTATAGAAATCTGGAAAAATAAAACGACTGTTGATTACAGTAAACGAGATATATTTCTTAGCTACGTCATCAGCATTATTATAATTTAAAAAGTAGTGAGTGAATGGGTGATTATTGATTAGGTATACATGGGCAATATTTCATCTGTATCATGGCGAGAACAAGTTACATTAGATGAAACGATAATGATGTCCGCTGTGTACTAGAACAACATGTTGAGTAGTTACATTTATTATGCAAGCACATTGAAATAACAGTCCATGGGCGCAGACATGTCGCCCCACTCGGACGGGCACATTATTCTGTATTCGAGCCAATACATTCCTTTGTCTTACTCCTTAGCGCTGTATTATACGCTTGATTGATTGATTGATTGTCGTTTCTGCTTAATAAAAAACACAAATATTTCACTTAATGAGCACGACGTGCTTCTGGAATGACCTTCATCAGGTCCTCTGAAAGTGAAATTTGTTTGAAAGAAAGCCAAATAATTAAAAAATGTTGGTAGCAGAAATATCATAGAGCATAATAAAATCACCACAATCGACTGGAGTCACCCATTTCAGAGGGAAAAATAACTTAGGTTTAACCATAAATACATGATTTTGGAACTGTAAATAATACATTGCATGTATTTGTATTTTGTAACATTTATTTCAACCTCGGACCTTTATCAATACTTGACATCATTCTCCACTGCTGGCCACAAATTGCCTGGCAGCATGCGCGGGCGAAAAGGGTAAAAGACGCTAATTTATATATCGAGAGATACAGCAACATAGAAAACATACATTTGTTTTGTTACTACAACAGGGAATATGGTAAATAAAAAAGATATTAAGAAATGGGAAGCATAAATAAGAAAAAAATGGTCTAGGTATTTTGATAACAATTATTGAGCCGCTTTTGACTCGCTTCAGAACCATATGCATGTTTTGCAATGAAGAAGAGGAATACATTTGTTTTCCTCAACTATGAATAACCGCTAGAGAAAACCTTTAGGACAATCAAGAATGAACGATACTGAGACAACAAAACAGCATTGGGCATACCACACAACGAACACAAGCTAAGCAAAATAACACCGTACAGAAACTAAAAGGGTGGGCAACACGGACCCCAAAAGCAAAACGGCGATTAACCCGTGTCCTCACCAATGGTTAGTTATCTTGTTGGTTAATTTTTTTTAAATTGTCATATTATTAGGCAGATCTTCAAATCTGTGCAAGTGATTTATGAGATATAAGAACAAACATACACACGAAAAAGAATAAACAGTTTAAAACACATGTGATATAGGCCATATTGTATAGAAATTTACAAATGAAATGCTTGAAAAGCGACCCCATTAATTAATATATCTGAACAGTCTCATAAGTTGATTTCACGAAATGATGGAGAGTGGGCGTGTATCTGCTGAAAACGGATGTTGGTCTTAGTCAAATGCGTCATCTTTGTTCATCAATAATTATATTTTTATAAGGATTATGGTACATGATTGTAGGAATAAGGGTAATAACAAAATTGACACGAAAGATGCAAAAATATCATTAATCCGGCACTACAGTTCTCAACGAGAAATTTATGATAAAAATTTAAAGGGAAATTACTGATTTGTTTCTATGTCCAAAAAATTAAAATCTGATTTTTGCTTCCTGTGAAAAAAAATATATCGCTGCGGGGGAAATGATAGTTTTCTGTGTAGTGTTTTGTAGATCAGTGATTGTCCTTTCTTCTTTTGGTCATTGCATTGCCTGCCCTTGCGCTTGGAGATCTTTAAACTCTTCTTGCATTGTTTATGAAGCAAAAGCGAGTACGCAAATTCACATGGTTAGACCATATACAGTGTGAAAAAAATACGTGTACAATTTTCAATCGGGATCAATTTAGTCTGAAAACTCGTGTGCAATTTTATATCATAAGACAACAAATGAAGCAAAAAAAAACTCGTGTGCAATTTTACATTGCCATTGCAGGAATTGGGCCCAATAGGCTATGATTGTTACCGGTCACTGTGAAATAAACTAGAAAAAAAAGGTATTAGACATATCAAAATAAAATTTATTATGTTCACTTTCGCCCTCTCTATAGGCCGTGCCTACCGTCATATTACGCAACCATTCAGGTCAAGGACACCGCGTAGGTAATTGTATTGCCATTTGATTACATTGGTTAAATGCGTTTATCGGAAAACAAACGTTTTCCTAACCACCGTTGACACAGCGACGCCACCTGGGGGAAAATGGGTGAATGGTCTCCATTCACAAACAAATACACTAAAAGTACAAGACACAAAAACCCTTGGACAACATTAATATCAACTGGTAAAGCCAGGCTGTATCCCCTTAGGACAAACTACAAGGGTATCGCCTTTCACGGATATGTGAAGTATCTTCTTAAGAGGAAGCGCTTATTCATATTTTAGAACACCCTGTAAGAAGTAAAATGGCATCCCGATTATCAGCTTGCGTTGACTTCTTTGTTTTGTTCATACGAATTTTATAAGAGTGTTTGTTATCATGCTTACTGATTGACCAATCAAATAAATAATGGTTATTTAAAAACACTCTTTATCCTAATTGTTTCATAGGAAATATATTTATTTAAAGATGTGATTATTTTTGGTGATGGAAAAAATGTCTAACATATGTCCGGAATATCGTGGGTTCGAACCCCTGTCGGGTCAAATCAAAGACTATACAATTGGTATTTGGTATTTCTCCGCTAAGCATGCAACATTAAGGAGAAAGAGCAAAGATTTGTCGGCTCGGAATCAGAATAATGTGTCCGAGTGGAGTTGAAACATTGCTAAATTGGCTTTAAACAACAATCACACACTCACTCTAACTAATATCTGAACCATATTAAAGTTTTTGAAACTAGATTTGCTATACAATAAGTATTCAATGCAAAGGGAAATGAACATTAGAGAAACCCGAAAGGTCAATCACGAATGAACAGAGACAAAGGCAGTATTGGACACACAACACACAGTGATGTGTTACATATGCAGAGACGTATAAATATATACGTTTAAGGTTCCATTAAAACAGTTTGAATTTTTTATACCGTTTTTCGAGCAAAATGTCGACTATAACTAGTATCGACTTTCGCCCATGTAAACAGTCAACTTTCAGTGACGTTGATGACCGCTGATGACATTAATGATGGATTATTTTTTTGATGTTTTGGTTGTTATTTAATCGATATTACAAAAACCTTACGATCTTAAAGTGTTTTAAAATAATCTTTTTTAGCATTTGTTTATTAAATTTTAAAACATGCAATAGAACAACGGCATCCCGAAGACTGATCTTGGAATTTTTTTAACAGTCAACAGATTCGATCATTATATACGATATTTTCATATGGCAAAGAAGACAGGGATTGAACGTAGCAAGGAAAATCCAATAGAACTCGAAAAAAGTGGTTTTTTTTGTTGCATATTTGACCTTTCAATCTATTCACACATTCAATTAAATGAAATTCAACACTTTGCCACACATTTTTATTGAAGAATAGGATATTCCGAATCCTTCGGTTCCTTCATTACTAATATAGAACATCGGTGTACCGTTGTTCTGTTCGGTTTTAGTAGTCTGAGAAGAAGGGGGCGGCGGTATAAGAGAGGATCAGATATTACAATTTTTTTCCCAAACACAGCTTTCTATCTTTGCTAATACCTTGTTTATATCTTTCATATTTAACATTAAATTCATGTTTTGTATTTGTTTTATTATTATCATTGATCTTATATTTATTGATTTTAGATTTATTCATTTTTGCCTTGAAATCTGTCAATGACATCTAAATGTTCGTTTCCTTCCACCGATTTCCTACGTCCCCATGATCGCCGTGTTTAAAACTTAGACATGTTGATTGCTTAGCTTTTAAAAAGCTACACATAGCTCAAGTTTTGTGAAAATAATTAGAATATAACACAATTCAACGGCCAATTTGGTAAAGGAAGCGTCTGTTTGTATATTTTAAGATTTGGGATTTAATATTCACCTGGAATTTCGTCAGTACAAATTTGCAGAAGTTTGCCGTGATACTTTTGTATCAACAAATTAAATCTTCTGTATTGCTTGAATAAAACCTTTTCCTCTTATTCTTATGTATCTTTCCATTGATTACAATTTCTTTGACAATCAGCTTTACCATAAAACGAAGATTATTTGCAAGAAAAGAGTGACTTGCAAAAAGAAACAAGGCGACTTTAATTTCACTTTGTAGTCGAGGGAGAGCGACTTTAGCCGATATAGGGCGAGAATTTCGCCCACTTCGCCTGGTTTGGTGAGCCCTGCAAGGAGCACAGCTATGGAAAGGTAAAAGGAAAAGGAGACATGTTTTTAACTGGTCATATCCAATGTAAACAATCTTTGTCACCAAGAAGCTTGGAATTGAGGGGGGAATTTTCAAGCGCCCAGATGATCATATATTTGAGAAGACACTAAAAATAGAGTTATCTCCCATACCACAGGCCTACCACCTTAAGTCACTGCATTAATAGAGTGTGTTTATCCTACAGAAAAAAAATCACAGAAATCCATTAACATTTATATTTTAAATTGAATAATAAAGTCATACAATTATCCATTGATTGCCCCCTTTAATATTTTCTACAGGAGGTGAGCTGGATATAAACCTAGGTTCCCAAAGCTCAGCAGGCAACAAGCGAAATTGTACCCGAAACAACGCTATATATCGATTAGTGATAGCATATAGCAAACATTAACCTGTCAGTGCAATTTGCCTGCTCAAATAGAACAAGTGCAGGATATATATTTTTGTTTTGGTATTTAACGCCAATTTCAACAATATTCCAGTTATATAATGGCGACTAACTGCAGGATAGAAACAATATACATATTTATTCAACCGAATATCAAGTCACAAATATATAAAATATATGTATATGTATATGCTGCTAGTTTCATACTCCTTTCATTCGTTTCTCTCTCATTTTTGTTTGTTTCTTCACATGTTTCTCACTTTGGTTGAGTGATAATCAAATGTGGATATTGATGACGGCACAATATGCATGACGTCACCAGTAAACATGTCAATGCTTCTCTTTGTCTATTAAATGCTTAACACGTTGGTTGAGTGACTGTCTGATATGGATGCTTAAAACATCACAATATCCATGACGTCACCACTATTAATGTCGATAATTATCTTTGTACATATCATTTTTCCAATGTTGGTTGAATGACTTTCTGATATTGATACTAATAAGATAAAACGGAGATGGGTTTATAACAATGAAATGAAAAACAACAATATACCACACTGTAGGAACAATTCTACAATCTAATAGGGGCATTTTAGAAAAAAAGGCAAACTATATAACTCTTTATCGGTAATTTCTGCCTCATTCCTTTGAAGTGTGCCGATAGATAAAGCTAAGGTTGACGTACTAGACAATATCTGAAATTTATTGGGTCAGTTCATCATTTGACATGCGCTGACCAACGCGGAAGGATATGTACTGTGACACTATCATGTTAGGCCAATGTCGGTCGTCGCTAAAGAAAACAATGTCACGCTGTTTCGGGAAGTATATTGTAAAATGCGGTTGTTTGCAATAAAATATTCAATTAAATTTGAAGAAAAAAAATATTAATATAATTCACTTTGTTTCCACGGTAAATTCCTATTAATCAAACTACATCTTGGCGAGATTTCCACCTGGAAATCGTCTGTTCCTATTTGAAAATCTACAAAAATGCATGCAGCATGAACTATTTTAAGATGATCAACTAGCAAAATATAGATGTCTTGATGTTCTATTTGCCATATACACTAGCTACTAAAAATGTACTAAGATTCAACATAAGCAAAGTACTATCCAGTAACCAGGAAAATGGCAATCTTTTTACGCCTCACCATTATTTGATGGTATTATGTTTCTCACGGCATGTGGTGATGAATTTATCCTAAAATGTGAATGAATCTACATATGGAAGTATTGGGGATTAATTATTGTGCAAATAAAAATAACATTAACATGAAACATCTTACAAAACAAACTAAATAAGACGAACTGAACATCCAATCAGGATAAATGTCATTCGCCTGTCTATCATATTATGACTTACGATGGACATTTCAATTTGCCGAACTGTTAAATAAACAAGTTATTTTCATGGGTTGAAATGTCCTGGATATCCGGTAAGATATGTTGTTGTTTTCTAGAAAGAGGACGTTGATGTCCTTTTTAATTGAGCTAAAGGTGTGAAGTCAATGATTCTAATTCGATTGAGTAAAAGTACATGAACACAAAGAAGCATATTTATTCAAAGATCCTGATGTTGCTGAAAACGTGTCCACTATTCAAAACAAATATGTTGTTGATCCTGCAAATAAGTCTTCTAACAACATCGTTCATGCCTTCATATAACATTACATATATTGTTTGTTGTTTGTTTGTGTGTTTGATGGTGCTTAACATCCCTTTCAATAATATTTCAGTTATATCGTGGCGGTAATCTTTATTGGTGGAGGAAAGTGGAGAACCCGGTGAAAACCACGGGCCGGTCGCAAGTCACTGACAAACGTTATCACATAATGTTGTACACCTCGCCCTGATCGAAATTCGAACTCGCAAGTGAACAAAAAACATTGATTATCACAAATCAGTCTTGTCTTATTTGGTATATATTAGGAATGTGATCTTCACTCTACTGGATGCCAAATGTAGACATATATCCATACATACATAGGGATTGGGTGGCGCAATGAGTTAGGTAGGTCGATTACCTAACAACTCAAGCACACCTATTATCAATACGGCGTGGGTTCGCGCCCGGCTTTGTGAATTTCAAAAATCGTGTGCACTCGATTTGCACCCACAAGTGACAAAGCTTACCAGTTGCTTGCCTGTGGTCGGTGGTTCTCTCTGGGTATTCCGGCTTCTTCCATCACTAAAACCTGTCGCCATGATATAGCTGAACTATTGCTGAAAGTGGCGTTAAGCACAATAAATGCAATCAAATCATCAACCAAGCATACAACGTTATATCGCGGGAGCTGCCAAAACCGGTTCCCGGTGTTTTGATGATTTCAATATTTTTATTTTTTTAACAATATTAAAAACTTTGTAGAACTACTAAACTACGTAATGCTTATTCATGGAATGATAAATATCAACAGGAGGAGATCATTTAAATGTTGGATTGTTTTATGCTCAACATATTTGCCCAGTTTGTATTTTAACAGAAGATTGTTATTAAAATGGATATTATAGTTGGGTACAACCGAAATACAATTTGAAGATGTCGTTGACCTAGTGAAGAAAAAGACCTGTCGAAAATAAACTTTTCATGATTGAACAAAATACATATTATACTATATCTTCTTTATATACATATTTGCCTTGCATGCTATAATTAGATATATCGCGGAATGCACTATGCTGAGTTTTCATCTGATAGGAAAAATGGAAGAGGATGACAATCCTGATCTGCTGTTTACTCTAGATTTTGAAAAATTTGTTTACTCTAGATTTTTAAAAATCTTTTGATGCAGTGGGATGATCTTTTCTGTATAAGCATTTCAATATTTAGGTTTTGAGGATATTTTTCGTTCTTGGATAACAACCTTTAATAATGATATATGCAGCTGTATTACATCGAAAATGTAGATATCAAATTAAGTGCACTCTTCTGGGAAAAAGAGGTAAACAGAATAGCCATCAAATGAAAACTTCTCTGATTATTTTAATTTGGGTGGGAGTGTACTACGGGATGATATTATGTAACTTTTTCTATTTATATTGGTTCTAGAATTCCTCGGTGCAGCCTTAAATAATGATCAAGATATTACTGGAGTACAAATAGAAAGCATTGAATTTCTTCTCAGCAGATACGAAATATTGGCCGCATAGGTATGTTTTATGACAAGGTATCATCTGTTTTATATTCATTATTCTTTGATGGAGCTAACGTTTTGCCTAAATTGTGACAGTATAAATTTGTATCCTTAACCTAAAGTCTATCATATTTTGTTCTTAATAATATCTAAGTTCATTATTCTGTGATGAAACCATATTTTTGCCTAAATTGTGTTAGTACATTTGTTTTTAACTTTAACCTAAAATCTATCATATTTTGTTCTGTAAATATCTAAATTCAATTTCTCTTTCCCTTTTGTTTTCTGTTATTTTTGTTTATTATTTTTTTTAACTCCTACGTATTTTAGAATTCTATATGTTGTATATATACTTTTTGATTTGGACTATCTTTTCAATTATAATTTTTTTATCTCATTGTGTCAATTCTTGATATATGTTTCATTGTACATGTATATTGCATGTTATGCACTGTAAAGCGCTTAGAGTACTATTGTTTTTAGATTAAGCGCTATTGAAGAATTGTAATAATAATAATAATAAATAATAATATGCAGATGATTCGTCTTTAGTTTTAGATGATAATTCTCAATCGTTAGAAAAGTCAATATTTATACTGTCCCTTTTCTCAAAATAGTTTGGCTTAAAAGTAAACTTAGACAAAGCAGACGCAGTATGAATTAGCTCCAAACATGGATCGGGGGAGGACTATTTCCTCCAACATAATATAACTTGGAATCATATATGTAGATGCAATATGATCTAAATGCTCCAAACAAAACTGTTTTTAATTTTCTTGATAAACTTCAAATTATTAATAAGATACTAAGTGATTGGTAATGGTGTGATTTAATATTTATTGTGAAAATTACAGTTGGCAACTCACTTGCATTGCCAATTTTAATCCATATTCTAACAGTTCTTTCAAACCTACTAGCAATATATTAAAAGATATACAGACAAATAAAACGTTTTATGAATTTCTGTGGAATAGAAACAGAGATAACGTTAAAAGGGAAATATCAACAAAAGGTTACGAGGATGTTGGTTTGAAAATGACTGATATCAAACTTTTCTGCCAAGCATTAACAATAACATGTATTAAGAAATATATAAACCCTTTAACTATTTCTGCGTAGAAAATACTGTTAATTGATTCTTTAGAAAAATGGGGTAGGCACAAAATTTAACTACTTGGAAATGAAGGACTGAACACTTTAAGCCCTTTTTGGAAAGACATTCTTGACAATTTTAGTAACCTACAAAATGAAAAAAAGTGATAGATGAAAACGATGTCTTGAACCAATCCATATAGCTAAATAGTAAGATCAAAGTCAACAACTAATTTCCTTATTTGAAGAAATGGATTGAAAAGGACATTTATATTATAAATGACGTACTTGATCAAAATAAACAAATAATGAGATATGACAATTGTCAGGACACATATCATGTTGACACCACATTCATAGAGTGCTATGGTATTATAAGTGAAATACCATGGCAATTGAAGCACCTGATCAATACCTGTCACAATTTAAGATATACAAATAATATGTTTATTCATCAGTTGCAAATTGACCCAAAACCCTGTTAATATTTTAAAAGATAGTTTATAGATAAAAACACAGTTGTTCCTGTGGTCAAATAATTTTTATATAGAAGAAGCCGCATGGGTCTTATTTTTGCATAATACTTTTCATTTTCAACAAATTATAAATTGTCATGTTTCCAAAATAAACTATTTCACAGAATCGTTGCTGTAAATCCCTATCTCTCTAAGCGCAAGATATAAAAAAACTGAACTATGTTCCTTTTGCAAGCATACACCACGTCAAAATGATAAAACAATTATTGTTGTAATATATGAACATTTAACCCAACAGTGTTAGAATTAGATTTTAGAACAAACACATTATGTTCTCCGTTTACAAGATTTGACCTCTCGTCGTTGATAAACTGCACTATCAATCACTTAGCAATATGACCAGCTGCATATATCAGTCGTCCACATCCGCTATTTAAAACATAACTTCAATACTGTCTCATAGGTCAATTCTGAGGGAATGCATAAGACATGAGCTTAAGCGTGGGCATATGGCACACACGCACGTACGTCAGTGGGAGCTGTCAGGTGTTCTACCAATCATATTTCTAGATTTTAACTTTTACTTTTACAGCTGTGAAAACAGCATTAACACATTTGCTTTTTGTTACGTATATACCATTATTCCACATACGCTACTGCAATCTAGAATTAACTAATTGATTCACTGCTGTTTCTCAAAGACGAATGGAGAACAAAGATATCAGTATATTGGTATTGGCACATACAAATATTCCTTTGTCAAAACCCAATCGAAATTTAGTAATACAAATAAACAAGACAAGATCATTCAAATGTTAGATTTATTTTATTGACAACACATGCGTCTTGTTTGATGGACGGGTCTTTCAACAGAAGATTGGTATTTCAATGGGTAAGAATTGTACTCCACTACTCGCCGATTTGTTTCTACACGCTTATCAGGCAGACTTCCTTCTAAGGCTTCTCAAAAAAAAAAAATAGAAAGTTATTCCATCCCATTAATTTGTCACTGAACAATTGTCGATTTGGTGATTATCTCCATTGCATATATCCAAATAAGTTATGATTAAAGAATACTACTCACATTCAAAGGTATGCTTCGTACCTTGATCTTCACCTTGAAATCGACAACGAAGGCATATAAAAAAACTCCATGACATACGCGATGACTTCACTTTTCCAATCGTTAACTTCTCTTTTATCAGTAGCAATATTCCAACATCATCAGAGCATGGCATTTACACATCACATTTCATACGTTATCCTAGAGCTTGTGTCCAGTGCAGTGGTTTTCTGGTCAGTGTTCAGCTGCTGTCGCAAAAGCTATTCAAACAAGGCTACGTTGCTCCTACGTTGAGATCATCGCTACAAACATTATATAATTAAGTTCGGTACGATTTTACCCCTAGTTGTTTGTAGGGGGCTCATGTCTGATTTATGTTTTCTTTGTTGGCGCATAATGGTGTCGTGTGTAGCATGTCTGGTGTCTTATAAGAGGTGGGAATTGCTTACCCTTAGCGGACACCTGTGTTCGCCCATGTTTTTGGTGGGGTCTGTGTTTCTCATCTTTTTAGTTTTCTGTGTTGTGTGTTTTGTGTTGCTTGTCTTTCTTCTGTGTCCTGTGCCTTGTGTGCACAATGTTGCCAGTTGCTCTGGCTTGTTCATTCTGGATTGCCCCTTCGGTTGTCTCTTACGTGTTTTTACTTGAAATATTTGGTTAATGCTAAATATTTATAAGTCTTTTACCTGGCAGTGTTAGAATTATAGTTTTCAGCTGATCAATTTGTATTATCCCTCCACTGGATTTGAACTCCGACCATATATTATCAATAAGATGCTGTTGGCAAGGATTTGTAGAAATACATATTACAAACAATAAAAATGTAATATTTTCAATATATACATAGCTAAGGTGTTGTATACAATAGTCATAAAATTACAAATGTAGCCAGGACATATACAAAGATTATCTAATCTGCACTCCTAGCGGTACACGATACACAAACATGATCTGTAACTCGTTGGCGGTAGTGTTAATTACAACTATGCTGATAGAATGCGCGCGCACATATTACATTTTGCACGGGTTGAAAAAGACTATAAAACGCCATCGTAAATAATTTTACACGACCATAAATCACCATGTCTATAGTGTTACCATTCGCACCTTCTTTTAGTTTAGATGATTTATCTAGAGAAATCGTATCTAGTGTCATCCACACGGTGAGCGAAAATATAAGACTTGTAAGGAAAATATCACAGTTTTTATCTCCGCCATTCAAATCATCAACACTGATGTCTACCAAGGGCAAGAAATAGCTGCAATTAATATTACCGCGATAGAACAGACATTTGTGCATATCAAATACTTCCAATTGGAGATATATTAAAAAACAATATCGAAATATTTACCACACATATGGATATTTTCACAGGAGTGCTTGCAAAACGGGAGATCGCGGTGACATTCATATCATATTGTACTTTGTTCTTAGCAACGAGAACTTGTTAATCATTTTATAGTAATAAATTTGGACATAAAAAGAAGATCACTTAAAGAAAATCGTTCAACTTGAAGGTATGAGAGGTGCTTATTTCACTGCAATGAAAAATTATCCTTGAAGCCAGGATAGAGTTTGATAGAATATCTTAATACTACAGGTAAATGGAAAGAATGTAAGACAATGATGAACAAAATGTAGAAGAATGGTAGAAAGACATTAAAATTTGTAATCACGTTGACTTACAGTAGAGAACAATCATTTATTATTATTGTGTCATATGAATATTATGTAATTTGTTAAATATAACTAAATATAAAATTAAATATGTATACTTTTATTTTTATTATTTTGTCAATTTGTTCAGAAAATGATAGCAGCACAAATAATATATCTTAGATTACGACACTCATATATGTGTAATTCTTTTTTGGCAAAAACAAAATGAAAGCACACCTGTCAGATTGATTGACATCTGTAATGCATGTCTTTCAAGATCCTATTTTACCAAAATTAGGAAAAGTTTATCGGGGAATAATTACAATGGTTGCAAATGTGCTTTATCTGCAATTTAGAAAATAGAAAAATATTTAAATGCTGCAAAAGTCATGCACTATTCATATTTTTACCGGTTTCCTTTGACGAAATAATATTATTTCTTTTTAATTCTGCTGTAATCTTGGAATGTTTTGCCTATGTACCTTACATTGCAAACTGGTTTGGTTTGGTTTGGTTTATGATGTTTCGCGCCACTTTCAACAATAGTTCAGCTATATCGTGGAGGTCAGTTTTATTGGTGGAGGAGAGAAAACCACCGACCTGTCGCAAGTAACTGACAAACTTTATCACATAGCGTTGTGTCAAGTACACTTCGCAATGCAAGAGGTTCGAACTCACAACTTTAGTGGTGATAGGCACTGTTTGCACATGTAGTTGTAAACCCAACTACCATGCGAACACGACGACCCCAATAGCGAACTGAGCTTAGCGACAACAATGATAAATTGAAAACAAAACAATATTATAATACTGGAAAAATACTACGTTTATAGTGGTATGCCTTTCTATGTTTGAATACAATCGTTTGACTTTCAGCCTACCAGGTTATTCTGCATCGTAGGTTATTCCAGAAATGTGTCGTGGCTACTTCCATTGGGTAGATACATCTACTGGTGGATCATCAGGCCCCTAGGGTATCATCCGTTCAGTGCTGAAACAGTTTTATTAAATATTGTTATGGTTGAAATTGGCAGTTCCTAAATAATGTAATTATTAATAAAACTAAGGTTTATCAGTAATTTCGGTATTTACCCTGATAATAAATACTCTTTCTCTTGTTATGATCATTGATAACAGTCATTTCATAACAATATTTTAACTGTATTCTTACTTCTTTGTTAACCTATTTCAGAATCAGATCACAATATTCGAGGTTGAAGTCTATCGTGCTTAATGACACTTTCAACAATATTTCAGTTATATCGTGGCAGTATAATATTTGAAGTATGATTCATTCAATAAAAAGGACTTCAGTGCAGTGCTAAGATAAATCTAAATATACCGAAATGTTACTTATGACAAATGGTGGAGATCAATACCAAAAGAGTGCACGTATTTAAAGAGGTAATCATAATTAGTAAATAGAAGATACCAAAGGGGTAATGATAATTAGTAAATAGAAGATATCAAAGGGGTAATGATAAATAGTAAATAGAACATACCAAAGGTTTAATCATGATTAGTAAATAGAAGATACCAAAGGGGTAATCATCATTAGTAAATAGAAGATACCAAAGGGGTAATGCTAATTATTAAATAGAAGATACCAAAGGGGTAATGATAATTAGTAAATAGAAGATATCAAAGGGGTAATGATAATTAGTAAATAGAAGATTTCAAAGGGGTAATGATAATTATTAAATAGAAGATACCAAAGGGGTAATCATAATTAGTAAATAGAAGATACCAAAGGGGTAATGCTAATTAGTAAATAGAAGATACCAAAGGGGTAATGATAATTAGTAAATAGAAAATACCAAAGGGGTAATGAAAATTAGTAAATAGAAGATATCAAAGGGGTAATGATAATTAGTAAATAGAAGATTTCAAAGGGGTAATGATAATTAGTAAATAGAAGATTTCAAAGGGGTAATCATAATTAGTAAATAGAAGATATCAAAGGGGTAATGCTAATTAGTAAATAGAAGATTTCAAAGGGGTAATGATAATTAGTAAATAGAAGATTTCAAAGGGGTAATCATAATTAGTAAATAGAAGATATGAAAGGGGTAATGATAAATAGTAAATAGAAGATACCAAAGAGGTAATGATAATTAGTAAATAGAAGATACCAAAGGGGTAATCATGATTAGTAAATAGAAGATACCAAAGGGATAATCATAATTAGTAAATAGACGATACCAAAGGGGTAATGCTAATTAGTAAATAGACGATACCAAAGGGGTAATTATAATTAGTAAATAGAAGATTTCAAAGGGGTAATGATAATTAGTAAATAGAAGATACCAAAGGGGTAATGATAATTAGTAAATAGAAGATATCAAAGGGGTAATGATAATTAGTAAATAGAAGATATCAAAGGAGTAATGATAATTAGTAAATAGAAGATTTCAAAGGGGTAATGATAATTAGTAAATAGAAGATTTCAAAGGGGTAATGATAATTAGTAAATAGAAGATTTCAAAGGGGTAATCATAATTAGTAAATAGAAGATATGAAAGGGGTAATGATAAATAGTAAATAGAAGATACCAAAGAGGTAATGATAATTAGTAAATAGAAGATACCAAAGGGGTAATCATAATTAGTAAATAGAAGATACCAAAGGAGTAATGATAATTAGTAAATAGAAGATATCAAAGGGGTAATGATAAATAGTAAATAGAACATACCAAAGGTTTAATCATGATTAGTAAATAGAAGATACCAAAGGGGTAATCATGATTAGTAAATAGAAGATACCAAAGGGTAATGCTAATTGGTAAATAGAAGATACCAAAGGGGTAATGATAATTAGGAAATAGAAGATATCAAAGGGGTAATGATAATTAGTAAATAGAAGATTTCAAAGGGGTAATGCTAATTAGTAAATAGAAGATACCAAAGGGGTAATGATAATTAGTAAATAGAAGATACCAAAGGGGTAATGATAATTAGTAAATAGAAGATACCAAAGGGGTAATGATAATTAGTAAATAGAAGATACCAAAGGGGTAATGATAATTAGTAATTAGAAGATATCAAAGGGGTAATGATAATTAGTAAATAGAAGATACCAAAGGATAATCTTAATTGGTAAATAGAAGATGGAGAGACAGCACAATGAACAAAAGAAAAAAGAGTAAAGGACAATTGATCTACAAAACATACACATACAACTAAAGATCGAGTAGCATCAGCCCCAATAAACGGGAAGAGTAAGCATTTCCTGCTCCGCTAGTGTACCTTTCTTCTTAATTTTGTTACAAGCCTGGTGATAAGTCATGAATGAGGAAAGGACCGGGAAGTGTTTACGAACATCATTGTCATTTTAGAAAGTAGTGAGTGAATCAGTGATTATTGTTTCAGGATAAATCAGCAAGTTTTGATCTGTGTCATGACGAGAACAAGTTACATTCGATGAGACGATAAGGATGTCCGCTGTGTACTAGACCAACATGCTGAGCAGTTATTTGTATGGTTCTATCTTACTAAAACAACAGTACTTGGGGTAGACATGTCGCCTCAGTCGGGAACATTATTCTGTATCGTAGCCAACCATTGTTTAGTCTTACTCCTTATGGCTGTATGTTAAGCGGAAAAGCAATAAATACATAATATTATAGCATTTGGTTTGACTCGACCGGTGTTCGAACCCACCATTTACCACAATGGAGGCGACCACGTCAACAATTACACCACCGATGCTGTTTATTACCCGGTGAAAAGTCATAAATAAAGAAATGACAATATTGTGATCGGTAGTCATTTACGACAAACGGAATACAACCAATAATCTCAATGCAATACATAGTACGGCAAACACATGTTTATTACACACCAACATATATTTGATTGACAATAAGGTTACGTTGGTATTTATTTAAATGGTAGATTGACAGTAAGGCTACGTTGGTATTTATTTAAATGGTAGATTGACTGTAAGGATACGTTGGTATTTGTGTCCATGGTTGGTTGACAGTAGAGATAATAAACGTTGGTATTTGTTTCCATGGTTGATTGACAGTAGTGATTACAGACGTTGGTATTTCTTTACATGGTTGGTTGACGGTAGGAATAACAAACGTTGGTATTTGTCTATCATACTGTATTTCTTTGTCGCCACTTGTTGACCAGTGTGAGTAATAAGCTTGGACATAGAAAGTACAACAATTAACGAAAATCGCTCTTGGTACTAGAAAAACTGTTTTAGAGGTAAAATGCATGGTTTTAGCTATCGTAACATCTGCAGACAACAGTTTAATGTCACAAAAATTTGAAATAATACTTAAGACTGTATATTCTGATAGAATAGGTAGAACAATTGCAAAGACAAACATACGCAATTTTGCAGATTTCCAGAGAAGGAGCCTAAGTATTTATTATTATCGTGTCATACAAATATTTATAATTTCGTAAGACTATCTAACTATATTGTAAGTTATGACATGCATGTTTTGTAATAGATTTTTTGACAAAAAAAAATGCAAGTACATATTTTTTATTAAAAGGCGATCAAAATGAACACCAACATTTTCTTTAACGATTCGAATTTTCACGATGCTGTCTTACTAAAAAAATGTAAATTTCATTACATTATTATAATGATAATATTTATAAGAAGCTTAGAAATAGATAAACATGTTCCCATAAAACAGGCAGTATTTAATATTTTCACTGGTTCGCTTTATGCAATATAAGGTATTTGATTTTTCTCTGCTTCAATGGTAAGTTCGACATTTTTCCTTTGAATTTACTGATATTTCCAGCATCAACTTAGAAAGACTGATCTTGGGGAATATCGGTCAGTGTGGCGTCACATTTTGAACTTTAATAGCGATAAGAATTATGACGTACTTTTCGAAGGCCTCGCCGAACATTATCACTAGTATTCAATGTCGCCCTATCGGAGTCGCTGCGATGCAAATTGCCGCTATGTAATACTATCGTTGATTTGTTTTGCGAGAGTGCATTTTTCATCGCAATCCCGCATCCTGGAAAAAGATATCCGATGAGAGGTCCACTTCATGCAAAGCACATCAACGATGGTATGTTTATCGAGGATTTCGTATGATGACTTCGGTGACATCAAGAGACACATTTCAAAACAGCGATGTTATATTCATATGGTTGGATATCAGTAATTTTGAAAAAAAAAAGCGGGTTACCTCAAATATATCCTTTATCTGCTATGCTATTTGTTTTATCTGTTGAAATCATGGCTTCGAATAAAGAATAATAAGGATATCAAGATTTTTCAGATAAAAATAGATGAACAAACACACAGAATACAAATTTCGCAATTAGCAGAAGACACAACTCCAAAAATTATATATCTATTGCTTTGAACGAAATTGAAATTTGTTCAGGGTCATTGACAAATATAAATAAGACAGAAAGGTTGTGGATTGGGAAGCTAAAACACAGTAAAGATAAGGTAGAAAATATTAGTTGAAAAAAAAAACAGAAAACAATAACGTCTCCAGGGATTTATCTTGATCATGATTACATAGAATGTGAAAAATTTAATTGGGAAAACAAGATTGAAAAAATGAATAGTTTATTTTTATCATGTTCAACGCGAAATATCCCAATGTTGTGCAAAGTACTAATCATAAAAGCTTTGATTATACCCATTTTCACTTTTATTGTTAGTTCATGTCTTATACCTCAAAAGTATAAAAAGAGATAGAGAGTAAATGTTTTAAATTTATATGGAATGGGAAACCAGCTAAGGTCGATAGAAATACAGTGATAGGAGATTTTGAGAAGGATGGGCTGAAAATGATAGCTGTAGATAGTTATTTGATATTTTCGAAGGCATCATAGGTTAGTAGATCAACTGACTCAAAATTTTCGAATTAGAAACTGATACCACTCAGATGTTTAAATTTATTTGGGAAAATGGCTTATTTTCAATATCAACATAGATGTGAAAAAACATAACCAGTTTCTAATTAATATCCCCAAATTGTACAAAAATGTTTCGCCAAGATGGATAAAAATAGGTGGTGGTCAAATAAACTTACCATTAATATTTAGTAATATCAGGAAGCAAATTTGATGGGGAAATAGATTGATCACATTTGAAAATAATTATCTATTTTCTAAAGAATGGAATAATAGTGAATAATTTTTTGCTAATAATATTATAGATAAACATGATGAAATTAGACAAGAATTTATTCTGCAAAAATAAAAATAAATAATCTAATTGGATATCTGAATTTAATATTGCTAAACAAGTTTTCCCAAAGAATTGGATATACATTTTATCAACAGAAAACACAGTTAAAAGAAATAGTGTATATATCAATAATGATTACTTCATATGGGACGATCAATTTATCTACAGTAGTCTATATTTTTTCATATTCAAATTTCTTCAGATGGAAACTCTTTCAGTTTATTATTCCAAATAAAGTTTTACTTTTCAAATGGAAAATTGTTGGGAATAGTTTATGCTATTTCTGGAAAAACAGATGACGATTGCTCTATTACTTGTGCCTTTTTAAATGAATTTTGGATAGCATTTCAGAATTTAATGAAGGAAATGGGTATCATAACAAAATTACTTTGAAACATATAGTACTTGGATATAAGGGAGATGATGACACAATATCTTGCAATAACAGTTGTCAACAGTTGTAGAATTTTCCATCTACAAATCGTATAATAAATCTGAAAAGAAAAGCAAGCATACCAATGTTTATAGAATATTTGTCGATGAATAAAAAGAATAAACGAAAAGAAAACACCTCAAAATTGTACATTTTTAAAGAAAGTAAAAACACTATATACTAAATGCAAAATAAATAAATGTTTCCAAAAGGTATTTAGTATATATAGTAGTTAGTTTCTATATCTTTAATGCAATTATGATTACTTCACTCTATAATCAGAAGAGAATGTAACAGGGAAACACCAAGAGGGCGGTTATCGATATAGATATTTAAAGTTTCACCAAATCATTTAATTTTTTTATCGTTTTATCGTTACTGCATATAACTAGTATATGAACGCTGGAGACATTGACGCTGTATTGATCTTTTGTTTCTATTCATTAGCACATTACATATTGGAAAATGTCATTAGCATTAATGGTATGGTTCTCTGTGTGATGTTTTGTTGATCAGTCTTTATACTTTCGTCCTTTTTCTTTTAGCCATTGTGTTGTCTGTCCTTTTTTGACTTACGGTCATCATAATTTTGCTAACCGATTCCTGAATCAGGTCAGAATATTTGAATAAAAAAGACTCCAATGCAAGCTTAATATAGAGCTACATTTACGTAAATGCTACTTATGACAAATAGTGACGATCGAAGGAAAGTTCAAGTAATTAAAGAGATGCCAGGAGAGAAATTAGAAAATAAATATCGTTATGTTTTTTTCTTAATGAAAACTAAGTTGCTCGGGTATAGGTGACCATTACCCGATATTGACTACTCTGCTTAGACCCTTTGGTTTTATTCCTCCCAAATAGTTTGTTTTAATTATATGGCTTTCTAATATTTTGGCTCTAAGCGTACCTGATGAAGGTTATTCCAGAAACGTCGCGCGTACTAAATTGGCTATATTTTCTTTAATTATCTTTACCCATCAGCGAAACAAATATATAAATTAATTAATAAATTACTATGTACAACGTGATCGTCACCAAAGAGATTATTAATGTTGAAATTTAAAAGTAAATGTATTCATGTAGTTATCACAAATAAATTATATTTAATGTCGATTGTTGTTGAGACTTTTGTCGCTGACCCGCCCACGAGTATTACTAAAGACAAAGTGTAGAAAACATAGCAGGACGTGTAACTTCGACTGTCAATAATCACCACTGTTTGGAAGGTCATTACTATTTCATTGTACCGAAAGAGGTTTTTTTTTTCATTTTAATTTCAATACTTTATTACGTCTTTTCCTAACATTTAAATACCATTTTACACCTATGTTCCACTTTCTACCAGGCTGTAAATAAGCCCTAATATTTGGAAAATTTGTATTGCAATTTCATTGTTCCGAATGTGTTTTTCTTCATTCGTATTTCAATATTAAGTTAATAACTCCAATCCTGACGTTTACCTATTATTTGACACCAATAATCAACTTTCAATCAGTCAAAACATTTAAAAGAAAGGTATCATCTTATCTTTTAAGAAGTTTTGCGGAAGATAATAACACATTGTTGAAAAGTATTCTGTCACTTGTGTACAGAAGACGAAATCTGGTATTGCCAATAACATTTTTTTCACAGTTGACTATTGATTGACAGCTATGCATTCCGATGGTCTTGTGAACTATCTAATATTTAAATGATGGTTGAGGCTATCAGGTCTCTTTAATAAAACTGACATTATACACACGTCCCTTCTGTGTCCTGAATATTGAATGTATTATGCATAAGATTAATGATTAAATATTTTGCATAGCAATGCTGATCATATACAGCTATGTGTGAGAGTTGACACTTTATTCACAGGTGGAACCCATTTACATGACCACATACGTTCACCATGAAGGGGTGTTGGATACATATCACTTGTTTAACTCCACATTTACCGAGCCAGAACAGTGAGGTGTCATGCTTATTTGTATTATGAGAATCGAATTCGTTCCTATAGGGTGGATTTAACTCATTTTTGCTTAGTTGCTTTTATTGAAATACATGTACCAAGCCAGTAAAGTGAGCGGTCGTGTATATTTGTGTTAGGGGTACATGATGAGCATGTGCTTCAACAATGCTTCGATTGGATTGTGGACTGTGTGACGATTTACTTCATTTTATTTATTAATCAATAAACAAAGTTGTTTCATCAAACAGGACTAATTATAATGCTGTTATATGTATGTTATGTTAAATGTATTGTAACAATAAAGGTTTTTGTTGAATCAGATTTTAAATAATAATGTATTTCTCCAACATGCTTGACCTTATCTCCTGTTATGGTTGATGATCAACTATTCCACCAACATAACAAATGAACAATCACCTCTCACACCAACTCACTAAGTACATACTAAGAACAAGGCATATGACGTTGAAATTCCAGTTCCTGGTTTGGGACAGGCATATCAATGTGGCGGGTTTAAATCCGTCCATACATCATTCGAAATTTGCATTACATAATTCGAAGAAAGATTGTGTTGCTTACGAATAAAGTCTATTATTATTGTTCCACATATTTGTTGATAGTTATGCTCTAACACTGGAGACAACACAACTTGCAAAACTACAACATATACATATGTCACATACAATTGATCACTGAGAAAAGGAGGAAAAACTACAAACCAATATTTGATCACAAGTGATCTTCAACGTGATATTAAAAACGTGAAAACCTTAATTAACTGTATATGAACAATGCTATAGAAATCTGGAAAAATAAAACGACTGTTGATTACAGTAAACGAGATATATTTCTTAGCTACGTCATGAGCATTATTATAATTTAAAAAGTAGTAAGTGAATGGGTGATATTTTGATTAGGTATACATGGGCAATATTTCATCTGTATCATGGCGAGAACAAGTTACATTCGATGAAACGATAATGATATCCGCTGTGTACTAGAACAACATGTTGAGTAGTTACATTTATTATGCAAGCACATTGAAATAACAGTCCATGGGCGCAGACATGTCGCCCCACTCGGACGGGCACATTATTCTGTATTCGAGCCAATACATTCCTTTGTCTTACTCCTTAGCGCTGTATTATATGCTTGATTGATTGATTGATTGTCGTTTCTGCTTAATAAAAAACACAAATATTTCGCTTAATGAGCACGACGTGCTTCTAGAATGACCTTCATTAGGTCCTCTGAAAGTTAAAATATTTGAAAGAAAGCCAAATAATAAAAAAATGTTGGTAGCAGGAATATCATAGAGCATGATAAAATAACCACAATCGACTGGAGTCACCCATTTCTGTGGGAAAAAAAAACTTAGGTTTAACCATGAATACATGATTTTGGAACTGTAAATTATACATTGCATGTATTTGTACTTTGTAACATTTATTTCAACCTCGGACCTTTATCAATACTTGACATCATTCTCCACTGCTGGCCACAAATTGCCTGGAAGCATGCGCGTGCGAAAATGGTAAAAGACGCTATTTTTTATATCGAGAGATACACCAACATAGAAAACATACATTTGTTTTGTTACTACAACAGGGAATATGGTAAATAAAAAAGATATTAAGAAATAGGAAACACAAATAAGAAAAAAATGGTCTAGGTATGTTGATAACAATTCTTGAGCCGCTTTTGACTCGCTTCAAAACCATATGCATATTTTGCAATAAAGAAGAGGAATACATTTGTTTTCCTCAACTATGAATAACCGCTAGAGAAAACCTTTGGAACAATCAAGAATGAATGATACTGAGACAACAAAACAACATTGGGCATACCACACACCGAAAACAAGCTAAGCAAAAAAAACAGTACAAAAACTAAAAGGGTGGGCAACACGGACCCCACAAACAAAACGGCTATTAACCCGTGTCCTCACCAATGGTTAGTTATCTTGTTGGTTATTTTTTTTTAAATGTGATATTATTAGGCAGATCTTCAAATCTGTGCAATGATTTATGAAATATAAGTACAAACAGACACACGAAAAAGAAAACAACAGTTTAAAACACATGTAATATAGACCATATTGTATAGAAATTTACAAATGAAATGCTTGAAAAGCGACCCCATTAATTAATATATCTGAACAGTCTCATAAGTTGATTTCACGAAATGATGGAGAGTGGGCGTGTATCTGCTTAAAACGGATGTTGGCCTTAGTCAAATGCGTCATCTTTGTTCATCAATAATTATATTTTTATAAGGATTATGATACACGATTGTAGGAATATGTGACGTACGATACATAACATTGACACGTAAGAGCAGGGCGATAACCGACACTGCATGCGATTCAGAGCAGAGTGACATATATTGATATAATGTGAACAGATCAGTGAACGTGTCAGACGTCGAAACACCTCCTGTTATTTGACAATATAGATGTAATGTTTCTAAATATGAAATGTATTTATATATTTATTTGTTGAAGCTGTGAACCCAGAATGTTTCATACAAGACAGTAAGTAAAGTATAAAGATACCAACGTGGCAATCACTTCTTTAATCTAGAAAAAAGAAATTATATTCATAAATCAATCAATAGTTTGATAACGGATGATGGCTAAACAGTGTCATTGTATAAAGATATTATAAATGAACAATTCAAATTGTATAGCTTTCTTTGGTCAAACAAGGACATTTCAGACACATTAATCAATAATGTATTGTACACTTTTCTTCCCACTGACACTGACAATGATATTTCTAAATTAAATGAAGATGAAAGAAAATATTGTGATATTGGTATGATATTGGATGAAAAGTGTGTGAAGGTTATACAAACTTCCAAAAATGGAAAATCCCCAAGCACAGATGGATTACCTATTGAATTGTAAAACATTATCGTGTCATGTAAATATTACATAATTTGCTAACACTATCTAACTATATCGTAAATTAGGAAATGCATGACTTGTCATACATCTTTTTGTCCAAAAAATGATAATACACATTTGAGATTAAACAAGCGATCAAAATTGACGAAGCATGTAGCAACTGTCAAAATGACACGAACATTTATTTTCATTAATGATTCACATTTCCACGATTTTGTCTTATATTTCATTAAAGAAATATAATGATAATATTAAACTTGTTTTATAAGTAGTGTAGAAAGACATAACCTTTAGAATCTTCCGATAAAAGAGGCAGTATTCAATATTTTCAATGGTTCACTTTGATGCAATATAAGGTGTTTGCTTATACTGGTTTTCATCGGTAAGTTGGGCTTTTGCCGCTTGGTCTTAGTGATATTTTCCGTATCAACTTAGTGACATTGATATTGTGAAATGTCGGTCAGTGTGGCGTTACATTATGAAGTTTTATACCGATACAAACTATAACGCGCTTTTCGAAGTTTTCGACAAACATTATCACTAGCATTCCAGGTCGTCCTTTCGGACTTGCTGCGATACTTATGATAATGTCTGTCAACTATGGTATGTGTATCCAGGATGTGGTAAGATGACGTGTAAAGAACAAAGTATAAATGAACAAATCATCGATAAACTATGACTTATCACCGGGTTTGTAAATAGAGTAACACAACCAGTACCGCTGGTGTAGCAGCTTCATTCACACTCGGCTTTTAGTGGGGTTCATGTTACTCGATCCTTAGTTTTATGTGTAATGTTTTGTAGATAGTTGTTTGTTCTTTTGACCATTGTGTTTTCTGTCCTTCAATATTTAACGTTAATTTCGGTATTTACCCTTATCATAAATACTCTTTCTCCTGATATTTGCATTGATAGCAGTCATTCCATAGCAATATATTAACTGTAGTCTTGTTTCTTTGTTAATCGATTTCTGAATCGGGTCACAATATTTGAAGTATGATTCATTCAATAAAGCAAAATTTCAATGCAAATCTAACATATACCAATATTTACGTAAATACTACTTATGACAAATGGTGACGATCAGTATGGTTGGTGTACTAGGTGATATGAGTACTGATTGGTTGGTGTACTATTTGATTTACGTCTTCTTGAATTATTTACTGAAACGTAATCGTCATCAACGAGATTATTGATATTAATGTTAAAGTAAATTTATTTCTGGATTGATCAAAAGTGGATAACAAAATACTTAAATGTCTTCTGTAGCAACAACTTCAAGGGTCCTAAATAAGATATCAATAAAAGATAAAACAGTCTAATCTCCTACTGCTATTTGACGAGAGTTTGCATAGGCAATTTTATTTTGATTCACAGTTGATCAGTGTTTCCCTTTTATGTCTTCCCCTCAATGTGTGACGTAAGAGTGTTGTTGACATTTACTTCACTGAAATTGGTACTGCTTTGACAACCATTTTACCTATTTTGTTCCAGTATTGTTATACATGCTGTTATAGTGACAGTTGAAACCATTGAGCCGTAATGAAAGCGGGAGGTTTGGCGCTTTAAAATATGTTTCAACCCACCATTTCTTTACCAGGGTCATTACGGTTTTCACAGTTTTCCGGTTGTTGACTTATTTTGTCTGTTTATATACATATGAGTTTTGACTTTCCCTTTGTACCATTGTTTGGAGTTCGGTAATTTTGTTATTACCCTCTCTTACTGGTATTGTTTACTACATAATTTATCAGCACTCTGTAATAAAACGACTATTATACTTATATTATGTAAAATTTTCAAGATTGGGACTCATGTTTTTGCAACTCAGCTGCTCATGTAGTTTTTACACTATTTTATTCCCTTAAGGAATACACTTCCATGGCAACATCATTTCAGTAATAGGGGCTATTCTGGGTCATAAAACTAACTTAGCCCGGCAACATTTTACTGAAGTGGTTATGTGGATTTGTGCTATGGGTTTCTGTTTATACGACAGAACCGATCCATGTTTGTGTCTGTCCCAATCGAGGCCGTGTATTTCCAACATCATATGTCGTTGTTCTCCCTTTTTGTTTTAAAGTTCATTGAATAAAGGTGAGACGTTGAGCCGTGATTGTTCGTTTGGTTGATATTGGTGGAATATTTTCTTAATAAAGTGCAAATAACATCATCATTAAATTCAAAAGTTTTTGAACAAATATCAAGGTTTACCATATATACAGCTTCATCTATGACATTGCTTGTTAACAGAAGATTACAGGTCACCTGTATATCATATTGTAATTCGCTGTCACATGTTGAACATCGTGAGTAATAAGCTTGGAAATAGAAAGTACACCTATCACGGAAAATCATTCACGGTACGGGAGAAACCGCTTCAGAGCTTAATATCAAAAGAAATCTGAAATAATATTTAAGGAGATTGTATATTCTGATAACAAATGTAGAAGAATCGCAGAGAGAAAAACTTACGCAAGCATGCATATGTACAATGGAGGACCCCAAGCATTTATTATTATCGTGTCATGTAAATATTACATAGTGTATTAACTATGTAAATTACTACATGCATCTTGTCATACATTTTTTGGGGCAAACAAATGGAAACATATTTCAGATCAAATGGCGACCAACATGAACAAAGCATAACAACTGTCAAGATGACATCAACATGAACAAAGCAAAATAACTGTCAAGATGACATCAACATTTGTTTTTATTAACGATTCACATTTTCACGATGCTGTCTTACATTTTTCATTACAAAATTATAATGATTATTCAAATCTTGTTTTATAAGTAGTTTAGAAAGAGATACATTATATAATGTTTTGATAAAACAGGCAGTATTCAATATTTTCTCTGGTTCGTTTTCTTCAGTATAAGAATTTTGATTAATAATGTTTGTTATCGATAGGTTGGTAATTTTTCATTTTATCTTACTGATATAAGTATCAACAGAGTGACATTGATATTGAGAAATGTCGGTGAGTGCTGCGTCACATTATGAGATTTTACACCGAAAAGACAATAACGTCTTTCTCGAAGGTCTCGATAAACATTATCAATAGTATTCCAGGTCATCCATTCCGACTTTCTGAGATACTTGTGATAAGGTCTCTCTGAAACTTCCAAATTGCCGCTATCTAATACTAACGTTTATTTCCGTAGCCAGAATGGATTTCTCAGCGGAATCTCACATCGAAGACGAATCCATCCTGAAACGTGAGATGCGATGAAAAGTCTGTATCAACGATGGTATGTTTATCAAGGATTTGGTATGATGACATAGGTCACATTATAAAACAGCGAATTATGCTCATTGAGAAAATTGTTTGATATATATAGATTATTACATGGCTTTTTGCATAGCATGCCCTTTATCATCTATAGGTCATGATATCAGCCCGAGAGGTGTTACAATATGTTGATCATATACTTCAACAGAGTAAGTAACTGATTTGTACCAAAATGTTTAGTCATTTTTGGCTAGACTTCAATGCATGCAAAAATGTAGATATAGAACAAGAAATGTATGCACTTTTCTAGCACTTTCAATATCATATTAGAACAAATTAGCAGTTAATATTTTTTTCTGTGCAAATATTCAATAATTTAACAGCTTAGTACGTCATGTTTGTAAGGAGAGTTTTCCGGACAAGCACGACCATTGACGGAGAGGCATGTAATAACATTCCGGAAGCAGTTAATTAACTTGATCTATCAGCCCGCTTGGGCCATTTTTGTGAAACAGGGTGAAATAAATGTGATTCCTCTTATTATTCTAAGCAAAACTCAAGGTTTTACCAAAGTGTAAAATATAAGCTTTATTATCTACAAGTATATGATATTAGATATTATTGCGTGTAAAGCACACCGGGAAATTGTACAAATTATCGATGATTTAAGACTTATCACCGGTTTTGTAACTAGAGCAACAGGACGGGTACCACTAGTGGAACAGGAAGTACTTATCTGTCCGGAGCACCTGTGTTCACCCCCGGTTTTTGGCGGTGTTCGTGATATTCAATCTTTAGTTTGATGAGTAATGTTTTGTAGATCGTTGTAGATCGTAGTTTCTCCTTTTTTTTCTTTGGCCATTGATATGTTTGTTCTTGTTCGATTTACGATTCTGATTACCGCTTTGGTATCTTCAAACCCTTCTATGTTTATCAGTAATTTCGGTATTTAACCTGATAATAAATACTCTTTCTCTTGATATGATCATTGATAACTGTCATTTCATAACAATATATTACCTGTAGTCTTATTTCTTTGTTAACCTATTTCAGAATCAGATCACAATATTCGAGGTTGAAGTCTATCGTGCTTAATGACACTTTCAACAATATTTCAGTTATATCGTGGCGGTATAATATTTGAAGTATGATTCATTAAAAAAAAAAGGACTTCAATGCAGAGCTAAGATAAATCTAAATATCCCGAAATGTGGAGATCAGTAACATAAAGAGTGCACGTATTTAAAAAGGTCCGAGGTAAAATTAGAATATAAAAGCCCAGATTGGTTGAATGACTCTTCGATTTACGGTTTCTGGATACCCCTTTGGTATCTTCATCCACAACAAATATAAATTAATTAATTAATTACTGGAATGTAATCATCATCAAGGAGATCATTAATAGTAAATGCAGTTATGTAGTTATAAGAATACCTTATATTTAATGTTGATTGTTGTTGATGTGACTTTTGTCGCTGACCTGCTCATGAGTATAACAAAATGCATAAAAAATAACAGGACGTTAACATCCGACTGTAAATAATCAATAGCGTTTAGAAAGTAATTTCTATTTTATTGCCCCGAAAGTGTGTTTTGTTTCATTTTAATTTCAATATTTAAGTTATTACTTCATTCCTGACATCTACATACTGTTTGATCCCAATGGTCATCTTAATACCAGACTCCATCATATAAGATACTACTTCAATTTTGCCATTATAATTGTTCCACCTCGTGATAGTTATATACCAACCGCTCCCGTTTGCGGAGTGTATATTTAACAAATAATACATTCAATTGGTTTGGCTTTGAGCGTACTCGAAGAAGGTTATTCCAGGAAGACGTCGTGCGCACTGAAAGTGATATCTACGTGTTTCTTGTTATTATACGTTACGATATTGTTGTTTGTATTCAGACTTTTCCCAATCTCGCCCTCTTCTGAGTACTAAGTAAAACAAGGGGAAGGCATTTAAGTACATTTTATGATCAAAAGTATCATAGAAGGGTATTACTTGGGAATGGTTCCATATTGTATCTTACGATGATCGTGTGTACCATCTAATATTCAAATGGCAATTGAGGCAACCAGATCTCTTTCATAAAACTGATATTATACAATTCCTTGTTTTGAAGATTAAATGTATTATGCATACGATTCAAGATTCAAACGTTCTGTATAGCAATGCTGCTCATACAGCTTTGGGTGAGAGTTGGCACTTTATTCACGGGTTGAAGCGATTGGCATGACTGCATAATTCTACTAAAAAGGAATGTTGTGGTACATACTACTAGTTTAACTGCGACTTTCCGAAGCCTGAATAGTGAGCTATAATATATATTTGTATTATGAGGATCGAATTTGTTCCGACGTTATTGTTCTCTGTTGAGAGAGGTGAGCGTCAAAGTTTCCCTATATCGTCCTATAGTTTTATTATAACTGCCGAAATACTAGGCATAGCTATTAGACGCTCAGATGACGTCAAAGGCTTTAAGTACAAAAATGCAGAATCCAAGCTAAATCTAAATAAGTCAGAACTGATTGCACTGGATAATTCCAAAGTAGAAATATACACCTATAGCTTTTCGTCAGGAATTAAAATAACTACAGATAAATTTAAACTGCTAGGTATTATCATCCCAACAAATGGAAAACAAAAAGATCTAATAGAAGACAATTATTATAATAAAAAAAAATATTAGAAATTATAAAAACTTGGCAAAAGAGAGATTTAACTCTGTATGGCAAGCTAACAATCATCAACAGTTTGATCATACCACAATTAACTTATGCACTGACTATTTTACCTTCGCCAGGAGAACTCTTTTTAAATGATATTGAAAAGATATTATTAATTTTTTTCTGGGATGATAAAAAAGCACAGATTAAAAAAACTATTTTATTTAAAGAAAAAAAAACAGAAGGTGGACTAAATTTTACTAATATAAAGATATATGCCAAATCTGTTAAATTTCAGTGGATATATAAGCTTTATAATGAAGATTACACTGCATTTTGGAAACATTTGATATGCGCCCGTTGCTCACGAATACAAGATAAGATTATATGGGAGAGTAATTTAAATTTAAAAGATGCTCATAAGTTGGTCAACAAATCAAAATTTTGGCAGGATTTATTCGTGTGGTACTCGTCTTTAAGCTTTAATGATGACTCAAATAAAGTCACAAAAACAGACTTTATATGGTACAATTCACACTTGAAGATAAATGACAGAGTACTTTATTTAAAATGTATGTCAGAAAATGGCATTAAAAAGATAGAGGACCTCATTGATGACAATAATAGATTTCTAATATATCAAATGTTTCTTGATAAATGCAATGTGAATATAAATGCTATTACATATTATGGTATTATATATGTTAATAAAACACACTACAGTACTGATGACTTGGAAATGAAACAACCTTTGATAACTAATATGATGCAGAGGAAAGATATTTCAAAATATATATACAAATATTTCATAGAAAAAGTTGAAAAAGAAAATGTTGCTAAAGGCATTGTGAAATGGGAACAAAAACTTGATATTGAACTAGATGGTAGTATGTTGTTTAATGATATTAATAGAATCACAAATGATACAAAATTAAGAAATGTTCAGTTCAAACTTCTGCATCATATACTTCCAAATAGCAAGTTATTACACAAACTGGGAATTAAAAACAGTGCATTATGTAATTTCTATATCCAAGAAGAAGACTCCATCTTACACTATCTGTGGGGCTGTCCTGTGGCAAGGAGATTTTGGACTTCATTTAATATCTGGCTTTCATCAGCTTTAGATTTAGAAGTTTTTGAATTAATCCCAAAAGAAACAGTTTTAGGTATTTTTTCAGATGAAAGCTCCTTGCAAAAAATTGTTCCATTTTTATTCCTTGTGGCAAGAAATTATATTCACTGTTGTAAATGGACTGACACAAAACCAGTTCTTAACATTTTCAAAATTAAAGTTAAACAAAAAGAGAGAATCGAAAAGATTAATGCACTTCTTGAAAATAAAATGTACAAACGATAATAAATGGTGTTACATACATGAACTTAATTTATAGTCTACTTTTGTCAACATGCAAGAAAATATGTAATGCATAATAAACTTATATTAGAAACTCATGTATTTATACTTATATATAGCAGGTAAATCAAAATCTGATGACATATATCCTTAAATAAACTATGTATTTTGTTTATTGCATGGAGACAAGGGGACACAACATTTCATATGTTTGTATTGAAAAGGTATGTACAAATAATGTCTTTGTCTGTGCTGTTGTGTAATGTCTGTGTTTGCTTTGTATATATTTTGAAAATGTCTAAACAAAATTAAAGGTGAAAAGTAAGTACAATGACTAGATGTCCCCGCATTGCTGGTTGGGATTGGCTTTTGATGTTTAGTTACATGATTTTATTTTTAGAAAGTTGTCAATGCAGGAGATAATTAATGTATCCATTCAAATCGTCAATTCTCACAAACAACGATTGGTTTGCATAACTATTATTAACGAAGTTTGCCACACTTACTGCCAGACAAACTAACACATACATATCAAAGTTAGTGCACACTAATAACCTTCATCAGGCAATCTCAAAGTTAAATAATATCAATTTCTATAAGAGCAAGAAAACTACAGTGCGAAAACAGGATAAACAAAGGTTGCCTAGGTCATATATTCTGGTTAGTAATAAACAAGCTTAATCCTGATAGCTACGTCATTAATATTGGTCTTTTGTGACCTGATTTCCAAATCAGACGAAAAAAAATATACCACGCTGTCTGTACATTTCCATATTTCAAACAGAAAATCGTGGACACAGAACCTAAATTGATATCTCTACTACAGATACACAGGCACGCTCACTTTCCCGGCTTCAACATCTAAGATTATATTTGTTCTATAAAATATGTTCAGTGCAAAGTGGAAATAGGTCTATTTTGTTTCAGTCAATACTACATTTTATGATTCCACTTCTAGTTAGCAGATTTCTTGGATTCTCAATTTAACATGTTAGTTGCCTCATTCTAAGAAATATGCCTTCATTTAAGTGTGCGACAATAAAATAAAAGAACAAGCATTAGAGAAAACCGAAAGGGCAATAATGGATGAAAAATCCAGAGACACGTGCAACTTTGGGAACACAACATTGAAGGAAGATATACAAAGCAAAAACAAAAACAATGAAAACACAACGCAGAAAACTGAAAAGACCAAGTCGACCACTACAAAAACCGGGGATGAACCTAAAGATGATCAACGTCGACAACTACACAAACCGGGGATGAACGTAGGTGAACGAGAAGGGTAAGCAGTAAAATAGCAAATTATAATGCAATTATAATGTAACTCGTATTTCCATTGGCCCTCGAAGGCTGTCAAATCTGCAGTTGACATGCCTGAAGGAATGCTACATTCCTACGCCGAATGCACTTGTTTGTAAACAATATGGCTGACCCAGATATTTCCGACTATCAATTTGACGCTGACGCTGACGACCTATTTAGGAGATGACTCTATTGAATTTGAAAATTTCACGGCTTCAATTGGAGATTTGATGGTCGCTAATCGAGTTTACTGTCCATTCTAATGCAATACAGAACATAACAATGTGTTCTTGCATATCCCTGGGTCTAAAAATCACAAGCATTAAAATTCCGGGAAATAATGTTGAATGACTTTGGCACATGAACAACATGACGTCATAGGAAGACTTCCAGTTTAAAATGTAAAGATCAGATGTTATGGCTTCTTGTACGCTTCAATTTAGAAAGAAATTAACTAAAATAATTTTCAAGGTAGGCATTTTAATTATATTTGTGCATTGTTGTACATATGGCATGTAGGATTTCACGTTTTCAAGATGGAGGATCATTAAGCAATTACATTACTATTTTTTTAGCGGAAGGAATTTGAAAAGTGCATATATTTCGTCATTTATTTGTATGTTTTCAAACTAGTGTGTACACATAGGGAGAATTCCATCAAAAGATGAATAACAGTACTATTATGCCTTAAATAGCAAGAGACAAATGGCAACCCCTTGTATTAGTAGTTATTTTATTTTTCTATTCTGGCAAATACACAAAGTTAAAATTTACAATGATATTATTTTAGTAATATTGCTACTTTTTTGTAGTAATTTGCTAATTTTTACGCCCAATGCACGCAACATAATGCACAAACATGAGAACAAATATTTTGACTGAGGAAAGTTTTTAAAAAAATTGTAGGAGCACAATGAAAATCTTGACAGAAATATATCAACTTTTGAAAATTGCCCTATTTATTGATTTAAAAACACACTTTCTCTGTTAAAATATTTTTGGATTTGCATCAAGCTTATGACACTAAAAAAAAATAATAAGAATATTTTCTGTAGGTTTTAGTGGAAATAATACAATAAATTATTTTACAAATTAGTTTTCAAGTATTAAAACAAAAATTAGCTATTGCCATCATTTAGCATTCATCTTTGTCCATAAACATTTAAAACTATTTTCACTAACCACAGGCCCAATTAGAACCAAACATGGTAGATATATTACTTGGGTGATTCTCAACATTACATGTTTTTAATTTGATTCAGAAATTCAACATGGCTTCTACGACCAATTCTTTCTGATGCTGAAGTTTCAAAATCTTATCTGAAACCGCACGTGGGATGAACATGTTATTTTGTATGGTCCCTTACAAATTATCTTTTCTCTCTGAAAATCGGAAATCCAAGATGATCATGAAGTTAAATTTAACATAGGACCTAAAAGGAAAAACATTTTACAATTATTCCTATCTGAAACAGTTGAAGCATTTGTAGCCAAATTTGGCTGTGAATTGGGCGGTTCTTTACAACATATCTGGTTTTAAGGTGATAGAATATTTGTGGCATCAAAATGGTGTATGAAATTCCACACTCATGATTGCTTTGCATTATTTTTTTCTTTTTGTGGATCTGAAAACCAGGTTAGCAGACAACGCATGCTTTGGGGGCCTCAGTTTTACTCTTGTTTATCGAATTTGATTTGGATTCTTAAAATAATCGAGACATATAGAATCTAACACCGGCAAAAGTGCAAGACAGGGAAATTTCCGACACCCGACACAAAGATTTCCTTGTTTTGCACTTTGTGCCGATGTTTGATTTTATTTCTCGATTTCATCTGCTGTTTTTAGTGTATTGTTTGACAGTTGTGTACCTTTAGCAGACGATCATGTAAACAATGTGAGTTATTTCCCCTTAATGTCAATTACAAAAAGTAGTATTTTTGTGTGTTGCGTGAAAGTTATTATGTAATAATATGGCTGATTGTTAGGATTTGCGTGTTTATAAAAGATTGAAAATTTATATACAGTGAATTGTTTATTTTAAAAAAGAAAAGCATGAAGAATAGGGTTGGGAAGGGGGGGAGGGGGGCAGTTATCATAAACTGTACAGCATGCATTTTCCGGTAAAATGCGCGTGATTATTTTGTCTTGCACTAGTGCAAAATATAAAGGATCTAACACCAGTAAGAGGGCAAGACGGAAAAATCTCAGACAGCCAAGGGAAAGATTTCTGGTCTCCAACGAGGCTCCGCCGAGTTGGAGACCAATAGATATCTTTCCCGCGGGTGTCCGAGGTTTTTCCGTCTTACCCTCTTTACGGTGTTTGATTCTTTTTCTCACTAATTAACAAAATAATTCCACATTTTTTCTTTAGATTGCTTAATAATAGTAATAGAGTGCTCTCCCTTGTTAGTAGCTAACGAAAAGACATAAATTACCTCCCTTTGACCAAATCCAAAGGTATTTATCACTGTTGTAGTTGCATTTATAATATGTTTATTAAATATATTGTATTTTTTCTATGAAATACATTTAAAATATTGCCAAGACACGGATGTATATATCGATAAATCGACTATTTACTTCAGCAACATGGAAGACATCTTGCGGGAAAACGCTCGATGGAATGTAAACAAAACCAAGCCTTTGTAAGCGTGTGTGTTTTTGAGGTGTACCGCATAATCTGATGCGAAAGGGATGCATGTTTCTATTGTAACCTAATTTTCAGGGGCAATTGATAAGTGGCTGACGAGATAAATACGCAAAACGTAAATATTTAAACGATTTTATTGATACAATGACATTTTGCGAAACGTAGCATTCTTACGGGAAAAACAGCGTGAAATTCTTATCTCACCCACGGGTAAAGACAAGGATATCTCACACGGCTGAAAATAGGAACTGTGCTTTCTCATTAATGAGAAAAGAAAATCTCACATTGCTAAAAATAGGAACTGGTCTGTCTCAAAAGTGAGAAAAATCAGTCTTGTTTTATTTTCTTAATTTTCTATAGTTTTGTTGTTAGTGACATAACATACAATACAAAAGACATACAAGCAATGTTAATTTTTATAAGTATAAAGTGTCCTCAATACTAGAAAATGAGGTGCTTTATAAAGATTAATAATTGGGTTTAAAGGACTTCTTAGTTTATCAACAATGGTAAAGTTTTAAAATTTTGTTTATATACATTTTGTATCTACATTGTATATGAAAATGATTAATTTATCAGAAATAACACTCCTAATCAATGTTATTAATACAGACCCATCCTTCTCTTTGTATCTTTCTATGAGGCCATTCTTTAATTTGAAATTTACCTGCACAAATTGTGAATTTACTAAATATCTTTTGCTTTCCAAATTTGAATGTGAAAGATAGTAATTTATTTTACCAAGATGGTTGATGCATTTAAATAATAGAAACATATTGTGATGAATGAATAGGGATAATTTGGGTTGCATTTCAGGCTTCAATTTTCATTATCAAATTTAAAACAGAAATCCATATGTTTTACACAGGATATGCTATTATGAAGGACAAGTCCAAAATACCAAATACATTTATTCATTGCAAATAAAACCTCTGACAAGACAAGATAATGAAGACAAAATAAGATATTTCTATAGAAAAGGTGGCACATCTTGTAACTATGCCATTAATTAGTGGGAAATTCAGACAACATTGATTGAAAACCAACTCTTTATTGGTCCTCCCACAGGCGCTTGTGATATGAAATCACCCCCCTTTTTTTAGCTTTCTGTTTACACATTTATTTTCAATAACATTTCTCTATTATTTACTGTCTTTTTTACTTTATTAAACATGTGTATATCCATACAAGCGTGTGATAATACCATCTTAAATGTGTCTTCAATTGTTATTATCCAAAAAGTTGTAGAGAGGGCCTACACATGTAAGATTCTACGGTAACTTTGTTGTCAGATATTTCAGCAGATAAACAATACAAATCAATTTGTGAAGAAGGGAGAGCTCTTTTAAAGCACATCAGTAAAACATGTATTTAAGGAAAATTGTTACTATGCTGATTATTACAAATAAATGAAAATGAAAACGACGATTGCAGTACATCATACATGACGTTTTCTGTGATGTAACTTATCTGGAATATGTACACGTCCGCAATCGATATTACAAAAACCTTACGTTCTTAAAGTGTTTTAAAATAATCTGTTCTTAGTATTTGTTTATTAAATTTTAAAACATGCAATAGAACAACGGCATCCCGAAGACTGATCTTGGAAATTTTTTAACAGTCAACAGATTCGATCATTATATACGATATGTTCATATGGCAAAGAAGACAGGGATTGAACGTAGCAAGGAAAATCCAATAGAACTCGAAAAAAGTGGGTTTTTTTTGTTGCATATTTGACCTTTCAATCTATTCACACATTCAATTAAATGAAATTCAACACTTTGCCACACATTTTTATTGAAGAATAGGATATCTCGAATCCTTCGGTTCCTTCATTACTTATATAGAACATGGGTGTGCCGTTGTTCTGTTCGGTTTTAGTAGTCACGATGTTGCTTTCTCTTTAATTTCATTTTGAGTAGATCATACATAATTTTATTGGTTTATGGTTTAAATGAGTAAAATTAATGCATTTTCGCGTGTATTGTACCGATAAGGAAAAACACGTTTCTTTATGGATTTTCATTTGTAGCTGCCAAAACATGACTGCGCATTTACATTATTCTCTATGGTTGTTGTTTGCACTTAGACACCAAAACGGAATTTCCATTGATAATTTGATATAGTGGAAAGTCGAATGTGGGTGTGTCTCTTCTTATAAGGAATGGTGATCTTCATCAGATGTGTCACAGGGCTACGATATAGGTCAGCAGGAAAATGTGATCTTTGCTGAATCACACTGACCTCGTAACAATAGGGCGATAACCGACATTGTGTATCTACTTATCATTCTGGGGAAAGAGTGACACTAACTGACATATGGGGAATAGTCAAATGAAAGAGCCGGATGTCGAAACAAATCATGTAATATGACAGAATACTTGTGCGTTCTGCTTACGTTATATGTATTTATGTTGACAATGAGGCTATGAGTAATTTAGTGATTGATCCTTACCGTCTACTATATCAATAATTGTTTGTCCTTTTGTCCTTTTCTGACTATCGGAATATGCATCCTTCTTCGATTTATGACTTCTGATGACCCCTTTAGTATCTTCAATCTTTCATCTGAAGCTATCACACACCCATGCTTTGCTAGTTTCTTTGTTTGTGAGATAAAAAATAACTACAATGTAGTTACCAATAACAAAAAGCTTTTCATTTCTTATAATTGACAAAGTGGATGTCCAAATTACCAAATGACTGCATTTGTCTTTTTTATTTTCAAGCCGGTTGGGGAGGGGGAGTGATTGTTTGAGGGTGACTCAACTTGATTAATTCATTACAAAAAAAAACGCAAAAAACACAAACAGCCACCCAGCTGTATTGTTTAATTCCTTAACATTCTGTGTTCCAGTGGTATTCGTTTGATTCTGGTTATTCTTTAGTTGTCTGAGAAGAAGTGGGCGGCGGTATAAGAGAGGATCAGATATTACAATTTTTTTCCCAAACACAGTTTTCTATCTTTGCTAATACCTTGTTTATATCTTTCATATTTAACATTCAATTCATGTTTTGTATTTGTTTTATTATTATCATTGATCTTATATTTATTGATTTTAGATTTATTCATTTTTGCCTTGAAATCTGTCAATGACATCTAAATGTTCGTTTCCTTCCACCGATTTCCTACGTCCCCATGATCGCCGTGTTTAAAACTTAGACATGTTGATTGCTTAGCTTTTAAAAAGCTACACATAGCTCAAGTTTTGTGAAAATAATTAGAATATAACACAATTCAACGGCCAATTTGGTAAAGGAAGGGTCTGTTTGTATATTTTAAGATTTGGGATTTAATATTCACCTGGAATTTTGTCAGTACAAATTTGCAGAAGTTTGCCGTGATACTTTTGTATCAACAAATTAAATCTTCTTTATTGCTTGAATAAAACCTTTTCCTCTTATTCTTATGTATCTTTCCATTGATTACAATTGCTTTGACAATCAGCTTTACCATAAAACGAAGATTATTTGCAAGAAAAGAGTGACTTGCAAAAAGAAACAAGGCGACTTTAATTTCGCTTTGTAGTCGAGGGAGAGCGACTTCAGCCGATATAGGGCGAGAATTTCGCCCACTTCGCCTGGTTTGGTGAGCCCTGCAAGAAGCACAGCTATGGAAAGGTAAAAGGAAAAGGAGACATGTTTTTAACTGGTCATATCCAATGTAAACAATCTTTGTCACCAAGAAGCTTGGAATTGAGGGGGGAATTTTCAACCGCCCAGATGATCATATATTTGAGAAGACACTAAAAATAAAGTTATCTCCCATACCCCAGGCCTACCACCTTAAGTCACTGCATTAATAGAGTGTGTTTATCCTACAGAAAAAAAATCACAGTAATCCATGAACATTTATATTTTAAATTGAATAATAGAGTCATACAATTATCCATTGATTGACCCCTTTAATATTTTCTACAGGAGGTGAGCTGGATATAAACCTAGGTTCCCAAAGCTCAGCAGGCAACTAGCGAAAATTGTACCCGAAACAACGCTATATATCGATCAGTGATAGCATATAGCAAGCATTACCCTGTCAGTGCAATTTGCCTGCTCAAATAGAACAAGTGCAGGATATATATTTTTGTTTTGGTATTTAACGCCAATTTCAACAATATTCCAGTTATATAATGGCGACTAACTGCAGGATAGAAACAATATACATATTTATTCAACCGAATATCAAGTCGCAAATATATAAAATATATGTATATGTATATGCTGCTAGTTTCATACTCCTTTCATTCGTTTCTCTCTCATTTTTGTTTGTTTCTTCACATGTTTCTCACTTTGGTTGAGTGACAATCAAATGTGGATATTGATGACGGCACAATATGCATGACGTCACCAGTAAACATGTCAATGATTCTCTTTGTCTATTAAATGCTTAACACGTTCGTTGAGTGACTGTCTCATATGGATGCTTAAAACATCACAATATCCATGACGTCACCACTATTAATGTCGATAATTATCTTTGTACATATCATTTTTCCAATATGATTGAATGACTTTCTGATATTGATACTGATAAGAAAAAACAGAGATGGGTTTATAACAATGAAATGAAAAACAACAATATACCTCACTGTAGGAACAATTCTACAATCTAATAGGGGCATTTTAGAAAAAAAGGCAAACTATATACCTCTTTATCGGTAATTTCTGCCTCATTCCTTTGAAGTGTGTCGATAGATAAAGCTAAGGTTGACGTACTAGACAATATCTGAAATTTATTGGGTCAGTTCATCATTTGACATGCGCTGACCAACGCGGAAGGATATGTACTGTGACACTATCATGTTAGGCCAATGTCGGTCGTCGCTAAAGAAAACAATGTCACGCTGTTTCGGGAAGTATATTGTAAAATGCGGTTGTTTGCAATAAAATATTCAATTAAATTTGAAGAAAAAAAATATTAATATAATTCAATTTGTTTCCACGGTAAATTCCTATTAATCAAACTACATCTTGGCGAGATTTCCACCTGGAAATCGTCTGTTCCTATTTGAAAATCTACAAAAATGCATGCAGCATGAACTATTTTAAGATGATCAACTAGCAAAATCTAGATGTCTTGATGTTCTATTTGCCATATACACTAGCTACTAAAAATGTACTAAGATTCAACATAAGCAAAGTACTATCCAGTAACCAGGAAAATGGCAATCTTTTTACGCCTCACCATTATTTGATGGTATTATGTTTCTCACGGCATGTGGTGATGATTTTATCCTAAAATGTGAATGAATCTACATATGGAAGTATTGGGGATTAATTCTTGTGCAAATAAAAATTACATTAACATGAAACATCTTACAAAGCAAACTAAATAAGACGAACTGAACATCCAATCAGGATAAAAGTCATTCGCCTGTCTATCATATTATGACTGACGATGGACATTTCAATTTGCCGAACTGTTAAATAAACAAGTTATTTTCATGGGCTGAAATATCCTGGATATCCGGTAAGATATGTTGTTGTTTTCTAGAAAGAGGACGTTGATATCCTTTTTAATTGAGCTAAAGGTGTGAAGTCAATGATTCTAATTCGATTGAGTAAAAGTACATGAACACAAAGAAGCATATTTATTCAAAGATCCTGATGTTGCCGAAAACGTGTCCACTATTCAAAACAAATATGTTGTTGATCCTGCAAATAAGTCTTCTAACAACATCGTTCATGCCTTCATATAACATTACATATATTGTTTGTTGCTTGTTTGTGCGTTTGATGGTGCTTAACATCCCTTTCAATAATAGTTCAGTTATATCGTGGCGGTAATCTTTATTGGTGGAGGAAAGTGGAGAACCCGGAGAAAACCACGGGCCGGTCGCAAGTCACTGACAAACGTTATCACATAATGTTGTACACCTCGCCCTGATCGAAATTCGAACTCGCAAGTGAACAAAAAACATTGATTATCACAAATCAGTCTTGTCTTATTTGGTATATATTAGGAATGTGATCTTCACTCTACTGGATGCCAAATGTACACATATATCCATACTTACTTAGGGATTGGGTGGCGCAATGAGTTAGGTAGTTCGATTACCTAACAACTCAAGCACACCTATTATCAATACGGCGTGAGTTCGCGCCCGGCTTTGTAAATTTCAAAAAACGTGTGCACTCGATTTGCACCCACAAGTGACAAAGCTTACCAGTTGCTTGCCTGTGGTCGGTGGTTCTCTCTGGGTATTCCGGCTTCTTCCATCACTAAAACCTGTCGCCATGATATAGCTGAAATATTGCTGAAAGTGGCGTAAAGCACAATAAATGGAATCAAATCATCAACCAAGCATACAACGTTATATCGCGGGAGCTGTCAAAACCGGTTCCCGGTGTTTTGATGATTTCAATATTTTTATTTTTTTAACAATATTAAAAACTTTGTAGCACTACTAAACTACGTAATGCTTATTCATGGAATGATAAATATCAACAGGAGGAGATCATTTAAATGTTGGATTGTTTGATGCTCAAAATATTTGCCCAGTTTGTATTTTAACAGAAGATTGTTATTAGAATGGATATTATAGTTGGGTACAACCGAAATACAATTTGAAGATGTCGTTGACCTAGTGAAGAAAAAGACCTGTCGAAAATAAACTTTTCATGATTGAACAAAATACATATTATACTATATCTTCTTTATATACATATTTGCCTTGCATGCTATGATTAGATATATCGCGGAATGCACTATGCTGAGTTTTCATCTGATAGGAAAAATGGAAGAGGATGATCTGCTGTTTACTCTAGATTTTGAAAAATATGTTTACTCTAGATTTTTAAAAATCTTTTGATGCAGTGGGATGGTCTTTTCTGTATAAGCATTTCAATATTTAGGTTTTGAGGATATTTTTCGTTCTTGGATAACAACCTTTAATAATGATATATGCAGCTGTATTACATCGAAAATGTAGATATCAAATTAAGTGCACACTTCTGGGAAAAAGCTAGAAGCAATAAAGTCAAAGGGCCTAATCAGGATATCTGAAATTGGCTAGGGTCACCTATGCATGAGAGCGGAGAACCGAACCTAAGTTTGATTCATGATAACTTTACTTAGGAACAGTAAATGTCAGTAATACATGTATCCATTAAGCCATAGCATTGCCAAATCACTGACTACTGGGCTGATGATAGCCTCGGGAACTAATAGTCCACCAGCAGAGCTATCGACCCAGTGATAGTAAGACAATCGTAGGTATTTAATTGTATGCGCACGATGCGTTTCTGGAATAGCCTTCATCGGGTACACTCAAATTCGAAAGATCGGAAAGACAAAAACAATTCTAGGAGAAATAAATGAAACAGGCGTAAACAGAATAGCCATTAAATGAAAGCTTCTCTGATTATTTTAATTTGGGTGGGAGTGTACCACGGGATGATATTATGTAACTTTTTCTATTTATATTGGTTCTAGAATTCCTCGGTGCAGCCTTAAATAATGATAAAGATATTACTGGAGTACAAATAGAAAGCATTGAATTTCTTCTCAGCAGATACGAAATATTGGCCGCATAGGTATGTTTTATGACAAGGTATCACTATCATATTTTGTTCTTAATAATATCTAAGTTCATTATTCTGTGATGAAGCCATATTTTTGCCTAAATTGTGTTAGTACATGTTTTATTTAACTTTAACCTAAAGTCTATCATATTTTGTTCTGAAAATATCTAAGTTCAATTTCTCTTTCCCTTTTGTTTTCTGTTATTTTTCTTTATTATTTTTTTTAATTCCTACGTATTTTAGAACTCTATGTGTTGTATATATACTTTTTGATTTGGACTAGCTTTTCAATTATATTTTTTATCTCATTGTGTCAATTCTTGATATATGTTTTATTGTACATCTATATTGTATGTTATGCACTGTAAAGCGCTTAGAGTAATATTGTTTTAGATTAAGTGCTATAGAAGAATTGTAATAATAATAATACATAATAATATGCAGATGATTCGTCTTTAGTTTTAGATGATAATTCTCAATCGCTAGAACAGTCATTATTTATACTGTCCCTTTTCTCAAAATATTTTGGCTTAAAAGTAAAATTAGACAAAGCAGACGCAGTATGAATTAGCTCTAAACATGGATCGGGGGAGGACTATTTCCTCCAACATAATATAACTTGGAATCATATATGTTGATGCAATATGATCTAAATGCTCCAAACAAAACTATTTCTAATTTTCTAGATAAACTTCAAATTATTAATAAGATACTAAGTGATTGGTAATGGCGTGATTTAACATTTATTGTGAAAATTACTGTTGGCAACTCACTTGCATTGCCAATTGTAATCCATATTCTAACAGTGCTGTCAAACCTCCTAGCAATATATTAAAAGATATACATACAAATAAAGCGTTTTATGAATTTCTGTGGAATAGAAACAGGGATAACGTTAAAAGGGAAATATCAACAAAAGGTTACGAGGATGGTGGTTTGAAAATGATTGATATCAAACTTTTCTGCCAAGCATTAACAATAACATGCATTAAGAAATATATAAACCCTTTAACTATTTCTGCGTAGAAAATGCTGTTAATTAATTGTTTAGAAAAATGGGGTAGGCACAAAATTTAACTACTTGGAAATGAAGGACTGAACACTTTAAGCCCTTTTTGAAAAGACATTCTTGACAATTTTAGTAACCTACAAAATGAAAAAGTGATAGATGAAAACGATGTCTTGAGCCAATCCGTATAGATAAATAGTAATATCAAAGTCAACAACTAATTTCCTTATTTGAAGAATTGGATTGAAAAGGACACTTATATTATAAATGACGTACTTGATCAAAATAAACAAATAATGAGATATAACAATTGTCAGGACACATATCATGTTGACACCACATTCATAGAGTGTTATGGTATTATAAGTACAATACCATGGCAATTGAAGCACCTGATCAATACCTGTCACAATTTAAGATATACAGATAATATGTGTATTCATCAGTTGCAAATTGACCCAAAACCCTGTTAATATTTTAAAAGATAGTTTATAGATAAAAACACAGTTGTTCCTGTGGTCAAATAATTTGTATATAGAAGAAGCCGTATGAGTCTTATTTTTGCATAATGCTTTTCATTTTCAACAAATTATAAATTGTCATGTTTCCAAAATAAACTATTTCACAGAAGTGTTGCTCTAAATCCCTATCTCACTAAGCGCAAAATATAAGAAACTGAACTATGTTCCTTTTGCAAGCATACGCCACGTCAATATGATAAAACAATTATTGTTGTAATATATGAACATTTAACCCAACAGTGTTAGAATTAGATTTTAGAACAAACACATTATGTTCTCCCTTTACAAGATTTGACCTCTCGTCGTTGATAAACTGCAGTACCAATCAATTAGCGATATGACCAGCTGCATATATCAGTCGTCCACATCCGCTATTTAATATATAGCTTCAATACTGTCTCATAGGTCAATTCTGAGGGAATGCATAAGACATGAATTTAAGCGTGGGCATATGACACACACGCACGTACGTCAGTGGGAGCTGTCAGGTGTTCTACCAATCCTCTTTCTAGATTTTAACTTTTATTTTCACAGCTGTCAAAACAGCATTAACACATTTGCTTTCTGTTCCTTATATACCATCATTCCACATACGCTACTGCAATCTAGAATTAACTAATTGATTCGGTGTTGCTTCTCAAAGACGAATGGAGAACAAAGATATCAGTATATTGGTATTGGCACATACACATCTTCCTTTGTCAAAAGCCAATCGAAATCTAGTAATACAAATAAACAAGACAAGATCATTCAAATGTTAGATTTATTTTATTGACAGCACATGTGTCTTGTTTGGTGGACGGGCCTTTCAACAGAAGATTGGTATTTCAATGGGTAAGAATTGTACTCCGTTACTCGTCGATTTGTTTCTACACCCTTATCAGGCAGACTTCCTTCAAAGGCTTCTCAAAAATAAAGATAGAAAGTTATTCCATACCATTAATTTGTCACTGAGCAATTGTCGATTCGGTGATTATCTCCATTGCATATATCCAAATAAGTTATGAGTAAAGGATACTACTCACATTCAAAGGTATGCTTCGTACCTTGATCTTCACCTTGAAATCGACAAAGAAGGGATATAAAAAAAAAAACCCATGACAAACGCGATGACTTCACTTTTCCAATCGTTAGCTTCTCTTTTATCAGTAGCAATATTCCAACATCATCAGCGCATGGAATTTACACATCACATTGCATACGTTATCCTAGAGCTTGTGTCCAGTGCAGTGGTTTTCTGGTCAGAGCTCAGCTGCTGTCGAAAAAGCTATTCAAACAAGGTTGCGTTGCTCCTACGTTCAGATCATCGCTACACACATTATATAATGAAGGTCGGTACGTTTTTACCCCCAGTTGTTTGTAGGGGGCTCATGTCTGATATATGTTATCTGTGTTTGCGCATAGTGGTGTCGTGAGTAGCATGTCTGGTGTCTTGTAAGAGGTGGGAATTGCTTACTCTTAGCGGACACCTGTGTTCGCCCATGTTTTTGGTGGGGTCAGTGTTTCTCATCTCTTTAGTTTTCTGTGTTGTGTGTTTTGTATTGCTTTTCTTTCTCATGTGTCCTGTGCTTTGTGTGCACAATGTTGCCAGTTGCTCTGGCTTGTTCATTCTGGATTGCCCCTTCGGTTGTCTCTTACGTGTTTTTACTTGAAATATTTGGTTAATGCTAAATATTTATAAGTCTTTAACCTGGCAGTGTTAGAATTATAGTTTTCAGCTGATCAATTCGTATTATCCCTCCACTGGATTTGAACCCAGACCATATATTATCAATAAGATGCTGTTGGCAAGGATTTGTAGAAATACATATTACAAACATTAAAAATGTAATATTTACATATGCAAAGATTATCTAATTTGCACTCCCAGCGGTACACGTTACACAAACATGCTCTGTAACTCGTTGGCGGTAGTGTTAATTACAACTATGCTGATAGAATGCACGCGCACATATTACATTTTGCGCGGGTTGAAAAAGACTATAAAACGCCATCGTAAATAATTTTACACGACCATAAATCACCATGTCTATAGTGTTACCATTCGCACCTTCTTTTAGTTTAGACGATTTATCTAGAGAAATCGTATCTAGTGTCATCCACACGGTGAGCGAAAATATAAGACTTGTAAGGAAAATATCACAGTTTTTATCTCCGCCATTCGAATCATCAACACTGATTTCTACCAAGGGCAAGAAATAGCTGGAATTAATATTACCGCGATAGAACAGACATTTGTGCATATCAAATACTTCCAATTGGAGATATATTAAAAAACAATATCGAAATATTTACCACACATATGGATATTTTCATAGGAGTGTTTGCAAAACAGGAGATCGCGGTGACATTCATATCATGTTGTACTTTGTTTTCAGCAACAAGAACTTGTTAATCATTTTATAGTAATAAGCTTGAACATAAAAAGAAGATCACTTAAAGAAAATAGTTCAACTTGAAGGTATGTGAGGTGCTTATTTCACTGCAAATGAAGAAGTATCATTGAAGCCAGAATAGAGCTTGATAGAATATCTTAATACTACAGGTAAATGGAAAGAATGTAAGACGATGATGAACAAAATGTAGAAGAATGGTAGAAAGACATTAAAATTTGTAATCACGTTGACTTACAGTAGAGAACAATCATTTATTATTATTGTGTCATATGAATATTATGTAATTTGTTAAATATAACTAAATATAAAATAAAATATGTAATCTTTTATTTTTATTATTTTGTCAATTTGTTCAGAAAATGATAGCAGCACAAATAATATATCTTAGAATACGACACTCATATATGTGTAATTCTTTTTTGGCAAAAACAAAATGAAAGCACACCTGTCAGATTAAATGACATTTGTAATGCATGTCTTTCAAGATCCTATTATACCGAAATTAGGAAATGTTTATCGGGGAATAATTACAATGGTTGCAAATGTGTTTTATCTGCAATTTAGAAAATAGAAAAATATTTAAATGCTGCAAAAGTCATGCACTATTCATATTTTTACCTGTTTCCTTTGACGAAATAATATTATTTCTTTTTAATTCTGCTGTAATCTTGGATTTTTTTGGTTATGTACCTTACATTGCAAACTGGTTTGGATTGGTTTGGTTTATGATGTTTCGCACCACTTTCAACAATAGTTCAGCTATATCGTGGACGTCAGTTTTATTGGTGGAGGAAAGAAAACCACCGACCTGTCGCAAGTAACTGACAAACTTTATCACATAGCGTTGTGTCAAGTACACCTCGCAATGCAAGAGGTTCGAACTCACAACTTTAGTGGTGATAGGCACTTTTTGCACATGTAGTTGTAAACCCAACTACCATGCGAACACGACGACCCCAATAGCGAACTGAGTTTAGCGACAACAATGATAAATTGAAAAAAAAAAAATATTATAATACTGGAAAAATACTACGTCTATAGTGTTATGCCTTTCTACGTTTGAATACAATTGTTTGACTTTCAGTCTTCCAGGATATTCTGCATTGTAGGTTATTCCAGAAATGCGTCGTGGCTACTTCCATTGGGTAGATACATCTACTGGTGGATCATAAGGCCCCTAGGGTATCATTCGTTCAGTGCTGAAACAGTTTATTACATATTGTTATGATTGAAATTGGCAGTACCTAAATAATGTAATTATTAATAAAACTAAGGTTCCCCTCCCACAGGCATAGGTGACCTTAGCCGATGGTTGCTATCCTCTTTAAGCCCTTTGGTTTGATTGCTCCCATAACCTTTATTTGGCTTTCCAATCTTCCGATTTGGGATGTATCTGATGAAGGTTATTCAAGAAACGCGTCGTGCACACTAATTTGTATATTTACATTTTCATTGGCTATGCTGTGTAGGCTGTATTGGTATCTTGCTCATGAACACTTTTAATTTATATGGCTTGGTGAATCGTTTGATTTGATGTAAATTACTCAATAAATGCGTCATGTGCACTCTTATATATATCTACATCCATTTAATCAAGTGAATGTGTAATTGTTGTTTAATGTACAGTAATCTAATATCAAAAGATATGTTTTATTGTAGCAAATTTATTTTATCTTCATGAATCGTGTTTTTGTCAAATCCCACCTTCCCTCAATATATTTTATAATATAGTGATGATGATGAAATAAAATGTGTTTTACCGACAGTGGGTGTTTGAAAGCGTGTGAAATTTATATTAAAGGTAATACATGTATAAGCATAAATATCACGTAAATATCAAAGAAAGGTGTTTTATCCGTGACGTTAATTCTCCACAGCAAAGGTTAAATCCTGTGGTAATTGTGCTCCTTCCTCTGACAGGTCTAGTGTCCTTATCCGATTTCGGTCTTCCTGTTTATGCAGTCGTGGCCGTGATCATATGGTAGTTGGATATACAACTACATATGCAACCAGTACCTATCACCACTAATCCTTTGAAATCGAATATCGATCAGGGCGAGGTGTACAACACTATGTGATACAGTTTGTCAGTGACTTGCGACAGGTCGTTGGTTTCCTCCGGGTCCTCGGTTTCCTACACCAATAAAAATACCCGCCACGACATAGCTGAAATATAGTTGAAAACGCCGCTAAACATCACAAAGCCAAACTTGTTGATGCCCTTTATACGTTCTTGTTCCTAAAAACTGTTTTTAATTTCTTTTCATTTTGGGGGTATCTGACGAATATTTTCCACAAACACTGACTGCACACTAAGTTTGATATCTACGTTTTTATTCAAACATATTGCTATTGTTGCACGTATAGATTAGCTTAATACGTCACTTGATTATTCCGAGTTCGTCAGTTTTCATATGGTCTTGTAAGGGCCCGGGTGGCACAATGAGTTAATTAGTTGGATTAGCAAACAACTCATACAAGCCTATCACCAATACGTGTGGGTTTGCACCTGGCTTTGTAAATTACAAATAAATGTGCACACGACTCGCAGTTGCAAGCTATGCAGTTTACCAGTTGATTCCCCATGGACGGTAGTTCTCTCTGGGTACTCCGGCTTTTTTCATCACTAAAACTGGTTGTCATAATATAGCTGAAATAATGCTGAAAGTGGCGTTAAAACACCAAAAATCAAATCAAATCATATGGTCTTGCTATACGGGTATTTTTTGTTTGTCCTTAAACGATATTGAACATCGCTATTACTGCAGGTGAACTCGAACGAACCAATAACAATACTTTGAACTATCGGAAGGTTCGAGTTAATCAGACTATGCTTCGCTGTAAATTAGTACGAATGGACTATTGGGTTTCTTCAAGTGATGGTGTGATGATGTTCTCTTGTATCCGATCGTTCATTTATCAATATAATCATTGACTTTCAGTATTCTCTGTATGTCCGTTATACTATATTCGTGGTATTTTTCAACTGTCTATGATCAGAAAGTTGGCGGGAATTATTATTGCCGACGTGAAGTACGAATGTCCTCTATATCACGTGGCATGTATATATAGCCATACTCTTCATAAATTAGGTGGGTGCAAACTGTCAAAAACATGCTTAAATGTCACACGCAACTGTTACCTTCTTTTGATTGGGACTTTTTAACAATATATATTTTCTTATATTAAGTCGTCATGCGAACAAAAACAGCTAACCAATGAGTTTTCTTTAAAGTGTTATGCTATATTACGTTATATTTAATAATGCTTCCCCAATCAAATAAATATTGATTTTGCTTATTAGCAATCCTTATTCTGATATTTACTGAGCGGAAAAATATTTAATAAATATGATTTACAGTGGTCTTATTCTTTGCTAACCGATTTCTGGATCAGATAAATATTAATACAATGTCAACATTGTGAAATTGTTAAAAGTTACTGACATTTTCCAATTATATCACATGCCTGAATAACTGAAAAGAAGCGCTTAATATTATAGTCTTTTTTCTTTTGGTGTTGTCTGTCCTTAGATATATGGATTATGATTACCCTATTTATATCTTCAAACACTGTTTTGCTCACCTGACCCAAAGGGTCATGTGAGGAAATGCCATCACTTGGCGTCCGTCGTCCGTCGTCCGTCGTCTGTATGTAAACTTTTTCAAAAATCTTCTCCTCTGAAACCACCTGGCCAATTTAAACCAAGCTTGGCCTGAATCATCCTTAGGGGGGTTCCCTTTAACAATTTATGTCCGATGACCCTACCGACTAACCATCATGGCAGCCATGTCTATAAATAGATCATAGGGGTAAAATTGCAGTTTTTGGGTAATAACTCAAAAACCTTAATAAAAATAGAAATCTGATATGGGGTAAAAATGATCAGCACAGTAAGATCTACCTACCCTGCCATTTTGAAGTAAATCTCATTACCCATCTTGGAGTTAGTCCCCTTGTTCATCATTTTTTTTTTATTTTAATACTTTACCACTTATATTTCAAAAACTGTAAGAGATAGATGTTAAGTTTAAATTGCAAAAATGTGCAGCTTTGTCAAGATCTACGTACCCTGAAATGTTGAAGTATATCATATTACCCATATTGGAGTTATTTCCCTTTTTCCGTAAAATTTTCAACATTTTAATACTTTTCGTCCTTTATTTAAAAAACTATTAGAGATATATGTTAAGTTTAATCTGCAAACATGTTTATCATGTCAATATATAGCTACCCTGCAAATTTGAAGGAAATTTGATTACCCGTCTTTGAGTTATTGCCCTTTGTTCATAACATTTAAAATTGTCTTAATACTTTTCGTCTTATATTTAAAAAAAAAAATGCAAGCACATATTTTTTATCAAAAGGCGATCAAAATGAACACCAACATTTTCTCTAACGATTCGAATTTTCACGATGCTGTCTTACTACAAAAATGTAAATTTCATTACATTATTATAATGATAATATTTATAAGAAGCTTAGAAATAGATAAACATGTTCCCATAAAACAGGCAGTATTTAATATTTTCACTGGTTCGCTTTATGCAATATAAGGTGTTTTATTTTTCTCTGCTTCATTGGTAAGTTCGACATTTTTTCTTTGAATTTACTGATATTTCCAGCATCAACTTAGAAAGACTGATCTTGGGGAATATCGGTCAGTGTGGCGTCACATTTTGAACTTTTATAGCGATAAGAATTATGACGTACTTTTCGAAGGCCTCGCCGAACATTATCACTAGTATTCAATGTCGCCCTATCGGACTCGCTGCGATACAAATTGCCGCTATGCAATACTATGATTGATTTGTTTTGAGAGTGTGCATTTTTCATCGCAATCTCGCATCCTGGAAAAAGATATCCGATGAAAGGTCCACTTCATGCAAAGCACATCAACGATGGTATGCTTATCGAGGATTTCGTATGATTACTTCGGTGACATCAAGAGTCACATTTCAAAACAGCGATGTTATATTCATATGGTTGGATATCAGTAATTTTGAAAAAAATTGCGCGGATTACCTCAAATACATCCTTTATCTGCTATGCTATTTGTTTTATCTGTTGAAATCATGGCTTCGAATAAAGAATAATAAGGATATCAAGGTTTTTCAGATAAAAATAGATGAACAAACACATAGAATACAAATTTCGCAATTAGCAGATGACACAACTCCAAAAATGAGATATCTATTGCTTTGAACGATATTGAAATTTTGTTCAGGGTCATTGACAAATAGAAATAAGACAGAAAGGTTTTGGATTGGGCAGCTAAAACACAGTAAAGATAAGGTAGAAAATATTAGTTGAAAAAAAACAAAAAACAATACCGTCTCCAGGGATTTATCTTGATCATGATTACATAGAATGTGAAAAATTTAATTGGGAAAAAAAGATTGAAAAAATGAATAGTTTATTTTTATCATGGTCAACACGAAATATCCCAATGTTGTGCAAAGTACTAATCATAAAAGCTTTGATTATACCCATTTTCACTTTTATTGTTAAATCCTGTCTTATATCTCAAAAGTATAAAAAGAGATAGAGAGTAAATGTTTTAAATTTATATGAAATGGGAAACCAGCTAAGGTCAATAGAAATACAGTGATTTTGAGAAGGATGGGCTGAAAATGATAGCTGTAGATAGTTATTTGATATTTTCGAAGGCATCATAGGTTAGTAGATCAACTGACTCAAAATTTTCGAATTGGAAACTGATACCACTCAGATCTTTAAATGTATTTGGGAAAATGGCTTATTTTCAATATCAACATAGATGTGAAAAAAACATAACCAGTTTCTAATTAATATTCCCAATTTGTACAAAAATGTTTTGCCAAGATGGGTAAAAATAGGTGGTGGTCAATTAAACTTACCATTAATATTTAGTGATATCAGGAAGCAAATTTGATGGGGAAATAGATTGATCACATTTGAAAATAATTATCTATTTTCTAAAGAATGGAATAATAGTGAACATTTTTTTGTTAATAATAGTATAGATAAACATGATGAAATTAGGCAAGAATTTATTCTGCAAAAATTAAAGAAATAATCTAATTCGATATCTGAATTTAATATTGCAAAACAAGTTTTCACAAAGAATTGGATATACATTTTATCAACAGAAAACGCAGTTAAAAGAAATATTGCATATATCAATAATGATTATTTCATATGGGACGATCAATTTATCTACATTGTCTAATAAGTTATTGTATAATAAACTGGTGAATGTTAAATTTTCAAAACTTATTAGTGCATATCATTGGATTAATTATTTAGTGTTGTCAGAAAAAACTAAATACTAGTAGTCTATATTTTTTTCATATTCAAATTTCTTGAACAAAAGAAACTAAAATGTTCAGATGGAAACTCTTTCAGTTTATTATTCCAAATAAAGTTTTACTTTTCAAATAGAAATTTTTGGGAATAATTTATGCTATTTCTGGAAAAAACAGATGACGATTGCTCTATTACTTGTGCCTTTTTAAATGAATTTTGGATAACATTTCAAAATTTAATGAAGGAAATGAGTATCAAAACAAAATTACTTTGAAACATATAGTACTTGGATATAAGGGAGACGATGAAACAATATCTTGCAATAACAGTTGTCAACAGTTGTAGAATTTTCCATCTACATATCGTATAATAAATTTGAAAAGAAAAGCAAGTATACCAATGTTTATAGAATATTTGTCGATGAATAAAAAGAATAAACGAAAAGAAAACACTTCAAAATTGTACATTTTTAAAGAAAGTAAAAACACTATATACTAAATGCAAAATAAATAAATGTTTCCAAAAGGTATTTAACATATATAGTATTTAGTTTCTATATCTTTAATGTAATTATGGTTACTTTCCTGTATAATCAGAAGAGAATGTAACAGGGAAACACCAAGAGGACGGTTATCGATATAGATATTTAAAGTTTCACCAAATCATTTAATTTTTTTATCGTTTTATCGTTACCGAATATAACTAGTATATGAACGCTGGAGACATTGACGCTGCATTGATCTTTTGTTTCTATTCATTAGCACATTACATATTGGAAAATGTCATTAGCATTAATGAGATGGTTCTCTGTGTGATGTTTTGTTGAACAGTCTTTGTACTTTCGTCCTTTTTATTTTAGCCATTGTGTTGTCTGTCCTTCTTTGACTTACGGTCATCAGAATTTTGCTAACCGATTCCTGAATCAGATCAGAATATTTGAATACAAAAGACTCCAATGCAAGCTTAATATAGAGCTACATTTACGTAAATGCTACTTATGACAAATAGTGACGATCGAAGGAAAGTTCAAGTAATTAAAGAGATGCGAGGAGAGAAATTAGAAAATAAATATCGTTATGTTTTTTTCTTAATGAAAACTAAGTTGCTCGGGTATAGGTGACCATTACCCGATATTGACTACTCTGCTTAGACCGTTTGGTTTTATTCCTCCCAAATATTTTGTTTTAATTATATGGCTTTCTAATATTTTGGCTCTGAGCGTACCTGATGAAGGTTATTCCAGAAACGTCGCGCGTACTAAATTCGCTATATTTTCTTTAATTATCTTTACCCATCAGCGAAAAAAAAGCATAAATTAATTAATAAATTACTATGTACAACGTGAATGTCACCAAAGAGATTATTAATGTTGAAATTTAAAAGTAAATGTATTCATGTAGTTATCACAAATAAATTATATTTAATGTCGATTGTTGTTGAGACTTTTGTCGCTGACCCGCCCACGAGTATTACTAAAAACAAAGTGTAGAAAACATAGCAGGACGTATAACTTCGACTGTCAATAATCACCACTGTTTGGAAGGTCATTACTATTTCAATGTACCGAAAGAGGTTTTTTCTTCATTTTAATTTCAATACTTTATTACGTCTTTTCCTAACATTTAAATACCATTTTACACCTATGTTCCACTTTCTACCAGGCTGTAAATAAGCCCTAATATTTGGAAAATTTGTATTACAATTTCATTGTTCCGCATGTGTTTTTCTTCATTCGTATTTCAATATTAAGTTAATAACTCCAATCCTGACGTTTACCTATTATTTGACACCAATAGTCAACTTTCAATCAGTCAAAACATTTAAAAGAAAGGTATCATCTTATCTTTTAAGAAGTTTTGCGGAAGATAATAACACATTGTTGAAAAGTATTCTGTCACTTGTGTACAGAAGACGAAATCTGGTATTGCCAATAACATTTTTTTCACAGTTGACTATTGATTGACAGCTATGCATTCCGATGGTCTTGTGAACTATCTAATATTTAAATGATGGTTGAGGCTATCAGGTCTCTTTAATAAAACTGACATTATACACACGTCCCTTCTGTGTCCTGAATATTGAATGTATTATGCATAAGATTAATGATTAAATATTTTGCATTGCAATGCTGATCATATACAGCTATGTGTGAGAGTTGACACTTTATTCACAGGTGGAACCCATTTACATGACCACATACGTTCACCATGAAGGGGTGTTGGATACATATCACTTGTTTAACTCCACATTTACCAAGCCAGAACAGTGAGGTGTCATGCTTATTTGTATTATGAGAATCGAATTCGTTCCTATAGGGTGGATTTAACTAATTTTTGCTTAGTTGCTTTTATTGAAATACATGTACCAAGCCAGTAAAGTGAGCGGTCGTGTATATTTGTGTTAGGGGTACATGATGAGCATGTGCTTCAACAATGCTTCGATTGGATTGTGGACTGTGTGACGATTTACTTCATTTTATTTATTAATCAATAAACAAAGTTTTTTCATCAAACAGAACTAATTATAATGCTGTTATATGTATGTTATGTTAAATGTATTGTAACAATTAAGGTTTTTGTTGAATCAGATTTTAAATAATAATTTATTTCTCTAACATGCTTGACCTTATCTCCTGTTATGGTTGATGATCAACTATTCCACCAACATAACAAATGAACAATCACCTCTCACACCAACTCACTAAACACATACTAAGAACAAGGCATATGACGTTGAAGTTCCAGTTCCTGGTTTGGGACAGGCATATCAATGTGGCGGGTTTAAATCCGTCCATACATCATTCGAAATTTGCATTACATAATTCGAAGAAAGATTGTGTTGCTTACGAATAAAGACTATTATTATTGTTCCACATATTTGTTGATAGTTATGCTCTAACACTGGAGACAACACAACTTGCAAAACTACAACATATACATATGTCACATACAATTGATCACTGAGAAAAGGAGGAAAAACTACAAACCAATATTTGATCACAAGTGATCTTCAACGTGATATTAAAAACGTGAAAACCTTAATTAACTGTATATGAACAATGCTATAGAAATCTGGAAAAATAAAACGACTGTTGATTACAGTAAACGAGATGTATTTCTTAGCTACGTCATGAGCATTATTATAATTTAAAAAAGTAGTGAGTGAATGGGTGATAATTGATTAGGTACGCATGGGCAATATTTCATCTGTATCATGGCGAGAACAAGTTACATTCGATGAAACGATAATGATGTCCGCTGTGTACTAGAACAACATGTTGAGTAGTTACATTTATTATGCAAGCACATTGAAATAACAGTCCATGGGCGCAGACATGTCGCCCCACTCGGACGGGCACATTATTCTGTATTCGAGCCAATACATTCCTTTGTCTTACTCCTTAGCGCTACATTATATGCTTGATTGATTGATTGATTGATTGTCGTTTCTGCTTAATAAAAAACACAAATATTTCGCTTAATGAGCACGACGTGCTTCTAGAATGACCTTCATTAGGTCCTCTGAAAGCTAAAATATTTGAAAGAAAGCCAAATAATAAAAAAATGTTGGTAGCAGGAATATCATAGAGCATGATAAAATAACCACAATCGACTGGAGTCACCCATTTCTGTGGGGAAAAAAAACCTTAGGTTTAACCATGAATACATGATTTTGGAACTGTAAATTATACATTGCATGTATTTGTACTTTGTAACATTTATTTCAACCTCGGACCTTTATCAATACTTGACATCATTCTCCACTGCTGGCCACAAATTGCCTGGAAGCATGCGCGTGCGAAAATGGTAAAATACGCTATTTTCTATATCGAGAGATACATCAACATAGAAAACATACATTTGTTTTGTTACTACAACAGGGAATATGGTAAATAAAAAAGATATTAATAAATAGGAAACACAAATAAGAAAAAAATGGTCTAGGTATTTTGATAACAATTCTTGAGCCGCTTTTGACTCGCTTCAAAACCATATGCATGTTTTGCAATAAAGAAGAGGAATACATTTGTTTTCCTCAACTATGAATAACCGCTAGAGAAAACCTTTGGGACAATCAAGAATGAATGATACTGAGACAACAAAACAACATTGGGCATACCACACACCGAAAACAAGCTAAGCAAAAAAAACAGTACAGAAACTAAAAGGGTGGGCAACACGGACCCCACAAACAAAACGGCGATTAACCCGTGTCCTCACCAATGGTTAGTTATCTTGTTGGTTAATTTTTTTAAAATGTGATATTATTAGGCAGATCTTCAAATTTGTGCAAGTGATTTATGAAATATAAGTACAAACAGACACACGAAAAAGAAAACAACAGTTTAAAACACATGTAATATAGACCATATTGTATAGAAATTTACAAATGAAATGCTTGAAAAGCGACCCCATTAATTAATATATCTGAACAGTCTCATAAGTTGATTTCACGAAATGATGGAGAGTGGGCGTGTATCTGCTTAAAACGGATGTTGGCCTTAGTCAAATGCGTCATCTTTGTTCATCAATAATTATATTTTTATTAGGATTATGGTACACGATTGTAGGAATATGTGACGTACGATACACAACATTGACATGTAAAAGCAGGGCGATAACCGACACTGCATGCAATTCAGAGCTGAGTGACATCTATTGATATAATGTGAACAGATCAGTGAACGTGTCAGACGTCGAAACACCTCCTGTTATTTGACAATATAGATGTAATGTTTCTAAATATGAAATGTATTTATATATTTATTTGTTGAAGCTGTGAACCCAGAATTTTTCATACAAGACAGTAAGTAAAGTATAAAGATACCAACGTGGCAATCACTTCTTTAATCTAGAAAAAAGAAATTATATTCATAAATCAATCAATAGTTTGATAACGGATGATGGCTAAACAGTGTCAATGTATAAAGATATTATAAATGAACAATTCAAATTGTATAGCTTTCTTTAGTCAAACAAGGATATTTCAGACACATTAATCAATAATGTATTGTACACTTTTCTTCCCACTGACACTGACAATGATATTTCTAAATTAAATGAAGATGAAAGAAAATATTGTGATATTGGTATGATATTGGATGAAAAGTGTGTGAAGGTTATACAAACTTCCAAAATGGAAAATCCCCAAGCACAGATGGATTACCTATTGAATTGTAAAACATTATCGTGTCATGTAAATATTACATAATTTGCTAAAACTATCTAACTATATCGTAAATTACGAAATGCATGTCTTGTCATACATCTTTTTGTCCAAAAAATGATAATACACATTTGAGATTAAACAAGCGATCAAAATTGACGAAGCATGTAGCAACTGTCAAAATGACACGAACATTTATTTTCATTAATGATTCACATTTCCACGATTTTGTCTTATATTTCATTAAAGAAATATAATGATAATATTAAACTTGTTTTATAAGTAGTGTAGAAAGACATAACCTTTAGAATCTTCCGATAAAAGAGGCAGTATTCAATATTTTCAATGGTTCACTTTGATGCAATATAAGGTGTTTGCTTATACTGGTTTTCATCGGTAAGTTGGGCTTTTGTCGCTTGGTCTTAGTGATATTTTCCGTATCAACTTAGTGACATTGATATTGTGAAATGTCGGTCAGTGTGGCGTCACATTATGAAGTTTTATACCGATACAAACTATAACGCGCTTTTCGAAGTTTTCCACAAACATTATCACTAGCATTCCAGGTCGTCCTTTCAGACTTGCTGCGATACTTATGATAATGTCTGTCAACTATGGTATGTTTATCCAGGATGTGGTAAGATGACGTGTAAAGAACACAGTATAAATGAACAAATCATCGATAAACTATGACTTATCACTGGGTTTGTAAATAGAGTAACACAACCAGTACCGCTGGTGTAGCAGCTTCATTCACACTCGGCTTTTAGTGGGGTTCATGTTACTCGATCCTTAGTTTTATGTGTAATGTTTGGTAGATAGTTGTTTGTTCTTTTGACCATTGTGTTTTCTGTCCTTCAATATTTATCGTTAATTTCGGTATTTACCCTTATCATAAATACTCTTTCTCCTGATATTTTCATTGATAGCAGTCATTCCATAACAATATATTAACTGTAGTCTTGTTTCTTTGTTAACCGATTTCTGAATCGGGTCACAATATTTGAAGTATGATTCATTCAATAAAACAAGATTTCAATGCAAATCTAACATATACCAATATTTACGTAAATACTACTTATCACAAATGGTGACGATCAGTATGGTTGGTGTACTAGGTGATATGAGTCCTGATTGGTTGGTGTACTATTTGATTTACGTCTTCTTGAATTATTTACTGAAACGTAATCGTCATCAACGAGATTATTGATATTAATGTTAAAGTAAATGTATTTCTGTATTGATCAAAAAGTGGATAACAAAATACTTAAAGGTCTTCTGTAGCAACAACGTCAAGGGGCCTAAATAGGATATAAATAAAAGATAAAACAGGCTAATCCCCGACTGCTATTTGACGAGAGTTTGCATAGGCAATTTTATTTTGATTCACAGTTGACCAGTGTTTCCCTTTTTTGTCTTCCCCTCAATGTGTGACGTAAGAGTGTTTTTGACATTTACTTCACTGAATTTGGTACTGCGTTGACAACTATTGTTCCTATTTTGTTCCAGTATTGTTATACATGCTGTTATAGTGACAGCTGAAACCATTGAGCCGTAATGAAAGCGGGAGGTTTGGCGCTTTAAAATCTGTTTGAACCCACCATTTATTTAGAAATGCCTGTACCAGGATCATTACGGTTTTCACAGTTTTCCGGTTGTTGACTTATTTTGTCTGTTTATATACATGTTTTGACTTTCCCTTTTTACAATTGTTCGGAGTTCGGTAATTTTGTTATTACCCTCCCTTACTGGTATTGTTTACTACATAATTTATCAGCACTCTGTTATAAAACGACTATTATACTTATATTATGTAAAATTTTCAAGATTGGGACTCATGTTTTTGCAACTCAGCTGCTCATGTAGTTTTTACATTATTTTATTCCCTTAAGGAATACACTTCCATGGCAACATCATTTTAGTAATAGGGGCTATTCTGGGTCATAAAACGAACTTATCCCGGCAACATTTTACTGAAGTGGTTATGTGGATTTGTGCTATGGGTTTCTGTTTATGCGACAGAACCGATCCATGTTTGTTTCTGTCCCAATCGAGGCCGTCTATTTCCAACATTATATGTCGTTGTTCTCCCTTTTTGTTTTAAAGTTCATTGAATAAAGGTGAGACGTTGAGCCGTGATTGTTCGTTTGGTTGATATTGGTGGAATATTTTCTTAATAAAGTGCAAATAACTTCATCATTAAATTCAAAAGTTTTTGAACAAATATCAAGGTTTACCATATATACAGCTTCATCTATGACATTGCTTGTTAACGGAAGATCACAGGTCACCTGTATATCATATTGTAATTCGCTGTCACATGTTGAACATCGTGAGTAATAAGCTTGGAAATAGAAAGTACACCTATCACTGAAAATCATTCACGATACGGGAGAAACCGCTTTAGAGCTTAATATCAAAAGAAATCTAAAATAATATTTAAGGAGATTGTATATTCTGATAACAAATGTAGAAGAATCGCAGAGAGACAAGCTTACGCAAGCATGCAGATGTACAATGGAGGACCCCAAGCATTTATTATTATCGTGTCATGTAAATATTACATAGTGTATTAACTATGTAAATTACTACATGCATCTTTTTTTGGGGCAAACAAATTGAAACATATTTCAGATCAAATGGCGACCAACATGAACAAAGCATAACAACTGTCAAGATGACATCAACATGAACAAAGCAAAATAACTGTCAAGATGACATCAACATTTGTTTTTATTAACGATTCACATTTTCACGATGCTGTCTTAAATTTTTCATTACAAAATTATAATGATTATTCAAATCTTGTTTTATAAGTAGTTTAGAAAGAGATACATTATATAATGTTTTGATAAAACAGGCAGTATTCAATATTTTCTCTGGTTCGTTTTCTTCAGCATAAGAATTTTGATTAATAATGTTTTTTATCGATAGGTTGGTAATTTTTCATTTTATCTTACTGATATAAGTATCAACAGAGTGACATTGATATTGTGAAATGTCGGTGATTGCTGCGTCACATTATGAGATTTTACACCGAAAAGACAATAAGGTCTTTCTCGAAGGTCTCGATAAACATTATCAATAGTATTCCAGGTCATCCATTCCGACTTTCTGAGATACTTGTGATAAGGTCTCTCTGAAACTTCCAAATTGCCGCTATCTAATACTAACGTTTATTTCCTTAGCCAGAATGGATTTCTCAGCGGAATCTCACATCGAAGACGAATCCATCCTGAAACGTGAGATGCGATGAAAAGTCTGTATCAACGATGGTATGTTTATCAAGGATTTGGTATGATGACATAGGTCACATTATACAACAGCGAATTATGCTCATTGAGAAAATTGTTTGATATATATAGATTATTACATGGCTTTTTGCATATCATGCCCTTTATCATCTATAGGTCATGATATCAGCCCGAGAGGTATTACAATATGTTGATCATATACTTCAACAGAGTAAGTAACTGATTTGTACCAAAATGTTTAGTCATTTTTGGCTAGACTTCAATGCATGCAAAAATGTAGATATAGAACAAGAAATGTATGCACTTTTCTAGCACTTTCAGAATCATATTAGAACAAATTGGCAGTTAATATTTCTTTCTGTGCAAATATTCAATAATTTAACAGCTTAGTACGTCATGTTTGTAAGGAGAGTTTTCCGGACATGCACGACCATTGACGGAGAGGCATGTAATAACATTCCGGAAGCAGTTAATTAACTTGATCTATCAGCGCGCTTGGGCCATTTTTGTGAAACAGGGTGAAATAAATGTGATTCCTCTTATTATTCTAAGCAAAACTCAAGGTTTTACCAAAGTGTAAAATATAAGCTTTATTATCTACAAGTATATGATATTCGATATTATTGCGTGTAAAGCACACCGGGAAATTGTACAAATTATCGATGATATAAGACTTATCACCGGTTTTGTAACTAGAGCAACAGGACGGGTACCACTAGTGGAACAGGAAGTACTTATCTGTCCGGAGCACCTGTGTTCACCCCCGGTTTTTGGCGGTGTTCGTGTTATTCAATCTTTAGTTTGATGAGTAATGTTTTGTAGATCGTTGTAGATCGTAGTTTCTCCTTTTTTTTCTTTGGCCATTGATATGTTTGTTCTTGTTCGATTTACGATTCTGATTACCGCTTTGGTATCTTCAAACCCTTCTATGTTTATCAGTAATTTCGGTATTTAACCTGATAATAAATACTCTTTCTCTTGATATGATCATTGATAACTGTCATTTCATAACAATATATTACCTGTAGTCTTATTTCTTTGTTAGCCGATTTCAGAATCAGAACACAATATTTCAGGTTGAGGTATATGGTGCTTAATGACACGTTCAACAATATTTCAGTTATATCGTGGCGGTATAATATTTGAAGTATGATTCATTCAATAAAAAGGACTTCAATGCAGAGCTAAGATAAATCTAAATATACCGAAATGTGGAGATCAGTAACAAAAAGAGTGCACGTATTTAAAGAGGTCCGAGGTAAAATTAGAATATAAAAGCCAAGATTGGTTGAATGACTCTGCGATTTACGGTTTCTGGATACCCCTTTGGTATCTTCATCCACAACAAATATAAATTAATTAATTAATTACTGGAATGCAATCATCATCAAGGAGATCATTAATAGTAAATGCAGTTATGTAGTTATAAGAATACATTATATTTAATGTTGATTGTTGTTGATGTGACTTTTGTCGCTGACCTGCTCATGAGTATAACAAATGCATAAAAAATAACAGGACGTTAACATCCGACTGTAAATAATCAATAGCGTTTAAAAAGTAATTTCTATTTTATTGCCCCGAAAGTGTGTTTTGTTTCATTTTAATTTCAATATTTAAGTTATTACTTCATTCCTGACATCTACCTACTGTTTGATCCCAATGGTCATCTTAATACCAGACTCCATCATATAAGATACTACTTCAATTTTGCCATTATAATTGTTCCACCTCGTGATAGTTATATACCAACCGCTCCCGTTTGCGGAGTGTATATTTAACAAATAATACTTTCAATTGGTTTGGCTTTGAGCGTACTTGAAGAAGATTATTCCAGGAAGACGTCGTGCGCACTGAAAGTGATATCTACGTGTTTCTTGTTATTATACGTTACGATCTTGTTGTTTGTATTCAGACTTTTTCCAATCTCGCCCTCTTCCGAGTACAAAGTAAAACAAGGGGAAGGCATTTAGGTACATTTTATGATCAAAAGTATCATAGAAGGGTATTACTTGGGAATGGTTCCATATTGTTTCTTACGATGATCTGGTGTACCATCTAATATTCAAATGGCAATTGAGGCAACCAGATCTCTTTCATAAAACTGATATTATACAATTCCTTGTTTTGAAGATTAAATGTATTATGCATACGATTCAAGATTCAAACGTTCTGTATAGCAATGCTGATCATACAGTTTTGGGTGAGAGTTGGCACTTTATTCACGGGTTGAAGCGATTTGCATGACCGCATAATTCTACTAAAAAGGAATGTTGTGGTACATACTACTAGTTTAACTCCGACTTTCCGAAGCCAGAATAGTGAGCTATAATATATATTTGTATTTTGAGGATCGAATTTGTTCCGAAGGTGTGCATTTTTTTGTTGATTTTGTTTTCCTTACGAAGGCAGATTTGGATCACCAAAACTAGCTTAATTTCGGCGCTTGAAGTACATCTACTACGCAAGGAATGTGAACGGTCGTGTATATTTGTGCTAGGGGTATATAATTAGCCCATATTTCAACAATATTTTGATTCGATTGTGGACCTTGTGACATTTCTTTTGGTTTGTGCAAGGTATTTAACGCCACTTTCAACAATATTTCAGTTAAACCATTGGCGGTCAGCTTTAGTGGTGGAGGAAACCAGAGAAAACCGCCGACTAGTCACAAGATACTGACAAACTGTATCACATACTGTTTTATCTAGTATATCTCGCCATGCACGGGGAAAGAACTCACAACTTTAGTGGTAATATGCACTGAGTGCATATGAAGTTATAAGTCCAACTACAATACAATCACAACTACGACGACCCCACGTATTTGTTTGATTTTCGCTTTATTATCAATCAATAAGCATAGTGTGTCCATCAAACAGGACTAATTATAATGTTGTTATCTGCATGTTATATTAAATGTATTGTAGCAATACAAGTTTGTGTTGAACCACAAATTTTAATTGATAATTTATTTCTCCAAAATACTTAACCATATTCTCTGTTATGGTAATTAAATGTTGATATATCATTATTTTAATCAGTATCAGTAAATAATTAATTGTTGCACACTTTATCACTATTATGAAAACGATGATTAAACAGCGGTGATTAACTATTCCACCAACATGAGAAAAGTTTGAAGATACCAAAGGGGTAATCATAATTAGTAAATAGAAGAATAAGAGAAAGCAAAATGAACAAAAGAAAAAAGACTTAAAGGACAAACAACGATCTTCAAAACATACACATATATCAATGTTGACCAAGGGTTTTGGTGTCTTGTACTTTTAGTGTATTTGTCTGGGAATTCGCATGTGCGCAAATGGATCATCAAGCATATTTTTTTATGAAGATATATACCCACTTTCTACCCTGCTGCGCTTTGAATTTATGATGGGCAAAATATAATTCCTATACTACAGCAATTTTGTCTATAAAACATAAATGCTGAAGCGATCCCAGATATGTACGACAATAAAATAAAAGAATAAACATTAGAGAAAACCGAAAGGACAATAATGAATGAAAAATCCAGAAACACATGCAACATTGGGAATAAAGCATTGAGGGAAGATATACAAAACAAAAACAAAGCACAAAAAACTAAAAAATTAACACCGACCACTACAAAAACGGGAATGAAACAAAGGTAAAAAAAAAACAATAAAAAAAAAAAAATACTCACAGTGAACCTAACAAAACATCCCGAGATTGAATTCAGTTGCAGTAGTTCCTGTTTCTTATAAGACAACAGACGTTTTATAATATAGTCAAGATTCGTATAACACCACTGTATTTAACACCGATAATATTTTCAGTGGTCTGTCTGATCATAGAGAGTTAATAAAGACCACATGTATAATCATATATTATAATAAAAAGACAATGAATACCCAAACAATCGGTGATGAAGATTGATTAAAAGGCACGACCAAGATACAATACAAAACAACAACAGTACAATTACAAAATTAGAAGAAAAAACACAAAACCTTCAGAAAACATTAATATCAACTGCCCCAGTGAGGATGTTGTGCCTTCGGATATATAACAACGGTTGTGTCGTGCAGTGATATCTGCCTTTATCTCTTAACACGAACCACTTATGTGTATCTTATGAACACCTTGTATCGAGTACAATGACAATATTGATTATAAGTTAATGACAAGATGTCTAGCATTTAGACTGAAGAAAGTCCTACCAAATATTATTCATTCAGATCAAACAGGTTTCATGAGAGGAAGATATATTGGCGATAATATCAGAGATATTCTAGAAATAATTGAAACAGTAGAAGAAGAAGATTTATCATGTATTATACTATTAGTATATTTCGAAAAAGCTTTCGATTCACTGGGCTGGAAATTTCTCCAACAATGTTTGGACTATTTTAAGTTTGATCCTTCCTATTACAAATGGACCAGTATAGTGTTTCAAAATATATCAAGCTGTGTTCTTAACACGGGATGGTCAACATAATTGTTCTCTGTTGAGAGAGGTGAGCGTCAAGTTTTCCCTATATCGCCCTATAGTTTTATTATAACTGCCGAAATACTAGGCATAGCTATTAGACGCTCAGATGACGACAAAGGCTTTAAGTACAAAAATGCAGAATCCAAACTAAATCTAAATAAGTCAGAACTGATTGCACTGGATAATTCCAAAGTAGAAATATACACCCATAGCTTTTCGTCAGGAATTAAAATAACTACAGATAAATTTCAACTGCTAGGTATTATCATCCCAACAAATGGAAAACAAAAAGATCTAATAGAAGACAATTATTATAATAAAAGAAAATATTAGAAATTATAAAAACTTGGCAAAAGAGAGATTTAACTCTGTATGGCAAACTAACAATCATCAAAAGTTTGATCATACCACAATTAACTTATGCACTGACTATTTTACCTTCGCCAGGAGAACTCTTTTTAAATGATATTGAAAAGATATTATTAATTTTTTGCTGGGATGATAAACCAGCAAAAATTAAAAAACTATTTTATTTAAAGAAAAAACAGAAGGTGGACTAAATTTGACTAATATAAAGATATATGCCAAATCTGTTAAATTTCAGTGGATATATAAGCTTTATAATGAAGATTACAATGCATTTTGGAAACATTTGATATGCGCCCGTTGCTCACGAATACAAGATAAGATTATATGGGAGAGTAATTTAAATTTAAAAGATGCTCATAAGTTGGTCATCAAATCAAAATGTTGGCAGGATTTATTCGTGTGGTACTCATCTTTAAGCTTTAATGATGACTGAAATAAAGTCACAAAAACAGACTTTATATGGTACAATTCACACTTGAAGATAAATGACAGAATACTTTATTTAAAATGTATGTCAGAAAATGGCATTAAAAAGATAGAGGACCTCATTGATGACAATAATAGATTTCTAATATATCAAATGTTTCTTGATAAATGCAATGTGAATATCAATGCTATTACATATTATGGTATTATATATGTTAATAAAACACACTACAGTACTGATGACTTGGAAATGAAACAACCTTTGATAACTAATATGATGCAGAGGAAAGATATTTCAAAATATATATACAAATATTTCCTAGAAAAAGTTGAAAAAGAAAATTTGCTAAAGGCATTGTGAAATGGGAACAAAAACTTGATATTGAACTAGATGGTAGTATGTTGTTTAATGATATTAATAGAATCACAAATGATACAAAATTAAGAAATTTTCAGTTCAAACTTCTGCATCATATACTTCCAAATAGCAAGTTATTACACAAACTGGGAATTAAAAACAGTGCATTATGTAATTTCTATATCCAAGAAGAAGACTCCATCTTACACTATCTGTGGGGCTGCCCTGTGGCAAAGAGATTTTGGACTTCATTTAATATCTGGCTTTCATCAGCTTTAGATTTAGAAGTTTTTGAATTAACCCCAAAAGAAACAGTTTTAGGTATTTTTTCAGATGAAAGCTCCTTGCAAAAAATTGTTCCATTTTTATTCCTTGTGGCAAGAAATTATATTCACTGTTGTAAATGGACTGACACAAAACCAGTTCTTAACATTTTCAAAATTAAAGTTAAACAAAAAGAGAGAATCGAAAAGATTAATGCACTTGTTGAAAATAAAATGTACAAACGATAATAAATGGTGTTACATACATGAACTTAATTTATAGTCTACTTTTGTCAACATGCAAGAAAATATGTAATGCATAATAAACTTATATTAGAAACTCATGTATATATACTTATATATAGGAGGTAAACAAAATCTGATGACATATATCCTTAAATAAACTATGTATTTGGTTTATTGCATGGAGACAAGGGGACACAACATTTCATATGTTTGTATTGAAAAGGTATGTACAAATAATGTCTTTGTCTGTGCTGTTGTGTAATGTCTGTGTTTGCTTTGTATATATTTTGAAAATGTCTAAACAAAATTAAAGGTGAAAAGTAAGTACAATGACTAGATGTCCCCGCATTGCTGGTTGGGTTTGACTTTTGATGTTTAGTTACATGATTTTATTTTTAGAAAGTTGTCAATGCAGGAGATAATTAATGTATCCATTTAAATCGTCAATTCTCACAAACAACGATTGGTTTGCATAACTATTATTAACGAAGTTTGCCACACTTACTGCCAGACAAACTAACACATACATATCAAAGTTAGTGCACACTAATAACCTTCATCAGGCAATCTCAAAGTTAAATAATATCAATTTCTATAAGAGCAAGAAAACTACAGTGCGAAAACAGGATAAATAAAGGTTGCCTAGGTCATATATTCTGGTTAGTAATAAACAAGTTTAATCCTGATAGCTACGTCATTAATATTGGTCTTTTGTGACCTGATTTCCAAATCAGACGAAAAAAAAAATACCACGCTGTCTGTACATTTCCATATTTCAAACAGAAAATCGTGGACACAGAACCTAAATTGATATCTCTACTACAGATACACAGGCACGCTCACTTTCCCGGCTTCAACATCTAAGATTATATTTGTTCTATAAAATATATTCAGTGCAAAGTGGAAATAGGTCTATTTTGTTTCAGTCAATACTACATTTTATGATTCCACTTCTAGTTAGCAGATTTCTTGGATTCTGAATTTAACATGTTAGTTGCCTCATTCTAAGAAAAATGCCTTCATTTAAGTGTGCGACAATAAAATCAAACAACAAGCATTAGAGAAAACCGAAAGGGCAATAATGAATGAAAAATCCAGAGACACGTGCAACTTTGGGAACACAACATTGAAGGAAGATATACAAAGCAAAAACAAAAACAATGAAAACACAACGCAGAAAACTGAAAAGATCAAGTCGACCACTACAAAAACCGGGGATGAACCTAAAGATGATCAACGTCGACCACTACAAAAACCGGGGATGAACGTAGGTGAACGAGAAGGGTAAGCAGTAAAATAGCAAATTATAATGCAATTATAATGTAACTCGTATTTCCATTGGCTCTCGAGGGCTGTCAAATCTGCAGTTGACATGCCTGAAGGAATGCTACATTCCTGCGCCGAATGCACTTGTTTGTAAACAATATGGCTGACCCAGATATTTCCGACTATCAATTTGACGCTGACGCTGACGACCTATTTAGGAGATGACTCTATTGTATTTGAAAATTTCACGGCTTCAATTGGAGATTTGATGGTCGCTAATCGAGTTTACTGTCCATTCTAATGCAATACAGAACATAACAATGTGTTCTTGCATATCCATGGGTCTAAAAATCACAAGCATTAAAATTCCGGGAAATAATGTTGAATGACTTTGGCACATGAACAACGTGACGTCATAGGAAGACTTCCAGTTTAAAATGTAAAGATCAGATGTTATGGCTTCTTGTACGCTTCAATTTAGAAAGAAATTAACTAAAATAATTTTCAAGGTAGGCATTTTAATTATATTTGTGCATTGTTGTACATATGGCATGTAGGATTTCACGTTTTCAAGATGGCGGATCATTAAGCAATTACATTACTATTTTTTTAAGCGGAAGGAATTTGAAAAGTGCATATATTTCGTCATTTATTTGTATGTTTTCAAACTAGTGTGTACACATAGGGAGAATTCCATCAGAAGATGAATAACAGTACTATTATGCCTTAAATAGCAAGAGACAAATGGTAACCCCTTGTATTAGTAGTTATTTTATTTTTCAATTCTGGCAAATACACAAAGTTAAAATTTACAATGATATTATTTTAGTAATATTGCTACTTTTTTGTAGTAATTTGCTATTTTTTACGCCCAATGCATGCAACATAATGCATAAACATGAGAACAAATATTTTGACTGAGGAAAGTTTTTAAAAAAATTGTAGGAGCACAATGAAAATCTTGACAGAAATATATCAACTTTTGAAAATTGCCCTATTTATTGATTTAAAAACACACTTTCTCTGTTAAAATATTTTTGGATTTGCATCAAGCTTATGACACTAAATAAAAATAATAAGAATATTTTCTGTAGGTTTTAGTGGAAATAATACAATAAATTATTTTACAAATTGGTTTTCAAGTATTAAAACAAAAATTAGCTATTGCCATCATTTAGCATTCATCTTTGTCCATAAACATTTAAAACTATTTTCACTAACCACAGGCCCAATTAGAACCAAACATGGTAGATATATTACTTGGGTGATTCTCAACATTACATGTTTTTAATTTGATTCAGAAATTCAACATGGCTTCTACGACCAATTCTTTCTGATGTTGAAGTTTCAAAATCTTATCTGAAACCGCACGTGGGATGAACATGTTATTTTGTATGGTCCCTTACAAATTATCTTTTCTCTCTGAAAATCGGAAATCCAAGATGATCATGAGGTTAAATTTAAGATAGGACCCAAAAGGAAACACATTTCACAATTATTCCTATCTGAAACAGTTGAAGCATTTGTAGCCAAATTTGGCTGTGCATTGGGCGGTTCTTTACAAAATATCTGGTTTTAAGATGATAGAATATTTGTGGCATGAAAATGGTGTATGAAACTCCACACTCATGATTGCTTTGCATTATTTTTTTCTTTTTGTGGATCTGAAAACCAGGTTAGCAGACAACGCATGCTTTGGGGGCCTCAGTTTTACTCTTGTTTTTCCAATTTGATTTGGATTCTTAAAATAATCGAGACATATAGAATCTAACACCGGCAAAAGTGCAAGACAGGGAAATTTCCGACACCCGACACAAAGATTTCTTTGTTTTGCACTTTGTGCCGATGTTTGATTTTATTTCTCAATTTCATCTGCTGTTTTTAGTGTATTGTTTGACAGTTATGTACCTTTAGCAGACGATCATGTAAACAATGTGAGTTATTTCCCCTTAATGTCAATTACAAAAAGTAGTATTTTTGTGTGTTGCGTGAAAGTTATTATGTAATAATATGGCTGATTGTTAGGATTTACGTGTTTATAAAAGATTGAAAATTTATATACAGTGAATTGTTTATTTTAAAAAGGAAAAGCATGAAGAATTGGGTGGGGAAGGGGGGGGGAAGGGGGGGGGGGGGGGGCAGTTATCATAAACTGTACAGTATGCATTTTCCGGTAAAATGCGCGTGATTATTTTGTCTTGCACTAGTGCAAAATATAAAGGATCTAACACCAGTAAGAGGGCAAGACGGAAAAATCTCAGACAGGCAAGGGAAAGATTTCTGGTCTCCAACGAGGCTCCGCCGAGTTGGAGACCAATATATATCTTTCCCGCGGGTGTCCGAGGTTTTTCCGTCTTACCCTCTTAACGGTGTTTGATTCTTTTTCTCACTAATTAACAAAATAATTCCACATTTTTTCTTTAGATTGCTTAATAATAGTAATAGAGTGCTCTCCCTTGTTAGTAACTAACGTAAAGACATAGATTACCTCCCTTTGACCAAATCCAAAGGTATTTATCACTGTTGTAGTTGCATTTATAATATTTTTATTAAATACATTGTATTTTTTCTATGAAATACATTTAAAATATTGCCATGACACGGATGTATATATCGATAAATCGACTATTTACTTCAGGAACATGGAAGACATCTTGCGGGAAAACGCTCGATGGAATGTAAACAAAACCAAGCCTTTGTAAGCGTGTGTGTTTTTGAGGTGTACCGCATAATCTGATGCGAAAGGGATGCATGTTTCTATTGTAACCTAATTTTCAGGGGTAATTGATAAGTGGCTGACGAGATAAATACGCAAAACGTAAATATTTAAACGATTTTATTGATACAATGACATTTTGCGAAACGTAGCATTCTTACGGGAAAAATAGCGTGAAATTCTTATCTCACCCACGGGTAAAGACAAGGATATCTCACACGGCTGAAAATAGGAACTGTGCTTTCTCATTAATGAGAAAAGAAAATCTCACATTGCTAAAAATAGGAACTGGTCTGTCTCAAAAGTGAGAAAAATCAGTCTTGTTTTATTTTCTTAATTTTCTATAGTTTGGTTGTTAGTGACATAACATACAATACAAAAGACATACAAGCAATGTTAATTTGTATAAGTATAAAGTGTCCTCAATACTAGAAAATGAGGTGCTTCATAAAGATTAATAATTGGGTTTAAAGGACTTCTTAGTTTATCAACAATGGTAAAGTCTTAAAATTTAGTTTTACTTTATCAAAATAGTGTTTATATACATTTTGTATCTACATTGTATATGAAAATGATTAATTTATAAGAAATAACACTCCTAATCAATGTTATTAATACAGACCCTTCCTTCTCTTTGTATCTTTCTATGAGGCCATTCTTTAATTTGAAATTTACCTGCACAAATTGTGAATTTACTAAATATCTTTTGCTTTCCAAATTTGAATGTGAAAGATAGTAATTTATTTTACCAAGATGGTTGATGCATTTAAATAATAGAAACATATTGTGATGAATGAATAGGGATAATTTGGGTTGCATTTCAGGCTTCAATTTTCATCATCAAATTTAAAACAGAAATCCATATGTTTTACACAGGATATGCTATTATGAAGGACAAGTCCAAAATACCAAATACATTTATTCATTGCAAATAAAACCTCTGACAAGACAAGATAATGAAGACAAAATAAGATATTTCTATAGAAAAGGTGGCACATCTTGTAACTATGGCATTAATTAGTGGGAAATTCAGACAACATTGATTGAAAACCAACTCTTTATTGGTCCTCCCACAGGCCCTTGTGATATGAAATATCCCCCCTTTTTTTAGCTTTCTGTTTACACATTTATTTTCAATAACATTTCTCTATTATTTACTGTCTTTTTTACTTTATTAAACATGTGTATATCCATACAATCGTGTGATAATACCATCTTAAATGTGTCTTCAATTGTTATTATCCAAAAAGCAGTAGAGAGGGCCTGCACACGTAAAATTCTACGGTAACGTTGTTGTCAGATATTTCAGCAGATAAACAATACAAATCAATTTGTGAAGAAGGGAGAGCTCTTTTAAAGCACATCAGTAAAGCATGTATTTAAGGAAAATTGTTACTATGCTGATTATTACAAATAAATGAAAATGAAAACGACGATTGCAGTACATCATACATGACGTTTTCTGTGATGTAACTTATCTGGAATATGTAAACGTCCGCAATCGATATTACAAAAACCTTACGTTCTTAAAGTGTTTTAAAATAATCTTTTCTTAGTATTTGTTTATTAAATTTTAAAACATGCAATAGAACAACGGCATCCCGCAGACTGATCTTGGAAATTTTTTAACAGTCAACAGATTCGATCATTATATACGATATTTTCATATGGCAAAGAAGACAGGGATTGAACGTAGCAAGGAAAATCCAATAGAACTCGAAAAAAGTGGGTTTATTTTGTTGCATATTTGACCTTTCAATCTATTCACACATTCAATTAAATGAAATTCAACACTTTGCCACACATTTTTATTGAAGAATAGGATATCCCGAATCCTTCGGTTCCTTCATTACTTATATAGAACATCGGTGTGCCGTTGTTCTGTTCGGTTTTAGTAGTCACGAAGTTGCTTTCTCTTTAATTTCATTTTGAGTAGATCATACATAATTTTATTGGTTTATGGTTTAAATGAGTAAAATTAATGCATTTTCGCGTGTATTGTACCAATAAGGAAAAACACGTTTCTTTATGGATTTTCATTTGTAGCTGCCAAAACATGACTGCGCATTTACATTATTCTCTATGGTTGTTGTTTGCACTTAGACACCAAAACGGAATTTCCATTGATAATTTGATATAGTGGAAAGTCGAATGTGGGCGTGTCTCTTCTTATAAGGAATGGTGATCTTCATCAGATGTGTCACAGGGCTACGATATAGGTCAGTAGGAAAATGTGATCTTTGCTGAATCACACTGACCTCGTAACAATAGGGCGATAACCGACATTGTGTATCTACTTATCATTCTGGAGAAAGAGTGACACTAACTGACATATGGGGAATAGGCAAATGAAAGAGCCGGATGTCGAAACAAATCATGTAATATGACAGAATACTTGTGCGTTCTGCTTACGTTATATGTATTTATGTTGACAATGAGGCTATGAGTAATTTAGTGATTGATCCTTACCGTCTACTATATCAATAATTGTTTGTCCTTTTGTCCTTTTTTGACTATCGGAATATGTATCCTTCTTCGATTTATGACTTCTGATCACCCCTTTAGTATCTTCAATCTTTCCTCTGAAGCTATCACACACCCATCCTTTGCTAGTTTCTTTGTTTGTGAGATAAAAAATAACTACAATGTAGTTACCAATAGCAAAAAGCTGTTCATTTCTTATAATTGACAAAGTGGATGTCCAAATTACCAAATGACTGCATTTGTCTTTTTTATTTTCAAGCCGGTTGGGGAGGGGGAGGAATTGTTTGAGGGTGACTCAACTTGATTAATTCATTACAAAAAAAACGCAAAAAACACAAACAGCCACCCAGCTGTATTGTTTAATTCCTTAAAATTCTGTGTTCCAGTGGTATTCGTTTGATTCTGGTTATTCTTTGCTAATACCTTGTTTATATCTTTCATATTTAACATTCAATTCATGTTTTGTATTTGTTTTATTATTATCATTGATCTTATATTTATTGATTTTAGATTTATTCATTTTTGCCTTGAAATCTGTCAATGACATCTAAATGTTCGTTTCCTTCCACCGATTTCCTACGTCCCCATGATCGCCGTGTTTAATACTTAGACATGTTGATTGCTTAGCTTTTAAAAAGCTACACATAGCTCAAGTTTTGTGAAAATAATTAGAATATAACACAATTCAACGGCCAATTTGGTAAAGGAAGCGTCTGTTTGTATATTTTAAGATTTGGGATTTAATATTCACCTGGAATTTCGTCAGTACAAATTTGCAGAAGTTTGCCGTGATACTTTTGTATCAACAAATTAAATCTTCTTTATTGCTTGAATAAAACCTTTTCCTCTTATTCTTATGTATCTTTCCATTGATTACAATTGCTTTGACAATCAGCTTTACCATAAAACGAAGATTATTTGCAAGAAAAGAGTGACTTGCAAAAAGAAACAAGGCGACTTTAATTTCGCTTTGTAGTCGAGGGAGAGCGACTTCAGCCGATATAGGGCGAGAATTTCGCCCACTTCGCCTGGCTTGGTGAGCCCTGCAAGGAACACAGCTATGGAAAGGTAATAGGAAAAGGAGACATGTTTTTAACTGGTCATATCCAATGTAAACAATCTTTGTCACCAAGAAGCTTGAAATTGAGGGGGGAATTTTCAAGCGCCCAGATGATCATATATTTGAGAAGACACTAAAAATAGAGTTATCTCCCATACCCCAGGCCTACCACCTTAAGTCACTGCATTAATAGAGTGTGTTTATCCTACAGAAAAACAATCACAGTAATCCATGAACATTTACATTTTAAATTGAATAATAGAGTCATACAATTATCCATTGATTGCCCCCTTTAATATTTTCTACAAGAGGTGAGCTGGATATAAACCTAGGTTCCCAAAGCTCAGCAGGCAACAAGCGAAAAATGTACCCGAAACAACGTTATATATCGATAGCATATAGCAAGCATTACCCTGTCAGTGCAATTTGCCTGCTCAAATAGAACAAGTGCAGGATATATATTTTTGTTTTGGTATTTAACGCCAATTTCAACAATATTCCAGTTATATAATGGCGACTAACTGCAGGATAGAAACAATATACATATTTATTCAACCGAATATCAAGTCACAAATATATAAAATATATGTATATGTATATGCTGCTAGTTTCATACTCCTTTCATTCGTTTCTCTCTCATTTTTGTTTGTTTCTTCACATGTTTCTCACTTTGGTTGAGTGACAATCAAATGTGGATATTGATGACGGCACAATATGCATGACGTCACCAGTAAACATGTCAATGATTCTCTTTGTCTATTAAATGCTTAACACGTTGGTTGAGTGACTGTCTCATATGGATGCTTAAAACACCACAATATCCATGACGTCACCACTATTAATGTCGATAATTATCTTTGTACATATCATTTTTCCAATATGGTTGAATGACTTTCTGATATTGATACTGATAAGATAAAACAGAGATGGGTTTATAACAATGAAATGAAAAACAACAATATACCACACTGTAGGAACAATTCTACAATCTAATAGGGGCATTTTAGAAAAAAAGGCAAACTATATACCTCTTTATCGGTAATTTCTGCCTCATTCCTTTGAAGTGTGCCGATAGATAAAGCTAAGGTTGACGTACTAGACAATATCTGAAATTTATTGGGTCAGTTCATCATTTGACATGCGCTGACCAACGCGGAAGGATATGTACTGTGACACTATCATGTTAGGCCAATGTCGGTCGTCGCAAAAGAAAACAATGTCACGCTGTTTCGGGAAGTATATTGTAAAATGCGGTTGTTTGCAATAAAATATTCAATTAAATTTGAAGAAAAAAAATATTAATATAATTCAATTTGTTTCCACGGTAAATTCCTATTAATCAAACTACATCTTGGCGAGATTTCCACCTTGAAATCGTCTGTTCCTATTTGAAAATCTACAAAAATGCATGCAGCATGAACTATTTTAAGATGATCAACTAGCAAAATCTAGATGTCTTGATGTACTATTTGCCATATACACTAGCTACTAAAAATGTACTAAGATTCAACATAAGCAAAGTACTATCCAGTAACCAGGAAAATGGCAATCTTTTTACGCCTCACCATTATTTGATGGTATTATGTTCCTCACGGCATGTGGTGATGATTTTATCCTAAAATGTGAATGAATCTACATATGGAAGTATTGGGGATTAATTCTTGTGCAAATAAAATAACATTAACATGAAACATCTTACAAAACAAACTAAATAAGACGAACTGAACATCCAATCTGGATCAATGTCATTCGCCTGTCTATCATATTATGACTGACGATGGACATTTCAATTTGCCGAACTGTTAAATAAACAAGTTATTTTCATGGGCTGAAATGTCCTGGATATCCGGTAAAATATGTTGTTGTTTTCTAGAAAGAGGACGTTGATATCCTTTTTAATTGAGCTAAAGGTGTGAAGTCAATGATTCTAATTCGATTGAGTAAAAGTACATGAACACAAAGAAGCATATTTATTCAAAGATCCTGATGTTGCCGAAAACGTGTCCACTATTCAAAACAAATATGTTGTTGATCCTGCAAATAAGTCTTCTAACAACATCGTTCATGCCTTCATATAACATTACTTATATTGTTTGTTGTTTGTTTGTGTGTTTGATGGTGCTTAACATCCCTTTCAATAATATTTCAGTTATATCGTGGCGGTAATCTTTATTGGTGGAGGAAAGTGGAGAACCCGGAGAAAACCACGGGCCGGTCGCAAGTCACTGACAAACGTTATCACATAATGTTGTACACCTCGCCCTGATCGAAATTCGAACTCGCAAGTGAACAAAAAACATTGATTATCACAAATCAGTCTTGTCTTATTTGGTATATATTAGGAATGTGATCTTCACTCTACTGGATGCCAAATGTACACATATATCCATACATACATAGGGATTGGGTGGCGCAATGAGTTAGGTAGTTCGATTACCTAACAACTCAAGCACACCTATTATCAATACGGCGTGGGTTCGCGCCCGGCTTTGTAAATTTCAAAAAACGTGTGCACTCGATTTGCACCCACAAGTGACAAAGCTTACCAGTTGCTTGCCTGTGGTCGGTGGTTCTCTCTGGGTATTCCGGCTTCTTCCATCACTAAAACCTGTCGCCATGATATAGCTGAAATATTGCTGAAAGTGGCGTTAAGCACAATAAATGGAATCAAATCATCAACCAAGCATACAACGTTATATCGCGGGAACTGTCAAAACCGGTTCCCGGTGTTTTGATGATTTCAATATTTTTATTTTTTTAACAATATTAAAAACTTTGTAGCACTACTAAACTACGTAATGCTTATTCATGGAATGATAAATATCAACAGGAGATCATTTAAATGTTGGATTGTTTGATGCTCAAAATATTTGCCCAGTTTGTATTTTAACAGAAGATTGTTATTAGAATGGATACTATAGTTGGGTACAACCGAAATACAATTTGAAGATGTCGTTGACTTAGTGAAGAAAAAGACCTGTCGAAAATAAACTTTTCATGATTGAACAAAATACATATTATACTATATCTTCTTTATATACATATTTGCCTTGCATGCTATAATTAGATATATCGCGGAATGCACTATGCTGAGTTTTCATCTGATAGGAAAAATGGAAGAGTATGACAATCCTGATCTGCTGTTTACTCTAGATTTTGAAAAATCTGTTTACTCTAGATTTTTAAAAATCTTTTGATGCAGTGGGATGGTCTTTTCTGTATAAGCATTTCAATATTTAGGTTTTGAGGATATTTTTCGTTCTTGGATAACAACCTTTAATAATGATATATGCAGCTGTATTACATCGAAAATGTAGATATCAAATTAAGTGCACACTTCTGGGAAAAAGCTAGAAGCAATAAAGTCACAGGGCCTAATCAGGATATCTGAAATTGGCTAGGGTCACCTATGCATGAGAGCGGAGAACCGAACCTAAGTTTGATTCATGATAACTTTACTTTGGAACAGTAAATGTCAGTAATACATGTATCCATTAAGCCATAGCATTGCCAAATCACTGACTACTGGGCTGATGATAGCCTCGGGAACTAATAGTCCACCAGCAGAGCTATCGATCCAGTGATAGTAAGTAAAACGTAGGTATTTAATTTGATGCGCACGACGCGTTTCTGGAATAGCCTTCATCGGGTACGCTCAAATTCGAAAGATCGGAAAGACAAAAACAATTTTGGGAGAAATAAATGAAACAGGCGTAAACAGAATAGCCATCAAATGAAAGCTTCTCCGATTATTTTAATTTGGGTGGGAGTGTACGTCGGGATGATATTATGTAACTTTATCTATTTATATTGGTTCTAGAATTCCTCGGTGCAGCCTTAAATAATGATAAAGATATTACTGGAGTACAAATAGAAAGCATTGAATTTCTTCTCAGCAGATACGAAATATTGGCCGCATAGGTATGTTTTATGACAAGGTATCATCTGTTTTATATTCATTATTCTTTGATAGAGCTAGAGTTTTGCCTAAATTGTGACAGTATAAATTTTTAACCTTAACCTAAAGTCTATCATATTTTGTTCTTAATAATATCTAAGTTCATTATTCTGTGATGAAGCCATATTTTTGCCTAAATTGTGTTAGTACATGTTTTATTTAACTTTAACCTAAAGTCTATCATATTTTGTTCTGAAAATATCTAAGTTCAATTTCTCTTTCCCTTTTGTTTTCTGTTATTTTTCTTTATTATTTTTTTTAATTCCTACGTATTTTAGAACTCTATGTGTTGTATATATACTTTTTGATTTGGACTAGCTTTTCAATTATATTTTTTATCTCATTGTGTCAATTCTTGATATATGTTTTATTGTACATCTATATTGTATGTTATGCACTGTAAAGCGCTTAGAGTAATATTGTTTTAGATTAAGTGCTATAGAAGAATTGTAATAATAATAATACATAATAATATGCAGATGATTCGTCTTTAGTTTTAGATGATAATTCTCAATCGCTAGAACAGTCATTATTTATACTGTCCCTTTTCTCAAAATATTTTGGCTTAAAAGTAAAATTAGACAAAGCAGACGCAGTATGAATTAGCTCTAAACATGGATCGGGGGAGGACTATTTCCTCCAACATAATATAACTTGGAATCATATATGTTGATGCAATATGATCTAAATGCTCCAAACAAAACTATTTCTAATTTTCTAGATAAACTTCAAATTATTAATAAGATACTAAGTGATTGGTAATGGCGTGATTTAACATTTATTGTGAAAATTACTGTTGGCAACTCACTTGCATTGCCAATTGTAATCCATATTCTAACAGTGCTGTCAAACCTCCTAGCAATATATTAAAAGATATACATACACATAAAGCGTTTTATGAATTTCTGTGGAATAGAAACAGGGATAACGTTAAAAGGGAAATATCAACAAAAGGTTACGAGGATGGTGGTTTGAAAATGATTGATATCAAACTTTTCTGCCAAGCATTAACAATAACATGCATTAAGAAATATATAAACCCTTTAACTATTTCTGCGTAGAAAATGCTGTTAATTGATTCTTTAGAAAAATGGGGTAGGCACAAAATTTAACTACTTGGAAATGAAGGACTGAACACTTTAAGCCCTTTTTGGAAAGACATTCTTGACAATTTTAGTAACCTACAAAATGAAAAAAAGTGATAGATGAAAACGATGTCTTGAACCAATCCATATAGCTAAATAGTAAGATCAAAGTCAACAACTAATTTCCTTATTTGAAGAAATGGATTGAAAAGGACATTTATATTATAAATGACGTACTTGATCAAAATAAACAAATAATGAGATATGACAATTGTCAGGACACATATCATGTTGACACCACATTCATAGAGTGCTATGGTATTATAAGTGCAATACCATGGCAATTGAAGCACCTGATCAATACCTGTCACAATTTAAGATATACAGATAATATGTTTATTCATCAGTTGCAAATTGACCCAAAACCCTGTTAATATTTTAAAAGATAGTTTATAGATAAAAACACAGTTGTTCCTGTGGTCAAATAATTTGTATATAGAAGAAGCCGTATGAGTCTTATTTTTGCATAATACTTTTCATTTTCAACAAATTATAAATTGTCATGTTTCCAAAATAAACTATTTCACAGAAGTGTTGCTCTAAATCCCTATCTCACTAAGCGCAAAATATAAGAAACTGAACTATGTTCCTTTTGCAAGCATACGCCACGTCAATATGATAAAACAATTATTGTTGTAATATATGAACATTTAACCCAACAGTGTTAGAATTAGATTTTAGAACAAACACATTATGTTCTCCCTTTACAAGATTTGACCTCTCGTCGTTGATAAACTGCAGTACCAATCAATTAGCGATATGACCAGCTGCATATATCAGTCGTCCACATCCGCTATTTAATATATAGCTTCAATACTGTCTCATAGGTCAATTCTGAGGGAATGCATAAGACATGAATTTAAGCGTGGGCATATGACACACACGCACGTACGTCAGTGGGAGCTGTCAGGTGTTCTACCAATCCTCTTTCTAGATTTTAACTTTTATTTTCACAGCTGTCAAAACAGCATTAACACATTTGCTTTCTGTTCCTTATATACCATCATTCCACATACGCTACTGCAATCTAGAATTAACTAATTGATTCGGTGTTGCTTCTCAAAGACGAATGGAGAACAAAGATATCAGTATATTGGTATTGGCACATACACATCTTCCTTTGTCAAAAGCCAATCGAAATCTAGTAATACAAATAAACAAGACAAGATCATTCAAATGTTAGATTTATTTTATTGACAGCACATGTGTCTTGTTTGGTGGACGGGTCTTTCAACAGAAGATTGGTATTTCAATGGGTAAGAATTGTACTCCGTTACTCGCCGATTTGTTTCTACACCCTTATCAGGCAGACTTCCTTCAAAGGCTTCTCAAAAATAAAGATAGAAAATTATTCCATACCATTAATTTGTCACTGAGCAATTGTCGATTCGGTGATTATCTCCATTGCATATATCCAAATAAGTTATGAGTAAAGGATACTACTCACATTCAAAGGTATGCTTCGTACCTTGATCTTCACCTTGAAATCGACAAAGAAGGGATATAAAAAAAAAAACATGACAAACGCGATGACTTCACTTTTCCAATCGTTAACTTCTCTTGTATCAGTAGCAATATTCCAACATCAACAGAGCATGGCATTTACACATCACATTGCATACGTTATCCTAGAGCTTGTGTCCAGTGCAGTGGTTTTCTTGTCAGACCTCAGCTGCTGTCGAAAAAGCTATTCAAACAAGGTTGCGTTGCTCCTACGTTCAGATCATCGCTACACACATTATATAATGAAGGTCGGTACGTTTTTACCCCCAGTTGTTTGTAGGGGGCTCATGTCTGATATATGTTATCTGTGTTTGCGCATAGTGGTGTCGTGAGTAGCATGTCTGGTGTCTTGTAAGAGGTGGGAATTGCTTACCCTTAGCGGACACCTGTGTTCGCCCATGTTTTTGGTGGGGTCTGTGTTTCTCATCTCTTTAGTTTTCTGTGTTGTGTGTTTTGTATTGCTTTTCTTTCTCCTGTGTCCTGTGCTTTGTGTGCACAATGTTGCCAGTTGCTCTGGCTTGTTCATTCTGGATTGCCCCTTCGGTTGTCTCTTACGTGTTTTTACTTGAAATATTTGGTTAATGCTAAATATTTATAAGTCTTTAACCTGGCAGTGTTAGAATTATAGTTTTCAGCTGATCAATTCGTATTATCCCTCCACTGGATTTGAACCCAGACTATATATTATCAATAAGATGCTGTTGGCAAGGATTTGTAGAAATACATATTACAAACATTAAAAATGTAATATTTACATATGCAAAGATTATCTAATTTGCACTCCCAGCGGTACACGTTACACAAACATGCTCTGTAACTCGTTGGCGGTAGTGTTAATTACAACTATGCTGATAGAATGCGCGCGCACATATTACATTTTGCGCGGGTTGAAAAAGACTATAAAACGCCATCGTAAATAATTTTACACGACCATAAATCACCATGTCTATAGTGTTACCATTCGCACCTTCTTTTAGTTTAGATGATTTATCAAGAGAAATCGTATCTAGTGTCATCCACACGGTGAGCGAAAATATAAGACTTGTAAGGAAAATATCACAGTTTTTATCTCCGCCATTCGAATCATCAACACTGATTTCTACCAAGGGCAAGAAATAGCTGGAATTAATATTACCGCGATAGAACAGACATTTGTGCATATCAAATACTTCCAATTGGAGATATATTAAAAAACAATATCGAAATATTTACCACACATATGGATATTTTCATAGGAGTGTTTGCAAAACAGGAGATCGCGGTGACATTCATATCATGTTGTACTTTGTTTTCAGCAACAAGAACTTGTTAATCATTTTATAGTAATAAGCTTGAACATAAAAAGAAGATCACTTAAAGAAAATAGTTCAACTTGAAGGTATGTGAGGTGCTTATTTCACTGCAAATGAAGAAGTATCATTGAAGCCAGAATAGAGCTTGATAGAATATCTTAATACTACAGGTAAATGGAAAGAATGTAAGACGATGATGAACAAAATGTAGAAGAATGGTAGAAATACATTAAAATTTGTAATCACGTTGACTTACAGTAGAGAACAATCATTTATTATTATTGTGTCATATGAATATTATGTAATTTGTTAAATATAACTAAATATAAAATAAAATATGTAATCTTTTATTTTTATTATTTTGTCAATTTGTTCAGAAAATGATAGCAGCACAAATAATATATCTTAGAATACGACACTCATATATGTGTAATTCTTTTTTGGCAAAAACCAAATGAAAGCACACCTGTCAGATTAAATGACATTTGTAATGCATGTCTTTCAAGATCCTATTATACCGAAATTAGGAAATGTTTATCGGGGAATAATTACAATGGTTGCAAATGTGTTTTATCTGCAATTTAGAAAATAGAAACATATTTAAATGCTGCAAAAGTCATGCACTATTCATATTTTTACCTGTTTCCTTTGACGAAATAATATTATTTCTTTTTAATTCTGCTGTAATCTTGGATTTTTTTGGTTATGTACCTTACATTGCAAACTGGTTTGGCTTGGTTTGGTTTATGATGTTTCGCACCACTTTCAACAATAGTTCAGCTATATCGTGGACGTCAGTTTTATTGGTGGAGGAAAGAAAACCACCGACCTGTCGCAAGTAACTGACAAACTTTATCACATAACGTTGTGTCAAGTACACCTCGCAATGCAAGAGGTTCGAACTCACAACTTTAGTGGTGATAGGCACTTTTTGCACATGTAGTTGTAAACCCAACTACCATGCGAACACGACGACCCCAATAGCGAACTGAGTTTAGCGATAACAATGATAAATTGAAAAAAAAAAAATATTATAATACTGGAAAAATACTACGTCTATAGTGTTATGCCTTTCTATGTTTGAATACAATTGTTTGACTTTCAGTCTTCCAGGATATTCTGCATTGTAGGTTATTCCAGAAATGCGTCGTGGCTACTTCCATTGGGTAGATACATCTACTGGTGGATCATAAGGCCCCTAGGGTATCATTCGTTCAGTGCCGGAACAGTTTATTACATATTGTTATGATTGAAATTGGCAGTACCTAAATAATGTAATTATTAATAAAACTAAGGTTCCCCTCCCACAGGCATAGGTGACCTTAGCCGATGGTTGCTATCCTCTTTAAGCCCTTTGGTTTGATTGCTCCCATAACCTTTATTTGGCTTTCCAATCTTCCGATTTGGGATGTATCTGATGAAGGTTATTCAAGAAACGCGTCGTGCACACTAATTTGTATATTTACATTTTCATTGGCTATGCTGTGTAGGCTGTATTGGTATCTTGCTCATGAACACTTTTAATTTATATGGCTTGGTGAATCGTTTGATTTGATGTAAATTACTCAATAAATGCGTCATGTGCACTCTTATATATATCTACATCCATTTAATCAAGTGAATGTGTAATTGTTGTTTAATGTACAGTAATCTAATATCAAAAGATATGTTTTACTGTAGCAAATTTATTTTATCTTCATGAATCGTGTTTTTGTCAAATCCCACCTTCCCTCAATATATTTTATAATATAGTGATGATGATGAAATAAAATGTGCTTTACCGACAGTGGGTGTTTGAAAGCGTGTGAAATTTATATTAAAGGTAACACATGTATAAGCATAAATATCACGTAAATATCAAAGAAAGGTGTTTTATCCGTGACGTTAATTCTCCACAGCAAAGGTTAAATCCTGTGGTAAGTGTGCTCCTTCCTCTGACAGGTCTAGTGTCCTTATCCGATTTCGGTCTTCCTGTTTATGCAGTCGTGGCCGTGATCATATGGTAGTTGGATATACAACTACATATGCAACCAGTACCTATCACCACTAATCCTTTGAAATCGAATATCGATCAGGGCGAGGTGTACAACACTATGTGATACAGTTTGTCAGTGACTTGCGACAGGTCGTTGGTTTCCTCCGGGTCCTCGGTTTCCTACACCAATAAAACTACCCGCCACGATATAGCTGAAATATAGTTGAAAACGCCGCTAAACATCACAAAGCCAAACTTGTTGATGCCCTTTATACGTTCTTGTTCCTAAAAACTGTTTTTAATTTCTTTTCATTTTGGGGGTATCTGACGAATATTTTCCACAAACACTGACTGCACACTAAGTTTGATATCTACGTTTTTATTCAAACATATTGCTATTGTTGCACGTATAGATTAGCTTAATACGTCACTTGATTATTCCGAGTTCGTCAGTTTTCATATGGTCTTGGAAGGGCCCGGGTGGCACAATGAGTTAATTAGTTGGATTAGCAAACAACTCATACAAGCCTATCACCAATACGTGTGGGTTTGCACCTGGCTTTGTAAATTACAAATAAATGTGCACACGACTCGCAGTTGCAAGCTATGCAGTTTACCAGTTGATTCCCCATGGACGGTAGTTCTCTCTGGGTACTCCGGCTTCTTTCATCACTAAAACTGGTTGTTATAATATAGCTGAAATAAAGCTGAAAGTGGCGTTAAAACACCAAAAATCAAATCAAATCATATGGTCTTGCTATACGGGTATTTTTTGTTTGTCCTTAAACGATAATGAACATCGCTATTACTGCAGGTGAACTCGAACGAACCAATAACAATACTTTGAACTATCGGAAGGTTCGAGTTAATCAGACTATGCTTCGCTGTAAATTAGTACGAATGGACTATTGGGTTTCTTCAAGTGATGGTGTGATGATGTTCTCTTGTATCCGATCGTTCATTTATCAATATAATCATTGACTTTCAGTATTCTCTGTATGTCCGTTATACTATATTCGTGGTATTTTTCAACTGTCTATGATCAGAAAATTGGCGGGAATTATTATTGCCGACGTGAAGTACGAATGTCCTCTATATCACGTGGCATGTATATATAGCCATACTCTTCATAAATTAGGTGGGTGCAAACTGTCAAAAACATGCTTAAATGTCACACGCAACTGTTACCTTCTTTTGATTGGGACTTTTTAGCAAAATATATTTTCTTAAATTAAGTCGTCATACGAACAAAAACAGCTAACCAATGAGTTTTCTTTAAAGTGTTATGCTATATTACGATATATTTAATACTGCTTCCCCAATCAAATATATATTGATTTTGATTATTAGCAATCCTTATTCTGATATTTACTGAGCGGAAAAATATTTAATAAATATGATTTACTGTGGTCTTATTCTTTGGTAACAGATTTCTGGATCAGATAAATATTAATTCAATGTCAACACTGTGAAATTGTAAAAAGTTACTGACATTTTCCAATTATATCACATGCCTGAATAACTGAAAAGAAGCGCTTAATACTATATTCTGTTTTCTTTTGGTGTTGTATGTCCTTAGATTTATGGATTATGATTACCCTATTTATATCTTCAAACACTGTTTTGCTCACCTGACCCTAAGGGTCATGTGAGGTATTGCCATCACTTGGCGTCCGTCGTCCGTCGTCCGTCGTCCGTCTGTAAACTTTTTCAAAAATCTTCTCCTCTGAAACCACCGGGCCAATTTAAACCAAGCTTGGCCTGAATCATCCTTAGGGATTCCCTTTAACAATTTATGTCCGATGACCCTACCGACTAACCATCATGGCAACCATGTCAATAAATATATCATAGGGGTAAAATTGCAGTTTTTGGGGAATAACTCAAAAACCGTCAATAAAAATACAAATCTGACATGGGGTAAAAATTATCAGCACAGTGAGATCTACCTACCCGTCAATTTTGAAGTAAATCTGATAACCCATGTTGGAGTTAGTGCCCTTTTTTCATCATTTTTTTTTTATTTTAACACTTTTCCACTTATATTTCAAAAACTATAAGAGATAGATGTTAAGTTTAATTGCAAAGATGTGCAGTTTGTCAAGATCTACCTACCCTGAAATGTTGAAGTAAATCACATTACCCATATTGGAGTTATTTCCCTTTTTTCATCAAATTTTCAACATTTTAATACTTTTCTTCCTTTATTTAAAAAACTATCAGAGATATATGTTAAGCTTAAACTGCAAACATGTTCAACATGTCAAGATCTACCTACCCTGAAATGTTGAAGTAAATTAAATCACTTGCTCGCTCCAACGTTCTTAGCATCAAATCCGAAGAACAAGAAGTAAATTTGGTGTGGCCTAATCTCTGTATATTTTGACTGCTCTTCATCTGTTTATACCACTCATGATCATGATCTCTTCCGAACTTTGTCTGAATGAATATCAGTGGATATCAAAATTTTAGGTCAAGTTTGCTTGCGGGGTTCCGAGCTGAAGAAATTCATATATTTAGGCTTTGTGCCTTCTGGGGGTCACTGAACAACTAGGTTTTTCTTTCCTTAGAGATCGAGCTATATACAATTCTCATTCGATAGGAAACCTCCCGGAGGGGTGGGGTAGGGGGGAGGTACCCAACAAAATGTTCTCTACCTAGACTCGCCACAGAAAATAAATCTAAAGGCTTGTATATATTTTCAAATTAAATAACACTAGCTAATATCAAGTGATATGCATGTGCATTTCTCACACGTTAATCCTGTGAATAATAAGCTTACCAGAGGCTTGTTTATTATCGTTTGCAATTGAATAACTGAAGTTGAGATGATATAATTCTCACCCATTGAATATGGAATCACTGGATATAAACCCTTGTTATTTAATTTCAAATATAATAAACTCACCAAAGGCTCGTTTATTATATTTGGGAATTAAATAAACTAGCTGATATCAAGCGATACTCAGTTCTGACTCGATTTTGAAACCTATATTTTCAACCAATCAAATAATTTGAGAGAAAAAAATGATAGTCCGAAACACAATCACATAGCATCAAATCAGAAGAGTATATTTGTTTACATCACTTCTTCATATCATCAACAAGTATTTTTGTACATTGTCCTGTGTACGAGGGTTCGATTCCCTCCCTAGGCATTATCATTTTTGCTGGGGAAAGGTTGAACAGAGCGCCTAGTGGAATAATTTAAGGCTGATTAACAATTGTTGATTTATCTCTATTAATATTGAGTGAAATTGAATATTGTTCCATATTGAATCTCATTATTTAATATCAATATAATAAGAAACTCGCCAGAGACTCGTTTGTCATAAAACTGAAATTAAATAACTCACGATAATAAGTTTTCAAATTTTCAATGTATACATGTATTTTCATCACATCTGTCTACCTATGATATCACATCATGCACACTGTGACATGACAAATGTACCTTCTGGATTGGATGTTATGTGATTGTTTAGCATTCTTCCTGTAATTCTTTTGCTGATCACGCATCATATTACCCATTGATGTGTGACCAGGTTGGTTTCAGCCATTGATTGGATAAAATTGAGAGCGACTTAAGGTTTCTTACATTTTGAATGAGATAATTTGATTGTTACGTCATCAATGCAAGGACTCCCCATTGCTTGACGACTGCTGTTTAGGAAGGAAAATTGCAAATTCTTTGCTGACAACATCCACTCTCAAAAAGCCTTGTATTGCTAGTTCCAAATTTTACTGCATGCATTATTTTTGCATGGTGCCAGGTAACTGCATGTAGATGACAACATGTATAGTTATAGCTGAGTTTGATATTGTTTTTTTGCATCTGAATGGATGTTAATTTTAACATGATTTTAAGTTTGTGTTTGCTTAATTCAAATACAAACTAAAACTTGCTAAAATAACATGTAACCAATGAAAAGTACCTGCATTTGTGATAATTATTTTCAGAAATCCACTGATTTTATTTATCCCAACTGGTTGTGACTTGAACCATTTTGTGGATGTGTTGCCAACAGCTGTGTTGGAAGAAATATGAAATGAGTCATTATCAGAGCTGCATTTAACCGGCCTTAGTTTTTTTGTTTTTATTTTATGCAGTTACATGGCATCTGTCTGAATTTTCTAAATTACTCCAAGATTGTTATGTTACATCTCGTGTATTTCCCGGATTTGCCCCAGTTTTTGTTTTAGTAACTCTCTCAGAATACTGAAGGTATTCTGTTCCTGTGTTGGTTTTGCACAGCGCTACGTCTCCCTATTTTATTGTTGATGTGTTCTCTCACAGTGCGCATTCCGAAGTGGACTGTATTTTGAAACCATAACATTCTTAATAATGCATCTGGATTATGCACCCCATCTGCCCTGTGGTGTACAATTTATCCACCTCGTTATCTGTGAGTGGTTGGGCTTTATTTGGATTGTTACCCTTTCCCATTTTTTTTTTAAAAAAGCCATGGTTTTTGCAGTGAGAACTCCGCGTGCTTGGTCGAAAACATCTCCTTTCTTCATAGCATTTCCATAATTATTTGATCTTAGATGACGAACAATGTTTGCGACAATTCCATTGACTGTGCTAGCTCATACTCAGATCCATCCCTTTGTCGTACATTTATAATCAATTTGCATATTATGGTATTCAGTTCATTTCTGGGTTCTGGCATATATCTATATTATCTTTTAAGACCTCCAACATGAATGCATTCAACATTTTCATATCTGACTTTGTTTCTCTATTTGTGTTAGAATTTACAAGCTCTTCATAGTATTTGTCAATGTCTAGGTCATCAATTCTCACATTCTGATATCTGATATTAGTTTGGTTTGTTGGAAATATTCTTCATCATTATCATTGGTTGGGCTTGTGAAAATGTCAGCTTGGAGATACTCAGTTTCTGGGTCTTGGGCATTTTGTAGCTCCTCCTGTAAAACTTGACCAATCGAAAAATCATCATGTGCTTGGGACTGGCATGGTGGTGCAAGAACTGGGGAGTGTTGAATATAATGTATTGCAGTATTCGATGCATAAACATCTTTGAATGGCGACTCATTATTAGAATCTACAATGTCAAAACAATATGTGGCCTCTGTTACAATATTACCAGTTTGTAACATTATTTCATAGAGGGGAAACCACAATTTAATATGTAGCCAATTATAACACCCTTCGTCCCGTCGCAAAGGCGGACACGGGCCCTTTTTATTTCCTCATCCTTATCTAGCTTTAACTAGCAGAAATACATGTATTTTTGCAGACGTCGTCGCGAAAAACCGGAAGTAAACAAACCTTTGGTACTTGAAAAATGTAGTCCGGCGTGACCGTTTCTGGGCTAGGATGACCTTAGCGATCAACCAATGAAAATCGGTCTGAAAACATATCTAATTGTAGAATAGGCCAATTAAAACAGCGTATTTGTAATATCACTAATTCATATTACACTCTACGGAATAAGATATGACAAATACAAATTAGATAACTAGAACTAGATAGCGAGCAACCACCATAAGAGAAGTGTAGATGTCAAATGTGTAGATGTCAAATGTTAAGACGTCAAATGTGTGGGTGTCAAATATGCATATGTCAAATGTGTAGATTTCTAATGTGTAGATGTCAAATGTGCAGATTTCAAATGAGTAGATGTCAAATGTGTAGATGTCAATTGTGTAGATATCAAATGTGTAGATGTTAAATGTGTACATGTCAAATGTGTAGATGTCAAATGTGTAGATTTTAAATGTGTTGATGTCACATGTGTAAAAGTCACATGTGTAGATGTCACATGTGTAGATGTCAAATGTGTAGATGCCAAATGTATAGAGGTCAAATGTGTAGAGATTCAAATGTGTCCATGTCAAATGTGTAGATGTCAAATGTGTAGATGTCAAATTTGTAGATGTCGAATGTGTAGATGTCAATTGTGTAGATATCAAATGTGTAGATGTCAAATGTATAGAGGGCAAATGTGTAGAGGTCAAATGTGCCCATGTCAAATGTGTAGATGTCAAATGTGTAGATGTCAAATGTGTAGATCCGAAATGTGTGGATGTCAAATGTGTAGATGTCAAATGTGTAGATGTCAAATGTGTAGATGTCAAATGTGCAGATATCAAATATGTATATGTCAAATATGTAGATGTCACATGTGTAGATGTCAAATGTGTAGATGTGAAATGTGTAAATGTCAAATGTATAGAGTTCAAATGTGTAGATGTCAAATGTGTAGATCCGAAATGTGTGGATGTCAAATGTGTAGATGTCAAATGTGTAGATGTCAAATGTGTAGATGTCAAATGTGTAGATGTGAAATGTGTAAATGTCAAATGTGTAGATGTCAAATGTGTACATGTAGGTGTCACATATGTAGATGTCAAATGTGTAGATGCAAAATACACATTTAGATATCATAGTTAGTGCCCATTTGTAACCACCTGGAGTTTCAGGAATACTATTCGTTAGGAACGCTAAAAAAGGAAACAACAGAGGAAAAACAAAGATAGACAGAGTTTGCTAAAGTCATCAATTCTGGTTAGCTATAAACAATTTTAATCCTGATGGCAATTTCATAGAGATAATTCATTGTGGTCTCTTGTTAATGGATTTCCGAATTAGACGAAAGAAAAGCAACGAAATACCACGCTTCCTGTACAGTTCCAGATTCCAAACAACTCGCAGAAACAGAGCCAAAATTGATACCCCTATAGCACAAATACATGATCCCTCTCTTCCTTGGCTTGAATATCTAAGATTCATTTCATTCTATCAAATATATGCAATGCAGTGAAAATTGTTTCAGTAAATAAATGGTAGAGAATACTGAAGGAGCTTTCAAAAAGGACAATTCAAGGAAAATGGCAACATACGACTTTGGGATTTGTATATAGTCAAACTTCGGTGACGTTGATATACGCTTTTGATATGAACACTTGATTACTGACTTATTTAACATTGTGTTAATATATTACTTCTTTTGAGCTCTTTAATCAAAATCTTATTTGGGAAATGTCTACCACTTTTATGGCATGAATTAATTTCAAAAGATATTTGAATGAACTTTGTCAACATGATATCAAGCTTACCCTTCGTCATCAAACGGGTCCAGTCCTCGTTGGGCATCCTTGCAATGTGTTTTATTTTGATCGTTTTCATCCTGTGTGTCCCAATGTTGTTTTGTTTTCCCTGGATTGTCCTTTCTTGATTACCCTCAAAAGTTGTATCGATCTTTTATTTATCGGTAATGGATATACATATATTCCTTTTCTCCATATCGGAACAAATTCGATTCGCATAATACACATATACACGACTGTTTAATTTTCGGGCTTGCCAAATGCGGAATTAAACAGGTCATATATATCCAACACCCCTTCATAGTGAACTTGTGTGGTCATGCAAATGGCTTCTACCTGTGAATAATGTGTCTGCTCTTTCACATATCTGCATGATCAGCATTGCAATACACGACGTTTGAATCTTGAATCTTATGCATACTACATTCAATATTCAGGACACAGAAGTTGTCGTATGTATAATATTAGTTTTATAAAAAAAAGACCTGATGGCCTTAAGCATCGAGTAAATATTATATGGTACACAAGGCCACTATAAGACATGATAGGGATACAATTGTCAACTTTTGGAAAGAAAAGAAATAGTCTCGTACTCAGAAGAGGGACAGTAAGTCTGAATACAAACTGCAAGCTTCACTGCAACATATGAGTAGTGAATTTCAATTGTTTCTAGAATAAGCTTCATTAAAGAGACCTGATGGCCTCAACCAGCATTTAAATATTAGATAGTACACCAGACCATCGGAATGCATAACTGTCATTCAATAGTCAACTTTGAAATAAATTGTTATTGGCAATACCATATTTCGTCTTCTGTACGCAAGTGACAGAATGTACTATTATCTTCCGCAAAACTTCTTAAAAGATAAGATGATACCTTTCTCTAAAAATGTTTTGACTGGTAGAATGCTGACTATTGGTGTCAAATAATAGGTAAATGTCAGGAATGGAGCTAATAATTTAATATTGAAATTAAAATGAAGAAAAACACTTTCGAACAATACAATTGAAATAACCTCCCATATGATATTGGATGATCAGTGTGTGAAGGTTATACAAGCATTCAAAAATTCAAACAACAGCTCATAAAACTGTAATGGCTATTAAAGAGCACGCTAGAAAAAACCTTGAATGAAAATTTAGGAATGTTCATGTCTTGATTAAAAGTAATAGGCCAATAGCTTAGCCAGTTAGACAGTGCAAGCTGCTGAATTTCAGTAGTCAATGTATTGTTTTTATGGAAACATGTATTTTTGTTCCACATGATAGGAAAACAGTGTATTGCTGTCCTCATGAGAACAAAAATATTTTGACTGAGGAAGGTTCTGAGAAACAAATTACGAGCACAATGAAAATCCACTATCTTGACAGAAATATATCAACCCTATACATTGATTTAAAAACACACTTTCTATGTTAAAATATTTTTGGATTTGCATCAAACTTATGACACTAACACAAATAATAAGAATATTTTCTGTAGGTTTTAATGGAAATAATGCAATACATTATTTTTCAAATACATGTAATGGTTTTGAAGTATTAAAACAAAAATCAGCTATTGCCATCATTTAGCATTCCTCTTCGTCCATAAACATTTAAAACTATTTTTAATAACCACAGGCCCAATTAGAACCACACATGGTAGATATATTACATGGGTGATTGTCAACATTAAATGTTTTTCATTTGATTCAGAAATTCAGCATGGCTTCTACGACCAATTATTTCTGATGCTGAAGTTTCAAAATCTTTTCTGAAACCACACGTGGGATGAACATGTTATTTTGTAGGAATATGTGATATTTGACCCTCTTAAAAAGTTTTGTTTTTGTTCATCGAAAATCTAAGATGGCCACCACTGCAGGACAAATAAAAAAATATCATCTCAGAAACTAGATATTTGATTGAACCCAAACTGAACATGAGTAATCGTTGAATGGTCCCTTGCAAATTATCTTTTTTCTCTGAAAATCGGAAATCCAAGATGATCATGAGGATAAATTTAACATAGGACCCAACAGGAAAAACATTTCACAATTACTATCTGAAACAGTTGAAGCATTTGTATGCACATTTGGCTGTGTATTGGGCGGTTCTTTACAACATATCTGGTCTTAAGATGATAGAAAATGTGTGGCATCAAAATAGTGTATGAAATTACACACTCATGATTGCTTTGCTTTCTTTTTTTCTTTTTGTGGATCTGAAAACCAAGTTAGCAGACAACACATGGTTTGAAGGCCTCAGTTTTACTCTTGTTTATCCAATTTGAATTGGACTCCTAAAATAATCGAGACATATAGAATCTAACACCGGAAAAAGTGCAAGACAGGGAAATATCCGACACCCGACACAGAGATTTCCCTGTCTTGTACTTTTTGCCGGTGTTTGATTTTATCTCTCAGATCTATCTGCTGTTTTTAGTGTATTGTTTGACAGATATGTACTTTTAGCAGACGATCATGTAAACAATGTGAGTTATTTCCCCTTCATGTCAATCAAAAAAAGTAGTTCCGTATTTGTGTGTATTGCGTGAAGGTTATTATGTAATAATAAGGCTGATTGCTAGGATTTGCGTGTTTTTTAAAGATTGAAAGCTTATATACAGTGAATTGTTTATTTTAAAAAGGAAAAGCATGTAGAATTGGGGGGGTGGGGGGGTGGGGGGGTGGGGGGGGGGGTGGGGGGGGGGCAGTTGTCATAAGCTGTACAGCATGCATTTACCGGTAAGACGCATGTGATTATATTGTCTTGCACTAGTGCAACATAAGAAGATCTCACATTGCTAAAAATAGGAACTGGTCTGTCTCAAAAGTGAGAAAAATGAGTCTTGTTTTATTTTCTTATATTTCTATAGTTTGGTTTTAGTGACATAACATACATTGCAAAAAACATACAAACAATGTTAATTTTTATAAGTATAAAGTATCCTCGATTCTAGAAAATGAGGAGCATAATAAAGAATATTAATTAAGTTTAAAGGACTTCTTAGTTTATCAACAATGGTAAAGTCTTAAAATTTTGTTTTACTTTATCAAAATGGTGTTGATATACATTTTGTATCTACATTGTATATGAAAATGAATAATTTATAAGAAATAACACTCCTAATCAATGTTATTAATACAGACCCGTCCTTCTCTTTGTATCTTTCTATGAGGCCATTCTTCAATTTGAAATTTACCAGCACAAATTCTGAATTTACTAAATATATTTTGCTTTCCAAATTTGAATGTGAAAGATAGTAATTTATTTTACCAAGATGGTTGATACATTTTAATAATAGAAAAATATTGTGATATTTCAGGTTTCAATTTTCATCATCAAATTTAAAACTGAAATCCATATGTTTTATACAGGATATGCTATTATGAAGGACAAGTCCAAAATACCAAATACATTTATTCATTGCAAATAAAACCTCTGACAAGACAAGATAATGAAGACAAAATAAGATATTTCTATAGAAAAGGTGGCACATCTTGTAACTATGGCATTAATTAGTGGGAAATTCAGACAACATTGATTAAAAACCAACTCTGTATTGGTCCTCCCACAGGCGCTTGTGATATGAAATCACCCCCCTTTTTTAGCTTTCTGTTTACACATTTATTTTCAATAACATTTCTCTATTAGTTACTGTCTTTTTTACTTTATTAAACATGTGTATATCCATACAATCGTGTGGTAATACCATCTTAAATGTGTCTTCAATTGTTATTATCCAAAAAGCAGTAGAGAGGGCCTACACATGTAAGATTCTACTGTAACGTTGTTGTCAGATATTTCAGCAGATAAACAATACAAATCAATTTGTGAAGAAAGGAGAGCTCTTTTAAAGCACATCAGTAAAACATGTATTTAACGAAAATTGTTACTATGCTGATTATCACAAATAAATGAAAATGAAAACGACGATTGCAGTACATCATACATGACGTTTACTGTGACGTAACTTATCCGGAATATTTACACGTCCGCAATCGATATTACAAAAACCTTACGTTCTTAACGTGTTTTAAAATAATCTTTTTTAGCATTTGTTTATTACATTTTAAAACATGCAATAGAACAACGGCATCCCGAAGACTGATCTTGGAAAATTGTTAACAGTCAACAGATTTGATCATTATATACGATATTTTCAAACGGCAAAGAAGACAGGGATTGAACGTAGCAAGAAAAATCCAATAGAACTCGAAAAAAGTGGGGTTTTTTTGTTGCATATTTGACCTTTCAATCTATTCACACATTCAATTAAATGAAATTCAACACTTTGCCACGCATTTTTCTTGAAGAATAGGACATCCCGAATCCGTCGGTTCCTTCATTACTTACATTGAACATCGGTGTGCCGTTGTTCTGTTCGGTTTTAGTGGTCACGATGCTACTTTCTCTTTAATTTCATTTTGAGTAGATCATACATAATTTTATTGGGTTATGGTTTAAACGAGTAAAATTAATGCATTTTCGCGTGTGTTGTACCGAAAAGGAAAAACACGTTTTTCTATGGATTTTCATTTGTATCTGTCAAAACATGACAGCGCATTTACATTATTCTCTAAGGTTGCTGTTTACACTTAGACACAAAAACGGAATTTCCATTGATAATTTGATATAGTGGAAAGTCGAATGTGGCTGTGTCTCTTCTCATATGGAATGGTGATCTTCATCCGATGTGTCACAGGGCTACGATATACGTCAGCAAGAATATTTGATTTTTGCTGAATCATACTAACCTCGTAACAATAGGGCGATAACCGACATTGTGTATCTACCTCTCATTCTGGAGAAAGAGTGACACCAACTGACATATGGTGAATAGTCAAATGAAAGAGCAGGATGTCGAAACAAATCATGTAATATGACAGAATACTTATGCGTTCTGTTTACGTTATATGTATTTATGTTGACCAAGAGGCTATGAGTAATTTAGTGATTAATCATTACCGTCTACTATATCAATAATTGTTTGTCCTTTTGTCCTTTTTTGACTATCGGGATATTTATCCTTCTTCGATTTATGACTTCTGATCACCCCTTTAGTATCTTCAAACTTTCCTCTGAAGCTACAACATGGCTAATACAAGCTACATTTAATGAGATGTTGATGATGTCAGCTTTGCACTAGATCTACACGCTTAGTAAATGTTTATAGTGCTGGCTCACTGAAGCAAAAGTACTAGGGTAGACATATCTCTCCACTTGGACACATTGTTTTAATCCCGAGACAAGCAGTCTTAGTTCTTACTCTTAACTAACTCGTGCTTACCGGATAAGTAGCAAATATCAATTGAACAATCTTTGATTTAATCCGGTCCGGGGCTCGAATCCACGATCTACTGCACTCGTGGTGAGCACGCGAATTACACTACACGATGAAATTAAAATAAAGATGAATAATGGATGAAAACAGCAAGAATACATACTGTCGAATATAATAAATGCTCAATGATAGTTTATATTAAAACGTATATATCAAATTTAGTGCGCAAGATGCGTTTCTGGGATAACTTTCATCAGGTACTCAAAGTAAAAATATTTGAAAGCCAAATAACATAAAAGTCTGTGTGAGCAACAAAACCAAAGGGTCTAAACAGGATAGCAAAAAACCTGCTAAGATCAAATTTACCTGAGAGACGAGAACCTTAGTTTTAATATTAATTGCATGATTTAAGAACGGTACATTTCGCTAAAGAATATATGTAATAAACCATGTCAGCGCCGAAGCTGTGACTACCGGGGTAATTAGAAATTGTTTTTCATAGAAAGATAGACAATACCGTGGTCAAAATAAAAGCGATAAATAGATAAACGATCATCCACAAAACGTTACATAGAAAACTAAAGATTGAGCGACGAGAATCCAACTCAAATGAGATCAACTCGTGTAGTCTAGAAGAGTAACCGATTTCTGCTACACTAGTAGCACTCGTCGTGTTACTCCTTGTAAAATTTAAACAAATAGGCAATAACTCATGTAAAACTAAATGGTCGATATCTACACATTTTACATCTACACATTTGATATCCACAGATTTTACATCTACACATTTGAGATCTACACATTTGACATCTACACATTTTACCTCTACACATCTGGAGTTAGATATGAACTAGTGATATCACTTTTCCGGGTATTTTATTGGTCGATCTGATGGTGTGATATCACTTTTGCGACTTTGTCTTTGGCTCATCGTCAGTTCTTTTTGGCCGTGGTCGACGTCACCTAGTAACGTTGTTCCTAATCGAAAGAAAACACCAACGTCACAAGCAAATGAACGTCGAAAAGTAGTCCGGCTTAGAAGATGTACTGCAATACAGAAAAAATCATAAGCGAAATAGGTTTAACAACTCGAGAGAATTGTATATCATTGGATATCAACTCTCGTTATTTAATTTCAAATATAATAAACTCACCAGAGGCTCATTTATTAGGTTTTGAAATTACAATATAATTGTACCAGCAGGGTCTAGGTGTTGTCCTGGTCATGTTAAAGATGATGCATTTACTGACCTGGCAATACATATGATGTCAAACTGTAGACCAAATACAGATTTTAATAGAACCGAAATCGTTGATATGTTTAACAAAGTACGAAAACTCTTTTAAACAACAAGGAAAGAGGAATAAGCTTTGATTCAAAGTTAGGTGATGCAGATTTTAAGAATTTAACAGGCTTAGACAAAGTTTCCTTTGATGATATATTAACATATTTAACTTCTGTGCGTGACACACAAGTAAGAAGTGCAAGAACGTGTCTTGGCATTTTCCTGACCAAATTGAAAACAGGAATTTCAAATAAAGTACTTTCAACACTGTTCAGTGTATCTAAGGATTCCATACGTCGTGCCATTTCTTCGGTCAGAAAAAAATCTTATTCAAACATTCACACCACACAACCTTGGGTTTCAGCATTTAACTAGAGAGCAAGTCATTAATGATCACACTCGTCCTCTTGCACAAACACTTTTTGGAAAAGGTTTGGAACCAGCTATTTTAGTAATTGACGGAACTTACATTTATATTCAAAAGAGTTCTCAATTTTGTTTTCAAAGAAGGTCTTTTAATTTGCACAAACACCGTCCACTGATTAAACCTATGGTTATCGTTACTACTACTGGTTACTTTGTCAGTGTAATGGGTCCATACTTATCCCACATTAAGAACAATGATGCAAATATCCTGAAACACATATTTGCCACAGATACAGAGGAAATAAAGAAATGGACGAGAGAAGGGGACGTTTTTGTAGTCGATCGCGGATTTAGAGATTCCGTCGACTTTTTGAATGAATTGGGTATAACAACTGAGATGCCAGCCTTTCTAGATAAAGGCCAGAAGCAGTTGAACACGGAACAAAGCAATACATCAAGACTTGTTACACAATTTAGGTGGGTGATTGAATCTGCTAATGGAAGACTAAAATCTTGGAAGTATTTTGATAAAGTTTTACCCAACAGTCAAATTCCAGTTATTGGAGACTATATCCAAATCATATGCAGTATTTGCAACAAATATTTCAGTCCTCTGAGTCATGGTAATCAAGAAGAAGACAGAGTTATCGGTTGTAAGATGTTATTTCTTGCAAAGCAAAGCAATGATTTGAAGACGCGCATTGAACATGAAGGTATAGAAAAGATTAGATCTGCTGAATGGACAAGAATGGATGCAATAAATATAAGTTTCCCTTCACTATCAGAGGAAGAAATACGATGCTTAGCTATAGGAGTATACCAAGTTAACCTTGCTAAGTCATATGTACAGGAGCATTTGAATGAACATGCAGAATTTACAGTTTATGTTTGTAAACAAGATGAACATTTAATTTGGGCAAAACTTCAAAGTCGACAAGTTTCTTCCAAAGCATATATATTATGGATTTTGTATGATGAATGCAATGTCATCTCGTGGTATTGTAAATGTCGCACTGGGTCTAGAGTCGTCGGAATGTGTGCGCATGTAGCGTCAGTTATTTGGTATTTGGCATATGCCAGAAATCTAATCCAACCATTCTGGTATGTCAAAGACTGGACAGAATATTTACAAGATGCCAAAAGCATGGCAGAGCCTGAACCAGTTGATGGAAGTGATGATGATGAACACGAGTGTATTGAAGAATAGACTATATTCACTTCACATTTATTTTCGTATCTGCCAAAGACAGTGTCGGCTTTTGCAGCAATTTTCAGCTATGTCATGACGAGAACAAGTTAACTTTCAATGAGATGATAATGAGGTCCGCTTTGTACTAGACCAACATGCTTAGTTGGATTTTTATAGTGCTAGGTCACTGAAACAACAGTTCACGGGTAGACATGTCTCCCCACTCGGACACATTATCCTGATTCTGAACCAACCCGTATTGGCTCTTTCCCCTTAACGCTGCATGCTTAGAGGATAAATAACAATTACCAATTTTTTAGTCTTTGGTTTGACCCGATCGGGACTCGAACCCACGATCTACCGCACTCGAGACGAGCACACTACCAATTACACCACCAACGGGGTTCTAAAAATAAACGTTTCTATGAAGGGTCAAATCGTTTATATTTATTAAGCTGCATTTGGCTCTTTTTAAAATAGAAAATGTATAATAATGAGTTATGGTTTTACTATGAAATCAAAAACATTGAAATATCTTTTGTGAAAAGGCTAAAGAACGAAAGCAATTAGAACTCAATTGAGAATCGTGTGAGCATTGACGTTTCTAAAGGATATTTAAATTCAATTATAGTTAGTTATTACTTCTTTGTCTCACAAAATGTGTTTTGTATCTTCAGACTTGTAGGATAATGTGTGAAATGTAACCATATTAAAAAATGACATGAATATATATAGTGAGTCAGTGATTATTGTTTAATGCTAAATGAGCATTCTCAGCTATATCATGGCGAGAACAAGTTACATTCAATGAAATGATGATGAAGACCAGCATGTCGAGTTGGATTTCTATTTAGCTAGCTCAGTGAACAACAGTCTGTGGGTATACATGTCTCTTCACTCAGACACATTATCCTGATTCCGAGCCAACTAGTCTTTGTTCTTACCCCCTTAATGCCGTGTTCTTAGCAGAGAAACAACAAATACCAAGTTTATAATCTTTGGTTTTATCTAATCAGGGCTAACCATTACACTATTGATGGGTTATATATGCATATTTTGTTCACCTAAATGATGTCAAAAGTTTGCACCCTTTGTTGAAAAAAACTGATTTCACACATGGACAGAATTTTGCTGTTTTATCAAATGGAAAAACTTTGTTTTTTTTGTAAGATTTTCATTACACTCCACACAACCCACCCGCATCCCCCCACACACACAATAAAATAATTAATAATCTATAACAGGGAATTACTAACAATAATCTGAGTGTTGCATTTGTATCAACTAAGTGGCATTTCGTAAACATTTATGTAAAACCACTAACGTACAAAAGACAAATGTATATACAGTGTTATTTCATTTCAGTCATAATATACATAGTGTACAACTCTTGATGCCTTCCTTTGTTTCTAAGTTAGCATGATTGATACAATATACACCAATTTTTTCTTTAAAACATGTGTATACAAACCCCGAAATAATTCGTTGAATTATAAAGTACTAACGTTGAATCAAAGTAACAATTTTCCATTTTTCGTGTATAATGCATATTAATTATGATGACGTCATATGAATAAACATAGACTACTTATTCATTTATTTTTTTTATTTTTGAAAAGGGGAATTAATGAAGATAATTTCCTGTAAGTATCATGCACATCTGAGGTGGGGCCGATTTTGACCCTTAGAGCCCCTCCCTCTTTATCAGTTGTTGTTCTTCTCTGTAGTTATTTGTGATTAGAATAAAATGAACTAAAACAAAACAAAGGAAAAACTTAAAATCATATTACAATCACATCGTCGTCTGTGCAATCTGTCAATCAACAACGAAACTTGTTGCAATGAAAATAAATAATTACAGATCAGTTATGGAACAAACTAAAAATTATGACGGGTTTAATCAGGCGTGGGTTGTCGCTGATGTAAAAAGATGGATGAGATTCGCCGTGCGTCACAAGCATACTGCATTGCTTAATAAGCTTTCTAAAGACGCATAGATTGATGGTCAAACATGTCACCTCAGACAAGGTGTTCCTTATAAGGAGAGACACGCCCACTTTATTTTCTGGCAAAAAGATGTTTTAAATGGTATTCCATAGCGGAAACTACAATTTTAAATAAAAAGGTAAATGATAAAATATTCATAAGATGCACCAAAAAGTAACAATACGTACAAGAAACATCAAAATGTGCAAGTGGAAAAATGTGAACCCAGATACTCGTTTTACTCGCACATTGTCCGAGCAACAATAGTTATCATTAATCATTAAAGAACCTCAACAAGATATGATGGTATCTACCAAGAAAAACCGATGTTTAAATCCTGAAGAGAAAGTCAGTACCAATGTAACTACCCATAAAATTAAATCCGTACATTCGATTGGAATGTAAATAATAGCCATGTGCGTTAATGATATCAATATTGTTCTTTTCTATTATTTTTCTATTGTATATATTGTTTTTTTTCCATTTTATTACTGCCTCGATAACAATGTTCACCATATAGTCGAAAATATATTTAGTACCTCAACGTGATTTTCCTTGTCCCAAGTCAATCCTTAAATTTACAAATATTTTCAGTATTTAATAAATGTCGACAGTAAAGCGTTAAAGACTTGAAATGAATTAGCCTTCAAATACAATAGACTTATATGCAATGTACCCTAAAGCACCTAGGTGGGCGAGTGGTAACCGTAGTTGACTTCTGACACTAATAATAGGCATGGGTATTTAATTTGCAGGAGAAAAAGTGGAAAGCAGAACAAATATACAAAATCTACCAATGGCTGTTGTGCCTATACACAAAATGTGTTATCTATATACCATCAAATCTTAGTTCGACTTCAAACCAATAGACTCGTTTCTAATTATGCTTTACATTCAGTATGTTGGAAAACGTGGTCGTACATTTATTGTGCTAACATTCTAGCTGTGCTTAGATGAATATGCTAATTATAATAGTATATACATTTCCTTCTCTGAAATGAAAGGCTCGGTTGAGAGTGATATAGCTTTTACTATTTAGTAACGCCACATGAGTATGCCCGTCCCAAGTCAATTCTTTGATCTACAACACCATATAGTGTCAGCATGTCGTGGCCTTTTTGTTGTCCGTGATTTCAGATGAGAGGTGGTTGTTCATTTTGTCGTTATTAGTGGGATAATAGTTAAAAACCACCGCATAAACTTTCTTTTCATATTCGTCATCTGTTTCACTTTGACATTTTTTTATTCATATTACTGTTCGTGTAGAACATGTGTTTGTTCACTTATATATCTCGCTAAATGTCATTCTGGTGTACAACACGATTCCCATATCAGATGAAGTTAGTGTCCTAATGGAATGGATGTCACTGGTGGAGTAGGAACTACTAGCCCTTCCAGAGCGCTTGCTTTTACCACCGTTGTTGGTGTTGCTCGACCTTGCGTTTTCTGTGTTATGTTTTGTATTCCGCTGTTAATCTTCCTGTCCTTTTCTTGTATTATTTGCCCTTCTTTGATTTACGATTTCTCATTACCCCTTTACTGTCTTCAAATTCTTTTTATGGGCAACATGTCAGAAAAGGAGCGACCAATTAAAGACAGATTGTTTTATTAGATTGGGATGTTCTCTCATAGTCAGAATGTAGTCTTGCTTAATGTGTGTTTATTGTGTAGACTTGTCCACCTAATTCACAGGTGACAGAGTCATGCATCCATTTAATCTTTATGTCATGCCTAATTGATATTAATTATATTACAAGTATCAGTTATACTTTTGGTCATAATAGTAATCGTCATTGACCAACAGATTCTAACTTATTAGCTAGTAGTTAGTAAACTACGAGCATTCATTTACCCTACTATTGTAATGTCCATATTCTAACCATTAAACCGGTGGTATTGTTTAATGGTTAGAATGCTGACCTCAAGTGCGGCAGATCGTGGGTTCTTGCCTCGCTCGGGTCAACCAAAGAGTATAAAATTGGTAGTTGCTGCTAAGCCCGCAGCACTAAGGAGAAAGAGGAAAGATGGGTTGGCCCAGAATCAGGAGAATGGGGCGACATGTCTATCCGAGAACTGCTGTTTCAGTCACCTAGTACTATTAAAATCCAACTAAGCGTGTTGGTCTAGTACAAAGCGGACTTCATTGGCACTAGACAACAATCACACACTCACTCACTCATGTCTTTCATTGTGTCTTTTGAGAGGAAGCGAATATCTGCAGGATTTGTTTATGGTTTGTATATGTATTGCAGTTGCAGAACCATTCAACAAGATGATGAGGGTTGCGATATAATTAACCAGTTTGACCTCGCCACGGTATGACATTAATGGCATTTTGACCATCACTATTTAAAATTTATGTTACTAAGAGGAAGAGGTTTGGACACATAAAACTAGCATCCCACTCCCAGCCCCACCGCCATGTTTTTTGTATTGCAGTGCCTGTTCAAAGTCAGGCTAGTGCGCGGTCATATATTTGTGCGTTACTGCTTTGTATGATTTTGATATTTGATGTTTAAAAAAATGATGACAATATGAGTATCCACAAAACATGTATTGCTACAAAGTATTCAACATACCATGCGATTTTGAATTGTTCCTGTTATATGAAACAATCAATCTCGTTTCAAACAATGCATTGACAACATAATGTACAGCAGAAATTTATCGAAATTTTATTCTTGATTTTATTTAAAATTATTTATACTCCTCAGCGACAAACGTCACATCATCACCAATTATCATAAACTATGACATACGGTTGATAACTACAGACATACATGTACGTAAACATTCATCAATAGCAAAAATAAAAACAATATTACGTTGTAGTAATAATTGAATTGATGTGGGAATGAGGGCCTTTCCTAGCCAAAAGTGGCACTTAATGAAACAAGGTAGATATTATTCACCTTTTATTGTGTTAATTTAAGAATTAATCTAATTTCAATTACCTGAATTTGAATCAGATATCGGTTAGAAAGGTAAAATTTCAAAATGGAAAGCTGTTTTGCCAATTGCAAAAGCAAACAACATTCTACAATGCAAAGCAATCTACATGACTGAGTAGATGACTTACTTACCCTGGCTAAAACAGTACGAAAGACAATCCTGTTATCAATAATCCTAGTGAAAACAAATTAACAATCGAAGGTGATATATACATGTTTTTCCTGACAATCATCACCTTCAGAATGCTACAGCTATACACCTGAAAATACAGCAAACAAAACACAACGGGGATCTACGGTAACTGTTGTCCGTCATAAATATGACTGATTGTGGTCAATATCCTGATAACATACAACAGATAAAGACTGCTGAGATACTACGACGAACAAACAGGTATTACCTACGTCAATGGAGCTACACGACACGACCATGATACAATACAGAGCACACCAACAATGCACAGTATATTCACAGCTAAAATGGAAACATAGGAACCAAAGAGAGGGGCACGCGTGGCTCAATGAGTTAGGTAGTTGGATTACCTAGCAATCCATGCAAGCCTATCACCAATACGGCGTGGGTTCGCTCGACTCGCAACCGCAAGTGATAAAGTTTACCAGTTGCTTTCCCATGGTCGGTGGTTCTCTCCTGGTATTTCGGCTTCCTCCACAACTAAAACTGGTGGCCATGATATAGCTGAAATATTGCTGAAAGTGGCGTTAAAACACAATAAATCATTTCAAATCAAATAGGAACAAAAGACTCGGACAACAATAATACCAAGGCGTCTAACAAATTTGCTACCAGCTATTAACAGATGCTTAACAATCTGTCTCGTCCACGCATCCAGTCATCATCCTCTTAACGTGAGACACACTTTATTTGTTTTGGTACACTGTGCGAACCAAAGAAAATTGACGACCACAATAGAGGTACGTAGACCAGAAATCCGAATGTGTCCAATTATCTGAAACTGTGGTTCCCATGTTTAAAGGAGGTGTCAATAATACAACAAATAGAATAATGGAAGCTAGATTCTCTTTTTTATATTTAACCCAAACTCATAGTCAGGTGAGCGGATCAGTCAGAAAATGGAAGTTAGATTCTGTCTTTATATATGGCCCAACATCACAGTCTCGTCAGCGGATCAGTCATTTCATATGATAGACCGAATTAATTAATTGAGAGGATTCGTGGTAGTTTTCTCTATAATGGATCATGGATGTCTGAATTGTACTGATAACGATTTTCACCATATCAAAAACAAACCAAGAAAACCCGAATAACAAAACACATGGTGAAAACCAACGAATCCGACGAATCCGAAGTAAAAATAAATAACAAAATAATTTCCAAGAAATAATTCTTTTAATATAATATACAATGAACTAAATTTAAATATTGCTTTCCCTTTTCTGACGCAAATAAATTACGCCCAGAACATTGATATTAAGAAAGCGACACTTTTTTGTGTATATGTACGTGATAGTTACGTATTTACTTCCATATAACATGTTATGCATAAGATCGAATACATCTCGACTTGCGTTCTTAAGCCTGTGATTGGCTATCTATAAGAATAATTAATACAGTTATTTGAGAAAAGGGACCAATGCGTATTTTTTTCCAAAACATTAAAAAAACAGTTTATATTTTCTAAATTGTCGATAAAACTCATTTGAAAGCATTATTAACATTCTGCAATAACTATTCCTTATTTCAGTAAGAGAGGAAATGGATGCCGTAAGCATAAACAAAAATGGATCATGAATATAATAAAATGTTGCCCTATATTTGTCATTAATTGTGTCCGCTTCATTTCGATTACTTTTCGCTTAGCTGAAACTGTTGTTCCCATGTTTAAAGGAGGTGTCAATAATACAACAAAGAGAATAATGGAAGCTATATTCTCTTTTTATATTTAACCCACCTCCATAGTCTCGTCAGTTTTCTCATACTTTTGTTTAAAACAACAAATGTAATGAAAAGATATGATCGTCATAATTTTCTGATATCAATTTGATAAATTTATAAAGATTATTAATATGAAAGTCCCACCTCCTGGTTAGTGTAATTGTAATTTTTCCACACATGTACAAAACTTAATATGTTGTATGTTATTATTTACTTCTCTGTAACTATATGTATTTGGTCTATGAGAATACAATTCATGCATTCATTCATTCATTCATTCAATTGTTCACCAGTCGTGCACTATGCACTTAACTAATTGAGCTAATAATTGAATTAATTACAAAACAAAGCAAAATTGACATAAATTAACTACATAGTTAACTATATTTTACAAATAACTTAATATTTCCATGACATGATAGTAATAAATGATTGTTCTCCTCCACTGTAAACTTAACATGAGTACAGATTGAAATGTCATTCTACCATTCTTCTACATTTAGTTCATCATCGTCTAACATACGTTTACTTTTTCTTTAGTATTAAGCTCTACCATAATGCTCCACAATGGATGGTAGCTGAACCTTTTTTGTGTGGTGAAACAATAACAGTAGAATCTTCTATATCTTTGTCTTTAACGAGTTTGTTTTAACTAAGTCATTGTTATTTACAAGTATATTACTACAATTTTACATCAGCAACTTACAATATGATACAACGATCAGAGTTATCGTCCGTTAAACATGCTTTGCTACACGCACAAATACAACAATATATATGGCAAATGTTACGAGTAATACCTCTACAATTAGAAATCGTTTACACGCACAAATGTCTCAGTTTCGCAGTAATGTTTAATCCAGTTATTTCTTACCTTTCGTCGTTGTTGAAAATTTGAAAGGTGGCGTAAAAGTTGGTGAAAGTTTCCGCACTAGTCTGATATTTTTGCTCACCGTATTGACAACAGAAGATACGACCTCTCTACATAAATCTTCTACAGAGAAGAATGATGTGAACGGTAATACTATCGACATGCTAATAGATGATCGTATGTTATAATATTTAATCATAGATATTCAGAGTGTGAATTTTATAGTATTTCACATCCTACGCAAAATTAATAAAATATGCGGGCGCGTTCAAAGATGCTAGTTGAAATTAACACGTTCGCCCCAATTATATATAACATGTAGGTACACATTAGCTCACAAATAAACCTTTATAACAGGCATTTGATAACCTCTATATATAGTATGATATCTTCTTAATGGTAAAGTTATAATTATATTGTCCCACACTATTACGTAGAAGTCACTAAAATGGGAAATGCATGAAACATGGCGATATCCATAATCAGTTCGTCTTCTCTCCCATTTATTTTGTTGGAAATTGATGTTTGATTAATGTTATTTGTCTTTATTTACGTATATAGGTGTCTAACACTATTTCCATGACAGATGACGCCCGTGTCTGTTAACAGTAACACTACGGGTGTCACTAGTGGAGCAGGAACTGCTACTCATCCGGAATAACTACTGCTTTCACCTCTGTGTTTGGTAGGGTTCGCATTGCTGGCTCGTTGTTTGTTTTGTGCATTGATTTGTGGATCATTGTTTGTCCATTTTATGTTTTTCTCTGGACATTATGTTGTCTGTCCTTCGTCGTTTTACAGTTTTTAGTTGTATTCGAAGAAATGTATGTATATTTGTTCGTAAAATATGTCACTACAAGCTTTTCCGTACCGGTAAGGATGCGACACATTTCAGAACATTAACAGATAAACTAAAAGGGTAATTACTGATTATTTTAATGTTTTGTTGCTACAATATAAGTAGAAGAAAAATATAGAAAAACAGACCAAAAAGGAAAAAATAAAGAAAAAAAAATATTGTTACAATTTAAAAGGCCTGAAAGAGGACAAAATATCAACATATATCCCGAGTAAGGTAGAACAATAAATTGTCAAAATCCAATATGAAAATCATAGGAAGAAGCAAAACGCACAAATAATTGTCGCTCACATTCCTGGCTTAGTACAGGCACTGATATGAAACGTGGCGGGGTTCAACTAGTTTTATGAAAGAATACAAAGCAGCAATATACATCCCGCCCGTCATTTTTTTTCTTGGAATATAAAGTTAATGAAAATGCAACACTATATATATAACTAAAGTTTAATGTTCAAGAACATATGACCATAATTTGACAAGCCATAGAGTATACAAAATATCATAAAATAATAATAAAAAAAATGCCTTGCTCTCAGACGATTTTCAATATCCAATGGGCAAACAGGTAGACAGAGGAAAATCGACTCCTCTAATACTAATACATGATCTCTCACTCTCCTGGCTAAGTACAGGTACTTCAATAAAATATGGCAGATTAAGATAGTGTGTTGGGCCCAACCATCCACCTTTAGTGAAATGATGCAGTCATGAAAGTGTATGTTTCACATGTGAGTACAATGTTAATCCACACGTATAACCGACCGAACAGTGTAATTACAAAGAAAGCTATAATCTAAACATTATATATAATATATTTAATCTGCGTAACAGAGAATGGCATATCATAGTTTACGGCGATATTGCAAACTGTAAAGCAATATGAATACAAACTGCAAGATCGAGCATAGCGTGCGAGGTGTGAAATTTAAACTCCATACGCGTGAGTGGTTTGTCTATTATTATCAAGGTGGTGTGAAAAATGTATAGTGGGAAAATTGAAGTCACAGTGTCTGGCAGGAAGTTGAATATCGATGTCAAATGGGATGTAAATATCAAGAAATGAGGAAGAGGTAGTTGTGTCTCTTGTATGTTATACCTCAAGTTCTTCGAGGTATATTCATGGAATCCAATTAGCAAAGTGTTGATTCTGAATCGTTGGTTTTCTATGTAGTGCTTTGAAAGTGAGATTAAAGGTGTTAGCTGCTGTATTTGTTTTGTCGTCACTGGGGGAACTCGGTTAGCTTAAATTTATATTATTAAAATCTATAGAGACGGACTTGGGAGAAAAGATGAAAACATCACTAATAAACGTTATTTAATACCGAAGGGACCTTCAAAAATGGGCAATCCAGAGAAACGTGCAACAAGACGAAGACAAACAATGCAGAAACAAAGCACAAAATGTGTTGGACACCATTATTCGCAAACAAACAAAAATAACATAAATAAGACAATCCGCCCTCCTACTGGGGTAAAGACGAACCGAACATCTTTTCATGCGGAAATCGTAACGGACATCACAACATGGAACTCCGAACGTAAATACACATAATATGACAACATAAAAAAATAAAAAGATGAACAACATGGAACTCACCAAAAAAACCCGGGGATGAACTGAGGTGCTCGCGAAGGATAAGCGGTTCATGATTCTGATAGGACATCCGCCGTGTTACTCCTATTTACAATCAAGTCCGGTAAAAATCTTGGCAGTGAGATACGAAAATAAAAATCTAGGTAAAATGTAAAAGATCCATTGTCATAATGATATGGATATTGCGTAACAGTCAAATATAATTATTGTGATGACGACCGTACATTTTTTGTAGTTATTGTCATGTGTATGTAATACATTTGATGTATTAGTTTGCTTACATATTTGCAAAATATTTGTTATTCACAAAGATAACGATGTTAATTACATCATCATCATAAGTTATTAAAAATTGAAACAGCTGTTTACATGCTTTAATATTTGACCTGATTTTATATTGATTAATCAAGATACAGATTTCTAGAATTTTCCAGGCTTTGTAAATAACTATATAAGGATCAGCAAATTTGAGAGCAGCCAGTCGGAAATTTAGGATTGATATAGCAGCTGGAATTTATTGCATTGTATTTGAATATATTTACTTCAATGAAATCACGTGCATTAACTGTGAACTATAATCAATTTCAACGGACAATATTTTGAAACTTTGTGGAATGGAACTAAAGGATATTTTATTTCAACAGGAATTCAATTTCCTAGGAAATGATCGAACGATTATACCGGAAAGGAAAAGAAAACGTTGAACATTGACAGACCAGTTGCTAAATTTATAAATCTTATTTTGTAATTGCATAGTACTATTATGTCATTTTTGTTATTTTATTAAAGTATATAAACTTAATAGATTGTTGGTTGTTTTTTTCTGTTTCTGGAATATTCAATAAAATAACTTAGCGTAACATTATGAATTCAACATAGGTGCACGGTAGTCTTGGTTTAGTAGATTTTACATCAGCAGCTGAGCTCTGTCCAGAAAACCACTGTTCTGAGAATAAGCACTATCTTTATTATTGAGAAGCCCATGAAGGAAGTCTGCCTCATACGCATGTAGACACACATCGGCGAGTAGCGAAGCACAGTTCGTACTCATTGCAATACCATTCGTTTGTTGAAACACCCGTCCACCAAAGAGGCCAAATATGTTATCGAATGAAAAATATAACATTTGAATGATATCGTCCTGTTTATATTTATTATTAGATTTTGAATGGCTGTTGACAAAGTTAGTTGTGTCTCTACCAATTACAAGATAATGATGCCTTCTTTGAGAAGCAACTCTGATTCAATTCATTAATACTAGATTTTAGTAGAGAATGTGATACAGTGATATGTAAGGCAAAGAAAAGTAAGATGTTTGCAAACTGGTCTCGTGCCTATTTACCTTAGTGCAATGGTACCCCGTAAATATAAGAATATTCATAACTACAATATTGCATAGACTGTAAGTATCACCCTAGTACGTACTAGGACAATTTTTTTATTATTATTATGTTCTACCCTCTACTGTATGATTATGGATCAGCGAAATCACACACATCAGATATAATAGGTCTTCTTCATCTCTCAAGTCCTATTATAAGTCAAAATGTATAAAGAAACTCCAATTCGACAAATCATTCACACGAGATTACAAATTGCATGTAGCTCTCATGATTTTAGAATTTTCGAAAAATGGATGAATTTTGAACAAATTGTTATCTTCACTATTAAAATGAAAATTACATATAAAGCAAAAAGTTTCAAAATTCCATTTTTTTATTTATTTTAGTTAAGATATTGAGCAATTAATTTTGACAATTTGTTATTATTCAATTTAAAAATGTAAATAAACATCAAGTAAAAACTCTTCAATTTTTTTTTTTCTTTTTTTAACGTATTGAAAACAAAGATTGATCGGACAATACACGAAATCAGCGAAAAAAAGAGTATGCTTTAAAAATAAATGCTTCTCTGTTAAATTTGTTCTCGTTGAAGGACATGCTATATTTTTGCTACACATTAAAGGCGATAAATGTGTATTAATATACAGTTTGATTTAAATTAAGCGGGTAGTTTCTAAGAAAACATATCCATTTGTACACTTTACACCTGGTAATGTAAGAAATAATCCAATCAAGATATATTTTTATCACATAATGTGGTATTTTGAGAACAAAAACATAGCTGATCAATCTTTACAGCCAAACAAAAACAGCATATAATATTGATTTGATTTTGATTTGTTGTTGACGCCACTTTCAGCAATATTGCAGCTATATCATGGAGACCAGCTTTAGTTGTGGAAGAGGCCGGAGTAACCGGAGAGAACCACCGACCATGTGCAAGCAACTGGTAAACTTGATCACTTGCGGCTGCGAGTCGAGTGCACCATTTTTGTAATGTAAAAAGTCGGACGTGAACCCACGCCGTATTGGTGATATACTTGTATGAGTTTTTAGGTATTCCAACTACCTAACTCATTGAGCCACCCGGGCCTTTACAATGTTGAAAAACAACACAGTTTGATACCATTTTGTTCAGATTTGTGGGGGGAAAGGGATTGAAAAGGTTACGGAGTTACGAAATGTTAAATGATGATTTTGCTTACTAACGCTTAAAATGTGAAAATTGTTGGTATAATGTCAACAGCAAATTTTCTCGCGTTTTTGTGCCACCAGTGGAGCAGGAACTGATTTTCGTCTGAAGCACCCGAGTTCATCCCCGGTTTTAGTGGGATTCGCGTTCATTTGTAGTTGTTGTGTAGTTTTTTGCAGATCCCTTTGTCTTGTTTCATATAACTATTGTATTGTCTGTCCGGTTGTCATTTTGAGCTTATAATTATCATGTTGTATCCTCAAACTTCACCTAATATCAATTGCAAAATATGTGTGTTCGTGGTTTCTTCAACCAAAGCAATAATCTTGTAATGAAACTAAATTAAATGGTGAGAAGAGTTTGAAGATCAGAATCCGTAAATTGAAGAAGAACAGACAACACAATCTCCAAACAAAAGGACAAATGGACATACACCGATCCACAAAACATACACATAAGACTAAAGATCGAGTAACACGAACCCCACTAAAAATCGGGGGTAAACGCAGGTGTTTCTGAAGGATAAGTAATTCCTGCTCCACTAGTGGCAAATCACAGACTAGTCGTTTGTCAATTGACACATACTAAATAAATAGGTATGAATCTTGACGTGCTAGTCGCCAAAACAAGTAGTTTTAATTGTATTTTATATGTACGTCAATGGATATAAAACCTGTAGATGTTCCATATTATACGAAGGTAAATCAGCCACAAAGAGTGAACTATAATGTCTAAGTAATAGGCTTTACGAATGCGATTTGTTCAAGGAGTTCACCAGTTTAGATGTGTAAGAATTAAACTATATTACTATCTTAGTCACCTCACCATAACAATTAACGGCAAATACCCCTTTGAACCGTGTGAAGCTGAAAGGGAATATTCTTTAGGAAAACGGGTTGATATAGTTGAGACGATAATAGTTTGTAAAGCATGTTAATTGAAGCTTAATTATGCTATATTGTATGATCGAATATTGACAGAGATCTACACACCAACACAGACAATGGATGTCATTTTTGTTAGGTTTTAAATTCAATTATCTAGTAGGAGGAAATAAAGCTTAACTAACAAGTCAAACCTCATCACATGTTTGATTGTCATCATCAGTACCTGAATTGTCAACTCGTGCTTTTCTGTTTTATATTTTTGAGGTTGGAGGTCGTTGATGGCTTGCTTGATTTTTGAGTAATTGTTGACCATCAAAGTTTTTCTTTTTTCTTTTTGTAAGAATAACAAGCGCAAGCAGACATGATTAGCAAATCTGACTCCGGCCAATATTTAAAATACTGGAAACATTTTATTTCCACGGGACAACTCCTTATACAGTGGTGAGGTAGCTAATTAGTTGTTCAAATGCGAGACAGCGGTTAGGTACATATTATCTAAGCAAAGTATTGTCCATCTTTGTCCAGTGAATAGCCACACATATTCCATGCAATACTATATGAAAGTAATCTGAAAAGACCAAATGGTACACTTACATTTTTACTTCAGCCGTGTTACAAAGGCACTTCTGGCAAAATTGAAAATGCTAAATTTATTGGAATTAATATGGAAAGACGAATTAATTGAAACAAAAATTACACTTTTTTGTAAATGACCCGCCACATTCTTATGCCTGTTCAAAGCCAGGATCTGGTTTTCCAAGATCAAATGTCGTAACCTGTCTTGTGTTCAATGGTTTAAGGTGATGGTTATTGTACGTTTTGTTGATATTTTGGAATTGTTGGCCATCACTCTTTAAACTTTCTTTTCAAAATATTGAAATTTTGGATGCGCAAAGATTCCCCTGAGCAATGACAGGAGTATCTTCTAATTTCATTTGTTACTTGTATTATAATTCTGATATTGATTTTTGCACATATATTACAATAAGAATGAAAGAACCGTTCAAATACTTTGTAGTGATCAAATTAATAATGAGTTATTGTACTCAATGACTATTGGTGTTGCGTTATGCTCAATGCTAAATGCTGTTGAGATGGCTTAGTAATTATGTAATGCTGTTGAGATGGTTTACTCAATATGTAATGTTGTTGAGATGGTTTACTCAATATTTAATGTTGTTGAGATGTTTTACTCAATATGTAATGTTGTTGATATGATTTACTCAATATTTAATGTTGGTGAGTTGGTTTACTCAATATTTAATGTTGTTGAGATGTTTTACTCAATAAGTAATGTTGTTGAGATGGCTTGCTCAATATTTAGTGTTGTTGAGATGGCTTACTCAATATTTAATGTTATTGAGATGTTTTACTCAATATGTAATGCTGTTGAGATGACTTACTCAATATTTAATGCTGTTGAGATGGCTTACACAATATGTAGTGCTGTTGAGATGGCTAATTCAATATTTAATGCTGTTGAGATGCTTTACTCAATATTTAATGCTGATGAGATGGTCTACTCAATATATAATGCTGATGAGTTGGTTTACTCTATATGTAATGCTACTGAGATGGTTTACTCAATATTTAATGATGTTGAGATGTCTTGCTCAATATTGAATGCTGACGAGATGGCTTACTCAATATGTAATGTTGTTGAGATGGATTACTCAATATTTAATGTTGTTGAGATGCTTTATTCAATATTTAATGCTGCTGAGATGTTTTACTCAATATGTAATGCTGGTGAGATGGTTTACTCAATATTTAATTCTGGTTAGAGGGTTTACTCAATATGTATTGCTGTTGAGATGGCTTACTCAATATTTAGTGTTGGTGAGATGGTTTGCTCAATATTTAATGTTGTTGAGATGTTTTATTCAATATTTAATGCTGGTGAGATGGTTTACTCAATATTTAGTGTTATTCATATGGTTTACTCAATATTTAATTCTGGTTAGATGGTTTACTCAATATTTAATGCTTTTGAGATGGCTTACTCAATATTTAGTGTTGGTGAGATGGTTTACTCAATATTTAAAGCTGGTGAGATGGTTTACTCAATAGTTAATGTTGTTTAGATGTTGTGTACAATATTTAATGTTATTGAGATGTTTTACTCAATATGTAATGTTGTTGAGATGTTTTACTCAATATTTAATTCTGGTTAGATGGTTTACTCAATATTTAAAGCTGGTGAGATGGTTTGCTCAATATTTAATGCTGGTGAGATGGTTTACTCAATATTTAGTGTTGTTGAGATGTTTTACTCAATATTTAATTCTGGTTAGATGGTTTACTCAATATTTAAAGCTGGTGAGATGGTTTGCTCAATATTTAATGCTGGTGAGATGGTTTACTCAATATTTAGTGTTGGTGAGATGGTTTACTCAATATTTAGTGTTGGTGAGATCTTTTACTCAATATTTAATGTTGTTGAGATGGTTTACTCAGTATTTAATGTTGTTTAGATGTTGTGTACAATATTTAATGTTGTTGAGATGTTTTACTCAATATTGAATGTTGTTGAGATGGTGTACTCAATATTTAAAGCTGGTGAGATGGTTTACTCAATATTTAATGTTTTTTAGATGTTGTGTACAATATTTAATGTTGTTGAGATGTTTTACTCAATATTTAATGTTGTTGAGATGGTTTACTCAATATTTAAAGCTGGTGAGATGTTTTACTCAATATTGAATGCTGTTGAAATGCTTTGCTCAATATGGAATGCTGGCGAGATGTGTACTCAATATTAAATATTGATAAGATAGTGTACTCAATATTTATTGCTGCAGTGAAATGGAATCCTACAATAACAAATAACAATGTATTTATGAAGAAACTTAAATCATTTGAAGTGAGTGAGGTTGAAATGGAACTTTATTTGGGAAAACGGGATAATCTAATTTGGGAGGATTATAGTTTGCTAAATGTGTTACTTGAATCTTATTTATGACATATTTTTTTGATCGGATGTTGACAGAGATATACACACCTACATTGTAGAAAAAATGCAATCTTTTGCTTTAACTTTTAGAGAGTAAAAAATAATTCCAGTCGATTTCATTTTCATATGAAACGACAACCTTCGAGTGAAGTATTTTCGGTTACAGACGTTAATATAAACCTTATATATATTTTGTGTTCTTTTTTTTCTTTTCATCAACAGAGAGTTTCAAGATACCAAAATGAGAAACTGAATGTGTAAGCCAGTACAGTAATTTGCTGCACAGAGCTCAGCTACTGACGCGAAAGTTTCCTAAGCAAGGCTACCTTGTTCCTATGATGAAGTCATTAATACAAACATTATACGGTCGTCGTCACAATCTGGTTGACCGTTACGAACTATCCTTATCTTAGATGACAATGGATCTTTTATTTTTTACGTGGATGTTTTCTTTCCACCATTACTGCCAATACTTTTACCGGACTTGACTGTATATATGAACAACACGGCGTGTGTCTTATAAGAAGTTCGAATCCCACTCAAGCAAAGTGTACTCGATACAACAGTATGTGATAAAGTTTGTCAGTGACTTGTCGGTGGTTTTCTCCGGATACTCCAGTTTTCTTCACCAATAAAACTGACCACCACGATATAATTGAAATACAAACCTAATCCTCACTTTCCTGGAATGGGACATGCATTCCAATGAAGACTGCCGGAATGGAACTAGTCTTATAGGACAAAACCTCCCCTTTTCGTGAACAGGGATTTTGTCGTTTCGGAATATTTTACTGGTTACCTCTATTTCTAATTCAAGTTAGATAACCATGCCTGTCAGTATATCTAGCACTCATACAACCTTTTACTTAAAATTTGAGGGACAAGAAATAACGATTCCAATCGATTCAATTTCCATAATTCAACAACCAACATATCGAGTGAACTATTTCCGGTTACACATGTTAACATACACCATATATATTTTCAATGTTAATCACAGTTTCAAGATACCAACGTGGTAGGCTGAAGGTGTCAACGAATGACATGCAATGACGTACAATGTAATGTCAAAAAGAAAAGAAGAACAAAGTGACCAGCAATGATACATAAAACACTACACAAAAATCTAAAAAATGAGCAATAACTAACCCCACTAAAAGCTGGGGGTGAACGCGGGTAGATGTTCCTGTCTTGATCCACTAGTGGCACCCGTTGTGTTACTCTTGTGACAAATCCGATGTTTAGTCATACACGGAGAAAATGATCGCATTGTGAATGCGACAAGCGGAAGATATCCGTGGTCATTTGCTATACAGATATTCCTAACGGTTAACCTATCACAGTGGTGCCCTTAAAAGCTTTGGAGTGATTACTTCAGCTTAACCAATAGACTCATAAGCTTTGCTGTTGGCAGCAATCCACTGTCAATGAATTCATAATATAAACCATAAGCTATGGAATATCGTATGAACTGATATATATATATATATATATATATATATATATATATATATATATATATATATATATATATATACCATATGCATCTGCTATTGGAATGTTGCTACATGTAAATGAAAAGTTAACAATGGGAAAATTTAAACCATCTCCTTTGTCGTAAGATTTCATTCTTAGCCAGTCCTCAGTCATATTTCAGGGGTAGGTCCAGCAGAAGCAGACCTAGCTGTATCTGCGATAATCTTTATTTCAGTACGGAATTGATGCGATCAACACAATCAACTAAATTATAATTATTTAGTGAAAGGACATCATGCATGTAGCTGAAAGTTAAAATAAATGACCGGACTATCTTGGTTTCGTTTTTCCTGAAAACCCCTTGGTATATTATTGAGGATGAATCTGGTATAGAAATACTTTTAGTAATGTGATGTATTTGTGATACGAAAAATACGAGTTGCTCCGTTGCGGTTTTGTGATTTTATGTTGTTGTCCATGGTCAAAGAAGCCATGAATAAAATAAGATATATATTGTTCCCCAATGCTATAATCAGAAAACACCGTGTATAATTCTGACTGATACTAATACACACAAAAACGTCGGCAAGAAGAGAATCACAGAAGAAATGCACAGGCTGACATTCCCGGTTTCTAGTGGGGTTCGCGTTACTCGATCTTTAGTTGTATTTGCATGTTTTGTAGATCGTTGTTTGTCCTTTCGTCCGTTTGGCAATTGTGTTTTGGTTCTTCTTCGATATACGGATTATGATTGCCCCTTTGTTATCTTCAACTTTTCTGGACTAATATTGTTATTCTGCCTTTTATATTTGAGCGCGGACTAATTGTGTAGAGGGTAGAGAAGTCACATGTTGTAATACTATGGCATGACGAGAGTGATCTTGATTGTATATACAGTACTCTAACAGATCTTCAGACTTGTTTTTCAGAATCTATATCAAGACCTGTGTTAGCAAGTCTAAGTTTAAGAAATAAACGTTTATTTATTATGTCATCTTTCTGAACTCTACTAGTCAGCTTTCTTTTTAACCTCAACGAATAAAGACACGGTTTGTTGATTGTCCTTGCATCGCCTCCTTGCATCGACACAGAACTTCATACAATAGATAAACAGTTTAGTGACGTTAATTATGCATCATGTCGCCAATGGGGACTAACCTAAAGCATGGCTACTTTTTTGAATGGGTTTTGAGTTACTTGTTTTTAGTTTTCTGTGCTTATGCTTTTTGAATTTTTCGATTCTCTATTATTTGTATCTTATTTGTTTTTACTATTGTTCTTTTGTTTACTATTGATACAATGATTAACAAAAATACTACACTGTCCGTGCAGTTTCACAATCCGATAGACACAGATAGTATAGAGATACAATATCGGTGCTCCCTACACACAAAGCACTGACAGCTTATTTCCCTTGCTTGTTACATGCACTTCAAATAAAAGGTGGCGATGTTAAACTAGTTTTATGGATTCAAGCATATGTATGGCTATTGGTCACGCTCGTGGCATATTCTCACTTTACATTTCACACATTAAGCCTACTTAATGACATTAAGAAAGTGTGGTGTGCACTCACTTAGGTAGCTACACTTTCGTTATCGGATTGTTTCGCTTTAAAATATATGACGATGTCATTTAGTGATTGTATGTTCCAAAATTGATACACAATCAATGTTTTAATGAATGCTGCTAAGTAAATTCAACGGTCCAATGCTAGATTGACCTCGGTAAATGTTCAAATTTTAGAATATTTTATCACATTAATTGCAATTTTGAATCACAGCTTACATCGTCGTCGCTAACACAAGACTTCCGACACATAAACGATGGTTTGTATGTATGACACACGTGTCAGGGTCCAATTTTGACGTACATGAATATCCAACAAGTGACTGATTTTAGCTAATAGAGTTGTGCTGAATTATTCATTTCGCCTTCCAGAAATTCATCGACGTTCAATCCATTCACGTTGTTATCCAGAATATTACCGTTTTCTATTTTGTAACCATCACATTTATGTTGAATGAAAACCGCATTGTCACAGGTAGATTGTAAAACATGTTCATCAGACATCAATTCCGCTGAACATGGACCGTTGGAATTATCAGAAAATTTGGAATTGCACCAGGTTTCAAGCGAACAAGGCCTCTCATTCGGTATATAGCTACGATGAGCACAACCCATAGTTTCAAGCTCAATGCTATCAACGTGTTTTGAGGAATCATTCTCACTGTCAAATATGTTCCCATTAACTTCGTCTACAACCGTTTCATTTTCATTATGTTTTCCTGACTGCTCTTCCCGAACAATCGTTTCTCTTTCATTCGCGTTCGTGTCTGTATTCACTTCTAATACAGTATCTATATCAGAGTACACATTACCTTGCGCTTTTTGACAATTTTCTAAACTTTCAAAGGTTGTTTCAACGACCTCACATTCATTGTTATTTTCATTCCGTTCTTCATCACATTCCCATGGCAACTTTACAGTATCATAATTATCACTGGAAATCGCAACACGAAATCTCGGCTTATTCAAAACATAATATTCACATTCAAAGCTGTCACTATACAATTTGGACGTTGCATCACTTTCTGAGATTGTTTCTCCACCATTTATTGTTCCCGTTAATCTATCTTGTGATTGTGACCGATGTAACGGCTCGACAACATGCCTTCGTGTATTATCAGCAATATCATGCTCACAATCATCGGTCAAGTCATACAGATCTTCTTCTTTTTTACCGTCACAACATCCATCACCGGAAGTAAATAACATCCGATGACTCCGAGGAATGTCTAATTGGTCATACTGGTCGTTCGGTGTCTCCTGGTACGAATCTTCACCTCCATCATCAAAAGCAAATGATCTTTGCAATTTTATTTGCGCCAATCGAGAAACGCTTGCAACAGCAGGAAGCGAGTTGTTTTTATGATTAGTAAATGTCGTTTTATCATACATATTATCTTCATCACCATCACCCACGAGACTATACAGATCCTCGTCTGGCTCAGCAGTGGCATACTCGCTATCCTCGTTGTCCTCAATAATCTTTCTTGATTGATTCTTTATTGAAGATTTTGAGAATTCCCTGTTGTTGTGTTCTTGTAATGACAGGGGATTTGCATCTGATTTCGATTCGGAACACTCTGGCTTTATCAATGGCTTGCCCGTCTTCCATTCTTCATTAATTTGTTCAATTCTTGATTTGTTAATATTTCGTCCTCTTGCAATTAAGAATTTGACATTGCTGGATCCCCCAATAGAACATGATGTAGCAGCATCTTCTACTTCTTCATATAATGTATTTTCCCCTTTATGCCGTCTCTTCCTGTAACACCTCCTAAAACTATAACACATATTGTTTATATGATTTATTAGGGTTATGGTTATGGTGTTTAACGTCACTTTCAACAATATTCAAGCTATATCGCGATCGTCAATTTTATTGGGGGAAGACACCGGAGAAAACCACAGACCTGCCATTTGTCATTGATATACTTTATCACATAATGTTGTATCAAATACACGTCCTCATGAACGGGATTTGAACTCACAACGTTAGTGGAGATATGCACTGATTCAACTATCATTTGCTCATGACCACGACGGCCCTTATATGAATGGTTAATTGAATGATTAAAAAAATCCAAAATATAATGGAAAGAGAACAAAAACGACACCTCTAACACATACTTTCAATAACAAACAACTGTGTTAAATTAGATGTATTAGCACCGACACTCCCTCTTCGTGAAGTAGTTGGCCATATAAGTATACAATTACAGTTTTTCTTTTGGCCATAGTGTTGTCTGTTGTTCTTCGATATACGGATTCTGATTTCCCCTTTGGTATCCTCAAACTCTTCTTAAAGAAGGAAATATTGGATATTTTAGATAACATCTGTTTAGCAACATATCACCAACAGTCAGTCCGAGTAAGTTAGTGAATGTATGGTGCTGATAAAGACAAGTTGACTATGCGTTTGAACACCGTCGAATTCTCCTAAAATGGTGACTTAATCCCATTTTAAGGACAAATTGCGTATTTCAATCGCACCGCATACAACAAGTAAATGTTCATATCGGACAGTTTCTGTCACGCCTCAGAGAAAGTAGTTAATATTTGTATATCGTGGAATTTAATTAAACGTTTCTGATATTTCATTAAATATTTGTCTTTGCATGTTGCTTGGTAACATATTAAAGGAAAAAATATGTAAACGTATTTATCAGCATTTTTCAACAGGAACCAATTATACCACATTTATCCTTTGGTTTTTTGCTGATGTAAAGACAAAAGTTGTGATTAGCTATGCATTTTCAGTTTTCTAAGCAAAGATTGACTACATATGTAAGTACAAAAAGCAACGAATATATTCATTAATCAATGTGTAGTTGTCAAAATTCATATTTTCGTTGAACAATATTTAGGGATAGAAACAGCTTAACAATGTTTAATTGTTCTTATATATATATATATATATATATATCTGTATGATGATTTTAACTATACACTGGTCTAGCCGTACGGTCATAAAACACAAGACACTCTATTAAGCAGCTTGACTGGACCAATATAAATAAGAACTTGGTATTTGCGCACGATTTATGTCCAATCAGAATAAATTGTTCTGATTGGTCAAGATTGTGGAATATGAGAACCATATGCGACCGTTATATGACAGTAAATCAATGAATATACGTCTGATAATATTGAGTATATACTTTATCTGTTGTATATTAATTAGTATAGTTCACTATCAACGTTATACTAGCAAAACAAACAAAACAAACAAACATATAAAAAACAAAAACAAAACAAAATAAAAACAAATGTTAGACAATGTTCCTTTCCCCGTTAATATCAATCAATGGTACAATAAAGGTCGGCCTACAAACATATTACTAAATTGTTCCAATAATATATTTTGTTCAATAATGACGCAATGCTAAATGCTATTTAAAACGACTTCCCAGAAACAGCTAAAAGTGACCTGCTACCTCGCCATAACCTGTTGTTGTGTTCTTGTAATGACAGGAGATTTGCATCTGATTTCGATTCGGAACACTCTGGCTTTATCAATGGCTTGCCCGTCTTCCATTCTTCATTAATTTGTTCAATTCTTGATTTGTTAATATTTCGTCATCTTGCAATTAAGAATTTGACATTGCTGGAACCCTCAATAGAACATGATGTAGCAGCATCTTCTACTTCTTCATATAATGTATTTTCCCCTTTATGCCGTCTCTTCCTGTAACACCTCCTACAACTATAACACATATTGTTTATATGATTTATTAGAGTTATGGTTATGGTGTTTAACGTCACTTTCAACAATATTCAAGCTATATCGCGATCGTCAATTTTATTGGGGGAAGACACCGGAGAAAACCACAGACCTGCCATTTGTCATTGATATACTTTATCACATAATGTTGTATCAAATACACGTCCTCATGAGCGGGATTTGAACTCACAACGTTAGTGGAGATATGCACTGATTCAACTATCATTTGCTCATGACCACGACGGCCCTTATATGAATGGTTAATTGAATGATTAAAAAAATCCAGAATATAATGGAAAGAGAACAAAAACGACACCTCTGACACATACTTTCAATAACAAACAACTGTGTTAAATTAGATGTATTGGCACCGACACTCCCTCTTCGTGAAGTAGTTGGCCATATAAGTATACAATTACAGTTTTTCTTTTGGCCATAGTGTTGTCTGTTGTTCTTCGATATACGGATTCTGATTTCCCCTTTGGTATCCTCAAACTCTTCTTAAAGAAGGAAATATTGGATATTTTAGATAACATCTGTTTAGCAACATATCACCAACAGTCAGTCCGAGTAAGTTAGTGAATGTATGGTGCTGATAAAGACAAGTTGACTATGCGTTTGAACACCGTCGAATTCTCCTAAAATGGTGACTTAATCCCATTTTAAGGACAAATTGCGTATTTCAATCGCACCGCATACAACAAGTAAATGTTCATATCGGACAGTTTCTGTCACGCCTCAGAGAAAGTAGTTAATATTTGTATATCGTGGAATTTAATTAAACGTTTCTGATATTTCATTAAATATTTGTCTTTGCATGTTGCTTGGTAACATATTAAAGGAAAACATATGTAAACGTATTTATTAGCATTTTTCAACAGGAACCAATTATACCACATTTATCCTTTGGTTTTTTGCTGATGTAAAGGCAAAAGTTGTGATTAGCTATGCATTTTCAGTTTTCTAAGCAAAGATTGACTACATATGTAAGTACAAAAAGCAACGAATATATTCATTAATCAATGTGTAGTTGTCAAAATTCATATTTTCGTTGAACAATATTTAGGGATAGAAACAGCTTAACAATGTTTAATTGTTCTTATATATATATATATATATATCTGTATGATGATTTTAACTATACACTGGTCTAGCCGTACGGTCATAAAACACAAGACACTCTATTAAGCAGCTTGACTGGACCAATATAAATAAGAACTTGGTATTTGCGCACGATTTATGTCCAATCAGAATAAATTGTTCTGATTGGTCAAGATTGTGGAATATGAGAACCATATGCGACCGTTATATGACAGTAAATCAATGAATATACGTCTGATAATATTGAGTATATACTTTATCTGTTGTATATTAATTAGTATAGTTCACCATCAAAGTTATGCTAGCAAAACAAACAAAACAAACAAACATATAAAAAACAAAAACAAAACAAAACAAAAACAAATGTTAGACAATGTTCATTTCCCCGTTAATATCAATCAATGGTACAATAAAGGTCGGCCTACAAACATATTACTAAATTGTTCCAATAATATATTTTGTTCAATAATGACGCAATGCTAAATGCTATTTAAAACGACTTCCCAGAAACAGCTAAAAGTGACCTGCTACCTCGCCATAACCTGTTGTTGTGTTCTTGTAATGACAGGAGATTTGCATCTGATTTCGATTCGGAACACTCTGGCTTTATCAATGGCTTGCCCGTCTTCCATTCTTCATTAATTTGTTCAATTCTTGATTTGTTAATATTTCGTCATCTTGCAATTAAGAATTTGACATTGCTGGAACCCTCAATAGAACATGATGTAGCAGCATCTTCTACTTCTTCATATAATGTATTTTCCCCTTTATGCCGTCTCTTCCTGTAACACCTCCTACAACTATAACACATATTGTTTATATGATTTATTAGAGTTATGGTTATGGTGTTTAACGTCACTTTCAACAATATTCAAGCTATATCGCGATCGTCAATTTTATTGGGGGAAGACACCGGAGAAAACCACAGACCTGCCATTTGTCATTGATATACTTTATCACATAATGTTGTATCAAATACACGTCCTCATGAGCGGGATTTGAACTCACAACGTTAGTGGAGATATGCACTGATTCAACTATCATTTGCTCATGACCACGACGGCCCTTATATGAATGGTTAATTGAATGATTAAAAAAATCCAGAATATAATGGAAAGAGAACAAAAACGACACCTCTGACACATACTTTCAATAACAAACAACTGTGTTAAATTAGATGTATTGGCACCGACACTCCCTCTTCGTGAAGTAGTTGGCCATATAAGTATACAATTACAGTTTTTCTTTTGGCCATAGTGTTGTCTGTTGTTCTTCGATATACGGATTCTGATTTCCCCTTTGGTATCCTCAAACTCTTCTTAAAGAAGGAAATATTGGATATTTTAGATAACATCTGTTTAGCAACATATCACCAACAGTCAGTCCGAGTAAGTTAGTGAATGTATGGTGCTGATAAAGACAAGTTGACTATGCGTTTGAACACCGTCGAATTCTCCTAAAATGGTGACTTAATCCCATTTTAAGGACAAATTGCGTATTTCAATCGCACCGCATACAACAAGTAAATGTTCATATCGGACAGTTTCTGTCACGCCTCAGAGAAAGTAGTTAATATTTGTATATCGTGGAATTTAATTAAACGTTTCTGATATTTCATTAAATATTTGTCTTTGCATGTTGCTTGGTAACATATTAAAGGAAAAAATATGTAAACGTATTTATCAGCATTTTTCAACAGGAACCAATTATACCACATTTATCCTTTGGTTTTTTGCTGATGTAAAGGCAAAAGTTGTGATTAGCTATGCATTTTCAGTTTTCTAAGCAAAGATTGACTACATATGTAAGTACAAAAAGCAACGAATATATTCATTAATCAATGTGTAGTTGTCAAAATTCATATTTTCGTTGAACAATATTTAGGGATAGAAACAGCTTAACAATGTTTAATTGTTCTTATATATATATATATATATATATCTGTATGATGATTTTAACTATACACTGGTCTAGCCGTACGGTCATAAAACACAAGACACTCTATTAAGCAGCTTGACTGGACCAATATAAATAAGAACTTGGTATTTGCGCACGATTTATGTCCAATCAGAATAAATTGTTCTGATTGGTCAAGATTGTGGAATATGAGAACCATATGCGACCGTTATATGACAGTAAATCAATGAATATACGTCTGATAATATTGAGTATATACTTTATCTGTTGTATATTAATTAGTATAGTTCACCATCAAAGTTATGCTAGCAAAACAAACAAAACAAACAAACATATAAAAAACAAAAACAAAACAAAACAAAAACAAATGTTAGACAATGTTCATTTCCCCGTTAATATCAATCAATGGTACAATAAAGGTCTGCCTACAAACATATTACTAAATTGTTCCAATAATATATTTTGTTCAATAATGACGCAATGCTAAATGCTATTTAAAACGACTTCCCAGAAACAGCTAAAAGTGACCTGCTACCTCGCCATAACCTGTTGTTGTGTTCTTGTAATGATAGGGGATTTGCATCTGATTTCGATTCGGAACACTCTGGCTTTATCAATGGCTTGCCCGTCTTCCATTCTTCATTAATTTGTTCAATTCTTGATTTGTTAATATTTCGTCCTCTTGCAATTAAGAATTTGACATTGCTGGATCCCTCAATAGAACATGATGTAGCAGCATCTTCTACTTCTTCATATAATGTATTTTCCCCTTTATGCCGTCTCTTCCTGTAACACCTCCTACAACTATAACACATATTGTTTATATGATTTATTAGAGTTATGGTTATGGTGTTTAACGTCACTTTCAACAATATTCAAGCTATATCGCGATCGTCAATTTTATTGGGGGAAGACACCGGAGAAAACCACAGACCTGCCATTTGTCATTGATATACTTTATCACATAATGTTGTATCAAATACACGTCCTCATGAGCGGGATTTGAACTCACAACGTTAGTGGAGATATGCACTGATTCAACTATCATTTGCTCATGACCACGACGGCCCTTATATGAATGGTTAATTGAATGATTAAAAAAATCCAGAATATAATGGAAAGAGAACAAAAACGACACCTCTGACACATACTTTCAATAACAAACAACTGTGTTAAATTAGATGTATTGGCACCGACACTCCCTCTTCGTGAAGTAGTTGGCCATATAAGTATACAATTACAGTTTTTCTTTTGGCCATAGTGTTGTCTGTTGTTCTTCGATATACGGATTCTGATTTCCCCTTTGGTATCCTCAAACTCTTCTTAAAGAAGGAAATATTGGATATTTTAGATAACATCTGTTTAGCAACATATCACCAACAGTCAGTCCGAGTAAGTTAGTGAATGTATGGTGCTGATAAAGACAAGTTGACTATGCGTTTGAACACCGTCGAATTCTCCTAAAATGGTGACTTAATCCCATTTTAAGGACAAATTGCGTATTTCAATCGCACCGCATACAACAAGTAAATGTTCATATCGGACAGTTTCTGTCACGCCTCAGAGAAAGTAGTTAATATTTGTATATCGTGGAATTTAATTAAACGTTTCTGATATTTCATTAAATATTTGTCTTTGCATGTTGCTTGGTAACATATTAAAGGAAAACATATGTAAACGTATTTATTAGCATTTTTCAACAGGAACCAATTATACCACATTTATCCTTTGGTTTTTTGCTGATGTAAAGGCAAAAGTTGTGATTAGCTATGCATTTTCAGTTTTCTAAGCAAAGATTGACTACATATGTAAGTACAAAAAGCAACGAATATATTCATTAATCAATGTGTAGTTGTCAAAATTCATATTTTCGTTGAACAATATTTAGGGATAGAAACAGCTTAACAATGTTTAATTGTTCTTATATATATATATATATATATATCTGTATGATGATTTTAACTATACACTGGTCTAGCCGTACGGTCATAAAACACAAGACACTCTATTAAGCAGCTTGACTGGACCAATATAAATAAGAACTTGGTATTTGCGCACGATTTATGTCCAATCAGAATAAATTGTTCTGATTGGTCAAGATTGTGGAATATGAGAACCATATGCGACCGTTATATGACAGTAAATCAATGAATATATGTCTGATAATATTGAGTATATACTTTATCTGTTGTAAATTAATTAGTATAGTTCACTATCAACGTTATACTAGCAAAACAAACAAAACAAACAAACATATAAAAAACAAAAACAAAACAAAATAAAAACAAATGTTAGACAATGTTCCTTTCCCCGTTAATATCAATCAATGGTACAATAAAGGTCGGCCTACAAACATATTACTAAATTGTTCCAATAATATATTTTGTTCAATAATGACGCAATGCTAAATGCTATTTAAAACGACTTCCCAGAAACAGCTAAAAGTGACCTGCTACCTCGCCATAACCTGTTGTTGTGTTCTTGTAATGACAGGAGATTTGCATCTGATTTCGATTCGGAACACTCTGGCTTTATCAATGGCTTGCCCGTCTTCCATTCTTCATTAATTTGTTCAATTCTTGATTTGTTAATATTTCGTCATCTTGCAATTAAGAATTTGACATTGCTGGAACCCTCAATAGAACATGATGTAGCAGCATCTTCTACTTCTTCATATAATGTATTTTCCCCTTTATGCCGTCTCTTCCTGTAACACCTCCTACAACTATAACACATATTGTTTATATGATTTATTAGAGTTATGGTTATGGTGTTTAACGTCACTTTCAACAATATTCAAGCTATATCGCGATCGTCAATTTTATTGGGGGAAGACACCGGAGAAAACCACAGACCTGCCATTTGTCATTGATATACTTTATCACATAATGTTGTATCAAATACACGTCCTCATGAGCGGGATTTGAACTCACAACGTTAGTGGAGATATGCACTGATTCAACTATCATTTGCTCATGACCACGACGGCCCTTATATGAATGGTTAATTGAATGATTAAAAAAATCCAGAATATAATGGAAAGAGAACAAAAACGACACCTCTGACACATACTTTCAATAACAAACAACTGTGTTAAATTAGATGTATTGGCACCGACACTCCCTCTTCGTGAAGTAGTTGGCCATATAAGTATACAATTACAGTTTTTCTTTTGGCCATAGTGTTGTCTGTTGTTCTTCGATATACGGATTCTGATTTCCCCTTTGGTATCCTCAAACTCTTCTTAAAGAAGGAAATATTGGATATTTTAGATAACATCTGTTTAGCAACATATCACCAACAGTCAGTCCGAGTAAGTTAGTGAATGTATGGTGCTGATAAAGACAAGTTGACTATGCGTTTGAACACCGTCGAATTCTCCTAAAATGGTGACTTAATCCCATTTTAAGGACAAATTGCGTATTTCAATCGCACCGCATACAACAAGTAAATGTTCATATCGGACAGTTTCTGTCACGCCTCAGAGAAAGTAGTTAATATTTGTATATCGTGGAATTTAATTAAACGTTTCTGATATTTCATTAAATATTTGTCTTTGCATGTTGCTTGGTAACATATTAAAGGAAAACATATGTAAACGTATTTATTAGCATTTTTCAACAGGAACCAATTATACCACATTTATCCTTTGGTTTTTTGCTGATGTAAAGGCAAAAGTTGTGATTAGCTATGCATTTTCAGTTTTCTAAGCAAAGATTGACTACATATGTAAGTACAAAAAGCAACGAATATATTCATTAATCAATGTGTAGTTGTCAAAATTCATATTTTCGTTGAACAATATTTAGGGATAGAAACAGCTTAACAATGTTTAATTGTTCTTATATATATATATATATATATCTGTATGATGATTTTAACTATACACTGGTCTAGCCGTACGGTCATAAAACACAAGACACTCTATTAAGCAGCTTGACTGGACCAATATAAATAAGAACTTGGTATTTGCGCACGATTTATGTCCAATCAGAATAAATTGTTCTGATTGGTCAAGATTGTGGAATATGAGAACCATATGCGACCGTTATATGACAGTAAATCAATGAATATATGTCTGATAATATTGAGTATATACTTTATCTGTTGTAAATTAATTAGTATAGTTCACTATCAACGTTATACTAGCAAAACAAACAAAACAAACAAACATATAAAAAACAAAAACAAAACAAAACAAAAACAAATGTTAGACAATGTTCCTTTCCCCGTTAATATCAATCAATGGTACAATAAAGGTCGGCCTACAAACATATTGCTAAATTGTTCCAATAATATATTTTGTTCAATAATGACGCAATGCTAAATGCTATTTAAAACGACTTCCCAGAAACAGCTAAAAGTGACCTGCTACCTCGCCATAACCTGTTGTTGTGTTCTTGTAATGACAGGGGATTTGCATCTGATTTCGATTCGGAACACTCTGGCTTTATCAATGGCTTGCCCGTCTTCCATTCTTCATTAATTTGTTCAATTCTTGATTTGTTAATATTTCGTCCTCTTGCAATTAAGAATTTGACATTGCTGGAACCCTCAATAGAACATGATGTAGCAGCATCTTCTACTTCTTCATATAATGTATTTTCCCCTTTATGCCGTCTCTTCCTGTAACACCTCCTACAACTATAACACATATTGTTTATATGATTTATTAGAGTTATGGTTATGGTGTTTAACGTCACTTTCAACAATATTCAAGCTATATCGCGATCGTCAATTTTATTGGGGGAAGACACCGGAGAAAACCACAGACCTGCCATTTGTCATTGATATACTTTATCACATAATGTTGTATCAAATACACGTCCTCATGAGCGGGATTTGAACTCACAACGTTAGTGGAGATATGCACTGATTCAACTATCATTTGCTCATGACCACGACGGCCCTTATATGAATGGTTAATTGAATGATTAAAAAAATCCAGAATATAATGGAAAGAGAACAAAAACGACACCTCTGACACATACTTTCAATAACAAACAACTGTGTTAAATTAGATGTATTGGCACCGACACTCCCTCTTCGTGAAGTAGTTGGCCATATAAGTATACAATTACAGTTTTTCTTTTGGCCATAGTGTTGTCTGTTGTTCTTCGATATACGGATTCTGATTTCCCCTTTGGTATCCTCAAACTCTTCTTAAAGAAGGAAATATTGGATATTTTAGATAACATCTGTTTAGCAACATATCACCAACAGTCAGTCCGAGTAAGTTAGTGAATGTATGGTGCTGATAAAGACAAGTTGACTATGCGTTTGAACACCGTCGAATTCTCCTAAAATGGTGACTTAATCCCATTTTAAGGACAAATTGCGTATTTCAATCGCACCGCATACAACAAGTAAATGTTCATATCGGACGGTTTCTGTCACGCCTCAGAGAAAGTAGTTAATATTTGTATATCGTGGAATTTAATTAAACGTTTCTGATATTTCATTAAATATTTGTCTTTGCATGTTGCTTGGTAACATATTAAAGGAAAACATATGTAAACGTATTTATTAGCATTTTTCAACAGGAACCAATTATACCACATTTATCCTTTGGTTTTTTGCTGATGTAAAGGCAAAAGTTGTGATTAGCTATGCATTTTCAGTTTTCTAAGCAAAGATTGACTACATATGTAAGTACAAAAAGCAACGAATATATTCATTAATCAATGTGTAGTTGTCAAAATTCATATTTTCGTTGAACAATATTTAGGGATAGAAACAGCTTAACAATGTTTAATTGTTCTTATATATATATATAAATATATATCTGTATGATGATTTTAACTATACACTGGTCTAGCCGTACGGTCATAAAACACAAGACACTCTATTAAGCAGCTTGACTGGACCAATATAAATAAGAACTTGGTATTTGCGCACGATTTATGTCCAATCAGAATAAATTGTTCTGATTGGTCAAGATTGTGGAATATGAGAACCATATGCGACCGTTATATGACAGTAAATCAATGAATATATGTCTGATAATATTGAGTATATACTTTATCTGTTGTAAATTAATTAGTATAGTTCACTATCAACGTTATACTAGCAAAACAAACAAAACAAACAAACATATAAAAAACAAAAACAAAACAAAACAAAAACAAATGTTAGACAATGTTCATTTCCCCGTTAATATCAATCAATGGTACAATAAAGGTCGGCCTACAAACATATTACTAAATTGTTCCAATAATATATTTTGTTCAATAATGACGCAATGCTAAATGCTATTTAAAACGACTTCCCAGAAACAGCTAAAAGTGACCTGCTACCTCGCCATAACCTGTTGTTGTGTTCTTGTAATGACAGGGGATTTGCATCTGATTTCGATTCGGAACACTCTGGCTTTATCAATGGCTTGCCCGTCTTCCATTCTTCATTAATTTGTTCAATTCTTGATTTGTTAATATTTCGTCCTCTTGCAATTAAGAATTTGACATTGCTGGATCCCTCAATAGAACATGATGTAGCAGCATCTTCTACTTCTTCATATAATGTATTTTCCCCTTTATGCCGTCTCTTCCTGTAACACCTCCTACAACTATAACACATATTGTTTATATGATTTATTAGAGTTATGGTTATGGTGTTTAACGTCACTTTCAACAATATTCAAGCTATATCGCGATCGTCAATTTTATTGGGGGAAGACACCGGAGAAAACCACAGACCTGCCATTTGTCATTGATATACTTTATCACATAATGTTGTATCAAATACACGTCCTCATGAGCGGGATTTGAACTCACAACGTTAGTGGAGATATGCACTGATTCAACTATCATTTGCTCATGACCACGACGGCCCTTATATGAATGGTTAATTGAATGATTAAAAAAATCCAGAATATAATGGAAAGAGAACAAAAACGACACCTCTGACACATACTTTCAATAACAAACAACTGTGTTAAATTAGATGTATTGGCACCGACACTCCCTCTTCGTGAAGTAGTTGGCCATATAAGTATACAATTACAGTTTTTCTTTTGGCCATAGTGTTGTCTGTTGTTCTTCGATATACGGATTCTGATTTCCCCTTTGGTATCCTCAAACTCTTCTTAAAGAAGGAAATATTGGATATTTTAGATAACATCTGTTTAGCAACATATCACCAACAGTCAGTCCGAGTAAGTTAGTGAATGTATGGTGCTGATAAAGACAAGTTGACTATGCGTTTGAACACCGTCGAATTCTCCTAAAATGGTGACTTAATCCCATTTTAAGGACAAATTGCGTATTTCAATCGCACCGCATACAACAAGTAAATGTTCATATCGGACGGTTTCTGTCACGCCTCAGAGAAAGTAGTTAATATTTGTATATCGTGGAATTTAATTAAACGTTTCTGATATTTCATTAAATATTTGTCTTTGCATGTTGCTTGGTAACATATTAAAGGAAAACATATGTAAACGTATTTATTAGCATTTTTCAACAGGAACCAATTATACCACATTTATCCTTTGGTTTTTTGCTGATGTAAAGGCAAAAGTTGTGATTAGCTATGCATTTTCAGTTTTCTAAGCAAAGATTGACTACATATGTAAGTACAAAAAGCAACGAATATATTCATTAATCAATGTGTAGTTGTCAAAATTCATATTTTCGTTGAACAATATTTAGGGATAGAAACAGCTTAACAATGTTTAATTGTTCTTATATATATATATATATATCTGTATGATGATTTTAACTATACACTGGTCTAGCCGTACGGTCATAAAACACAAGACACTCTATTAAGCAGCTTGACTGGACCAATATAAATAAGAACTTGGCATTTGCGCACGATTTATGTCCAATCAGAATAAATTGTTCTGATTGGTCAAGATTGTGGAATATGAGAACCATATGCGACCGTTATATAACAGTAAATCAATGAATATACGTCTGATAATATTGAGTATATACTTTATCTGTTGTAAATTAATTAGTATAGTTCACCATCAAAGTTATGCTAGCAAAACAAACAAAACAAACACACATATAAAAAACAAAAACAAAACAAAACAAAAACAAATGTTAGACAATGTTCATTTCCCCGTTGATATCAATCAATGGTACAATAAAGGTCGGCCTACAAACATATTACTAAATTGTTCCAATAATATATTTTGTTCAATAATGACGCAATGCTAAATGCTATTTAAAACGACTTCCCAGAAACAGCTAAAAGTGACCTGCTACCTCGCCATAATTTATATTAAACAGTTTCTAGTATTGAATGTGACCATGCTACAGATTTAACCTTATATAAAGATGTGTAAAATTTAAAATGCTACCAAAAGTGACCATCATAATGATTCTATTTTCATTCATTAGAGGTATTTCTTACATTCTTACAACTTTTGACACAAAACTTCTAATCAGGTATTGCGATATTTTGTCAAATATTCGAGCACACCTTTCTTTGCGTTTTCGTGTTTTGGCTATTTTCTATCGTAAATATGTTCTGTTATCTTCCTACCTTGTCTATTTGCTACATGTAAGGAATATATATTCATCTTTCTAATATATAGCCCTCTGATATAATAGTCAACTATTGCAACTGAATTGCTGAAAGTGGCGCTAAACACCAAAAATAAAACAATCAATCATATAGCAACTGAAGGTAACGTGAATGATCAATTTAGTTCGTTTCTAGATAGAAAGCAAACCAATTACCTACCAAATGCAAAATGAAAAAAAAACCTTTACTTTGCAAAAATCAAAACAAAAGGTTATCCGAAAAAAAAATGTATTTATCTTACCTGGAAGAAACAAAAAAAAACATAATTATCTGACAAAAGCAAAATGTATAGCTTTTAGGTAATGATTGTGCAAAAGCAAACACAAATACATGTTTATACATAATTACCTGACAAAGGCAAAAAATATACAGCTAGCAAATAATCCAACAACCAACAGTGACATTCCTGCGACTAAATCTGTAACAAAGAAGAACATGAATTATAATTTAGTTTCTTTTATTGTGAATAGTGGTGCCCTATGACTATATGAATAGCATGACGGGTGTTTTATTAGAGGCAGCACTTGCTTATTCTTTGCCAGCATCTGGGTTTACCCTGGTGTGTTTGATATGTGTCCAATGCTACCAATGTCTCTGGCTTGTCCATTCTTGATTGCCAATTCGGCTTTATATAACCTTTTCACATTATCTATTAGCAAAACATCTAGTGAATATGTCATTGCGGCCACGATCGTCAGACGTGGCCTTAGATGTGTTGTAATGGTCGTACGCTGAAATATACAAAGTATATATGACCCAAATTACAAGTAATAGCAGTAAATCCTTAAAAAATCAAGGAACTTCAATGTCGATTTTTTTTCAACGCGTCCTCCTCAATGGCCTCTCCTTGTACCTGTTGTGAAACAATGAGGTACCATAAACCAAACACAAAATCCTGGATCCTTGTCTGATTGTACAGTATATAATGTATGCAATCGCTGCTTTTCAGAGGGTTTGGTGGTCGCCTAAGTGGAACATCACTCTATGCTATGCAATGTGATAGCAAATATAATAGTGGGTTATCGTGGCCGCGATCCTTAAGTAGGTTGACTTGTATCTATTTGTGTAATAAAAGGGAGCGGTTTTCGAAATAAAGGATACTGATTGTTACAACATGCCATTTGATGTGATGAACTTTAAAGGACAACAATGTTATAGAGCACACACTCCCGCAGCAGGAGTGTGAATAAGCGCAATAGGTAATAAGCATATATCGTAGGCTTTTAAATGTCGCTAAAAAGTTTTTGAATGCCCTGAGGTCAACATAGATGAAAAGAAATAACACTGAGAAAAATTAATGACAAAGTGTTAGACTATGTGTTACATGCGTAACAAAAAGGAGATATACTGTGATCAATTAGTGGATTTATGGATTGCAATGTTTTATCAGTCTCCAAATTCCACTTTTGTATGATTAAGACACATTGTATCTGGACAAGAAATTGTTAATCTTACTTGCATATCTTTTCTTTATTTCTGAGTAGAATATATACTTGATTTAGTTGCAATATATGCCGTCACATGCCTTAAATCCACGCTAAACATTAATTCAGAAATATTAAAGATCATCGGCAATAGGGAAAACGCATATCCAAAAGGAAAGAGAACACAGCACAGATTACAACTAATGGTTCCAACTAATACATAATAACCAATAGAAATCAATCACAAAGATTAGAAACAGCACTGCTAATTAATAACCAATAGCCAATATCACACAATACAATAGTAGACCAACACCAATAACTTATAGCCAATAGTCAACAGAAAACAGCACACACAATAGGAATAACACTAACAACTAAAAACCTCTAGTCGCAAACTCCAAAAGAATAGAACAAATACTCAAAAAAATTATTACCAATAAATAATAGAAAAAAAAACACCGAAAAATAAACATCAATAGAAACTAATAACCAATAGACAATGGAAAACTCCACAAAAATGGAACAAATACTAAAAAAACTAACTACCAATAGATAATAGAAAAAAACACCGAAAAATAAACGTCAATAGAAACTAATATCCAATAGTCAATGGAAAACTCCACAAAAATAGAACAATACTAAAAAAACTAATTACCAATAGATAATAGAAAAAAACACCGAAAAATAAACGTCAATAGAAACTAATAACCAATAGTCAATGGAAAACTCCACAAACGATAGAAAAAACAATAAGAATTAATGTCCAATTATCAAAATGGAAATTAACACAATAATATAAACAACACCAAGTGTCAATAGAAAGCACCGCAAAAACAGAACCAACACTTACAAGTGAAAACAATAGACAATAAGAAACCAAAACAAAAATAGAAACAACACCAACAAGTATTAAAACTGCACTAACTACTAATAATCAATGGAAGACAAAACAAAAATAGAAACAACACCAACAAGTATTTATTAATAGCCACTAAAAAACAACAGAAAAATCAAAACTGCACTAACAATCAATAATCAATGGAAGACAAAGCAAAAATAGAAACAACACCAACAAGTATTTACTAATAGCCACTAGAAAACAACAGAAAAATCAAAACTGCACTAACAACTAATAATCAATGGAAGACAAAACAAAAATAGAAACAACACCAACAAGTATTTACTAATAACCACTAGAAAAAAAACAGAAAAATAAAAACAGCACTAACAACTAATAATCAATGGAAAACAAAGCAAAAATAGAAACAACACCAAGTATTTATCAATAGCCATTAGAAGACAACATAAAAATGATAACAGCACTAACAACTAATTATCAATGGAAGACAAAGCAAAAATAGAAACAACACCAACAAGTATTTACCAAAGTCATTAAAAGACAACAGAAAAAATGATACCAGCATTAACAACTAATAATCAATGGAAGACAAAGCAAAAATAGAAACAACACCAAGTATTTACCAATAGCCATTAGAAGACAGCAGAAAAATAAAAACAGCACTAACAACTAATAATCAATGGAAGACAAAACAAAAATATAAACAACACCAACACATATTTACCAATAGCCATTAGAAAACAACAGAAAAATAAAAACAGCATCAACAACAAATAATCAATGGAAGACAAAACAAAAATAAAAACAACACCAAAAAGTACTTACCAATAGCCATTAGAAAACAACAGAAAAATAAAAAGAGCATTAACAACAAATAATCAATGGAAAACAAAACAAAAATAAAAACAACACAAACAGTATTTACCAATAGCCATTAGAAAACCAAAGAAAAATAAAAACAGCACTAACAACTAATAATCAATGGAAAACAAAACAAAAATAAAAACAACACCAACAAGTATTTACCAATAGCCATTAGAAAACAACAGAAAAATAAAAACAGCACTAACAACTAATAATCAATGGAAGACAAAACAAAAATATAAACAACACCAACAAATATTTACCAATAGCCATTAGAAAACAACAGAAAAATAAAAACAGCATCAACAACAAATAATCAATGGAAGACAAAACAAAAATAAAAACAACACCAAAAAGTACTTACCAATAGCCATTAGAAAACAACAGAAAAATAAAAAGAGCATTAACAACAAATAATCAATGGAAAACAAAACAAAAATAAAAACAACACAAACAGTATTTACCAATAGCCATTAGAAAACCAAAGAAAAATAAAAACAGCACTAACAACTAATAATCAATGGAAAACAAAACAAAAATAAAAACAACACCAACAAGTATTTACCAATAGCCATTAGAAAACAACAGAAAAATAAAAACAGCACTAACAACTAATAATCAATGGAAGACAAAACAAAAATAGAAACAAAACCAAGTATTTACCAATAGCCATTAGAAAACAACAGAAAAATAGAAACAGCATTAACAACTAATAATCAATGGAAGACAAAACAATAATAGAAACAACACCAAGTATTTACCAATAGCCATTAGAAGAAAACAGAAAAATAAAAACAGCACTAACAACTAATAATCAATGGAAGACAAAATAAAAATAAAAACAACACCAACAAGTATTTACCAATAGCCATTAGAAAACAACATAAACATGATAACAGCACTAACAACTAATGATCAAAATATATTAGAAATAACACTAAACAATAATATTGAGGATAAAGCAACACAAAGATACAAATAACACTTTCAACTAGTAACCCCAACAGCCAAGGTAAACAACACAAATACTAGAAATATAAATATGGATACTACACCTGCATCTACATCAGGTATTACATCAGGGAAATCTGTATGATCTGGATCGACTGATGGTTTGTCAACAATTAATATATTTCTGAAAGTAGAATTGTCCTCCATGCTTGTATCTGTAAAACAAATGTAAAATAAGTATACACATGTGTTCAATATTTTCGAGCGCGTTCATAATTTAGGGATTTGGGTTACCGCGAAATTCTAAAAATATTACATGATTAAACATGGTATTGTAAATCTTTATCAGCATGTATGAAGGGTTTTGAAGATAACAAAGGGCTAATCATAATCTGTATATCGAAGAAGAGCAGACAACACAATGGCCAAAAGAAAAAGTATAAAAGGACAAACAAGGATCTACAAAGCATACACATATAACTAAAGATCGAGTAACACGAACTCCACTAAAATTCGGGGTGAACTCTGATGCTCCGGAAGGGTAAGCAGTTCCTGCTCCACTAGTGGTACCAGTCATGTTAATCTAGTTACAAACCCGTTGATAACTCGTGAGTGAGAAAAGGAATGAGAATTGCTTACGACAAGTGGAAGATATCCGTGGTCATTTGTGACACAGATTTTCCATAGACTCGGTCACATCAATAGGTTACTGAATAAGATCGTGTTTTACGTCATTAAAGTAGATAATGAGCATTTTGTAACCCATGTTTTCTGTCTTACTAGCCCACTGAGTGGGTTCCTACTTAATTGACATTCCAAAGTCATCTATTACATTTACATCCAACATGTTCCTGTGATATTTCCAACTGTGCCAGCGTTTAAAAAGATTCAGAGATTGCTATATATAATTAATGGATTGAATACATATATTTCTGTGTTAATGCGTCATTAAAAATCGCATTTTGTGAATCAATAGTGGTCAATAAAACGTAAGTATATAAAGGAAAGATTGGACAACCAAACAAATTAAAACTTGTTTCAAGCACGTAAACAGGATAACCATAAATACATCTTCCATGTGATGTCTTTCCAGTGTTCAATTATTGATGTTATGATAAAACTGAACAAAAACAATGCCATACTATTCAATTATTTCCAGAATTTAATTATATAGAAAAATTGTAGAAAAAGGCGAAATCGATATCACTGACAAATAAATAGAAGATCGCTCACTTCCTCGCTTGGCACAGCCAAAGAAGTGTGGCGGATTAAGAAAGTTTTATGTTCTCAAACCTCCCCTCTTAATGAAATGATATACTTCTAAGCCAAATCCATAGACTGCGGAATAGAGGTTCAAACTTCAATCGTGTGAAGCAGATACTTTAAAAAAATGATCAGATTAGTATTTACATTATATCAGCTTAGCTAGTATGTTTAAAGAATTATTTAATTAGATTTTTGAACTTTGGTGTTTTAACGCCACTTTCAGCAATATTCTAGCTATATCATGGCGACCAGTTTTATTGATGGAAGAAGCCGGAGTACCCGGGGAGAACTACCGACCATGGGCAAGCAACTGGTAAACTTTATCACTTGCGGCTACGAGTCGAGTGTCGGTGGTTTTCTCCGGGTACTCCAGCTTCTTCCATCACTAAAACTGGTCGCCATGATATAGCTGAAATATTGCTGAAAGTGGTGTTAAGCACAATAAATCAATTAATTCATGATTTCAAACTGATAACCTAATAATCCTCTTCTCTCACGAAGGTCAACATTCCTTTCGATATTCATGACATTGAAAGTAAATATGTTAAGTATCAACTATGATCTTTGTTTTGTTCTACGAGTAATGATGCGCCAATAGATTATACCTTATTAGCTAGTAAACATTCATTGACACTGATATTACACACTCCATATGTATGCTGTCATTATTTGTGTGATAGTATGAGGATTAATTTGAATGGAAGCTAATCTGTGCAGGTTTTTTATCGGTTGTTTATATATATATACATATATATTACTGCTGGTGATTCAGATCCCATTAACTGGTTTAAGCCTGTCACATTGCTGTGCTTGTCCCAAGCCAGGTCATGGATTTCCAACGTTATATCCCGTGGTCCCCTTTATTAGTTTTGTATTTCCTTATTTATATATTTTATTTTGAGGAGTATCCCAAATGACAATCATAATCCGTAAATCGTAGAAGGCAATGCATAGGCTAAAACAAAAAGTACAAATGATGAGGACCGAAGCAGTACACAGAAACCTAAATATTGGGTAACACGAACACAACTGAGAGTGAAATCGGATTCTCCGGACGATTAAACAGGTCCTGATTCAATAGTGACACTCATGATATTACCCATGTTAAATCCATAGTGATAAGGCAGGTCAGAACGAGGAATGGACTGGATTTTGATTATGAAAACAAGGAACATCTCCGTGGTGATTTGTGACATCGATATTCCGTGTCGGTTAACCAAGTACTGATGGTGACTGTATATCTTTCGAAGTCATAACTTCAACTTAATCACTACGAACACTGCCTTCAGGATCTGGATTTACAAGGTCATATGTCGTGATGTTTTAATCTTGTGCTAAATGAGCTATGGCTTAAACTTTCTTTTCATAATGGCAAGGTACTCAAAGCAACGTTATGTTTCTACTTTTGAGGAGTACAATTACGATAAGTTGGTGCCTTTTTCTGGTGCTAGACACCAATAACGTTTTATTTTGGCTTCATATTCATGTACCAGTAACAATCGAGTTTTGCTTTGTAGTTGCAAGAATCACAAATGCAGAAAATACTCACTTCTATTGCCCAGCTCCGTTATTGGTGAAAATAATGGCGGAGTAGTGTCATTGAAATTAAAATGGGTTGCTTCTGTCACTATGCCATCCGATTCTGCAGATATAGCTGTTCCCTCGGAACGTGTTATGGCCTCCTTTAATGATGTACTTGTTTCCGGTAATGACGTCCTTACTTCCAGTTGTGATGTGCTATTGATGTCAACAAAAGTTGTTTCATTGCTATTCAGGTTCCCATATGTTGTCCCTGTATTTGAAAATAGTATACGGACCTTGAATAAAACCCAAAATGTAAAATATCATACGTAGAAATAAACTCACATGATAAGAAAAACAACAAAAAAGTGTGTGAATGCTGCAGTCTGAAGAATAACGATGATCCACAGAAGGTACCTGTATTATGCCTGATGGAGATGCACACCCCTTTTAATAAATTGCGTTATCGAAACTGTGGTATTTATTTGCTGACTTTATTACTTACGAGTGGTGTAAGTTATCAAAACCGTTGTGAAAGTCCAATTAAAATCTTTGAACCAAATAGTTGGTGGGTTTTCCATGTTATACAACATAAATGTTTTTTTCTGTTGTATAAATGGGTAGATATGTCTGGACTTCAGCTCCTCCTTGAATGTATTTCAATAAAAAACTTTTTTTTAGAGAAAACTGAAAAGGCATTCACGAATGAACAACCTAGAGCCACTGGCAACATTGAGCATAAAAGATACAGAAAAACGACAAACAAAGCAACCCCCCCCCCCTCCCACAAAAAAACAAACAAAAACGAACAAACATACAAACAAATAAAAATACGCAACACAACACAGTAAAGCTAAGAAAAAGATGAATAACACGGACGCTGGTAAACCCCTGTGTTCCGGAAGAGTGAACCGTTTCTTTCCCGTTGCGTTACTCTTGCTACAAACCCGGTGATCAGTCTTAAATGGGGACATGAGCAATGAGTAGGTTGTTGTAAAGAATAATGTTGTTTGATGTTTGCTTAACGCCACTTTCAAAAATATTTCAATTATATCGTGGCGGTCAGTTGTATTGGTGGCGTGTTCCAAGTCACTGACAAACTGTATCACCCTGATTCAAACTTACAGCATCAGTGGTGATAGGCACTGATTGCATTGATAGTTGTAAATCCAACTACCATACGATCACGGCCAAGACGGCCCCCTAAAGAATACTGAGTTGTAATCATGATCTTTATACATTTTACACAATATACCGACCTTATCCATCATTACGACTTGTAGTTATGGTAGTCAAGACATCTATCCAAATGATCACATTGTGGGATTCGTTGGTTGTTAATTGTTTTTTAAATAATTATTGCTACATAAAATGTATGTATGCAATCAGAGGGAGGACAGACAATACAAGAACCAAGAAAAGACAAATAGACAAGCACACATAAAACGAAAGATTTAGCAACACGAACAAACTGAGAGTGAACTCTGCTACTTCTAACGGGTAAGAAGTTCATATCCCACTAGTGGCATCCGTCATGCTACTCTGCTTAAGCATCCGATAATAAGAGGAAAGGGTGAGGGAGTTGACTACTGATCAGTTGGCGTTAAGCAGCACAATCAACCAATTGTGACAATGTATCAACGCAAGCTTAAATATGTTTTGCTTATATTACTTATTATTGCATATTAATGTCACCTTATTAATTTATATTTTACATTATATGTATTGTTCACTGCTGAACTGGTTTCATTTATCCTAAATTGGCTATGTGACTGCAAAGCTCCTGTGAGTTCATTATAATTTATACTGAAGGCGTTCTTGCTTTAGGAACGGGTTTAGTGTTTTCTGAAAAAATAATCCGAAAGGAATATAATGAATTAAAAGATAAAAACAAAAATATTGGACCTGCATGTACTACTACCTGTGATAATTATCGATCGCCTTCAACAGGGCAAATAGTATGACGGAGATTGTATATGATGAAAACAAACTCAAAAAACAAAGCAAAATATATATATATCGAATACTCTGTTACTTTGTACTTCGACCAGTGCAACTGCCTTGTTATCTCGATTACTCGGTTAGTTCGAATTAAGTTCCACTGGCTTGAACAGTAAATACTTATACTATGAATTCATGTTTACTTGTTGCCTACTATTTACTGGGTTTTTGTTGAATTAATCTAGCCACCATGCAGTTAATTAAACAAGGAAAGACATCTCCGAGTATCCAAAACACGAATTAAAATATTAGACAATGTCCCAGTTTCTCCCAATCCGCGACAACTTACATCATCAAAAGTAAATAAAACCACAATCCAGCCAAGTATGTATCCAATATCAAATCGGTTTAATTCAAATGGTCATTAAGGTCATCGGTTCTCATTTATGGAACTGATCTAATATATATATACATATGACAACTTTATGGAATAAACATGTTCGAATCCCGCTCGGGTGGGGTGTATTCGATACAACAGTATGTGATAAAGTTTGTTAGTGAATTGTTGTAGGTTGGTGATTTACTCCGGGTACTCTGGTTTCCCCCATCAATAAAACTGACCGCCACGATATAACATGACTATTTTTGAAGGTGAAGCTAAACACCTTAACCCTAACCCGTCATGGTGTATGTGTTTTAGAGGTTTCGATGTTGCTATTGTTTCTACGATTATTCGATTGAATTGTGGAATTATTTTATATTTAGTAAACTACATAGGGATATCACCTTTTCTCAACATTGATCTACATGCCTAGAGAGGTCACCTTTGGTAATCATCAGATTGATCTACATACCCACTATTGTTTACTATTCATAAGTTATTGTTATTTAACAATTCATAAGTTCATTCACATAGGTGATAATTTACTACTACTTATCTGAGACAAAAAAAATATTTAGTAACTTGGAACAAGTGCGGTGCTAATAGTTGAAAGGGTTCTAGGGCAGCGCTAGTCAGTTTTTAATTAGACATGTTCGTCTAAAACAATAAAACGTGTACAGGAGTGGTCAGCTTTAACCTTAAAATGTCATGTATTGGTCCAAAAAAAAAGAAGAACACAATATTGCCCACTTAAAATGGTAATTAAAATGTAGAATCATTTCGCACAAACGCGAAAATTTATCAAAGGTTTGTATCAAATCCACATCGAAACAGCTGCGGAAAGAGAGTGGGAGATTGTGATTAGGTGTGTAATTTGTTCATTTTTCGGTCGCCACCATGACTTGGTTGACCGTTATGGAATTTCCGTGTCACAAATGACCACGGATATCTTCAACTTGTCGTAGCCATTTCCTGGTCCTTTCTTCATGCATGGCTTGACACCGGGTTTGTAGCGACGGGTGCCACTAGTGGTGCAGGAACTACTTTCCCTCCCGGATGACTTGACTTCACCCCCGATGTGTACTGGAATTCGTGTTATTTAATCTTTAGTTTTATGTATATGCTTTATAGATTGTTGTTTGTTCTTTTGTAAATTTTTTGTAGGCCATGGTGTTGTCTGTTCTTTTTCGATATACGGATTCTGAATATACCTTTTGGTATTTTCAAACTGTTCTTACATCTGATTCTACTATTTTCAAATTGGGTTTTTGATCTGTTGTGTCATGTATTATTGAGTTAGTGGTGTTTTTACCCATTACATCTATTTCTATCAGTGTTCGATTTATTTTGAACTGTTCTGAATTTGAGGTATATTTGTGTTTTTCTATTTATTGGCATACACTTTGATTTCCGACTTGACAAAGTTCTTCACGTTTGACATTTTGCTTAGCTTGGTTTTTTGTTTTTGTTTTTGTTTTTGTTTTTTGTTTTTGTTTGTTTAAATAGTATTTTGGTTCCTAATTAGCCTTCATATAAAAACATAATAAATGTATTTTAAAATTAGAAAAGCACCCCCTCCCAATATACATATAAAGGGAACATTATAATATAAACACTGGAACGAGAATAATTCGTAGAATGCATGATATGACTTACTGTATAATGACATGCATCCCGGCTTCCCCTTCTTTCCACATATTTGAGATGAGTTTCCTGGACAAGGTGTGTTACACGTTTCGTCAGAAGCTGACATCAATTCATTTTTGTCTTCTTCATTCAGACAGTAACATCTTTGAAGCTTGAAAATACAAAAATATATCAATATTGTACTGGATATAAATAAAGGTTAGCGAAAACCGAAAGAGTAATCCAGACTGGACATACAGACAGCATTGGGTATAAGACATGGAATAAATACAAGCAAACACAAACGTGAACATGGGTATTCACAATGTATTCAATCTTTAGAGAAAACCGAATTGGTAATCCAGACTGGACAATCCGGAGACACAGATGACGTACAACATTGGATATAATACACAGAACCAAGACATGCAAACACAAGCGTGAACATGGGCATTACACAATGAATCCACTATACAGTTGATCAGCATGTCACCATATGGCGGATAGGGAATTCCGTTTCAATATCGGTTTGCTAGTTTACAATGCAAAAGGCATGACGGACCATGGCGGACTCCCATGCCACCTGCACATTAAAAATGTTCATTGTAGAGTTGGAGAAAGAGTATGCCGATTGCAAGCACAAAAAAACACAGCAATTTGCTTCCATACCCAACTATCCCTGCTAATCCAGTGGCACTCAACAGTGTTTTCCAAGATTGACGCATCCTTCCATAGTATACATATATATGCTGTATCTTGTTCTTGTCTCCCCGCCAAGCTATATAGTTAATATGTAGGTTCTGTTGGAATGCTACTACATATAAATCAAACATAACTCATACTCTGGTATATGAATGGATCTGTCGATAATGTATCATGAGGTTATATGGGCCATGCTGTAAATATAACACTAGTGAATATTATTGAAAACCTAAATTAAATATTGAGTTTCAGTTTTATTTGTCGTGTAATTTAGGAAAGTACTAGGTTTTAAAATTAGGGTCTAGCTTTTCACTTTCGCTCGGCAGAGCCTCGCTTGTCAACCTATTTCTAAAATTGCTCGTACAAACCAATTTTATTTATTTCCACTATGTACGTATATTGTGTATTCATACAGTTTGTGAACATGTTATTTAGATGGAGTACAGTCACAGTAATCCAACAATCAATGAATAAACCTAATACGCTCCCGAAGTTCGGGAGCGATAATGGTAGAAGTATGAATATGTACTACTATAGCACTTCAAAATCTTCAACAATATGGCTGCCAAACCGAAAATAAATTTAAAAAAAAATCACGTGACCTAAACCGGAACTCTAGTCGAAATAAAAATGAAACAATGTTCGGTAGCGGATACGAAAACTGTCCGGAGTTTAGAGTTTTAGGTGGTGTTATTTTTATGCTTGATATTTTGTAAACAGGACGAACAATTACTGTTCTTCGGGAGCGTTTCAGGTTGCACCTGCCTCATATTAAATTACATACTGACAACGTAATATTAAATCTGACTGTCTCTTATGACAAATATTCGCTTTAAGTGTGTTTGTTTCTATAATTATACTTTCTTTCATGTTTACGTTAATGGTAGTGTTGTACACATTTTAAAGTGTCTTTTTCATTTGTTTGTTGCCGGTGTTTTCCTAAAAAGGCCATAAATGTATAATACAATTATATCGTTGTCTATGACGAACGTATAAACTGTTGTGTAAGTGCCTCATGTTAAAGGTGAACATTATAGATCGAATGGAAATAAAAGATTAGAAAAAATCGAAAGGGCAATACAGAATGGACAATCCAAAGACAAAGGCAAAACGAGGCACAAGACACAGAACGATGACAAACGAAACAAAGAAAAAAAAAAGAAAAAAAACCATATAGTCTTCTAATGTGGCAGTAATGACCACACCAAATGAACTTGTTGCTTAACTGGCGTAACACAAACTGTGAATTACATAGAATAAAATATAGTTGATCACCAATCAAGTAGTTTTGACTTTCAATAATTAAGAAACTATCATGTTAAAGTTCAGCATTTTATGCCAACAGTGTATTTTTTTAATGAAATTGTCAGCATTAATTAGCAAATTAACAGGTTAAAGCCCAGTATATCATACCAACAGTAACTAAATGCTTTGGAATAGTATGTTTTTATGTTGCAATGATATCCTTAATAAATGTGCTGACTATCAATTGTGAAAAAAAAAAATGTTATAAAGGGTAATAACAAAATTACCGAACGCAAACAGTAGATGCCCTCCTCTTTTTCAAATGCGCTTCGTTGATAAACTATAGTTTATCCACCGATATAGCAGGGCTGATATTTAATTTTAACCAAGTTCAAATGATAATGGCCAACATCGGACGCAAAGCATTATGTTTTATTATTTCTGTTTTTGTATGTTTCTTATTTAAAAAATGGAATAGATGTTTGGTTGATAAATTATATTCTGATCACTGATATAGTATTTCACTTTGAATTTTAAGCAAGTTAACGTGTTGCACTGTAAAAACCAACATTTTATGCTAACATTATGCTTTTTTTCATTTCTTACTGTTGATTGCTTTTTGTTTTTGTTTGTTTGTATTTTAGTTTTTGCTTCTTTTTTGGTTATTTGTTTTTTGTTTTTTTTATTAGGATTTTCGCTAAGAATTTTTTTTTTTTGGCTGACAGATAAAATAGTTCTAATTTTAATTATTAATACACACGTTGATATCTAATTAAGTGCACACATTGTGGGGAATTCTGCATCAGGTATTCTTATACAAAAAGATTGGCAAACCAAATAATTTAAAAAAATGTAAGATAACAAGAAATCCAATGAGCCTAAGCGGGTTTTTCGTTAATAAAATATATTTGCTCACCGATATAGGTCTGATGATATATAATTATTACAACATAGATTAATTTATACTTATTGAATGGGTATGAGGAGAATAGAAAGTTAATTGACCCGGAGATACTTTGCCTCGGGCAATAGTTGGTATCGAGGGGTCAATAAACTTACTATTTCCCGAATATCTAGTTAATAAGTGTTTTATTATACCGAAAGAGACGTCAGATGCAAAATGATGGCTGCAGGTAAAATAATTGATGTGGCAGTAAATAATACAAGTACTGGTTATAACAATAATACTAACCACAAATAGAATAAACATTATTGAACATCAAGAAGATAAATCTTAACATGATAACTTATTGATGAGAGTTAAAGTTCACTGTGCAATTATTAATACTGATAATTGTTAATCCAGAAGTAGATTGAATTCCTAGAATTCTAAATGTATTTAAAGTTCGAGTATTTGTAACAGCCACAGTCTGTGAATTATTTTCAACTGAAATTTGACCTGTTTCAAAATTTGATATATCATTCAATACATTTGCCAAAGAAAATTCATCAGACAAAAAGTCATGAATTTCAGGAACATTTTCATTCCTTCACCGATGTTATTTTTCAATTTAAATTCCGACTTTGATTATTCGATCTTTTAAATCGCCCAATTGACTCAGACATGAAAGTTTTAAATCACGTACTTTTGACGTTTGCAAGTGTCGGTCAAATAGTTGGGAACTATTGACCGGTGAAGTAAGATTCTCGACATAAGCTTGGAAAAATAGTAAAATTATCGAGTTGATTTTTATATAGAAAATTATAACAGAGGTATAATAACATTATATATCAACTCACATAATTTTGTTTCTTCTTTTAATAGGATTTTCGTTAATATTCGATATGGCCAGGCTTATTGCACTGTTTATATGTCCACTCATTTGGGCATTCAATTTACGCATGGTCTTGCTGCAGACATTTATTACCTTTAAATGTTTCCTTCCGTGGGTCAATTTTACCTTTGTGTATTATTGTGGCAAGGTATTTGCTAATTCTTATTATTATACTTCTCATACTTTTTTCTATATAAATTGTATTGCAATAAAAATACTATTTCCATAGTTTCATTCAATCTTTCTGAAAAGTACTATTCACCGGTGAATAGCACTTCAATCACATGTTTTTTTTTGGACTTTTTTAAATTAATTTCTTCTTCAAATGCACACATGGAAATGTATTAGTTTAATCAAGCATTAATAAAGTAGACTAGAAATCCAGCAGAAAAGGTCCTAATTTAGAATTTTGAATTGCACAGTTGTTCAGTATAATAAGGCACTTACAGACTTGATATTCGGGTAATAACATTTTAATTGTCCAATCTGTACCAACTATTTTCCTCGGCGTTGCCTCGAAAAAATTGTTGGTACCTTGGGGACAATAAAAGTGTTATTACCCTCATACCCAGTCAATAAGTGTATTCTAATCTAGGCAGGGGAATGTCCTGAATTGTAACTATTTGAGTATTACGCCACCTGTTTAAAAATTGGTCAAGAAGCCATCAAGAGTCTTTCTCTGTAGAAGCTATGTATCACACACATTAATTTTTTTTCCTAGAAATTTATATATGTTTCCATCCTCCGCGGAACAAGATGCATCTTCCACTCTTATCCGGTAATGACTTGGTTTTTTTTCTCTTGCTGTTACTTTTGGATTTCTAGTATAAAACGACAACGTATCTCTGATAGTGAGACCGTTTAAGATAAGCACGTTTTCATCGTCTTCATTATCAGAGTATATTCATCATAGCCCTCTTACTCTCTGTTTGCCTTTTATGTGACTGGCGAGCACCTGCTCATCAATGGCTTTGTAAATTACTTGATGTGTTATAAATTATTGGGGTTTTGGTTCATGACTACCAAGGATGTCTGTATCAAGTATGAATATAGGTTTCACCCCATATTCCTCGTCATATTCTTCATCAATGCATTTCTGTGTTGCCGTTGCACACGCGACGGCCATCTTGTTTTCATGTATGTTATTATTGTATATGTTTTTGACTGTTTCATTTAATTCTGCCATTTCTTCTGATGCTGAATTACCTTTATACTCCATTTGAACATCTTCTAGCACTATTAAGATTAAATATTTATCAAACTATGTATTTAATACCTAGATTATTTACTTTCTAACTGGAGCAGAAAACAAATCCGTATATATTTTTTGCCCAATTCGCTAAGAAAAATATATTTTGATGACCGATAGGGTAGCTTTGACTTTTAGAAAAAAACAAATTAATATGTTAACGGCCAACATTTTATGCAAACAATTTTAATTTATTTAAAAATTTTGTTTCATTTTTATTTTGCTGTTAGTTCGGAAGGTTTCGTTGATACAACATATGTTGATGACCGATAAAGTGATAATAATTAACAAATTAACATATTTAAAGGCCAATATGCTATGCGAACCGTAATTAATATTTATTATCATCGTTTTGATAGATAAAATTAGCTTTGATCACTGAAATGGTAGAACTAATTGAAAATTGTTGACATTCATTAACAAAATACCACTTTACAGGTCAACACATTAGTTTTCAAATGGTAATGGATTTTATGTTACTATAACAATCTTTGATCACGGAAATAGTTATTTCGTGGTTCCTTTATTAACACTAAAAGATTACTAAGTCATCAGCCAGCTTATTATTATTCCAACAGTAGTATAATTTTTGGGATGTCTTACGCTACAAAAAAAAAATGTCTTTTAATTCACATCACAATATTACTAAGACGTTGAAATATTAGCATCAATTAGCTAATTATCTTCTCAAAAACCAATATTTAATTACGGTTTGAGGAAACCAAAGTGATAATATGAAGCCGTATATCACAGGAAAGATACTACAATGAGCCAAAAAATCATGCAAAAGGAAACAAACAACGGTTGATAAAAAACGAAATATTGAACAGCAAAAATCCCACGAAAACTAGAATTGAACTCATATCCTCCGGAAAAGTAAGCAGTTCATGTCTCACTGGTGGCACTCGTTGCGTTACCCATGCAAAAATAAAAGTTGTAGAATCCACAATTTTCATTTCTTTCAGTATTTGCAGTGACTTAATATCGGGTTACATAAGAACAGTTTGAAGACTACCACAAGATCATGACCATGATGGTCCCGACTGCCAATGGAACAGTATGGAGAGTTGGGTAGGGGCTAAAAACGTTGTCACTTAACTGCCGTTATACAGTGAAATGTGAGTGGGCGTGGCCTCATTAAGCAATAATTGTCCCCAGTATTTGATTTAATAACAACAAGAAACTGTTGCTATTCTTACTTAAATCTGTTGCATGATAGTATTTTCGTTCATATATTTCTTAGCATCACCGTTTTTTAATGTCTGCACCCACACATCTTCCTCGTTAGTCTCGCAAGAAGGTCCTAAATGTAATCAATCAGTAGTATTGTGTACCTTACGTTAAAAAGGACTCCCGTCCTTTAACAAATTATCATCTTAAATTCCTATGCAATACTATATTAATATTATTTGTTTTCTTTCTGATATGTGTTTCCTTACTACCATTTCTTTCAATAACCGATATGGTAGTTTTGCATTAACATCAATTAACAAATAATTATGTCAAACGCCAATTTATGTTGATGACAACCATAATTTATATTCTAGAAAACATTTTTGATCAACTTCAAAATATTATTAAGGAGTGAAATTATCAACATGAATTAACAAATAATCATCTAAAAAACACCATATGTCAACGGTTTAAAGAAACCACAGGTGATAATCAGAAGACGTGTAAGAAGAGTTTGGAGATACCAAAGGGGCAATCATAATCCGTATATCGAAGAAGAACAGAAAACACAATGGCCAAAAGAAAAAGTGCAAAAGAACAAACAACGATCTACAAAACATACATATAAAACAAAAGATCGAGTAACACGAATCCCACTCAAAACCGGGGGTGAACTCAGGTACTCCGGAAGGGTAAGCAGTTCCTGCTCCACTAGTTCACGGGATATGTAATACAATGACCAAAGAAAAAGATGAAAAGAGACAAAACAAACAATGGGCGATAGAATAATAACAAAATACGAGTGTGAGAAGGGACAACAAAGGCAACGACTTCTGAGTGCCAATGGAACATTATGGAAAGCTAGGTAGGGACGAAATTAACAAATTCGGTCTTTAACGTTTTATAAGCGAGTTGTCCTAGAGTCATTCCCAGTGTGTAATATGTAGTATATCTTGACATAAAGTCACATCAGTACGCCGTCTAAAAATTACCCGCGTTGAATTGGTCAGAGCTTTCGTTGAACGAGCCGAGTTATTCTCACTCGTGCATAAATTGAACACACCAAGGAGAGTTATTCTACCACCCTTTCAAATTCTCCAAGAAATACATTTATATGTTCACACTCTAATATATATTGCTCATTGTTTATTATTCAATTCGAAGCTTTTTTTTACACATTGCGTTTCTTTACTTTATACATCACGATTTTACGAAATTGACATATTGGCTAATGCAATAAATGTGGCTTGAAATTTCTCGATTTGACCATGAAAAAACATTATTTTCTTTAATAACAACAACAAGGTGTTGTTATGTTTGCTAACACCTTTTGCATGAAAGTATTTTTTTTCGTATCTATCTGAGCTTCACAATTTTTTTAATGTCAGCACCCACAAATCTTCCTCGTTAGTCTCGCGTGAAGGTCCGAAATTTAATCAATCAGTAGTAATGTGTCACTTACTGTAAAGAGGACTTTCGTTCTCTAACAAATAATCTCCTTAAAAGCTTATTCAATACTATACTAACATGATCTTTTCTTCGGATAGGTGTTACATTGCTAAAATATCTTTCAATAAGCGATATGTTTGTTATGAATTAACATCAATTAACAAATTATTATGTTAAACGCCATTTTATTTTTAAGACAACAATAATTTATATTTGTAGAATGTATTTCGTTACTAAAATATATTTTGATAACTTTCACAATAGGCAATTCCCATCCGATTAGTGAGACCTATTATGTTACCCACGCTAAATATTTGGTGATGTAGGCCATAATGTGATAAAATCTACAACTGTCGAGATTATTTTCTTTTCTTTCAGAACTTGCAGTGACTTATCACTGGGTGTGTAACAAAGCCAAAGGTAACACGAAATGTGTCACGTTTGGAGCAGGAACTGGTCATTCCTTTCGGAACACCTGAGTTTACACCCGGTGCTTAGTGGGATTCACATTGCTCAATCTTTAGTTTTCTGTGAAATGTTTTGTAGATCGTTGTTTCTCCCTTTGTTCATTTTCTTTTGGCCATTGCATTTTCTGTCCGTCTTCGATTTACCTCTTCTGATTACCCTTTGGTGTATTTAAACTTTTCTTTCCAATTAGTTATTCTCAGTGCATAATACCCCTCGGGCGAAAAAATCGCCCGCGTTGTATTGGTCAGGATTGTCGTTGGATGAACCGATTCATTCCCACCAGTATACCCCGAAAACACACCAAAGGAGAATTTTTCTACCACGGTTTCAAATTCTCTAAGAAATACATTTGCTATGCTCAAACAATATATTGTAGTTATAAATTGAGTAAAATGTGTTCTATATTCATTGATTATTAGTCACTTTAAAGGTTTTTTGACACACTTGAATGAAAAAGGGAGATAACTGCGTGTGTTTACTTAATACGCCATGATTTTACAAAGTTGACATATTGGCTAATGCAATAATTGTTGCTTGGAAATTTCTCTACTTGGCCATGCAAATATATTATTTTATTTAAAAACAACAAAAATGTGTCGTTATTCTTTCTTACATCTTTTTTATCAGAATATTTTCTCTCGAGTGAATGTCCGAAGTTTAATCGGTCATTAATATTATGTCCCTTGCGTGCAGTAATTAACATGCATTGTCGTCTTAAAAGACAACATATGTCAACAATTTAAAAATTCCAAAGTGATAATCAGAAGCCGTAAATAGCGAACAGATAATACAATGACCACAATATACAAAAAGCAAACAGACAATGGTCGATAAAAACACTATAATAATAATTACCGAGCAACACAAACCCCACACTAACCGGGTTTGAACTCAAGTGATCCGAAAGGGTAAGTAGTTCATGTTCCACAAATGACACTCGTTGTGTCACCCATGCTAACATTTCGTAAAGTGGTCAAAGCTACAATTATTGAGATTATTTCTTCTGCTTAGCCGATTTATTTGTATACTCATATGAGTCGGAGTTTCCTCAAAAGCTTGTAAAAGATAAGAAGATTAATGAGGCTAGAGCCTTTAATTTCACATACTGGTATATTGATGACGTTTTATCTATCAATAATTCTAGATTTGCAGAATTTCATCCATTGATATATCCTCCAAAGCTAGAAGTTAAAGAGACCACAGATGAAGCTTCGTCCGCATCATTTTTGGACGTATGCCTCGAATTTGACGACAGTGGTAAACTCAGTACTACAATTTATGATAAACGGGACGACTTCAATTTTAAAATCATAAATTTTCCAAATATGTGCAGCAATATATCAGCTTCTCCTGCATATTGTGTTTACATCTCCCAATTGATTCGCTATGCAAGGGCCAGTAGCAATTATCATGATTTCCTGAAACGTCATCTTCATCTGAGAAACAGGCTGCTGGACCAGGGCTATACAAAGATTCGCCTTATTCGATCTCTTAAAAAGTTTATATTCAGATACCAAGATATTGTCGACAAAAATGTCAAAAACATGTTTTTATCAATGTGTGATGTAAAATTGTTTTTGACATTTACCTGACTGAATTTGGTACTGCTTTGACAACTATTTTGCCTATGTTGTTCCTGTATTGTTATACATACTGTTATAGTGACAGCCGGAACCTCTGAGCCGTAATGAAAGCGGGAGGTTTGGTGCTTTAAAATCTGATTCAACCCACCATTTCTTTAGAAATGCCTGTACCAAGTCAGGGTCATTTCGGTTTTCACAGTTTTCCGGTTGTTGACTGATTGTGTCTGTTTATTTACTAATGAGTTTTGACTTTCCCTTTGTAAGATTGTTCGGAGTTCGGTAATTTTGTTATTACCCTTATTTTCAGTATTTATCAACGGGTGTGTTAGAAGAGTAACATGACGGGTTGTACATGTAGAGAAGGAACTGCTTACACTTACGGAGCACCCATGCCAACCACTTATCTTTAGCTCGATCGTTAGTTTTCTGTGTAGTGTTTTGTAGATCATTGTTTCTGCTTTTCTTCATTTTCTTCTGGCCATTGTATTGTCTATCCGTCTTCGATTGACCGGTTCTGATTACCCCTTATGTGTTTTCAAACGTTTTTTCTTAAATGTTTTACACCGTGTATCTCATTAATCTTGTGCAATTATCATGAATTATTCATGACCTACATATTCATTGACCTAGATAAATACTGAATAGGTAATATGGATGCAATATTGTTATAGGTATAACATACAAGTTTTGAAGATCTGGTGTTTGTCCGTAAGAAAGTTGTTTTTTTAGATCGATTATTGATTAACATCAAGTGAAAAGAATGATTTCTATCTTCAGGAGAGGAAAAAATGCAACAATATTAAAAATAATATACATATATCAGCGAGGGAAGAGAAACCAGGGCAATGACTTCTGACTGCAAATGGACTGTTATGGAGAGATGTGCATTGATGAAAAACTTTGACACTTAACTACAGTTCTATAGTGAAGTGTAGGAGGGTGTGACATCATTACGCAATCGTTGGCCCCAAAAGGGAACATAGTTGTCCTAGAGTAATTCTCAGGGCTACAAAATGAACATGAGTTGTTATTATAGATAGTCCATGTAGTACTATCCGCCAAAACATGATCCATTTTGTATTGGTCAGAGTTGTCTTTGGACGATACGAGTTATTCCTACTCGTGTACCCAGAAAACACAACAAGGCGAGTTTTGCTATCACCGTTTCAAATTCCCCAAGAAATAAAGTTGATATGCATAGACAAAAACTATTATATGTATTGCAGTTATAAACTGGGTCAAAATTGTTCTATATACATTGTTTATTATTCCGCTGGAACGTTTTTTCTTTGACACACTTGAATGAAAAAGGGGGATAGCTGCGTTTACTTTCTTAATTCGCTATGATTTTACTAGGTTGACATCGTTACTAATGCAATAAATGTGGCTTTGAAATTTCTCGACTTGACCATGAAAATACAGTATTTTATTTGGCAACAAACAAACAGCTTTTTTATTCCTACTATGTTGCTATTCTTATTTATATCTTTTGCATGAAAGTATTATCTTTCGTATCTATGTTGTCTACATAGCTGTTTTCAATGTCAGCGTCAACACATCTTCGTCGTTAGTCTAGCCTGAATTTCCGAAAGTTTATCAATCAGTAGTATTATGCCCCTTACGGTACAGAGGACGTCCGTTTTCTAAGAAATAACCATCTTAAAGGATTATGCATTACTATACTAACAGTATTTTTGTCTGATTTTTGTTTGTGTTTGGTTACTGACACATCTTTCATTAACCGATATGGTAGTTTTTAATTAACATCACTTAGCAAATTATTGTGATAAACACCAATTTATGTGCATGACAACAATAATTTATATTTATAGGATATATTTCGTTACTAAAATATATTCGGTCACCGCCAAAATATTATTAAGGGGTGTAAAATTAGCATGAATTAACAAATTATCGTCTTAAAAGACAACATATGTCAACTGTTTAAAGAAACCAAAGGTACTAATCAGAACAGATAATACAATAAACAAAAACCAAAAGATGTAAGCAAGCAATGTTCGATAAATCAATATAAAAATAAATATTGAGCAACACAAACCCCACCAAAAAACCGGGGGTGAACTCAGATGGTCGTGAAGGGGAAGAATTTCCTGATTCTTACAAGACACGCGCCGTATAGCTCACATGTACAGACAAGTCCGGTCAAAGTATTGGCAGTTATAGAGAACAGAAAACATATACGTAAAAGGTAAAAGATCCATTGTCATTTGAGATATTGATATTTCGCAACGGTTAACCAGATTATGATGACGACCATGTAATTTTTCTAGCAACAACATAGCTTTGTTTGAGTAGTTTTTGCTAGCACCTAAACTCTGTCCAGAAAATCACTGTACTGGGCACAAGTTCTAGAATAACGTATCAGTTGTAAATTCGATGCTGAAATATTGCTACTGATGGTGAACTGCCAATGTTTCTAACAAGAGCAAAACTAAGAGTCAGTCTAATCGTGTTTTGTTGGTGTCCCCTGTGAAGTTCGCGCTTATTAACGTTTTTGTTCATCGTCGGACAGCATGAATCAGGTACCAGACAAAAGTATATACATTGGTCAGTGATCATATAATTATAGTACAAATGTATTCAGTCAATGAAATGTTACTGCCCAAATAGAACATGGACGGGATAAATTAAATTATCCCGACTGAATATTATTCTTATATGACATGATGAGCAATAAATCACTTTACAATCTGCCAGTTGATTAAAAACCGGTGATAGGGAATGGCGTATTTGATTGGAAGCTGGCATTTCCTTGTCCCATATCACGTAGGTACTGAACTAATTGACATGCATAGTTAATTTTGTCGACAATTTTAATTATGATTTGAACTTTAATGACCGGAAAGTCGTCATTAAGGAAAACATTTGAGACAAACCGCGAGTGTGTCCATTATAGATAGACGATATTTTATAAGATTACGCGATCGCTATTATGATCCTTTGTGTATTTTTTTGTTGTTGTTTTTTTTTAAATACTTTGTCGATATTCTTGTTCCATTACTACATGTATTTGTTCATATTGTATTTGGTACACGCGCCACAATACAACTGATATACAGTTAAAGTGGTGCATTAAGTGCCATGCAATTATTCAATCAATATTAAAAATACAAAAGTGGCTTTAATATTTGTTTGATAAATCAATCAATACTAATATTGCAAAAGGTGGGGTTAAGCACCCTTCAATCAATTAATATTTCGTGAAAAAAAACAAAAAAAAACATTTATTTTCGTAAGGTCGTTCTGCGATGTTTTCGATAACACTTTTTAATAAATGTTGGCGTTGGTGTTAAATCACCCACGAGCTAATCCTACACACCTTATATCTGACATTCAATTGGGAGATGCTTTATATTTTTACAAAATCAATGTAATCTTAATGTAATATGAAAGGCAAATATCGTGGAATTTTTTTGATTAAATATTTTCACTTAATATGTCACTTAATTTTAACTAAAATCAGCTGCATAACATTAAAATCCGCACAAAAGCAGATTTTAAGATCAAATCGCAAAATATTTGACGGCATAAACAGGATCACCAAATTCAGCTAAGGTCACCTATGCCTTTAGTTTTATGTGTAATGCTTTGTAGATCGTTGTTTGTCCTTTTATCCTTTTACTTTTGGCCATTGTGTTTTCTGTCCTTCTTTCATTTACGGCTTCTGATTACCCCTTTCGTATCTTCAAGCCCTTCTTGAAGGACTGACAACACAATTACCAAAAGAAAAAGAACAAAAGAAAAAACACTACACAGAAAACTAAAGATTAAGCAATACAACCGACGTTTTAACCATAATTGAATAGGAGTGCCTCGGATGGGTAAGTAATTCCTGCTCCGCTGATGGCACACGTCGAGTTAATCTCTGGTGATAGTATCACATATTAAATTATCATTCCTGAGTTGGCTTGTTTGTTCATTTGTTTTCTTTTTGGTTTTGCATAGTTCGTTTTGTACGTATTTTTATTTATGTTTTGAACTTTAACGAACCTAAAGTCGTCACTAAGGAAATAATTTGTCGTAGAATTCACTATACCCATTATTGATTGATAACATTTTATAAAATTGTAAGATCGTTATAACGTTCATGTTAGGTCTCATATCGTAGTAGGTTTCCAAAGCGGAAAAGGATTCTTTGCAAGATTTTCACTCAAATATGTTGGTGTAAGGTATTACCAATAGATATAAATATGCCGTTTTATTCAAATAATATCAAGTAAGAAAGGGAATGGGAGACACATGTGCACATACCATTACTTCTTTTTTTAAATGCATCAATAATAGTTCATATATGACATAAAATGAGCTTTTGATTGTTAATTTATTTTATAAATAAGAATGTGTATTTTCTATATTTCTATAATTAACACCCCATAACAATTTCAAACGCTAATACAGGTGTATTATATCGACAATCATGTCATGAATCCTCATTCGATATGAGACGCCCTAATGTGGAATTCCGATTCGGGACCAATTTCGATTTGGGACGTGACAATGCCTTCTGTAAATTTCTTTCAACTCTATAATATGCAGTCGACTACGTTACTTCCCTTGCAGTGTCTATCTGTACATTTTGTGTTTTGTGCACAACACTGTATTTTTTTCTCCAGATCTTTGTAGGATATTTTGGGAAAACACCTTTACCAAACAATAATTTTAGTGTTGGCGTTAAAACACCCATTTAGCAAGTTTAAAGTATTAAAAATATATTTGGATGACTGAAATAATAGTAAATTATCACGTTTGAATCTCATTTATTAATTTCTGGTATTTCTGGTTAGTGATAGATCGTGTAAAAATAGTCGACATGCGGATTGATGTTGGGATTTCCTTAGGTGTCTAGAAAATGACTTCCGTTGCATTAACTTACGGCATATTTTATTGTTCAATAATAAACAATTGGATAGTACACATGTTTCAAAACCTAGAAACGTCTTCTGAAATACATACAAGCTTAATATTATATACATATTTCATATTTAGTGAAGACATGAAAAAACAACGCAGAAAAACATTAAGCGTTACATGGATTATCCAAGATAAATTATACTTAATCGAACACATCCTTCTATCTTAATGACACGAACACACCGAACATTCAATTTGGACTTAATTTGCAAATGTATCTATATTTAAAGTGGGTTCCCTTAGCACAATCTTATGTAGTATATAGTTCGTTTTACTCGTATTTTTAATTACGGACAACATATCACGGCAAATGCGCTAAACAACAATCGTTCACTCATTTAAATGATAGGAACAGGTCAAGAAATGTGATAAATTTTTGAATAAGAAGTATTTGAAGATACCAAAGGGGCAATCAGAATCCGTAAATCGAAGAAGGGCAGACAACACAATGGCCAAAAGTACAAAAGAACCAACAACGATCTACAAAAGTTACAGATAAAACTAAAGATCGAGTAACACGAGCCCCACTAAAAACCGGGGATGAACTCAGATGGTTGTGAATGGCAGGAATGTCCTGCCTCTTACAAGATACCCGCCGCATAACTCATATGCACAGACAAATCCGGTCAAAGTATTGGCAGTTATAGAGAACCGAAAACATATACGTAAAAAGTAAAATATCCATTGTCATTTGAGATATTGATATTACGCAACGATTAACCAGATTATGATGACGACCATGTAATTTTTCTAGCAACAACATAGCTTTGTTTGAGTAGGTTTGGCGTTAGCACCTAAACTCTGTCCAGAAAATCACTGTACTGGGGAAAAGTTCTAGAATAACGTATCAGTTGTAAATTCGATACTGAAATATTGCTACTGATGATGTACTGCCAATGTTTCTAACAAGGACAAAACTAAGAGTCAGTCTAATCGTGTTTTGTTGGTGTCCTCTGTGAAGTTCGCGCTTATTAACGTTTTTTTCATCGTCGGACAGCATGAATCAGGTAGCAGAAAAAAGTATATACATTGGTCAGTGATCATATAATTATAGTAAAAATGTATTCAGTCAATGAAATGTTACTGCCCAAATAGAACTTGGACGGGATAAATTAAATTATCCCGACTGAATATTATTCTTATATGACATGATGAGCAATAAATCACTTTAAAATCTGCCAGTTGATTAAAAATCGGTGATAGGGAATGGCGTATTTGATTGGAAGCTGGCATTTCCTTGTCCCATATCACGTAGGTACTGAGCTAATTGACATGCATAGTTAATTTTGTCGACAATTTTAATTATGATTTGAACTTTAATGACCGGAAAGTCGTCATTAAGGAAAACATTTGAGACAAACCGCGAGTGTGTCCATTATAGATAGACGATATTTTATAAGATTACGCGATCGCTATTATGATCCTTTGTGTATTTTTTTGTTGTTGTTTTTTTTTTAAATACTTTGTCGATATTCTTGTTCCATTACTACATGTATTTGTTCATATTGTATTTGGTACACGCGCCACAATACAACTGATATACAGTTAAAGTGGTGCATTAAGTGCCATGCAATTATTCAATCAATATTAATAATACAAAAGTGGCTTTAATAATTTGTTGATAAATCAATCAATACTAATATTGCAAAAGGTGGGGTTAAACACCCTTCAATCAATTAATATTTCGTGAAAAAAAACAAAAAAAAACATTTATTTTCGTAAGGTCGTTCTGCGATGTTTTCGATAACACTTTTTAATAAATGTTGGCGTTGGTGTTAAATCACCCACGAGCTAATCCTACACACCTTATATCTGACATTCAATTGGGAGATGCTTTATATTTTTACAAAATCAATGTAATCTTAATGTAATATGAAAGGCAAATATCGTGGAATTTTTTTGATTAAATATTTTCACTTAATATGTCACTTAATTTTAACTAAAATCAGCTGCATAACATTAAAATCCGCACAAAAGCAGATTTTAAGATCAAATCGCAAAATATTTGACGGCATAAACAGGATCACCAAATTCAGCTAAGGTCACCTATGCCTTTAGTTTTATGTGTAATGCTTTGTAGATCGTTGTTTGTCCTTTATCCTTTTACTTTTGGCCATTGTGTTTTCTGTCCTTCTTTCATTTACGGCTTCTGATTACCCCTTTCGTATCTTCAAGCCCTTCTTGAAGGACTGACAACACAATTACCAAAAGAAAAAGAACAAAAGAAAAAACACTACACAGAAAACTAAAGATTAAGCAATACAACCGACGTTTTAACCATAATTGAATAGGAGTGCCTCGGATGGGTAAGTAATTCCTGCTCCGCTGATGGCACACGTCGAGTTAATCTCTGGTGATAGTATCACATATTAAATTATCATTCCTGAGTTGGCTTGTTTGTTCATTTGTTTTCTTTTTGGTTTTGCATAGTTCGTTTTGTACGTATTTTTATTTATGTTTTGAACTTTAACGAACCTAAAGTCGTCACTAAGGAAATAATTTGTCGTAGAATTCATTATACCCATTATTGATTGATAACATTTTATAAAATTGTAAGATCGTTATAACGTTCATGTTAGGTCTCATATCGTAGTAGGTTTCCAAAGCGGAAAAGGATTCTTTGCAAGATTTTCACTCAAATATGTTGGTGTAAGGTATTACCAATAGATATAAATATGCCGTTTTATTCAAATAATATCAAGTAAGAAAGGGAATGGGAGACACATGTGCACATACCATTACTTCTTTTTTTAAATGCATCAATAATAGTTCATATATGACATAAAATGAGCTTTTGATTGTTAATTTATTTTATAAATAAGAATGTGTATTTTCTATATTTCTATAATTAACACCCCATAACAATTTCAAACGCTAATACAGGTGTATTATATCGACAATCATGTCATGAATCCTCATTCGATATGAGACGCCCTAATGTGGAATTCCGATTCGGGACCAATTTCGATTTGGGACGTGACAATGCCTTCTGTAAATTTCTTTCAACTCTATAATATGCAGTCGACTACGTTACTTCCCTTGCAGTGTCTATATGTACATTTTGTGTTTTGTGCACAACACTGTATTTTTTTCTCCAGATCGTTGTAGGATATTTTGGGAAAACACCTTTACCAAACAATAATGTTAGTGTTGGCGTTAAAACACCCATTTAGCAAGTTTAAAGTATTAAAAATATATTTGGATGACTGAAATAATATTAATTATCACGTTTGAATCTCATTTATTAATTTCTGGTATTTCTGGTTAGTGATAGATCGTGTAAAAATAGTCGACATGCGGATTGATGTTGGGATTTCCTTATGTGTCTAAGAAATGACTTCCGTTGCATTAACTTACGGCATATTTTATTGTTCAATAATAAACAATTGGATAGTACACATGTTTCAAAACCTAGAAACGTCTTCTGAAATACATACAAGCTTAATATTATATACATATTTCATATTTAGTGAAGACATGAAAAAACAACGCAGAAAAACATTAAGCGTTACATGGATTATCCAAGATAAATTATACTTAATCGAACACATCCTTCTATCTTAATGACACGAACACACCGAACATTCAATTTGGACTTAATTTGCAAATGTATCTATATTTAAAGTGGGTTCCCTTAGCACAATCTTATGTAGTATATAGTTCGTTTTACTCGTATTTTTAATTACGGACAACATATCACGGCAAATGCGCTAAACAACAATCGTTCACTCATTTAAATGATAGGAACATGTCAAGAAATGTGATAAATTTTTGAATAAGAAGTATTTGAAGATACCAAAGGGGCAATCAGAATCCGTAAATCGAAGAAGGGCAGACAACACAATGGCCAAAAGTACAAAAGAACAAACAACGATCTACAAAAGTTACAGATAAAACTAAAGATCGAGTAACACGAGCCCCACTAAAAACCGGTGATGAACTCAGATGGTTGTGAATGGCAGGAATGTCCTGCCTCTTACAAGATACCCGCCGCATAACTCATATGCACAGACAAATCCGGTCAAAGTATTGGCAGTTATAGAGAACCGAAAACATATACGTAAAAAGTAAAATATCCATTGTCATTTGAGATATTGATATTACGCAACGATTAACCAGATTATGATGACGACCATGTAATTTTTCTAGCAACAACATAGCTTTGTTTGAGTAGGTTTGGCGTTAGCACCTAAACTCTGTCCAGAAAATCACTGTACTGGGGAAAAGTTCTAGAATAACGTATCAGTTGTAAATTCGATACTGAAATATTGCTACTGATGATGTACTGCCAATGTTTCTAACAAGGACAAAACTAAGAGTCAGTCTAATCGTGTTTTGTTGGTGTCCTCTGTGAAGTTCGCGCTTATTAACGTTTTTTTCATCGTCGGACAGCATGAATCAGGTAGCAGAAAAAAGTATATACATTGGTCAGTGATCATATAATTATAGTAAAAATGTATTCAGTCAATGAAATGATACTGCCCAAATAGAACATGGACGGGATAAATTAAATTATCCCGACTGAATATTATTCTTATATGACATGATGAGTAATAAATCACTTTAAAATCTGCCAGTTGAATAAAAATTGGTGATAGGGAATGGCGTATTTGATTGGAAGCTGGCATTTCCTTGTCCCATATCACGTAGGTACTGAGCTAATTGACATGCATAGTTAATTTTGTCGACAATTTTAATTATGATTTGAACTTTAATGATCGGAAAGTCGTCATTAAGGAAAACATTTGAGACAAACCGCGAGTGTGTCCATTATAAATAGACGATATTCCATAAAATTACGCGATCGCTATTTTGATCCTTTGTGTATTTTTTTGTTGTTGTTTTTTTTTAAATACTTTGTCGATCTTCTTGTTCCATTACTACATTTATTTGTTCATGTTGTATTTGGTACAAATGCAACAATACAACTGATATACAGTTAAAGTGGTGCATTAAGTGCCATGCAATTATTCAATCAATATTAATAATACAAAAGTGGCGTTCAATACAATTTGATAAATCAATCAATACTAATATTGCAAAAGGTGGGGTTAAGCACCCTTCAATCAAATGTTAGCGTTGGTCTTAAATCACCTACGAGCTAATCCTACACACCTTATATCTGACATTCAATTGGGAGATGCTTTATATTTTTACAAAATCAATGTGATCTTAATGTAATATGAAAGGCAAATATCGTGGAATTTTTTTGATTAAATATTTTCACTTAATATGTCACTTAATTTTAACTGAAATCAACTGCAAAACATTAAAATCCGCACAAAAGCAGATTTTAAGATCAAATCGCAAAATATTTGACGGCATAAACAGGATCACCAAAATCAGCTAAGGTCACCTATGCCTTTAGTTTTATGTGTAATGCTTTGTAGATCGTTGTTTGTCCTTTTATCCTTTTACTTTTGGCCATTGTGTTGTCTGTCCTTCTTCCATTTACGGCTTCTGATTACCCCTTTCATATCTTCAAGCCCTTCTTGAAGGACATACAACACAATTACCAAAAGAAAAAGAACAAAAGAAAAAAAAAGAAAAAAAAACACTACACAGAAAACTAAAGATTAAGCAACACAACCGACGTTTTAACCATAATTGAATAGGAGTGCCTCGGAAGGGTAAGTAATTCCTGCTCCGCTGATGGCACACGTCGAGTTAATCTCTGGTGATAGTATCACATATTAAATTATCATTCCTGAGTTTGTTTGTTTGTTCATTTGTTTTCTTTTTGGTTTTGCATAGTTCGTTTTGTGCGTATTTTTATTTATGTTTTGAACTTTAACGAATCTAAAGTCGTCACTAAGGAAATAATTTTTCGTAGAATTCATTATACCAATTATTGATTGATAACATTTGATAAAATTGTAAAATCGTTATAACGTTCATGTTAGGTCTCATATCGTAATAGGTTTCCAAAGCGGAAAAGGATTCTTTGCAAGATTTTCACTCAAATATGTTGGTGTAAAGTATTACCAATAGATATAAATATGCCGTTTTATTCAAATAATATCAAGTAAGAAAGGGAATGGGAGACACATGTGCACATACCATTACTTCTTTTTTTAAATGCATCAATAATAGTTCATATATGACATAAAATGAGCTTTTGATTGTTAATTTATTCTATAAATAAGAATGTGTATTTTCTATATTTCTATAATTAACACCCCATAACAATTTCAAACGCTAATACAGGTGTATTATATCGACAATCATGTCATGAATCCTAATTCGATATGAGACGCCCTAATGTGGAATTCCGACTCGGGACCAATTTCGATTTGGGACGTGACAATGCCTTCTGTAAATTTCTTTCAACTCTATAATATGCAGTCGACTACGTTACTTCCCTTGCAGTGTCTATATGTACATTTTGTGTTTTGTGCACAACACTGTATTTTTTTCTCCAGATCGTTGTGGGATATTTTGGGAAAACACCTTTACCAAACAATAATTTTAGTGTTGGCGTTAAAACACCCATTTAGCAAGTTTAAAGTATTAAAAATATATTTGGATGACTGAAATAATAGTAAATTATCACGTTTGAATCTCATTTATTAATTTCTGGTATTTCTGGTTAGTGATAGATCGTGTAAAAATAGTCGACATGCGGATTGATGTTGGGATTTCCTTATGTGTCTAGAAAATGACTTCGTTGCATTAACTTACGGCATATTTTATTGTTCAATAATAAACAATTGGATAGTACACATGTTTCAAAACCTAGAAACGTCTTCTGAAATACATACAAGCTTAATATTATATACATATTTCATATTTAGTGAAGACATGCAAAAACAACGCAGAAAAACATTAAGCGTTACATGGATTATCCAAGATAAATTATACTTAATCGAACACATCCTTCTATCTTAATGACACGAACACACCGAACATTAAATTTGGACTTAATTTGCAAATGTATCTATATTTAAAGTGGGTTCCCTTAGCACAATCTTATGTAGTATATAGTTCGTTTTACTCGTATTTTTAATTACGGACAACATATCACGGCAAATGCGCTAAACAACAATCGTTCACTCATTTAAATGATAGGAACAGGTCAAGAAATGTGATAACTTTTTGAATAAGAAGAATTTGAAGATACCAAAGGGGCAATCAGAATCCGTAAATCGAAGAAGGGCAGACTACACAATGGTCAAAAGTACAAAAGGACAAACAACGATCTACAAAAGTTACAGATAAAACTAAAGATCGAGTAACACGAGCCCCACTAAAAACCGGGGATGAACTCAGATGGTTGTGAATGGCAGGAATGTCCTGCTTCTTACAAGACACCCGCCGCATAACTCATATGTACAGACAAATCCGGTCAAAGTATTGGCAGTTATAGAGAACAGAAAACATATACGTAAAAAGTAAAATATCCATTGTCATTTGAGATATTGATATTTCGCAACGGTTAACCAGATTATGATGACGACCATGACATTTTTCTAGCAACAACATAGCTTTGTTTAAGTAGGTTTGGCGTTAGCACCTAAACTCTGTCCAGAAAATCACTGTACTGGGCACAAGTTCTAGAATAACGTATCAGTTGTAAATTCGATACTGAAATATTGCTACTGATGGTGTACTGCCAATGTTTCTAACAAGAGCAAAACTAAGAGTCAGTCTAATCGTGTTTTGTTGGTGTCCTCTGTGAAGTTCGCGCTTATTAACGTTTTTTTCATCGTCGGACAGCATGAATCAGGTAGCAGAACAAAGTACATACATTGGTCAGTGATCATATAATTATAGTAAAAATGTATTCAGTCAATGAAATGATACTGCCCAAATAGAACATGGACGGGATAAATTAAATTATCCCGACTGAATATTATTCTTATATGACATGATGAGCAATAAATCACTTTAAAATCTGCCAGTTGAATAAAAATTGGTGATAGGGAATGGCGTATTTGATTGGAAGCTGGCATTTCCTTCTCCCATATCACGTAGGTACTGAGCTAATTGGCATGCATAGTTAATTTTGTCCACTATTTTAATTATGATTTGAACTTTAATGACCGGAAAGTCGTCATTAAGGAAAACATTTGAGACAAACCGCGAGTGTGTCCATTATAGATAGACGATATTTTATAAGATTTCGCGATCGCTATTATGATCCTTTGTGTATTTTTTTGTTGTTGTTTTTTTTTTTAAATACTTTGTCGATCTTCTTGTTCCATTACTACATTTATTTGTTCATGTTGTATTTGGTACAAGCGCCACATTACAACTGATATACAGTTAAAGTGGTGCATTAAGTGCCATGCAATTATTCAATCAATATTAATAATACAAAAGTGGCGTTAAATACAATTTGATAAATCAATCAATAATAATATTGCAAACGGTGGGGTTAAGCACCCTTCAATCAATTAATATTTTGTGAAAAAAAACACAAAAAAAACATTTATTTTCGCCAGGTCGTTCTGCGATGTTTTCGATAACACTTTTTAATAAATGTTGGCGTTGGTGTTAAATCACCCACGAGCTAATCCTACACACCTTATATCTGACATTCAATTGGGAGATGCTTTATATTTTTACAAAATCAATGTGATCTTAATGTAATATGAAAGGCAAATATCGTGGAATTTTTTTATTAAATATTTTCACTTAATATGTCACTTAATTTTAACTGAAATCAACTGCATAACATTAAAATCCGCACAAAAGCAGATTTTAAGATCAAATCGCTAAATATTTGACGGCATAAACAGGATCACCAAATTCAGCTAAGGTCACCTATGCCTTTAGTTTTATGTGTAATGCTTTGTAGATCGTTGTTTGTCCTTTTATCCTTTTACTTTTGGCCATTGTGTTTTCTGTCTTTCTTTCATTTACGGCTTCTGATTACCCCTTTCGTATCTTCAAGCCCTTCTTGAAGGACTGACAACACAATTACCAAAAGAAAAAGAACAAAAGAAAAAAAAAGAAAAAAAAAACACTACACAGAAAACTAAAGATTAAGCGACAAAACCGACGTTTTAACCATAATTGAATAGGAGTGCCTCGGAAGGGTGAGTAATTCCTGTTCCGCTGATGGCACACGTCGAGTTAATCTCTGGTGATAGTATCACATATTAAATTATCATTCCTGAGTTTGTTTGTTTGTTCATTTGTTTTCTTTTTGGTTTTGCATAGTTCGTTTTGTACGTATTTTTATTTATGTTTTGAACTTTAACGACCCTAAAGTCGTCACTAAGGAAATAATTTGTCGTAGAATTCATTATACCCATTATTGATTGATAACATTTTATAAAATTGTAAGATCGTTATAACGTTCATGTTAGGTCTCATATCGTAGTAGGTTTCCAAAGCGGAAAAGGATTCTTTGCAAGATTTTCACTCAAATATGTTGGTGTAAGGTATTACCAATAGATATAAATATGCCGTTTTATTCAAATAATATCAAGTAAGAAAGGGAATGGGAGACACATGTGCACATACCATTACTTCTTTTTTTAAATGCATCAATAATAGTTCATATATGACATAAAATTAGCTTTTGATTGTTAATTTATTTTATAAATAAGAATGTGTATTTTCTATATTTCTATAATTAACACCCCATAACAATTTCAAACGCTAATACAGGTGTATTATATCGACAATCATGTCATGAATCCTAATTCGATATGAGACGCCCTAATGTGGAATTCCGACTCGGGACCAATTTCGATTTGGGACGTGACAATGCCTTCTGTAAATTTCTTTCAACTCTATAATATGCAGTCGACTACGTTACTTCCCTTGCAGTGTCTATATGTACATTTTGTGTTTTGTGCACAACACTGTATTTTTTTCTCCAGATCGTTGTGGGATATTTTGGGAAAACACCTTTACCAAACAATAATTTTAGTGTTGGCGTTAAAACACCCATTTAGCAAGTTTAAAGTATTAAAAATATATTTGGATGACTGAAATAATAGTAAATTATCACGTTTGAATCTCATTTATTAATTTCTGGTATTTCTGGTTAGTGATAGATCGTGTAAAAATAGTCGACATGCGGATTGATGTTGGGATTTCCTTATGTGTCTAGAAAATGACTTCGTTGCATTAACTTACGGCATATTTTATTGTTCAATAATAAACAATTGGATAGTACACATGTTTCAAAACCTAGAAACGTCTTCTGAAATACATACAAGCTTAATATTATATACATATTTCATATTTAGTGAAGACATGAAAAAACAACGCAGACAAACATTAAGCGTTACATGGATTATCCAAGATAAATTATACTTAATCGAACACATCCTTCTATCTTAATGACACGAACACACCGAACATTCAATTTGGACTTAATTTGCAAATGTATCTATATTTAAAGTGGGTTCCCTTAGCACAATCTTATGTAGTATATAGTTCGTTTTACTCGTATTTTTAATTACGAACAACATATCACGGCAAATGCGCTAAACAACAATCGTTCACTCATTTAAATGATAGGAACAGGTCAAGAAATGTGAAAACTTTTTGAATAAGAAGAATTTGAAGATACCAAAGGGGCAATGAGAATCCGTAAATCGAAGAAGGGCAGACAACACAATGGCCAAAAGTACAATAGGACAAACAACGATCTACAAAAGTTACAGATAAAACTAAAGATCGAGTAACACGAGCCCCACTAAAAACCGGGGAGGAACTCAGATGGTTGTGAATGGCAGGAATGTCCTGCTTCTTACAAGACACCCGCCACATAACTCATATGTACAGACAAATCCGGTCAAAGTATTGGCAGTTATAGAGAACAGAAAACATATACGTAAAAAGTAAAATATCCATTGTCATTTGAGATATTGATATTTCGTAACGGTTAACCAGATTATGATGACGACCATGACATTTTTCTAGCAACAACATAGCTTTGTTTGAGTAGGTTTGGCGTTAGCACCTAAACTCTGTCCAGAAAATCACTGTACTGGGCACAAGTTCTAGAATAACGTATCAGTTGTAAATTCGATACTGAAATATTGCTACTGATGGTGTACTGCCAATGTTTCTAACAAGAGCAAAACTAAGAGTCAGTCTAATCGTGTTTTGTTGGTGTCCTCTGTGAAGTTCGCGCTTATTAACGTTTTTTTCATCGTCGGACAGCATGAATCAGGTAGCAGAACAAAGTACATACATTGGTCAGTGATCATATAATTATAGTAAAAATGTATTCAGTCAATGAAATGATACTGCCCAAATAGAACATGGACGGGATAAATTAAATTATCCCGACTGAATATTATTCTTATATGACATGATGAGCAATAAATCACTTTAAAATCTGCCAGTTAAATAAAAATTGGTGATAGGGAATGGCGTATTTGATTGGAAGCTGGCATTTCCTTGTCCCATATCACGTAGGTACTGAGCTAATTGGCATGCATAGTTAATTTTGTCCACTATTTTAATTATGATTTGAACTTTAATGACCGGAAAGTCGTCATTAAGGAAAACATTTGAGACAAACCGCGAGTGTGTCCATTATAGATAGACGATATTTTATAAGATTTCGCGATCGCTATTATGATCCTTTGTGTATTTTTTTGTTGTTGTTTTTTTTTTTAAATACTTTGTCGATCTTCTTGTTCCATTACTACATTTATTTGTTCATGTTGTATTTGGTACAAGTGCCACATTACAACTGATATACAGTTAAAGTGGTGCATTAAGTGCCATGCAATTATTCAATCAATATTAATAATACAAAAGTGGCGTTAAATACAATTTGATAAATCAATCAATAATAATATTGCAAACGGTGGGGTTAAGCACCCTTCAATCAATTAATATTTTGTGAAAAAAAACACAAAAAAAACATTTATTTTCGCCAGGTCGTTCTGCGATGTTTTCGATAACACTTTTTAATAAATGTTGGCGTTGGTGTTAAATCACCCACGAGCTAATCCTACACACCTTATATCTGACATTCAATTGGGAGATGCTTTATATTTTTACAAAATCAATGTGATCTTAATGTAATATGAAAGGCAAATATCGTGGAATTTTTTTGATTAAATATTTTCACTTAATATGTCACTTAATTTTAACTGAAATAAACTGCAAAACATTAAAATCCGCACAAAAGCAGATTTTAAGATCAAATCGCAAAATATTTGACGGCATAAACAGGATCACCAAAATCAGCTAAGGTCACCTATGCCTTTAGTTTTATGTGTAATGCTTTGTAGATCGTTGTTTGTCCTTTTATCCTTTTACTTTTGGCCATTGTGTTGTCTGTCCTTCTTCCATTTACGGCTTCTGATTACCCCTTTCGTATCTTCAAGCCCTTCTTGAAGGACATACAACACAATTACCAAAAGAAAAAGAACAAAAGAAAAAAAAAGAAAAAAAAACACTACACAGAAAACTAAAGATTAAGCAACACAACCGACGTTTTAACCATAATTGAATAGGAGTGCCTCGGAAGGGTAAGTAATTCCTGCTCCGCTGATGGCACACGTCGAGTTAATCTCTGGTGATAGTATCACATATTAAATTATCATTCCTGAGTTTGTTTGTTTGTTCATTTGTTTTCTTTTTGGTTTTGCATAGTTCGTTTTGTGCGTATTTTTATTTATGTTTTGAACTTTAACGAATCTAAAGTCGTCACTAAGGAAATAATTTTTCGTAGAATTCATTATACCAATTATTGATTGATAACATTTGATAAAATTGTAAAATCGTTATAACTTTCATGTTAGGTCTCATATCGTAATAGGTTTCCAAAGCGGAAAAGGATTCTTTGCAAGATTTTCACTCAAATATGTTGGTGTAAAGTATTACCAATAGATATAAATATGCCGTTTTATTCAAATAATATCAAGTAAGAAAGGGAATGGGAGACACATGTGCACATACCATTACTTCTTTTTTTAATTGCATCAATAATAGTTCATATATGACATAAAATGAGCTTTTGATTGTTAATTTATTTTATAAATAAGAATGTGTATTTTCTATATTTCTATAATTAACACCCCATAACAATTTCAAACGCTAATACAGGTGTATTATATCGACAAGCATGTCATGAATCCTAATTCGATATGAGACGCCCTAATGTGGAATTCCGACTCGGGACCAATTTCGATTTGGGACGTGACAATGCCTTCTGTAAATTTCTTTCAACTCTATAATATGCAGTCGACTACGTTACTTCCCTTGCAGTGTCTATATGTACATTTTGTGTTTTGTGCACAACACTGTATTTTTTTCTCCAGATCGTTGTGGGATATTTTGGGAAAACACCTTTACCAAACAATAATTTTAGTGTTGGCGTTAAAACACCCATTTAGCAAGTTTAAAGTATTAAAAATATATTTGGATGACTGAAATAATAGTAAATTATCACGTTTGAATCTCATTTATTAATTTCTGGTATTTCTGGTTAGTGATAGATCGTGTAAAAATAGTCGACATGCGGATTGATGTTGGGATTTCCTTATGTGTCTAGAAAATGACTTCGTTGCATTAACTTACGGCATATTTTATTGTTCAATAATAAACAATTGGATAGTACACATGTTTCAAAACCTAGAAACGTCTTCTGAAATACATACAAGCTTAATATTATATACATATTTCATATTTAGTGAAGACATGAAAAAACAACGCAGAAAAACATTAAGCGTTACATGGATTATCCAAGATAAATTATACTTAATCGAACAAATCCTTCTATCTTAATGACACGAACACACCGAACATTAAATTTGGACTTAATTTGCAAATGTATCTATATTTAAAGTGGGTTCCCTTAGCACAATCTTATGTAGTATATAGTTCGTTTTACTCGTATTTTTAATTACGGACAACATATCACGGCAAATGCGCTAAACAACAATCGTTCACTCATTTAAATGATAGGAACAGGTCAAGAAATGTGATAACTTTTTGAATAAGAAAAATTTGAAGATACCAAAGGGGCAATCAGAATCCGTAAATCGAAGAAGGGCAGACTACACAATGGCCAAAAGTACAAAAGGACAAATAACGATCTACAAAAGTTACAGATAAAACTAAAGATCGAGTAACACGAGCCCCACTAAAAACCGGGTATGAACTCAGATGGTTGTGAATGGCAGGAATGTCCTGCTTCTTACAAGACACCCGCCGCATAACTCATATGTACAGACAAATCCGGTCAAAGTATTGGCAGTTATAGAGAACAGAAAACATATACGTAAAAAGTAAAATATCCATTGTCATTTGAGATATTGATATTTCGCAACGGTTAACCAGATTATGATGACGACCATGACATTTTTCTAGCAACAACATAGCTTTGTTTGAGTAGGTTTGGCGTTAGCACCTAAACTCTGTCCAGAAAATCACTGTACTGGGCACAAGTTCTAGAATAACGTATCAGTTGTAAATTCGATACTGAAATATTGCTACTGATGGTGTACTGCCAATGTTTCTAACAAGAGCAAAACTAAGAGTAAGTCTAATCGTGTTTTGTTGGTGTCCTCTGTGAAGTTCGCGCTTATTAACGTTTTTTTCATCGTCGGACAGCATGAATCAGGTAGCAGAACAAAGTACATACATTGGTCAGTGATCATATAATTATAGTAAAAATGTATTCAGTCAATGAAATGATACTGCCCAAATAGAACATGGACGGGATAAATTAAATTATCCCGACTGAATATTATTCTTATATGACATGATGAGCAATAAATCACTTTAAAATCTGCCAGTTGAATAAAAATTGGTGATAGGGAATGGCGTATTTGATTGGAAGCTGGCATTTCCTTGTCCCATATCACGTAGGTACTGAGCTAATTGGCATGCATAGTTAATTTTGTCCACTATTTTAATTATGATTTGAACTTTAATGACCGGAAAGTCGTCATTAAGGAAAACATTTGAGACAAACCGCGAGTGTGTCCATTATAGATAGACGATATTTTATAAGATTACGCGATCGCTATTATGATCCTTTGTGTATTTTTTTGTTGTTGTTTTTTTTTTTAAATACTTTGTCGATCTTCTTGTTCCATTACTACATTTATTTGTTCATGTTGTATTTGGTACAAGCGCCACATTACAACTGATATACAGTTAAAGTGGTGCATTAAGTGCCATGCAATTATTCAATCAATATTAATAATACAAAAGTGGCGTTAAATACAATTTGATAAATCAATCAATACTAATATTGCAAAAGGTGGGGTTAAGCACCCTTCAATCAAATGTTAGCGTTGGTCTTAAATCACCCACGAGCTAATCCTACACACCATATATCTGACATTCAATTGGGAGATGCTTTATATTTTTACAAAATCAATGTGATCTTAATGTAATATGAAAGGCAAATATCGTGGAATTTTTTTGATTAAATATTTTCACTTAATATGTCACTTAATTTTAACTGAAATCAACTGCAAAACATTAAAATCCGCACAAAAGCAGATTTTAAGATCAAATCGCAAAACATTTGACGGCATAAACAGGATCACCAAAATCAGCTAAGGTCACCTATGCCTTTAGTTTTATGTGTAATGCTTTGTAGATCGTTGTTTGTCCTTTTATCCTTTTACTTTTGGCCATTGTGTTGTCTGTCCTTCTTCCATTTACGGCTTCTGATTACCCCTTTCATATCTTCAAGCCCTTCTTGAAGGACATACAACACAATTACCAAAAGAAAAAGAACAAAAGAAAAAAAAAGAAAAAAAAAACACTACACAGAAAACTAAAGATTAAGCAACACAACCGACGTTTTAACCATAATTGAATAGGAGTGCCTCGGAAGGGTAAGTAATTCCTGCTCCGCTGATGGCACACGTCGAGTTAATCTCTGGTGATAGTATCACATATTAAATTATCATTCCTGAGTTTGTTTGTTTGTTCATTTGTTTTCTTTTTGGTTTTGCATAGTTCGTTTTGTGCGTATTTTTATTTATGTTTTGAACTTTAACGAATCTAAAGTCGTCACTAAGGAAATAATATTTCGTAGAATTCATTATACCAATTATTGATTGATAACATTTTATAAAATTGTAAAATCGTTATAACGTTCATGTTAGGTCTCATATCGTAATAGGTTTCCAAAGCGGAAAAGGATTCTTTGCAAGATTTTCACTCAAATATGTTGGTGTAAAGTATTACCAATAGATATAAATATGCCGTTTTATTCAAATAATATCAAGTAAGAAAGGGAATGGGAGACACATGTGCACATACCATTACTTCTTTTTTTAAATGCATCAATAATAGTTCATATATGACATAAAATTAGCTTTTGATTGTTAATTTATTTTATAAATAAGAATGTGTATTTTCTATATTTCTATAATTAACACCCCATAACAATTTCAAACGCTAATACAGGTGTATTATATCGACAATCATGTCATGAATCCTAATTCGATATGAGACGCCCTAATGTGGAATTCCGACTCGGGACCAATTTCGATTTGGGACGTGACAATGCCTTCTGTAAATTTCTTTCAACTCTATAATATGCAGTCGACTACGTTACTTCCCTTGCAGTGTCTATATGTACATTTTGTGTTTTGTGCACAACACTGTATTTTTTTCTCCAGATCGTTGTGGGATATTTTGGGAAAACACCTTTACCAAACAATAATTTTAGTGTTGGCGTTAAAACACCCATTTAGCAAGTTTAAAGTATTAAAAATATATTTGGATGACTGAAATAATAGTAAATTATCACGTTTGAATCTCATTTATTAATTTCTGGTATTTCTGGTTAGTGATAGATCGTGTAAAAATAGTCGACATGCGGATTGATGTTGGGATTTCCTTATGTGTCTAGAAAATGACTTCGTTGCATTAACTTACGGCATATTTTATTGTTCAATAATAAACAATTGGATAGTACACATGTTTCAAAACCTAGAAACGTCTTCTGAAATACATACAAGCTAAATATTATATACATATTTCATATTTAGTGAAGACATGAAAAAACAACGCAGACAAACATTAAGCGTTACATGGATTATCCAAGAAAAATTATACTTAATCGAACACATCCTTCTATCTTAATGACACGAACACACCGAACATTCAATTTGGACTTAATTTGCAAATGTATCTATATTTAAAGTGGGTTCCCTTAGCACAATCTTATGTAGTATATAGTTCGTTTTACTCGTATTTTTAATTACGAACAACATATCACGGCAAATGCGCTAAACAACAATCGTTCACTCATTTAAATGATAGGAACAGGTCAAGAAATGTGAAAACTTTTTGAATAAGAAGAATTTGAAGATACCAAAGGGGCAATGAGAATCCGTAAATCGAAGAAGGGCAGACAACACAATGGCCAAAAGTAAGTACAAAAGGACAAACAACGATCTACAAAAGTTACAGATAAAACTAAAGATCGAGTAACACGAGCCCCACTAAAAACCGGGGATGAACTCAGATAGTTGTGAATGGCAGGAATGTCCTGCTTCTTACAGGACACCCGCCACATAACTCATATGTACAGACAAATCCGGTCAAAGTATTGGCAGTTATAGAGAACAGAAAACATATACGTAAAAAGTAAAATATCCATTGTCATTTGAGATATTGATATTTCGCAACGGTTAACCAGATTATGATGACGACCATGACATTTTTCTAGCAACAACATAGCTTTGTTTGAGTAGGTTTGGCGTTAGCACCTAAACTCTGTCCAGAAAATCACTGTACTGGGCACAAGTTCTAGAATAACGTATCAGTTGTAAATTCGATACTGAAATATTGCTACTGATGGTGTACTGCCAATGTTTCTAACAAGAGCAAAACTAAGAGTAAGTCTAATCGTGTTTTGTTGGTGTCCTCTGTGAAGTTCGCGCTTATTAACGTTTTTTCATCGTCGGACAGCATGAATCAGGTAGCAGAACAAAGTACATACATTGGTCAGTGATCATATAATTATAGTAAAAATGTATTCAGTCAATGAAATGATACTGCCCAAATAGAACATGGACGGGATAAATTAAATTATCCCGACTGAATATTATTCTTATATGACATGATGAGCAATAAATCACTTTAAAATCTGCCAGTTGAATAAAAATTGGTGATAGGGAATGGCGTATTTGATTGGAAGCTGGCATTTCCTTGTCCCATATCACGTAGGTACTGAGCTAATTGGCATGCATAGTTAATTTTGTCCACTATTTTAATTATGATTTGAACTTTAATGACCTGAAAGTCGTCATTAAGGAAAACATTTGAGACAAACCGCGAGTGCGTCCATTATAGATAGACGATATTTTATAAGATTACGCGATCGCTATTATGATCCTTTGTGTATTTTTTTGTTGTTGTTTTTTTTTTAAATACTTTGTCGATCTTCTTGTTCCATTACTACATTTATTTGTTCATGTTGTATTTGGTACAAGCGCCACATTACAACTGATATACAGTTAAAGTGGTGCATTAAGTGCCATGCAATTATTCAATCAATATTAATAATACAAAAGTGGCGTTAAATACAATTTGTTAATCAATCAATACTAATATTGCAAACGGTGGGGTTAAGCACCCTTCAATCAAATGTTAGCGTTGGTCTTAAATCACCCACGAGCTAATCCTACACACCTTATATCTGACATTCAATTGGGAGATGCTTTATATTTTTACAAAATCAATGTGATCTTAATGTAATATGAAAGGCAAATATCGTGGAATTTTTTTGATTAAATATTTTCACTTAATATGTCACTTAATTTTAACTGAAATCAACTGCAAAACATTAAAATCCGCACAAAAGCAGATTTTAAGATCAAATCGCAAAATATTTGACGGCATAAACAGGATCACCAAAATCAGCTAAGGTCACCTATGCCTTTAGTTTTATGTGTAATGCTTTGTAGATCGTTGTTTGTCCTTTTATCCTTTTACTTTTGGCCATTGTGTTGTCTGTCCTTCTTCCATTTACGGCTTCTGATTACCCCTTTCATATCTTCAAGCCCTTCTTGAAGGACATACAACACAATTACCAAAAGAAAAAGAACAAAAGAAAAAAAAAGAAAAAAAAAACACTACACAGAAAACTAAAGATTAAGCAACACAACCGACGTTTTAACCATAATTGAATAGGAGTGCCTCGGAAGGGTAAGTAATTCCTGCTCCGCTGATGGCACACGTCGAGTTAATCTCTGGTGATAGTATCACATATTAAATTATCATTCCTGAGTTTGTTTGTTTGTTCATTTGTTTTCTTTTTGGTTTTGCATAGTTCGTTTTGTGCGTATTTTTATTTATGTTTTGAACTTTAACGAATCTAAAGTCGTCACTAAGGAAATAATTTTTCGTAGAATTCATTATACCAATTATTGATTGATAACATTTTATAAAATTGTAAAATCGTTATAACGTTCATGTTAGGTCTCATATCGTAATAGGTTTCCAAAGCGGAAAAGGATTCTTTGCAAGATTTTCACTCAAATATGTTGGTGTAAAGTATTACCAATAGATATAAATATGCCGTTTTATTCAAATAATATCAAGTAAGAAAGGGAATGGGAGACACATGTGCACATACCATTACTTCTTTTTTTAAATGCATCAATAATAGTTCATATATGACATAAAATTAGCTTTTGATTGTTAATTTATTTTATAAATAAGAATGTGTATTTTCTATATTTCTATAATTAACACCCCATAACAATTTCAAACGCTAATACAGGTGTATTATATCGACAATCATGTCATGAATCCTAATTCGATATGAGACGCCCTAATGTGGAATTCCGACTCGGGACCAATTTCGATTTGGGACGTGACAATGCCTTCTGTAAATTTCTTTCAACTCTATAATATGCAGTCGACTACGTTACTTCCCTTGCAGTGTCTATATGTACATTTTGTGTTTTGTGCACAACACTGTATTTTTTTCTCCAGATCGTTGTGGGATATTTTGGGAAAACACCTTTACCAAACAATAATTTTAGTGTTGGCGTTAAAACACCCATTTAGCAAGTTTAAAGTATTAAAAATATATTTGGATGACTGAAATAATAGTAAATTATCACGTTTGAATCTCATTTATTAATTTCTGGTATTTCTGGTTAGTGATAGATCGTGTAAAAATAGTCGACATGCGGATTGATGTTGGGATTTCCTTATGTGTCTAGAAAATGACTTCGTTGCATTAACTTACGGCATATTTTATTGTTCAATAATAAACAATTGGATAGTACACATGTTTCAAAACCTAGAAACGTCTTCTGAAATACATACAAGCTAAATATTATATACATATTTCATATTTAGTGAAGACATGAAAAAACAACGCAGACAAACATTAAGCGTTACATGGATTATCCAAGAAAAATTATACTTAATCGAACACATCCTTCTATCTTAATGACACGAACACACCGAACATTCAATTTGGACTTAATTTGCAAATGTATCTATATTTAAAGTGGGTTCCCTTAGCACAATCTTATGTAGTATATAGTTCGTTTTACTCGTATTTTTAATTACGAACAACATATCACGGCAAATGCGCTAAACAACAATCGTTCACTCATTTAAATGATAGGAACAGGTCAAGAAATGTGAAAACTTTTTGAATAAGAAGAATTTGAAGATACCAAAGGGGCAATGAGAATCCGTAAATCGAAGAAGGGCAGACAACACAATGGCCAAAAGTACAAAAGGACAAACAACGATCTACAAAAGTTACAGATAAAACTAAAGATCGAGTAACACGAGCCCCACTAAAAACCGGGGATGAACTCAGATGGTTGTGAATGGCAGGAATGTCCTGCTTCTTACAAGACACCCGCCACATAACTCATATGTACAGACAAATCCGGTCAAAGTATTGGCAGTTATAGAGAACAGAAAACATATACGTAAAAAGTAAAATATCCATTGTCATTTGAGATATTGATATTTCGCAACGGTTAACCAGATTATGATGACGACCATGACATTTTTCTAGCAACAACATAGCTTTGTTTGAGTAGGTTTGGCGTTAGCACCTAAACTCTGTCCAGAAAATCACTGTACTGGGCACAAGTTCTAGAATAACGTATCAGTTGTAAATTCGATACTGAAATATTGCTACTGATGGTGTACTGCCAATGTTTCTAACAAGAGCAAAACTAAGAGTAAGTCTAATCGTGTTTTGTTGGTGTCCTCTGTGAAGTTCGCGCTTATTAACGTTTTTTCATCGTCGGACAGCATGAATCAGGTAGCAGAACAAAGTACATACATTGGTCAGTGATCATATAATTATAGTAAAAATGTATTCAGTCAATGAAATGATACTGCCCAAATAGAACATGGACGGGATAAATTAAATTATCCCGACTGAATATTATTCTTATATGACATGATGAGCAATAAATCACTTTAAAATCTGCCAGTTGAATAAAAATTGGTGATAGGGAATGGCGTATTTGATTGGAAGCTGGCATTTCCTTGTCCCATATCACGTAGGTACTGAGCTAATTGGCATGCATAGTTAATTTTGTCCACTATTTTAATTATGATTTGAACTTTAATGACCTGAAAGTCGTCATTAAGGAAAACATTTGAGACAAACCGCGAGTGTGTCCATTATAGATAGACGATATTTTATAAGATTACGCGATCGCTATTATGATCCTTTGTGTATTTTTTTGTTGTTGTTTTTTTTTTAAATACTTTGTCGATCTTCTTGTTCCATTACTACATTTATTTGTTCATGTTGTATTTGGTACAAGCGCCACATTACAACTGATATACAGTTAAAGTGGTGCATTAAGTGCCATGCAATTATTCAATCAATATTAATAATACAAAAGTGGCGTTAAATACAATTTGTTAATCAATCAATACTAATATTGCAAACGGTGGGGTTAAGCACCCTTCAATCAAATGTTAGCGTTGGTCTTAAATCACCCACGAGCTAATCCTACACACCTTATATCTGACATTCAATTGGGAGATGCTTTATATTTTTACAAAATCAATGTGATCTTAATATAATATGAAAGGCAAATATCGTGGAATTTTTTTGATTAAATATTTTCACTTAATATGTCACTTAATTTTAACTGAAATCAACTGCAAAACATTAAAATCCGCACAAAAGCAGATTTTAAGATCAAATCGCAAAATATTTGACGGCATAAACAGGATCACCAAAATCAGCTAAGGTCACCTATGCCTTTAGTTTTATGTGTAATGCTTTGTAGATCGTTGTTTGTCCTTTTATCCTTTTACTTTTGGCCATTGTGTTGTCTGTCCTTCTTCCATTTACGGCTTCTGATTACCCCTTTCGTATCTTCAAGCCCTTCTTGAAGAACATACAACACAATTACCAAAAGAAAAAGAACAAAAGAAAAAAAAAGAAAAAAAAAACACTACACAGAAAACTAAAGATTAAGCAACACAACCGACGTTTTAACCATAATTGAATAGGAGTGCCTCGGAAGGGTAAGTAATTCCTGCTCCGCTGATGGCACACGTCGAGTTAATCTCTGGTGATAGTATCACATATTAAATTATCATTCCTGAGTTTGTTTGTTTGTTCATTTGTTTTCTTTTTTGGTTTTGCATAGTTCGTTTTGTGCGTATTTTTATTTATGTTTTGAACTTTAACGAATCTAAAGTCGTCACTAAGGAAATAATTTTTCGTAGAATTCATTATACCAATTATTGATTGATAACATTTGATAAAATTGTAAAATCGTTATAACGTTCATGTTAGGTCTCATATCGTAATAGGTTTCCAAAGCGGAAAAGGATTCTTTGCAAGATTTTCACTCAAATATGTTGGTGTAAAGTATTACCAATAGATATAAATATGCCGTTTTATTCAAATAATATCAAGTAAGAAAGGGAATGGGAGACACATGTGCACATACCATTACTTCTTTTTTTAAATGCATCAATAATAGTTCATATATGACATAAAATGAGCTTTTGATTGTTAATTTATTTTATAAATAAGAATGTGTATTTTCTATATTTCTATAATTAACACCCCATAACAATTTCAAACGCTAATACAGGTGTATTATATCGACAATCATGTCATGAATCCTAATTCGATATGAGACGCCCTAATGTGGAATTCCGACTCGGGACCAATTTCGATTTGGGACGTGACAATGCCTTCTGTAAATTTCTTTCAACTCTATAATATGCAGTCGACTACGTTACTTCCCTTGCAGTGTCTATATGTACATTTTGTGTTTTGTGCACATCACTGTATTTTTTTCTCCAGATCGTTGTGTGATATTTTGGGAAAACACCTTTACCAAACAATAATTTTAGTGTTGGCGTTAAAACACCCATTTAGCAAGTTTAAAGTATTAAAAATATATTTGGATGACTGAAATAATAGTAAATTATCACGTTTGAATCTCATTTATTAATTTCTGGTATTTCTGGTTAGTGATAGATCGTGTAAAAATAGTCGACATGCGGATTGATGTTGGGATTTCCTTATGTGTCTAGAAAATGACTTCGTTGCATTAACTTACGGCATATTTTATTGTTCAATAATAAACAATTGGATAGTACACATGTTTCAAAACCTAGAAACGTCTTCTGAAATACATACAAGCTTAATATTATATACATATTTCATATTTAGTGAAGACATGAAAAAACAACGCAGAAAAACATTAAGCGTTACATGGATTATCCAAGATAAATTATACTTAATCGAACAAATCCTTCTATCTTAATGACACGAACACACCGAACATTAAATTTGGACTTAATTTGCAAATGTATCTATATTTAAAGTGGGTTCCCTTAGCACAATCTTATGTAGTATATAGTTCGTTTTACTCGTATTTTTAATTACGGACAACATATCACGGCAAATGCGCTAAACAACAATCGTTCACTCATTTAAATGATAGGAACAGGTCAAGAAATGTGATAACTTTTTGAATAAGAAAAATTTGAAGATACCAAAGGGGCAATCAGAATCCGTAAATCGAAGAAGGGCAGACTACACAATGGCCAAAAGTACAAAAGGACAAATAACGATCTACAAAAGTTACAGATAAAACTAAAGATCGAGTAACACGAACCCCACTAAAAACCGGGTATGAACTCAGATGGTTGTGAATGGCAGGAATGTCCTGCTTCTTACAAGACACCCGCCGCATAACTCATATGTACAGACAAATCCGGTCAAAGTATTGGCAGTTATAGAGAACAGAAAACATATACGTAAAAAGTAAAATATCCATTGTCATTTGAGATATTGATATTTCGCAACGGTTAACCAGATTATGATGACGACCATGACATTTTTCTAGCAACAACATAGCTTTGTTTGAGTAGGTTTGGCGTTAGCACCTAAACTCTGTCCAGAAAATCACTGTACTGGGCACAAGTTCTAGAATAACGTATCAGTTGTAAATTCGATACTGAAATATTGCTACTGATGGTGTACTGCCAATGTTTCTAACAAGAGCAAAACTAAGAGTAAGTCTAATCGTGTTTTGTTGGTGTCCTCTGTGAAGTTCGCGCTTATTAACGTTTTTTTCATCGTCGGACAGCATGAATCAGGTAGCAGAACAAAGTACATACATTGGTCAGTGATCATATAATTATAGTAAAAATGTATTCAGTCAATGAAATGATACTGCCCAAATAGAACATGGATGGGATAAATTAAATTATCCCGACTGAATATTATTCTTATATGACATGATGAGCAATAAATCACTTTAAAATCTGCCAGTTGAATAAAAATTGGTGATAGGGAATGGCGTATTTGATTGGAAGCTGGCATTTCCTTGTCCCATATCACGTAGGTACTGAGCTAATTGGCATGCATAGTTAATTTTGTCCACTATTTTAATTATGATTTGAACTTTAATGACCGGAAAGTCGTCATTAAGGAAAACATTTGAGACAAACCGCGAGTGTGTCCATTATAGATAGACGATATTTTATAAGATTACGCGATCGCTATTATGATCCTTTGTGTATTTTTTTGTTGTTGTTTTTTTTTTTAAATACTTTGTCGATCTTCTTGTTCCATTACTACATTTATTTGTTCATGTTGTATTTGGTACAAGCGCCACATTACAACTGATATACAGTTAAAGTGGTGCATTAAGTGCCATGCAATTATTCAATCAATATTAATAATACAAAAGTGGCGTTAAATACAATTTGATAAATCAATCAATACTAATATTGCAAAAGGTGGGGTTAAGCACCCTTCAATCAAATGTTAGCGTTGGTCTTAAATCACCCACGAGCTAATCCTACACACCATATATCTGACATTCAATTGGGAGATGCTTTATATTTTTACAAAATCAATGTGATCTTAATGTAATATGAAAGGCAAATATCGTGGAATTTTTTTGATTAAATATTTTCACTTAATATGTCACTTAATTTTAACTGAAATCAACTGCAAAACATTAAAATCCGCACAAAAGCAGATTTTAAGATCAAATCGCAAAATATTTGACGGCATAAACAGGATCACCAAAATCAGCTAAGGTCACCTATGCCTTTAGTTTTATGTGTAATGCTTTGTAGATCGTTGTTTGTCCTTTTATCCTTTTACTTTTGGCCATTGTGTTGTCTGTCCTTCTTCCATTTACGGCTTCTGATTACCCCTTTCATATCTTCAAGCCCTTCTTGAAGGACATACAACACAATTACCAAAAGAAAAAGAACAAAAGAAAAAAAAAGAAAAAAAAAACACTACACAGAAAACTAAAGATTAAGCAACACAACCGACGTTTTAACCATAATTGAATAGGAGTGCCTCGGAAGGGTAAGTAATTCCTGCTCCGCTGATGGCACACGTCGAGTTAATCTCTGGTGATAGTATCACATATTAAATTATCATTCCTGAGTTTGTTTGTTTGTTCATTTGTTTTCTTTTTGGTTTTGCATAGTTCGTTTTGTGCGTATTTTTATTTATGTTTTGAACTTTAACGAATCTAAAGTCGTCACTAAGGAAATAATTTTTCGTAGAATTCATTATACCAATTATTGATTGATAACATTTTATAAAATTGTAAAATCGTTATAACGTTCATGTTAGGTCTCATATCGTAATAGGTTTCCAAAGCGGAAAAGGATTCTTTGCAAGATTTTCACTCAAATATGTTGGTGTAAAGTATTACCAATAGATATAAATATGCCGTTTTATTCAAATAATATCAAGTAAGAAAGGGAATGGGAGACACATGTGCACATACCATTACTTCTTTTTTTAAATGCATCAATAATAGTTCATATATGACATAAAATGAGCTTTTGATTGTTAATTTATTTTATAAATAAGAATGTGTATTTTCTATATTTCTATAATTAACACCCCATAACAATTTCAAACGCTAATACAGGTGTATTATATCGACAATCATGTCATGAATCCTAATTCGATATGAGACGCCCTAATGTGGAATTCCGATTCGGGACCAATTTCGATTTGGGACGTGACAATGCCTTCTGTAAATTTCTTTCAACTCTATAATATGCAGTCGACTACGTTACTTCCCTTGCAGTGTCTATATGTACATTTTGTGTTTTGTGCACAACACTGTATTTTTTTCTCCAGATCGTTGTGGGATATTTTGGGAAAACACCTTTACCAAACAATAATTTTAGTGTTGGCGTTAAAACACCCATTTAGCAAGTTTAAAGTATTAAAAATATATTTGGATGACTGAAATAATAGTAAATTATCACGTTTGAATCTCATTTATTAATTTCTGGTATTTCTGGTTAGTGATAGATCGTGTAAAAATAGTCGACATGCGGATTGATGTTGGGATTTCCTTATGTGTCTAGAAAATGACTTCGTTGCATTAACTTACGGCATATTTTATTGTTCAATAATAAACAATTGGATAGTACACATGTTTCAAAACCTAGAAACGTCTTCTGAAATACATACAAGCTTAATATTATATACATATTTCATATTTAGTGAAGACATGAAAAAAAAACGCAGAAAAACATTAAGCGTTACATGGATTATCCAAGATAAATTATACTTAATCGAACACATCCTTCTATCTTAATGACACGAACACACCGAACATTCAATTTGGACTTAATTTGCAAATGTATCTATATTTAAAGTGGGTTCCCTTAGCACAATCTTATGTAGTATATAGTTCGTTTTACTCGTATTTTTAATTACGGACAACATATCACGGCAAATGCGCTAAACAACAATCGTTCACTCATTTAAATGATAGGAACAGGTCAAGAAATGTGATAACATTTTGAATAAGAAGAATTTGAAGATACCAAAGGGGCAATCAGAATCCGTAAATCGAAGAAGGGCAGACTACACAATGGCCAAAAGTACAAAAGGACAAATAACGATCTACAAAAGTTACAGATAAAACTAAAGATCGAGTAACACGAGCCCCACTAAAAACCGGGGATGAACTCAGATGGTTGTGAATGGCAGGAATGTCCTGCTTCTTACAAGACACCCGCCGCATAACTCATATGTACAGACAAATCCGGTCAAAGTATTGGCAGTTATAGAGAACAGAAAACATATACGTAAAAAGTAAAATATCCATTGTCATTTGAGATATTGATATTTCGCAACGGTTAACCAGATTATGATGACGACCATGACATTTTTCTAGCAACAACATAGCTTTGTTTGAGTAGGTTTGGCGTTAGCACCTAAACTCTGTCCAGAAAATCACTGTACTGGGCACAAGTTCTAGAATAACGTATCAGTTGTAAATTCGATACTGAAATATTGCTACTGATGGTGTACTGCCAATGTTTCTAACAAGAGCAAAACTAAGAGTAAGTCTAATCGTGTTTTGTTGGTGTCCTCTGTGAAGTTCGCGCTTATTAACGTTTTTTTCATCGTCGGACAGCATGAATCAGGTAGCAGAACAAAGTACATACATTGGTCAGTGATCATATAATTATAGTAAAAATGTATTCAGTCAATGAAATGATACTGCCCAAATAGAACATGGACGGTATAAATTAAATTATCCCGACTGAATATTATTCTTATATGACATGATGAGCAATAAATCACTTTAAAATCTGCCAGTTGAATAAAAATTGGTGATAGGGAATGGCGTATTTGATTGGAAGCTGGCATTTCCTTGTCCCATACCACGTAGGTACTGAGCTAATTGGCATGCATAGTTAATTTTGTCCACTATTTTAATTATGATTTGAACTTTAATGACCGGAAAGTCGTCATTAAGGAAAACATTTGAGACAAACCGCGAGTGTGTCCATTATAGATAGACGATATTTTATAAGATTACGCGATCGCTATTATGATCCTTTGTGTATTTTTTTGTTGTTGTTTTTTTTTTTAAATACTTTGTCGATCTTCTTGTTCCATTACTACATTTATTTGTTCATGTTGTATTTGGTACAAGCGCCACATTACAACTGATATACAGTTAAAGTGGTGCATTAAGTGCCATGCAATTATTCAATCAATATTAATAATACAAAAGTGGCGTTAAATACAATTTGATAAATCAATCAATACTAATATTGCAAAAGGTGGGGTTAAGCACCCTTAAATCAATTAATATTTTGTGAAAAAAAACACAAAAAAAACATTTATTTTCGCCAGGTCGTTCTGCGATGTTTTCGATAAAACTTTTTAATAAATGTTGGCGTTGGTCTTAAATCACCCACGAGCTAATCCTACACACCTTATATCTGACATTCAATTGGGAGATGCTTTATATTTTTACAAAATCAATGTGATCTTAATGTAATATGAAAGGCAAATATCGTGGAATTTTTTTGATTAAATATTTTCACTTAATATGTCACTTAATTTTAACTGAAATCAACTGCAAAACATTAAAATCCGCACAAAAGCAGATTTTAAGATCAAATCGCAAAATATTTGACGGCATAAACAGGATCACCAAAATCAGCTAAGGTCACCTATGCCTTTAGTTTTATGTGTAATGCTTTGTAGATCGTTGTTTGTCCTTTTATCCTTTTACTTTTGGCCATTGTGTTGTCTGTCCTTCTTCCATTTACGGCTTCTGATTACCCCTTTCGTATCTTCAAGCCCTTCTTGAAGAACAGACAACACAATTACCAAAAGAAAAAGAACAAAAGAAAAAAAAAGAAAAAAAAACACTACACAGAAAACTAAAGATTAAGCAACACAACTGACGTTTTAACCATAATTGAATAGGAGTGCCTCGGAAGGGTAAGTAATTCCTGCTCCGCTGATGGCACACGTCGAGTTAATCTCTGGTGATAGTATCACATATTAAATTATCATTCCTGAGTTTGTTTGTTTGTTCATTTGTTTTCTTTTTGGTTTTGCATAGTTCGTTTTGTGCGTATTTTTATTTATGTTTTGAACTTTAACGAATCTAAAGTCGTCACTAAGGAAATAATTTTTCGTAGAATTCATTATACCAATTATTGATTGATAACATTTGATAAAATTGTAAAATCGTTATAACGTTCATGTTAGGTCTCATATCGTAATAGGTTTCCAAAGCGGAAAAGGATTCTTTGCAAGATTTTCACTCAAATATGTTGGTGTAAAGTATTACCAATAGATATAAATATGCCGTTTTATTCAAATAATATCAAGTAAGAAAGGGAATGGGAGACACATGTGCACATACCATTACTTCTTTTTTTAAATGCATCAATAATAGTTCATATATGACATAAAATGAGCTTTTGATTGTTAATTTATTTTATAAATAAGAATGTGTATTTTCTATATTTCTATAATTAACACCCCATAACAATTTCAAACGCTAATACAGGTGTATTATATCGACAATCATGTCATGAATCCTAATTCGATATGAGACGCCCTAATGTGGAATTCCGATTCGGGACCAATTTCGATTTGGGACGTGACAATGCCTTCTGTAAATTTCTTTCAACTCTATAATATGCAGTCGACTACGTTACTTCCCTTGCAGTGTCTATATGTACATTTTGTGTTTTGTGCACAACACTGTATTTTTTTCTCCAGATCGTTGTGGGATATTTTGGGAAAACACCTTTACCAAACAATAATTTTAGTGTTGGCGTTAAAACACCCATTTAGCAAGTTTAAAGTATTAAAAATATATTTGGATGACTGAAATAATAGTAAATTATCACGTTTGAATCTCATTTATTAATTTCTGGTATTTCTGGTTAGTGATAGATCGTGTAAAAATAGTCGACATGCGGATTGATGTTGGGATTTCCTTATGTGTCTAGAAAATGACTTCGTTGCATTAACTTACGGCATATTTTATTGTTCAATAATAAACAATTGGATAGTACACATGTTTCAAAACCTAGAAACGTCTTCTGAAATACATACAAGCTTAATATTATATACATATTTCATATTTAGTGAAGACATGAAAAAACAACGCAGAAAAACATTAAGCGTTACATGGATTATCCAAGATAAATTATACTTAATCGAACACATCCTTCTATCTTAATGACACGAACACACCGAACATTCAATTTGGACTTAATTTGCAAATGTATCTATATTTAAAGTGGGTTCCCTTAGCACAATCTTATGTAGTATATAGTTCGTTTTACTCGTATTTTTAATTACGGACAACATATCACGGCAAATGCGCTAAACAACAATCGTTCACTCATTTAAATGATAGGAACAGGTCAAGAAATGTGATAACATTTTGAATAAGAAGAATTTGAAGATACCAAAGGGGCAATCAGAATCCGTAAATCGAAGAAGGGCAGACTACACAATGGCCAAAAGTACAAAAGGACAAATAACGATCTACAAAAGTTACAGATAAAACTAAAGATCGAGTAACACGAGCCCCACTAAAAACCGGGGATGAACTCAGATGGCTGTGAATGGCAGGAATGTCCTGCTTCTTACAAGACACCCGCCGCATAACTCATATGTACAGACAAATCCGGTCAAAGTATTGGCAGTTATAGAGAACAGAAAACATATACGTAAAAAGTAAAATATCCATTGTCATTTGAGATATTGATATTTCGCAACGGTTAACCAGATTATGATGACGACCATGACATTTTTCTAGCAACAACATAGCTTTGTTTGAGTAGGTTTGGCGTTAGCACCTAAACTCTGTCCAGAAAATCACTGTACTGGGCACAAGTTCTAGAATAACGTATCAGTTGTAAATTCGATACTGAAATATTGCTACTGATGGTGTACTGCCAATGTTTCTAACAAGAGCAAAACTAAGAGTAAGTCTAATCGTGTTTTGTTGGTGTCCTCTGTGAAGTTCGCGCTTATTAACGTTTTTTTCATCGTCGGACAGCATGAATCAGGTAGCAGAACAAAGTACATACATTGGTCAGTGATCATATAATTATAGTAAAAATGTATTCAGTCAATGAAATGATACTGCCCAAATAGAACATGGACGGTATAAATTAAATTATCCCGACTGAATATTATTCTTATATGACATGATGAGCAATAAATCACTTTAAAATCTGCCAGTTGAATAAAAATTGGTGATAGGGAATGGCGTATTTGATTGGAAGCTGGCATTTCCTTGTCCCATACCACGTAGGTACTGAGCTAATTGGCATGCATAGTTAATTTTGTCCACTATTTTAATTATGATTTGAACTTTAATGACCGGAAAGTCGTCATTAAGGAAAACATTTGAGACAAACCGCGAGTGTGTCCATTATAGATAGACGATATTTTATAAGATTACGCGATCGCTATTATGATCCTTTGTGTATTTTTTTGTTGTTGTTTTTTTTTTTAAATACTTTGTCGATCTTCTTGTTCCATTACTACATTTATTTGTTCATGTTGTATTTGGTACAAGCGCCACATTACAACTGATATACAGTTAAAGTGGTGCATTAAGTGCCATGCAATTATTCAATCAATATTAATAATACAAAAGTGGCGTTAAATACAATTTGATAAATCAATCAATACTAATATTGCAAAAGGTGGGGTTAAGCACCCTTAAATCAATTAATATTTTGTGAAAAAAAACACAAAAAAAACATTTATTTTCGCCAGGTCGTTCTGCGATGTTTTCGATAAAACTTTTTAATAAATGTTGGCGTTGGTCTTAAATCACCCACGAGCTAATCCTACACACCTTATATCTGACATTCAATTGGGAGATGCTTTATATTTTTACAAAATCAATGTGATCTTAATGTAATATGAAAAGCAAATATCGTGGAATTTTTTTGATTAAATATTTTCACTTAATATGTCACTTAATTTTAACTGAAATCAACTGCAAAACATTAAAATCCGCACAAAAGCAGATTTTAAGATCAAATCGCAAAATATTTGACGGCATAAACAGGATCACCAAAATCAGCTAAGGTCACCTATGCCTTTAGTTTTATGTGTAATGCTTTGTAGATCGTTGTTTGTCCTTTTATCCTTTTACTTTTGGCCATTGTGTTGTCTGTCCTTCTTCCATTTACGGCTTCTGATTACCCCTTTCGTATCTTCAAGCCCTTCTTGAAGAACAGACAACACAATTACCAAAAGAAAAAGAACAAAAGAAAAAAAAAGAAAAAAAAACACTACACAGAAAACTAAAGATTAAGCAACACAACTGACGTTTTAACCATAATTGAATAGGAGTGCCTCGGAAGGGTAAGTAATTACTGCTCCGCTGATGGCACACGTCGAGTTAATCTCTGGTGATAGTATCACATATTAAATTATCATTCCTGAGTTTGTTTGTTTGTTCATTTGTTTTCTTTTTGGTTTTGCATAGTTCGTTTTGTGCGTATTTTTATTTATGTTTTGAACTTTAACGAATCTAAAGTCGTCACTAAGGAAATAATTTTTCGTAGAATTCATTATACCAATTATTGATTGATAACATTTGATAAAATTGTAAAATCGTTATAACGTTCATGTTAGGTCTCATATCGTAATAGGTTTCCAAAGCGGAAAAGGATTCTTTGCAAGATTTTCACTCAAATATGTTGGTGTAAAGTATTACCAATAGATATAAATATGCCGTTTTATTCAAATAATATCAAGTAAGAAAGGGAATGGGAGACACATGTGCACATACCATTACTTCTTTTTTTAAATGCATCAATAATAGTTCATATATGACATAAAATGAGCTTTTGATTGTTAATTTATTTTATAAATAAGAATGTGTATTTTCTATATTTCTATAATTAACACCCCATAACAATTTCAAACGCTAATACACGTGTATTATATCGAAAATCATGTCATGAATCCTAATTCGATATGAGACGCCCTAATGTGGAATTCCGACTCGGGACCAATTTCGATTTGGGACGTGACAATGCCTTCTGTAAATTTCTTTCAACTCTATAATATGCAGTCGACTACGTTACTTCCCTTGCAGTGTCTATATGTACATTTCGTGTTTTGTGAACACAACTGTATTTTTTTTCTCTAGGTCGTTGTGGGATGTTTTGGGAAAACACCTTTAGCAAACACTAATTTTAGTGTTGGCGATAAAACACCCATTTAGCAAGTTTAACGTAATCAAAATATATTTGGATGACTGGAATAATAGTAAATTATCACGTTTGAATCTCATTTATTAATTTCTGGTATTTCTGGTTAGTGATAGATCGTGTAATAATAGTCGACATGCGGATCGATGTTGGGATTTCCTTATGTGTCTAAACAATGACTTCCGTTACTTTAACTTTAAGGTATATTTTATTGTTCAATAATAAACAATTGGATAGTACACATGTTTCAAAACTTAGAAACGTCTTCTCAAATACATACAAGCTAAATATTATATAGATATTTCATATTTAGTGAAGACATATTTAGTGAAAACATTAAGCGTTACATAGATTATCCAAGCTACATTATACTTAATCGAACAAACCCTTCTATCTTAATGACACGAACACACCGAACATTCAATTTGGACTTAATTTGCAAACGGATCTATATTTAAAGTGGGTTCCCTTAGCATAATCTTATGTAGTATATAGTTCGTTTTACTCGTATTTTTAATTACGGACAACATATCACGGCAAATGCGCTAAACAACAATCGTTCACTCATTTAAATGATAGGAACATGTCATGAAATGTGATAACTTTTTGAATAAGAAGAATTTGAAGATACCAAAGGGGCAATCAGAATCCGTAAATCGAAGAAGAGCAGACAACACAATGGCCAAAAGTACAAAAGGACAAACAACGATCTACAAAAGTTACAGATAAAACTAAAGATCGAGTAACACGAGCCCCACTAAAAACCGGGAATGAATTCAGGTGCTAGGAATTCCGTTCCTGTATTTTTCCCAATGACATAATATTAAACATATTATTAACCACAACGCCATTTCGCACACACCATTTACATTGATATATATACATGACAGTTCGGGTTGGTAATATTATTATTCTTAAGATCCAGAAATGGAAAGTTTGATCTTCTGAAATGAAAATTAATCCATATATTGGTCATGAAAGGCCACCAAAATATATGTGACCAAATACTTGGGAACCAAAGTTTATCAAAGGATGGGCAATAACATTAGGTCACAATATTGTCTTTGTATATTTATTTACGATTTTGTGATCACGTCTTTGAATCTTCAACCCACTTTAATTGACATCACATAAATATGACAAACATAACATTTATTAGTTAATCCCTGCTCCGCCCTTTTTTCAACTGTCTACACATGTCACGATTAGTTAAAGTCATTTACAATGTATAAGCTTATTTTCTTTCCTTTTGGAATTTGTCACGCTAAAATAACGAGAATAAAGATACACTTCGCAGTTTTGGAGAATAATCCCCTGACAAGCAGAGAAAAGTTCAAAATGAAAACGCAGATATCTAATTTAGTGCGCACGACGCTTTCCTGAATAAAGCCTTCATTATCTACGAGCATTAGTCAAAAGATTTGAAAACAAAAATAATTTGAAATAATTCTTTGGAAGCAAGTAATTCAAATAGTTAAAACAAGATAGTCAAATTCAACTAAATTTACATATGAAAACAAAAATATTTTATACTTTTTTACTCTAAGTTTAAAAAAGGAAACACAAATAATAGTTATTCTTAATATTTGATCTTTTCCCGATATATTTTCCTTCACAGCCTTTTGGTAGTCGTTGAAATCGACAAGAAAGGAAGCTTAACGAAACCAAACTCTAAGACAAGCATAATGACTACACTTTTCAAATAGCGAACTGTTCATTCAACTGTTGCAACTCGTACGTTATTCTACGATATGTGCTCAGATAATAAATCAAGACTTCGTTGCTCCTATGTTGAAGCTATCGCTGCAAAAATTATACGATCTTCATCACGAACTGGTTGGTCGATACAAAGAATCCATTTCTAAAATAGCAATGGACATTTTCCCTTTTACGTAGACTTTTTGCTTTAACTTTAACCTTTACCTACACTTGATTGTGCATAACGAAGTGACTGTCTTTAAAGAAACAGGAACTCCCTACCCTTCGCGAGAACCAGGGTTCACCCAGATGTGTCGATGGCACCAATGAGCTTCATCTTTATATTATTCTTTCAGTTGTGTAAAGTTGACGAAAGATGGTATTGGAAATTGGATGACTAGATTGTGACTACTGATGCAACGGTTAATTAAGATATGATGGGGACCGTAACACTTTCGAAGTAATCACTTTAACTTTACGACTAGCAACCCATTGGTCAGCAACAAGGAACAGACAAGGATATCCTGGGAAACACAAACTATGGTATATCGTTCTGAGTGAGATAGTATATAATATATATGCATGTGTTGCTATATATGCATGACCATTCACGTTGGTGAAATTATTATTCTTAAGATCCAGAAATGGAAAGTTTTATCTTTTGAATTTGAAAATGAATCCATGATTATGTTGTGTAAGGCCGACGGTATATATATATATCAGTCTGAATACTTGGGGACCAAACTTTATCAAAGGTTGGTCCTTAAGGGAATAAGTAGGAATTGCCAATGGATTTTTTCATGAAAATTCGTGATTTGGTCAATTTTAACATGCTCTTTCCAAATATGCAAAGAAAAATATACCTTCGTGACTTAGTTTTCGAGATATTTACGATCGAATTTCGAATTTTTAGAATACGGATTTTTATAGCGGTAAAGAAAATATCACAATTTCAAAACGGTAAAAGATAATTGCATCCGGTTTTTTGCAATAGCTTCCTATGATAATTTCGTTCAAAGATGATGAACATGTACATTGCCAATAATAGATTAAGTAGTCCAAAAATTCTACTTATTTGTGGAATATGGATTATTTAGTGGTTTCTTCATCAATAAATTTGCATGTAGAAAAAAATGACAATTGATAATTTCTTAATATTTTGTCATGATATTCTCGCAATTATTTTATTTAGAATTTTAACAAAAAGTAATGAGTACATGTGCTTGCTTTTTAGCTACAGAACGAAAACGTGCATTTTTCATGATAAACCTAGACATCGTCAATTTCGGCGCCAAATTACACTTCAATGTATTTTAATAGGTAAATCGTGGTGGAGTCTTTTCCGCCGTTTTCCGTGGAGTCTTTCCCGCCGTTTTCCTTGGATTGGATGAAAGGGCAATGCAAAAGGAGAATGAAATAAATGAAAGAGAACGGCAACAATTGTACAGCGAATAGATACGTAACTGTAGAACCCGTGCAAACATTCTTGCTCAATGTTCATTAGATTTAACGGTGTATCACAACAGTCACACGCGCTTAATTGCTCTGCTTTTGTTTTTAGTTCAATTATTCGTCTCCCATCCTGCCAGCATATATCTTTATAATCGGTTCCAGGGTTTCCGTCTGTCTGGCCTACCTCTGTCTCACCAACATTCCTATCCAACTCTTTCAAGTACTCTGAACATTGTTTCCGGCGGCGTATTTCTCCTTTTCTTAAAAACGGCATTTATGATTATTCGGCTTGAAGCAGGTGCTTTCAAATTATACGCAATCGGATTTTTATGACGTCGATGCAACTTCCGCGGAAAATGTCGCGCTCGTAACCGTGACGTCGCAAAAACAACATGCGGTATTCGGCAAAGTAATGATCTGCCCTTGTTACTGTATCGTATTCCCTTAAGGGGAGAGGATACTAAATGACGTTACGTCAAGTGTTATCGAACCTGACGTTACGACATTGCTTGCATGCATGTGTATTTTCATTTCGGAGTCAAAGAGACAACACCTTATATGAGCCCGAGAGTCGATATGACATTTTCGGGACACCCGGGTTTACGCTTTTCACTACACGGGATTGGGAATGCATCAATTAACAAATAACCAGCTGGAATTCAGGACTATGCCGGGAGCAAAACATATAAACGGCTTTTCCGAAGAAGAGAAAGCATAGACATCATCACCCCAGATTCCTCCTTCCATTAACATTTCATTTTGTCATAATTATATAAAGCAATAAAGAAAATACACATTAGTATATTATATCATTTTTAAGAATGTTAAGAAAAACGGTCCCCAATGTAAATACGCACAATGTGACTTTTATGGGATTAGAAATCAGCACATATTTAGAATTTATGATTTTAGTAAGCTTTAACATGTATGATATTTTCCTATATTGTCTTGTATTTGAAATGTTTATATGTTGATATTTGATCAAATAAATCTATCTATCTATCGAACAAAATAAAACATCTAAAATGGTTTACAAAATATAGAGTGGACACGAATGGTGACAGGCGGACAAACGGACAATGACAAAGGGTAAATATTAGAAGAATTCAAGAAACCGCGGGTGACAAATCAAAAGAAAATAATAAAACATGTATGCGACTTTCTTGCAAGGCAATGACTATGTGCAGTTTGTGTGCATGTATGCATAGCATGCTCCATTATCAAATAGAAGTTATAATATGATCATAGTTATTTATTTGTCTTTGTGTTTTAACTGACGTCGATTAAATTATGTTTGATAACGTCAAGAAGTCATTTTTGTAACGTAACGTCGTTTTTTGCTGTTTTTAGGTTCCGTACTTCAAGTTGTGAGCTCTATATCTTGACGACGAGCATGGTGACCTATACTTTAAGTAGACCAATTGATTCAGTATACAAATATCTATTTTTTGTCAGTTTTTTTAATAGTTTCCTATAGTTCAAGTGCCCCATCGAGTGTAGATTGTGATAATTGGACAGAAAAAACGACGTTTTCCACTATATCTCTATATAAAAAATGGCATAAAATTCGAAATTTTAACTCAAAATTACGAAAAAACGAGGATGGCGACCTTATTTTTTTACTTGAGTTATCGATGTGATTCATTAAAATGAGTACACATGCACACAATTTCTGAAATCCGAATTGGTCGCATTTGATATCCTCTATAGATCATAAACGGCCGAAGATAGGTATGAGTCAGAATACTTGAGCACCGAGCTTTATCAAAGGCTGGACATTAAGCTATGTATAGGTCATGAAAGGCAGAAACACTATATCTGAGGCCGATAACCTTGGGACTACTCATTTTCAAAGGTTGGACACAAAACCATGTATAAGTCATGAAAGATCGAAGATATATATGGGTCAGAATACTTTGGCACCAAAGTTAATAAAGGATACCATGGGAAATACAACCACGATATATCGCTCTAAATGAGATATTGTCTACTCTATATGCACTTGTAGCCATATATTGATGACAGTTCGTGTTGGTAAAATAAATATTTTTGAGATCCAGATATGGAAAGTTTTATCCATGTAAAGGTCATGAAAGGCAGAAGAAATATCTGGGTCCGAATACTTGGGGACCAAGGTGTATCAAAAGCTAGGCATTAAACTGTGCATAGGTCATGAAAGGCCGTAGATACATATGGTCTCATATACTTGAGCACCAAGCCTTACCAATGATTGGAAATTAAACCGTGTATAGGCCATGAAAGGTCTAATATATATATATGGGTCCAAATACTTGGGCTCCAAGTCTTACCAAAGATTGGACATTAAACAATGAATAGGTCATGAAAGGCCGAAGATAGGGATGGGTCCAAATACTTGGGGACCAAATTTTATCAAAGGGTGGACATTAAACTAGTTATAGATCATGAAAGGCCGAAGATGGATACGGTTCCAAATACTTGGGCGCCAAACGCTATCAAAGGCTGGACATTAAACTATGCATAGGTCATGAAATGCCGAGGATAGGGATGGGTCCAAATACTTGGGAACCAAATTTTATCAAAGACTGGACATTGAACTATGTATATGTCATGAAAGGTCGACGATAGATATGGGACATAATACCTGGACGCTAAGCGTTATCACAGGCTGGACATTAAACTATGTATATGTCATGAAAGGTCGAAGATATATCTGGGTCAGAATACTTGGGCGCCAAATGTTATCAAAGGCTGGACATTAAACTAGTTATAGGTCATGAAAGACCGAAAAAATATATCTGGGGCCGAAAAACTTAGGAACAAACATTATCAAAGGACGGACACTAAATAAGGGTAATAACAAAATTACCGAACTCCGAACAATCTTACAAAGGGAAAGTCAAAACTCATAAGTATATAAACAGACAAGATCAGTCAACAACCGGAAAACTGTGAAAACCGTATTAACCCTGACTTGGTACAGGCATTTCTAAAGAAATTGTGGGTTGAATCAGATTTTTAAGCGTCAAACCTCCCGCTTTCATTACGGCTCAAAGGTTCCGGTTGTCATTATAACAGTATTTATAACAATACAGGAACAAAATAGGTAAAATAGTTGTCAAAGCAGTACCAAATTCAGTGAAGTAAATGTCAAAAACAATTTTACGTCATACATTGATAGAAAAATATTTTTGACATTTGTGTTGACCTCCTTATCTTTATACATTTTCACTATATGAAAATGCATCGTTTATCATCGTCTCTGCAGAGAAAAAATGATGCGGACGAAGCTGAATCTGTGGTTTCCTTAACTTCTAGCTCGGGAGGATATATCAATGGAAGATATTCTGCAAATCTAGAATTATTGATAGATAAAACGTCATCAATATACCTGTATGTGAAATTAAAGGCTCTAACCTCATGAATCTTCTTATCTTTAACAAGCGTTTGAAGAAACTCCGACTCATATGAGTATAAAAATAAATCGGCTAATCAGAAGAAATAATCTCAATAATTGTAGCTTTTACCACTTTACGAATTTTCAGCATGGGTGACACAAAGAGTGTCATTTGTGGAACAGGAACTACTTACCTTTTCGGATCACTTGAGTTCAAACCCGGTTATAGTGGGGTTTTTGTTGCTCGGTAATTATTCTCATAGTGTTTTCATCGACCATTGTCTGTTTGCTTTTTGCATATTGTGGTCATTGTATTATCTGTCCGCTATGTACGGCTTCTGATTATCACTTTGGTATTTTTAAATTGTTGACATGTGTTGTCTTTTAAGACGATAATTTGTCAATGCATGTTAATTACTGCACGCAAGGGACATAATATTACTGACTGATTAAATTTCGGACATTCACTTGAGAGAAAATATTTTCATGAAAAAGATGCAAGAAAGAATAACACGTTTTTGTTGTTTTTAAATAAAATAATATATTTGCATGGCCATGTAGAGAACTTTCCAAGCAACAATTATTGCATTAGCCAATATGTCAACTTTGTAAAATCATGGTGTATTAAGTAAACACACGCAGTTATCTCCCTTTTTCATCCAAGTGTGTCAAAAAACCTTCAAAGTGACTAATAATCAACGAATATAGAACACATTTTACTCAATTTATAACTACAATATATTGTTTGAGCATAGCAAATGCATTTCTTAGAGAATTTGAAACCGTGGTAGAAAAACTCTCCTGTGGTGTGTTTCTGGGTGTACTGGTGGGAATGAATCGGTTCATCCAACGACAATTCTGACCAATACAACGCGGGCGATTTTATCGCCCGAGGGCTATTATGCACTGAGAATAACTAAGTGGTAAGACAAGTTTAGATACACCAAAGGGTAATCAGAAGCGGTAAATCGAAGACGGACAGAAAATGCAATGGCCAAAAGAAAATGAATAAAGGGAGAAACAACGATCTACAAAACACTTCACAGAAAATTGAAGATTGAGCAATTGGAATCCCACTAATCAACGGGTGTGAACTCAGGTGTTCCGGAAGAATGGACAGTTCCTGCTCCAAACGTGACACATTTCGGTGATAAGTCACTGCAAATTCTGAAAGAAAGGAAAATAATCTCGACAGTTGTAGATTCTAAAAATAGTTGTCAAAGCAGTACCAAACCCAGTCAAGCAAATGTCAAAAACAATTTTCCGTCACACATTGATAGAACAATATTTTTGACATTTTTGTTGACTCCCTTAACTTTATAAATTTTCACTATATGAAAATGCATCGTTTTTATCATCTTGTCTGCAGAGACGGAATATATTTCGACAAGATCTTGGTATCGGAATATAAACTTTTTAAGAGACCGAATAAGGCGAATCTTTGTATAGCCCTGGTCCAGCAGCCTGTTTCTCAGATGAAGATGACGTTTCCTGAAATCAGAAAAATTGCTACTGGCCGTTGCATAACGAATCAATTGCGAGATGTAAGCACAATATGCAGGAGAAGCTGGTATATTGCTGCACATATTTGGGAAATTTATGATCTTAAAATTGAAGTCGTCCCGTTTATCATAAATGTTAGTAATGAGTTGACCACTGTCGTCAATGCGAGGCATACGTCAAAAAATGATGCGGGCGAAGCTGTATCTGTGGTCTCTTTAACTTCCAGCTCTGGAGGATATATCAATGGAAGAAATTATGCAAATCTAGAATTATTGATAGATAAAACGTCATCAATATACCTGTATGTGAAATTAAAGGCTCTAGCCTCATGAATCTTCTTATCTTTTACAAGCTTTTGAAGAAACGCCGACTCATATGAGTATAAAAATAAATCGGCTAGAAGAGGGGCACAATTCGTACTCATTGGTATGCCGACGACCTGCTGAAACAGTGTCCCTCCAAAGGAGACAAAAACGTTATCGATGAGGAACTCCAGCATATTGATCACTTGTTCCTCGAAATAGCAAGTTTTACCTTTTTGAATTTTGCTTGAAAAATATGTGGAATTGTAGCCTAACACAACACATATTGAGCCATAGTTTCTATGACTGAAAGCTTTGTGAATTGTTTCCTTTAAGCGGTTTTTTAATTTGTCATGCGGTAGGGTGTTATATAGAGTTGAAAAATCAAAAGTTTTGATGGAGGATACCTGAGAGAAAGATCTTGATTTCAGGTTATCCAAAAGATCTTTAGAGTTTTTCAAAATCCACATGTGATTTATGCCAATACGCGAGTAAACAGTTTCACAATATTTCTGTTGTCCCTCTTTTACTGCAGACATAATATTTGCCAGGTGAATAGACCAATATTTCGTCGAACAAATTGATGATCCCACTATGTACTTTTCTTTGAATGGTGTCTTATGGAGTTTAGGTATCCAATATAAATAGGGTAAATCCTCAGACTCGTTACCAGAGGGAACGCTACAAGAGGTCGTGAATGCTCTGTGGTTAGCTAGGATTTCATCTTTATCGAACAAAGTTGGTTTTTATGTGGTGTTACTAGAGGTGTTGCTATTTATGCCTAATTCCTTGATTAGACATTCGAAGTAATATGATTTACATACAAACACGATATTGTTGGAAGCTTTGTCCGCAGAAACGATAACATATTTGTCATGAAGAGAGGAAAGACACTTAGCAGCTTCTTGGTCTTTAAATACAGACTTAGGTCGACTATTAACACAATGCTTGAGTTTTTTAATCCAACGTTGTACTAGAGACCTAATTGTTCTAACCCAGTCTGACAAGGACTCTAACTCAGGATCTTGGTCTACTTCTCTCTTTGTCCACCTTCTGTCATAATCTTCAACAGCATCCATAATTATCTTGAAATTATGTTTCCAATTGAACCATGCATAGGTCATGAAAGGTCGAAGATATATATGGGTCAGAATACTTGGGCATCAAAGATAATTAAATGGTACCCCGGGAAACACAAGCACTGGTATATTGCTCTAACTGAGATCTACTCCAGAAATGAACAGTTTTATCCATGTAAAGGTCTTCAAATGTCGAAGATATATCTGGGTCCACATACTTGGGGACCAAAGTGTATCAGAGGATGGGAATTAAACTGTGCATTGGTCATGAACGACCGAATATCTATTTTGGTCCGAATACTTGGTGTCCGAGCTTTATCAAATGATGCAAGAGGGAATGATATTGTACAGCATGAATTATTATTTAAATATGCAGATTAAATTTGGACAAATATAATAGCCTAGTGTCCATGGCAATCAAGTAATGATTATTGTGTAAATATTGTGTAATAGAAATTGAGTAAAATATGATTCTGTGTATCGATGAGCACAACGTGTATGCCCGTTCTGAAAAGCAGAGAAACTAAAATTGATTTATATGCCGGAGTCCGTCCAACAATTAAAATAGATTACAACGAGAAGATTGTATGTTAATGATTTTTATTCAGAACCAGTGATTGAATTTCTATATTAAATTGTTTATTTCACAAATGTGACATGTATATTCAAGCTTGCACATTTTCAGAAATGGTATGCTGGGTGCGATTCTTTTGATTCAAAGCTTAGGAAAAGCTGTAAAAAGAAAATATTAATTTTGTTTCATAACAAAGAATATAACTGCCAATGCAGTTGGCATGAAATTGAAATGAAATATGAAAAATAGGTTTTGATCCCATTAACCAGTTTATCCCGCCACATTGTTATACCTGTTTCAAACTTGTGCATGAATTTCCAACGTGATTATTTTCAATGATTTGAGGTGATGGGTTGTGTAATTGTTGATCATTACGGTTTAAAATTTCTCTTTCTTATTCAATAGTGCTTCAATTATTGTCCCGGGGTCTAATGTTTCGGATTCCTTGAGATTATAATTGGATACATGCTATAGTGTGAAGTTTTAAAATGTATAGAGTTCTGCTACAGGTCAAAAGAGTGGGACATCGATGGTACATTTTAAGTACATAGGCAATAAATCCAAAAGATTTAAGATTAACTGGGGTCGTCGTCGTCGTGATCGCATGGTAGTTGGGTGCAATCAGTGCATATCACTGCTAAAGTTGTAAGCTCGAATTCCGGTCATGGCGAGGTGTGCCCGATGCAACATAATGCAACAAAGAATGTCTGACTTGCGACAAATCTGTGGTTTTATCAAGGAACTCCTTGTTTCTCCACCAATAACACTGACAGCCACGATATATCTGAAATAATGTTGAAAGTGGTGCTAAATACCATAACCCAAACCCTCCCATTGAATATGCATAAAGTATGGTTGCTATCTGCCTGATCTGCAATATTTCAGTTATATGGTAATGTTCAGTTTTAGTGGTATATGAAACTGGAGTAACCGTTAAAATCCATAGAACCGTGACAAGTAACTGACACATTTTGCTACACTGAGACGTATCGAACACACCTGATCATTGGCAGGGATATCTGTCACTGACGAACTTTACTATATCAAGACGTATCGAACACACCTGATCCTTGGCAGGGATATCTGTCACTGACGAACTTTACTATATCAAGACGTATCGAACACACCTGATCATTGGCAGGGATATCTGTCACTGACGAACTTTACTATATCAAGACGCATCGAACACACCTGATCATTGGCGGAAAACAACTTATTAGTTTTTATGAATAGTATCTTAATACGCACAATGATTGGAAAAACAAATCTTAATATTGAATTTATAAAATATATTCAATAATTCATTACCCCGACATAACCCAAGGATTCAGAAGCAAAACCTAGTTTCTCTGCGGTGTGGGACACATCTCCTGCAAAAGAGGCTTACACTTGTTGTGAGGTACGAATAACTTACACACTTTGTTCTGAATGTGAATTAGTACATCATGTTTGAGCAATATTTTTTTAATTATTTTATGATATATTTATATATTCCGATATTATACTTACAAATATTACATAAAATATTATATTATATTAAATCTAATTTATAGTGACAGTTTACGTTTCCATGTGTACGTACGTACGTGCGTGCAATATGCGTACGTACGTGCATTCTTGATTGTATCTCTATCAAATCGTTCAAAATAAATGCATTTCTTTTAATACGGCAACAGTCAACCTTTATCGTTGGAGTGGTACCGTGCAATCTGGCATGCAACAACTAGATTTTCCCTTATTAACCCTTGGTTCTGGCTTTTTTTCTTTGATTTATCTTATACTTGGGACTACAACTTTTTCAAGACATTTGTTTCCATAGTATTTTATTTTCAAATCAGTACATTTATGTTTCATTAAATTACGCATTAACTGATTACATAACTAAGCTGAGAATAAGATACAGTATGGATATTTGATGTTTTACAAGCATAAATTGAACATAAAAAAGCAGTGCTGCTGTCCATTTTTCTGGTCACTTTTATTGATCTTATGTCCTCTGCATTTTTTATATGATTCATCGCCAATCATAAATTAATAAATCGAATTTAATAGTGATAACTTACTGCTGTTTTAGTTGTCAAAAGATAATCAGGTAACAAATATGACCTTAAAGAATAATATTCTGGAAAGGATTTTCAAACCAGAAATGCCAAGCTTAATCTTAAGAGGATATTTCGTCGTGAAAATGCCCGCTTAATACCTACTAGGATTACAAGAATTTGATCTCAATTTCTCTTTTGAAATGGAAATTAGATTTAAACTCTACAATGTTAGAACAAAAATGGTGGCGATATTTTCGATATTATATTGTACTATCGTGTTGCCCGAAATCTTTCAAGACAAAGGTATAGGAGTATAAAAAATATCATTGTACTGCGAGGAGGTATGGCATGGTAACAGTCAACGTAAAACTTGAACCCACGATATGTAGGACTGGAGGTGAAGACGCTAATCATGTGCACGTTTTTCAAGCTTTTCTAACTAGTGATTATAATTACTGTGGACACATGTTGGCCTTAAACATTGTTAATTAAGAAAGATTTTAGACCATCAACTGTAAAGCGTAAACTTTAGATGACATTTGTCTTTTAAACAGTTGAATAAACTGTCCCCTTCAACATTGTACTGAAATGAAAAGGATGACACAAATGAATAGCGATAAATACAACATTTGGCAGAACATTTCCAAAACTCCAAACGACAAATCGTCGAAAGAGGCAAAATCGATATCCCAATCTTAAGCAAAAACTGTCGGAGCAAACTAGTTTTATGAGCCCAAATCACACATCCTGTTAAATGTAAGTGTTTTCGACCTGTGTGTAAAATGCCAGTAAATCTAGAATCAGATTTAAACTTTAATAAAACAAGGATTATGTTTAATGACTCGTTCTGCTATAGTTTAGATATTTGACGGTGAGTTGAATTGGTTGAGGAAATCAGGTTATCATTTCGAAGCGCCTACAACAACTTGATAAGTACTTTCCTGGGGAATAATGGTCGCTTAAAGTAGAGACAATCAAATCGTCAAGCGAAAAAGGACAAAACGACAATTCTTATTTCGCTTTGTAAACAAAGCAGCGATGTGTTACTTAGTAAATTATCATTGGCACATGCGCGATCCACACATTTACGTCACGCGATAAAATTACACAATAAAATTATGTATTATATAAAATAAAAGTTTTAAAAACATCTATTTTCACTTAAAATAATCAACATATCCATAAATTAATACATATGCGATGTGTAATTAAAACCTAAAATTCAATATCATTATTACGGCTGTTCCATAAATAAAACTTTCCCAATCCCGTCGTAAAAACTCACATGTTGATGAATTATCGTCCGCTTGAATTGATTGAACACATACGTTTGTGTCACTTTTCCCACAAACGAAATCATAAATTACCGCTTTTCTCATCAAAGTGTATAACGTAGTTGTACTGTTACATGTAGACATATCACAATGGCACTAATTCCGCTTGGGATAAAATCCTGCCAAACAATGCTAAAACTTAACACCACGGCTCCCATTAATTATTTAATTACGTTTTCATGTGTACGTACGTACGTGCGTGCGTAGGTGCGTGCGTGTGTGTGCATTTTCCTATGATATCACATGGTTCAAAATAACAACCAAATGTTAATGAGGCAACATGAACTTTACTGGCGGAATGTCACCGTGCAATATGCGTGTGTACGTGCATTCTTGATTGTATCTGTCCTACAATATCAAATCGTTCAAAATAAATGCAGTTTAATTAATACGGCAACAGTCAAACTTAATCGTTGGAGTGGTACCGTATAATCTGGCATGCAACAACTAGATTTTCCCTCATTAACCTATGGGTCTGGATTTTTTTCTTTGATTTATCTTATACTTGGGACTACAACATTTTTAAGACACATTTTTTTCCTTAGTATTTTTTTTCTTAAATCAGTACATTTATGTTTCATTAAATTACGCATTAACTGATTACATAGCTAAGCTGAGAATAAGATACAGTATGGATATTTGATGTTTTAGAAACATCTATTATTACAAAATAATCAACATATCCATGAATTAATACATATGCGATGTGTAATTAAAACGTAAAATTCAATATCATTATTACGGCTGTTCCATCAATAAAACTTTCCCAATCCAGTCGTAAAAAGCACATGTTGATGATTTATCGTCCGCTTGATTTGATTGAACACATAAGTTTGTGTCACTTTTCCCACAAACGAAATCATAAATTACCGCTTTTCTCATCAAAGTGTATAACCGTATTTGTACTGTTACATGTAGACATATCACAATGGCACTTATTCCGCTTGGTATAAAATACTGCCAAACAATGCTAAACTAAACACCACGGCTCCCATTAATTATTTCCAAAACATTGATCTACAAAACACTATACAGAAACCTATCGATTGTACTGCACGACGGCGGACGGAACACGTGTGCTCCAGAAGGGTAAGCAGCTACTACTCCATTTGTTATAACTTTCTTAACTTTAAGATGCAATCAATTTAAGAAAAACGCGTCATGATGGCGCACTTAATTAGCCATTTACGATTTCATTACTATCGCTGGATCGATACCTGGTGGACTATATTGGTCCATGGGAGTATTATACATCGAGTAGTCAGTATTTCAGTACATAAATGGTTTATATTGTATTATTGAAATTTACAGTTCCTAAAATATGCAATATATTATTAAAAGTAAGATTTATCTCCCTCAGACATAGGTAACCATAGCAGATTTTGATTATCATGATTAAATCTTTTGATTTACTTGTTCCCAACGACTTTTGAATTATTTGGATTTTAAATATTTCGACATTGAGAATACTAGCTGATGAAGATTATTCCCGAAACGCTCTTATGCGTTATTTTATCATATACATACATGTCTTTTCCTTTGCTGCTTGGGCGTTTTATGTGTAATATAATGCATATCTGAAGTGCATACAGCTTAAAATATGTCAATTCCACGACAACTACTTAAAATCCCAAGATTTAGCCGTCCTTGAACAGCACTTTATGAATATATATATTTTAATGTTATAATATATGATAAAGTCTCATCCATAACGGAAGATTATTTTATCTGTTTTTTTTTATCTATTTCCTTTGTTCTTCATTTTGTTTTATATTGTATTATGTCTTACTTGTATTTATTTATTCATTCTAATTTGTTTATGTTGATATATATGAAGATACCACAGGTATAATTAGACTCGACGAAGTGCAGACTACAAAATGGGCAAATGAAAAGGAACAGAGATCTACAAAACACTACACAGATAACTAAATGTCGGTAACACGAACCCAACTAAAAGCTGGGGTGACCTCGTGTCGTGTGTTCAGGAAAGGGAAACAGTTCCTGTTCCACTACTAGTTGTATTCATTGTGTTACTCTAGTAACAAACCCGGTGATATTTATTTTGTGCATACGGGAGTTGGAATTAAACACACGTTTCAACAATTAAGTTCTGCTTATCTTCAGAAATACATTCACATTAGAAAAGAAAGTATGTGCCCCCGACTCTACTGATCTTATATTAATTAATGCATTCAACAAAGAGAGAATGGTTATGAATGTTCCTGCTTCAAATAAGCTTGTAATAGACGTCTGTAGACGTACGAATTATGGACTAACAGAACTGTATTTGAAGATTTGGAGGTGTCAATTGTGGATTTGACGGTCGCAAATGCCGTTTTACTGGCGACGCGAAGCGGAGCCAGTAAAACATATATTTGCGACCGTCAAATCCACAACTGACACCGTCACCTCTTCAAATACAGTACTGTTATTTCTTTTCTGATGAAATTCTCCTAACGTGTACACACTAGCTTGAAAACATACAAATACATGACGAAATATATGCACTTTTCAAATTCCTTCCGCTAAAAAATAGTATACTAATTTATACATAGTTGTTTAGTGCTCCGCCATCTTGAAAACGTGAAATCCTACATGACATATGTACAACAAAGCACAAAAATAATTAAAATGCCTACCTTGAAAACTGATTTTAGTTAAATTCTATCTAAATTGAAGCGTAAATGAAGCCAAATAACGTCTGATCTGTACATTTTAAACTGGAAGTCTTCATATGACGTCACGTTGTTTATGTGCCAAAGTCGTTCAACAATATTTCCCGGAATTATATTGTTTGTGGTTTTTAGACCCAGGGATATGCAAGAATACATTTCTATGTTCATTATTGCATTAGAATGGACAGTAAACTCGATTTGCGACAATCAAATCTCCAATTAATGCCGTGAAATTTTCAAATACAATACAGTTATCTCCTAAATAGTTCGTCAGCGTCATATTCATAGTCGGAAATATATGGGTCTGCCATATTGTTTACAAACAAGTGCATTCGGCGTATGAATATAGCATTCATTCAGGCCTATCAACTGCAGATTTGACGGCTCTCGATAGCCAATGAAAATACGCGTTACATTATAATTGCATTAGAATAAGTAATGGCATCACATTTTATCGGATGGAATAATAATACGGGCAAGCCTGTCCATGTAATCACCTCTATTAAGCAGGCACCTGTATGAAAAGATAACCTTTTCTTTTCCTGTCATAGAAAATGTCATGGGAAGTGAACCTCCTTTAATAGGTCGCCTGTCTTAAACGATCATGTTTGTCTTTGTCCCAGAGTTGACCTCTTAACACAGATAAAACAATACTTTAGATCTAGTACTATATATTCCATGGACATATTGTCCTAGAAATATTGGTATTGACATATTTTACAAGGATTATTGATTACATGATGAGTATTAGGGTGTTTAACGCCACTTTCAACAATATTTCAGTTATATCGTGTCGGTGGTTAATTACATGTGTGATCGGATATGATAATGGTTCAAAAGAAATTATAAGAGACACCTGATGATATACTGATTGTAAACAATATAAAAAATACCTCCCTACCTTCGAATGTATACTGTGGTACGCCATGTTCTTGACTAAAAGCTGTAAAATAATGATAAAAATTGTAATGAAATGGAAGGCAAAAATGCTACATCGGATAATCCCTAACATAAATATACATGACCCTCACTTTCCTTGCTTGATACAAGCACGTCAATATAACATGGCGGGATTACACTGGTTTTATGGGCTCAAACCTCCCCTAAGAGTGAAATGAGGCGGTCATGAACATGTTTTTAACATGAGAGTAAAATTCCAACCGTCAAATATAATTTGGTAAGAAGCTTTATTACAAAGAACGTTGGGTCATATTATTGAATTTAATATATAAAGCATTCATTGTCAAGTCAAACCTGTTTAAAGCGAGCCCCGAATAAGCCAAGGTTAGGGGTTACCGTTATGGTTGCCACTTTCAATAATATTTCCGCTATATTGTGGCGGTAAATTTTATTGGTGAAGGAAACCAGGGCACCCGAAGAAAACCATCAACCTGTCACAAGTCACTGACAAACTTTATCACATAATATTATATCGAGTACACCAAGCCTGAGCTGGATTCGAACGCACAACGTTACTAGTGATAGGCACTGATTGCATAAGTAGTTGTAAATCCAATTATCATACGTTCACGTAGGTGTGAGCATTGTTAGTGATCTAATAGATTAAAGACGCGAACAGGCTGATCTCCCTAGCTATAGGAAATTGTATTTAAAGACGTGGATAGTCTGACCTCCCTAGCAATAGGACATTGTATTTAAAGACGTGGACAGTCTGAGCTCCCTAGCTATAGAACATTGTATTTAAAGACGTGGACAGTCTGATCTCCCTAGATATAGGATATTGTATTTAAAGGCGTGGATAGTCTGAGCTCCCTAGCAATAGGACATTGCATTTAAAGACGTGGACAGTCTGACCTCCCTAGCAATAGGACATTGTATTTAAAGACGTGGGCAGTCTGACCTCCCTAGCAATAGGACATTGTATTTAAAGACGTGGACAGTCTGAGCTCCCTAGCTATAGAACATTGTATTTAAAGACGTGGACAGTCTGATCTCCCTAGCTATAGGACATTTTATTTAAAGGCGTGGATAGTCTGAGCTCCCTAGCAATAGGACATTGTATTTAAAGACGTGGACAGTCTGAGCTCCCTAGCTATAGGACATTGTATTTAAGATGCGGACAGTCTGAGCTTGCTAGCTATAGGACATTGTATTTAAAGAGGTGGACAGTCTGAGCTCCATAGCTATAGGACATTGTATTTAAAGAGGTGGACAGTCTGAGCTCCATAGCTATAGGACATTGTATTTAAGACGTGGACAGTCTGAGCTCCCTAGCTATATGACATTGTATTTAAAGACGCGGACAGTCTGATCTCTCTAGCTATAGGACATTGTATTTAAAGAGGTGGACAGTCTGAGCTCCATAGCTATAGGACATTGTATTTAAAGACGCGGACAGTCTGATCTCTCTAGCTATAGGACATTGTATTTAAAGAGGTGGACAGTCTGAGCTCCATAGCTATAGGACATTGTATTTAAAGACGTGGACAGTCTGAGCTCGCTAGCTATAGGACATTGTATTTAAGACGTGGAGAGTCTGAGCTCCCTTGCAATAGGACATTGTATTTAAAGATGTGGACACTCTGAGCTCCCTAGCTATAGGACATTGTATTTAAAGGCGTGGATAGTCTGAGCACCCTAGCTATTGGACATTGTATTTAAAGACGTGGACAGTCTGAGCTCCCTAGCTATATGACATTGTATTTAAGGATACAAGAACCTGTGAGGGAAATATATTGAGGAAAAGTATTAGTGCATAAGCCATTGCTTCTCTGATTGGATACAGAACAGAATGTATAACCTAATCTCAAGGGTTATAATGACAAGAGCGATAACTGCTGGTGGGCATATGATTTTACAGATTAACAATTAACACAGAGACAGCCAATGATCGAGTCTGACATTCCCTGCCCTTTAAAGATGTTACATATAAATAATTAACACAGTGACATATCAGGTACAGGCCTTACATTCCGTGCCCTTTTAAGGTTATATCTTAGTGTTGCAGTGACTTATTCACTAATACGTAGAACATAATTCATCCTTTATCACAATATAACACTTTTCGTCATACAACAAGGTAGGTCAGACCCCACGTGCTGCACATCTATAAGATGAAAGATAACCATCAACAGCGTATGCGCACTTGTCCTAATAACTGATATTTGAACATAAAATATACGAGGATATCTAGGGAATAAAAGGGAATCAATGATTAGACATTAGGTCAGGCAAGCCCTCGTAACTCATCAACAGGAAGTTTCTTTCTAATATTTATCTAATTTTATGATAAGTAGATCTATAATTAAAGTTACAAGTACATGTTGATGATGTAATATAATGTGTGTGTAAAATTTCCTGACAAAAAACAAATAAACTCACATGACGGTCAAATATATCAATCAACGTTATTGAATACCGAAGGGACAATCAAAAACGTAGAATCCAGAGAAACTGTAAATAAACGTTACAAAATACCGAAGGGGCAATTAAAAACGTAGAATCCAGAAAAACTGTAATTAAACGTTACAAAATACAGAAGGGGCAATCAAAAACGGAAAATCTAGAGAAACTGTAAATAAACTTTACAAAATAGCGAAGGGGCAATCAAAAACGGAGAATCCAAAGAAACTGTAAATAAACGTTACAAAATACCGAAGGGGCAATCAAAAACATAGAATCCAGAGCAACTGTAAATAAACGTTACAAAATACCGAAGGGGCAATCAAAAACTGAGAATCCAGAAAAACTGTAAATAAACGTTACAAAATACCGAAGGGGCAATCAAAAACGTAGAATCCAGAGAAACTGTAAATAAACGGTACAAAATACCGAAGGGGCAATCAAAAACGTAGAATCCAGAGCAACTGTAAATAAACGTTACAAAATACCGAAGCGATAATCAAAAACGGTGAATCCAGAGAAACTGTAAATAAACGTTACAAAATACCGAAGGGGCAATCAAAAACGTAGAATCCAGAGAAACTGTATATAAAGTTACAAAATACCGAAGGGACAATCAAAAACGTAGAATCCAGAGAAACTGTAAATAAAGTTACAAAATACCGAAGGGGCAATCAAAAACGGAGAATCCACAGAAACTGTAAATAAACGTTACAAAATACCGAAGGGGCAATCAAAAACGTAGAATCCAGAGAAACTGTAAATAAACGGTACAAAATACCGAAGGGGCAATCAAAAACGGAGAATCCAGAGAAACTGTAAATAAACGTTACAAAATACCGAAGGGGCAATCAAAAACGTAGATTCCAGAGAAACTGTAAATCAACGTTACAAAATACCGAAGGGACAATCAAAAACGTAGAATCCAGAAAAAAATGTAAATAAACGTTACAAAATACAGAAGGGGCAATCAAAAACGGAAAATCTAGAGAAACTGTAAATAAACTTTACAAAATAGCGAAGGGGCAATCAAAAACGGAGAATCCAAAGAAACTGTAAATAAACGTTACAAAATACCGAAGGGGCAATCAAAAACATAGAATCCAGAGCAACTGTAAATAAACGTTACAAAATACCGAAGGGGCAATCAAAAACTGAGAATCCAGAAAAACTGTAAATAAACGGTACAAAATACCGAAGGGGCAATCAAAAACGTAGAATCCAGAGAAACTGTAAATAAACGGTACAAAATACCGAAGGGGCAATCAAAAACGTAGAATCCAGAGCAACTGTAAATAAACGTTACAAAATACCGAAGCGATAATCAAAAACGGTGAATCCAGAGAAACTGTAAATAAACGTTACAAAATACCGAAGGGGCAATCAAAAACGTAGAATCCAGAGAAACTGTATATAAAGTAACAAAATACCGAAGGGGCAATGAAACACGTAGAATCCAGAGAAACTGTAAATAAACGGTACAAAATACCTAAGGAGCAATCAAAAACGTAGAATCCAGAGCAACTGTAAATAAACGTTACAAAATACCGAAGCGATAATCAAAAACGGTGAATCCAGAGAAACTGTAAATAAACGTTACAAAATACCGAAGGGGCAATCAAAAACGTAGAATCCAGAGAAACTGTATATAAAGTTACAAAATACCGAAGGGACAATCAAAAACGTAGAATCCAGAGAAACTGTAAATAAAGTTACAAAATACCGAAGGGGCAATCAAAAACGTAGAATCCAGAGAAACTGTAAATAAACGGCACAAAATACCGAAGGGGCAATCAAAAACGTAGAATCCAGAGCAACTGTAAATAAACGTTACAAAATACCGAAGCGATAATCAAAAACGGTGAATCCAGAGAAACTGTAAATAAACGTTACAAAATACCGAAGGGGCAATCAAAAACGTAGAATCCAGAGAAACTGTATATAAAGTTACAAAATACCGAAGGGACAATCAAAAACGTAGAATCCAGAGAAACTGTAAATAAAGTTACAAAATACCGAAGGGGCAATCAAAAACGGAGAATCCACAGAAACTGTAAATAAACGTTACAAAATACCGAAGGGGCAATCAAAAACGGAGAATCCAGAGAAACGGTAAATAAACGTTACAAAATACCGAAGGGGCAATCAAAAACGTAGAATCCAGAGAAACTGTAAATAAAGTTACAAAATACCGAAGGGGCAATCAAAAACGGAGAATCCAGAGAAACTGTAAATAAACGTTACAAAATACCGAAGGGGCAATCAAAAACGTAGATTCCAGAGAAACTGTAAATCAACGTTACAAAATACCGAAGGGACAATCAAAAACGTAGAATCCAGAAAAAAATGTAAATAAACGTTACAAAATACAGAAGGGGCAATCAAAAACGGAAAATCTAGAGAAACTGTAAATAAACTTTACAAAATAGCGAAGGGGGAATCAAAAACGGAGAATCCAAAGAAACTGTAAATAAACGTTACAAAATACCGAAGGGGCAATCAAAAACATAGAATCCAGAGCAACTGTAAATAAACGTTACAAAATACCGAAGGGGCAATCAAAAACTGAGAATCCAGAAAAACTGTAAATAAACGGTACAAAATACCGAAGGGGCAATCAAAAACGTAGAATCCAGAGAAACTGTAAATAAACGGTACAAAATACCGAAGGGGCAATCAAAAACGTAGAATCCAGAGCAACTGTAAATAAACGTTACAAAATACCGAAGCGATAATCAAAAACGGTGAATCCAGAGAAATTGTAAATAAACGTTACAAAATACCGAAGGGGCAATCAAAAACGTAGAATCCAGAGAAACTGTATATAAAGTAACAAAATACCGAAGGGGCAATGAAACACGTAGAATCCAGAGAAACTGTAAATAAACGGTACAAAATACCGAAGGGGCAATCAAAAACGTAGAATCCAGAGCAACTGTAAATAAACGTTACAAAATACCGAAGCGATAATCAAAAACGGTGAATCCAGAGAAACTGTAAATAAACGTTACAAAATACCGAAGGGGCAATCAAAAACGTAGAATCCAGAGAAACTGTATATAAAGTTACAAAATACCGAAGGGACAATCAAAAACGTAGAATCCAGAGAAACTGTAAATAAAGTTACAAAATACCGAAGGGGCAATCAAAAACGGAGAATCCACAGAAACTGTAAATAAACGTTACAAAATACCCAAGGGGCAATCAAAAACGGAGAATCCAGAGAAACTGTAAATAAACGTTACAAAATACCGAAGGGGCAATCAAAAACGTAGATTCCAGAGAAACTGTAAATCAACGTTACAAAATACCGAAGGGACAATCAAAAACGTAGAATCCAGAAAAAAATGTAAATAAACGTTACAAAATACAGAAGGGGCAATCAAAAACGGAAAATCTAGAGAAACTGTAAATAAACTTTACAAAATAGCGAAGGGGCAATCAAAAACGGAGAATCCAAAGAAACTGTAAATAAACGTTACAAAATACCGAAGGGGCAATCAAAAACATAGAATCCAGAGCAACTGTAAATAAACGTTACAAAATACCGAAGGGGCAATCAAAAACTGAGAATCCAGAAAAACTGTAAATAAACGGTACAAAATACCGAAGGGGCAATCAAAAACGTAGAATCCAGAGAAACTGTAAATAAACGGCACAAAATACCGAAGGGGCAATCAAAAACGTAGAATCCAGAGCAACTGTAAATAAACGTTACAAAATACCGAAGCGATAATCAAAAACGGTGAATCCAGAGAAACTGTAAATAAACGTTACAAAATACCGAAGGGGCAATCAAAAACGTAGAATCCAGAGAAACTGTATATAAAGTTACAAAATACCGAAGGGACAATCAAAAACGTAGAATCCAGAGAAACTGTAAATAAAGTTACAAAATACCGAAGGGGCAATCAAAAACGGAGAATCCACAGAAACTGTAAATAAACGTTACAAAATACCGAAGGGGCAATCAAAAACGGAGAATCCAGAGAAACGGTAAATAAACGTTACAAAATACCGAAGGGGCAATCAAAAACGTAGAATCCAGAGAAACTGTAAATAAAGTTACAAAATACCGAAGGGGCAATCAAAAACGGAGAATCCAGAGAAACTGTAAATAAACGTTACAAAATACCGAAGGGGCAATCAAAAACGTAGATTCCAGAGAAACTGTAAATCAACGTTACAAAATACCGAAGGGACAATCAAAAACGTAGAATCCAGAAAAAAATGTAAATAAACGTTACAAAATACAGAAGGGGCAATCAAAAACGGAAAATCTAGAGAAACTGTAAATAAACTTTACAAAATAGCGAAGGGGGAATCAAAAACGGAGAATCCAAAGAAACTGTAAATAAACGTTACAAAATACCGAAGGGGCAATCAAAAACATAGAATCCAGAGCAACTGTAAATAAACGTTACAAAATACCGAAGGGGCAATCAAAAACTGAGAATCCAGAAAAACTGTAAATAAACGGTACAAAATACCGAAGGGGCAATCAAAAACGTAGAATCCAGAGAAACTGTAAATAAACGGTACAAAATACCGAAGGGGCAATCAAAAACGTAGAATCCAGAGCAACTGTAAATAAACGTTACAAAATACCGAAGCGATAATCAAAAACGGTGAATCCAGAGAAACTGTAAATAAACGTTACAAAATACCGAAGGGGCAATCAAAAACGTAGAATCCAGAGAAACTGTATATAAAGTAACAAAATACCGAAGGGGCAATGAAACACGTAGAATCCAGAGAAACTGTAAATAAACGGTACAAAATACCGAAGGGGCAATCAAAAACGTAGAATCCAGAGCAACTGTAAATAAACGTTACAAAATACCGAAGCGATAATCAAAAACGGTGAATCCAGAGAAACTGTAAATAAACGTTACAAAATACCGAAGGGGCAATCAAAAACGTAGAATCCAGAGAAACTGTATATAAAGTTACAAAATACCGAAGGGACAATCAAAAACGTAGAATCCAGAGAAACTGTAAATAAAGTTACAAAATACCGAAGGGGCAATCAAAAACGGAGAATCCACAGAAACTGTAAATAAACGTTACAAAATACCCAAGGGGCAATCAAAAACGGAGAATCCAGAGAAACTGTAAATAAACGTTACAAAATACCGAAGGGGCAATCAAAAACGTAGATTCCAGAGAAACTGTAAATCAACGTTACAAAATACCGAAGGGACAATCAAAAACGTAGAATCCAGAAAAAAATGTAAATAAACGTTACAAAATACAGAAGGGGCAATCAAAAACGGAAAATCTAGAGAAACTGTAAATAAACTTTACAAAATAGCGAAGGGGCAATCAAAAACGGAGAATCCAAAGAAACTGTAAATAAACGTTACAAAATACCGAAGGGGCAATCAAAAACATAGAATCCAGAGCAACTGTAAATAAACGTTACAAAATACCGAAGGGGCAATCAAAAACGTAGATTCCAGAGAAACTGTAAATCAACGTTACAAAATACCGAAGGGACAATCAAAAACGTAGAATCCAGAAAAAAATGTAAATAAACGTTACAAAATACAGAAGGGGCAATCAAAAACGGAAAATCTAGAGAAACTGTAAATAAACTTTACAAAATAGCGAAGGGGCAATCAAAAACGGAGAATCCAAAGAAACTGTAAATAAACGTTACAAAATACCGAAGGGGCAATCAAAAACATAGAATCCAGAGCAACTGTAAATAAACGTTACAAAATACCGAAGGGGCAATCAAAAACTGAGAATCCAGAAAAACTGTAAATAAACGGTACAAAATACCGAAGGGGCAATCAAAAACGTAGAATCCAGAGAAACTGTAAATAAACGGCACAAAATACCGAAGGGGCAATCAAAAACGTAGAATCCAGAGCAACTGTAAATAAACGTTACAAAATACCGAAGCGATAATCAAAAACGGTGAATCCAGAGAAACTGTAAATAAACGTTACAAAATACCGAAGGGGCAATCAAAAACGTAGAATCCAGAGAAACTGTATATAAAGTTACAAAATACCGAAGGGACAATCAAAAACGTAGAATCCAGAGAAACTGTAAATAAAGTTACAAAATACCGAAGGGGCAATCAAAAACGGAGAATCCACAGAAACTGTAAATAAACGTTACAAAATACCGAAGGGGCAATCAAAAACGGAGAATCCAGAGAAACGGTAAATAAACGTTACAAAATACCGAAGGGGCAATCAAAAACGTAGAATCCAGAGAAACTGTAAATAAAGTTACAAAATACCGAAGGGGCAATCAAAAACGGAGAATCCAGAGAAACTGTAAATAAACGTTACAAAATACCGAAGGGGCAATCAAAAACGTAGATTCCAGAGAAACTGTAAATCAACGTTACAAAATACCGAAGGGACAATCAAAAACGTAGAATCCAGAAAAAAATGTAAATAAACGTTACAAAATACAGAAGGGGCAATCAAAAACGGAAAATCTAGAGAAACTGTAAATAAACTTTACAAAATAGCGAAGGGGGAATCAAAAACGGAGAATCCAAAGAAACTGTAAATAAACGTTACAAAATACCGAAGGGGCAATCAAAAACATAGAATCCAGAGCAACTGTAAATAAACGTTACAAAATACCGAAGGGGCAATCAAAAACTGAGAATCCAGAAAAACTGTAAATAAACGGTACAAAATACCGAAGGGGCAATCAAAAACGTAGAATCCAGAGCAACTGTAAATAAACGTTACAAAATACCGAAGCGATAATCAAAAACGGTGAATCCAGAGAAACTGTAAATAAACGTTACAAAATACCGAAGGGGCAATCAAAAACGTAGAATCCAGAGAAACTGTATATAAAGTAACAAAATACCGAAGGGGCAATGAAACACGTAGAATCCAGAGAAACTGTAAATAAACGGTACAAAATACCGAAGGGGCAATCAAAAACGTAGAATCCAGAGCAACTGTAAATAAACGTTACAAAATACCGAAGCGATAATCAAAAACGGTGAATCCAGAGAAACTGTAAATAAACGTTACAAAATACCGAAGGGGCAATCAAAAACGTAGAATCCAGAGAAACTGTATATAAAGTTACAAAATACCGAAGGGACAATCAAAAACGTAGAATCCAGAGAAACTGTAAATAAAGTTACAAAATACCGAAGGGGCAATCAAAAACGGAGAATCCACAGAAACTGTAAATAAACGTTACAAAATACCCAAGGGGCAATCAAAAACGGAGAATCCAGAGAAACTGTAAATAAACGTTACAAAATACCGAAGGGGCAATCAAAAACGTAGATTCCAGAGAAACTGTAAATCAACGTTACAAAATACCGAAGGGACAATCAAAAACGTAGAATCCAGAAAAAAATGTAAATAAACGTTACAAAATACAGAAGGGGCAATCAAAAACGGAAAATCTAGAGAAACTGTAAATAAACTTTACAAAATAGCGAAGGGGCAATCAAAAACGGAGAATCCAAAGAAACTGTAAATAAACGTTACAAAATACCGAAGGGGCAATCAAAAACATAGAATCCAGAGCAACTGTAAATAAACGTTACAAAATACCGAAGCGATAATCAAAAACGGTGAATCCAGAGAAACTGTAAATAAACGTTACAAAATACCGAAGGGGCAATCAAAAACGTAGAATCCAGAGAAACTGTATATAAAGTTACAAAATACCGAAGGGACAATCAAAAACGTAGAATCCAGAGAAACTGTAAATAAAGTTACAAAATACCGAAGGGGCAATCAAAAACGGAGAATCCACAGAAACTGTAAATAAACGTTACAAAATACCGAAGGGGCAATCAAAAACGGAGAATCCAGAGAAACGGTAAATAAACGTTACAAAATACCGAAGGGGCAATCAAAAACGTAGAATCCAGAGAAACTGTAAATAAAGTTACAAAATACCGAAGGGGCAATCAAAAACGGAGAATCCAGAGAAACTGTAAATAAACGTTACAAAATACCGAAGGGGCAATCAAAAACGTAGATTCCAGAGAAACTGTAAATCAACGTTACAAAATACCGAAGGGACAATCAAAAACGTAGAATCCAGAAAAAAATGTAAATAAACGTTACAAAATACAGAAGGGGCAATCAAAAACGGAAAATCTAGAGAAACTGTAAATAAACTTTACAAAATAGCGAAGGTGCAATCAAAAACGGAGAATCCAAAGAAACTGTAAATAAACGTTACAAAATACCGAAGGGGCAATCAAAAACATAGAATCCAGAGCAACTGTAAATAAACGTTACAAAATACCGAAGGGGCAATCAAAAACTGAGAATCCAGAAAAACTGTAAATAAACGGTACAAAATACCGAAGGGGCAATCAAAAACGTAGAATCCAGAGCAACTGTAAATAAACGTTACAAAATACCGAAGCGATAATCAAAAACGGTGAATCCAGAGAAACTGTAAATAAACGTTACAAAATACCGAAGGGGCAATCAAAAACGTAGAATCCAGAGAAACTGTATATAAAGTAACAAAATACCGAAGGGGCAATCAAACACGTAGAATCCAGAGAAACTGTAAATAAACGGTTCAAAATACCGAAGGGGCAATCAAAAACGTAGAATCCAGAGCAACTGTAAATAAACGTTACAAAATACCGAAGGGACAATCAAAAACGTAGAATCCAGAGAAACTGTAAATAAAGTTACAAAATACCGAAGGGGCAATCAAAAACGGAGAATCCACAGAAACTGTAAATAAACGTTACAAAATACCGAAGGGGCAATCAAAAACGGAGAATCCAGAGAAACGGTAAATAAACGTTACAAAATACCGAAGGGGCAATCAAAAACATAGAATCCAGAAAAACTGTAAATAAACGTTACAAAATACCGAAGGGGCAATCAAAAACGTAGAATCCAGAGAAAATGTAAATAAACGTTACAAAATACCGAAGAGGCAATCAAAAACGGAGAATCCAGAGAAACTGTAAATAAACGTTACAAAATACCGAAGGGGTAATCAAAAACGTAGAATCCAGAAAAACTGTAAATAAACGTTACAAAATACCGAAGGGGCAATCAAAAACGGAGAATCCAGAGAAACGGTAAATAAACGTTACAAAATACCGAAGGGGCAATCAAAAACGTAGAATCCAGAGAAAATGTAAATAAACGTTACAAAATACCGAAGGGGCAATCAAAAACGGAGAATCCAGAGAAACTGTAAATAAACGTTACAAAATACCGAAGGGGCAATCAAAAACGTAGAATCCAGAAAAACTGTAAATAAACGTTACAAAATACCGAAGGGGCAATCAAAAACGTAGAATCCAGAGAAACTGTAAATCAACGTTACAAAATACCGAAGGGACAATCAAAAACGTAGAATCCAGAAAAAAATGTAAATAAACGTTACAAAATACGGAAGGGTTAATCAAAAACGGAGAATCCAGAGAAAATGTAAATAAACGTTACAAAATACCGAAGGGGCAATCAAAAACGGAGAATCCAGAGAAACTGTAAATAAACGTTACAAAATACCGAAGAGGCAATCAAAAACACAGAATCCAGAAAAACTGTAAATAAACGTTACAAAATACCGAAGGGCAATCAAAAACGGAGAATCCAGAGAAACTGTAAATAAACGTTACAAAATACCGAAGGGGCAATCAGAAACGTAGAATCCACAGAAACTGTAAATAAACGTTACAAAATACCGAAGGGGCAATCAAAAACGTAGAATTCAGAAAAACTGTCAATAAACGTTACAAAATACCAAAGGGGCAATCAAAAACGGAGAATCCAGAGAAACTGTAAATAAAGGTTACAAAATACCGAAGGGGCAATCAAAAACGTAGAATCCAGAGAAAATGTAAATAAACGTTACAAAATACCGAAGAGGCAATCAAAAACGGAGAATCCAGAGAAACTGTAAATAAACTTTACAAAATACCGAAGGGGTAATCAAAAACGTAGAATCCAGAAAAACTGTAAATAAACGTTACAAAATACCGAAGGGGCAATCAAAAACGGAGAATCCACAGAAACTGTAAATAAACGTTACAAAATACCGAAGGGGCAATCAAAAACGTAGAATCCAGAGAAAATGTAAATAAACGTTACAAAATACCGAAGGGGCAATCAAAAACGGAGAATCCAGAAAAACTGTAAATAAACGTTACAAAATACCGAAGGGGCAATCAAAAACACAGAATCCAGAAAAACTGTAAATAAACGTTACAAAATACCGAAGGGCAATCAAAAACGGAGAATCCAGTTAAACTGTAAATAAACGTTACAAAATACCGAAGGAGCAATCAAAAACGTGCTTGCATGCGTGCGTGCGTGCGTGCGTGCGTGTGTGTGTCTGTGTGCGTGTGTGTGTTATTATTGTTGTTGTTTCAGCGAGGTATCGTTCAACTATATTTATCAGTCAAAAAGTATACAAATGAAATAACGGGAACATATTAGTTATTATGGACAGTACCATACAACCACGATCCGGACTGATTTTGATTTTTGATTTTTGGTGATTAACGCCACTTTCAGCAATATTTCAGCTATGTCATGGCAACAATTGTTAGTGGTGGAAGAAGCCGGAGTACCCGGAGAGAACCACCGACCATGGGCAAGCAACTGGTAAACGTTATCACTTGCGGCTGCGAGTTGAGTGCACCTTTTATGTAATTTACAAAACCAGACTCGAACCCATGCCGTATTGGTGATAGGCTTGTATTAGTTGTTAAGCAATCCATCTATATAATGCATTGAGCCATCCGGGTCCTCGATCCGGATTGAATGAAGAGCACTAGTAAACAAATGCCCTACCATAATTTTTACTGTGCCATCTTTTGTGTCCAGTAACATTGATTTCCAATCTGAGTTTTAATGGTTTTCGTGTGTGATGTTGGTGTCTTATATTGGTGGGTATGTTGACCATCACTGCTTAAACTTTCTTTCTACAAGTACAAAAAATATAACCACCAAACATAGGAGGAAACATACTTCAGTATCCTATTACCTTCTAATGTTATGTTCTAGATGTATTTGACTAGTTTGTTCTATGGGGGATTCCCACGGGGTACACAGAACGTAGATTATCTGCTGTGGGTTACAATAACTCCGATAGAGGGCTCTCACTAGTTAATCAGGAAGAAACAAATACACAATTCACCCTTAAGACGAGATGAAACTGGTTACCAGTACCAAAATGCAAAATATAACCTGATTGAGCAACATCTTATGACAAGGATTACTTCATATATAGATGTATATATAAACGTGCCGTTTGGGATGGATGGACCGATTATTGCAGCTTTAAAATATATGAGTTGGTCGTAGATTTTCCACACCAATCTATAAATAGATGTGGCCTTTTCAGATATGACATATCAATGGGTCAAATTTCTGCAATCCCTTCGTTTCTTACAGTAACATACGTTAATGCACAATATTGAAGCTTAATCAGATTATTTAGCTATCTAGGGCATGTATTCTGGATATATATCTGAATGTATTGTCTTTGTAGGAAGGGTCGTTGATTACCCGCTGCAAGACAAACATTTACAACTACAACCCCATTCATAATAAACCATTGTTGCTAGTACAGTCTGTTGGAGGGGGCAAGTTTTAACAGAGGAATGGACAGTTGTGATGCAAGTTTTTAAACTATCCATCAAAGAAAAAATATTAAAAAAACAAAAACAAAGCAAAAACAGACAATATTTTGTATTGCTTCCATTATATAAATTCAGTTTGTTTTTACATCTTTATTCCTATGCCTCCGTTGTAGTAATTAATATACTGTTCAGAGGAATATCTCACAATCCCGCCTATTTACGTACATGTTATTCATTGTTTGTAAACTTGTAACCATCATGAACGTAATTTAAATAAACGAACTGTTCACGTGACTTTCAACAAGAATCAATGAATCAACAAATGTCAAAAGATTGGTATTTTACTCGCATCTGGAAAGCACTTACATGACCGAAATTTCCTCATTGAGAGGTGAGGTTTGAGCCTATAAAACTAGCTTAGCCCCGCCAATTTTATTATTGGAGTGCCTCTACCAAGCAAGGAAAGTCAGTGGTCATCTAGGGGTATCGAATTTGCCCCTTTCTACGATTTTTCTATATTGGCTTTTGATTTAATGATTTGATTGTTGGTGTTTAACGCCTCTTTCAGCAATATATCAGCTATTTCATGGTGATGGATTTTGAAATTCTTCCGGAATTGTGAGATTTTTTCCCCATTTTATCATATATAAATGAATGACTGTACTTTATTCTCATAAGATAACAGCGTTGTAACTTATATACATCATCCGTATCCTTTCTTACTAACCAATGTAAATATTACAGTAATCATGTCAATAAGTGTGTAATACTTAACTAACCTGGAGGAGTGATTTTCACATTTATAATTTTGATGAATCTGTATTTTTTATTTGGATTGTAAGAGACCGACTTTTTACGTGGATAAGGGTTGGATGTGGATCGGGGGAGTCTATGTTTTCTAATGGAAAAAAATATATGTTTTTTATAATTATCCTTAAAGATACAAAGAAAAACAAAAACATGACAGTATAGTTTTCAACGAGAAAATTTCCTAATTTTAGGCAATATTACCGATTTTTGCTTCGCCTGAAAATAGAACAGTTATGCCCCGTCACACTCAGACAAAGACCACGCAGAATGCAGTACATCCTAGAAGTTCTAATAAACGTAGCAGAAACTTGCTTAAATTTGAAAATAAATCTCGCTTTCCAGTTCATACTACGACCAAGTTAAGTTTTCACCACGTTTACCACGTTCGTTGTAGGTTATTACTACATACTTGATCAAGTTCTAAGTACGCGCATCACGTTTTGGCTACTTCCTCAATACGACCATGCAATTTGCACTACGTCCTTAGTACGTTCCTGTCACGTCAATGTTGAATTTCACTAAATTAATTTGTTTCCCTTAAATACGTGTGTCTGGACCCCCATTTTCGCTGTTAACCCCCTCTTTTTTTTTTCCACAAAGTTGAATTTCACTTAAAAAAAAATTCCTTAGATATGTGTAATTCAACTTTGTGGAAAAAGGGGGGTCAACCGGGAAAAGGGGGATCCAAACGTCGAGTGCCTGTGTCCTTAGCAATACAATAACAAGTTGTGCATCTAGAAGGGCTTACAAGTTGTCCTTGAAGTAGCAAATCAAAAAGACATGTATTCGTGACTCATTTTTCAATGTGTAGAGGGTAGAGAAGTCACATGTTGTAATACTATGGCATGACGAGAGTGACCTTGATTGCATATACAGTACTCTAACAGATCTTCAGAATTGTTTTTCAGAATCTATATCAAGACCTATGTTAGCAAGTCTAAGTTTAAGACATAAACGTTTATTTATTGTGTCATCTTTCTGAACTCTACTAGTCAGCTTTCTTTTTAACCTCAATGAATAAAGAAACGGTTTGTTGATTGTCCTTGCATCGCCTCCTTGCATCGACACAGAACTTCATGTAATAAATTAACAGTTTAGTGACGTTAATTATGCATCATGTCGCCAATGGGGACTAAGCTAAAACATGGCAGCTTTTTTGAATGGGTTTTGAGTTACTTGTTTTAAGTTTTCTGTGCTTATGCTTTTTGAATTATTTCGATTCTCTGTTTTTTGTATCTTATTTGTTTTTACTATTGTTCTTTTGTTTACTATTGATAAAATGATTAACACAATACTACACTGTCCGTGCAGTGTCACAATCCGATAGACACAGATAGTTTAGAGATACAATATCGGTGCTCCCTACACACAAAGCACTGACAGCTCATTTTCCTTGCTTGTTACATGCACTTCAAATAAAAGGTGGCGATGTTAAACTAGTGTTATGGATTCAAGCATATGCATGGCTATTGGTCACGCTCGTGGCATATGCTCACGTTACTTTCAACTAATGCTTTCACCCTTAGTGAGGTTGTTTGTATTTTGAGAGCATAACGGTTTTTTTGTAATATTCTAATATCTACATAAAAAACAGATAATTTTCAATATTGCATAACATATTTTATAATATTGTTTTAATTCCACATACATGTAATATACATGTAATATACCAGAAATAAGGAAGCTCAATTTTATTCTAGACAACATATCCTGGCAACTTTATACGCAACCATTTGAAACTGATATAGTCCTCTTTGTAATACAATTAGCTCAATACATTTCACACATTAAGCCTACTTAATGACATTAAGAAAGTGTCATGTGCACTCACTTAGGTAGCTACACTTTCGTTATCGGTTTTGTTCGCTTTTAAATATATGACGATGTCATTTAGTGATTGTATGTCCAAAATTGATACACAATCAATGTTTTAGTGAATGCTGCTAAGTAAATTCAACGGTCCAATGCTAGATTGACCTCGGTAAATGTTAAAATTTTAGAATATTTTATCAAATTAATTGCAATTTTGAATCACAGCTTACGTCGTCGTCGCTAACACAAGACTTCCGACACATAAACGATGGCTTTTATGTATGACACACGTGTCAGGGTCCAATTTTGACGTACACGAATATCCAACAAGTGACTGATTTTAGTTAATAGAGTTGTGCTGAATTATTCATTTCGCCTTCCAGAAATTCATCGACGTTCAATCCATTCACGTTGTTATCCAGAATATTATCGTTTTCTATTTTGTAACCATCACATTTATGTTGAATGAAAACCGCATTGTCACAGGTAGATTGTAAAACATGTTCATTAGACATCAATTCCGCTGAACATGGACCGTTGGAATTATCAGAAAATTTGGAATTGCACGAGGTTTCAAGCGAACAAGGCCTCTCATCCGGTATATAGCTACGATGAGCACAACCCATAGTTTCAAGCTCAATGCTATCAACGTGTTTTGAGGAATCATTCTCACTGTCAAATATGTTCCCATTAAATTCGTCTACAACCTTTTCATTTTCATTATGTTTTCCTGACTGCTCTTCCCGAACAATCGTTTCTCTTTCATCCGCGTTCGTGTCTGTATTCACTTCCAATAAAGTATCTATATCAGAGTACACATTACCTTGCGCTTTTTGGCAATTTTCTAAACTTTCAAAGGTTGTTTCAACGACCTCACATTCATTGTTATTTTCATTCCGTTCTTCATCACATTCAAATGGTAACTTTGCAGTATCATAATTATCACTGGAAATCGTAACACGAAATCTCGGCTTATTCAAAACATCATATTCACATTCAAAGCTGTCACTATACAATTTGGATGTTGAATCACTTTCTGAGATTGTTTCTCCACCATTTATTGTTCCCGTTAATCTATCTTGTGATTGTGACCGATGTAAAGACTCGCCAACATATCTTCGTGTATCATCAGCAATATCATACTCACAATCATCGGTCAAGTCATACAGATCTTCATCTTTTTTACCGTCACAACATCCATCACCGGAAGTAAATAACATCCAATGACTCCGAGGAATGTCTAATTGGTCATACTGGTCGTTCGGTGTCTCCTCGTACTGATCTTCACCTCCATCATCAAAAACAAATGATCTTTGCAATTTTATTTGCGCCAATCGAGAAATGCTTGCAACAACAGGAAGCGAGTTGTTTTTATGATTAGTAAATGTCGCTTTATCATACATATCATCTTGATCACCATCACCCACGAGACTATGCAGATCCTCGTCTGGCTCAGCAGTGGCATATTCGCTATCCTCGTTGTCCTCAATAATCTTTCTTGATTGACTCTTTATTGAAGATTTTGAGAATTCCGTGTTGTTGTGTTCTTGTAATGGCAGGGGAGTTGCATCTGATTTCGATTCGGAACACTCTGGCTTTATCAATGGCTTGCCCGTCTTCCATTCTTCATTAATTTGTTCAATTCTTGATTTGTTAATATTTCGTCCTCTTGCAATTAAGAATTTGACATTGCTGGATCCCTCAATAGAACATGATGTAGCAGCATCTTCTACTTCTTCATATAATGCATTTTCCCCTTTATGCCGTCTCTTCCTGTAACACCTCCTAAAACAATAACACATATTGTTTATATGATTGATTAGGGTTCTGGTTATGGTGTTTAACGTCACTTTCAACAATATTCAAGCCATATCGCGATCGTCAATTTTATTGGAGGAAGACACCGGAGAAAACCACAGACCTGCCATTTGTCATTGATATACTTTATCACATAATGTTGTTTCAAATACACGTCGTCATGAGCGGGATTTGAACACACAACGTTAGTGGAGATATGCACTGATTCAACTACCATTTGCTCATGACCACGATGGCCCTTATATGAATGGTTAATTGAAAAAAATCCAGAATATAATGGAAACAGAACAAAAACGACACCTCTAACACATACTTTCAATAAAAAACAACTGTGTTAAATTAAATTTATTGGCACCGACACTCCTCTTCGTGAAGTAGTTGGCCATATAAGCATATAATTACAGTTTTTCTTTTGGCCATTGTGTTGTCTGTTCTTCTACGATATACGGATTCTGATTTCCCCTTTGGTATCCTCAAACTCTTCTTAAAGAAGGAAATATTGGATATTTTAGATGACATCTGTTTAGTAATATATCATCGACAGTCAGTCCGAGTAAGTGAGTGAATGTACGGTGCTGATAAAGACAAGTTGACTATGCGTTTGAACACCGTCGAATTCTCCTAAAATGGTGACTTAATCCCATTTTTAGGACACATTGCGTATTTCAATCACACCGCATACAACAAGTAAATGTTCATATCGGACGGTTTCTGTCACGCCTCAGAGAAAGTAGTTAATATTTGTATATCGTGGAATTTAATTAAACGTTTCTGATAGTTCATTATATATTTGTCTTTGCATGTTGCTTGGTAACATATTAAAGGAAAAAATATGTAAACGTATTTATTAGCATTTTTCAAAAGGAACCAATTATACCACATTTATCCTTTGGTTTTTTGCTGATGTAAAGGCAAACATTGTGATGAGCTATGCATTTTCAGTTTTCTAAGCAAAGATTGACTCCATATGTAAGTACAAAAAGCAACGAATATATTCATTAATCAATATATAGTTGTCAAAATTCATATTTTCGTTGAACAATATTTAGGGATAGAAACAGCTTAACAATGTTTAATTGTTCTTATATATATATATATATATATATATCTGTATGAAGATTTTAACTATAAACTGGTCTAGCGTACGGTCATAAAACACAAGACACTCTATTAAGCAGCTTGACTGGACCAATATAAATAAGAACTTGGTATTTGCGCACGAATTAATTGTTCTGATTGGTCAAGATTGTGGAATATGAGAGCCATATGCGACCGTTATATGACAGTAAATCAATGAATATACGTCTTATAATATTGAGTATATACTTTATCTGTTGTAAATTAATTAGTATAGTTTACCATCAAAGTAATACTAGCAAAACAAACAAAACAAACAAACATACAAACAAACAAAAACAAAACAAAACAAAAACAAATGTTAGACAATGTTCATTTCCCCGTTAATATGAATCAATGGTACAATAAAGGTCCGCCCACAAACATATTACTAAATTGTTCCAATAATATATTTTGTTCAATAATGACGCAATGTTAAATGCTATCTAAAACGACTTCCCAGAAACAGTTCAAAGTGACCTGCTACCTCGCCATGATTTATATTAAACAGTTTTTAGTATTGAATGTGACCACGCCACAGAGTTAACCTTATATAAAGATGTGCAAAATTTAAAATGTTACCAAAAGTGACCATCTTGATGATTCTATTTTTATTCATAAGAGGTATTTCTTACATTTTTACAACTTTTGACACAAAACTTCTAATCAGGTATTGCGATATTATGTCAACTATTCGAGCACACCTTTCTTTGCGTTTTCGTGCTTTGGCTATTTTCTATCGTAAATATGTTCTGTTATCTTCCTATCTTGTCTATTTGTTACATGTAGGAATATATATTCATCTTTCTAATATATAGCCCTCTGATCTAATAGTCAACAATAGCAATTGAATTGCTGAAAGTGGCGCTAAGCACCAAAAATCAATCAATCAATCATATAGCAACTGAAGGTAACGTGAATGATCAATTTAGTTCGTTTCTAGATAGAAAGCAAACCAATTACCTTCCAAATGCAAAAGGAAAAAAAAACTTTTACTTTGCAAAAATCAAAACAAAAGGTTATCCGAAAAAAAAATGTATTTATCTTACCTAAAAGAAACATAAAAAAACATAATTATCTGACAAAGGCAAAATGTATAGCTTTTAGGTATTGATTGTGCAAAAGCAAACACAAATACATGTTTTTACATAATTACCTGACAAAGGCAAAAAATATACAGCTAGCAAATAATCCAACAACCAACAGTGACATTCCTGCGACTAAACCTGTAACAAAGAAGAACATGAATTATAATTTAGTTTGTTTTATTGTGAATAGTGGTGCCCTATGACTATATGAGTAACATGACGGGTGTTTTATTAGAGGCAGAACTTGCTTATTCTTCGCCAGCATCTGGGTTTACCTTGGTGTGTTTGATATGTGTCCAATGTTACCAATGTCTCTGGCTTGTCCATTCTTGATTGCCAATTCGGCTTTATATAACCTTTTCACATTATCTATTAGCAAAACATCTAGTGAATATGTCATTGCGGCCACGATCGTCAGACGTGGACTTAGAGGTGTTGTAATGGTCGTACGCTGAAATATACAAAGTATATATGACCCAAATTACAAGTAATAGCAGTAAATCCTAAAAAATCAAGGAACTTCAATGTCGATTTTTTTTTCAACGCGTCCTCCTCAATGGCCTCTCCTTGTACCTGTTGTGAAACAATGAGGTACCATAAACCAAGCGCAAACTCCTGGATCGTTGTCTGATTGTACAGTACATAATGTATGCAATCGCTCCCATTCAGAGGGTTCGGTGGTCGACTAAGGTGAAAATCACTCAATACTATTCAATGTGATAGCAAATCTGATAGTGGGTTGTCGTGGCCGCGATCCTTAGGTAGGTTGACTTGTATCTATTTGTGTAATAAAAGGGAGCGGTTTTCGAAATAAAGGATACTGATTGCTACAACATGTCATTTGATGTGATGAACTTTAAAGGACAACTATGTTATAGAGCACACACTCCCACAGCAGGAGTGTGAATAAGCGCAATAGGTAATAAGCATATATCGTAGGCTTTTAAATGTCACTAAATAGTTTTTGAATGCCCTGAGGTCAACATAGATGAAAAGAAATAACACTGAGAAAAATTAATGACAAAGTGTTAGACTATGTGTTACATACGTAACAAAAATGAGATATACTGTGATCAATTAGTGGATTAGTGGATTGTAATGTTTTATCAGTCTCCAAATTCCACTTTTGTATGATTAAGACAGATTGTATCTGGACAAGAAATTGTTAATCTTACTTGCATATCTTTTCTTTATTTCAGAGTAGAATATATACTTGATTTAGTTGCAATATATGCCGTCATATGCCTTAAATCCACGCTAAACATTGATTCAGAAATATTAAGGATCATCGGCAATAGGGAACACGCATATCCAAAAGGAAAGAGAACACAGCACAGATTACAAACAATGGTTCCAACTAATACATAATAACCAATAGAAATAAATCACAAAAAATAGAAACAGCACTGCTAATTAATAACCAATGGCCAATATAACACAATACAACATTAGACCAACACCAATAACTTATAGCCAATAGTCAACAGAAAACAGCACAGACAATAGGAACAACACTAACAACTAATAACCTCTAGTCGAAAACTCCACAAGAATAGAACAAATACTCAAAAAACTAATTACCAATAGATAATAGAAAAAACACCGAAAAATAAACATCAATAGAAACTAATAACCAATAGTCAATGGAAAACTCCACAAGAATAGAACAAATACTAAAAAAAACTAATTACCAATAGATAATAGAAAAAAACACCGAAAAATAAACATCAATAGAAACGTATAACCAATAGTCAATGGAGAACAACACAAACGATAGAAACAACAATAAGAATTAATGTCCATTAATCAAAATGGAAATTAACACAATAATATAAACAACACCAATTGTCAATAGAAAGCACCACAAAATCAGAACCAACACTTACAAGTCAAAACAATAGACAATAAGAAACCGAAACAAAAATAGAAACAACACCAACAAGTATTTACCAATAGCCACTAGAAAGCAACAGAAAAATAAAAACTGCACTAACTACTAATAATCAATGGAAGACAAAACAAAAATAGAAACAATGTCAAGAAGTATTTACCAATAGCCACTAGAAAACAATAGAAAAATAAAAACAGCACTAACAACTAATAATAAATGGGAAACAAAACAAAAATAGAAACAACACCAACACGTATTTACAAATAGTCACTAGAAAACAACACTAACAACTAATATGCAATGGAAGACCAAACACAAACAGAAACAACAGCATCAAGTATTCATCAATAGCCACTAGAAAAAAAACAGCAGAATAAAATTTGCACTAACAACTAATAATCAATGGAAAACAAAACACAAGCAGAAACAACAACACCAAGTATTTACCAATAGCCACTAGAAAACAACAGAAAAATAAAAACAGCACTAACAACTAATAATCAATGGAAAACAAAAACAAAAATAGAAACAACAGCAACAAATATTTACCAATAGCCACTAGAAAACAACAGAAAAATAAAAACAGCGCTAACAACTAATAATCAATGGAAAACAAAACACAAACAGAAACAACAGCAACAATATTTACCAATAGCCACTAGAAAACAACAGAAGAATAAAATTAGCACTAACAACTAATAATCAATGGAAAACAAAACACAAACAGAAACAACAACATCAAGTATTTACCAATAGCCACTAGAAAACAACAGAAAAATAAAAACAGCACTAACAACTAATAATCAATGGAAAGCAAAAACAAAAATAGAAACAACAGCAACAAATATTTACCAATAGCCACTAGAAAACAACAGAAAAATAAAAACAGTGCTAACAACTAATAATCAATGGAAAACAAAACACAAACAGAAACAACAGCAACAACAGCAACAAGTATTTACCAATAGCCACTAGAAAACAACAGAACAATAAAATTTGAACTAACAACTAATAATCAATGGAAAACAAAACACAAACAGAAACAACAGTAACAAGTATTTACCAATAGCCACTAGAAAACAACAGAAAAATAAAATTAGCACTAACAACCAATAATCAATGGAAAACAAAACAAAAACAGAAACAACACCAAGTATTTACCAATAACCACTAGAAAACAACAGAAAAATAAAACAGCACTAACAACTAATAATCAATGGAAAGCAAAAACAAAAATAGAAACAACAGCAACACATATTTACCAATAGCCACTAGAAAACAACAGAAAAAAAACAGCGCTAACAACTAATAATCAATGGAAAACCTAACACAAACAGAAACAACACCAACAAGTATTTACCAATAGCCACTAGAAAACAACAGAAGAATGAAATTAGCACAAACAACTAATAATCAATGGAAAACAAAACACAAACAGAAACAACAGTAACAAGTATATTACCAATAGCCACTAGAAAACAACAGAAAAATAAAATTAGCACTAACAACTAATAATCAATGGAAAACAAAACACAAACAGAAACAACACCAACAAGTATTTACCAATAGCCACTAGAAAACAACAGAAGAATAAAATTAGAACAAACAACTAATAATCAATGGAAAACAAAACACAAACAGAAACAACAGTAACAAGTATTTACCAATAGCCACTAGAAAACAACAGAAAAATAAAATTAGCACTAACAACTAATAATCAATGGAAAACAAAACACAAACAGAAACAACACCAACAAGTATTTACCAATAGCCACTAAAAAACAACAGAAGAATAAAAACAGCGCTAACAACTAATAATCAATGGAAAACAAAACAAAAATAGAAATAACACCAACAAGTATTTACCAATAGCCACTAGAAAACAACAGAAAAATAAAAACAGCACAAACAAATAATGATCAATGGAAAACAAAGCAAAAATAGAAACAACACCAACAAGTATTTACCAATAGTCACTAGAAAACAACAGAAAAATAAAAACAGCACTAACAACTGATAATCAATGGAAAACAAAGCAAAAATTGAAATAACATTAAAAATTATTATCCAAGATAAAGCAACACAAAGATAAAAAAAACTCTTACAACTACTAACCCAACAGCCAACGTAAACAACACAAATATTAGAAATATAAATATGGATACTGTACCTTCATCTACTTCAGCCACTACATCAGGAAAATGTGTATGATCTGGGTTGACTGATGGTTTGTCAACAATTGACATATTTCTGAAAGTAGAGTTGTTCTCCATGCTTGTATCTGTAAAACAAATGTAAAATAAGCATGCACATGTTCAATATTTTCGAACGCGATCATATTTAGGGATTTGGGTTACCGCGAAATTCTAAATATATTACATGATTAAACATGCTATTATAGGTCTTTATCAACATGTAATAAGAGTTTTGAGGATAACAAAGGGGTAATCAGAATCCGTATATCGAAGAAGAACAGACAACGCAATGAACAAAAGAAAAAGTACAAAAGGACAAAGAAGGATCTACAAAACATACACATATAACTAAAGATCGAGTAACACAAACTCCACTAAAAACCGGGGTGAACTATGATGCTCCGAAAGGGTAAGCAGTTCCTGCTCCACTAGTGGCACCCGTCATGTTAATCTAGTTACAATCCCGTTGATAATTCATGAGTGAGGAAAGGAATGAGAATTGCTTACGACAAGTGGAAAATATCCGTGGTCATTTGTGACACAGATATTCCATAAACTTGGTCACATCAATACGTTACTGAATAAGATCGTGCTTTACGTCATTAAAGTAGATAATGTGCATTTTGTAACCCACATGTTCTGTCTTTCTAGTCCACAGAGTGAGTTTCTTACTTGATTGACATTCCACAGTCGTCTGTCACGTTTACATCCAACGTGTTCCTGTGACATTTCCAACTGTGTCAGCGTTTAAAATGATTCATAGATTGTTATATTTAATTAATGGATTGGATACATATATTTCTTTATTGCTCTGACAACAGATATAGTATCACATTTATTTGAATGGAAATTCAAAATGAGATACGAGGGCGTATTAATTCACATTAGCATATAGAATAATTTGACGTTGATTAAACATTTAAGGTTTGCCATTTTCGTCTAATGAAATGTTAAGGATCAACAATAGCTACTTGGTGCCCAAGATTCCCATTTCTGTATTAAAATCATGGAATAACAACAGGAAAGGCGGACAGCTGAAATTTTGCCCTCGTAATAAGTATTTTTAATCGGTAATTGATACATTTTTCATTCGTCTTCACTGACGAATATTTTGATTCTGAATGAACCGTTTGAAGAGACCAAAGGAGCAATCAGCAGGCGTAAATCGAAGGACAGACAAAGCCATGACCAAAGGAAAGAAGGACGAAAAGGACAACCAATGATCTAAAAACATGTAGCATGCAGATTGAGAAACAAGAACCCCATTAAAAACAGAGAGTAGACTCAGGTGCTCAGGGTAAGTCCGTTTCTGCTCCACTATTGCCACTCATCTTTTGTCGCTTGAACTCCCGTCACAAACCCGTTGGTAAGCCATGAATGAGTCAAGGACCGGATTATTATTTCGACAAACGGAAAATATCTATCGTAGCGGTTAACCAAGTCATGATGGCAACCCTTGGTTCATTAGCTTCCTTGTTTGTAGCAATCATCAACCAATGATATCATGATATGAACCACACACTCTGTACATTTGTATCAATGGAAAAATAAATAGTCTATATGTAGACAGTGCTGGCATGTTGTTTCATCCTATCAATCAATGTTACGTCATGCACATTATGACGTTAATAATAATAACAACGACGTCAGTTTTGAATGTCACGACATACATCGCATCCTATATACAATAAATATAACAGAAATACCATCATATGACGTCAGATAACAATCAATTTAAGCAAATGATACTTCATCTATTTTTGTGTTAATGCGTCATTAAAAAGTCACATTTTGCGTATCAATAGTCGTCAATAAAACGTAAGTATATTGAGAAAAGATTGGATAAATAACCAAATTAAAACTCGTTTCGAGCACGTAAACAGGATAACCAAAAATACACCCTCCATGTGATATCTTTCCAGTGTTCAATTATTGTTATTATGATAAATAAGGGTAATAACAACATTACCGAACTCCGAGCAATCTTACAAAGGGAAAGTCAAAACTCATAAGTATATAAACAGACAAAATCAGTCAACAACCGGAAAACTGTGAAAACCGTAATGACCCTGACTTGGTACAGGCATTTCTAAAGAAATGGTGGGTTGAATTAGATTTTAAAGCGCCAAATCTCCCCCTTTCATTACGGCTCAAAGTTTCCGGCTGTAACTATAACAGTATTTATAAGAATACTTGAACAAAACAGGTAAAGCAGTTGTCAAATCAACACCAATCTCAGTGAAGTAAATGTCAAAAGCACTTTTACGTCACACATTGATAAAACATATTTTTGACATTTTTGTTGACACCTTATCTTTATACATTTTCACTATTTGAAAATCCATCGTTTATAATCTTTTCTGCAGAGACGGAATTTATTTCGACAAGATCTTGGTCTCGGAATATAAACTTTTTAAGAGATCGAATAAGGCGAATGTATTCATAGCCCTGGTCCAGTAGCCTGTTTCTCAGATGATGATGACGTTTCAGGAAATCAGAATAACTGAACAAAAACAATGCCATTCTATTCAATTATTTCCAGAATTTAATTATATAGAAAAATCGTAGAAAAAGGCGAAATCGATACCACTAACAAAAAAAATACATGATCGTTCACTTTCCTCGCTTGGCATAGCCAAAAAAGTGTGGCGGATTAAGATAGTTTTATGTTCTCAAACCACCCCTCTTAATGACATAATACACTTCTAAGCCAAAACCATAGACTGCGGAATAGAGGTTCAAACCCCAATCGTGTGAAGCAAATACTTTTAAAATGATCAGATTAGTATTTACATTCTATCAGCTTAGCTAGCCTGTTTAAAGAATGATTTGATTTGATTTTTGATTGTTGGTGTTTTAACGCCACTTTCAGCAATATTCCAGCTATATTATGGCGACCAGTTTTAGTGGTGGAAGAAGCCGGAGTATCCGGAGAGAACCATCGATTATCTAACAACTCATACAAACCTATCATCAAAACGGTGTGGGTTCGCGCAAGGCTTTGTAAATTACAAAAAGGTGCACTCGACTCGCAGCCGCAAGTGATAACGTTTACCAGGTGCTTGCCCATGGTCGATGGTTCCCTCGTGGTACTCCGGCTTCTTCCACCACTAAAACTGGTCGCCATGATATAGCCGAAATATTGCTGAAAGTGATGTTAAACGCAATAAATCAATTAAATCATGATTCCAAACTGATAAACTAATAATGCTCTTCTCTCACGAAGGTCAACATTCCTCTCGATATTCATGACATTGAAAGTAAATATGTTAAGTATCAACTATGATCTGTTTTTGTCCTACGAGTAATGATGCGCCAACAGATAATAACTTCTTAGTTGGTAAACATTCATTGACACTGATAGTACACACTCCATATGTATGCTGTCAGTATTCGCTTGATAGTATGTGGATTAATTTGAATGGAAGCTAATCTGTGCAGGTTTTCTATCGGTTGTTTATATATATATTTCGGTTGGTGATCCAGTTGAAGTCCCATTAGCTGGTTTAAGCCTGTCACATTGTTGTGCCTGTCTCAAGCCAGGTCATGGATTGTCAACGTCATATTCCGTGGTCCCCTTTATTATTTTTGTATTTTCTTATTTATATATTTTATTTTGTGGAGTATCCCAAATGACAATCATAATCCGTAGATCGTAGAATGCAATGCATAGGCCTAATGCAAAAAGTACAAATGATGAGGAACGAAGCACTACACAGAAAACTTAATATTGGGTAACACGAACACAACCGAGTGTGAAATCGGATGCTCCGGACGGTTAAACAGGTCCTGCTCCAATAGTGGCACTCATGGTATTACTCATGTTAAATCCACAATGATAAGGCAGTCATGAACGAGGAATGGACTGGTTTGTGATTATGAAAAAAAGGAACATATCCCTGGTGATTTGTGACACCGATATTCCATGTCGGTTAACCAAGTACTGATGGTGACCGTAAATCTTTCGAAGCGATAACTTCAACTTATTCACTGCGAATCCTGCCTTCAGGACCTTTTAATTTAGTGCTAAATGAGTTATGGCTTAAACTTTCTTTTCACAAGCGCAAGGTACTCAAAGCAACGTGATGTTACTAATTTTGAGGAGTACAATTACGATAAGTTGGTGCCTTTTCCTGGTGCTAGACAACAATAACCTTTTATTTTGGCTTTATATTCATGTACCAGCAACAATCGTGCTTTGCTTTGTAGTTGCTAGAATCACAAAATGCCGAAAATACTCACTTCTATTGCCCAGCTCCGTTATTGGTGAAAGGAATGGCGGAGTAGTGGCATTGGAATTAAAATTAGTTGTTTCTGTCACTATGCCATCCGGTTCTGCAGAAATAGCTCTTCCCGCTGAAAGTGTGATGATTTCCTTTAATGATGTACTGTTTCCGGTAATGCCGTGTTTACTTCCGGTAGTGATGTGCTATTGATGTCATTAAAAGTTGTTTCATTGCTATTCAGGTCCCCATCTGTTGTCCCTGTATTTGAAAATAGTATACGGACCTTGAATAAAACCCAGAATGTAAAATATCATACGTAGAAATAAACTCACATGATAAGGAAAATAACAATACGTGTGTGAATGCTGTAGTCTGAAGAATAAAGATGATCCACAGAAGGTACCTGTATTATGCCTGATGGAGATTCACACCCGTTTTAATAAATTACGCTATCGAAAGTGTGGTATTTATTTGCGTTGACTTTAATACTTACGAGTGGTGTAAGTTATCAAAACCGTTGTGAAATTCCAATGTTAATCTTTGAACCAAATATTTGGCGGTTTCCCATATTATACAACATAAATGGTTCTTTCTGTTGTATTAATGGGTAGATATTTCCCGACTGCAGCTTTTTTGAACCAATTGAATGAATTTCATTAAACAATAAAAATTTAGAGAAAACTGAAAAGGCAATCAGGAATGAACAACCTAGAGACACAGGCAACATTGAGCATACAAGATACAGAAAAACGAAAAACAAAGCAATCCCCTCACAAAAACTAAAACAAAAACAAACAAATAAAAAATACGCAACACAACACAGAAAGCTAAGAAAAAGATGAGTAACACGGACGCCACCAAAACGCTTGTAAACCATGTGTTCCGGAAGAGTTAACCGTTTCTGTTCCATGTGTGGCATCCGTTGCGTTACTCTTGTTACAAACCGGTAATAAGTCATAAATGGGGAAATGAGCGATGATTAGGTTGTTGTAAAGAATACTGTTGTTTGTTGTTTGCTTGATGGCGTTTAACGCCACTTTCAACAATTTTTCTGTTATACCGTGGTGATCAGTTGTATAGGTGGCGTGTCCCAAGTCACTGATAAACTTTATCACCCTGATTCAAACTTACAGCAGCATTGATTGCATAGATAGTTGTAAATCCAACTATATACGATCACGGTCAAGAAGGCCCCTAAAGCATACTGTGTTGTAATCATGATATTTATACATATTACACAATGTACCGACCTCATCCACAGGCATTCGAATTCCGGAACCCCTTTTTCCTCATTTGGCCACTCCCGCGATTATGGTATGGATCTTTTTCTGGAAGTATATCTTTGAACCATTTATCCATATTTTACAACATTTCGTGTTACAACTCTCTCGTTCTACTAACTTTTGCTTCTAGGTCCAGCTGCCGTTTTACTTGAAAAAGCATAAAGGTAAGAAACAATCGTCAAAATACGAAGAGGGAATCCTCGCTTCTACTCGATATTTTACAATAACGCGCCAGTTTTAAAAAGGACCTTCGCTTGTCCTCGTCTCAAAAATGATTTCCCTTCATTCCTATCTAGTTTATACGTACGAACGACAAATATGTATTGACGAAATTCAAGTTTATTCTCGACGACACATCCAACTTTCCTCCACTCGTGCCCATTCAGGAGGTCAACCGAGCATATTTTGTTTCGCGCTATTTCATTGGTCGGAAAGATTTTCGGAACTTTTTTAGCTTGTTCTTCGCTAAGCACGGCCAATCCATTTCGTATCGAGGGGCCTATTAAGCGAGAGTTTTAAATAAGAATAAAAAAGAATATAAGTTTCAACAAAAATACTGTCATTTTGGCAAAACTTTCAAAGAACAAGCACGAGAAGTACACGTCAGTTTCTTTTTCTTTGGAAAAGGGGGTAGGGCGAAGTAGATAATGTTGTTAGGTATAGATTGGTTTGTTGTTGAAGGTTCAAGAAGAAAAGCAGCAATTAATGTGCTGTTCCTTTGTGTAATGGTTGTTTCCTTGTATGTTGTTGGATTTTGTTTTATGTACAATATACATGATGTACATTTACCCATATCCATTCTTTTTTTCAGGTAAATAACATAATTAGAACTTTCCATGAGTATCGCAACAAAGTTTGATCTTTAATTTGTTCTATAGCTGAAAGAAATATTACAAAAAGTATGGTTTGAACAACACACACCTAAAATTGTGGATGTAAAAAAAAGGGGGGTAATCACTCCCAAAAATGTTTTTGTACCTAGACACGTCGTATTATTTTTGTGTCTAATGAACTATTTTTTTTTTGGGGGGGGGGGGGGGGGGGAATTGGTGTTGTATTTTTTTATTGGTTTATTGAAACATGAAGTACTGCAAAAGAATTTTGTTTCTTTCCTATGTTTTTTTTGTTTTTTACAGATGGAATTTTACACGTATCACCCTAAACAGAATAGAATTACAAAGAGTAGTTCTAATCCCTTTAATGCAAAAATTTCTTTTGAGGCATATTTACATATACCTGTTTCTAAGGCAGAAGAGGGGCATTATGAAAGTTACAATTTACAAGGGCTTCACTTATGTAAACTGTTTTTGTGTTGTTGCTGGGATAGCTGTTGAGGAGCGCTAACTCTTTTTATTTTTTGACAATCTTAAATAAAAAGGAGATTTGTTTTCTTTATGATAACTAGTGTCCATTTCTATATGATCATTTTAGTGATCAAATGGTCATCCGTCACAATTTATGTTTGAAGTGCATTTTACCATTTCAGACAATATTCTTACCATGTCACTAGGTTCGTCATTTTTTTTCTGGTGCCCTTACAACACACTGGCGGAAAAGGTTTACTTTCCACTTTTATTCTTATTTAAAACTCCCGCTTAATAGGCCTCTCGATACGAAATGGATTGGCCGTGCGTAGCGATGAACAGGCGAAAAAAGTTCAAATTTTTTTTCCAACCAATGAAATAGCGCGAAGCAAAATATGCTCGGTTGACCTCCTGAATGGGCACGAGTGGAGGAAAGTTGGATGTGTCGTCGAGAATAAACTTGAATTTCGTCAATAAATATTTGTTGTTCGTACGCATAAACTAGATAAGAATGAAGGGACATCATTTTTGAGACGAGTGAAAGCGAAGGTCCTTTTTAAAACTGGCGCGTTATTGTAAAATATCGAGTCGAAGCGAGGATTCCCTCTTCGTATTTTGACGATTGTTTATTGTGCTAAAATTTAATCTGTGCTTAGATGAATATGCTAATCAGAATAATATATAAATTTCATTCTCTGAAATGAAAGGCTCAGTTGAGAGTGATATAGCTTTTACTATTTAGTAACGCCACGTGATTATGTCTGTCCCAAGTCAATTCTTTGATCTACAACACCATATAGTGTCAGCATGTCGTGGCCTTTTTGTGTTCCATGATGTGTCGTTATTAGTGGAATACTAGTTAAATACCACCACATAAACTTTCTTTTCATATTCGTCATCTGTTTCACTTTGACATGTTTTTAATTCATAGTACTGTTCATGTAGAACATGTGTTTGTTCGCTAAATGTCATTATGGTGTCCAACACGATTCCCATATCAGATGAAGTTAGTGTCCTAATGCAATGGGTGTCACAAGTGGAGCAGGAACTGCTAGCCCTTCCAGAGCGCCTGCCTTTACCACCGTTGTTGGTGTTGCTCGACCTTACGTTTTCTGTTATGCTTTGCATACTGATGTTAGTCTTCTTGTTCTTTTCTTGTATTATATGCCCTTCTTTGATTTACGATTTCTCATTACCCCTTTACTGTCTTCAAATTCTTTGCATGGGCAACATATCAGAAAAGGAGCGACCAATTTAAGACAGATTTTTTTTATTTGATTGGGATGTTCTCTCATATTCAGAATGTAGTCTTGCTTAATGTGTGTTCATAGTGTAGACTTGTCCACCTAATTCACAGGTTACAGAGTCATGCATCCATTTAATCTTTATTTCATGCCTAATTGATATTATTTCTGTTACAGTATCAGTTATACTTTTGGTCATAATAGTAATCGTCATTGACCAACAGATTCTAACTTATTAGCTAGCAGTTAGTAAACTACGAGCATTCATTTGCCCTACTATTGTACTGTCCATATTCAAACCATTAAACCGGTGGTTTAGCTTAATGGTTAGAATGCTGACCTCAAGTGCTGCAGATCGTGGGTTCGGGCCTCACTCGGTTCAACCAAAGTCTATATAATTGGTAGTTGCTTCTAAGCCCGCAGCACTAAGGAGAAAGAGGAAAGATGGGTTGGTCCAGAATCAGGAGAATGGGGCGACATGTCTCTCCGAGGACTGTTGTTTCATGGACCTAGTACTATTAAAATCCAACTAAGCGTGTTGGTCTAGTACAAAGCGGACTTCATTGGCACTAGACAACAATCACACACTCACTCACTCATGTCTTTCATTGTGTCTTTTGAGAGGAAGCGAATATCTGCAGGATTTGTTTATGGTTTGAATATGTATTGCAGTTGGAGAACCATTCAACAAGATGATGAGGGTTGCGATATAATTAACCAGTTTGACCTCGCCACGGTATGACATTAATGGCATTTTGACCATCAATGTTTGAAATTTCTATTACTAAGAGGAAGAGGTTTGGACACATAAAACTAGCAACCCACTCCCACCCTCACCGCCATGTTTTTTTTTATTGCAGTGCCTGTACAAAGCCAGGCTAGTGCGCGGTCATCTATTTGTGTGTTCCTGCTATCAATTTTTTCCTCTTTGTATGATTTTGATATTTGATGTTTAAAAAATTGATGACAATATGAGTATCCACAAAACATTTATTGCTACAAAGCATTCAACATACCATACGATTTTGAATTTTTCCTGTTATATGAAACAATCAATCTCGTTTCGAAATTTTATTCTTTATTTTTTTTTTTATTATTTTTACGTCACATCATCACCAATTATCATAGACTATAACATATGGTTGATAACTACACACATACATGTACGTAAACATTCATTATTAGCAAAAATAAAAAAAGATTACGTTGTAGTAATAATTGAATTGTTGTGGGAATGAAGGCCTCTCCTAGCCATGAAACAAGGTAGATATTGTTCACCTTTTATTGTGTTATTTTAAGAATTAATTTAATATTAATTACCTGAATTTGAATCAGATATCAGTTAGAAAGGTAAACTATCAAAATGGAAAGCTATTTTGCCAATTGCAAAAGCAAACAACATTCTACAATGCAAAGCAAACTACATGACTGAGTATATGACTTACTTGCCCTGGGTAAAACAGTACGAAAGACAATCCTGTTATCAATAATCCTAGTGAAAACAAATTAACAATCAAAGGTGATATATATATGTTTTTCCTGACAATCATCACCTTCAGAATGCTACAGAAATACACCTGAAAATACAGCAAACAAAACACCACGGGGATCTACGGTAACTGTTGTCCATCATAAATATGACTGATTCTGGTCAATATCCTGATAACATACAACATATAAAGACTGCTGAGATATTATGACGGTCAGACAGGTATTACCTACGTCAATGGAGCTAAACGACACGACCATGATACGATACAGAGCAGACCAACCGTTAAAATGGAAACATATGAACCAAAAAGAGGGGCACGGGTGGCTCAATGTTCCTGTATTTAAATACTGTTACAGTGACAGCCGGAACCTTTGAACCGTAATGAGAGCGGGAGGTTTGGCGCCTTAAAATCTGATTCAACCCACCATTTCTTTAGAAATGCCTGTACCAAGTCAGGGTCATTACGGTTTTCACAGTTTTCCGGTTGTTGACTGATTTTGTCTGTTTATATAATTATGAGTTTTGACTTTCCCTTTGTAAGATTGTTCGGAGTTCGGTAATTTTGTTATTACCTTTATTAAGTAGTTGGATTACCTAACAATTCATACAAACCTATCACCAATACGGCGTGGGCTCGTTCGACTCGCAGCCGCAAGTGATAAAGTTTACCAGTTGTTTGCCCATGGTCGGTGATTCTCTTCGGGTACTTCGGCTTCCTCCACCACTAACGCTAGTGGCCATGATATATCTGAAATATTGCTGAATGTGGCGCTAAATCACAATAAATCAATTCAAATCAAATAGGAGCAACAGACTCGGACAACAATAAAATCAGGTGGTCTAAGAAATTTGTTGCCAGCTATTAAAAGATGCTTCACAATCTGTTTCGTCCACGCATCCAGTCATCATTCTCTTAACGCGAGGCACACTTTCTTTGTTTTGGTACACTATGCGACAGAAACTGCTGACCATGTTAGAGGTATGTACACCAGAAATCCGAATATGTCCAATTAGCTGAAACTGTGGTTCCCACGTTTAAAGGAGGTGTCAATAATACAAAAACAATTAAAACAGTTATTTGAGAAAAGGGACCAATGCGTATTTTTTTCGGAACATTAAAAAACAGTTTATATTTACAAACAAAATAGACATAAATTAACTACCTAGTTAACTATATTTTACAAATAACATAATATTTACATGACATGATAGTAATAAATTATTGTTCTCCTCCACTGTAAAATTAACATGAGTACAGATAGAAATGTCTTTCTACTATTCGTCTACATTTAGTTCATCATCGTCTCACATACGTTTACGTTTTTCTTTAGTATTAAGCTGTACCATAATGCTCTACAATGGATGGTAGCTGAACTTTTTTTGTGTGTTGAAACAATCACAGCAGAATCTTCTCTATCTTTGTCTTTAACGAGTTTGTTTTAACAAAGTCATTGTTATTTACAAGTATATTACTACAATTTTACATCAGCAACTTATAATATGATACAAAGATCAGAGTTATCGTCCGTTAATCATGCTCTGCTACACGCACAAATACAACAATATTTATTGCAAATGTTACGACTAATATCTCTCCAATCAGAAGTCTTTTACACGCACAAATGTCTCAGTTTCACAGTAATGTTTATTCCAGTTATTTCTTGCCTCTCGTCGTTGTTGAACATTTGAAAGGTGGCGTAAAAGCTTGTGAAAGTTTCCGCACTAGTCTTATGTTTTCGCTCACCGTATTGACACCAGAAGATACAACCTCTCTACATAAATCTTCTACAGAGAAGAATGATGTGAACGGTAATACTATCGACATGTTAATAGATGATCGTATCTTATAATATTTAATCATATATATTCAGAGTGTGAATTTTATAGTATTTCACAACCCTCGCAAAACTAAAAAATATGCGCGCGCGTTCAAAGATGCTAGTTGAAATTAACACTTTCGCCCCAATTATATATAGCATGTAGGTACACATTAGCTCACAATTAAGCCTTATTATGACAGGCATTTGATAATCTTTATATATAGTATGATGTCTTCTTAATGGTAAAGTTATAATTATATTGTCCCACCCTATTAGGTAGAAGTCACTAAAATGGGAAATGCATGAAAAATTGCGATTTCCATTGTCAGTTCGTCTTTGCTCCCATTTATTTTGTTGGAAGTTCATGTTTCATTAATGTTATTTGTCTTTATTTACGTATATAGGTGTCTAACACTATTTCCATGACAAATGACGTCCGTGTGTTTTAACAGTAACCCTACAGGTGTCACTAGTGGAGCAGGAACTGCTACTCATCCGGAATAACTACTGCTTTCACCTCTGTATTTGGTAGAGTTCGTATTGCTGGCTCGTTGTTTGTTTTGTGCAGTGATTTGCGAATCATTGTTTGTCCATTTTATGTTTTTCTCTGGACATTATGTTGTCTGTCCTTCGTCGTTTTACAGTTTTTAATTGTTCCTTTCTTATAGGAGTTTTAGTAGTTAATGGGGACATTTACGCACTTCATCAATTTCTTTTTGTATTTGAAGAATGTTATGTATATTTGTTTGTAAAATATGTCACTACAGGCTTTTCCGTACCTGTAAGGATGCGACGCATTTCAAAACAGGAAAAGAAAAACTAAAAGGGTAATTGCTGATTATTTTAATGTTTTGTTGCGGTAATATAAGTAGAAGAAAAAAATAAGAAAAACAGGCAATAAGCAAAAATAAAGGAAAACAAATATTGTTACAATTTAAAAGGCCTGAAAGAGGACAAAATATCAACATATATCCCGAGTTGGGGAGAACAACAAATTGTCAAAATCCAATATGAAAATCATAGGAAGAAGCAAAACGCACAAATAATTGTCACTCACATTTCTGGCTTAGTACAGGCATTGCGATGAAAAGTGGCGGGATTCAACTAGTTTAATAGAAGAATACAAAACAGCAATATACATCCCGCGAGTTATTATTTTTCTTTGGAATATAAAGTTATTGAAAATGCAACACTATATATAAAACTACAGTTTAATGTTCAAGAACATATGACCATAATTGTACAAGCCATAGACCATGCAAAATATCATAAAATAAAAATAAAAAAAATGCCTTGCTCTCAGACAATTTTCAATATCCAATGAGTAAAAGCGTAGAGAGAGGAAAATCGACTCCCCTAACACTAATATATGATATATCACTCTCCTGGCTAAGTACAGGTACTTCAATAAAAAATGGCAGATTAAAATAGTTTGTTCGGCCCAAACATTCACCTTTAATGAAATGATGCAGTCATAAATGTGTATGTTTCACATGTGAGTAAAATGTTAATCCTCACATATAACCGACCGAACAGCGTCATTACAAAGAAAGCTATAATCTTGAACACTATACATAATATATGTAATCTTCGTAACACAGAATGGCATATCATAGTTTACGGCGATATTGTAAATTGTAAAGCAATCTGAATACAAACTGCAAGCTCGATCATAGCGTGCGAGGTGTGACCTTTGAACTCCATACGCGTGAGTGGGTTGCTTATTATTATCAAGGTGGTATGAAAAAGGTATACTGGGAAAATTGACAATCATCACATTCAGAGTGCTACAGAAATACACCTGAAAGTACAACAAACAAAACACAACGGGGATCTACGGTAACTGTTGTCCGTCATTAATATGACTGATTCTGGTCAATATCCTGATAACATACAACAGATAAAGACTGCTGAGATACTACGACGAACAAACAGGTATTACTTACGTCAATGGAGCTACACGACACGACCATGATAAGATACAGAGAACACAAACAATGCACATTATATACACAGCTAAGATGGAAACATAGGAACCAAAGAGAGGGGCACGCGTGGCTCAATGAGTTAGGTAGTTGGATAACCTAGCAATTCATGCAAGCCTATCACCAATACGGCGTGGATTCGCTCGATTCGCAACGCAAGTGATAAAGTTTACCAGTTGCTTTCCCATGGTCGGTGGTTCTCTCCGGGTACTTCGGCTTCCTCCACCACTAAAACTGGTGGCCAAGAAAAAGCTGAAATATTGCTGAAAGTGGCGTTAAAACACAACAAATCATTTCAAATCAAATAGGAACAAAAAATTCCGACAACAATAATACCAAGTCGTCTAACAAATTTGCTACCAGCTATTAACAGATGCTTAACAATCTGTCTCGTCCACGCATCCAGTCATCATCCTCTTGACGTGAGACACACTTTATTTGTTTTGGTACACTGTGCGAACCAAAGAAAATTGCCGACCATAATAGAGATACGTAGACCAGAAATCCGAATATGTCCAATTAGCTGAAACTGTTGTTCCCATGTTTAAAGGAGGTGTCAATAATACAACAAAGAGAATAATGGAAGCTAGATTCTCTTTTTATATTTAACCCACCTCTATGGTCTCGTCAGTTTTCTCATATTTTTGTTTAAAACAACAAATGTAATGAAAAGATATGATCGTCATAATTTTCTGATATCAATTTGATCAATTTATAAAGATTATTAATATGAAAGTCCCACCTCCTGGTTAGTGTAATTGTAATTTTTCCACACATGTACAAAACTTAATATGTTGTTTGTTATTATTTACTTCTCTGTAACTATATGTATTTGGTTTATGAGAATAAAATTAATTCATTCATTCATTCATTCAATTAAAATTTTCCTTTCGATTGTTCACCAGTCGTACACTATGCACTTAGCTAACTGAGCTAATAATTGAACTAATTACAAAACAAACAAAATAGACATAAATTAACTACCTAGTTAACTATATTTTACAAATAACATAATGTTTACATGACATGATAGTAATAAATTATTGTTCTCCTCCACTGTAAAATTAACATGAGTACAGATAGAAATGTCTTTCTACTATTCTTCTACATTTAGTTCATCATCGTCTCACATACGTTTACGTTTTTCTTTGGTATTAAGCTGTACCATAATGCTCTACAATGGATGGTAGCTGAACTTTTTTTGTGTGTTGAAACAATCACAGCAGAATCTTCTCTATCTTTGTCTTTAACGAGTTTGTTTTAACAAAGTCATTGTTATTTACAAGTATATTACTACAATTTTACATCAACAACTTATAATATGATACAAAGATCAGAGTTATCGTCCGTTAATCATGCTCTGCTACACGCACAAATACAACAATATTTATTGCAAATGTTACGACTAATATCTCTCCAATCAGAAGTCTTTTACACGCACAAATGTCTCAGTTTCACAGTAATGTTTATTCCAGTTATTTCTTGCCTCTCGTCGTTGTTGAACATTTGAAAGGTGGCGTAAAAGCTTGTGAAAGTTTCCGCACTAGTCTTATGTTTTCGTTCACCGTATTGACACCAGAAGATACAACCTCTGTACATAAATCTTCTACAGAAAAGAATGATGTGAACGGTAATACTATCGACATGTTAATAGATGATCGTATCTTATAATATTTAATCATATATATTCAGAGTGTGAATTTTATAGTATTTCACAACCCTCGCAAAACTAAAAAATATGCGCGCGCGTTCAAAGATGCTAGTTGAAATTAACACTTTCGCCCCAATTATATATAGCATGTAGGTACACATTAGCTCACAATTAAGCCTTATTATGACAGGCATTTGATAATCTTTATATATAGTATGATGTCTTCTTAATGGTAAAGTTATAATTATATTGTCCCACCCTATTACGTAGAAGTCACTAAAATGGGAAATGCATGAAAAATTGCGATTTCCATTGTCAGTTCGTCTTTGCTCCCATTTATTTTGTTGGAAGTTCATGTTTCATTAATGTTATTTGTCTTTATTTACGTATATAGGTGTCTAACACTATTTCCATGACAAATGACGTCCGTGTGTTTTAACAGTAACCCTACAGGTGTCACTAGTGGAGCAGGAACTGCTACTCATCCGGAATAACTACTGCTTTCACCTCTGTATTTGGTAGAGTTCGTATTGCTGGCTCGTTGTTTGTTTTGTGCAGTGATTTGCGAATCATTGTTTGTCCATTTTATGTTTTTCTCTGGACATTATGTTGTCTGTCCTTCGTCGTTTTACAGTTTTTAATTGTTCCTTTCTTATAGGAGTTTTAGTAGTTAATGGGGACATTTACGCACTTCATCAATTTCTTTTTGTATTTGAAGAATGTTATGTATATTTGTTTGTAAAATATGTCACTACAGGCTTTTCCGTACCTGTAAGGATGCGACGCATTTCAGAACAGGAAAAGAAAAACTAAAAGGGTAATTGCTGATTATTTTAATGTTTTGTTGCGGTAATATAAGTAGAAGAAAAAAATTAGAAAAACAGGCAATAAGCAAAAATAAAGGAAAACAAATATTGTTACAATTTAAAAGGCCTGAAAGAGGACAAAATATCAACATATATCCCGAGTTGGGGAGAACAACAAATTGTCAAAATCCAATATGAAAATCATAGGAAGAAGCAAAACGCACAAATAATTGTCACTCACATTTCTGGCTTAGTACAGACATTGCGATGAAAAGTGGCGGGATTCAACTAGTTTAATAGAAGAATACAAAACAGCAATATACATCCCGCGAGTTATTATTTTTCTTTGGAATATAAAGTTATTGAAAATGCAACACTATATATAAAACTACAGTTTAATGTTCAAGAACATATGACCATAATTTTACAAGCCATAGACCATGCAAAATATCATAAAATAAAAATAAAAAAAATGCCTTGCTCTCAGACAATATTCAATATCCAATGAGTAAAAACGTAGAGAGAGGAAAATCGACTCCCCTAACACTAATATATGATATATCACTCTCCTGGCTAAGTACAGGTACTTCAATAAAAAATGGCAGATTAAAATAGTTTGTTCGGCCCAAACATTCACCTTTAATGAAATGATGCAGTCATAAATGTGTATGTTTCACATGTGAGTAAAATGTTAATCCTCACATATAACCGACCGAACAGCGTCATTACAAAGAAAGCTATAATCTTGAACACTATACATAATATATGTAATCTTCGTAACACAGAATGTCATATCATAGTTTACGGCGATATTGTAAATTGTAAAGCAATCTGAATACAAACTGCAAGCTCGATCATAGCGTGCGAGGTGTGACCTTTGAACTCCATACGCGTGAGTGGGTTGCTTATTATTATCAAGGTGGTATGAAAAAGGTATACTGGGAAAATTGACAATCATCACATTCAGAGTGCTACAGAAATACACCTGAAAGTACAACAAACAAAACACAACGGGGATCTACGGTAACTGTTGTCCGTCATTAATATGACTGATTCTGGTCAATATCCTGATAACATACAACAGATAAAGACTGCTGAGATACTACGACGAACAAACAGGTATTACTTACGTCAATGGAGCTACACGACACGACCATGATAAGATACAGAGAACACAAACAATGCACATTATATACACAGCTAAGATGGAAACATAGGAACCAAAGAGAGGGGCACGCGTGGCTCAATGAGTTAGGTAATTGGATAACCTAGCAATTCATGCAAGCCTATCACCAATACGGCGTGGATTCGCTCGATTCGCAACGCAAGTGATAAAGTTTACCAGTTGCTTTCCCATGGTCGGTGGTTCTCTCCGGGTACTTCGGCTTCCTCCACCACTAAAACTGGTGGCCAAGAAAAAGCTGAAATATTGCTGAAAGTGGCGTTAAAACACAACAAATCATTTCAAATCAAATAGGAACAAAAAATTTCGACAACAATAATACCAAGTCGTCTAACAAATTTGCTACCAGCTATTAACAGATGCTTAACAATCTGTCTCGTCCACGCATCCAGTCATCATCCTCTTGACGTGAGACACACTTTATTTGTTTTGGTACACTGTGCGAACCAAAGAAAATTGCCGACCATAATAGAGATACGTAGACCAGAAATCCGAATATGTCCAATTAGCTGAAACTGTTGTTCCCATGTTTAAAGGAGGTGTCAATAATACAACAAAGAGAATAATGGAAGCTAGATTCTCTTTTTTTATATTTAACCCACCTCCATAGTCTCGTCAGTGGATCAGTCAGATAATGGAAGCTACATTCTGTTTTTATATTTAGCCCAACCTCAGAGTCTGGTGAGCGGATCAGTCATAACATGGAAACTAGATTCTGCTTTTATATATGACCCAACATCATAATCTCGTCAGCGGATCAGTCATTTCATATGATAGACCGAATTAAATAATTGAGATGATTCGTGGTAGTTGTCTCTGTAATGTATCATGGATATCTGAACTGTACTGATAACGATGTTCACCATATCAAAAACAAACCAAGAAAAACCGAATAACAAAACACATGATAAAAACCGACGAATCCGAAGTAAAAATAAATAACAAAATAATTTCGAAGAAATAATTCTTTTAAGATAATATACAATGAACTAAATTTAAATATTGCTTTGCCTTTTCTGACGCAAATCAATTACGTCCAGAACATTGATATTAAGAAAGCAACACTTTTTTTGTATATGTACGTGATAGTTACGTATTTACATCCATATAACCTTCAATGCATAAGATCAAATACACCTCCACTTACTTTCTTAAGCCTGTGATTGGATATCTATATGAACAATTAAAACAGTTATTTGAGAAAAGGGACCAATGCGTATTTTTTTCCGAACATTAAAAAACAGTTTATATTTTCTAAATTGTCGATAAAACTCATTTGAAAGCATTATTAACATTCTGCAATAAATATTCCTTATTTCAGTAAGAGAGGAAATGGATGCCGTAAGCATCAACAAAAATGGATCATGAATATAATAAAATGTTGCCCTATATTTGTCATTAATTGTGTCCGCTTCATTTCGATTACTTTTCGCTTAGCTGAAACTGTGGTTCCCATGTTTAAAGGAGGTGTCAATAATACAACAAAGAGAATAATGGAAGCTAGATTCTCTTTTTATATTTAACCCACCTCTATGGTCTCGTCAGTTTTCTCATATTTTTGTTTAAAACAACAAATGTAATGAAAAGATATGATCGTCATAATTTTCTGATATCAATTTGATCAATTTATAAAGATTATTAATATGAAAGTCCCACCTCCTGGTTAGTGTAATTGTAATTTTTCCACACATGTACAAAACTTAATATGTTGTGTGTTATTATTTACTTCTCTGTAACTATATGTATTTGGTTTATGAGAATAAAATTAATTCATTCATTCATTCATTCAATTAAAATTTTCCTTTCGATTGTTCACCAGTCGTACACTATGCACTTAGCTAACTGAGCTAATAATTGAACTAATTACAAAACAAACAAAATAGACATAAATTAACTACCTAGTTAACTATATTTTACAAATAACATAATATTTACATGACATGATAGTAATAAATTATTGTTCTCCTCCACTGTAAAATTAACATGAGTACAGATAGAAATGTCTTTCTACTATTCTTCTACATTTAGTTCATCATCGTCTCACATACGTTTACGTTTTTCTTTGGTATTAAGCTGTACCATAATGCTCTACAATGGATGGTAGCTGAACTTTTTTTGTGTGTTGAAACAATCACAGTAGAATCTTCTCTATCTTTGTCTTTAACGAGTTTGTTTTAACAAAGTCATTGTTATTTACAAGTATATTACTACAATTTTACATCAGCAACTTATAATATGATACAAAGATCAGAGTTATCGTCCGTTAATCATGCTCTGCTACACGCACAAATACAACAATATTTATTGCAAATGTTACGACTAATATCTCTCCAATCAGAAGTCTTTTACACGCACAAATGTCTCAGTTTCACAGTAATGTTTATTCCAGTTATTTCTTGCCTCTCGTCGTTGTTGAACATTTGAAAGGTGGCGTAAAAGCTTGTGAAAGTTTCCGCACTAGTCTTATGTTTTCGCTCACCGTATTGACACCAGAAGATACAACCTCTGTACATAAATCTTCTACAGAGAAGAATGATGTGAACGGTAATACTATCGACATGTTAATAGATGATCGTATCTTATAATATTTAATCATATATATTCAGAGTGTGAATTTTATAGTATTTCACAACCTTCGCAAAACTAAAAAATATGCGCGCGCGTTCAAAGATGCTAGTTGAAATTAACACTTTCGCCCCAATTATATATAGCATGTAGGTACACATTAGCTCACAATTAAGCCTTATTATGACAGGCATTTGATAATCTTTATATATAGTATGATGTCTTCTTAATGGTAAAGTTATAATTATATTGTCCCACCCTATTACGTAGAAGTCACTAAAATGGGAAATGCATGAAAAATTGCGATTTCCATTGTCAGTTCGTCTTTGCTCCCATTTATTTTGTTGGAAGTTCATGTTTCATTAATGTTATTTGTCTTTATTTACGTATATAGGTGTCTAACACTATTTCCATGACAAATGACGTCCGTGTGTTTTAACAGTAACCCTACAGGTGTCACTAGTGGAGCAGGAACTGCTACTCATCCGGAATAACTACTGCTTTCACCTCTGTATTTGGTAGAGTTCGTATTGCTGGCTCGTTGTTTGTTTTGTGCAGTGATTTGCGAATCATTGTTTGTCCATTTTATGTTTTTCTCTGGACATTATGTTGTCTGTCCTTCGTCGTTTTACAGTTTTTAATTGTTCCTTTCTTATAGGAGTTTTAGTAGTTAATGGGGACATTTACGCACTTCATCAATTTCTTTTTGTATTTGAAGAATGTTATGTATATTTGTTTGTAAAATATGTCACTACAGGCTTTTCCGTACCTGTAAGGATGCGACGCATTTCAGAACAGGAAAAGAAAAACTAAAAGGGAAATTGCTGATTATTTTAATGTTTTGTTGCGGTAATATAAGTAGAAGAAAAAAATAAGAAAAACAGGCAATAAGCAAAAATAAAGGAAAACAAATATTGTTACAATTTAAAAGGCCTGAAAGAGGACAAAATATCAACATATATCCCGAGTTGGGGAGAACAACAAATTGTCAAAATCCAATATGAAAATCATAGGAAGAAGCAAAACGCACAAATAATTGTCACTCACATTTCTGGCTTAGTACAGGCATTGCGATGAAAAGTGGCGGGATTCAACTAGTTTAATAGAAGAATACAAAACAGCAATATACATCCCGCGAGTTATTATTTTTCTTTGGAATATAAAGTTATTGAAAATGCAACACTATATATAAAACTACAGTTTAATGTTCAAGAACATATGACCATAATTGTACAAGCCATAGACCATGCAAAATATCATAAAATAAAAATAAAAAAAATGCCTTGCTCTCAGACAATTTTCAATATCCAATGAGTAAAAACGTAGAGAGAGGAAAATCGACTCCCCTAACACTAATATATGATATATCACTCTCCTTGCTAAGTACAGGTACTTCAATAAAAAATGGCAGATTAAAATAGTTTGTTCGGCCCAAACATTCACCTTTAATGAAATGATGCAGTCATAAATGTGTATGTTTCACATGTGAGTAAAATGTTAATCCTCACATATAACCGACCGAACAGCGTCATTACAAAGAAAGCTATAATCTTGAACACTATACATAATATATGTAATCTTCGTAACACAGAATGTCATATCATAGTTTACGGCGATATTGTAAATTGTAAAGCAATCTGAATACAAACTGCAAGCTCGATCATAGCGTGCGAGGTGTGACCTTTGAACTCCATACGCGTGAGTGGGTTGCTTATTATTATCAAGGTGGTATGAAAAAGGTATACTGGGAAAATTGACAATCATCACATTCAGAGTGCTACAGAAATACACCTGAAAATACAACAAACAAAACACAACGGGGATCTACGGTAACTGTTGTCCGTCATTAATATGACTGATTCTGGTCAATATCCTGATAACATACAACAGATAAAGACTGCTGAGATACTACGACGAACAAACAGGTATTACTTACGTCAATGGAGCTACACGACACGACCATGATAAGATACAGAGAACACAAACAATGCACATTATATACACAGCTAAGATGGAAACATAGGAACCAAAGAGAGGGGCACGCGTGGCTCAATGAGTTAGGTAGTTGGATAACCTAGCAATTCATGCAAGCCTATCACCAATACGGCGTGGATTCGCTCGATTCGCAACGCAAGTGATAAAGTTTACCAGTTGCTTTCCCATGGTCGGTGGTTCTCTCCGGGTACTTCGGCTTCCTCCACCACTAAAACTGGTGGCCAAGAAAAAGCTGAAATATTGCTGAAAGTGGCGTTAAAACACAACAAATCATTTCAAATCAAATAGGAACAAAAAATTCCGACAACAATAATACCAAGTCGTCTAACAAATTTGCTACCAGCTATTAACAGATGCTTAACAATCTGTCTCGTCCACGCATCCAGTCATCATCCTCTTGACGTGAGACACACTTTATTTGTTTTGGTACACTGTGCGAACCAAAGAAAATTGCCGACCATAATAGAGATACGTAGACCAGAAATCCGAATATGTCCAATTAGCTGAAACTGTTGTTCCCATGTTTAAAGGAGGTGTCAATAATACAACAAAGAGAATAATGGAAGCTAGATTCTCTTTTTTTATATTTAACCCACCTCCATAGTCTCGTCAGTGGATCAGTCAGATAATGGAAGCTACATTCTGTTTTTATATTTAGCCCAACCTCAGAGTCTGGTGAGCGGATCAGTCATAACATGGAAACTAGATTCTGCTTTTATATATGACCCAACATCATAATCTCGTCAGCGGATCAGTCATTTCATATGATAGACCGAATTAAATAATTGAGATGATTCGTGGTAGTTGTCTCTGTAATGTATCATGGATATCTGAACTGTACTGATAACGATGTTCACCATATCAAAAACAAACCAAGAAAAACCGAATAACAAAACACATGATAAAAACCGACGAATCCGAAGTAAAAATAAATAACAAAATAATTTCGAAGAAATAATTCTTTTAAGATAATATACAATGAACTAAATTTAAATATTGCTTTGCCTTTTCTGACGCAAATAAATTACGTCCAGAACATTGATATTAAGAAAGCAACACTTTTTTGTATATGTACGTGATAGTTACGTATTTACATCCATATAACCTTCTATGCATAAGATCAAATACACCTCCACTTACTTTCTAAAGCCTGTGATTGGATATCTATATGAACAATTAAAACAGTTATTTGAGAAAAGGGACCAATGCGTATTTTTTTCGGAACATTAAAAAACAGTTTATATTTTCTAAATTGTCGATAAAACTCATTTGAAAGCATTATTAACATTCTGCAATAAATATTCCCTATTTCAGTAAGAGAGGACATGGATGCCGTAAGCATCAACAAAAATGGATCATGAATATAATAAAATGTTGCCCTATATTTGTCATTAATTGTGTCCGCTTCATTTCGATTACTTTTCGCTTAGCTGAAACTGTGGTTCCCATGTTTAAAGGAGGTGTCAATAATACAACAAAGAGAATAATGGAAGCTAGATTCTCTTTTTATATTTAACCCACCTCCATAGTCTCGTCAGTTTTCTCATACTTTTGTTTAAAACAACAAATGTAATGAAAAGACATGATCGTCATAATTTTCTGATATCAATTTGATCAATTTATAAAGATTATTAATATGAAAGTCCCACCTCCTGGTTAGTGTAATTGTAATTTTTCCACACATGTACAAAACTTAATATGTTGTGTGTTATTATTTACTTCTCTGTAACTATATGTATTTGGTTTATGAGAATAAAATTAATTCATTCATTCATTCATTCAATTAAAATTTTCCTTTCGATTGTTCACCAGTCGTACACTATGCACTTAGCTAACTGAGTTAATAATTGAACTAATTACAAAACAAACAAAATAGACATAAATTAACTACCTAGTTAACTATATTTTACAAATAACATAATATTTACATGACATGATAGTAATAAATTATTGTTCTCCTCCACTGTAAAATTAACATGAGTACAGATAGAAATGTCTTTCTACTATTCTTCTACATTTAGTTCATCATCGTCTCACATACGTTTACGTTTTTCTTTGGTATTAAGCTGTACCATAATGCTCTACAATGGATGGTAGCTGAACTTTTTTTGTGTGTTGAAACAATCACAGCAGAATCTTCTCTATCTTTGTCTTTAACGAGTTTGTTTTAACAAAGTCATTGTTATTTACAAGTATATTACTACAATTTTACATCAGCAACTTATAATATGATACAAAGATCAGAGTTATCGTCCGTTAATCATGCTCTGCTACACGCACAAATACAACAATATTTATTGCAAATGTTACGACTAATATCTCTCCAATCAGAAGTCTTTTACACGCACAAATGTCTCAGTTTCACAGTAATGTTTATTCCAGTTATTTCTTGCCTCTCGTCGTTGTTGAACATTTGAAAGGTGGCGTAAAAGCTTGTGAAAGTTTCCGCACTAGTCTTATGTTTTCGCTCACCGTATTGACACCAGAAGATACAACCTCTGTACATAAATCTTCTACAGAAAAGAATGATGTGAACGGTAATACTATCGACATGTTAATAGATGATCGTATCTTATAATATTTAATCATATATATTCAGAGTGTGAATTTTATAGTATTTCACAACCCTCGCAAAACTAAAAAATATGCGCGCGCGTTCAAAGATGCTAGTTGAAATTAACACTTTCGCCCCAATTATATATAGCATGTAGGTACACATTAGCTCACAATTAAGCCTTATTATGACAGGCATTTGATAATCTTTATATATAGTATGATGTCTTCTTAATGGTAAAGTTATAATTATATTGTCCCACCCTATTACGTAGAAGTCACTAAAATGGGAAATGCATGAAAAATTGCGATTTCCATTGTCAGTTCGTCTTTGCTCCCATTTATTTTGTTGGAAGTTCATGTTTCATTAATGTTATTTGTCTTTATTTACGTATATAGGTGTCTAACACTATTTCCATGACAAATGACGTCCGTGTGTTTTAACAGTAACCCTACAGGTGTCACTAGTGGAGCAGGAACTGCTACTCATCCGGAATAACTACTGCTTTCACCTCTGTATTTGGTAGAGTTCGTATTGCTGGCTCGTTGTTTGTTTTGTGCAGTGATTTGCGAATCATTGTTTGTCCATTTTATGTTTTTCTCTGGACATTATGTTGTCTGTCCTTCGTCGTTTTACAGTTTTTAATTGTTCCTTTCTTATAGGAGTTTTAGTAGTTAATGGGGACATTTACGCACTTCATCAATTTCTTTTTGTATTTGAAGAATGTTATGTATATTTGTTTGTAAAATATGTCACTACAGGCTTTTCCGTACCTGTAAGGATGCGACGCATTTCAGAACAGGAAAAGAAAAACTAAAAGGGTAATTGCTGATTATTTTAATGTTTTGTTGCGGTAATATAAGTAGAAGAAAAAAATAAGAAAAACAGGCAATAAGCAAAAATAAAGGAAAACAAATATTGTTACAATTTAAAAGGCCTGAAAGAGGACAAAATATTAACATATATCCCGAGTTGGGGAGAACAACAAATTGTCAAAATCCAATATGAAAATCATAGGAAGAAGCAAAACGCACAAATAATTGTCACTCACATTTCTGGCTTAGTACAGGCATTGCAATGAAAAGTGGCGGGATTCAACTAGTTTAAAAGAAGAATACAAAACAGCAATATACATCCCGCGAGTTATTATTTTTCTTTGGAATATAAAGTTATTGAAAATGCAACAATATATATAAAACTACAGTTTAATGTTCAAGAACATATGACCATAATTGTACAAGCCATAGACCATGCAAAATATCATAAAATAAAAATAAAAAAAATGCCTTGCTCTCAGACAATTTTCAATATCCAATGAGTAAAAACGTAGAGAGAGGAAAATCGACTCCCCTAACACTAATATATGATATATCACTCTCCTGGCTAAGTACAGGTACTTCAATAAAAAATGGCAGATTAAAATAGTTTGTTCGGCCCAAACATTCACCTTTAATGAAATGATGCAGTCATAAATGTGTATGTTTCACATGTGAGTAAAATGTTAATCCTCACATATAACCGACCGAACAGCGTCATTACAAAGAAAGCTATAATCTTGAACACTATACATAATATATGTAATCTTCGTAACACAGAATGTCATATCATAGTTTACGGCGATATTGTAAATTGTAAAGCAATCTGAATACAAACTGCAAGCTCGATCATAGCGTGCGAGGTGTGACCTTTGAACTCCATACGCGTGAGTGGGTTGCTTATTATTATCAAGGTGGTATGAAAAAGGTATACTGGGAAAATTGACAATCATCACATTCAGAGTGCTACAGAAATACACCTGAAAGTACAACAAACAAAACACAACGGGGATCTACGGTAACTGTTGTCCGTCATTAATATGACTGATTCTGGTCAATATCCTGATAACATACAACAGATAAAGACTGCTGAGATACTACGACGAACAAACAGGTATTACTTACGTCAATGGAGCTACACGACACGACCATGATAAGATACAGAGAACACAAACAATGCACATTATATACACAGCTAAGATGGAAACATAGGAACCAAAGAGAGGGGCACGTGTGGCTCAATGAGTTAGGTAGTTGGATAACCTAGCAATTCATGCAAGCCTATCACCAATACGGCGTGGATTCGCTCGATTCGCAACGCAAGTGATAAAGTTTACCAGTTGCTTTCCCATGGTCGGTGGTTCTCTCCGGGTACTTCGGCTTCCTCCACCACTAAAACTGGTGGCCAAGAAAAAGCTGAAATATTGCTGAAAGTGGCGTTAAAACACAACAAATCATTTCAAATCAAATAGGAACAAAAAATTCCGACAACAATAATACCAAGTCGTCTAACAAATTTGCTACCAGCTATTAACAGATGCTTAACAATCTGTCTCGTCCACGCATCCAGTCATCATCCTCTTGACGTGAGACACACTTTATTTGTTTTGGTACACTGTGCGAACCAAAGAAAATTGCCGACCATAATAGAGATACGTAGACCAGAAATCCGAATATGTCCAATTAGCTGAAACTGTTGTTCCCATGTTTAAAGGAGGTGTCAATAATACAACAAAGAGAATAATGGAAGCTAGATTCTCTTTTTTTATATTTAACCCACCTCCATAGTCTCGTCAGTGGATCAGTCAGATAATGGAAGCTACATTCTGTTTTTATATTTAGCCCAACCTCAGAGTCTGGTGAGCGGATCAGTCATAACATGGAAACTAGATTCTGCTTTTATATATGACCCAACATCATAATCTCGTCAGCGGATCAGTCATTTCATATGATAGACCGAATTAAATAATTGAGATGATTCGTGGTAGTTGTCTCTGTAATGTATCATGGATATCTGAACTGTACTGATAACGATGTTCACCATATCAAAAACAAACCAAGAAAAACCGAATAACAAAACACATGATAAAAACCGACGAATCCGAAGTAAAAATAAATAACAAAATAATTTCGAAGAAATAATTCTTTTAAGATAATATACAATGAACTAAATTTAAATATTGCTTTGCCTTTTCTGACGCAAATAAATTACGTCCAGAACATTGATATTAAGAAAGCAACACTTTTTTTGTATATGTACGTGATAGTTACGTATTTACATCCATATAACCTTCAATGCATAAGATCAAATACACCTCCACTTACTTTCTTAAGCCTGTGATTGGATATCTATATGAACAATTAAAACAGTTATTTGAGAAAAGGGACCAATGCGTATTTTTTTCGGAACATTAAAAAACAGTTTATATTTTCTAAATTGTCGATAAAACTCATTTGAAAGCATTATTAACATTCTGCAATAAATATTCCTTATTTCAGTAAGAGAGGAAATGGATGCCGTAAGCATCAACAAAAATGGATCATGAATATAATAAAATGTTGCCCTATATTTGTCATTAATTGTGTCCGCTTCATTTCGATTACTTTTCGCTTAGCTGAAACTGTGGTTCCCATGTTTAAAGGAGGTGTCAATAATACAACAAAGAGAATAATGGAAGCTAGATTCTCTTTTTATATTTAACTCACCTCTATGGTCTCGTCAGTTTTCTCATATTTTTGTTTAAAACAACAAATGTAATGAAAAGATATGATCGTCATAATTTTCTGATATCAATTTGATCAATTTATAAAGATTATTAATATGAAAGTCCCACCTCCTGGTTAGTGTAATTGTAATTTTTCCACACATGTACAAAACTTAATATGTTGTGTGTTATTATTTACTTCTCTGTAACTATATGTATTTGGTTTATGAGAATAAAATTAATTCATTCATTCATTCATTCAATTAAAATTTTCCTTTCGATTGTTCACCAGTCGTACACTATGCACTTAGCTAACTGAGCTAATAATTGAACTAATTACAAAACAAACAAAATAGACATAAATTAACTACCTAGTTAACTATATTTTACAAATAACATAATATTTACATGACATGATAGTAATAAATTATTGTTCTCCTCCACTGTAAAATTAACATGAGTACAGATAGAAATGTCTTTCTACTATTCTTCTACATTTAGTTCATCATCGTCTCACATACGTTTACGTTTTTCTTTGGTATTAAGCTGTACCATAATGCTCTACAATGGATGGTAGCTGAACTTTTTTTGTGTGTTGAAACAATCACAGTAGAATCTTCTCTATCTTTGTCTTTAACGAGTTTGTTTTAACAAAGTCATTGTTATTTACAAGTATATTACTACAATTTTACATCAGCAACTTATAATATGATACAAAGATCAGAGTTATCGTCCGTTAATCATGCTCTGCTACACGCACAAATACAACAATATTTATTGCAAATGTTACGACTAATATCTCTCCAATCAGAAGTCTTTTACACGCACAAATGTCTCAGTTTCACAGTAATGTTTATTCCAGTTATTTCTTGCCTCTCGTCGTTGTTGAACATTTGAAAGGTGGCGTAAAAGCTTGTGAAAGTTTCCGCACTAGTCTTATGTTTTCGCTCACCGTATTGACACCAGAAGATACAACCTCTGTACATAAATCTTCTACAGAGAAGAATGATGTGAACGGTAATACTATCGACATGTTAATAGATGATCGTATCTTATAATATTTAATCATATATATTCAGAGTGTGAATTTTATAGTATTTCACAACCCTCGCAAAACTAAAAAATATGCGCGCGCGTTCAAAGATGCTAGTTGAAATTAACACTTTCGCCCCAATTATATATAGCATGTAGGTACACATTAGCTCACAATTAAGCCTTATTATGACAGGCATTTGATAATCTTTATATATAGTATGATGTCTTCTTAATGGTAAAGTTATAATTATATTGTCCCACCCTATTACGTAGAAGTCACTAAAATGGGAAATGCATGAAAAATTGCGATTTCCATTGTCAGTTCGTCTTTGCTCCCATTTATTTTGTTGGAAGTTCATGTTTCATTAATGTTATTTGTCTTTATTTACGTATATAGGTGTCTAACACTATTTCCATGACAAATGACGTCCGTGTGTTTTAACAGTAACCCTACAGGTGTCACTAGTGGAGCAGGAACTGCTACTCATCCGGAATAACTACTGCTTTCACCTCTGTATTTGGTAGAGTTCGTATTGCTGGCTCGTTGTTTGTTTTGTGCAGTGATTTGCGAATCATTGTTTGTCCATTTTATGTTTTTCTCTGGACATTATGTTGTCTGTCCTTCGTCGTTTTACAGTTTTTAATTGTTCCTTTCTTATAGGAGTTTTAGTAGTTAATGGGGACATTTATGCACTTCATCAATTTCTTTTTGTATTTGAAGAATGTTATGTATATTTGTTTGTAAAATATGTCACTACAGGCTTTTCCGTACCTGTAAGGATGCGACGCATTTCAGAACAGGAAAAGAAAAACTAAAAGGGTAATTGCTGATTATTTTAATGTTTTGTTGCGGTAATATAAGTAGAAGAAAAAAATAAGAAAAACAGGCAATAAGCAAAAATAAAGGAAAACAAATATTGTTACAATTTAAAAGGCCTGAAAGAGGACAAAATATTAACATATATCCCGAGTTGGGGAGAACAACAAATTGTCAAAATCCAATATGAAAATCATAGGAAGAAGCAAAACGCACAAATAATTGTCACTCACATTTCTGGCTTAGTACAGGCATTGCGATGAAAAGTGGCGGGATTCAACTAGTTTAATAGAAGAATACAAAACAGCAATATACATCCCGCGAGTTATTATTTTTCTTTGGAATATAAAGTTATTGAAAATGCAACAATATATATAAAACTACAGTTTAATGTTCAAGAACATATGACCATAATTGTACAAGCCATAGACCATGCAAAATATCATAAAATAAAAATAAAAAAAATGCCTTGCTCTCAGACAATTTTCAATATCCAATGAGTAAAAACGTAGAGAGAGGAAAATCGACTCCCCTAACACTAATATATGATATATCACTCTCCTGGCTAAGTACAGGTACTTCAATAAAAAATGGCAGATTAAAATAGTTTGTTCGGCCCAAACATTCACCTTTAATGAAATGATGCAGTCATAAATGTGTATGTTTCACATGTGAGTAAAATGTTAATCCTCACATATAACCGACCGAACAGCGTCATTACAAAGAAAGCTATAATCTTGAACACTATACATAATATATGTAATCTTCGTAACACAGAATGTCATATCATAGTTTACGGCGATATTGTAAATTGTAAAGCAATCTGAATACAAACTGCAAGCTCGATCATAGCGTGCGAGGTGTGACCTTTGAACTCCATACGCGTGAGTGGGTTGCTTATTATTATCAAGGTGGTATGAAAAAGGTATACTGGGAAAATTGACAATCATCACATTCAGAGTGCTACAGAAATACACCTGAAAGTACAACAAACAAAACACAACGGGGATCTACGGTAACTGTTGTCCGTCATTAATATGACTGATTCTGGTCAATATCCTGATAACATACAACAGATAAAGACTGCTGAGATACTACGACGAACAAACAGGTATTACTTACGTCAATGGAGCTACACGACACGACCATGATAAGATACAGAGAACACAAACAATGCACATTATATACACAGCTAAGATGGAAACATAGGAACCAAAGAGAGGGGCACGCGTGGCTCAATGAGTTAGGTAGTTGGATAACCTAGCAATTCATGCAAGCCTATCACCAATACGGCGTGGATTCGCTCGATTCGCAACGCAAGTGATAAAGTTTACCAGTTGCTTTCCCATGGTCGGTGGTTCTCTCCGGGTACTTCGGCTTCCTCCACCACTAAAACTGGTGGCCAAGAAAAAGCTGAAATATTGCTGAAAGTGGCGTTAAAACACAACAAATCATTTCAAATCAAATAGGAACAAAAAATTCCGACAACAATAATACCAAGTCGTCTAACAAATTTGCTACCAGCTATTAACAGATGCTTAACAATCTGTCTCGTCCACGCATCCAGTCATCATCCTCTTGACGTGAGACACACTTTATTTGTTTTGGTACACTGTGCGAACCAAAGAAAATTGCCGACCATAATAGAGATACGTAGACCAGAAATCCGAATATGTCCAATTAGCTGAAACTGTTGTTCCCATGTTTAAAGGAGGTGTCAATAATACAACAAAGAGAATAATGGAAGCTAGATTCTCTTTTTTTATATTTAACCCACCTCCATAGTCTCGTCAGTGGATCAGTCAGATAATGGAAGCTACATTCTGTTTTTATATTTAGCCCAACCTCAGAGTCTGGTGAGCGGATCAGTCATAACATGGAAACTAGATTCTGCTTTTATATATGACCCAACATCATAATCTCGTCAGCGGATCAGTCATTTCATATGATAGACCGAATTAAATAATTGAGATGATTCGTGGTAGTTGTCTCTGTAATGTATCATGGATATCTGAACTGTACTGATAACGATGTTCACCATATCAAAAACAAACCAAGAAAAACCGAATAACAAAACACATGATAAAAACCGACGAATCCGAAGTAAAAATAAATAACAAAATAATTTCGAAGAAATAATTCTTTTAAGATAATATACAATGAACTAAATTTAAATATTGCTTTGCCTTTTCTGACGCAAATAAATTACGTCCAGAACATTGATATTAAGAAAGCAACACTTTTTTTGTATATGTACGTGATAGTTACGTATTTACATCCATATAACCTTCAATGCATAAGATCAAATACACCTCCACTTACTTTCTTAAGCCTGTGATTGGATATCTATATGAACAATTAAAACAGTTATTTGAGAAAAGGGACCAATGCGTATTTTTTTCGGAACATTAAAAAACAGTTTATATTTTCTAAATTGTCGATAAAACTCATTTGAAAGCATTATTAACATTCTGCAATAAATATTCCTTATTTCAGTAAGAGAGGAAATGGATGCCGTAAGCATCAACAAAAATGGATCATGAATATAATAAAATGTTGCCCTATATTTGTCATTAATTGTGTCCGCTTCATTTCGATTACTTTTCGCTTAGCTGAAACTGTGGTTCCCATGTTTAAAGGAGGTGTCAATAATACAACAAAGAGAATAATGGAAGCTAGATTCTCTTTTTATATTTAACCCACCTCTATGGTCTCGTCAGTTTTCTCATATTTTTGTTTAAAACAACAAATGTAATGAAAAGATATGATCGTCATAATTTTCTGATATCAATTTGATCAATTTATAAAGATTATTAATATGAAAGTCCCACCTCCTGGTTAGTGTAATTGTAATTTTTCCACACATGTACAAAACTTAATATGTTGTGTGTTATTATTTACTTCTCTGTAACTATATGTATTTGGTTTATGAGAATAAAATTAATTCATTCATTCATTCATTCAATTAAAATTTTCCTTTCGATTGTTCACCAGTCGTACACTATGCACTTAGCTAACTGAGCTAATAATTGAACTAATTACAAAACAAACAAAATAGACATAAATTAACTACCTAGTTAACTATATTTTACAAATAACATAATATTTACATGACATGATAGTAATAAATTATTGTTCTCCTCCACTGTAAAATTAACATGAGTACAGATAGAAATGTCTTTCTACTATTCTTCTACATTTAGTTCATCATCGTCTCACATACGTTTACGTTTTTCTTTGGTATTAAGCTGTACCATAATGCTCTACAATGGATGGTAGCTGAACTTTTTTTGTGTGTTGAAACAATCACAGCAGAATCTTCTCTATCTTTGTCTTTAACGAGTTTGTTTTAACAAAGTCATTGTTATTTACAAGTATATTACTACAATTTTACATCAGCAACTTATAATATGATACAAAGATCAGAGTTATCGTCCGTTAATCATGCTCTGCTACACGCACAAATACAACAATATTTATTGCAAATGTTACGACTAATATCTCTCCAATCAGAAGTCTTTTACACGCACAAATGTCTCAGTTTCACAGTAATGTTTATTCCAGTTATTTCTTGCCTCTCGTCGTTGTTGAACATTTGAAAGGTGGCGTAAAAGCTTGTGAAAGTTTCCGCACTAGTCTTATGTTTTCGCTCACCGTATTGACACCAGAAGATACAACCTCTGTACATAAATCTTCTACAGAGAAGAATGATGTGAACGGTAATACTATCGACATGTTAATAGATGATCGTATCTTATAATATTTAATCATATATATTCAGAGTGTGAATTTTATAGTATTTCACAACCCTCGCAAAACAAAAAAATATGCGCGCGCGTTCAAAGATGCTAGTTGAAATTAACACTTTCGCCCCAATTATATATAGCATGTAGGTACACATTAGCTCACAATTAAGCCTTATTATGACAGGCATTTGATAATCTTTATATATAGTATGATGTCTTCTTAATGGTAAAGTTATAATTATATTGTCCCACCCTATTACGTAGAAGTCACTAAAATGGGAAATGCATGAAAAATTGCGATTTCCATTGTCAGTTCGTCTTTGCTCCCATTTATTTTGTTGGAAGTTCATGTTTCATTAATGTTATTTGTCTTTATTTACGTATATAGGTGTCTAACACTATTTCCATGACAAATGACGTCCGTGTGTTTTAACAGTAACCCTACAGGTGTCACTAGTGGAGCAGGAACTGCTACTCATCCGGAATAACTACTGCTTTCACCTCTGTATTTGGTAGAGTTCGTATTGCTGGCTCGTTGTTTGTTTTGTGCAGTGATTTGCGAATCATTGTTTGTCCATTTTATGTTTTTCTCTGGACATTATGTTGTCTGTCCTTCGTCGTTTTACAGTTTTTAATTGTTCCTTTCTTATAGGAGTTTTAGTAGTTAATGGGGACATTTATGCACTTCATCAATTTCTTTTTGTATTTGAAGAATGTTATGTATATTTGTTTGTAAAATATGTCACTACAGGCGTTTCCGTACCTGTAAGGATGCGACGCATTTCAGAACAGGAAAAGAAAAACTAAAAGGGTAATTGCTGATTATTTTAATGTTTTGTTGCGGTAATATAAGTAGAAGAAAAAAATAAGAAAAACAGGCAATAAGCAAAAATAAAGGAAAACAAATATTGTTACAATTTAAGAGGACAAAATATCAAGATATATCCCGAGTTGGGGAGAACAACAAATTGTCAAAATCCAATATGAAAATCATAGGAAGAAGCAAAGCAAACAAATAATTGTCACTCACATTTCTGGCTTAGTACAGGCATTGCGATGAAAAGTGGCGGGATTCAACTAGTTTAATAGAAGAATACAAAACAGCAATATACATCCCGCGAGTTATTATTTTTCTTTGGAATATAAAGTTATTGAAAATGCAACACTATATATAAAACTACAGTTTAATGTTCAAGAACATATGACCATAATTGTACAAGCCATAGACCATGCAAAATATCATAAAATAAAAAAAAAAAAAATGCCTTGCTCTCAGACAATTTTCAATATCCAATGAGTAAAAACGTAGAGAGAGGAAAATCGACTCCCCTAACACTAATATATGATATATCACTCTCCTGGCTAAGTACAGGTACTTCAATAAAAAATGGCAGATTAAAATAGTTTGTTCGGCCCAAACATTCACCTTTAATGAAATGATGCAGTCATAAATGTGTATGTTTCACATGTGAGTAAAATGTTAATCCTCACATATAACCGACCGAACAGCGTCATTACAAAGAAAGCTATAATCTTGAACACTATGCATAATATATGTAATCTTCGTAACACAGAATGTCATATTATAGTTTACGGCGATATTGTAAATTGTAAAGCAATCTGAATACAAACTGCAAGCTCGATCATAGCGTGCGAGGTGTGACCTTTGAACTCCATACGCGTGAGTGGGTTGCTTATTATTATCAACGTGGTGTGAAAAAGGTATACTAGGAAAATTGACAATCATCACATTCAGAGTGCTACAGAAATACACCTGAAAGTACAACAAACAAAACACAACGGGGATCTACGTTAACTGTTGTCCGTCATTAATATGACTGATTCTGGTCAATATCCTGATAACATACAACAGATAAAGACTGCTGAGATACTACGACGAACAAACAGGTATTACTTACGTCAATGGAGCTACACGACACGACCATGATACGATACAGAGAACACAAACAATGCACAATATATACACAGCTAAGATGGAAACATAGGAACCAAAGAGAGGGGCACGCGTGGCTCAATGAGTTAGGTAGTTGGATAACCTAGCAATCCATGCAAGCCTATCACCAATACGGCGTGGATTCGCTCGATTCGCAACCGCAAGTGATAAAGTTTACCAGTTGCTTTCCCATGGTCGGTGGTTCTCTTCGGGTACTTCGGCTTCCTCCACCACTAAAACTGGTGGCCAAGAAAAAGCTGAAATATTGCTGAAAGTGGCGTTAAAACACAACAAATCATTTCAAATCAAATAGGAACAAAAAATTCGGACAACAATTATAGCAAGTCGTCTAACAAATTTGGTACCAGCTATTAACAGATGCTTAGCAATCTGTCTCGTCCACGCATCCAGTCATCATCCTCTTAACGTGAGACACACTTTATTTGTTTTGGTACACTGTGCGAACCAAAGAAAATTGCCGACCATAATAGAGATACGTAGACCAGAAATCCGAATATGTCCAATTAGCTGAAACTGTTGTTCCCATGTTTAAAGGAGGTGTCAATAATACAACAAAGAGAATAATGGAAGCTAGATTCTCTTTTTTTTTATTTAACCCACCTTCATAGTCTCGTCAGTGGATCAGTCAGAAAATGTAAGCTACATTCTGTTTTTATATTTAGCCCAACCTCAGAGTCTGGTGAGCGGATCAGTCATAACATGGAAACTAGATTCTGCTTTTATATATGACCCAACATCATAATCTCGTCAGCGGATCAGTCATTTCATATGATAGACCGAATTAAATAATTGAGATGATTCGTGGTAGTTGTCTCTGTAATGTATCATGGATATCTGAACTGTACTGATAACGATGTTCACCATATCAAAAACAAACCAAGAAAAACCGAATAACAAAACACATGATAAAAACCGACGAATCCGAAGTAAAAATAAATAACAAAATAATTTCGAAGAAATAATTCTTTTAAGATAATATACAATGAACTAAATTTAAATATTGCTTTGCCTTTTCTGACGCAAATAAATTACGTCCAGAACATTGATATTAAGAAAGCAACACTTTTTTGTATATGTACGTGATAGTTACGTATTTACATCCATATAACCTTCTATGCATAAGATCAAATACACCTCCACTTACTTTCTAAAGCCTGTGATTGGATATCTATATGAACAATTAAAACAGTTATTTGAGAAAAGGGACCAATGCGTATTTTTTTCGGAACATTAAAAAACAGTTTATATTTTCTAAATTGTCGATAAAACTCATTTGAAAGCATTATTAACATTCTGCAATAAATATTCCTTATTTCAGTAAGAGAGGAAATGGATGCCGTAAGCATCAACAAAAATGGATCATGAATATAATAAAATGTTGCCCTATATTTGTCATTAATTGTGTCCGCTTCATTTCGATTACTTTTCGCTTAGCTGAAACTGTGGTTCCCATGTTTAAAGGAGGTGTCAATAATACAACAAAGAGAATAATGGAAGCTAGATTCTCTTTCTATATTTAACCCACCTCTATGGTCTCGTCAGTTTTCTCATATTTTTGTTTAAAACAACAAATGTAATGAAAAGATATGATCGTCATAATTTTCTGATATCAATTTGATCAATTTATAAAGATTATTAATATGAAAGTCCCACCTCCTGGTTAGTGTAATTGTAATTTTTCCACACATGTACAAAACTTAATATGTTGTGTGTTATTATTTACTTCTCTGTAACTATATGTATTTGGTTTATGAGAATAAAATTAATTCATTCATTCATTATTTCAATTCAAATTTTCCTTTCGATTGTTCACCAGTCGTACACTATGCACTTAGCTAACTGAGCTAATAATTGAACTAATTACAAAACAAACAAAATAGACATAAATTAACTACCTAGTTAACTATATTTTACAAATAACATAATATTTACATGACATGATAGTAATAAATTATTGTTCTCCTCCACTGTAAAATTAACATGAGTACAGATAGAAATGTCTTTCTACTATTCTTCTACATTTAGTTCATCATCGTCTCACATACGTTTACGTTTTTCTTTGGTATTAAGCTGTACCATAATGCTCTACAATGGATGGTAGCTGAACCTTTTTTGTGTGTTGAAACAATCACAGTAGAATCTTCTCTATCTTTGTCTTTAACGAGTTTGTTTTAACAAAGTCATTGTTATTTACAAGTATATTACTACAATTTTACATCAGCAACTTACAATATGATACAAAGATCAGAGTTATCGTCCGTTAAACATGCTCTGCTACACGCACAAATACAACAATATTTATTGCAAATGTTACGACTAATATCTCTCCAATCAGAAGTCTTTTACCCGCACAAATGTCTCAGTTTCACAGTAATGTTTATTCCAGTTATTTCTTGCCTTTCGTCGTTGTTGAACATTCGAAAGGTGGCGTAAAAGCTTGTGAAAGTTTCCGCACTAGTCTTATGTTTTCGCTCACCGTATTGACACCAGAAGATACAACCTCTGTACATAATTCTTCTACAGAGAAGAATGATGGGAACGGTAATACTATCGACATGTTAATAGATGATCGTATCTTATAATATTTAATCATATATATTCAGAGTGTGAATTTTATAGTATTTCACAACCCTCGCAAAACTAAAAAATATGCGCGCGCGTTCAAAGATGCTAGTTGAAATTAACACTTTCGCCCCAATTATATATAGCATGTAGGTACACATTAGCTCACAATTAAGCCTTATTATGACAGGCATTTGATAATCTTTATATATAGTATGATGTCTTCTTAATGGTAAAGTTATAATTATATTGTCCCACCCTATTACGTAGAAGTCACTAAAATGGGAAATGCATGAAAAATTGCGATTTCCATTGTCAGTTCGTATTTGCTCCCATTTATTTTGTTGGAAGTTCATGTTTCATTAATGTTATTTGTCTTTATTTACGTATATAGGTGTCTAACACTATTTCCATGACAAATGACGTCCGTGTGTTTTAACAGTAACCCTACAGGTGTCACTAGTGGAACAGGAACTGCTACTCATCCGGAATAACTACTGCTTTCACCTCTGTATTTGGTAGAGTTCGTATTGCTGGCTCGTTGTTTGTTTTGTGCAGTGATTTGCGGATCATTGTTTGTCCATTTTATGTTTTTCTCTGGACATTATGTTGTCTGTCCTTCGTCGTTTTACAGTTTTTAGTTGTTCCTTTCTTATAGGAGTTTTAGTAGTTAATGGGGACATTTATGCACTTCATCAATTTCTTTTTGTATTTGAAGAATTTTATTTATATTTGTTTGTAAAATATGTCACTACAGGCTTTTCCGTACCTGTAAGGATGCGACACATTTCAGAACAGGAAAAGAAAAACTAAAAGGGTAATTGCTGATTATTTTAATGTTTTGTTGCGGTAATTTAAGTAGAAAAAAAAATAAGAAAAAACAGGCAATAAAGCAAAAATAAAGGAAAACAAATATTGTTACAATTTAAAAGGCCTGAAAGAGGACAAAATATCAACATATATCCCGAGTTAGGGAGAACAACAAATTGTCAAAATCCAATATGAAAATCATAGGAAGAAGCAAAGCGCAAAAATAATTGTCGCTCACATTCCTGGCTTAGTACTGGCACTGCGATGAAAGGTGGCGGGGTTCAACCAGTTCTATAAAAGAATACAAAGCAGCAATATATATCCCGCGAGTTATTATTATTTTGGAATATAAAGTTAATGAAAATGCAACACTATATATATAGCTACAGTTTAATGTTCAAGAACATATGACCATAATTTGACAAGCCTTAGACCATGCAAAATATCATATAATAATAATAAAAAAAATGCCTTGCTCTCAGACAATTTTCAATATCCAATGGGGAAAAACGCAGAGAGAGGAAACTCGACCCCCTTAACACTAATACATGATCTCTCACTCTCCTGGCTAAGTACATGTACTTCAATAAAAAATGGCAGATTAAAATAGTTTGTTGGGCCCAAGCATTCACCTTTAATGAAATGATGCAGTCATAAATGTGTATGTTTCACATGTGAGTAAAATGTTAATCCTCACATATAACCGACCGAACAGCGTCATTACAAAGAAAGCTATAATCTTGAACACTATACATAATATATGTAATTTTCGTAACACAGAATGTCATATCATAGTTTACGGCGATATTGTAAATTGTAAAGCAATCTGAATACAAACTGCAAGCTCGATCATAGGGTGCGAGGTGTGACCTTTGAACTCCATACGCGTGAGTGGGTTGATTATCATTATCAAGGTGGTGTGAAAAAGGTATAATGGGAAAATTGACAATCATCACATTCAGAGTGCTACAGAAATACACCTGAAAGTACAACAAACAAAACACAACGGGGATCTACGTTAACTGTTGTCCGTCATTAATATGACTGATTCTGGTCAATATCCTGATAACATACAACAGATAAAGACTGCTGAGATACTACGACGAACAAACAGGTATTACTTACGTCAATGGAGCTACACGACACGACCATGATACGATACAGAGAACACAAACAATGCACAGTATATACACAGCTAAGATGGAAACATAGGAACCAAAGAGAGGGGCACGCGTGGCTCAATGAGTTAGGTAGTTGGATAGCCTAGCAATCCATGCAAGCCTATCACCAATACGGCGTGGATTCGCTCGATTCGCAACCGCAAGTGATAAAGTTTACCAGCTGCTTTCCCATGGTCGGTGGTTCTCTCCGGGTACTTCGGCTTCTTCGACCACTAAAGCTGGTGGCCATGAAAAAGCTGAAATATTGCTGAAAGTGGCGTTAAAACACAACAAATCATTTCAGATCAAATAGGAACAAAAGATTCGGACAACAATAATACCAAGTCGTCTAACAAATTTGCTACCAGCTATTAACAGATGCTTAACAATCTGTCTCGTCCACGCATCCAGTCATCATCCTCTTAACGTGAGACACACTTTATTTGTTTTGGTACACTGTGCGAACCAAAGAAAATTGCCGACCATAATAGAGGTACGTAGACCAGAAATCCGAATATGTCCAATTAGATGAAACTGTTGTTCCCATGTTTAAAGGAGGTGTCAATAATACAACAAAGAGAATAATGGAAGCTAGATTCTCTTTTTTTTATATTTAACCCACCTCCATAGTCTCGTCAGTGGATCAGTCAGATAATGGAAGCTACATTCTGTTTTTATATTTAGCCCAACCTCAGAGTCTGGTTAGCGGATCAGTCAGAACATGGAAGCTAGATTCTGTTTTTATATATGACCCAACATCATAATCTCGTCAGCGGATCAGTCATTTCATATGATAGACCGAATTAAATAATTGAGATGATTCGTGGTAGTTGTCTCTGTAATGTATCATGGATATCTGAACTGTACTGATAACGATGTTCACCATATCAAAAACAAACCAAGAAAAACCGAATAACAAAACACATGATAAAAACCGACGAATCCGAAGTAAAAATAAATAACAAAATAATTTCGAAGAAATAATTCTTTTAAGATAATATACAATGAACTAAATTTAAATATTGCTTTGCCTTTTCTGACGCAAATAAATTACGTCCAGAACATTGATATTAAGAAAGCAACACTTTTTTGTATATGTACGTGATAGTTACGTATTTACATCCATATAACCTTCTATGCATAAGATCAAATACACCTCCACTTACTTTCTAAAGCCTGTGATTGGATATCTATATGAACAATTAAAACAGTTATTTGAGAAAAGGGACCAATGCGTATTTTTTTCGGAACATTAAAAAACAGTTTATATTTTCTAAATTGTCGATAAAACTCATTTGAAAGCATTATTAACATTCTGCAATAAATATTCCCTATTTCAGTAAGAGAGGACATGGATGCCGTAAGCATCAACAAAAATGGATCATGAATATAATAAAATGTTGCCCTATATTTGTCATTAATTGTGTCCGCTTCATTTCGATTACTTTTCGCTTAGCTGAAACTGTGGTTCCCATGTTTAAAGGAGGTGTCAATAATACAACAAAGAGAATAATGGAAGCTAGATTCTCTTTTTATATTTAACCCACCTCCATAGTCTCATCAGTTTTCTCATACTTTTGTTTAAAACAACAAATGTAATGAAAAGACATGATCGTCATAATTTTCTGATATCAATTTGATCAATTTATAAAGATTATTAATATGAAAGTCCCACCTCCTGGTTAGTGTAATTGTAATTTTTCCACACATGTACAAAACTTAATATGTTGTGTGTTATTATTTACTTCTCTGTAACTATATGTATTTGGTTTATGAGAATAAAATTTATTCATTCATTCATTCATTCATTCAATTCAAATTTTCCTTTCGATTGTTCACCAGTCGTACACTATGCACTTAGCTAACTGAGCCAATAATTGAACTAATTACAAAACAAAACAAAATAGACATAAATTAACTACATAGTTAACTATATTTTACAAATAACATAATATTTACATGACATGATAGTAATAAATTATTGTTCTCCTCCACTGTAAAATTAACATGAGTACAGATAGAAATGTCTTTCTACTATTCTTCTACATTTAGTTCATCATCGTCTCACTTCCGTTTACGTTTTTTTTTGGTATTAAGCTGTACCATAATGCTCTACAATGGATGGTAGCTGAACCTTTTTTGTGTGTTGAAACAATCACAGTAGAATCTTCTCTATCTTTGTCTTTAACGAGTTTGTTTTAACAAAGTCATTGTTATTTACAAGTATACAACTACAATTTTAGATCAGCAACTTACAATATGATACAAAGATCAAAGCTATAGTCCGTTAAACATGCTCTGCTACACGCACAAATACAACAATATTTATTGCAAATGTTACGACTAATATCTCTCCAATCAGAAGTCTTTTACACGCACAAATGTCTCAGTTTCACAGTAATGTTTATTCCAGTTATTTCTTGCCTTTCGTCGTTGTTGAACATTCGAAAGGTGGCGTAAAAGCTTGTGAAAGTTTCCGCACTAGTCTTATGTTTTCGCTCACCGTATTGACACCAGAAGATACAACCTCTGTACATAAATCTTCTACAGAGAAGAATGATGTGAACGGTAATACTATCGACATGTTAATAGATGATCGTATCTTATAATATTTAATCATAGATATTCAGAGTGTGAATTTTATAGTATTTCACAACCCTCGCAAAATTAAAAAATATGCGCGCGCGTTCAAAGATGCTAGTTGAAATTAACACTTTCGCCCCAATTATATATAGCATGTAGGTACACATTAGCTCACAATTAAGCCTTATTATGACAGGCATTTGATAACCTTTATATATAGTATGATGTCTTCTTAATGGTAAAGTTATAATTATATTGTCCCACCCTATTACGTAGAAGTCACTAAAATGGGAAATGCATGAAAAATTGCGATTTCCATTGTCAGTTCGTCTTTGCTCCCTTTATTTTGTTGGAAGTTCATGTTTCATTAATGTTATTTGTCTTTATTTACGTATATAGGTGTCTAACACTATTTCCATGACAAATGACGTCCGAGTGTTTTAACAGTAACACTACAGGTGTCACTAGTGGAGCACGAACTGCTACTAATGCGGAATAACCTGAACTCCATACTCGTGAGTGGGTTGACTATTATTTTCAAGGTGGTGTGAAACATGTATAATGGGAAAATTGAAGTCACAGTGTCTGGTAGGAAGTTGAAGTTCGATATCAAATAGGATGTTATACCTCAAGTTCTTCGAGGTATATTAATGGAATACAATTAGCAAAATATTGATTCTGAATCGTTGGTTTTCTATGTAGCGCTTTGAAAGTGAGATTAAAGGTTTTAGCTGCTGTATTTGTTTTGTCGTCACTGGGGAAACTCGGTTAGTTTCTATTTATAGAATTAATATCTATAGAGACGGACTTGGGAGACACGACGAGAACATCACAAATAAACGCTATATAATACCGAAGGGACCTTCAAACATGGTCAATCCAGAGAAACTTGCAACAAAACGAAGACAAACAAAGCAGAAGCAAAACTCAAAATGTGTTGGACACCATTATTCGCAAACAAACAAAAAATAACATAAATAAGTCAATGCGCCCTCCTACTGGGGTAAAGACGAACCTAACATCATTGTATGCGGAAATCGAAACGGACATCACAACATGGAACTCCGAACGTAAATACACATAATAGGACAGCATAAAAAAAATGATGAGCAACACGGAACTCACCAAAAAGCACGGGGATAAACTGAGGTGCTCGCGAAGGATAAGCCGTTCCTGATTCTGATAGGACATCCGCCGTGTTACTCCTATATACAATCAAGTCCGGTATAAGTCTTCACAGTGAGAGACGAAAGCAAAAATCTAGTTAAAAAGTAAAAGATCCATTGTCATAAAGATATGGATATTGCGTAACAGTCAAATATAATTATTGTGATGACGACCGTACATTTTTTGTAGTTATTGTCATGTGTATGTAATAAATTTGATGTATTAGTTTGCTTATGCAAAATATTTGTTGTTCACAAAGATAACGATGTTAATTACATCATCATCATAAGTTATTAAAAATAGAAACAGCAGTTTACATGCTTTAATATTTGACCTGATTTTATATTGATTAATCAAGATACAGATTTCTAGAATTTTCCAGGCTTTGTAAATAACTACATAAGGATCAGCAAATTTGAGAGCAGCCAGTCGGAAATTTAAGATTTATATAGCAGCTGGAATTTATAGCATTGTATTTGAATGAATTTACTTCAGTGAAATCACGTGAATTTACTGTGAACTATAAACAATTTCAGCGAACAATATTTGGAAACTTTGTGGATTGGAGCTAAAGGATATTTTAATTCAACAGGAATTCAATTTCCTAGGAAATGATCAAACTATTATACCGGAAAGGAAAAGAAAACGTTGAACATTGACAGACCAGTTGCTAAATTTATAAATCTTATTTTGTAATTACATAGTATTATTAAGTAATTTTTGTTATTTTATTAAAGTATATAAACTTAATAGATTGTTGGTTGTTTCTTTCTGTTACTGGAATATTCAGCAAAAAAAAAACTTTACGTAACACTATGACTTCAACATATTTGCACGGTAGTCTTGGTTGAGTAGATTTTGCATCAGCAACTGAGCTCTTTCCAGAAAACCATTGTTCTGTGCATAAGCACTATCTTTATTATTGAGAAGCCCTTGAAGGAAATCTGCCTCATAAACATGTAGAAACAAATCGGCGAGTAGCGGAGCCCAGTTCGTACTCATTGCAATACCATTCGTTTGTTGAAACACCCGTCCACCAAAGAGGCCAAATATGTTATCGAATGAAAAATATAACATTTGAATGATATCGTCCTGTTTATATTTTATTATTAGATTTTGAATGGCTTTTGGCAAAGTTAGTTGTGTCTCTACCAATAACAAGATACTGATGCCTTCTTTGAGAAGCAACCCTGATTCAATTAATTAATTCTAGATTTTAGTAGAGCATGTGGTACAGTGATATGTAAGGCAAAGAAAAGTAATATGCTTACAAACTGGTCTCGTGCCTCTTTACCTTAGTGCAATGGTACCTCGTAAATTTAAGAATATTCATAACTACAATATTGCATAGACCCCAGTACGTAACAGGACAACGTTTTATTAATATTATGTTCTACCCTCTACTGTATGATTATGGAAGAGCGAACTCACACCCATAAGAGATAATAGGTCTTCTTCATCTCTCAAGTCCTATTATAAATCAAAATGTATAAAGAAACTCCAATTGGTCAAATCATTCACATGAGATTACAAATTGCATGTAGCTCTCATGATTTTAGAATTTTCGAAAAAATGATGAATTTTCAAACATCTTTTCTGAGAAAATACACAGATGATGAATTTTGAACTAATTTGTATCTTCACTATAAAAATGAAAATTACATATAAAGGAAAAATATTTCAAAATTCAATATTTTTTTTATTTTAGTTAAGATATTGAGCAATTAATATTGACAATTTGTTATTTTTCAATTTAAAAATGTAAATAAACATCAAGTAAAAACTCTTCAAATTGAAATATTTAATTTTTTAAACGTATTGAAAAAAAGATTGATCGGACAATACACGAAATCAGCGAAAAAAAGAGTATGCTTTAAAAATAAATGCTTCTCTGTTAAATTTGTTCTCGTTGAAGGACATGCTATATTTTTGCTACACATTAAAGGCGATAAATGTGTATTAATATACAGTTTGATTTAAATTAAGCGGGTAGTTTCTAAGAAAACATCCATGTGTACACTTTACACCTGGTAATGTAAGAAATAGTCCAATCAAGATATATTGCTATCACATAATGTGGTATTTTGAGAACAAAAACATAGCTGATCAATCTTTGCAGCCAATGTGGAAGTTCAATAGGACAAAAAAAAACAGCATAGCATATTGATTTGATTTTGATTTGTTGTTGACACCACTTTCAGCAATATTTCAGCTATATCATGGAGACCAGCTTTACTGGTGGAAGAGGCCGGAGTACCCGGAGAAAACCACCGACCATGTGCAAGTAACTGGTAAACTTGATCACTTGCGGCTGCGAGTCGAGTGCACCATTTTTTTAATTTACAAAGCCGAACGTGAACCCACGCCGTATTGGTGATAGGCTTGTATGAGTTTTTAGGTATTCCAACTACCTAACTCACTGAGCCACCCAGGCCTTTAGAATATTGAAAAACAGCACAGCCTGATACCATTTTGTCCAGTTATGTGGGGGAAAAGGGATTAAAAAGGTTACGGAGATACGAAATGTTAAATGATGATGTTGCTTACTAACGCTTAAAATGTGAAAATTGTTGGTGTAATGTCAACAACAAATGTTGTGCTTCTAGTGGAGTAGTAACTGATTTTCCGTCTGAAGCACCCGAGTTCATGCACGGTTTTAGTGGGGTTCGCGTTCATCTGTAGTTGTTGTGTAGTTTGTTGCATATCCCTTTGTCATGTTTCATTTAGCTATTGTATGGTCTGTCCGGTTGCCATTTTCAGCTTATAATTATCATGTTGTATCCTCAAACTTCACCTAATATCAATAGCAAAATATGTGTGTTCGTGGTTTCTTCAACCAAAGTAATAATCTTGTAATGAAACTAAATTAAATGGTGAGAAGAGTTTGAAGATCAGAATCCGTAAATCGAAGAAGAACAGACAACACCATCGCCCCAAAAAAGGACAAATGGACAAACAACGATCTAAAAAACATACACATAACACTAAAGATCGAGTAACACGAACCCCACTAAAAATCGGGGTTGAACGTAGGTGCTCCGGAAGGAAAAGCAATTCCTGCTCCACTAGTGGTAAATCAAAGTCTAGTCGTTTCTCAATTGACACATGTTAAATATATAGGTATGAATATTGGCGTGCTAGTCGCCAAAACAAGTAGTTTCATTTGTATTTCATATGTACGTGTATGGATATAAAATCTGTAGATTGTCCATATTATACGAAGGTAAATCAGCCACAAAGAGTGAACTATAATGTCTAAGTGATAGGCTTTACGAATGGGATTTTGTTCAAGGAGTAAACAAGTTTAGATGTGTCAGAATTAAACTATATAATTATCTTAAATCACCTCACCATAACAATTAACGGGAAATACCCCTTTGAACCATGTGAGGCTGAAAGGGAATTTTCTTTTGGAAAACGGGGTGATATAGTTGAGACGATAATAGTTTGTAAAACCTGTTAATTGAAGCTTAATTATGCCATATGTGATGATCGGATATTGACAAAGATCTACACACCTACACAGACAATGGATGCCATTTTTGTTAGGTTTTAAATTCAATTATCAATAAGGAAGAATTAGAGCTTAACTAGCAAGTCGAACCTCATCACATGTTTGATTGTCATAACCAGCACCTGAATTGTCAACTCGTGTTTATGTGTTTTATAGTTTGATGTTGGAAGTGGTTGATGGCTTGCTTGATTTTGGAGTAATTGTTGACCATTATTTTTTTATTCTTTTCATAAGCATAACAAGCGCAAGCAGACATGATTAGCAAATCTGACTCCGTCAAGAGCTGTTTGAACTCGAATCTGGGCCAATATTTAAAATACTGGAAACATTTTATTTCCATGGGACAACTCCTTATACAGTGGTGAGGTAGCCAATTAGTTATTCAAATGCGAGACAGCGGTTAGGTACATAAACTCCATGCAATACCATATGAAAGTAATCTGAAATGACCAAATGGTATGCTTTACATTTTTACTTCAGCCGTGTTATAAAGGCACTTCTAGCAAAATTGAAAATGCCAAATTTACTGGAATTGATATGGAAAGACGAATTTACTGAAACTAATATTACACTTTTTAGTAAGTGACCCGCCACATTATATTGCCTGTTCAAAGCCAATATCTGGTTTTCCAAGATCAAATGTGTTCAATGGTTTGAAGTGATAGTTATTGTGCGTTTTGTTGATATTGGTGGAATTGCTGGCCATCACCCTTTAAACTTGCTTTTCATAATATTGAAATTGTGGGTGCGCAATAGACTCCTCTAGGCAATGACAGAATTATTTTCTAATTTCATTTGTGACTTGTATTATAATTATAATATTGATTTGTGCACATATATTAAAATAAGAATGTGTGAACCTTTGAAATACTTTGTAATTATCAAATTAATAATGAGTTATTGTACTCAATGACTATTGGTGTTGAGTTATGCTCAATGCTTAATGCTGTTGAGATGGCTTAATCAATATTTAATGCTGTTGAAATGTTTTACTCAATATTTAATGTTGTTGAGATGTTTTATTCAATATTTAATGTTGTTGAGATGCTTTACTCAATATTTAATGTTATTGAGATGTTTTACTCAATATTTAATGTTGTTGAGATGTTTTACTCAATATTTAATGTTGTTGAAATGTTTTACTCAATATTTAATGTTGTTGAAATGTTTTACTCAATATTTAATGTTGTTGAGATGTTTTGCTCAATATTTAATGCTGTTGAGATAGTTTAATCAATATTTAATGTTGTTGAGAAGGCTTACTCAATATTTAATGTTGTTGAGATGGTTTACTCAATATTTAATGTTGCTGAGATGGTTTACTCAATAGTTAATGTTGTTGAGATGGTTTACTCAATATTTAATGTTGTTGAGATGGTTTACTCAATATTTAATGTTGTTGAGACGGTTTACTCAATATTTAATGCTACTGAGATGGTTTACTCAATATGTAATGCTGATGAGATGGTTTACTCAATATTTAATGCTACTGAGATGGTTTACTCAATATGCAATGATGTTGAGATGTTTTACTCAATATGGAATGCTGGCGAGATGGCTTAAGTAATGCGGTTGAGATGGTTTATTCAATATGTAATGTTGGTGAGATGGTTTACTCAATATGTAATGATGTTGAGATGTTCTACTCAATATGGAATGCTGGCGAGATGGCTTAAGTAATGCGGTTGAGATGGTTTACTCAATGTGTAATGTTGTTGTGATGTTTTACTCAATATTTAGTGTTGGTGAAATGGTTTACTCAATGTTTAATACTGTTATGATATTGTACTCAATATTCAATGCTGTTGAACTATCGTGCTCAATATTTAATGTTGTTGAGATATTGTGCTCAATATTTGATGCTGCAGTGAAATGGAATCCTACAATAACAATTAACAATGTATTTATGAAGAAACTGAAATCATTTGAAGTGAGTGAGGTTGAAATGGAACTTCATTTTGGAAAACGGGACAATCGAATTTGGGACGATAATAGATTGCTAAATGTGTTACTTGAATCTTATCTATGACATATTTTTTTCATCGGATGTTGACAGAGATATATACACCTACATTGTAGAAAAAATGCAATCTTTTGCTTTAACTTTTAGAGAGTAAAAAATAATTCCAGTCGATTTCATTTTCATATGAAACGACAACCTTCGAGTGAAGTATTTTCGGTTACAGACGTTAATATAAACCTTATATATATTTTGTGTTCTTTTTTTTTTTTCATCAACAGAGAGTTTCAAGATACCAAAATGAGAAACTGAATGTGTAAGCCAGTACAGTAATTTGCTGCACAGAGCTCAGCTGCTGACGCGAAAGTTTCCTAAGCAAGGCTACCTTGTTCCTATGATGAAGTCATTAATACAAACATTATACGGTCGTCGTCACAATCTGGTTGACCGTTACGAACTATCCTTATCTTAGATGACAATGGATCTTTTATTTTTTACGTGGATGTTTTCTTTCCACCATTACTGCCAATACTTTTACCGGACTTGACTGTATATATGAACAACACGGCGTGTGTCTTATAAGAAGTTCGAATCCCACTCAAGCAAAGTTTACTCGATACAACAGTATGTGATAAAGTTTGTCAGTGACTTGTCGGTAGTTTTCTCCGGGTACTCCAGTTTTCTTCACCAATAAAACTGACCACAACGATATAATTGAAATGCAAACATAATCCTCACTTTCCTGGCATGGGATATGCATTTCAATGAAGACTGCCGGAATGGAATTAGTCTTATAGGACAAAACCTCCCCTTTTCGTGAACAGGGATTTTGTCGTTTCGAAGTATTTTACTGGTTACCTCTATTTCTAATTCAAGTTAGATAACCATGCCTGTCAGTATGTCCAGCACTCATACAACCTTTTACATAAAATTTGAGGGACAAGATATAACGATTCCAATCGATTCAATTTCCATATTTCAACAACCTACATACCGAGTGAACTATTTTCGGTTACAAATGTTAACATACGCCATATATATGTTCAATGTTGATCACAGTTTCAAGATACCAAAGTGGTAGGCTGAAGGTGGAAACGAATGGCATGCAATGACGTACAATGTAATGTTAAGAAGAAATGAAGAACAAAGTGACCAGCAATGATACAAAAAAATACACAGAAATCTAAAAATTAAACAAACACTAACCCCACTAAAAACCGGGGGTGAACGCGGTTACCTGTTCCTGTCCTGATCCACTAGTGGCACCCGTTTTGTTACTCTTGTGACAAATCCGATGCTTAGTCATAAATGGAGAAAATGATCGCGTTGTGAATGCGACAAGCGGAAGATATCCGTGGTCATTTATTATACAGATATTCCTAACGGTTAACCTATCATAGTGGTGCCATTAAAACCTTTGGAGTGATTACTTCATTTTAACCACTAGACTCATTAGCCTTTTTGTTGGCAGCAATCCACTATCAAGGAATTCATTATATAGACCATAAGTTCTGGAATATCGTATGAACTGATATATATATATATATATATATATATATATAAATACCATATGCAGTTGCTATTGGAATGTTGCTACATATAAATGGAAAATTAACAATGGGAAAATTTAAACCATCTCCTTTGTCGTAAGAATTCATTATTAGCCAGCCCTCACTGTCATATTTCAAGGATAGGTCCAGCAGAAGCAGACCTAGCTGTATCTGCGATAATCTTTATTTCAGTACGGGATTGATGCGATCAACACAATCAACAAAATTTTAATTATTTAGTGAAAGGACATCATGCATGTACTGAAAGTGAAAATAAATGACCGGACTATCTAGGTTTCGTTTTTCCTGAAAACCCCTTGCTATATTCTTGAGGATGAATCTGGTATATAATTACTTTTAGTAATGTGATGTATTTGTGATACGAAAATACGAGTTGCTCCGTTGCGGTTTTGTGGTTTTATGTTGTTGTTCATGTTCAAAGAAGCCAAGAATAAAATAAGATTACAGAAGGATTTGTATTGCTCCCCAAAGCCATAGTCAGATAACACCCTGTATAATTCTGACTGATACTAATACACAAGCAAACGTCGGCGAGAAGAGAATCACAGACCAAATGCACAGGCATGCCGACTGTATGTTGACGTCAACCAAACAAACAAAGATGTTGCTATAAACTCAAGCATTATGATGATATCAATTTCAGAAAAAAGGGTAAAAGGTAAAATATTTTTAGGTTAAAAATTGATCAACAATCCACCTAATATTTATAAATGTCTATTTCATAAAAAAAATAAACTTACTTAAAATTTCCATGACACTTGATTAAATAATGATAATTGCCAACCGAGGATAATCCATGAAAACCTTTAAGATTATTTCCAATTAGAGCTTTTTGGTAGAATCAGAGCGATTTTATTTTACAAACAATAAGTTGTTCCTTTCTAAGACAAGGTATGTGTAACTACTTTGGTCCTTCTTTATCTGAAATACATAGCTGGAAAGAGGGTTGCTGCTAACAAGGAAACTACTGAACCAATGGTTCCTCATAGCTAAGTTGAAGTCATCACTTCGAAATTTTACTGTCGCCAACATGAATTGGTTGACCGCTATGGAATATCTGTGTCACAAATGACCACGGATATGTTCCACCTGTCGTAAATACTTCCCTGTCCTTTCCTCATTTATGACTTGTCACAGGGCTTGTAACTAAATTAACACGACGGGTGTCACTAGTGGAGCTGGATGTTCTTACCCTTCCAGAGCACCTGTGTTCATCCCCGGTTTCTAGTTGGGTTCGCGTTACTCGATCTTTAGTTTTACATGTATGTTTTGTATATCGTTGTTTGTCCTTTCGTCCGTTTGGCCATTGTGTTTTCTGTTCTTCTTCGATATATGGATTAGGATTGCCCCTTTGGTATCTTCCAACTTTTCTGGACTAATATTGTTATTCTGACTTTTAGATTTGAGCACGGAATAATTGTGTAGAGTGTAGAGAAGTCACATGTTGTAATACTATGGTATGACGAGAGTGATCTTGATTGTATATACAGTACTCTAACAGATCTCCAGAATGGTTTTTCAAAATATATATTAAGACCTATGTTGGCAAGTCTAAGTTTAAGAAATGAACGTTTATTGACGTCATCTTTCTGAACTCTACTAGTCAGCTTTCTTTTTAACGGCAATGAATAAAGAAAAGGTTTATTGATTGTCCTTGCATCGCCTCCTTGCATCGACACGGAAGTTCATATAATAGATTAACAGTTTAGTGACGTTAATTAGGTATCGTGTCGCCAATGGGGACCAAGCCAAAACTTGGCTGCTTTTTTGAATGGATTTTGAGTTACTTGTTTTTAGTTTTCTGTGCTTATGCTTTTTGAATTATTTCGATTCTCAATTTTTTTAATTTTATTCTTTTTACTATTGTTCTTTTGTTTACTATTGATAACATGATTAACAAAAATACTACACTGTCCGTGCAGTTTCACAATCCGATAGACACAAATAGTATAGAGATACAATATCGGTGCCCCCTACACACCAAGCACTGACAGCTCATTTTCCTTGCTTGTTACATGCACTTCAAATAAAAGGTGGCAATGTTAAACTAGTTTTATGGATTCAAGCATATGTATGGCGATTGGTCACGCTCGTGGCATATTCTCACGTTACTTTCAACTAATGCTTTCACCCGTAGTGAGGGTTGTTTGTATTTTGAAAGCATAACGGCTTTTTTTGTAATATTCTAATATCTACATCAAAAACAGATAATTTTCAATATTGTATAAAATATTTTTTAATATTGTTTTAATTCCACATACATGTAATATACATGTAATGTACCAGAAAAAAGGAAGCTGAATTTCATTCTAGACAACATATCCTGACAACTTTATACGTAACCACTTGAAACTGATATAGTCTTCTTTGTAATACAATTATCTCAATACATTTCGCACGTTAAGCCTACTTAATGACACTTAGAAAGTGTCGTGTGCACTCACTTAGGTAGCTACACTTTTGTTATCGGATTTTTTTCGCTTTGAAATATATGACGATGTCATTTAATGATTTTATGTTCGAAAATGGATACACAATCAATGTTTTAGTGAATGCTGCTAAGTACATTCAACGGTCCAATGCTAGATTGACCTCGGTAAATGTTCAAATTTTAAAATATTTTATAAAATTAATTGCAATTTTGAATCACAGCTTACATCGTCGTTGCTAAACAAGACTTCCGACACATAAACGATGGCTTTTATGTATGACACGCGTGTCAGGGTCCAATTTTGTCGTACTTGATTATCTAACAAGTGACTGATTTTAGCTAATAGAGTTGTGCTGAATTATTCATTTCGCCTTCCAGAAATTCATCGACGTTCAATCCATTCACTTTGTTATCCAGAATATTACCGTTTTCTATTTTGTAACCATCACATTTATTTTGAATGAAAACCGCATTGTCACAGGTAGATTGTAAAACATGTTCATCAGACATCAATTCCGCTGAACATGGACCGTTGGAATTATCAGAAAATTTGGAATTGCACGAGGTTTCAAGCGAACAAGGCCTCTCATCCGGTATATAGCTACGATGAGAACAACCCATAGTTTCAAGCTCAATGCTATCAACGTGCTTTGAGGAATCATTCTCACTGTCAAATATGTTCCCATTAATTTCGTCTACAACCGTTTCATTTTCATTATGTTTTCTTGACTGCTCATCCCGAACAATCGTTTCTCCTTCATTCGCGTTCGTGTCTGTATTCCCTTCCAATAAGGAATCTATATCAGAGTACACATTACCTTGCGCTTTTTGACAATTTTCTAAACTTTCAAAGGTTGTTTGAACGACCTCACATTCGTTGTTATTTTCATTCCGTTCTTCATCATATTCCCATGGCAACTTTAAAGTATCATAAGTATCACTGGAGATCGTAGCACGAAATCTCGGCTTATTCAAAACATCATATTCACATTCAATGCTGTCACTATACCATATGGACTTTGAATCACTTTCTGAGATTGTTTCTCCACCATTTATTGTTAACGTTAATCTATCGTGTGATTGTGACCGATGTAAAGACTCGCCAACATATTGTCGCGTATTATCAGCAATATCATACTCACAATCATCGGTCAAGTCATACAGATCTTCATCTTTTGTACCGTCACAACACCCATCACCGGAAGTAAATAACATCCGATGACCCCGAGGAATGTCTAATTGGTCATACTGGTCGTTTGGTGTCTCCTCGTACGGATCTTCATCTCCATCATCAAAAGCAAATGATCTTTGCAATTTTATTTGCGCCAATCGAGAAACGTTGCAACAACAGGAAGCGAGTTGTTTTTTAATGTAATGATTAGTAAATGTCGCATTATCATACATATCATCTTGATCACCATCACCACGAGACTATACAGATCCTCGTCTGGCTCAGCAGTGGCATACTCGCTATCCTCGTTGTCCTCAATAATCTTTCTTGATTGACTCTTTATTGAATATTTTGAGAATTCCGTGTTGTTGTGTTCTTGTAATGGCACGAGATTTGCATCTGATTTCGATTCGGAACGCTCTGGCTTTATCAACGGTTTGCCCGTTCTCCATTCTTCATTAATTTGTTCAATTCTTGATTTGTTACTATTTCGTCCTCTTGCAATTAAGAATTTGACATTGCTGGATCCCTCAATATAACATGATGTAGCAGCATTTTCTACTTCTTCATATAATGTGTTCTCCACTTTTTGTCGTTTCTTCCTGTAACACCTCCTAAAACAATAACACATATTGTAAATATGATTGGCTAGGGTTACGGTTATGGTGTTTAACCCCACTTTCAACAATATTCAAGCTATATCGTGATCGTCAATTGTATTGGAGGAAGAAACCGGAGAAAACCACAGACCTGTCATAAGTCAATGATATGCTTTATCACACAATGTTGTATCAAATACACGTCGTCATGAGCGGGATTTGAATTCACAACGTTAGTGGAGGTATGCACTGATTCAACTACCATTTGCTCATGACCACGACGGCCCTTATATGAATGGTTAATTGAATGATTAAACGTAATCCATAATATAATAGAAAGAGAACAAAAACGACACCTCTAATACATACTTTAAATAAAAAAAAACTATGCTAAATTAGATTTATTGGCTGCCTCTTCGTGAGTAGTTGGCCATATAAGCTTACAATTACAGTTTTTATTTTGGCCATTGTGTTGTCTGTTCTTCTTCGATATACGGATTCTGATTTCCCCTTTGGTATCCCCAAACTCTTCATAAAGAATGATATATTGGATATTTTAGATAACATCTGCTTAGCAAAATATAACCAACAGTCAGTCGAATAAGTTAATGACTGTATGGTGCTGATAAAGACAAGTTGTCTATGCGTTTGAACACCGTCGAATTCTCCTAAAATGGGGACTTAATGCCATTTTAAGGACAAATTGCGTATTTCAATCAATGTATAGTTGTCAAAATTCATATTTTCGTTGAACAATATTTAGGGATAGAAACAGCTTAACAATGTTTAATTGTTCTTATATATATATCTGTATGATGATTTTAACTATAAACTGGTCTAGCCGTACGGTCATAAAACACAAGACACTCTATTAAGCAACTTGACTGGACCAATATAAATAAGAGCTTGGTATTTGCGCCCGAATTATGTCCAATCAGAATAAATTGTTCTGATTGGTCAAGATTGTGGAATATGAGAACCGTATGCAACCGTTATATGACAGTAAATCAATGAATATACGTCTTATAATATTGAGTATATTCTTTATCTGTTTTAGATTAATTAGTATACTTTACCATCATAGTAATACAAGCAAAACAAACAAAACAAACAAACATACAAACAAACAAACAAAAACAAAACAAAACAAAACCAAATGTTAGACAATGTTCATTTCCCCGTTAATATCAATCAATGGTACAAGAAAGGTCCGCTCACAAACATATTACTAAATTGTTCCAATAAGATGTTTTGTTCAAGAATGACGCAATGTTAAATGCTATTTAAAACGACTTCCCAGAAAGAGTTGAAATTGACCTGCTACCTCGCCATAATTGATATTAACAGTTTCTAGTACTGAATGTGACCACGCCACAAATTTAACTTTATATAAAGATGTGTAGAATTTAAAATGCTACCAAAGGTGACCATCTTGATGATTCTATTTTTATTCATAAGAGGTATTTCTTACATTTTCATAACTTTTGACACAAAACTTCTAATCAGGTATTGCAATATTTTGTCAAATATTCGAGCACACCTTTCTTTGTGTTTTCGTGTTTTGGCTATTTTCTATCGTAAGTATGTTCTATTATCTTCCTATTTTGTCTATTTGCTACATGTTGGAATATATATTCATATTTCTAATATATAGCCCTCTGATCTAATAGTCAACTATAGCAACTGAATTGCTGAAAGTTGAGCTAAACACCAAAAATCAATCAATCAATCATATATCAACTGAAGGTAACGTGAATGATCAATCTAGTTCGTTTCTAGATAGAAAGCAAACCAATTACCTACCAAATGCAAAAGGAAAACAAAACTTTTACTTTGCAAAAATCAAAACAAAAGTTTATCCGAAAAAAAAATGTATTTATCTTACCTGGAAGAAACAAAAAAAATTCATAATTATCTGGCAAAAACAAAATGTATAGCGTTTTAGGTAATGATTGGGCAAAAGCAAACACAAATACATGTTTTTACATAATTACCTGGCAAAGGCAAAAAATATACAGCTATCAAATAATCCAACAACCAACAGGGACATTCCTGCGACTAAACCTGTAACAAAGAAGAACATGAATTACAATTTAGTTTGTTTTATTGTGAATAGTGGTGCCCTACGACTATATGAGTAACATGGCGGGTGTTTTATTAGAGGCAGAAGTTGCTTATTCTTAGCAAGCATCTGGGTTTACCCTGGTGTATTTGATATGTGTCCAATGTTACCAATGTCTCTGGCTTGTCCATTCTTGATTGCCAATTCGGCTTTATATAACCTTTTCACATTATCAATTAGCAAAACATCTACTGAAGATGTCATCGCGGCCATGATCGTCAGACGTGGACTTAGAGGTGCTGTAATGGTCGTACGCTAAAATATACAAAGTATATATGACGCAAATTACAAGTAATAGCAGTAAATCCTAAAAAATCACGGAACTTCAATGTCGATTTTTTTTTCAACGCGTCCTCCTCAATGGGCTCTCCTTGTACCTGTTGTGGAACAATGAGATGCCATCAACCAAACGCAAAATTTTGGATCGTTGTCTGATTGTGCAGTATATAATGTATGCAATCGCTCCCTTTCCGAGTGTTCGGTGGTCGCCTAAGGGGAAAAACACTGTATACTATTCAATGTGATAACAAATCTAATAGTGGATTGTCTTGGCCGCGATCCTCATGTAGGTTGACATGTATCTATTTGTGTAATGAAAGGGAGCGGTTTTCGAAATAAAGGATGCTGATTGTTACTACATGCCATTCGATGTGATGAACTTTAAAGGACTACAATGTTAGAAAGCAAACACTCCCACAGCAGGAGTCTGAATAAGCGCAATAGGTAATAAGCATATATCGTAGGCTTTTATATATCGTTAAAAAGTTTTTGAATGCCCTGAGGTCAACATAGATGAAAAGAAATAACACAGAGAAAAATTAATTACTATAGAAAAAATCACAAAAAATAGAAACAGCACTGCTAATTAATAACCAATAGCCAATATAACACAATACAATATTAGACCAACACCAATAACTTATAGCCAATAGTCAACAGAAAACAGCACAAACAATAGGAACAACCCTAACAACTAAAAACCTCTAGTCAATGGAAAACTCCACAAAAATAGAACAAATACTCAAAAAACTAATTACCAATAGATAATAGAAGAAAACACCGAAAAATAAACATCAATAGAAACTAATAACCAATAGTCAATGGAAAACTCCACAAACATAGAACAAATACTAAAAAAACTAATTACCTATAGATAATAGAAAAAAATACCGAAAAATAAACATCAATAGAAACTAATAACCAATAGTCAATGGAAAACAACACAAACGATAGAAACAACAATAAGAATTAATGTCCAATAATCAAAATGGAAAATAACACAACAATATAAACAACAACAAGTGTCAATAGAAAGCACCACAAAAACAGAACCAACACTTACAAGTAAAAACAATAGACAATAGAAATGAAAACAAAAATAGAAACAACGCCAACAAGTATTTACTAATAGCCACTAGAAAACAACAGAAAAATAAAAACTGCACTAACTACTAATAATCAATGGAAGACAAAGCAATAATAGAAACAACACCAACAAGTATTTACTACTAGCCACTAGAAAAAAACAGAAAAATAAAAACTGCACTAAATACTAATAATCAATGGAAGACAAAGCAAAAATAGAAACAACACCAACAAGTATTTACCAATAGCCACTAGAAAACAATACTAACAACTAATATTCAATGGAAGACCAAACACAAACAGAAACAACAGCAACAAGTATTTACCAATAGCCATAAGAAAAAAGAAAAAAATTGCACTAACAACTAATAATCAATGGAAAACAAAACAAAAACAGAAACAACACCAAGTATTTACCAATAACCACTAGAATACAACAGAAAAATAAAAACAGCACTGACAACTAATAATCAATGGAAAACAAAACAAAAATAGAAACAACGCCAAAACGTATTTACCAATAGCCACTAGAAAACAACAGAAAAATAAAAACAGCACTAACAATTAATCATCAATGGTAAGCAAAACAAAAATAGAAACAACGCCAACAACTATTTACCAATAGCCTCTAGGAAACAACAGAAAAATAAAAACAGCATTAATAACTAATAATCAATGGAAAACAAAACAAATATAGAAACAACACCAACAAGTATTTACCAATTACCACTAGAAAACAACAGAAAAATGAAAACAGCACTAACAACTAATAATCAATGGAAGAAAAAACAAATATAGAAACAACACCAACAAGTATTTAACAATAGCCACTAGAAAACAACACTAACAACTAATATTCAATGGAAGACCAAACACAAACAGAAACAAAAGCAACAAGTATTTACCAATAGCCATAAGAAAAAAGAAAAAAATTCCACTAACAACTAATAATCATTGGAAAACAAAACAAAAACAGAAACAACACCAATTATTTACCAATAGCCACTAGAATACAACAGAAAAATAAAAACAGCACTGACAACTAATAATCAATGGAAAACAAAACAAAATAGAAACAACGCCAAAATGTATTTACCAATAGCCACTAGAAAACAACAGAAAAATAAAAACAGCACTAACAATTAAACATCAATGGTAAACAAAACAAATATAGAAACAACACCAACAAGTATTTACCAATTACCACTAGAAAACAACAGAAAAATGAAAACAGCACTAACAACTAATAATCGATGGAAGAAAAAACAAATATAGAAACAACACCAACAAGTATTTACCAATAGCCACTAGAAAACAACACTAACAACTAATATTCAATGGAAGACCAAACACAAACTGAAATAAAAGCAACAAGTATTTACCAATAGCCACTAGAAATAAAATTGCACTAACAACTAATAATCAATGGAAAACAAAACAAAAACAGAAACAACACCAAGTATTTACCAATAGCCAATAGAATACAACAGAAAAATAAAAACAGCACTGACAACTGATAATCAATGGAAAACAAAACAAAAATTGAAACACCGCCAAAATGTATTTACCAATAGCCACTAGAAAACAACAGAAAAATAAAAACAGCACTAACAACTAATAAACAATGGAAAACAAAACAAAATAAGTAACAACAGCAACAAGTATTTACCAATAGCCACTAGAAAACAACAGAAAAATTAAAACAGCACTAACAATTAATCATCAATGGTAAACAAACAAAAATAGAAACAACGATAACAAGTATTTACCAATAGCCTCTAGGAAACCACAGAAAAATAAAAACAGCATTAATAACTAATAATCAATGGAAAACAAAACAAAAATAGAAACAACGCCAACAAGTATTTACTAATAGCTACTAGGAAACAACAGAAAAATAAAAACAGCACTAACTACTAATAATCAATGGAAAACAAAACAAAAATAGAAACAACGCCAACAAGTATTTACTAATAGCTACTAGGAAACAACAGAAAAATAAAAACAGCACTAACTACTAATAATCAATGGAAAACAAAACAAAAATAGAAACAATGCCAACAAGTTTTACTAATAGCCACTGGAAAAGAACAGAAAAATAAAAACTGCACTAAATACTAATAATAAATGGAAGACAAAACAAAAATAGAAACAACACCAACAACTATTTACCAATAGCCACTAGAAAACAACAAAAAAATCAAAACAGCACTAACAACTAATAATCAATGGAAGAAAAAAACAAAAATAGAAACAACACCAACTAAGTATTTACCAATAACCACTAGAAAACAACAGAAAAAAAACTGCACTAACTACTAATAATCAAAGGAAAACAAAAGAAAAATAGAAACAATGCCAACAAGTATTTACCAATAGCCACTAGAAAACAATAGAAAAATAGAACAAATACCAAAAAAAACAACTAATTACCAATAGATAATAAAAAAAACACCAAAAAGTAAACATCAATAGAAACTAATAACCAATAGTCAATGGAAAACTCCACAAAAATAGAACAAATATTAAAAAAACTAATCACCTATAGATAATAGAAAAAAACACCGAAAAATAAACATCAATAGAAACTAATAACCAATAGTCAATGGAAAACTCCACAAGAATAAAGCAAATACTAAAAAAACTAATTACCAATATATAATAGAAAAAAAACACCGAAAAATAAACATCAATAGAAACTAATAACCAAAAGTCAATGGAAAACTCCACAAACGATAGAAACAACAATAAGAACTAATGCCCAATAATCAAAACGGAAAATAACACAATAATATAAACAACGCCAAGTGTCAATAGAAAGCACCATAAAAACAGAACCAACACTTACAAGTAAAAACAATAGACAATAGAATCCAAAACAAAAATAGAAACAACGCCAACAAGTATTTACTAATAGCCACTAGAAAACAACAGACAAATAAAAACTGCACTAAATACTAATAATAAATGGAAAACAAAACAAATATAGAAACAACACCAACAAGTATTTACCAATAACCAGTAGAAAACAACAGAAAAATGAAAACAGCACTAACAACTAATACTCAAAGGAAGAAAAAACAAAAATAGAAACAACACAAACAAGTATTTAACAATAGCTACTAGAAAACAACAGAAAAATAAAAACAGCACTAACTACAAATAATCAATGGAAAACAAAACAAAAAAAGAAACAATGTCAACAAGTTTTAACTAATAGCCACTGAAAAACAACAGAAAAATAAAAACTGCACTAAATACTAATAATCAATGGAAAACAAAACAAAAATAGACACAACGCCAACATGTATTTACCAATAGCCACTAGGAAACAACAGAAAAATAAAAACAGCACTAACTACTAATAATCAATGGAAAACAAAACAAAAAAAGAAACAATGTCAACAAGTTTTAACTAATAGCCACTGAAAAACAACAGAAAAATAAAAACTGCACTAAATACTAATAATAAATGGAAGAAAAAACAAAAATAGAAACAACAGCAACAAGTATTTACCAATAGCCATTAGAAAACAACAGAAAAATAAAAACAGCACTGACAACTAATAATCAATGGAAAACAAAACAAATATAGAAACAACACCAACAAGTATTTACCAATAACCACTAGAAAACAAAAGGAAAATGAAAACAGCACTAACAACTAATAATCAATGGAAGACAAAACAAAAATAGAAACAACACCAACAACTATTCACCAATAGCCACTAGAAAACAACAAAAAAATCAAAACAGCACTAACAACTAATAATCAATGGAAGAAAAAAACAAAAATAGAAACAACACCAACTAAGTATTTACCAATAACCACTAGAAAACAACAGAAAAAAAACTGCACTAACTACTAATAATCAAAGGAAAACAAAAGAAAAATAGAAACAATGCCAACAAGTATTTACCAATAGCCACTAGAAAACAATAGAAAAATAGAACAAATACCAAAAAAAAACAACTAATTACCAATAGATAATAAAAAAAACACCAAAAAGTAAACATCAATAGAAACTAATAACCAATAGTCAATGGAAAACTCTACAAAAATAGAACAAATATTAAAAAAACTAATCACCTATAGATAATAGAAAAAAACACCGAAAAATAAACATCAATAGAAACTAATAACCAATAGTCAATGGAAAACTCCACAAGAATAAAGCAAATACTAAAAAAAATAATTACCAATAGATAATAGAAAAAAAACACCGAAAAATAAACATCAATAGAAACTAATAACCAAAAGTCAATGGAAAACTCCACAAACGATAGAAACAACAATAAGAACTAATGCCCAATAATCAAAATGGAAAATAACACAATAATATAAACAACGCCAAGTGTCAATAGAAAGCACCACAAAAACAGAACCAACACTTACAAGTAAAAACAATAGACAATAGAATCCAAAACAAAAATAGAAACAACGCCAACAAGTATTTACTAATAGCCAATAGGAAACAACAGAAAAATAAAAACAGCACTAACTACAAATAATCAATGGAAAACAAAACAAAAATAGAAACAATGCCAACAAGTTTTTGCTAATAGCCACTAGAAAACAACAGACAAATAAAAACTGCACTAAATACTAATAATAAATGGAAAACAAAACAAATATAGAAACAACACGAACAAGTATTTACCAATAACCAGTAGAAAACAACAGAAAAATGAAAACAGCACTAACAACTAATACTCAAAGGAAGAAAAAACAAAAATAGAAACAACACAAACAAGTATTTAACAATAGCCACTAGAAAACAACAGAAAAATAAAAACAGCACTGACAACTAATAATCAATGGAAAACAAAACAAAAATAGACACAACGCCAACATGTATTTACCAATAGCCACTAGGAAACAACAGAAAAATAAAAACAGCACTAACTACTAATAATCAATGGAAAACAAAACAAAAAAAGAAACAATGTCAACAAGTTTTTACTAATAGCCACTGAAAAACAACAGAAAAATAAAAACTGCACTAAATACTAATAATAAATGGAAGACAAAACAAAAATAGAAACAACAGCAACAAGTATTTACCAATAGCCATTAGAAAACAACAGAAAAATTAAAACAGCACTGACAACTAATAATCAATGGAAAACAAAACAAATATAGAAACAACACCAACAAGTATTGACCAATAACCACTAGAAAACAACAGAAAAATGAAAACAGCACTAACAACTAATAATCAATGGAAGAAAAAACAAAACTAGAAACAACACCAACAAGTATTTAACAATAGCCACTAGAAAACAACACAAAAAGAAAAACTGCACTAAGTACTAATAATCAATGGAAAACAAAACAAAAATAGAAACAATGCCAACAAGGTTTTACTAATAGCCACTGGAAAACAACAAAAAAATAAAAACTGCACTAAATACTGATAATAAATGGAAGACAGAACAAAAATAGAAACAACACCAACAACTATTTACCAATAGCCACTAGAAAACAACAGATAAATCAAAACAGCACTAACTACTAATAATCAATGGAAAACAAAACAAAAATAGAAACAATGCCAGCAAGTTTTTGCTAATAGCCACTAGAAAACAACAGACAAATACAAACTGCACTAAATACTAATAATAAATGGAAAACAAAACAAATATAGAAACAACACCAACAAGTATTTACCAATAACCACTAGATAACAACAGAAAAATGAAAACAGCACTAACAACTAATAATCAATGGAAGAAAAAACAAAAATAGAAACAACACCAACACGTATTTAACAATAGCCACTAGAAAACAACACAAAAAGAAAAACTGCACTAAGTACTAATAATCAATGGAAAACAAAACAAAAATAGAAACAATGCCAACAAGGTTTTACTAATAGCCACTGGAAAACAACAAAAAAAATAAAAACTGCACTAAATACTAATAATAAATGGAAGACAGAACAAAAATAGAAACAACACCAACAACTATTTACCAATAGCCACTAGAAAACAACAGATAAATCAAAACAGCACTAACTACTAATAATCAATGGAAAACAAAACAAAAATAGAAACAATGCCAACAAGTTTTTGCTAATAGCCACTAGAAAACAACAGACAAATAAAAACTGCACTAAATACTAATAATAAATGGAAAACAAAACAAATATAGAAACAACACCAACAAGTATTTACCAATAACCAGTAGAAAACAACAGAAAAATTAAAACAGCACTAACAACTAATACTCAAAGGAAGAAAAAACAAAAATAGAAACATCACAAACAAGTATTAAACAATAGCCACTAGAAAACAACAGAAAAATAAAAACAGCACTAACAACTAATAATCAATGGAAAACAAAACAAAAATAGACACAACGCCAACATGTATTTGCCAATAGCCACTAGAAAACAACAGAAAAATAAAAACAGCACTAACAATTAATGATCAATGGAAACCAAAACAAAAATAGAAACAACGTCAACAAGTATTTTCTAATAGCCACTAGGAAACAACAGAAAAATAAAAACAGCACTAACTACTAATAATCAATGGAAAACAAAACAAACAAAAAAACAATGCCAACAAGTTTTTACTAATAGCCACTGAAAAACAACAGAAAAATAAAAACTGCACTAAATACTAATAATCAATGGAAAACAAAACAAAAATAGAAACAACACCAACAAGTATTTACCAATAGCCACTAGAAAACAACACTAACAACTAATATTCAATGGAAGACCAAACACAAACAGAAAAAACAGCAACAAGTATTTACCAATAGCCATAAGAAAAAAAAATATTTGCACTAACAACTAATAATCAATGGAAAACAAAACAAAAATAGAAACAACGCCAACAACTATTTACAAATAGCCTCTAGGAAAAAACAGAAAAATAAAAACAGCTTAATAACTAATAATCAATGGAAAACAAAACAAATATAGAAACAACACCAACAAGTATTTACCAATTACCACTAGAAAACAACAGAAAAATGAAAACAGCACTAACAACTAATAATCAATGGAAGAAAAAACAAAAATAGAAACAACACCAACAAGTATTTACCAATAGCCACTAGAAAACAACAGAAAAATAAAAACAGCACTAACAATTAATCATCAATGGAAAACAAAACAAAAATAGAAACAACGCCAACAAGTATTTACCAATAGCCTCTAGGAAACAAGAGAAAAATAAAAACAGCATTAATAACTAATAATCAATGGAAAACAAAACAAAAATAGAAACAACGCCAACAAGTATTTACTAATAGCTACTAGGAAACAACAGAAAAATAAAAACAGCACTAACTACTAATAATCAATGGAAAACAAAACAAAAATAGAAACAATGCCAACAAGTTTTTACTAATAGACACTGGAAAACAACAGAAAAATAAAAACTGCACTAAATACTAATAATAAATGGAAGACAAAAGAAAAATAGAAACAACACCAACAACTATTTACCAATAGCCACTAGAAAACAACAGAAAAATCAAAACAGCACTAACAACTAATAATCATAGGAAGAAAAAACAAAAATAGAAACAACACCAACTAAGTATTTACCAATAACCACTAGAAAACAACAGAACAAAAAACTGCACTAACTACTAATAATCAAAGGAAAACAAAAGAAAAATAGAAACAATGCCAACAAGTATTTACCAATAGCCACAAGAAAACAATAGAAAAATAGAACAAATACCGAAAAAAAAAACTAATTACCAATAGATAATAGAAAAAAACACCGAAAAATAAACATCAATAGAAACTAATAACCAATAGTCAATGGAAAACTCCACAAAAATAGAACAAATATTAAAAAAAATAATCACCTATAGATAATAGAAAAAAACACCGAAAAATAAACATCAATAGAAACTAATAACCAATAGTCAATAGAAAACTCCACAAGAATAAAGCAAATACTAAAAAAACTAATTACCAATAGATAATAGAAAAAAAGCACCGAAAAATAAACATCAATAGAAACTAATAACCAAAATTCGATGGAAAACTCCACAAACGATAGAAACAACAATAAGAACTAATGCCCAATAATCAAAATGGAAAATAACACAATAATATAAACAACGCCAAGTGTCAATAGAAAGCACCACAAAAACAGAACCAACACTTACAAGTAAAAACAATAGACAATAGAATCCAAAACAAAAATAGAAACAACGCCAACAAGTATTTACTAATAGCCAATAGGAAACAACAGAAAAATAAAAACAGCACTAACTACAAATAATCAATGGAAAACAAAACAAAAATAGAAACAATGCCAACAAGTTTTTGCTAATAGCCACTAGAAAACAACAGACAAATAAAAACTGCACTAAATACTAATAATAAATGGAAAACAAAACAAAAATAGAAACAACACCAACAAGTATTTACCAATAACCAGTAGAAAACAACAGAAAAATGAAAACAGCACTAACAACTAATACTCAAAGGAAGAAAAAAACAAAAATTGAAACAACACAAACAAGTATTTAACAATAGCCACTAGAAATCAACAGAAAAATAAAAACAGCACTGACAACTAATAATCAATGGAAAACAAAAAAAAATAGACACAACGCCAACATGTATTTACCAATAGCCACTAGGAAACAACAGAAAAATAAAAACAGCACTAACTACTAATAATCAATGGAAAACAAAACAAAAAAAGAAACAATGTCAACAAGTTTTTACTAATAGCCACTGAAAAACAACAGAACAATAAAAACTGCACTAAATACTAATAATAAATGGAAGACAAAGCAAAAATAGAAACAACAGCAACAAGTATTTACCAATAGCAATTAGAAAACAACAGAAAAATAAAAACAGCACTGACAACTAATAATCAATGGAAAACAAAACAAATATAGAAACAACACCAACAAGTATTTACCAATAACCACTAGAAAACAACAGAAAAATGAAAACAGCAGTAACAACTAATAATCAATGGAAGAAAAAACAAAACTAGAAACAACACCAACAAGTATTTAACAATAGCCACTAGAAAACAACAGAAAAATAAAAACAGCACTAACAATTAATCATCAATGGTAAACAAAACAAAAATAGACACAACACCAACAAGTATTTAACAATAGCCACTAGAAAACAACAGAAAAAGAAAAACTGCACTAAGTACTAATAATCAATGGAAAACAAAACAAAAATAGAAACAATGGCAACAAGGTTTTACTAATAGCCACTGGAAAACAACAGATAAATCAAAACAGCACTAACTACTAATAATCAAAGGAAAACAAAACAAAAATAGAAACAATGCCAACAAGTATTTACCAATAGCCACTAGAAAACAATATAAAAATAGAACGAATACCAAAAAAAACCAACTAATTACCTATAGATAATAGAAAAAAACACCGAAAAATAAACATCAATAGAAACTAATAACCAATAGTCAATGGAAAACTCCACAAAAATAGAACAAATACGAGAAAAACTAATCACCAATAGATAATAGAAAAACACACCGAAAAATAAACATCAATAGAAACTAATAACCAAAAGTCAATGGAAAACTCCACAAACGATAGAAACAACAATAAGAACTAATGTCCAATAATCAAAATGGAAAATAACACAATAATATAAACAACGCCAAGTGTCAATAGAAAGCACCACAAAAACAGAACCAACACTTACAAGTAAAAACAATAGAAAATAGAATCCAAAACAAAAATAGAAACAACACCAACAAGTATTTACTAATAGCCACTAGAAAACAACAGAAAAATAAAAACAGCACTAACAACTAATAATCAACGGAAGAAAAAACAAAAATAGAAACAACACCAACACGTATTTACCAATAGCCATTAGAAAACAACAGAAAAATAAAAACAGCACTGACAACTAATAATCAATGGAAAACAAAACAAATATAGAAACAACACCAACAAGTATTTACCAATAACCACTAGAAAACAACAGAAAAATGAAAACAGCACTAACAACTAATAATCAATGGAAGACAAAACAAAAATAGAAACAACACCAACAACTATTCACCAATAGCCACTAGAAAACAACAAAAAAATCAAAACAGCACTAACAACTAATAATCAATGGAAGAAAAAAACAAAAATAGAAACAACACCAACTAAGTATTTACCAATAACCACTAGAAAACAACAGAAAAAAAACTGCACTAACTACTAATAATCAAAGGAAAACAAAAGAAAAATAGAAACAATGCCAACAAGTATTTACCAATAGCCACTAGAAAACAATAGAAAAATAGAACAAATACCAAAAAAAAAACAACTAATTACCAATAGATAATAAAAAAAACACCAAAAAGTAAACATCTATAGAAACTAATAACCAATAGTCAATGGAAAACTCCACAAAAATAGAACAAATATTAAAAAAAATAATCACCTATAGATAATAGAAAAAAACACCGAAAAATAAACATCAATAGAAACTAATAACCAATAGTCAATGGAAAACTCCACAAGAATAAAGCAAATACTAAAAAAAATAATTACCAATAGATAATAGAAAAAAAACACCGAAAAATAAACATCAATAGAAAATAATAACCAAAAGTCAATGGAAAACTCCACAAACGATAGAAACAACAATAAGAACTAATGCCCAATAATCAAAATGGAAAATAACACAATAATATAAACAACGCCAAGTGTCAATAGAAAGCACCACAAAAACAGAACCAACACTTACAAGTAAAAACAATAGACAATAGAATCCAAAACAAAAATAGAAACAACGCCAACAAGTATTTACTAATAGCCACTAGGAAACAACAGAAAAATAAAAACAGCACTAACTACAAATAATCAATGGAAAACAAAACAAAAATAGAAACAATGCCAACAAGTTTTTGCTAATAGCCACTAGAAAACAACAGACAAATAAAAACTGCGCTAAATACTAATAATAAACGGAAAACAAAACAAATATAGAAACAACACCAACAAGTATTTACCAATAACCAGTAGAAAACAACAGAAAAATGAAAACAGCACTAACAACTAATACTCAAAGGAAGAAAAAACAAAAATAGAAACAACACAAACAAGTATTTAACAATAGCCACTAGAAAACAACAGAAAAATAAAAACAGCACTGACAACTAATAATCAATGGAAAACAAAACAAAAATAGACACAACGCCAACATGTATTTACCAATAGCCACTAGGAAACAACAGAAAAATAAAAACAGCACTAACTACTAATAATCAATGGAAAACAAAACAAAAAAAGAAACAATGTCAACAAGTTTTTACTAATAGCCACTGAAAAACAACAGAAAAATAAAAACTTCACTAAATACTAATAATAAATGGAAGACAAAACAAAAATAGAAACAACAGCAACAAGTATTTACCAATAGCCATTAGAAAACAACAGAAAAATAAAAACAGCACTGACAACTAATAATCAATGGAAAACAAAACAAATATATAAACAACACCAACAAGTATTTACCAATAACCACTAGAAAACAACAGAAAAATGAAAACAGCACTAACAACTAATAATCAATGGAAGAAAAAACAAAACTAGAAACAACACCAACAAGTATTTAACAATAGCCATTAGAAAACAACAGAAAAAGAAAAACTGCACTAAGTACTAATAATCAATGGAAAACAAAACAAAAATAGAAACAATGCCAACAAGGTTTTACTAATAGCCACTGGAAAACAACAAAAAAATAAAAACTGCACTAAATACTGATAATAAATGGAAGACAGAACAAAAATAGAAACAACACCAACAACTATTTACCAATAGCCACTAGAAAACAACAGATAAATCAAAACAGCACGTACTACTAATAATCAATGGTAAACAAAACAAAAATAGAAACAATGCCAGCAAGTTTTTGCTAATAGCCACTAGAAAACAACAGACAAATACAAACTGCACTAAATACTAATAATAAATGGAAAACAAAACAAATATAGAAACAACACCAACAAGTATTTACCAATAACCACTAGATAACAACAGAAAAATGAAAACAGCACTAACAACTAATAATCAATGGAAGAAAAAACAAAAATAGAAACAACACCAACAAGTATTTAACAATAGCCACTAGAAAACAACACAAAAAGAAAAACTGCACTAAGTACTAATAATCAATGGAAAACAAAACAAAAATAGAAACAATGCCAACAAGGTTTTACTAATAGCCACTGGAAAACAACAGAAAAATAAAAACTGCACTAAATACTAATAATAAATGGAAGACAGAACAAAAATAGAAACAACACCAACAACTATTTACCAATAGCCACTAGAAAACAACAGATAAATCAAAACAGCACTAACTACTAATAATCAATGGAAAACAAAACAAAAATAGAAACAATGCCAACAAGTTTTTGCTAATAGCCACTAGAAAACAACAAACAAATAAAAACTGCACTAAATACTAATAATAAATGGAAAACAAAACAAATATAGAAACAACACCAACAAGTATTTACCAATAACCAGTAGAAAACAACAGAAAAATTAAAACAGCACTAACAACTAATAATCAATGGAAAACAAAACAAAAATAGACACAACGCCAACATGTATTTGCCAATAGCCACTAGAAAACAACAGAAAAATAAAAACTGCACTAACAATTAATGATCAATGGAAACCAAAACAAAAATAGAAACAACGTCAACAAGTATTTTCTAATAGCCACTAGGAAACAACAGAAAAATAAAAACAGCACTAACTACTAATAATCAATGGAAAACAAAACAAACAAAAAAACAATGCCAACAAGTTTTTACTAATAGCCACTGAAAAACAACAGAAAAATAAAAACTGCACTAAATACTAATAATCAATGGAAGACAAAACAAAAATAGAAACAACACCAACAAGTATTTACCAATAGCCACTAGAAAACAACACTAACAACTAATATTCAATGGAAGACCAAACACAAACAGAAAAAACAGCAACAAGTATTTACCAATAGCCATAAGAAAAAAAAATTTTTGCACTAACAACTAATAATCAATGGAAAACAAAACAAAAACAGAAACAACACCAAGTATTTACCAATAGCCACTAGAATACAACAGCAAAATAAAAACAGCACTGACAACTAATAATCAATGGAAAACAAAACAAAAATAGAAACAACCCCAAAATGTATTTACCAATAGCCACTAGAAAACAACAGAAAAATAAAAACAGCACTAACAATTAATCATCAATGGTAAGCAAAACAAAAATAGAAACAACGCCAACAACTATTTACAAATAGCCTCTAGGAAAAAACAGAAAAATAAAAACAGCTTAATAACTAATAATCAATGGAAAACAAAACAAATATAGAAACAACACCAACAAGTATTTACCAATTACCACTAGAAAACAACAGAAAAATGAAAACAGCACTAACAACTAATAATCAATGGAAGAAAAAACAAAAATAGAAACAACACCAACAAGTATTTACCAATAGCCACTAGAAAACAACAGAAAAATAAAAACAGCACTAACAATTAATCATCAATGGAAAACAAAACAAAAATAGAAACAACGCCAACAAGTATTTACCAATAGCCTCTAGGAAACAAGAGAAAAATAAAAACAGCATTAATAACTAATAATCAATGGAAAACAAAACAAAAATAGAAACAACGCCAACAAGTATTTACTAATAGCTACTAGGAAACAACAGAAAAATAAAAACAGCACTAACTACTAATAATCAATGGAAAACAAAACAAAAATAGAAACAATGCCAACAAGTTTTTACTAATAGACACTGGAAAACAACAGAAAAATAAAAACTGCACTAAATACTAATAATAAATGGAAGACAAAAGAAAAATAGAATCAACACCAACAACTATTTACCAATAGCCACTAGAAAACAACAGAAAAATCAAAACAGCACTAACAACTAATAATCATAGGAAGAAAAAACAAAAATAGAAACAACACCAACTAAGTATTTACCAATAGCCACTAGAAAACAACAGAACAAAAAACTGCACTAACTACTAATAATCAAAGGAAAACAAAAGAAAAATAGAAACAATGCCAACAAGTGTTTACCAATAGCCACAAGAAAACAATAGAAAAATAGAACAAATACCGAAAAAAAAAAATTACCTAGAGATAATAGAAAAAAACACCGAAAAATAAACATCAATAGAAACTAATAACCAATAGTCAATAGAAAACTCCACAAGAATAAAACAAATACTAAAAAAACTAATTACCAATAGATAATAGAAAAAAGCACCGAAAAATAAACATCAATAGAAACTAATAACCAAAATTCGATGGAAAACTCCACAAACGATAGAAACAACAATAAGAACTAATGCCCAATAATCAAAATGGAAAATAACACAATAATATAAACAACGCCAAGTGTCAATAGAAAGCACCACAAAAACAGAACCAACACTTACAAGTAAAAACAATAGACAATAGAATCCAAAACAAAAATAGAAACAACGCCAACAAGTATTTACTAATAGCCAATAGGAAACAACAGAAAAATAAAAACAGCACTAACTACAAATAATCAATGGAAAACAAAACAAAAATAGAAACAATGCCAACAAGTTTTTGCTAATAGCCACTAGAAAACAACAGACAAATAAAAACTGCACTAAATACTAATAATAAATGGAAAACAAAACAAAAATAGAAACAACACCAACAAGTATTTACCAATAACCAGTAGAAAACAACAGAAAAATGAAAACAGCACTAACAACTAATACTCAAAGGAAGAAAAAAACAAAAATTGAAACAACACAAACAAGTATTTAACAATAGCCACTAGAAAACAACAGAAAAATAAAAACAGCACTGACAACTAATAATCAATGGAAAAAAAAAATAAATAGACACAACGCCAACATGTATTTACCAATAGCCACTAGGAAACAACAGAAAAATAAAAACAGCACTAACTACTAATAATCAATGGAAAACAAAACAAAAAAAGAAACAATGTCAACAAGTTTTTACTAATAGCCACTGAAAAACAACAGAACAATAAAAACTGCACTAAATACTAATAATAAATGGAAGACAAAGCAAAAATAGAAACAACAGCAACAAGTATTTACCAATAGCAATTAGAAAACAACAGAAAAATAAAAACAGCACTGACAACTAATAATCAATGGAAAACAAAACAAATATAGAAACAACACCAACACGTATTTACCAATAACCACTAGAAAACAACAGAAAAATGAAAACAGCACTAACAACTAATAATTAATGGAAGACAAAACAAAACTAGAAACAACACCAACAAGTATTTAACAATAGCCACTAGAAAACAACAGAAAAATAAAAACAGCACTAACAATTAATCATCAATGGTAAACAAAACAAAAATAGACACAACACCAACAAGTATTTAACAATAGCCACTAGAAAACAACAGAAAAATAAAAACAGCACTAACTACTAATAATCAATGGAAAACAAAACAAAAATAGAAACAATGCCAACAAGTTTTTACTAATAGACACTGGAAAACAACAGAAAAATAAAAACTGCACTAAATACTAATAATAAATGGAAGACAAAAGAAAAATAGAATCAACACCAACAACTATTTACCAATAGCCACTAGAAAACAACAGAAAAATCAAAACAGCACTAACAACTAATAATCATAGGAAGAAAAAACAAAAATAGAAACAACACCAACTAAGTATTTACCAATAGCCACTAGAAAACAACAGAACAAAAAACTGCACTAACTACTAATAATCAAAGGAAAACAAAAGAAAAATAGAAACAATGCCAACAAGTATTTACCAATAGCCACAAGAAAACAATAGAAAAATAGAACAAATACCGAAAAAAAAAAAATTACCAATAGATAATAGAAAAAAACACCGAAAAATAAACATCAATAGAAACTAATAACCAATAGTCAATGGAAAACTCCACAAAAATAGAACAAATATTAAAAAAAATAATCACCTAGAGATAATAGAAAAAAACACCGAAAAATAAACATCAATAGAAACTAATAACCAATAGTCAATAGAAAACTCCACAAGAATAAAACAAATACTAAAAAAACTAATTACCAATAGATAATAGAAAAAAGCACCGAAAAATAAACATCAATAGAAACTAATAACCAAAATTCGATGGAAAACTCCACAAACGATAGAAACAACAATAAGAACTAATGCCCAATAATCAAAATGGAAAATAACACAATAATATAAACAACGCCAAGTGTCAATAGAAAGCACCACAAAAACAGAACCAACACTTACAAGTAAAAACAATAGACAATAGAATCCAAAACAAAAATAGAAACAACGCCAACAAGTATTTACTAATAGCCAATAGAAAACAACAGAAAAATAAAAACAGCACTAACTACAAATAATCAATGGAAAACAAAACAAAAATAGAAACAATGCCAACAAGTTTTTGCTAATAGCCACTAGAAAACAACAGACAAATAAAAACTGCACTAAATACTAATAATAAATGGAAGACAAAACAAAAATAGAAACAACAGCAACAAGTATTTACCAATAGCCATTAGAAAACAACAGAAAAATAAAAACAGCACTGACAACTAATAATCAATGGAAAACAAAACAAATATATAAACAACACCAACAAGTATTTACCAATAACCACTAGAAAACAACAGAAAAATGAAAACAGCACTAACAACTAATAATCAATGGAAGAAAAAACAAAACTAGAAACAACACCAACAAGTATTTAACAATAGCCACTAGAAAACAACAGAAAAAGAAAAACTGCACTAAGTACTAATAATCAATGGAAAACAAAACAAAAATAGAAACAATGCCAACAAGGTTTTACTAATAGCCACTGGAAAACAACAAAAAAATAAAAACTGCACTAAATACTGATAATAAATGGAAGACAGAACAAAAATAGAAACAACACCAACAACTATTTACCAATAGCCACTAGAAAACAACAGATAAATCAAAACAGCACTTACTACTAATAATCAATGGTAAACAAAACAAAAATAGAAACAATGCCAGCAAGTTTTTGCTAATAGCCACTAGAAAACAACAGACAAATACAAACTGCACTAAATACTAATAATAAATGGAAAACAAAACAAATATAGAAACAACACCAACAAGTATTTACCAATAACCACTAGATAACAACAGAAAAATGAAAACAGCACTAACAACTAATAATCAATGGAAGAAAAAACAAAAATAGAAACAACACCAACAAGTATTTAACAATAGCCACTAGAAAACAACACAAAAAGAAAAACTGCACTAAGTACTAATAATCAATGGAAAACAAAACAAAAATAGAAACAATGCCAACAAGGTTTTACTAATAGCCACTGGAAAACAACAAAAAAATAAAAACTGCACTAAATACTAATAATAAATGGAAGACAGAACAAAAATAGAAACAACACCAACAACTATTTACCAATAGCCACTAGAAAACAACAGATAAATCAAAACAGCACTAACTACTAATAATCAATGGAAAACAAAACAAAAATAGAAACAATGCCAACAAGTTTTTGCTAATAGCCACTAGAAAACAACAAACAAATAAAAACTGCACTAAATACTAATAATAAATGGAAAACAAAACAAATATAGAAACAACACCAACAGTATTTACCAATAACCAGTAGAAAACAACAGAAAAATTAAAACAGCACTAACAACTAATACTCAAAGGAAGAAAAAAACAAAAATAGAAACAACACAAACAAGTATTAAACAATAGCCACTAGAAAACAACAGAAAAATAAAAACAGCACTGACAACTAATAATCAATGGAAAACAAAACAAAAATAGACACAACGCCAACATGTATTTGCCAATAGCCACTAGAAAACAACAGAAAAATAAAAACTGCACTAACAATTAATGATCAATGGAAACCAAAACAAAAATAGAAACAACGTCAACAAGTATTTTCTAATAGCCACTAGGAAACAACAGAAAAATAAAAACAGCACTAACTACTAATAATCAATGGAAAACAAAACAAACAAAAAAACAATGCCAACAAGTTTTTACTAATAGCCACTGAAAAACAACAGAAAAATAAAAACTGCACTAAATACTAATAATCAATGGAAGACAAAACAAAAATAGAAACAACACCAACAAGTATTTACCAATAGCCACTAGAAAACAACACTAACAACTAATATTCAATGGAAGACCAAACACAAACAGAAAAAACAGCAACAAGTATTTACCAATAGCCATAAGAAAAAAAAATATTTGCACTAACAACTAATAATCAATGGAAAACAAAACAAAAACAGAAACAACACCAAGTATTTACCAATAGCCACTAGAATACAACAGCAAAATAAAAACAGCACTGACAACTAATAATCAATGGAAAACAAAACAAAAATAGAAACAACCCCAAAATGTATTTACCAATAGCCACTAGAAAACAACAGAAAAATAAAAACAGCACTAACAATTAATCATCAATGGTAAGCAAAACAAAAATAGAAACAACGCTAACAACTATTTACAAATAGCCTCTAGGAAAAAACAGAAAAATAAAAACAGCTTAATAACTAATAATCAATGGAAAACAAAACAAATATAGAAACAACACCAACAAGTATTTACCAATTACCACTAGAAAACAACAGAAAAATGAAAACAGCACTAACAACTAATAATCAATGGAAGAAAAAACAAAAATAGAAACAACACCAACAAGTATTTACCAATAGCCACTAGAAAACAACAGAAAAATAAAAACAGCACTAACAATTAATCATCAATGGAAAACAAAACAAAAATAGAAACAACGCCAACAAGTATTTACCAATAGCCTCTAGGAAACAAGAGAAAAATAAAAACAGCATTAATAACTAATAATCAATGGAAAACAAAACAAAAATAGAAACAACGCCAACAAGTATTTACTAATAGCTACTAGGAAACAACAGAAAAATAAAAACAGCACTAACTACTAATAATCAATGGAAAACAAAACAAAAATAGAAACAATGCCAACAAGTTTTTACTAATAGACACTGGAAAACAACAGAAAAATAAAAACTGCACTAAATACTAATAATAAATGGAAGACAAAAGAAAAATAGAATCAACACCAACAACTATTTACCAATAGCCACTAGAAAACAACAGAAAAATCAAAACAGCACTAACAACTAATAATCATAGGAAGAAAAAACAAAAATAGAAACAACACCAACTAAGTATTTACCAATAGCCACTAGAAAACAACAGAACAAAAAACTGCACTAACTACTAATAATCAAAGGAAAACAAAAGAAAAATAGAAACAATGCCAACAAGTATTTACCAATAGCCACAAGAAAACAATAGAAAAATAGAACAAATACCGAAAAAAAAAAAATTACCAATAGATAATAGAAAAAAACACCGAAAAATAAACATCAATAGAAACTAATAACCAATAGTCAATGGAAAACTCCACAAAAATAGAACAAATATTAAAAAAAATAATCACCTAGAGATAATAGAAAAAAACACCGAAAAATAAACATCAATAGAAACTAATAACCAATAGTCAATAGAAAACTCCACAAGAATAAAACAAATACTAAAAAAACTAATTACCAATAGATAATAGAAAAAAGCACCGAAAAATAAACATCAATAGAAACTAATAACCAAAATTCGATGGAAAACTCCACAAACGATAGAAACAACAATAAGAACTAATGCCCAATAATCAAAATGGAAAATAACACAATAATATAAACAACGCCAAGTGTCAATAGAAAGCACCACAAAAACAGAACCAACACTTACAAGTAAAAACAATAGACAATAGAATCCAAAACAAAAATAGAAACAACGCCAACAAGTATTTACTAATAGCCAATAGGAAACAACAGAAAAATAAAAACAGCACTAACTACAAATAATCAATGGAAAACAAAACAAAAATAGAAACAATGCCAACAAGTTTTTGCTAATAGCCACTAGAAAACAACAGACAAATAAAAACTGCACTAAATACTAATAATAAATGGAAAACAAAACAAAAATAGAAACAACACCAACAAGTATTTACCAATAACCAGTAGAAAACAACAGAAAAATGAAAACAGCACTAACAACTAATACTCAAAGGAAGAAAAAAACAAAAATTGAAACAACACAAACAAGTATTTAACAATAGCCACTAGAAAACAACAGAAAAATAAAAACAGCACTGACAACTAATAATCAATGGAAAAAAAAAAAAAAAATAGACACAACGCCAACATGTATTTACCAATAGCCACTAGGAAACAACAGAAAAATAAAAACAGCACTAACTACTAATAATCAATGGAAAACAAAACAAAAAAAGAAACAATGTCAACAAGTTTTTACTAATAGCCACTGAAAAACAACAGAACAATAAAAACTGCACTAAATACTAATAATAAATGGAAGACAAAGCAAAAATAGAAACAACAGCAACAAGTATTTACCAATAGCAATTAGAAAACAACAGAAAAATAAAAACAGCACTGACAACTAATAATCAATGGAAAACAAAACAAATATAGAAACAACACCAACACGTATTTACCAATAACCACTAGAAAACAACAGAAAAATGAAAACAGCACTAACAACTAATAATCAATGGAAGACAAAACAAAACTAGAAACAACACCAACAAGTATTTAACAATAGCCACTAGAAAACAACAGAAAAATAAAAACAGCACTAACAATTAATCATCAATGGTAAACAAAACAAAAATAGACACAACACCAACAAGTATTTAACAATAGCCACTAGAAAACAACAGAAAAATAAAAACAGCACTAACTACTAATAATCAATGGAAAACAAAACAAAAATAGAAACAATGCCAACAAGTTTTTACTAATAGACACTGGAAAACAACAGAAAAATAAAAACTGCACTAAATACTAATAATAAATGGAAGACAAAAGAAAAATAGAATCAACACCAACAACTATTTACCAATAGCCACTAGAAAACAACAGAAAAATCAAAACAGCACTAACAACTAATAATCATAGGAAGAAAAAACAAAAATAGAAACAACACCAACTAAGTATTTACCAATAGCCACTAGAAAACAACAGAACAAAAAACTGCACTAACTACTAATAATCAAAGGAAAACAAAAGAAAAATAGAAACAATGCCAACAAGTATTTACCAATAGCCACAAGAAAACAATAGAAAAATAGAACAAATACCGAAAAAAAAAAAATTACCAATAGATAATAGAAAAAAACACCGAAAAATAAACATCAATAGAAACTAATAACCAATAGTCAATGGAAAACTCCACAAAAATAGAACAAATATTAAAAAAAATAATCACCTAGAGATAATAGAAAAAAACACCGAAAAATAAACATCAATAGAAACTAATAACCAATAGTCAATAGAAAACTCCACAAGAATAAAACAAATACTAAAAAAACTAATTACCAATAGATAATAGAAAAAAGCACCGAAAAATAAACATCAATAGAAACTAATAACCAAAATTCGATGGAAAACTCCACAAACGATAGAAACAACAATAAGAACTAATGCCCAATAATCAAAATGGAAAATAACACAATAATATAAACAACGCCAAGTGTCAATAGAAAGCACCACAAAAACAGAACCAACACTTACAAGTAAAAACAATAGACAATAGAATCCAAAACAAAAATAGAAACAACGCCAACAAGTATTTACTAACAGCCAATAGGAAACAACAGAAAAATAAAAACAGCACTAACTACAAATAATCAATGGAAAACAAAACAAAAATAGAAACAACACCAACAAGTATTTACCAATAACCAGTAGAAAACAACAGAAAAATTAAAACAGCACTAACAACTAATACTCAAAGGAAGAAAAAAACAAAAATTGAAACAACACAAACAAGTATTTAACAATAGCCACTAGAAAACAACAGAAAAATAAAAACAGCACTGACAACTAATAATCAATGGAAAACAAAACAAATATAGAAACAACACCAACACGTATTTACCAATAACCACTAGAAAACAACAGAAAAATAAAAACAGCACTAACTACTAATAATCAATGGAAAACAAAACAAAAAAAGAAACAATGTCAACAAGTTTTTACTAATAGCCACTGAAAAACAACAGAACAATAAAAACTGCACTAAATACTAATAATAAATGGAAGACAAAGCAAAAATAGAAACAACAGCAACAAGTATTTACCAATAGCAATTAGAAAACAACAGAAAAATAAAAACAGCACTGACAACTAATAATCAATGGAAAACAAAACAAATATAGAAACAACACCAACACGTATTTACCAATAACCACTAGAAAACAACAGAAAAATGAAAACAGCACTAACAACTAATAATCAATGGAAGACAAAACAAAACTAGAAACAACACCAACAAGTATTTAACAATAGCCACTAGAAAACAACAGAAAAATAAAAACAGCACTAACAATTAATCATCAATGGTAAACAAAACAAAAATAGACACAACACCAACAAGTATTTAACAATAGCCACTAGAAAACAACAGAAAAAGAAAAACTGCACTAAGTACTAATAATCAATGGAAAACAAAACAAAAATAGAAACAATGCCAACAAGGTTTTACTAATAGCCACTGGAAAACAACAGATAAATCAAAACAGCACTAACTACTAATAATCAAAGGAAAACAAAACAAAAATAGAAACAATGGCAACAAGTATTTACCAATAGCCACTAGAAAACAATATAAAAATAGAACAAATACCAAAAAAAACCAACTAATTACCTATAGATAATAGAAAAAAACACTGAAAAATAAACATCAATAGAAACTAATAACCAATAGTCAATGGAAAACTCCACAAAAATAGAACAAATACGAGAAAAACTAATCACCAATAGATAATAGAAAAACACACCGAAAAATAAACATCAATAGAAACTAATAACCAAAAGTCAATGGAAAACTCCACAAACGATAGAAACAACAATAAGAACTAATGTCCAATAATCAAAATGGAAAATAACACAATAATATAAACAACGCCAAGTGTCAATAGAAAGCACCACAAAAACAGAACCAACACTTACAAGTAAAAACAATAGAAAATAGAATCCAAAACAAAAATAGAAACAACACCAACAAGTATTTACTAATAGCCACTAGAAAACAACAGAAAGATAAAAACAGCACTAACAACTAATAATCAATGGAAGACAAAACAAAAATAGAAACAACACCAACACGTATTTGCCAATAGCCATTAGAAAACAACAGAAAAATAAAAACAGCACTAACAACTAATAATCAATGGAAAACAAAACAAAAATAGAAACAACACCAACAAGTATTTACCAATAGCCACTAGAAAACAACAGAAAAATAAAAACAGCACTAACAACCAATAATCAATGGAAAACAAAACAGAAATAGAAACAACAGCAACAAATATTTACCAATAGCCATTAGAAAACAACAGAAAAATAAAAACAGCACTAACAATTAATCATCAATGGAAACCAAAACAAAAATAGAAACAACTCCAACAAGTATTTACTAATAGCTACTAGGAAACAACAGAAAAATAAAAACAACATTAAAAACTAATAATCAATGGAAAGCAAAACAAATATAGAAACAACAACAACAAGTATTTACCAATAATCACTAGAAAACAACAGAAAAATGAAAACAGCACTAACAACTAATAATCAATGGAAGAAAAACATAAATAGAAACAACACCAACAAGTATTTACCAATAGCCACTAGAAAATAACAGAAAAATAAAAACAGCACTAACAACTGATAATCAATGGAAAACAAAGCAAAAATAGAAATAATTTTAAAAATTAATATCCAAGATAAAGCAACACAAAGAAAAAAACAACACTTACAGCTACTAACCCAACAGTCAATGTAAAAAACACAAATATTAGAAATATAAATATGGATACTGTACCTTCATCTACATCAGCCACTATATCAGGGAAATGTGTATGATCTGGGTCGACTGATGGTTTGTCAACTATTGACATATTTCTGAAAGTAGAGTTGTTCTCCATGCTTGTATCTGTAAAACAAATGTAAAATAAGCATGCACATGTTCAATATTTTCGAGCGCGATCATATTAAGGGATTTGGGTTACCGCGAAATTCTAAATATATTACATGATTAAACATGCTATTGTAGGTCTTTATTAACATGTAATAAGAGTTTTGAGGATAACAAAGGGGTAATCAGAATCCGTATATCGAAGAAGAACAGACAACGCAATGACCAAAAGAAAAAGTACAAAAGGACAAAGAAGGATCTACAAAACATACACATATAACTAAAGATCGAGTAACACAAACTCCATTAAAAACCGGGGTGAACTATGATGCTCCGGAAGGGTAAGCAGTTCCTGCTCCACTAGTGGCACCCGTCATGTTAATCTATTTACAAACCCGTTGATAACTCATGAGTGAGGAAAGGAATGAGAATTGCTTACGACAAGTGGAAGATATCCGTGGTCATTTGTGACACAGATATTCCATAAACTTGGTCACATCAATACGTTATTGAATAAGATCGTGCTTTACGTCATTGAAGTAGATAATGTGCATTTTGTAGGCCACATTTTCTGTCTTTCTAGTCCACTGAGTGAGTTTCTTACTTGATTGATATTCCACAGTCGTCTGTCACGTTTACATCCAACATGTTCCTGTGACATTTCCAACTGTGCCAGCGTATAAAATGATTCATAGATTGTTATGTTTAATTAATGGATTGAATACATATATTTCTTTATTGCTCTGACAACAGATATATTATCACATTTATTTGAATGGAAATTCAAAATGAGATACGAGGGCGTGTTAATTCACATTAGACAATTTGACATTGATTAAACATTTAAGGTTTGCCATTTTCGTCTAATGAAATGTTAAGGATCAACAATAGCTATTTGGTGCCCAAGATTCCCATTTCTGTATTAAAATCATGGAATGACAACAGGAAAGGCGGACAGCTGAAATTTTGCCCTCGTAATAAGTATTTTTAATCGATAATTGACACATTTTTCATTCGTCTTCACTGACGAATATTTTGATTCTAAATGAACCGTTTGAAGAGACCAAAGGAGCAATCAGCAGCCGTAAATCGAAGGACAGACAAAGCTATGACCAAAGGAAAGAAGGACGAAAAGGACAACCAATGATCTAAAAACACTGCATGTAGCATGCAGATTGAGAAACAAGAACCCCATTAAAAACAGAGAGTAGACTCAGGTGCTCAGGGTAAGTCCGTTTCTGTTCCACTATTGCCACTCCTCTTTCGTCGTTTTAACTCCCGTCACAAACACGGTGGTAAGCCATGAATGAGTCAAGGACCGGATTATTATTTCGACAAACGGAAAATATCTATCGTAGCGGTTAACCAAGTCATGATGGCAACCCTTGGTTCATTAGCTTCCTTGTTTGTAGCAATCATCAACCAAGGATATCATGATATGAACCAAACACTCTGTACATTTGTATCAATGGAACAATATATAGTCTATATGTAGACAGTGCTGGCATGTTGTTTCATCCTATCAATCAGTGTGACGTCATGCACATTATGACGTTAATAATAATAACAACGATGTCAGTTTTGAATGTCACGACATACATCTCATCCTATATACAATAAATATAATAGAAATACCATCATATGACGTCAGATAACAATCAATTTAAGCAAATGATACTTCATCTATTTTTGTGTTAATGCGTCATTAAAAAGTCACATTTTGCGTATCAATAGTGGTCAATAAAACGTAAGTATATAGAGAAAAGATTGGATAACCAACCAAATTAAAACTCGTTTCGAGCACGTAAACAGGATAACCAAAAATACACCCTCCATGTGCTGTCTTTCCAGTGTGCAAATATTGTTATTATGATAAATAAGGGTAATAACAACATTACCGAACTCCGAGCAATCTTACAAAGGGAAAGTCAAAACTCAGTATATAAACAGACAAAATCAGTCAACAACCGGAAAACTGTGAAAACCGTAATGACCCTCACTTGGTACAGGCATTTCTAAAGAAATGGTGGGTTGAATCAGATTTTAAAGCACCAAACCTCCCCCTTTCATTACGGCTCAAAGTTTCCGGCTGTCACTATAACAGTATTTATAATAATACTTGAACAAAACAGGTAAAGCAGTTGTCAAATCAGCACCAATCTTAGTGAAGTAAATGTCAAAAACACTTTTACGTCACACATTGATAAAACATATTTTCGTCATTTTTGTTGACACCTTATCTTTATACATTTTCACTATATGAAAATCCATCGTTTATAATCTTTTCTGCAGAGACGGAGTTTATTTCGACAAGATCTTGGTATCGGAATATAAACTTTTTAAGAGATCGAATAAGGCGAATTTGTGTATAGCCCTGGTCCAGTAGCCTGTTTCTCAGATGATGATGACGTTTCAGAAAATCAGAATAACTGAACAAAAACAATGCCATACTATTCAATTATTTCCAGAATTTAATTATATAGAAAAACCGTAGAAAAAGGCGAAATCGATACCACTACCAAAAAAAATACAAGATCGTTCACTTTCCTCGCTTGGCATAGCCAAAAAAGTGTGGTGGATTAAGATAGTTTTATGTTCTTAAACCTCCCCTCTTAATGACATGAAATACTTCTAAGCCAAAACCATAGACTGCGGAATAGAGGTTCAAACCCCAATCATGTGAAGCAAATACTTTCAAAATGATCAGATTAGTATTTACATTCTATCAGCTTAGCTAGCCTGTTTAAAGAATGATTTGATTTGATTTTAGATTTTTGGTGTTTTAACGCCACTCTCAGCAATATTCCCAGCTATATCATGGCGACCAGTTTTAGTGGTGGAAGAAGCCGGAGTACCCGGAGAGAACCATCGACCATGGGCAAGCAACTGGTAAGCTTTATCACTTGCAGTTGCGAGTCGAGTGCACCCTTTTTGTTATTTACAAGTCCGGGCGCGAACCCACGCCGTATTGGTTATAAGTTTATATGAGTTGTTGGGTAATCCAACTGCCTAACTCATTGAGGCACGGTTTAAAGAATGAGAGGAAAATCTAAATGGTCCTAATCTAAATAATTTGTCTGACCTATCTATTTTGAACTGCTGTTTTATAAAGCTGTCACTATGCGCATCAAACTGTATCTGTAAGTGTTGTACAACACTAAAGAGTTAAATCTGACACATCTAACTTTGTACAAAAGACTTATCCCTAAAGGCTATGATTGATCAACCAATAATTGTGCATTAATTGAGGCAGGTTTACTTTGCCCAAATATAGACATATCTACTGGTACAACTAGTTGATCCAGCTAGCAAATAAATATGTATATGTATAGTTTATTCCATATTATATTACTATTATATGTTCAATATTTGATTCGAAACAAAGGGCCCGGGTGGCTCAATGAGTTAGGTAGTTGGATTATCTAGCAATTGATTGATTCCAAGCTGATAACTTGACAATGCTCTCTCTCATGAAGGTCAACATTCCTCTCGATATTCATGACATTGAGAGTAAATATGTTAAGTATCAACTGTGATGTTTTTGGTCCTACTAGTAATGATGCGCCAACAGATTATACCTTCTTAGTTGGTAAACATTCATTGACACTGATAGTACACACTCCATATTTATGCTGTCATTATTCGCTTGATAGTATGTGGATTAATTTGAATGAAAGCTAATCTGTGCAGGTTTTTTATCTGTTGTTTATATATATATTACGGTTGGTGATCCAGTTGAAGTCCCATTAACTGGTTTAAGCCTGTCACATTGTTGTGCTTGTCTCAAGCCAGGTCATGGATTTCCAACGTCATATTCCGTGGTCCCCTTTATTAACTTTGTATTTTCTTATTTATATATTTTATTTTGTGGAGTATCCCAAATGATATGAGGAACGAGGCACTACACAGAAAACTAAATATTGGGTAACACGAACACAGCCGAGAGTGAATACGGATGCTTCCGACGGTTAAACAGGTTCTGCTCCAATAGTGGCACTCATGGTATTACTTATGTTAAATCCACAGTGATAAGGCAGTCATGAACGAGGAATGGACTGGTTTGTGATTATGAACAAAAGGAACATATCCCTGGTGATTTGTGACACCGATATTCCATGTCGGTTAACCAAGTACTGATGGTGACCGTAAATCTTTCGAAGCGATAACTTCAACTTATTCACTACGAACCCTGCCTTCAGGACCTGGATTTTCAACGTCATATGTCGTGATCTTTTAATTTTGTGCTAAATGAGTTATGGCTTAAACTTTCGTTTCATAAGCGCAAGGTACTCAAAGGAACGTGATGTTACTAATTTTGAGGAGTACAATTACGATAAGTTGGTGCCTTTTCCTGGTGCTAGACACCAATAATCTTTTATTTTGGCTTTATATTCATGTACCAGCTACAATCGTGCTTTGCTTTGTAGTTGCTAGAATCACAAAATGCCGAAAATACTCACTTCTATTGCCCAGCTCCGTTATTGGTGAAAGGAATGGCGGAGTAGTGGCATTGGAATTAAAATTGGTTGTTTCTGTCACTATGCCTTCCGGTTCTGCAGAAATAGCTGTTCCCGCTGAAAGTGTGATGATTTCCTTAAATGATGTACTTGTTTCCGGTAATGACGTGTTTACTTCCGGTAGTGATGTGCTATTGATGTCAACGAAAATTGTTTCATTGCTATTCAGGTTCCGATCTGTTGTCCCTGTATTTGAAAATAGTATACGGACCTTGAATAAAACCCAGAATGTAAAATATCATACGTAGGAATAAACTCACATGATAAGGAAAATAACAATACGTGTGTGAATGCTGCAGTCTGAAGAATAAAGATGATCCACAGAAGTTACCTGTATTATGCCTGATGGAGATTCACACCCGTTTTAATAAATTACGCTATGAAAAGTGTGGTATTTATTTGTGTTGACTTTATTACTTACGAGTGGTGTAAGTTATCAAAACCGTTGTGAAAGTCCAATGTTAATCTTTGAACCAAATATTTGGCGGGTTTCCCATATTATACAACATAAATGGTTCTTTCTGTTGTATTAATGGGTAGATATGTCCCGACTGCAGCTTCTCTGAACCAATTGAATGAATTTCATTAAACAATAAAAATTTAGAGAAAACTGAAAGTGCAATCAGGAATGAACAACCTAGAGACACTGGCAACATTGAGCATACAAGATACAGAAAAACGAAAAACAAAGCAATCCCCTCACAAAAACTAAAACAAAAACAAACAAATAAAAAATACGCAACACAACACAGAAAGCTAAGAAAAAGATGAATAACACGGACGCCACCAAAGCGCTGGTAAACCATGTGTTCCGGAAGAGTTAACCGTTTCTGTTCCATGTGTGGCATCCTTTGCGTTACTCTTGGTACAAACCGGTAATAAGTCATAAATGGGGAAATGAGCGATGAGTAGGTTGTTGTAAAGAATACTGTTGTTTGGTTGATGGCGTTTAACGCCACTTTCAACAATATTTCTGTTATACCGTGGTGGTCAATTGTATTGGTGGCGTGTCCCAAGTCACTGACAAACTGTATCACCCTGATTCAAACTTACAGCAGCATTGATTGCATAGATAGTTGTAAATCCAACTATATACGATCAAGGTCAAGAAGGCTCCTAAAGCCTACTGTGTTGTAATCATGATCTTTATATATATTTCACAATGTACCGACCTTATCCACAGGCACTCGAATTCCGGAACCCCTTTTTCCTCATTTGGTCCTTCCCGCGATTATGGTATGGATCTTTATCTGGAAGTATATCTTTGAACCATTTATCCACATTTCACCACAAGGTAAGAAACAATCGTCAAAACACGAAGAGGGAATCCTCGCTTCGACTCAATATTTTACAATAACGCGCCAGTTTTAAAAAGGACCTTCGCTTGTCCTCGTCTCAAAAATGATTTCCCTTCATTCCTATCTAGTTTATACGTACGAACGACAAATATTTATTGACGAAATTCAAGTTTATTCTCGACGACACATCCAACTTTCCTCCACTCGTGCCCATTCAGGAGGTCAACCGAGCATATTTTGTTTCGCACTATTTCATTGGTCGGAAAGATTTTCGGAACTTGTTTAACTTGTTCTTCGCTAAGCACGGCCAATCCATTTCGCATCGAGGGGCCTATTAAGCGAGAGTTTTAAATAAGAATAAAAAAGAATATAAGTTTCAACAAAATACTGTTATTTTGGCTAAATGTTCAAAGAACAAGCAATAGAAGTACACGTTAGATTAAATCTAGGACTCTGTTGATGACAATTTTTTTTCTTTTTTTTTGGAAAAGGGGGGAGGGGGGAAGTAGATGATGTTGTTAGGTATTGATTGGTTTGTTGTTGAAGGTTCAAGAAGAAAAGCAGCAATGAATGTGCTGTTCCTTTGTGTAATGGTTGTTTCCTTGTATGTTGTTGGATTTTGTTTTATGTACAACATGAAGTACTACAAATACACACCCTCATGATTTACTTATTTTAACTGTTTAAATCAAAACCTGGCATCAGAAATAGCATTAAGAGAGTTTTTCTTCTTGTTTTGATTTTTTTTTTGGGAGGAGGGGTGTCATTAATTATTTGTGTTGTTAATACCCACCCCCCCCCCCCCCCCCATGTAAATTAAAGAATTTTGCTTCTCTCCTATGTTTTTTGCTTTTTACAGTTGGAATTTTACACGTATCTCCCTAAACAGAAAAGAAATACAAAGAGTAGTTCTAATCCCTTTAATGCAAAAAATTCTTTTGAGGCATATTTACATATACCTGTTTCTAAGGCAGAAGAGGGGCATTATGAAAGTTACAATTTACAAGGGGTTCACTTATGTACACTGTCTTTTTGTTGTTGCTGGGATAGGTGTTGATGAGCGCTAACTCATTTTTATTTTTTGACAAGCTTAAATAAAAAGGAGATTTGTTTTCTTTATGATAACTAGTGTCCATTTCTATATGATCATTTCAGTGATCAAATGGTCATCCGTCAAAATTTATGTTTGAAGTGCATTTTACCATTTCAGACAATATTCTTACCATGTCACTAGGTTCATCATTTTTTTTCTGGTGCCCTTACAACACACTGGCTGAAAAGGTTTACTTTCCACTTTTATTCTTATTTAAAACTCCCGCTTAATAGGCCTCTCGATACGAAATGGATTGGCCGTGCGTAGCGAAGAACAAGCGAAAAAAGTTCCAAAAATCTTTCCAATCAATGAAATAGCGCGAAACAAAATATGCTCGGTTGACCTCCTGATTGGGCACGAGTGGAGGAAAGGTGGATGTGTCGTCGAGAATAAACTTGAGTTTCGTCAATAAATATTCGTTGTTCGTACGCATAAACTAGATAGGAGTGAAGGGAAATCATTTTTGAGACGAGGGAAAGCGAAGGTCCTTTTAAAAACTGGCGCGTTATTGTATAATATCGAGTCGAAGCGAGGATTCCCTCTTCGTATTTTGATGATTGTTTATTGTGCTAAAATTTAATCTGTGCTTAGATGAATATGCTAATCAGAATAATATATAAATTGCATTCTCTGAAATGAAAGGCTCAGTTGAAAGTGATATAGCTTTTACTATTTAGTAACGCCACGTGATTATGCCTGTCCCAAGTCAATTCTTTGATCTACAACACCATATAGTGTCAGCCTGTCGTGGCCTTTTTGTGTTCCGTGATTTGTCGTTATTAGTGGGATAATAGTTAAATACCACCACATAAACTTTCTTTTCATATTCGTCATCTGTTTCACTTTAACATTTTTTAATTCATAGTACTGTTCATGTAGAACATGTGTTTGTTCGCTAAATGTCATTATGGCGTCCAACACGATTCCCATATCAGATGAAGTTAGTGTCCTAATGCAATGGGTGTCACAGGTGGAGCAGGAACTGCTAGCCCTTCCAGAGCGCCTGTTTTTACCACCGTTGTTGGTGTTGCTCGACCTTACGTTTTCTGTTATGCTTTGTATACTGCTGTTAGTTTTCTTGTTCTTTTCTTGTAGTATATGCCCTTCTTTGATTTACGATTTCTCATTACCCCTTTACTGTCTTCAAATTCTTTGTATGGGCAACATATCAGAAAAGGAGCGACCAATTAAAGACAGATTGTTTTATTAGATTGGGATGTTCTCTCATAGTCAGAATGTAGTCTTGCTTAATGTGTGTTTATTGTGTAGACTTGTCCACCTAATTCACAGGTGACAGAGTCATGCATCCATTTAATCTTTATTTCATGCCTAATTGATATTAATTATGTTACAAGTATCAGCTATACTTTTGGTCATAATATTAATCATCATTGACCAACAGATTCTAACTTATTAGCTAGCAGTTAGTAAACTACGAGCATTCATTTACCCTACTATTGTACTGTCCATATTCAAACCATTAAACCGGTGGCTTAGTTTAATGGTTAGAATGCTGACCTCAAGTGTGGCATATCGTGGGTTCGGGCCTCGCTCGGTTCAACCAAAGTCTATATAATTGGTAGTTGCTGCTACGCCCGCAGCACTAAGGAGAAAGAGGAAAGATGGGTTTGCCCAGAATCAGGAGAATGGGGCGACATGTCTCACCGAGGACTGTTGTTTCAATCACCTAGTACTATTAGAATCCAACTAAGCGTGTTGGTCTAGTGCAAAACGGTCTTCATTGGCACTAGACAACAATCACACACTCACTCATTCATGTCTTTCATTGTGTCTTTTGAGAGGAAGCGAATATCTGCAGGATTTGTTTATGGTTTGTATATGTATTGCAGTTGGAGAACCATTCAACAAGATGATGAGGGTTGCGATATATTTAACGAGTTTGACCTCGCCACGGTATGACATTAATGGCATTTTGACCATCACTGTTTAAAATTTCTGTTGCTAAGAGGAGGAGGTTTGGATACATAAAACTAGCAACCCACTCCGAACCCCACCGCCATGTTTTTTTTCATTGTAGTGCCTGTACAAAGCCAGGCTAGTGCACGGTCATCTATTTGTGTGTTACTGCTATCAATTTTTTCCTCTTTGTATGAATTTGATATTTGATGTTTAAAAAATTGATGACAATATGAGTATCCACAAAACATTTATTGCTACAAAGCTTTCAACATACCATACAATCTCGTTTCAAACAATGTTTTGACAAAATAATATACAGCAGAAATTTATCGAAATGTTATTCTTGCTTTTGTTTTAAATTATTTATACGTCACATCATCACCAATTATCATAAACTATACCATACGGTAGATAACTACTCACATAGATGTACGTAGACATTCATCATTACCAAAAATAAAAAAAGATTACGTTGTAGTAATAATTGAATTGCTGTGGGAATGAAGGCCTCTCCTAGCCAAGAGTAGCACTTAATGAAACAAGGTAGATATTGTTCACCTTTTATTGTGTTATTTTAAGAATTAATTTAATTTCAATTACCTGAATTTGAATCAGATATCGGTTAGAAAGGTGAAATATCAAAATGGAAAGCTATTTTGCCAATTGCAAAAGCAAACAACATTCTACAATGCAAAGCATTCTACACGACTGAATATATGACTTACTTGCCCTGGCTAAGACAGTACGAAAGACAATCTTGTTATCAATAATCCTAGTGAAAACAAATTAACAATCGAAGGTGATATATATATGTTTTTCCTGACAATCATCACCTTCAGAATGCTACAGAAATACACCTGAAAATACAGCAAACAAAACACCACGGGGATCTACGGTAATTGTTGTCCATCATAAATATGACTGATTCTGGTCAATATCCTGATAACATACAACATATAAAGACTGCTGAGATATCATGACGGTCAGACATGCATTACCTACGTCAATGGAGCTAAACGGCACGACCATGATACGATACAGAGCAGATCACCAGTTAAAATGGAAACATATGAACCAAAAAGAGGGGCACGGGTGGTTCAATGAGTTAAGTAGTTGGATTACCTAACAATTCATACAAGCCTATCACCAATACGACGTGGGTTCGCTCGACTCGCAGCCGCAAGTGATAAAGTTTATCAGTTGCTTTCCCATCGTCGGTGGTTCTCTCCGGGTACTTCGACTTCCTCCACCACTAAAACTGGTGGTCATGAAATAGCTGAAATATTGCTGAAAGTGGCGTTAAAACACAATAAATCATTTCAAATCAAATAGGAACAAAAGACTCGGACAACAATAATACCAAGTCGTCTTACAAATTTGCTACCAGCTATTAACAGATGCTTAACAATCTGTCTCGTCCACGCATCAGTCATCATCCTCTTAACGTGAGACACACTTTATTTGTTTTGGCACACTGTGTGAACCAAAGAAAATTGCCGACCATAATAAAGGTACGTAGACCAGAAATCCGAATATGTCCAATTAGCTGAAACTGTGGTTCCCATGTTTAAAGGAGGTGTCAATAATACAACAAGGAGAATAATGGAAGCTAGATTCTCTTTTTTATATTTAACCCACCTCCATAGTTTCGTCAGTGGATCAGTCAGATAATGGAAGCTACATTCTGTTTTTATATTTAACCCAAACTCATAGTCTCGTGAGCGGATCAGTCAGAAAATGGAAGCTAGATTCTCTTTTTATATTTAACCCACCTCCATAGTCTCGTGAGCGGATCAGTCAGAACATGGAAGTTAGATTCTGTTTTTATATATGACCCACCATCATAATCTCGTCAGCAGATCAGTCATTTCATATGATAGACCGAATTAAATAATTGAGAGGATTCGTGGTAGTTTTCTCTGTAATGGATCATGGATATCTGAACTGTACTGATAACGATTTTCACCAAATCAAAAACAAACCAAGAAAACCCGAATAACAAAACACATGATAAAAACCGACGAATCCGAAGTAAAAATAAATAACAAAATAATTTCGAAGAAATAATTCTTTTAATATAATATACAATGAACTAAATTTAAATATTGCTTTCCCTTTTCTGACGCAAATAAATTACGTCCAGAACATTGATATTAGGAAATGGATGCCGTAAGCATAAACAAAAATGGATCATGAATATAATAAAATGTTGCCCTATATTTGTCATTAATTGTGTCCGCTTCATTTCGATTACTTTTCGCTTAGCTGAAACTGTGGTTCCCATGTTTAAAGGAGGTGTCAATAATACAATTCATTCATTCATTCAATTCAAATTTTCCTTTCGATTGTTCACCAGTCGTACACTATGCACTTACCTAACTGAGCCAATAATTGAACTAATTACAAAACAAAACAAAATAGACATAAATTAACTACATAGTTAACTATATTTTACAAATAACATAATATTTACATGACATGATAGTAATAATTGATTGTTCTCCTCCACTGTAAACTTAACATGAGTACAGATTGAAATGTCTTTCTACCATTCTTCTACATTTAGTTCATCATCGTCTAACATACGTTTACTTTTTCTTTGGTATTAAGCTGTACCACAATGCTCTACAATGGATGGTAGCTGAACTTTTTTGTGTGTTGAAACAATCACAGTAGAATCTTCTCTATCTTTGTCTTTAACGAGTTTGTTTTAACTAAGTCATTGTTATTTACGAGTATATTACTACAATTTTACATCAGCAACTTACAATATGATACAAGATCAGAGTTATCGTCCGTTAAACATGCTCTGCTACGCGCACAAATACAACGATATTTATTGCAAATGTTACGACTAATATCTCTCCAATCAGAAGTCTTTTACACGCACAAATGTCTCAGTTTCACAGTAATGTTTATTCCAGTTATTTCTTGCCTTTCGTCGTTGTTGAACATTTGAAAGGTGGCGTAAAAGCTTGTGAAAGTTTCCGCACTAGTCTTATGCTTTCGCTCACCGTATTGACACCAGAAGATACAACCTCTTTACATAAATCTTCTACAGAGAAGAATGATGTGAACGGTAATACTATCGACATGTTAATAGTTGATCGTATCTTATAATATTTAATCATAGATATTCAGAGTGTGAATTTTATAGTATTTCACAACCCTCGCAAAACTAAAAAATATGCGCGCGCGTTCAAAGATGCTAGTTGAAATTAACACTTTCGCCCCAATTATATATAGCATGTAGGTACACATTAGCTCACAATTAAGCCTTATTATGACAGGCATTTGATAACCTCTATATATAGTATAATGTCTTCTTAATGGTAAAGTTTTAATTATATTGTCCCACACTATTACGTAGAAGTCACTAAAATGGGAAATGCATGAACAATTGCGATTTCCATTGTCAGTTCGTCTTTGCTCCAATTTATTTTGTTGGAAATTCATGTTTTATTAATGTTATTTGTCTCTATTTACGTATATAGGTGTCTAACACTATTTCCATGACAGATGACGTCCGTGTCTTTTAACAGTAACACTACGGGTGTCACTAGTGGAGCAGGAACTGCTACCCATCCGGAATAACTGCTGCTTCCACCTCTGTATTTGGTAGGGTTCGTATTGCTGACTCGTTGTTTGTTTTCTGCAGTGATTTATAAATCATTGTTTGTCCATTTGATGTTTGTCTCTGGGACATTATGTTGTCTGTCCTTCCTCCTTTTACAATTTTGTTCCTTTCTTATAGGAGTTTTAGTAGTTAATCGGGACATTTACGCATTTTATGTATGTTTGTTTGTATGTTTGTTTGTAAAATATGTCACTACAAGATTTTCCGTACCGGTAAGGATCCGACACATTTCAGAACAAGAAAAGATAAACTAAAAGGGTAATTGTTGCTCACATTCCTGGCTTAGTACAGGCACTGCGATGAAAGGTGGCTGGGTTCAACCAGTTCTATTAAAGAATACAAAGCAGCAATATATATCCCGCGAGTTATTATTTTTTTGGAATATAAAGTTAATGAAAATGCAACACTATATATATTGCAACAGTTTAATGTTCAAGAACATATGACCATAATTTTACAAGCCTTAGACCATTCAAAATATCATAAAATAATAATTAAAAAACGGCCTTGCTCTCAGACAATTTTCAATATCCAATGGGGAAAAACGTAGAAAGAGGAAACTCGACTCCCCTAACACTAATACATGATCTCTCACTCTCCTGGCTAAGTACAGGTACTTCAATTAAAAATGGCAGAATAAAATAGTTTGTTGGGTCCAAACATGCAGTCATGAAAGTGTATGTTTCACATGTGAGTAAAATGTTAATCCTCACATATAACCGAACGAACAGCGTCATTACAAAGACAGCTATAATCTTGAACATTATACATAATATATTTAATCTTCGTAACACAGAATGTCATATCATAGTTTACGGCGATTTTGTAAACAATCTGAATACAAACTGCCAGCTCGAGCATAGCGTGCGAGTTGTGAAATTTGAACTCCATACTCGTGAGTGGGTTGACTTTTATTTTCAAGGTGGTGTGAAAAATGTATAATGGGAAAATTGAAGTCAAAGTGTCTGCTAGGAAGTTGAATATCGATGTCAAATGGGATGTAAATATCAAGAAATGAGGAAGAGGAAGTCATGTCTCTGTATGTTATACCTCAAGTTCTTCGAGGTAGATTAATGAAATACAATTAGCAAAGTATTGATTCTGAATCGTTGGTTTTCTATGTAGTGCTTTGAAAGTGAGATTAAAGGTTTTAGCTGCTGTATTTGTTTTGTCGTCACTGGGGCAACTCGGTTAGTTTCTATTTATATAATTAATATCCATAGAGACGGACTTGGGAGACACGACGAGAACATCACAAATAAACGCTATATAATACCGAAGGGACCTTCAAACATGGTCAATCCAGAGAAACTTGCAACAAAACGAAGACAAACAAAGCAGAAGCAAAACACAAAATGTGTTGGACACCATTATTCGCAAACAAACAAAAAATAACAGAAATAAGTCAATGCGCCCTCCTACTGGGGTAAAGACGAACCGAACATCATTGTATGCGTAAATCGTAACGGACATCACAACATGGAATTCCGAACGTAAATACACATAATAGGACAGCATAAAAAACTAAAATGATGAGCAACACGGAACTCACCAAAAAACCCGGGGATAAACTGAGGTGCTCGCGAAGGATAAGCCGTTCCTGATTCTGATAGGACATCCGCCGTGTTACTCCTATATACAATCAAGTCCGGTAAAAGTCTTCGCAGTGAGAGACGAAAGCAAAAATCTAGGTAAAAAGTAAAAGATCCATAGTCATAAAGATATGGATATTGCGTAACAGTCAAATATAATTATTGTGATGACGACCGTACATTTTTTGTAGTTATTGTCATGTGTATGTAATAAATTTGATGTATTAGTTTGCTTATGCAAAATAGTTGTTGTTCACAAAGATAACGATGTTAATTACATCATCATCATAAGTTATTAAAAATTGAAACAGCTGTTTACATGTTTTAATATTTGACCTGGATTTTATATTGATTAATCAAGATACAGATTTCTAGAATGTTCCAGGCTTTGTAAATAACTATGCAAGGATCAGCAAAATTGAGAGCAGCCAGTCGGAAATTTAGGATTTATATAGCAGCTGGAATTTATAGCATTGTATTTGAATATATTTACTTCAGTGAAATCACGTGAATTTACTGTGAACTATAAACAATTTCAGCGAACAATATTTGGAAACTTTGTTGATTAGAACAAAAGGATATTTTAATTCAACAGAATTCAATTTCCTAGGAAATGATCGAACTAATATAACGGAAAGGAAAAGAAAACGTTGAACATTGACAGACCAGTTGCTAAATTTATAAATCTTATTTTGTAATTGCATAGTATTATTAAGTCATTTTGTTATTTTATTAAAGTATATAAACTTAATAGATTGTTGGTTGTTTCTTTCTGTTACTGGCATATTCAATAACAAAAAAACTTAACGTAACACTATGATTTCAACATCGGTGCACGGTAGTCTTGGTTGAGTAGATTTTGCATCAGCAGCTGAGCTCTGTCCAGAAAGCCATTGTTGTGTGTATTAGCACTATCTTTATAATTGAGAAGCCCTTGAAGGAAGTCTGCCTCATAAGCATGTAGAAACAAATCGGCGAGTAGCGGAGCCCAGTTCGTACTCATTGCAATACCATTCGTTTGTTGAAACACCCGTACACCAAAGAGGCCAAATATGTTGTCGAATGAAAAATATAACATTTGAATGATATCGTCCTGTTTATATTTATTATTAGATTTTGAATGGCTTTTGACAAAGTTAGTTGTGTCTCTACCAATAACAAGATACTGATGCCTTCTTTGAGAAGAACGCTGATTCAATTAATTAATTCTAGATTTTAGTAGAGCATGTGGTACAGTGATATGTAAGGCAAAGAAAAGTAAGATGCTCACAAACTGGTCTCATGCCTCTTTACCTTAGTGCAATGGTACCCCGTAAATTTAAGAATATTCATAACTACAATATTGCATAGACCGTAAGTATCACCCCAGTACGTAACAGGACAACTTTTTATTAATATTATTTTCTACCCTCTACTGTATGATTATGGATCAGCGAACTCACACCCATAAGAGATAATAGGTCTTCTTCATCTCTCAAGTCCTATTATAAGTCAAAATGTATAAAGAAACTCCAATTGGACAAATCATTCACATGAGATTACAAATTGCATGTAGCTCTCATGATTTTAGAATTTTCGAAAAATGGATGAATTTTCAAGCATCTTTTCTGAGAAAACACACAAGTGATGAATGTTGAACTAATTTTAATCTTCACTATAAAAATGAAAAGCAAAAATTTTCAAAATTCCATTTTTTTTTTTATTTTGGTTAAGATATTGAGCTATTAATTTTGACATTTTTTTATTTTTCAATTTAAAAATGTAAATAAACATCAAGTAAAAACTCTTCAACATAAAATATTTAATTTGTTTTACGTATTGAAAAAAAGATTGTTCGGACAATACACGAAATCAGCGAAAAAAAGAGTATGCTTTAAAAATAAATGCTTCTCTGTTATATTTGTTCTCGTTGAAGGACATGCTATATTTTTGCTATACATTAAAGGCGATAAATGTGTATTAATATACAGTTTGATTTAAATTAAGCGGGAAGTATCTAAGAAAGCATATCCATTTGTACACTTTACACCTGGTAATGTAAGAAATAATTCAATCAAGATATATTTCTATCACATAATGTGGTATTTTGAGAACAAAAACATAGCTGATCAATCTTTACAGCCAAACAAAAACAGCATATAACATTGATTTGATTTTGATTTGTTGTTGACGCCACTTTCATTAATATTTCAGCTATATCATGGAGACCAGCTTTAGTGGTGGAAGAGGCCGGAGTACCCGGAGAGAACCACCGACCATGTGCAAGCAACTGGTAAACTTGATCACTTGCGGCTGCGAGTCGAGTGCACCATTTTTGTAATTTACAAAGTCGGACGTGAACCCACGCCATATTGGTGATAGACTTGTATTCCAACTACCTAACTCATTGAGCCACCCGGGCCTTTACAATATTGAAAAACAACACAGTTTGATACCATTTTGTCCAGATATGTGGGGGGAAAGGGATTGAAAAGGCTACGGAGATACGAAATGTTAAATGATGATTTTGCTTACTAATACTTAAAATGTGAAAATTGTTGGTGTAATGTCAACAGCAAATTTTCTCGCGTTTTTGTGCCACTAGTAGAGCAGGAACTCATTTTCCGTCTGAAACACCCGAGTTCATCCCCGGTTTTAGTGGGATTCGCGTTCATTTGTAGTTGTTGTGTAGTTTTTTGCAGATCCATTTGTCTTGTTTCATTTAACTATTGTATTGTCTGTCGGTTGTCATTTTCAGCTTATAATTATCATGTTGTATCCTCAAACTTCACCTAATATCAATAGCAAAATATGTGTGTTCGTGGTTTCTTCAACGAAAGCAATAATCTTGTAATGAAACTAAATTAAATGTTGAGAAGAGTTTGAAGATCAGAATCCGTAAATCGAAGAAGAACAGACAACATAATCTCCCACAAAAAGGACAAATGGACATACACCGATCAACAAAACATACACATAACACTAAAGATCGAGTAACACGAACCCCACTAAAAATCGGGGGTAAACGCAGGTGTTCGGGAAGGATAAGCAATTCCTGCTCCACTAGTGGCGAATCACAGTCTAGTCGTTTTTCAATTGACACATACTAAATATATAGGTATGAATCTTGACGTGCTGGTCGCCAAAACAAGTAGTTTTATTTGTATTTTATATGTACGTGTATGGATATAAAACCTGTATATTTTCCATATTATACGAAGGTAAATCAGCCACAAAGAGTGAACTCTAATGTCTAAGTTATAGGCTTTACGAATGCGATTTTGTTCAACGAGTTCACAAGCTTAGATGTGTAAGAATTAAACTATATAACTATCTTAGTCACCTCACCATCAAAAAATAACGGCAAATACCCCTTTGAACCGTGTGAAGCTGAAAGGGAATATTCTTTAAGAAAACGGAGTGATATAGTTGAGACGATAATAGTTTGTAAAACATGTTAATTGAAGCTTAATTATGCCATATTTTATGATCGAATATTGACAGAGATCTACACACCAACACATACAATGGATGCCATTGTTGTTAGGTTTTAAATTCAATTATCAAATAGGGAGAAATAAAGCTTAACTAACAAGTCAAACCTCATCACATGTGTGATTGTCATCATCAGTACCTGAATTGTCAACTCGTGTTTATGTGTTTTATAGTTTGAGGTTGGAGGTGGTTTTTCTTTTTTCTTTTTTCTTTTTGTAAGAATAACAAGCGCAAGAAGACATGATTAGCAAATCTGACTCCGTCAAAAGCTGTTTGAACCCGAATCTCGGCCAATATTTAAAATACTAGAAACATTTTATTTCCACGGGACAACTCATTATACAGTGGTGAGGTAGCTAATTAGTTGTTCAAATGTGAGACAGCGGTTAGGTACATATTATCTAAGCAGAGTATTGTCCATCTTTGTCCAGTGAATAGCCACAAATATTCCATGCAATACCATATGAAAGTAATCTGAAAAGACCAAATGGAACACTTACATTTTTACTTCAGCCGTGTTATAAAGGCACTTCTGACAAAATTGAAAATGACAAATTTATTGGAATTAATATGGAAAGACGAAATAATTGAAACTAAAATTTCACTTTTTTGTAAATGACCCGCCACATTCTTATGCCTGTTCAAAGCCAGTATCTGGTTTTTGAAGATCAAATGTCGTAACCTGCCTTGTGTTCAATGGTTTAAAGTGATGGTTATTGTACGCTTTGTTGATATTTTGGAATCGTTGGCCATCACTCTTTAAACTTTCTTTTCAAAATATTGAAATTTTGAATGCGCAAAGATTCCTCTAAGCAATGACAGGAGTATCTTCTAATTTCATTTGTATTATAATTCTGATATTGATTTTTGCACATATATTACAATAAGAATGAAAGAACCGTTGAAATACTTTGTAATGATCAAATTAATATGACTATTGGTGTTGAGCTATGTTCAATGCTAAATGCTTTTGAGATGGCTTAGTCATTATGTAATGCTGGTGAGATGGCTTACTCAATATTTAATATTGTTGAGATGTTTTACTCAATATGTAATGCTGTTGAGATGGTCTACTCAATATCTAATGCTGGTGAGTTGGCTTACTCTATATTTAATGCTGTTGAGATGGCATACACAATATGTAATGCTGTTGAGATGGCTTACTCAATATTTAAAGCTGTTGTGATGTTTTACTTAATATGTAATGCTGATGAGATGGTTTACTCAATATTTAATGCTGGTGAGATGTCTTACTCAATGTTGAATGCTGGTGAGATGGTTTACTCAATATTTATGTTGGTGAGATGGTTTACTCAATATTTAATGCTGTTGAGATGGTTTACTCAATATTTTATTCTGGTGAGATGGTTAACTCAATATTTAGTGTTGGTGAGATGGCTTACTCAATATTTAGTGTTGGTGAGATGGCTTACTCAATATTTAGTGTTGGTGAGATGGTTTACTCAATAGTTAATGCTGTTGAGATAGTGTACTCAATATTTAATATTGTTAAGATAGTGTACTCAATATTTAATGCTGCAGTGAAATGGAATCCTACAATAACAATTAACAATGTATTTATGAAGAAACTGAAATCAATTAAAGTGAGTGAGGTTGAGATGGAACTTTTTTGGGGAAAACGGGATAATCTAATTTGGGACGACAATAGTTTGCTAAATGTGTTACTTGAATCTTGTTTATGACATATTTGTTGATCGGATGTTGACAGAGATATACACACCTACATTGTAGAAAAATGCAATCTTTTGCTTTGACTTTTAGAGACTAAAAAGTAATTCAAGTCGATTTCTTCTTCATATGAAACGACAACCTTCGAGTGAAGTATTTTCGGTTACAGACGTCAATATAAACCTTATATATATTTTGTTTTCTTTCTTTTTTTTCTTTTGATCAACGGAGAGTTTCAAGATACCAAAACGAGAAACTGAATGTGTAAACCAATACAGTGATTTTCTGCACAGAGCTCAGCTGCTGACGCGAAAGTTTCCTAAGCAAGGCTACCTTGTTCCTAGGTTGAAGTCATTAATACAAAAATTATACGGTCGTCATCACAATCTGGTTGACCGTTACGAAATATCCTTATCTTAGATGACAATGGATCTCTTACTTTTTACGTGCATGTTTTCTTTCCTCCATTACTGCCAAGACTTTTACCGGAATTCTCTGTATAAATGAATAACACGGCGTGTGCCTTATAAGAAGTTCGAATCCCACTCAAGTAATGTGTACTCGATACAACATTATGTGATAACGTTTGTCAGTGACTTGTCGATGGTTTTCTCCGGGTACTCCAGTTTTCTCCACCAATGAAACTAACCACCACGATATAGTTGAAATACAACCCTAGTCCCCACTTTCCTGGCATGGTACATGCATTCCAATGAAGACTGCCGGGATGGAACTAATCTTATAGGCCAAAACCTCCCCTGTTCGTGAACAGGGATTGTGTCGTTTCGGAGTATTTTACTGATCACCTCTATTTCTAATTCATGTTAGATAACCATGCCTGTCAGTATATCTAGCATTCATACAACCTTTTACTTAATATTTGAGGGACAAGAAACAACGATTCCAATCGATTCAATTTCCATATTTCAAAAACCAACATATCGAGTGAACTATTTCGGTTACACATGTTAACACACGCCATATATATTTTCAATGTTGATCACAGTTTCAAGATACCAACATGGTATGCTGAAGGTGTCAACGAATGACATGCAATGACGTACAATGTAATGTCAAAAAGAATAGAAGAACAAAGTGACCAGCAATGATACATAAAACACTACACAGAAATCTAAAAAATGAGCAAACACTAACCCCACTAAAAACCGGGGGTGAACGCGGGTAGCTATTCCTGTCCTGATCCACTAGTGGCACCCGTTGTGTTACTATTGTGACAAATCCGATGTTTAGTCATAAATGGAGAAAATGATCGCATTGTGAATGCGACAAGCGGAAGATATCCGTGGTCATTTGCTATACAGATATTCCTAACGGCTAACCTATCACAGTGGTGCCCTTAAAGCCTTTGGAGTGATTACTTCATTTTAACCACTAGTTTCATTAGCTTTTTGGTTGGCAGCAATCCACTATCAATGAATTCATAATAGAAACCATAAGCTCTGGAATATCGTATGAACTGATATATATTTATATATATATAAATACCATATGCAGTTGCTATTGGAATGTTGCTACATATAAATGGAAAGTTAACAATGGGAAAATTTAAACCATCTCCCTTGTTGTAAGAATTCATTCTTAACCAGCCCTCACTGTCATATTTCAGGGGTAGGTCCAGCAGAAGCAGACCTAGCTGTATCTGCTATTATCTTTATTTCAGTACGGGATTGATGCGATCAACACAATCAACAAAATTATAATTATTTAGTGAAAGGACATCATGCATATAGCTGAAAGTGAAAATAAATGAACGGACTATCTTGGTTTCGTTTTTCCTGAAAACTCCTTGCTATATTCTTGAGGATGAATCTGGTATAGAAATACTATTAGTAATGTGATGTATTTGTGATACGGAAAATACGAGTTGCTCACTTGCGGTTTTGTGATTTTATGTTGTTGTCCATGGTCAAAGAAGCCAAGAATAAAATAAGATATATATTGTTCCCCAATGCCTTTGTCAGATAACACCGTTTATAATTCTGACTGATACTAATACACACAAAAACGTCGGCGAGAAGAGAATCACAGAAAAAATGCACAGGTATGCCGACTGTGTGCTGACATTCCCGGTTTCTAGTGGGGTTCGCGTTACTCGATCTTTAGTTTTATATGCCTGTTTTGTAGATCGTTGTCTGTCCTTTCGTCCGTTTGGCAATTGCGTTTTCGGTTTTTCTTCGATACACGGATTATGATTGCCCCTTTGGTATTTTCAAACTTTTCTGGACTAATATTGTTATTCTGCCTTTTAGATTTGAGCGGGGAATAATTGTGTAGAGGGTTGAGAAGTCACATGTTGTAATACTATGGCATGACGAGAGTGATCTTGATTGCATATGCAGTACTCTAACAGATCTTCAGAATTGTTTTTCAGAATCTATATCAAGACCTATGTTAGCAAGTCTAAGTTTAAGAAATAAACGTTTATTTATTATCTCATCTTTCTGAACTCTACTAGTCAGCTTTCATTTTAACCTCAATGAAAAAAGAAACGGCTTGTTGATTGTCCTTGCATCGCCTCCTTGCATCGACACACAACCTCATATAATAGATTAACAGTTTAGTGACGTTAATTATGCATCATGTCGCCAATGGGGACTAAGCTAAAACATGGCTGCTTTTGAGAATGGGTTTTGAGTTACTTGTTTTTAGTTTTCTGTGCTTATGCTTTTTCAATTATTTCGATTCTCTATTTTTTGTATCTTATTTGCTTTTACTATTGTTCTTTTGTTTGCTATTGATAAAATGATACAATATCGGTGCTCCCTACACACAAAGCACTGACAGCTCATTTTCCTTGCTTGTTACATGCACTTCAAATAAACGGTGGCGATGTTAAACTAGTTTTATGGATTCAAGCATATGTATGGCTATTGATCACGCTCGTGGCATATTCTCACTTAATTTTCAACTAATGCTTTCACCCGTAATGAGGGTTGTTTGTATTTTGAGAGCATAGCCGTTTTTTTTGTAATATTCTGATATCTACATAAAAAAACAGATAATTTTCAATATTGCATAAAATATTTTATAATATTGTTTTAATTCCACATACATGTAATATACATGTAATGTACCAGAAATAAGGAAGCTCAATTTTATTCTAGACAACATATCCTGGCAACTTTATAGTAACCACTTGAAATTGATATAGTCTTCTTTGAAATACAATTAGCTCAATACATTTCACACATTAAGCCTACTTAATGACATTAAGAAAGTGTCGTGTGCACTCACTTAGGTAGCTACACTTTCGTTATCGGATTGTTTCGCTTTAAAATATATGACGATGTCATTTAGTGATTGTATGTTCCAAAATGAATACACAATCAATGTTTTAGTGAATGCTGCTAAGTAAATTCAACGGTCCAATGCTAGATTGACCTCGGTAAATGATCAAATTTTATAATATTTTATCAAATTAATTGCAATTTTGAATCACAGCTTACATCGTCGTCGCTAACACAAGACTTCCGACACATAAACGATGGCTTTTATGTATGACACACGTGTCAGGGTTCAATTTTGACGTACATGAATATCCAACAAGTGACTGATTTTATCTAATAGAGTTTTGCTGAATTATTCATTTCGCCTTCCAGAAATTCATCGACGTTCAATCCATTCACGTTGTTATCCAGAACATTACCGTTTTCTATTTTGTAACCATCACGTTTATGTTGAATGAAAACCGCATTGTCACAGGTAGATTGCAAAACATGTTCATCAGACATCAATTCCGCTGAACATGGACCGTTGGAATTATCAGAAAATTTGGAATTGCACGAGGTTTCAAGAGAACAAGGCCCCACATCCGGTATATAGCTACGATGAGAACAACCCATAGTTTCAAGCTCAATGCTATCAACGTGTTTTGAGGAATCATTCTCACTGTCAAATATGTTCCCATTAACTTCGTCTACAACCATTTCATTTTCATTATGTTTTCCTGACTGCTCTTCCCGAACAATCGTTTCTCTTTCATTCGCGTTCGTGTCTGTATTCACTTCCAATAAAGTATCTATATCAGAGTACACATTACCTTGCGCGTTTTGACAATTTTCTAAACTTTCAAAGGTTGTTTCAACGACCTCACATTCATTGTTATTTTCATTCCGTTCTTCATCACATTCCCATGGCAACTTTACAGTATCATAATTATCACTGGAAATCGTAACACGAAATCTCGGCTTATTCAAAATATCATATTCACATTCAAAGCTGTCACTATACAATTTGGATGTTGAATCACTTTCTGAGATTGTTTCTCCACCATTCATTGTTCCCATTAATCTATCTTGTGATTGTGATCGATGTAAAGACTCGCCAACATGTCTTCGTGTATTATCAGCAAAGTCATACTCACAATCATCGGTCAAGTCATACAGATCTTCATCTTTTTTACCGTCACAACATCCATTACCGGAAGTAAATATCATCCGATGACCCCGAGGAATGTCTAATTGGTCATACTGGTCGTTCGGTGTCTCCTCGTACGGATCTTCACCTCCATCATCAAAAGCAAATGATCTTTGCAATTTTATTTGCGCCAATCGAGAAACGCTTGCAACAACAGGAAGCGAGTTGTTTTTATGATTAGTAAATGTCGTTTTATCATACATATCATCTTGATCACCATCACCCACGAGACTATACAGATCCTCGTCTGGCTCAGCAGTGGCATACTCGCTATCCTCGTTGTCCTCAATAATCTTTCTTGATTGACTCTTTATTGAAGATTTTGAGAATTCCGTGTGGTTGTGTTCTTGTAATGGCAGGGGATTTGCATCTGATTTCGATTCGGAACACTCTGGCTTTATCAATGGCTTGCCCGTCTTCCATTCTTCATTAATTTGTTCAATTCTTGATTTGTTAATATTTCGTCCTCTTGCAATTAAGAATTTGACATTGCTGGATCCCTCAATAGAACATGATGTAGCAGCATCTTCTACTTCTTCATATAATGTGTTTTCCCCTTTATGTCGTCTCTTCCTGTAACACCTCCTAAAACAATAACACATATTGTTTATATGATTGATTAGGGTTATGGTTATGGTGTTTAACGTCACTTTCAACAATATTCAAGCTATATCGTGATCGTCAATTTTATTGGAGGAAGACACCGGAGAAAACCACAGACCTACCATTTGTCATTGATATACTTTATCACATAATGTTGTATCAAATACACGTCGTCATGAGCGGGATTTGAACTCACAACGTTAGTGGAGATATGCACTGATTCAACTACCATTTGCTCATGACCACGACGGCCCTTATATGAATGGTTAATTGAATGATTAAAAAAATCCAGAATATAATGTAATGAGAACAAAAACGACACCTCTAACACATACTTTCAATAAAAACAACTGTGTTAAATTAGATTTATTGGTACCGACACTCCCTCTTCGTGAAGTAGTTGGCCATATAAGCATACAATTACAGTTTTTCTTTTGGCCATTCTGTTGTCTGTTCTTCTTCGATATACGGATTCTGATTTCTCCTTTGGTATCCTCAAACTCTTCTTAAAGAAGGAAATATTGGATATTTTAGATAACATCTGTTTAGCAATATATCACCAACAGTCAGTCCGAATAAGTTAGTGAATGTATGGTGCTGATAAAGACAAGTTGACTATGCGTTTGAACACCGTCGAATTCTCCTAAAATGGTGACTTAATCCCATTTTAAGGACAAATTGCGTATTTCAATCGCACCGCATACAACAAGTAAATGTTCATATCGGACCGTTTCTGTCACGCCTCAGAAAAAGTAGTTAATATTTGTATATCGTGGAATTTAATTAAACGTTTCTGATATTTCATTAAATATTTGTCTTTGCATGTTGCTTGGTAACATAGTAAAGGAAAAAATATGTAAGCGTATTTATTAGCATTTTTCAACAGGAACCAATTATACCACATTTATCCTTTGGTTTTTTGCTGATGTAAAGGCAAAAGTTGTGATGAGCTATGCATTTTCAGTTTTCTAAGCAAAGATTGACTACATATGTAAGTACAAAAAGCAACGAATATATTCATTAATCAATGCATAGTTGTCAAAATTCATGTTTTCGTTGAACAATATTTAGGGATAGAAACAGCTTAACAAAGTTTAATTGTTCTTATATATATATATATATATATATATATAAATATATATATATATATCTGTATGATGATTTTAACTGTAAACTGGTCTAACCGTACGGTCATAAAACACAAGACATTCTATTAAGCAGCTTACCAATATAAATAAGGGCTTGGTATTTGCCCACGAATTATGTCCAATCAGAATAAATTGTTCTGATTGGTCAAGATTGTGGAATATGAGAACCATATGCGACCGTTATATGACAGTAAATCAATGAATATACGTCTTATAATATTGAGCATATACTTTATCTGTTGTAAATTAATTAGTATAGTTTACCATCAAAGTAATACTAGCAAAACAAACAAAGCAAACAAACATATAAATAAAACAAAAACAAAACAAAACAAAAACAAATGTTAGACAATGTTCATTTCCCCATTAATATCAATCAATGGTACAATAAAGGTCCAATAATGACGCAATGTTAAATGCTATCTAAAACGACTTCCCAGAAACAGTTCAAAGTGACCTGCTACCTCGCCATAATTTATATTAAGCAGTTTCTAGTATTGAATGTGACCACGCCACAGATTTAACCTTATATAAAGATGTGTAATATTTAAAATGCTACCAAAAGTGACCATCCTGATGATTCTATTTTTATTCATAAGAGGTATTTCTTACATTTTTTCAACTTTTGACACAAAACTTCTAATCAGATATTGCGATATTTTGTCAAATATTCGAGCACACATTTCTTTGCGTTTTCGTGTTTTGGCTATTTTCTGTCGTAAATATGTTCTGTTATCTTCCTACCTTGTCTATTTGCTACATGTAGGAATATATATTCATCTTTCTAATATATAGCCCTCTGATCTAATAGTAAACAATAGCAACTGAATTGCTGAAAGTGGCGCTAAGCACCAAAAATCAATCAATCAATCATATAGCAACTGAAGATAACGTGATTGATCAATTTAGTTCGTTTCTAGATAGAAAGCAAACCAATTACCTACCAAATGCAAAAGAAAAAAAAACCTTTACTTTGCAAAAATCAAATCAAAAGGTTATCCGAAAAAAAAATGTATTTATCTTACCTGGAACAAACAAAAAAAAAACATAATTATCTAACAAAAGCAAAATGTATAGCTTTTTAGGTAATGATTGTGCAAAAGCAAACACAAATACATGTTTTTACATAATTACCTGGCAAAGGCAAAAAATATACAGCTAGCAAATAATCCAACAACCAACAGTGACATTCCTGCGACTAAACCTGTAACAAAGAAGATCATGAATTATAATTTAGTTTCTTTTATTGTGAATAGTGGTACCCTATGACTATATGAGTAACATGACAGGTCTTTTATTAGAGGCAGAACTTGCTTATTCTTCGCCAGCATCTGGGTTTACCCTGGTGTGTTTGATATGTGTCCAATGTTACCAATGTCTCTGGCTTGTCCATTCTTGATTGCCAATTCGGCTTTATATAACCTTTTCACATTATCTATTAGCAAAACATCTAGTGAATATGTCATTGCGGCCACGATCGTCAGACGTGGACGTAGAGGTGTTATAATGGTCGTACGCTGAAATATACAAAGTATATATGACCCAAATTACAAGTAATAGCAGTAATTCCTAAAAAATCACGGAACTTCAATGTCGATTTTTTTTCAACGCGTCCTCCTCAATGGCCTCTCCTTGTACCTGTTGTGAAGCAATGAGGTACCATAAACCAAACACAAAATCCTGGATCCTTGTCTGATTGTACAGTATATAATGTATGCAATCGCTGTTTTTCAGAGGGTTTGGTGGTCGCCTAAGGGGAAAATCACTCTACACTATTCAATGTGATAGCAAATCTAATAGTGGGTTGTGGTGGCCGAGATCCTTAGGTAGGTTGACTTGTATCTATTTGTGTAATAAAAGGGAGCGGTTTTCGAAATAAAGGATACTGATTGTTACAACATGCCATTTGATGTGATGAACTTTAAAGGACAACAATGTTATAGAGCACACACTCCCACAGCAGGAGTGTGAATAAGCGCAATAGGTAATAAGCATATATCGTAGGCTTTTAAATGTCGTTAACAAGTTTTTGAATGGCCTGAAGTCAACATAGATGAAAAGAAATAACACTGAGAAAAATTAATGACAAAGTGTTAGACTATGTGTTACATACGTAGCAAAAAGGAGATATACTGTGATCAATTAGTGGATTAGTGGATTGCAATGTGTTATCAGTCTCCAGATTCCGCTTTTGTATGATTAAGACAGATTGTATGCGGACAAGAAATTGTTAACCTTACTTGCATATCTTTTCTTTATTTCTGAACAGAATATATACTTGATTTAGTTGCAATATATGCCGTCACATGCCTTAAATCCACACTAAACATTGATTCAGAAACATTAAGGATCATCGGCAATAGGGAAAACGCATATCCAAAAGGAAAGAGAACACAGCACAGATTACAAACAATGGTTCCAATTAATACATAATAACCAATCGAAATAAATCACAAAAATTAGAAACAGCACTGCTAATTAATAACCAATAGCCAATATAACACAATACAATATTAGACCAACACCAATAACTTATAGCCAATAGTCAAGAGAAAACAGCACAAACAATAGGAACAACACTAACAACTAATAACCTCTAGTCGAAAACTCCACAAGAATAGAACAAATACTCAAAAAACTAATTACCAATAGATAATAGAAAAAAACACCGAAAAATAAACGTCAATAGAAACTAAAAACCAATAGTCAATGGAAAACAACACAAACGATAGAAACAACAATAAGAATTAATGTCCAATAATCAAAATGGAAAATAACACAATAATATAAACAACGCCAAGTGTCAATAGAAAGCACCACAAAAACAGAACCAACACTTACAAGTGCAAACAATAGACAATAAGAAACCACAACAAAAATAGAAACAACACCAACAAGTGTTTACCAATAGCCATTAGAAAACAACAGAAAAATTAAAACTGCACTAACAACTAATAATCAATGGAAGACAAAACAAAAATAGAAAGAACACCAACAAGTATTTATTAATAGGCACTAGAAAACAACAGCAAAATCAAAACTGCACTAACAACTAATAATCAATGGAAGACAAAGCAAAAATAGAAACAACACCAACAGGTATTTACTAATAGCCACTAGAAAACAACAGAAAAATCAAAACTGCACTAACAACTAATAATCAATGGAAGACAAAACAAAAATAGAAACAACACCAACAAGTATTTACTAATAGCCACTAGAAAACAACAGAAAAATCAAAACTGCACTAACAACTAATAATCAATGGAAGACAAAACTAAAATAGAAAAAACACCAACAAGTATTTACTAATAGCCACTAGAAAACGACAGAAAAATAAAAACTGCACTAACAACTAATAATCAATGGAAAACAAAACAAAAATAGAAACAACACCAACAAGTATTTATTAATAACCACTAGAAAACAACAGAAAAATCAAAACTGCACTAACAACTGATAATCAATGGAAAATAAAGCAAAAATAGAAACAACACCAACAAGTATTTATTAATAGCCATTAGAAAACAACAGAAAAATCAAATCTGCACTAACAACTAATAATCAATGGAAAACAAAACAAAAATAAAAACAACACCAAGAAGTATTTACCAATAGCCACTAGAAAATAACAGAAAAATAAAAACAAAACTAACAACTAATAATCAATGGAAGAAAAAACAAAAATAGAAACAACACCAATAACTTATAGCCAATAGTCAACAGAAAACAGCACAAACAATAGGAACAACACTAACAACTAATAACCCCTAAAAATTAATGTTCCATAATCAAAATGGAAATAAACACAATAATATAAACAACACCAAGTGTCAATAGAAAGCACCACAAAAACAGAACCAACACTTACAAGTAATAACAGTAGACAATAGAAACTAAAACAAAAATAGAAACAACACCAACAAGTATTTATTAATAACCAGTAGAAAACAACAGAAAAACAAAAACTGCATTAACTACTAATAATCAATGGAAGACAAAACAAAAATAGAAACATTGTCAACAAGTATTCACCAATAGCCACTAGAAAACAACAGAAAAATAAAAACAGCACTAACAACTAATAATCAATGGAAGACAAAACTAAAATAGAAACAACACCAACAAGTATTTACCAATAGCCACTAGAAAACAACAGAAAAATAAAAACAGCACTAACAACTAATAATCAATGGAAGAAAAAAATAAAATAGAAACAACACCAACAAGTATTTACCAATAGCCACTAGAAAACAACAGAAAAATAAAAACAACATTAACAACTAATAATCAATGGAAGAAAAAACAAAAATGGAAACAACACCAACAAGTATTTACCAATAGCCATTAGAAAACAACAGAAAAATAAAAACAGCAGTAACAACTAATAATCAATGGAAAACAAAACAAAAATAAAAACAACACCAACAAGTATTTACCAATAGCCATTAGAAAACAACAGAAAAATAAAAACAGCAGTAACAACTAATAATCAATGGAAAACAAAACAAAAATAAAAACAACACCAAGTATTTACCAATAGCCATTAGAAGACAGCAGAAAAATAAAAAACAGCACTAACAACTAATAATCAATGGAAAACAAAACAAAAATAGATACAACACCAACAAGTATGTACCAGTAGCCATTAGAAAGAAACAGAAAAATAAAAACAGCATTAACAACTAATAATCAATGGCAAACAAAACAAAAATAGAAACAACAGCAACCAGTATCTACCATTAGCCATTAGAAAACAACAGAAAAATAAAAACAGCATTAACAACTAATAATCAATGGAAGAAAAAAACAAAAATAGAAACAACACCAACAAGTATTTACCAATAGCCATTAGAAAACAACAGAAAAATAAAAACAGCAGTAACATCTAATAATCAATGGAAAACAAAACAAAAATAAAAACAACACCAACAAGTATTTACCAATAGCCATTAGAAGACAACAGAAAAATAAAAACAGCACTAACAACTAATAATCAATGGAAAATAAAACAAAAATAGATACAACACCAACAAGTATGTACCAGTAGCCATTTGAAAGGAACAGGAAAATAAAAACAGCATTAACAACTAACAATCAATGGAAAACAAAACAAAAATAGAAACAACACCAACAAGTATTTACCATTAGCCATTAGAAAACAACAGAAAAATATAAACAGCACTAACAACTAATAATCAATGGAAAACAAAACAAACATAAAAACAACACAACAAATATTTACCAATAGCCATTAGAAGACAACAGAAAAATAAAAACAGCACTAACGATTAATAATCAATAGAAGACAAAACAAAAATAAAAACATCACCAAGAAGTACTTACCAATAGCCATTAGAAATCAACATAAAAATAAAAACAGCATTAACAACAAATAATCAATGGAAGACAAAACAAAAATAGAAACAACACCAACAAGTATTTACCAATAGCCATTATAAATCAACAGAAAAATAAAAACAGCACTAACAACTAATAATCAATGAAAAACAGAACAAAAATAGAAACAACATCAACAAGTATTTACCAATGGCCACTAGAAAACAACATAAAAATTATAACAGCACTAACAACTAATGATCAAAATATATTAGAAATAACACTAACAATTAATATTCAGGATAAAGCAACACAAAGATACAAACAACACTTACAACTACTAATCCCAACAGCCAATGTAAACAACACAAATATTAGAAATATAAATATGGATACTACACCTGCATCTACATCAGGTATTACATCAGGGAAATCTGTATGATCTGGATCGACTGATGGTTTGTCAACAATTAATATATTTCTGAAAGTAGAGTTGTCCTCCATGCTTGTATCTGTAAAACAAATGTAAAATAAGCATACACATGTGTTCAATATTTTCGAGCGCGTTCATTATTTAGGGATTTGGGTTACCGCGAAATTCTAAAAATATTACATGATTAAACATAGTATTGTAAATCTGTATCAGCATGTATGAAGGGTTTTGAAGATAACAAAGGTTTAATCATAATCTGTATATCGAAGAAGAACAGACAACACAATGGCCAAAAGAAAAAAGTATAAAAGGACAAACAAGGATCTACAAAGCATACACATATAACTAAAGATCGAGTAACACGAACTCCACTAAAATTCGGGGTGAACTCTGATGCTCCGAAGGGTAAGCAGTTCCTGCTCCACTAGTGGTACCCGTCATGTTAATCTAGTTACAAACCCGTTGAAAACTCATGAGTGAGGAAAGGAATGAGAATTGCTTACGACAAGTGGAAGATATTCGTGGTCATTTGTGACACAAATTTTCCATAGACTCGGTCACAGCAATAGGTTACTGAATAAGATCGTGTTTTACGTCATTAAAGTAGATAATGCGCATTTTGTAACCCATGTTTTCTGTCTTACTAGTCCACTGAGTGGGTTTCCTACTTCATTGACATTCCAAAGTCATCTATTACATTTACATCCAACTTGTTCCTGTGACATTTCCAACTGTGCCAGCGTTTAAAAAGATTCGCAGATTGCTATGTTTAATTATTGGATTGAATACATATATTTCTGTGTTAATGTGTCATTAAAAATCACATTTTGTGTATCAATAGCGGTCAATAAAGCGTAAGTATATAGCGAAAAGATTGGACAATCAAACAAATTAAAACTTGTTTCAAGCGCGTAAACAGGATAACCATAAATAAACCCTCCATGTGATGTCTTTCCAGTGTTAAATTATTGCTATTATGATAAAACTGACCCCAAAAAATGCCATACTATTGAATTATTTCCAGAATTTAATTATATAGAAAATTTTTAGAAAAAGGCGAAATCGATACCACTAACAAATAAATAGAAGATCGCTCACTTTCCTCGCTTGGCACAGCCAAACAAGTGTGGCGGATTAAGAAAGTTTTATGTTCTCAAACCTCCCCTCTTAATGAAATGATATACTTCTAAGCCAAAACCATAGACTGCGTAATAGAGGTTCAAACCCCAATCATGTGAAGCAGATACTTTAAAAAAATGATCAGATTAGTATTTACATTATATCAGCTTAGCTAGCCTGTTTAAAGAATTATTTAATTTGATTTTTGAACTTTGGTGTTTTAACGCCACTTTCAGCAATATTGTAGCTATATCATGGCGACCAGTTTTAGTGGTGGAAAAAGCCGGAATACCCGGAGAGAACCACCGACCATGGGCAAACAACTGGTAAACTTTATCACTTGCGGCTACGAGTCGAGTGTCGGTGGTTTTCTCCGGGTACTCCAGCTTCTTCCGTCACTAAAACTGGTCGCCATGATATAGCTGAAATATTGCTGAAAGTTGTATTAAGCACAATAAATCAATTAATTCATGATTTGAAACTGATAACCTAATAATCCTCTTTTCTCACGAAGGTCAACATTCCTTTCGATATTCATGACATTGAAAGTAAATATGTTAAGTATCAACTATGATATTTGTTTTGTTCTACGAGTAATGATGCGCCAATAGAGTATACCTTATTAGCTAGTAAACATTAATTGACACTGATAGTACACACTCCATATTTATGCTGTCATTATTTGTGTGATAGTATGAGGATTAATTTGAATGGAAGCTAATCTGTGCAGGTTTTTCATCGGTTGTTTATATATATATACATATATATTACGGTTGGTGATCCAGCTCCCATTAACTGGTTTAAACCTGTCACCTTGTTGTGCTTGTCCCAAGCCAGGTCATGGATTTCCAACGTCATATCCCGTGGTCCCCTTTATTAATTTTGTATTTTCTTATTTATATATTTTATTTTGAGGAGTATCCCAAATGACAATCATAATTCGTAAATCGTAGAAGGCAATGCATAGGCTAAAGCAAAAAGTACAAATGATGAGGACCGAAGCAGTACACAGAAACCTAAATATTGGGTAACACGAACACAACTGAGAGTGAAATCGGATGCTCCGGACGATTAAACAGGTCCTGTTTCAATAGTGACACTCATGGTATTACCCATGTTAAATCCACAATGATAAGGCAGGTCAGAACGAGGAATGGACTGGATTGTGATTATGAAAACAAGGAACATCTCCGTGGTGATTTGTGACACCGATATTCCGTGTCGGTTTACCAAGTACTGATGGTGACTGTAGATCTTTCGAAGTCATATCTTCAACTTAATCACTACGAACCCTGCCTTCAGGATCTGGATTTACAAGGTCATATGTCGTGATCTTTTAATCTTGTGTTAAATGAGCTATGGTTTAAACTTTCTTTTCATAATGGCAAGGTACTCAAAGCAACGTTATGTTACTACTTTTGAGGAGTACACTTACGATAAGTTGGTGCCTTTTTCTGGTGCTAGACACCAATAACCTTTTATTTTGGGTTGATATTCATGTACCAGCAACAATCGAATTTTGCTTTGTAGTTGCGAGAATCACAAATGTCGAAAATACTCACTTCTATTGCCCAGCTCCGTTATTGGTGAAAGGAGTGGCGGAGTAGTGTCATTGGAATTAAAATTGGTTGCTTCTGTCACTATGCCATCCGATTCTGCAGAAATAGCTGTTCCCTCGGAACGTGTGATGGCTTCCTTTAATGATGTACTTGTTTCCGGTAATGACGTGCTTACTTCCAGTAGTGATGTGCTATTGATGTCAAAAAAAGTTGTTTCATTGCTATTCAGGTCCCAATATGTTGTCCCTGTATTTGAAAATAGTATAAGGACTTTGAATAAAACCCAAAATGTAAAATATCATACGTAGAAATAAACTCACATGATAAGGAAAATAACAATAAGTGTGTGAATGCTGCAGTCTGAAGAATAACGATGATCCACAGAAGGTACCTGTATTATGCCTGATAGAGATGCACACCCCTTTTAATAAATTGCGTTATCGAAACTGTGGTATTTATTTCTTGACTTTATTACTTACGAGTGTTGTAAGTTATCAAAACCGTTGTGAAAGTCCAATTAAAATCTTTGAACCAAATATTTGGCGGGTTTTCCATATTACACAACATAAATGGGTTTTTTTCTGTTGTATAAATGGGTAGATATGTCTTGACTTCAGCTCCTCCTTGAATGTATTTCAATAACAAAATTTCTTTTAGAGAAAACTGAAAAGGTATTCACGAATGAACAACCTAGAGCCACTGGCAACATTGAGCATAACAGATACAGAAAAACGACAAACAAAGCAACCCGCCTCCCCCCACAAAAAAACAAACAAAAACAAACAAACATACAAACAAATAAAAAATACGCAACACAACACAGAAAAGCTAAGAAAAAAAAGAATAACACGGACGCTGGTAAACCCCTGTGTTCCGGAAGAGTAAACCGTTTCTTTTCCATGTGTAACACCGGTTGCGTTACTCTTGCTACAAACCCGGTGATAAGTCATAAATGGGAAAATGAGCGATGAGTAGGTTGTTGTAAAGAATAATGTTGGTTGTTGTTTGCTAAACGCTACTTTCAACAATATTTCAATTATATTGTGGCGGTCAGTTGTATTGGTGGAGTGTTCCAAGTCACTGACAAACTGTATCACTCTGATTCAAACTTACAGCATCAGTGGTGATAGGCACTGATTGCATAGATAGTTGTAAATCCAACTATCATACGATCACGGCCAAGACGGCCCCCTAAAGAATACTGAGTTGTAATCATGATCTTTATACATATTACACAATATACCGACCTTATCCATCATTACGACTTGTAGTTATGGTAATCAAGATATCTATCCAACTGATCACATTGTGGGATTCGTTGGTTGTTAATTGTTTTTTTAAATAATTATAGCTACATAAAATGTATGCATGTAATCAGAAGGAGGACAGACAATACAAGAACCAAGAAAAGACAAATAGACAGGCACACAGAAAACGAACGATTTAGCAACACGAACAAACTCAGAGTGAACTCAGCTACTTCTAACGGGTAAGAAGTTCATATCCCACTAGTGGCATCATCATGCTACTCTGTTTAAGCAACCGATAATAAGAGGAAAGGGTGAGAGAGTTGACTGCTGATCAGTCGGCGTTAAGCAGCACAATCAACCAATTGTGACAATGTATCAACCCAAGCTTAAATAGTTCTTGCCTATATTACTTGTATATTGCATATTAATGTCAGCTTATTAATTTATGTTTACCATTATATGTATTGTTCACTGCTGAACTGGTTTCATTTATAATATATTCGTTATGTGACTGCAAATCTCCTGTGAGTTCATTAGAATTTATACTAAGAACGGATTGTGTGTTTTCTGAAAAAAACCCAATTGGAATATAATGAATTAAAAGATCAAAACAAAAATAGTGGATCTGCATGTACTACTTACTACCTGTGATAAGTATTGACCGCCTTCAATAGGACAAACAGTATGCCGGAGATTGTATATGATGAAAAATAACAAAAATACAAAACAAAGCAAAATAAAAACAAACAAACAACAACAAGACAAACAAACAAACAACAAAACAAACAAACAAACAAACAAACAAAAAACAAACATTAGCAAATATATATATATATATATATCGACCAGCGCAACTGCCTTGATACCTCGATTACTCGGTTAGTTCAACGGTACATTCTTATACTATGAATTCATATTTACTCGTTGCCTACTATTTACTGGGTTTGTGTTGAATCAATCTAGCCACCATGCAGCAAAGTGAACATGGAAAGACATCTTCGAGTATCCAATCCACGAATGCGAACATTAAGCAATGTCCCAGTTTCTGCCAATCCGCGACAACTTACATCATCAAAAGTAAATAAATGCACAGTAAAGCCAAGTATGTATCCAATATCAAATCGGTTTAATTTAAATGTTCATTAAGGTCATCAGTTCTCATTTATGGAACTGGTCTAATACATATATAGATATGACAACTTTATGGAATAAACGTGTTCGAATCGCGCTCGGGCGAGGTGTATGTGATAAAGTTTTTAGTAGGTTGGTGATTTTCTCTGGGTACGGTTTCCTCCACCAATAAAACTGACCGCCACGACATAACATGAATATTTTTTGAAGGTGAAGCTAAACACCTTAACCCTAACCCTAGAATAAAAATGGTATAAATAGAAAGGTTATAGCTCAAACTTTCCTTCAACATTAATTGCATAACGGCATCATTTCACTTAGAGGATGCTAGGGCCATACAACTAGCTCGTCTTCGCCACGTTTAATTGAAGCTTCAGGTACCAATCCATAGCCACGAGCCGTCATGGTATATGTGTTTTTGAGGTATCGATGTTGCTATTGGTTCTACTATTATTCGATTGAATTGTGGAATTGTTTTATCTTTCGTAAACTATATACTATATACATGATATGCATGCCTAGGGAGATCACCTTTTGTCAATCATAACGTTGATATACATGCCTAGAGAGGTCATATTTGGTAATCATAAGATTGATCTACATACCCACTATTTTATTTATTATACATAAGTTATTGTTATTTAGAAATTCATAAGTTCATTCACATAGGTGATAATTTGTAACTACTTTTCTGAGACAAAATACAAGCTATTAGAAATATTTTGCCACTGTGAACATGTGCGGTTCTAATAGTTGAAAGGGTTCTAGGGCAGCGGTAGTCAGTTTTTATTTAGATATTTTCGTCTAAAACAATAATACGGGTACAGGAGTGGACAGGTTTAACCTTAGCATGCCATGTATTGGTCAAATAAAAAGAAGAACACAGCATTGCCCACTTAAAATGATAATTAAAATGTAGAATCATTTCGCACAAACGCGAAAATTTATCAAAGGATTGTATCAAGTCCACCTCGAAACAGCTGCGGAAAGAGAGTGGGAAGTTGTGATTAGATGTGTAATTTGTTGATTTTCGGTCGCCACCATGACTTGGTTGACCGTTATCGAATATTTGTGTCACAAGTGACCACGGATATGTTCAACTTGTCGTAACCATCTCCTGGTCCTTTCCTCATTCATGGTTTGTCATCGGTTTGTAACACGACGGGTGCCACTAGTGGTGCAGGAACTGCTTACCCTCCCGGAGGACATGACGTAACCCCCGATTTTTAGTGGAGTTCGTGTTATTTGATCTTTAATTTTATGTTTATATTTTGTAGATTGTTGGTTGTCCTTTTGTACATTTTCTGTTAGCCATCGTGTTGTCTGTTCTTTTTCGATATACGGATTCTGAATACCCCTTTGGTATTTTCAAACTCTTCATACATCTGATTCTACTATTTTCAAATTGGGTTTTTGATCTGTTTTGTCATGTATTATTGAGTTAGCGATGTTTCTAACCATTATATCTACTTCTACGAGTTTTCGATTTATTATGAACTGTTCTGAATTTGAGGTATATTTGTGTTTTTCTATTTATTTGCATAAACTTTGATTTCCGACTTGACAAAGTTCTTCACGGTTTGACATTTTGCTTCCCTTGTTTTCTAATAATTTTGTTTTGGAAGGGGGGGGGGGGGGGCATAAACATAAACACTGGAACGAGAATATTTCGTAGAATGCACGGTATGACTTACTGTATATTGACATGTATCCCGGACTCCCCTTCTTTCCACATATTTCAGATGAGTTTCCTGGACAAGGTGTGTTACACGTTTCGCCAGACACCAATTCAATTTTATCTTCTTCCTTCAGACAGTAACATCTTTGACGCTTGAAAATACCAAAGTATATCAATATTGTACTGGAAATAAATAAACGTTAGCGAAAACCGAAAGAGTAATGCAGACTGGGGAATCAGACAACATTGGGTGTAAGACACAGATTGAATACATGCAAACAGAAACGTGAACATGGGTATTCACAATGTATTCAATCCTTAGAGAAAACCGAATTGGTAATCCAGACTGGACTATCCGGAGACACAGATCACGTACAACATTGGATACAATACAGAGAACCAAGACATGCAAACACAAACCTGAACATGGGTATTACACAATGAATCCACTATATTGCAGGAGGCCGACACTATGTTAGGGTAACGATTCAACCTACACAGTTGATCAGCATGTCACCAAATGGCGGATAGGGAATTCCGTTTCAATACCAGTTTGCTAGTTTACAATACAAAGCGCATAACACTAGACCATAGTGGACTGCCATGCCACCTGCACATTAAACACTTCCATCGTAGATTTGGAGAAAGAGTATGCCGATTGGAAGCGCAACAAAGCACAGCAATTTGCTTCCATACCCAACTATACCTGCTAATCCAGTGGCAGTCAAAAGTCTCTTCCAAGATTGACGCATCCTCCCATAGTTTATATATATATATATATATATATGATTTGTCTTGTTCTTGTCTCACCGGCAAGCTATATAGTTCATATGTAGGTTCTGCTGGAATGCTACTATATATAAATGAAACATCGACAATGGGAAGGTTGAAATCATCTCTATTGTAGCACTGTTTCGTTCTTGGTCGATTAATGTTAATTTCTAGGTATAAATCAATATATGAAGCAGACCTAGAGTATATGCGGTATCCTTTATATGTCGCTCAACGGTATATATGTAATAAACAAAATCACCAAACTCAGTATTAGTAAGTGAAGCAGAGACATCATCTATACAGTGGAGTGGGATATAAAAAGATAGGGCTAGCTTCTTTTCCCATTATCTCATAAACCCCTGTTTATATTCTGCATGAACCGAATAAAGGAACAAATTAGCTATACGTGGATCGCGCTTGATACCCATAGGAATACCACCTATCTGTTGAAAAAGGAACTCTAACATACAGAACACATGTGTTCTCAATCAAAAACACAAACATTTTAATAATGTCAGTTTCATAGAATGTGTTGGGTGTTTTCTAAACTGTTTCATGTCTTTATTGTCTTATTTTGCCTGTTAACAAATATTACATCGGCTCAGGCTTCTAAGTGATTGAATTACAATACTGAAGTAAAACAAAAATATAATTCCATTTACAATTAACATTGTTTTAAACTTCCCAATAAATTAGATGTTGTAACACAATTATTTGCATACACACCAATATATCTACAATACAATCTGTATAAATATATGTTATGGAAAAAAAAGAGATCGAACTACTATGAAACAAATTGCGCCGAGTATTTTACCGTCTACAATGAATGGGATATATTGCAATATGTCGAAAGGATTATTTCTATTATAGTAAGTAGGTTATGTTATTCAATTTTAGAATAATATAATTTATTTCATTATCAATAGTAGGTAAAGTAATTAATCTCGCTGTTGGACATAATATATTATGATATTTTATTTTATTTCTCTGTTTCAAATTGTACATTTGGCGACATATATAAGTATATTTCCCAAAATTACCCATTTTTCGGAATTGTTAGAATTAGAGTGATGTTTAACAAAGTATGATGCGGCCCTGCCTAAGCAAAGTATTTGTATCTTCGGTAGCAATTACATTTGATGAAAATTAAACTAATTCTATTAATTTGTCTTTAATTTTTAGAGTACAGAGAATCAAAGGTAACTATTTTAATGATATTTATAGATTGTCGCAATACATATCTGAGTAACACCGCCCATTGCGTAGTTGGTATATTTCCTGGGTTATTGGTATCATGACCTATGTTGGCAAAGGAAAGCTTAAGGAAGGGGTGGCTATGACGTGAACTCATTGCGTGTCTTTAAAATGGTATAAACAAAGTGTGAAGATACCATAGAGGTAATTGGAAGGCGTCAATGAAATGGCATACGATACAATGTCAAAGAAAAAAAGAAACAAAAGGACAAACATGTATGTATAAGATACTACACATATATCTAACGATAGAGCAACACTAACTGCTTGCACATGTAGTTAAAAATCCAACTACCATACGGTCACGATCAAAATGGCCCCCAACTCCATTAAATACCGGGGTGAACTCAGTTACTCCGGAAAGATTGATCCATTGTTTTAATATTATAGCTTACCTTCACCCCAAAGTAATCGTATTCTTTACAATGTCTAAAGCAAAACAATGCGCTGTTGTCACTACTCTGTATAGGTGTGCGTGCTTGCAAAGCCTTCTGCATGCAACCTAAAACAGAGAACAAAAAATCAACGTTGTTCAAGATCAATTGTATGTTTTATACAGTACAATATTCAGATTTATACAGGTTAATAAATATGATTGAACTGAGCAATATTCAGATACAGGTTAATAAATATGATTGAACTGAGCAATATTCAGATACAGGTTAATAAATATGATTGAACAGAGCAATATTCGTATATACTTGATATAACAAACAATTCATGATTGCTGATGAATATTATTTTAGAAACACGTTGTGTGCACTATTTTATGAATGGACTTAATAATTAGTAAGATAGTATATGGATACAAATGTAAATTTTAGCTTAGACACACATTAAAGGAAGGGAACATCGCATTAAGGAGAGTTTAAAGATACCAAAGGGGTAATCAGAATCCGTAAATCGAGGTACAGAAAACACAATGGCCAAAGGAAAAAGGACAAACAACGATCTACAAAGCATACACATAGCACTAAAGATCGCGTAATGCGAACCCCACTAAAAACAGGCGGTAAACTCGTGTGCTCCGGAAGGGTAAGCAGTTCCTGTTCCACTAATGGCACCCGTCGTTTTAATTATGGTTCTACATTCAGTCACAGCATAGACTTCAGTCATGAACATAACTCATACTCTAGTATATCAATGAATCTGTCGATAATGCATCATGAGGTTATATGGGCCATTAAGTCAATATAACACCAGTGAATATTATTGAAAAAACTAAATTAAATATTAAGTTTCAGTTTTATTTGTCGTGTAATTTAGGAAAGTACTAGGTTTTAAAATTAGGGTTTAGTTTTCCACTTTCGCTCGGCAGAGCCTCGCTTGTCAACCTATTTCTAAAGCTGCTCGTATAAACCAATTTTATTTATTTCCACTATGTACGTATATTGTGTATGCAGGCAGTTTTTGAACATGTTATTTAGATGTACAGTCACAGTGACGTAAAACAGTAATACAACAACCAATGAATAAAACTAATACGCTCCCGAAGTTCGGGAGCGATAATGGTAGAAGTATGAATATGTACCACCATGGCACTTCAAAATCTTCAACAATATGGCTGCCAAACCGTAAATAAATTAAAAGAAAAATCACGTGACCTAAGCCGGAACTCTAGTCGAAATGAATATGAAACAATGTTCTGCAGCGGATACGAAAACTGTCCGGAGTTTTGAGTCTTAGGTGGTGTTATTTTTAAGCTTGATATTTTGTAAACAGGAAGAACCATTACTGTTCTTCGGGAGTGTTTCAGGTTGCACCTGCCTCATATTGATTTACATACTGACAACGTAATATTAAATCTGACTGTCTCTTATGACAAATATTCGCTTTAAGTGTGTTTGTTTCTATAATTATACTATCTTTCATGTTTACGTTAATGGTAGTGTTGTACACATTTTAAAGTGCCTTTTTCATTTGTCTGTTGTCCTAAAAAGACCATAAATGTATAATACAATTATATCGTTGTCTATGACGAACGTATAAACGGTTGTGTAAGTGCCACATGTTAAAGGCGAACATTATAGATCGGATGGAAATTAAAGATTAGAAAAAATCGAAAGGGCAATACAGAATGGACAATCCAAAGACAAAGGCAATATGAGGCACAAGACACAGAACGATAACAAACGAAACAAAGAAAAATAAAGAAAAAAAACCCATATAGTCTTCTATTGTGGCAGTAATGACTACACCAAATGGTCTTGTTGTTTAACAGGCGTAACACAGTAATGACCACACCAAATGAATGTGTTGTTTAACAGGCGTAACACAATAATGACCACACCAAATGATCTTGTTGTTTAACAGGCGTAACACAGTAATGACCACACCAAATGAATTTGTTGTTTAACAGGCGTAACAGAGTAATGACCACACCAACTGAACTTGTTGTTTAACAGGCGTAACACAAACTGTGAATTACGTAGAATAAAATATAGCTGATCACCAATCAAGTAGTTTTTACTTTCAATAATTAAGAAACTATAATGTTAAAGTTCAGCATGTTATGCCAACAGTGTATTTTTTTTAATTAAATTGTCAGCATTAATTAGCAAATTAACAGGTTAAAGCCCAATATATCATACCAACAGTAACTAAATGTTTTGGGATAGTATTTTGTTTTATGTTGCATAGATATCCTTAATAAATGTTCTGACTATCAATTGTGAAAACAAAATTATGTTAATAAAGGTAATAACAACATTACCGAACGCAAACAGTAGATGTTCTCCTCTTTTTCAAATGCGCTTCGTTGATAAACTATAGTTTATCCACCGATATAGCAGTGCTGATATTTAATTATGACCAAGTTGAAATGCTAATGGCCAACATCTGACGCAAAGCATTATGTTTTATTTTTTCTGTTTTTTGTATGTTTCTTACTTAAAAAATGGAATAGATGTTTGGTTGATAAATTATATTCTGATCGCTGATAAAGTATTTCACTTTGAATTTTTAGCAAGTTAACATGTTGCACTGTAAAAACCAACATTCTATGCTAACATTATGCTTTTTTTTCATTTCTTACTGTTGATTGCTTTTTGTTTTTGTTTGTTTGAATTTTAGTTTTTGCTTCTTTTTTGGTTATTTGTTTTTTGGTTTTTTTTTATTAGGATTTTCGCTAAGATTTTTTTTTTTGCTGACAGATAAAATAATTCTAATTTTAATTATTAATACACACGTTGATATCTAATTAAGTGCACACATTGTGGAGAAAATCTGCATAAGATATTCTCAAACAAAAAGATTGGCAAACCAAATAATTAAAAAAAATGTAAGATAACAAGAAATCCAATGAGCCTAAGCGGGTTTTTCGTTAATAAAATATATTTGCTCACCGATACAGGTCTGATGATATATAATTATTACAACATAGATTAATTTATACTTATTGACTGGGTATGAGGAGAATAGTAAGCTTATTGACCCGGAGATACTTCTTCTCGGGCAATAGTTGGCATCCAGGGGTCAATAAACTTAATATTTCCCGAATATCTAGTTAATAAGTGTTTTATTATACCGAAAGAGACGTCAAATGCAAAATGATGGCTGAAGGTAAAATAATTGATGTGGCAGTAAAAAAGACAAGTACTGATAATAAAAATAATATTAACCACAAATAGAATAAACATTATTGCACATCAAGAAGATAAATCTTAAAATGATAAATTATTGATGAAAGTTAAAGTTCAATGTGCAATTATTAATACTGATAATTGTTAATCCAGAAGTAGATTGAATTCCTGGAATTCTAAATGTATTTAAAGTTGGAGTATTTGTAACAGCCACAGTCTGTGAATTATTTTCAACTGAAATTTGACCTGTTTCAAAATTTGATATATCATTCAATACATTTGCCAAAGAAAATTCATCAGACAAAAAGTCAGGAATTTCCGGAACATTTTCATTCCTTCACCGATGTTATTTTTCAATTTAAATTCCGACTTTGATTATCCGATCTTTTAAATCGCGCAATTGACTCAGACATGAAAGTTTTAAATCGCGTACTTTTGACGCTTGCAAGTGTCGGTCAAATAGTTGGAAACTATTGACCGGTGAAGTAAGCTTCTCGACATAAGCCTGGAAAAATAGTCAAACTACCGAGTTGATTTTTATATAGAAAATTATAACTGAGGTATAATAACATTATATATCAACTCACATAATATTTTTCTTCTTTTAATAGGATTTTCGTTAATATTCGATATGGCCAGGCTTATTGCACTGTTTAGATGTTCACTCCTGTGGGCACTCAATTTACGCATGGTCTTGCTGCAGACATTTATTACCTTTAAATGTTTGCTTCCGTGGGTCAATTTTACCTTTGTGTATTATTATGGCAAAGTATTTGCTAATTCTTATCATTATACTTCTCATACTTTTTTCTATATAAATTGTATTGCAATAGTTTCATTCAATTTGTCGGAAAAGTACTATTCACCGGTGAATAGCACAAATGACTATTCACCGGTCGGTGAATAGCACTTCAATCACATGGTTTTTTTTTGCTTTTTTTTAATGAATTTCTTCTTCAAATGCACACATGGAAATGTATTAGTTAAAAAAAGCATTAATAAAGTAGACTAGAAATCCATCAGAAAAGGGCCTAATTTAGAATTTTGAATTGCACAGTTGTTCAGTATAATAAAACACTTACAAACTTGATATTCGGGTAATAGCATTTTAATTGTCCAATCTGTACCAACTATTTTGCTCGGCGTTGCCTCGAAAAAATAGTTGGTACCTTGTGGACAATAAAAGTGTTATTACCCTCATACCCAGTCAATAAGTGTATACTAATCTAGGCAGGGGAATGTCCTGGATTGTCACTATTTGAGTATTACGCCACCTGTTTAACAATTGGTCAAGAAGCCATCAAGAGTCTTTCTCTGTAGAAGCTATGTATCACACACATTAGCTTTTTTTCCTAGAAATCTATATATGTTTCCATCCTCCGCGGAACAAGATACATCTTACATTCTTATCCGGTAATGAATTGGTTTTATTTCTCTTGCTGTTACTTTTGGATTTCTAGTATAAAACTACAACGCATCTCTGATAGAGAGACCGTTTAAGATAAGCACGTTTTCATCGTCTTCATTATCAGAGTATATTGATACTATATGTATGCCTTTTATGTGACTGGCGAGCCCCTGCTCATCAATGGCTTTGTAAATTACTTGATGTGTTAAAAATTATTGGGGTTTTGGTTCATGACTACCAACGATGTCTGTATCAAGTATGAATATAGGCTTCACCTCATATTCCTCCTCATATTCTTCATACATGCATTTCTTTGTTGCCGTTGCATACGAGACGGCCATCTTGTCTTCATGTATGCTATTATTGTATATGTTTTTAACTGTTTCACTTAATTTTTCAATTTCTTCTGATGCTGAATTACCTTTATACTCCATTTGAACATCTGCTAGCACTATTAAGATTAAATATTTATCAAACTATGTATTTAATACCTAGATTATTTACTTTCTAACTGGAGCAGAAAAAAAATCCGTATTTATTTTATGCCCGGTTCGCTAAGAAAAATATATTTTGATGACCGATAAGGTAGCTTTGACTTTTAGAAAATAACAAATTAATATGTTAACGGCCAACATTTTATGCAAACAATATTATTTTATTTTAAAATTTTGTTTCATTTTTATTTTGCTGTTAGTTCGGAAGGTTTCGTTGATAAAACATATGTTGATGACCAATAAAGTGATAATAATTAACAAATTAACATATTTAAAGGCCAATATGCTATGCGAACCGTAATTAATATTGATTATCATCGTTTTGGTAGATAACATTAGATTTGACCATTGAAATGGTAGAACTAATTGAAAATTGTTGACATTCATTAACAAAATACCACTTTAAAGGTCAACACATTAGTTTTCAAATGGCAATGGATTTTATGTTACTATAACAATCTTTGATCAAAGAAATAGTTATTTCGTGGTTCCTTTATTAACACTAAAAGATTACTAAGTCATCGGCCAGCTTATTATTATTCCAACAGTAATATAATTTTTGGGATGTCTTACGCTACTAAAAATATCTTTTGATTCACATCACAATATTACTAAGACGTTGAAATATTAGCATCAATTAGCTAATTATCTTCTCAAAAACCAATATTTATCTACAGTTTGAAGAAACCAAGGTGATAATCTGAAGCAGTATATCACAGGAAAGATACTACAATGAGCAAAAAAAATAATGCAAAAGGAAACAAACAACGGTTGATAAAAAACGAAATATTGAACAACACAAACCCCACGAAAACTAGAATTGAACTCATATCCTCCGAAAGAGTAAACAGTTCATGTCCCACTGGTGACACTCGTTGCGTTACCCATCCAAAACAAAAAGTTGTAGAATCCACAATTTTCATTTCTTTCAGTATTTGCAGTGACTTAATATCGGGTTACATAAGAACAGTTGAAGACTACCACAAGATCATGACCATGACGATCCCGACTGCCAATGGAACATTATGGAGAGTTGGGTAGGGGCGAAAAACGTTGTCACTTAACTGCCGTTAGACAGAGAAATGCGGGTGGGCGTGGCCTCATTAAGCAATAATTGTCCTCAGTATTTTATTTAATAACAACAAGAAACTGTTGCTATTCTTACTTAAATCTGTTGCATGACAGTATTTTCGTTCATATATATCTTAGCATCACAGTTTTTTAATGTCTGCACCCACACATCTTCCTCGTTAGTCTCGCAAGAAGGTCCTAAATGTAATGAATCAGTAGTATTGTGTCCCTTACGTTAAAAAGGACTTCCGTCCTTTAACAAATTATCATCTTAAATTCCTATGCAATACTATATTGATATTATTTGTTTTCTTTCTGATATGTGTTTCCTTACTACCATTCTTTCAATAACCGATATGGTAGTTTTGCATTAACATTAATTAACAAATTATTATGTCAAACGCCAATTTATGTTGATGACAACCATAATTTATATTTTAGAAAACATTTTGGTCACCTTCAAAATATTATTAAGGAGTGAAATTATCAACATGAATTAACAAATAATCATCTTAAAAAAACAACATATGTCAACGGATTAAAGAAACCAAAGGTGATAATCAGAAGACGTGTAAGAAAAGTTTGGAGATACCAAAGGGGTAATCAGAATCCGTATATCGAAGAAGAACAGAAAAGAGAATGGCCAAAAGAAAAAGTGCAAAAGAACAAACAACGATCTACAAAACATACGAATAAAACTAAAGATCGAGTAACACGAACCCCACTCAAAACCGGGGTGAACTCAGGTGCTCCGAAGGGTAAGCAGTTCCTGCTCCACTAGTTCACGGGATATATAATACAATGACCAAAGAAAAAGATGAAAAGAAACAAACAAACAATGGACGATAGAATAATAACAAAATACGAGTGTGAGAAGGGACAACAAAGGCATCGACTTCTGAGTGCCAATGGAACATTATGGAGAGCTAGGTAGAGAAGAAATTAACAAATTCGGTCTTTAACGTTTTATAAGCGAGTTGTCTTAGAATCATTCCCAGTGTGTAATATGTAGTATATCTTGACCTAAAGTCACATCAGTACGCCGTCTAAAAATTGTCCGCGTTGTGTTGGTCAGTTCTTTCGTTGAACGAGCCGAGTTATTCTCACTCGTGTATAAATTGAACACACCAAGGAGAGTTATTTTACCACGCTTTCAAATTCTCCAAGACATACATTTATATGTTCACACTCTAATATATATTGCAGTTATTAAATTGTTCTATGCTCATTGTTTATTATTCAATTCGAAGCCTTTTTTTTACACATTGCGTTTCTTTACTTTATACGTCAAGATTTTACGAAATTGACATATTGGCTAATGCAATAAATGTGGCTTGAAATTTCTCGATTTGACCATGAAAAAAACATTATTTTCTTTAATAACAACAACAAGGTGTTGCTATGTTTGCAGTGACTTTTCACTGGGTGTGTAACAAAGCCAAAGGTAACACGAAATGTGTCACGTTTGGAGAAGGAACTGGTCATTCCTTCCGGAACACCTGAGTTTACACCCGGTGTTTAGTGGAATTCACATTGCTCAATCTTTAGTTTTCTGTGAAGTGTTTTGTAGATCATTGTTTCTCCCTTTGTTCATTTTCTTTTGGCCATTGCATTTCCTGTCCGTCTTCGATTTACCTCTTCTGAATACCCTTTGGTGTATTTAAACTTTTCTTAACACTTAGTTATTCTCAGTGCATAATAGCCGTCGGCCGAAAAAATCGCCCGCGTTGTATTGGTCAGAATTGTCGTTGGATGAACCGATTCATTCCCACCAGTATCCCCAGAAAACACACCACAGGAGAATTTTTCTACCACGGTTTCAAATTCTCTAAGAAATACATTTGCATTGCTCAAACAATATATTGTAGTTATAAATTGAGTAAAATGTGTTCTATATTCATTGATTATTAGTCACTTTGAAGGTTTTTTGACACACTTGAATGAAAAAGGGAGATAACTGCGTGTGTTTACTTAATACGCCATGATTTTACAAAGTTGACATATTGGCTAATGCAATAATTGTTGCTTGGAAATTTCTCTACTTGGCCATGCAAATATATTATTTTATCTAAAAACAACAAAAAAGTGTCGTTATTCTTTCTTACATCTTTTTCATCAGAATATTTTCTCTCGGGTGAATGTACGAACTTTAATCGGTCATTAATAGTATGTCCCTTGCGTGCAGTAATTAACATCCATTGACAAATTATCGTCTTAAAAGACAACATATGTCAACAATTTAAAAATACCAAAGTGATAATCAGAAGCCGTAAATAGCGGACAGATAATACAATGACCACAAGATACAAAAGGCAAACAGACAATGGTCGATAAAAACACTATAATAATAATTACCGAGCAACACAAACCCCACACTAACCGAATTTGAACTCAAGTGATCCGAAAGGGTAAGTAGTTCCTGTTCCACAAATGACAATCGTTGTGTCACCCATGCTAACATTTCGTAAAGTGGTCAAAGCTACAATTATTGAGATTATTTCTTCTGCTTAGCCGATTTATTTTTATACTCATATGAGTCGGAGTTTCCTCAAAAGCTTGTAGAATATAAGAAGATTAATGAGGCTAGAGCCTTTAATTTCACATACATGTATATTGATGACGTTTTATCTATCAATAATTCTAGATTTGCAGAATTTCTTCCATTGATATATCCTCCAAAGCTAGAAGTTAAAGAGACCACAGATGAAGCTTCGTCCGCATCATTTTTGGACGTATACCTCGAATTTGACGACAGTGGTCAACTCAGTACTAAAATTTATGATAAACGGGACGACTTCAATTTTAAAATCATAAATTTTCCAAATATGTGCAGCAATATATCAGCTTCTCCTGCATATGGTGTTTACATCTCGCAATTGATTCGCTATGCAAGGGCCAGTAGCAATTATTTTGATTTTCGGAAAAGTCATCTTCATCTGAGAAACAGGCTGCTGGACCAGGGCTATACAAAGATTCGCCTTATTCGATCTCTTAAAAAGTTTATATTCAGATACCAAGATCTTGTCGAAATATATTCCGTCTCTGCAGAGACGATAGTAAGCGATGCATTTTCATATAGTGAAAATGTATAAAGATAAGGAGGTCAACAAAAATGTCAAAAATATGTTTTTATCAATGTGTGACGTAAAATTGTTTTTAACATTTATTTCACTGAATATGGTACTGCTTTGACAACTATTTTACCTATTTTGTTCCAGTATTGTTATAAATACTGTTATAGTGACAGCTGGAACCTTTGAGCCGCAATGAAAGCAGGAGGTTCGACGCTTTAAAATCTGATTCAACCCACATTTCTTTAGAAATACTTGTACCAAGTCAGGGTCATTATTATTTTCACAGTTTTCCGGTTGTTGACTGATTTTGTCTGTTTATATACTTAAGAGTTTTGACTTTCACTTTGTAAGATTGTTCGGAGTTAGGTAATTTTGTTATTACCCTTATCTTCAAACTCTTCTTATTTTAAAAATGAAATCAAATAATAAAAACATTGCCAATAAAAGTCGTTTCCAATAAAATCATATCTTCTAGAATCAATCAAATGTATGTTCCGGAATTTAAATACATGTAATAGAAATAATGGTAACCAGTCGTGACATTTAAAGAAATATCAGAAAAGAAACACCATGGACAAATTAATATAGAAAATAAATGTCATTGTTGTCATGTTCACGTGGCGTCTATTAAGCAAGATAGATATTACAAAGGTGTCAGCACAGAATTGTTAATTAATATAGAAAGCAATAGTGAGATCTAACATGGAAAGAAGACATGCGTTAATAAGCGTGACGAAACAGTAAAAACATAATGCTAATAAACACCCACTACATGACATAAGAAGATCCGAACATCGTTTTACGTATAAATTGTAGTAGTTTTCTTGTAAACACTCATGAAAAAGATTATAGAAAATTGTAATTTAGATCAGGTAATTATTCATAACATTCGAGTAAGTTAGGATTTTTGTGAAAGGACAAAAGTCATATAATTGATAGAATATTAATACCACATTATTATATATCGTTCACGTTGGTATGTTGGTATACGTCACAAATAACCACGAATATGTTCCATAGCTCGTAATCACAATCCAGACCTGTCCTCAAGAGTAACACGACGGGTGCTACCAATGCTGCATAGATATCCTTAATAAATGTTCTGACTATCAATTGTGAAAAAAAATTATGTTAATAAGTGTAATAACAACATTACCGAACGCAAACAGGAGATGTTCTCCTCTTTTTCAAATGCGCTTCGTTGATAAACTATAGTTTATCCACCGATATAGCAGTGCTGATATTTAATTATGACCAAGTTGAAATGCTAATGGCCAACATCTGACGCAAAGTATTATGTTTTATTTTTTCTGTTTTTGTATGTTTCTTATTTAAAAAATGGAATATATGTTTGGTTGATAAATTATATTCTGATCACTGATAAAGTATTTCACTTTGAATTTTTAGCAAGTTAGCATGTTACACTGTAAAGACCAACATTCTATGCTAACATTATGCTTTTTTTCATTTCTTACTGTTGATTGCTTTTTGTTTTTGTTTGTTTGAATTTTTGTTTTTGCTTCTTTTTTGGTTATTTGTTTTTTGTTTTTTTTTATTAGGATTTTCGCAAAGATTTTTTTTTTTTTGCTGACAGATAAAATAATTCTAATTTTAATTATTAATACACACGTTGATATCTAATTAAGTGCACACATTGTGGGGAAAATCTGCATAAGATATTCTCAAACAGAAAGATTGGCACACCAAATAAATTAAAATAATGTAAGATAACAAGAAATCCAAGCGGATTTTTCGTTAATAAAATATATTTGCTCACCGATATAGGTCTGATGATATATAATTATTACAATAGATTATTTTATTCTTATTGACTGGGTATGAGGAGAATAGTAAGTTTATTGACCCGGAGATACTTCTCCTCGGGCAATAGTTGGCATCCAGGGGTCAATAAACTTACTATTTCCCGAATATCTAGTTAATAAGTGTTTTATTATACCGAAAGAGACGTCAAATGCAAAATGATGGCTGAAGGTAAAATAATTGATGTGGCAGTAAAAAAGACAAGTACTGATAATAAAAATAATATTAACCACAAATAGAATAAACATTATTGCACATCAAGAAGATAAATCTTAAAATGATAAATTATTGATGAAAGTTAAAGTTCAATGTGCAATTATTAATACTGATAATTGTTAATCCAGAAGTAGATTGAATTCCTGGAATTCTAAATGTATTTAAAGTTGAAGTATTTGTAACAGCCACAGTCTGTGAATTATTTTCAACTGAAATTTGACCTGTTTCAAAATTTGATATCTCATTCAATACATTTGCCAAAGAAAATTCTTCAGACAAAAAGTCAGGAATTTCCGGAACATTTTCATTCCTTCACCGATGTTATTTTTCAATTTAAATTCCGACTTTGATTATCCGATCTTTTAAATCGCCCAATTGACTCTGACATGAAAGTTTTAAATCACGTACTTTTGACGCTTGCAAGTGTCGGTCAAATAGTTGGAAACTATTGACGGTGAAGTAAGCTTCTCGACATAAGCCTGGAAAAATAGTAAAATTATCGAGTTGATTTTTATATAGAAAATTATAACTGAGGTATAATAACATTATATATAAACTCACATAATATTTTTCTTCTTTTAATAGGATTTTCGTTAATATTCGATATGGCCAGGCTTATTGCACTGTTTAGATGTCCACTCCTGTGGGCACTCAATTTACGCATGGCCTTGCTGCAGACATTTATTACCTTTAAATGTTTACTTCCGTGGGTCAATTTTACCTTTGTGTATTATTATGGCAAAGTATTTGCTAATTCTTATCATTATACTTCTCATACTTTTTTCTATATAAATTGTATTGCAATAGTTTCATTCAATTTGTCTGAAAAGTACTATTCACCGGTGAATAGCACAAATGACTATTCACCGGTCGGTGAATAGCACTTCAATCACATGAGTTTTTTTTGTTTTTTTTTAATGAATTTCTTCTTCAAATGCACACATGGAAATGTATTAGTTTAAAAAAGCATTAATAAAGTAGACTAGAAATCCATCAGAAAAGGGCCTAATTTACAATTTTGAATTGCACAGTTGTTCAGTATAATAAAACACTTACAGACTTGATATTCGTGTAATAGCATTTTAATTGTCCAATCTCTACCAACTATTTTCCTCGGCGTTGCCTCGAAAAAATAGTTGGATTTCTAGTATAAAACTACAACGCATCTCTGATAGTGAGACCGTTTAAGATAAGCACGTTTTCATCGTCTTCATTATCAGAGTATATTCATCATAGCCCTCTTACTCTCTGTATGCCTTTTATGTGACTGGCGAGCACCTGCTCATCAATGGTTTTGTAAATTACTTGATGTGGAAAAAATTATTGGGGTTTTCGTTCATGACTACCAACGATGTCTGTATCAAGTATGAATATAGGCTTCACCCCATATTTCTCGTCATATTCTTCATAAATGCATTTCTTTGTTGCCGTTGCATACGAGACGGCCATCTTGTCTTCATGTATGCTATTATTGTATATGTTTTTTACTGTTTCACTTAATTCGGCCATTTCTTCTGATGCTGAATTACCTTTATACTCCATTTGAACATCTGCTAGCACTATTAAGATTAAATATTTATCAAACTATGTATTTAATACCTAGATTATTTACTTTCTAACTGGAGCAGAAAAAAAATCCGTATATATTTTATGCCCGGTTCGCTAAGAAAAAAATATTTTGATGACCGATAAGATAGCTTTGACTTTTAGAAAATAACAAATTAATATGTTAACGGCCAACATTTTATGCAAACAATATTCATTTATTTTAAAATTTGTTTCATTTTTATTTTGCTGTTGGTTCGGAAGGTTTCGTTGATAAAACATATGTTGATGACCGATAAAGTGATAATAATTAACAAATTAACATATTTAAAGGCCAATATGCTATGCGAACCGTAATTAATATTTATTATCATCGTTTTGGAAGATAACATTAGATTTGATCATTGAAATGGTAGAACTAATTGAAAATTGTTGACATTCATTAACAAAATACCACTTTAAAGGTCAACACATTAGTTTTCAAATGGCAATGGATTTTATGTTACTATAACAATCTTTGATCAAGGAAATAGTTATTTCGTGGTTCCTTTATTAACACTAAAAGATTACTAAGTCATCGGCCAGCTTATTATTATTCCAACAGTAATAACATTTTTGGGATGTCTTACGCTACTAAAAATATCTTTTAATTAACATCACAATATTACTAAGACGTTGAAATATTAGCATCAATTAGCTAATTATCTTCTCAAAAACTAATATTTAACTACGGTTTGAAGAAACCAAATTGATAATCTGAAGCAGTATACCACAGGAAAGATACTACAATGAGCAAAAAATTAATGCAAAAGGAAACAAACAACGCTTGATAAAAAACGAAATATTGAGCAACACAAACCCCACGAAAACTAGAATTGAACTCATATCCTCCGGAAGAGTAAGCAGTTCATGTCCCACTGGTGGCACTTGTTGCGTTACCCATCCAAAACAAAAAGTTGTAGAATCCACAATTTCCATTTCTTTCAGTATTTGCAGTGACTTAATATCGGGTTACATAAGAACAGTTTGACGACTACCACAAGATCATCACCATGACGGTCCCGATTGTCAATGGAACATTATGGAGAGTTGGGTAGGGGCAAAAAACGTTGTCACTTAACTGCCGTTAGACAGAGAAATGCGGGTGGGCGTGGCCTCATTAAGCAATAATTGTCCCCAGTATTTTATTTAATAACAACAAGAAACTGTTGCTATTCTTACTTAAATCTGCTGCATGATAGTATTTTCGTTCATGTATATCTTAGCATCACAGTTTTGTAATGTCTGCACCCACACATCTTCCTCGTTAATCTCGCAAGAAGGTCCTAAGTGTAATGAATCAGTAGTAGTGTGTCCCTTACGTTAAAAAGGACTCCGTCCTTTAACAAATTATCATCTTAAATTCCTATGCAATACTATATTAATATTATTTTTTTCTTTCTGATATGTGTTTCCTTACTACCATTCCTTTCAATAACCGATATGGTAGTTTTGCATTAACATCAATTAACAAATTATTATGTCAAACGCCAATTTAAGTTTGTGACAACCATAATTTATATTTTAGAAAACATTTTTGGTCACCTTTTAAATATTATTAAGGAGTGAAATTATCAACATGAATTAACAAATAATCATCTTAAAAAACAACATATGTCAACGGTTTAAAGAAACCAAAGGTGATAATCAGAAGACATGTAAGAAGAGTTTGGAGATACCAAATGGGTAATCAGAATCCGTATATCGAAGAAGAACAGAAAAGACAATGGCCAAAAGAAAAAGTGCAAAAGAACAAACAACGATCTACAAAACATACATATAAAACTAAAGATCGAGTAACACGAACCCCACTCAAAACCGGGGGTTAACTCAGGTGCTCCGGAAGGGTAAGCAGTTCCTGCTCCACTAGTTCACGGGATATATAATACAATGACCAAAGAAAAAGATGAAAAGAGACAAACAAACAATGGGCGATAGAATAATAACAAAATACGAGTGTGAGAAGGGACAACAAAGGCAACGACTTCCGAGTGCCAATGGAACATTATGGAGAGCTAGGTAGAGACGAAATTAACACATTCGGTGTTTAACGTTTTATAAGCGAGTTGTCCTAGAGTCATTCCCAGTGTGTAATTTGTAGTATATCTTGACCTAAAGTCACATCAGTACGCCGTCTAAAAATTGCCCGCGTTGTATTGGTCAGATCTTTCGTTGGACGAGCCGAGTTATTCTCACTCGTGTATAAATTGAACACACCAAGGAGAGTTATTCTACCACGCTTTCAAATTCTCCAAGAAATACATTTATATGTTCACACTCTAATATATATTGCAGTTATTAAATTTGTTCTATGCTCATTGTTTATTATTCAATTCGAAGCCTTTTTTTACACATTGCGTTTCTTTACTTTATACGTCACGATTTTACGAAATTGACATATTGGCTAATGCAATAAATGTGGCTTGAAATTTCTCGATTTGATCATGAAAAAACATTATTTTCTTTAATAACAACAACAAGGTGTTGCTATGTTTGCTAACATCTTTTGCATGAAAGTATTTTCTCTCGTATCTATCTGAGCTTCACAGTTTTTTTATTGTCAGCACCCACACATCTTCCTCGTTAGTCTCGCGTGAAGGTCCGAAATTTAATCAATCAGTAGTATTGTGTCACTTACGGTAAAGAGGACTTTCGTGTCCTAGCAAATAATCTCCTTAAAAGCTTATTCAATACTATACTAACATGATCTTTTCTTCGGATAGGTGTTACATTGCTAAAATATCTTTCAATAACCGATATGTTTGTTATGAATTAACATCAATTAACAAATTATTATGTTAAACGCCATTTTATTTTTATGACAACAATAATTTATATTTGTAGAATGTATTTCGTTACTAAAATATATTTTGATAACTTTCACAATAGGCATTTCCCATCCGATTAGTGAGACCTATTATGTTACCCACGTTAAATATTTGGTGATGTAGGCCATAATGTGATAGAATCTACAACTGTCGAGATTATTTTCTTTTCTTTCAGAACTTGCAGTGACTTATCACTGGGTGTGTAACAAAGCCAAAGGTAACACGAAATGTGTCACGTTTGGAGCAGGAACTGGTCATTCCTTCCGGAACACCTGAGTTTACACCCGGTGTTTAGTGGGATTCACATTGCTCAATCTTTAGTTTTCTGTGAAGTGTTTTGTAGATCGTTGTTTCTCCCTTTGTTCATTTTCTTTTGGCCATTGCATTTTTTGTCCGTCTTCGATTTACCTCTTCTGATTACCCTTTGGTGTATTTAAGCTTTTCTTACCACTTAGTTATTCTCAGTCCATAATAGCCGTCTGGCGAAAAAATCGCCCGCGTTGTATTGGTCAGAATTGTCGTTGGATGAACCGATTCATTCCCACCAGAATACCCCGAAAACACACCACAGGAGAATTTTCCTACCACGGTTTCAAATTCTCTAAGAAATACATTTGCATTGCACAAACAATATATTGTAGTTATAAATTGAGTAAAACGTGTTCTATATTAATTGATTATTAGTCACTTTGAAGGTTTGTTGACACACTTGAATGAAAAAAGGGAGATAACTGCGTGTGTTTACTTAATACGCCATGATTTTACAAAGTTGACATATAATTGTTGCTTGGAAATTTCTCTACTTGGCCATGCAAATATATTATTTTATTTAAAAACAACAAAAAAGTGTCGTTATTCTTTCTTACATCTTTTTCATCAGAATATTTTCTCTCGGGTGAATGTCCGAACTTTAATCGGTCATTAATATTATGTCCCTTGCGTGCAGTAATTAACATGCATTGACAAATTATCGTCTTAAAAGACAACATATGTCAACAATTTAAAAATACCAAAGTGATAATCAGAAGCCGTAAATAGCGGACAGATAATACAATGACCACAAGATACAAAAGGCAAACAGACAATGGTCGATAAAAACACTATAATAATAATTACCGAGCAAAACAAACCCCACACTAACCGGATTTGAACTCAAGTGATCCGAAAGGGTAAGTAGTTCCTGTTCCACAAATGACACTCGTTGTGTCACCCATGCTAACATTTCGTAAAGTGGTCAAAGCTACAATTATTGAGATTATTTCTTCTGCTTAGCCGATTTATTTTTATACTCATATGAGTCGGAGTTTCTTCAAAAGCTTGTAAAAGATAAGAAGATTAATGAGGCTAGAGCCTTTAATTTCACACACAGGTATATTGATGACGTTTTATCTATCAATAATTCTAGATTTGCAGAATTTCTTCCATTGATATATCCTCCAAAGCTAGAAGTTGAAGAGACCACAGATGAAGCTTCGTCCGCATCATTTTTGGACGTATACCTCGAATTTGACGAGCGTGGTCAACTCAGTACTAAAATTTATGATAAACAGGACGACTTCAATTTTAAAATCATAAATTTTCCAAATATGTGCAGCAATATATCAGCTTCTCCTGCATATGGTGTTTACATCTCGCAATTGATTCGCTATGCAAGGGCCAGTAGCAATTATCATGATTTCCTGAAACGTCATCTTCATCTGAGAAACAGGCCGCTAGACCAGGGCTATTAAAAAATTCGCCTTATTCGATCTCTTAAAAAGTTTATATTCAGATACCAAGATCTTGTCGACAAAAATGTCAAAAACATGTTTTTATCAATGTGTGATGTAAAATTGTATTTGACATTTACCTGACTGAATTTGGTACTGCTTTGACAACTATTTTGCCTATTTTGTTCCTGTATTGTTATACATACTGTTATAGTGACAGCCGGAACCTTTGAGCCGTAATGAAAGCGGGAGGTTTGGTGCTTTAAAATCTGATTCAACCCACCATTTCTTTAGAAATGCCTGTACCAAGTCAGGGTCATTACGTTTTCAGTTTTCCGGTTGTTGACTGATTGTGTCTGTTTATATACTTATGAGTTTTGACTTTCCCTTTGAAAGATTGTTCGGAGTTCGGTAATTTTGTTATTACCCTTATTTTCAGTATTTATCAACGGGTGTGTTAGAAGAGTAACACGACGGGTTGTACATGTAGAGAAGGAACAGCTTACACTTACGGAGCACCCATGCCAACCACTTATCTTTAGCTCGATCGTTAGTTTTCTGTGTAGTGTTTTGTAGATCATTGTTTCTGCTTTTCTTCATTTTCTTCTGGCCATTGTATTGTCTATCCGTCTTCGATTGACCAGTTTTGATTACCCCTTATGTGTTTTCAAACGTTTTTTCTTAAATGTTTTACACCGTGTATCTCATTAATCTTGTGCAATTTTCATAAATTATTCATGACCTACATATTCATTGACCTAGATAAATACTGAATAGGTAATATGGATGCAATATTGTTATAGATATATGCAAATGGACTATTATGGAGAGATGTGCATAGATGAAAAACTTTGACACTTAACTGCAGTTCTATAGTGACGTGTATGAGGGTGTGACATCATTACGCAATCGTTGGCCCCAACAGGGAACATAGTTGTCCTAGAGTAATTCTCAGGGCTACAAAATGAACATGAGTTGTTATCATAGATAGTCCATGTAGTACTATCCGTCAAAACATGATCCATTTTGTATTGGTCAGAGTTGTCTTTGGACGATACGAGTTATTCCAACTCGTGTACCCAGAAAACACAACAAGGAGAGTTTTTCTATCACCGTTTCAAATTCCCCAAGAAATAAAGTTGATATGCATAGAGAAAAACTATATATGTATTGCAGTTATATACTGGGTCAAAATTGTTCTATATACATTGTTTATTATTACACTGGAACGTTTTTTCTTTGACACACTTGAATGAAAAAGGGGGATAGCTGCGTTTACTTTCTTAATTCGCTATGATTGTACTTGGTTGACATAGTTGCTAATACAATAAATGTGGCTTTGAAATTGCTCGACTTGGCCATGAAAATACAGTATTGTATTTAGTAACAACCAAAAAGCTTTTCTATTCCTACTATGTTGCTATTCTTATTTATATCTTTTGCATGAACGTATTATCTTTCGTATCTATGTTGTCTACACAGCTGTTTTCAATGTCAGCGTCAACGCATCTTCGTCGTTAGTCTCGCCTGAATTTCCGAAAGTTAATCAATCAGTAGTATTATGCCCCTTACGGTACAGATGACGTCCGTTTTCTAAGAAATAACCATCTTAAAGGATTATGCATTACTATACTAACAGTATTTTTGTCTGATTTTTGTTTGTGTTTGGTTACTGACACATATTTCATTGACCGATATGGTAGTTTTGAATTAACATCACTTAGCAAAATATTGTGATAAACACCAATTTATGTGTATGACAACAATAATTTATATTTATAGGATATATTTCGTTACTGAAATATATTCGGTCACCGTCAAAATATTATTAAGGTGTGTAAAATTAACATGAATTAACAAATTAACGTCTTAAAAGACAACATATGTCAACTATTTAAAGAAACCAAAGGTACTAATCAGAAGACGTAAAATGACAGGACAGATAATACAATAAGCAAAAACCAAAAGATGTAAGCAAGCAATGTTCGATAAATCAATATAAAAATAAATATTGAGCAACACAAACCCCACCAAAAAACCGGGGTTGAACTCAGATGGTCGTGAAGGGCAAGAATTTCCTGCTTCTTACAAGACACCCGCCGTATAGCTCATATGTACAGACAAGTTCGGTCAAAGTATTGGCAGTTATAGAGAACAGAAAACATATACGTAAAAAGTAAAAGATCCATTGTCATTTGAGATATTGATATTTCGCAACGGTTAACCAGATTATGATGACGATCATGTAATTTTTCTAGCAACAACATAGCTTTGTTTGGGTAGTTTTTGCGTTAGCACCTAAACTCTGTCCAGAAAATCACAATACTGGGCACAAGTTCTAGAATAACGTATCAGTTGTAAATTCGATGCTGAAATATTGCTACTGATGGTGAACTGCCAATGTTTCTAACAAGAGCAAAACTAAGAGTCAGTCTAATCGTGTTTTGTTGGTGTCCTCTGTGAAGTTCGCGCTTATTAACGTTTTTTTTTCATCGTCGGACAGCATGAATCAGGTACCAGAAAAAAGTATGAACATTGGTCAGTGATCATATAATAATAGTAAACATTTATTCAGTCAATGAAATTTTACTGCCCAAATAGAACATGGACGGGATAAATTAAATTATCCCGACTGAATATTATTCTTATATGACATGATGAGCAATAAATCACTTTAAAATCTGCCAGTTGAATAAAAATCGGTGATAGGGAATGGCGTATTTGATTGGAAGCTGGCATTTTCTTGTCCCATATCACGTAGGTACTCAGCTAATTGACATGCATAGTTAATTTTGTCCACTATTTTAATTATGATTTGAACCTTAATGAACGTAAAGTCGTCATTAAGGAAAATATTTAAGACAAACCGCGAGTGTGTCCATTATAGATAGACGATATTTTATAAGATTACGCGATCGCTATTATGATCCTTTGTGTATTTGTTTGTTGTTGTTTTTTTTAAAATACTTTGTCGAACTTCTTGTTCCATTACTACATTTATTTGTTCACGTTGTATTTGGTACAAGCGCCACAATACAACTGATATACAGTTAAAGTGGTGCATTAAGTGCCATGCAATTATTCAATCAATATTAATAATACAAAAGTGGCGTTAAATACAATTTGATAAATCAATCAATACTAATATTGCAAAAGGTGGGGTTAAGCACCCTTCAATCAATTAATATTTTGTGAAAAAAAAACAAAAAAACATTTATTTTCGTAAGGTCGTTCTGCGATGTAATCGATAAAACTTTTTAATAAATGTTGGCGTTGATGTTAAATCATCCACGAGCTAATCCTACACACCTTATATCTGACATTCAATTGGGAGATGCTTTATATTTTCACAAAATCAATGTGATCTAAATGTAATATGAAAGGCAAATATCGTGGAATTTTTTTAACTAAATATTTTCATTTAATATGTCACTTAATTTTAACTAAAATCAACTGCATAACATTAAAATCCGCACAAAAGCAGATTTTAAGATCAAATCGCAAAATATTCGACGGCATAAACAGGATCACCAAAATCAGCTAAGGTCTCCTATGCCTTTAGTTTTATGTGTAATGCATTGTAGATCGTTGTTTGTCCTTTTGTCCTTTTACTTTTGCCCATTGTGTTGTCTGTCCTTCTTCAATTTACGGCTTCTGATTACCCCTTTCGTATCTTCAAGCCCTTCTTGAAGGACAGACAACACACTTACCAAAAGAAAAAGTACAAAAGAAAAAAAAAGAAAAAAAAAACACTACACAGAAAACTAAAGATTAAGCAACACAATCGACGTTTAACCATAATTGAATAGGAGTGCTTCGGAAGAGTGAGTAATTCCTGTGCCGCTGATGGCACACGTCGAGTTAATCTCTGGTGATAGTATCACATATTAAATTATCATTCCTGAGTTTGTTTGTTTGTTCATTTGTTTTCTTTTTGGTTTTGCATAGTTCGTTTTGTACGTATTTTTAATTATGTTTTGAACTTCAGCGAACCTAAAGTCGTCACTAAGGAAATGATTTGTCGTATAATTCATTATACCCATTATTGATTGATAACATTTTATAAAATTGTAAAATCGTTATAACGTTCATGTTAGGTCTCATATCGTAATAGGTTTCCAAAGCGGAAAAGGATCCTTTGCAAGATTTTCACTCAAATATGTTGGTGTAAAGTATTACCAATAGATATAAATATGCCTTTTTTATTAAATAATATCAAGTAAGAAAGGGAATGGGAGATACATTTGCGTATACCATTGCTTCTTTTTTTAAATGCATCAATAATAGTTCATATATGACATAAAATGAGCTTTTATTTGTTAATTTATTTTATAAATAAGAATGTGTATTTTCTAAATTTCTATAATTAACACCCCATAACAATTTCAAACGTTAATACATGTTTATTATATCGAAAATCATGTCATGAATCCTATTTCGATTTGAAACGCCCTAATGTGGATTTCCGATTCGGGACCAATTTCGATTTGCGATGTGACAATGTCTTCTGTAAATTTCTTTCAACTCTATAATATACAGTCGACTACGTTACTTCCCTTGCAGTGTCTATATGTACATTTTGTGTTTTGTGCGCAAAACTGTATTTTTTTCTCTAGGTCGTTGTGGGATGTTTTGGGAAAACACCTTTAGCAAACAATAATTTTAGTGTTGGCGTTAAAACGCCCATTTAGCAAGTTTAAAATAATCAAATTATATTTGGATGACTGAAATAATAGTAAATTATCACGTTTGAATCTCATTTATTAATTTCTGGTATTTCTGGTTAGTGATAGATCGTGTAATAATACTCGACATGCGGATCGATGTTGGGATACCCTTATGTGTCTAAACAATGACTTCCGTTACTTTCACTTAAGGCATATTTTATTGTTCAATAATAAACAATTGGATAGTACACATGTTTCAAAACTTAGAAACGTCTTCTCAAATACATACAAGCTAAATATAATATACATATTTCATATTTAGTGAAGACATAGAAAAAACCGCAGAAAAACATTAAGCGTTACATGGATTATCCAAGCTAAGCTATACTTAATCGAACACACCCTTCTATCTTAATGACACGAACACACTGAACATTCAATTTGGACTTAACTTTCAAATGGATCTATATTTTAAGTGGGTTCCCTTAGCACAATCTTATGTAGTATATAGTTCGTTTTACTCGTATTTTTAATTACGGACAACATATCACGGCAAATGCGCTAAACAACAATCGTTCACCCATTTAAATGATAGGAACATGTCATGAAATGTTATAACTTTTTGAATAAGAAGAATTTGAAGATACCAAAGGGGCAATCAGAATCCATAAATCGAAGAAGGGCAGACAACACAATGGCCAAAAGTACAAAAAGACAAACAACGATCTACAAAAGTTACAGATAAAACTAAAGATCGAGTAACACTACAAACCGGGAATGAATTCAGGTGCTACGGAATTCTGTTCCTGTTTTTTTCCCAATGACATAATAGTAAACATAGTATTAACCACTACGACATTTCGCATACACCATTTACATTACACCTCTCCCATAAACACAATATACATTACACCTTTCCCCATAAACCATTTTCGCTACATCTCTCCCAAAATACCATGCCCATTAACCTTTCACCATACACCATTTACGTTACATCTCTCCCAAAACACAATGCACATTACACCTTTCCCCATGCACCATGTTTTTTACACCATTCCCAAATTACCGTTTATGCTTTACAATTTCCCATGCACAATTTTCGCTACATCTCTCCCAAAACACAATGTACATGACACCTTTCTCCATGCACCATGTCTTTTACACCATTCCCAAATTAACATTACACCTTACCCATATACAATGTATGTTACATCGTTCCCAAAACACAATTTATATTCAAATAATAAATAATCAATTTATACCTGATTTGCTTTTTTTCTATTACATAAAATGAGTTTGAAGATACCAAAGGGGTAATCAGAATCCATATATCGAAGACGAACAGACAACATAATGGCCAAAAGAAAAAGTACAAAAAGACAAACAACGATCTACAGAACATACATATAAAACTAAAGATCGAGTAAAACGAACTCCACTAAAAACTGGGGGTGAACTCAGGTGCGCCGGAAGGGTAATCAGTTCCTGTTCCACTAGTGACACCCGTCGTGTTAATCTAGTTACACACCCGGTGATAAGTCATGAACGAGGAAAGGACCGGGAAGTGCTTACGACAAGTGGAACATATCCGTGGTCATTTCTGACACAGATACTCCATAGCGCTCAACCAAGTCATGGTGACGACCATAAAACTTTCGAAGTGATGATTTCAAGTTAATTAAGAGAAAGCCTTGGTTCAGTAGCTTCCTTGTTAGCAGCAACCGTCTATCAAGGAAATCCTGATAGGAACCACAAGCTCAGGAATATCGTATCAACTGAGAGATATATACCCCATATACAGGTGCTGCTGGAATGTTGCTACATATCAATGGAAACTTCACAATAGGAAAATTGAAAGCATCTCTGTTGTCGTAAAGTTTCGTTCTTAACCTCTCCTCATTGTCAATTTCGAGGTATAGGTCAAAGTATGGAGCAGACCTATCTGTATCTGTTGTATCACAACTTAGATGTGTGTATCAAGCTCAATGGGATAGAAGCGATCAACGAAATTACCAAGCCTAGAATTATTTAGTGAAAGGACATCATCTATATAGTGGAACGTGAAATTAAAAGCTAGCTTCTTTTCATTTTTCCTGAGAGGCCCCTGTATGAAGCTTGCCTCATATGCTTCCTTAATGCGAACAACACTAATTATTTTTAAGATATTTGGCGTTGGCGTTAAATCACATATGGGTGTTATTTATGCAGTTTCATAATGACCTTTCTAATGCGAAAAATAATTGGCGTTGGCGTTAAATCACACACCCATTTTCCTTCATTCAGTAGGTGTTTTTGACAAAAACAAAGCTGTGTTAAACTTACTCATGACACAATATAACCTTAATTACATATTTGCAGATTTAACAGCATGTAGTAGGTAATTATCACGTTACAGTTTGATGTGTTAATTGCTGGTTAAAGAAGAATACTGTTAATATACACCGCTGATATACAGATCAATCTTAGGATTGTCACACGTTTCTGGACGATATCTTCCTTTTCATCGGGTTATGTAGTGTAGGAAAACGAAACGTATGGAAATACCAAAGAACCAATCAGAATTTAAGGTGTAAATCAAACAAGGGACTAACGAAGCCCACACACGTGTACTCCGGACTGGCAAAAATATCATTTTAGCAGCAAAAGACAACACAATCAATACAGCATATGTGAGTCAAGCAATATACTGCACATATGACGGGATCGTTATTGTCAATGATCCACAAAACACTACGCACAAAAAAATAAGAATGAGAAAAACGAATCCTAGTAAAAGTCGGGGATGAACGCCAGCGCCCCGGAATGGTTTGTAGTTCCTGGTCCGCTAGGGGCATCTGTTGTGTTGTGTTCTGTTGTTCTTGTTGCTCGTGTATGGTTTGCTTTGTTCGTATTTCTGATAATGGGTTGAAAATAAATGAACGACAATTTCGTCATCGCTGACACCGTTTAAAATGTGTCGCTCTTATAGTAAGGATGTATGTTTCGTTCGCACCATGTAGAAAGGAAGATGTAATGTGTGGAATGTTTGACCTTGGTTCGGCCAACAAATCACCGCTCCTTAAAAGCTATTGAAAAAAAGATAATATGTTTGCCTATAGTTTCAAAATACTTTGTAGTCCGCTTCATAGCTGCGCTTTGTGGTTATGCTTAGGATACAATTAAGCACCTCAGTAGCATATTTTTAACACAGTGCTTTTCAAATAAATCATCCCAAAATAAGTAATAAACGTACTTGTTTCAGTATTTTTGTGAAGGGTATAATATGTGATAAATAGAGATATCGAAGATTCAGATGTACATAACGTTACAAAACATATCACAATTTATTTTCAAGATGGTTTAAACAGTGATGGTCCAGAATTCCTTCAATAAAAACAAATTAAGACGCGCTTGTGGACTGGCAGAAGGGCCATTATAGTAGCAAAAGATCACACCATCAATATCGAACATATGCGACAGCAATAGGCTCCACCTAAGCGTACGTGTCATGCAATACAATGGCCAATGAAAACAGGACACAAGGACAAAACAACCCATTAAGCACCACACAGAACACTGAAGATTGCGTACCGGGATCCCAAATTAAAACCGGTCGTGAATTCAACTGTTCCGGAAGACGTAAGCAGTTCCTGACCCATTGGTAGCACCCGTCGTGTTACTCTTGAGGACAGGTCTGGATTGTAATTACGAAATATTGAACATATTCGTGGTTATTTGTGACGTATACCAACTTACCAACGCGAACGATATATAATAATGTGGTATTAACATTCTATCAATTATATGCCTTTTGTCCTTTCACAAAAATCCTAACTTACTCGAATGTTATGAATAATTACCTGATCTAACTTTCAATTTTCTATAATCTTTTTCATGAGTGTTTACAAGAAAACAACTACAATTTACACGTAAAACGATGTTCGGATCTTTTTATTTCATGTAGTGGGTGTTTATTAGCATTAGGTTTTAACTGTTTTGTCACGCTTATTAACGCATGTCTTCTTTCCATTTTAGGTCCCACTATGGCTTTCTATATTAATTAACAATTCTGTGCTGACACCTTTGTAATATCTATCTTGCTTAATAGACGCCACATGAACATGACAACAATGACATCTATGTTCTATATTAATTTTTCCATGGTGTTTCTTTTCTGATATTTCTTAAAATGTCACGACTGGTTACCATTATTTCTATTACATGTATTTAAATTCCGAAACACACATTTTATTGATTCTAGAATGTATGATTTTATTGGAAAAGACTTTTATTGGCAATGTTTTTATTATTTGATTTCATTTTTAAAATAAGAAGAGCTTGAAGATAAGGGTAATAACAAAATTATCGAACTCCGAACCATCTTACAAAGGGAAAGTTAAAACTCATAAGTATATAAACAGACAAAATCAGTCAACAACCGGAAAACTGTGAAAATAGTAATGACCCTGACTTGGTACAGGCATTTCTAAAGAAATGGTGGATTGAATCAGATTTTAAAGCGACAAACCTCCCGCTTTCATTGCGGCTCAAAGGTTTCTGCTGTCACTATAACAGTATTTATTATAATACTGGAACAAAATAAGTAAAATAGTTGTCAAAGCAGTACCATATTCAGTGAAATAAATGTCAAAAACAATTTTACGTCACACATTGATAAAAACATATTTTTGACATTTTTTTTGACCTCCTTATCTTTATACATTTTCATTATGTGAAAATGCATCGCTTATTATCGTCTCTGCAGAGACGGAATATATTTCGACAAGATGTTGGTATCGGAATATAAACCTTTTAAGAGATCGAATAAGGCGAATCTTGTAATAGCCCTGGTCCAGGAGACTGTTTCTCAGATGAAGATGACGTTTCCGGAAATCAAAATAATTGCTACTGGCCCTTGCTTAGCGAATCAATTGCGAAATGTAAACACCATATGCAGGAGAAGCTGGTATATTGCTGCACATATTTGGAAAATTTATGATTTTAAAATTGAAGTCATAAATTTTAGTACTGAGTTGACCACTGTCGTCAAATGCGAGGTATGCGTCCAAAAATGATGCGGAAGAAGCTGTATCTGTAGTATCTAACTTCCAGCTCTGGAGTATATATCAATTGAAGAAATTCTGCAAATCTAGAATTATTGATAGATACCAAAGGAGCAGAATCCGTATATCGAAGAAGAATAGACTGGCCAAAAGAAAAAAAGTACAAATGGACAAACAATGATCTACAAAATATACATATAAAACTAAGGATAGAGTAACGCGAACACCATTAAAAACTGGGGTGGAACTGAGGTGCTCCGGAAGGGTAACAGTTCCTGATCCACTAGTGGCACCCGTCGTATTATTATTGTTGTCGCCAACTTTAATGATAATTAATATCTTAAACTGACAGATGCAAAAATAAATAATGTTTGCCTTCAGATAGCAACAAGGAATATTGGTAAATTGGAAGAAAAGGTGTCCTAAAAAGTCTGATTCGGACAAAACACACCACCTTCTCTCAAAAGCTAATTGGTCGATCCGATATATACAAAACATAATTATATCTATGTGATTACTTTTATATCGTTTGATCTTTCACAATATACTTAAGAAGAGTTTGAAAATACCAAAGGGGTATACTTAACCCGTATATCGAAGAAAAAACAGACAACACAATGGCCAAAAGAACAATGACAAAAGGATAAACAACGATCTCCAAAGCATATACATAAAACTAAACATCGAGTAACAGGAACCCCACTAAAGATCGGGGGTGAACTCATGTGCTTCGTAAGGGTAGGCAGCTCCTGCTCCAGGAACATACATGTACTAGTATCCGAGATCATTTGTGACACAGTCACAGCTATTCGTAACGGTTATTCTGGTCATCTGAACTTCATTAAATGTGCATGACCAATTACAGCATCTAACTGTTTTTTGTCTTTTCATTGTTTTTTACGTGTTATTACGATGATCGGCAAGTCACTCCTTTTTGTTAATGTGTAGTGGGTGTTAACTATCTATAGTTCTTCACTGCTTCGTCATGTTAATTCGTTTCTTTTTTATATAAGGTTACCGTATTGTCTTTGTATATTAATTGATGACTTTGTGATCACGTCTTTGAATCTTCAACCCACTTTATTTGACGCCATATAAATATGACAGAAACTACATGTATAAGTTAATCCCTGATCCGTCCTTTTTCCAACTGTCTACAAATATCACGATTGGCTAAAGTAATTTACCATTTTAGGCTTATTTCGTTTCTTTTGGAATTGTTCATGCTAAAATAACGAGAATAATTAAAGAAACACTCCGCTGTTTTGGAGAATCATTCCCTGACCAGCAGTGAACAATTTTAAATGAAAACGCAGATATCTATTTTAGTGCATATGATGCTTTCCTGAAGGAAAACCTTCATTAACCAAAAGATTTGAAAACAAAATAATTTGAAATAATTTTTTGGGAGCAAGTAATCCATAGGGCTTATACAGGATAGTCAATTTATACCGGATAGTCAAATTATACAGGATAGTCAAATGATACAGGATAGTCAAATTATACAGGATAGTCAAATTATACAGTATAGTCAAATTATACAGGATAGTCAAATTATACAGTAAAGTCAAATAATACAGGATAGTCAAATTGAACTAAATTTACATATGAAAACAAGGATATTGTATATATATTTTACTCTAAGTTTAAAAACAAAACAAAACTAATAGTTATTCTTAATATACGATCTTTTCGCGATATTTTTCCCATTCTTAGAAGAGTTTGAAGATATCAAAGGGATAGTCAGAATTGGTAAATCGAAGAAGAACAGACAATACAATGGCCAAGCGAAAGCTTTGGAAGTTGTTTAAAGGTATGAAGAAAACAAACTCTACAACAATCTTGTTGAGTACACTTTTCCAATAGTGAACTACTCATTCAAATTTTGCAATATTCCAGCAACTCGTATGTTATTCTAGGATTTGTATCCAGTTAATGAAACAAGATTTCGTTGCTCCTATGTTGAAGTTATCGCTACAAAGATTCTACGTTCGTCATCACGAACTTGTTGGCCGTTACAAAACGTCCATTTCTCAAATGGGAACGGACCTTTACCTTATTACGCATACCTTTTATTCTACACCATCACAGACAAACCTTTAACTAAACTTGGTTGTGGGTAACGATGTGACTCTCTTTTAAGAAACAGGAACTCCCTACCTTTCGCAAGCACCAGGGTTCTCCCAGATGTTTCCATGGCACCAATGAGCTTCATCTTTATATTATTCTTTCAGTTGTGTAAATTTGACGAACGATGGCATTGAAAAAAAGGATGACTGGATTGCGACTACGGATACAACGGTTAATTAAGATATGATAATGACCGCAGCACTTTCGACGTGATCACTTTAACTTTACAACTAGCAACCCATTGGTCACCAACAAGGCCCAGACAATGATACCCTGGGAAACACAAGCTGTGGTATATCGCTCTAACTGAGATAGTATATAATCTATATGAATGTGTTGTTATATATACATGACAGTTCGGGTTGGTAATATTATTATTCCTAAGATCGAGAAATGGAAAGTTTGATCTTCTGAAATGAAAATTAATCCATTTATTGGTCATGAAAGGCCGCCAAAATATATGAGATCAAATAGTTGGGAACCAAAGTTTATCAAAGGATGGGCAATAACATTAGGTCACAATATTGTCTTTGTATATTTATTTACGATTTTGTGATCTTCAACCCACTTTAATTGACGTCACATAAATATGACAAAAATAACATTTATTAGTTAATCCCTGCTCCGCCCTTGTTTCAACTGTCTACACATGTCACGATTAGTTAAGGTCATTTACAATGTATAAGCTTATTTTGTTTCCTTTTGGAATTTTTCACGCTAAAATAACGAGAATAAAGATACACTTCGCAGTTTTGGAGAATCATCCCCTGACCAGCAGAGAAAAGTTTAAAATGAAAACGCAGATATCTAATTTAGTGCGCACGACGCTTTCCGGAATAAAGTCTTCATTATCTACGAGCATTAGTCAAATGATTTGAAAACAAAAATAATTTGAAATAATTCTTTGGAAGCAAGTAATTCAAATAGTTAAAAAAAGATAATCAAATTCAACTAAATTTACATATGAAAACAAAAATATTTTATACTTTTTTACTCTAAGTTTAAAAAAGAAAACAAAAATAATAGTTATTCTTAATATTTGATCTTTTCCCGATATATTTTCCTTCACAGCCTTTGGTAGTCGTTGAAATCGACAAGAAAGGAAGCTTAAAGAAACCAAACTCTAAGACCAGCATAATGACTACACTTTTCAAATAACGAACTGTTCATTCAACTGTTGCAACTCGTACGTTATTCTACGATATCTGCTCAGATAATAAATCAAGACTTCGTTGCTCCTATGTTGAAGCTATCGTTGCAAAAATTATACGATCGTCATCACGAACTGGTTGGTCGATACAAAGAATTCATTTCTAAATTAGCAATGGACCTTTTCCCTTTTACGTAGACTTTTTGCTTTAACTTTAACCTTTACCTACACTTGATTGTGCATAGCGAAGTGACTGTCTTTTAAGAAACAGGAACTCCCTACCCTTCACGAGAACCAGGGTTCACCCAGATGTTTCGATGGCACCAATGTGCTTCATCTTTATATTATTCTTTCAGTTGTGTAAAGTTGACGAAAGATGGTATTGGAAATTGGATGACTAGATTGTGACTACTGATGCAACGGTTAATTAAGATATGCTGGCGACCGTAACACTTTCCAAGTGATCACTTCAACTTTATGACTAGCAACCCATTGGTCAGCAACAAGGAACAGACAAGGATATCCTGGGAAACACAAACTATGGTATATCGTTCTGACTGACATAGTATATAATATATATGCATATGTTGCTATATATACATGACAATTCGCGTTGGTAAAATTATTATTCTTAACATCCAGAAATGGAAAGTTGTATCTTTTGAATTTGAAAATTAATCTATGATTAGGTTGTGTAAGGCCGACGATATATATATATATCGGTCCGAATACTTGGGGACCAAACTTTATCAAAGGTTGGTCCTTAAGGGAATGCGATACAGTAGGAATTGCCAATTGATTTTTTCATGAAAATTCGTGATTTGGTCAATTTTGACATGCTCTTTCCAAATATGCAAAGAAAAATATACCTTCGTGACTTAGTTTTCGAGATATTTACGATCGAATTTCGACCATTTTTCGACAAATTTTTAGAATACGGATTTCTATAGCGGTAAAGAAAATATCACAATTTCAAAACGATAAATGATAATTGCATCCGGTTTTTTGAAATAGCTTCCTATGATAAGTTTGCTCAAAGATGATGAACATGTACATTGCCAATAATATATTAAGTAGTCCAAAAATTATACTTATTTGTGGAATATGGATTATTTAGTGGTTTCCTCATGAATAAATTTGCATGTAGAAAAAAATGACAATTGATATTTTCGTAATATTTTGTCATGATATTCTCGCAATGATTTTATTTAGAATTTAACAAAAAGTAATGGGGTAAATGTGCTTGTTTTTTAGCAACAGAACAAAAATCGTGCATTTTTCATGACAATCCTAGACATCGTCAATTTCGGCGCTAAATTACCCTACAATGTATTTTAATAGGTAAAACGTCGTGGAGTCTTTCCCGTCGTTTTCCTTGGATTGGATGAACGGGCAACGCAAGCGGAGAATGAAATAAATGAAAGAGAACGGCAATAGTTGTACAGCGAATAGATACGTAACTGTCGAACCCGTGCAAACGTTCTTGCTCAATGTTCATTAGATTTAACGGTATATCACAACCGTCATACGCGCTTAATTGCTCTGCTAGTGTTCTTAGTTCAACTATTCGTCTCCCACCCTGCCAGCATATATCTTTATAATCAGTACCAGGGTGTCCGTCTCTCTGGTCTACCTCTGTCTCACCAACATTCCTATCCAACTCTTTCAAGTGCAAAAACAACATGCGGTATTCGGCAAAGTAATTATCTGCACTTGTTACTATATCGTATTCCCTTAAGTTGAGAGGATACTAAATGACGTTACGTCAAGTGTTATCGGCCTTGGCGTTACGGCATTGTTTGCATGCATGTGTATTTTCATTTCGGAGTCAAAGAGACAACACCTTTATTGAGCCCGAGAGTCGATATGACATTTTCGGGACACTCGGGTTTACGTTTTTCACTACACGGGATGGGGAATTTATCAATTAAAAAATAACCAGCTGGAATTCAGGACCCTGCCGGGGAGCAAAACATATAAACGGCTTTTCCGAAGAAGAGAAAGCATAGACATCATCACCCCAGATTCCTCCTTCCATTAACATTTCATGTTGTCATAATTATATAAAGCAATAAAGAAAATGCACATTAGTATATTATATCATTTTTAAGAATGTTAAATAAAACGGTCCCCAATGTAAATACGCACAATGTGACTTTTATGGGATTAGAAATCAGCACATATTTAGAATTTATGATTTTAGTAAGCTTTAACATGTATGATATTTCCCTATATTGTCTTGTATTTGAAATGCTTATATGTTGATATTTGATCAAAAAAATCTATTTATCTATCGAACTAAATAAAACTTCTAAAATGGTTTACAAAATATAGAGTGGACACGATTGGTGACGGGCGGACAAACGGACAATGACAAAGGGTAAATATTAGAAGAATTAAAGAAACCGCGAGTGACAAATCAAAAGAAAATAATAAAACATGTATGCGACTTTCTTGCAAGGCAATGCTTATGTGCAGTTTGTGTGCATGTATGCATAGCATGCTCCATTATGAAATAGAAGTTACAATATGATCATAGTTATTTATTTGTCTTTGTGCTTTAACTGACGTCGTTTAAATTATCTTTGATAACGTCAAGAAGTCATTTTTGTAACGTAACGTCGTTTTTTGCTGTTTTTAGGTTCCGTACTTCAACTTGGGAGCTCTATATCTTGAAAACGAGCATGGTGACCTATACTTTAAGTAGCACCAATCGATTCGGTATACAAATATCTATTTTTTGTCAGTTTTTTTAATAATTTCCTATAGTTCAAGTGCCCCATCGAGTGTAGATTGTGATAATTGGACAGAAAAAACCGGGAGTGAACTCAGATGGTTGTGAATGGCAGGAATGTCCTGCTTCTTACAAGACACCCGCCGCATAACTCATATGTACAGACAAGTCCGGTCAAAGTATTGGCAGATATAGAGACAGAAAACATATACGTAAAAAGTAAAAGATTCATTGTCATTTGAGATATTGATATTTCGCAACGGTTAACCAGATTATGATGACGACCATGTAATTTTCCTAGCAACAACATAGCTTTGTTTGAGTAGTTTTTGAGCTAGCACCTAAACTCTGTCCAGAAAATCACTGTACTGGGGAAAAGTTCTAGAATAACGTATCAGTTGTAAATTCGATGCTGAAATATTGCTATTGATGGTGTACTGCCAATGTTTCTAACAAGAGCAAAACTAAGAGTCAGTCTAATCGTGTTTTGCTGGTGTCCTCTGTGAAGTTCGCGCTTATTAACGTTGTTTTTCATCGTCGGACAGCATGAATCAGGTACCAGAAAAAAGTATATACATTGGTCAGTGATCATATAATAATAGTAAAAATGTATTCAGTCAATGAAATTTTACTGCTCAAATAGAACATGGACGGGATAAATTAAATTATCCTGACTGAATATTATTCTTATATGACATGATGAGCAATAAATCACTTTAAAATCTGCCAGTTGAATAAAAATCGGTGATAGGGAATGGCGTATTTGATTGGAAGCTGGCTTTCCTTGTCCCATATCACGTAGGTACTGAGCTAATTGACATGCATAGTTAATTTTGTCGACAATTTTAATTATGATTTGAACTTTAATGACCGGAAAGTCGTCATTAAGGAAAACATTTGAGACAAACCGCGAGTGTGTCCATTATAGATAGACGATATTGTATAAGATTACGCGATCGCTATCATGATCCTTTGCGTATTTTGTTGTTGTTGCTTTTTTTAAATACTTTGTCGATCTTCTTGTTCCATTACTACATTTATTTGTTCACGTTGTATTTAGTACAAATGCAACAATACAACTGATATACAGTTAAAGTGTTGCATTAAGTGCCATGCAATTATTCAATCAATATTAATAATACAAAAGTGGCGTTAAATACAATTTGATAAATCAATCAATACTAACATTGCAAAAGGTGAGGATAAGCACCCTTTAATCAATTAATATTTTGTGAAAAACAAAATATATATATTTTCGCAAGGTCGTTCTGCGATGTTTTCGATAAAACTTTTTAATAAATGTTGGCGTTGGTGTTAAATCACCCACGAGCTAATCCTACACACCTTATATCTGACATTCAATTGGGAGATGATTTATAGTTTTACAACATCAATGTGATCTAAATGTAATATGAAAGGCAAATATCGTGGAATTTTTTTGATTAAATATTTCCACTTAATATGTCACATAATTTTAACTAAAATCAACTGCATAACATTAAAACCCGCACAAAAGCAGATTTTAAGATCAAATCGCAAAATATTTGACGGCATAAACAGGATCACCAAAATCAGCAAAGGTCACTTATGCCATTAGTTTTATGTGTAATCCTTTGTAGATCGTTGTTTGTCCTTTTGTCCTTTTACTTTTGGCCATTGTGTTGTCTGTCCTTCTTCCATTTACGGCTTCTGATTACCCCTTTCGTATCTTCAAGCCCTTCTTGAAGGACAGACAACACAATTACCAAAAGAAAAAGTACAAAAGAAAAAAAAAGAAAAAAAACACTACACAGAAAACTAGTGATTAAGCAACACAACCGACGTTTTAACCATAATTGAATAGGAGTGCCTCGGAAGAGTAAGTAATTCCTGTGCCGCTGATGGCACACGTCGAGTTAATCTCTGGTGATAGTATCACATATTAAATCATCATTACTGAGTTTGTTTGTTTGTTCATTTGTTTTCTTTTTGGTTTTGCATAGTTCGTTTTGTACGTATTTTTATTTATGTTTTGAACTTTAGCGAACCTAAAGTCGTCACTAAGGAAATAATTTGTCGTAGAATTCATTATACCCATTATTGATTGATAACATTTTATAAAATTGTAAAATCGTTATAACGTTCATGTTAGGTCTCATATCGTAATAGGTTTCCAAAGCGGAAAAGGATTCTTTGCAAGATTTTCACTCAAATATGTTGGTGTAAAGTATTACCAATAGATATAAATATGCCTTTTTTATTAAATAATATCAAGTAAGAAAGGAAATGGGAGACACATTTGCGTATGCCATTACTTATTTTTTTAAATGCATCAATAATAGTTCATATATGACATAAAATGAGCTTTCATTTGTTAATTTATTTTATAAATAAGAATGTGTATTTTCTAAATTTCTATGATTAACACCCCATAACAATTTCAAACGTTAATACATGTTTATTATATCGAAAATCATGTCATGAATCCTATTTCGATTTGAAACGCCCTAATGTGGATTTCCGATTCGGGAACAATTTCGATTTGCGATGTGACAATGTCTTCTGTAAATTTCTTTCAACTCTATGATATACAGTCGACTACGTTACTTCCCTTGCAGTGTCTATATGTACATTTTGTGTTTTGTGCGCAAAACTGTTTTTTTTTCTCTAGGTCGTTGTGGGATGTTTTGGGAAAACACCTTTAGCAAACAATAATTTTAGTGTTGACGTTAAAACCCCCATTTAGCAAGTTTGAAATAATAGTAAATTATCACGTTTGAATCTCATTTATTAATTTCTGGTATTTCTGGTTAGTGATAGATCGTGTAATAATACTCGACATACGGATCGATGTTGGGATATCCTTATGTTTCTAAACAATGACTTCCGTTACTTTAACTTAAGGCATATTTTATTGTTCAATAATAAACAATTGGATAGTACACATGTTTCAAAACTTAGAAACGTCTTCTCAAATACATACAAGCTAAATATAATATACATATTTCATATTTAGTGAAGACATAGAAAAAAACGCAGAAAAACATTAAGCGTTACATGGATTATCCAAGCTAAATTATACTTAATCGAACACACCCTTCTATCTTAATGACACGAACACACTGAACATTCAATTTGGACTTAACTTTCAAATGGATCTATATTTTAAGTGGGTTCCCTTAGCACAATCTTATGTAGTATATAGTTCGTTTTACTCGTATTTTTAATTACGGACAACATATCACGGCAAATGCGCTAAACAACAATCGTTCACTCATTTAAATGATAGGAACATGTCATGAAATGTTATAACTTTGTGAATAAGAAGAATTTGAAGATACCAAAGGGGCAATCAGAATCGGTAAATCGAAGAAGGGCAGACAACACAATGGCCAAAAGTACAAAAGGACAAACAACGATCTACAAAAGTTACAGATAAAACTAAAGATCGAGTAACACTACAAACCGGGAATGAATTCAGGTGCTACGGAATTCTGTTCCTGTTTTTTTTCCCAATGACATAATATTAAACATAGTATTAACCACTACGACATTTCGCATACACCATTTACATTACACCTCTCCCATAAACACAATGTACATTACACCTTTCCCCATAAACCATTTACGCTACATCTCTCCCAAAATCCCATGCCCATTAACCTTTCACCATACACCATTTACGTTACATCTCTCCCAAAACACAATGCACATTACACCTTTCCCCATGCACCATGTTTTTTACACCATTCCCAAATTACCGTTTATGCTTTACAATTTCCCATGCACAATGTTTGCTACATCTCTCCCAAAACACAATGTACATGACACCTTTCTCCATGCACCATGTCTTTTACACCATTCCCAAATTACCATTTATGTTATATAATTTCCCATACACAATTTACGTTACACTGTTCGCACAACACCATATACATTACACCCTTTTCCATACACTATTAACATTACACTGTTCACAAAACACTATTTACATTCCACGTTACATCTCCCCCAAAACACCATTTACGTTATGCCAATGTATCATTTACGCTACACCGTTCCCACAACACAATTAGCATTACACCACTCCCCATATATACCTTACGTTACACAGTTCCCAAAAGACCATTAGCATTACATCGTTCCCAGTATATCATTTACGTTACGTCGTTCCCAAAAGACCATTAACATTACACCGTTCACTATATATAATTTACGTTACATCGTTGCCAAAACATCATTAACATAACACCTTACCCATATACCATGTATGTTACATCGTTCCCAAAACACAATTTATATTCAAATAATAAATATTCAATTTATACCTGATTTGCTTTTTTTCTATTACATAAAATGAGTTTGAAGATACCAAAGGGGTAATCAGAATCCATATATCGAAGACGAACAGACAACATAATGGCCAAAAGAAAAAGTACAAAAAGACAAACAACGATCTACAACACATACATATAAAACTAAAAATCGAGTAAAACGAACTCCACTAAAAACTGGGGGTGAACTCAGGTGCGCCGGAAGGGTAATCAGTTCCTGTTCCACTAGTGACACCCGTCGTGTTAATCTAGTTACACACCCGGTGATAAGTCATGAACGAGGAAAGGACCGGGCAGTGTTTACGACAAGTGGAACATATCCGTGGTCATTTCTGACACAGATACTCCATAGCGCTCAACCAAGTCATGGTGACGACCGTAAAACTTTCGAAGTGATGATTTCAAGTTAATTAAGAGAAAGCCTTGGTTCAGTAGCTTCCTTGTTAGCAGCAACCCTCTATCAAGGAAATCCTGATATGAACCACAAGCTCAGAAATATCGTATCAACTGAGAGATATATACCCCATATACAGGTGCTGCTGGAATGTTGCTACATATCAATGGATACTTCACAATGGGGAAAATTGAAATCATCTCTGTTGTCGTAAAGTTTCGTTCTTAACCATTTCCTCATTGTCAATTTCGAGGTATAGGTCAAAGTATGGAGCAGACCTATCTGTATCTGTGGTATCACAACTTAGATGTGTGTATCAAGCTCAATGGGATAGAAGCGATCAACGAAATTACCAAACCTAGAATTATTTAGTGAAAGGACATCATCTATATAGTGGAACGTGAAATTAAAATCTAGCTTCTTTTCATTTTTCTTGAGAGGCCCCTGTATGAAGCTTGCCTCATATGCTTCCTTAATGCGAACAACACTAATTATTTTTAAGATATTTGGCGTTGGCGTTAAATCACACACCCATTTTCCTTCATTCAGTAGGTGTTTTTGACAAAAACAAAGCTGTGTTAAACTTGCTCATGACACAATATAACCTTAATTACATATTTGCAGATTTAACAGCATGTAGTAGGTAATTATCACGTTACAGTTTGATGTGTTAATTGCTGGTTAAAGAAGAATACTGTTAATATACACCGCTGATATACAGATCAATCTTAGGATTGTCACAAGTTTCTGGACGATATCTTCCTTTTCATCGGGTTATGTAGTGTAGGAAAACGAAACGTATGGAAATACCAAAGAGCCAATCAGAATTTAAGGTGTAAATCAAACAAGGGACTAACGAAGCCCACAAACGTGTACTCCGGACTGGAAAAAAAAATCATTTTAGCAGCAAAAGACCACACAATCAATACAGCATATGTGAGTCAAGCAATATACTGCACATATGACGGGATCGTTATTGTCAATGATCCACAAAACACTACGTACAAAAAAATAAGAATGAGAAAAACGAATCCTAGTAAAAGTCGGGGATGAACGCCAGCGCCCCGGAATGGTTTGTAGTTCCGGGTCGGCTAGGGGCATCTGTTGTGTTGTGTTCTGTTGCTCTTGTTGCTCGTGTATGGTTTGCTTTGTTCGTATTTCTGATAATGGGTTGAAAATAAATGAACGACAATTTCGTCATCGCTGACACCGTTTAAAATGTGTCGCTCTTATAGTAAGGATGTATGTTTCGTTCGCACCATGTAGAAAGGAAGATGTAATGTGTGGAATGTTTGACCTTGGTTCGGCCAACAAATCACCGCTCCTTAAAAGCTATTGAAGAAAAAGATAATATGTTTGCCTATAGCTTCAAAATACTTTGTAGTCCGCTTCATAGCTGCGCTTTGTGGTTATGCTTAGGATACAATTAAGCACCTCAGTAGCATATTTTTAACACAGTGCTATTCAAATAAATCATCCCAAAATAAGTAATAAACGTACTTGTTTCAGTATTTTTGTGAATGGTATAATATGTGATAAATAGAGATATCGAAGATTCAGATGTACATAACGTTACAAAAAATATCACAATTTATTTTCAAGATGGTTTAAACAGTGATGGTCCAGAATTCCTTCAATAAGAACAAATGAAGACGTACTTGTGGACTGGCAGAAGTGCCATTATAGTAGCAAAAGATCACACCATCAATATCAAACATATGCGAAAGGCAATATGGTCCACCTACACGTACGTGTCATGCAATACAATGGCCAATGAAAACAGGACACAAGGACAAAACAACCCATTAAGCACCACACAGAACACTGAAGATTGCGTACCGGGATCCCAACTTAAAACCGGTCGTGAATTCAGTTGTTCCGGAAGACGTAAGCAGTTCCTGACCCATTGGTAGCACCCGTCGTGTTACTCTTGAGGACAGGTCTGGATTGTAATTACGACATATTGAACATATTCGTGGTTATTTGTGACGTATACCAACTTACCAACGCGAACGATATATAATAATGTGGTATTAACATTCTATCAATTATATGACTTTTGTCCTTTCACAAAAATCCTAACTTACTCGAATGTTATGAATAATTACTTGATCTAACTTTCAATTTTCTATAATCTTTTTCATGAGTGTTTACAAGAAAACAACTACAATTTACACGTAAAACGATGTTCGGATCTTTTTATTTCATGTAGTGGGTGTTTATTAGCATTAGGTTTTAACTGTTTTGTCACGCTTATTAACGCATGTCTTCTTTCCATTTTAGGTCCCACTATGGCTTTCTATATTAATTAACAATTCTGTGCTGACACCTTTGTAATATCTATCTTGCTTAATAGACGCCACATGAACATGACAACAATGACATCTATGTTCTATATTAATCTTTCCATGGTGTTTCTTTTCTGATATTTCTTAAAATGTCACGACTGGTTACCATTATTTCTATTATTCCGAAACACACATTTTATTGATTTTAGAATGTATGATTTTATTGGAAACGACTTTTATTGGCAATGTTTTTATTATTTGATTTCATTTTTAAAATAAGAAGAGCTTGAAGATAAGGGTAATAACAAAATTACCGAACTCCGAACAATCTTACAAAGGGAAAGTTAAAACTCATAAGTATATAAACAGACAAAATCAGTCAACAACCGGAAATCTGTGAAAATAGTAATGACCCTGACTTGGTACAGGCATTTCTAAAGAAATGGTGGATTGAATCAGATTTTAAAGCGTCAAACCTCCCACTTTCATTGCGGCTCAAAGGTTTCAGCTGTCACTATAACAGTATTTATAATAATGCTGGAACAAAATAGGTAAAATAGTTGTCAAAGCAGTACCATATTCAGTGAAATAAATGTCAAAAACAATTTTACGTCACACATTGATAAAAACATATTTTTGACATTTTTGTTGACCTCCTTATCTTTATACATTTTCACTATGTGAAAATGCATCGCTTATTATCGTCTCTGCAGAGACGGAATATATTTCGACAAGATTTTGGCATCGGAATATAAACTTTTTAAAAGATCGAATAAGCCGAATCTTTTAATAGCCCTGGTCCAGGAGACTGTTTCTCAGATGAAGATGACGTTTCCGGAAATCAAAATAATTGCTACTGGCCCTTGCATAGCGAATCAATTGCGAAATGTAAACACCATATGCAGGAGAAGCTGGTATATTGCTGCACATATTTGGAAAATTTATGATTTTAAAATTGAAGTCGTCCCGTTTATCATAAATTTTAGTACTGAGTTGACCACTGTCGTCAAATGCGAGGTATGCGTCCAAAAATGATGCGGAAGAAGCTGTATCTGTAGTATCTAACTTCCAGCTCTGGAGTATATATCAATTGAAGAAATTCTGCAAATCTAGAATTATTGATAGATACCAAAGGGGCAGAATCCGTATATCGAAGAAGAATAGACTGGCCAAAAGATAAAAAGTACAAATGGACAAACAATGATCTACAAAATATACATATAAAACTAAGGATCGAATAACACGAACCCCATTAAAAACTGGGGTGGAACTGAGGTGCTCCGAAAGGGTAACAGTTCCTGATCCACTAGTGGCACCCGTCGTATTATTATTTTTGTCGCCAACTTTAATGATAATTAATATCTTAAACTGACAGATGCAAAAATAAATAATGTTTGCCTTCAGATAGCAACAAGAAATATTGGTAAATTGGAAGAAAAAGTGTCCTAAAAAGTCTGATTCGGACAAAACACACCACCTTCTCTCAAAAGCTACTTGGTCGATCCGATATATACAAAACATAATTATATCTATGTGATTACTTTTATATCGTTTGATCTTTCACAATATACTTAAGAAGAGTTTGAAAATACCAAAGGGGTAATCTTAGCCCGTATATCGAAGAAAAAACAGACAACACAATGGCCAAAAGAACAATGACAAAAGGATAAACAACGATCTCCAAAGCATATACATACAACTAAACATCGAGTAACACGAACCCCACTAAAGATCGGGGGTGAACTCATGTGCTCCGTAAGGGTAGGCAGCTCCTGCTCCAGGAACATACATGTACTAGTATCCGAGATCATTTGTGATACAGTCACAGCTATTCCGTAACGGTTATTCTGGTCATCTGAACTTCATTAAATGTGCATGACCAATTACAGCATCTAACTGTTTTTTGTCTTTTCATTGTTTTTTACGTGTTATTACGATGATCGGCAAGTCACTCCTTTTTGTTAATGTGTAGTGGGTGTTAACTATCTATAGTTCTTCACTGCTTCGTCATGTTAATTCGTTTCTTTCTTATATAAAGTTACAGTATTGTCTTTGTATATTAATTGATGACTTTGTGATCACGTCTTTGAATCTTCAACCCACTTTATTTGACGCCATATAAATATGACAGAAACTACATGTATAAGTTAATTCCTGATCCGACCTTTTTCCAACTGTCTACAGATATCACGATTGGCTAAAGTAATTTACCATTTTAGGCTTATTTCGTTTCTTTTGGAATTGTTCACGCTAAAATAACGAGAATAATTGAAGAAACACTTCGCTGTTTTGGAGAATCATTCCCTGACCAGCAGAGAACAATTTTAAATGAAAACGCAGTTATCTATTTTAGTGCATACGACGCTTTCCTGAAGGAAAACCTTCATTAACCAAAATATTTGAAAACAAAATAATTTGAAATAATTCTTTGGGAGCAAGTAATCCATAGGGCTTATACAGGATAGTCAATTTATACAGGATAGTCAAATTATACAGGATAGTCAAATGATACAGGATAGTCAAATTATACAGGATAGTCAAATTATACAGTATAGTCAAATTATACAGGATAGTCAAATTATACAATAAGTCAAATAATACAGGATAGTCAAATTGAACTAAATTTACATATGAAAACAAGGATATTGTATATATATTTTACTCTAAGTTTAAAAACAAAACAAAACTAATAGTTATTCTTAATATACGATCTTTTCGCGATATTTTTCCCATTCTTAGAAGAGTTTGAAGATATCAAAGGGATAGTCAGAATTGGTAAATCGAAGAAGAACAGACAATACAATGGCCAAGCGAAAGCTTTGGAAGTTGTTTAAAGGTAGGAAGAAAACAAACTCTACAACAATCTTGTTGACTACACTTTTCCAATAGTGAACTACTCATTCAAATTTTGCAATATTCCAGCAACTCGAATGTTATTCTAGGATTTGTATCCAGTTAATGAAACAAGACTTCGTTGTTCCTATGTTGAAGTTATCGCTACAAAGATTCTATGTTCGTCATCACGAACTTGTTGGCCATTACGAAACTTCCATTTATCAAATGGCAACGGACCTTTACCTTATTACATATACTTTTTATTCTACTTCATCACCGACAAATCTTTAACTAAACTTGGTTGTGGGTAACGAGGTGACTGTCTTTTAAGAAACATGAACTCCCTACCTTTCGCGAGCACCAGGGTTCACCCAGATGTTTCCATGGCACCATTGAGCTTCACCTTTTCCCTTTTACGTAGACTTTTTCCTTTAACTTTAACCTTTACCTACACTTGATTGTGCATAGCGAAGTGACTGTCTTTTAAGAAAAAGGAACTCCCTACCCTTCGCGAGAACCAGGTTTCACCCAGATGTTTCGATGGCACCAATGAGCTTCATCTTTATATTATTCTTTCAGTTGTGTAAAGTTGACGAACGATGGTATTGAAAAATGGATGACTGGATTGCGACTACGGATACAACGGTTAATTAAGATATGAAAATGACCGCAGCACTTTCGACGTGATCACTTTAACTTTACAACTAGCAACCCATTGGTCAGCAAGAAGGCCCAGACAATGATACTCTGGGAAACACAAGCTGTAGATAGTATATAATCTATATGAATGTGTTGCTATATATACATGACAGTTCGGGTTGGTAATATTATTATTCTTATGATCTAGAAATGGAAAGTTTGATCTTCTGAAATGAAAATTAATCCATTTATTGGTCATGAAAGGTCGCCAAAATATATGAGACCAAATACTTGGGAACCAAATATTATCAAAGGATGGGCAATAACATTAGGTCACAATATTGTCTTTGTATGTTTATTTACAATTTTGTGATCACTTCTTTGAATCTTCAACCCACTTTAATTGACGTCACCATAAATATGACAAAAATAACATTTATTAGTTAATCCCTGCTCCGCCCTTTTTTCAAATGTCTACACATGTCACGATTTGTTAAAGTCATTTACAATGCATAAGCTTATTTTGTTTCCTTTTGGAATTTGTCACGCTAAAATAACGAGAATAAAGATACACTTCGCAGTTTTGGAGAATCATCCCCTGACCAGCAGAGAAAAGTTTAAAATGAAAACGCAGATATCCAATTTAGTGCGCACGACGCTTTCCTGAATAAAGCCTGCATTATCTACGAGCATTAGTCAAAAGATTTGAAAACAAAAATAATTTGAAATAATTCTTTGGAAGCAAGTAATTCAAATAGTTAAAACAAGATAGTCAAATTCAACTAAATTTACATATGAAAACAAAAATATTTTATACTTTTTTAATCTAAGTTTATAAAATAAAACAAAAATAATAGTTATTCTTAATATTTGATCTTTTCCCGATATATTTTCCTTCATAGCCTTTGGTAGTCGTTGAAATCGACAAGAAAGGAAGCTTAAAGAAACCAAACTCTAAGACAAGCATAATGACTACACTTTTCAAATAGCGAACTGCTCATTCAACTGTTGCAACTCGTACGTTATTCTACGATAGGTGCTCAGATAATAAATCAAGACTTCGTTGCTCCTATGTTGAAGTTATCGCTGCAAAAATTATACGATCGTCATCACGAACTGGTTAGTCGATACAAAGAATCCATTTCTAAATTAGCAATGGACCTTTTTCCTTTTACGTAGACTTTTTGCTTTAACTTTAACCTTTACCTACACTTGATTGTGCATAGCGAAGTGACTGTCTTTTAAGAAACAGGAACTCCCGACCCTTCACGAGAACCAGGGTTCACCCAGATGTTTCGATGGCACCAATGTGCTTCATCTTTATATTATTCTTTCAGTTGTGTAAAGTTGACGAAAGATGGTATTGGAAATTGGATGACTAGATTGTGACTACTGATGCAACGGTTAATTAAGATATGCTGGCGACGTAACACTTTCGAAGTGATCACTTCAACTTTACGACTAGCAACCCATTGGTCAGCAACAAGGAACAGACAAGGATATCCTGGGAAACACAAACTATGGTATATCGTTCTGACCGAGATAGTATATAATATATATGCATATGTTGCTATATATACATGACAATTCGCGTTGGTAAAATTATTATTCTTAAGATCCGGAAATGGAAAGTTTTATCTTTTGAATTTGAAAATTAATCCATGATTAGGTTGTGTAAGGCCGACGATATATATATATCGGTCCGAATACTTGGGGACCAAACTTTATCAAAGGTTGGTCCTTAAGGGAATGCGATACAGTAGGAATTGCCAATTGATTTTTTCATGAAAATTCGTGATTTCGTCAATTTTGACATGCTCTTTCCAAATATGCAAAGAAAAATATACCTTCGTGACTTAGTTTTCGAGATATTTACGATCGAATTTCGACCATTTTTCGACAGATTTTTAGAATACGGATTTCAATAGCGGTAAAGAAAATATCACAATTTCAAAACGATAAACGATAATTGCATCCGGCTTTTTGCAATAGCTTCCTATGATAATTTCGTTCAAAGATGATGAGCATGTACATTGCCAATAATAGATTAAGTAGTCCAAAAATTATACTTATTTGTGGAATATGGATTATTTAGTGGTTTCCTCATGAATAAATGTGCATGTAGAAAAAAATGACAATTGATATTTTCGTAATATTTTAACAAAAAGTAATAGGGTACATGTGCTTGTTTTTTAGCAACAGAACAAAAACAGTGCATTTTTCATGACAAACATAGACATCGTCAATTTCGGCGCCAAATTACCCTACAATGTATTTTAATAGGTAAAACGTCGTGGAGTCTTTCCCGTCGTTTTCCGTGGAGTCTTTACCGCCGTTTTCCTTGGATTGGATGAAAGGGCAACGCAAGCGGAGAATGAAATAAATGAAAGAGAACGGCAATAGTTGTACAGCGAATAGATACGTAACTGTCGAACCCGTGCAAACGTTCTTGCTCAATGTTCATTAGATTTAACGGTGTATCACAACCATCATACGCGCTTAATTGCTCTGCTAGTGTTTTTAGTTCAACTATTAGTCTCCCATCCTGCCAGCATATATCTTTATAATCAGTACCAGGGTGTTCGTCTCTCTGGTCTACCTCTGTCTCACCAATATTCCTATCCAACTCTTTCAAGTGCTCGTCGCAAAAACAACATGCGGTATTCGGCAAAGTAATTATCTGCACTTGTTACTATATCGTATTTCCTTAAGGTGAGAGGATACTAAATGACGTTACGTCAAGTGTTAACGGCCCTGGCGTTACGGCATTGCTTGCATGCATGTATATTTTCATTTCGGAGTCAAAGAGACAACACCTTTATTGAGCCCGAGAGTCGATATGACATTTTCGGGACACTCGGGTTTACGCTTTTCACTACACGGGATGGGGAATTCATCAATTAAAAAATAACCAGCTGGAATTCAGGACCCTGCCGGGGAGCAAAACATATAAACGGCTTTTTTGAAGAAGAGAAAGCATAGACATCATCACTCCAGATTCCTCCTTCCATTAACATTTCATTTTGTCATAATTATATAAAGCAATAAAGAAAATGCACATTAGTATATTATATCATTTTTAAGAATGTTAAATAAAACGGTCCCCAATGTAAATACGCACAAGGTGACTTTTATGGGATTAGAAATCAGCACATATTTAGAATTTATGATTTTAGTAAGCTTTAACATGTATGATATTTTCCTATATTGTCTTGTATTTGAAATGCTTATATGTTGATATTTGATCAAATAAATCTATCTATCTATCGAACAAAATAAAACATCTAAAATGGTTTACAAAATATAGAGTGGACACGATTGGTGACGGGCGGACAAACGGACAATGACAAAGGGTAAATATTAGAAGAATTAAAGAAACCGCGAGTGACAAATCAAAAGAAAATAATAAAACATGTATACGACTTTCTTGCAAGGCAATGACTATGTGCAGTTTGTGTGCATGTATGTATAGCATGCTCCATTATGAAATAGAAGTTATAATATGATCATAGTTATTTATTTGTCTTTGTGTTTTAACTGACGTCGTTTAAATTATGTTTGATAACGTCAAGAAGTCATCTTTGTAACGTAACGTCGTTTTTTGCTGTTTTTAGGTTTCGTACTTCAACTTGGGAGCTCTATATCTTGACAACGAGCATGGTGACCTATGCTTTAAGTAGACCAATTGATTCGGTATACAAATATCTATTTTTTGTCAGTTTTTTCAATAGTTTCCTATAGTTCAAGTGCCCCATCGAGTGTAGATTGTGATAATTGGACAGAAAAAACCGGGGGTTAACTCAGATGGTTGTGAATGGCAGGAATGTCCTGCTTCTTACAAGACACCCGCCGCATAACTCATATGTACAGACAAGTCCGGTCAAAGTATTGGCAGATATAGAGAACAGAAAACATATACGTAAAAAGTAAAAGATCCATTGTCATTTGAGATATTGATATTTCGCAACGGTTAACCAGATTATGATGACGATCATGCAATTAGCTTTGTTTGAGTAGTTTTTGCTAGCACCTAAACTCTGTCCAGAAAATCACTGTACTGGGCAACAGTTCTAGAATAACGTATCAGTTGTAAATTCGATGCTGAACTGTTGCTACTGATGGTGTACTGCCAATGTTTCTAACAAGAGCAAAACTAAGAGTCAGTCTAATCGTGTTTTGTTGGTGTCCTCTGTGAAGTTCGCGCTTATCAACGTTTTTTTTCATCGTCGGACAGCATGAATCAGATACCAGAAAAAAGTATATACATTGGTCAGTGATCATATAATAATAGTAAAAATGTATTCAGTCAATGAAATTTTACTGCTCAAATAGAACATGGACGGGATAAATTAAATTATCCCGACTGAATATTATTCTTATATGACATGATGAGCAATAAATCACTTTAAAATCTGCCAGTTGAATAAAAATCGGTGATAGGGAATGACGTATTTGATTGGAAGCTGGCATTTCCTTGTCCTATATCACGTAGGTACTGAGCTAATTGACATGCATAGTTAATTTTGTCGACAATTTTAATTATGATTTGAACTTTAATGACCGGAAAATCGTCATTAAGGAAAACATTTGAGACAAACCGCGAGTGTGTCCATTATAGATAGACGATATTGTATAAGATTACGCGATCGCTATTATGATCCTTTGCGTATTTTGTTGTTGTTGTTTTTTTAAATACTTTGTCGATCTTCTTGTTCCATTACTACATTTATTTGTTCACGTTGTAAGTGGTGCATTGAGTGCCATGCAATTAATCAATCAATATTAATAATACAAAACATAACAGGTATCTACAAAATAATAAAAATATACTAGACAAAACATAACAGGTATCTACAAAATAATAAAAATATACTAGACAAAACATAACAGGTATCTACATAATAATAAAAATATACTAGACAAAACATAACAGGTATCTACAAAATAATAAAAATATACTAGACAAAACATAACAGGTATCTACAAAATAATAAAAATATACTAGACAAAACATAACAGGTATCTACAAAATACAATTTGATAAATCAATCAAAATACAATTTGATAAATCAATCAATACTAACATTGCAAAAGGTGGGGCTAAGCACCCTTTAATGAATTAATATTTTGTGAAAAAAAATAAAAAAAAAAATATTTTCGCAAGATCGTTCTGCGATGTTTTCGATAAACTTTTTAATAAATGTTGGCGTTGGTGTTAAATCACCCACGAGTTAATCCTACGCACCTTATATCTGACATTCAATTGGGAGACGATTTATATTTTTACAAAATCAATGTGATCTAAATGTAATATGAAAGGCAAATATCGTGGAATTTTTTTGATTAAATATTTCCACTTAATATGTCACATAATTTTAACTAAAATCAACTGCATAACATTAAAATCCGCACAAAAGCAGATTTTAAGATCAAATCGCAAAATATTTGACGGCATAAAGAGGATCATCAAAATCAGCTAAGGTCACTTATGCCATTAGTTTTATGTGTAATGCTTTTATAGATCGTTGTTTGTCCTTTTGTCCTTTTACTTTTGGCCATTGTGTTGTCTGTCCTTCTTCCATTTACGGCTTCTGATTACCCCTTTCGTATCTTCAAGCCCTTCTTGAAGGACAGACAACACAATTACCAAAAGAAAAAGTACAAAAGAAAAAAAAAGAAAAAAAAAACTCTACACAGAAAACTAAAGATTAAGCAACACAACCGACGTTTTAACCATAATTGAATAGGAGTGCCTCGGAAGAGTAAGTAATTCCTGCTCCGCTGATGGCACACGTCGAGTTAGTCTCTGGTGATAGTATCACATATTAAATTATCATTCCTGAGTTTGTTTGTTTGTTTGTTCATTTGTTTTCTTTTTGGTTTTGCATAGTTCGTTTTGTACGTATTTTTATTTATGTTTTGAACTTTAACGAATCTAAAGTCGTCACTAAGGAAATAATTTGTCGTAGAATTCATTATACCCATTATTGATTGATAACATTTTATAAAATTGTAAAATCGTTATAACGTTCATGTTAGGTTTCATATCGTAATAGGTTTACAAAGCGGAAAAGGATTCTTTGCAAGATTTTCACTCAATTATGTTGGTGTAAAGTATTACCAATAGATATAAATATGCCTTTTTTATTAAATAATATCAAGCAAGAAAGGAAATGGGAGACACATTTGCGTATGCCATTACTTCTTTTTTTAAATGAATCAATAATAGTTCATATATGACATAAAATGAGCTTTTAATTGTTAATTTATTTTATAAATAAGAATGTGTATTTTCTAAATTTCTATAATTAACACCCCATAACAATTTCAAACGTTAATACATATTTATTATATCGAAAATCATGTCACGAATCCTATTTCGATTTGAGACGCCCTAATGTGGATTTCCGATTCGGGAACAATTTCGATTTGCGACGTGACAATGTCTTCTGTAAATTTCTTTCAACTCTATAATATACAGTCGACTACGTTACTTCCTTTGCAGTGTCTATATGTACATTTTTGTTTTGTGGGCAAAACTGTATTTTTTTCTCTAGGTCGTTGTGGGATGTTTTGGGAAAACACCTTTAGCAAACAATAATTTTAGTGTTGGCGTTAAAACACCCATTTAGCAAGTTTAAAGTAATCAAAATATATTTGGATGACTGAAATAATAGTAAATTATCACGTTTGAATCTCATTTATTAATTTTTGGTATTTCTGGTTAGTGATAGATCGTGTAATAATACTCGACATGCGGATCGATGTTGGGATATCCCTATGTGTCTAAACAATGACTTCCGTTACTTTAACTTAAGGCATAATTTATTGTTCAATAATAAACAATTGGATAGTACACATGTTTCAAAACTTAGAAACGTCTTCTCAAATACATACAAGCTAAATATAATATACATATTTCATATTTAGTGAAGACATAGTAAAAAAAACGCAGAAAAACATTAAGCGTTACATGGATTATCCAAGCTAAATTATACTTAATCGAACACACCCTTCTATCTTAATGACACAAACACACTGAACATTCAATTTGGACTTAACTTTCAAATGGATCTATATTTTAAGTGGGTTCCCTTAGCACAATCTTATGTAGTATATAGTTCGTTTTACTCGTATTTTTAATTACGGACAACATATCACGGCAAATGCGCTAAACAACAATCGTTCACTCATTTAAATGATAGGAACATGTCATGAAATGTTATAACTTTTTGAATAAGAAGAATTTGAAGATACCAAAGGGGCAATCAGAATCCGTAAATCGAAGAAGGGCAGACAACACAATGGTCAAAAGTACAAAAGGACAAACAACGATCTACAAAAGTTACAGATAAAACTAAAGATCGAGTAACACTACAAACCGGGAATGAATTCAGGTGCTACGGAATTCTGTTCCTGTTTTTTTCCCAATGACATAATATTAAACATAGTATTAACCACTACGACATTTCGCATACACCATTTACATTACACCTCTCCCATAAACACAATTTACATTACACCTTTCCCCATAAACCATTTACGCTACATCTCTCCCAAAATCCCATGCCCATTAACCTTTGACCATACACCATTTACGTTACATCTCTCCCAAAACACAATGTACATTACACCTTTCCCCATACACCATGTTTTTTTACACCATTCCCAAATTACCGTTTATGCTTTACAATTTCCCATGCACAATTTTCGCTACATCTCTCCCAAAACACAATGTACATGACACCTTTCTCCATGCACCATGTCTTTTACACCATTCCCAAATTACCATTTATGTTATATAATTTCCCATACACAATTTACGTTACACTGTTCGCACAACACCATATACATTACACCCTTTTCCATACACTATTAACATTACACTGTTCACAAAACACTATTTATATTCCACGTTACATCTCCCCCAAAACACCATTTAAGTTACGCCAATGTATCATTTACGTTACACCGTTCCCACAACACAATTAGCATTACACCACTCCCCATATATACCTTACGTTACACAGTTCCCAAAAGACCATTAGCATTACATCGTTCCCAGTATATCATCTACGTTACGTCGTTCCCAAAAGACCATTAACATTACACCGTTCACTATATATAATTTACGTTACATCGTTGCCAAAACATCATTAACATAACACCTTACCCATATACCATGTATGTTACATCGTTCCCAAAACACAATTTATATTCAAATAATAAATAATCAATTTATACCTGATTTGCTTTTTTTCTATTACATAAAATGAGTTTGAAGATACCAAAGGGGTAATCAGAATCCATATATCGAAGACGAACAGACAACGTAATGGCCAAAGGAAAAAGTACAAAAAGACAAACAACGATCTACAGAACATACATATAAAACTAAAGATCGAGTAAAACGAACTCCACTAAAAACTGGGGGTGAACTCAGGTGCGCCGGAAGGGTAATCAGTTCCTGTTCCACTAGTGACACCCGTCGTGTTAATCTAGTTACACACCCGGTGATAAGTCATGAACGAGGAAAGGACCGGGCAGTGTTTACGACAAGTGGAACATATCCGTGGTCATTTCTGACACAGATACTCCATAGCGCTCAACCAAGTCATGGTGACGACCGTAAAACTTTCGAACTGATGATTTCAAGTTAATTAAGAGAAAGCCTTGGTTCAGTAGCTTCCTTGTTAGCAGCAACCCTCTATCAAGGAAATCCTGATATGAACCACAAGCTCATAAATATCGTATCAACTGAGAGATATATACCCCATATACAGGTGCTGCTGGAATGTTGCTACATATCAATGGATACTTCACAATGGGAAAATTGAAATCATCTCTGTTGTCGTAAAGTTTCGTTCTTAACCATTTCCTCATTGTCAATTTCGAGGTATAGGTCAAAGTATGGAGCAGACCTATCTGTATCTGTGGTATCACAACTTAGATGTGTGTATCAAGCTCAATGGGATAGAAGCGATCAACGAAATTACCAAACCTAGAATTATTTAGTGAAAGGACATCATCTATATAGTGGAACGTGAAATTAAAAGCTAGCTTCTTTTCATTTTTCTTGAGAGGCCCCTGTATGAAGCTTGCCTCATATGCTTCCTTAATGCGAACAACACTAATTATTTTTAAGATATTTGGCGTTGGCGTTAAATCACACACCCATTTTCCTTCATTCAGTAGGTGTTTTTGACAAAAACAAAGCTGTGTTAAACTTACTCATGACACAATATAACCTTAATTACATATTTGCAGATTTAACAGCATGTAGTAGGTAATTATCACGTTACAGCTTGATGTGTTAATTGCTGGTTAAAGAAGAATACTGTTAATATACACCGCTGATATACAGATCAATCTTAGGATTGTCACAAGTTTCTGGACGATAACTTCCTTTTCATCGGGTTATGTAGTGTAGGAAAACGAAACGTATGGAAATACCAAAGAGCCAATCAGAATTTAAGGTGTAAATCAAACAAGGGACTAACGAAGCCCACAAACGTGTACTCCGGACTGGAAAAAAAAATCATTTTAGCAGCAAAAGACCACACAATCAATACAGCATATGTGAGTCAAGCAATATACTGCACATATGACGGGATCGTTATTGTCAATGATCCACAAAACACTACGTACAAAAAAATAAGAATGAGAAAAACGAATCCTAGTAAAAGTCGGGGATGAACGCCAGCGCCCCGGAATGGTTTGTAGTTCCTGGTCGGCTAGGGGCATCTATTATGTTGTGTTCTGTTGCTCTTGTTGCTCGTGTATGGTTTGCTTTGTTCGTATTTCTGATAATGGGTTGAAAATAAATGAACGACAATTTCGTCATCGCTGACACCGTTTAAAATGTGTCGCTCTTATAGTAAGGATGTATGCTTCGTTCGCACCATGTAGAAAGGAAGATGTAATGTGTGGAATGTTTGACCTTGGTTCGGCCAACAAATCACCGCTCCTTAAAAGCTATTGAAAAAAAAGATAATATGTTTGCCTATAGCTTCAAAATACTTTGTAGTCCGCTTCATAGCTGCGCTTTGTGGTTATGCTTAGGATACAATTAAGCACCTCAGTAGCATATTTTTAACACAGTGCTATTCAAATAAATCATCCCAAAATAAGTAATAAACGTACTTGTTTCAGTATTTTTGTGAATGGTATAATATGTGATAAATAGAGATATCGAAGATTCAGATGTACATAACGTTACAAAAAATATCACAATTTATTTTCAAGATGGTTTAAACAGTGATGGTCCAGAATTCCTTCAATAAGAACAAATGAAGACGTACTTGTGGACTGGCAGAAGTGCCATTATAGTAGCAAAAGATCACACCATCAATATCGAACATATGCGAAAGGCAATATGGTCCAGCTAAACGTACGTGTCATGCAATACAATGGCCAATGAAAACAGGACACAAGGACAAAACAACCCATTAAGCACCACACAGAACACTGAAGATTGCGTACCGGGATCCCAACTTAAAACGGTCGTGAATTCAGTTGTTCCGGAAGACGTAAGCAGTTCCTGACCCATTGGTAGCACCCGTCGTGTTACTCTTGAGGACAGGTCTGGATTGTAATTACGACATATTGAACATATTCGTGGTTATTTGTGACGTATACCAACTTACCAACGCGAACGATATATAATAATGTGGTATTAACATTCTATCAATTATATGACTTTTGTCCTTTCACAAAAATCCTAACTTACTCGAATGTTATGAATAATTACCTGATCTAACTTTCAATTTTCTATAATCTTTTTCATGAGTGTTTACAAGAAAACAACTACAATTTACACGTAAAACGATGTTCGGATCTTTTTATTTCATGTAGTGGGTGTTTATTAGCATTAGGTTTTAACTGTTTTGTCACGCTTATTAACGCATGTCTTCTTTCCATTTTAGGTCCCACTATGGCTTTCTATATTAATTAACAATTCTGTGCTGACACCTTTGTAATATCTATCTTGCTTAATAGACGCCACATGAACATGACAACAATGACATCTATGTTCTATATTAATCTTTCCATGGTGTTTCTTTTCTGATATTTCTTAAAATGTCACGACTGGTTACCATTATTTCTATTATTCCGAAACACACATTTTATTGATTTTAGAATGTATGATTTTATTGGAAACGACTTTTATTGGCAATGTTTTTATTATTTGATTTCATTTTTAAAATAAGAAGAGCTTGAAGATAAGGGTAATAACAAAATTACCGAACTCCGAACAATCTTACAAAGGGAAAGTTAAAACTCATAAGTATATAAACAGACAAAATCAGTCAACAGCCGGAAATCTGTGAAAATAGTAATGACCCTGACTTGGTACAGGCATTTCTAAAGAAATGGTGGATTGAATCAGATTTTAAAGCGTCAAACCTCCCACTTTCATTGCGGCTCAAAGGTTTCAGCTGTCACTATAACAGTATTTATAATAATACTGGAACAAAATAGGTAAAATAGTTGTCAAAGCAGTACCATATTCAGTGAAATAAATGTCAAAAACAATTTTACGTCACACATTGATAAAAACATATTTTTGACATTTTTGTTGACCTCCTTATCTTTATACATTTTCATTATGTGAAAATGCATCCCTTATTATCGTCTCTGCAGAGACGGAATATATTTCGACAAGATTTTGGTATCGGAATATAAACTTTTTAAAAGATCGAATAAGCCGAATCTTTTAATAGCCCTGGTCCAGGAGACTGTTTCTCAGATGAAGATGACGTTTCCGGAAATCAAAATAATTGCTACTGGCCCTTGCATAGCGAATCAATTGCGAAATGTAAACACCATATGCAGGAGAAGCTGGTATATTGCTGCACATATTTGAAAAATTTATGATTTTAAAATTGAAGTCGTCCCGTTTATCATAAATTTTAGTACTGAGTTGACCACTGTCGTCAAATGCGAGGTATGCGTCCAAAAATGATGCGGAAGAAGCTGTATCTGTAGTATCTAACTTCCAGCTCTGGAGTATATATCAATTGAAGAAATTCTGCAAATCTAGAATTATTGATAGATACCAAAGGAGCAGAATCCGTATATCGAAGAAGAATAGACTGGCCAAAAGATAAAAAGTACAAATGGACAAACAATGATCTACAAAATATACATATAAAACTAAGGATCGAATAACGCGAACCCCATTAAAAACTGGGGTGGAACTGAGGTGCTCCGAAAGGGTAACAGTTCCTGATCCACTAGTGGCACCCGTCGTATTATTATTTTTGTCGCCAACTTTAATGATAATTAATATCTTAAACTGACAGATGCAAAAATAAATAATGTTTGCCTTCAGATAGCAACAAGAAATATTGGTAAATTGGAAGAAAAAGTGTCCTAAAAAGTCTGATTCGGACAAAACACACCACCTTCTCTCAAAAGCTAATTGGTCGATCCGATATATACAAAACATAATTATATCTATGTGATTACTTTTATATCGTTTGATCTTTCACAATATACTTAAGAAGAGTTTGAAAATACCAAAGGGGTAATCTTAGCCCGTATATCGAAGAAAAAACAGACAACACAATGGCCAAAAGCACAATGACAAAAGGATAAACAACGATCTCCAAAGCATATACATACAACTAAACATCGAGTAACACGAACCCCACTAAAGATCGGGGGTGAACTCATGTGCTCCGTAAGGGTAGGCAGTTCCTGCTCCAAAAACATACATGTACTAGTATCCGAGATCATTTGTGATACAGTCACAGCTATTCGTAACGGTTATTCTGGTCATCTGAACTTCATTAAATGTGCATGACCAATTACAGCATCTAACTGTTTTTTGTCTTTTCATTGTTTTTTACGTGTTATTACGATGATCGGCAAGTCACTCCTTTTTGTTAATGTGTAGTGGGTGTTAACTATCTATAGTTCTTCACTTCTTCGTCATGTTAATTCGTTTCTTTCTTATATAAAGTTACAGTATTGTCTTTGTATATTAATTGATGACTTTGTGATCACGTCTTTGAATCTTCAACCCACTTTATTTGACGCCATATAAATATGACAGAAACTACATGTATAAGTTAATCCCTGATCCGACCTTTTTCCAACTGTCTACAGATATCACGATTGGCTAAAGTAATTTACCATTTTAGGCTTATTTCGTTTCTTTTGGAATTGTTCACGCTAAAATAACGAGAATAATTGAAGAAACACTTCGCTGTTTTGGAGAATCATTCCCTGACCAGCAGAGAACAATTTTAAATGAAAACGCAGATATATATTTTAGTGCATACGACGCTTTCCTGAAGGAAAACCTTCATTAACCAAAATATTTGAAAACAAAATAATAGGGCTTATACAGGATAGTCAATTTATACAGGATAGTCAAATTATACAGGATAGTCAAATGATACAGGATAGTCAAATTATACAGGATAGTCAAATTATACAGTATAGTCAAATTATACCGGATAGTCAAATTATACAATAAGTCAAATAATACAGGATAGTCAAGTTGAACTAAATTTACATATGAAAACAAGGATATTGTATATATATTTTACTCTAAGTTTAAAAACAAAACAAAACTAATAGTTATTCTTAATATACGATCTTTTCGCGATATTTTTCCCATTCTTAGAAGAGTTTGAAGATATCAAAGGGATAGTCAGAATTGGTAAATCGAAGAAGAACAGACAATAAAATGGCCAAGCGAAAGCTTTGGAAGTTGTTGAAAGGTAGGAAGAAAACAAACTCTACAACAATCTTGTTGACTACACTTTTCCAATAGTGAACTACTCATTCAAATTTTGCAATATTCCAGCAACTCGTATGTTATTCTAGGATTTGTATCCAGTTAATGAAAAAAGATTTCGTTGCTCCTATGTTGAAGTTATCGCTACAAAGATTCTACGTTCGTCATCACGAACTTGTTGGCCGTTACAAAACGTCCATTTCTCAAATGGGAACGGACCTTTACCTTATTACGCATACCTTTTATTCTACACCATCACAGACAAACCTTTAACTAAGCTTGGTTGTGGGTAACGATGTGACTGTCTTTTAAGAAACAGGAACTCCCTACCTTTCGCGAGCACCAGGGTTCTACCAGATGTTTCGATGGCACCAATGAGCTTCATCTTTATATTATTCTTTCAGTTGTGTAAATTTGACGAACGATGGCATTGAAAAAAAGGATGACTGGATTGCGACTACGGATACAACGGTTAATTAAGATTTGATAATGACCGCAGCACTTTCGACGTGATTACTTTAACTTTACAACTAGCAACCCATTGGTCAGCAACAAGGCCCAGACAATGATACCCTGGGAAACACAAGCTGTGGTATATCGCTCTAACTGAGATAGTATATAATCTATATGAACGTGTTGCTATATATACATGACAGTTCGGGTTGGTAATATTATTATTCCTAAGATCCAGAAATGGAAAGTTTGATCTTCTGAAATGAAAATTAATCCATTTATTGGTCATGAAAGACCGCCAAAATATATGAGATCAAATATTTGGGAACCAAAGTTTATCAAAGGATGGGCAATAACATTAGGTCACAATATTGTCTTTGTATATTTATTTACGATTTTGTGATCACTTCTTTGAATCTTCAACCCACTTTAATTGATGTCACATAAATATGACAAAAATTACATTTATTAGTTAATTCCTTCTCCGCCCTTTTTTCAACTGTCTACACATGTCACGATTAGTTAAGGTCATTTACAATGTATAAGCTTATTTTGTTTCCTTTTGGAATTTTTCACCCTAAAATAACGAGAATAAAGATACACTTCGCAGTTTTGGAGAATCATCCCCTGACCAGCAGAGAAAAGTTTAAAATGAAAACGCAGATATCTAATTTAGTGCGCACGACGCTTTCCTGAATAAAGCCTGCATTATCTACGAGCATTAGTCAAAAGATTTGAAAACAAAAATAATTTGAAATAATTCTTTGGAAGCAAGTAATTCAAATAGTTAAAACAAGATAATCAAATTCAACTAAATTTACATATGAAAACAAAAATATTTTATACTTTTTTACTCTAAGTTTAAAAAAGAAAACAAAAATAATAGTTATTCTTAATATTTGATCTTTTCCCGATATATTTTCCTTCACAGCCTTTGGTAGTCGTTGAAATCGACAAGAAAGGAAGCTTAAAGAAACCAAACTCTAAGACCAGCATAATGACTACACTTTTCAAATAACGAACTGTTCATTCAACTGTTGCAACTCGTACGTTATTCTACGATATCTGCTCAGATAATAAATCAAGACTTCGTTGCTCCTATGTTGAAGCTATCGTTGCAAAAATTATACGATCGTCATCACGAACTGGTTAGTCGATACAAAGAATTCATTTCTAAATTAGCAATGGACCTTTTCCCTTTTACGTAGACTTTTTGCTTTAACTTTAACCTTTACCTACACTTGATTGTGCATAGCGAAGTGACTGTCTTTTAAGAAACAGGAACTCCCTACCCTTCGCGAGAACCAGGGTTCACCCAGATGTATCGATGGCACCAATGAGCTTCATCTTTATATTATTCTTTCAGTTGTGTAAAGTTGACGAAAGATGGTATTGGAAATTGGATGACTAGATTGTGACTATTGATGCAACGGTTAATTAAGATATGATGGCGACGTAACATTTTCGAAGTGATCACTTCAACTTTGCGACTAGCAACCCATTGGTCAGCAACAAGGAACAGACAAGGATATCCTGGGAAACACAAACTATGGTATATCGTTCTGACTGAGATAGTATATAATATACATGCATGTGTTGCTATATATACATGACAATTCGCGTTGGTAAAATTATTATTCTTAAGATCCAGAAATGGAAAGTTTTATCTTTTGAATTTGAAAATTAATCCATGATTAGGTTGTGTAAGGCCGACGGTATATATATATCGGTCCGAATACTTGGGGACCAAACATTATCAAAGGTTGGTCCTTAAGGGAATGCGATACAGTAGGAATTGCCAATTGATTTTTTCTTGAAAATTCGTGATTTGGTCAATTTTGACATGCTCTTTCCAAATATGCAAAGAAAAATATACCTTCGTGACTTAGTTTTCGAGATATTTACGATCGAATTCCGACCATTTATCACTATTTCAAAACGGTAAAAGATAATTGCATCCGGTTTTTTGCAATAGCTTCCTATGATAATTTCGTTCAAAGATGATGAACATGTACCTTGCTAATAATAGATTAAGTAGTCCAAAAATTATACTTATTTGTGGAATATGGATTATTTAGTGGTTTCTTCATGAATAAATTTGCATGTAGAAAAAAATGACAATTGATATTTTCTTAATATTTTGTATGATATTCTCGCAATGATTTTATTTAGAATTTTAACAAAAAGTAATGGCGTACATGTGCATGTTTTTTAGCTACAGAACAAAAACCTTGCATTTTTCATGACAAACCTAGACATCGTCAATTTCGGCGCCAAAATTACCCTACAATGTATTTTAATAGGTAAAATGTCGTGGAGTCTTTCCCGCCATTTTCCTTGGATTGGATGAAAGGGCAACGCAAGCGAGAATGAAATAAATGAAAGAGAACGGCAATAGTTGTACAGCGAATAGATACGTAACTGTCGAACCCGTGCAAATGTTCTTGCTCAATGTTCATTAGATTTAACGGTGAATCACAACCGTCATACGCGCTTAATTGCTCTGCTAGTGTATTTAGTTCAACTATTCGTCTCCCATCCTGCCAGCATATATCTTTATAATCAGTTCCAGGGTTTCCGTATGTCTGCTCTACCTCTGTCTCACCAACATTCCTCTCCAACTCTTTCAAGTGCTCTGAACATTTTTTTCCGACGGCGTATTTCTCCTTCTTTTAAAAACGGCATTTATGATTATTCGGACTGAAGCAGCTGCTTTCAAATTTTTACGTAATCGGATTTTTATGACGTCGATTCAACTTCCGCGGAAAATGTCGCGCTCGTAACCGTGACGTCGCAAAAACAACATGCGGTATTCGGCAAATTCATTATCTGCCCTTGTTACTGTATCGTATTCCCTTAAGGTCAGAGGAAACTAAATGACGTTACGTCAAGTGTTATCGGCTCTGACGTTACGGCATTGCTTGCATGCATGTGTATTTTCATTTCGGAATCAAAGAGACAACACCTTCTATGAGCCCGAGAGTCGATATGACATTTTCGGGACACCCGGGTTTACGCTTTTCACTACACGGGATTGGGAATTCGTCAATTAAAAAATAACCAGCTGGAATTCAGGACCCTGCCGGGGAGCAAAACATATAAGCCGCTTTTCCGAAGAAGAGAAAGCATAGACATCATCACCCCAGATTCCCCCTACCATTAACATTTCATTTTGTCATAATTATATAAAGCAATAAAGAAAATACACATTAGTATATTATATCATTTTTAAGAATGTTAAACAAAACGGTCCCCAATGTAAATACGCACAATGTGACTTTTTATGGGATTAGAAATCAGCACATATTTAGAATTTATTATTTTAGTAGGCTTTAACATGTATGATATTTTCCTATATTGTCTTGTATTTGAAATGCTTATATGTTGATATTTGATCAAATAAATCTATCTATCTATCGAAGAAAATAAAACATCTAAAATGGTTTACAAAATATTGAGTGGACACGATTGGTGACGGGCGGACAGACGGACAATGACAAAGGGTAAATATTAGAAGAATTAAAGAAACCGCGAGTGACAAATCAAAAGAAAATAATAAAACATGTATGCGACTTTCTTGCAAGGCAATGACTATGTGCAGTTTGTGTGCATATATGTATAACGTGCTCCATTATGAAATAGAAGTTATAATATGATAATAGTTATTTATTTGTCTTTGTGTTTTAACTGACGTCGTTTAAATTATGCTTGATAACGTGAAGAAGTCATTTTTGTAACGTAACGTCATTTTTTGCTGTTTTTAGGTTCCGTACTTCAAGTTGTGAGCTCTATATCTTGACAACGAGCATGGTGACCTATGCTTTAAGTCGACCAATTGATTCGGTATACAAATATCTATTTTTTGTCAGTTTTTTTAAAAAGTTTCCTATAGTTCAAGTGCCCCATCGAGTGTAGATTGTGATAATTGGACAGTAAAAACGACGTTTTTCACTATATCTCTATATAAAAAATGGCATAAAATTCGAAATTTTAACTCAAAATTCCGAAAAAACGAGGATGGTGACCCTATTTTTTTATTTGAGTTATCGATGTAATTCATTAAAATGAGTACACATGCAAACAATTTCTGAAATTCGAATTGGTCCCATTTGATATCCTCTGACCTTAAGCTATCTATAGATCATGAACGGTCGAAGATAGGTATGAGTCAAAATACTTGAGCACCAAGCTTTATCAAAGGCTGGACATTAAGCTATGTATAGGTCATTAAAGGCAGAAACACTATATCCGAGGCCGATAACCTTGGGACTACTCATTATCAAAGGTTTGACACTAAACCATGTATAAGTCATGAAAGATCGAAGATATATATGGGTCAGAATACTTTGGCACCAAAGTTAATAAAGGATACCATGGGAAATACAACCACGGATATATCGCTCTAAATGAGATATTATCTACTCTATATGCACGTGTAGCCATATATTGATGACAATTCGTGTTGGTAAAATAAATATTTTTGAGATCCAGATATGGAAAGTTTTATCCATGTAAAGGTCATGAAAGGCCGAAGAAATATCTGGGTCCGAATACTTGGGGGCCAAGGTGTATCAAACGCTAGGCATTAAACTGTGCATAGGTCATGAAAGGCCGTAGATACAAATGGTCCCATATACTTGAGCACCAAGCCTTACCAATGATTGGAAATTAAACCGTGTATAGGCCATGAAAGGCCTAATATATATATGGGTCCAAATACTTGGGCTCCAAGTCTTACTAAAGATTGGACATTAAACTATGTATAGGTCATGAAAGGCTGAGGATATGGATAGGTCCAAATACTTGGGGACCAAATTTTATCAAAGGGTGGACATTAAACTAGTTATAGGTCACGAAAGGCCGAAGATGGATACGGTTCCAAATACTTGGGCGCCAAGCGCTATCAAAGGCTGGACATTAAACTAGTCATAGGTCATGAAAGGCCGAGGATAGGGATGGGTTCAAATACTTGGGGACACAATTTTATCAAAGGCTGGACATTAAACAAGTCATAGGTCATGAAAGGCCGAAGATGGATACGGTTCCAAATACTTGGGCGCCAAACGCTATCAAAGGCTGGACATTAAACTATGCATAGGTCATGAAAGGCCGAGGATAGGGATGGGTTCAAATACTTGGGGACACAATTTTATCAAAGACTGGACATTGAACTATGTATATGTCATGAAAGGTCGACGATAGATATGGGACAGAATACCTGGACGCTAAATGTTTGCAAAGGCTGGACATTAAACTATGTATATGTCATGAAAGGTCGAAGATATATCTGGGTCAGAATACTTGGGCGCCAAATGTTATCAAAAGCTGGACATTAAACTAGCTATAGGTCATGAAAGGCCGAAAAAATATATCTGGGGCCGAAAAACTTGGGAACAAACTTTATCAAAGGACGGACACTAAATAAGGGTAATAGCAAAATTACCGAACTCCGAACAATCTTACAAAGGGAAAGTCAAAACTTATAAGTATATAAACAGACAAGATCAGTCAACAACCGGAAAACTGTGAAAACCGTAATAACCCTGACTTGGTACAGGCATTTCTAAAGAAATTGTGGGTTGAATCAGATTTTAAAGCGCCAAACCTCCCGCTTTCAATACGGATCAAAGGTTCCGGTTGTCATTATAATAGTATTTATAACAATACATGAACAAAATACGTATAATAGTTGTCAAAGCAGTACCAAATTCAATGAAGTAAATGTCAAAAACAATGCTACGTCATAAAATTGAGAGAAAAATAGTTTTGACATTTGTGTTGACCTCCTTATCTTTATACATTTTCACTATATGAAAATGCATCGTTTATCATCGACTCTGCAGAGAAAAATGATGCGGACGAAACTGAATCTGTGGTCTCTTTAACTTCTGGCTCGGGAGGATATATCAATGGAAGATATTCTGCAAATCTAGAATTATTGATAGATAAAACTTCATCAATATACCTGTATGTGCAATTAAAGGCTCTAACTTCATGAATCTTCTTATCTTTAACAAGCGTTTGAAGAAACTCCGACTCATATGAGTATAAAAATAAATCGGCTAAACAGAAGAAATAATCTCAATAATTGTAGCTTTTACCACTTTACGAATGTTCAGCATGGGTGACACAAAGAGTGTCATTTGTGGAACAGGAACTACTTACTCTTTCGGATCACTTGAGTTCAAACCCGGTTATAGTGGGGTTTGTGTTGCTCGGTAATTATTCTTATAGTGTTTTCATCGACCATTGTCTGTTTGCTTTTTGTATATTGTGGTCATTGTATTATCTGTCCGCTATTTACGGCTTTTGATTATCACTTTGGTATTTTTAAATTGTTGACATATGTTGTCTTTAAAGACGATAATTTGTCAATGCATGTTAATTACTGCACGCAAGGGACATAATATTACTGACTGACTAAATTTCGGACATTCACTCAAGAGAAAATATTTTCATGAAAAAGATGTAAGAAAGAATAACACGCTTTTGTTGTTTTTAAATAAAATAATATATTTGCATGGCCAAGTAGAGAAATTTCCAAGCAACAATTATTGCATTAGCCAATATGTCAACTTTGTAAAATCATGGCGTATTAAGTAAACACACGCAGTTATCTCCCTTTTTCATTCAAGTGTGTCAAAAAACCTTCAAAGTGACTAATAATCAATGAATATAGAACACATTTTACTCAATTTATAACTACAATATATTGTTTGAGCATAGCAAATGCATTTCTTAGAGAATTTGAAACCGTGGTAGAAAAACTCTCCTGTAGTGTGTTTTCTGGGTATACTGGTGGGAATGAATCGGTTCATCCAACGACAATTCTGACCAATACAACGCGGGCGATTTTTTCGCCCGATGGATATTATGCACTGAAAATAACTAAGTGGTAAGAAAAGCTTAGATACACCAAAGGGTAATCAGAAGCGGTAAATCGAAGACGGACAGAAAATGCAATGGCCAAAAGAAAATGAATAAAGGGAGAAACAACGATCTACAAAACACTTCACAGAAAATTGAAGATTGAGCAATTGGAATCCCACTAATCACCGGGTGTGAACTCAGGTGTTCCGGAAGAATGGACAGTTCCTGCTCCAAACGTGATACATTTCGTGTTATCTTTGTTACACACCCGGTGATAATTCACTGCAAATTCTGAAAGAAATGAAAATAATCTCGACAGTTGTAGATTCTAAAAATAGTTGTCAAAGCAGTACCAAACCCAGTGAAGCAAATGTCCAAAAAAAATTTCCGTCACACATTGATAGAAAAATATTTTGACATTTTTGTTGACTCCCTTAACTTTATACATTTTCACTATTTGAAAATGCATCGTTTATAATCTTGTTTGCAGAGACGGAATATATTTCGAAAAGATCTTATATAAACTTTTTAAGAGATCGAATAAGGCGAATCTTTGTATAGCCCTGGTCCAGCAGCCTGTTTCTCAGATGAAGATGACGTTTCGGAAAATCAGAAAAATTGCTACTGGCCCTTGCATAACGAATCAATTGCGAGATGTTATCACCATATGCAGGAGAAGCTGGTATACGGCTGCACATATTTGGGAAATTTATGATTTTGTCGTCAAATGCGAGGTATGCGTCCAAAAATGATGCGGAAGAAGCTGTATCTGTAGTATCTAACTTCCAGCTCTGGAGTATATATCAATTGAAGAAATTCTGCAAATCTAGAATTATTGATAGATACCAAAGGAGCAGAATCCGTATATCGAAGAAGAATAGACTGGCAAAAAGAAAAAAAGTACAAATGGACAAACAATGATCTACAAAATATACATATAAAACTAAGGATCGAGTAACGCGAACCCCATTAAAAACTGGGGTGGAACTGAGGTGCTCCGAAGGGTAACAGTTCCTAATCCACTAGTGGCACCCGTCGTATTATTATTTTTGTCGCCAACTTTAATGATAATTAATATCTTAAACTGACAGATGCAAAAATAAATAATGTTTGCCTTCAGATAGCAACAAGGAATATTGGTAAATTGGAAGAAAAAGTGTCCTAAAAAGTCTGATTCGGACAAAACACACCACCTTCTCTCAAAAGCTAATTGGTCGATCCGATATATACAAAACATAATTATATCTATGTGATTACTTTTATATCGTTTGATCTTTCACAATGTACTTAAGAAGAGTTTGAAAATACCAAAGGGGTAATCTTAACCCGTATATCGAAGAAAAAACAGACAACACAATGGCCAAAAGAACAATGACAAAAGGATAAACAACGATCTCCAAAGCATATACATAAAACTAAACATCGAGTAACACGAACCCCACTAAAGATCGGGGTGAACTCATGTGCTCCGTAAGGGTAGGCAGCTCCTGCTCCAGGAACATACATGTACTAGTATCCGAGATCAGCTATTCCGTAACGGTTATTCTGGTCATCTGAACTTCATTAAATGTGCATGACCAATTACAGCATCTAACTGTTTTTTGTCTTTTCATTGTTTTTTACGTGTTATTACGATGATTGACAAGTCACTCCTTTTTGTTAATGTGTAGTGGGTGTTAACTATCTATAGTTCTTCACTGCTTCGTCATGTTAATTCGTTTCTTTTTTATATAAGGTTACAGTATTGTCTTTGTATATTTATTTACGATTTTGTGATCACGTCTTTGAATCTTCAACCCACTTTAATTGACGTCACATAAATATGACAAAAATAACATTTATTAGTTAATCCCTGCTCCGCCCTTTTTCCAACTGTCTACACATGTCACGATTAGTTAAAGTCATTTACAATGTATAAGCTTATTTTGTTTCCTTTTCGAATTGTTCACGCTAAGATAACGAGAATAAAGATACACCTCGCTGTTTTGGAGAATCATCCCCTGACCAGCAGAGAAAATTTAAAATTAAAACGCAGATATCTAATTTAGTGCGCACGACGCTTTCCTGAATAAAGCCTTCATTATCTACGAGCATTAGTCAAAAGATTTGAAAACAAAAATAATTTGAAATAATTCTTTGGAAGCAAGTAATTCAAATAGTCAAAACAAGATAGTCAAATTCAACTAAATTTACATATGAAGACAAAAATATTTTATACTTTTTTACTCTAAGTTTAAAAAAGAAAACAAAAATAATAGTTATTCTTAATATTTGATCTTTTCCCGATATATTTTCCTTCACAGCCTTTGGTAGTCGTTGAAATCGACAAGAAAGGAAGCTTAAAGAAACCAAGCTCTAAGACAAGCATAATGACTACACTTTTCAAATAGCGAACTGTTTATTCAACTGTTGCAACTCGTACGTTATTCTACGATATGTGCTCAGATAATAAATCAAGACTTCGTTGCTCCTATGTTGAAGCTATCGTTGCAAAAATTATACGATCGTCATCACGAACTGGTTGATCGATACAAAGAATTCATTTCTAAATTAGCAATGGACCTTTTCCCTTTTACGTAGACTTTTTGCTTTAACTTTAACCTTTACCTACACTTGATTGTGCATAGCGAAGTGACTGTCTTTTAAGAAACAGGAACTCCCTACCCTTGACGAGAACCAGGGTTCACCCAGATGTATCGATGGCACCAATGAGCTTCATCTTTATATTATTCTTTCAGTTGTGTAAAGTTGACGAAAGATGGTATTGGAAATTGGATGACTAGATTGTGACTACTGATGCAACGGTTAATTAAGATATGATGGGGACCGTAACACTTTCGAAGTGATCACTTCAACTTTACGACTAGCAACCCATTGGTCAGCAACAAGGAACAGACAAGGATATCCTGGGAAACACAAACTATGGTATATCGTTCTGACTGAGATAGTATATAATATATATGCATGTGTTGATATATATACATGACAATTCGCGTTGGTAAAATTATTATTCTTAAGATCCAGAAATGGAAAGTTTTATCTTTTGAATTTGAAAATTAATCCATGATTAGTTTGTATAAGGCCGACGGTATATATATATCGGTCCGAATACTTGGGGACCAAACTTTATCAAAGGTTGGTCCTTAAGGGAATGCGATACAGTAGGAATTGCCAATTGATTTTTTCTTGCAAATTCGTGATTTGGTCAATTTTGACATGCTCTTTCCAAATATGCAAAGAAAAATATACCTTCGTGACTTAGTTTTCGAGATATTTACGATGGAATTTCGACCATTTATCACTATTTCAAAACGGTAAAAGATAATTGCATCGTTTTTTTGCAATAGCTTCCTATGATAATTTCGTTCAAAGATGATGAACATGTACCTTGCCATTAATAGATTAAGTAGTCCAAAAATTTTACTTATTTGTGGAATATGGATTATTTAGAATTTTATGACAAAATAATAAGAAAATATCAATTGTCATTTTTTTCTACATGCAAATTTATTCATGAGGAAACCCCTCATGAATAAATTTGCATGTAGAAAAAAATGACAATTGATATTTTCTTATTATTTTGTCATAAAATTCTCGCAATGATTTTATTTAGAATTTTAACAAAAAGTAATGGGGTACATGTGCTTGTTTTTTAGCAACAGAACAAAAACCGTGCATTTTTCATGACAAACCTAGACATCGTCAATTTCGGCGCCAAAATTACCCTACAATGTATTCTAATAGGTAAAACGTCGTGGAGTCTTTCCCGCCGTTTTCCTTGGATTGGATGAAAGGGCAACGCAAGCTGAGAATGGAATAAATGAAAGAGAACGGCAATAGTTGTACAACGAATAGATACGTAACTGTCGAACCCGTGCAAATGTTCTTGCTCAATGTTCATTAGATTTAACGGTGAATCACAACCGTCATACGCGCTTAATTCCTCTGCTAGTGTTTTTAGTTCAACTATTCGTCTCCCATCCTGCCAGCATATATCTTTATAATCAGTTCCAGGGTTTCCGTCTGTCTGGTCTACCTCTGTCTCACCAACATTCCTATCCAACTCTTTCAAGCGCTCTGAACATTTTTTTCCGACAGCGTAGTTCTCCTTCTTTTAAAAACGGCATTTATGATTATTCGGATTGAAGCAGGTGCTTTCAAATTTTTACGCAATCGGATTTTTATGACGTCGATTCAACTTCCGCGGAAAATGTCGCGCTCGTAACCGTGACGTCGCAAAAACAACATGCGGTATTCGGCAAATTAATTATCTGCCCTTGTTACTGTATCGTATTCCCTTAAGGTGAGAGGAAACTAAATGACGTTACGTCAAGTGTTATCGGCCCTGACGTTACGGCATTGCTTGCATGCATGTGTATTTTCATTTCGGAATCAAAGAGACAACACCTTCTATGAGCCCGAGAGTCGATATGACATTTTCGGGACACCCGGGATTACGCTTTTCACTACACGGGATTGGGAATTCATCAATTAAAAAATAACCAGCTGGAATTCAGGACCCTGCCGTGGAGAAAAACATATAAGCGGCTTTTCCGAAGAAGAGAAAGCATAGACATCATCACCCCAGATTCCTCCTACCATTAGCATTTCATTTTGTCATAATTATATAAAGCAATAAAGAAAATACACATTAGTATATTATATCATTTTTAAGAATGTTAAACAAAACGGTCCCCAATGTAAATACGTATTTGAAATGCTTATATGTTGATATTTGATCAAATAAATCTATCTATCTATCGAACAAAATAAAACATCTAAAATGGTTTATAAAATATAGAGTGGACACGATTGGTGACGGGCGGACAAACGGACAATGACAAAGGGTAAATATTAGAAGAATTAAAGAAACCGCGAGTGACAAATCAAAAGAAAATAATAAAACATGTATGCGACTTTCTTGCAAGGCAATGACTATGTGCAGTTTGTGTGCATGTATGTATAACATGCTCCATTATGAAATAGAAGTTATAATATGATCATAGTTATTTATTTGTCTTTGTGTTTTAACTGACGTCGTTTAAATTATGCTTGATAACGTCAGAAGTCATTTTTGTAACGTAACGTCGTTTTTTGCTGTTTTTAGGTTCCGTACTTCAAGTTGTGAGCTCTATATCTTGACAACGAGCATGGTGACCTATGCTTTAAGTAGACCAATTGATTCGGTATACAAATATCTATTTTTTTGTCAGTTTTTTTAAATAATTTCCTATGGTTCAAGTGCCCCATCGAGTGTAGATTGTGATAATTGGACAGTAAAAACGACGTTTTTCACTATATCTCTATATAAAAAATGGCATAAAATTCGAAATTTTAACTCAAAATTACGAAAAAACGAGGATGGTGACCCTATTATTTTATTTGAGTTATCGATGTAATTCATTAAAATGAGTACACATGCAAACAATTTCTGAAATCCGAATTGGTCCCATTTGATATCCTCTGACCTTAAGCTATCTATAGATCATGAACGGCCGAAGATAGGTATGAGTCAAAATACTTGAGCACCAAGGTTTATGAAAGGCTGGACATTAAGTTATGTATAGGTCATTAAAGGCAGAAACACTATATCTGAGGCCGATAACCTTGGGACTACTCATTATCAAAGGTTTGACACTAAACCATGTATAAGTCATGAAAGATCGAAGATATATATGGGTCAGAATACTTTGGCACCAAAGTTAATAAAGGATACCATGGGAAATACAACCACGGATATATCGCTCTAAATGAGATATTATCTACTCTATATGCACGTGTAGCCATATATTGATGACAATTCGTGTTGGTAAAATAAATATTTTTGAGATCCAGATATGGAAAGTTTTATCCATGTAAAGGTCATGAAAGGCCGAAGAAATATCTGGGTCCGAATACTTGGGGACCAAGGTGTATCAAACGCTAGGCATTAAACTGTGCATAGGTCATGAAAGGCCGTAGATACAAATGGTCCCATATACTTGAGCACCAAGCCTTACCAATGATTGGAAATTAAACCGTGTATAGGCCATGAAAGGCCTAATATATATATGGGTCCAAATACTTGGGCTCCAAGTCTTACTAAAGATTGGACATTAAACTATGTATAGGTCATGAAAGGCTGAGGATATGGATAGGTCCAAATACTTGGGGACCAAATTTTATCAAAGGGTGGACATTAAACTAGTTATAGGTCACGAAAGGCCGAAGATGGATACGGTTCCAAATACTTGGGCGCCAAGCGCTATCAAAGGCTGGACAGTAAACTATGCATAGGTCATGAAAGGCCGAGGATAGGGATGGGTTCAAATACTTGGGGACCAAATTTTATCAAAGACTGGACATTGAACTATGTATATGTCATGAAATGTCGACGATAGATATGGGACAGCATACCTGAACGCTAAATGTTATCAAAGGCTGGACATTAAACTATGTATATGTCATGAAAGGTCGAAGATATATTTGGGTCAGAATACTTGGGCGCCAAATGTTATCAAAGGCTGGACATTAAACTAGTTATAGGTCATGAAAGACCGAAAAAATATATCTGGGGCCGAAAAACTTAGGAACAAACTTTATCAAAGGACGGACACTAAATAAGGGTAATAACAAAATTACCGAACTCCGAACAATCTTACAAAGGGAAAGTCAAAACTCATAAGTACATAAACAGACAAGATCAGTCAACAACCGGAAAACTGTGAAAACCGTAATAACCCTGACTTGGTACAGGCATTTCTAAAGAAATTGTGGGTTGAATCAGATTTTAAAGCGCCAAACCTCCCGCTTTCAATACGGATCAAAGGTTCCGGTTGTCATTATAATAGTATTTATAACAATACAGGAACAAAATACGTATAATAGTTGTCAAAGCAGTACCAAAGTCAGTGAAGTAATTGTCAAAAACAATGTTACGTCATACATGGAGAGAAAAATATTTTTGACATTTGTGTTGACCTCCTTATCTTTATACATTTTCACTATATGAAAATGCATCGTTTATCATCGACTCTGCAGAGAAAAATGATGCGGACGAAACTGAATCTGTGGTCTCTTTAACTTCTGGCTTGGGAGGATATATCAATGGAAGATATTCTGCAAATCTAGAATTATTGATAGATAAAACGTCATCAATATACCTGTATGTGAAATTAAAGGCTCTAACTTCATGAATCTTCTTATCTTTAACAAGCGTTTGAAGAAACTCCGACTCATATGAGTATAAAAATAAATCGGCTAAACAGAAGAAATAATTTCAATAATTGTAGCTTTTACCACTTTACGAATGTTCAGCATGGGTGACACAAAGAGTGTCATTTGTGGAACAGGAACTACTTACTCTTTCGGATCACTTGAGTTCAAACCCGGTTATAGTGGGGTTTGTGTTGCTCGGTAATTATTCTTATAGTGTTTTCATCGACCATTGTCTGTTTACTTTTTGTATATTGTGGTCATTGTATTATCTGTCCGCTATTTACGGCTTCTGATTATCACTTTGGTATTTTTAAATTGTTGACATATGTTGTCTTTTAAGACGATAATTTGTCAATGCATGTTAATTACTGCAGGCAAGGGACATAATATTACTGACTGACTAAATTTCGGACATTCACTCGAGAGAAAATATTTTCATGAAAAAGATGTAAGAAAGAATAACACGCTTTTGTTGTTTTTAAATAAAATAATATATTTGCATGGCCAAGTAGAGAAATTTCCAAGCAACAATTAATGCATTAGCCAATATGTCAACTTTGTAAAATCATGGCGTATTAAGTAAGCACACGCAGTTATCTCCCTTTTTCATTCAAGTGTGTCAAAAAACCTTCAAAGTGACTAATAATCAATGAATATAGAACACATTTTACTCAATTTATAACTACAATATATTGTTTGAGCAGAGCAAATGCATTTCTTAGAGAATTTGAAACCGTGGTAGAAAAACTCTCCTGTAGTGTGTTTTCTGGGTATACTGGTGGGAATGAATCGGTTCATCCAACGACAATTCTGACCAATACAACGCGGGCGATTTTTTCGCCCGATGGCTATTATGCACTGAGAATAACTAAGTGGTAAGAAAAGCTTAGATACACCAAAGGGTAATCAGAAGCGGTAAATCGAAGACGGACAGAAAATGCAATGGCCAAAAGAAAATGAACAAAGGGAGAAACAACGATCTACAAAACACTTCACAGAAAATTGAAGATTGAGCAATTGGAATCCCACTAATCACCGGGTGTGAACTCAGTTGTTCCGGAAGAATGGACAGTTCCTGCTCCAAACGTGATACATTTCGTGTTATCTTTGTTACACACCCGGTGATAAGTCACTGCAAATTCTGAAAGAAATGAAAATAATCTCGACAGTTGTATATTCTAAAAATAGTTGTCAAAGCAGTACCAAACCCAGTGAAGCAAATGTCAAAAACAATTTTCCGTCACACATTGATAGAAAAATATTTTTGACATTTTTGTTGACTCCCTTAACTTTATACATTTTCACTATTTGAAAATGCATCGTTTATCATCTTGTCTGCAGAGACAGAATATATTTCGACACGATCTTGGTATCGGAATATAAACTTTTTAAGAGATCGAATAAGGCGAATCTTTGTATAGCCCTGGTCCAAGCAGCCTGTTTCTCAGATGAAGATGACGTTTCGGAAAATCAGAAAAATGCTACTGGCCCTTGCATAACGAATCAATTGCGAGATGTTATCACCATATGCAGGAGAAGCTGGTATATTGCTGCACATATTTGGGAAATTTATGATCTTAAAATTGAAGTCGTCCCGTTTATCATAAATGTTAGTACTGAGTTTACCACTGTCGTCAAATGCGAGGTATACGTCCAAAAATTATGCGGACGAAGCTGTATCTGCGGTCTCTTTAACTTCAGCTCTGGAGGATATATCAATGGAAGAAATTATGCAAATCTAGAATTATTGATAGATAAAACATCATCAATATACCTGTATGTGAAATTAAAGGCTCTAGCCTCATGAATCTTCTTATTTTTTAACAAGCTTTTGAAGAAACGCCGACTCATATGAGTATAAAAATAAATCGGCTAGAAGAGGGGCACAATTCGTACCCATTGGTATGCCGACGACCTGCTGAAACAGTGTCCCTCCAAAGGAGACAAAAACGTTATCGATGAGGAACTCCAGCATACTGATCACTTGTTCCTCGCAGTAGCATGTTTTACCTTTTTGAATTTTGTTTGAAAAATATGTGGAATTGTAGCCTAACACAACAAATGTTGAGCCATAGTTTCTATGACTGAAAGCTTTGTGAATTGTTTCCTTTAAGCGGGTTTTTAATTTGCCATGCGGTAGGGTATTATATAGAGTTGAAAAATCAACAGTTTTGATGGAGGATACCTGAGAGAAAGATCTTGATTTCAGGCTTTCCAAAAGAGTTTTTTTTCAAAATCCACATGTGATTTATGACATTACGCGAGTAAACAGTTTCACAATATTTCTGTTGTCCCTCTTTTACTGCAGACATAATATTTGCCAGGTGAATAGAACAATCTTTCGTCGAACATTTGATGATCCCACTATGTACCTTTCTTTGAATGGTGTCTTATGGAGTTTAGGTATCCAACATAAATAGGGTAAATCCTCAGACTCGTTACCAGAGGGAACGCTTACAGAGGTCGTGAATGATCTGTGGGTAGCTAGGATTTCATCTTTGTCGAACAAAGTTGGTTTGTATGTGGTGTTACTAGAGGTGTTGCTATGTATGCCTAATTCCTTGATTAGGCATTCGAAGTAATATGATTTACATACAAACACGATATTGTTGGAAACCTTGTCCGCAGGAACGAAAACATATTTGTCATGAAGAGAGGAAAGACACTTAGCAGCTTCTTGGTCTTTAAATACAGACTTAGGTCGACAATTAATACAATGCTTGAGTTTGTGAATCCAACCTTGTACTAGACACCTAATTGTTCTAACCCAGTCTGACAAGGACTCTAACTCAGGATATTGGTCTACTTCTCTCTTTGTCCACCTCCTGTCATATTCTTCAACAGCATCCATAATTATCTTGAAATTATGTTTCCAATTGAACCATGTATAGGTCATGAAAGGTCGAAGATATATATGGGTCAGAATACTTGGGCTTCAAAGATAATCAAATGGTACACTGGGAAACACAAGCACTGGTATATTGCTCTAACTGAGGTCTACTCCAGAAATGGAAAGTTTTATCCATGTAAAGGTCTTGAAATGTCGAAGAAATATCTGGGTCCACATACTTGGGGACCAACGTGTATCAAAGGATGGGAGTTAAACTGTGCATTGGTCATGAAAGACCGAATATCTATCTTGGTCCGAATATTTGGTGTCCGAGCTTTATCAAATGATGCAGAAGGAATGATATTGTACATCATGAATTATTATTTTAATATGCAGATTAAATTTGGACAAATATAATAGCCTAGTGTCCATGGCAATCAAGTAATGATTATTGTGTAAATATTGTGTAATAGAAATTGAGTAAAATATGATTCTGTGTATCGATCAGCAGAACGTGTATGCCCGTTCTCAAAAGCAGAGAGACTAAAATTGATTTCTATGCCGGAGTCCGTCCAACAATTAAAATAGATTACAACGAGAAGATTGTATGATAATGATTTTTCTTCAGAACCAGTGATTGCATTTCTATATTAAATTGTTTATTTCACAAATGTGACATGTATATTCAAGCTTGCACATTTTCAGAAATGGTATGCTGGGTGCGATTCTTATGATTCAAAGCTTAGGAAAAGCTGTAAAAGGAAAATATTCATTTTATTTCATAACAAAGAATATAACTGCCAATGCAGTTGGCATGAAACTGTAATGAAATATGAAAAAAGGTTTTAATCCCATTAACCAGTTTATCCCGCCACCTTTTTTTACCTGTCTCAAACTTGTGCATGAATTTCCAACGTGATTATTTTCAATGATTTGAGGTGATGGGTTGTGTAATTGTTGATCATTACGGTATAACATTTCTCTTTCTTATTCAATAGTGCTTCAATTATTGTCCCGGGTCTAATGTTTCGGATTCCTTGACATTATAATTGGATACATGCTATAGTGTGAAGTTTTAAAATGTATAGAGTTCTGCTACAAGTCAAAAGAGTGGGACATCGATGGTACATTTTAAGTAAATGGGCAATAAATCCAAAAGATTTAAGATTAACCGGGGTCGTCGTCGTCGTGATCGCATGGTAGTTGGGTGCAATCAGTGCATATCACTACTAACGTTGTAAGCTCGAATTCCGGTCATGGCGAGGTGTGCCCGATGCAACATAATGCAACAAAGAATGTCAGTGACTTGCGACAATTCGGTGGTTTTATCAAGGAACTCCTGGTTTCTCCACCAATAACACTGACAGCCACGATATATCTGAAATATTGTTGAAAGTGGTGCCAAATACCGTAACCCAAACCCTCTCATTTAATATGCATAACGTATGGTTGTTATCTGCCTGATCTGCAATATTTCAGTTATATGGTAATGTTCAGTTTTAGTGGTATATGAAATTGGAGTAACCGTTAAAATCCATAGAACGTGACAAGTTACTGACACATTTTGCTACACTGAGACGTATCGAACACACCTGATCATTGGCAGGGATATCTGTCACTGACGAACTTTACTATATCAAGACGTATCGACCACACCTGATCCTTGGCAGGGATATCTGTCACTGACGAACTTTACTATATCAAGACGTATCGAACACACCTGATCATTGGCAGGGATATCTGTCACTGACGAACTTTACTATATTAAGACACATCGAGCACACCTGATCATTGGCGGAAAACAACTTATTAGTTTTAATGAATAGTATCTTAATACGCACAATGATTGGAAAAACAAATCTTAATATTGAATTTATAAAATATATTCAATAATTCATTACCCCTACATAACCCAAGGATTCAGAAATCTAGTTTCTCTGCGGTGTGGGATACATCTCCTGCAAAAGAGGCTTCCACTTGTTGTGAGGTACGAACAACTTACACACTTGGTTCTGAATGTGAATTAGTACATCATGTTTGAACAATTTTTTTTTAATTATTTTATGATATATTTATATATTCCGATAATATACTTACAAATATTACATAAAACATTATATTATATTAAATCTAATTTATAGTGACAGTTTACGATTCCATGTGTACGTACGTACGTGCGTGCGTAGGTGCGTGCGTGTGTGTGCATTTTCCTACAATATCACATCGTTCAAAATAACACCTAAATGTTAATGAGGTAACATGAACTTTACTGGCAGAATGCTACCGTGCAATATGCGTACGTACGTACATTCTTGATTGTATCTGTATCAAATCGTTCAAAATAAATGCATTTTTTTTAATACGGCAACAGTCAAACTTTATCGTTGGAGTGGTACCGTGCAATCTGGCATGCAACAACTAGATTTTCCCTCATTAACCCTTGGTTCTGGCTTTTTTTCTTTGATTTATCTTATACTTGGGACTACAACTTTTTTAAGACATTTTTTTCCATAGTATTTTATTTTCAAATCAGTACATTTATGTTTCATTAAGTTACGCATTAACTGATTACATAACTAAGCTGAGAATAAGATACAGTATGGATATTTGATGCTTTACAAGCATAAATTGAACATAAAAAAAGCAGTGCTGCTCTTCAATTTTCTGGTCCTTATCATTGATGTTATGTCCACTGCATTTTTTATGTGATTCATCGCCAATCAGAAATTAATAAATCGAATTTAATAGTGATAACTTACTGCTATTTTAGTTGTCAAAAGATAATCAGGTAACAAATATGACCTTAAAGAATAATATTCTGGAAAGGATTTTCAAACCAGAAATGTCAAGCTTAATCTTAAGAGGATATTTCGTCGTGAAAATGCCCGCTTAATACCTACTAGAATTACAAGAATTTTATCTCAACGTCTCTTTTGAAATGGAAATTAGATTTAAACTCTACAATGTTAGAACAAAAATGGTGGCAATATTTTCGATATTATATTGTACTATCATGTTGCCCAAAATCTTTCAAGACAAAGGTATAGGAGTATAAAAAATATCATTGTACTGCGAGGAGGTATGGTATGGTAACAGTCGACGTAAAACTTGAACCCACGATATGTAGGACTGGAGGTGAAGACGCTAATCATGTGCACGTTTTTCAAGCTTTTCTAATTAGCGATTATAATTACTGTGGACACATGTTGGCCTTAAACATTGTTAAGTAAGAAAGATTTTAGACCATCAACTGTAAAGCGTAAACTTTAGATGACATTTGTCTTTTAAACAGTTGAATAAACTGTCCCCTTCAAAATTGTACTGAAATGAAAAGGATGACACAAATGAATAGCGATAAATACCACATTTGGCAGAACATTTCCAAAACTCCAAACGACAAATCGTCGAAAGAGGCAAAATCGATATCCCAATCTTAAGCAAAAACTGTCGGAGCAAACTAGTTTTATGAGCCCAAACCCCACATTCTGTTAAATTGTAAGTGGTTTCGACCTGTGTGTTAAATGCCAGTAAATCTAGAATCAGATTTAAACTTTAATAAAACAAGGATTATGTTTAATGACTCGTGCTACTATAGTTTAGATATTGGACGGTGAGTTGAATTGGTTGAGGAAATCAGGATGTCATTTCGAAACGCCTACAACAACTTGATAAGTACTTTCCTGGGGAATAATGGTCGCTTAAAGTAGAGACAATCAAATCGTCAAGCGAAAAAGGACAACACGACAATTCTTCTTTCGCTTTGTAAACAAAGCAGCGATGTGTTACTTAGTAAATTATCATTGGCACATGCGCGATCCACACATTTACGTCATGCGATAAAATCACACAATAAAATTATGTATTATATAAAATAAAAGTTTTAAAAACATCTATTTTTACTTAAAATAATCAACATATCCATAAATTAATACATATGCGATGTGTAATTGAAACATAAAATTCAATATCATTATTACGGCTGTTCCATCAATTAAACTTTCCCAATCCCGTCGTAAAAACTCACATGTTGATGAATTATCGTCCGCTTGAATTCATTGAACACATAAGTTTGTGTCACTTTTCCCACAAACGAAATCATAAATTACCGCTTTTCTCATCAAAGTGTATAACCGTAGTTGTACTGCTACATGTAGACATATCACAATGGCACTAATTCCGCTTGGGATAAAATCCTGCCAAACAATGCTAAAACTTAACACCACGGCTCCCATTAATTATTTAATTACGTGTTCATGTGTACGTACGTACGTGCGTACGTAGGTGCGTGCGTGTGTGTGCATTTTCCTATGATATCACATGGTTCAAAATAACAACCAAATGTTAATGAGGCAACATGAACTTTATTGGCGGAATGTCACCGTGCAATATGCGTGTGTACGTGCATTCTTGATTGTATCTGTCCTACAATATCAAATCGTTCAAAATAAATGCAGTTTTATTTAATACGGCAACAGTCAAACTTAATCGTTGGAGTGGTCCCGTATAATCTGGCATGCAACAACTAGATTTTCCCTCATTAACCTATGGGTCTGGATTTTTTTCTTTGATTTATTTTATACTTGGGACTACAACTTTTTTAAGACACATTTTTTTCCTTAGTATTTTTTTCTTTAAATCAGTACATTTATGTTTCATTAAATTACGCATTAACTGATTACATAGCAAAGCTGAGAATAAGATACAGTATGGATATTTGATGTTTTAGAAACATCTATTATCACAAAATAATCAACATATCCATGAATTAATACATATGCGATGTCTAATTAAAACGTAAAATTCAATATCAATATTACGGCTGCTCCATCAATAAAACTTTCCCAATCCAGTCGTAAAAAGCACATGTTGATGAGTTATCGTCCGCTTGAATTGATTGAGCACATAAGTTTGTGTCACTTTTCCCACAAACGAAATCATAAATTACCGCTTTTCTCATCAAAGTGTATAACCGTATTTGTACTATTACATGTAGACATATCACAATGGCACTTATTCCGCTTGGGATAAAATCCTGCCAAACAATGCTAAACTAAACACCACGGCTCCCATTAATTATTTCCTAAACATTGATCTACAAAACACTTTACAGAAACCTATCGATTGTACTGCACGACGGCGGACGGAACACGTGTGCTCCAGAAGGGTAAGCAGCTACTACTCCACTTGTTATAACTTTCTTAACTTTAAGATGCAATCAATTTAGAAAAACGCGTCACGATGGCGCACTTAATTAGCCATCTACGATTTCATTACTATCTCTGGATCGACACCTGGTGGACTATATTGGTCCCTGGGAGTATTATACATCGAGTAGTCAGTATTTCAGTACAGAAATGGTTTATATTGTATTATTGAAATTTACAGTTCCTGAAATATGTAATATATTATTAAAAGTAAGATTTATCTCCCTCAGACATAGGTAACCATAGCAGATGTTGGTTATCATGATTAAGTCTTTTGATTTACTTGTTCCCAACGACTTTTGAATTATTTGGATTTTAAATATTTCGACATTGATAATACTAGCTAATGAAGATTATTCCCGAAACGCTCTTATGCGTTATTTTATAATATACATACATGCCTTTTCCTTAGCTGCTTGGGCGTTTTATGTGTAATATAATGCATATCTGAAGTGCATACAGCTTAAAATATGTCAATTCCACGACAACTACTTAAAATCCCAAGATTTAGCCGTCCTTTAAAAGCACTTTATGAATATATATATTGTAATGTTATAATATATGATAAATCTCATCCATAACGGAAGATTATTATTGTTTTTTTTTATCTATTTCCTTTGTTCTTCATTTTGTTTTATATTGTATTATGTTTTACTTGTATTTATTTATTCATTCTAATTTGTTTATGTTTACATATATGAAGATACCACAGGTATAATTAGACTCGACGAAGTGCAGACTACAAAATGGGCAAATGAAAAGGAACAGAGATCTACAAAACACTACACAGATAACTAAACATCCGTAACACGAACCCAACTAAAAGCTGGGGTGACCTCGTGTCGTGTGTTCAGGAAAGGTAAACAGTTCCTGTTCCACTACTAGTGGCATTCATTGTGTTACTCTAGTTACAAACCCGGTGATATTTATTTTGTGCATACGGGAGTTGGAATTAAACACATGTTTCAACAATTAAGTTCTGCTTATCTTCAGAAATACATTCACATTAGAAAAGAAAGTATGTGCCCCCGATTCTACTGACCTTATATTAATAAATGCATTCAACAAAGAGAGAATGGTTATGAATGTTCCTGCTTCAAATAAGCTTGTAATAGACGTCTGTAGACGTACGAATTATGGAATAACAGTACTGTATTTGAAGATTTGGAGGTGTCAATTGTAGATTTGACGGTCGCAAATGCCGTTTTACTGGCGACGCGAAGCGGAGCCAGTAAAACAGATATTTGCGACCGTCAAATCTACAACTGACACCGTCATCTCTTCAAATACAGTACTGTTATTCCTTTTCTGATGAAATTCTCCCAACGTGCACACACTAGCTTGAAAATATACAAATACATGACGAAATATATGCACTTTTCAAATTCCTTCCGCTAAAAAATAGTATACTAATTTATACATAGTTGTTTAATGATCCGCCATCTTGAAAACGTGAAATCCTACATGTCATATGTACAACAAAGCACAAAAATAATTAAAATGCCTACCTTGAAAACTTATTTTAATTAAATTCTATCTAAATTGAAGCGTAAATGAAGCCAAATAACGTCTGATCTGTACATTTTAAACTGGAAGTCTTCATGTGCCAAAGTCTTTCAACAATATTTCCCGGAATTTTATTGTTTGTGGTTTTTAGACCCAGGGATATGAAGAATACATTTCTATGTTCATTATTGCATTAGAATGGACAGTAAACTCGATTTGCGACAATCAAATCTCCAATTGAAGCCGTGAAATTTTCAAATACAATACAGTTATCTCCTAAATGGTTCGTCAGCGTCAAATTCATAGTCGGAAATATATGAGTCAGCCATATTGTTTACAAACAAGTGCATTCGGCGTATGAATATAGCATTCATTCAAGCCTGTCAACTGCAGATTTGACGGCTCTCGATAGCCAATGAAAATACGCGTTACATTATAATTGCATTAGAATAAGTAATGGCATCACATTTTACCGAATGGAATAATAATACGGGCAAGCCTGTCCATGTAATCACCTCTATTAAGCAGTCACCTGTATGAAAAGAAAACCTTTTCTTGTCCTGTCATAGATAATTTCATGGGAAGTGAACCTCCTTTAATAGTTCGCCTGTATTAAGCGATCATGTTTGTCTTTGTCCCAGAGTTGACCTCTTAACACAGATAAAACAATACTTTGGATCTAGTACTATATATTCCATGGACATATTTTCCTAGAAATATTGGTATTGACATATTTTACAAGGATTATTGATTACATGATGAGTATTAGGGTGTTTAACGCCACTTTCAACAATATTTCAGTTATATCGTGTCGGTGGTTGATTACATGTGTGACCGGATATGATAATGGTTCAATAGAAATTATAAGACACATGATGATATACTGATTGTAAACAATATAAAAAATACCTCCCTACCTTCGAATGTATACTGTGGTACGCCATATTCTTGGCTAAAAGCTGTAAAATAATGATAAAAATTGTGATTAAATGGAAGGCAAAAATGCTACATCGGATATCCCTAACAATGGATATCCCTAACATATATATACATGACCCTCACTTTCCTGGCTTGGTACAAGCACGTCAATAAAACATGGCGGGATTACACTGGTTTTATGGGCTCAAACCTCCCGTAAGAGTGAAATGAGGCGGTCATGAAAATGTTTTAACTTGAGAGTAAAATTCCAACCGTCAAATATAATTTGGTAAGAAGCTTTATTATAAGAACGTTGGGTCATATTATTGAATTTAATATATAAAGCATTCATTGTCAAGCCAAACCTGTTTAAAGCGAGCCCCGAATAAGCCAAGGTTGGGGGGGTTACCGTTATGGTTGCCACTTTCAATAATATTTCCGCTATATTGTGGCGGTCAATTTTATTGGTGAAGGAAACCAGGGCACCCGAAGAAAACAATCAACCTGTCACAAGTCACTGACAAACTTTATCACATAATATTATATCGAGTACACCAGGCCTGAGCAGGATTCGAACGCACAACGTTACTAGTGATAGGCGCTGATTGCATAAGTAGTTGTAAATCCAATTATCATACGTTCACGTAGGTGTGAGAATTGCTGGTGATCTTATACATTAAAGACGCGGACAGTCTGATCTCCATAGCTATAGGACATTGTATTTAAAGGCGTGGACAGTCTGAGCTCCCTAGCTATAGGACATTGTATTTAAAGACGTGGACAATCTGACCTCCCTAGCAATAGGACATTGTATTTAAAGACGTGGAGATTCTGATCTCCCTAGCTATAGGACATTGTATTTAAAAGCGTGGACAGTCTGAGCTCCCTAGTTATAGGACATTGCATTTAAAGACGTGGACAGTCTGACCTCCCTAGCAATATGACATTGTATTTAAAGACGTGGACAGTCTGAGCTCCTTAGCTATATGACATTGTATTTAAGACGTGGACAGTCTGAGCTCCCTAGCTATAGGACACTGTATTTAAAGAGGTGGACAGTCTGAGCTCCCTAGGTATAGGACATTGTATTTAAGACGTGGACAGTCTGAGCTCCCTAGCTATAGGACATTGTATTTAAAGATGCGGACACTCTGAGCTCCCTAGCTATAGGACATTGTATTTAAAGACGTGGACACTCTGAGCACCCTAGCTATAGGACATTGTATTTAAGGATACAACAACCTGTGAGGGAAATATATTGAGGAAAAGTATTAGTGCATAAGCCATTGCCTCTCTGATTGGATACAGAACAGAATGTATAACCTAATGTCAAGGTTTATAATGACAAGAGCGATAACTGCTGGTGGTCATATGATTTTACAGATTAGAAATTAACACAGAGACAGCCAATGATCGAGTCTGACATTCCTTGCCCTTTAAATATATTACATATTAATAATTAACACAGTGACATATCAGGTACAGGCCTTACATTCCGTGCCCTTTTAAGGTTATATCTTAGTGTTGCAGTGATTTATTCACTAATACGTCGAACATAATTCATCCTTTATCACAATATACCACCTCGTCATACAACAAGGTAGGTCAGACCCCACGTGTTGCACATCTATAAGATGAAAGATAGCCATCAACAGCGTAATAACTGATATTTGGACATAAAATATACGAGGATATCTAGGAAATAAAAGGGAATCAATGATTAGACATTAGGTCAGGCAAGCCATCGTAACTCATAAACAGGAAGTTTCTTTCTAATACTTATTTAATTTTATGATAAGTAGATCTATAATTAAAGTTACAAGTACATGTTGATGATGTAATATAATGTGTGTGTAAAATTTCCTGACAAAAACAAATCAACTCACATGACGGTCAAATATATCAATCAACGTTATTGAATACCGAAGGGGCAATCAAAAACGGAGAATCCAGAGAAACTGTAAATAAACGCTACAAAATACCGAAGGAGCAATCAAAAATGGAGAATCCAGAGAAACTGTCAATAAACGCTACAAAATACCGAAGGGCCAATCAAAAACGGAGAATCCAGAGAAACTGTAAATAAACGCTACAAAATACCGAAGGGGCAATCAAAAACGTAGAATCCAGAGAAACTGTAAATAAACGTTACAAAATACCGAAGGGGCAATCAAAAACGGAGAATCCACAGAAACTGTCAATAAACATTACAAAATACCGAAGGAGCAATCAAAAACGCAGAATCCAGAGAAACTGTCAATAAACGTTACAAAATACCGAAGGAGCAATCAAAAACGGAGAATCCAGAGAAACTGTCAATAAACGTTACAAAATACCGAAGGGGCAATCAAAAACGGAGAATCCAGAGAAACTGTAAATAAACGTTACAAAATACGGAAGGGGCAATCAAAAACGGAGAATCCAGAGAAACTGTAAATAAATGTTACAAAATACCGAAGGGGCAATTAAAAACGGAGAATCCAGAGAAACTGTCAATAAACATTACAAAATACCGAAGGGGCAATCAAAAACGTAGAATCCAGAGAAATTGTAAATAAACTTTACAAAATACCGAAGGGGCAATCGAAAACGGAGAATCCACAGAAACTGTAAATAAACGTTACAAAATACCGAAGGGGCAATCAAAAACGGAGAATCCACAGAAACTGTAAATAAACGTTACAAAATACCGAAGGGGCAATCAAAAACGGAGAATCCACAGAAACTATAAATAAACGTTACAAAATACCGAAGGGGCAATCAAAAACGGAGAATCCAGAGAAACTGTAAATAAACGTTACAAAATACCGAAGGGGCAATCAAAAACGGAGAATCCAGAGAAACTGTAAATAAACGATACAAAATACTGAAGGGGCAATCAAAAACGGAGGATCCAGAGAAACTGTAAATAAACGTTAGAAAATACCGAAGGGACAATCAAGAACGTAGAATCCAGAGAAACTGTAAATAAACTTTAAAAAATACCGAAGGGGCAATCAAGAACGTAGAATCCAGAAAAACTGTAAATAATCGTTACAAAATACCGAAGGGGCAATCAAAAACGTAGAATCCACAGAAATTGTAAATAAATGTTACAAAATACCGAAGGGGCAATCAAAAACGTAGAATCCACAGAAACTGTAAATAAATGTTACAAAATACCGAAGGGGCAATCAAAAACGGAGAATCCAGAGAAACTGTCAATAAACGTTACAAAATACCGAAGGGTCGATCAAAAACGTAGAATCCAGAGAAATTGTAAATAAACTTTACAAAATACCGAAGGGGCAATCTAAAAGGGAGAATCCACAAAAACTGTAAATAAACGTTACAAAATACCGAAGGGGCAATCAAAAAGGGAGAATCCAGAGAAACGGTAAATAAACGTTACAAATTACCGAAGGGCAATCCAAAACGGAGAATCCAGAGAAACTGTAAATAAATGTTACAAAATACCGAAGGGGCAATTAAAAACGGAGAATCCAGAGAAACTGTCAATAAACTTTACAAAATACCGAAGGGGCAATCCAAAACGGAGAATCCACAGAAACTGTAAATAAACGTTACAAAATACCGAAGGGGCAATCAAAAACGGAGAATCCACAGAAACTGTAAATAAACGTTACAAAATACCCAAGGGGCAATCAAAAACGGAGAATCCACAGAAACTATAAATAAACGTTACAAAATACCGAAGGGGCAATCAAAAACGGAGAATCCAGAGAAACTGTAAATAAACGTTACAAAATACCGAAGGGGCAATCAAAAACGGAGAATCCAGAGAAACTGTAAATAAACGATACAAAATACTGAAGGGGCAATCAAAAACGGAGAATCCAGAGAAACTGTAAATAAACGTTAGAAAATACCGAAGGGACAATCAAGAACGTAGAATCCAGAAAAACTGTAAATAAACGTTAAAAAATACCGAAGGGGCAATCAAAAACGGAGAATCCAGAGAAACTGTAAATAAACTTTACAAAATACCGAAGGGGCAATCAAAACCGGAGAATCAAGAGAAACTGTCAATAAACATTACAAAATACCGAAGGGGCAATCCAAAACGTAGAATCCAGAGAAATTGTAAATAAACTTTACAAAATACCGAAGGGGCAATCCAAAACGGAGAATCCACAGAAACTGTAAATAAACGTTACAAAATACCGAAGGGGCAATCAAAAACGGAGAATCCACAGAAACTGTAAATAAACGTTACAAAATACGGAAGGGACAATCAAGAACGTAGAATCCAGAAAAACTGTAAATAAACGTTACAAAATACCGAAGGGGCAATCAAAAACGGAGAATCCAGAGAAACTGTAAATAAACGTTACAAAATACCGAAGGGACAATCAAGAACGTAGAATCCAGAGAAACTGTAAATAAACGTTACACAATACCGAAGGGGCAATCCAAAACGTAGAATCCAGAGAAATTGTAAATAAACTTTACAAAATACCTAAGGGGCAATCCAAAACGGAGAATCCACAGAAACTGTAAATAAACGTTACAAAATACCGAAGGGGCAATCAAAAACGGAGAATCCACAGAAACTGTAAATAAACGTTACAAAATACGGAAGGGACAATCAAGAACGTAGAATCCAGAAAAACTGTAAATAAACGTTACAAAATACCGAAGGGGCAATCAAAAACGGAGAATCCAGAGAAACTGTAAATAAACGTTACAAAATACCGAAGGGACAATCAAGAACGTAGAATCCAGAGAAACTGTAAATAAACGTTACACAATACCGAAGGGGCAATCAAAAACGGAGAATCCAGAGAAACTGTAAATAAATGTTACAAAATACCCAAGGGGCAATCAAAAACGTAGAATCCAGAGAAACGGTAAATAAGCGTTACAAAATACCGAAGGGGAAATCAAGAACGTAGAATCCATAGAAACTGTAAATAAACTTTACAAAATACCGAAGGGGCAATCAAGAACGTACAATCCAGAAAAACTGTAAATAATCGTTACAAAATACCGAAGGGGCAATCAAAAACGTAGAATCCACAGAAACTGTAAATAAATGTTACAAAATACCGAAGGGGCAATCAAAAACGGAGAATCCAGAGAAACTGTCAATAAATGTTACAAAATACCGAAGGGTCGATCAAAAACGTAGAATCCAGAGAAATTGTAAATAAACTTTACAAAATACCGAAGGGGCAATCTAAAAGGGAGAATCCACAATAACTGTAAATAAACGTTACAAAATACCGAAGGGGCAATCAAAAAGGGAGAATCCAGAGAAACGGTAAATAAACGTTACAAATTACCGAAGGGCAATCAAAAACAGAGAATCCAGAGAAACTGTAAATATATGTTACAAAATACCGAAGGGGCAATCAAAAACGTAGAATCCAGAGAAATTGTAAATAAACTTTACAAAATACCGAAGGGGCAATCAAGAACGTAGAATCCAGAAAAACTGTAAATAAACGTTACAAAATACCGAAGGGGCAATCAAAAACGAAGAATCCACAGAAACTGTCAATAAACATTACAAAATACCGAAGGGGCAATCAAGAACGTAGAATCCAGAAAAACTGTAAATAAACGTTACAAAATACCGAAGGGGCAATCAAAAACGGAGAATCCAGAGAAACTGTAAATAAACGTTACAAAATACCGAAGGGGCAATCAAAAACGGAGAATCCAGAGAAACTGTAAATAAACGTTACAAAATACCGAAGGGACAATCAAAAACGGAAAATCCACAGAAACTGTAAATAAACGTTACAAAATACCGAAGGGGCAATCAAAAACGGAGAAACCAGAGAAACGGTAAATAAGCGTTACAAAATACCAAACGGGCAATCAAGAACGCAGAATCCAGAGAAACTGTCAATAAACATTACAAAATACCAAACGGGCAATCAAAAACGGAGAATCCAGAGAAACTGTAAATAAACGATACAAAATACTGAAGGGGCAATCAAAAACGGAGAATCCAGAGAAACTGTAAATAAACGTTAGAAAATACCGAAGGGACAATCAAGAATGTAGAATCCAGAAAAACTGTAAATAAACGTTAAAAAATACCGAAGGGGCAATCAAAAACGGAGAATCCAGAGAAACTGTAAATAAACTTTACAAAATACCGAAGGGGCAATCAAAACCGGAGAATCCAGAGAAACTGTCAATAAACATTACAAAATATCGAAGGGGCAATCAAAAACGTAGAATCCAGAGAAATTGTAAATAAACTTTACAAAATACCGAAGGGGCAATCCAAAACGGAGAATCCAGAGAAACTGTAAATAAACGTTACAAAATACCGAAGGGGCAATCAAAAACGGAGAATCCAGAGAAACTGTAAATAAATGTTACAAAATACCGAAGGGGCAATCAAAAACGGAGAATCCAGAGAAACGGTAAATAAGCGTTACAAAATACCGAAGGGGCAATCAAGAACGTAGAATCCAGAAAAACTGTAAATAATCGTTACAAAATACCGAAGGGGCAATCAAAAACGTAGAATCCACAGAAACTGTAAATAAATGTTACAAAATACCGAACGGGCAATCAAAAACGGAGAATCCAGAGAAACTGTCAATAAACGTTACAAAATACCGAAGGGTCGATCAAAAACGTAGAATCCAGAGAAATTGTAAATAAACTTTACAAAATACCGAAGGGGCAATCAAAAACGTAGAATCCACAGAAACTGTAAATAAATGTTACAAAATACCGAAAGGGCAATCAAAAACGGAGAATCCAGAGAAACTGTCAATAAACGTTACAAAATACCGAAGGGTCGATCAAAAACGTAGAATCCAGAGAAATTGTAAATAAACTTTACAAAATACCGAAGGGGCAATCTAAAAGAGAGAATCCACAAAAACTGTCAATAAACGTTACAAAATACCGAAGGGGCAATCAAAAAGGGAGAATCCAGAGAAACGGTAAATAAACGTTACAAATTACCGAAGGGCAATCAAAAACGGAGAATCCAGAGAAACTGTAAATATATGTTACAAAATACCGAAGGGGCAATCAAAAACGGAGAATCCAGAGAAACTGTCAATAAACATTACAAAATACCGAAGTGGCAATCAAAAACGTAGAATCCAGAGAAATTGTAAATAAACTTTACAAAATACCGAAGGGGCAATCAAGAACGTAGAATCCAGAAAAACTGTAAATAAACGTTACAAAATACCGAAGGGGCAATCCAAAACGGAGAATCCAGAGAAACTGTCAATAAACATTACAAAATACCGAAGGGGCAATCCAAAACGTAGAATCCAGAGAAATTGTAAATAAACTTTACAAAATACCGAAGGGGCAATCCAAAACGGAGAATCCACAGAAACTGTAAATAAACGTTACAAAATACCGAAGGGGCAATCAAAAACGGAGAATCCACAGAAACTGTAAATAAACGTTACAAAATACCGAAGGGGCAATCAAAAACGGAGAATCCACAGAAACTATAAATAAACGTTACAAAATACCGAAGGGGCAATCAAAAACGGAGAATCCAGAGAAACTGTAAATAAACGTTACAAAATACCGAAGGGGCAATCAAAAACGGAGAATCCAAAGAAACTGTAAATAAACGTTACAAAATACCTAAGGGACAATCAAGAACGTAGAATCCAGAAAAACTGTAAATAAACGTTACAAAATACCGAAGGGGCAATCAAAAACGGAGAATCCAGAGAAACTGTAAATAAACGTTACAAAATACCGAAGGGACAATCAAGAACGTAGAATCCAGAGAAACTGTAAATAAAGGTTACACAATACCGAAGGGGCAATCAAAAACGGAGAATCCAGAGAAACTGTAAATAAATGTTACAAAATACCGAAGGGGCAATCAAAAACGTAGAATCCAGAGAAACGGTAAATAAGCGTTACAAAATACCCAAGGGGAAATCAAGAACGTAGAATCCAGAGAAACTGTAAATAAACTTTACAAAATACCGAAGGGGCAATCAAGAACGTACAATCCAGAAAAACTGTAAATAATCGTTACAAAATACCGAAGGGGCAATCAAAAACGTAGAATCCACAGAAACTGTAAATAAATGTTACAAAATACCGAAGGGGCAATCAAAAACGGAGAATCCAGAGAAACTGTCAATAAATGTTACAAAATACCGAAGGGTCGATCAAAAACGTAGAATCCAGAGAAATTGTAAATAAACTTTACAAAATACCGAAGGGGCAATCAAAAACGTAGAATCCACAGAAACTGTAAATAAATGTTACAAAATACAGAAGGGGCAATCAAAAACGGAGAATCCAGAGAAACTGTCAATAAATGTTACAAAATACCGAAGGGTCGATCAAAAACGTAGAATCCAGAGAAATTGTAAATAAACTTTACAAAATACCGAAGGGGCAATCTAAAAGGGAGAATCCACAATAACTGTAAATAAACGTTACAAAATACCGAAGGGGCAATCAAAAAGGGAGAATCCAGAGAAACGGTAAATAAACGTTACAAATTACCGAAGGGCAATCAAAAACGGAGAATCCACAGAAACTGTCAATAAACATTACAAAATACCGAAGGGGCAATCAAAAACGTAGAATCCAGAGAAATTGTAAATAAACTTTACAAAATACCGAAGGGGCAATCAAGAACGTAGAATCCAGAAAAACTGTAAATAAACGTTACAAAATACCGAAGGGGCAATCAAAAACGGAGAATCCAGAGAAACTGTAAATAAACGTTACAAAATACCGAAGGGGCAATCAAAAACGGAGAATCCAGAGAAACTGTAAATAAACGTTACAAAATACCGAAGGGACAATCAAAAACGGAAAATCCACAGAAACTGTAAATAAACGTTACAAAATACCGAAGGGGCAATCAAAATCGGAGAAACCAGAGAAACGGTAAATAAGCGTTACAAAATACCAAACGGGCAATCAAGAACGCAGAATCCAGAGAAACTGTCAATAAACATTACAAAATACCTAAGGGGCCATCGAAAACGTAGAATCCAAAGAAATTGTAAATAAACGTTAGAAAATACCGAAGGGACAATCAAGAATGTAGAATCCAGAAAAACTGTAAATAAACGTTAAAAAATACCGAAGGGGCAATCAAAAACGGAGAATCCAGAGAAACTGTAAATAAACTTTACAAAATACCGAAGGGGCAATCAAAACCGGAGAATCCAGAGAAACTGTCAATAAACATTACAAAATATCGAAGGGGCAATCAAAAACGTAGAATCCAGAGAAATTGTAAATAAACTTTACAAAATACCGAAGGGGCAATCCAAAACGGAGAATCCAGAGAAACTGTAAATAAACGTTACAAAATACCGAAGGGGCAATCAAAAACGGAGAATCCAGAGAAACTGTAAATAAATGTTACAAAATACCGAAGGGGCAATCAAAAACGGAGAATCCAGAGAAACGGTAAATAAGCGTTACAAAATACCGAAGGGGCAATCAAGAACGTAGAATCCAGAAAAACTGTAAATAATCGTTACAAAATACCGAAGGGGCAATCAAAAACGTAGAATCCACAGAAACTGTAAATAAATGTTACAAAATACCGAACGGGCAATCAAAACCGGAGAATCCAGAGAAACTGTCAATAAACATTACAAAATATCGAAGGGGCAATCAAAAACGTAGAATCCAGAGAAATTGTAAATAAACTTTACAAAATACCGAAGGGGCAATCCAAAACGGAGAATCCAGAGAAACTGTAAATAAACGTTACAAAATACCGAAGGGGCAATCAAAAACGGAGAATCCAGAGAAACTGTAAATAAATGTTACAAAATACCGAAGGGGCAATCAAAAACGGAGAATCCAGAGAAACGGTAAATAAGCGTTACAAAATACCGAAGGGGCAATCAAGAACGTAGAATCCAGAAAAACTGTAAATAATCGTTACAAAATACCGAAGGGGCAATCAAAAACGTAGAATCCACAGAAACTGTAAATAAATGTTACAAAATACCGAACGGGCAATCAAAAACGGAGAATCCAGAGAAACTGTCAATAAACGTTACAAAATACCGAAGGGTCGATCAAAAACGTAGAATCCAGAGAAATTGTAAATAAACTTTACAAAATACCGAAGGGGCAATCAAAAACGTAGAATCCACAGAAACTGTAAATAAATGTTACAAAATACCGAAAGGGCAATCAAAAACGGAGAATCCAGAGAAACTGTCAATAAACGTTACAAAATACCGAAGGGTCGATCAAAAACGTAGAATCCAGAGAAATTGTAAATAAACTTTACAAAATACCGAAGGGGCAATCTAAAAGAGAGAATCCACAAAAACTGTAAATAAACGTTACAAAATACCGAAGGGGCAATCAAAAAGGGAAAATCCAGAGAAACGGTAAATAAACGTTACAAATTACCGAAGGGCAATCAAAAACGGAGAATCCAGAGAAACTGTAAATATATGTTACAAAATACCGAAGGGGCAATCAAAAACGGAGAATCCAGAGAAACTGTCAATAAACATTACAAAATACCGAAGTGGCAATCAAAAACGTAGAATCCAGAGAAATTGTAAATAAACTTTACAAAATACCGAAGGGGCAATCAAGAACGTAGAATCCAGAAAAACTGTAAATAAACGTTACAAAATACCGAAGGGGCAATCCAAAACGGAGAATCCAGAGAAACTGTCAATAAACATTACAAAATACCGAAGGGGCAATCCAAAACGTAGAATCCAGAGAAATTGTAAATAAACTTTACAAAATACCCAAGGGGCAATCCAAAACGGAGAATCCACAGAAACTGTAAATAAACGTTACAAAATACCGAAGGGGCAATCAAAAACGGAGAATCCACAGAAACTGTAAATAAACGTTACAAAATACCGAAGGGGCAATCAAAAACGGAGAATCCACAGAAACTATAAATAAACGTTACAAAATACCGAAGGGGCAATCAAAAACGGAGAATCCAGAGAAACTGTAAATAAACGTTACAAAATACCGAAGGGGCAATCAAAAACGGAGAATCCAAAGAAACTGTAAATAAACGTTACAAAATACCGAAGGGACAATCAAGAACGTAGAATCCAGAAAAACTGTAAATAAACGTTACAAAATACCGAAGGGGCAATCAAAAACGGAGAATCCAGAGAAACTGTAAATAAACGTTACAAAATACCGAAGGGACAATCAAAAACGGAGAATCCAGAGAAACTGTAAATAAATGTTACAAAATACCGAAGGGGCAATCAAAAACGGAGAATCCAGAGAAACGGTAAATAAGCGTTACAAAATACCGAAGGGGCAATCAAGAACGTAGAATCCAGAAAAACTGTAAATAATCGTTACAAAATACCGAAGGGGCAATCAAAAACGTAGAATCCACAGAAACTGTAAATAAATGTTACAAAATACCGAACGGGCAATCAAAAACGGAGAATCCAGAGAAACTGTCAATAAACGTTACAAAATACCGAAGGGTCGATCAAAAACGTAGAATCCAGAGAAATTGTAAATAAACTTTACAAAATACCGAAGGGGCAATCAAAAACGTAGAATCCACAGAAACTGTAAATAAATGTTACAAAATACCGAAAGGGCAATCAAAAACGGAGAATCCAGAGAAACTGTCAATAAACGTTACAAAATACCGAAGGGTCGATCAAAAACGTAGAATCCAGAGAAATTGTAAATAAACTTTACAAAATACCGAAGGGGCAATCTAAAAGAGAGAATCCACAAAAACTGTAAATAAACGTTACAAAATACCGAAGGGGCAATCAAAAAGGGAAAATCCAGAGAAACGGTAAATAAACGTTACAAATTACCGAAGGGCAATCAAAAACGGAGAATCCAGAGAAACTGTAAATATATGTTACAAAATACCGAAGGGGCAATCAAAAACGGAGAATCCAGAGAAACTGTCAATAAACATTACAAAATACCGAAGTGGCAATCAAAAACGTAGAATCCAGAGAAATTGTAAATAAACTTTACAAAATACCGAAGGGGCAATCAAGAACGTAGAATCCAGAAAAACTGTAAATAAACGTTACAAAATACCGAAGGGGCAATCCAAAACGGAGAATCCAGAGAAACTGTCAATAAACATTACAAAATACCGAAGGGGCAATCCAAAACGTAGAATCCAGAGAAATTGTAAATAAACTTTACAAAATACCCAAGGGGCAATCCAAAACGGAGAATCCACAGAAACTGTAAATAAACGTTACAAAATACCGAAGGGGCAATCAAAAACGGAGAATCCACAGAAACTGTAAATAAACGTTACAAAATACCGAAGGGGCAATCAAAAACGGAGAATCCACAGAAACTATAAATAAACGTTACAAAATACCGAAGGGGCAATCAAAAACGGAGAATCCAGAGAAACTGTAAATAAACGTTACAAAATACCGAAGGGGCAATCAAAAACGGAGAATCCAAAGAAACTGTAAATAAACGTTACAAAATACCGAAGGGACAATCAAGAACGTAGAATCCAGAAAAACTGTAAATAAACGTTACAAAATACCGAAGGGGCAATCAAAAACGGAGAATCCAGAGAAACTGTAAATAAACGTTACAAAATACCGAAGGGACAATCAAGAACGTAGAATCCAGAGAAACTGTAAATAAACGTTACACAATACCGAAGGGGCAATCAAAAACGGAGAATCCAGAGAAACTGTAAATAAATGTTACAAAATACCGAAGGGGCAATCAAAAACGTAGAATCCAGAGAAACGGTAAATAAGCGTTACAAAATACCGAAGGGGAAATCAAGAACGTAGAATCCAGAGAAACTGTAAATAAACTTTACAAAATACCGAAGGGGCAATCAAGAACGTACAATCCAGAAAAACTGTAAATAATCGTTACAAAATACCGAAGGGGCAATCAAAAACGTAGAATCCACAGAAACTGTAAATAAATGTTACAAAATACCGAAGGGGCAATCAAAAACGGAGAATCCAGAGAAACTGTCAATAAATGTTACAAAATACCGAAGGGTCGATCAAAAACGTAGAATCCAGAGAAATTGTAAATAAACTTTACAAAATACCGAAGGGGCAATACAAAACGTAGAATCCACAGAAACTGTAAATAAATGTTACAAAATACCGAAGGGGCAATCAAAAACGGAGAATCCAGAGAAACTGTCAATAAATGTTACAAAATACCGAAGGGTCGATCAAAAACGTAGAATCCAGAGAAACTGTAAATAAACTTTACAAAATACCGAAGGGGCAATCTAAAAGGGAGAATCCACAATAACTGTAAATAAACGTTACAAAATACCGAAGGGGCAATCAAAAAGAGAGAATCCAGAGAAACGGTAAATAAACGTTACAAATTACCGAAGGGCAATCAAAAACAGAGAATCCAGAGAAACTGTCAATAAACGTTACAAAATACCGAAGGGTCGATCAAAAACGTAGAATCCAGAGAAATTGTAAATAAACTTTACAAAATACCGAAGGGGCAATCTAAAAGAGAGAATCCACAAAAACTGTCAATAAACGTTACAAAATACCGAAGGGGCAATCAAAAAGGGAGAATCCAGAGAAACGGTAAATAAACGTTACAAATTACCGAAGGGCAATCAAAAACGGAGAATCCAGAGAAACTGTAAATATATGTTACAAAATACCGAAGGGGCAATCAAAAACGGAGAATCCAGAGAAACTGTCAATAAACATTACAAAATACCGAAGTGGCAATCAAAAACGTAGAATCCAGAGAAATTGTAAATAAACTTTACAAAATACCGAAGGGGCAATCAAGAACGTAGAATCCAGAAAAACTGTAAATAAACGTTACAAAATACCGAAGGGGCAATCCAAAACGGAGAATCCAGAGAAACTGTCAATAAACATTACAAAATACCGAAGGGGCAATCCAAAACGTAGAATCCAGAGAAATTGTAAATAAACTTTACAAAATACCGAAGGGGCAATCCAAAACGGAGAATCCACAGAAACTGTAAATAAACGTTACAAAATACCGAAGGGGCAATCAAAAACGGAGAATCCACAGAAACTGTAAATAAACGTTACAAAATACCGAAGGGGCAATCAAAAACGGAGAATCCACAGAAACTATAAATAAACGTTACAAAATACCGAAGGGGCAATCAAAAACGGAGAATCCAGAGAAACTGTAAATAAACGTTACAAAATACCGAAGGGGCAATCAAAAACGGAGAATCCAAAGAAACTGTAAATAAACGTTACAAAATACCTAAGGGACAATCAAGAACGTAGAATCCAGAAAAACTGTAAATAAACGTTACAAAATACCGAAGGGGCAATCAAAAACGGAGAATCCAGAGAAACTGTAAATAAACGTTACAAAATACCGAAGGGACAATCAAGAACGTAGAATCCAGAGAAACTGTAAATAAACGTTACACAATACCGAAGGGGCAATCAAAAACGGAGAATCCAGAGAAACTGTAAATAAATGTTACAAAATACCGAAGGGGCAATCAAAAACGTAGAATCCAGAGAAACGGTAAATAAGCGTTACAAAATACCCAAGGGGAAATCAAGAACGTAGAATCCAGAGAAACTGTAAATAAACTTTACAAAATACCGAAGGGGCAATCAAGAACGTACAATCCAGAAAAACTGTAAATAATCGTTACAAAATACCGAAGGGGCAATCAAAAACGTAGAATCCACAGAAACTGTAAATAAATGTTACAAAATACCGAAGGGGCAATCAAAAACGGAGAATCCAGAGAAACTGTCAATAAATGTTACAAAATACCGAAGGGTCGATCAAAAACGTAGAATCCAGAGAAATTGTAAATAAACTTTACAAAATACCGAAGGGGCAATCAAAAACGTAGAATCCACAGAAACTGTAAATAAATGTTACAAAATACAGAAGGGGCAATCAAAAACGGAGAATCCAGAGAAACTGTCAATAAATGTTACAAAATACCGAAGGGTCGATCAAAAACGTAGAATCCAGAGAAATTGTAAATAAACTTTACAAAATACCGAAGGGGCAATCTAAAAGGGAGAATCCACAATAACTGTAAATAAACGTTACAAAATACCGAAGGGGCAATCAAAAAGGGAGAATCCAGAGAAACGGTAAATAAACGTTACAAATTACCGAAGGGCAATCAAAAACGGAGAATCCACAGAAACTGTCAATAAACATTACAAAATACCGAAGGGGCAATCAAAAACGTAGAATCCAGAGAAATTGTAAATAAACGTTACAAAATACCGAAGGGGCAATCAAGAACGTAGAATCCAGAAAAACTGTAAATAAACGTTACAAAATACCGAAGGGGCAATCAAAAACGGAGAATCCAGAGAAACTGTAAATAAACGTTACAAAATACCGAAGGGGCAATCAAAAACGGAGAATCCAGAGAAACTGTAAATAAACTTTACAAAATACCCAAGGGACAATCAAAAACGGAAAATCCACAGAAACTGTAAATAAACGTTACAAAATACCGAAGGGGCAATCAAAATCGGAGAAACCAGAGAAACGGTAAATAAGCGTTACAAAATACCAAACGGGCAATCAAGAACGCAGAATCCAGAGAAACTGTCAATAAACATTACAAAATACCTAAGGGGCAATCGAAAACGTAGAATCCAAAGAAATTGTAAATAAACGTTAGAAAATACCGAAGGGACAATCAAGAATGTAGAATCCAGAAAAACTGTAAATAAACGTTAAAAAATACCGAAGGGGCAATCAAAAACGGAGAATCCAGAGAAACTGTAAATAAACTTTACAAAATACCGAAGGGGCAATCAAAACCGGAGAATCCAGAGAAACTGTCAATAAACATTACAAAATATCGAAGGGGCAATCAAAAACGTAGAATCCAGAGAAATTGTAAATAAACTTTACAAAATACCGAAGGGGCAATCCAAAACGGAGAATCCAGAGAAACTGTAAATAAACGTTACAAAATACCGAAGGGGCAATCAAAAACGGAGAATCCAGAGAAACTGTAAATAAATGTTACAAAATACCGAAGGGGCAATCAAAAACGGAGAATCCAGAGAAACGGTAAATAAGCGTTACAAAATACCGAAGGGGCAATCAAGAACGTAGAATCCAGAAAAACTGTAAATAATCGTTACAAAATACCGAAGGGGCAATCAAAAACGTAGAATCCACAGAAACTGTAAATAAATGTTACAAAATACCGAACGGGCAATCAAAAACGGAGAATCCAGAGAAACTGTCAATAAACGTTACAAAATACCGAAGGGTCGATCAAAAACGTAGAATCCAGAGAAATTGTAAATAAACTTTACAAAATACCGAAGGGGCAATCAAAAACGTAGAATCCACAGAAACTGTAAATAAATGTTACAAAATACCGAAAGGGCAATCAAAAACGGAGAATCCAGAGAAACTGTCAATAAACGTTACAAAATACCGAAGGGTCGATCAAAAACGTAGAATCCAGAGAAATTGTAAATAAACTTTACAAAATACCGAAGGGGCAATCTAAAAGAGAGAATCCACAAAAACTGTAAATAAACGTTACAAAATACCGAAGGGGCAATCAAAAAGGGAAAATCCAGAGAAACGGTAAATAAACGTTACAAATTACCGAAGGGCAATCAAAAACGGAGAATCCAGAGAAACTGTAAATATATGTTACAAAATACCGAAGGGGCAATCAAAAACGGAGAATCCAGAGAAACTGTCAATAAACATTACAAAATACCGAAGTGGCAATCAAAAACGTAGAATCCAGAGAAATTGTAAATAAACTTTACAAAATACCGAAGGGGCAATCAAGAACGTAGAATCCAGAAAAACTGTAAATAAACGTTACAAAATACCGAAGGGGCAATCCAAAACGGAGAATCCAGAGAAACTGTCAATAAACATTACAAAATACCGAAGGGGCAATCCAAAACGTAGAATCCAGAGAAATTGTAAATAAACTTTACAAAATACCCAAGGGGCAATCCAAAACGGAGAATCCACAGAAACTGTAAATAAACTTTACAAAATACCGAAGGGGCAATCAAAAACGGAGAATCCACAGAAACTGTAAATAAACGTTACAAAATACCGAAGGGGCAATCAAAAACGGAGAATCCACAGAAACTATAAATAAACGTTACAAAATACCGAAGAGGCAATCAAAAACGGAGAATCCAGAGAAACTGTAAATAAACGTTACAAAATACCGAAGGGGCAATCAAAAACGGAGAATCCAAAGAAACTGTAAATAAACGTTACAAAATACCGAAGGGACAATCAAGAACGTAGAATCCAGAAAAACTGTAAATAAACGTTACAAAATACCGAAGGGGCAATCAAAAACGGAGAATCCAGAGAAACTGTAAATAAACGTTACAAAATACCGAAGGGACAATCAAGAACGTAGAATCCAGAGAAACTGTAAATAAACGTTACACAATACCGAAGGGGCAATCAAAAACGGAGAATCCAGAGAAACTGTAAATAAATGTTACAAAATACCGAAGGGGCAATCAAAAACGTAGAATCCAGAGAAACGGTAAATAAGCGTTACAAAATACCGAAGGGGAAATCAAGAACGTAGAATCCAGAGAAACTGTAAATAAACTTTACAAAATACCGAAGGGGCAATCAAGAACGTACAATCCAGAAAAACTGTAAATAATCGTTACAAAATACCGAAGGGGCAATCAAAAACGTAGAATCCACAGAAACTGTAAATAAATGTTACAAAATACCGAAGGGGCAATCAAAAACGGAGAATCCAGAGAAATTGTAAATAAACTTTACAAAATACCGAAGGGGCAATCAAAAACGTAGAATCCACAGAAACTGTAAATAAATGTTACAAAATACCGAAGGGGCAATCAAAAACGGAGAATCCAGAGAAACTGTCAATAAATGTTACAAAATACCGAAGGGTCGATCAAAAACGTAGAATCCAGAGAAATTGTAAATAAACTTTACAAAATACCGAAGGGGCAATCTAAAAGGGAGAATCCACAATAACTGTAAATAAACGTTACAAAATACCGAAGGGGCAATCAAAAAGAGAGAATCCAGAGAAACGGTAAATAAACGTTACAAATTACCGAAGGGCAATCAAAAACAGAGAATCCAGAGAAACTGTAAATATATATTACAAAATACCGAAGGGGCAATCAAAAACGTAGAATCCAGAGAAATTGTAAATAAACTTTACAAAATACCGAAGGGGCAATCAAGAACGTAGAATCCAGAAAAACTGTAAATAAACGTTACAAAATACCGAAGGGGCAATCAAAAACGGAGAATCCAGAGAAACTGTAAATAAACGTTACAAAATACCCAAGGGGCAATCAAAAACGGAGAATCCAGAGAAACTGTAAATAAACGTTACAAAATACCGAAGGGACAATCAAAAACGGAAAATCCACAGAAACTGTAAATAAACGTTACAAAATACCGAAGGGGCAATCAAAAACGGAGAAACCAGAGAAACGGTAAATAAGCGTTACAAAATACCAAACGGGCAATCAAGAACGCAGAATCCAGAGAAACTGTCAATAAACATTACAAAATACCGAAAGGGCAATCGAAAACGTAGAATCCAAAGAAATTGTAAATAAACATTACAAAATACCGAAGGGGCAATCCAAAACGGAGAATCCACAGAAACTGTAAATAAACGTTACAAAATACCCAAGGGGCAATCAAAAACGGAGAATCCAGAGAAACTGTAAATAAACGTTACAAAATACCGAAGGGACAATCAAGAACGTAGAATCCAGAAAAACTGTAAATAAACGTTACAAAATACCGAAGGGGCAATCAAAAACGGAGAATCCAGAGAAACTGTAAATAAACGTTACAAAATACCGAAGGGGCAATCAAAACCGGAGAATCCAGAGAAACTGTAAATAAATGTTACAAAATACCGAAGGGGCAATAAAAAACGGAGAATCCAGAGAAACTGTCAATAAACATTACAAAATACCGAAGGGGCAATCAAAAACGTAGAATCCAGAGAAATTGTAAATAAACTTTACAAAATACCGAAGGGGCAATCAAGAACGTAGAATCCAGAAAAACTGTAAATAAACGTTACAAAATACCGAAGGGGCAATCCAAAACGGAGAATCCACAGAAACTGTAAATAAACGTTAAAAAATACCGAAGGGGCAATCAAAAACGGAGAATCCAGAGAAACTGTAAATAAACGTTACAAAATACCGAAGGGACAATCAAAAACGGAGAATCCACAGAAACTGTAAATAAACGTTACAAAATACCGAAGGGGCAATCAAGAACGTAGAATCCAGAGAAACTCTACATAAACTTTACAAAATACCGAAGTGGCAATCAAGAACGTAGAATCCAGAAAAACTGTAAATAATCGTTACAAAATACCGAAGGGGCAATCAAAAACGGAGAATCCAGAGAAACTGTCAATAAACGTTACAAAATACCGAAGGAGTAATCAAAAACGTAGAATCCAGAAAAAATTGTAAATAAACGTTAAAAATACCGAAGGGGCAATCAAAAACGGAGAATCCACAGAAACTGTAAATAAACGTTACAAAATACCGAAGGGGAAATCAAAAAGGTAGAATCCAGAGAAACTGTAAATAAACGTTACAAAATACCGAAGGGGCAATAAAAAATGGAGAATCGTCAGAAGATAGGGAATGATAGGGAAGAAAACTAAGCAAGCAAGATCCAGATAAACCAAACTACACCAGTCATAAAATTACCCCCAAAACATCTAATGACTATATCAACTCAGGACCTAATTTTCCAACTTCACATGTCGTCGTACTTTTTTAGGTCAATGATTGGAGGTGAGAGATTGTATTTTATTTTACTTCCAGTATAATTCAGTATTCTACCTCTTTATTTTAACATGTTTTGAGTATATTTGACTAGAATGTTTCCTCGAGGTATACTCAGGAGCTATATAGAACCTAGAGTGTGTGTGTGTGTGTGTGTGTGCGTGTGTGCGTGTGTGCGTGTGTGCGTGTGTGTTATTCTTGTTGTTGTTTCAGCGAGGTATCGTCCAACTATATTTATCAGACAAAACAAATGCCCACCATAATTTTTACTTTGCCATCTTTTGTGTCCAGTAACATTGATTTTCAAGCTGAGTTTTAATGGTTTTCGTGTGTGATGTTGGTGTGTGATATTGGTGTGTGATATTGGTGGATATGTTGACCATCACTGCTTAGACTTTCTTTTTACAAGTACAAAAATTATAACCACCAAACATAGGAGGAAACATACTTCAGTGTCCTATTACCTTCTAATGTTATGTTCTAGATGTATTTGACTAGTTTGTTCTATGGGGGATTCTCACGGGGTACACAGAACGTAGATTATCTGCTGTGGGTTACAATAACTCCGATAGAGGGCTCTCACTAGTTAATCAGGAAGAAAAAAATACGCAATTCACCCTTAAGACGAGATGAAACTGGTTACCAGTACCAAAATGCAAAATGCAAAATATAACCTGATTGAGCAACATCTTATGGCAAGGATTACTTCCTATATAGATGTATATATATAAACGTGGCGTTTGGGATGGATGGACCGATTATTTTAGCTTTAAAATATATAAGTTGGTCGTAGATTTTCCACACCAATCTATAAATAGATGTGGCCTTTTCAGATATGACATATCAATGGGTTAAATTTCTACAATCCCTTCGCTTCTTACAGTAACATACTTTAATACACAATATTGAAGCTTAATCAGATTATTTAGCTATCTAGGGCATGTATTCTGGGTATATATCTGAATGTATTGTCTTTGTAGGAGGGGTCGTTGATTACCCGCTGCAAGACAAACATTTACAACTACATCCCCATTCATAATAAACCATTGTTGCTAGTACAGTCTGTAGGAGGGGGCAAGTTTTAACAGAGGAATGGACAGTTGTGATGCAAGTTTTTAAACTATCCAACAAAGACAAAATATTAAAAAAAACAAAAACAAACCAAAAACAGACAATATTTTGTATTGCTTCCATTCTACAAATTCAGTTTGTTGTTACATCTTTATTCCTATGCCTCCGTTCTAATAATTAATATACTGTTCAGAGGAATATCTCACAATCCCGTCTATTTACGTACATGTTATTCATTGTTTGTAAACTTGTAACCATCATGAACGTAATTTAAATAAACGAACTGTTCACGTGACTTTCACCAAGAATCAATGAATCAACAAATGTCAAAAGATTGGTATTTCACTCGCATCTGGAAAGCACTTACATGACCGAAATTTCCTCACTCTGAGGTGAGGTTTGAGCCTATAAAAGTAGCTTAATCCCGCCACTTTTATTATTGGAGTGCCTCTACCAAGCAAGGAAAGTCAGTGGTCATCTAGGGGTATCGAATTTGTCCCTTTCTACGATTTTTCTATATTGGCTTTTGATTTAATGATTTGATTGTTGGTGTTTAGCGCCACTTTCAACAATATATCAGCTATTTCATGGTGATGGATTTTGAAATTCTTCCGGAAGTGTGATATTTTTTCTCCATTTTATCATAAATAAATGAATGACTGTACTTTATTCTCATAAGATAACAGCGTTGTAACTTATATACATCATCCGTATCCTTTCTTACTAACCAATGTAAATATTACAGTAATCATGTCAATAAGTGTGTAATACTTAACTAACCTGGAGGAGTGATTTTCACATTTATAATTTTGATGAATCTGTTTTTTTAATATTTCAGAAAATCTGTATTTTTTGGGGGGATTGTAAGAGACCGACTTTTTACGTGGATAAGTGTTGGATGTGGATCGGGGGAGTCTATGTTTTCTAATGGAAAAAAATATATGTTTTTATATTATTATCCTTAAAGAAACAAAGAAAAAGAAAAACATGGCAGTATAGTTTTCAACGAGAAAATTTCCTAAATTTAGGCAATATTACCGATTTTTGCTTCGCCTGAAAATAAAACAGCTATGCCCCGTCACACTCAGACAAAGACCACGCAGAATGCATTACGTCCTAGAAGTTCTAATACACGTAGCAGAAACTTGCTTAAATTTTAAAATAAATCTCGATTTCCAGTTCATACTACGACCAAGTTAAGTTTTCACCACGTTTACCACGTTCGTTGTAGGTTATTACTACGTACTTGATCAATTTCTAAGTACGTGCATCACGTGTTGGCTACTTCCTCAATACGACCATACAATTTGCACTACGACCTTAGTACGTTCCTGTCACGTCAAGGTTGAATTTCGCTAAATTAATTTGCTTCCTTTAAATACGTGTGTCTGGACCCCCCTTTTCCCGGTTGACACCCCCTTTTTTTTTCCACAAAGTTGAATTTCACTCAATTTATTTTTTTTCCCTTAGATATGTGTAATTCAACTTTGTGGAAAAAGGGGGGTCAACTGGGAAAAGGGGGGATCCAGACGTCCAGTGTCTGTGTCCTTAACAATAAAATAACAAGATATGCATCTAGAAGGGCTTAAAAGTTGTCCTTGAAGTAGCAAATCAAAAAGCATGTATTCGTGACTCATTTTTCAACGTTTTGATGAAAAATGATTATCTGAATTCAGTTTTTATACAGAATACATGTCAATAGTACATACGTACTCGGAACCTGTTGAAAACGTTGCATAAACGTATCAAGAACTTGGAGATCGTGATAGGGTCGTACTGCAGTCTTCTACAACGTACTACGAACTTATCACAGTCTTCGACAACGTAGTGTGAACTTACCACAATCTTCGTAGAAACTTGGTCTGCACGTAATGAAAACTTGATACACGTAGCACGAACGCAGTGGCAGCGTAATAAGAACGGCATAAAATCGTGGCGGTCAGCTTTATTGGTGGTGGAAACCGGAGAAAACCACCGACCTGTCGCAAGTCACTGACAAGCTTCATGTTATGTGAATAATTATGTTTTTTAGTTTTCATTTTGAAATACTGTATATTGGTCATGACGTTAGGCCATCCTAAAAGCAAATTCTAGATCGCTGTAACCCTACCTACAATAATTGAAGTGATTAGATAAAAGGGTGACTTTCTATGCCCCCATAACTTAAAGCTAGACCCTTTTTTTAAGATCACCTGAATCGAAGGGTCATGTGAGCTATGGTCACCATCATCATCATTAACTGTTAACTTTCCACATTTCAATCTTCTACATACACAAAAATAATCTAATATATTGGGATGGGGAGGGAGACATTGTGGCTTTAAAATATTTTTTAAATTATGTATTTTAGCTGGATCAAAGGAACTGAAAGTATTTGTTGACTTGGCCATGCCATGACATATTGATATTCATCCCCGAGTTTGCATGAACCAGCAAGATAACAAACACGATTATTTCTTAATATATGTTGTCATTTTCCCGTCAATTAAGACAAATCTTCTCTAGACTAAATATATCTTATACATTGATTTCAATCCTGTCAAAAATGTTTAAGCGATTTGATTTTATTCATAACTTTTTGCAGATATCTCAAGTTAATTCGTATACTACAGATTGTTTTACGGTGATTAACGCCACTTTCAACAATATTTCAGTTATACAGTGATAGTGACGTTCAGTTTTATAGGTGGATGAAACCGGAGAAAACCACCGACCTATGGCATACTACATGATTGTCTAATGTCTATACAGTATAAATAAAAACTTACCGAAATTACTTGTCAGAAGAATACAAAATAGCACAAAACACCAACGATACAAAGCCATATTAATTCATAATATAAATAATCATATCCAAAAAACTGACACACAACTGAATTTTAAACTTATGTAAACAATTTCGTATCATCCATAGTAAGTCTCTTTGTGTCGGCCATTTTGTTTTATAAGGAAGTGTTATTATATATACGTAAATACGATAAGAGCCCTTGATGACCAGTTTCCGCCCTCTTCTTAAGAAGAAATTGTAAGATGTACAAGATAGCGGAAAAGCGGATGTTCGGTCATGTGTTCGTGTCTAAGTCGATTATCCAGGATTTGGTTTTATTACGAGAAGTCGTTTTTCCAAAAAATTAATTACGAATATTTATGTAAATGGTAATTTTCTAAAAAGACAAGAAAAATTTCAAGTTATTTGAAAACTAGATTATAATTCAAATCAAATATATATTTCATTAGGAAAACTAACCCTTTTGCATTGGGGCAATCACTAACGGGGTGCTTAGTGTTTGCGTCCAGAATTATCAATATTTACAAAATACATGTAGGTAAAGCACAATACAATATACAAATCTAAAAAAGAAAACTCTTCCAACTTTACATATAATATAATGTCTAACAACATAGTGAACTCTAAGAGACGAGTTTCATAAAACGCGTGGAAATTTTCTAGAGCAAATATCACATAAAATTCGTTCACGATTTAAAGTAAACTTATTCAATAAATACGTATGAAAAATAGTTAACATAGCGAATATAACTTAAAATTCGTAATCGATTTAAAATACAATTATTTAATAAATGCGTTTTCAAATTAATGAGATGCATGCATGAAGTGTATCATATACAATTCAATCTAGGTCTAGCCTTACGCTGAAATAATTCTAACCAAAACCAGTTTCATTGACTTCTCACTATAAACAATTCCTTTAAAATCATTTTACATTTTTTCTCAAAGAAATTTCCTATTTGATTGTTAAATATGTATCCCGAGTCACTGATTATGAATTGTATTTGTAGAAAATGGGGGCATCCAATGAAATCAAGTGGCATATTTTCTTGGAGAAAAAATGCATACATGTATATTTACATCAAAAGATACAAAGATGTATCGAGTGCTTGTTGTTTAAATTTAAGTCAATATTTCAGTTAACATATTCATTCCTAGAGTGGCCGTAGTGGTGGTCATCGCATAGCAGTTGGATTTACAACTATCTATGCAATGAGTGCATATCACCACTAAAGTTGTGAGTTCGAAGCCTGTGCATGGCGATACAACTTTACGTGATAAAGTTTACCAGTGGCTTGCGACAGGTCGGTCGTTTTCTCCAGGTACTCCAGTTTCCTCCACCAAAAAAAACTGACCGCCACGATATATCTGAAATATTGTTAATAGTGGCGTTAAGCACCATAGCCCACTCCACCATAACTAGACCATGAGAATAAGTGATGTATCATGTTAGTAAAAATGTAACATTGAGGTAGGGGCTCTATGGACGGAAGTTAGACTAAAAGTAACAAAAGAGGATGCACTCGTACACGTAATGAGACTGTTGGACATTTTCGCCTTTCAACGGACTATCAACGACCACTCTTTGTTACACGCTACTGCTCAGCGAGAACATAACTGATCTAATCCAATTCCTCTCATTTATTTGACAAACTCTTGCACCAGAACACCACACCGTAGGCGGGTATCCAACTCATTATTATAATGGTGATGCATACTGATAGCATTGTTAGACCTGAGCATACACACTGTACTATCCAGCAAAAAGGTAGCATATGCTCAGTTTTCGAGATGATGACTTAAACGCCGTAATTGTCTTTTTTTTTTGTACAGGAGAAAGAAGTATCCGTCAACGACATACATACTGCCATTTTCATTTTATCGTCTAAAAAAGTTCAACAATAGTGCAATTAAACTATTTTAATTTAATTTCGAAATTCTACCCGATTTCTTACTGTTGTATCGATCAGTCTTTGTATTTTTAGTTTGTTGAAATGAATGTCAGTTTTATTATATTATTTGCCACTATTTGGTCAATACATAGGCATATCGTTCCACTGTGACACATGAGCATGACTTAGCGGAGAAGCAGTACATACCAAGTTTATATATTTAGGATTTACCCGTCCGGGGGATGGAACCCACGACCTACCACACTCAATGCCAAACATTACACCATCAATACGCCGTTAGAAGCAATTAACAATTAAATGCTCGTTTTTGGAAATACATTGTATAAACGTGACTGTACCAGTCAGATGGAGACTCATTTGAAAATGATCACAGACATACGGACAGTAGGGGTGATCTGGTAGGCAGGTCTTACTTGATTGTATATCATAATGATAATATGCAGGCTTTGTAGTGCAAAGGGAGGGATGCAATTCCCTTTTTATTTAAATGTCCGTAAAAAATTACGTATCGCACATAATTGCAGAATAAAACGAAAACAACTTGGTTAATGTCATCTGAATATATATTAATCAAATTAATGCTACTGAGCACGTTGGTAGCTAGTGAGATTATATATTGAGTCACCGCCTTTCCCTCTGTGTTTGTTCTTCTATAATTTAACAAAAGCATAGATATCATATTTAGTAGCCAGGGCATGGATTTCCAACGTCATATGTCGTGGTGTTTTTGTGTTGTCACTGAGTGAAGGTGAGAGGTGATTGCTATTTGTCGTGATATTGGTGGAATTGTTGACTATCACTGTTCAAACTTTCTTTCCACAATACTTATGAAACAAACAATGACTTTATCTTCAATGTAACATATCCTGTACGATGAAACACACGTACTACAACATCAGGGTGATCTGGTATGCAGGATTGACAAGAATGTTTATCGCAATAATAATATGCAGACTTTGTAGTGGAAAGAGAAGATGAAATTCACTTTTTATTTTGATATTCATAACAAAATGACATATCGCACATAATTGCGAAATAAAGCGAAAATTATTCAATATTCTTGATTAATGTCATCTGAATATAATTAATTCAATGACAATGAACACGTTGTTATCTAATTGGGTGTGAAAAAGAAATAAATAGAAATCCAGATTTTTTTTAAATTTTATACTGATTTATCAACTACTTATAGTGTAGCTAGTTAGATTATATTTTGAATTACTTATGAAACGAACAATGACTTTATCTTCAATGTAACATATACTGTACAATGAAACCTGTCTCATGACCTGGGAATAAAATAATTATCGCTGCCAATGTGAAGTGTGGTGTATATTTTAAGAACAAATTAAGCTTAATATTAACTATGTTAAATATCATGAAGTTACATTGATTCGACTTAATTACCATAGCAAAGCATGTGATTTAAGCATGTGGCACATGCATATAACATGCATTGTTTTCATCAACTAAACAGTGCGCATGAGCGATAATCTCCCTGAAAGAGTTCAAATATTGGGTCACGCGCATATCATTTGCATTACTGTACGGGAAAACAAAATTATCTGCTGTCAAATATTTTGCGATTTGCTCTTAAAATCTGCTTTTGAGTGGATTTTTAATGTTATGCAGTTGATTTTAGTTAAAATTAAGTGACATATTAAGTGAAAATATGTAATCAAAGAATTCCACGATATTTGCCTTTCATATTACTTTACCTATATTAAATATCATGAAGTTACATTGATTCGACTTAATTACCATAGCAACGCATATGATTTAAACATGTGACACATGCATATAACGTGCACAACAACTCAGTACAGCTGTTCTTCATGATGTGCAATGCCCTTTAGTATATGCGCAAGAGAAAACCGAAGGACAATGCAAAAGGAACAATCTAGAAATGTCAGAAACAATGGGTACAATACACAAACGAGATCGCCCTTACCTAGGAGTACATTCACCTGGTTTCATTTGTCCGTCTATCTGTGATCATTATCAAATGAGTCCACATCTGTCGGCACAGTCACGTTTATACAATGTATTTCCTAAAAGGAGCATTTACCAAATATATATTTTTTTTATTTTATGTATTTATTAATGCTTGACACAATCATTTTCTAATATTCTGTATTAAGTAGTAATTCGATTTTGTCTTTTTCCTCCAATTTTTCTATTACATTGTGGAACTATTCAAACTATAAAATCATTGGTTTCTTGTGGGTGCAAGAACTGCCTACCGTTCCGGAGTTGATCCCCAGTTTTAGTGAGGTTCAGGTTATTCGATCTTTAGTGTTCTGTGTAGTGTTTTTTTCTATCAACCATAATTGACTTTACGATATGTTAGGGCAATTTAGAAAATGATTGTGACAAACATGAATAATTGTAAGAAAACATACAAAGATATATGTTGAATGCTCGTGTCAGGAAATGCATTGTATAAACGTGACTGCACATGACAGATGGGGACTCATTTGGGAATGATCACAGACGGACAGTTGAAGCCAGGTGAATGTACACACGTACTACAACATAAGGGTGATATGATACGCAGGATTGACAAGAATGTGTATCGCAATAATAATATGCAGACTTTGTAGTGGAAAGAGAGGATGAAATTCACTTTTTATTTAGATATCCATAACAAAATGACATATCGCACATGATTGCGAAATAAAGCGAAAATTATTCAATTTTCTTGATTAATGTCATCTGAATATAATTAATTCAATGACAATGAACACGTTGTTATATAATTGAGTGTGCGCGACCCGATGTGAAACAGAAATAATTAGAGAATTCAGAGATATTTTTTAATTATTTATTGATATATCCAATACTTATATTGTAGCTTGTTAGATTATATATTGAGTTTCTGTCTTTACTTCTAGTTTTCTTCTGTATTTCAAATATTGTAAAAATAATTACAATCATTTATATTAATGTTATCAACTAATATTTTGAATCTTATTTGGAGTCATGATTGAGAATGATAAATATTGATATACCTTACATACTTGTTACTACATAAAAGCAACAAAAATAATTGTGTTGTCTTCTATAATATAAGACATTCAAGTTTTAAAGACCATCGAGTATGTGTGTATCTCCCTAACCAGGGTCTGGATTTCAAACGTCAGATGTCGTTGCTTTTGTCTTTTTTTTGTTTTTGTTTTTGTGTTCAGTGAGTGAAGGGTAATAACAAAATTACCGAACTTCGAACAATCTTACAAAGGGAAAGTCAACAACCGGAGAGGTGATTGTTCTTTTTCGTGATATTGATAAATTGTTGACCATCACTGTTTGAACTTTCCTTCTCTAATATTAATCAAACGCTGCCTGTGCAAAGTGTGAGGTTTTTCTAAGAACAAATTACACTTTATGTCAACTATATTAAATGTCATGAAGTTACATTGATTCGACTTAATTACCAAACCAAAGCATGTGACTTAAATGTGTTATACATGCATATTGCATGCACAACTTGGTACTGTTGTTCTTCCTGAGGTATAATGCCCGTTCGCATAAGCGTAAGAGAAAACCAGAAGGACAATGCGGAAGAAACAATCTGGAGATACCGAAAACAGTGGGTACAACGCGCAAAATTAAGACACACTCTTTCAATGCACAACAGAAGATCTGATTTTGATTCAAGAAAGCCTATCTTTACATAGGTTAGTTTCATTGCTCTATTACCGACATGACTTTTACCGCACTTAATGTTGAGTAACACGACAGTATTGTTATAAGAAAGTGTTCATCCTTTCGATACCACCTGGGTTAATCATTTTTTTGTTGTTGTTGTTTTGTTGTTTTTTTTCTTTTTCTGGTCCTTGTTGCTCGCATTCTCATTTTTTTAATAGAGTTATTAGTTTTATGTCTTTATTCTGTTTGTCTTCGCTTTGTGTCTTGTACTCAATGATCCCGATTTCTCTAGACTCTCCATTTTTCATTGATCTGTCTCTTTTCTCTTGCGCTTATGCTTAAGGGCATTATACCCTAAGAATAACACCTGTACCAAACTATGCATGTTATATGCACGTGACACATGCTCAAACCTTGTGCTGCGCGATGGAAATCAAGCAGAATAAATGAAACTTCATGATATTTAATATATTAAATATGAAGTTTAATTTGTTCTTAACATATACCAAAAACATCGCACAGCAATCGTTAATTATTTTGTTCCCGGTCATGAGAAAGGTTTCGTCGCACAGTATACAATTAATGCCTGCACTTAAGATGAACATCATAATTGTTCACCCTTGAGATGTTGTTTTCCCTCGGGCTTTTGCAGGCATTAATTGTTTTATTATAGTGAAACTCGATGCAAACAAAAATTTGATAAATGCGAGCATTTCTGTAAATGAACAGCCAGAATGGTTCCACTGGGCACACCGGCGGTGGTCATTTTATACATACTTACGTCACGCACACGTTTTAGATCATGGTCATTTTATCGATATCGTAAGCGCTTTGGCGATCTAGATCATTGTTTCCCCGGTCATTAGTTAAAAACTAATGACCGGTGAAATCAAGAAAACAAGGAATTTAGGATTTATTAGTTAACATATTACACTTGATTTTCTATTGAAAAAAGATACTGAGGTATAATAATATATTATGTTGCATTTAAGATAACGTCATTGTTTGTTTAAATGTCTGATGGGTTGTTTGATAAGTTTTATGTTTAATTCTAAAGTTGATTATATTCAGATGACAGTAACCAAGACAATGATTTCACTTTTTTTTTTTCAAATTTATTCTACAATTATGTCCGATATATCATTTTTTATGGACATTTACGTCTTCTCTTTTCACTACAAAATCTGCATTTTATCAATATGATATACTGTCTAGTCAGAGTTGCGTACGAGATTACCCCTAATTAGTAGTACTTTCACGTGGTTTGAAATGACCGCATGTCTGCCATTATTTTCAAATGAGTCTCCATCTACCTTGTACAGTCACGTTTGTACAATGTATTTCTTAAAACGACCATTTACAAAATAGCTTTTTATTTTATCTAACATTTATTAATGCTTGACACAATCATTTCCTAAAATTTCTGTATTAAGTAGTTATTCGAGTTTGTCTTTTTTTTCTACAATATTTCTATTACATCATGAAACTGTTCAAACAGTGTAATATCTTTGTTTTCTTGTGGGTGCAAGAATTACTTTCCGTTCCGGAGCACCTGAGTTTAGCCCCAGTTGTAGTGATGGTTCATGTTATTCTATCTTTAGTTTTCTGTGTAGTGTTTTGTAGATCGTTGGTTGTCTCTTTATTCTTTCTGTTTGGCCATTGTGTTGCCCGTCCTTCTTTGATTCTCATTACCACTTTGGTATCTTCAAACTTTTCTTTCATTTCATATCATTAATCTATTAATACACATACTATTAATCAAAAATTAATTTTCTGCAATTATTTTAGATATTCTATTTTTGAAATATTATTAATTTAAGATTCTGTGTTTAATCTTTTCATTTTGTGTATTTGTTAAAAATAATAAGGTGTGACTTGTTAATTTCAAATCATAGTCGATTAATACCAGTTGAATATACAGTCAAACCTGCCCATGTGGTCACCTCTATTAAGCAGTTACCTGTATTAAAAGGTTAACTTTTTCTTGTATGGTCATATACAATTGCATATCAATTGAACCTCTTTTAAGAGGTCACCAGTCCTATGAGGCCACTTGTTCTTTGTCCCAAATGTGACCTCTTAATACAGGTTTGACTGTATATGAGTTGGTCTTCTTTTCATGAAAAAATTTTGAAAAAAAAGCACACCCTCTATTGTCGACACGCCCTCTCTTGTAGACACACCCTCTATTGTAGATATGCCCTCTATTGTATTGTACTCACATGCTGTTGCAATGAGACAATTTGAATATATTTCTGTGTGAAAGAGATATATAAAAAAAATGTTTATTGCTATTGGAGTTTTACAAACATGAATTATACTGTAAATGTTTTGTTCGATAACATTTATATTTTTGCTATGAACTGGTTTGTTGGGATTCTATTGTAAACGATCAGTTTCACCTCATTGGTGATGCATGTTTGCATCGCTGTGAATCTCAATTGATAGCTAATCTTCAGTAAAACCAATGTTCATGTAATCTTTCGCTACTTTGTTTTTCTTAACGTTAAATGCAGCTTCTCTAATAAACAACACTTGTCAACACTTTAAAACTTCTCCGGCTAACCTTAACCTCCGAATCCCAGAATGATTAGGAACTGACATGATTAATTATTTATATTTCTACATGAAATTTACAATTCCTCAATAATGTAAATAATAATTGTGAGAACGAAAATTACCATATATTTTTTATTTCCTTGCAAGCAAATAATTTGACATCGCTTTCTCCGTATGCAACTGACCTAACTGGTGACAGGTAAAAACGAATAGTTTGTATTTTGTCGCTTATTAACTGCAAACTTGCATGGTTCGATCTTTGTCCGTAATTAACTCCGACTAAAAGCAGATTCACAGAAAATAAGAAATAAGTGCATTGTTGTACTGATTTACAAAGGGTAGCGAATGTTGACCTTCACTAGATGATCAGAGAGTTGGGTATGAACTCCCTTTGTAACTTTTACATTCTTTGAACTCTACAATGCGATATTTAACATGTAGGAAACGTTGAATATTCCTGCACTCTACTAAATATGGACCATGGTCATGCTTTCCGTATTATAACTTGAAAATTCCCCCATCGAGAGAGCAGCTGTTATCATCCACACGAGGGTAAGCCGGGCAGGTAAGAGTATTGAGCGCAGTACCTAGCTAACATATAAATTCAGCATATCAAATTAGGTCGCTGTAGTTGTTTTATTGTAAGCGAAACAATTAGAAAGTTAATATGAAATGGGTCAGTGGTGGGAAGCAATTGATGACAAGTTACGTGTGCAATCTAGTTGTCACTTCCTGGTACATGTTTATGTATACTGTACACCAGGAAATGTTCGCGCTGTTCTACTTTCACCGTCTACCGACTTAATCTAGCTTCCCGCAGTTGTAATCTCGCGGGTTTGAATCTTCTGTAATGGCATATCATTATACAGTAAAACCTGTCTAAACCGAACCCCTTTGGGACTGAGGAATTTGCTAAGTTGAAACTGGTGATTGGTTTACACAGGTTCAAATTAAATAGACATTTAGTAGATGGGACTGTAAAATCTGTCTGGTTTAGGCAGATTTTCGGTTTACTCAGGATTCGGCTTTGGTAGATTTTCGGCTTACTCAGGGTTCAGGTTAGACAGATTTTCGGTTTATAAGGGTTCGGATTAGGCAGGTTTTTGGTTTACTTAGGGTTCAGCTTAGACTGATTTTCGGTTTACTCATGGTTCAGTTTAGACAGATTGTCGGTTTACTCAGGGTTCGGATTAGGCAGGTTTCCGGTTTACTCAGGGTTCAGCTTAGACAGATTTTCGGTTTATTAAGGTTCAGCTTAGGCAGGTTTTTGGTTTGCTCAGGGTTCAGTTTAGACAGATTTTCGGTTTACTCAGGCCTCGGTTTAGGCAGGTTTTCAGATTACTCAGGGTTCAGTTTAGACAGATTTTCGGTTTACTCAGGGTTCAGCTTAGACAGATTTTCGGTTTATTAAGGTTCAGCTTAGGCAGGTTTTTGGTTTGCTCAGGGTTCAGTTTAGACAGATTTTCGGTTTACTCAGGCCTCGGTTTAGGCAGGTTTTCAGATTACTCAGGGTTCAGTTTAGACAGATTTTCGGTTTACTCAGGGTTCGGTTTAAGCAGGTTTTCGGTTTACTCAGAATTCGATTTAGGCATGTTTCTGGTTTACACAGGGTTCCGCTTAGACAGATTTTCGGTTTACTCAGGTTTCGATTTAGGCAGGTTTTCAGTTTATTAGCTTAATGGGTCCTAACATGAATTTGTTATTTTTTTTCATTTGTATCCAGATATGTTCTTGCTACAGTGATCAGACTATTCAACATTAGAATAATAACCTCTATAATGCACTGGTAGATTATGTATGTGGTAATGTTGAAAAACAAGAAGTCAATAGCCTTGACAACTGAGTCACTTAGGCTCCCTAACTGGGAACTTCGTATTTTTATCATAATAGAAGAGTTTGAAGATACCACAGTGGCAATTGTGTGTATCTCTCAACACAGTTCGATCGGTTTCAAAGTTCTATCGACAAATCGTAGAAACATCGACAAAAATAGATACTTAATTTCCTGATTAGGCAAAGATAGTTCAATCAAAAAGTGGTCTTGTAAATATTGTTTTTGTATTGGTCAGGGTGTCACCTCTTTGTGAAATGGTGCGGTCATGCAAGTGTCTTCCGAATAGGATTAAAATGGCAAACCCTCATGTATAATTTTAAGACTTTATGTGAATAAAATACAATTATTAGAATATTTCTTCACTTCACAATATAAATTTCAACATTGCATGACCAGCCACAACTTCGCCATAGACTATTCTCACCCTCGGTATTTTCTTCGTCCTGTGTCTTCTGTGCACAAATGTTACCGTTGACACTGTATTGTTCATTCGTGATTGCCTCTTTGGATTTTTCTAAAGTATATTTATATATGATTGTTTTCATACAATGAGATAATGTTACTTTCCAGATCAATAAAACTATTTTTACAATGTTTAAACTCTGAATGTAATAGAATGTAATTCATTTAAAAAAATAACATGTTGAATCTGACAGGATAAACAAATGTCTATATCTTACGAACACATGTCAAATAAGTATACATTTGGTAGGTACCGATTAAATCTCAGGGGGGAGCGCGACCTACGTTGAAATATACGAACGATATGATGACATGTTTCGACAGATTCGCCTGTTTAACGGTGAGTGATAGCTATTTAACTCCAATTAAACCATTTAAAAGCTATTGCACATCTAGAACTAAATGTTTGGGCTCTCTAATCTTTTGAAGTTTAGCGAACCAGATAAAGGTTGTTCCGGAAAGATCTCGTTAGCACTGAATTATTTTGTTTTCTATTTTCTTTTTTTTTAATTAAATATCTACGTATGTATGTCATGAAATGTAACATATAGACGTTGCTATGGTGTCATAGATTAACACGTTGGTTGTTTTATAGTGATAACTAAATTAAACGACTGTCACCGTGTATAATATGTTCCTATTCTCTGGAGCATTATCCTGATTACAATGTAATTAAGTCTCCCAAACAAAGTTTGGGAGACTTATTGTTTTTGCTGCGTTTCTTCTTCTTATTATTATTATTATTACATCACCCCGACTGCTGTCGAGTGATGTATTGCTATTCTACGTTTCTTTTTCACTATTATTCTTATTCTTATTCTTCCACACATGTTTGTCCGCTCGATTTCTCGGAGATGCCTTGATCAAACTTTATGAAACCTTGAAAGAATATCATATGCCATGTGAAGTTGTGCGTAAAAGGGTTGATATTTTCAAAATGGCTGCCGTTGCCATGGAAACGGCCAAAATGCTAAAAAATTAAAAACACAAAATGATCATAGCAGGTTACTCGCCGAACAGAAATTGATGAAACTTGATAGGAACAGCATCCACATCTAATGGAACGAGATAAGTGAAAAAAAATCGGAATCGGTTGGACAAACTTTGCCGCAGTTGCCATAGAAACAACAAAAGGGGGGACTAAAAAAATGTTGGATTCCTTTCATCAAACTTCATGAAACTTTATAGGAATATCCACCGTAGGGTGTAGCAGCTTTTGGGGGTTGAACAAAATCAAAATGGTGGCCGTTCCCTTGATAATCAAGGTGCAACAAATGTTAAATTCACTCCAAACTTCACAAAGTTTTGCAGTAATGTTTCCTGTCACATCCACATCTAGTGGAACGAGATAAGCCAAAAAAATCGGAATCGGTAGGACAAACTTTGGCGCAGTTGCCATTGAAATAAAAAAAAAAGGGTATTTAAACAAATAATTTGATTTCTTTTATCAAACTTCATGAAACATCGTTGGAATGTTCACCGTAGTGTGTGGAAGCTTTTGGCGTGTTTATAAAATTCAAAATGGCGTTACCATGGAAACCGAGGTACCAAAATAATGGGGTGGGGTGATGTGCGCTATTGCTTTGCAATGGCAATTCTAGTTATTCTTCTCTTTCTCTTTCTCGTTCTCCTTTCTTTCTTTGGCACATGAACTTTTCCGCGGCAGATCTCAGAAACTACTGGATAGAATTTCATGAAACTTGGTGGAGTTATAAATATATGTTTCTAGTTGATCCTAAAGTTTTCAGATTTGTGGTAAAGGGGTCAAAGCCATATTTTAGGGGTTCAAAAGAATCCTATGAGAAACTTGAAATTTCGTAAATTAATGTTGATTGCGAGCACATAGAGCTCTACAGCAATATGGGCATGCGCATGCAACGCACAATCTTCCTTATGATGAGATTGAAATCCTTTCGTCCGGAAGTTGATAAAAGTTGGCAGTCTCGAAGAGAATGCCAAAAATAAAAGAAAAGTCTCCAATAAATGATTTTAAAACTAAAATGATATCATGAACTTCTAAAAATCGTATTTAAGTAACAAAAGACAATAAAAGGTGCTTACATTGTTAAATTAATCAGAATGACATCTCGCTATCAAAGTCATGACGTCATGTTATTCATAGAAATAGGCCAAAGTCGTCAACAACATTTCGCGGAATTTTAATTAAAATCTTGTATTTTCATTCCCGAGTCAAAAAATTTCAAAACGACATCTATTTCATTTGCAACTGCGTCAATTCCGTAAATCGTGATGACATGTAAACAAACACAGCACTTTTTTCAAGCGTGTCCAGATTATTAGATAAAAACCTTTCTAGTTACGGATTAGTAAAAGATGATCATAGAATAAATTTGACTTAATTTTGAACTACAATATTTTCAGAAAATATCAAATTTATTTTTTGGATCATTTGCAGCCGATGTAGAAAAACTCGTCTAGTTTTGTTTTATTTTTTGCAGAATCTACGCGGGTGGTCTAAATATTTACTCGGATCGATCAAAACTTTGATTAATAGTAGGTATAATACAACAATGGCGTACGGAAAGGACATTATGTTAACATGGACTATCAGGTTAAGGAAAACAACTGGAAAGGTGTCCCTTGCCACCGGTTCATGTGTCTCCGATAAGAAGAGATATTTTAACATTAACATTTTTCATTTTTATACAATTTTTGCATTTATTATTTCTTTGGCTAAGTAACAAACACTTTCTAACCATGGTGTGCTCGCAAGGAACAAGGAACGCATTAGTTTTTCCTTATTTCTGTTAGTGTTAATTATTTCTATCATTACCCATTTGTTTATTCATCTTACTACCCAAAAGAAGAAAAATAGAAATTATGCAAAATATCTATAGATACATTGTGAAAATATATAAAGAAAAGAAGATTTTTTTTTGCATAGTAAGAGAAGAGAATATTTGGCCACAGGTACTCGGGGACAGAATATATCCACCTTTCTTCTAACACTATTATTTACAGCTTAAGCATTGGTTAATTTGATATGCATGCATATCATCACAAAATGACCAAATATGACAATGGTTCCGTGTACAAAGATCTTGAAAGATTTTCCGTCAGTCTGATCGTACAAAATATTTGAATACTACCGAAAATGGTTTAGAATAGTAAGATACAATGAATTTTATTTATTTAACTATTAATTATGCCGTTCATACTATATGTATATCTGTTATTAGTTATCAAACTCAGTCTTTCTAAAATAAATGATATAATATTATTTACCAGTTTGTTGTTGAAACTTTAAAGGGTAATAATATTACACAAGAAGGAATATATGTCTCTGTATAATCTTGTCACAGATAATTTTAAAGAGTATGATTTCGATACTGAATATTGTCTTAATATATATATCACGCCTCTAATGTGCTTTTTCCAATAAAAAAATATTGAATATTGATAAATATTTTGTATATGAAAGCAGAGACATGTCTGATGAAAGCGGTATATATATAATGCTTTTAAAATTAAAAACAATTTTGTTCACTTGGAGATAGCATAATATTAGCCCAAATACACATACTTCAAAATGTCGAAATGAAGACTATCAGTGTTACAGTAACCGTACGCAGTGCGGTCTTATGTATGGACACAATGGGCAGTTGCACGGTGGTCCCACAAGTAAATGAACCCCATGCTAATCTATGCATGTTGTATACGGCATCATTTTTTATTTTTAAACACTGATTTTGTTGGAAGTATCGATACAAGAAATATATGTTTAATTTTATCGACCATTTATAGTTTTATTTCTGTAAGTGTTTGTTTAGATAAGGGCCTCAATGCACTGCTTTGACCGGGGCCTATATTGCTGATAAGACGGACCTGACGTACGTCATTTATCATTTACACGTCATGAACATGTATCGGCTGTACATAGCATGGTATAGGCCAATATTGCTTATGTATGTTGGTTGCATTAATTTATATTTTCGTAATAAAACTATTTTCTTATGACTTAAAAGACCATACTTTCATTTTACAGACACCGGCGTCTACTACCCCCTTTAGGCTTTATAATGGTTGATACCACCCGCGTACTAGTAGTTAGTCTTCAATGTTTGCACTGTCCCTAGTCCAACAATCAAAGATTCCATAGTTGTTTCTCGTACTTTTCTATTCTACTTCATTTAGCTTTCCAATGGATGTCATAGGGGATAAAAAGGTATTTTTAGTATCATTTAATTTCAAATACTAACGTCCTCTCTATAGGCCATGCCTACTCATATTATTTTGTGATATTCAACTTTCACTCAAATATAAACACACTGACCAGACAGAAATGCTGTGCTCGCATCTAGGCAATGCCTACTCCATATTAACTTCTAAATAGATAATGATAGAGACATAAAATTTGACATGGTGATAGGTCACCATTAGAGGAGCAAATCTGTGTTTTCCAAATTTTCAAAAGATGTCTGCCATTTTCACAATGGCTACCCAAAACACGGCATAAAAAATGGGCGGTAAAAATTCAACATTGTCCGATGTCATCCAAATTTGATATGTGGGTAGATGATGATGTCCCGAATTGATTCCCGACATTAAAAAATTTCTACCGGTCGCCATCTTCAAAATAGCCGTCACAATACCGCACAAATTCAACATTGTCCGATTTCAACGACATTTCATATGTTAGTAGATTATGATGTCCCGAATTGATTCCTGACATCGAAAAATTTCTACCAGTCGCCATTTTCAAAATGGCCGCCACAATACCGCACAAATTCAACATTGTTCGATTTCAACGAAATTGCATATGTAGGTAGATTATGATGTCCTGAATTGATCCCCGACATTGAAAAATGTCTACCGGTCGCCATTTTCAAAATGGTCGCCACAATACCGCAAAAATTCAGCATTGTTCGATTTCAAAGGTAGCTTTTGATTTATTTTTTTAACCTGTTGTCAGTGGCCGGTTTGGGAGACTTCATAATCGTTAGATTATGATCATATATTGTTAGTTCTTGTTCTTGCACATACCTGCTTTACTATAGATTAACATGTAGCTTGTTTTATAATGATAACTCATTTAGACGACTGTCACCGTGTATAATATGTTCCTTCACTCTGGAGCATTATCCGTATGTAATCAGGATAATGCTTCCGACCGCAGGGACATATTATGCATATGGACTTGTTTGTAAGTCTTTGTTCCGACACCTACATCATATATGATTAGCGGAGGAAGCAGTTAATATCGTATTGGCTTAACCTGATCGCGTATATTTCACACTTGGGGTAAGTACACTATCTCGATTTCCAACAAGGGATAAATGGTATTGATTGGCTTAAAAATGCTTACCTTTGACAAACTGAAGTTAAATCACATATGCACAGAGTCTTCTTGAATAATGAACCATTAGAGAAGTTGGTGCTGCCACGATTAACGCCTTTGGTTTATTTGCTCCCAGAGATATTTAAATTATTTGACTCTAGAATTGTTCCATTTTGAGTGTATCTGCTGAATAATCTTCCAGAAACGTGTCGCTCGCACTACATTTGATATCTACGATGCTATAAAGTTATTGTGATTCTTTATTAGTTACACAAATAGTATATTACACAGATTGACAAAGATTATAACTCCACACAACAGCAATTATACGTTAGGGTTGGCATGCTACTCACATAGAGAAAATACGTACAATACCGCATGTTGTCACTAAGAAGGGAGTTGTCCGCCTACAAAGCTAGTCACTTTTTATAGAGGTGCGCATACCTTGCAAGAAGATTGAGAAGACATGCTTTTGTCTTGCTCTTTTTTTCGTTTTTCTTTTTGCTTGCTTTGTTTTGTTTTGCTTTGTTTTTGTTTTCTTTTTCTTATTCCATAAATTTTAAGAAAATCAGTGGTCAATGTTTAAAGCATATTTTGTTCACAAAGGTATGTATATGATTTAACAATGCACAGTGCTTATACAAACTCTCTCTCTTTTTCACATTTACAAGGCATATTTCTCCGTCTTCTATGCCGCATAAGATTAAATATAACGTTAGAGACAAGCGAAAAGACAATAAAGAAAAAACAATCTAGTATTAATATGATTCTCCAGATTGTTCAACATTGTATTACGGTGCGTCTTCTGAATTTTTTTTCATTGTGTGTGTACATGTCGCTATTTCTATCGATAAGCCACATACACTCTAGTGTGGTCATCCGGTTTCGATTAGTAAATACAGTTTAATATAGCTGTTATAAGACACAGAAGAGAAACAGGATGTATTTACTAATGAGTTAACGACAAATGTTTCACTTAGAATATTAATTAAAAACTATCTTATTACGTTACCAAGAAGTAGCTTAGGTGCTTTCCCATCGGAAAATCACATGGACACATACATTATTATGATCAATTTAGTATTTCGATAAGTGTTTTTTAAGCATAGACAGCATAGTATGGAAATTAGTTTACAGTGTATATTACACTATTAAGGCGTTTTGATTATGCTTAATATAACATAGTGCTTTGGTCTTTTTATCTATTATTTTAAATTTGTTGATGTCAGAAATAGATGTAATGTTTTTAGTATTATTGTAATTGTTGAAATTGCCTTTTGAGAAACAAGAACTGGCTACCATTCGACAGATCTTGGATTTAGCCCCCGTTTTCTTTTTTCCTCGGTGTCGCTCATCTTATTAGTTTTCTCTATTTAGTTTTTCTGTTGTTTGTCTTAGCTCTGTTTCGTGTGCCCCATACTGCTTTTGCCTTTGAATTGTCCATTCTTGATGATTGTCTCTTTGGTTTTCTCTACCGTTTATTATAGAACAAATTAAATAGCCCAACCAAAACAATGTTCTGTCGTCTCCAAATTGAATATGCTTTGCATATCATTAAACATAACGAAATGAATACTTCTACTACTTCTGCTTTGTGGGAAGCAATTTTTCATGAAACACTCAAGTCAGAAAACACGTCATTTGTTTGTTTGATTTACTATTACTTATCATCAATAGCTGTGCACTGTGACGGTTCTCATGGCAACACCACACAGAAACTGCCAATGTGGCGTATAGGGGATGCATGATTTGGGTGGTGTCAGATTATGATGCGAAAATCAGGACCATCGACCTAAGCGAGTGTCATGTTTACAGATTGTCAATTTTCATGCAGAGGCCCAGGTGGCTCAATGAGCTAGGTAGCTGGATTACCTAACAACTCATACAAGCCTATCACCAATACGGCGTGGATTCGCGCCCGGCCTTGTATATTACAAAAAAGGTGCAGCCTCAAGTTATAAAGTTTGCCAGTTGCTTGCCCATGGTCGGTGGTTCTCTCCGGGTAATCCGGCTTCCTCCAGCACTAAAACTGGTCGCCATAATATAGCTGATATATTGCTGAAAGTGGCGTTAAATACAATAAATAAAAATAAATCAAATCAATATTCATGCATGTTAAATACCCTTTATGTAGAATTCGAAAACACGCACTCTAGCTGCTGCAAAGGGCTATTTTGTCTTCCTTAAACTAATCTACAGTTCTCTCGCAGTCAAAATGCGGCCATTGCTGGCGTTAATTACTAACCAAATGGTGTAAGCAGAGATCTATATTCCAGAAAGATACAACTGAAGAATGAACAATCACACCAAGAAGAAATAAAATAACAAACATCGGACAGCACGGATCAGTGGGCCACACCAGGCCTATGCACGACACTATCTCGTGAATTTATTTTCAAAGACAAGTTTGAAGATACAAAGTGAGTAATCGTAATCAAAAGCTGTATATCGAATAAAAACGAGACAAGCAATGATATAGTCAAACACTACATAGAAAAGTAAAGATTGATCAGGGACGATTGTGTCTGTATATACTAGTAAATCATAGATTGAATAAGCAATTGGTTTAATAAAATGCTTTTGACGCGTTTCTAATTTTTCCAGGGGACATATGTCTTAGAACGGATTGGAGACAGAAATTGAAAATGTATGTCTTTTTTTTAAACAGATGGTTAAAAATATCAGTAACATCAACAACACGAACAATGAGTCAATGAATGCTCACTGTTAACTGTCAATACTAGCTAGGAAGATAACACATGTTGGTTAACTGACACTTTTGACATATTTAATATGCATAGGTTATATGTGTTATATTCGAACTGATTTAGCTTTGTTATTGTCATCGCCGTAAAATGGATGGAAAATAGCCTTTTTTATCATATATACATATATATATATCATTCTAATGTTGCTATCTAGTAAAAAGAAATGTAAAGTGCATATAACATTGATGTACTTTGTGCAGATCTTGTTAATATCTCATATATCTTTTTACTTGACTTTCATCGGTTTCTTTGAATTATGATTCATACTAAAATTATATCTAGACTTCCTCTTTTTTATTATTTTATATTAGTGTTTAATGAAGTGTAATTTTTTAACACTTTTGATCCCTTGATCTTTTTCAGCATGCAAATAACATAGAATCCCCCTTTAAATCTATTAATAAGTATCACCTATGTACTGAAAAAAACTTGGATAAAGCAAAGTGATAATCAGAAGCAGCACATCGAAAAAGGCCAGATAACACAATTACCAAAAGAAAAGAAAAAGACTGAAGGACAAGTCCAGATCTACACAACATTATAGAAAGCAAAAATCTGTGCAACACTAGCCACATTTAAATCAGGGGTAGGCTAATGTGTCATACCCATGTTCAGATTTTAAATCTTTAGAACAAAGCACAATCTTTCCCCAAAATGGTACAGAATAAAATTAGAATTATAAGATGAAGTTGAATACCAAATAGTGGGAACTCTACATGCAGTCACGATCCAAATGCGATCGACATATCTAAAAATGGATAAACCAAATAACACAAAATTCACTCAACACAGAATTCCACATATGAATACTTGTGTGTTTATTGAGTAAGCTTCTTCTGATTCATGTGAGGGAATACAATGAAAGAAATACCACACTGTCGGAACAGTTTTAAAATACAATAGAAAAATCGTAGATGTGGATTGCAATGAATTTGAAGGTATGCTTTGTGAATCATATAATACAGTGAAATCATTTATTGTACAATTGTAATCGTCGTTGCCGCGGTTGCATAGTAAGTGGATTTTCATATACATGTTAATGAGCACCCATCACCATTAACGATGTGATCACATTCCTGTGTGTAATACAGTTTGTGTAAAGGTTAAATACATGTCAAGTACCATTATAATCGTATTTTCAAAACAAAAAAATGCGTGTTTCTCATACTTTTAACTTGTAGCAACTACGCATGACGAGGTACAATGTGGTGGGTTTTTTCACCGTAATTCGTGGCAGGTACTTGTTTTCTCCTAATGCTCTTGTTTGCTCCACCTTAACAGCTAACCTCAGAAAGCAAATACGGTTCTCTCGATAGAAAGTCATTCGAAACGCTTACCAAAATAAAATACAGAGGGAATAATGTAAAAAATAAATCCCAGGCTGTCGGAAAAGTTCCAAAATCAAATAGACAAATATTAGAGAGAGGCAAAATCGATACCGCTAATACACAATGATTTACCGCTCACCGTCCTGGATTTGTATAGGCACTTAAAAAGTGGCAGAGTTAAGCAAGTTGTATTGTCCTATACCTCCACTCTTAATTAAGTAAGTTTACATTTGACAGCCATGGTGATTGAGCTGTATATGTATATGTGAGCGCAAATATATTCTGTTAATGGAGAATAATAAAACATATGACAATAGCACTCGTTAGGTACACGCTAATGTACATCCTTTCTATTAAATAGCATTTGATAACCTAGATAAAGCAAATCTTTAAGTCAATTTGCATTTTGAGTACGTAATTTTAGTATGTGTATGAAACTTGAAATTGTTGTCTCTATCTTAGACAAAGCTCAGTCACATTGTTTGTCAAATATGTAAAATATCACGACCTGCCATGATCTACATGTAATTGATGAATGGATTGACATCCGGGTATTTAGTTCGATTGATTGCTCTATCATTAGTTATTTGTGTCTTTTCGTGTTTTTTTGTGCCGTTGTAGTGTTTGTCCTTCGATGTACGGTTTCTGGTTATCCTTTCGGTATCTTCACACTTTTCTATTGAAGTAATAAACGGGGATACCTTGAACTCAACCTAATGTTAATCAAAGGTCCTCTACGTTAGTGGTCAAAGTTTGCAAAGCGATCATGTCGTCAGATGTTTAAACTCACAACATTGGTGATGGCGAGGTGAACTCGATGCAACAGTATGTGATAAAGTTTATCAGTGACTTGCGAAAGATCGGTGGTCTTTTCCTGGTACTCTGGTTTCCTCCACCAAATAAAAAAACGGACCGTCACGATATAGCTGAAATATCATTGAAATTGGCGTCAAACACCATTATCCCAACTCCTTAAGATGTGTGATTGTGATAAGGTGTAGCGTCCCTGGTGTCTACCACAATTGATGGGGTGTCCAATCACCTACCCAGGGGCAGGGTTTTTTTACCAGTCAAACCATTACACAATTCTAGTTTTGAAATAATTTTTTATATTTTTGTACACTATATCAAAGCGAGATACGATCAGGTTAAGCTTTATAGCACCACTATACGGAGTCATTTAACTATAAAGTACATCATTAACCAATGCAACAAAATACTTAGGAAACTGACCAGTTAATACAGATTCTTTAAGTGGTATTTATACAGGTCTTTATACGGGGAAAACAGGTTTAATACGGCTTCGAACTGGTATGCTTACAGGAATGGACATGCGCACTTAGCAATAAACAATTGTTCTTTGAAAGTTCATTCTTTGTAGGCAAAGAGTCAATCATGGAATCCTGTATTAAATGTATACATGTAGCTATATCAGATCAGAAGCAAGAAAGGAATGCATGTCCGAGAAACCAACCCAACCACCCCTTAATAGCATTGAATTAAATAGGTTGTATTTTACAAACATTGAAATGTGGAATGTGTCGGAGACAACCACCCCTTAATAGTATTGAATAAAATTGGTTGTATTTTCACATTGGTGTACGGTTACTGAAAGTATCATGAAATGGGTGTTTTGATATTTATCCTATATTATTTCCTGATACAAACATTGAAATGTGGAATGTGTCTGAGACAACCACCCCTTCATATTGCATTTATTGGTTGTATTTTACTTTGAAAAAAAAAGTGCTTTAAAAATAAAATGTCAGTAATTTGGAGTTGAACATATTTTTATAGTCTGCATTGGAACAATTATCTGTATTATAAAGGTTTACTTTACATTTGAGAAGGGATGATCATGATGGCATTGTTACACATGGTCAATCTAGAGAATTCCGAATGCACATGAAAAATCCAGCGCAAACCGGAAGTGACTGTATCCGTTTCCATGACTTAAAAGTAAACGAAGCGACTTTTGCTGAATATTCTTGTCCAATTCTTCTGAGGGAGGCCCGATAGGTATATTTAAATGTTGCAGTCGAAAAGAGAAATATCTCGGTAGTGTAACGATATAATTGGGTCAGCGAAAAGATCACAAATAATCGAAAAATATTGAAGCGAAGTGTAGAAGGGGAAAAGGGCAGATGTTTACCTTGAAGTAAGGAAGAGGACGGGGCATATATTTTTTGAATGAGGCAAGTGTATGTGTCGATATGTATGACTTCTAAACAAACATTACATGAAATAAAGAATCAATGAGAATATCATAAATGGTATTAGGTTCTAATATAATATCCCACTATCTACTGGTCTAACTAAGATTTGAATTTAGCAACTGCTAGCACAGCTCCAGCAAAGATACCCGCTACCCCTCCTATTACACAAAAAGCGAACGAGAAATGAAGATTATCTTTGTATTTCTCGCTTACGCCGAAGATAACTACTCCAATCAAAGCAAAGACACCTGTAAAATAAAGAATTAAATACAGTCAAATCTTGTTTGTTTCGATTTCGGGTAATAAAATGAAAAACAAAAAATACCACATTGTTACAAAAACAAATATAAATATTGGTACCCCAGTCATGAAAATACATGACCGGTTTATTCCCTGTATTGGTACAGGCACTTATAGAAATAATAAAAAGTGGCGGTTTTACACTAATTTGATGGTAATCTTTCACTTTTGATTATTCAAGATAACTATTTTGTTCGTTCTCAGCAGCTTTTAGTTTAACTAAGCAACGGTTTTTAAATTAATGTTCCTTTCTCTCTTAGCACGAACGGTGTCATTAGTGGAACAAGAACTGCTAACGCATCCTTGCCTTTTCGTGCGGTTCGTACTACTCCATCTTCAGTTTTGTGTGTATCGTATAATAGATCGTTGTTTGTCTTTTTTTCTTTTGGTCATTGCATTTTCTATGATATTTCGATTAACCTGTGGTTTGACGCTTTAAAATCTGATTCAACCCACTATTTCTTTAGAAATGCCTGTATCAAGTCAGGGTCATTACGGTTTTCACAGTTTTCCGGTTGTTGACTGATTTTGTCTGTTTATATACTTATGAGTTTTGACTTTCCCTTTGTAAAATTGTTCGGAGTTCGGTAATTTTGTTATTACCCTTATTTTCCAACCTTTTCTTAGCTTTCCCTTGTCAATTTTTTGCTACTAATTTATTTCCATTCAATCGTTGTTTATGTCGGTTACCAATTTCATGTCGGTTCGTTTAAAATGAGGATTTCATTGGTGAATTCCCTTCACTGGTTTACCATGCGTCAATGCTGTAGAACATTTGAAGGAGTGGTTGTTGTTTAACAGCAAATCAGCTTCTTTTCAACATAACGAGATATCGCGAGTGTTTATCAGATTATTCATATGGTGCCAGCTTAACTAAAATAAAGGAACAGCACTTTTATCGCTGTTCTACATTTTAGAGTCACAGTAGGGTCTTCGACAATTACAATAACTCGTACCCTAACATGAGTGTGGCATGGCCACTAGACTGCAATTGAGCGGTACCCTTTAATTAAGCCAATAAACGCTATATCTGTATATCTTTGTTGCTCTGGTGTTGTTTGGTGTATGTAATTGTATCCCCTGATGCGGAGTTATCAACATGAAAATATAATATGGTTGAAGTAATATAGTGCTTTAATTTTGATTTGTGCAACCCGGATTAAGTACATATTTAATCGTTAGCGAATTAAGACTTAACATAGTAAGTACCTGCTGCAATGCATAGGCCCACAGCAACCAGAATGAGTATATCTTTGGTTTTCAATGCAAACATTCGTATGGTTAAGCAAATGACAGCTGCCACAAATAGGATGAAAGAAATGCATTCCACTGCCTGTGTTCCCTTAAACTCACCGTCTAGATCAGCACTCTCTCCAATGGAAACTGTTGAAAGATTTATATATATGTAAGACTCAGATTTTCTCTAATCGATGTCCAATCCTCAAATCGGCGTGTAATTCCCAAATATATGGTCGTTTTTCACTTTCTTAAATCGACGTCCAATGACGTCACTGACGTATAATTCAAATGACGTCACAACCGTTAGGGAATGTTTTTGAAGCAATGATGGAGAACGGACAAGACCAAATTCCAGATGAGTGATTCTTGATAAAAAAGCCTATGTATTTTATAGTTACTGTAGATAAAATCTTATTGTGCTTAGGAGTATTTCTATTTTAGCGGACCCTAGCCCTAACCTTAACCCTAACCCTAACCTTAATCCTAACCCTAACCTTAATAATAACCCTGACCATAACCTTAACACTAACCCTAACCTTAGCCCTATACCTAACCTTAGCCCTAACCCTAACCCTAACCTTGACCTTAACCCTAACCCTAGCCCTAACCCTAAACCTAACCCTAACTTTAACCTTAACCTTAACCCTAACTCTAGCCCTAACCATAACCCTAAACCTAACCCTAACCATAACCCTAACCTTAACCCTTACACTAACCTTAATCCTAACCCTAACCCTAAACCTAACCCTTTAGTTGTCATATCCGCATGTTAACAATATGAAAGGCTATGGGTCATGCGCTTTGTTTATTACAATATCTGACTTCCGTAGTCCGCCAAAGTAGATTCTACTCCTATCGGAAAAACTGTCGCTACAATTATTTTTGATGGAAAACTTTGATCATGTAAAATGGCCTATTGATATGAGAGTTTGGAAAGGACGTCGATTTGAGAATATCCTAAAATTGGACCGTGATTTGAGATAATGACGTTAGTGGATGCCGATTTGTGGGAGGGACGTCGATTAGGGGCTGGACGTAGATCTGAGTCTATAATATATAAACAAAATATACCACACTGTCGGCAAGGCCGTCCTAACAGAATTATAGGCCCCCCGGCAAAGCAGTGCTCTGGGCCATTACCTACACAACCATTCTCAGGAATAAAAATGTAAATGGTCGATAAAATTAAACATATATTTACTGCATTGGTACTTCCAACAAAATCAGTGTTTGAACATTTAAAAACATGCTGTAAATAGCATACATATTAGCATGGGGCCATATGGTCGTGGAGACCCTGGGCAACTGCCAAGTGTGCACATGTGCTTAGAACAAATATCAATAGTGCTTCACCTTTTCTGCACCAGAGAAAACACGTTGCTTAAAAAATAATAGTTATCAAGGAAGCATAAAATCAAAAACAAAAAAGAAATGCCATACGGTCGAACAATTCCAATATCCAATAGTAGACAGAGAGGTAAATTTGATACCCGTAATACACAAATACATGACCGTGCACATTTCTGGTTTGACACAGGCACTTCAATTAACAGTGGCGGAGTCAAACTTGTCTTATCTATCCAAATCTGTCCTCTTAGGGAAATGATGCAGTCTTGGTAATAAACACGGAGTTTCAGGTCATTAAAAAATAATATTTACAAATGCATTACTAGTACTTTAAATCTGCACAATATTCTGGTTTCGGAAATGGATGTGACTTTGGGTACTTCGGAAGAGCTATCGGTTCCTTCTTCAATAGTGTTTTTGTGCGTTGTTACATATTACACCGATTAACAAACACAAGTAATAAAAAATATATTATTGAATAACAAAAATAATATCAAAATATAAAAAAAGATGCAATTATTGAATTTACAACAAACATAATATGAAAATATTTTTTTTTTTTTTATTGAATTTTAATTTAAAAAATATTAAAATTTAATATATATTTGGCATTAATATGATAGTTGTTGTATATGTGTAACGACTGGAAGTAAACTAGTCATAATTTCACTCTCAGGGGCCGTGTTAGCTAAGGTGTCTTAGTACCAAGATGTGTCTTAGGAGGGTCTTATGACATATCTTAGTCCTAAGTCGGGTTAATGAAAGTGTCCTAATTTGCGATATGTCCTAAAACTTATCCTATACTTTGGACACCAAAATAGGTGTCCTTAGAGTGTCTTAGTTCGAACTCTGAAAAATTCGGGCTTCTTTTTCTGCTCATTTTGGTACAGAAGTACAGAATGTATTACACGGAACAGATACGTACAAAATAATGGACAGACAAAGAATTACTTTCAATTTATAAAAAAACAATCTGCATGTTAAAAACATTATCGCTATTTTGTTTATTTTCCCTTTGATGTTTAAAACCGATATATTTCATATCATGTGGGCGCATGAGATGATTCCAATTATCGCTAATCGCTAAGCGTTTTCAAGGACGTATGTAGTATTATCTTGTTTTCTAATATGACGTTATAATGACGTCACATTACCAGATTCTTGATAATTAAGTGATTAATGATATAAAATATTAATTGTGTTTAAAAAAATGTCAGTATCTCAACAAAAATTATTTCATTATGAATACAAAATAGCGATAAAATAATTAAAGATGTTTTTTTAAAACTCGAGGACGTTTCTCAGTCATCTCGTTTTTAAAAAAACATAGTTAATCACTTAATATATTATTGAATTTGCAACAAAGATAATATGAAGATATCAAAATATGTATTATTGAATTAAAAAACACAAATAATATGAAAATATTTAAAAAAAAATGTATTATTGGTAAAAGGGCACCGTTGCCATATTTAGCAGGTGACACTTGTTGGCTAGATGTGCAATCACGACATCACACAAATATGATTCGACTATGGACTAGAATTATCAGTATGTCACAAAATAGGATCCCGAAAAAAGTTTATCTATGGGACAGAGAAAGGTCCACGACAAATAGTTGGTCGTCGGAAGTGAAGTCGATTTTGACAAAATGTGATCATATTGATTGTTTCCGTGAAAATACTACAAAAAGAATAAATGTCAAAGAATTTGTTCATTTCATTTAATAGAAATTGTTAGAATATTGTGCAACAAAAGGGAAAACAGATGTTAAAGGAATGCCAAAACTACGTACATATGTAGAAATCAAGGATTGTTACCGCCAGGAACCAATTGTGTGTAAATATATGTCGTCAAAACAACGTGCTGTAATTTCAAAGTTGAGAAGTGGTACTCTTCCTACTGCTATAGAGACAGGACGCTTCCGAAAAACTCCATTACAGGAAAAACTTTGTGGACAATGTAATTACCAATCAATCGAAGACGAAAAACATTTTCTGTTACATTGTAATGCATACTTATTGGAACGACAAAGAATGCTGGCTAAAATTGACGAAAAACTCGATATTCCAATTTTCTAATTAAATAGTGACGAATTGTTTAATGTTCTAGTTTGTAATCCAGACTTTAGCTACGATGTTGCAAACCTTTTATTGGTAGCTCTTGAGAAAAGATCAAGAAACAGTTAGAAAGTGAAATACAATTTAAAAACTAAATTACTATTTCTCATTTACATAAAATGACATTTTATTGTTGACGTTGAAATTGAAAATTCATGATTATGTACTTAGTGTGAACATTTTTTAGTTTTTTTTTAAATTATAAATTGGTATGAACATGTTAAATATTTTAGGAAAATGCTATTAAATCAGTCTATTTCATCTTATACACGTTTATGGGAAATAATAATTATTTTTAGAGAGAATGATAGAAAATCACAATCTATGTTCATCTCAAAATGAACTACATTACTTGAATGACAATACACCTGATTCAGTAAATTTTACATTATGTTCCACCTGCAAGTGTGAACAAGGGATATGATTTTAGCTATAATGATAGAGCATATTAGTTATTTATGAGATAAATACTAAACTTTTGTTACAATTTGTAACATTTAGCACGTATTATTAAGTATGTTTACCATACGTTTTATTCATTTGACAATTTCTCGATATGAAGAAGATTTTTAATTAGTTGGATGATAAAATGCTCAAAGTATCACAAGACTTTACAGTTGCTCCATATTACATTACATTAATAGTATTCATAACAGAACCCACAATATTTTATGGGTGAAATGAGCAAATGATTTGAAAAGTGAGTTTAGTGTTTCATTAAATTTGGTGAATTTCTCCGACCGTCTCAATAATATATAAGGAAATAAAAGATTCTATTAAAATATCAAAGTCTAAACTTACTCTATCATTCATTGATCTTGGAAATTGCTAAAACAAAATAGGTGATAATCGAAGAGTTCTGTACGACCAAGTGTCTATTATCAATTATAAGTGTAATTATCTGAGAAAGATCAAATGTTTTAGGGAAGTAGGGAAGTAGGGTATGATATCGTGTATCTGGTTGAAACAAGGGTTAACCAAAATCACTGCACAAACTATATGTGGCTTCCGAATGATGGGCTGATGCCCCAACAATACCCTCGGCAAAGGAAAACGTTTGATTGTTTTGCATGCAGGTACACGAAGTGAGGGTTTGATTGACGGCTGCGATTTAGTGTTTCTGGCCAAATCAAAGGGCTATCACCAAGAGATGAATAATTTTGTCTTTCTTGAGTGGTTTGAATATCAATTGATGTTTGCTCTGAAAAATCCTAGCTTGGATGTGTTAGATAATGCAAGTTATCACAATATTAAAACAGAAGATACGGTGTGCCCAAATTTTAGTCAGAAACAGGTTGTTCTCCAAAACTATTTTACACAACACAACATTCCCGTTTCTGCTACTGATACCAAAAAGGTATTATATGAAAACATAAAACAAAAAAAGACCCCAGTAGTTTATAAAACAGACAAAATTGCTAATTTTCACGGACATGAAGTAGTAAAAAAAAACGTTCGATACTGTGAACTTAACCCGATATAATTAATATGGACGCAAGTCAAAGATTTCGTGGCTAAAAACAATACCACCTTCCGATTAATAGATGCTAAAAAAAAATCACGTATGCTGCTTTCGGAAAAATTACAAAAGGTGTGTGGACAAAAGCAGAAGAACATGTGGTCAATATTGAAAAAAGAATACTGCAAGGAAAACTGCATAGATAGAAGTGTCTTAGGACCTATTATCATTGATTTTTGTGATGATGACTCGTATGACGACACGGGTTGAAGTATAATCATATTATGTATAATAAACAGAGAAAAAATGTAAAAATCGAATAAATGTCACGTTAAAGCCAATGCCGAAAATATTTGGAATATGTGTCTGCCAATTCATTAAGGTTTAAGAACAGTTGTAACTGTTGAACCTATCTGGGGTCAGATGAATTATTTAACTTATATTGATTATAACACATAAATAATACACAAAACAACTTGACACACACAAACAAAAAAATTAAACAGGGACAGTTTATAATCAAACCGAAAACCAAACACAAAACGAGCCTCGTATTCATGAAAAGTCAAAACAAACAAACACAAAAGTCGAAACGGCAGATTCCTGTGTTGGATAAGCATTTCGAAGTGGAATAGGTTAAATATATATTTCCAAACTTTTAGCTCACATTTGAGTTTAAAGATATAACTTGGCTTAGTATAATAGTTACGCAAAACAATTACAAGTATCAATGATTCATCAATAATTTTTGCAGTTTTTAGGTATTTTTTATCAATGTTAAGTTGAAGGTTTGGTATAAAAATTAGGTAAAGAAATGACAGTGCTCAATGTCATAATCTACCCCTTCCCCACCCCTCCCCCCTCCAAAAAAAATATCCTCCAATTGATCTCTGAAGTTCTATAATTTAAAAATGTACTAATTTTACGAGCAGTTCTTAATTAGGAAGTTGTACAATCTCAACTAATTTTTCGTTCCGTTTCTTGCATGTATATCAATTAAAAATGTCATACAGAATCGAACAAAACGACAATGATATATTCTTCATATTATATGGTATATGAAAACTTCATTTTTTCACTATTAAAGACAGAAGTGCTATATATTTAGTGAACAAATAAAAATAATGAAAAATGTCCCAGTCTAGGCAATATTTACAGGTAAAATATGTTACAGGTAAAAATCAATGCACTCAATAGTGCGTGTAGGAGATGGTGACTGGCTCTACGGAGAACAATGGAATCTTTCGGATGACCGTCGAGTATCTATTGTCCTCAGGGATATAAACCCACGGCCGGGGGCTGTTTTCTTTCATAGGTTCATTCCCTCCGTATTTTATAAAACTTTGTCAAAATATACACCCAAAAACTCCTTTAATATGCGATTTTTCTATATGAGCAGGGCCAAATACGTTCACTTTCTGGTCTGCAAACTTCCAAATTAAATTAGCATCCTTGATTCTCTACACAACTCTCGTTTACACTTCTACTTTAAAATCTACAGTTTAAAAGATATGTCAAATTTTGTTTTTCTAATCAAAAAATTATTACTTTAGTTGACAACTATTTTGAATATGCAAATCTGTATATTGTAATGCATAACTATATCAGAATGCACTCTAAAAATAAAATATTTCATATATCATATTGTATATAAATCAAAAGTTATATGAAGATATAGAAAACATGTATTGTTGAATTTACGACAAAAATAATATCAAAATATAAAAAAAAATGCATTATTGAATGTATAACAAAAATAATATCAAATATATAAAAATGTATTAAAGTATTTAAAACAAAAATAATATAACGATATAAAAAATGTATTATTGAATTTACGGCAAAAATAATATAAAATATAAAACAAATGTATTATTGAATTAATAATAAAAATAATATCAAAACATTTTTTTTAAATTGTATTATTTTTATTAATGATGTGACAGTAAATGAAAAGACAATATATATGATAGTTCGTTGAATTCTTAAATTCGTGGAATGTTTGAAACACAGTACTATATCCCACGACAATAGAAATTACTTCACAGTACACTTATAAACTTATAAAACTATCAGTTATCATCGTTTTTAACACATCAGCTCTAATATTTGTATTACAAAATTTAATAACTTTTCAAACAATCAAAATTAAATCTTATTCTTGTAAATTATTACTATCAATGTGTCTATACCTCTCCTGTTGCACTAATAGTCCGGAATGTATAAACCGCCCGTGAATCAGTGCTTCGATACTGACATGATTAATTAGATATATCTTTACCAACTGGAGGATGGAATACTATCGCAAGGGAAAATAGAAAATGTCAACTCTGTCAAGAAAATCAAATTGGGGACGAATTTCATTATATAATGCAATGCAGTTATTTCCATGACAAAACAGAATCATGCATTGAAAAGCGGTACTTAACTAGAATTAATGTTTTGAAATTTAAAGAAATAATAAGTAGTAAAACACAATCAAAATTAAGGAAACTCTGTCAGTTGATCAGAAACATTAATTCTAGTTTACTACCTCCTGGGTAATTACTATTGTTATTATTGTATTTATTGTTTTTATTTTTTTTCTGAATATATTGTATCTCTATACCAATGTATTACGATGGTTTATGAGAATAAAGATTGCATGAATATCAAAAAAGTTGAACCTCTCTTGAAATAATACAGTAATTAATCCAGTTGTCTATATAAACTGTGACCGGTGTGCCCTGATTACTACACGTGGCTATCGTGCAACGATCTGCACGGGTGAATCGTGACACACGGGTCACAGTACCGCTATATAATTGTATAAGTATTATGCATGTTGTGTTCATATTATTTAGTTTTTTTGTATTTGTTAGTACCTCTCATTTCGATTCCATGTATTGTAAATATGTATGTATGTATCGCTCCTGTTACACAGTTAGCTGCGGCTGAGTGTATTTTTGAATAAACAGTTAAAACAGTTAAAAACAGTGCATTAGTGATATTTACAGTTCCTATAACATTATTATTAAAGTAAGGTTCCCCCCCCCACGGACAGAGGTAACCCCGGTCGATTATAGCAATCGTTCCCTTCGTTTTTCTTGCTCCAACATACTTTCTGATTTTTGTCTTTCAAATTTATCTACTTTGAGTTTACCTGCTGAAGGTTATTCCTAAAACGCGTTGTGAACGCTAAATTTGATATATACGTCTGTATTATACTTTTTAAGTGGTGTTAAACATCAAGTATCAAATAAAAACCCAGAAAATACCATACTGTCCAAACACTTACAAAAATCCAATAAAAAAGTCGTAGAAAGAGTCAAAATCGATATCCATAACACAGATATACATGACTGCTTACTTATCTGGCATTATAGAGACATTTCAATAAAATGGTGGTGGGGTTAAACTGGGTTTATTGGTCCAAATCTCCCTTTATGGTGAAAGTGCAATTTACTAAAAACAAATACTGACACTTCAGCACACGTATTTTGGTTTGCTTACTCCTAAATACTTTTTTCAGAAAAGCGTCGTGTGCGCTAACTTTGATATGGATACATTTGCATTGACTTCTACAACATACCTACCACATTTTGATATCGATGTGGTGGCAGACGATGCACTGGCACAGTACTGCCACAATCCAAAATACTTTTTAGTTGTAAGTGATATTGTCAAAACCACCACCGTGTTCTCAATGAAATTCCAATAAGGTGTTGCGAATCCAATTAGGTGTATTACGAAGGCTACAATTGTGATGATATATCCCGCTAATAAGGTAGGTTTCGCTTCGCTACAAACGCCCATTGCTATCACGATTTATTATTTCGTTGAAATTCTTTTTTCAAACTAAATGCCTTCCAATTAATGCTACACGTCTGTTATCTTGATAATATATCTAAATACCAACAGTACAGGACAAATGGAATAATTATAATGTAGCTTTCGCTTGAATAAACAAGACTGACAGGAATTGTAAAATGTACTTACACGTGACCACAAAAATCCTGTTTTATTTGGTTGAAACTATGGTCACCAAAATACACCTTAGAGTGGTAAATTTGCAAATCTTGTTTATTCGGTTAGAACAACATCAAGGAGAGGAAAATTTGCGTACTTTTAATATCATAACCCATTGTGTTTTCCTTTGATCTTTAGTATTTTCTAAATGAAGATAACCATACAGGACGTGGAGTCAAGATCACTGGAGTAAAACTGATGTATAACAGGCCAAGGACATTCTTGTAGACATGTTAGAATTTTGCTATTTAATATAGAATATGAAATATTCAAAATGAATATGTTTGCCATCTCCTTCTAAACATGAACAATAAACTTCAGTAATTTAAAAATCATTTTGAAATACTTACTTTGCCCTACATTAGTACTGTTTGTGAAGTTTTAACATAAAATACCACATTTGTCTAACAACATCAACACATTCCTATATATTTATTTGTTTTTCCTTTTTTGAAAGTTGCAAAACATGTTTAAAGGACAATTACAAGGCATAAATAGAGTAATTAGATCGTGACATGTAGGAGATGGAATTATTAAAAAAACCCGGGGTTTAATTTGGGGATTTCCCTGCAATGTTTACCTTCAAGTTCTGTGGTTACTCTGCGTGGGATTTAATTTGATTCAATTTTTTTGTACTCCCTTTTTCCAATAATTATATCAAAAGCAGTGAACCGGTAAACGTTTCATCTTTACATTCAGTAACTTCATGCATTCATGTTGTTTATTGTTGTTGTTTTATTTTTCGTTCATTTTTGTTTGTTTGTTTGCTTGTTTGTTTTTGTTTTATTTGTTTGTTTGTTTGTTTGTTTGTTTGTTTGTTTGTTTGTTTGTTTTTGTTTTATTTGTTTGTTTGTTTGTTTGTTTGTTTGTTTTTGTGAGGGGGAGGTGTTCTGATGGGAGTTTCTTGTCTCGGTCCATTGTACTGGTTTCTATTATAGTTTTCTATGGAGATTTACTCGATCGCTTCGTAATTCTACAAACAAATTCGGTATTATAACTGATTGTAATACTGTAAAATAAATTATTGATCGTGTGTATTAATCGATATTACTTTGTGTTGTAATTACTATATGTATTATATATACCATGGATCTTACGAATTAACTTATTTAAACCAACGAATTCGAAGGATGAGTTGGTTTAAATAAGTTCATGAGTAAGACCCATGGTATATATGGCTTGTAGCAGAAATCAATATTGGGTGCTTTCGTAGAGGTCCCCAAAATCATGGAATAACATTTAAGATCTTGATGTTATTCCATGATTTTCATGTTAGACCTTGGTTTGTAAAAGTTCACTATTCTTAAGTTGATTACTGCATATCAACATCAACGAAAAAATGCGTATTTATATTACAAAATTGTTTAATTCCCGAAGATATGTCAACAGTGTGGAGATGATGTGCGTCAATATTGAAGTAGGAACTGGCCATCCTTCTAGATCATCGGATTTGTTTTAGTGTGGTTCGTGCTAGTTAAGCGTTATATATTGAAGCTCCTTTTTTAGGGAGTGGATGTGGTCGAGCGGTGTAGGGCGCTGGACGTAAGGCTAAGCGAATGGTGCTGCAGTGTATCAATGGTGTGGGTTCAAATCCCGTCTAGGGAAGAACAAAGATTGACAGCTCTAAAATCTAATTCTAACACTGTTTGGTTAAATTTTCAGACGTATATATATATATATATACATTGTATATATTTATATATTTAAACGTCTGAAATGTTAGCACAACGATATCAAAAAAAGATGTTAAAATGTAACAAAAATAACTATAAGTCTACAAAAAGACTATAATTATAATTAAATCGACGGATATTTCGCTTGACCGACAAGCTTCATCAGCGTCTGTAATCTGATTTGATTACATACGCTGATGAAGCTTGTCGGTCAAGAGAAATATCCGTCGATTTAATTATACATTGTGTAAGAATATTCTTTTTGTAGACTTATAGTTATATTTGTTACATTTTAACATCTTTTTTTGTTATCGTTGTGCTAACATTTTAGACGTTTATTTATCATTTTTGTTTGTTTGCACAGTATCGTTAACACTTGTTTCCGATCCGACATCTCGTAGGTTCATACGTTGGCTACTTTTTCAGATATTATATACATACAGTGGCCATAAACTTGAGAAAAACGTATCGGTCGGGTCAAACTATAGATAATTAAATTGATATTTGTTGCTTCTCTGCTAAGTACGCAGCACTAAGGAGTAAAGGTAAAACTAGTTGGCTCGCAATCAGAATTATATGTCAGAGTGGAGTGACATGTCGACCTGCAAACTGTTGTTTCAGTGAGATATAAATGTAGCATTATAAAAATCCAATTCGGTATATTGGTCTAGTACATGGCGGAAATCGTCTCATCAACATGTAATTTGTTTTCGTCATGAATCTCTCACCCACCATTTCTTTAGAAATGCCTGTACCAAGTCAGGGTCATTACGGTTTTCAGTTTTCCGGTTGTTGACTGATTTTGTCTGTTTATATACTTATGAGTTTTTACTTTCCTTTTGTAAGATTGCTCGGAGTTCGGTAATTTTGTTATTACCCTTATTTACATACAATTGAAAATCTGGATTTAACAAAGAGCCCAAAATACATGTCACCAGTTATGACTGTTAATAGAGCTAAATCTACTAGAGGTGGAATGGAGGTATGTCTGCTCCCACCTCCTCAAGCATCGTCAACTTGCTTTACTTGTTGGAGACACGGCAGTGGTTTTACACCTTTGAGGAATTTCCAAATATTTGTCTAATTTTTATTCCAAATAGTGATTGCTCGGTATTTAATTCATAGCAGGCAATGACGAAGTGATTACAAATGCTCCAGTTAATGAGTTGACCAGTATGTTTCTGGCTTGTATCACTGTAATTAAAAAACTTTTTTAAGAGTGAGTCGAAAGGTATCTTTACAGTTGTAGAATGTATGTCTTATATAACTATTATGATAACATATCTGCTTAATAAAGCTACAGTTAAATGAAGGGCCGTCGTGGTCATGATCGGATGTTAGTTGGATATACAACTACATATGCATATCACCACTGCTGTTGTGCGTTCGAATCTCGATCAGGGTGAGGTGTACAACATTATATGATAAAGTGTGTCGGTGACTTGCAACAGGTCGGTGGTTTTCTCGTGGTACTCCGGTTTCATCCACCAATAAAACTGACCCTCACAACGTGTTGTATCGAGTAGTTCGCACAATGAACGGGATTGGAACTCCCACCTTTAGTGGTGATAGGTACTAATTACACAGGTAGCTATAAATTCAAATATTACATTTATACATCCATTTCATTATAATATTTACTATTTTAAGTTCAATATAAGATCCCAATAATTTGATGAACTATTTTTTTTCTGGTCTCCCGTGTAGCTAATTATTTTGTTTACATGTTATTGACTAATTGATATTAAATCTGTAAGAAATATCAGTTATGATTGTTTTCTCCTCCTAAAAGTAATGGCCTTTAACCGGCAAATTCTATTTTCCTCACTAGTAGTCGGTTAATAACGAGCATTGTGTGACCCTGCAAGTTTTTATCGTTTGTTTATATATGCATAGACGTTGGTGATCCAGCTATTAAGCGGGGAGGATTGAGATCCCATTAATCAGTTGACCCCTCCACACATGTGTGCATGTCGCAAGCCAGGATCTGGATTTTCAACATCATTTATCGTTGTCCCCCTTTTTTGTGTTCAGTGAGTTATGGTGAGAGGTAATTATTCGTTGTTTATATTGATGGAATTGTTGACCATCACTGTTTTAATGTTCTTGACATGGAATATACATTGATTGCTATGGTTTTGTTGTTTTTGTTATAATCCAGATGTGGCGTAAGCATGAAATGTAAGCATCTTCTGTTCTTGTTTTAGTTATAATCCATATGTGGTGTAAGCATGAAATGTAAGCATCTTCTGTTGTTGTTTTTGTTATAATCCAGATGTGGTGTAAGCATGAAAAGTAAACATCTTCTGTTGTTGTTTTTGTTATAATCCAGATGTGGTGTAAGCATGAAATGTAAGCATCTTCTGTTGTTGTTTTTGTTATAATCCAGATGTGGTGTAAGCATGAAATGTAAGCATCTTCTGTTGTTGTTCAACATAACAAAGTAAATCACATGCAAAGACATGCAGTGCCACTTTGAAGGAACAAATCTACGTTTATCGTTCAATATCAAACATAAACCATCTTGAAACACAACATTTAAGGATTTACGGGTTTGGTTTAGGTTTATGGTATTTATCGCCACTTTAAACAATATTTCAGCTATATCGTGGCAGTCATTTTTTTTTGTGGATGAGACCAGAGTACCCTGAGAAAACCACCTACCTGTCGCAAGTCACCGACAAACTTTATCACGTATTGTTGTATCTAGTACACATCCCCATGGACAAGTTTCGAATACACAACTTTAATGGTGATAGGCACTGATTTCACAGGTAGATGCAAATCCAACTACCATACGATCACGACCACGACGATCCCTTTATAGAATTTACGATTTGAACGTAACCCTGAAGTAAAATATTCTGTCAAAGTTTGGCGAAAAAAAAAATAAAACGTAATCGTAAAAATTACAAGTAGGCCTGTAATTAAATTTTAATATACAATTAATTATGATAAAGTGACGAATGTATAATATTTCAGTCTCATTTCAAATTGTTCTTTGTGCTTGTGTAATGTGTTTCCCATTTTTCCTCATAAGGCAGTCAGATCTGAAATTAAATCAAAGTATATATTAAACATGTCACAATGGAGCTGGGTAATAAGAGTTTGAAGAGACCAAAGGGGTAATCATAATTCGTATATCGAATGTTTGTTTTTGTTTTTTTTGTGAGGGGGGGAGGGGGGGGGGTTTCTTGTTTCGGTCCATTGTACTGGTTTCTATTATAGTTTTCTATGGAGATTTACTCGATCGCTTCGTAATTCTACAAACAAATTCGGTATTTTAACTGATTGTAATACTGTAAAATAAATTATTGATCGTGTGTATTAATCGATATTACTTTGTGTTGTTCTTACTATATGTATTATATATACCATGGATCTTACGAATTAACTTATTTAAACCAACGGATCCGAAGGATGAGTTGGTTTAAATAAGTTCATGAGTAAGACCCATGGTATATATTGCTTGTAGCAGAAATCAATATTGGGTGCTTTCGTAGAGGTCTGCAAAATCATGGAATAACATTTAAGATCTTGATGTTATTCCATAGTTTTCATGTTAGACCATGGTTTGTAAAAGTTCACTATTCTTAAGTTGATTACTGCATATCAACATCAACGGGAAAATGCAGTATTTATGTTACAAAATTGTTTAATTCCCGAAGATATGTCAAGAGTGTGGAGATGATGTGCGTCAACATTGAAGTAGGAACTGGCCATCCTTCTTGATCATCGGATTTGTTTTAGTGTGGTTCGTGCTAGTTAAGCGTTATATATTGAAGCTCCTTTTTTAGGGAGTGGATGTGGTCGAGTGGTCTAGGGCGCTGGGCGTAAGGCTAAGCGAATGGTGCTGCAGTGTATCAATGGTGTGGGTTCAAATCCCGTCTAGGGAAGAACAAAAATTTGACAGCTCTAAAATCTAATTCTAAAACTGTTTGGTTTAATTTTCAGACGTATATAATATTTAGTATTAACCTTGAATCCTTTAAAGTAACTTTGAGATCCAGTGGGGCATATATATTGTATGTTTGTCACTTGCTTCTAGACGTTTGTATAATATACTTTATTTCCTGTAACTGTATAATGAATTCTTCATTATCCTATATAATATATTAAAAATTGCTGAGTTAGATTGCTGTCAAATTATAATATTAAGTATATATTTTTTCCATCTACACACGCTTATACACATGTCTTACATATACCCCTAGATTTTCCTTACGAGACAAGGTAACACTACGACTATTCAAGCTCCTTTTTTTAGGGAGTGGATGTGGTCGAGTTGTCTATGGCGCTGGACGTAAGGCTAAGCGAATGGTGCTGCAGTGTATCAATGGTGTGGGTTCAAATCCCGTCTAGGGAAGAACAACAATTTGACAGCTCTAAAATCTAATTCTAACACTCTTTGGTTTAATTTTCAGACGTATATATATATATATACATTGTATATATATATATATTTAAACGTCTGAAATGTTAGCACAACGATATCAAAAAAAGATGTTAAAATGTAACAAAAATAACAATAAGTCTACAAAAAGACTATAATTATAATTAAATCGACGGATATTTCGCTTGACCGACAAGCTTCATCAGCGTCTGTAATCTGATTTGATTACATACGCTGATGAAGCTTGTCGGTCAAGCGAAATATCCGTCGATTTAATTATACATTGTGTAAGTATAGTCTTTTTGTAGACTTATAGTTATGTTTCTTACATTTTAACATCTTTTTTGTTATCGTTGTGCTAACATTTTAGACGTTTATTTATCATTTTTGTTTGTTTGCACAGTATCGTTAACACTTGTTTCCGATCCGACATTTCGTAGGTTCATACGTTGGCTACTTTTTCAGACGTCTATATACATACAGTGGCCATAAACTTGAGAAAAACGTATCGGTCGGATCAAACTATAGATTATTAAATTGATATTTGTTGCTTCTCTGCTAAGTACGCAGCACTAAGGAGTAAAGGTAAAACTAGTTGGCTCGCAATCAGAATTATATGTCAGAGTGGAGTGACATATCGACCTGCAAACTGTTGTTTCAGTGAGATATAAATGTAGCATTATAAAAATCGAACTCGGTATATTGGTCTAGTACATGGCGGAAATCGTCTCATCAACATGTAACTTGTTTTCGTCATGAATCTCTCACCCACCATTTCTTTAGAAATGCCTGTACCAAGTCAGGGTCATTACGGTTTTCAGTTTTCCGGTTGTTGACTGATTTTCTCTGTTTATATACTTATGAGTTTTTACTTTCCTTTTGTAAGATTGCTCGGAGTTCGATAATTTTGTTATTACCCTTATTTACATACAATTGAAAATCTGGATTTAACAAAGAGCCCAACATATATGTCACCAGTTATGACTGTTAATTGGACCAAATCTACTAGAGGTGGAATGGAGGTATGTCTGCTCCCACCTCCTCAAGCATCGTCAACTTGCTTTACTTGTTGAAGACACGGCAGTGGTTTTACACCTTTGAGGAATTTCCATATATTTGTCTAATTTTTATTCCAAATAGTGATTGTTCGGTATTTTATTCATAGCAGGCAATGACGAAGTGATTACAAATGCTCCAGTTAATGAGTTGAACAGTATGTTTCTGGCTTGTATCACTGTAATTAAAAAACTTTTTTAAGAGTGAGTCGAAAGGTATCTTTACAGTTGTAGAATGTATGTCTTATATAACTATTATGATAACATCTCTGCTTAATAAAGTTACAGTTAAATGAGGGGCCGTCGTGGTCATGATCGGATGTTAGTTGGATTTACAACTACATATGCCTATCACCACTGCTGTTGTGCGTTCGAATCTCGATCAGGGTGAGGTGTACAACATTATATGATAAAGTGTGTCGGTGACTTGCAACAGGTCGGTGGTTTTCTCGTGGTACTCCGGTTTCATCCACCAATAAAACTGACCCTCACAACGTGTTGTATCGAGTAGTTCGCACAATGAACGGGATTCGAACTCCCACCTTTAGTGGTGATAGGTACTAATTACACAGGTAGCTATAAATTCAAATATTACATTTATACATCCATTTCATTATAATATTTACTATTTTAAGTTCAATATAAGATTCCAATAATCTGATGAACTATTTTTTTTCTGGTCTCCCGTGTAGCTAATTATTTTGTTTACATGTTATTGACTAATTGATATTAAATCTGTAAGAAATATCAGTTATGATTGTTTTCTCCTCCTAAAAGTAATGGCCTTTAACCGGCAAATTCTATTTTCCTCACTAGTAGTCGGTTAATAACGAGCATTGTGTGACCCTGCAAGTTTTTATCGTTTGTTTATATATGCATAGACGTTGGTGATCCAGCTATTAAGCGGGGAGGATTGAGATCCCATTAATCAGTTGACCCCTCCACACATTTGTGCATGTCGCAAGCCAGGATCTGGATTTTCAACATCATTTATCGTTGTCCCCATTTTTTGTGTTCAGTGAGTTATGGTGAGAGGTAATTATTCGTTGTTTATATTGATGGAATTGTTGACCATCACTGTTTTAATGTTCTTGACATGGAATATGCATTGATTGCTATGGTTTTCTTGTTTTTGTTATAATCCAGATGTGGCGTAAGCATGAAATGTAAGCATCTTCTGTTCTTGTTTTTGTTATAATCCAGATGTGGTGTAAGCATGAAATGTAAGCATCTTCTGTTGTTGTTTTTGTTATAATCCAGATGTGGTGTAAGCATGAAATGTAAGCATCTTCTGTTGTTGTTCAACATAACAAAGTAAATTACATGTAAAGACATTCAGTGCCACTTTGAAGGAACAAATCTACGTTTATCGTTCAATATGAAACATAACCCATCTTGAAGCTCAACATTTAAGGATTTACGGGTTTGGTTTAGGTTTATGGTATTTATCGCCACTTTAAGCAATATTTCAGCTATATCGTGGCAGTCATTTTTTTTTTTTTGGTGGATGAGACCAGAGTACCCTGAGAAAACCACCGACCTGTCGCAAGTCACCGACAAACTTTATCACGTATTGTTGTATCTAGTACACATCGCCATTGACAAGTTTCGAATACACAACTTTAATGGTGATAGGCACTGATTTCACAGGTAGATGTAAATCCAACTACCATACGATCACGACCACGACGATCCCTTTATAGAATTTACGATTTGAACTAACCCTGAAGTAAAATATTCTGTCAAAGTTTGGCGAAAAAAAAAATAAAACGTAATCGTAAAAATTACAAGTAGGCCTGTAATTAAATTGTAATATACAATTAATTATGATAAAGTGACGAATGTATAATATTTCAGTCTCATTTCAAATTGTTCTTTGTGCTTGTGTAATGTGTTTCCCATTTTTCCTCATAAGGCAGTCAAATCTGAAATTAAATCAAAGTATATATTAAACATGTCACAATGGAGCTGCGTAATAAGAGTTTGAAGAGACCAAAGGGGTAATCATAATTCGTATATCGAATGTTTGTTTTTGTTTTTTTTTGTGAGGGCGGGGGGGGGGTGATTTCTTGTCTCGGTCCATTGTACTGGTTTCTATTATAGTTTTCTATGGAGATTTACTCGATCGCTTCGTATTTCTACAAACAAATTCGGTATTATAACTGATTGTAATACTGTACAATAAATTATTGATCGTTTGTATTAATCGATATTACTTTGTGTTGTAATTACTATATGTATTATATATACCATGGATCTTACGAATTAACTTATTTAAACCAACGAATCTGAAGGATGAGTTGGTTTAAATAAGTTCATGAGTAAGACCCATGGTATATATGGCTTGTAGCAGAAATCAATATTGGGTGCTTTCGTAGAGGTCTGCAAAATCATGGAATAACATTTAAGATCTTGATGTTATTCCATAATTTTCATGTTAGACCATGGTTTGTAAAAGTTCACTATTCTTAAGTTGATTACTGCATATCAACATCAACGGGAAAATGCAGTATTTATGTTACAAAATTGTTTAATTCCCGAAGATATGTCAAGAGTGTGGAGATGATGTGCGTAAACATTGAAGTAGGAACTGGCCATCCTTCTAGATCATCGGATTTGTTTTAGTGTGGTTCGTGCTAGTTAAGCGTTATATATTGAAGCTCCTTTTTTAGGGAGTGGATGTGGTCGAGTGGTCTAGGGCGCTGGGCGTAAGGCTAAGCGAATGGTGCTGCAGTGCATCAATGGTGTGGGTTCAAATCCCGTCTAGGGAAGAACAAAAATTTGACAGCTCTAAAATCTAATTCTAACACTGTTTGGTTTAATTTTCAGACGTATATAATATTTAGTATTAACCTAGAATCCTTTAAAGTAACTTTGAGATCCAGTGGGGCATATATATTGTATGTTTGTCACTTGCTTCTAGACGTTTGTATAATATACTTTATTTCCTGTAACTGTATAATGAATTCTTCATTATCCTATACAATATATTAAAAATTGCTGAGTTAGATTGCTGTCAAATTATAATATTAAGTATATATGTACCATCTACACACGCTTATACACATGTCTTACATATATCCCTAGATTTTCCTTACGAGACAAGGTAACACTACGACTATTCAAGCTCCTTTTATTAGGGAGTGGATATGGTCGAGTTGTCTAGGGCGCTGGACGTAAGGCTAAGCGAATGGTGCTGCAGTGTATCAATGGTGTGGGTTCAAATCCCGTCTAGGGAAGAACACAAAATTGACAGCTCTAAAATCTAATTCTAACACTGTTTGGTTTAATTTTCAGACGTATATATATATATACACATTGTATATATATATATTCAAACGTCTGAAATGTTAGCACAACGATATCAAAAAAAAAATGTTAAAATGTAACAAAAATAACTATAAGTCTACAAAAAGACTATAATTATAATTAAATCGACGGATATTTCGCTTGACCGACAAGCTTCATCAGCGTCTGTAATCTGATTTGATTACATACGCTGATGAAGCTTGTCGGTCAAGCGAAATATCCGTCGATTTAATTATACATTGTGTAAGAATAGTCTTTTTGTAGACTTATAGTTAGTTTTCTTACATTTTAACATCTTTTATGGTTATCGTTATGCTAACATTTTAGACGTTTAATTATCATTTTTGTTTGTTTGCACAGTATCGTTAACACTTGTTTCCGATCCGACATCTCGTAAGTTCATACGTTGGCTACTTTTTCAGACGTCTATATACATACAGTGGCCATAAACTTGAGAAAAACGTATCGGCCGGGTCAAACTATAGATTATTAAATTGATATTTGTTGCTTCTCTGCTAAGTACGCAGCACTGAGGAGTAAAGGTAAAACTAGTTGGCTCGCAATCAGAATTATATGTCAGAGTGGAGTGACATGTCGACCTGCAAACTGTTGTTTCAGTGAGATATAAATGTAGCATTATAAAAATCGAACTCGGTATATTGGTCTAGTATATAGCGGAAATCGTCTCATCAACATGTAACTTGTTTTCGTCATGAATCTCTCACCCACCATTTCTTTAGAATGCCTGTACCAAGTCAGGGTCATTACGGTTTTCAGTTTTCCGGTTGTTGACTGATTTTCTCTGTTTATATACTTATGAGTTTTTACTTTCCTTTTGTAAGATTGCTCGGAGTTCGGTAATTTTGTTATTACCCTTATTTACATACAATTGAAAATCTGGATTTAACAAAGAGCCCAAAATATATGTCACCAGTTATGACTGTTAATTGGACCAAATCTACTAGAGGTGGAATGGAGGTATGTCTGCTCCCACCTCCTCAAGCATCGTCAACTTGCTTTACTTGTTGGAGACACGGCAGTGGTTTTGCACCTTTGAGGAATTTCCAAATATTTGTCTAATTTTTATTCCAAATAGTAATTGTTCGGTATTTAATTCATAGCAGGCAATAACGAAGTGATTACAAATGCTCCAGTTAATGAGTTGAACAGTATGTTTCTGGCTTGTATCACTGTAATTAAAAACTTTTTTAAGAGTGAGTCTAAAGGTATCTTTACAGTTGTAGAATGTATGTCTTATATAACTATTATGATAACATCTCTGCTTAATAAAGTTACAGTTAAATGAAGTGCCGTCGTGGTCATGATCGGATGTTAGTTGGATTTACAACTACATATGCCTATCACCACTGCTGTTGTGCGGTCGAATCTCGATCAGGGTGAGGTGTACAACATTATATGATAAAGTGTGTCGGTGACTTGCAACAGGTCGGTGGTTTTCTCGTGGTACTCCGGTTTCATCCACCAATAAAACTGACCCTCACAACATGTTGTATCGAGTAGTTCGCACAATGAAAGGGATTCGAACTCCCACCTTTAGTGGTGATAGGTACTAATTACACAGGTAGCTATAAATTCAAATATTACATTTATACATCCATTTCATTATAATATTTACTATTTTAAGTTCAATATAAGATTCCAATAATTTGATGAACTATTTTTTTTTGGTCTCCCGTGTAGCTAATTATTTTGATTACATGTTATTGATTAATTGATATTCAATCTGTAAGAAATATCAGTTATGATTGTTTTCTCCTCCTAAAAGTAATGGCCTTTAACCGGCAAATGCTATTTTCCTGACTAGTAGTCGGTTAATAACGAGCATTGTGTGACCCTGCAAGTTTTTATCGTTTGTTTATATATGCATAGACGTTGGTGATCCAGCCATTAAGCGGGGAGGATTGAGATCCCATTAATCAGTTGACCCCTCCACACATGTGTGCATGTCGCAAGCCAGGATCTGGATTTTCAACATCATTTATCGTTGTCCCCCTTTTTTGTGTTCAGTGAGTTATGGTGAGAGGTAATTATTCGTTGTTTATATTGATGGAATTGTTGACCATCACTGTTTTAATGTTCTTGACATGGAATATGCATTGATTGCTATGGTTTTCTTGTTTTTGTTATAATCCAGATGTGGCGTAAGCATGAAATGTAAGCATCTTCTGTTCTTGTTTTTGTTATAATCCAGATGTGGTGTAAGCATGAAATGTAAGCATCTTCTGTTGTTGTTTTTGTTATAATCCAGATGTGGTGTAAGCATGAAATGTAAGCATCTTCTGATGTTGTTTTTGTTATAATCCAGATGTGGTGTAAGCATGAAAAGTAAGCATCTTCTGTTGTTGTTTTTGTTATAATCCAGATGTGGTGTAAGCATGAAATGTAAGCATCTTCTGTTGTTTTTTGTGTTATAATCCAGATGTGGTGTAAGCATGAAATGTAAGCATCTTCTGTTGTTGTTCAACATAACAAAGTAAATCAGATGTAAAGACATTCAGTGCCACTTTGAAGGAACAAATCTACGTTTATCGTTCAATATCAAACATAGCCCATCTTGAAGCACAACATTTAAGGATTTACGGGTTTGGTTTAGGCTTATGGTATTTATCGCCACTTTAAACAATATTTCAGCTATATCGTGGCAGTCATTTTTTTTTTTGGTGGATGAGACCAGAGTACCCTGAGAAAACCACCGACCTGCCGCAAGTCACCGACAAACTTTATCACGTATTGTTGTATCTAGTACACATCGCCATGAACAAGTTTCGAATACACCACTTTAATGGTGATAGGCACTGATTTCACAGGTAGATGTAAATCGAACTACCATACGATCACGACCACGACGATCCCTTTATAGAATTTACGATTTGAACGTAACCCTGAAGTAAAATATTCTGTCAAAGTTTGGCGAAAAAAATAAAATAAAACGTAATCGTAAAAATTACAAGTAGGCCTGTAATTAAATTTTAATATACAATTAATTATGATAAAGTGACGAATGTATAATATTTCAGTCTCATTTCAAATTGTTCTTTGTGCTTGTGTAATGTGTTTCCCATTTTTCCTCATAAGGCAGTCAGATCTGAAATTAAATCAAAGTATATATTAAACATATCACAATGGAGCTGGGTAATAAGAGTTTGAAGAGACCAAAGGGGTAATCATAATTCGTATATCGAAGAAGAACAGACAACACAAAGGCCAAAATAAAAAATCTTTGGAAAAGGGGGCACCTGCTGTTGCCGACGACACCGTGTCCATGGTGCCGTCTTCTTCGGACCTTTATATACTGGACGACGTTTCAGCCAGTATCCTAGCTGATATTACGGTATGCATATTTTTTTCCTAAGTAATAACAATCCTTTGATATTGTTAGTACAGTATATCAAATTCAGTCAACAATTATAATTATTGATATTACCACGTGCAGTACAATATCTCTGATTTTTTGTAGCCAAAGATAAAAATTGTCCGTGGTTTGAAAGGAAAACTTTAAAGCAAAAATGGCTCAAAACAACATGTGGCGGTCAAACAGAGAAAAAAAAGGTTTAATAAGTGAAAATTTGTTTTGAAAAAAATACTTTTCAATTGTGTTTCATCCAGAAAAGATATATTTACTTAGAATGTGTGTGTGTATGGGTGTGATAATCCCTAAAGGATTGCAATAATCAAATAAACATATACTTACCATTTCTTGCAAACGAATCTCAAGACATTAGAACAAAAGTCATCGCTCCATTTCCCATTATACCTTGTACCACGAATGCTTAGACAATTTTCGTTAGTGCCGCCATTTGGTTGGATAGAGTTGACATCCCAGGGTTTATAGGAAAGCTCACTATCATCTTCACTCCAGAGCCATTTGCCTTCTTTTTCCAAATCATTGCCTCCTAGCCACAAATCCTCATTTCCTGTTGTATAAAAGTGTGAGTGAATGTGGGTTATAATACAATATTTTATTTGATCTTATTCATATCGTGGCTGTCATGTTTAATGACAAGACCTTGCTTTATTGGTGGACGTTACCAGTGTACCTGACGAAGACCACCGAAATGTCACAGGTAACGAGCAAATATTACCAAATTAATGTGTTTCGAATACACCTCCACATGTGAGAAAGTGGACATTTAAAACAAATCATATACTAAACGGGATACTGTGAAAGGACGGGCAGTTGGTCTTTTAAGTGACAGAAGAAGACAAAGCATGGTGGATAGGGTCACAAATACAAATACAACAACCATTCTAAAACACCTGTTTCTAATTTTGAGCTGTAGCATATTTCTTTTACGTTCCTATGAACAAGGAGCTGCGTGGTATCCTTCAACACCACAGAGCAGTGTGGCATCCTCCAACACCATGGAGTAGCGTGGCATCCTTCAACACCACGGAGCAGCGTGGCTTCCTTCAACACCACGGAACAGCGTGACATCCAACACCATGGAGCAGTGTGACATCATTCAACACCAAGGAACAGAGTGCCATCCTTCAACACAACGAAGCAGCGTGGCATCCTCCAACACTACGGAGCAACGTGACATACTTCAACAATGCGGAGCAGCGTTGTATCCTGTAACACCACGGAGCAGCGTGGCATCTTTCAACACCACGGAGCAGTGTGGCATCCTTCTAAACCACGGAGACGCGTTGTATCCTCCAACACCACGTGGCACCGTGGCTTCCTTCAACACCACGGAGCAACGTGGCATCCTCCAACAACACGAAGCAGCGTGGCATCCTTCAACTCCACGGAACATCGTGGCATCCTTCAACACCACGGAGCAGCGTTGCATCCTTCATCACCACGAAGCATCGTGGCATCCTTCAACACCACGGAGCATTTTGGCATCCTTCAACACCTCGGAGCAGCGTGACATCTTCAAACACCACGGAGCAGCGTGGTATCCTTCAACACCACAGAGCAGTGTGGAATCCTTCATCACCACGAAGCAGCTTGGCATCTTTCAACACCACGGAGCCGCGTCGCATCCTCCAACACCACGGGGTACCGTGGCTTCCTTCAACACCACGGAGCAACGTGGCATCCTCCAACAACACGGAGCAGCTGGCATCCTTCAACTACACGGAACATCGTGGCATCCTTCAACTACACGGAACATCGTGGCATCCTTCAACACCACGGAGCAGCGTTGCATCATTCAACACCATGGAGCATCGTGGCATCCTTCAACACCACGGAGCATTGTGGCATCCTTCAATACCATAGAGCAGCGTGGCATTCAACATTATGGAGCAGCGTGGCATCCTTCAACACCACGGAGCAGGGTGGCATCCTCCAACACCACGGAGCAGCGTGGCATCCTTCGATACAACGGAACAGCGTGGCATCTTTCAACACCACGGGGCACCGTGGCTTCCTTCAACACCACGGAGCAACGTGGGATCCTCCAACAACACGGAGCAGCGTGACATACTTCAACACCACGAAGCAGCGTGGCATCTTTCAACACCACCAAGCAGCGTGGCACCCTCCAACACCACGGAACTTCGTGGCATCCTTCAACACCACGGAGCAGCGTGGCATCCTTCAACACCACGGAGCAGTGTGGCATCCTTCAACACCACGGAATATCGTGGCATCCTTCAACACCACGGGGCAGCGTGGCATCATTCAACACCATGGAGCAGAGTGGCATCCTTCAACACCACGGAGCATTGTGGCATCCTTCAATACCATAGAGCAGCGTGGCATCCAACACTACGGAGCAGCGTGGCATCCTCCCATGCAATGGGGCAGCGTGGCATCCTTCAACACCATGGGGCAGCGTGGAATCCTCCAAAACCATGAGGAAGCGTGGCATCCTCCAAAACCACGGAGGAGTGTGGCATCCTTCAACACCACGGACCAACGTGGTATCCTTCAACACCAAAGAGCAGCGCGACATCTTTCATCACCACGGAGCAGCTTGGCATCCTCCAACAGCACGGAGCAGCGTGACATTCTTCAACACTACGGAGCAGCGTGGCATCATTCAACATCACCAAGAAGCGTTGCATCATTCAACACCACGGAGCATCGTGGCATCTTTCAACACCACGGAGCAGCGTGTTATCCTTCAACTCCATGGAGCAGTGTGGCATCCTTCAACACCACGGAGCACCGTGGCTTTCTTCGACACCAAGGAGCAGCGTGGCATCATTCAACACCATGGAGCAGCGTGGCATCCTTCAACACCACGGAGCATTGTGGCATCCTTCAATACCATAAAGCAGCGTGGCATCCAACACTACGGAGCAGCGTGGCATCCTTCCATGCAATGGGGCAGCGTGACATCCTTCAACACCATGGGGCAGCGTGGAATCCTCCAAAACCATGGGGAAGCGTGGCATCCTCCAAAACCACGGAGGAGTGTGGCATCCTTCAACACCACGGAGCTGCCTGCCATCCTCCAACACCACGGAACAGCGTGGTATCCTTCAACACCAAAGAACAGCGCGACATCTTTCATCACCACGGAGCAGCTTGGCATCCTCCAACACCACGGAGCAGCGTGACATTCTTCAACACTACGGAGCAGCGCATCATTCAACATCACTAAGAAGCGTTGGATCATTCAACACCACGGAGCATCGTGGCTTTCTTCAACACCAAGGAGCAGCGTGGAATCCTCCAACAACACGGAGCAGCGTGACATACTTCAACAATACGGAGCAACTTTGTATCTTTCAACACCACGGAGCACCGATGCACCCTTCAACACCACGGAGCAGAATGACATCCTCCAACACCACGGAACATCGTGGCATCATTCAACACCACGGAGCAGTGTGGCATCCTTCAATACCATGGAGCAGAATGGCATCCTTCAACACCACGGAACATCGTGGCATCCTTCAACACCACGGAGCAGCGTGGCATCATTCAACACCACGGAGCAGCGTGGCATCATTCAACACCATGGAGCATCGTGGCATCCTTCAACACCACGGAGCATTGTGGCATCCTTCAATACCATAGAGCAGCGTGGCATTCAACACTATGGAGCAGCGTGGCATCCCCCCATGCAATGGAGCAGCGTGGCATCATTCAACACCACGGAGCAGGGTGACATCCTCCAACACCACGGAGCAGCGTGTAATCCTTCGACACCACGGAACAGCGTGGCATCCTTCAACACCACGGGGCACCGTGGCTTCCTTCAACACCACGGAGCAACGTGGGATCCTCCAACAACACGGAGCAGCGTGACATAGTTCAACACCACGAAGCAGCGTGGCATCTTTCAACACCACCAAGCAGCGTGGCATCCTCCAACACCACGGAACTTCGTGGCATCCTTCAACACCAAGGAGCAGCGTGGCATCATTCAACACCTTGGAGCAGCGTGGCATCCTTCAACACCACGGAGCAGTGTGGCATCCTTCAACACCATGGAGCAGAATGGCATCCTTCAACACCACGGAACATCGTGGCATCCTTCAACACCACGGAGCAGCGTGGCATCATTCAACACCATGGAGCAGCGTGGCATCCTTCAACACCACGGAGCATTGTGGCATCATTCAATACCGTAGAGCAGCGTGGCATCCAACACTACGGAGCAGCGTGGCATCCTCCCATGCAATGGAGCAGCGTGGCATCCTTCAACACCATGGGGCAGCGTGGAATCCTCCAAAACCACGGAGGAGTGTGGCATCCTTCAACACCATGGAGCAGCGTGGCATCCTTCAACACCACGGACCAGCGTGGTATCCTTCAACACCAAAGAGCAGCGCGACATCTTTCATCACCACGGAGCAGCTTGGCATCCTCCAACAGCACGGAGCAGCGTGACATCCTTCGACACAACGGAACAGCGTGGTATCATTCAACATCACTAAGAAGCGTTGCATCATTCAACACCACGGAGCATCGTGGCATCTTTCAACACCACGGAGCAGCGTGGCATCCTTCAACTCCATGGAGCAGTGTGGCTTCCTTCAACACCACGGAGCACCGTGGCTTTCTTCAACACCAAGGACCAGCGTGGCATCATTCAACACCATGGAGCAGCGTGGCATCCTCTAACACCACGGAGCAGCGTGACATTCTTCAACACTACGGAGCATCGCATCATTCAACATCACTAAGAAGAGTTGCATCATTCAAAACCAAGGAGCAGCGTGGAATCCTCCAACAACACGGAGCAGCGTGACATACTTCAACAATACAGAGCAACTTTGTATCTTTCAACACCACGGAGCACCGATACACCCTTCAACACCATAGAGCAGAATGGCATCCTCCAACACCACGGAACATCGTGGCATCCTTCAACACCACGGAGCAGTGTGGCATCCTTCAATACCATGGAGCAGAATGGCATCCTTCAACACCACGGAACATCGTGGCATCATTCAACACCACGGAGCAGCGTGGCATTATTCAACACCATGGAGCAGCGTGGCATCCTTCAACACCACGGAGCATTGTGGCATCCTTCAATGCCATAGAGCAGCGTGGCATCCAACATTACGGAGCAGCGTGGCATCCTTCCATGCAATGGGGCAGCGTGGCATCCTTCAACACCATAGGACAGCGTGGCATCCTCCAAAACCATGGGGCAGCGTGGCATCTTCCAAAACCACGGAGAAGTATGGCATCGTTCAACACCACGGAGCATTGTGGCATCCTTCAATACCATAGAGCAGCGTGGCATCCAACACTACGGAGCAGCGTGGCATCCTCCCATGCAATGGGGCAGCGTGGCATCCTTCAACACCATGGGGCAGCGTGGAATCCTCCAAAACCATGGGGAAGCGTGGCATCCTCCAAAACCACGGAGGGGTGTGGCATCCTTCAACACCATGGAGCAGCGTGGCATCCTTCAACACCACGGACCAACGTGGTATCCTTCAACACCAAAGAGCAGCGCGACATCTTTCATCACCACGGAGCAGCTTGGCATCCTCCAACAGCACGGATCAGCGTGACATTCTTCAACACTACGGAGCAGCGTGACATCATTCAACATCACCAAGAAGCGTTGCATCATTCAACACCACGGAGCATCGTGGCATCTTTCAACACCACGGAGCAGCGTGGCATCCTTCAACTCCATGGAGCAGTGTGGCATCCTTCAACACCACGGAGCACCGTGGCTTTCTTCAACACCAAGGAGCAGCGTGGCATCATTCAACACCATGGAGCAGCGTGGCATCCTTCAACACCACGGAGCATTGTGGCATCCTTCAATACCATAAAGCAGCGTGGCATCCAACACTACGGAGCAGCGTGGCATCCTTCCATGCAATGGGGCAGCGTGACATCCTTCAACACCATGGGGCAGCGTGGAATCCTCCAAAACCATGGGGAAGCGTGGCATCCTCCAAAACCACGGAGGAGTGTGGCATCTTTCAACACCACGGAGCTGCGTGCCATCCTCCAACACCACGGAACAGCGTGGTATCCTTCAACACCAAAGAACAGCGCGACATCTTTCATCACCACGGAGCAGCTTGGCATCCTCCAACACCACGGAGCAGCGTGACATTCTTCAACACTACGGAGCAGCGCATCATTCAACATCACTAAGAAGCGTTGGTTCATTCAACACCACGGAGCATCGTGGCTTTCTTCAACACCAAGGAGCAGCGTGGAATCCTCCAACAACACGGAGCAGCGTGACATACTTCAACAATACGGAGCAACTTTGTATCTTTCAACACCACGGAGCACCGATGCACCCTTCAACACCACGGAGCAGAATGACATCCTCCAACACCACGGAACATCGTGACATCATTCAACACCACGGAGCAGTGTGGCATCCTTCAATACCATGGAGCAGAATGGCATCCTTCAACACCACGGAGCAGTGTGGCATCCTTCAACAACACGGAGCAGCGTGGCATCATTCAACACCACGGAGCAGCGTGGCATCATTCAACACCATGGAGCATCGTGGCATCCTTCAACACCACGGAGCATTGTGGCATCCTTCAATACCATAGAGCAGCGTGGCATTCAACACTATGGAGCAGCGTGGTATCCCCCCATGCAATGGAGCAGCGTGGCATCATTCAACACCATGGAGCAGCGTGGCATCCTTCAACACCACGGAGCATTGTGGCATCCTTCAATACCATAAAGCAGCGTGGCATCCAACACTACGGAGCAGCGTGGCATCCTTCCATGCAATGGGGCAGCGTGACATCCTTCAACACCATGGGGCAGCGTGGAATCCTCCAAAACCATGGGGAAGCGTGGCATCCTCCAAAACCACGGAGGAGTGTGGCATCTTTCAACACCACGGAGCTGCGTGCCATCCTCCAACACCACGGAACAGCGTGGTATCCTTCAACACCAAAGAACAGCGCGACATCTTTCATCACCACGGAGCAGCTTGGCATCCTCCAACACCACGGAGCAGCGTGACATTCTTCAACACTACGGAGCAGCGCATCATTCAACATCACTAAGAAGCGTTGGTTCATTCAACACCACGGAGCATCGTGGCTTTCTTCAACACCAAGGAGCAGCGTGGAATCCTCCAACAACACGGAGCAGCGTGACATACTTCAACAATACGGAGCAACTTTGTATCTTTCAACACCACGGAGCACCGATGCACCCTTCATCACCACGGAGCAGCTTGGCATCCTCCAACACCACGGAGCAGCGTGACATTCTTCAACACTACGGAGCAGCGCATCATTCAACATCACTAAGAAGCGTTGGTTCATTCAACACCACGGAGCATCGTGGCTTTCTTCAACACCAAGGAGCAGCGTGGAATCCTCCAACAACACGGAGCAGCGTGACATACTTCAACAATACGGAGCAACTTTGTATCTTTCAACACCACGGAGCACCGATGCACCCTTCAACACCACGGAGCAGAATGACATCCTCCAACACCACGGAACATCGTGACATCATTCAACACCACGGAGCAGTGTGGCATCCTTCAATACCATGGAGCAGAATGGCATCCTTCAACACCACGGAGCAGTGTGGCATCCTTCAACAACACGGAGCAGCGTGGCATCATTCAACACCACGGAGCAGCGTGGCATCATTCAACACCATGGAGCATCGTGGCATCCTTCAACACCACGGAGCATTGTGGCATCCTTCAATACCATAGAGCAGCGTGGCATTCAACACTATGGAGCAGCGTGGTATCCCCCCATGCAATGGAGCAGCGTGGCATCATTCAACACCACGGAGCAGGGTGGCATCCTCCAACACCACGGAGCAGCGTGGAATCCTTCGACACAACGGAACAGCGTGGCATCCTTCAACACCACGGGGCACCGTGGCTTCCTTCAACACCACGGAGCAACGTGGGATCCTCCAACAACACGGAGCAGCGTGACATAGTTCAACACCACGAAGCAGCGTGGCATCTTTCAACACCACCAAGCAGCGTGGCATCCTCCAACACCACGGAACTTCGTGGCATCCTTCAACACCACGGAGCAGCGTGGCATCATTCAACACCTTGGAGCAGCGTGGCATCCTTCAACACCACGAGCAGTGTGGCATCCTTCAACACCATGGAGCAGAATGGCATCCTTCAACACCACGGAACATCGTGGCATCCTTCAACACCACGGAGCAGCGTGGCATCATTCAACACCATGGAGCAGCGTGGCATCCTTCAACACCACGGAGCATTGTGGCATCATTCAATGCCATAGAGCAGCGTGGCATCCAACACTACGGAGCAGCGTGGCATCCTCCCATGCAATGGAGCAGCGTGGCATCCTTCAACACCATGGGGCAGCGTGGAATCCTCCAAAACCACGGAGGAGTGTGGCATCCTTCAACACCATGGAGCAGCGTGGCATCCTTCAACACCACGGACCAGCGTGGTATCCTTCAACACCAAAGAGCAGCGCGACATCTTTCATTACCACGGAGCAGCTTGGCATCCTCCAACAGCACGGATCAGCGTGACATCCTTCGACACAACGGAACAGCGTGGTATCATTCAACATCACTAAGAAGCGTTGCATCATTCAACACCACGGAGCATCGTGGCATCTTTCAACACCACGGAGCAGCGTGGCATCCTTCAACTCCATGGAGCAGTGTGGCTTCCTTCAACACCACGGAGCCCGTGACTTTCTTCAACACCAAGGAGCAGCGTGGCATCATTCAACACCATGGAGCAGCGTGGCATCCTCTAACACCACGGAGCAGCGTGACATTCTTCAACACTACGGGGCATCGCATCATTCAACATCACTAAGAAGAGTTGCATCATTCAAAACCAAGGAGCAGCGTGGAATCCTCCAACAACACGGAGCAGCGTGACATACTTCAACAATACAGAGCAACTTTGTATCTTTCAACACCACGGAGCACCGATGCACCCTTCAACACCATGGAGCAGAATGGCATCCTCCAACACCACGGAACATCGTGGCATCCTTCAACACCACGGAGCAGTGTGGCATTCTTCAATACCATGGAGCAGAATGGCATCCTTCAACACCACGGAACATCGTGGCATCCTTCAACACCACGGAGCAGCGTGGCATCATTCAACACCATGGAGCAGCGTGGCATCCTTCAACACCACGGAGCATTGTGGCATCCTTCAATACATAGAGCAGCGTGGCATCCAACATTACGGAGCAGCGTGGCATCCTTCCATGCAATGGGGCAGCGTGGCATCCTTCAACACCATGGGACAGCGTGGTATCCTCCAAAACCATGGGGCAGCGTGGCATCTTCCAAAACCACGGAGAAGTATGGCATCGTTCAACACCACGGAGCAGCGTGGCATCCTCCAACACCACGGAGCAGCGTGGTATCCTTCAACACCAAAGAGCAGCGCGACATCCTTCATCACCACGGAACAACTTGGCATCCTCCAACACCACGGAGCAGCGTGACATTGTTCAACACTACGGAGCAGCGTGGCATCATTCAACATCACTAAGAAGCGTTGCATCATTCAACACCACGGAGCATCGTGGCATCTTTCAACACTACGGAGCAGCGTGGCTTTTTTCAACACCACGGAGCAGCTTGACATCCTCCAACACCACGTAGCAGTGTGGCATCCTTCAACACCACGGAGCAGAATGGCATCCTCCAACACCACGGAACATCGTGGCATCCTTCAATACCACAGAGCAGCGTGGCATCATTCAACAACTTAGAGCAGCGTGGCATCCTTCAACAGCTTGGAGCAGCGTGGCATCCTTCAACAGCTTGGAGCAGCGTGGCATCTTTCAACACCACGGAGCAGTGTGGCATCCTTCAACACCATGGAGCAGCGTGGCATCCAACACTACAGAGCAGCGTGGCATCCTCCCATACAATAGGGCAGCGTGGCATCCTTCAACACCACGGAGCAGCGTGGCATCCTTCATCACCACGGACCAGCGTGGTATCCTTCAACACCAAAGAGCAGCGCGACATCTTTCATCACCACGGAGCAGCTTGGCATCCTCCAACAGCACGGAGCAGCGTGACATCCTTCGACACAACGGAACAGCGTGGTATCATTCAACATCACTAAGAAGCGTTGCATCATTCAACACCACGGAGCATCGTGGCATCTTTCAACACCACGGAGCAGCGTGGCATCCTTCAACTCCATGGAGCAGTGTGGCTTCCTTCAACACCACGGAGCCCGTGGCTTTCTTCAACACCAAGGAGCAGCGTGGCATCATTCAACACCATGGAGCAGCGTGGCATCCTCTAACACCACGGAGCAGCGTGACATTCTTCAACACTACGGGGCATCGCATCATTCAACATCACTAAGAAGAGTTGCATCATTCAAAACCAAGGAGCACCGTGGCTTCCTTCAACACCACGGAGCAGCGTGGCATCCTTCAACACCTCGGAGCAGCGTGACATCCTCAAACACCACGGAGCAGCGTGGTATCCTTCAACACCACAGAGCAGTGTGGCATCCTTCATCACCACGGAGCAGCTTGACATCCTTCAACACCACGAAGCAGCGTGGCATCCTTCAACACCACGGAGCAGAAAGGCATCCTTCAACACCACAGAACATCGTGGCATTCTTCAACACCACGGAGCAGCGTGGCATCATTCATCACCATGGAGCAGCGTGGCATCCTTCAACACCACGAAGCAGTGTGGCATCCTTCAATACCATTCAGCAGCGTGGCATCCAACAATACGGAGCAGCTTTGCATCCTCCCACACAATGGGGCAGCGTGGCATCCATCAACACCATGGAGCAGCGTGGCATCCTTCAACACCACGGAGCAGCGTTGCATACTCCAACACCATGGAGCATCGTGGCATCCTTCAACACCACGGAGCAGCGTGGCATCCTTCAACCCCACGGAGCAGCGTGGCATCCTTCAACACCACGGAGCAGCGTAGCAACCTTCAACACCACGGAGCAGCGTGGTATCCTCCAACACCACAGAGCAGCGTGGCATTCTTCATCACGGAGCAGTATGGCATCCTCCAACACCACGGAGAAGCGTGGCATCCTTCAACACGGGGGAGCAGCGCGGCATCCTTCGACACCTCTGGGCAGCGTGGTATCCTCCAATAATCAGACACCAACTCATTAGTGCCAGTTGTGTGTTTTGTGATCACACATAATCAAATTGATATGCGCTCAGTCGCTATGATTATACACCACTGTATACAAGCTAGGTCCCTTTTGTATACATCTGGAATTCCCTCTTGGACTAAACAAATAAAGAAAAGGAAGCACATCTTTTGTCCAAAGGGTAGTTTTATAATGAAATTACTTCAACCATAAATAGAAGGAGAATACATAAAGATGCAATCGTATCTATACTTGACTAGCGGATACATCTGAACAGTGAACAAAGCTCAACTAATAACTCACAACAATGTACTTCCCTGTTGAACTTGGTCGAACTACTGAAACATGCAGATGTAGAGGGAAAGAAATTGACTTGGAATCTACAGGTTAATGTCAGTGCAGATACAGTCAAGTTGATTTGGATAAAGGCTCGGAAGCTGCCAGACAGGCCCCTTAAAAGAAGCACCTGTTTCCTTTCACACGGAAAAGAAATGTGCTCCGTCTAAATCAGTGGAAGGAGAAACGGAAATCAAACCGTTGTTGACATAGCGGTCCGTACAGATGCACAGACTGGGAATCCTAAACAGATAGACGACACAACACAGACTGACCAGTAAAGCGGTCACGACGACGTCGACCATAACACACCACCCAGTAAAGTATCATAAAAGTGGGAGCAGTACACACATAGCAGATATCATATAACAGGCAGGTATTTGTCGCCTACCATAACAACGAATCCGAAGCCCTGGATGAGATATACATCCGTACGTAGTCCGCGGATGCCATATCTTCTGTACTATAAACCGAATTCCGAGACGGAGCGGAGTCATACCCCAAGGCTTTCGATCGAGATGACCCTACACTACATTACCGCTATCCTACATACGACACGGACACACTCCTTGGTGACCGACCATCAACGCCAACCCATTATATTTATAGATTATTGTTCTTGTAATTCTACCAATAATGTTGTATATAACGTCAGCGCCGTAAATAGGATTGCATATTAACAGAGACAGATTCAATAAATGCTGAATATAAGTAAGGTGGTTTGTATGCTATTAAAACATTTTGCTCCCATATGACCACAATCGCCTATATATCGACAACATTACGCATACAAACTGGTTTGCAAAGCTGATCATAAGTGTATGTACGCTGCTCAAAATACGATTCATTTTGGATTTAACTTTAGCTTACCTATAGAATGTGTTTGACAAAATTTCAATCGAGGCAGTTCTCTCAATGGTAGCTACAGCCCTGAAAGCATGCAATTGTTAATTTTAGGCATCCCCTGTCTTGACTATAGGCTTGGTTTATGCTGTTTATGGTCTTTAACGCCACCCTCTACAATATTCCTGGTATGCTATGGCGGTTATGATATATCCTCACTATAGGTTTGGTTTATGGTGTTGATGGTGTTTAACGCCACTTTATATGATATTCCTGTTATATCGGGGCAGTTATAATATATCTTGACTCTAAGTTTGGTTTATGGTGTTTAACGCCACTTTCTACAATATTCCTGTTATATCGTGGCTGATATGATATACCTTGACTATAAATTCTTGATTATGAAAGTAGTGTATAATTTTTTTTTATTTTCTTGTGTATAATACACAAGAATTTGTTAAAAATGGTCTTGAATAACAACAAAAAATCAAATTTTCGTTTTGTGGGAAAAAATGTCCGGCTCCTGGGAAAGAACACTTCCACTAATAGTAAAACGATCACTTCCTTAATTGACTAAATAATATCTTTTGCCAATACACTGTGATATAGTATCTCATTTGTACCAGAATTTGAGTTACATATCTTCCCTTTTTATTTACCTTTCGATCCAACTAAATGTATCCAGTCATTCTCCTTTACATTTTCCACTTTAGTCAGGTTGGCTCCGATACCTAAACAGAATGCCTCATGAAAAAAAAATAGTAAAAATCATCTAAATGTAAATAAATCAGGTTGTTGTATAATGCTAAATGAATATAGCGACTCTTACTGTAGTATTATGTTTAATTCTTTTAATAATAGAAAAAAAACAGTTTAATGTAATCCGGCGTATTGGTTTTGAAATAACAGTGTGCACATTTCCGACTTTCATTCTAAAATTATACGTTTTACTGGAGTTATTTCCCTTTAAGACGGACAAAAATGTCAACTTTCATGTAAAGTTAAATGAAAATAGCATATATTGCCGTAATCGCAATCCTGTCATCGGGTTTATAACGAGATTAACACGACAGGTGTCACATGTGAAGCAGGATTTGCCTTTCCGTACCTGAGTTCACCCCTGTTTTTAACAGAAATAAAATTACTGACATCTGATACCAAGCATAAGCTATGGTGCAATATTCAGATCTACATGTTGTACCATGGTATAAGCCCCACCCATTTGCATTGGGATTCAACAACGTTGTAATGGGTGGCCAATTGAGTACGATGCCATGTTATTTCCAGATAACATACCATGCATTTCGATAAGTTCATTTTTGTAAACTGAATAATTCAAAAACAAATGATAAAGAGTAGTTTGTGAATTTACCTTTGCGTGTAGCCAGTCCTTTCTATCAGAACTAAAGAAGTAGCAGTGCCCCTTGTATCCTCGCCATCCTATGGCACACTGTTCATCTACATAATACACAACAACAAACAATGAGTTCTTCAAATACAAAAGACGACATGCTCTTGATGGATAACCGGAAGCTAAGGTTCACCCTCAGGCATAGCTTAGCTGAGTTTTATTCCCCTGTTTAGAACTTTTGTCTTTATTGCTCCCAAACATGTTAACATTATTTGGTTTTCCAATCTTTCGATATTTTTAGCTGCCTGATGAAGGTTATATTAGAAACGCGTCGTGTACACTTAATTTGATATCTACATTTTTATTCTAGTGCACCTGTCAGTTATTCTGGAGCACATGTCAGTTATTCTGGAGCACCTGTCAGTTATTCTGGAGCACCTGTCAGTTATTCTGGAGAACCTGTCAGTTATTCTGGAGCACCTGTCAGTTTTTTTTTATTCAATATTTTGCGGAGCATTGTTTGTCTTTTTGTGCTTTTTTCATTTAGTCATTGTATTGTCTTCAACTTACGTCGATCAATTACCCAGTGCCTGATTTATCATTGTGTTTAGGTGTGCTTAAGCACAGAACCCCGTTGGACAGGGCGGCTCATCCTTCTGCCAACTTTTTTATTTACGATGGATTATTGCTTATGTGCTTCAATTTTAAATTTGAAGGTTTCTGTTTCGGAGCGATTCCAGACAAAATGATAGAGCATGTATGCCTGACTGCCTGTGTATGCCTATCGGGTCTACCTCCTTCAGGGACCAAGAAAGGGGCATCATAACTTAACTAGCACAGGGTCTCGTTTGTCCTAAATATGGCACTGCGATTACCCCTTCGAGAGTTGTAATACGATGATTTGAAAATTATATGCCTATTAAGAAAGTTTCGAAATAATTGGATCTTTAGAATTATATCAAAATGATTCTTGAAAAATTATTGCATGCAATGAAAAATAAAAAGTTAATGTAATTTTGATATATTTCGTAGTGAGTATGTTTACTTATTTGTCCACAATTTACAGTCACAAATCACAATGAAGATCGTATTTTACCTGACTTGACCATAATATCAGTAACACGCCGGATGAGTCTTAAAAGAAGCAAAACCTACTCGTCCTTCGTGAACACATGGGTCTACCCCAAAGCTTTGGTGCGCACCGTATTGTTCATATTTTTTGATTTTTGTTTTTTGCTTCGCTTTGTTTCCTTTTTTTTTATTTTATTTTATTTTATTTCAGTTTTTGCTTTGCTATGTGGCCAGTGTCTCTGCATTGTCCATGTGGTTATTTAGAACTTCGCTATGTTGTACAGGCATTCAATTATCCAAAATAAAATTTAAAGCAAAAGGACAAAAATTATCTTATGCTTGAAAGATGTGCACTTAGATTCGCGAGCATTAAATAACAAGGTGGTAAGATTTAGCGACTATTTATTATAATAATAACGTATCAGGGCAAATTTATCGAGAAGAGTTTGTTGACGCTTAATAATATGCTTTGAAAATTAGAAAATACATGACAAAATTGTACGTTTATTACCACCAGCGTCTATACTCTTATGTATCGTTGTTTGTTTGCTTGATGGTGTTTAACGCCACTTTCAATAATATTTCAGTTATATCGTGGCGGTCAGTTTTATTGGTGTAGGAATCTAGGACCCTGAGAAAACCACCGACTTGTCGCAAATCACTGACATACTTTATTACATAATGTTGTACACCTCACCCTGATCGAGATTCAAACTCACAACATCAGTGGTGATAGGCACTGATTGCATACGATCACGGCCGCGACGGCCCCTAAAAAAAATGATTTTGTTTTAAACAAATGAAAATTACCTGGAGAATCTAAGAACAAATCAGTTAATAATTCCATGTATTCTTCACATTTTGCATCACTTTTCACCATTGTAATGGTACTTAAAATAATAAGAAATATGGCTTGAATTCTCATCGCAGTGTATCAGTGTCACACCAACTAAAATAAAAAAACAAGAATATACAACAATAAAATACGTTCTGGAATCTTCAACTGTCATGAAATTTAGAAACTTGACAAGTATTGTCACTGCTCTAATCGGAATACTTTTTGAATCGCAATCGGACATCTCAAATCGGAATTCCGCTTTTGGGCGTCCCGTATCGGAATATGAATCACTATACAAATAATGACTTTTAATAAGGATACAGGGATTTATTAACACAAGAATATTATATTTACCGAGGCCAGAGTTGCGATTGGTTAATATAAATACACCGTCCAATCAAAATATTCGATTCAATGCGAATGTCAGAGAGATTTCCCCGATCTATATTTGGGTACTTGACAGCTATGGTACATCAATTGTCTACCTTTCGAGCAAGATTGCGCGATGATCATAATGTTTGATCAAAAAGGGCGATGTATGGTTTTGACCATCAAAAAATGAGATTTTCATGTAATTTAATAAAACAACATGTCCAATAAGATATGTTGGCGTACCATCAATAAATAAATCACTGTTGTTTTAATTTGTTGTATATAGAAATACAGAAAGCACATATTGTTGTATTATTGTTTAACAATTTAATTAGCAAATGTTGGTTGGTTGGTTAGATGGTGGTTAACGTCACATACAACAACATTTCAAGTATATAGTGGCGGTCAGTTTTATTGTTGGAGAAAACACGAGGACCCGGAGAAAACCACCGACTTCCCGCAAGTCACTCACAAACTTTATCAAATAATGTTGTACCCCTCTCCCTGAGCGGGGGTCGAACCCACAACATCAGCGGTGATACGCACCGGTAGTTGTCAATCTATCTACCACAAGATCACGACGGCCCCTATATTTATCATATGAATTAACCTGACAATCTTTATCACATAACATTGTATCGAGTACACATCGTCATGAGCTGGATTTGAACTCACAACGTTAGTGGTGATAGGCATTGATTGTACATGTAGTTGTATATCCAACTACCATATGATCACGATCACGACTCCCCTTCCCGTTGATTGAGATATTGTGCATGTGGATTCAATGTATTAATATTTCAATTCAAAATCTTTAGAAGCTTTGACCTATGAACTTTTATTGTAAGACATGGAGAGGACGTAAGATTACTGAAATATATTTGTTTTTCTACATTTTGTACTTTTAAGATTTGGACACCATCTTCACAATGCTGAATTAGTAATGTATGAATGTTGTTATTTTAAAATTTTAAATCATTTTCTCGAATTAACCAAATACTCACTTAGAATGGAAATCTCTGCAGCTTGTCCTTTGTACTGGATTTAATTATAAATAATAGATTTTGACGGTGCTGGTTTTATCATAAATATCTCATTGTATATACAGTTACATGCAGGCGATATCTGTGTTTATTTTATCTACAATTTCCTTGACATTTTAATTTTTCCGCAAATAAAAGTTGTTTTTGTTGTTTTTTTTCAATTTAGAACAGATGTTAGATATTCAATATCAATAACCTGTATAACGCAAAATAAATTTAAAAAAGCAATATAATAATTACCATGGTGATATGATATTATTGGGGAAGTCAACAAGTGCTATGATGTATTATGCATTATACTGGTACACGGCTACGGCGATACACTAGAGCACAAACAATTTTATTTTCATTTCGGGTAATGCAAATATTGTCATGTCTCCTTTTGTTCAGCTATGCCCTTCGTTATTTTTGAAAAAAATACATCTCGTTGACCCAGGAACAGCAACCTAGTTCCCGGTAAGAAAATGGTTGGTACCTACAAGGAATAAATCAATGAAGAACACATTGTGACACGGGAAATATTGACACAGCACTGATGTGGGTTATAGTGGATCACGAAATTATTTTTTAAGCGCGTGTTTGATTATAAAAAGAGATTTGAAAAATTTCTTGTTAACTAAGTGGTCCACCAAGATAGCAATCACACACACCACCAACAACCTCTGTCTGCTCTCATTCCTTTCTTTGTTCTCTGTTCTTGTAGTGGAGCTTCTTGTGGCAATAATCATGCAAATGGTGATACAAGCATGCAATTGTGCACAGATGACCGTTTTAGTGTACAATATCAGAAATTATGCCTGGCCACAACATTGTTTTTGTGCATCAAGGTGGCCATCTTGAATTTCAAAATGGCGTCATTTGAATAAGGGTCTCTACATAAATGGACACTACTTGGAATGATAATTTTAATTGCAATGGTTTTTATCATTTTCTTATGGTAAGAACTCAATTCTAGTAATACCAGAAAGCTTATTGTAATAATAAAAGATGGGAAAGTTGTTGAAAATTGTGACCCTTCCGCTTGAAAATTTGAAAAAGTGTAAAATATTGTCTGTCATTTTCATTTAAGCGTTCTTTGTGAAAACAACAACTTTTCTTTTACAATATGTTGGTGCAAACTATCCCAAAAATATGTATATGCCATATGACGTGTTTGGAATAAATTTTGCAGAGAGAATTTACCAAAAATAGGAAATTTAGGGATTTTCGATTTTGTTCAGCTTTTCTCTTCTTTTCTCTTTAGAATCAAACTGGTTCTGGTTATATTAAATCTGCATGTGTCACCAAAATAAGCAATGTATTAGCTAAGGTATGACTACATGAGTTTTAATATTTCATCAGACAACTCCTGGAAAAATCGAAAACATTACCCCTACCCCCTACTTATTTGAGTAAAATCTAAAGACATTTGAAAAATATACACCTTAAATCATTCAACTGAACATTACTACAGTATAAATTAGTTGTCACTATATACAATGGACATAGTTTACACAATGCTTGAATTCCAACTTTGTAGTTAAAATCTGAGAAAAATTGACAATTCTGGATTTTCAGATTTTTCAATATTTCTTACAATTTGTTTTTATTATCGTTCTGAACTTTGATTTGTTATGTTGACACAAAATATATTGGTCTTATCAAATAGACCAATGTTGTAGCTATCGATGGAGCACGAGCTATTTACAATTTCCTGTATAACATGTCTTCTCAGTTTATAAACACTACCTCATACCCCTTACAAATTTTGGCAAATTTGAGCAACTTAAATCCAAAATCATGAAACTAAGCCATGTCTCACAATTTTGTATGTTCGATCAAAGCTGCCCTAGTTGGTGGAATGGCATCATACTGTCGTTGCTTTTGGGCAAACATTTCAAAACGTGCTTTGTTCACGGAAAGCGTTGTTGTAGTCTTGTCGTATAAGATGGCTACACAGTTCCATGTCCAGGTCACTGCTGACAGCAGATGTTTCGCTCAAATGATCAAACATATCTGTCTCATCATCAAATATTTTCCATGCCTGGCATGCTGTTCACTTACCTTTCCCACGAAAGACCAAAACTGTGTCACAACTAGTAAACGCATGTACTAATGGCAAACATAATGCGGTGGGCCAATGGAAAGTGATACCCCATGACTCGATACTCATTTAAAATCTTTGCCTTTACCGAACGCTATCCACAATTTATCTTTGTCAAGTTTCTTGAACATAGAAATAGCTAGAACAACAATATCTGTGTCAGTACTGATAACTAAAGATCTTTTCAATTCGTGAACTGCCGCATGTTTCACGTGAACAAATATCCATGTATCCTCCTATTCGTTATTGCAAGGAAAAAGATTTGATCGATCAATATTGTTATTGCAAAGAACGTTTTCTATGTGTAAAACAACCCAATTTAGATGGCTGTAAAGAAGCAATTCTCAAGGTAAACATCATATATGATGTCAACACATTCGGAGACAAACCGTTCAACTACTGCTTCTCCAAGAGTGTGTCTGTTACACTGTCCTTTTGGGGGACACTTGGGTGGTAGTTAATCATTAAAAATTGTGCAATGGTCAAGTCAGACTTGCATCTATCATTTTCCAACTGGAACTTAATATCGGGACCATGTTAAATTATTGCTACGAGTTGAAACAAATACGATGGTATGCTTGATGGAATTCCGTCACCTCAAAATGATCGCATGAATTTTGATTTATGCATTTGCAAATCTTCTCGTATTATATCAGCCGTCTTTGTCATGTGTAGAGTGTCACTATAGTCATATGGTAACGCAATTGTCGGGCCAATAAATTTTTCAAATATTAAAAGCAAATCTCTACATTTAGTATGCACTTTCTCTTAAGTAATTTTTCTCTCAGACGGGTAGTATGTACTGGTTAGGAACTAAAACCAAGTTGCGAAAGTTTTCCTCATACATTAATACCAGGCATACAAGAAGAAACACCATTGATTCCGTAAAATACCTTTGTGTCTCAAAACTAAATCACACCAATTATATTAGAGCACTATTGATCAGTGAGGCATCCTTAATATCACTTTTAACTTCTTGCCTCAAAGCCGCTCTCTTGCAAAAACCCACAAGACAAGCTGGATGATATTTGAATTATTGTGAAATAACATCGCCAGCACTTAATTGTGCTAGCAACTCTTTGTCTTGGCGAGGTGCAGCACAATCGTGTAACCTTTGATCAAGTTTCATAATCATTGCCTCCCTCAAATCGGACATTGGAGAATGTCACACACAAAAATATTGAAACACGAGTACTTGTTGAGTTATCTGGACGGCCTATTCTTCCCCTGAAGAATTTGGGGGATTATTCTATGATTGTTGAGGGAACTTGCGACTTTTTTTGAAAGACGAATTATTTTCGACATTTTGAAACAACAAATTGATACAATTCAAATATCAATACAACACAATTGCGTTGAGAAAAAAAGAGATTTCAATACAGAACTCAACCACGAATAATAAGATTCAAAACAAACAGATATCAGACCGATGTATTTTTCTTTTACTGCCTATTACTGCACCTTATTAATAATATCCATGATTCGATTGAATTGTGATTGAATACCTCCGTTCAGTCCGATCGTTCATAAAGTACCATTTTTAACTCTCGTGCGATATGTACACTATCATATTTTGTTTTATTGCTTGTATATATGCATATTCTTATGTCGGATTGAAAAGCTCACTAGAGCTTGTGTTATAATTGTTTGATTCTTTCCGACCTTAAGCAAAGCTTATTGTATTGTATTGTATTGTATTGTATTGTATTGTATTGTATTGTATTGCATTGTATTGTATTGTATTGTATTGTATTGTATTCGGAAGAACAAGAACTCATATCATTGACTCGACTATCTCGCGTTGGCACATCCTGTCAATTCAGGTATGACTTTATGGAATTAAAAGGGGCAGCCATAAAGTATTTGGGAGCACGTTGAACAAAAGCTGATACTGAACCCTATGACAATATAACCAGTGTGCCCTGGTAGTGCAAAATAATCACTCTTGTTCACGTTTTTATCTGTTATAAAGGTTGGTTTTAGTCAAATAATAAAAATAGTGAGACAAACGTAGCTGAATAATATATTTAATCCAACAAAGATATAATTTGCATTAATTTATATGAAATATGCACATACATAAAATATTAATTGGGAATTTCGCTTATCAGAGACAGTCTTCTTGTAATTTGGCCGCCATCTTGAAAATATGACCGACTTCCGAGTGGTCAGGCACTGCAAATTTTTCCATATGGACTAAATAACGTATATGCAAAGCTTGGTGCTTGTATCATAAAGTGCACGATTTTGCCAAATTTCGGTGTTAAGAAGCTATTATTCAATTTACAAATATTAATGTAAGAAATATTCATGCTCTATCAAATAATGTTGCAGCTTATTGTACATAGAAGAAGACTTCATAAGTTTGTTTAACGTGTGTCTTGTGGGCAAATACAATATGCTTAAACTAAAAAAGTGGGTTATGCACATTTTTGTATGGTTAACTCCTATGTTAACGATATACCAGTTACATACATTATGGTTGTCAGCTTCATTAGTAGAAGGAACTGCGGTATCCTGAGAAGCCACCACTGTCGCAAGTCACTGACAAACTTTATCATATCAAGCAATGTTGCATCGAGTACACATATCAACGTTCGGAATCATTGTTCAGTCCTTGTCCTTACGATACACCCGTTTTAGAATGTTATTAACTAGCGTGTGTGTATGTTGCAAAAAATAAAGGGAGCTTTTTTTTAAATATAATATCCCCATTTGTTTTTTCCCTGTACACATGAGTTTGTAAGCAATCAAGGGCCCTAAGTTAGCTACCCTGGGCTACTTAGGTTATAATAAATCAGGAGTTTGTACAGTAAACTGTATGTATTAAAAAAAAAAAAAAAACTAAATGATTAATTATTTGCATAATACTAACGTCCATCGAGCAGTGTTTCAGTTATTTTTATATAGCATAATATATGAAAAGACCGGGACATCGTTGTTTGAGTGTCACTGGAAAGGTATAGGGAGAATGGAAGTGAAAATTTGTTTGGCGGTTACAATGTGGATACTGTGTTTGTAGTCTATAAAGGAGGACTTAAAAGTTCAATGAGTGTGGCTTTTTCCAAAAATGTTACCCATTATGGTCCATAGCCAGGATTTCTGTATTATAACCTGATTATCTCCTTTGAGAGGGTACCTCCTATCTGCCACATTGGGACATTCTGAACAGCTCTGTGGGATGATCCCTAGAAATCTTCACCAATACCCAGTCCAGAGAAGCGCTTCAGATAAAACTAGGAAATAGTTCATGTTGAATTAGGAAGATTGAGATAGAAGTATGTAGACCCCATAAAGAGGTAGGAATATGTCATGGAAAAAGGGGGAGATGTCATGGAGAAGTGCAGAGTCTTCGTGCATAAATAGGGAAGCATCATAGAGAAGCGTTTTGGTCTCGGAGAAGTGGTAGATTGCACTACTAATGGGATGGTTTCATACAGAAGTGGGGATATCATATTGAGATGTAGGGAAACTTCATAGCAAAGTGAGGAGATTGCATTGAAATGTAGGGAGACTTCATAGAGAAGTGGGGATATTGTATTGAGATGTAGAAAGACTTCATAGTAAGTGGGGAGATTGTATTGAGATGTAGGGATACTTCATAGCAAAGTGGGGATATTGTATTGAGATGTATGGAGACTTCATAGTAAAGTTGGGAGATTGCATTGAGATGTAGCGAGACTTCACAGAGAAGTGGGAAGATTGTATTGAGATGTAGGGAGACTTCATAGAGAAGTGGGGAGATTGTATTCAGATGTATGGAGACTTAATAGCAAAGTGGGGAGATTGTATTGTGATGTAGAGATACTTCATAGTAAAATTGGGAGATTGTATTGAGATGTAGCGAGACTTCACAGAGAAGTGGGGAGATTGCATTAAGATGTAGGAAGACTTCATAGAGAAGTGGGGAGATTGTATGCAGATGTAGAGAGACTTCATCGTAAGTGGGGAGATTATATTGAGATGTAGGGAGACTTCATAGAGAAGTGGGGAGATTGTATTCAGATGTAGGGAGACTTCATAGAGAAGTGAGGAAATTGCATTGAGATGTAGGAAGACTTCATAGCAAAGAGGGGAGTTTGTATTGAGATGTAGGGAGAATTCATAGAGAAGTGGGGAGATTATATTCAGATGTAGGGAGACTTCATGACAAAGTGCGGAGATTGCATAGAGATGTAGGGGGACTTCATAGAGAAATGGGGAGATTGTATTGACATGTAGGTATACTTCATAGCAACGTGGGGAGATTGTATTGAGATGTAGGGATACGACCATGACAGCACGTAACCCAGAACACGAAGACAGATGATAGGTCAAAGCGAACACCACGAATCCCAGTATCTAAGACCAGTGACAGTGTTGGGCACAAGACACAGAACGAAGTCAAACAATACAAAACACAACATAGAAATCTATAAATATGAGCAATAGATGACAATGCATCGTTTCTTTTATATGTATATTTTTTCTTTCCTCTATCACTGCCGAGACTTTGACCGGACCGGACTGTATATATGAGTAACACGGTGGGCATCTTATTCGACGCATAATCAATCTGCTTACCCTTCGTGAGCAACGTGGTTCACCCCAATGTTTGGTAGGGCTCGTATTGTTCATCGTTCTAGCTCTATGTGCTGTGTTGTGCTTTTGTTTTGTTTGTCTTCGTCTTGAATCTTTGTGTGCTCAATGTTGCCAGTATCTTCGGTTTTCTCTAAAGTTTATTTATTCATTACAGTATACTCAAACGCGTTTGGAGCACTTCAAATATCTGCGTTCATATTCCAACAATATCTTCTGGTTTACTATCATAATTTGATATATGAACTGCTGAACTATTGTACATGCATTAGACTACATTAGTTCTTTGCTATATAATAACTGGTATAAATAAAGCTTTATTAGGTATGGCAAGCTATGAATTTACAAGGCAAAATGCAAGAAACTAAGGAAAGTAATTTTAATTTTGCATAATATTTTCAATTATTTAATATGTTACAGTCCAACAGCGGTATGAGTCGTTTCCATGAATACATCATACGATATGTTTATGATTATTGCTAATGTACTCCGAATATTCAAGTAAGCTAAAATTAAATAGTGGGTCTGTTCGATTTCTTCACGAGGTTTTGACTATATTTTCTTTCTTCATCTTTAGGCGATTAGGTCTGAAATTAAATAAATGCAAAATATTAGAGAGAAAATAGTATTTTGAGTAATGAGATTATTGAATGTCACAACTCAATGAGTATATATTGACTGTACATGCTATATCATATATATTGAGGGGCCGCCGTGGCCGTGATCGTATGGCAGTTGGATTTACAGCTTCCTATGCAATCAGTGCATATCACCACTGATGTTGTGAGTTTGAATCTCGATCAGGGCGAGGTGTACAACATAATGTGATAAAGTTTTTCAGTGAATTGCGACAGGTCGGTGGTTTTTCTCCGGGTTCCCCGGTTTCCTCCACCGATAAAACTGACCGCCACGATATAACTGACATATTGTTGAAAGTGTGGTTAAACACCATCAAACAAACACAAGAATTAATGAGAGAATTGTGTTTACCCATGAACATTTTATATCATTTTATATTTTCCCTTGAATAATGTAGTAAGTGTGTTTTCTTCAAGCATGCTTGCCCAATTACCATAAAAATGAACATCGTTATGTACATTTTTTTTTTTTTTTTTTTTTTTACATTTTTGTGATATTTAGTATTACAGGTATATTCCTGTCTAGAATCCATGTAAAAATAATATATCATGGAGTGTTGATCAAATCCGGTGCCAGAAATGGAACCGGACACAGCGCATAAAATCTGGACTCGCACCAAATCATGCAGATAGCAAACTGGAACAGAAATAGTTATATGGATAAATATTTTGATTGTCAAATGAAAGAGTAGATAACAGATATTGTAGGTAAAATTAACTTAAAATGAATCATAAACGACCACAGCAACGACTTGTTTAACAGAGGTTGTTTATAAGTTGTCTTTACGTGTAAGAGGTGCGATACTCCCCTGTCACGATGCCCCTTGTAACCCCTTAGATCCAGTTGGAGAAACTAGATCCTATTCTTGTACTCTCCCCGTGAGGCGGGACAATGGGGTTGGGATTTGAATACATTCTCGTTTGTTCAAGTTATAGTAAATGCTGTAATATTTGTTTAATCAATTGTGCATTAATTTGTAGTTAATATTGAAAATGGCACTGGTCACTCTCTGTATTATTTTGTCTGTGAATGAAAAAGAAGTAAATAAAACAAAAGTTGATAACGAACATATTAATTCATTCAAACACACAACTGTTCACTGCTTATATTCAGGTTATGGTGTTTAATTTCACTTTCGACAATATTTCAGATAGATCGTGGCAGTCAGTTTGTTAGTGGAGGAAACTGGAGGACCCGGAGAAAACCCTAGGTCTGTCGCCAGTCACTAACAAAGTTGATCACATAACGTTGTATCGAGTACACCTCGCCTGGGCGGAGTTCGAACTCACAGCGTTAGTGGTGATAGGTGTTGATTGCATATATAGTTTAAAATCCAACTGCCATGCGATCACAACCACGACAATCCCTGTTTATCGTCAGAGCCATAATTAAATTCGAATTCACTAATCACAACCATTAAAGGTATTTACCCAAAATGCACTTCATTTTCTTACTCTATACATTTCAAGAATTTTTGCAACATTTAACGTCACCATTATCTACACGGCGTTTTTTTTTATCTTATGCTTACCATGTTAAATTAAACAGGGGCCGTCGTGGTTGTGATGGTATGTTAGTTAAATTGATGATCAGGGCGAGGTGTACAACATTATCTGACAGATCGGTGGTTTTCTCTGGGTACTCCGGTTTCATCCACCAATAAAACTGGCCGCCACGATATAGCTGAAATATTGTTGAAAGTGGCGTTAAACACCATCAAACAAACATACCTTTTATAATTCCTTTTCACAAATACTCCTAAGAGTTTTGGTACAAGGGAAGTCTCCCCACACACCATCTTTAGTATTGCCGTAAGTGGTTACACAATCTGCCGGCTCGCCACCACTTGGTTTTGGTGGATTAACGCTACGATCCCATGCGGTAAACACGACTGGTGTAGAGTCTGACTTCCACACCCACGTACCCTCTGTTTCTATGTCGTTAATTCCAATCCAATAAGTTAATCGACCTATTTCAGAAGAGGTTGGAAAGTTTAAGATGCTTTAACATTCGTTTTATTTTTAAATTTACAGTTACTAGAAATTTAATTTATTAAAAATAAAAATGCTTAGGTCCATTGCCTTTTATATGACTTGAATTTCCAATCTCTTGATTAGAGCTTTGTTACAATTTGTGTGAGGGGACCGGTAGGCTAAATGAGTTAGGTAGTTAGATTACCTAACAACTCATCAAGCCTATCACCAATACGGCGTGGATTCGCGCCCGGCTTTGTAAATTACAAAACAGGGTCCACTCGACTCGCATCTGCAAATGATAAAGTTTACCAGTTGCTTGCTCATGGTCGGTGGTTCTCTCCGGGTACTCCGGCTTCCTCTACCACTAAAACTGATCGTCATGATATAGCTGAAATATTGCTGGAAGTGACGTTAAAACACAATCAATCAATCAATCAATTAATCATTGTAATTTGTATGTGCTTTCTATGGAAATATCTACGTCGTTTTGTAGAATGAAAATAGTGAGGAAATCGATTTGGAAACCGGATTTCGACACCATAAACGACATCCTATTCTTATGTACCATCGGCACGACTTTTGTAGAAAACGAAGCCTCATGTAGAAGGCTAATTAATTTTGAATGACAAATCATGCTGTGGAAATACACTTTGTTCACTCATGCCTGTCCAATATGAAATCGACATGTGGCAGCTTTTTCAGAGCCTGCTTTAGTTATCATGAATTTGCTTGTTTGTTTGTTTGTTTGTTTGATAGGGTATAACGCCACTTTCAAAAACTTTCACCTATGCAATCAGTGCTTATCACCACTGATGTTGTGAGTTCGAATCTTGATCAGCGCGTGCTGTACAACATTATATGATAAATGTTGTCAGTGACTTGCGATATATGGATGGTTTTCTCCGGATTTCCGGTTTCCTCCAGTAATAAAACTGACCGCCACAATATAACTGAAATATTGTTGAAAGTGGCGTTAAAAACCATCAAACAAACAAAGAAACAATACATACCCAAAAAACTTAATGTGGCTGGTGCGAATTGTGATTTATAGAAATATACTGAATAAACGTGCTTTAATATCAATATTTTATTTGATTGGTTTATTATAAAACAACCACAATGATACTGACCTCCGGCATGTGTAGTCCACATACTTTCCAAAGCATCCTCAAGTTTTGCCAGTGAGCTATCGTGGTCATTGCAGTATGTCTTATCAAAAAGATAATAAAAAAGAAAATGTAAAGAGCGACAACTATACGTCTTTGGGTTTTTTGCTTTTGTTTTTGTTTTTGTTTTTTTTGTCGTAAGCACTTCCGGATCCTTTCTCTTTAATGACTTATCACCGGGTTTGTAACTAGATTAACACGACGGATTTCACTAGTGGAGCAGGAACTGTTGACCCTTCCGGAGCCTCTGAGTTCACCCCATGTTTTCAGCGGGGTTCGTGTTACTCGATCTTTAGTTTTATGTGTATGTGTTGTAGATCGTTGTTTGTCCATTTTCTGTTGGCCATTGTTTTGTCTGTTCTTCTTTGATATACGGATTCTGATTACCCATTTGGTATCTTCAAAATCTTCTTGTTTGTTTGTTTATTTGTTTTTTATTTTTTTTATTTTTTTTATTTTTTGGCACTGTATTGTTGGTACTCCAAATTATTGTGTGATTATCGAATTTCGAATTTGATTAATCATATTTTATCTGTTCAAAATATTAGCAATGTAGCGATAGGGCACAAGTTACGAGAGCATTGTTTATACAGCAATGCAACCATAGCATAGTTTGTGTTGATGTTAAAACGTTACTAGTACCTCATAACTGATTGGTTGAAGGAGCCGTCGTGACCGTGGTCGTATGGTAGGTGGATCTACAACTATATATCAGTGCCTATCACCACTGATGTTGTGAATCATATCTCGATCAGATCGGGTGTACAACATTATATGACAAATTTGTCAGCGACTTGCGACAGGTAGGTGGTTTTCTCCGGGTACCCCAGTTTCCTCTATCAGTCAAACTGACCGCCAAGATATAACTTAATATTGTTGAAAGTGGCTTTAAACACCATAAAACTAAACCTGGTAGAAACATTATATGCGTAGATGAAAAATTGGTGAAGATGACGATAAACATTGATCACATTAACTCGATTGATATGGTGGCATACGATTATGTCCAACAACAACTACATTGTGACATCAAAGTTCAGCATGAACCACCATCAATATTATATTAGCCGTTATTTGGTAATGAAGTCAAAATATTGTTGTCTTTTTTAATATGCAACTCGCTTCATTGCACGGGACTGTCATCGTCGTGAACGTATGATAGTTGGATTTACAAATACCTGTACAATTAGTGCCGATCACCATTAAAGTTGTGATACAGTTTGTCAGTGACTTGGGACAGGTCTGTAGTTTTATCCGGGTACTCCGGTTTCCTCCATCAATACCGTTTACGCCACGATATGACTGACATATTGTTGAAAGTGGCGTGAAACACCATAAGCCAAAACCAACAAAGAAAAACTGGCCAAAATCGAGTAATCGTAAACCACCAATCCAATCTAACCCCTGTCTATACCGAACCCTCAAAAATCCTGAACTATGTTTTATTCGAACCAGGAAATAAGTCGAACCTCTGTCTATGCCGACCTATGATAAATCTGGAAATGTGTCTCAACCGAACCATGAATAATTCAAAGCTCTTTGTACCTAACCATGCAAAAATCTGGAACTTTGTCTGAACTGAATATTGAATACCTGTCTATTCTGGATAAAACAGTATTAGTTAATGTAGGTTTCATATTGAAGATAAAGATGCAGAATTGACTCATCTGCATATCCCAATGTAACTACGTGTACTTATCCTGTACTTGTTCTGCTTGAGCTAATAACTTGCATTGACTGGACATTTTTTTCATATGCGGTCACTGACCAAATTAGTTATCCTAGTATCCTGATACCTGATTCATGTTGGGTGACGTCGACGGTATTAAGCGCTGACTTCACAAAGGACATTATAAAAACTATTAGAACCATGATTATTTCTACTCTTTTTAGAAAATTTGGCAGTTGTTTGCTTGTTTTTCTTTACATTGGAGAATAAAAGATACATTCAATATACCTACATTGACAGAAACTATTAGATAATTTTCAGTCGCTGCGATACTGGACAAAAAAGCTCACCAAATGTTAACTTTTCTACCTTTTTCTAAAAAGTTGCGTTCGGATGGTAGTTGGATTTACAACTTCCTGTGCACTCAGTGCCAATCACTACTAACGCTGTGAGTTCGAACCCAGCTCAGACCAGGTGTACTCGATACAACAATAATTATGTGAGAAAGTTTGTCAGTGACTCGCAACAGGTCGGTGTTTTTCTCATGATACTCCGGTTTCCTCCACTAATAAACCAGAACGTCAGGATATGAATGACATATTGTTGAAAGTGGCATTAAACACACTAACCATACAACTGGTACAAATAAATGTAATATTTCATAACAATGTACATACATTGTCTATTAATGTAACAATTACTGTACATCTGTCGTCTATTAATGTAGCAATTAATTTACCTCTGTTGTCTATTAATGTAACAATTACTGTACCTCTGTTGTCTATTAATGTAACAATTACTGTACCTCTGTTGTCTATTAATGTAACAATTACTGTACCTCTGTTGTCTATTAATGCAACAATTAATGTACCTCGGTTGTTTATTAATGTGGCAATTACTGTACATCTGCCGTCTATTAATGTAACAATTACTGTATCTCTGTTGTCTATTAATGTAACACTTACTGTACCACTGTTGTCTATTACTGTAACACTTACTGTACATCTGTTGTCTATTAATGTAACAATTACTGTACCTCTGTTGTCTATTAATGTAACAATTACTGTACATCTGTTGTCTATTAATGGAACATTACTGTACATCTGTTGTCTATTAATGTAACAATTACTGTACCTCTGTTGTCTATTAATGTAACAATTACTGTACATCTGTTGTCTATTAATGTAACAATTACTGTACCTCTGTTGTTTATTAATGTAACAATTACCGTACCTCTGTTATCTATTAATGTAACAATTACTGTACCTCTGTTGTCTATTAATGTAACAATTACTGTACCACTGTTGTCTATTACTGTAACACGTACTGTACCTCTGTTGTCTATTAATGTAACAATTACTGTACCACTGTTGTCTATTAATGCAGCAATTACTGTACATATGTTGTCTATTAATGCAACAATTACTGTATCTCTGTTGTCTATTAATGTAACAATTACTGTACATCTGTTGTCTATTAATGTAACAATTACTGTACCTCTGCTGTCTATTAATGTAACAATTAGTGTACCTCTGTTGTCTATTAATGTATCAATTACTGTACCTCTGTTGTCTATTAATGTATCAATTACTGTACCTCTGTTGTCTATTAATGTAACAATTACTGTACCTCTGTAGTCTATTAATGTAACAATTACTGTACCTCTGTTGTCTATTAATGTAACAATTACTGTACTTCTGTTGTCTATTAATGTAGCAATTACTGTACATCTGTTGTCTATTAATGTAACAATTACTGTACATCTGCCGTCTATTAATGCAACGCTTACTGTATCTCTGTTGTCTATTAATGTAACAATTACTCTACCTCTGTTGTCTATTAATGTAACAATTACTGTACCTCTGTTGTCTATTAATGCAACACCTATTGCACCTATGTTGTCTATTAATGTATCAATTACTGTACATCTGTTGTCTATTAATGTATCAATTACTGTACCTTTGTTGTCTATTAATGTATCAATTAATGTATCTCTGCTGTTTATTAATGTAACAATTACTGTACCACTGTTGTCTCTTACTGTAACACTTACTGTACCTCTGGTGTCTATTAATGTAACAATTACTGTACCACTGTTGTCTATTAATGCAGCAATTACTGTACATCTGTTGTCTATTAATGCAACAATTACAGTATCTCTGTTGTCTATTAATGTAACAATTACTGTACATCTGTTGTCTATTAATGTAACAATTACTGTACCTCTGCTGTCTATTAATGTAACAATTAGTGTACCTCTGTTGTCTATTAATGTATCAATTACTGTACCTCTGTTGTCTATTAATGTATCAATTACTGTACCTTTGTTGTCTATTAATGTAACAATTACTGTACCTCTGTTGTCTATTAATGCAACAATTACTGTACCTCTGATGTCTATTATTGTAACAATTACTGTACTTCTGTTGTCTATTAATGTAGCAATTACTGTACATCTGTTGTCTATTAATGTAACAATTACTGTACCTCTGTTGTCTATTAAGGCAACACATATTGCACCTGTGTTGTCTATTAATGTAGCAATTACTGTACCTCTGTTGTCTATTAATGCAACAATTACTGTACCTTTCTTGTCTATTAATGCAACAATTACTGTACCTCTATGTCTTTTAATGTAACAATTTCTGTACATCTGTTGTCTATTAATGTAGCAATTACTGTACCTCTGCTGTCTATTAATGTAGCAATTAGTGTACATCTGTTGTCTATTAATGTATCAATTACTGTACCTCTGTTGTCTATTAATGTATCAATTACTGTACCTTTGTTGTCTCTTAATGTAGCAATTACTGTACCTCTGTTGACTATTAATGCAACAATTAATGTACCTCTGATGTCTATTAATGTAACAATTACTGTACCTCTGTTGTCTATTAATGTAGCAATTACTGTGCATTTGTTGTCTATTAATGTAACAATTACTGTACCACTGTTGTCAATTAATGTAACAATTACTGTACATCTGTTGTCTATTAATGTAACAATTACTGTACCTCTGTTGTCTATTAATGTAGCAATTGCTGTACCTCTGTTGTCTATTAATGCAACACTTATTGAACCTATGTTGTCTATTAATGCAACAATTACTGTACCTATGTTGTCTATTAATGTAACAATTACTGTACCTCTGTTGTCTATTAATGCAACACATATTGCACCTATGTTGTCTATTAATGTAGCAATTACTGTACCTCTGTTGTCTATTAATGCAACAATTACTGTACCTTTCTTGTCTATTAATGCAACAATTACTGTACCTCTATGTCTTTTAATGTAACAATTACTGTACATCTGTTGTCTATTAATGTAGCAATTACTGTACCTTTGTTGTCTATTAATGTAGCAATTACTGTACCTCTGTTGTCTATTAATGTAGCAATTACTGTACCTCTGTTGTCTATTAATGTAACAATTACTGTACCTCTGTTGTCTATTAATGCAACACCTATTGCACCTATGTTGTCTATTAATGTCGCAATTACTGTACCTCTGTTGTCTATTAATGCAACAATTACTGTACCTCTGATGTCTATTATTGTAACAATTACCGTACTTCTGTTGTCTATTAATGTAGCAATTACTGTACCTCTGTTGTCTATTAATGTAGCAATTACTGTACCTCTGTTGTCTATTAATGCAACACCTATTGCACCTATGTTGTCTATTAATGTAACAATTACTGTACATCTGTTGTCTATTAATGTATCAATTAATGTATCTCTGTTGTTTATTAATGTAACAATTACTGTACCACTGTTGTCTATTACTGTAACACTTACTGTACCTCTGGTGTCTATTAATGTAGCAATTACTGTACCACTGTTGTCTATTAATGCAACAATTACAGTATCTCTGTTGTCTATTAATGTAACAATTACTGTACCTCTGCTGTCTATTAATGTAACAATTAGTGTACCTCTGTTGTCTATTAATGTATCAATTACTGTACCTCTGTTGTCTATTAATGTATCAATTACTGTACCTTTGTTGTCTATTAATGTAACAATTACTGTACCTCTGTTGTCTATTAATGCAACAATTACTGTACCTCTGATGTCTATTATTGTAACAATTACTGTACTTCTGTTGTCTATTAATGTAGCAATTACTGTACATCTGTTGTCTATTAATGTAACAATTACTGATCCTCTGTTGTCTATTAAGGCAACACATATTGCACCTATGTTGTCTATTAATGTAGCAATTACTGTACCTCTGTTGTCTATTAATGCAAAAATTACTGTACCTTTCTTGTCTATTAATGCAACAATTACTGTACCTCTATGTCTTTTAATGTAACAATTTCTGTACATCTGCTGTCTATTAATGTAGCAATTACTGTACCTTTGTTGTCTATTAATGTAGCAATTACTGTACCTCTGCTGTCTATTAATGTAGCAATTAGTGTACCTCTGTTGTCTATTAATGTAGCAATTACTGTACCTCTGCTGTCTATTAATGTAGCAATTAGTGTACCTCTGTTGTCTATTAATGTATCAATTACTGTACCTCTGTTGTCTATTAATGTATCAATTACTGTACCTTTGTTGTCTCTTAATGTAGCAATTACTGTACCTCTGTTGACTATTAATGCAACAATTAATGTACCTCTGATGTCTATTAATGTAACAATTACTGTACCTCTGTTGTCTATTAATGTAGCAATTACTGTGCATTTGTTGTCTATTAATGTAACAATTACTGTACCACTGTTGTCAATTAATGTAACAATTACTGTACATCTGTTGTCTATTAATGTAACAATTACTGTACCTCTGTTGTCTATTAATGTAGCAATTACTGTACCTCTGTTGTCTATTAATGCAACACTTATTGAACCTATGTTGTCTATTAATGCAACAATTACTGTACCTATGTTGTCTATTAATGTAACAATTACTGTACCTCTGTTGTCTATTAATGCAACACATATTGCACCTATGTTGTCTATTAATGTAGCAATTACTGTACCTCTGTTGTCTATTAATGCAACAATTACTGTACCTTTCTTGTCTATTAATGCAACAATTACTGTACCTCTATGTCTTTTAATGTAACAATTACTGTACATCTGTTGTCTATTAATGTAGCAATTACTGTACCTTTGTTGTCTATTAATGTAGCAATTACTGTACCTCTGTTGTTTATTAATGTAGCAATTACTGTACCTCTGTTGTCTATTAATGTAACAATTACTGTACCTCTGTTGTCTATTAATGCAACACCTATTGCACCTATGTTGTCTATTAATGTGGCAATTAATGTACCTCTGTTGTCTATTAATGCAACAATTACTGTACCTCTGATGTCTATTATTGTAACAATTACTGTACTTCTGTTGTCTATTAATGTAGCAATTACTGTACCTCTGTTGTCTATTAATGTAACAATTACTGTACCTCTGTTGTCTATTAATGCAACACCTATTGCACCTATGTTGTCTATTAATGTAACAATTACTGTACATCTGTTGTCTATTAATGTATCAATTAATGTATCTCTGTTGTTTATTAATGTAACAATTACTGTACCACTGTTGTCTATTACTGTAACACTTACTGTACCTCTGGTGTCTATTAATGTAGCAATTACTGTACCACTGTTGTCTATTAATGCAACAATTACAGTATCTCTGTTGTCTATTAATGTAACAATTACTGTACCTCTGCTGTCTATTAATGTAACAATTAGTGTACCTCTGTTGTCTATTAATGTATCAATTACTGTACCTCTGTTGTCTATTAATGTAACAATTACTGTACCTCTGTTGTCTATTAATGCAACAATTACTGTACCTCTGATGTCTATTATTGTAACAATTACTGTACTTCTGTTGTCTATTAATGTAGCAATTACTGTACATCTGTTGTCTATTAATGTAACAATTACTGATCCTCTGTTGTCTATTAAGGCAACACATATTGCACCTATGTTGTCTATTAATGTAGCAATTACTGTACCTCTGTTGTCTATTAATGCAAAAATTACTGTACCTTTCTTGTCTATTAATGCAACAATTACTGTACCTCTATGTCTTTTAATGTAACAATTTCTGTACATCTGCTGTCTATTAATGTAGCAATTACTGTACCTCTGCTGTCTATTAATGTAGCAATTAGTGTACCTCTGTTGTCTATTAATGCATCAATTACTGTGCCTCTGTTGTCTATTAGTGTATCAATTACTGTACGTCTGTTGTCTATTAATGTAACAATTACTGTACCTCTGTTGTCTATTAATGCAACACCTATTGCACCTATGTTGTCTATTAATGTAACAAATACTGTACATCTGTTGTCTATTAATGTATCAATTACTGTACCTTTGTTGTCTATTAATGTATCAATTAATGTATCTCTGTTGTTTATTAATGTAACAATTACTGTACCACTGTTGTCTATTACTGTAACACTTACTGTACCTCTGGTGTCTATTAATGTAGCAATTACTGTACCACTGTTGTCTATTAATGCAGCAATTACTGTACATCTGTTGTCTATTAATGCAACAATTACAGTATCTCTGTTGTCTATTAATGTAACAATTACTGTACCTCTGCTGTCTATTAATGTAACAATTACTGTACATCTGTTGTCTATTAATGCAACAATTACAGTATCTCTGTTGTCTATTAATGTAACAATTACTGTACCTCTGCTGTCTATTAATGTAACAATTACTGTACCTCTGCTGTCTATTAATGTAACAATTACAGTACCTCTGCTGTCTATTAATGTAGCAATTAGTGTACCTCTGTTGTCTATTAATGCATCAATTACTGTGCCTGTGTTGTCTATTAGTGTATCAATTACTGTACGTCTGTTGTCTATTAATGTAACAATTACTGTACCTCTGTTGTCTATTAATGCAACACCTATTGCACCTATGTTGTCTATTAATGTAACAATTACTGTACATCTGTTGTCTATTAATGTATCAATTACTGTACCTTTGTTGTCTATTAATGTATCAATTAATGTATCTCTGTTGTTTATTAATGTAACAATTACTGTACCACTGTTGTCTATTACTGTAACACTTACTGTACCTCTGGTGTCTATTAATGTAGCAATTACTGTACCACTGTTGTCTATTAATGCAGCAATTACTGTACATCTGTTGTCTATTAATGCAACAATTACAGTATCTCTGTTGTCTATTAATGTAACAATTACTGTACCTCTGCTGTCTATTAATGTAACAATTAGTGTACCTCTGTTGTCTATTAATGTATCAATTACTGTACCTCTGTTGTCTATTAATGTATCAATTACTGTACCTTTTTTGTCTATTAATGTAACAATTACTGTACCTCTGTTGTCTATTAATGCAACAATTACTGTACCTCTGATGTCTATTATTGTAACAATTACTGTACTTCTGTTGTCTATTAATGTAGCAATTACTGTATATCTGTTGTCTATTAATGTAACAATTACTGTACCTCTGTTGTCTATTAAGGCAACACATATTGCACCTATGTTGTCTATTAATGTAGCAATTACTGTACCTCTGTTGTCTATTAATGCAACAATTACTGTACCTCTATGTCTTTTAATGTAACAATTTCTGTACATCTGTTGTCTATTAATGTAGCAATTACTGTACCTCTGCTGTCTATTAATGTAGCAATTAGTGTACCTCTGTTGTCTATTAATGCATCAATTACTGTGCCTCTGTTGTCTATTAGTGTATCAATTACTGTACGTCTGTTGTCTATTAATGTAACAATTGCTGTACCTCTGCTGTCTATTAATGTAACAATTAGTGTACCTCTGTTGTCTATTAATGTATCAATTACTGTACCTCTGTTGTCTATTAATGTATCAATTACTGTACCTTTGTTGTCTCTTAATGTAGCAATTACTGTACCTCTGTTGTCTATTAATGCAACAATTAATGTACCTCTGATGTCTATTAATGTAACAATTACTGTACCACTGTTGTCAATTAATGTAACAATTACTGTACATCTGTTGTCTATTAATGTAACAATTACTGTACTTCTGTTGTCTATTAATGTAGCAATTACTGTACCTCTGTTGTCTATTAATGCAACAATTACTGTACCTCTGATGTCTATTATTGTAACAATTACTGTACTTCTGTTGTCTATTAATGTAGCAATTACTGTACATCTGTTGTCTATTAATGTAACAATTACTGTACCTCTGTTGTCTATTAAGGCAACACATATTGCACCTATGTTGTCTATTAATGTAGCAATTACTGTACCTCTGTTGTCTATTAATGCAACAATTACTGTACCTTTCTTGTCTATTAATGCAACAATTACTGTACCTCTATGTCTTTTAATGTAACAATTTCTGTACATCTGTTGTCTATTAATGTAGCAATTACTGTACCTCTGCTGTCTATTAATGTAGCAATTAGTGTACCTATGTTGTCTATTAATGCATCAATTACTGTACCTCTGTTGTCTATTAGTGTATCAATTACTGTACGTCTGTTGTCTATTAATGTAGCAATTACTGTACCTTTGTTGTCTCTTAATGTAGCAATTACTGTACCTCTGTTGTCTATTAATGCAACAATTAATGTACCTCTGATGTCTATTAATGTAACAATTACTGTACCTCTGTTGTCTATTAATGTCGCAATTACTGTGCATTTGTTGTCTATTAATGTAACAATTACTGTACCACTGTTGTCAATTAATGTAACAATTACTGTACATCTGTTGTCTATTAATGTAACAATTACTGTACCTCTGTTGTCTATTAATGTAGCAATTACTGTACCTCTGTTGTCTATTAATGCAACACTAATTGCACCTGTGTTGTCTATTAATGCAACAATTACTGTACCTATGTTGTCTATTAATGTAACAATTACTGTACCTCTGTTGTCTATTAATGCAACACATATTGCACCTATGTTGTCTATTAATGTAGCAATTACTGTACCTCTGTTGTCTATTAATGCAACAATTACTGTACCTTTCTTGTCTATTAATGCAACAATTACTGTACCTCTATGTCTTTTAATGTAACAATTACTGTACATCTGTTGTCTATTAATGTATCAATTACTGTACCTCTGTTGTCTATTAATGTATCAATTACTGTACCTTTGTTGTCTCTTAATGTAGCAATTACTGTACCTCTGTTGTCTATTAATGCAACAATTAATGTACCTCTGATGTCTATTAATGTAACAATTACTGTACCTCTGTTGTCTATTAATGCAACACCTATTGCACCTATGTTGTCTATTAATGTGGCAATTACTGTACCTCTGTTGTCTATTAATGCAACAATTACTGTACCTCTGATGTCTATTATTGTAACAATTACTGTACTTCTGTTGTCTATTAATGTAGCAATTACTGTACCTCTGTTGTCTATTAATGTAACAATTACTGTACCTCTGTTGTCTATTAATGCAACACCTATTGCACCTATGTTGTCTATTAATGTAACAATTACTGTACATCTGTTGTCTATTAATGTATAAATTACTGTACCTTTGTTGTCTATTAATGTATCAATTAATGTATCTCTGTTGTTTATTAATGTAACAATTACTGTACCACTGTTGTCTATTACTGTAACACTTACTGTACCTCTGGTGTCTATTAATGTAGCAATTACTGTACCACTGTTGTCTATTAATGCAGCAATTACTGTACATCTGTTGTCTATTAATGCAACAATTACAGTATCTCTGTTGTCTATTAATGTAACAATTACTGTACCTCTGCTGTCTATTAATGTAACAATTAGTGTACCTCTGTTGTCTACTAATGTATCAATTACTGTACCTCTGTTGTCTATTAATGTATCAATTACTGTACCTTTGTTGTCTATTAATGTAACAATTACTGTACCTCTGTTGTCTATTAATGCAACAATTACTGTACCTCTGATGTCTATTATTGTAACAATTACTGTACTTCTGTTGTCTATTAATGTAGCAATTACTGTACATCTGTTGTCTATTAATGTAACAATTACTGTACCTCTGTTGTCTATTAAGGCAACACATATTGCACCTATGTTGTCTATTAATGTAGCAATTACTGTACCTCTGTTGTCTATTAATGCAACAATTACTGTACCTTTCTTGTCTATTAATGCAACAATTACTGTACCTCTATGTCTTTTAATGTAACAATTTCTGTACATCTGTTGTCTATTAATGTAGCAATTACTGTACCTTTGTTGTCTATTAATGTAGCAATTACTGTACCTCTGTTGTCTATTAATGTAACAATTACTGTACCTCTGCTGTCTATTAATGTAACAATTAGTGTACCTCTGTTGTCTACTAATGTATCAATTACTGTACCTCTGTTGTCTATTAATGTATCAATTACTGTACCTTTGTTGTCTATTAATGTAACAATTACTGTACCTCTGTTGTCTATTAATGCAACAATTACTGTACCTCTGATGTCTATTATTGTAACAATTACTGTACTTCTGTTGTCTATTAATGTAGCAATTACTGTACATCTGTTGTCTATTAATGTAACAATTACTGTACCTCTGTTGTCTATTAAGGCAACACATATTGCACCTATGTTGTCTATTAATGTAGCAATTACTGTACCTCTGTTGTCTATTAATGCAACAATTACTGTACCTTTCTTGTCTATTAATGCAACAATTACTGTACCTCTATGTCTTTTAATGTAACAATTTCTGTACATCTGTTGTCTATTAATGTAGCAATTACTGTACCTCTGCTGTCTATTAATGTAGCAATTAGTGTACCTCTGTTGTCTATTAATGCATCAATTACTGTGCCTCTGTTGTCTATTAATGTATCAATTACTGTACGTCTGTTGTCTATTAATGTAACAATTACTGTACCTCTGTTGTCTATTAATGCAACACCTATTGCACCTATGTTGTCTATTAATGTAACAATTACTGTACATCTGTTGTCTATTAATGTATCAATTACTGTACCTTTGTTGTCTATTAATGTATCAATTAATGTATCTCTGTTGTTTATTAATGTATCAATTACTGTACCACTGTTGTCTATTTCTGTAACACTTACTGTACCTCTGGTGTCTATTAATGTAGCAATTACTGTACCATTGTTGTCTATTAATGCAGCAATTACAGTATCTCTGTTGTCTATTAATGTAACAATTACTGTACCTCTGCTGTCTATTAATGTAACAATTAGTGTACCTCTGTTGTCTATTAATGTATCAATTACTGTACCTCTGTTGTCTATTAATGTATCAATTACTGTACCTTTGTTGTCTATTAATGTAACAATTACTGTACCTCTGTTGTCTATTAATGCAACAATTACTGTACCTCTGATGTCTATTATTGTAACAATTACTGTACTTCTGTTGTCTATTAATGTAGCAATTACTGTACATCTGTTGTCTATTAATCTAACAATTAATGTACCTCTGTTGTCTATTAATGCAACACATATTGCACCTATGTTGTCTATTAATGTAGCAATTACTGTACCTCTGTTGTCTATTAATGCAACAATTACTGTACCTTTCTTGTCTATTAATGCAACAATTACTGTACCTCTATGTCTTTTAATGTAACAATTACTGTACATCTGTTGTCTATTAATGTAGCAATTACTGTACCTCTGCTGTCTATTAATGTAGCAATTAGTGTACCTCTGTTGTCTATTAATGCATCAATTACTGTACATCTGTTGTCTATTAGTGTATCAATTACTGTACGTCTGTTGTCTATTAATGTAACAATTGCTGTACCTCTGCTGTCTATTAATGTAACAATTAGTGTACCTCTGTTGTCTATTAATGTATCAATTACTGTACCTCTGTTGTCTATTAATGTATCAATTACTGTACCTTTGTTGTCTCTTAATTTAGCAATTACTGTACCTCTGTTGTCTATTAATGCAATAATTAATGTACCTCTGATGTCTATTAATGTAACAATTACTGTACCTTTGTTGCCTATTAATGTAGCAATTACTGTACAGTTGTTGTCTATTAATGTAACAATTACTGTACCACTGTTGTCAATTAATGTAACAATTACTGTACATCTGTTGTCTATTAATGTAACAATTACTGTACCTCTGTTGTCTATTAATGTAGCAATTACTGTACCTCTGATGTCTATTAATGCAACACTTATTGCACCTATGTTGTCTATTAATGCAACAATTACTGTACCTATGTTGTCTATTAATGTAACAATTACTGTACCTCTGTTGTCTATTAATGCAACACATATTGCACCTATGTTGTCTATTAATGTAGCAATTACTGTACCTCTGTTGTCTATTAATGCAACAATTACTGTACCTTTCTTGTCTATTAATGCAACAATTACTGTACCTCTATGTCTTTTAATGTAACAATTACTGTACATCTGTTGTCTATTAATGTAGCAATTACTGTACCTTTGTTGTCTATTAATGTAGCAATTACTGTACCTCTGTTGTCTATTAATGTAGCAATCACTGTACCTCTGTTGTCTATTAATGTAACAATTACTGTACCTCTGTTGTCTATTAATGCAACACCTATTGCACCTATGTTGTCTATTAATGTAACAATTACTGTACCTCTATGTCTTTTAATGTAACAATTACTGTACATCTGTTGTCTATTAATGTAGCAATTACTGTACCTCTGTTGTCTATTAATGTAGCAATCACTGTACCGCTGTTGTCTATTAATGTGGCAATTACTGTACCTCTGTTGTCTATTAATGCAACAATCATTGTACCTCTGTTGTCTATTAATGTAGCAATTACTGTACATCTGTTTTCTATTAATGTAACAATTACTGTACCTATGTTGTCTATTAATGTATCAATTACTGTACCTCTATGTCTATTAATGTTACAATTACTGTACATCTGTTGTCTATTAATGTAGCAATTACTGTACCTCTGTTGTCTATTAATGTAGCAATTACTGTACCTCTGTTGTCTATTAATGTAGCAATTGCTGTACCTCTGTTATCTATTAATGTAGCAATTACTGTACTTCTATGTCTATTAATGTAACACTTACTGTACCTCTGTTGTCTGTTAATGTAGCAATTACTGTACCTCTGTTTTCTATTAATGTAACAATTACTGTACCTCTGTTGTCTATTAATGTAGCAATTACTGTACCTCTGTTGTCTATTAATGTAGTAATTACTGTACCTCTATTGTCTATTAATGTAACAATTACTGTACATCTGTTGTCTATTAATGTAGCAATTACTGTACCTCTGTTGTCTATTAATGTAACAATTACTGTACCTCTGTTGTCTATTTATGTAGCAATTACTGTACCTTTGTTGTCTATTAATGTAGCAATTACTGTACCTCTGTTGTCTATTAATGTAGCAATTACTCTACCTCTGTTGTCTATTAATGTAACAATTACTGTACCTCTGTTGTCTATTAATGTAACAATTACTGTACCTCTGTTGTCTATTAATGTAACAATTACTCTACCTCTGTTGTTTATTAATGTAACAATTACTGTACCTCTATTGTATAATACTATAACCATTACTGTACCTCTGTTATCTATTAATGTAACAATTACTTTGCTTCTGTTGTCTATTAATGTAGCAATTACTGTACTTCTGTTGTCTATTAATGCAGCAATTACTGTACCTCTGTTATCTATTAATGTAGCAATTACTGTACCTCTGTTGTCTATTAATGTAACAATTAATGTACCTCAGTTTTCTATTAATGTAACAATCACTGTATCTATATTGTCTATTAATGCAATGATTAATTTAACGTAGTTGTTTATTAATGTAGCAATTACTGTACCTCTGTTGTCTATTAATGTAACAATTACTGTACCTATGTTGTCTTTTAATGTAACAATGACTGTACCTCTGTTGTCTATTAATGTAGCAATTACTGTAGCTCTGTTGTCTATTAATGTAACACCTATGTACCTCTGTTGTCTATTAATGCAACAATTACTGTACCTCTGTTGTCTATTAATGTAACAATTACTGTATCTATGTTGTCTATCAATGTAACAATTACTATACCTCTGTTGTCTATTAATGTAACAATTACTGTACCTTTGTTTTCTATTAATGAAGCAATTACTGTATCTCTGTTATCTATTAATGTAACAATTACTGTACCTCTGTTTTCTATTAATGTAACAATTACTGTACCTCTGTTGTCTATTAATGTAACAATTGCTGTACCTCTGTTGTCTATTAATGTAACAATTATTGCACCTTTGTTGTCTATCAATGTAATAATTAATGTAACTATTTTGTATATTAATGTAACAATTACTGTACCTCTGTTGTCTATATATGTAAACATTACTGTACCTATGTTGTCTATTAATGTAACAATTACTGTACCTCTGTTGTCTATTAATGTAACAATTACTGTACCTCTGTTATCTATTAATGTAACAATTTCTGTACCTCTGTTATCTATTAATGTAACAATTAATGTACCTCTGTTGTCTATTAATTTAACAATAACCGTACCTCTGTTATCTATTAATGTAGCAATTACTGTACCTCTGTTGTATATTAATGTAACAATTACTGTACCTCTGTTGTATATTAATGTAGCAATTACTGTACCTCTGTTATCTATTAATGTAGCAATTACTGTACATCTGTTATCTATTAATGTAACACTTACTGTACCTCTGTTATCTATAAATGTAGCAATTACTGTACCTCTGTTGTCTATTAATGTAACAATTACTGTACCTCTGTTGTCTATTAATTTAATAATAACCGTACCTCTGTTATCTATTAATGTAGCAATTACTGTACCTCTGTTGTATATTAATGTAACAATTACTGTACCTCTGTTGTATATTAATGTAGCAATTACTGTACCTCTGTTATCTATTAATGTAGCAATTACTGTACCTCTGTTGTCTATTAATGCAACAATTACTGTAACTCTGTTATCTATTAATGCAACAATTACTGTACCTCTGTTGTATATTAATGCTACAATTACTGTACCTCTGTTGTCTATTAATGTAACAATTACTGTACCTCTGTTGTCTATTAATGTAACAATTACTGTACCTCTGTTGTCTATTAATGTAACAATTACTGTACCTCTGCGTCATGCCACGGTAGTGAAACACCATTAAAGTAGTAACAGTGATTGTTGTACTGATTCCACCCTGATTCGCATTTTTTTTTAAATGTCTGATGTCCTAAATCATACAATAAGTTACAATAATATACATATTCAAAACTAGAGTAAGTATATCTGTTGTTTTTGTTTTCTTTTTTAATAATAAACACATCAAATAAAATGTTGATATTAAAGCACATTTATTCAGTACCTTTCTATAAATCACAATTCGCACTAGCCACATTTAGTTTTTTGGCATGTATTGTTTCGTTGTTTGTTTGATGTTGTTTAACAATATTTCAGTTATATTGTGGTGGTCAGTTTTATTGGTGGAGGAAATCGAAGGACCTCGAGAAGACCACCGACCTGTCGCAAGTCACTGACACACTTTATCACATTATTTTGTACACTTCACCCTGATCGTGATTCAAAATCACAACATCAGTGGTGATAGGCACTGATTGCATCGGTAGTTGTAGATCCAACTACCATGCGATCACGGCTACGAGAGCCAATGTATTTTCTTTGTAGACGAAAAGCAAATAATCGTCCCGTATTCCCTAATGTATATCGAATTGTAGGAAATTAAAAAAAACACAAAAAAACGAAAATATAGAATTCAACGTTTCGTCATTTTCCTACCAATTTGCATTTTTCAAAATCTGAAAAACGGGGAAGTTAAGTCATATATGTTCTGACTAATGTACATAAATTAACGTTTTAGGTAAACAATTAATGTAACCCCTGATGTTCATGATGTGTTTTATTGTATATTTGATCAACAATAAGTCTATAATTTACACTTACCTGTATAATTTGTATCCAGCATATATTTAACAGCTTTTATGGATTGAAGACAGGGCATCTCTCCATCAACAGTTTGAATTATACTTAAAGCCACAAGACATAGGATTTTCATTCCCATTGTAAAATATCAACTCGACTACTAGAATAATAATTAATAAACCTTATTAGTGGAGACATATATAAATATCTAGAAATACGTAACAACATGCGCGTACCTGATTATGGTTATTCCCAGGGGGAGGGGGTGAATATACGTCATAATTGTGAGCAATTGTGTGCTGCTTGAAGGTAGGTTTTCACTTCTAGCATTAGTTATTGTAGGGATAACATCAAATGTGATAGTGCGTCAAATGCCCCTCAATGTCAGCTAAATAACGGTGTGGGATATACAAAAACTTGTTGATAAACTCTCAAACACTTCGACAATGATATTTCCATCTGTTGCGAAAAAGTTGTCGAAATGATTGGGAGATTGACAACAAACATAATGGCTTCCAATTATGACGTACATTGGCCCCCTGATTTCAGTAACGCGTCTTTTACAATAAATTGGATATCTACATTTAAACATTAAATCAAATAGCAAACAAAAACTGGATTATGTTTTGTCCTGCCAATAGTCATATGAACTCCTTGGGTAATTTGTTGTATTTGTAACGCAGTAGGAAAGATGAGAAGAACGGGCTTAGAATCGTTTCTGGTAGCACTTCATTGTGTTATTGTATTAAATCAGAATATAATTAAACTATAAATGTATTTGTAGAATGATTTGTGCGTTTTCCTTTGAAGTCAGGAATACTGTAACGTAGATACAGTTTGCAATATACATGGGGGTGGAGCTTATATGACGTCACTACTCTCGCATTAAACTTTCAATGCCATGTGCAAGGGTTCTTACACGTGGAGACATTCCATTAGATCATTCTACAAATAATTTACAGAACACGTGACATTTTGTATCTGATTTACAGTGAAGGGGCGTGTCAATTCAAATCTCGTCCTTGTGGACTCGTTTGAATATTGACACGCCCCTTCACTGTAAATCAGATACAAATTATCACTTGTTCTGTAAATATAACATAAAGATTAGGGTATAGGGCTATGGTGCTTAAAACGTCACTTTCAACAATATTTCAGTTATATCGTGGTGATCAGTTTTATTGGTGGGGTAAACCGATATACCAAGGGAAACCACAAGTCACTGACCAATTTGAATCAAGTACACCTCGCATGCGCGGAATTCGAGCTCGCAACGTTAGAGGTGATCGGCACTGATTGCATAAGTAGTTTTAAATCCAGCTACCATACGACCACGACGACATGCTAAAACAACAAACACAGCAACATCTTTAGTGAACTTTTGAGCAACATTTCCCAGAAGCTTCAGGGATCCGTCATTTCATTTCGAAATAGTCGGACATTCGACTTATCCAGGTAAAGTGGAAGCTACTAAGAACGGAACCTTTTTTATTTCGAAAACGACTCTTCAAAGATTACGATATATAAGAAGAGTTTGAAGATATCAAAAGGGTAATTAGAATCAGTAAGTCGCAGAAAGATAAACAACACAATGACCAAAAGAAAAACTACAAAAGAACAAACAACGGTCTACAAAACACTACACATAAAACTAAAGATCGAGTAACACGAACCCCACTTAATAGATATATAAGATATTAATTGTAGTGTCTTACAATTTATATGATATGTGCACGGTATTGGGGAAGTTTGACAAAGGCGAGGTTTATCGAGATTTTCTCAATTTTGTGTGCCTAATTTACAAATTTATCATATTTTAAAACACTTCATCAATATTGCGTTTATCTTTACGTAAAGATCACATTAATCAATAAAATAAGAGATTATTACATGATATTTTCAGACCGAGTACCAGGGACGATATGGAAAATTTCATGTCATAATCTATTTATCACATATTTTACATTTACTTTTTTCAAGCATTGACTTTTATAATGCAGAAAAGATCTTTGAGCATGCAAATTGCGAAAATAAATCCTTAAGAGAGTTTCCTTTGTTCAACTTGCAAATATTTTTGTTTCGAGTTTTGTAAAATGACATTAGAAAGTGGTTGTAAAATCTACCCAAGACGTTGACATTTGAATGGAAATTCCTATTTAAGACGACGTACACATTTGAACTAATTATTCCGTTTCAAGTTATTCAAACATTTTTCCAATATTTTGAAAAGTGTTAATTTGATTGAAATACGATTTTATGCACCATCTTTCCTTGTACTTTGACTTATTTTCTTTGAAACCACTGCCCAAATACCGGAAGTTATATTCGGGGCAAATACGGATATTTGAGGGCCAATACGGATATTTGAGGGCAAATGTACAGATATTTGCCCTGAGGTCAAATAACCAACACTGACTTCTAGCTATTATTGGACATGCAAACACGGACATATTGCAACAAAATATGTGATAAACGGTAATATTTCATTTATATTAAGAAAATTATACAATTTGTTCATATTAGGCCCTTTTGGGATTTTCTGAGGCACTGATTTATGGTTGGTTATTGACGAATGTAATATTGAAATTTATAAACATGACAAACGATGTTCGACTTTGATTCAACATACAGACAAAAAAGTATTAGGGCGCTTCCAGTATATTTCATATAAAACAACAATTAAAATAAACATTTTCCTGAAGTCAGTTCATGTCTGATTTAAATAATATATATATCAATAAAAACAAAATTTAATGTAGTTTTACTCTATAATTTCAGAATAATTTTCTGTGATAAACATTTTGAGTATACACAAGATAAACACACAACTGAATCAATTTCTTTTCAAACACAATGCTTTGATAGTACTTTTGTAGACAAATTATTGAAGTGTGTTTAAATCGTGGCGATTTGAAGAAAAAAAAACGTACTTCAAAACGTTATTTCAAAAATAATATTACGAACTTCACATCTTTCTGCTTTTGTTGAAAAAATAATTATTGAAATCGGATATGAATTAACTTCAAAACAATATTTTGAAAAACTGTAGTTTTTTATGAAATATATAGGGAAAATGTGAAGTGGTCGAATACCTGTACCTCACGTAATTATCGAGCTTCGTCTTAGAAGAGTCGTATTTTCATTACAGAACCACATCTTAAAATGAATGAATGAATTTAAAAAAAAAATAGACAATTTGAGAATAATGCATAACAATGATTTACGAGATCTTAAATAAAATGAAATTATCTTTTTTCCCTAGTAAGTTGCATTTTTTTTTAAAGCAATGGTTCACTTTGGCATAATTGTGAATTACTTATGTTAGAGCATTTACTGAAACAATCAAAATAAGTATATACTTACTTTGAAAACTGATGTATGCAATCCGGCTCTTGAAATCTGATGTATGCAGTCTGACTCTTGAAATCTGATGTATGCAGTCTGACTCTTTTGTTAGTTTCAGACTTTGTGCTGGTCTTATCATGCGCTCTCAATGTTTATGCATGCATCCAAGTTTTGATTTCATTTCCTTGACATTTTATTTCACTACAATTACAATAAAATAATTATCTAATGAAATAGATATCGGGTATTTGGTTACTGTATACGAAGATTTCTCACGGTAAAGGTGTGTAGTTACTGAATATGTCAACCAGTACTGTATGTGTCATGGTTTGTTTGTTTGATGGTGTTTAACGCCACTTTCAACAATATTTCAGTTATTTCATGGCGGTCAGTTTTATTGGTGGATGAAACCGGAGGACCCGACCTGTCGCAAGTCACTGACAAACTTGATCTTGTCATGGAGTCTCTAGTATGATCGAATAGTAGCTTGCATAACACATACTAATAACACGGGGTCGTCTCATTATTCCGACAGTTATTTCTCCGACACTCATAACTCCGACAGTCATTACTCCGACAGTCATTACTCCGACACTCATTAATACTCCGACCATGCATCCCGAACTGTATCATCATATCCTATCTAATCGCAACTCCAAACAACTATAGGATAATTACACGGAGTGGATATTGAAAATATAATCACGAGTGCCACAAAATGCATCAGATTAAACGAGTGTGCAGAACTTGCTACGCGCACGAGTTTAATCTGAATGCGTTTCGGCACGAGTGATCATATATTCAACATTCACGACGTGCAATTGATTAATATATTTATTTCATTGACGAAAATAAAAGATATAGTCGAAAATTCAGATGAACTACCCAACAGAATACTTCCAAACTTGGCACATTTGTTAATTTTATGTGTGTTTACAAGTGTCCTGTGCGGAGTTAATAAAGAAGTAAAGGAAAATAACAACAACAACAAAAAACCAAATCCAATCTTGGCCTTTTATATACAAACCCGAGGAGCACAAGCAACAATCTAAAGGGGGAAAACACAAAATTACGAGCCCAATGAGTTCGACCGAATGCGAGTGAAGCAATTTCTGTCTGAAGCCGATGCAATGCACCCGCAGTATTGGTCGCGGGTAGTACGGGTCTCTTCAAGAAACCCAATTCCGTACGCATCTGATGCAATGGTAGGTAGGTGTCGCTCAACTATGAGACGACTTGATAACTTGAAAAGGTAGGCCATGTATTTTTGTTATGTTTTATTTTGTTTCGTTCAAAAAGAGTTAGAATATTTGTTTACAGAATTTGGCATTAGGTTATATGACAAAAACTCGGAATCAGATTATTGTTTTTTACTCCACCAAAATCAGAATATTTTTTTCAGCAACATTGGGAATCAGAATATTTTTTTAGAAAAAAAACATACCCCCCCCCCCCCCCTTCAAGTTAAATGGTCGTTCCCTAAGTTGTATTTGGATTGCTAAAAGCGCCAGAATTGCAAAGACTATCGATCACTGTCGAAGTATTAAGAGTCGGAGTAATGATTGTCGGAGTAATAAGTGTCGGAGTAATGACTGTCGGAGTATTGAGTGTCGGAGTAATGACATTATCCCAATAAAAAATGTGACTGTAATCCCTCAAGTCACTGTCAATCAGATTCCCGCCATTTGCGACGACAAGTACCTGATATAACATCATGATATACAAATGGTCAACTGTGAGGTTCGTGTTACTCGATCTTTAGTTTTACAAAGGGCACAGCGTGTTTTTTTACATTTCCCATGATTTTCCACTACATATCGCGGGCGTGTTTTTTCAATCCCCAGCGTGGTATAGCGTGTTTTTCGTCGTGGAACACGCTATGTAGTGGGAAACCACGATATGTGGTGGATTGTCGTGGAAATCCGTCGCGGAAAACACGACAGCACTTCATAGATTGTTACACAGCACACGTATATTTTGTGTAATCGCTTTAAAAAATAAATATTACTTGACTTGATGTTAAAAGCTCTTGTTGCTTCATTTTGGGAGTAATATATATATATACAATACTTGTGCACTGTCGAAGCATATTGGTAATATGTGTATGAGGCTTAGAAATGGGGGAAAAGGCGAATCTTCGCCGAGCCTTTTCCTGCGTTTCGCGCCGAATACACATTTATCTATATGCTTCGACAGTGCACATGTATTGTATTTATCCTGCAATTTTAAATCGTAAGTAATCGTTTACTGGACGATGATAACAGTATTTGAAATCATTTTGTGTATGTATTTGAAAACAATATCCCCCGATAGGACCCGTTTTAGATTTGTATGTTCTATTTATAACTGACCAACATCCCCAAAAAATATTGGGCAGGCTATATTGGTCGGTAAAATGCTGCCATTGCAGGATAAGACACGTTCAACGGAACTTAAAAATCGTGATGCACATAATTTACAACTGACTGCTAAATAAACACGTTTGTATAATAATCTTAGAAAAATTGTTTGTTTACCAAATAAAATCTACTTGCAATAAAATTAAATTAATCCAATCCTGTTATCGTATTGAGTTTCAAGTGTATGCATTTATTACAGATCAAATTATTTACATAGAAATACATATTTGATTGAAGTGATGGAATTGCGTAAATCGTATGTTTATGAAAACAAATACACATATTTGAAAATATTAAGTACATGTATTAATTTCACCGATCATTCATTCTATATTGTCTGGGTAGATTGTAACGGTTTTTGAATGTATTTGTTGTTTGTACTGAAATTAAATGTATTTAAAAAATTCGGCAATTGCTTATCTAGAGCTTCCGAAAATTATCTTTGAAGAATGATTCCATCATCATATTTACTATTCCTGTAATTTAACAATTGGCCTAACTAATTGACTTTCTACAATACAATTTAAAAATGTGTTTGTCTGTAACTTATTGCTGTTGGAGAATTTGGGAAAGATCTCCGAGGCGTTAGTTTACATTTGCAATAGATAGGAAAGCTTATTTCTTGAAAGGTCCGAATATTTGATAAACCACAATTGTCTAATATGGGTCTGTTCATATTTAATACATGGAATGGATGTAGTTGCTACATGTATGTTAAAATAATTATATAAAAAATTTACAAGATATTGACGACAACTTGGAAACTTTATCCTTTAGTTTTTATATCTAGATAAAATAGGTATTGAACGAGTACATTGTGTAATTGTGTAAATGGTCAAATTAAGTAGTTTGTTTTAAATGAAGAATTAGTTAGCAAAGCTCTCAATAATTTTTTCAAAACAATCATTATCACCGAATCCCCAAATTCCAACCGTACACAATAATTTGACTTAACAATTTTGTTTGGTGAACTACAAGTTCGTTTTTAAAGGTTATTGGTTATTTCTAACTAATTAAAATCCATAAACAGTGGTTTTCTACCCGATTACATTGTAAATATAAACGGAGTGTTTTCTGCAGTTCGATTTGGAAAAAAAAATCATGACTTGTTTTTTTTCAAAATTTACATGTGTGTCCTCAGTAGTATATTGGCACGGACAAAACCACATTTGCGGTGGTGCTACCGTAAGTGATCGTGTGCGCATGCGCACATTTCCCGCGTTTTTTTCTTACTATAGTCATAGTACAAAATGTGTGTAATGTTGAACCCTTGGATGGGCGCATGCGCAACTGGGTTTCCCGCACTTTTCCCGTACTTTTTTTCAAATTGTTTTTTTTTTTTTTTTTTTTTTTTTTTTTTTTTTTTCTTTATTTTCTTAATTTTTTTTATATTTTTCATTTTTCCTCTTTTTTTTTCACTCTTGTTCTTTTTTCTTTATCTTTTTTTTTTATTATTTTTTTTTTTTTATATATATATTTTTTTTTCATATCACGTGTTTAACAAGTAACATACTCCAGCGTACTTACTGTGTGGTATTTCTAAGAGTACATTTGATCACCCAATAGTCACTCTGCATTTATCCAGGCTTGTGACTGGCTCTATATATAGAGCCGCATTAATTTATTTTTTTTCATCTTTTTTTTTTTTCACCTTTTTTTTTTTTCATCTTTTTTTTTCTCCATAACACATGCTTAGCAAGTAACAACACAACATTCTGTACAATGGTCGTCGCTTCCACGGGGTTTTCTAAGAGCCTGATGATGTATGTCAAGCTATGTCCTGCACATCGATGAATGAGGTAAAAATGCAATGATGTCCGCACACGGTAGATCCTTCTTCTTGTACTCGAACGGTATTGTAAGTCCAAATATGATAATGTTTCTTCATGAAATTCACGTAAGCCCTTAAAAAGGGTGGTCTTCCTGTGAGGTCGTAATACTCTCCCTTTGAGTTGGCGTCGTTGTATTTAGCGACCCAGTTTTGTCCCATTCGATGGTCTGGATCCGTATTTCCCACAAGGGCCGTTTAATAGTCTGGGTAATCTGTTTCTGGCATCGGTCTGGAGTGGGGATGTTTTTTCAATAGAGTGTCAATCTCCAAGGTATTCATCTAAGCACTGTAGTCAAACAAGATTTGTCTGTTTCTATCAATTTCAATGACGTTGTCAAATTCTGCATACATGATCACGTTGATGGTAGCTGTAAGGGCTTTTGAGAAATGAATCTCCACATGTAAATTACCCTGTTTTATAAGCTGAAAGGCTCCAACTTCCGACATGTCGGGTGTGAGATCGAATCCAAATAAGGTGCTTCCTTTTTAGCGTAACCCTTTGCGAGCGAAGATGGTTAAACATGTGCTATGAACAAAACAAATAAAGAAAAAATAAGATAAATGGAAAAAAAATTAGAAAAAAAAAGAAAAAGAGGAAAAATGAAAAAAAAATGAAAAAACAAAAAATTGAAAAAAATACGGGAAAAAAGTGCGCGAAACCCGAAAAAGGGCGTGGAACCTTATTGCGCTTGCGCGCACCCAAGGATTCAACATTATCAACATTTCGTACTACTACAATAGTAAGAAAAAACGCGGGGAAATCCGCGCATGCGTACGCGATCACTTCCGGTAGCACCACCGCACACCACCACTGCAAATGTGGTATTGTCCGTGCCCATATACTACTGCCCTCCTGGTTAACTTAGGTATGCATAACTTCTCCATGTTGTAAATATTTTACATCATTTATACTTATCAATGTATTTATTCATTGTATAGTTGTATATCTAAAAATCCTTGTACTTACAAAGGTTTATCGGAATAAAGATATGTAAAACTTTGAGCTAAATAAATTTAAAGATTATTTTTTGTATTTCATTTGCTTGCATGAAAGGTTTAGATAATTAATCATAGCGTCTTTAATATTTGTTAAATCCAATGAGGCAAAGCTATACATGCTAACAGGTTTCTAATAGAAACGATCATTTCGCCATTTCTTTGACATTGGACTGTTTCAAGTTTGGTTAAATGGTTAAGAATTCCAATGGGAATGCTTCCATAACATTATTTATACTGAAAGTAGACTTCGAAAAATGAACTTATCCAATGGAAAATGCCATCTTTGTAAAGAATCAAATATTCAAGGAGATCTCCAACATTTGTTTTTCTTAAATGCAGTACAGCAAACTGCTTCATATCAAACCAATCGTAACTACTCGGCCATTCTCGCTACCCTTCCAATAATCTTTATAAACAAATCGAGTCTTGACGAGAAATTTTAAGATTTAAACTATGACAGCTAATAAATTCCATATTCAACGGTACAATATGGAACTTTATTTTTTCTAAATGACATGCAAACTTAATATATTTGAAGTCTTTGTTCGTGAAGCTCCACTTAATATCCATGTAACAAAGGTAAAGTATCACTTTATTGTTCTTAACAACCAATAGCTTTCACCACACATGGATTATCAAATTGTTCTCTTATGTGAAATTCTATAATAAATAATAAATACCCCCCTCCAAAGAAAAAAAGCAACCAAAAGATTAACACGAAGAACTTCTATAACAATTTAATTGTCAGTTCCTATTGATGCTTCTCTTGTATTTATTGTTCTAGTCTAAGACATATATGTTTCACTATGAAAATCAAAATCACAAAAACTAGAATTAACTTGCATCATCTCTGAAAAAGATGAGATGCTTAATCTGAACAAATTAATATATCAATGAGAATTTAGACCAATAATTACTGATAATATATTTTTGTCTTTTTTAGGATACACTAAAACAGATTGACTTAAGGGTAACCAAGTATTTAGAATAACAGCATCAATAGACAACCAAACAGTAATCTTACCTCTTTTTATTGATTGAAGACAAACAATCATACAAGTACCTGTTCCAAAAGTGAAAAAAAAGGATGCCAAGTTAATATAAAGGGACTCACAATTGTAATTCAGGAAACACCAAAGAAACTAGTCGATCTATACAATTATATTCGAAATTTTTTACAATGGTATTTCATCATTCTTCAGATGCAAGATGCCATCCATGAGGCAGATAGCTTTAGGACTAATATTATTTTAAAATCAATGATACCATTTTTCTATTTGCATTCAATTTTATCTAAGTATATCACCGAATGCATCGACTACATCTTAAAAACTGAAATTACTTTGCCACCATATATTGCTCTATGGTGGTGCAGGTAAAAACAAGGCAGCAGACTTACAAAAAGAAAACGAAGCTAAGCTGTTGAAAGACCTGATACGAGGATTAGGTGCCAATAAAACAGAAAATTCCATCATTTCTAAGGTTGTAGGGGGCCTAACATGTATGATTCTGGTTATGCTTGGGGCATCGATACCCATTCCAAGGGCAACAGTGGCCAAAGTCAATCGTACTTTCGGCACTTCTCTTATTAATTCAGAAATGATGTGCTGTTTCATTCTTTGAGTGTAGTCTTTGTGGTATTGTGCAAAGATCCTATTTTCTGGTATTGCCTCCCCTACGAACTGTTGGTCTTTTAATTCATAATTTAGGAACTGGTGGAAATAACCCAGGGCTTCTATGTTTTCAACATAAACTATAGTGACAGGAAAACCAGTCAACTTTGTTTTTAATTCATTTGAAAGAGGCTCTATTATATCATTGTATTCATCATATTTCTTAATATTAGGTAACCGAGTTTTCACTTCAATGAAGATATTTGATCTGTCAGGATTCATTTGTACAATAACTGGGGAATTATATTGCAATACATTTCCAAGCATATGTATATATTTTGGTGTAGCTGTTGCTGTTACTTCCAGGTATGCAGCATTTGGAAAAATCTTCTCCCCTGCAAATATTAAACAAAGTCATTCAATTCATCAGCCAAGATATATATCAGTACTAAACAATTACAAGATTAAGTCGAAACTGGAGTTGTCGGAAGGCTCCCACAATTTATACCCTGAAACTCAGGGGCATAGGTGAATTGAAATGAGTGTGGATACAAATTCTGGTTGACACACTAATGTGCTGGACACAGTAATTTTTTTGACGCAATAATGTGCTGGACATACTTATTGTGGTGCCTCTTCAGAGCTTTTACCATTACCATTCAGTAACAGTACCAATTTTACCCCTTTGACCCCTTTTTCGCGACAATTTTTAATATATATAGAAAAATAAATCTCTAGTATGTGTATACATAAATATTAATTTTCATGTATGTGTAATAATATATTGTGAACGTATTCATCTAAAAGCATCTGTTTTTAAATTGTAATATGTTTGATATATCATTTTTAAAAAGTGCTCTTAAAACTGAAAAAAAAAAATATATGTAATGTACTAATTAGAGTCTCCAGGGCTCGAATCTGTTGTCTTTTAAAATAAAAGACAGCACCAATAACCCTTGTTTATGTACATCTACATATTATAAATCTCAAATAAAAGTATACAAAATGTAGTATATGATGTAAAGTTTTGACTGAATTTGTTGCTCAATGCATGCAACCTTACTTTCAACTTCATAAATTTTACCATTCTTCTATCATATCCACTTCATCAATTACAATGCAATACACTAAATCCTGATACACATCTGATCTACGGATTGCACATCTGATCTAAGGATTACACATCTGATCTAAGGATTGCACATCTGATCTAAGGATTACACATCTGAGCTAAGGATTGCACCTCTGATCTAAGGATTACACATCTGATCTAAGGATTACACATCTAATCTAAGGATGTTACTGATTTCAGCTGTATAAAGGGCCTCAGGGTGACTATATATAATTTCCAACTCTCCACTTTTAATTGCTTCCATATCTGTTACTACCTGAAGTATAATTGAAAATTGTCATGAAGTGATTCAATTTAAATAACATACAAGTCCTTCCAACATGCATCAAATATGAAAAAGGGTGAACATATACATGTCAGTACTACTGCTTGTCCCATGCATTGATCCTATATGGATTTCGGAAAGTTGTAAATCAAGGATATTTCTATCTTGTTTTTTTCTAAATTTCACACGAAAAATAAGATACTCTACATTTATTTTATTTACAAGGGATTATTGAAGATGTGTCAGCTTATGTGCATGCATTATATCAGCTATAAAAGCCTTTCTACGGGAAGTACATGTTGTGAAAATCTTACCCTTTCAGTAAAAACATGTAATATTGCTATTATAAAATATTGGTAGTAACTTTGAACAGTTAAATGTTGGAGAGCTATTTGGTTAGAAAACCCTGGTCATAGCATGTATGGGTATCCCCTCTTTTTTGCCCTTTTGGTTACTCACCCTAGGGGATCACACTCCATCTTCGTCCTCATCGTCACAATCAAAGGTGTGTCCATTATTGCCACTGATGTTTAGAAATGCTGTTCTGATTCCTTTCTTTGAAAGAGATGACACCTGATCCTGCATAATTGCGGATAGCGGACATACAATTAAAACAATCCCTGGTCGATCAAGGTCTTTCTGTAAAAACCAGGGCATCATCTGATATATTATGCTCTTTCCATAACCAGTTGGTAGCACACTTATGCAGTCTTTCCCCTCGTACACCTGCTGCAAAGTTTCCAATTGTTTTTCTTTCAAAGGGAAAGTAATTTCCAGTTTTTCCCTAGCGATATTAATTTTGTCGTCCATATTGGATTTTCGTGGACTATATTTGTGTGCGGCTTATCTTCCGGCAATCAATTTAAGAAGAATTGCGACTAATTACTTACGAGGTTATTGGAAGTGTAGCGAGGATGGCCGAGTAGTTACGATTGATATCAAACATCACAATTTTAATAAACACTTTAGAAATGGGAACTGTTATACATAAATGAGAAAAATATGATGTTTGGGTTCAATGTGTGTGTGTGGGGGGGGGGGGGGGGGAGGTAAACATGAATTTCTATTAAATACATTAATTTTTATATCTAAGTGGTTTATTTAGTGGTTAATTAGTAGTTAGTTATAATATATGAGTACAATGCATGTATGTAAATGGTAGATGTTGAGGCTATCATAAAATATCTTTATAGAATGACTTATATGTTAGTGTTTTTTACATTGATAAAATTAGTTGTATTTTTTAAATGAGAACATATTTGTTTTAAAATTGATATATTTAGTGGTGTTTTTGAAATGTGTATATGTGGACTCTAATTAATCTCTTGTTAACCATGGGTAAGATATATATTGTAAAACAGGGAACCTTAGATTATTTTTGCTTACCTGTGCGTCTAAGGTGTTTTGTTAACAGGCGAGTCAAACAATAAAGTATTATGTTATTAAAAAAAAAAAAGTTTTGTTAAATGGTCTTAATGTACCTTGTTAAACATTACTGCTCGGACACATTCGGTTCGAATTTGACTACTGTGTATATTTGGGGTGTTCCCGTAACGCCAACATTCTTAAAACAACATATAGTGTATATTGTTGTTATAACAATTAAGTTGGGGCCAACTGAAGGGGTTTTTTTTTGTTTTTTTTTAAAGTAATTAATAAGTGAAATATTAAATGCTATATTTGATTAAAATGTATTGAGAAATAAAATAAAATATTTTGTTAATTAAAAAAAATATATAAAGATATATGAAGAAAAATTGAAATAAAGAAAAGGACAAATTTAATAAGAAATTAAATAATATATGTTTTGTGATTCACTTGAACATATACGTCTGAAAATTAAACAAAACAGTGTTAGAAATAGATTTTAGAGCTGTCAAATTTTTGTTCTTCCCTCGCCGGGATTTGAACCCACACCATTGATTCACTGCAGCACCATTCGCTTAGCCTTACGTTCAGCGCCCTAGACCACTCGACTACATATATATATATTGAAATTGAAATAAAGAAAATGACAAATTTAATGAGAAATAAAATAATATATTTGTTGTAATATAGCTTTAAAAAAGTAATTAATAAGTGAAATATGACATGCTGTATTTAATTAAAATATAATGAAAATGAAGTAAAATATATTGATTTTAAAAAGAAAATTGAAATAAAGAAAATGACAAAGTAATGAGAAATATTATAATTTATTCGTTGTACTTTTTTTTTTTAAATCCAATAAGAAAATAAGCCATTAATTAAAACTTTAACACATGGAGAGCAGATGGTCCAAGGGCTCCCCATCCATTCTAAATACCAACATCATTGACATTTATATATTTCAAAATGTAGTGTTTATAATAGTCTTAAAGTTTATTATTATGTTTTCATATTTCATATATATAGTACTAAAATTGAAAAATAAATATTCATTCTTCTTCTTCTTCTTCTTCTTCTTCTTGTTCTTCTTCTTCTTTTCTTCTTCTTCTTTATCTTTAACCACCTCTGTAGGAGAACCATACGTCCATATTGAAAAATTATAGATTCGCATCTGATTGACTACTTTAGATATAAAAATATGCATTTCACCACTAATTCTAAAAAGCTATCATCTCATCTTCTATCTAAAAGATAAGATCCATTGTATTACAGTTCACATAATACGTATACAACCTTTAATAGACACAGTTAAAAAGTCGTCTAAAAAGAATCTTCAATCAATGAACGACTGCATCAGAAAAGCCATGGAGTGGTGCAAGGGTTTACCCTCACACGATGCCACCTATGTAAAGAACATGGAGATGTCTGAATCCATCGGTGTGACACTGAAGGATGAGGTGTGGTGTTGGACCAGTGACACAATGTTGGTTGCTGAGGTTGTATGTGGACTAAGCAACGCATGCGTGTTCATAATAACACTTTATCCCCTGCTAGGGTATCCTAGTAGGGTAAAACGGCCCTTTTCAGGGCCACCAATATTTTTCAAAAAAAATACGGCGCCTAGGTATGTTGTTTTATATGTCTTTATAGATATAACTGAGTAACGTAGATAGAAATAAAAGATGGAAGTTATAAATGGTCGTACCCAGACTTGTTTTAGGAACATGACTCGTTATGGTGAACACTTTGCTTTGTTCTTGAAGGAAAACCCCTTAGTTATCGTACAAATTAATTTATAGATATTGATGTTACAAAGTAACCTGGTCGGTCCGTTTGAACTTCAAACAGTTGGTATAATACCTCATCCTCGTAGCTACTTCAACATAAAGTTCTAAACAGAAATTTTCTATTATCAAGTCCCACCAAATATTTCGAAAGAATATAGTTACAGCACACGGGTACAAAAAATATATGTTGTTTTTTAACATAATCTGCATTTTTTTAACATTGGAATCTGGTACGGTTGAAATCAATTTAGCAATACTTGGTATCTATTTTTGTGTATTATGTTTATATTTAAATCACCTGGAGTTCACCTAAGGGCATACGTCGTAAATACATTCATGTTTCAACTTGTCTGATCATTGGGGGTTAATCTCGTTTTGAATACTTCACGTATCGAATACCCACTTCACTGGCACGCGTATGCATAATTAAATGCGGGGCCTCTTTAGAAAACCAATATAAAATTTAAGGGTTGCCTAATAGACCGTAATAAAAAATACATCTTATAAAATCATACAATTTGTCGTTCTACACGAAGATTGAACAGCTGTTTTTTGCTTTTTTTTTTTTCATAGGTGTATTGACCTTCATCCCATTATTGGGAGGGGGGGGGTATTTTTATCACCTTAGAAAGACAGTATGAGTTTTTAAGTTCATGACTGATTTTTATGGTATGGTAATATATTCAGTGTGTAATTATTGGTAGTTAAGACACGGTCAGCAAAATAGTGATTAAGATGTTGAATAAATACCAAAAATTAGAGGACGGAATCAAGAAACGTCCTTATAGATAGAAAGTTCAAGAAAAAATATAACAAAAACAAAAACAAAACGAATAATTAGTGAAAGTTCAAGAAAAAATATAACAAAAACAAAAACAAAACGAATAATTAGTGAAAGTTCAAGAAAAAATATAACAAAAACAAAAACAAAGCGAATAATTAGTGAAAGTTCAAGAAAAAAATATAACAAAAACAAAAACAAAACGAATAATTGGTGAAAGTTCAAGAAAAAATATAACAAAAACAAAAACAATACGAATAATTAGTGAAAAAAATCACCAACCCCGGCAGGCGGCGGGTGGCGCCGCCGCCGCCGCCGCCACCGCCGTCCCAGCAGTGGCTGAACCGCCGGGACCCTGTCGGGCGGCGGATGGCGGCGGCTCAGCCACCGCCCCAGCAGCAGCAGCGGCGGCGGCGCCGCTGCCGCCGAAGGAATCAGGCTACTACTATACCCTTCCTCATCCTCCAATGACAAAATCTCAGACAAAACGAAACACATTATGAAAATATCACACATTAACGTAAACATCTATGACAAAGCTGTAACAAGTCAACAAAAATAGTAATTAAGATGTTGAATAAACACGAAAATTGGAGGAAGGAATCAAAAAAGTAAACGACAATATCTCAGACAGAATGAAACACATTATGAAAATATCGAATACTAACGTAAACATCTATGAAAAAATCTCCAACAAGTCAACCAAATAGTAATTAAGATGTTGAATAAACACGAAAATCCGAGTGATACCTCAAAAAGTAAACGTCAAAAACAAAAGCAAAACGAATGTATGACGACCATATTGAACACGGATGCAAACGCGAATGTGGGTAGGGTACGTTAAATATGTATACTGTTTTTATTTATCTTACAAAAGTGAATATTAAATGAAAAAAAAAAATGAAAAAAAAAAAAAAAAAAAAAAAAAAAGCAAAAAAAAACAAAACGTGAATTTCATTCCATTTAAATACAACATTTTAAATATAATCCATTGAAATGGGGTGGGTTATTGATTTTTCAATTGGATTGACCCAGTTTACACACCACATTCATATCAGAACTGTAATTGTTCATGCCTCAACGCGTTTCGACAAGTTTAAACATGATCAGAGTAAAAGGTCATTATGATGTCTGTTGATAGGTAAATAAGTCATTCGCTAACAGACGATATTTAAATTATTGAAAGGAAATAACCATGTGTATATAATACAACCACCTGTTTGAACACATTCATTAAATAGCGAAACACGTTAATAATATTAAATATATTTATATCTTGATATAACCATTTGATGCGACAAGATAAAGCTATATCACATTGCAATCAAGGCCGATTATTACAGGAAGAGTTTGAAGATACCAAAGGGGTAATCAAAATCGAAGGACAGACAACACAATGGGCAAAGACAAATGGACAAACAGCGATTGACAAAAGAATAAACAGAAAACTAAAGATCGAGTAACACGAATCTAAATAAAACCTGGGGGTGTACTCGGGTGCTCTGGAAGAGTTAGCGGTTTCTGCACCACTAGTGGCACCCATCGTGTTACCATAGTTACGAACTCGGCGATAAGCCATTAATTTAGTTTAAGCATATTTTATTGTCATACATGTACAATTAGAAACAAGTTATATCAACTTAGTATATCCGCTCTATATAATAATGTTATACACATTAATGAGGAAAGGACCGGGAAGTGCTTACGACAAGTGGAACATATCTGTGGTCATTTGTGACACAGGTATTCCGTAACGGTTAACCGAGTCATGGTGGCGAGTGAAAAACTTCAATCCATAGGAAACTCTTGGTATAGTAGCTTCCTTGTTGTAAATATAGTCCAAATTCTTAACATTTCAAATATATACATGTCTGATTTGAAAAATAATACTATAATATCAAAACTACTACTAATAACTAAGTTGTCGTTCAGTGTGCTCTAGATGGTAGAACACCCCCAAAAAAAAAAAAAAAAAAATAAATAAGTAAAAGTTCATGTTACAATGACAAATCCTGTAAAATAAACGTCATTTGGTTTCACCAGAGTAAATATAGCTAAACCGTGTAAGGAATGCAGCAGACGCCACGCGACTTTTACGAAAGGACATTTTAAATATCTCGGTTATCCGATAACATAAAATCAATAGATTTAGCAGACGAAAAGTTTTTCAATAATATAACGCTAATTAAGTTCTTCAAAAGAAAAATTCTTATTGGATTTCGAAAGAATATTGACAGTTACAGCACACGTGTACAAAAAGTCTGGGTTTTTCTTTTCCCCCACATAATCTGCATATTTTAACATTGGAGTCTGGTACGGTTGAAATCAATTTAGCAATACTTGGTATCGATTTGTTTGTGTATTATGTCTATATTTAAAGTACCTAGAGGTCACCGGAGGGCATGTGTCGTAAATATATTTCAGATTTGTTCCCATGCTTAACAGGTCAGACAAGTGGAAGAACTTTACCCTATCTTGTTTTCTCCATTTCTTAATGATCTTGAAGAATTCTTAAAGTGTTTAGAAGACACCCCTCTTGTTGAAATAAAAGAAAAGTGTATGAGTGAAATAACCATATTTGTTGAGGTATTTATTCGAATGCATCCTGATGACACAGTTTTGTTAGCTGAGTCTACTGATGATTTACAAAAAAACTTAAACATTTTTAATATTTATTGTGAAGCATGGAAATTATCTATATACTGTTCAAAGTCTAAAGTTGTTATATTTCGCAAAAGGAAAATGAAAAGTCCACCAGTGTTCACTTTAAACGATGAAGTTATTGAAATTGGAGATAGTTATTCATATCATGGGTTGGTTATGAACTATAATGGATCTTTTGCAAAAGCCAAGTCAAAGTTAATAGAACAAGCTAGACGCGCATTATTTGCTGTTTATAGGCGTATCAAAACCCAACCTATTCCAGTATATTTACAATTGACATTATTTGACAGTTTAGTTGAACCGATTTTGTTATATGGATCAGAGGTTTGTGGGTTCGAAAACACAATTTTGTAAAGAGATTTTACAGGTTAGAGCAACACCACCAAATTATATGATTTACGGGGAACTTGGTTGCTATTCTCTTTCTATGAAGATAAAACTGAGAATGATATCCTTATGGAATGGACTGGTTAGCAATGAAAACAAATTTAATTCAAAACTGTATAAATTAATGTATTCTAATGCATTCGAGTTACATATGAATGGAACAACTAATTTTAAGTGGATTTCCTTTGTTCAAAGTGTATTTAATGATACTGGACTGAGTTATGTATTTGAATCTCAATTTCCAATATGTATGTCTTCTATGAAATCAGCCATAAAACAAGGTGTAATACCACTAAAGAATTCTCCCTAGCCTTCTATGTTAAATAACATCTTTTTGAAATTTCATACAGGATTCACCTTAAGTTTAATCTAAGTGACACTCATATCTCATGGAAGGGGTACCTAATAGGAAGCTTAACTCCGAAAATCAACATACATTTAATGGCATATAAGAAAAAACAGACAGTCTGAAGATGTCTACCGTCAAAAATCCTACTTTCACTTTCGATTTAACACAAATTCAGGTGGTTTCTTTCCAATGCAATAATTTTTTTATTTAAAACCACAAGGACATCAAATATGGGCTTAAAATTATCCTAAAATGTGTAGGTTTCTGCTGACTTTCAGTATTTTGCAGTATCTAATAGGGTTTATTTTTTATCCAACAATGTAGGAATCCATTTTCTGTTTACGTACTACTTTCCCATACGTTCTTTTCGACTGGTACCCATGTTTAGTGGTAGTACACCTAAGAGCAATAAAAACTTGTTTCTTTAACCTTTTCTTTGCCTTATTTATATTCCTATATCAATATCCAGTCAAAAAAACTATATCAGGTATATGGCAGTCCAATATTTGAAAGAATTAATGTCCATATACAAAGGTACCTCCATGAAGCTTTTAATGAAAAAATCTGATTTTTCAGCTGTTGAGTTGATATTGTAAAATAACATGACAATGGCTTTTTATCTCAATATATTACAAGTATGAAGCTGATTTTCAACACAATAAGCATCTTATGACATGTATATATGCTTCATTTGTACATTTAACATCTAATTAATATGAAAATTTTTATTTTAAGCATACCCCCCCCCCCTTTTTTTTTGCCTCCCAGAAATGATCTCACAATATACTAAATTATGTTAATTCATGCTATGTTCCCATTAATTATGCATTGCAAGACATTAAATAAGACCTAATACCTAGATATTAAGCAAAAATTACTTCAAATTGCCCAAAATATGTAAAATTATGATTGTTGATTTTCAGGTTTCTGTTATTTCTTGTGACCTGCAACTGTAATTTTCTTCAAAACTCAATAAATGAATATTTCTTGACAACTTTTGTTATGTTTCAAGTTAGCCGGATGCACAAATGTACATTTACAGTCAATTTATACTCTAAAATATAAAGTCCACATTGACAATTTGAAAAATTAACAGTAAATGTCCAGTGACAAATACAATTCTCCTGGGATCACTAAAATTACCTGGTTTTAAGTACATAATTCTGAAATAAAGCCGCTTTCTATAGCCTTATATTTTTTCATATGTACATGTTACATGTGTTCTAACTATAACTACCAAAATTTATCAGGAAAAACAAGTAGGATTATAAAATTTTCAAAAATGGTATCATCATATACCGCATTTGAAGTCGACTAAATGCCGCAACATGAAATTGTTAAAATTCTTAATTTTAGCAATCTTTTTCAACATCATCTGCCCTTTTACTACAAAAACACACTAAATCTACCAGTCTCAATAATTGTAAAGTCACAAATAAGTATAAAATTATATTTCAATACCCTCTGTGCATGTACATCTAGTGCATGGGGAATATTTTCCAAAATATTGCATAATATTCATATTGAAGCTGTAACATGACACCTTGATGTATTTTGTAATATTTTGGTGTGGAAAATGTCAAACTGGGTCTGTTGTGACTGTTCAAAGCCAATTTGAGTGTGGTACCATCAAAATTAAGTTTCTTGTTTTTTGCCTAAAAGGTGTAATACCACTAAAGAATTCTCCCTAGCCTTCTATGTTAAATAACATCTTTTTGAAATTTCATACAGGATTCACCTTAAGTTTAATCTAAGTGACACTCATATCTCATGGAAGGGGTACCTAATAGGAAGCTTAACTCCGAAAATCAACATACATTTAATGGCATATAAGAAAAAACAGACAGTCTGAAGATGTCTACCGTCAAAAATCCTACTTTCACTTTCGATTTAACACAAATTCAGGTGGTTTCTTTCCAATGCAATAATTTTTTTATTTAAAACCACAAGGACATCAAATATGGGCTTAAAATTATCCTAAAATGTGTAGGTTTCTGCTGACTTTCAGTATTTTGCAGTATCTAATAGGGTTTATTTTTTATCCAACAATGTAGGAATCCATTTTCTGTTTACGTACTACTTTCCCATACGTTCTTTTCGACTGGTACCCATGTTTAGTGGTAGTACACCACAACGATTATGCGATCAATCTATTCAAAACTGGTTTTCAGATTTAGATAACTCTGCAAGAGAATTTTATAAAATTGTTAAACAAAATTAAATTTGAATTGTACCTTATTAGATCATCAACACAAGACAGGGTATGCATAACCAAACTTAGAACTTCAAACTTGAAACTTCGCATTGAAACCGGAAGATGGAATAAGAAAGCAAAAGAATTAAGATTATGCTCATTTTGTAATAGAAAAAAATGGAGATGAATATCACATTTTATTTACATGTTCAAATAATAGAATTGTACAATTAAGACAAAAGCATATTCCAAATTATTATTGGAATCCACCTGTTATTTATAAGATGAAAGGTTTATTCAGATGATGTAACAGTCAACCTATGACTGATATTTCAAGGTTTATAAAAAATATGCCACAATTATTATAACTATCCTCTATATATAATATAATTGTTGTTTATGATATATCAAATGTATTCTTAATACTGTTTCTGTTTAGTTCGTCATTTTCAGTATTATATTTAATATTGTACCTCATGTTACACTGTATAGTGTATGAGTGTTTTTCAATAAAGTTCTTGAAAGTTCTTGAAAGTTATTTTCAATTTTCCTATTGTATTTGTTCATATTATTTGTATTTGTAATAATTGTCATTGCTAATGTTTATATGTAGCTGAGAAAACTTCCTAAGTTAACAACTTGTGTCTTATCCATTTGTCTTCCATAGTGCGACAATAAAATATGATTTGTTAAAAGTACAAAACAACATACTTAACGCACGTAGTATTTAGTTCTTTATTATGCTTCACGATTTTAGTATTTTACTGCTTTATTGGAGCGGAATGATTTAAATACACACATGACGTCAATTATTATAAACTACTTATTTAGAAACTAGTTAATTTGATAAAAAAATAAAAAATCCATTTACAAAAAAGATAGGAGGGGTCGTTTTTTGTACAAAAAAATAAAACATATTTCCTTGGTCGATAACCATTAAGGATGACTTCTTTGTTGCTATCTTTTACACAATCTCTCATACACTCTAACAAAGTAGGGGTTCACATGACCCAATTCTCTCGGCTGATAATAAATAGTTTTTTGAACTAATGCATATGGCGGCATAGTTATAAATGTTGATATCCAAGGACATTAACGCAACAGACCCTGGGATATTTATTAGTACACAATTTATTCTTCATATTGCAATGCTACTTTATGGTAAAAACCGCCTCGGTGGTGTAATATTTTGGTTGCGCGTGTAGATCGTGGGTTCGAGCACTGGTCGGGATGAACCAAAGACTATGAAATTAGTATGTGTTGCTTCTCCGCTATTTAGCACGCAGCATGAATGAGAATGAGCAACGACTGCTTGGTTCGGAATCGGGATAATGTGTCATAGTGGCGAGAAATGTTTACCCTGGACTGTTGTCTCAGTCAGCTAGCACTCTGAAAATCAAAGCAAGTGTGTTGATCTAGCAAAAAGCGGATTTCATGATCATCTCTTGAATGTAACTTGTTCTCGCAATGACTAACTGCAAAGCTGCTCATTATGCATTAATTGATACTCACTCGCTTTGTGCTAAACACTACTGTATTTCCATTTCTGTTTTTTTAATAAGATTTATGAATTTCCACCTTGCAGTACATTTTATATTTTTGACCACAGGGGCTTAGAAACTAATGGGACTACATTTTTGATGTTGTAAACTTGAATTTCCATATTGCAATAATGTTTATTCTCATTTTTTATATGTTCTCCGTGGTACTCTTAATTAACACTATGGATCCTCATTTGTTCTAATCTAATTTCATGTGTGCTTATATAGTTTGAAAATTTAATAATAAATATTCATTATTATTTTTTTTATACTTCATGTGTGCTTATATTATAGTTTGAAAATTTAATAATAAATATTCATTGATTATTATGTTTTCGTATTTTATTTGATTCCATTTATATAGAAAATACAAATAAGAGATTCAATTTTACCTTTATTTACCTGTGATTTCTCTGATCATCCACCCTTAATGGGACCCCTTAATCCCTCTTAATTATGAAGGACAACATTCTTTGATCTTTCAAAATGTTGGCGTTCCGGGATACAGTCGTATATTTATCGGTTTAAAAATGATTTACCTAACAAGTGGCAATATACAATGTCATGTAAACATAATTATCTCAACAGAATATGTTCAATATACACAGGTGTCGGTAAAGAAATTCTGTTTGACGAAAATGAAGAGAACAGATAATAAAATATTAAGCATTCTTCGCTTATTTAATTTTGTTCATGCCTCTATAACAAATATATTGTGAATTATCTTGGAGTTTTCAAGGGGAAACTTGTGTCGCATGCACTTGAAATAGGTGTTGGACACGCCGATAATAATGTTTTTTTTTTTATTTTTAGCACTTGGCTTCGATTCTCTCTTGTTAAATGTGAATTGAAATGTTTCTGGATTACAAATATTTTTTTATTACAATTATGTAAATTGTTTCGGGAGGAGTACAATACATCCTAATCAATTATGCACAAAGCCATACAAATGTCAGAACCCCGGTGTGATTATTTCCTGTATTATTGTACAGGTAAATAATATAAGTTCACACACTTTTCAAAATATAATTCGACCATAACTGCTCTAACTTTGTTAGTATGAGTAGTATAGAAGCACCATCCACTTATCATTTGAGGGGGATCGACGAGGGGGATCGTCACCGGATATGACGTCATCGGAAGTGATCGCGTGCTCATGCGCAACCGGAAGTTGCATCACCGGATATGACGTCACCGGAAGTTGCATCACCGAAAATGACGTCACCGGAAATGAAAGGGAGATAATTTCCCGCGTCTTTTCTCCCGCGTTTTTTCCTGGAACTCCTCTAGATTCTAGGTACGAACAATGGAATTGTGAATCCAACCTGTATCGAGTCACTAGAACGCTATTACCCCTATGTTAAACCATTTTTCCCTCCTGAATTGTGCAGTCAGCCGTGATTAATTGACTCAGTGGTATGTGTATGCAATATATGACTGCATTTTCTATGTTCTTTTGTTTGTTTGGTTTTTTCGTAAATAAAATGTTATTCATCATACGGGGTTTTACATTATAGCAAAACGCCAAGTACATTTTCTAAGCTTTATTGATAAGACGATGCACAAAAGGCTTGACTAATTACGGATCTTCACAGGAACATCTGTCTCAATCGATAATGAAGTATTCCAAACCGGTTAAATTTACATAATTTTGTGTTGCTTAATTAAAGACCTCATTATTATTCTATTATTCTAAGTATTGTACCATTCATAAGGGTTTTAACACCGTGTTTTAATTACCAATAATAATGCATACTTTAATACAAATAATTACACACTGAATATATTACCAGACCACTGCAAAATTGTATGATTTTATAAGATGGATATTTTATTACGGTCTATTTATTAGGCAACCCTTAAATTTTATATTGGTTTTTTCTAAAGAGAACCCGCGTTTAATTATTCATAAGCGTGCCAGTGAAGTGGGTATTCGATACGTGAAGTAATCAAAAAGAGATTAACCCCAATGATCAGACAAGTTGAAACATGAATGAAATATATTTACGACACATGACCTCCGGTGACCTCTAGGTGCTTTAAATATAGACATAATACACAAACATATCGATACCAAGTATTGCTAAATTGATTTCAACCGTACCAGACTCCAATGTTAAAATATGCAGATTATGTGGGGGGAGGGGGGAGGGAGGGGGGGGTGAACCCAGACTTTTTGTACACGTGTGCTGTAACTGTCAATATTCTTTCGAAATCCAATAAGAATTATTCTTTTGAAGAACTTAATTAGCGTTATATTTTTGACAAACTTTTCGTCTGCTAAATCTATTGATTTTATGTTATCGATAACCGAGATATTTAAAATGTCCTTTCGTAAAAGTCGCGTGACGTCTGCTGCATTCCTTACACGGTTTAGCTATATTTACTCTGGTGAAACCAAATGACGTTTATTTTACAGGATTTGTCATTGTAACATGAACTTTTACTTATTATGATTTTTTTTTTTTTTGGGGGGTGTTCTACCATCTAGAGCACACTGAACGACAACTTAGTTATTAGTAGTAGTTTTGATATTATAGTATTATTTTTCAAATCAGACATGTATATATTTGAAATATTAAGAATTTGGACTATATTTACAACAAGGAAGCTACTATACCAAGAGTTTCCTATGGGTTGAAGTTTTTCACTCGCCACCATGACTCGGTTAACCGTTACGGAATACCGTGTCACAAATGACCACAGATATGTTCCACTTGTCGTAAGCACTTCCCGGTCCTTTTCTCATTAATGTGTATAACATTATTGTATAGAGCGGATATACTAAGTTGATATAACTTGTTTCTAATTGTACATGTATGACAATAAAATATGCTTAAGCTAAATTAATGGCTTATCGCCGAGTTCGTAACTATGGTAACACGATGGGTGCCACTAGTGGTGTAGAAACCGCTAACTCTTCCAGAGCACCCGAGTACACCCCAGGTTTTATTTAGATTCGTGTTACTCGATCTTTAGTTTTCTGTTTATTCTGTTGTCAATCGCTGTTTGTCCATTTTTCTTTGTCCATTGTGTTGTCTGTCCTTCGATTTTGATTACCCCTTTGGTATCTTCAAACTCTTCCTGTAATAATCGGCCTTGATTGCAATGTGATATAGCTTTATCTTGTCGCATCAAATGGTTATATCAAGATATAAATATATTTAATATTATTAACGTGTTTCGCTATTTAATGAATGTGTTCAAACAGGTGGTTGTATTATATACACATGGTTATTTCCTTTCAATAATTTAAATATCGTCTGTTAGCGAATGACTTATTTACCTATCAACAGACATCATAACGACCTTTTAATCGGATCATGTTTAAACTTGTCGAAACGCGTTGAGGCATGAACAATTACAGTTCTGATATTAATGTGATATGTAAACTGGATCAATCCAATTGAAAAATCAATAACCCACCCCATTTCAATGGATTGTATTTAAAATGTTGTATTTAAATGGAATGAAATTCACGTTGTTTTTTTTGTTTTTGTTTTTGTTTTTGTTTTTTTTTTTTAATATTCACTTTTGTAAGATAAATAAAAACTGTATACATATTTAACGTACCCTACCCACATTCGCGTTTGCATCCGTGTTCAATATGGTCGTCATACATTCGTTTTGTTTTTGTTTTTGACGTTTACTTTTTGAGGTATCACTCGGATTTTCGTCTTTATTCAACATCTTAATTACTATTTAGCTGACTTGTTGGAGATTTGTTCATGGATGTTTACGTTAGTATTCGATATTTTCATAATGTGTTTCATTCTGTCTGAGATTTTGTCGTTTACTTTATTGATTCCTTCCTCCAATTTTCGTGTTTATTCAACATCTTAATCACTATTTTTGTTGACTTGTTACAGCTTTGTCATAGATGTTTACGTTAATGTGTGATATTTTCATAATGTGTTTCGTTTTCTCTGAGATTTTTGTCATTGGCGGATGAGGAGGGGTATAGTAGTAGCCTGATTCCTTCGGCGGCAGCGGCGCCGCCGCCGCTGCTGCTGGGGCTGTGGCGGTACCGCCGCCATCCGCCGCCCGACAGGGTGGCAGTGGTTCCGCCACTGCTGGGGCGGCGGTGGCGGCGGCGCCAACTGCCGCCTGGCGGGGTTGGTGATTTCTTTCACTAATTATTCGTAATGTTTTTTTCTTGTTATATGTTTTTCTTAAGCTTTCACTAATTATTCGTTTTGTTTTTGTTTTTGTTATATTTTTTCTTGAACTTTCACTAATTATTCGTATTGTTTTTTGTTTTTGTTATATTTTTTCTTAAACTTTCACTAATTATTCGTTTTGTTTTTGTTTTTGTTATATTTTTTCTTGAACTTTCACTAATTACTCGTTTGTTTTTGTTTTTGTTATATTTTTTCTTGAACTTTCACTAATTATTCGTTTTGTTTTTGTTTTTTTGTTATATTTTTTCTTGAACTTTCTATCTATAAGGACGTTTCTTGATTCCGTCCTCTAATTTTTGGTATTTATTCAACATCTTAATCACTATTTTGTTGACCGTGTCTTAATTACCAATAATTACACACTGAATATATTACCATACCATAAAAATCAATCATGAACTTAAAAACTCATACTGTCTTTCTAAGGTTATAAAAGTCCCCTCCCCCCCCCCCCTCCCAATAATGGGATGAAGGTCAATACCCCTATGAAAAAAAAAAGCAAAAAACAGCTGTTCAATCTTCGCATAAAACGACAAATTGTATGATTTTATAAGATGTATTTTTTATTACGGTTTATTAGGCAACCCTTAAATTTTTTATTGGTTTTCGAAAGAGGCCCCGCATTTAATTATGCATACGCGTGCCAGTGAAGTGGGTATTCGATACGTGAAGTATTCAAAACGAGATTAACCCCCAATGATCAGACAAGTTGAAACATGAATGTATTTACGACGTATGCCCTTAGGTGAACTCCAGGTGATTTAAATATAAACATAATACACAAAAATCGATACCAAGTATTGCTAAATTGATTTCAACCGTACCAGATTCCAATGTTAAAAAAATGCAGATTATGTTAAAAAACAACATATATTTTTTGTACCCGTGTGCTGTAGCTATATTCTTTCGAAATATTTGGTGGGACTTAACTATAGAAAATTCTGTTTAGAACTTTATGTTGAAGTAGCTACGAGGATGAGGTATTATACCAACTGTTTGAAGTTCAAACGGACCGACCAGGTTACTTTGTAACATCAATATCTATCAATTAATTTGTACGATAACTAAAGGGTTTTCCCTCAAGAACAAAGCAAAGTGTTCACCATAACGAGTCATGTTCCTAAAACAAGTCTGGGTACGACCATTTATAACTTCCATCTTTTATTTCTATCTACGTTACTCTGTTATTTCTATAAAGACATATAAAACAACATCCCTAAGCGCTGTACTCTGTAATTAGTTCACTTGGATTTATCCAAGAACAATCTAGATTCTTTTTTTGAAAAATATTGGTGGCCCTGAAATTTACATAATTTGGTGTTGCTTAATTAAAGACCTCTCATTATTCCAAGTATTGTACCATTCATATGGGTTTTAACACCTTGCTTTAATTATGCATACTTTAATGGATATGTCATACCGAGGGTGTTTATTTGAAGTACTTTCTGGTGGTATATCAATATAATAAGAATGAAAGGCTATTCATTTCAAGCAAATAATGACATGTACATTCATGATATCTTCAGTGGGTGATTATTTGTGAATTATCAAGTCACCCTAACTCTAACCCTAACCCTAAGTCTAACTCTAACTCTAACCCTAACCCTAACCCTAACTCTAACCCTAGCCCTAACTCTAACCCTAACCCTAACTCTAACTCTAACCCTAACTCTAACCCTAACTCTAACCCTAACCCTAACTCTAACCCTAACCCTAACCCTAACCCTAACTCTAACTCTAACCCTAACCCTAACCCTAATCCTAACCCTAACTCTAACTCTAACCCTAACCCTAACCCTAATCCTAACCCTAACTCTAATTCTAACCCTAATCCTGACCAATTATAAATACTCTACCATATCCGGTTACCGAGGAACGGTAACAACTTAAGACCATTTGACCAAGAAAGTCAATAACACATGAGGACAAGAGATGGTAGAGTATTTATAATTGGTCAGGATTAGGGTTAGAGTTAGAGTTAGGGTTAGGATTAGGGTTAGGGTTAGGGTTAGAGTTAGAGTTAGGGTTAGGATTAGGGTTAGGGTTAGGGTTAGGGTTAGAGTTAGGGTTAGGATTAGGGTTAGGGTTAGGGTTAGGGTTAGAGTTAGGGTTAGGGTTAGGGTTAGAGTTAGGGTTAGGGTTAGAGTTAGGGTTAGAGTTAGAGTTAGTGTTAGGGTTAGAGTTAGGGTTAGGGTTAGAGTTAGAGTTAGAGCCAGGGTTAGGGTTAGAGTTAGGGTTAAGGTTAGAGTTAGGGTGACTTGATAATTCACAAACAATCACCCACTGAAGATATCATGAATGTACATGTCATTATTTGCTTGGAATGAATAGCCTTTCATTCTTATTATATTGATATACCACCAGAAAGTACTTCAGATAAACACCCTCGGTATGACATATCCATTAAAGTATGCATAATTAAAACAAGGTGTTAAAACCCATATGAATGGTACAATACTTGAAATAATGAGAGGTCTTTAATTAAGCAACACAAAATTATGTAAATTTACTCGGTTTGGAATACTTCATTATCGATTGAGACAGGTGTTCCTGTGAAGAGCCAAATTCAAGTGAACTAATTACAGAGTATAGCGCTTAGGGATGTTACATAGTTAAATACATATATCTAATATTGTTTTATATGTCTTTAGATACGATAGGTGTATTTTCATTACCCCACTGGAAACGTTTAACGATGTAATAACGCTCCAATATTAAAATCACACCACACAAAAAAGGGGAAACAATAGGAATTGTTGAGATTTGGAGGTTAATAATTACTTCACGTATTGAATACTTAAACGCGGAGACTTCTTTAGGAACCAGTATAAATATAATGTTGCACGGTAGACCTTAATAAAAATGCATCTTATAATGCGTTTTACACGAACGTGTGAACAGCTGTTGTAACGTCCTTTAAAATTTATGTCGCGCCAAATAACGTCCCTTTCAAAGACAAACCCTTTCAATCAAAAGACAGGGCTGGGTTAAACATTCTACCTATCGGATTTTATTTGGTTGTAAAACCCCACCTCCCTCTCTTTCCCAGGGCTGGGTTAAACATTCTACCTATCGGATTTTATTTGGTTGTAAAACCCCACCTCCCTCTCTTACCCACTGCCCCAAAATACGTGACTAATCCCCTCCCTCCATATAAAAACATGTGTTTTGAAGCTACCGTCATCCAAGAAACGAAAATGGAATATTAGATTAAGGCATCTCTATGTCATGCCGTTGGCTTCAACGTTCCTCGACGAGGAGTCAATGAACGACTGCATCAGAAAAGCCATGGAGTGGTGCAAGGGTTCACCCTCACACGATGCCACCTATGTAAAGAAAATGGAGATGTCTGAATCCATCGTGTGACACTGAAGGATGGGGTGTGGTGTTGGACCAGTGGCACAATGTTGGTTGCTGAGGTTGTATGTGGACTAAACAACGCATGCGTGTTCATAAGAACACTTTATCCCCTACTAGGGTATCCTAGTAGGGTAAAACGGCCCTTTTCAGGGCCACCAATATTTTTTCAAAGAAAAAATCTAGATTGTTATTGGATAAATCCAAGTGAATTAATTACAGAGTACAGCGCCTAGGGATGTTGTTTTATATGTCGTTATTGAAATAACAGAGTAACGTAGATAGAAATAAAAGATGGAAGTTATAAATGGTCGTACCCAAACTTGTTTTAGGATCATGACTCGTTATGGTGAACACTTTGCTTTGTTCTTGAGGGAAAACCCCTTAGTTATCGTACAAATTAATTAACAGATATTGATGTTACAAGTAACCTGGTCGGTCCGTTTGAACTTCAAACAGTTGGTATAATACCTCATCCTCGTAGCTACTTCAACATAAAGTTCTAAACAGAAATTTTCTATAGTTAAGTCCCACCAAATATTTTGAAAGAATATAGCTACAGCACACGGTACAAAAAATATATGTTGTTTTTTAACATAATCTGCATTTTTTTAACATTGGAATCTGGTACGGTTGAAATCAATTTAGCAATACTTCGTATCGATTTTTGTGTATTATGTTTATATTTAAATCACCTGGAGTTCACCTAAGGGCATACGTCGTAAATACATTCATGTTTCAACTTGTCTGATCATTGGGGGTTAATCTCGTTTTGAATACTTCACGGATCGAATACCCACTTCACTGGCACGCGTATACATAATTAAATGCGGGGCCTCTTTAGAAAACCAATATAAAATTTAAGGGTTGCCTAATAGACCGTAATAAAAAATACATCTTATAAAATCATACAATTTGTCGTTTTACACGAAGATTGAACAGCTGTTGTTTTTTTTTTTTTCTTCATAGGTGTATTGACCTTCATCCCATTATTGGGAGGGGAGAACTTTTATAACCTTAGAAAGACAGTATGAGTTTTTAAGTTCATGATTGATTTTTATGGTGTGATAATATATTCAGTGTGTAATTATTGGTAATTAAGACACGGTCAACTGAATAGACATTAAGATGTTGAATAAATACCAAAAATTAGAGGACGGAATCAAGAAACGTCCTTATAGATAGAAAGTTCAAGAAAAAATATAACAAAAACAAAAACAAAACGAATAATTAGTGAAAGTTCAAGAAAAAATATAACAAAAACAAAAACAAAACGAATAATTAGTGAAAGTTCAAGAACAAATATAACAAAAACAAAAACAAAACGAATAATTAGTGAAAGTTTAAGAAAAAACATAACAAAAACAAAAAACAAAACGAATAATTAGTGAAAGTTTAAGAAAAAACATAACAAAAACAAAAAACAATACGAATAATTGGTGAAAGTTTAAGAAAAAATATAAGAAAAACAAAAAACAATACGAATAATTAGTGAAAGTTCAAGAAAAAAATATAACAAAAACAAAAACAAAACGAATAATTAGTGAAAGCTTAAGAAAAACCTATAACAAAAACAAAAAACAATACGAAGAATTAGTGAAAGTTCCAGAAAAAATATAACAAAAACAAAAAACAAAACGAATAATTAGTGAAAGCTTAAGAAAAAAATATAACAAAAACAATACGAATAATTAGTGAAAGAAATCACCAACCTCGGCAGGCGGCAGGCGCCACCGCCGCCCCAGCAGTGGTGGAACCGCCGCCACCGCCCCAGCAGCAGCAGCGACGGCGCCGCTGCCGCCGAAGGAATCAGGCTACCACTATACCCCTCCTCATCCGCCAATGACAAAATCTCAGAGAAAACGAAACACATTATGAAAATATCACACATTAACGTAAACATCTATGACAAAGCTGTAACAAGTCAACAAAAATAGTGATTAAGATGTTGAATAAACACGAAAATTGGAGGAAGGAATCAAAAAAGTAAACGACAAAATCTCAGACAAAATGAAACACATTATGAAAATATCGAATACTAACGTAAACATCTATGAAAAAATCTCCAACAAGTCAACAAAATAGTAATTAAGATGTTGAATAAACACGAATATCCGAGTGATACCTCAAAAAGTAAACGTCAAAAACAAAAACAAAACGAATGTATGACGACCATATTGAACACGGATACAAACGCGAATGTGGGTAGGGTACGTTAAATATGTATACAGATTTTTATTTATCTTACAAAGTGAATATTAAATTGAAAAAAAAAAAAAAAAAAAAAAAAAAAAAAAAAAACATTTTAAATATAATCCATTGAAATGGGGTGGGTTATTGATTTTTCAATTGGATTGATCCAGTTTACATATCGCATTCGTATCAGAACTGTAATTGTTCATGCCTCAACGCGTTTCGACAAGCTTAAACATGATCCGATTAAAAGGTCGCTATGATGTCTGTTGATAGGTAAATAAGTCATTCGCTAACAGACGATATTTAAATTATTGAAAGGAAATAACCATGTGTATATAATACAACCACCTGTTTGAACACATTCATTAAATAGCGAAACACGTTAATAATATTAAATATATTTATATCTTGATATAACCATTTGATGCGACAAGATAAAGCTATATCACATTGCAATCAAGGTCGATTATTACAGGAAGAGTTTGAAGATACCAAAGGAGTAATCAAAATCGAAGGACAGACAACACAATGGGCAAAGAAAAATGGACAAACAGCGATTGACAAAAGAATAAACAGAAAACTAAAGATCGAGTAACACGAATCTAAATAAAACCTTGGGGGTGTACTCGGGTGCTCTGGAAGAGTTAGCGGTTTCTGCACCACTAGTGGCACCCATCGTGTTACCATAGTTACGAACTCGGCGATAAGCCATTAATTTAGCTTAAGCATATTTTATTGTCATACATGTACAATTAGAAACAAGTTATATCAACTTAGTATATCCGCTCTATACAATAATGTTATACACATTAATGAGAAAAGAACCGGGAAGTGCTTACGACAAGTGGAACATATATGTGGTCATTTGTGACACAGGTATTCCGTAACGGTTAACCGAGTCATGGTGGCGAGTGAAAAACTTCAACCCATAGGAAACTCTTGGTATAGTAGCTTCCTTGTTGTAAATATAGTCCAAATTCTTAACATTTCAAATATATACATGTCTGATTTGAAAAATAATACTATAATATCAAAACTACTACTAATAACTAAGTTGTCGTTCAGTGTGCTCTAGATGGTAGAACACCCCAAAAAAAAAAAATAATAATAATAAGTAAAAGTTCATGTTACAATGATAAATCCTGTAAAATAAACGTCACTTGGTTTCACTAGAGTAAATATAGCTAAACTGTGTAAGGAATGCAGCAGACGCCACGCGACTTTTACGAAAAGACATTTTAAATATCTCGGTTATCCGATAACATAAAATCAATAGATTTAGCAGACGAAAAGTTTGTCAAAAATATAACGCTAATTAAGTTCTTCAAAAGAAAAATTCTTATTGGATTTCGAAAGAATATTGACAGTTACAGCACACGTGTACAAAAAGTCTGGGTTTTTTTTCCCCAAAATAATCTGCATATTTTAACATTGGAGTCTGGTACGGTTGAAATCAATTGAGCAATACTTGGTATCGATTTGTTTGTGTATTATGTCTATATTTAAAGCACCTAGAGGTCACCGGAGGGCATGTGTCGTAAATATATTTCATTAATGTTTCAACTTGTCTGATCATTGGGGTTAATCTCTTTTTGATTACTTCACGTATCGAATACCCACTTCACTGGCACGCGTATGAATAATTAAACGCGGGGTCTCTTTAGAAAAAAACCAATATAAAATTTAAGGGTTGCCTAATAGACGGAAGTTGCATCACCGGATATGACGTCATATCCGGTGACGATCCCCCTCGTCGATCCCCCTCAAATGATAAGTGGATGGTGCTTCTATGCTACTAGTATGTCTGATTTAAACAAACTGAAATATATTCTTAATCCAAATCCAGATCTTTCATCTGATATTTGTACCTTTATTAAACAATCATTAGAATTAAGGTAAAAGGTCCATGTCAGTCAAAGACTCTTTCGTTTTGTAAAAATTGTTGTAATGTGTTATTATTGTTTGCATTACTGTATTGCTTGACCCTTATGGGTGTAAGATGCAATTAAGTAAATACATTAATTAAAAATGACAACAAAGGTGTTTATAACATTAAGCGATTTTTGCTATCCTGTTAAATAAGAACTACATTTTTGCACAGAAGCAACACTTTTATTAACAAAAAAAAAACGGACAATCAACTAACAAAAAAAGGGTGAAAATGACAAGCAATAAATAGGCAACATTAGAAATCCCATGGGATCTAATTTCTATTTACAGCCAAACATATACAAAGAGATAATTGTGAATAATCACGAAATTTTTGTATTTCTCTTCCATATTGGTCGACCATTAAAAAGATTGGTTTAGAAAATCAAGGAATAAGTACAAAGAACGTTTCATTTTGATGTCTAGAGACAGCTATCTGGGGTCCTTTGTTGACCTTGTGATTAAACTAATCATATGATTAGCCCTAATTACATGCTTCATTCCTAATCACATAATTAGCTAATGCATTGATTAAATATGATTAGTTAATGCATTGATTAAAAACAGTTCAGCAACAGAATGCAATCATTGCATTAACTATGTATGCGATTAGGAAACAAAAATGTAATTAGGCCTCATCATATGATTACTTTAATCACAAGCTCAACAACGGACCCCAGATTATTAAATCTTGTTAAGACCTGAAGTGATTGAGTGGTAACTATAGCACTTGTGATTATGATCGGTTTATTTCAAATTATTAAAAAAAATTAAATATAGATAGAGAGATATGTAAAATCCCGAGGATTACGGATTGCTTCATCACCTCCAATGATGAAATACCCGGATGCCCAGGAAATAAATCTGCAATGTCTAAAATATATAACTGCTCACATGACGCTGTGAGTAATAAAACACTCCTGACATCTTCGTTCAAGTTTCCGAAAGGAAGTAAATAAATAAATATCAAATCAATAGCTACCTAAGGACATACTTTACTATCTATCGACCAATTATCCAAACAATTTCTTGCGTTTTCTTTCAATAATTCTGAATAATCACGAAATTTTAGCATTTTTTTTTACATTTTTGTTCGACCATTAAAAATATTGCTTTAGAAAAAAATCAATGAAGAAGTATAAAGAACGTGTAGACATTACCTGATTATTAAACCTTGTTAAGACCTGACATTATTGAGTGGTAGTCATAACATTTGTTATTGTTGATTTAATTCATGAATTGAAAATTAAAAATAAAAACTAATAGATTTTTGTCTACCTAATATCAGGAAATAAACAACAAACGCAAAACAAATACAAACATAGACTAATACAACATATACTATCTAGCATACAACACAGAATAGAACACAACAACAGAACTGGTGGATCGTGTTGCTAATTTTTTTTTACTGTTGTCCTAGTATGTGTCTTTACGTTCTGAGTTCCGCATTGTGATGTCGGGTTACGATTTGTGGAGAAAAGGATTTTGGCAAAAATTACAGAAGTTCGGTATCTATGGGAAATGTTTGGATATTATCAGAAATATGCATAAGAACATAAAATCCTGTGTTAGAAGCCAAAAGCGATTTTCAGATTTTTTCCCATGCTTAACAGGTCAGACAAGACGAACACCTTCACCCTATCTTGTTTTCTCCATTTCTGAATGATCTTGAAGAATTCTTAAAGTCTGTAGAAGTCATTCCTCTTGTTGAAATAAAAGAAAAGTGTATGAGTGAAATAACCATGTTTGTTGAGGTATTTATTCGAATGCATCCTGATGACACAGTTTTGCTAGCTGAGTCTGCTGATGATTTACAAAAAAAACTTAAACATTTTTAATATTTATTGTGAAGCATGGAATTTATCAATAAACTGTTCAAAGTCTAAAGTTGCTATATTTCGTAAACGGAAAATGAAAAATCCACCAGTGTTCACTTTAAGCGATGAAGTTATTGAAATTGGAGATAGTTATTCATATCATGGGTTGGTTATGAACTATAATGGATCTTTTGCAAAAGCCAAGTCAAAGTTAATAGAACAAGCTAGACGCACATTATTTGCTGTTGATAGGTGTATCAAAACCCAACCTATTCCAGTATATTTACAATTGACATCATTTGACAGTTTAGTTGAACCGATTTTGTTATATGGATCAGAGGTTTGTGGGTTCGAAAACACAATGTTGTAAAGAGATTTTACAGGTTAGAGCAACACCACCAAGTTATATGATTTATGGGGAACTTGGTTGCTATCCTCTTTCTATAAAGATAAAACTGAGAATGATATCCTTCTGGAATGGACTCATTAGCAATGAAAACAAATTTAGTTCAAAACTGTATAAATTAATGTATTCTAATGTATTCTAGTTACATATGAATGGAACAACTATTTTTAAGTGGATTTCCTTTGTTCAAAGTATATTTAATGATACTGGACTGAGTTATGTATTTAAATCTCTATTTCCAATATGTATGTATTCTATAAAATCAGCGATAAAACAACGATTATGCGATCAATCTATTCAAAACTGGTTTTCAGATTTGGATAACTCTGCAAGAGAATTTTATAAAATTGTTAAACAAAATTAAATTTGAATTGTACCTTATTAGATCATCAACACAAGACAGGGTATACATAACCAAACTTAGAACTTCAAACTTCGAAACTTCGCATTGAAACCGGAAGATGGAATAACAAAGCAAAATAATTAAGATTATGCTCATTTTGTAATAGAAAAAAATGGAGATGAATATCACATTTTATTTACATGTTCAAATAATAGAATTGTACAATTAAGACAAAAGCATATTCCAAATTATTATTGGAATCCACCTGTTATTTATAAGATGGAAGGTTTATTCAGATGATGTAACAGTCAACCTATGACTGATATTTCAAGGTTTATAATAAATATGTCACAATTATTATAACTATCCTCTATATATATTTTTTTTTTATAATATATCAAATGTATTCTTAATACTGTTTCTGTTTAGTTCGTCATTTTCAGTATTATATTTAATATTGTACCTCATGTTACACTGTATAGTGTATGAGTGTTTTTCAATAAAGTTCTTGAAAGTTCTTGAAAGTTATCTTCAATTTTCCTATTGTATTTGTTCATATTATTTGTATTTGTAATAATTGTCATTGCTAATGTTTATATGTAGCTGAGAAAACTTCATAAGTTTACAACTTGTGTATTATCCATTTGTCTTCCATTGTGCGACAATAAAATATGATTTGCTAAAAGTACAAAACAACATACTTAACGCACGTAGTATTTAGTTCTTTATTATGCTTCACAATTTTAGTATTTTACCGCTTTATTGGAGCGGAATGATTAAAATAAACACATGACGTCAATTATTATAAACTACTTATTTAGAAACTAGTTAATTTGATCGCCATGCGTGATAAAACTTTAAAAAAATCCATTTACAAAAAAGAAAGGAGGGGTCGTTTTTTGTACAAAAAAATAAAACATATTTCCTTGGTCGATAACCATTAAGGATGACTTCCTTGTTGCTATCTTTTACGCAATCTCTGATACGCCCTAACAAAGTAGAGGTTCACATGACTCAATTCTCTCAGCTGAAAACAAATAGTTATTTGAACTAATGCATATGGCGGCATAGTTATAAATTTTGATATTCAAGGACATTAACGCAACAGACCCTGGGATATTTATTAGTGCAAAATTTATTCTTCATATTGCAATGCTACTTTATGGTGAAAACCGCCTCGGTGGTGTAATATTTTGGTTGCGCGTGTAGATCGTGGGTTCGAGCCCTGGTCGGGATAAACCTAAGACTATGAAATTAGTATGTGTTGCTTCTCCGCTATTTAGCACGCAGCATGAATGAGAATGAGCAACAACTGCCTGGTTCGGAATCGGGATAATGTGTCATAGTGGCGAGAAATGTTTACCCTTGGACTGTTGTCTCAGTCAGCTAGCACTCTGAAAATCAAAGCAAGCGTGTTGATCTAGTACAAAGCGGATTTCATGATCATCTCTTGAATGTAACTTCTTCTCGCAATGACTAACTGTAAAGCTGCTCATTATGCATTAAATGTCACTCACTCGCTTTGTGCTAAACACTACTGTATTTCCATTTCTGTTTTTTTAATAAGATTTATGAATTTCCACCTTGCAGCACATTTTATATTTTTGACCACAGGGGCTTAGAAACTAATGGGACTACATTTTTGATGTTGTAAACTTGAATTTCTATATTGCAATAATGTTTATTCTCATGTTTGATATGTTCTCCGTGGTACTCTTAATTAGCACTATGGATCCTCATTTGGTCTAATCTAATTAAATGTTGATGTTTTTTTCATCTGGTTCAACTTTTATATTATATTCTAACATGACGTCCTTCTTTCGCTTGGTAGACAAACGAGCGATATATCGATTGGGTATAATCTCATTAGCCCATACGCCGGTGCATGTGACTGACTTTTCAGTCGTAAATGTACATGTTGATGAATTATCGTCTGCTCGAATTTGGCAGCATAAATTGTGTGCGACATTTTCGCAAACGTAAAAATAAATTGCCGTCTTCAAATCAAAGCATAGTACAGTATTTGTACTCTTAGACATATCAGAATCGAAATAGATCATGGAAGAAAGAATTTGCTTTGAGTTTTAACATCGGTTGGCGGATATTAGTAAATGTTATCCCTCGCCTCTGGCTCGTGATAAGATACTAATATCCGCCAATCCATGTTAAAATTATGTACTAACATGTAAACACATTCCCCATGCGGTCCCGTCATTAGTTCTTTCTTTTCATCCGGCCAATCAGCGGGGAGCCTACTAAATCTCTAAATATCACAAGGAGGTATATATACATACATACATACATACACCAACAACTGTTGTCCGATTGGTCAATATATTTAATACCTTTGCATATGATTCGACGGTCAAAGATGAATGAAAATGTCATGACATGACACGACCCCAATCGAGATGTCGGTAGATGTTAGTGTGTCGTCAAAGGGAAAAAATACGCAAAAAAATACAACAATATACAAACAAACTTGGAAGACATTTTCAATGGTGTCGCTATTGTCAGTAAACGATCCACTGGAGAAATAAATATATACTTAATGTATCAGTAAGTTGATTAGATAATGGCATTTGTAATATACATATACATGTTTAGCATTGAACTGGTTTGTAAAAAATGTGTAAATATATCAAAGGAGTAATCGTAAATTCTATATCAAAGAACAACAGACAATAACATTACAAAAGTTACATGATTACGAAGTCGTCAATGACCAAATAAGGTCCGAAATGACATAACAATGATCGACAAAGCACTACACAGAGAACTAAAGATTGAGCAACATGAACCCTAATAAACACCGGGGGTGAACTCAGATGCTCCGGGCGGATAATCAGTTCCTTGTCCAATAGTGGCACCCGTCGTGTTAACCTTGCTATTCAATAAGTCTGTACTTGAAATTGCTTTGACACCATTGTGTTCCTGTTAAACGACATGAACACCGTCTGATATGGAAATAGTGTTTGACCCCAATATACCTAAGTAACATTAAAAAAACATGAACTCCAGACAAAAAAAATTGAGAGTAAAATCAAATCAAATATTCGCTTTACACGAAAATCGTAACGTACCACATTTGTCATATATTCCTTTACATAAATCAAGAGGAAAAATGTACAGAGACAACTGTCTACATGAAAAAGGCATAAGTTATAACACCGCCGTTTTAAATTTCGATTCTATTACCCTGACATTTTAAAAATATAAGCGAAAATAAAAAACAATTATGTTCAAAATACTAAGAAACGATGAGATGCAGCAATTAACTAATTCATATATCACAGCTGCATTCACGAAAACGAGATGATTTCAACTCCCCTACTGAAATAGCGTAACATCTAATTACTTGCCTGTTGCCAGTATATATTCATCTGCCTATATAAATGTTCATCGGTGGTGTAATGGTTAGCGCGCTCACCTCGAATGTGGTAGATCGTAGGGTCGAGTCTCTATCGGGTGAAACTAAAAACTATGAAATTGGTATTTTGTTGCTTCTCCGCTAATCATTACGGAGAAAAAGCAAAAACTGGTTAGCTCGGAATAGGGATAATGTGTTGGAGTGGGCGACATTTATATCCAAGCAATGTTGTTTCAGTGAGCGAGCACTATACAAATCCAAGTAACCGTGTAGGTCTGGTACAAATCGGTCCTCATCATCATTTCATTAACAATTAACTTGTTCTCGCCATGATATGGAAGATGTAGCTAAACAATTGATAAGTTGGCCCTAAACATCTATCGCTCTCTCACTCATTTAATGTTCAACGGAAGATAACTCTAACAGAAAAATTGAAAGTTGTTCTATTTTATATTCATCCCACCAACTTAAAAACACAAATCAACATCGTCCAACAAATATTTTTTTATCATTTGCAATATTACAATAAATACACAATGTTCAGTAAAAATTTAGATATCTAACTTAGTTGTGCGCGACGAGTTTCTGGAAGAAACATCACCAAGATACGCTCATTGCCAAATAACAGACAAGCCAAATGATGTAAAATTCTTCTGAAGCAAGGAAGCCAAAGGGTCTTAACAGAATAGCTTCTCACACTGTCATTCATATGTCATCATAAATATTGCGAATGAAGGAAAAGGTTGAGTTTATTTTTGAATGTTTGTGTACAAATGAAAGTAGGTATCCAGTTGACCAGTAGCAAATAGTGGTAAAGGCTATCTTATAAAATTACTTTCATGATTTTATTGAGGGGGTTCTAAAACAGATGTCGCAACAAATACCTATCTTATAATCTTTGGTTTGATCCGAGACCACGGTCTACCACACTCGAGGCGAGCATGTTACCAGTATACGACCAATGGGTATCTCGTCTTTAATATAACTTTTAAATGTTTATCAGAGCTAATGTTCAGTCGATGTGTATTTCTAATTATTGTGATTTTCTGCAACATAAACACAATATCAAGGCAGTGTCTTAATATATAATGTACATACGTATTTGGTGCAAAATTATGAAGAGGGTCGGTAAACCACTCCTTCGTGTCAGTTTTATACACCTCAACATTATATTTTAAGAAACTGCACTAATTACTGTTTATATACTGTTAGTAATAAAGGATATGGATGTAAATAGACATGAGAGACTAGATAGTATTACACTTAGACATACATAAAAGTAAAGGAACAGCTTGTAGTAAGAAAGGATATGGATGTAAATGAACATGAGAGACTATCTAACATTACACTTAGACACAAATTAAAGTAAGGGAAACACTTATTGTGTTCTAATACCCAGAATGAAGCACTGGTTAGTATACTTTGACAGAATATGACAGTTCAATTACGAAGACATGTTATCAATTGAGTGTTCATCTCATTGTCACACATGTGTTTTTTTCATTGTGTATTATATACAGTTTATTTACAAAACACGATTCCTGCAATTTGTCCTTTGTCTTTGTCTGTTTCGGTAGTACACAAAGGTGATGTTTCGAAAATAACAGTGACGCCATTGGCAGTACAAGATGCCTTGCAGTTTGTGCCAGTGTATGTATTTACATCTAAATCCTTCACTACGAGGGTATAAGATGTATGTGCTCTCAGATATACAGGCCGGGGAATTAATGTACTTCGCTTTTCACCACGTATTCCAGATATACTTCCCTTTAATGCAGATAGCACATGTTCTTCTTCATCCAATATTTCCAAGGAATAATGTTGTTTGCTTGAAGAAATGTTTGCACTTGGACCAAACATGACTATTCCTTTCAACCAAATATCACTGTCTGGCGTAATTCTTAGCGCGTCAATACCTCTACTGGTCCATTGACTAGTTGTAGAGCCGTGCCGAGTAAGGGTACTGGTTGTTCGTTTTTCCAATGGCTTCCTTATATTTTCAGAAAATAAAATATTGCGAACTCCGTAGTGGGAACGAAACACGCTCACAATTTCTGGTTGAGTCAATAAGTCTCTATCGGGTATTACAGTGGCAAAATATTCTTTTTCTACTAAAGGAAACCTCACTAACGGAAGCAAATTTCCAATAATATTTCTCAAATTATCTCCATTTACTTGTTGATTTGCTTCCGTGCATCGAACTTCAGCCCATTGTAATAAACATTTTAAAATGTCAGTTTCCGAACATGACAATAATTCCGACCGTAAAATAATTTCCATGCACTCTTTTGGAAGCTGCATTATGTGCTCAGAAGATAAACATTTTCCTGTGTTGTTTTCTATATATGCAAGACTTGTTTCATGCAGTTCCCTAAGACCAAATTGACAGGCAGTTTGGAGAGCGACAGTCGCGTTAGAGGAACAAGCACTCTCTTTAAGAAGCTCAGAGCATGATGTTTTAGCTTGCCGCAACATATATTTGTCAGCAGCATATAGTATATCGTTGACATTTGCGGTTGACAGTGTCAACTCATCGCTGTAAATGTATCTGTAATGATAATACCGTATCTATGATTACACAATTTCAATATGCATAAATATACTTTCTCATGTGTTTACATTGGTCATTGTAAAATTTGAATAAGAGTTTGAAGATACCAAAATGGTCTCACTTTCAATTTTTGAGTGACAGCAACGGTGGTGTAATGGTTAGCGTGCCCGCCTCGAGTTCGGTAGATTGTAGATTCGAGCACGGTCGAGTCAAACCAACGACTAGAAAATGGGTATCTGTTCCTTCTTCGCTAAGCCAACAGCACGAAGGAATAAGAACAGGGTTGGCCCGAAATCAAACTAATAAATCAGTATGGAGCCGCATGTCTACCTGCGGACTCTTGTTTCAGTGAGCACTCTAAAAACCCAACAAAGCGTTTCGGTGTAATACAAAGCGGGTATCATCATCATTTCATCAAAACGTAAATTTTTCTATCCGTGATATACCTGGAAAATATTCTCATTTGGCGTTAAGCTACAAAACACTACACAGAAAACTAAGGATTGTGCAACACGAACTTCATGCTACTACATAGATATGGTAACTCCACAAGTGGAAAATTGAAATCATCTCTTTTGTCGTAGTCTCGCTACAAAACCTGTCTTCACTGTCAATATCTAGGTGCACATTAAATGTGAAGGTATGAAGCATTAGCCGGCAATCATGTGTTATGTGATTTTTTTATATAAAAAAAGAGTTGTGATTGACCAAGAGCTCTCCATTAATTCAACTATATAAACTACACAGAAAATGCATGTGACCTCTAACACAAGATTACATTATCCTATTATATATATATATATATATACATATCCGCTTTTCTTTTTTTTTGAAATTTGAAAAGTCGCTATATTGTTACGAGATTTTACTTAATTAGACATTGATAAAGTCCCTAGGTGGGACGAAAATTTTGTCATTCAACGAAGTGTTTTATTCTTTATCACTTTGTTTTGTGTACTTGGTGTTGTTTTACAAACCATTGTAGAGGTTTGTATATATATATATATATATATATATATATATATATATATATATATATATATATATATATATATATCCGCTTTTCTGTCAAGATAACACATCACTTATCACCGGGTTTGTAACGATAGTCACACGATGGATGCCACTAGTGGAGCAGGAATTGCCTACCCGAATTCACCCCTGGATTTTAATTCGGATCTTTAGCTTTATGTGTACTATTTTGTAGATGTTTGTTTGTCCTTTTGATCATTTCGTTGTCTGTTCGTCTTCACTTACGGATTCTGATTACCCCTTTGGTATCTTCCAACTCTTCTATATATTAGAACTTTCAAATACAAATGCTATCAATCTAGAAAGGTAGGGTATGGAGCTTTGAGGAATATCTTGGTCTGTTGTCTGATATAGCACTTGGAATGACAATAGTTTCATTCGGAATTTAGTCTTATCATTTTGTAAATTCTAAGCTGACCGTATTGATAATATTGATTTAATCTTAATTAGCGATGAGTTGAACATTAACACTTACCTGGTCTAATAAAAACATACATATCAAATTTAGTGCACACGTTGCGTTTCTGGAATAACCATCATCGGATGCGTTCTAAATCGAAAAATTGGAATGCCAAATAATATAAAACTTTGGGAGAAATAAAACCAAAGGATCTAAACAGGATATCCCAAATTTGTCTATGGTCACCTATGCATTCTGCGTTATCTACATGTCTACCCGTGTGCATTGAGATTGTTCCACCCTGAATCATTTCTGCATAGCTTGCGGCCAAGCCGAATGCTGTACATTATTACGTACTGAAGGACGAACCTCAGACCCCTGGAATTGTGCAACAGTTCAACTTAATCCCCTAAATAACAGAAGTAATGTGTCACACAACTCAGAGGCCTTTAATCCTGATTACGTTGTACTATTGCTGTCGGACATGATATGGAAATCTCGATCTGATACCAGGGCCGATATGGAAATGTCATGTAATAATCTCTTAATATACCATGCACTGCTCCAGTACACGACTAGGGATTACGTTAGTTTTGTTTAGTGGTCGCGAAACATAAGGAGTTCCTGCATGTTATAAAACACCTGCAATGTAACTCACGTCTGGCAGATGCCTGATGAAAGAGAAGTAAAACATATATAGGTACCGTAGCATTATCTGGAAGATGCTTTTATCAATATCAGGTACATTTATTTCGCCTGTTTCTGGTAGTGAACCTTCAAACATGGTATAGAAGACAGGACTACGACTCGCTAGCATATACTTGTGTGCTTTGATTGGTGTCTTATCGCTGCCAACTCTGAATGTGACGTCACACATTACTTCCTCAGTGAGCATGTGTATCATGCATTCTACTAAACCTTTATCGTCTTGCCAGTCGGTTCCGTCTAAATTTTGTTGAAGCGCCATCTGTAATAAGGAAAAGGGAACATTGACGTTTGAATAAGCTTTGATATATACCTGTTAAGACGTACGTAATAAAATATATGTGCTTAAACAGTTATTTCGCGGTGAATTATATTAGGGGCTACCTGCCAAACATCCTTAGCAGATTTTATCACAGAGAGTTTTATCGAGTTAACCTCTCTCCAGACCCCAATATCAATGTCAAAGCTCGAGATGCAATGTTTCTATTCACACGTCCTGGCAGTTATCGTATGGTAGTTGGATTTACAACTACCTATGCGAGCAGTGCCTATCGTCACTGATCAGTGTGATGTGTACAACATTATCTGATAAAGTTTGTCAGTGACTTGCGACATGTCGATGGTTTTCTCCGGGTCCTCCGCTTTCCTCCACCAATACAATATTGTTGAAAGTGGTGTTAAGCTCCATCAAACGATAGTAACCAAATAATAGCTCCGGCAAAGACTGACAAACATTGTTGAATGAAGTAATTAATTAAAAAGACTTTGTCACTATGTCACTACAATATTCGTACAGATCAAATAAAATGCCATATCATTTACATTTGTTTATCAAAACTGCCTAGAAATTCGCTACCAGCCATATGCTTTACCTATATCAGAAATACAAATATAAGGCTGACAAAATACGTATGCATTTGCATATGCCAGTGTGAAAAACACTGTCCAATTTATTTTAATTCATAAATTAATTTGAGAGTCACATGTCATGTTATACGTGTTTTGATTGGTCTAAAAAGTTGAGGTTATTTGTCAATGAACGGAATCTAAGAATAGACGTCGTTCTCAAGGCGTCGGGTGCCGTTGTCATCTGTTTATTTTCTTTAAATGAGCCACCTTTGGGGTTATTTATATTTATTTCCGATTTTTTGCTTTATTTTGAAAAAAATAGATATATTTTTCAATATCAAACCAAAAAAAATTTGAATTTATTGATAAGGATTGGTAGATATTATTTGTTCTATTCATTCGAAATAACCTCAATCAGGTTGTGCACACCCTCTCATAACCCACTACGCGGGTTACACGGAGTAAACAATATGATTGAGGTTATTTCTTCATCAACCGAACAAAAATTGCGAACAATCCTTAATTACCTTTTTTTATGAACAAAGATATAGCTCACAATTGAACCCAACTGTCTTTACCACATACAATGTATATACAGTGGAACTTGTCTAATCCGACACACCAAGGTACCAGGGAAATGTGTAAGATTGTACAAGATGTCGGAATACTCGGGTTTTTATTTTAATTAACGGAAATAGTTTGGGACCATAAATTTGTGTTGGATGTCACAGGATGTCGAAAAACTCAGGTATCGGATTGCACAGGTTCTACTGTATTCCATAGCAGATTATATGCGCTTCGCTTAACACGACAGATATCACTAGTGGAGCAGGACTTGCTTATTCTTCTAGAGCAAATGGGTTCATCTTCAGTTTTTAGTAGAGCTTATAGTGTTTTGTCGACGATAGTGTGTCCTTTTGTCACTTTTCGTTTCGCAATTATATTGTTTATGTGTCTTTACTTTGCGGCTTCTGATTAACACTTTAGTAGCTTCACACTTCCACAAATACAAACATTAATCGACAACAGGCTGCAGATCGACTTGTATTATGCCTGTCTTAAAATTTTGTTTCCCTTTGTTTTTATTTTAGTTTTCACTTTTTGTTGTTTCAGATTTGTCTAAGGGGAGATATTTGATACGATCAGAGTATGTTTTACCTGAAGAAACTACAAATCCACAGGAGATAACGGTGCACCTCGATAGACAGTGATAAGATGGCGATGCTTCGGATTGAAAGAGGTAAGCACACATCTAAAGATTCCTATTATTTTCATTATTCTGAGCGAATGTATTATGTATATTCTGTTGTATTTAACAATAACATCAACGTATGTAAATTTCCAATTAAGTAAGAATGTTAATTTTGCATTAAGGTGAAATGAATCCAAATAGCCAGCGATGGGCTTTTTGACCTGAAAAAATGAAACAGTGCAATCACACAAACTATCTGACAATGCTTTCAATAGATCATTAGCCTCTCATATAGTTAACTTAACTGTGAAGAAAATTCATTGATAAATAAGGTTACATATACTATATATAATTGCAAACCTCCATTTTTAATAAATCTTATTCTTTTCAACGCTTTCATGTTGTCAAGTTTCCAACATGGCGGAAATTCAATCGCTTAACACACTTGACAAAACATTTCTCCTTATAAGTGTTTGCTCATTTGGAGATGATGAAATTTTATATTATGTGTATTTGTACACATAGTGAAAACACACCTCATATATAACACAACGGAGAAAAAATATCGTATAAATTTAAATGCACATGACTTTTATGGAATGTGCCGCGATATAATATCAACAATTATTGTTAGGAAATCTTAGTATAATACTTATATTTAATGCATGTTTACACAGATGCATTATTTATAATTTGTACACTTTCAAATTATCTATGAATCATCTAAAATAAAATGTCCAATAGAAAGTTCATACCAGGAAATTAAAACCCCCTGGTATTACTCCCTTTGACACAACCATCCAAAACGAGTTCTTTTCAATATCATTCTAAATCTAAATTTGATAAATAGCTAATTATTATAAATGTATATAATATCCACCTGCATAAATGTACACACATTACTCAGGATCTAAATTGTACTTACATCGTGATATAAAAAGGAGCACACGTCACACCAGTGGTCAGTAGATCAGGGAGGTATGTAAGTGGACATACACCGTCTCAAAACGGAATACATAAAACAATGACGTATTTCACAAGACATGCGCATTTGGATAATATTTTCAAAATGGCGGAAAATATGAATAGCGACGAAATTACAGATGAGGTATTCTCTTTTCCGGACATACGGGTATCTCGGTCAAATAATTATCTCCCTTGTCGTGAAGGAGGTGAAACATTCGCCATTTTTATTAGGCGAGACCGATAACATTATTATTTTCTGTCAGTGAAAAAAAAAGATTATTCAGGTTTTTCATTTTATTAGAAAACCTCTAAAATTATTATTTTGTGAATTTTTTTCATATGAGATAAATTTTAAAACTAGCAATTTATATTTGGTAATTAAAAGCAATAAAAATATGATTTGGTACCACTACTGGGCGTTTGAAGTGAAGCTTTCGCAATTCAATGACATAATCTTCAAACTGTTGAAGTAGGTCATTATTCGATAGAAGTAGAAGTAGAAGTGGTTTCGAGAAAATTGGACGCCATGTTGATTTATGTTTCATAGTGTGGGCGTCCCTCAATAATCTTGGTGAGGGCATTGACTATTCAGAAACGACAATTTATACGACTCTTTTCAAATTTTTTGCATTATTTATTTTCTTCTATATCGCCAATTTCAATAATATAGTCGGACTCACGTTCTAGTGATGATAAGCACTGATGGCATAGATAGTTGTAAATCCTATTACCATACGATCTCGACAGCCCCTTCAACGGCAATGATACAAAAACATAGATGACAACAATCTGTTGGTACAACTAGTAGGTTTAATTAATTAACTCCGGACATATATATTCACTCCATCTTATACTACCATTTTATTTGCAACATTTGATTGCAATAGATATCTTCAAATTATGAGAACATTTTACTTCACAATATTCATCCTTGATTTTAAGTACAAAATAAGGATAACAGTTTTTTCTTCACTGAAGGTTTATTTCGCAGCACATCATATCAATAAAATAAACTAGAAAAGAAGTATGCCTCCGCTCTTGATAATTATGGACACAGTTGTTTTGTTAGTAGTGATTTTTTTTTAAATGAAGTATGTCTGTAAGACACAAATGATGCCCCCGCCTGACCATCAAAATCCTGTGGACATGCACACCTCCATTATGTGTATAAACATCCTACAAAATATTAAAGCTGTAGCTCCAAAACTGTAGGAGGAGTTAATCGGACAAACAATGTTCCCTTTATGCAGCTGGTATGAAAAATAAATGACTAAGTCCAACTACCTGTCATTTTGTGAATATTTGAAGAAAATCAAAATCCTGTGGACATGCACACCTCCATTATGTGTTTAGACATCCTACAACATATTAAAGCTGTAGCTCCAAAACCATGTATCTATATCCGGAAGGACGGACGAACGGACGAACAGACGGACATGAGGTAATTTAATACGCCCCCCGAATCTTCGTCGCGGGGACATTAAAACAAAACACAACACAATACTCTTAAATCACTGGATAAGTGAAATAATAATAAAAACAACTTTTAACAACACTCAGAATTGTCAGCATCACTCACTCAAGATGATACCTTTTTGCAATTCTGAAGACTTTATAATTCAATTTGGCCTGATTTGTCATTCATTTTGATGTAATTTGATTTCCTAAATTCTGCGAGTGTTACTAAATTATCCGGGAAATTCCCAAAGTGAATCACAGGCCCTTGTCACTATACGCGTACATATACTATCAAAGTATAAACATGTACATGTTTATACATTGATAGTATTTCTTTGATAGTATTTCTTTAGAAATACCAAGTCAGGGTCATTACGATTTTCACAGTTTTCCGGTTGTTGACTGATTTTGTCTGATTATAGATTAGAATAGTTTTATTAAATCAATCAAGAAGCCCGTGAGAGCACAAAATTACAGACATTTGCATTTTACACTTACAATGATTTTGATGATTAGTATCATATATGACATATATAAAAAGAATAAAAACAAGCATAGATGATCGACACTGCAGGGGGGAAACCGCCCATAGGCAGCACAGACTATGGCAGTTTATAGCTAATATTATGATATACATAAAAAATATATATTATACAAATATAATATGATGCAGATATAGCATGGTGTTCATATCACGAATACTATTTTATCTTTAAGTAAGGTTAAATTTGCAATGTATGGTTCTTCGTATTTCAAAACTTTTGTTTAGGAAGACAGCACGTTTATTTAATAACAGAGTGTCTTCACTACTAAGAAGCCAAATCAACTTATTGTTCGGACTCAGATGTTCAAAATATATACTTATGCGTTTTGACTTTCGCTTTGTAAGATTGTTCGGAGTTCGGTAATTTTGTTATTACCCTTATATAAAGGGATTTTTTTTTACAAAGAATGAAAGTACCTCTTCAAAACTGTACTGAAAATACGCATTACGCTTGTAGAATGCTGAAATAAGAAAATATTGTGATTTTAGAAAACCGGTCAAATAGAGTTATCTACCTTTTACTTGCAAAATCTTATCTATTCAGTTTTTAAGATACAGATAAGATAACTGCAAAATGAAAATGATATACAATAAATGTACATGTATTTACAACAAAGCTGTAATTTCTACCAAGTTTCGTACTGCGGGAGGCATTTTAAATTATGGATACAATCACATTAACACAGTATCTTGACGTTTTATCTAGCGAAATAATAGTGAAAAATCTGATTAAAATCTGTATACTTGACGTTTTATCTAGCGAAATAATAGAGAAAAATCTGTATAAAATCTGTCTGTATAAAATCTGTATATTTATACAGATTTTATACAAATGTTTCACTATTATTTCGCTAGATAAAACGTCATAGGAGACGGATTAGTATAAGCTTAGCTTTTTTTCGAATCATGTCATGCTAAAGCAAAATGTGTGTGTATTGTAACATTATACCAGTTTATCATGAATAAATATGAGGGGAGGGGGGCGCACTTAAAAAAATTCCACCGAGCGGAGGAAGGCGCGAAAATTGTTGGGGTATTTCGTGTGAAAAATCTCGATTTTACGCCAAAAAATCATATTTTTTCCAATTGTAGAGGGGGGGGGCGCGCCGGGTGCGCCCCCACTGGATCCGTCCCTGAACTCTTTATGAAGACAACCTATCTGTAACACTGTATCAAACCTAAACAATTTATACATTTTTTTTTTATATTTAGATAAAAAAATGATTTGTAAAAGTATACAAATTTGACTTAGAAAAAGATTTCCTGTGCAATATGAAGTCAGGAGTAGATTGTTGCATGATGGTTTGCTTAGCAGTAAAACAATTCATGTTTTATGTAAGGGAAAGGGTTATTGATAATTTGCTTAACCCTTTTACTTATAATTTTATTAAATTTATTACAATTAATAAGTGGCTACGCAAGGTGTGATTAGTGTCAACAAACTTAATGAAATATTTTCGCAAGGTTTCATAACCAGATGAATGTCTCATTATGCATACCCGGCCAAGTGATTTTTTTTATATTTTCAATGGTACTGATCATGTGAAATGTCAGTCAGGTTATATTATACAAATATAATATGATGCAGATATAGCATGGTGTTCATATCACGAATACTATTTTATCTTTAAGTAAGGTTAAATTTGCAATGTATGGTTCTTCGTATTTCAAAACATTTGTTTAGGAAGACAGCAAGTTTATTTAATAACAGAGTGTCTTCACTACTAAGAAGCCAAATCAACTTATTGTTCGGACTCAGATGTTCAAAATATATACTTATGAGTTTTGACTTTCGCTTTGTAAGATTGTTCGGAGTTCGGTAATTTTGTTATTACCCTTATATAAAGGGATTTTTTTTTACAAAGAATGAAAGTACCTCTTCAAAACTGTACTGAAAATACGCATTACGCTTGTAGAATGCTGAAATAAGAAAATATTGTGATTTTAGAAAACCGGTCAAATAGAGTTATCTCCCTTTTACTTGCAAAATCTTATCTATTCAGTTTTTAAGATACAGGTAAGATAACTGCAAAATGAAAATGATATACAATAAATGTACATGTATTTACAACAAAGCTGTAATTTCTACCAAGTTTCGTACTGCGGGAGGCATTTTAAATTATGGATACAATCACATTAACACAGTATCTTGACGTTTTATCTAGCGAAATAATAGTGAAAAATCTGATTAAAATCTGTATACTTGACGTTTTATCTAGCGAAATAATAGAGAAAAATCTGTATAAAATCTGTCTGTATAAAATCTGTATATTTATACAGATTTCATACAAATGTTTCACTATTATTTCGCTAGATAAGACGTCATAGGAGACGAATTAGTATAAGCTTAGCTTTTTTCCGAATCATGTCATGCTAAAGCAAAATGTGTGTGTATTGTAACATTATACCAGTTTATCATGAATAAATAAGGGGGGAGGGGGGCGCACTTAAAAAAAATTCCACCGAGCGGAGGAAGGCGCGAAAATTGTTGGGGTATTTCGTGTGAAAAATCTCGATTTTACGCCAAAAAATCATATTTTTTCCAATTTTAGGGGGGGGGGCCGGGTGCGCCCCCACTGGATCCGTCCCTGAACACTTTATGAAGACAACCTATCTGTAACACTGTATCAGACCTAAACAATTTATACATTTTTTTTTTTATATTTAGATAAAAAAATGATTTGTAAAAGTATAAAAATTTGACTTAAAAAAAGATTTCCTGTGCAATATGAAGTCAGGAGTAGATTGTTGCATGATGGTTTGTTTAGCAGTAAAACAATTAATGTTTTATGTAAGGGAAAGGGTTATTGATAATTTGCTTAACCCTTTTACTTATAATTTTATTAAATTTATTACAATTAATAAGTGGCTACGCAAGGTGTGTTTAGTGTCAACAGACTTAATGAAATATTTTCGCAAGGTTTCATAACCAGATGAATGTCTCATTATGCATACCCGGCCAAGTGATTTTTCTATATGTTTAATGGTACTGATCATGTGAAATGTCAGTCAGGTTATTTTCATTTTTTATTTCTAATCTATGTGCTGTATAAAAACATTAACTGTAAGTTAAACTGTTGTTCTGATATTTCAGATCCTAGACTTGCAACTTAAAATTAAAAATAGCAATACAAACCTTCTGATTTTCCCCATCTTTCTTTTGGTATATTCACAAGAAGAAACTGAATTTTGTTCACGACATGAATATCAAACTGGGTGAAAGATAAAAAAAAACTATATTATAAAATACTGTTAGTCAGTAGTCGAGACGTGTTATTTGTAATTGTATTCGCTATGTAAGGATTTGTTTTCTAATATATGGTGAAATCAGGTTTATTGTTTATAGTATAAACCTCTTGAGATTCATGCACTTCTGTAAATACAATCGACCTGTTAAGAGCAAATAAAGGGTTCTACAGAGTGAGTTAACTATATAGAAAACAATTAAACATGTTCTACGCATAGAAAAACTATATATAAAAAATGGAAATGATAGAAATAAGGAAGGCACTAAAAGTTTCAAATCACAGCTGTGGCCATTTGTAAGCTTACTTTGGCTCATTTTCATAGAAAATATCGCGTGAAAGGGTGTTATAATACATGCTTGAACAAAATTAATTCTTCTAACCGATTTTTTTCAGAAGCCTCCATGCCAAACTTGCAGTGGAAAAGCTCTGTAGGTTTTGATTTTGCAGTCCTGAGTTTTTATTTGATGTCAGCACAGCCTGAACTTTATATATGTCAGGCAAAAAATACCTTAGGTGAGAAATATTTATCGATTAAGGTGGTAAACCTGGGTTACCCTAAAATTTTCCCATTATTCAATTTTTTTTTGAATTTGCATCATGGAATAGTTATGTCTAAATACATTATCTGCCAAAGTTTCAAAAAACCTCACCGCGCTGTTTTCTCCATAGCACATCCTAAACATAGCAATTTTGGGGGTTTTCTTGATGCCAGATGGTAATACTAGTTTCTGAAGATTCTAATTGATATGCACATTTATTTCTGATTGAAAGGGAATATTTGGGCTTTAATACACTTGCGAGTGTTGTTGTTGAATAAATATGAAATATCTAGCATATCTGAATATTCTGTTTGGAGATAATCACGTGCAAAACAGTGGAAACTGCAAAAAGGGGGATGCCCCGAGGACCACCTTGGTATTAAAAATCGGATTAAAAAAATTGCTGACAATTAATTTCCACCAAAAAATGTCACACTGAAGAATAGACATATATACATCATTGCACCAAATTTTACAAACTTTTACCGTCAGATTTTTTAAATATTTAAATTTATGTTTTTCATGGATGGCACCCAGAAAAAAATGAAATTGTCGAGGAAAGTTATCACACACCCATCTCTTGCTAGTTTCTTTGTTTGTGAGATAAAAAATAGCTAGTTACCAATAACAAAAAGCTTTTGAATTCTTATAATTGACAAAGTGGATGTCCAAATTACCAAATGACTGCATTTGTCTTTTTTATTTTCAAGTCGGCTGGGGAGGGGGAGGGGTGGTTTGAGGGTGACCCTACTTGATTAATTCATTAAAAAAAAAACATAAAAAACACAGGCAGCCACCCAGCTGTATTGTTAAATTCCTTCAAATTCTGTGCTCCAGTTGTATTCGTTTGATTCTGGTTATTCTTTAGTTGACTTAGAAGAAGGGGGACGGTGGCATAAGAGAGGATCAGATATTACAATTTGTTTCCCAGACATAGTTCTCTATTTTTACTACAATAAAATGAATTTGCTCTATAGTTTCATAATATCTAAGATTCTGGTGTATATATTTAATTCTTTTTTCTTTAGCAAACCCTTGAAATTCAATAGAAAAAGGTTGTTACACAAATTGTGTTACATTTCTGGCATTTTTGACAACATACTTCGATGAATTTTTTTTCTGGAAAGAGATATTTCAATGATATTTTGTGGGCACCGCCATATACTAATAACACACTGCCTGATACTGGCATAAGCAGCAATAAGATATAAAAAATACAAGGAGCCCAGGGCTCACCACACCTGCAAAAAATAGGGAGCCTTGACTTCTCTCTCAGAGAACATGAGGGAGAAGTGAAGGCATGACAAGGAGACATGATTTCGCAAAAATTTTGGTTTTTTCACTTTTTTTTTGGCATTTGAAGTGTGTCTTTACTAATATCTTGTTTATATCTTTCATATTTAACATTAAATTCATGCTTTGTATTTGTTTTATTATTATTTTTGATCTTATATTTATTGATTTTAGATTTATTCATTTTTGCCTTGAAATCTGTCAATGACATCTAAATGTTCGTTTCCTTCCCCCTATTTCCTACGTCCCCATGTTCGCCGTGTTTAAAACTTAGACATGTTGATTGTTTAGCTTTTAAAAAGCTAAAAATAATACAAGTTTTGTGAAAATAATTAGAATATAACACAATGCAACGGCCAATTTGGTAAAGGAAGCGTCTGTTTGTATATTTTAAGATTTGGGATTTAATATTCTTATTATTCACCTGGAATTTCGTCAGTACAAATTTGCAGAAGTTTGCCGTGATACTTTTGTATCAAGAAATTAAACCTTCTTTATTACTTGAATAAAACCTTTTCCTCTTATTCTTATGTATCTTCCCATTGATTACAATTATTTTGACAATCAGCTTTACCGTAAAACGAAGATTATTTGCAGAAAAGAGTGACTTGCAAAAAGAAACAAGGCGACTTTAATTTCGCTTTGCAGTCGAGTGAGAGCGACTTCAGCCGATAGAGGGCAAGAATTTCGCCCACTTTGCCTGGTTTGGTGAGCACAGCTATGGAAAGGTAAAAGGAAAAGGAGTCATTTTGTTAACTGGCCATATCCAATGTAAACAATCTTTGTCACCAAGAAGCTTGGAATTGAGGGTGAATTTTCAAACGCACAGATGATCATATATTTGAGAAGATACTGAAAATAGAGTTATCTCCCATACCCCTGGCCTACCCTCTTAAGTGCCTCAATGGTTTTGACAATTTTTATAGCAGGAGAAGTAGCTCGCGTCTCTATTGAGACGCACTGTAGATTATACTAAAAATTAAAAAGTATCTTCCACTAATTTGTCAATTTTTTTTTCTTCACTTTTTTAGAATCTGATGGAATTATCATATCAACAAATACAAATAATCATCCCTTCGTGCTGCCATATGGGGATGCTAACCTATACACATGGGACACAATGGATTTTCTGTTGCCAGCTATATTGGCAAGAGAAGGAATTAAAGGTATCACTCTTAGGATAAAACTATGTGTGTGAGAAATACTATAAATGTAATTAGAAAAAATGGTAAGTAGGGGAAAAGAACATTGTTTTAAAAGGTAAGCAATCCAAGTTTATTTGATAGAGCTTAATTTGGTCTGCTAAATAGTAATTGGCAACTATAATAATAATACCAATAAATAATATGAACCAATGCTCTACTATCTGCACCACTTCCTTAATATAAAATAAACTTTTAATGATATATTATAATTTCATATGTATTATATTAATTTAAACCTGGAGAAAACATGAACTCCAGAAAAATAAAAATTCGGGAGTAAAAACAAATCAAATATTCGCTTTACACGACAATCGTAACGTACCACATTTGTCATATATTCCTTTACAATAATCAAGAGGCAAAATATACAGAGACAACTGTCTTCATGAAAAATGCATAAGTTATAACTTCTTTCTTCTCTATGAGTAGATCCCTCCGCTACTCGGAGAACCACTTTAGGCAAGTGTGCTGCTATATGTATCAATCAATGCAGGAAAATTATTCACCAATTTCAGAATTCAGGAATCTAAGTTCAGTATAATTCAGGAATTTAAAAGATTAATAACCTCCACCACTAGTTTGTTATCGGTAACCACCACCGTTTATATGATTTATAGATGTAATCCGCCACAGCAGATATAATTTTCCATAATCACAGTTTGTAATTTATATACAATGTATCTATGTAAGCTGCATTAGTAGTATTCTGCAGTCCCTTGGACAAAGCATTTGATCAGACTTTCACTGTTAATACAAATTGTTCATTTCCATTTCTTCCCATTATCACAATGGTTTCCGCTCATACATGTATGTCACTCTAGTATATATATATCGAGCACCCCTGATTTATTAGGATCTCACAATTTTAAAAGATAAACAATTCACCTAATAGATATTGAAGAATGTATACTAGATATTGTAATATCATACACGTTGTATTTAAAACCACCTATAAAGTCAAGAATGATATATATAGGTCGACTTTAAAAACATCCACACTAAAACAAATCAGATTAAATTTTTATTAAATTAACCTTTATCTTTAAAAGGTAAAATTGGTAGTTGTCCTATCCATAAAAAGTAAAATGTATTAAAGTGACCATCATAGTCTTATCCTTAAGGCAAGATTTATAATACATTTACCATTATCTTATTCTTAAAAGGTAAAATTTAGCTTAGCTGTAACCATTTCTCATTCTTTAAAGGTAAAATTTAATTTAACATCCATATATAACTAGTAATGACAGGAGCCCTGAGAATACCCATGTCAATAAGGCCTTACAGCAATCTTTAGCAGTCTGCAACGCTCATGTTGTAATGCAAAGCACAGTCCTCTAGTAAGAGATTCAACTTCATGTATTAGTTTATCTGTTTGAAACCTCATTGGAAGAGTAGGGCTGGTGACATCCAGTATTATCTGAGTGAATTTAATGTCATTTTTATAAACACTCTTGTACAGTTCCTTATCCACTGTATTTAGTAAGGCATTAATTTTATCTATAAATGGTTGTCTAGTTCGTTCCAATGACGGACATTTCATTAGAAAGTGAGGAGTGTCTTCAATATCACTATTGCACATTAGGGAACGACCATTTAACTTTGCGCGACAAAAAAAAAATAATAATCTAACTCTCGTGTTGTCCGAAAAAAAAAATTCTGATCGAAACAAAAAACCGTAACCCCCTCTTCAAGTTAAATGGTTGGTCCCTTAAACATATTGCTGAGATTTGTCTCTATTTTGAATTTCGATTGTGTTTGTTGCAAGATATATGTGCCAGATAATAATTTGGTCTTCGTGCTCGCTTTCATAATAGCTATCCGATTCATGCCTGCATTTTTCCAAACATTGTGTACAGCTCCATTTTCTTTTGTCCTTGGAATCAAGTATCTGATAGTAGATTTACCTACAGACCATTGTTCAATTTGCATTTTCCAATATTCATGAATCTTATTCTTTATACACGTTTTCTATTTCTCTTTAGAAGGAGTGACAGATATCAACTCAAAGACAGATGGAAGATCATAAAAGTCCAAAATTTCCTTTGCATATAAAAACCAGCTGTGTGAGGAAATGTCTTTTATTAACACCTGTGGCACACATAATTCTGTTTCAATCCCTCCATATCTAATAATGGAACACAACTTCAAAAGTATTTGAGAGTGTATGAACGATTCTAATGGTAATTCACCAGATAGAATATAAACAGCAGCATCCGCTGTGCGCTCTGACAGATTCATGATCATCTTCAAAAAGGATTTATGATATCACGATAGTTTTGAGTAGTCCTTCTTAGGAAGTAATACACAGTCAAATCCAAATAACATTGTTGGTCTCACATACATATTCCACATACGTATAATAACACTGGGGTTTATTCCATTATACCCATGCATTCCGGTACCCATCAGCGCGCATGTTGTTCTTCGTGCAAGTTTGATTCTCTTTTCTATCAGGTCATGTCCTCGTAGTTTTCTATCAATTCTAATGTGGGTGTAGGATTCCGTATGAGCCATTTAGCGATCGCGACGTTTAACATTTTCATCAATATGTTGTTTCTTTTGGTTGAAGATCATTATCTTGCTTTTGGCAGCGCTAATTATATATATTTCGTCATTCGCATATTGTTCTTGGCCTAGTAGCATTGTTTGAAGTTCTAACTGTGATCGTCCTAATAAAACAATGTCATCAGCACAGGTCGGAGTGCTAACTTGAATGGAACCAATTCGGAAACCAAGATAGTTATTCTTGTAGAAATCTAATAACGGGTCTATGAAGACTTTATATAATTCCGGGGATAATAATCCACCTTGACGGTCGCCTTGTTGTTCATGAAACGGACTAGATATTTTTCCTTCCCATTTAACCTTAGCGTGTAAATCGTGATAAAGTATCTTTGTCAATACCCATGTTTCCTTACTTATTCCAGTGTAGAAAAGTTTACGTAACATTGATTCATGCCATACAACATCAAAGGCATTGGAAGCATCAATGAAGGCTACATATAAAGATTCGTTATTTTCTAGAGATTCTGCTATTGCCTCGGTTAACAATAGGCTAGCATTTGTAGGTGCGACATCCTTGCTGAAACCTCTCTGTAGTGGGTTCTGACTCTCTTTCAGTAATGGACTAATTTTATGTAGAATTACTTTCTCAAACAATTTTCCGATAACGCTTGACACGGTTATCCTTCTGTAGGAATTATGATTATTTATTGGTTTTTCCTGTTTCTTATATACAGAAGTGATTATTCCAGATTTAAAACATTTTGGTACAGTTCCTTCTCTAAATATTTTTTTCAAAAATAGACTTCAGTAAATATACAAGTGATGGCCCACCGAATCTAAGGTGTTCAGCAGATAATAATTGTTTTTCTTGGGATTTGCCATTTATCATTTCACACACTAATTTGTCCAATAATTCTAGACTCACAAATTCTGTATCTGCTTTATAATTGTTACGACAAAAGTCTTCAAATTCATTATAATCTAGTTGAACTAAGTCTTGATACTTTGCATTGAAGTTATCACTTTCCAATCGCTTACTTAAATTTTGGAAGTATCTTACCCACCCTTCCGCTATGACATCTGATTTTTGTAGCATTTCACCATCGACTTGAAGTTGAGTTCGTTTTTGCGCTCTACAATCTCTATGCGAATTAACTAATTTATAGAAAAGTTTGTCATTACTCATATGGGATTCCATAATATCTGAATATAATTGATTTCTTTTTCTTGCTTCTTCCTGTCGTTGAGCTCGACGTAAATTCCTTTTGTCAGTAATACAGTCCATCCACAATGAACTGTCCTTATTTTTCGGAGTTCCACTTTCCCTCCATTTCCAATGACTTCTTTTGCTTAACTTACACAATGAGTTTATTTCTGGAGTCCATGGATTTGACCTCTTGGACCGACGTTTTGACCTTTTTTAACACTTATCTGCACTATTATTTAGAATTTCTATCAATTTCGAGATTTGCTCTTCGCAATCTATGATTCTAAGTGAGTCCATATATGCAATTTGTTCAGTTACAAGTTTTTGATAGTTTTGAACATCACATTTCTTCCAATTTAATTTAAAGTTGATTGTTTGTTCTTCATTTTAACATGCATTTAGGGACGGACCATTTAACTTGAAAGGGGGGGGGAAGGGTTTTTTTCCAAAAAAATATTCTGATTTTGTTGGAGGCAAAAAAAATAATCTTATTCAAAGTTTTTGTCATATAACCTAATGTTAAATTCTGTAAAAAAAAATAATATTCTAACTTTTGTGTTGTTCGAACAATAAATTCTGAACGGAACAAAAAAACACCCCCCCCCCCCCCCCCTTCAAGTTAAATGGTCGGTCCCTTATATATGACTTCATAATGAATCTCCTCGAGACAGGATCATGTGTTGAAGTATTCAGGCTTTCTCTATGGTGTATCTTTATATCAGTTATAAAATCACACTGTTTAAAAGGTAGCATATAGTCAATTTGAGATACACTATAACCGTTAAAGTGGTGAAAGGTACTATCTCGTGGGTATTTATCTGGCAGTACAAATCCCATTTTCACAATATCCTTCATGAAAAGTTTATCTCTAACTGTTGGTTTTGGTCTAATAAAAGATGCATTAAGATCACCAGCTAACACAATGTTACAAAAGTCATATTTTGCTACTATTTCTGAAAGCTCGTCTAGACATTTTCTGTACAAGTCATTGCTATGGTTACCACTGTTTGTAGGCATATATGCAGAGATAATACCAATAGATATATCTTCACAATCAATCTTGATTGCACAAATTCTTTCGCACCCATCGCTAAGTTTTGTACCAAAAAGGTCCAAAGACTTTCTCCATATAATTCCACTCCCGCCAAATCCCCTTGTCCTAATTTTTGGTGATATAGGTTCCATTTCATCACAACATTTCAAAAAGCAAGTATAGTTATTTTCCAAACAATAGTCGATTAATTTCTGTTTCTCAAAAGTGAAGAGCCAATGTTCTTGAATGCTCACAATGTCAGATCTATTTAAAATTTGTTGTAGGTATACGGCATTGGATGAGAAGTTCTCCACATTGAACGTTGATATAGTGGCCTACCTCTGTAATATTGCATCGCCGGTCTTTGGGGCTGAGGATTCGGGTATGAAGGTCGATTCTGTTTTCGCTTCCGTAAAAAAATGGTTTTGTTTATTGTCGGAGAACGTAGTATAAGACTTATTTTCGAGATTTTGTTGGTTCCTTTGACAGCATATATCAGGAAAACTCGCTGGATTGAAATTTATTGTACGCGACAGATTTACAGCACTAAGGTGGGGCTGATAACTAATATTGTCATCAACTAAATTGTTATCATTATAGGCACTATTGTGGGTCTTATTTAAGTTCACACTATCGGTTTGAGTTTGTGCACAGTTTGTATTCTGTTTAACCTCATTTTTGCTTGCAACAGTCTCACTTTTGTTGCCATCAATATTGTTGTTTATTACGATATTCAGAATTTGGTAACAAGGTGGAGCTCTATATGTTTCACTCAGTTTGTGCTCAATTTCAATTAAACGACGTTCAAATGTTGTAGAGACAAGTCTATCACTATCATCATTGGAAGTAGTTATATTCGGACCTGTTTTCTTATACAATATAGATGATTACATATCATTTATCCTTTTCTCAAGATTTAATATATATGTTTGAGCTGAAGCCAATTTCATGGTTACCTCATTAAGTTCTTTTTCTTTCTCTTTTATTGCATTTTCTTTAATTGATATCTCCTTTTCTCTAGATGTAAGTCTTTTCTGAACCCGTTGTAATTAAGTTTATCTAAATCTTTCAATCCCATGTCAGTATTGGTTTCCATATTCTGGAGTTTTGGTTGCAATATAGTTGGTACATAATGTACGTTAGATTGTTTATTTTTAGTTATAACTATATTCGGTGACGTTTGTACGTTAGATTGTTTATTTTTAGTCATAGCTATATCCAGTGACGTTTGTATAATTTCAATATCCATATCATCACGATTTTAAGAGTCAAGCATAAGTAGATCCATGCATACCATACAAGTATATAGTTCTGATGGAGTTTGTTTGAAATATCCTGTATCACTTTTTGAGAGTTTTCACACTTATAATGGATCCAAGTATTACAACAGTCACAATAAACAGCTTCATCCTGACACTCTTTGTCACATACTAAGCATTACCACAGTCACAATAAACAGCTTCATCTTGACACTCTTGGTCACATACTAAGTATTACAACAGTCCCAATAAACAGCTTCATCCTGACACTCTTAGTCACATACTAAGTATTACAACAGTCACAATAAACAGCTTTATCCTGACACTCTTGGTCACATACTAAGTGTTACAACAGTCACAATAAACAGCTTCATCCTGACACTCTTGGTCACATACTAAGTGTTACAACAGTCACAATAAACAGCTTCATCCTGACACTCTTGGTCACATACTAAGCATTACAATAGTCACAATAAACAGCTTCATCCTGACACTCTTGGTCACATACTAAGTATTACAACAGTCACAATAAACAGCTTCATCCTGACACTCTTGGTCACATATTAAGCAATTTATTTTTGTTCTGTCATCTTTTAAGTTATTTGAAGAATCAATCGGTAAATTGTGTCTTGTACTGATTTACTACCGTCAATCTGCAGTAAATACACTGTATCGAATACACTTCTTTTCTTCTTATCAAGAATGTTTATGTTCGAACCCTTTCTGTTTCGAATCGACGATGATTTATCGCTCAGTTTGTTAACTGTCTTGTTGATGTTTACGAATTCATTTTCTTCAGTTTTTAAAGAATTCATCAGGCTATCTTTTCGAATGTTATTTAAATCACTAAAGTTTCCATGGTCTTTCATTTAAAACATTATCAGTGGGAAATGATCGTCAATAAATATGTTGATATTGGCCCCATTTATATTTACTCTTGATGTAGTCAGATATAAGTTTATTTTATAAAGTTGTCGACTATCTCTTTTAACTGAATATGCTTCTTCAGCTGAGGCAGATTTATCTTTAGAGAAACGTATTACTGCTTCAAAATTAAAGTCACTAAATGGGCTATGATTGGCACAATTTCTGAGAATAGTTCTGAATTATTCAAAGGCCGCTGTTGAGAATGTCAGTACTAAGTTCCCCTTTTTAAGTTCACATGTAAGATGTGTTCTATCTGTCGCATCCAATTTCTGCTGTAGAGCCTTATTTCTCATTACATTATAGTTTGTCTGTGACATCATTATTCCTCTACTTGGTGAGAACAGTACTTTAGATTTGCGTAGTCTTGAAACTCTCAAACTGGAAGGCATGGTTTTGGACAAGGGCTTATTGACAACGGGTATTTTATGAGTAGGGACTGCTAGGAAGTATAAGGCATCAAATATTATTTATACCTAATTTTATGCAAAATGCACAAGTATCAACGTAACACTATAAAATCTTACCTTAAAATATCAGAGAAAAAATATATATATATTGGGAATGGATGTGGTCGAGTGGTCTAGGGCGCTGGACGTAAGGCTAAGCGAATCGTGCTGCAGTGTATCAATGGTGTGGGTTCAAATTCCGTCGAGGAAAGAAAAAAAAAATTCCAGCTCTAAAATCTAATTCTAACACTGTTTGGTTTAATTTTCAGACATATATACATATATATATATATATATATATATATATATATAATAATAATAAGATGAACACGTATAAAATATTAATAAAATTAAGACATATAATATATAAAAATATTAATAAGGGTTGTTCTCATATACACAGTAACTATCACCATGGACTGTGGACATCAGTCTGCTTTTGATAAAATATTTAAGATGGCCGACACCTGGCGGGAAAGCTCAAAAATGTCTATCACCGCGTTTGTTGGTTATTTCGGCAAATTAGATGGGGTTATTACGTTAAAAGCTTGTAAAGAAGCTAACATGTTATTGTGGTAGGTTATTCAATTACACAAGCACACTATAACTAATTAACAATTTCCTTTTTCCAATAAAAATCAGCAGAGCTTTTGATGCACGTCCTTCTTGTTTGCCCGACCTTCACCACCCATCTCAACATGTTTTAAATTTCGATGCTATTACCCTGACATTTTGAAAATGTAAGCGATAACGAAAAACAATTATGTTCAAAATACTAAGAAACGATGAGACGCTAGCAACAGTTAACTAATTCTTATATCACCGCTGCATTCTCGAAAACGAGAAGATTTCAACTCCCCCGCTGAAATAGCGTAACATCTAATTACTTGCCTGTTGCCAGTATATATTCATCTGCCTATATAAATGTTCAACGGAACTGCATCGGTGGTGTCATGGTTAGCGTGCTCACCTCGAGTGTGGTATATCGTGGGTTCGAGCCTCTATCGGGTTAAACCAAAAACTATGAAATTGCTATGTTGTGGCTTTTCTGCTAATCATTAGGGAGAAAGAGGAAAAACTGGTTAGCTCGGATTCGGGATGATGTGTCGGAGTGGGCGACATGTCTATCCAAGGAATGTTGTTTCAGTGAACTAGCACTGTAACAATCCAAATAAACGTGTAAGTCTGGTACAAATCGGTCCTCATCATCATTTCATTAACAATTAACTTGTTCTCGCCATGATATAAAAAATGTAGCTGAACAATTGATAAGTTGGCACTAAACAACAATCGTTCACTCATTCACTTAATGTTCAACGGAAGATAACTCTAACACAAAAATTGAAAGTTGTACTATTTTATATTCACCCCAACAACTTAAAACACAAATCAACATCGTCCAACACATATTTTTTTTTCATTTGCAACATTACAATACTTACACAATGTTCAGTAAAAATGTAGATCTCTAACTTGTGTACAAATGAAAGTAGGTATCCAGTTGACCAGTAGAAAAGTGTGGTAAAGGCTATCTTATAAAATTACTTCCATGATTTTATTGAAGGGTTTCTAAAACAAATGTGGCATCAAATACCTATCTTGTAATCTTTGGTTTGATCCGAAACCACGGTCTACCGCACTCGAGGCGAGCACGCTACCATTATACGACCAATGGGTATCTCGTCTTTAATATAACTTTTAAATGTTTATCAGAGCTAATGTTCAGTCGATGTGTATTTCTAATTATTGTGATTTTCTGCAACATAAACACAATATCAAGGCAGTGTCTTAATATATAATGTACATACGTATTCGGTGCAAAATTGTGAAGAGGGTCGGTAAACCACTCCTTCATGTCAGTTTTATACACCTCAACATTATATTTTAAGAAACTGCACTAATTACTGTTCATATACTGTTAGTAAGAAAGGATATGCATGTAAATAGACATGAGAGACTATCTAGTATTACACTTAGACATACATAAAGGTAAGGAAACAGCTTGTGGTAAGAAAGGATATGGATGTAAATGAACATGAGAGACTATCTAACATTAAGCTTAGACACAAATTTAAGTAAAGGAAAAACTTATTGTGTTCTACTACCCAGAACGAAGCACTGGTTAGTATACTTTGACGGAATATGAAAAGTTCAATTATGAAGAAATGTTATCAATTGAGGGTTCATCTCATTGTCACACATGTGTTTATTCATTGTGTATTATATACAGTTTATTTACAAAATACGATTCCTGCAATTTGTCCTTTGTCTTTGTCTGTTTCGGTAGTACACAAAGGTGATGTTTCGAAAATAACAGTGACGCCATTGGCAGTACAAGATGCCTTGCAGTTTGTGCCAGTGTATGTATTTACATCTAAATCCTTCACTACGAGGGTATAAGATGTATGTGCTCTCAGATATACAGGCCGGGGAATTAATGTATTTTGCCTTTCACTACGTATTTCAGATATACTTCCCTCTAAAGCAGATACCACATGTTCTGCTTCATTCAATATTTCCAAGGAATAATGTTGTTTGCTTGAAGAAATGTTTGCGTTTGGACCAAACATAACTATTCCTTTCAACCAAATATCACTGTCTGGCGTAATTTTTAGCGCTTCAATACCTCTACTGGTCCATGAACTAGTCGTAGAGCTGTGCCGAGTAAGGGTGCTGGTTGTTCGTTTTTTTAATGACTTCCTTATATTTTCAGAGAAAAAAATATTGTGAACTCCGTAGTGGGAACGAAAAACGCTCACAATTTCTGGTTGAGTCAATAAGTCTATATCTGATATGACAGTGGCAAAATATTATTTTTCTACTAAGGAAAACCTCACTAACGGAAGCAAATTTCCAATAATGTTTCTAAAATTATCTCCCTTCTTGATTTGCTTCTGTGCATCGAACTTCAGCCCATTGTAATAAACATTTTAAAATGTCATTTTCCGAACAAGACAAAAATTCCGACCGTTAAATAATCTCCATGCATTTTTTTGGAAGCTGCATTATGTACTCAGAAGATAAACATTTACCTGTGTTGTTTTTTATATATGCAAGACTTGTTTCATGCAGTTCCTTAAGACCAAATTGACAGGCAGTTTGGAGAGCGACAGTTGCGTTAGAGGAACAAGTGCTCTCTTTAAGAAGTTCAGAACATGATGTTTTAGCTTGCCGCAGCATATATTTGTCAGCAGCATATAGTATATCGTTGACATTTGCGGTTGACAGTGTCAACTCATCGCTGTAAATGTTTCTGTAATGATAATACCGTATCTATGATTACAAAATTTCAATATGTATAAATATACTTTGTCATGTGTTTACATTGTTTACTGTAAAATTTTAATAAGTGTTTGAAGATACCAAGATGGTCTCGCTTTCAATTTCTGTGCGACAGCAACGTGATGTAATGGTTAACGTTCCCGCCTCGAGTTCGGTAGATTGTTGGTTCGAGCACGGTCGACTAGAACATGGGTATATGGTCCTTCTCCACAGCACGAAGGAGTAAAAATAGGGTTGGCTCGGAATCAAACTAATATATCAGTATGGAGCCACATGTCTACCTGCGGACTCTTGTTTCAGTGAGCACTAAATGAAGTCTATAACAATAGAATGATAGAGCTTCCCGCCTAAAGTTCACCTGACCAAAATGACCAATATGAAATGAAAAAGACGAATTAGTATGGAGCATTCATTTAACATAATCCCTAAATGAATAAATATCTAAACTGATAAAAATAAGTATATGTTACTGAAGCATAAATATAAATATATTAAGGATTAAACAAAAATGTGTGTTATCATGATCAGTTAATAATCCTTTATGTGATTTCTACTGATTTTGACCACAAATTACAGATATATTTATCATGAAATTGGGTTATTTTTGTCATAATAAATAGGCTGAAATAAAATTGTTTTATTATGACAGTGTCATAATGACACTTTTCACATTAGCAGAGAAAAAAAAATATTGGTGTAATGACGGTGAATATCTAATTTACGTGACTCGGCACACAACGGATGGACAGACTCGTTAAAGCTCGTCTTTTGCCCGTTTCTAAGCCTTGCCATATAAACTCTATGTTGACCGTCAATACACCAATATTGTATATATTATAACAACCTCTTGACGTACCTTATGATACGACTAAATACCAAACATTGCTTAAGAACAGTGTTGTACTATTAACGTTAATCTGTAAAGGTAAGCAACTCTGCTATACTATATCTATTGTTTAATTATTTTATTGATTTATCTTCTACAAAATTGTATTATAAACACCATGCTGTTAGAAGAATTTTGCATTCAATGCCATAAATAGGCCTTTACCACACCTGACAGTATGGTCTACCCATCAGGTGTAAGTGCTATATTTAAAATTTGTATTTACCCGTATCCTTGAAACATTTCTTTCAGAAAATGACCAGTCACTTGATTTTTGGTTGTACCTCAAGAGGTGGTAAATTATCAGATTATATTTCCAATCATTACCCATTTCCTAATAATATAAGGACAAGCATTATTGTTAGGGGTGGGGGGCTTATTTCTGAAATCTATAAGGATGTAAAGAGTAAAATTGACTCTATTTCCCTTAATGGGGGCGACAACATTATTGTTGTTTTATGTGCAGGGCTTTGTGACCTCACAACCAAGGTAAAGCATGACTTTGGAGCAGAAATCACCTACTCCAGAGAGAGCGGTAATTTTAATAACATTATTCCCGAACTTACTGCCATTCAAGGTGAACTTTTTAACAGGGAAATTCCTGTTATTTTTACATCTATCCCCCTGCTTCAATTTCTAAATATAGAGATTTCAATTTTAATAAGTTTGATGCCCACATTCAACAGTATCGACTGACAAAGAGCTTGTTTAGTGATTGGGATATCAATAAAGCCCCAAAAAAGTTAGAACAAGATGTCATGATCATTAATGATCAAATTGTAGGGCTGAATTTTCAGCAAGGTATGAGTAACATCCGCTGGGATAAACCTATCACTAAACATAGAACATATATAAAAAATAACAAAAGAAGAAAGTCCTCAAAATTGTGTTATGACTCTATTTATGATGGTGTTCACCCTGATGATTATCTGTCTGTTGTTTGATATAGTAGCATGTATACTACACTGCTTCATTATTTACTCGAATTAAGTAATTTAACTTCAGACACCCTAACAATCATCACAGTATTGGTAGCTGTGGGACAGAATTGCTGAATTTACGAGAAAACTGGGGACGAATTTACATAAATTTTGAACCTGTGTGGAAAGTTCCACGATCCGAGATGAATTTTACTCTTCCACAACGTTGACACTATATCTTTCGAAACTATTTTTTTACATAAAGGTTAACAACTTAAACAAGATAATGTTCTGCATTGTCCGAATTTCTTAGTCTCATTTCAATGAAATTTAAAAGGGTATTTTCTGCATTTATATTATAAGTAAATTTGGGAGAAATATAAACTTTGACCCTCATTTAATCGACGACTATTTCATCGAAAATGTAAAATTTTTCACACCCACTTCCACATGTGTAAATCTATCATTACTTAACATTTTATGGTAGAAATGTGTTTTGTTTTCTTATTATCCAAGCTTTTTCGACTTGAATGAAATTTCATCGACTGGTTGAATTTACGAAAGACTGGACTGTCTTTACGACAAACAAAATCAGTACTATGGTCGAATTTACGAATATTTCAAGCGTGATTTTCCTTGAAAATATCAAGCTTTTAAACTATTTTTTTTTGGGGTCATAGGGAATAGTAAATTTGCTAACAGTAATATCCCTTAATATCAAAGTAATCGGTCGATTATCTACTGAGAAATATGAATAATTAATACTTGCTATCTATTTTCTGTCAAAAGTTATCCGAGAAATATATGTAAACCGGCACAGATACGTCTGAAAATCCTACGATACGAAGGTGAATACCTCTCATGCTCTTGTGTAAAATTTCGCTTGCATTGAGTTTATCTAAAAAGCTTACTGACAAAAATCTCGTCTACACCTCTAGTTTAAAACACAATAATTGCACAATTTCGTAAATTTGACCACAGTTTTTACCTGAGTTTGTCGTAAATTCAGGGATTCTGTCCCACAGCTGAGCTACCAATTCGGTGATCATACAGATACAGAGAAAATATCAATTTTCGTTGATTTCGGATCAGTTTAAAATTGTAACGAGTCTGGTCTCGATGAGCTGAACATTTGTGCAATTGAAGGTTTTTCTCTATCTATTTATTCTTTTCATGATATAGTCAAAACAATCACCAGATTTTACAATTAAAGGGCAATAACATCTTCCACCTAATAGAGACTTTTGATACTGAAGAAGAATGATGAGTCAACTTAATTTTTTCTGTCTAATAGTGCAGGAGTGTTCATCAAATTTGTCTTATTTTTTTTCTATAACAAAGAATTGGAAATTTTCTTCCCAGATATACCATAGATCGATCCAACAAATTGTCAAGACATTTGGTACTGTGGTTTCAGAGGAGAAGATTTCTGAATTTTTTTAAAAGAATGACAGACACTGAGTGATGGGTGTCAGATATAAGTATTATATATTTTACCGTTTAATGTGCAGTCTGGATTGAGACATACCAGTCTCTTACCAGAGCCATATTTTTACTCTTAAATATATATAGAAATAGTTCAATCTCTATAAACCAACATTTTTTCCTAATTAAACCCAAGGCTCAGAAGGGAGATATAGCACTCTAATACCATTTTTTTTTCCTAATTAAACCTCAGGTTCAGGTGGGAGATATACTAATCTCTAACCAACCTTTTTTCCCTAATTAAACCTCAGGCTCAGGTGGGAGATATACCAATCTCTAACCAACATTTTTCCCTAATTAAACGCCAGGTTCAGGTGGGAGATGTACCAATATCTAACCAACATGTTTTCCCTAATTAAACCCCAGGTTCAGGTTGGAGATATACCAATCTCTAACCAACATTTTTTTCCAAATTAAACCTCAGGTTCAGATGGGAGATATACCAATCTCTAACTAACAATTTTTCCTACTTAAACCTCAGGCTCAGGTGGGATATATACCAATCTTTAACCAACATGTTTTTCTAATTAACCCCCAGGCTCAGGTGGGAGATATACCAATCTCTAACCAACATTTTCATTCTAATTAAGCCCCAGGCTCAGTTGGGAGATTTACCAATCTTTAACCAACATGTTTTCCTAATTAAACCTCAGGCTCAGGTGGGAAATATACCAATCTCTAACCAACATTGTTATTCTAATTAAACCCCAGGCTCAAGTGGGAGATATACCAATCATTAACCAACATTTTTTCCTAATTAAACCGGCCCAGGCTCAGGTGGGATATATACCAATCTCTAACCAACATTTTTATTCTAATTAAACCCACGGCACAGGAATGAGATATACCATTTTTATTGTAATTAAAATTTATTCATTTTTATGCATACATCTGGTTTATGCTTACCAGTGTCTTAGTAATTGCTTTCAATAAGTCATACATGTATTTTGAAGCAGGGGAGGTTTACATTTAAATATAAATACCATAACCTAAGGTCTCCCAATGTCAAGTACATAACAGGAATCTGGATCAACAGAACTCTTAAGCATATTCATGTTAGTAGTGTTGCATGATAAGTTAGTATTCAGGTTTATTTCGAGTTTTTGAAATTTTTGAATGTATTTTATTATAATTTAATTTGATTTGATTTGAATATTTCAATCTCATTGGCTAATCCGCCTCAATAAAATTTTGGTTATACTCGATAACCTGTGTTGGTATTGTGTCGTCACCAACGTGTTCATCTGCCAACGACAAATTCAAATAGTCACATGAAATAATCGTAATTAAAATAGAGGAATCATTAAATTTTGTTGTAAAAATTAAATTATAAGGAATATTTTAAATTGTTGAACAGGTTATACTTGGATAACCTGGTTTGGGTCAGTATACACTTTTCGTAAAGCGCATCGCGGTTTACTAAGCGTAAGCTGACCCAAACCAGGTTGTATCGTATAACCTGTTCAACAATTTCAAATATTCCTTAATTCACAAAAATATTTTTAAGCAAAGGGAAAATAACAAAACTACAAAAAAGAAAGGCACTAGTCTGAAGTAAATGACACAATCAATCATCAACAATGTAGATCTGACTAAGTCAAACGGTTACTACTGGAATGTTTCGAAACTTCCACTTTCCATTAAGGTTAAAAGTTCTGGTAGTGGTAACAATAGTCATAGTTTACTATAAGTATAGACAGTATCTAGAAGAAATAAGTCCATACGACATGTATGCCCGCACCAAAAAAGACGCTGCACACACAGTACAATCCATCATGCTGAAGCTGCATACCAAATTTCAGATCATTTCCATGGACGGTTCCCAAGTTTTAGTTAACGAAAATGTATGTGTACATAATACTAAAATTCAAAGTCAAAAGTCCGGTCAACAGGAAGTTGATGTGTGACCATAAAGAAAGTCGCACACACCGTCACGGTACAACTCATCATGCTGAAGCTGAATACCAAATTTCAAATCATTCCCCTGGACGATTCCCAAGTTTTAGCTGACAAAAATCTATGGGATGCATGTATGTACGTACAGAGGGTAAATTTGATATGCACGACGTCTAAAAGGCGGGGCATAAAATAAAAGGTAATTAGAAAGTGATCATTTCATTACAATAGTAAAAAAGATGAACTAAAGTTCTGCATGTTGTTTATGACAATTTATTATTATTTTTATTTATGCATCCAAGTAATCAGATATACTTTAAAAGTAATATGTATTTAGATAAGTCTACCAGCCAAGGAACAACATAGTCAGGAATTTGCAAATACACAGTCATGTATGAAATTTCTACCTTCATTTACTTTAGGGATCCCACACCATAGGGACAATGTGCCATTTAGCACTCTATGTGTAGGTTGTGTTAATGTGCCATGAAACGCCCTAAGCTGTTCAATAAGCAATCTAGCGCTGTAGGCTGTGTAAAAAAACTGGATAAAAAATAAAAATTGTACATCAATTTTAATAAAAACACCAATTTTCCACCTTTTCAGTTTTGACCCTTTCTTCTGGACCAGTAGACTAGAGCCCCATTTAAAATTATAGGAACCTCACTAGTAGCAAGTAATCATACGTCAAAATTTAATAACAATCAGTGAACTATTACTCAAGTTAGTGCATGAGAACCAAAATCCAACAACAACAATGCCAACGACAGTACCATTACATTTAGTCCGAGATCCCTCTGCCGTCCGACGGCATTACTTTTTTTTGCTAGAGCCGTGGGACGTCAGAGAGCTCTACACACGGAAAACAGCGGATTTGCCTCTCCAACTCTTGATCGACACATTTGCACGTTTCGTGGTTATCGGATTTTATTTTCTATCAGAAACCCTTATATAAATTGCTTCACCAATCACTTTTTCTATTCATTCATAACCATCTTACCCTCAGAAAGTGGTGTTACACTCCATTACAGCACGATTTCCCCTTAGATCCTGTTATTCCGTCATTTGACTTCCATTTTCGAATCTACAAACGTGATCTCGCGATACTAACTGAATGATGACAGCAACGCATTGCATGATGAGAGCTACTTAATGCAGCGTACCAAATTATTTGGAGGATTATTTGCATACGTAAACAACATTCAAATCACATGGAAGACGATGCATTTGTTACAATGACTATTTTGATGCAGAAACATTAATTAGTTTAATTGATCAATAAAATTACATTTCAAGATTGAAGGACATTAACATCTGTGGTCTTCTAATAGTGACAGTGTTATGACATTTTTATTAGAATTTAGATGCTTGTACATAGAAAATTGTTGAAAGACAGAGACTGGCAAATGTGTTATTTTATATCTGGTTTACTTTTAATGTTCTGTTAGTTTTAATTTTGAGTGTCCAAGAGTATAGAAGATAATTTTATTTGTAAAGTGGTGGCTCAGTATCAGTAGTTTTTGGTTTTAGAATACAAGTTGCACCCAGCTTTAGTTTTTATTGACGCCCACATTTTGGATAAAAGAACCCGTCTTAACAGCATTTAAACATATTCTGCAGGACAAACAGTTCCATCTACAGATCAAATCAGAGCAGAAGGAAATAATACAGAATGTGTTGGAAAGAAAAGATTCAATGGCAGTGTTACCAACGGGCTTCGGAAAGAGCATGTGTTACGTCCCGCCTTTTTGGACAAGGTACTAGATCATATTTGTTTTCTTATGTTTTTTCTGTAATTCACTTGCTGTTAAAATCATTACCAATCAATACAATCAACTGTATTAAATTGTTCTGCCTTGACAGGCGCCTATGATTGGCAATAAAAATATAAGTTTGTTTGTTGATACATTGCAGTAATCGTAGTTTTCTCGCAGTCACGTGACAAATGTTCCAAAATGGATGAGAAATGACGGAATCATAGGGTCTAGGGGAAAATCGTGCTGTAATGGAGTGCAACACCACTTTCTGAGGGTAATATGGTTATGAATGAATAGAAAAATGATTGGTGAAGCGATTTATATAAGAGTTTCTGATAGAAAATAAAATCCAATTGCCAACGAAACGTGGAAATGTGCTGACCCAGAGTTGGAGGGAAAATCCGCTGTTTTCCGTGTGTAGAGCTCTCTGACGTCCCACTGCTCTAGCAAAAAAAAATGTCGTCGGACGGCAGAGGAATCTCGGACTACATCACATTATACAACCACACAAGTTGTTGTGGTCTTATAAAAATGCGGTTTGAGTGGCTTCAGTTTCATACAATTATATTTGTATTTCATATTTTTTCAGAAGTCAGTTTGGGTATGAAGCATTATGACAGTCTTTGTACATGTAACCAAGAGTTGGGAAGGTAAGACGATATATTGTGTTTGTCTGTTATTGTTAATATATTTTCGTTGCATGGTGTTCATCTGGTTTATTAATATTGCGAGATCATGGCAAATGTGAAGCGCTAAAAGTTGCACCGGTCTCATATTTACTTACTCACAGGTTTCTTGTCATGGCTTAACTGTTAACATGGGCATTGAGGATACATAAATGCACGAAAAACATGGGCAAGCCATTAAGCCTGTTTCCGTCTCACTTTCATTTCATGACCCGAGAAGATCCGAATAGCAACGGAAGTTTGTTTCATTGGTCGAAAAAAATTTTAGCATCTGTTGCTAGGATACGTAACATATTGCTTAGTTTCGAATATATTAGGAAAGAGAACAGACATCTGAATTTGAATCTTATTTTTTATTATAATAAAGTATGTTTCTATATAAGATCCTTTAAAAGATCTATATATTTTATAAGATTTTTTTTTGCAAACAAACAAGTTACACAGTCAAAGAGAGATAACTCCAGCCAAATAATCAATTTAAAAAAAAAAACTTTAAAAGTACTTGAAAAAAATATTACATTCCCTTCTCATATGCCTTCCTCTAAACATCATAGGACTTCGTCCTTCAAACAGGTTGCCTGTCTCATATTATCTAAAAAGTGACTTAAAATAATAGTACTAGAATCGTACTATAAATGCATAGTACTAGAATTGTATAATAAATGCATAGTACAATAAATATTCTAGTACCATAATTTTATACTACCTGAAATTAACAATTGGAAAATTATCAGATTTGATTTTAAAAATGATTGAGAAATTAATACTAGAAAACAGTTTTTGCTGTGTTTGAATTGCAGATTTACAAACTCTGTGTTTTTGATTCCATGGCAACCATGGACATTATTAAATTGTCATTGTTATCAGTTTAAGAGTCGGCATTTAGTTATATAATCAGTAATATGGAAATCTTTGTGACCAAAAGAAAATTTTAAGATTTTAGCATGATATGAAATGCATTTAATATGTAAAATGTTTTATTTTTGTTTCCATGGCAACCATTCACATAATTTAAGGTTATATGTTTATTTAGTAGTTAGCTTGGTTATAAGTTATATGAAAAAGATAATATCAGGAAATACGTTTTAGAGAAGTAGAAATATTCTATAAATATTGTAGTTGTATAGTATTTGCTAAAAAAAACAAAAATATGGGACAAAACACACTTTTTACCAAAAAATCTAAAAGAAGCTACAACGATTATTTTTATATGTTGAAGACAAGTGTCTAATGAACGGATACAAACTAGCATCATTCACATACCACCTTGTTCACAGAAGATAATATATAATGAAAATCCTAATTTGTTACGCTTATTTGAAGATACGAAATGAGGCTGTTTGGTTGCCATGGTAACACTAATTGGCAAAGTTGTACTCTCTGTGGATATACTTTAAATTTTAGAAGAAATCTTCTACATCACTAATATGTAATTATATTATGAATTTAAAAAAAAAAAAAATTGAGAAATATGTGTAGCAAAAATGCAAATTATAGTGATTTGAAGGCTGAAATTAAATGGGTGCTATGATGAAATTGTAACCATAGCAACCAAATTCAATACATGTGTTCTTTTATTATTTTTATGAGTTTTCTATCAAAATGCAACATATGAACCATATAGACTCCGATTGTACAACTGTCAATGTACCACCCACTGCATGATTCTTAGGTGGAGCCATACTTAACATTATTGTATTCCTCCTTTGTTTGCCTTTAACTTATATTGTTTCTCAAATTTTTGCTTCTTACTTATATTGTATTGTATTCTTTCAATATCAGTATGTGTTATTTAACAACAATAGATACAGACGACAATCAATATATTTATTGCTAGGCGACATGTGTGTTATATTTGTGCTATAAGATAAACATATCATACGATTTATATGTATTGTGATGATAGGTTATGATACTGAAAGAATAGTTTGAAGATACCAAAGAGGTATTCAGAATCATTAAATCGAAGGACAGATAACATAACTGCCACAGGAAAAATGACAAAAAGACAAACAAGGGTCTACAAAACACTACACAGAAAACTAAAGATCGAATAACACGAATCCCACATACATACATTATCACTGGTATCACAACTCGTCCATTCAGACTAGCTGCGCTACTAGTGATAATGTCTCTCTCGAACTTCAAAGCTTCCGTTATTCTATATATGTTATATAGCTTAAGAGGATTATTTTTTTTTTCAAATGCAACTTTAAGATACTGCTGTATTGTTGTCATAATTATTATTATTATCACAAAGCTCAAACCACTGGAGATATCTACAATATTTATTCTTTATTAGTTTTTGTTCATTGTTAGAATAAAAAAAACCGACAGATATAATCTATAGTTGATTGTTTTTTATAGCCAGGTAACAATATTTTGCTACCTCATAACGAGAACGAGTGATTTTATCATTTGATTAAGCAATGAAGAATAAGAAAAGTTTTATGATACTAAAATGGTAATAATAAATCGCCAATCAAAGGAGGATCAATAAAATGTTCTTACACAACTTGAAGAACTAGAATCAAAATAGCAATTCATACACCCATGATCATCCTCTTCCTATGAGTAATATGTCTGATATTTGTAACACCTCCACAAAAAACATTTGAACAATAACAATACAATTTCAGTCAGTATATGATTGTGTTAAATAAATCCTTTGGAAGCCATTACATGAAAACCCTATCTACTTCTCTCCGAAACCCCACCCCACCAAAAAAAAAATTAGATGTGTCGATTCAAAGTACAAATGTACACTTAGATAAGAGCTTGTAATTTGAGTACATAATATGAGTTACTGAGTGGTTTGTTGGCTCGTTTCAAGACCATGAAATATTTGGATATACCAAAGAGGAATATCCTAAGGCAGAACGACGAACTCTACCATGAAAATTAAAGATTGAGTAACACCAACGCCATTAAAAGTTAAAGATGAAAGTACCTTTTCTATAATTTCATCCTGCACTAGTTGTACCCATCGTGTGTGTGTCTGGTTAGTGACAGCAACATCATCTGATATGGAAATCATGTTGGACATCAGTAGACGTGAATAACTACACCTAAGCATAAATATGAACCCAAATAAGAGTAAAGACGACTCTAACATCGATTGCACGCGAAAATCTTAGCGGGCATCCCAAGACAGAACCAAAAATGTGAAGATATGTAACGTGTAAAATGACATAATGAACAACATGAAACGCACCACAAATCTGTGCACACTCATTTACACCGAAATGTTAAACAGCTCTGCTCCACAAGTGTCACCTGTCGTGTTACTCATGTCAGAAATCTGGCGATCAGTCAGGAAAACATATTTACTCTACCCTCTTTCTATCGTGACGATCAAAATATTCGTCAATCAGCTACTTCCAGTAGTACCGTGTTATCTACACGCAAATTCACTTTCCTGTAACCATTAAATATTTACAATACAAATGGATACAAAATACTCCACTTCTGTGATACGGTAGGTGGTACCTTACATATCTTTAATAAACGTTAGAGAAAACCGAATCACAAATGGACAATTCAGATGGAAATGTGTTTTGAAATGTCCACAATGAAATCAGTCGTTTGAATTATTTTGGTTATTTGTGGCTGCACATCCAGAGAATGCAATTGAATAACTTTATGTTAACTTAGCTTAAGGGAAGACAAAGCATTATATAACTAATAATAGACATGGTATAGTCACATATTGCATAGATGGTAGAATTCACTGGAATTAAATTTCGCGAATATGAAGCTAGTTTTTAATTTCGCCCTTTTTTCAAGTCAAAAGAATATTCGCTGGTATTAAAGTAATGATTGTTTTGCAATTGTGTAATGATTAGTTCCAACAAATTCATAAACTATGAAGCAAAGTGTTCAAAGATGAATTGAAAAAAGCGTTTTTTGCCGGTCTTGCAAAACGTCGTAAAACCTCCTACAGCGCCTCTCATTGTGACTTTAGCAGTATCTTTGTTTGATATTTGGATTTTTATCTAATTGTCCAACCAAAACCTATCACAACTTATTTTCGATTCCCTCTCATCACGAAGTGTACTCGATACATTAGCATGTGATGAGAAGAATTTGATAATACTAAAGGGGTAATCAAAATCCTTAAATCGAAGAAAAACAGACAGCACAATGGCCTGAAGAAAAGGGACGAACAACGATCTACAAAACATTACACATAAAACTAAAGATGATCGAGTAATACGAACCCTACTAAAAACCGGGGTGAACGCAGGTGCTCCGTTAGAGTAACCAGTTCCTGCTGCACTAGTGGCACCGGTAGTGTTAATCTTGTTACAAACCCGATAATAAGTCATGAATGTGGAAAGGCAGTGGTTTCGACAAGTTGAACGTATTCGTGGTCATGTGTGACACATACATTCCATAACGGTCCACCAATTTATGGTGGCGACCGTAAAACTTTCGAAGTGTGACTTCAACTTGACCAATAGGAACCCTTGGCTGAGTAGCTTCCTTGCTACCAGCAATTCTCTAACAAGGAAATCCTGATAGGAACCAAAAACTCTGAAATCAACTACGAGAGATACACTCCATATACAGGTGCTGCTGGAAAGTTGTTCAGTATAAATGAAAGTTCACAATTGGAAAATTGAAAACATCTCTTTTGTCGTAAAGTTGCGTGTTTAGCCACCCCTCACTATCAATTTCGAGGTTTAGGTATAGGTCAAGATATGAAGCAGACATATGTGTATCTGTGGTATCCTTTATTTCAAGCTCAATGGGATAGATGAGATCAACGCAATCAAAAAACCTAAAATTATGTAGTGAAAGGACACCATCTATATAGTGGAACGTGAATTTAAAGGATAGGACTAGCTTCTTTTCGTTTTCCTTAAGAAGCCCCTGTATGAAGTCTGCCTGATACGAATAAAGGAACAAGACGGCGAGAAGAGTAGTAGTTTGTAGCCATAGGTATGCCGACTGTCTGTTGAAAAACACGTCCACCAAACATAACAAATGTGTTAGAGATTTTGATTGATATCAGTTTCAGAAACGTCTTAGTAGAATTGTAGTAAGTACCTTTTTTGGGGCATAAATGATAAACACCATCTTAGGGTCGAGGTTCTTTATTATTACCAAATCAATAATATATTGATATATAACACTGAAATAATAGTATAAACACATTAAATAACACATCAATTACAAAACTATCACAGAGTTAATTCTACAACATATACACTACAGTGTGTTATAATCGGTAATTATATCTTTCAACTATATAGAAATACTTTCTCCTGGCAAGATTGTCAACATAAGTTCTTGTTAAATTAATGTAGTTATAATTGTGTTATAATATAACTTGTTAATATTATACCAATAAATTACAACTGTCTGGTAACAATATAACTGACATATTTCTAAATTATACCCTTCTAATTATAAAAAACATGTATATAAGTATATAGCAGCCTGTGTATGTATGGTAGTTTTCAATTAATTACAAACATTATTGATTTAATACACAAGTTTGGTATGTATTCCAGATTTGGTTACAATAGTCAAATCTGCCAAGGGAGAATACTCTATTTGCATTCTACAAATATACTATATACAAGACAAAATCGTCTGTTCATAAAATACATAAACAATAAACGATACTTACCACTTGTGGAGCGTGTTTTACTTGCTGGTAAACTAATGGTACATAACTACATGTTTACAATCTATCCTTATACATTACACCAGTTATGCATCAAGTCCTGCAAACCAAAATTACACATTTATAATAATAGGACTCAAGGCCAATATAAGTATACGTGTAGTATAAAAATGCATATAAATATATTTCATATATTTGTGTTAATAAATATACAGTATACTTTTAAAAATACCATAAACATATTAACGTAGCGAATTGAGCTATCGATTTGTTTATACCGCTAATAACATTTAAAAATACCGACCTAGATATAACTGAATTAAATACAATGTACTCATGTCTTTTACTCACTCAAATATTACTGACGTGCGACCAGAAACGGGGGAGGCTTAATCGGAAAATGTGATATCGTTGTTAAATTTGTAAATGTGAATAAATAATTAGAAGCAGTTAAAAGAAGTGCAACTTACAGTTATTAAGTGTTAATTCTGTCTGAGTTGATCAATTGTGTGGACATTGTCAATAGTCTTCAGTCTTATTTTCTATATGACCGAACCGTCCAATGTCCAGTGTTCGTCTGTCTAGCCTTGCACGAGCAAATTGATATTTCCCGCCAGACGAAAACAGCCAATGAAATCTGTTTCAAATATAACCCCCATAATTATTGATATGAACTTGAGTAAAAGGTACCCACAGTAAAGTTAAAAAAATACTCTGCTAAAGTTAATTAATAGTTTGTAAATACTAACTTTAATGCCAATTTTATTTATAAGAATAACAGACAATTAAATGTACACTAAATATAAATTTAATAAGTGATGAAAATATCACTCTGCTACATTCTCCCCTCTGTTGAAAAATGACTTCCATGTCATCTGAATGGTTCCCTCTCTTCTGAATGTGACGTCCTCGACAGTGCAATACTAAGCGGTTCCCTTCATTATTTCCATGATGGTTCTGGCTAATTCCATCTCTAGTCCCTTGAACTTTCCGCTCTTAGCTTCCTGCTTTAACCAATTCACCTTCATCATCCATTCTGGCAGAGTGGTAGCCTGTTTGGATGTGACATAGTCCGAGAGATACTGAGGTGGTCGTCTGTTGCTCTGTGGTCTAGCCACTGGTGAATCTGTCGTGGTGGTGTTGGTAAAACACGACGTTTTCTTTGGTAACAATCTTGGAGTTGTGGGTACATCTGCCGATTCCTCAAGTGATGTGTCCGTCAGCGCTGTCATCTGGTACATCAGAATTGTGTTCTTCTGTGTCCTGACCAACCGCTTCTACAGTTATACCATCATCACTGACAGGGGTTGATTCATCAGTATCATTCATGTCTTCTGAAGGTAGAGCGTCCTCTACAAAACTAGTGTCCTGTCCCCTATCAACTTCAACATGACCGTCATCAGTGAAGTTGATAGTTCTTGCCTGGTCACTATCCACATGATGTGCATCACTGTTGGTGTTGTTCTGTGGATCTTCATCAGGTCTATAAACCACATAATACTCCTGCTACGACTCGTCATGCGACTCTAATTCAACTGTGTCTTCGTTGTTGTCGGGCTTCATCGGTTTCTTCCTTGGCTTTCTAAGACGTTGCCATTTGGGTGCAGGATTTATCTCATCCGGTTTCTCCAAATTCTCATCTTCAGGCAGGAATCCGATTGGCAGAAGGAGGTTTCTGTGCAGTGTTCACTTCCGTCCTTCTCCATTCTCTCGTTGAACCACGTACAATGGGATGTCTCTGTTAGGTTGGCTAACAATCCTGTACGGTTCTTCTTCCCACTTGTCTGCGATCTTATGTTTCCCGTCGAAGGCAACTATCTTAACTAGTACTCTGTCGCCGGGCTGCATAATGGCTCCTCGTACTTTCTTGTCGTATCCAGATTTCTGGCGTTCTTGTGCTGTTCCAGCTGATCTGGATGCAAGTTCCATGCCTTCTTCAATCTCTCTTTCATGGTTTCGACGTACTTTGTAGATGGTTCTTTCTTTCCCTCAACTTCTAAACCAAAGGCGATGTCAACCGGTAATCTAGGTGATCTAACAAACATCAGGAAGTACGGGGAAAATCCAGTCGTCGTTTGTCGAGTACAGTTATACGCATGGACGAGTCAAGCAACATGCGACTTCCAGTCCTTCTTTTGATTGGAGTCTAAGGTACCAAGCATGTTGAGTAGCGTTCGGTTGAAACGTTCTGTCATGCCGTTTCCCATAGGATGGTAGGTGTGGTTCTCGACTTCTCTATTCCTGTGATGTTACATAGCTCTTTGATGATCTTCGATTCAAAGTTGGCCCCTTGGTCGGAATGGATTCTTTTTGGCAAACCATAATGTACGACGAGGTTATTGAAGAAGGCTTCGGCAGTCGTCTTTGCAGTCTGGTTTCTTGTTGGAATAGCTATGGCATACCGTGTGAAATGGTCGGTTATGACAGGATGTTCTCATATCCGCCTTTAGATCTCTCAAGTGATAGATAATCCATGCATACCAATTCCAATGGTTGAGATGACTCGATGTTGATAAGTGCTGCTCTCTCGTTGGTTGGTCTCTTTCTACGTATGCATATGTTGCAGTTAGTAATCCACGTTTCGACATCTCTAGTCATACCATACCATACAAAGCGATCTTTGACGAGTGAAAGTGTCTTGTCGCGGACCTGATGTCCAATATCATCATGAAGTGAAGTCATGACTGTAGCAATACAGGTCTCTGGAAGGACAAGTTGTCTAACTAGTTCGCCATTGGTGTTGATCACTCTATATAGTATTCCATCAATCAGTTTGAACTTCTCGAAGTTGTTGATGAACCATGTGTTGAGTGGATTTCTTTCAATTTGTTCTTTCGTTGACTTTCGATGTTCTTCTACCCAATATGCCTATTCTTTCATAGTATTGTCCCTCTTCTGTTCAGTATTGACGTCTACCAGGTGTCTGTTTGGCAAAGGTGGTTCATCAGCTGAAGTGACAGACAACGACAAACACTGTACATAGGGCTGAACATGTTGTATGTTGCAGATGGCCTTTACGGATTCTGTGCTGATATTGGAAGTATTCTTTCCAAATAGTCCAGGTAATCTGGATAGGCCATCAGCGTCAGCGTTGCTACTTCCTGGTCTGTACATGATCCTAAAGTTGTATGATGCCAGTGCTGCAATCCATCGATGACCAGTGGCATCTAGTTTAGCTGATGTAAGTACATATGTCAACGGGCTGTTGTCAGTTAGCACAGTGAATGTGTTCCCGTAGAGATAGTCATGGTATTTTTCAGTGACTGCCCATTTCAAAGCAAGAAATTCTAGTTTGTGTACTGGGTAGTTCTTCTCTGAATTACTAAGTCCTCTGCTGGCATATGCTATCACTCGCTTCTGGTTATCTTATTCTTGATACAGTACAGCTCCAAGTCCGAGCATGGATGCATCAGTATGGAGTTCAAACGGCTTGTTGTACTGTGGAAATCCAAATATTGGTGGCTTCTGTAGTTGTCTCTTTAGTTGTTGGAATGCGTTTTCCTGTTGTTGAACCCAGATCCATGATGTTGTAGAGGGTGACTTGGCTCTACATTTCGTTTTCTTCTTTGGTAATGGCATCAAGTCTGTCAGTGGCCTAGCTATCTTCGAGAAGTCCTTAACAAACTTTCGGTAGTAACCGATGAATCCAAGGAATTGTCGAACTTCTTCTAGTGTAGTAGGGCGTGGCCAATTATTGACTTTTTCGATTTTATCTGGATCAGGTTCAATACCATCTTTCCAGACTATGTGGCCGATGTACTTCACTTTCTCTTGTAAGAACGTGCATTTCTTTGGTGAGAGTTTCAAGCCGCATTCACGTAGTCGCGGTAAAACTCTTTGTATTCTATCAAAGTGTTCTTCATAGGTTGTGGAGAAGATAATCAGATGGTCTAGGTAAATGAAGCAGACGTCTAGGTGTAAGTCTCCAAGTATCTCTTCCATGAGCCTCTGATATGTCGCAGGGCTATTCACTAGGCCAAAGGGTAGGCGGTTGAATTCGTCGAATCCTAGAGGTCCTACTGTGAAGGCTGTCCTCTGCTTGTGCGATTCTTCTACTTCTACTTGATGATAGCCGGATTTCATATCTAATACTGTATAATAATGGTTTCCACCAAGTGCTTCAAGTATTTCTTCACTCCTTGGTAAGGCGTAGGAATCTTTGATGGTATTTGTGTTCAGCTGCCGATAGTCAATACACATTCTTAATTTGCCATCTTTCTTTCGACATAAAACGACGTTCGACGACCAAGGTGAGTGAGAACGACGGATTATTCCTGCTGCAAGTAGCTGTCGTAAGTGGTCCCTAACTTCGTCGAACATTGCTGGTGGAATACGTCGGTGTCGTTGCTTGAATGATGTGCTCTCAACCAAGTCAATGTGATGACGAATTGCTGTTGTGTGTCTTATATCCGTGTCTGATGTGCTGAACACGTCTCTGAACTGTTGAAGTAATCGTTTTCCTTGTTCCAGTTGTTCGTCACTGAGGTCAGTTAGTAATTAAGGGCAATAACAAAATTACCGAACTCCGAACAATCTTACAAAGGGAAAGTAAAAACTCATAGGTATATAAACAGACAAAATCAGTCAACAACCGGAAAACTGTGAAAACCGTAATGACCCCGACTTGGTACAGGCATTTCTAAAGAAATGGTGGGTTGAATCAGATTTTAAAGCTCCAAACCTCCCGCTCTCATTACGATTCAAAGGTTTCGGCTGTCACTATAACAGTATTTAAATACAGGAACAAAATAGGCAAAATAGTTGGCAAAGCAGTACCATATTCGGTGACGTAAATGTCAAAAATATGCTTACGTCACACACTGATAAAAAAATATCCTTGACATTTTTCTTGACTTCTTTATCTTTATACATTTTCACTCTATGAAAATACATCGCTTATAATCGTTTCTGCAGAGATGGAATATATTTCGACAAGATCTTGGTATCGTGACGTTATGCAGAACGTCAGAGCTGGTATCTTCAGGTAAGTCAATGTCAGCTACCGAAACTGGCTGAAGTTCACACAAGATGGCGTTTGGTGAAACGGTGATGGTTCTGGTAGTGACATTGCTTATGTGGACTGGAACTAGTTGGTTGTTTCGATACTGGTAGGACACAAGGGCTGGTGCAATATCTAAGTCATCAGGGATCGCTCCTTTGTCCGCAGGTTGCATTATACAACAAATAGGTTGGTATGGCAATTCCTGAGCAGTGTATCCTTGTATCGCGACATCCCTGTTTGGCAGTATCCGTATACCCCTCTTCTCTGCACACTTAATGACGGCCAGTTTATAGGATCTCTTGTGCAGTTCTTTCTCCCTTAGTAGTAGGCAACGGAATGTCAGATACCATGGTGTAAATAACTCTGCTTCCTGTAGGAATCTGACCCCGAAGCGTTGCTTTACATCATCCATTGCTGCCTTTAGTAGATTGGTGCCAATCAGCAAAGGTACGCTGCTGTTGTACGTGCTGTCTGGTACAACTAAAAGTAGACAATGTTGAGGTCTATTTGATGTTGAAGTTCCTAAGTCGACTGTGATGTAACCTAGGTATGGTATTTCTTCTCCGTCAGCACACTCGATGTGTAGTATATGGTTGAGTGTCTGGATAGGTTGGTTAGCAAGGTACTGCAGATAGAAAGATTCGCTGACAGTGCTAACTGTAGAACCAGTATCTAAGAGGGCTGAAACAATAATTATGTTGACCTTTATGGTTACTTCGTTGGGACTTCCCAACAGTGCAGTAGTTTCTCTAGTTGACTGCTGTTGGTAGGCGTATGTTCTATCTTCAGCATTGATTTGTTGGAAATTGTAGGCTTGTCTGGAGTGATCCAGCCTAACTCCACATTCAATAGCTATGTGTCCTGGTTCACCACAACGAAAACAGATGATAGGTTCATAGTCGTGATGACTGTGAGTCGGAGCAGGTGGTCGAGTATATGAGTAATCAGGATCAGCTGATTCATTGTCATCCCAGTAAGGTCGTTGTCTACGTTTCCTGTGTCGGCGACGTTTCCTCTGCGAACCATACTGTTCGGGTATGTGATCATCCATAGGATCCATTTGGTATGAAATAGACAAGTAACCTAGAATTAATTCAAAACATGCCTAGTAACAAATGTTACTAATCTTTTTGAAGTGTTGATGATGGCTAACTGAAACAAAAATAAACCTGAAAGAGAAACAAATTGTCTACAACAGAAATAAAATTCTGAAATTATGAAACGTCTTTCTGGAATAAACAACTAAATTAATTATCAAGTAAGTCACTGTATGTTTAGTAAGCTTTTTATTTTCAAAATCAATATCAGTTAAACAAAATTTCCGAGTGCAGAAGCACTACAGATGTAACTACTACACCTGAAAGTAAGGTATACTAAGAAAACATGCACATGCACATATTTAAGCTAAACAGTTGTGCAACAAGTAATTGATTACACAATTCAATTGCAATAAACAATGTACAAATTATGTAAAGTATAATCAGGTAAATCACAATCAGGTATCAAGTTTCAACGCTAGGCTTTATGGCATAAAACCTTTTCCAAAAGTGAAGCAATGCTTCCTGAGTAAAGTTACTCAAAAGTCAAGAAAAAATTATTTTCAAGAAAAAATGTTGAAAACAATTAGTCAAAATTTCCCTTCAGTTACACGTTTCAACGTTCCACTGACTAAAAACAAACAGCTGGTCACAGGTCACAAACAAATACAAACTCTGTTGTATCAGTCAAAGTCTACTACACAGGATAACAACCAACGAATTACGATCAGTCACAACAGAAGAGTGCAATAATACACTGTCAATAAATCAATCAGAAATGAACAAAGTCACAATCAATAGGTGATACCTCGTAGTCACAATCACAGCTACAACTAGGTCAAGTACTAATCAAAGATCAACTACACGTCCAGTAAGTCACATGTGTCAAGTCTGGTAAATTAATTGTAAATAAGAAATATTAGTATTGAAGTGAAAACAAAATACACTTATACCATAAAATCTACATTCACACTAAATCATAGCTCACAAAAATATATATACATTCAGTTCTACAATTATATAAGTTCAATACCACCACTATATGACTACCAATAAACAATTCACAAAAAAATCAAAATTAAAAAATGTTGACCAAAAATCAATCACCAAGTTACAATATTATACTACAAAAGTATAACTAGCTTTCAACTATAGAAAGTATGTTTCAATTTTACTATACTGAATGCTCTGTCATATACAAATGACAATACTATATCAACACTCAATTGGTTATTAACTACAATAAGGTATAGAATAATTCAATACAAAGTCAATGTATAACCAATGTAGGCAAATAATATAAATACAATTTTAAAAATAATTCATAATAATAAGTACAAAATCAAATAAGCATTATGTCTGTGCATGTGTATCACATCATAATGTAAGGTACTACATACTATAACTGTATACAAACTACAACAAAAAATTAAGTGTATGTGTTTAAAGGTTAAGTAAATTTAAAGACGAAAATGTCTAAGTATGAAAGTGTATGTTCACAATTAGTATTGATGCACCAAGTTTAAGTGTAAATGTAAACTGGATTGTTTAAGTGTAGGGGTGCACCAATATAACAACAGGTGTATCAATCAACGATGATTGAAGCTGGCTTAAGTCAATGACTGTGTGTCACTATACCTAGTGAATGTACAAAAATGAAAAAAATCAATCGTTTTCAAATGTCAATGTTCAAGTGTCAAAGTAAATTTTCAAGTATGAAAATAAATAATGTATACAGATTATAATATATATATAATAAATAGTTTACCTATAAAAGAAATGTTCCAAATATTCCACGCACACAAAAATTGAATAAAATAAAACACAAAATTTAAAGTCAGATTTTCACAAGAAAATCAAAAAGTCTAAGTTACAAAAGTAACTTCCGGTACCAAGGAATCTTCAAAGTCGGTTATTGTCAAACACAAACATAAGCACGTGGTCATCAAAGAATGTAAACACCAACACGTGGTTTGGACATCTACGCATGTCATCACTGGAAAGGTAAACAAACACTGCCAACTGGTAACATGTGACATCTAACTGGTTTCCGGTTCTGTTCCATCATTTCAAATACGTGAGCGCCATTTGTAGTAAGTGCCTTTTTTAGGGGCATAAATGATAAACACCATCTTAGGGTCGAGGTTCTTTATTATTACCAAATCAATAACATATTGATACTGAAATAATAGTATAAACACTTTAAATAACACATCAATTACAAAACTATCACAGAGTTAATTCTACAACATATACACTACAGTGTGTTATAATCAGTAATTATATCTTTCAACTATATAGAAATACTTTCTCCTGGCAAGATTGTCAACATAAGTTCTTGTTAAATTAATGTAGTTATAATTGTGTTATAATATAACTTGTTAATATTATACCAATAAATTACAATTGTCTGGTAACAATATAACTGACATATTTCTAAATTATACCCTTCTAATTATAAAAACATGTATATAAGTATATAGCAGCCTGCGTCTGTTCATAAAATACATAAACAATAAACGATACTTACCACTTGTGGAGCGTGTTTTACTTGGTGGTAAACTAATGGTACATAACTACATGTTTACAATCTATCCTTATACATTACACCAGTTATGCATCAAGTCCTGCAAACCAAAATTACACATTTATAATAATAGGACTCAATGCCAATATAAGTATACGTGTAGTATAAAAATGCATATAAATATATTTCATATATTTGTGCTAATAAATATACAGTATACTTTTAAAAATACCATAAACATATTAACGTAGCGAATTGAGCTATCGATTTGTTTATACCGCTAATAACATTTAAAAATACCGACCTAGATATAACTGAATTAAATACAATGTACTCATGTCTTTTACTCACTCAAATATTACTGACGTGCGACCATAAAGGGGGGAGGCTTAATCGGAAAATGTGATATCGTTGTTAAATTTGTAAATGTGAATAAATAATTAGAAGCAGTTAAAAGAAGTGCAACTTACAGTTATTAAGTGTTAATTCTGTCTCAGTTGATCAATTGTGTGGACATTGTCAATAGTCTTCAGTCTTATTTTCTATATGACCGAACCGTCCAATGTCCAGTGTTCGTCTGTCTAGCCTTGCACGAGCAAATTGATATTTCCCGCCAGACGAAAACAACCAATGAAATATGTTTCAAATATAACCCCCCATAATTATTGATATGAACTTGAGTAAAAGGTACTCACAGTAAAGTTATAAAAATACTCTGCTAAAGTTAATTAATAGTTTGTAAATACTAATTTTAATGCCAATTTTATTTATAAGAATAACAGACAATTAAATGTACACTAAATATAAATTTAATAAGTGATGAAAATATCACTCTGCTACAGAATCAGAGTGATTTTTATTTTTACAAAGTAAGATCTGTCCCTTCCTAGCACAAGATATTCTTGTATCTACGTTGGCCATTCTTTTTTATGAAACACAGTTGGACCAAATCCCTTAATCTGTCTTTCAGTTTAGAGTGAGGAATAGTTGTGTGATAGTGTTTGTCAGTGACTTGGTTTTCCCTGGGTACATGACATCCTCATACTGGCCTATTACTCTTGTTATTAACATTTACAAACTCTTTTGACAGAGTTAGAAAATAGCCATATACGGCATGTATTCATGAGCATGTTTGTGATTTATTTGTATTTTCATGTTGTAGGGGTTCAATCGAGGTTTTTTGTAAGGTCTGTGTTGCTCATCTTCTTAGTTTCTTTGTTTGTTTTGTTTTGTATGTCTTCGTTCTGTTTCTTGCTCATCTTGGATACACAAATGTATATCAATTCCGCGTTCTGAATTAAATTTCAACAAAAAATGAAAATTCTTAATCACAAGGAAGTTCTTCAAAGACATTGGTACCGATATATATGTACAGAATGTGTTTTTGTGTACCGATATACACTTCGTGTGACTAGATCTACTTTTGACAGTATTACGGAAGATATATATCTATATTCAGTATTTAAATAAATATATATAAAGGCATACATAAACAAACACCCCCTGGACTTTATTTCTATTATTTGCTTAAACAAATGGTTGCTAAATCAGGCCAATTTATCAAGAATTTAAAACAGTCGTCTAATTGACTACATGGAAAGATAACTTTTTACGGTAAATTCCCCGTTATTGTTGGAACAGGAATTCAATCTATAGATTGTAACAGTAAATTATTAGATAATGATTATTTTTATAAACTATTCAATGGATCTGTCCTCCATGTCGACCAGGAACATTTTACACAATGTCCATTTAAATTGTTATAATGGGTGTAAATTATACAAATTATTAAGTGTTTGGATTTTTGTCAAATGACGCAAATTAATCACTGAGAAGATTTGATGAATAGTGCATATATAATTAATAATACTTCTCTCGTATTTTGCTTGATTTATATGTTTAATTTTAATGTTTGTTGATAACTCCACGTTTGTGAGAAATAAAATGATATACTGTAAATAAAGTAATATACTGTAAATAAAATGATATACTGTAATTAATATCAAAACGACAAATATACCAAGATGTAGTTTTTATCGGCAGAATTAAAGAGATCATGTGTCTAAGTGAGTGATTGCTGTTTAACGCCAACTCAGTAATTTTTCAGCTATATAATGGCGAGAACAAGTTAATCTACAATGAGATGATGATGATGATGTCCGCTTTGTACTAGACCAACCCACCATTTCTTTAGAAATGCCTGTACCAAGTCAGGGTCATTACGTTTTCACAGTTTTCCGGTTGTTTACTGATTTTGTCTGTTTATATAATTATGAGTTTTGACTTTCCCTTTGTAAGATTGTTCGGAGTTCGGTAATTTTGTTATTACCCTTATTTAGTTGGATTTTTATAGTGCTAGCTCACTGAAACAATAGTCCGCGGATAGATATGTCTCCCCATACGGACACATTATTATGAATCCGAGCCAACCAGTTTTTGTTCTTTCTCGTTATTGATTCGCGCTTAGTGGAGAGTCAACAAATGCCAATTTTATTCTCTTATATTTGACCAGATCCGGGCTCGAATCCACGATCTACCACACTCGACACGAACACGCTAACCATTACACCACTGATGCCGTTTGTGTCTAAGTGAATGGTTGCATAGTCTCTAATGTTTGTTTAAAACCATAAACTTTGTGTTCACTAATTTCTCAATGTGTTTTTAATATGAACGGTGAATGTGTAATAAAATACATGTACATGCTAATGAAGCTATGTTCCAGATGTTTTCGATTTGTATCTTAATATATATTTGATGGCTGGGGTTCAAATTGTCAGAAGGAGTACTGGTGTTTTCCAGGAGAATAAGACATGTTATTCTGACTTTATGCTACATTTTAGTTTCTTTACTTAGATCCAAGACAGCGATAAACACAACGATTATACTTATCTCTTAATAAGATACAGACCATATACAGCTTACAATTAATTTCAGGCAAGTTGTACTCGATACAGCATTATTCTTCAGTCTTATTGGAATAAACACAACATTTCGGGGCAGCCGTGGACGTGATCGCATGGTAGGTGGATTTATGACTGCCTATGCAATCAGTACCCATGCATACTATTGTTGTGAGTTCGAATCCCTCTTAAGAAAGGTGTTCTCGATGCAACATTATGTGAGAAAGCTTGTAGGTGATTTGCGGTAGGTCGGTGGTTTTCTCCTTGTACTCCGGGTTGCTCCAACAATAAAACTGATCGCCACGATATAACTGAAACATTAATGAAAGTGGCATTAATCACTATAATCAAAAGCCTAAAATAAATGTTCAAGCTGATTAGCGCCATATTGTTTGCATCTCAAGAGTTAATCAATCATTTTCACCACTTCGGTCGTGAAATGATTATATATAGCATGCTCTCCTAATGTGTGCAGGTGGCGGATCATGGGTTCAATCCCCAATCGGGAAAAACAAGGCTATACAATTGATAATGCTGCTCTGTCGCTATTTAAGCATGCAGTATTAATAAATAAGATAGAAAAACTGATTGGCTGTATCAAGGATGATATTTCCGATATGTCTGCCCGTGGACTGTTGTGTAAATGAGCTAACACTATGAATAACACAGTAAGCGTGGTTGTCTTGTGCAAACAGACATCTATGATATAGCATGCAATGTTAGTCGTAGTGCATTGAATAACAACGCTATGCATGAATATCACATACAAATGTGCAGGACCCAATCATACATTTTAAAGCTGAAAGAATCGATCCATTCCACGTCTCTATGTACTTTAATATAAGAAGTGACCACACCCTCCCTACCGTGAGCATGTAACTTAAAAAGTGGACAAAATAGACAACAATAATAAAAATGTAGTGCGCAAGACAAGTTTCAGGAATAACCTTTATCGTGTATCCTCAAAGTCAAGATATTGGAAAGCCAAATAAATAAGTCTGTCGGAACAAGACAAAGGGCCTAAACAGGATCGCCAAACACAGACAACAATAACATACATGTCGTGTAATTAAAGCATTAATTTTGATGTGTGTAAGTTCAGATTGTTCGACGTTTACAATTTACCGGGCAATTGAAAGGAAACAAGTAGAAGATAGTTTTTTTTATAATACTGGTTTTATTTGGTTGAGATTGTCGGTTTATTAACTTTGATATTAACAATTAAGGTAATAACAAAATTACCGAACTCCGAACAATCTTACAAAGGGAAAGTCAAAACTCATAATTATATAAACAGACAAAATCAGTCAACAACCGGAAAACTGTGAAAACGTAATGACCCTGACTTGGTACAGGCATTTCTAAAGAAATGGTGGGTTGAATCAGATTTTAAGGCGCCAAACCTCCCGCTCTCATTACGGTTCAAAGGTTCCGGCTGCCACTGTAACAGTATTTAAATACAGGAACAAAATAGGTAAAATAGTTGTCAAAGCAGTACCATATTCGGTGACGTAAATGTCAAAAATATTTTTACGTCACACATTGACAAAAAAAAATTCTTGACATTTTTGACTTCTTTATCTTTATACATTTTCACTATATGAAAATGCATCGCTTATAATTTTTTCTGCAGAGACGAGTAGGCTATCATTGTCTAAATCTGGTTTTTCATTTTTTTTTCATTTTTTAATGTCGTTTCCTCATGACGTCCTTTATGGTAAATGTTCACGTACAAAGTAAACATGAAATATTAAAAAGGTATCAACAAGGGAAGCTCAGTGTATAAATATTTCCTCATGACATGCTTTGTGGTAAATGTTCACGTACAAAGTAAACAAATATATTTAATTGATATCCACAAGGGAAGCTCGGTGTATTAACATTTCCTCATGACATGCGTAGTGGCTAATTTTCACCAACAATGTAAGCAAGTTAATATATTAACTTGGTATCCCCAGGAGAAACTCGGTGTATACTGTGTTGACCGTTATGGAATATCTGTCACAAATGACTACCAATATATTCCACTTGTCGTAAACACTTTCATGTCTTTTAATTATCCATGAGTTATCAGCGGGTTTATATTTAGATTAAAACGACAGGTGCCACTGGTGTAGCAGAAACTGCTTACCCTTCCGGAACACCTGAATTCCCTTCGGTTTTAGTTGGCTTCGTGTTACTCGATCTTTAGCTTTATCTGCGAATTCTGATGACCTCTATAATAACTTCAAGCTCTTCATATAATAGAACCCAGTTTATCCGCTGTGGGTACATCCCCTATAAAGAGGGACGACTGATAGCTGTCAGGGGGGTGAATAAACACCTCGTGTTTGTAAAATTTCATTCATCTTGAATGTCAAACATGAACAACAATAATTACTGTTCTTCATAAACAAATAAACAAATATACAACAACCTCACCAAGACAATTATTACTGTACTTCATAAACAAATAGACAAATATGCAACAACATTACCAAGACAATAATTAGTGTACTTCATAAACAAATAAACAAATATGCAACAACATTACCAAGACAATAATTACTGTACTTCATAAACAAATAAACAAATATACAACAACCTTACCAAGACAATAAATACTGTACTTCATAAACAAATAAACAGATTTATTATATAGTAATAAATATTTTCCTATCAATTTCAATGGAAAATAATCGTGCAATATATCCTTGTATTTGCACGATAAGTATAAAATGTATATTGCACTAGTTCAAATATGAATATTTGATGTAGTTCAATATTCCACCTAAATATAATAAAATACACAATATGTATATGCAAAATGCTTTAGGCATATACTATGTATTACTATATAATAAAAGGATTATCGCAAGCTCGTGCAATATGATATACTGCTCTGGACAAATTTCACCAATATTCATGCAATAACCATATAACAAAGCAACCTTACCAAGGTAATAATTACTCTACATCATAGACAAATACATAAATATACAACTACTTCACCAAGAAAATAATTACTGCACTTCATAAACAAATATGCAACAACATCACCAAGACAATAATTACTGTACTTCATAAACAAATACACAAATATACAACAACCTTACCAAGACAATAATTAACGTACTTCATAAACAAATAAACAAATATGTAACAACATTTCCAAGACAATAATTACCGTACTTAATAAACAAATAAACAAATATGCAACAACATTACCAAGACAATGATTACTGTACTTAATAAACAAATAAACAAATATACAACAACCTTACCTAGACAATTATTACTGTACTTCATAAACAAATAAACAAATATGCAACAACATTACCAAGACAATAATTACTGTACTTCATAAACAAATAAACAAATATGCAACACCATTATCAAGACAATAATTAACGTACTTAATAAACAAATAAACAAATATGCAACAACCTTGCCAAGACAATAAGTACTGTACTTCATAAACAAATAAACAGATTTATTATATAGTAATAAATATTTTCCTATCAATTGCAATGGAAAATAATCGTGAAATATATCCTTGTATTCGCACGCTAAATATAAAATGTATTTTGCACTAGTTCAAATATGAATATTTGAAGTAGTTCAATATTCCACTTAAATATAATAAAATACACAATATTTATATGAAAAATGCTTTAGGCATAAAATATGCATTACTATATAATAAAAAGATTATCGCAAGCACGTGCAATATGCTATACTGCTCTGGACAATTTCACCAATAATCATGCAATAACCCTATAATACAGCAACCTTACCAAGGCAATCCTTACTCTATATCATAAGCAAATAAACAAATATACAAGAACCTCACCAAGACAATAATTACTGTACTTCATAAACAAATATGCAACAACATTGCCAAGACAATAATTAGTGTACTTCATAAACAAACAAATATGCAACAACATTACCAAGACAATAATTACTGTACTTCATAAACAAATAAACAAATATACAGCAACCTTACCAAGAAAATAATTACTCTACATTACAAACAAATAAACAAATAAACAGCAACATTACCAAGACAATGATTACTCTACATCATAAACAATTAAACAAATATACAGTAACCTTACCAAAGCAATAAGTACTGTACCTCATACACAAATAAAAAAATATACAGCAACCTACCAAGACAATTATTACTGTACATAATAAACAAATATACAGCAACTTTACCAAGAAAATAATTACTGTGGTTCGTAAACAAATAAACAAATATACAACAACCTTACCAAGACAATAAGTACTGTACTTCATAAGTAAATAAACAAATATACAACAACCTTACCAAGACAATAAGTACTGTACTTCAAAATCCGTATATCGAAGAAGAACAGTCAGCACAATGGCCAACATAAAAAGTTCAAAAGGACAAACAACAATCTACAAAACATACATATCAAATTAAAGAACGAGTAACACGAACCCTACTAAAAACTGGGGGTGAACTCAGGTGCTCCAGAAGGGTAAGCAGGTGGCACCCGTCGTGTTAATCTAGTTACAAACCTGGGAATAAGTCGTGAATGAGAAAAGGAACGGGAAGTGCTTACAACAAGTGGAACATATCCGTTGTCATTAGTGACACATATATTCCATAACGGTCAACCAAGTCATGGTGGCTACTGTAAAATATTCGAAGCAATGACTTCAACTTTACCAAAAGGAACCCTTGGTTCAGTACCTCCCTTGTTAGTAGCAACCATCTATCTAGGAAATCCTGATAGAAACCACAAGCTCTGGAATATCGTATCATCTGAGAGAGATATACTCCATATACAAGTACTACTGGAATGTTGCTACACATAAATGGAAAGTTCACAATGGGAAAATTGAAATCATCTCCTTTGTCGTAAAGTTTCGTTCTTAACCGAACCCCACTGTCGATTTCGAGGTGTAGGTCAAGGTATGAAGCAGACCTATCTGTATCTGTGGTATCCTTTATTTCAAGCTCAATGAGATAGATGCGATCAACAAAATCACCAAGCCTAGAATTATTTATTGAAAGGACATCATCTATATAGCGGAATGTGAAATTAAAGGATCCAAAAAAACACGTACAGCAAGCAAAAAAATATGTGTATTCGACATGTGATGTGTGCTTACAGTATGTATAATTTCGAGACAGTAAATGTGGACTCATTTTATCAAGCATATTTTGAAATTATAATATTTCATTAACAAAGTTATTATTATTAAAATGGAAAAATATTACAGTTCTAGAAAAATTCTCAAATCCTGTTGAAAATTCGTAGAAACAAAGGCAAAATAGATACCCCTAACACACATAATACATGGCTGCTCAATTGCTTGTTTTCGTACAGGCATTTCAATATAAAGTGGCAGGCAAACAATAGTTTGATGGGCCCATACTTCTCCTCTTAGTGAAATGATACGGTGACGTAAGTGTTTTGCAATGTAAGTTCCATTTGTCGTAAACACTTCCCGGTACTTCATGGTACATGACTTATCACCGGGTTTTGTAGCTGGATTAACATGACTGGTGTCACTAGTGGAACAGGAACTGCCTACCCTTCCGGAAGACTTGAATTCATCCTCGGTTTTTAGTGGGGTTCGTGTTACTCGATCTTTAGTTTTATATGTATGATTTGTAGATCGTTGTTTGTCCTTTGTACTTTTTTCTTTGGCCAATGTGTTATGGATTAAATAGTTCCACTGTTTTGTTCTGGATGGAGAGGGAAACTCCATTGTCAAACCTCCGCTGCCTTGTGGCATACCCATTTATGGGAAAGGCTTCAGGAGAAAACCCTCAGGATAAATCCAGTTTCGGATCTGTAGTCACTCCTGTGCTTCCAAGAAAGGTCTTATTCCAGAAGTCAAGGGAGAGGTAACCCTAACAGAAACCTTGAGTGCTGAGGTCGGAGGAGCTGGGCCGTAATTGGCGCACTCTAACAGACCACAACACCACGCATTTAAGGTTATCATGACACATGCAATCACAATCAATCGATATGGTGCTCGCCCTGTGAGGACCCACCAGGCAAGTGCAGTGCCGGGTTCCCTACCTCGAAGGAGCCCAACCAATGGTATTGGAGGTACCTTAGTTTCGTCTGGAGGAGTCAGGGGACGACAAAGGAAAGCTACCGGCCAAAAAAACATCAACTCAAAGCAACACGAACAATCAGTCATTAACATCTTGCACTGGAATGCAGAAGGGGTATCTAACAGGAAAGAGGAACTGCAGGAATTCCTACATGAAAACAATGTTAAGATCAGTTGCATTCAGGAAACACACTTGCAAAATGGTAAATCTTTTAAAATCAGAGGATACCAAGTTTTCAGGAGTGATAAGAAAAGAAAGAAAGAATGGAGGTGTTATAACACTGGTAAGAAACAACATAAATGCCAGGGAAACTAAACAATATATGGAGAAAGCAGAATATCTTGAAGTCAAAGTCACCATCAGGTAAAGCTCTTTAACCATTGTCAACTACTACTGTCCTAATAAGAAGATAAGAATGATAATGATAACAAACTCTGACTAGATACCATACAAACATCAGAGAGTAACTTTCTCATGATAGGAGATTTTAACAGTCAGTCACAGAGTTGAGGATACAACACAATTTATGAAAGAGGAGAAACAATAGAAGATTGGCCAGATGAACACCACCTTATTCTTGTCAATGACCCAATTGACACATCTACTTTTTACTCTCGTCGCTGGCACACAACAACTACACCAGACCTAGCTTTCTGCACCGATTACATTCCCAAGAACATCAATAGAAATGTATGTGACAAGCTAGGAGGAAGTGATCATCGCCCAGTTATATTATCAATTATAGAATGCAAGCATCGTAAAAATGGCAAACGAAAGTATGCCCAGGGGTGTGAGAAAGGACTATGAACCATACTGGTCCAATGAGATGCAGAAAACACACAACGCACTCACAAGAGCAAGAGAGGAGGCTGAGACAAACCTCATCCAGGAGAACAACATCAAATTCCAGGAAAGTAAAGCAAGGTATCTCATTACAAAGCTTGAATGCCAGAGAATGATGAGGGCCAAAAGATCACATTAGAAGACGAAGGAAGAACAATCACATGCAAAGCTGCTGCCAATGCTTTTGCAAATGGTTATGAGACAGAAATCAATACTAACATTCCACTTGCACGTAAAAAAGAAGTAAGAGCAGAAGAAAGAAACAGAACAAAAACAGGTGCACATGACATCATGCATAATGACATCGCAATGCCGGAGATGACAAAATCAATTAAAAAGCTGAAGAAAAAGTCTCCAGGTCCAGATAACATCACAAATGAGATGCTTCAACACCTTGGTAACTCAGCACACGGAACACTCGGACATATTCAATCTTAGCTGGAGACAAGGTCAAGTACCCCAATGCTAGAAGGAAGCTACTATGATGCCAATATTAAAGAAAGGAAATATAAGGTCAAAAGTCTTGAGTTTTTGTCCAATAAGCCTGACTAGCAGGTGTTTTAAGTTGATGGTGCGTTAAAACAACAAGCTAATGCAGATGCACATATAGTCAGGGAAAACCATTGGACATGAGTAAGCTGGTTTTAGACAGTATAAAAGTACAGAAGACCAGACAACTCATCTATCACAAGTAATTGAGGATGTCTTTCAAGCCAAAAAAGTAACATTATATGTTTTCATAGATCTACATAAAGCATTCGATAAAGTATGGAAAGATGGACTCCTGGTAAAACGTCTTCGATATGGCATTAGTGGAAAAATGTACAACTGGACCAAATGATATCTGTGCAATAGAAGAGCTATAGTGCTGGTAGATGGAGAGTGTGGACGGAAAGTTTTTTTTTAAAACAAGGGATTCCATAAGGAGTAGAACAAGCACCTACTCTATTCATACTCTATGTGAACGATCTAGTACCAGAGCCACCAAAAGGTGTACATACAGCCCTTTATGCAGACGATATTGCACTCTGGTGCACAGCCGAGTATGCAACCACAGCAAACTACAGAGTGCAAATTGCTTTAGATAAGGTAGTCACATGGGCCGAGCAATGGCGTGTTAAAAACAACTGGAACTCTCTTCACACTCTCACCAAAAATCCAACCTGGCAGACTAACATTAGATGATACACCGCTTAAAATTGAAGAACAGCAGTCATACCTTCGTGTAACTTTTGACAAAATAATGACCTGGAAACAACATATTACACCAGCTGAAGCTAAGGCTAGAAGAAAAAAAATGAACATCATGAGAAAACTTGCAGGAACAAAATCGGGTGCTAATAAAAAAATCTTGAAATATGTTTACCAAGGAAATGTACGCCCACATCTTGAATATGGATCCAACTCGTGGATGACAGCAGTCAAGACTCACCATCAGAACTTAGGCAAAGTTCACAATCAGGCACTACGAATCATCACAGGTCAACACCAATGGAAATAATGAAAGAAAGGAGTGGGTGTGATAAGGGTAGATTTTGGCCCAATCTCAGAAACTGTTTATATAGATATAATATTAAACACAATCATTGAAAGGTAAGATTTTTTTTTTTTTTTTATGATTTCACTTTGTCCTTTGTTGCTTAGCAACGTAAATGGAGGAGGGTCCAATTAATCATTGGAAATTCAAATATGGTGGTTTTATTTTACATATCTTGCATAGTCTTTTCGACAAAATGTTATATTCTGTGTATGTACACTCTAAAAATAATATTCCAATTCTCTATGGTAGCATATAGTATTTTTGTGTAGATTTGTCACCCTAGCAACGGTTTTGTAAACATTAAATTAGCCTATATTATTGCAATTAATGACTTGATATTTGATTAAGCGGTACATCTTTGTCAAGCTATACACATTACAAATATCATTTCATACTTCAAAAATACATTTTGATATTCTTATTCATATCTATGCCCCGTCCATAGCAACAGGTTACCCTATGCACAGTATTTTCCTGTAGACCTTTTATTTAATCAAGAAAAAAAATTATACAACAGCACCTTAACAGATCTAGAGACATCCTATCATCTACTAACCAGTATATATTATAAGAATTCCTTAAACCTTACAATGTCCCTAGTAATCAAATATTATCCCTAGCAACTACAGAAACTCGTCAATGCTGAGCTCTGTTAATTCCTTTTTTTAAATCTGTTGATAACCGAATGTTGATCTTTTTATTTTCTTAAATCATGAGAGGAAATTATTCTCAGTAATTAGAATGTCAAAGGAACCAAGTCAACTGCATAACATGATAAAACAGCGCTACAGCAACAGGAGAGGATATAATCCATGTTGAATAATTAAGAAATAAATAATGGAAACCAGAATGTGCTGGGAGTTTTAACATGGATTGGCGGATATTATACGTTATCGGTCTCGAGATGTTATATATCCCGTTTTAAAGGGCATCGGAATTTTTTTATCTATGTTCATTTGAGCTTCTAGATTTTTATTTATATCCATTTATATATCACCAAACTTGAATGCTTGTAAATGTCTGATATTTAGGACTATATTGTAATCTTTTAAATCCAATATTAGTCATTACATTTATTGTATGTACCAAAAAAGTGAGGGATAAATATATCTGTAATGTCACGAAATTACAAAACTTTAACCTTGCAAATGTTAGTATATAATGAATTAATTATCCCCTCTAACAATCTAATTGTCGTCTTCTATTTAAAAAGATTAAATAAGTATAATATTACGACTATTAACACACCTGTAAAGTGTCAGATTGCATGCTGATTATTAAAATTTAAAGATTTAAAATCTACCTTTTTGTTCACGTTTATTAAAGGATGGCCTTTACATTTGATCTTTATTGTATGTTTTTGACTTGTCATGTGAAATAGTACTTGATTGTCACGTAAGCTACATTTTTGCATGGGACCAAGGATTTGTAGTCATGTATTTTATAGAGAGAATGATATGAAAAGGTAAAAATTAAAGCGTCATTTTTCTGTTATTCATTTATTGAGTAATATAAGGCACGAAATAGTCAACTATTTTCTATACAACTGTGTTATTCTACCACAAGAGGCTTTCATAGTTACCAAAGTTCTCCTTTTTATAACACAATATTATCTAGATAGTAGTGTTGTGCTACCACAACTGGCTTACACAATTACCGAAGTTCTCCTTTCTAAGACAGTAAATGTGGACTCATTTTATCATACATATTTTGAAATTACAATATTTATTTAACAAAGTTATTATTATTAAAATGGAAAAATACTACAATTCTAGAAAAATTCTCAAATCCTGTTGAAAACTCGTAGAAACAAAGGCAAAATAGATACCCCTAACACACATAATACATGGCTGCTCAATTGCTTGTTTTCGTACAGGCATTTCAATATAAAGTGGCAGGCAAACAATAGTTTGATGGGCCCATAGTTCTCCTCTTAGTGAAATGATACGGTGACGTAAGTGTTTTGCAATGTAAGTTCCATTTGTCGTAAACACTTCCCGGTACTTTCATGGTACATGACTTTTCACCGGGTTTTGTAGCTGGATTAACATGACTGGTGTCACTAGTGGAACAGGAACTGCTTACCCTTCTGGAAGACTTGAATTCACCCTCTGTTTTTAGTGGGGTTCGTGTTACTCGATCTTTAGTTTTATATGTATGTTTTGTAGATCGTTGTTTGTCCTTTTGTACTTTTTTCTTTGGCCAATGTGTTATGGGTTAAATAGTTCCACTGTTTTGTTCTGGATGGAGAGGGAAACTCCATTGTCAAACCTCCGCTGCCTTGTTGAATACCCATTTATGGGAAAGGTTTCGGGAGAAAACCTTCAGGATAAAGCCAGTTTGGGATCTGTAAAGTCACTCCTGTGCTTCCAAGAAAGGTCTTATACCAGAACCCAAGGGAGAGGTAGCCCTAACATAAACCTTGAGTGTTGAGGTCGGAGGAGCTGGGCCGTAATTGGCGCACTCTAACAGACCACAACACCACGCATTTAAGGCTATGATGACACTTGCAATCACAATCAATCGATATGGTGCTCGCCCTGTGAGGACCCACCAGGCAAGTGCAGTGCCGGGTTCCCTACCTCGAAGAAGCCCAACCAATGGTATTGGAGATATCTTAGTTTCGTCTGGAGGAGTCAGGGGACGACAAAGGAAAGCTACCGGCCAAAAGAACATCAACACAAAGCAAAACGAACAATCAGTCTTTAACATCTTGCACTGGAATGCAGAAGGGGTATCTAACAGGAAAGAGGAACTGCAGGAATTCCTACATGAAAACAATGTTAAGATCAGTTGCATTCAGGAAACACACTTGCAAGATGGTAAATCTTTTAATATCAGAGGATACCAAGTATTCAGAAGTGATAGAAAGGAAAGAAAGAATGGAGGTGTTATAACACTGGTAAGAAACAACATAAATGCCAGGGAAACTAAACAATATATGGAGGAAGCAGAATATCTTGAAGTCAAAGTCACCATCAGGGAAAGCTCTTTAACCATTGTCAACTACTACTGTTCTAATAAGAAGATAAGAATGATAATGATAACAAACTCTGACTAGATACCATACAGATCTCAGACTGTAGCTTTCTCATGATAGGAGATTTTAACAGTCAGTCACAGAGTTGGGGATACAACACAATTTATCAAAGAGGAGAAACAATAGAAGATTGGCCAGATGGACACCACCTTATTCTTGTCAATGACCCAACTGACACATCTACTTTTCACTCTCGTCGCTGGCACACAACAACTACACCAGACCTAGCTTTCTGCACCGATTACATTCCCAAGAACATCAATAGAAATGTATGTGACAAGCTAGGAGGAAGTGATCATCGCCCAGTTATATTATCAATTATATAATGCAAGCATCGTAAAAACGGCAAAAGAAAGTATGCCCATGGGTGTGAGAAAGGACTATGAACCATACTGGTCGAATGAGATGCAGAAAACACACGACGCACCCACAAGAGCAAGAGAGGAGGCTGAGACAAACCCCATCCAGGAGAACAACATCAAATTCCAGGAAAGTAAAGCAAGGTATCTCATTACAAAGCTTGAATGCCAGAGAATGATGAGGGCCAAAAGATCACATTACAAGACGAAGGAAGAACAATCACATGCAAAGCTGCTGCCAATGCTTTTGCAAATGGTTATGAGACAGAAATCAATACTAACATTCCACTTGCACGTAAAAAAGAAGTAAGAGCAGAAGAAAGAGACAGAACAAAAACAGGTGCACATGACATCATGCATAATGACATCGCAATGCCGGAGATGACAAAATCAATTAAAAAGCTGAAGAAAAAGTCTCCAGGTCCAGATAACATTACAAATGAGATGCTTCAACACATTGGTAACTCAGCACACGGAACACTCGGACATATTCAATCTTAGCTGGAGACAAGGTCAAGTACCCCAATGCTAGAAGGAAGCTACTATGATGCCAATATTAAAGAAAGGAAATATAAGGTCAAAAGTCTTGAGTTTTTGTCCAATAAGCCTGACTAGCAGGTGTTTTAAGTTGATGGTGCGTTAAAACAACAAGCTAATGCAGATGCACATATAGTCAGGGAAAACCATTGGACATGAGTAAGCTGGTTTTAGACAGTATAAAAGTACAGAAGACCAGACAACTCATCTATCACAAGTAATTGAGGATGTCTTTCAAGCCAAAAAAGTAACATTATATGTTTTCATAGATTTACACAAAGCATTCGATAAAGTATGGAAAGATGGACTCCTGGTAAAACGTCTTTGATATGGCATTAGTGGAAAAATATAAAACTGGACCAAATGATATCTGTGCAATAGAAGAGCTATAGTGCTGGTAGATGGACAGTGTGGACGGAAAGTTCTTTTAAAACAAGGGATTCCATAAGAAGGAGAACTAGCACCTACTCTATTCATACTCTATGTGAACGATCTAGTACCAGAGCCACCAAAAGGTGTACATATAGCCCTTTATGCAGACGATATTGCACTATGGTGCACAGCCGAGTATGCAACCACAACAAACTACATAATGCAAATTGCTTTAGATAAGGTAGTCACATGGGCCGAGCAATGGCGTGTTAAAAACAACTGGAACTCTCTTCACACACTCTCCAAAATCCAACCTGGCAGACTAACATTAGATGATACACCGCTTAAAATTGAAGAACAGCAGTCATACCTTCGTGTAACTTTTGACACAATAATGACCTGGAAACAACATATTACACCAGCTGAAGCTAAGGCTAGGAGAAAAAAATGAACATCATGAGAAAACTTGCAGGAACAAAATCCGGTGCTAATAAAAAAATCTTGAAATATGTTTACCAAAGAAATGTACGCCCACATCTTGAATATGGATCCAGCTCGTGGATGACAGCAGTCAAGACTCACCATCACAATTTAGAAAAAGTTCACAACCAGGCACTACGAATCATCACAGGTCAACACCAATGCAAAGTATGAAAGAAATTACAAACATACCACCATTACGTAACAGAAAGGAATGCAAAGCCATGATTTAGGCCACCAAATATCAATGCTCTCAAGACCATCCAATGAATACAAGATTAAAACAATTTTCCTCAGACAGACTCAAGAGATGGAGCTTTGCATTTAGAGACAAGAACCTTACAAAGAAAACACCAAGAAGTTTTACCAAAGAATATCAAACCCATAGCTTTCACACTGAATGATCCCCCCTGTGAAGATAAACTAGGAAATGTCACCATCCGGACCTTAGTTCCAAATATCACTACCAAAGCCGAACAGACTAGCATTGTTAAAAAAACCACTGACAATGAGCATGCTAGAAGAAAGGTACCCTTCCGAATCATGGATAAGACTGTAAACAGATGGTTCAGCCACAAATACAACAACGAAAGGAGGGACTGGTATATACATTCAGTATCCCGATGGAGAGGAGCAATCAGAGGCAATACCAACAAGCCTACACTGTTGCAACTACAAAACTGAAGGGGAAGCAATAATTCCTGCTGCACATACCATCAAGTGCAAAGTTCACAACGACATTCAAGTCGTATTCCTGACTGATGCCCTCTCAGTGCTACAAGCTTTGATGAATGACAACCTACCTCAGCATGAACAGGAGTTATACACCATCAAAACCCTTTGCTACAGTGGATCCTTTCTCATTGTGGAGTTCATGGTAATGAACAAGCTGACAGATTAGCTACGCACGGTGCTGGACAACAACAGCCAGAAAACCAAGTCTGCCTCACAGAGATGAAGACCATCATCAAATCTCTATTCAAGACTCCTCGGCAACAATACAGTTACAACCAGCTGACAAGATCTGAACCTGGAGTTCCAACATCATTTGTCATGATCCTATCTTTGTGCTCAGTGAGTTCAGTTAAGATGAGAGGTGATAGTTAGTTTTGTTAATATTGATGGAATTGATGACCATGACTGTTTAAGCTTTCTTTTCATAATTATTAAATATGCATTGTTGCTTATCATCCTTCTCTCCCGCTATATCTACCTGCTGACTCCATAAGTAAAACTCGCATCAAAGTTCGCGTGAGCTGAGCAGGACTTATCAACAGTCAGCAGGGGTTATCACCAAATTCTCCCCATAGGTACCCGATTTGTGGAACCCCCATTTAAAAAAAAAAATTAATTCATCACTTTTGTGGGACGTTTTCATTATAAACAGTGCTAAACGACTTCAAACATAACCAAAAACTACAACGTACAATATGTTTTTTGTAATTTAATATCTACATCAAAAAGTATTCATCTCGCTCAAATATATCCCAACTACTGGATTTTCATCTTTCGACCCGATTTGGTCTCTCCCATATCGATCCCTCACCACTGGTCCCCTCATCGTTCATCCCGCAATGACCCTTAAGTTTGTACACTGTCTTAGCTCTGTGTAAAATTACGTCTCCAAACTAAATCTGTTTATTTTTTTCTATTCATTTTATTTTATTTTTACTTTTTGGGAGGTTATTACGTGTGGCCATATACAACGATATTGTTGGACAATGAATTACACTCTTAATGAATATTAGTAGTAAATAATGACTTATTTGTAACCTTATATTAGTAGTAAATAATGACCTATTTGTAGCCTAATATTTTCAAACTGAATTATTTAAAGATTATATTCTGATCTTGTTTGTGATCTTTATATAATAAATTTATTATATTACAATTTTGCAATTAAGGACATTCAAATGTTTTCTCCAGGTACTCCGGTTTCCCTGACCAATAAAACTGACCGCCGCTATATAACTGGAATATTGTTGAAAGTGGCATTAAACAGCATGAAGCCAAATCAAACCATAATTTGGGTGTTATAGTAAAAATTTCGAATTTCTTAAATAACGAAATTGTATTATAAGAATGCATGGATTGTTTACATCTTATATCAACTATTATGTAGGTTTTGTTTTCATTGGATTAAAACCAGAAAATGTAGACTTTACGATCACTTGTTTCATGTACACTAAACAGACAAGACGCTACTAACCGTATAACTGAAACAAAGTCTTCAGTCTTAAATGTGTAGGTACGTCTACAATAGTCTGTTAGAACAGAATAGGGACACATTATTTAAAACAATATTTCCGAATTTGGTATGGAATACGTTTCATGGCTTTCAAACTAGTGCATGGGACGACCATTTACCCAGGGGAGGTATTATTTGAAAGAAAGAAAAAACATATTCTGTCACAAAAGAAAAACAAATTGACCTTTATAAATACGGATGCAAGATAAATAATCTAACCCTGCAGTTGTATCATGTGAAGAACTTTTCTGGTTCAATGCAAAACAAAATAGTCCACCCCCTTTTTTTCGCACCTGTTTATTTAATTGATCCCCGAGAAATAAAATTACATAGTAAACATTTCAAATCGAATGGTTTTAATTGCATTACTGAAGAAAATCAATATAATCTTGAGCATTGTATCTATTTTGAAAATAAATTTCCAAAGTATTATATAATATACGAATTTCAAATTACTTGTCCATTAAAACAACAATCAGACGAAGCGACATTTTGTTAAAGACGAATTCCTGATCACTACTGTCTAGGCTACCCGATTGGCTAATTGTTAATACAAAACGTTATTGATAATTCTTTTGTCGTTTATGGAAAATCCTAGCGTATCACAAGTATCATTCAAAATATTTGGCAAATAGCATGTATTTGATTGTATACTGAGCTGTATTGATTTAAAACATTTTTAATTGAATGGCTTACAATAAGAACATGATATATTGAGTGTATGGGTGTTGCATGGTGTCATTTACTTGATGTCAACTATTTACATTTATTTTCGTTAACCGTACTGTTAAACATCTGTACATTTGTTTTTCTAAATACAATAATATTGAAGTTTTGGTACCAAACAATGTAAGTGAGACGATCGTGCATATGCGTGCTAGAGGTGTGGAGACTTCATCATATGGAGGCTGCAGGATTATAATACGTAAATCCTGATGAAGGACAATGGTGATTAATGTACTTAGGGTGAACCATACTGGGTTACACAAACCTCAATTAAATTTAAGTATCAATTAAACATTAAGTGTAAATTATTTCTATATCGACTTTAAGTAATGTTATGCGTTCATTAAGTTGTAATTGACACTAAAGTTTTGATAAGGTTTGTGCAACTCAGTCACTTTATCTAGAATTCGAAATAAAAGAAGACGCATTGTAACCGCTATAAAAGGCTATATCTTTCGTTCATTCCCAACACTTTTACATTATTGTGTCAGAACTAACCAGGTTCAAGCTAACGACCAATTTCTAGTGACCACTAAGCTAGCGACCAATAAGACGATTTGTCTCAAAACCAATAAAAAAATAAATAAGAGCAAAATGTACTTTTAAAGATTTCCAGCGACCAATAATATATATTAATTTTACTGTAATTGCACATTAAACACATTGAATCGACATCTGAGCATACAGGAAATATTTCTGTACCCCCTTTCCACAATAAAAAAATGACATTTGACACCCTACTGTGGACCTAAGGTGCAGAATCTCACATAGACACTCATGCGAGTAAAAGACGATATATTTTATTTTCTATTTCCCATCTTCACCCGAACAGAAAATATTTCTTCTCTTTACTGGGATAAATAACGACGACACAAATATATTTTGGGATGGCGAGCTCACAAAACAGTCGGCCAACTTTAAATAAACACAGTATAAACAAATATTTTACTTTCAAGTTCGGTATAAGATTTGGCAGTGATATAGTTAGGTGGCATATCATATAGTATATAAAAAAAGCCTGTAGATATCTAATTTAGTGCACACGACAAATTTATGGACTAAATTATCAGAATATTGGAAAGCTAACTAATAATAAAATATTTAAATTTGGGACGGACAAAGCCAAAAGGACGCCAACTGGTTTCCTCCATCAATAAAACTGACTGCCATGATATAGCTGAAATATTGTTGAAAGTGGCATTAAACATTAAAAATTAAAAGAAAACAACACTTATTTCAACACAACCGAAAGGGTATTGAACCACATTTGACACATCAGTTTTTTTCTCTCTCTCTCTTCTCTAGTTTCATGACATTGATTGTTTTTTACATAATTTTTGAAATATTCATGTTTATCTCTGTTACAGAGGAATAACAGTTAATATATATATATATATATTGTGCTGCATTGTCATGTCTCGACGATCTGTTACTCATATACGTCTGAAAATTAAACCAAACAGTGTTAGAATTGGATTTTAGAGCTGTCAAATTTTTGTTCTTCCCTCGACGGGATTTGAACTCACACCATTGATACACTGCAGCACCATTCGCTTAGCCTTACATCCAGCGCCCCAGACCACTCGACCACATCCACTCCCTATATATATATATATATAAATGTATATATATATATATATATATATATATATATATATCATTCTAATATTGCTATCTAGTAAAAAGAAATGTAAAGTGCATATAACATTGATGTACTTTGTGTAGATCGTGTTAATATCTCATATTAGTGTAGCGGCTAACATAAAAAATTCACCCAAATATTTCACTTGTGGAGAAAAGCATGAAATTTGGCACACATATCTGTCAGATAATACTCTTTCTAAAATCATCATTGGCCATCGCGATATCCGCCATTTTCATGATGGCTGCCGCCAAGACAAAATGGCGACATTTTCATACTGCATGGATTCACGTACTGTCTATTTACTGTCATATTTATCATTGTTTGGCCGTTTTGTGGTATATTTGTGTATAACTAAGCTTTGTACAAGATATTTTAATCATCCTGCTTTAAAAAAAGGCAAAATGACTTCCTATAACGCATTTCAGGTCTGAAATATATCGATTTCAACTTGTGAATTAATAAAAGAGTAAATTGCAAACACTACCATAGCACAATGGTGCAATTGATTACCGTGAAACTCGGCATGGGGTTCAGTGTCAGCTTTGTTCTATTTTAAAACAAAGTCTCCCAAAGACATGACGATCCGCCCCGTAGAAGGTCGTGATGTCGTATCCGAATTGACGGAGTGTGTCAACGCGAGAGAGCCGAGCCAAGAGGGACGGGGCTTTAGTCCCTCGGATGGTGTACAGATCGCACGGGAGTTGACTAACACTGGATGAACGATCTGACTGGGTGTAGGAATTCCATCATCGAACCCAGTTGTATCCCATTCAAAAAGGTGTGTAAGTTGTAGGTGGTAAAAGGATAATCCCTCGACCTTTCAACTTAATATTTGAGATATCGTCTATAATACATTACAATCCATTTCTTTATTCAATTGTTTTTGTCTCTTTGTTTTTCATATTTTTGTTTTTGATTATTGGTTACTATGTCGAAAAGAATTCGGCTTTCTTTGTCTGCTCAGGAGAAGCAGAGCACAGATTGGTCGAAGTGTTTTATTTGTCAGGAAGACAAACATTCAAATCACCTCCAATGAAAATTGATTTGGCAAATTCAGGATAGATACAGAACCTTGTCAAAAAATATTTCCGAGTTTGTCAAGATCAACGAAATGCCAATTCCTCTCGATATATGTCGAATCGGCGAAGGAGATGGAATAGAGGCTGCTTTTATAAAAAAAAAAAACGAGGCAAAATATCATGAGTCATCCAGGCTGATGTTCAATAACACAAAACTTCAAAGAGTCCAAAAGAGACATCAGCTTTCAGATACGAGCCTTTCCGATATACCATTGTCATTCAAATTTACAAAAAAAAGTTCGACTGCACCAACAGAAGAGCGATCATTACATCTTGAAGAATGCTTCATCTGTGAGAAACAAGCATCGCGTTCTGAACTCCGTGAAGCTATGACGATGCAACTCAACACAAGACTCCATCAGTGTGCACAGAACTTGCAAGATCAAAAACTTTTGGCAAAATTAAGCGCAGGAGATGTTGTGGCACAAGAGCTAAAGTATCATGGGGCATGTCTAACATTTTTGCGGAGTTAGTGACTCACGTAGTGGAAACACAACGCGGAAGCACAGGATGTGTGGTATTTAAACTAGCTGACCTGTGCAATTTATACCAATCCAGACTTAAACAGTTTGAAACTAATTCGACATTCAACAGAACCCGTCTGAAAAATAAATTGCTGTTAAAAATCCCAGAGCTAAAACCATTTCACAAAGGACGAGAGGTTTTACTGGTTTTTGAAAAAGATGTTGGACCAACACTTGTTTCTGCCTGTGACTATTATGATGCCATGTATCTTGCTAAAGCAAATGAAATTGTCCGCAGATAAATATTCGCTGAACAAAATAAATTCTCTGGTCATTTTGATAGAGATTATGTCGTTGATTCTGTTCCACGTTGTTTAGTTGAACTTGTGTTAATGATTGAGCACGGACCTGATATTAAGTCTCAAATAGAAAATGATCTAGCAAAGTCAGATTTTGCTATAGCACAACTTTTGTACTTCAACAATCACAAAAAAGGACCAAAAACACAAGTGAACACTCGAGACATTCAAGTGATCGTGAACCACCTTTTGCTATTTATGTAGGTCTTCTCTTGTATGCAAAGACAAGAAAGCGGCAACTGATAGACGCCCTGTTTCAGCATGGCATTTGCATCTCATATGACCGAGTGTTGGAAATATCTACTCAGCTTGGGGAATCTGCTCTTAGTCAATTCATGGAAGATGGCGTTGTTTGTCCAGCCATTTTGCAAAAAGGTTTATTCACAACGTCTGCAATTGACAACATAGATCATAATCCTTCTGCAACAACAGCAACAATTTCATGTCATGACACCGGTATATCTGTTTTGCAGCATCCAATTTCGACAACATTCTCTTATTCCTGAACGTTTGAATTCAAAGGTCAAAAGCCAAAGTCAAAAGATATCAGCTATCTCCCCGAAACATACACAAATGTAAAACCAGCATTCTTGAGTATGAGTGGCTTCAATTTGTAAGTTTAACCAATGAAGTGTTAGATGTTGAGACAGTGTCAGCATATCATTCGTCGAAAGGGAGAGGACCACACGTTAACATCAGCATTTCATCATTGACGTCGTTACTAAGGAAGAAAATGTTGTCAGCAACAAAGCTATGGATACCGACATTATAGCACCTTGCACCCATGAGGAAGCTGACACTCGTATGTTTCTGCATGCAAAACATGCAGCAATAGGTGGTAGCAAGTAGATTAGCATAGTAAGTTCTGATACAGATGTTGTTGTTATAGGTGTGGCTGTGTTTGATGATTTGAATGTGGATCACTTATGGATGACTTTTGGAAAAGGCAAAGATTTGCGATGGATACCAATTCATTATATTGTTAGATCGCTAGGTCCTAGGTCGAAAGCATTACCCTTCTTTCATGCATTCACAGGTTGTGATACCGTTTCTGCATTTGTTGGAAAAGGTAAAAAGACAGCATGGCAGGCCTGGAATGTGTTTGAGAATGCAACAAAAGTATTCCATTGCTTAAGTTCTCCATGTGACAATTTGACACAAAGTGAAATCGGTGTATTCGAAGAATTTGCTGTCATCATGTACGATCAGTCCAGCAGTACCAATAAAATAAATGATGCAAGCCTTGACCTCTTTGCCCGTAAACAGCGTCCCTATAATGGCATTCCTCCCTCAAGAGCTGCTCTTGTTGAGCATATCAAAAGATCTGTCTTGCAAGCAGGACATACTTGGGGGCAGTCGCTATGTAAGTCGCCAACTTTACCATCACCTTCCAGGTGGGGTTGGGGAAAAGATAGCGGAGTTTGGGTCCCACACTGGACATCATTGGCGCCAATAGCAGCATCATGTCAAGAACTACTTAGATGTGGGTGTAGAATAAGTTGTTCTGGCAGCTGCAAATGTTTCAGGTCAGGATTACCTTGTACTGCTCTATGCAGCTGTAACTGCTGTGAATTTAGGTCTTTCGCGTCCTATAAAACCACTACAGCCTGTATTTTGGCGCATGTGCAGTGAGCATATATATGAAATGATACTCTAATCGTATGCTGGACCCCTTTTTGATTGATTATTTCAAAAAAAAAACTTGAAAATACCAGATAAACGTTATGAAAATTGACGTTATTTTGAAAATCGTGGCGGCCATTTCGAAAATGGGCGAAACCTGAATGGCAACCGATATTTCCTATTCAGGTACTAGACAAGGAACCTTCGTGCCAAATTTGGTACTTGTCTCACCAAGTGAAATATTTTACCAACTATCCGCTCCACTATATATCGTTTTACTTGACTTTCATCCGGTTTCTTTGAATTATAATTCATACTAAAATTATATCTAGACTTCCTCTTTTTTTTATTTTATATTGGTGTTTATTGAAGTGTACATTTTTAACACTGTTGATCCCTTGATCTCTTTCAGCATGCAAATAACATAGAATCCCCTTTTAAATCCATTAATAAGTATCACCTATGTACTGAAAAAAACTTGGATAAACCAAAGTGATAATCAGAAACTGTACATCGAAAAAGGCCAGATAACACAATTACCAAAACAAAAGAAAAAGACTAAAGGAGACGTCAATATCTACAAAACATTATAGAAAGCAAAATACTGTGCAACACTAGCCACACTTAAATCAGGGGTAAACTAATGTGTCGTACTCATGTTCAGATTTTAAATATTTAAAGCAAAGCACAATCTTTCCCCAAAATGGTACAGATTATAATTAGAATTATAAGATGAAGTTAAATACCAAATAGTGGGAAATCTACAGACAGTCACGATCCAAATGCGATCGACATATCTAAAAATGGATAAACCAAATAACACAAAATTCATTCAACACAGAATTCCACATACGAATACTTGTGTGTCTATAGAGTAAGTTTCTTCTGATTCATGTTAGGCAATACAATGACAAAAATACCACACTGTCGGAACAGTTTTAAAATACAATAGAAAAATCGTAGATCTGGAATGCAATGAATTTGAAGGTATGCTTTGTGAATCATATAATACAGTGAAAACATTTATTGTAGAATTGTAATCGTCGATGCCGCGGTCTCATAGTAAGTGGATTTTCATATAAATGTTAATCAGCACCCATCACCACTAAAGATGTGATCACATTCCTGTGTGTAATACAGTTTGTGTAAAGGTTAAATACATGTCAAGTACCATTATAATCGTATTTCCAAAACAAAAAAATGCGTGTTTCTCATACTGTTAACTTGTAACAACTACGCATGACGAGGTACAATATACATAGCTTAATGTGGTGGTTTGTTTACCGTAATTCGTGGCAGGTACTTGTTTTCTCCCAACGCTCTTGTTTGCTCCACCTTTACAGCTAACCTCAAAAAGGAAAGCAACTACGGTTCTCTCGATAGACAGTCATTCGAAGCGCTTACCAAAATAAAATACAGAGGGAATAATGTAAAAAAAAATAGAAAAATAAATCCCAGACTGTCGGAACAGTTTCAAAATCAAATAGAAAAATATTAGAGTGAGGCAAATTCGATACCTCTAATACACAATGATTTACCGCTCACTGTCCTGGCTTTGTATAGGTACTTAAAAAGTGCAGACTTAAGCAAGTTGTATTGTCCTATACCTCCACTCTTAATAAAGTAAGTTTACATTTGACAGCCATGGTGATTGAGCTGTATATGTATATGTGAGTGCAAATATATTCTGTTAATGGAGAACTTATAGCAACGAAAGAATAAAACATATGACAATAGCCCTCGCTAGGTACAAACTAATGTACATCCTTTCTATTAAATGACATTTGATAACTTAGATAAAGCAATTCTTTAAGTCAATTTGCATTTTGAGTACGAAATTTGAGTATATGTATGAAACTTGAAATTGTTGTCTCTATCTTAGACAAAGCTAGTCAAAACGCAGTCACATTGTTTGTCAAATATGTAGAATATCACGACCTGCCATGATCTACATGTAATTGATGAATGGATTGACCTCCGGGTGTTTAGTTGGGTTGATTGCTCTATCATTAGTTATTTGTGTCTTTTCGTGTATTTTTGTGCCGTTGTATTGTGTGTCCTTCGATGTACAGTTTCTGGTTATCCTTTCGGTATCTTCACACTATTCTATTGAAGTAATAAACGAGGATACCTTGAACTCAACCTAATGTTAATTAAAGGTCCTCTACATTAGTGGTCAAAGATTGCTAAGCGATCATGTCGTCAGATGTTTAAACTCATAACATTGGTGATGGCGAGGTGAACTCGATGTAACATTATGTGATAAAGTTTATCAGTGACTTGCGAAAGATCGGTGGTCTTTTCATGGTACTCTGGTTTCCTCCACCAAAAAAACGGACCGTCATGACATAGCTGAAATATCATTGAAATTGGCGTCAAACACCATTACCCTAACTCCTTAAGATGTGTGATTGTGATAAGGTGTAGCATCCCTGGTGTCTACCACAATTGATGGGGTTTCCAATCACCTACCCAGGGGCAAGGTTTTTTTACCAGTCAAGCCATTACACAATTCTAGCTTTGAAATATATTTTTTTTATTTTTGTACACTATATCAAAGCGAGATACGATCAGGTTAAGCTTTATAACACCACTATACGGAGTCATTTAACTATAAAGTACATCATTAACCAATGTAACAAAATACATCGGAAACTGACCATTTAATACAGATTCTATAAGTGGTATTTATACAGGTCTTTATACGGGAAAAACAAGTTTAATACGGCTTCGAACTGGTCTGGTTACAGGAGTGGGCATGCGCACTTAGCAATAAACAATAGTTCTTTGTAAGTTCATTCTTTGCAGGCAAAGAGTCAATCATGGAATCCTGTATTAGATGTATACATGCAGTTGTATCACATCAGAAGCAAGACAGGAATTCATGTCCGAGACAACAATCCAACCACCCCATAATAGTATTGAATTAAATAGGTTGTATTTTTCAAACATTGAAATGTGGAATGTGTCGGAGATAACCACCCCTTAATAGTATTGAATAAAATTGGTTGTATTTTCACATTGGTGTATGGTTACTGAAAGTATCATGAAATGGGTGTTTTGATATTTATCCTACATTATTTCCTGGTACAAACATTGAAATGTGGAATGTGTCTGAGACAACCACCCCTTCATATTGCATTTATTGGTTGTATTTTACTTTGAAAAAAAAGTGCTTTAAAAATAAAATGTCAGTAATTTGGAGTTGAACATATTTTTATAATCTGCATTGGAACAATTATCTGTATTATAAAGGCTTACTTTACATTTGAGAAGAGATGATCATGATGGCATTGTTACACATGGCCAGTCTAGAGAATTCCGAATGCATATGAAAAATCCAGCGCAAACCGGAAGTGACTGTATACGTTTCCATGACTGAAAAGTAAACGAAGCGACATTCGCTGAATATTCTTGTCCAATTCGTCTGAAGGTGGCCCGATAGGTATATCTATGTTCATTTAAGCTTCTAGATTTTTATTTATATCCATTTATATTTCACCAAGCTTGAATACTTGTAAATGTCTGATAATTAGGACTATATTGTAATCTTTTAAATCCAATATTAGTCATTACATTTATTGTATGTACCAAAAAAGTGAGGGATAAATATATCTGTAATGTCACGAAATTACAAAACTTTAACCTTGCAAATGTTAGTATATAATGAATTTACTTATCCCCTCTAACAATCTAATTGTCGTCTTCTATTTAAAAAGATTAAATAAGTATAATATTACGACTATTAACACACCTGTAAAGTGTCAGATTGCATGATGATTATTAAAATTTAAAGATTTAAAATCTACCTTTTTGTTCACGTTTATTAAAGGATGGCCTTTACATTTGATCTTTATTGTATGTTTTTGACTTGTCATGTGAAATAGTACTTGATTGTCACGTAAGCTACATTTTTGCATGGGACCAAGGATTTGTAGTCATGTATTTAATAGAGAGAATGATATGAAAAGGTAAAAATTAAAGCGTCATTTTTCTGTTATTCATTTATTGAGTAATATAAGGCACGAAATAGTCAACTATTTTCTATACAACTGTGTTATTCTACCACAAGAGGCTTTCATAGTTACCAAAGTTCTCCTTTTTATAACACAATATTATCTAGATAGTAGTGTTGTGCTACCACAACTGGCTTACACAATTACCGAAGTTCTCCTTTCTAAGACAGTAAATGTGGACTCATTTTATCATACATATTTTGAAATTACAATATTTATTTAACAAAGTTATTATTATTAAAATGGAAAAATACTACAATTCTAGAAAAATTCTCAAATCCTGTTGAAAACTCGTAGAAACAAAGGCAAAATAGATACCCCTAACACACATAATACATGGCTGCTCAATTGCTTGTTTTCATACAGGCATTTCAATATAAAGTGGCAGGCAAACAATAGTTTGATGGGCCCATAGTTCTCCTCTTAGTGAAATGATACGGTGACGTAAGTGTTTTGCAATGTAAGTTCCATTTGTCGTAAACACTTCCCGGTACTTTCATGGTACATGACTTTTCACCGGGTTTTGTAGCTGGATTAACATGACTGGTGTCACTAGTGGAACAGGAACTGCTTACCCTTCTGGAAGACTTGAATTCACCCTCGGTTTTTAGTGGGGTTCGTGTTACTCGATCTTTAGTTTTATATGTATGTTTTGTAGATCGTTGTTTGTCCTTTTGTACTTTTTTCTTTGGCCAATGTGTTATGGGTTAAATAGTTCCACTGTTTTGTTCTGGATGGAGAGGGAAACTCCATTGTCAAACCTCCGCTGCCTTGTTGAATACCCATTTATGGGAAAGGTTTCGGGTGAAAACCTTCAGGATAAAGCCAGTTTGGGATCTGTAATGTCACTCCTGTTCTTCCAAGAAAGGTCTTATACCAGAACCCAAGGGAGAGGTAACCCTAGCAAAAACCTTGATTGTTGAGGTCGGAGGAGCTGGGTCGTAATTGGCGCACTCTAACAGGCCACAACACCACACATTTAAGGCTATCAAGACACTTGCAATCACAATCAATCGATATGGTGTTCGCCCCGTGAGGACCCACCAGGCAAGTGCAGTGCCGGGTTCCCTACCTCGAAGGAGCCCAACCAATGGTATTGGAGATATCTTAGTTTCGTCTGGAGGAGTCAGGGGACGACAAAGGAAAGCTACCGGCCAAAAGAACATCAACTCAAAGCAAAACGAACAATCAGTCTTTAACATCTAGCACTGGAATGCAGAAGGGGTATCTAACAGGAAAGAGGAACTGCAGGAATTCCTACATGAAAACAATGTTAAGATCAGTTGCATTCAGGAAACACACTTGCAAGATGGTAAATCTTTTAAAATCAGAGGATACCAAGTTTTCAGAAGTGATAGAAAAGAAAGAAAGAATGGAGGTGTTATAACACTGGTAAGAAACAACATAAATGCCAGGGAAACTAAACAATATATGGAGGAAGCAGAATATCTTGAAGTCAAAGTCACCATCAGGGAAAGCTCTTTATCCATTGTCAACTACTTCTGTCCTAATAAGAAGATAAGAATGATAATGATAACAAACTCTGACTAGATACCATACAGATCTCAGACAGTAACTTTCTCATGATAGGAGATTTTAACAGTCAGTCACAGAGATGGGGATACAACACAATTTATCAAAGAGGAGAAACAATAGAAGATTGGCCAGATGAACACATTCCACTTGCACGTAAAAAAGAAGTAAGAGCAGAAGAAAGAGACAGAACAAAAACAGGTGCACATGACATCATGCATAATGTCATTGCAATGCCGGAGATGACAAAATCAATTAAAAAGCTGAAGAAAAAGTCTCCAGGTCCAGATAACATCACAAATGAGATGCTTCAACACCTTGGTAACTCAGCACTCGGAACACTCGAACATATTCAATCTTAGCTGGAGACAAGGTCAAGTACCCCAATGCTAGAAGGAAGCTACTGTGATGCCAATATTAAAGAAAGGAAATATAAGGTCAAAAGTCTTGAGTTTTTGTCCAATAAGCCTGACTAGCAGTTGTTATAAGTTTATGGTGCGATAAAACAACAAGCGAATGCAGATGCACATATAATCAGAGAAAACCATTGGACATGAGTAAGCTGGTTTTCGAAAATATAAAAGTACAGAAGTCCAGACAACTCATCTATCACAAGTAATTGAGGATGTCGTTCAAGCCAAAAAGGTAACATTATATGTTTTCATAGATCTACTTAAAGCATTCGATAACGTATGGAAAGATGGACTCCTGGTAAAACGTCTTCGATATGGCATTAGTGGAAAAATGTAAAACTGGACCAAATGATATATGTGCAATAGAAGAGCTATAGTGCTGGTAGATGGACAGTGTGGACGGAAAGTTCTTTTAAAACAAGGGATTCCATAAGGAGGAGAACAAGCACCTACTCTATTCATACTCTCTGTGAACGATCTAGTACCAGAGCCACCAAAAGGTGTACATATAGCCCTTTATGCAGACGATATTGCACTCTGGTACACAGCCGAGTATGCAACCACAGCAAACTACAGAATGCAAATTGCTATAGATAAGGTAGTCACATGGGCCGAGCAATGGCGTGTTAAAAACAACTGGAACTCTCTTCACACACTCTCCAAAAATCCAACCTGGCAGACTAACATTAGATGATACACCGCTTAAAATTGAAGAACGGCAGTCATACCTTCGTGTAACTTTTGACACAATAATGACCTGGAAACAACATATTACACCAGCTGAAGCTAAGGCTAGGAGAAAAAAATGAACGTCATGAGAAAACTTGCAGGAACAAAATCCGGTGCTAATAAAAAAATCTTGAAATATGTTTACCAAAGAAATGTACGCCCACATCTTGAATATGGATCCAGCTCGTGGATGACAGCAGTCAAGACTCACCATCAGAATTTAGACAAAGTTCACAACCAGGCACTACGAATCATCACAGGTCAACACCAATACAAAGCATGAAAGAAATTACAAACATATCATCATTACGTAACAGAAAGGAATGCAAAGCCATGATTTAGGCCACCAAATATCAATGCTCTCAAGACCATCCAATGAATACAAGATTAAAACAATTTTCCTCAGACAGACTCAAGAGATGGAGCTTTGCATTTAGAGACAAGAACCTTACAAAGAAAACACCAAGAAGTTTTACCAAAGAATATCAAACCCATAGCTTTCACACTGAATGATCCCCCCTGTGAAGATAAACTAGGAAATGTCACCATCCGGACCTCAGTTCCAAATACCACTACCAAAGCCGAACAGACTAGCATTGTTAGAAAAACCACTGACAATGAGCATGCTAGAAGAAAGGTACCCTTCTGAATCATGGATAAGAGTGTAAACAGATGGTTCAGCCACAAATACAACAACGAAAGGAGGAGCTGGTATATACATTCAATATCCCAATAAAGAGCAGCAATCAGAGGCAATACCAACAAGCCTACGCTGTTGCAACTACAAAACTGAAGGGGAAGCAATAATTCCTGCTGCACATACCATCAAGTGCAAAGTTCACAACGACATTCAAGTCGTATTCCAGACTGATGCCCTCTCAGTGTTACAAACTTTGATGAATGACAACCTACCTCAGCATGAACAGGAGTTATACACCATCAACACCCTTTGCTACAGTGGATCCCTTCTCATTGTGGAGTTCATGGTAATGAACAAGCTGACAGATTAGCTACGCACGGTGCTGGACAACAACAGCCAGAAAACCAAGTATGCCTCACAGAGATGAAGACCATCATCAAATCTCTATTCAAGACTCCTCAGCAACAATACAGTTACAACCAGCTGACAAGATCTGACCACAATAACATATTTAGACTGAGGACAGGACACAACACACTCAACCAACATCTGAACAGAGTCATGAAAATCATATCATCCCCGACGTGGAGAGGCAGAGCAAGATACCGCCCACATTTTACAGACATGCAAGAACCACCAGGCATTGTGAGAAGAGATATGGACATAACCAACAACACCACTGGATGAGCCTTATGGACCCGTGGATGCCCTACATAAGACTACCAGATTCGTAGCGGAAACTGAAATCCAAGTGTAAAGGCGAACGAAAAGAAGAAGACTTAAAATGAAATTGATATAACATATTTGCATAAACAATTGTTTTGCAATTCTTTTTTCGGCAAACAAACTTGATCTACAGACGTTGGCCAGGAATGAGTTCGCAAAATGGCAACGTCGCACTTATCGATATCGTGTTAAATGTCGGGATGTGGTCTTATCATAAATCTAGAATCCAAACGTAACGAATTTTTCCTGTCCGTTATTGTTTTTGAATTAAATATCCACGATTACGTAATTTTCATCAGATTTATTTACCTTTGGTAAAAATCGTCTTCGAGCTACAAAATTCAGGAATTTAATGGAATTAACTGTAGCACTATTCAGAAATTTTTAAAACGGACACGCAAAAAGGGAAGCATAGAAAATAATCCGAGAAGTGGAGGTCGTAAAAAAACTACCCCAAGGGATGAACGGGTTCTCTTTCGGAGTGTGAAAAGGAATCGAAGACAAACATTGAAGGACTTAACTGCTAGATTTAATAACAGGACTGGATGCAATGTGTCTGAAAGAACTGTTCGCAGGAGACTGTGCTTTGATGGTTACAAACGACGCATGATATGCAAGAAAATTACAATATCACGTGTAAATCGTGACCGTAGAATGGGATTCTGTCGTCAGAAATTGCACTGGAATGTTCAGAATAACTGGTCATCCATAATATTTAGTGATGAGACAAAAGTTATGTTGGGTAGAAATGGGAAAGTCTATGTTTGGAGGAAGCCCGACGAGCGTTTTCGACCCGACTGTCTTGGCCAGCTGGACGACTTTGAGACAACCTGTCGTGCTTCTGTTATGTTTTGGGGTTGCATTACGTACTATGGAGTTGGAACTTTGGTTGCTATTGATGGTAACATGAATACCGATAAATATATTTCGGTTTTAGACGATAATCTTTGGCCGGTTGTTGTCAGGCACTTTTCTGACAGACTTTGGATTTTCCAGGAGGACAATGCGCCATGTCATGTCTCTTTACGAGCAAATCAGTGGAAAGATGAAAATGGAATTCGTACCCTTCTTTGGTCCCCACAAAGCCCAGATCTTAACATTATCGAAAATGTGTGGAAAGTTCTAAAAATACAGGTACAAAAACGACTTGGAGAAATAAAGAATGCCAATGACTTGAGACGTGTTGTTCTGGATATTTGGACAGATTTGGGTTTGCACTACATACGGAGTTTATATGACAGTATACCTCGGCGGATCAGGTGTGTTTTAAGAAGCAGGGGTCAGATAACAAAATACTAGAGTTTCAAGGTAAGAAAATTACTTTTATTGCATGCAATGTTACTTTAAAAATTTCAAGTTTCTGTTAAAATGTTTATAACGTCGCCATTTTGCGAACTCATTCCTGGCTAAAGTCTGTACATAATGTCTAAATTTTCTACATTTTAAACATTTTATACATTTTAACTATCTATATAATGGATATGTGAATGTATTATTATTATTATTGTTATTATTATTATTTTTATTATTGTTATTATTATTATTATTATTATTATTTTATTTCTTATTAATATTATTATTTTTATCATTATTATTATTATAATTTATTGTTGTTAATTTTAGTAGGTAACATTTGAAAATAAAAGTTACCGTGGAAATGAAAACTGTTTTTCCCGAAGAAGACTATTTCGGACATGTATAATAATACTTTAGCATAGGACATTCGTATTAATAATCTTCTTAAATTTAGTTTCTTGTCTAATGCAATAACATAGCATGAAACAAATAAGTGATTAAAATTGAAAGGATGAACATTATTATTGAAATAACTTTGTAAATATTTCTTTCCCTTTCCTGTCTTAAATAAGTACCGACGAATGGAACTAGTCACCTATATTAGCAGAGTCGCAAAGATGACACAATCTGTCAGCTCTTGGCATGGTGTGACATTTTTCCATATCTACTGGCAATCGGTGACCACCATATTTAGGCTCACAAACATTAAATATGCAGTTATTTGGTAAACAAAAAATCATAGATTTCTATATCATATTTAATCCGCCCGACGCGTTTCTAGAATAATCTTCCTCAGGTGACGCTCAGAATCGAAAGATTGGAAACCCAAATAATTCAAAAGTGTTTGGTAGCCATAAAGCCAACGGACATACACAGAAAAGTCAAAGTCGGCTAAGGGAGGAGAACCTGAATTTTGATAATGATTACATTACATAGGACCTGTAAATTGTAATAATAAATATATTTCATAAGCCATGTCACTTCCGAAAAATCGGATATTTCCCAGTTCCAATTTGTTCTTGAAAATTCATTAACATAAACATTTTAAAATAGTTATCATATTTTCAGACTATTCTTGAATAAATCGGTTTTTTTTAATTTCTATTCGATATCCAAGCAGTAGACAAATTAAAAAGATGGGAGGGTTTGATAACATTAACTAGTGTAAAACCGCCACATTTTTGTGCCTGTCGCAAACGAGAACCTGGAGTTCCAACATCATTTGTCATGATCCTATCTTTGTGCTCAGTGAGTTCAGTTAAGATGAGAGGTGATTGTTAGTTTTGTTAATATTGATGGAATTGATGACCATGACTGTTTAAGCTTTCTTTTCATAATTATTAAATATGCATTGTTGCTTATCATCCTTCTCTCCCGCTATATATACCTGCTGACTCCATAAGCAAAACTCGTATCAAAGTTCGCGTGAGCTGAGCAGCACTTATCAACAGTCAGCAAATTCTCCCCATAGGTACCCGATTTGCGGACCCCCCATTTTTTTTTTTATTTTAATTCATCACTTTTGTGGGACGTTTTCATTATAAACAGTGCTAAGCGACTTCAAACATGACCAAAAACTCAATCCGAGATCTTATATCGAGCTAGAGTAGAGGATCGAGGGTTTCTGTGTTTTTAGAAATAGGCTTATATCGAACTCGGATTGAGTTTTTGGTCATGTTTGAAGTTGTTTAACACTGTTTATAATGAAAACGTCCCACAAAAGTGATGAATTAAACAAATTAAAAAGGGGGGTCCACAAATCGGGTACCTATGATTCTCCCAACATTTAAACGATAATTCCTGTGAACATGGCAAAAGTAAATAAAATTCATAAACACCATTAGCTAGTTAACATTATTTTTTTAAAACATATATCAAATTAGGAACTGTCGGGTCAGCAATATCAACAAACACTGTCCTACAAAGATGTACTTTACACAATTCTTGATAACATCTGCTGAGACGTCATAATTTTAACGTCATAAGGGAGGTCGTGACCTTTGTGTTTTCTAATCCGGAACGGCATTGGCAAACAAAACCTTTAATGAAAATGGGTGACTTTGATGTTTGTAATAAAAAAAACAATGATTATCACCATCAAAGGAAAAATGCAACAATCTTCACATTGATATAAACCTATTAAAATGAATGGTATATTTGCAAACTACTTATGAACTACGGTTTTGGGGAAGCGTAATTTGAATATTTTGAATAATGTACTTTTTCCCGCGAAAATACAAATATAGACGTATCCGTGTTTATGTTTGATTTAAGGATGATAAACATAGCATCTGAATGTAAATATGATTGATACTGAAATATATCAGCCTGTTCGACAGAATATGAAGTTTGTGACTCGTTCGCATCGCATACTCGCCAACAAACTTCATACTACGGCTCGGCAGGCTGATATTTTCGGTATCAATCAATTCACATCCAGATAACATATACTTATCTTTTGTTCGTTTTTACTACAACGTACAATATGTTATTTGTAATTTAATATCTACATCAAAAAGTATTCATCTCGCTCAAATATATCCCAACTATTGGATTTTCATCTTTCGACCCGATTTGGTCTCTCCCATATCGATCCCTCACCACTGCTCCCCTCATCGTTCATCCCGCAATGACCCTTAAGTTTGTACACTGTCTTAGCTCTGTGTAAAATTACGTCTCCAAACTAAATCTGTTTTATGTGTTTCTCCCTCTGTAAGTTTTGACAAGTTTATTTTTTTCTATTCATTTTATTTTATTTTTACTTTTTGGGAGGTTATTATGTGTGGCCATATACAACGATATTGTTGGACAATGAATTACACTCCTAATGAATATTAGTAGTAAATAATGACTTATTTGTAACCTTATATTAGTAGTAAATAATGACTTATTTGTAACCTTATATTAGTAGTAAATAATGACTTATTTGTAACCTTATATTAGTAGTAAATAATGACTTATTTGTAACCTTATATTAGTAGTAAATAATGACTTATTTGTAGCCTTATATTAGTAGTAAATAATGACTTATTTGTAACCTTATATTAGTAGTAAATAATGACTTATTTGTAACCTTATATTAGTAGTAAATAATGACTTATTTGTAACATTATATTAGTAGTAAATAATGATTTATTTGTAACCTTATATTAGTAGTAAATAATGACTTATTTGTAACCTTATATTAGTAGTAAATAATGACCTATTTGTAACCTAATATTAGTAGTAAATAATGACTTATTTGTAACCTTATATTAGTAGTAAATAATGACTTATTTGTAACCTTATATTAGTAGTAAATAATGACTTATTTGTAACCTTATATTAGTAGTAAATAATGACTTATTTGTAACCTTATATTAGTAGTAAATAATGACTTATTTGTAACCTTATATTAGTAGTAAATAATGACTTATTTGTAACCTTATATTAGTAGTAAATAATGACCTATTTGTAACCTAATATTTTCAAACTGAATTATTTAAAGATTATATTCTGATCTTGTTTGTGATCTTTATATAATAAATTTATTATATTACAATTTTGCAATTAAGGACATCCAAAAGTTTTCTCCAGGTACTCCGGTTTCCCTGACCAATAAAACTGACCGCCACTATATAACTGGAATATTGTTGAAAGTGGCATTAAACAGCATGAAGCCAAATCAAACCATGATTTGGGTGTTATAGTAAAAATTTCGAATTTCTTAAATAACGAAATTGTATTATAAGAATGCATGGATTGTTTACATCTTATATCAACTATTATGTAGGTTTTGTTTTCATTGGATTAAGACCAGAAAATGTAGACTTTACGATCACTTGTTTCATGTACACTAAACAGACAAGACGCTACTAACCGTATAACTGAAACAAAGTCTTCAGTCTTAAATGTGTAGGTACGTCTACAATAGTCTGTTAGAACAGAATAGGGACACATTATTTAAAACAATATTTCCGAATTTGGTATGGAATACGTTTCATGGCTTTCAAACTAGTGCATGGGACGACCATTTACCCAGGGGAGGGATTATTTGAAAGAAAGAAAAAACATATTCTGTCACAAAAGAAAAACAAATTGACCTTTATAAATACGGATGCAAGATAAATAATCTAACCCTGCAGTTGTATCATGTGAAGAACTTTTCTGGTTCAATGCAAAACAAAATAGTCCACCCCCTTTTTTTCGCACCTGTTTATTTAATTGATCCCCGAGAAATAAAATTACATAGTAAACATTTCAAATCGAATGGTTTTAATTGCATTACTGAAGAAAATTAATATAATCTTGAGCATTGTATCTATTTTGAAAATAAATTTCCAAAGTATTATATAATATACGAATTTCAAATTACTTGTCCATTAAAACAACAATCAGACGAAGCGACATTTTGTTAAAGACGAATTCTTGATCACTACTGTCTAGGCTACCCGATTGGCTAATTGTTAATACAAAACGTTATTGATAATTCTTTTGTCGTTTATGGAAAATCCTAGCGTGTCACAAGTATCATTCAAAATATTTGGTAAATAACATGTATTGTATACTGTGCTGTATTGATTTAAAACATTTTTAATTGAATGGCTTACAATAAGAACATGATATATTGAGTGCATGCGTGTTGCATGGTGTCATTTACTTGGAGGTCATTTAAATATTGATGTCAACTATTTAAATTTATTTTCGTTTACCGTACTGTTAAACATCTGTACATTTTTTTTCTAAATACAATAATATTGAAGTTCTCGTACCAAATGTAAGTGAGACGATCGTGCATATGCGTGCTAGAGGTGTCGAGACTTCATCACATAGACACTCATGCGAGTAAAAGACGATATATTTTATGTTCTATTTCCCATGTTCACCCGAACAGAAAATATGTCTTCTCTTTACTGGGATAAATAACGACGACACAAATATATTTTGGGATGGCGAGCTCACAAAACAGTCGGCCAACTTTAAATAAACACAGTATAAACAAATATTTTACTTTCAAGTTCGGTATAAGATTTGGCAGTGATATAGTTAGGTGGCATATCATATAGTATATAAAAAAGCCTGTAGATATCTAATTTAGTGCACGCGACAAATTTATGGACTAAATTATCAGAATATTGGAAAGCTAACTAATAATAAAATATTTAAATTTGGGACGGACAAAACCAAAAGGACGCCAACGGCATAAAGCTACCCATGGTTGAAGGAGATCCAGATTACTTAGGAACCGTATACATTTCAATGATACATATATCATATAAATGCCGAAACACTGCCTACTATGGAAAATGATACCATCGGGGACTTATATTATATCAGTTATATTGAGAAAAAAGTAAATAACTTATTCATGAGGCCTTTCTGGAATAGCCGTCATCGGATACGCTCAAAGTAAGAAGTTGTAATTTGTATACTATTAATAAACTCCACATTTGTGATAGAATGAGCAAGTGATGTGAGTGATTTGGCCTAATTTCAAGTGAGCAATACTATAATTATGTCATGAAGAGAACAAGTTAAAGAAATGCCAGTCAACAATCCGCATGTAGACATGTAGTTCCACGTCACCCAGTCCGTCGTTCTTCTTACTTTGTAGTTCTGCATCCTCAGCGAAGGACCAACCACGTATAATTTTCACAATATTTGGCTGGAACAGAAATTGTATTGAGCCACGCGATTTCCCACATACCAACGAACAAATAAATCATTACACTACCGAGGTGGACTTGGTGGCCGTCGTGGTCGTGATCGTATAGTAGTTGGATTTACTACAACTACTTATGCAATCAGTGCCTGTCACCACTAATGTTATGGTTTCGAACCCCATTCATTGCGAGGTGTATTCGACAGAACATTATGTGATACCATTTGTCAGTGACTTGCGCTATGTCTGTAATTTTCTCCAGGTACTCTGGTTTCCTCCATCAATAAAACTGACTGCCATGATATAACTGAAATATTGTTGAAAGTGGCATTAAACATTAAAAATTAAAAGAAAACAACACTTATTTCAACACAACCGAAAGGGTATTGAACCATACGATCTTCCACATTTGACACATCAGTTTTTTCTCTCTCTCTCTTCTCTAGTTTCATGACATTAATTGTTTTTTACATAATTTTTGAAATATTCATGTTTATCTCTGTTACAGAGGAATAACAGTTAATATATATATATATTGTGCTGCATCGTCATGTCTCGACGATCTGTTACTCATTAAGTTCTCTGGTTGGTAGATTCCCTTAGACTTTATATATATATATATATATATATATATATATATATATATATATATATATATATATATATATATATATACGTCTGAAAATTAAACTAAACAGTGTTAGAATTGGATTTTAGAGCTGTCAAATTTTTGTTCTTCCCTCGACGGGATTTGAACTCACACCATTGATACACTGCATCACCATTCCCTTAGCCTTACATCCAGCGACCTAGACCACTCGACCTCATCCACCCTCTATATATATATATATAAATATATATATATATATACATATATACATATATATATCATTCTAATATTGCTATTTAAGTAAAAAGAAATGTAAAGTGCATATAACATTGATGTACTTTGTGCAGATCGTGTTAATATCTCATATTAGTGTAGCGGCTAACATAAAAAATTCACCCAAATATTTCACTTGTGGAGAAAAGCATGAAATTTGGCACACATATCTGTCAGATAATACTGTTTCTAAAATCATCATTGGCCATCGCGATTTCCGCCATTTTCATGATGGTTGCCGCCCAAAAAAAATGGCGACATTTTCATACTGCATGGCTTCACGTACTGTCTATTTACTGTCATATTTATCATTGTTTGGCCGTTTTGTGGTATATTTTTGCATAACTAAGCTTTGTACAAGATATTTTAATCATCCTGCTTTTAAAAAAGACAAAATGACTTCCTATAACGCATTTCAGGTCTGAAATATATCGATTTCTACTTGTGAATTAATAAAAGAGTAAATTGCAAACACTACCATGGCACAATGGTGCAATTGATTACCGTGAAACTCGGCATGGGGTTCAGTGTCAGCTTTGTTCTATTTTAAAACAAATTCTCCCAAAGACATGATGATCCGCCCCGTAGAAGGTCGTGATGTCGTATCCGAATTGACGGAGTGTGTCAACGCGAGAGAGCCGAGCCAAGAGGGACGGGGCTTTAGTCCCTCGGATGGTGTACAGATCGGACGAGAGTTGAATAACACTGGATGAACGATCTGACTGGGTGTAGGAATTCCATCATCGAGCCCAGTTTTATCCCATTCACAAAGGTGTGTAAGTTGTAGGTGGTAAAAGGATAATCCCTCGACCTTTCAACTTAATATTTGAGATATCGTCTATAATACATTACAATCCATTTCTTTATTCAATTGTTTTTGTCTCTTTGTTTTTCATATTTTTGTTTTTGATTATTGGTTACTATGTCGAAAAGAATTCGGCTTTCTTTGTCTGCTCAGGAGAAGCAGAGCACAGATTGGTCGAAGTGTTTTATTTGTCAGAAAGACAAACATTCAAATCACCTCCAATAAAAATTGATTTGGCAAATTCAGGATAGATACAGAACCTTGTCAAAAAATATTTCCGAGTTTGTCAAGATCAACGAAATGCCAATTTCTCTCGATATATGTCGAATCGGCGAAGGAGATGGAATAGAGGCTGCTTTTATAAAAAAAACGAGGCAAAATATCATGAGTCATGCAGGCTGCTGTTCAATAACACAAAACTTCAAAGAATCCAAAAGAGACATCAGCCTCCAGATACGAGCCTTTCCGATATACCATTGTCATTCAAATTTACAAAAAAAAGTTCGACTGCACCAACAGAAGAGCGATCATTACATCTTGAAGAATGCTTCATCTGTGAGAAACAAGCATCGCGTTCTGAACTCCGTGAAGCTATGACGATGCAACTCAACACAAGACTCCATCAGTGTGCACAGAACTTGCAAGATCAAAAACTTTTGGCAAAATTAAGCGCAGGAGATGTTGTGGCACAAGAGCTAAAGTATCATGGGGCATGTCTAACATTTTTGCGGAGTTAGTGACTCACGTAGTGGAAACACAACGCGGAAGCACAGGATGTGTGGTATTTAAACTAGCTGACCTGTGCAATTTATACCAATCCAGACTTAAAGAGTTTGAAACTAATTCGACATTCAACAGAACCCGTCTGAAAAATAAATTGCTGTTAAAAATCCCAGAGCTAAAACCATTTCACAAAGGACGAGAGGTTTTACTGGTTTTTGAAAAAGATGTTGGACCAACACTTGTTTCTGCCTGTGACTATTATGATGCCATGTATCTTGCTAAAGCAAATGAAATTGTCCGCAGATAAATATTCGCTGAACAAAATAAATTCTCTGGTCATTTTGATAGAGATTCTGTCGTTGATTCTGTTCCACGTTGTTTAGTTGAACTTGTGTTAATGATTGAGCACGGACCTGATATTAAGTCTCAAATAGAAAATGGTCTAGCAAAGTCAGATTTTGCTATAGCACAACTTTTGTACTTCAACAATCACAAAAAAGGAACCAAAAACACAAGTGAACACTCGAGACATTCAAGTGACCGTGAACCACCTTTTGCTATTGATGTAGGTCTTCTCTTGTATGCAAAGACAAGAAAGCGGCAACTGATAGACGCCCTGTTTCAGCATGGCATTTGCATCTCATATGACCGAGTGTTGGAAATATCTACTCAGCTTGGGGAATCTGTTCTTAGTCAATTTATGGAAGATGGCGTTGTTTGTCCAGCCATTTTGCAAAAAGGTTCATTCACAACGTCTGCAATTGACAACATAGACCATAATACTTCTGTAACAACAGCAACAATTTCATGTCATGGCACCGGTATGTCAGCAACAAAGCTATAGATACCGACTTTATAGCACCTTGCACCCATGAGGAAGCTGACATTTGTATGTTTCTGCATGCAAAACATGCAGCAATAGGTGGTAGCAAGTAGATTAACATAGTAAGTTCTGATACAGATGTTGTTGTTATAGGTGTGGCTGTGTTTGATGATTTGAATGTGCATCACTTATGGTTGACTTTTGGAAAAGGCAAAGATTTGCGATGGATACCAATTCATTATATTGTTAGATCGCTAGGTCCTAGGTCGAAAGCATTATCCTTCGTTCGTGCATTCACAGGTTGTGATACCGTTTCTGCATTTGTTGGAAAAGTTAAAAAGACAGCATGGCAGGCCTGAATGTGTTTGAGAATGCAACAGAAGTATTCCATTGCATAAGTTCTCCATGTGACAATTTGACACAAAGTGAAATCGGTGTATTCGAAGAATTTGCTGTCATCATGTACGATCAGTCCAGCAGTACCAATAAAGTAAATGATGCAAGCCTTGACCTCTTTGCCAGTAAACAGCGTCCCTAAAATGGCATTCCTCCCTCAAGAGCTGCTCTTGTTGAGCATATCAAAAGATCTGTCTTGCAAGCGGGACATACTTGGGGGCAGTCGCTATGTAAGTCGCCAACTTTACCATCACCTTCCAGGTGGGGTTGGGGAAAAGATAGCGGAGTCTCGGTCCCACACTGGACATCATTGGCGCCAATAGCAGCATCATGTCAAGAACTACTTAAATGTGGGTGTAGAATAAGTTGTTCTGGCAGCTGCAAATGTTTCAGGTCAGGACTACCTTGTACTGCTCTATGCAGCTGTAACTGCTCTGAATTTAGGTCTTTCGCGTCCTATAAAACCACTACAGCCTGTATTTTGGCGCATGTGCAGTGAACACATATATGAAATGATACTTTAATCGTATGCTGGACCCCTTTTTGATTGATTATTTCAAAGGAAATTGAAATGTTGCAAAAAAAACTTGAAAATACCAGATCAACGTTATGAAAATTGACGTCATTTTGAAAATCGTGGCGGCCATTTTGAAAATGGCCGAAACTTGAATGGCCAACGATATATCCTATTCAGGTACTAGACAAGGAACCTTCGTGCCAAATTTGGTACTTGTCTCACCAAGTGAAATATTTTCCCAACTATCCGCTCCACTATATATCGTTTTATTTGACTTTCAGTCAGTTTCTTTGAATTATAATTCATACTAAAATTATATCTAGACTTCCTCTTTTTTTTATTTTATATTGGTGTTTAATGAAGTGTACATTTTTAACACTGTTGATCCCTTGATCTCTTTCAGCATGCAAATAACATAGAATCCCCCTTTAAATCCATTAATAAGTATCACCTATGTACTGAAAAAAACTTGGATAAACCAAAGTGATAATCAGAAACTGTACATCGAAAAAGGCCAGATAACACAATTACCAAAAAAAAAGAAAAAGACTAAAGGAGACGTCAATATCTACAAAACATTATAGAAAGCAAAATACTGTGCAACACTAGCCACACTTAAATCAGGGGTAAACTAATGTGTCATACTCATGTTCAGATTTTAAATCTTTAAAGCAAAGCACAATCTTTCCCCAAAATGGTACAGATTATAATTAGAATAATAAGATGAAGTTAAATACCAAATAGTGGGAAATCTACAGACAGTCACGATCCAAATGCGATCGGCATATCTAAAAATGGATAAACCAAATAACACAAAATTCATTCAACACAGAATTCCACATACGAATACTTGTGTGTCTATAGAGTAAGTTTCTTCTGATTCATGTTAGGCAATACAATGACAAAAATACCACACTGTCGGAACAGTTTTATAATACAATAGCAAAATCGTAGATCTCGAATGCAATGAATTTGAAGGTATGCTTTGTGAATCATATAATACAGTGAAAACATTTATTGTAGAATTGTAATCGTCGATGCCGCGGTCTCATAGTAAGTGGATTTTCATATACATGTTAATCAGCACCCATCACCACTAAAGATGTGATCACATTCCTGTGTGTAATACAGTTTGTGTAAAGGTTAAATACATGTCAAGTACCATTATAATCGTATTTCCAAAACAAAAAAATGCGTGTTTCTCATACTGTTAACTTGTAACAACTACGCATGACGAGGTACAATAGACATAGCTTAATGTGGTGGTTTGCTTACCGTAATTCGTGGCAGGTACTTGTTTTCTCCCAACGCTCTTGTTTGCTCCACCTTTACAGCTAACCTCAATAGACAGTCATTCGAAACGCTTACCAAAATAAAATACAGAGGGAATAATGTAAAAAAAAATAGAAAAATAAATCCCAGACTGTCGGAACAGTTTCAAAATCAAATAGAAAAATATTAGAGTGAGGCAAATTCGATACCTCTAATACACAATGATTTACCGCTCACTGTCCAGGCTTTGTATAGGCACTTAAAAAGTGCAGAGCTAAGCAAACTGTATTGTCCTATACCTCCACTCTTAATTAAGTAAGTTTACATTTGACAGCCGTGGTGATTGAGCTGTATATGTATATGTGAGTGCAAATATATTCTGTTAATGGAGAACTTATAGCAACGAAAGAATAAAACATATGACAATAGTCCTCGTTAGGTACAAACTAATGTACATCCTTTCTATTAAATAACATTTGATAACTTAGATAAAGCAATTCTTTAAGTCAATTTGCATTTTGAGTACGAAATTTGAGAATATGTATGAAACTTGATATTTTTGTCTCTATATTAGACAAAGCTAGACAAAACGCAGTCACATTGTTTGTCAAATATGTAGAATATCACGACCTGCCATGATCTACATGTAATTGATCAATGGATTGACCTCCGGGTGATTAGTTGGGTTGATTGCTCTATCATTAGTTATTTGTGTCTTTTCGCGCTTTTTTGTGCCGTTGTATTGTTTGTCCTTCGATGTACGGTTTCTGGTTATCCTTTCGGTATCTTCACACTTTTCTATTGAAGTAATAAACGAGGATACCTTGAACTCAACCTAATGTTAATCAAAGGTCCTCTACGTTAGTGGTCAAAGGTTGCTAAGCAAATCATGTCGTCAGATGTTTAAACTCACAACATTGGTGATGGCGAGGTGAACTCGATGCAACATTATGTGATAAAGTTTATCAGTGACTTGCGAAAGATCGGTGGTCTTTTCATGGTACTCTGGTTTCCTCCACCAAAAAAACGGACCGTCACGATATAGCTGAAATATCATTGAAATTGGCGTCAAACACCATTACCCTAACTCCTTAAGATGTGTGATTGTGATAAGGGGAAGCATCCCTGGTGTCTACCACAATTGATGGGATTTCCAATCACCTACCCAGGGGCAAGGTTTTTCTACCAGGCAACCCATTACACAATTCTTGTTTTGAAATATTATTTTTTATTTTTGTACACTATATCAAAGCGAGATACGATCAGGTTAAGCTTTATAACACCACTATACGGAGTCATTTAACTATAAAGTACATCATTAACCAATGTAACAAAATACGTCGGAAACTGACCAGTTAATACAGATTCTTTAAGTGGTATTTATACAGGTCTTTATACGGGAAAAACAGGTTTAATACGGCTTCGAACTGGTCTGTTTACAGGAATGGGCATGCGCACTTAGCAATAAACAATAGTTCTTTGTAAGTTCATTCTTTGCAGGCAAAGAGTCAATCATGGAATCCTGTATTAGATGTATACATGCAGTTGTATCACATCAGAAGCAAGACAGGAATGCATGTCCGAGACAACAATCAAACCACCCCTTAATAGTATCGAATTAAATAGGTTGTATTTTTCAAACATTGAAATGTGGAATGTGTCGGAGACAACCACCCCTTAATAGTATTGAATAAAATTGGTTGTATTTTCACATTGGTGTATGGTTACTGAAAGTATCATGAAATGGGTGTTTTGATATTTATCCTACATTATTTCCTGGTACAAACATTGAAATGTGGAATGTGTCTGAGACAACCTCCCCTTCATATTGCATTTATTGGTTGTATTTTACTTTGAACAAAAAAGTGCTTTAAAAATAAAATGTCAGTAATTTGGAGTTGAACATATTTTTATAATCTGCATTGGAACAATTATCTGTATTATAAAGGCTTACTTTACATTTGAGAAGAGATGATCATGATGGCATTGTTACACATGGCCAGTCTAGAGAATTCCGAATGCATATGAAAAATCCAGCGCAAAACGGAAGTGACTGTATACGTTTCCATGACTGAAAAGTAAACGAAGCGACATTCGCTGAATATTCTTGTCCAATTCGTCTGAAGGGGGCCCGATAGGTATATTTAAATGTGGCAGTCGAAAAGAGAAATATCTCGGTAGTGTAACGATATAATTGGGTCAGCGAAAGGATCACAAATAATCGAAAAATATTGAAGCGAAGTGTGGAAGGGGAAAAGGGCAGATGTTTACCTTGAAGTGAGTAAAAGGACGGGGCATATATTTTTTGAATGAAACAGATGTCTGTGTCGATATGTATGACTTCTAAACAAACATTACATGAAATAACGAATCAATGAGAATATCATAAATGGTATACAATTTTAATATAATATCACACTATCTACTGGTCTAACTAAGATTTCCATTTAGCAACTGCATAAATGGCATTAAGTTTTAATATAATATCCCACTATCTACTGGTCTAACAAAGATTTGAATTTATCAACTGCTAGCACAGCTCCAGAAATGAGACCCGCTATCCCTCCTATTAAACAAAATGCGAACGAGAAATTAAGATGATCTTTGAATAAGTCGTTTATGCCGAAAATAACTACTCCAATCAAAGCAAAGACACCTGTAAAATAAAGAATTAAATACAGTCAAATCTTGTTTGTCTCGATTTCGGGTAATAAAATGAAAAACAAAAAATACAACATTGTTACAAAAGCAAATATAAATATTGGTACCCCAGTCATGAAAATACATGACCAGTGTATTCCCTGTATTGGTACAGGCACTTATAGAAATAATAAAAAGTGGCGGTTTTACACTAATTTGATGGTAATCTTTCACTTTTGATTAATCAAGATAACTATTTTTTTCCGTTTTCAGCAGCTTTTAGTTTAACTAAGCAACGGTTTTTGAATTATTGTTCGTGTCTCTTAGCACGAAGGGTGTCACTAATGGAACAAGAACTGCTAACTCATCCTTGCTTTTTAGTGCGGTTCGTACTACTCCATCTTCAGTTTTTTGTGTATCGTATTATAGATCGTTGTTTGTCCTTTTCTCTTTTGGTCATTGCATTTTCTATAATTGTTCGATTAACCTGTGGTTTTTCCAACCTTTTCTTAGCTTTACCTTGTCAACTCTTTGCTACTAATTTATTTCAATTCAATCGTTGTTTATTGCGGTTACCAATTTCATGCCCGGTTTGCTTAAAACGAGGATTTCATTGGTGAATTCCCTTCATTGGTTTACCATGTGTCAATGTTGTAGAACATTTGAAGGGGTGGTTGTTGTTTAACAGCAAATCAGCTTCTTTTCAACCTAACGAGATATCACGAGTGTTTATCAGATTATTCATATGGTGCCAGCTTAATTAAAATAAAGGAACAGCACTTTTATCGCTGTTCTACATTTTAGAGTCAAAGTAGGGTCTTCGACAATTACAATAACTCATACCCTAACATGAGTGTGACACGGCCATTAGACTGCAATGGAGCGGTACCCTTTAATTAAGCCAATAAACGCTATATCTGTATATCTTTGTTGCTCTGGTGTTGTTTGGTGTATGTAATTGTATCCCCAGATGCGGAGTTATCAACATGAAAACATAATATGGTTGAACTAATATAGTGCTTTAATTTTCATTTGTGCAACCCGGATTAAGTACATATTTAATCGTTAACGAAATAAGATTTAACATAGTAAGTACCTGCTGCAATGCATAGGCCCACAGCAACCAGAATGAGTATATCTTTGTCTTTCAATACAAACATTCGCATGGTTAAGCAAATGACAGCTGCCACAAATAGGATGAAAGAAAGGCATTCCACTAACTGTGTTCCCGTAAGCTCACCGTCTAGGAGAGACACATCTGCAGTGGAAACTGTTGAAAGATTTATATATATGTAAGACTCAGATCGACGTCCATTCTCTAATCGACGTCCAATCCTCAAATCGGCGTCCAATTCCCAAATATATAGCCGTTTTTCACTTTCTCAAATCGACGTCCAATGACGTCACTGACGTATAATTCAAATGACGTCACACCCGTTAGGGAATGTTTTTGAAGCAGTGATGGAGAACGGACAAGACCAGATTCCAGATGAGGGATTCTTAATAACAAAAAAGCCTATGTATTTTATAGTTACTGTAGATACAATCCTATTGTGCTTAGGAGTACTTTTACTTTAGCGGACCCTAACACTAACCTTAATCCTAACCCTAACCTTAATAATAACCCTATCCATAACATTAACCTTAACCCTAACCTTAACCCTATACCTAACCTTAACCCTAACCATAACCCTAACCCTATGCTTAACCTTAACCCTAACCCTAGCCCTAACCCTAAACCTAACCCTAACTTTAATCTTAACCTTAACTCTAACCCTAGCCCTAACCTTAACCCTAAACCTAACCCTAACCATCACCCTAACCTTAACCCTTACACTAACCTTAGCCCTTACACTAACCTTAAACCTAACCCTAACCCTAAACCTAACCCTTTAATTGTCATATCCGCATGGTAACAATGTGAAAGGTTATGGGTCATGCGCTTTGTTTATTACAATATCTGACTTCCGTGGTCCGCCAAAGTAGATTCTACTCCTATTGGAAAAGCTGTCGCTACAATTATTTTTGATGGCAAACTTTGATCATGTAAACTGGCCTATAGATATGAGAGTTTGGAAAGGACGTCGATTTGAGAATATCCTAAAATTGGGCCGTGATTTGAGATAATGACGTCAGTGGATGCCGATTTGTGGGGTGGACGTCGATTAGAGGCTGGACGTAGATCTGAGTCTATCATATATAATGAAAAACAAAATATACCACACTGTCGGCAAGGCCGTCCTAACAGCATTATAGCCCCCCCCCCCCCCCCCCCCCCGGCAAAGCAGTGTTCTGGACCATTACCTACACAACCACTCTCAGTAATAAAAATGTAAATGGTCGATAAAATTAAACATATATTTATTGCATTGGTACCTCCAACAAAATCAGTGTTTGAACATTTAAAAACATGCTGTAAACAACATGCATATTAGCATGAGGCCATATGCTCGTGAGGACCCCGGGCAACTGCCAAGTGTGCACATGTGATTAGAACAAATATCAATTGTGCTTCACCTTTTCTGCACCAGAGAAAACACGTTGCTTAAAAAATAATAGTTATCTAGGAAGCATAAAATCAAAAACAAAAAAGAAATGCCACGCGGTCGAACAATTCCAATATCCAATAGTAGAGAGAGAGGTAAATTTGATACCCCTAATACACAAATACATGACCGTACACATTTCTGGTTTGATACAGGCACTTCAATTAACAGTGGCGGAGTCAAACTTGTCTTATCTATCCACATCTGTCCTCTTAGGGAAATGATGCAGTCTTGGTAATAAACACGGAGTTTCAGGTCATTAAAACATTATATTTAAAAATGCATTACTAGTACTTTAAATCTGCACAATATTCTGGTTTCCGAAATGGGTGTGACTTTGGGTACTCCGGAAGAGTTATCGGTTCCTGCTTCAATAGTGTTTTTTTTCGCATTGTTACATATTACATCGATTAACAAACACAAGTAATAAAAAATGTATTATTGAATAACAAAAATAATATCAAAATATAAAAAAAGATGCAATTATTGAATTTACAACAAACATAATATCAAAATAAAAATATTTATTTTTATTGAATTTTAATTAAAACAATATTAATATTTAATATATATTTGGCTTTAATATGATAGTTGTTGTATATGTGTAACGACTGTAAGTATTCTAGTCATAATTTCACTCTCAGGGGCCGTGTTAACAAAGGTGTCATAGTACTGAGACGTGTCTTAGGATGGTCTTATGACATATCTTAGTCCTAAGTCGGGCTAATGAAAGTGTCCTAAATTGCGATATGTCCTAACATTTATCCTAAAGTTAGGACACCAAAATGGGTGTCCTAAGAGTGTCTTAGTTCGAACTCTGAAAAATTCGGGCTTCTTTTTCTGCTCATTTTGGTACAGAAGTACAGAATGTATTACACGGAACAGCTACGTACAAAATAATGGACTGACAAAGATTTACTTTCAATTGATAAAAACAATCTGCATGTTAAAAAACATTATCTCTATTTTGTTTATTTTCCCTGTGATGCTTAAAACCGATATATTTCATATCATGTGGGCGCATGAGATGGTTCCAATTATCGCTAATCGCTAAGCGTTGTCAAGGACGTACGTAGTATTATCTTGTTTTCTAATATGACGTTATAATGACGTCACATTACCAAATTTTTGATAATTAAGTGATTAACGATATAAAATATTAATTGTGTTTAAAAAAAATGTCAGTATCTCAACAACAATTATTTCATTATGAATACAAAATAGCGATAAAATAATTAAAGATGTTTTTTTTAAAACTCGAGGACGTTTCTCAGTCATCTCTCTTCTCAGGGCTTCGCCCTTCGATGAGAGATGACTGAGAAAAGTCCTCTCGTTTTATAAAAAAACATCGTTAATCACTTAATATATCATTGAATTTGCAACAAAGATAATATGAAGATATCAAAAGATGTATTATTGAATTAAAAAACACAAATAATATCAAAATATTTAAACAAAAATGTAGTATAGGTAAAAGGGCACCTTTGCCATATTTAGCAGGTGACACTTGTTGGCTAGATGTGCAATCACGACATCACACAAATATGATTCGTCTATGGACTAGAATAATCAGTATGTCACAAAATAGGACCCCGAAAAAACGTTTATCTATGGGACAGAGAAAGGTCCACGAAAAATAGTTGGTCGTCAGAAGTGAAGTCGATTTTGACAAAATGTGATCAAATTGATTGTTTCCGTGAAAATACTACAAAAAAGAATGAATGTCAAAGAATTTGTTCATTCCATTAAACAGAAATTGTTAGAATATTGTGCAACAAAATGGAAAACAGATGTTGAAGGAATGCCAAAACTACGTAGATATGTAGAAATCAAGGATTGTTACCGTCAGGAACCAATTGTGTGTAAATATATGTCGTCAAAACAACGTGCTGTAATTTCAAAGATGAGAAGTGGTACTCTTCCTACTGCTATAGAGACGGGACGTTTCCGAAAATCTCCATTACAGGAAAGACTTTGTGGACAATGTAATTACCAATCAATCGAAGACGATAAACATTTTCTGTTACATTGTAATGCATACTTATTGGAACGACAAAGAATGCTGGCTAAGATTGACGAAAAACTTCGATATTCCAATTTTCTAATTAAATAGTGACGAATTATTTAAAGTTCTAGTTTGTAATCCAGAAATTAGTTGCGATGTTGCAAACTTGTTATTGGTAGCTCTTGAGAAAAAAATCAAGAAACAGTTAGAAAGTGAAATACAATTTAAAAACTGTTTCTCATTTATATAATATGACATTTTATTTATCTCATTTACATAATATGACATTTTATTGTTGACGTTGATATTGAAAATTCATGATTATGCACTTAGTTTGAAAAAAAATTATTTAATTTTTTTTTTTAATTGTAAACTGATATGTAAATGCTATAATATCACAGTCTATTTCATCTTATAAACTTTTATGGGAAATGATAATTATTTTTAGAGAGAATGATAGAAAATCACAATCTATGTTCATCTCAAAATGAACTACTTTACTTGAATGACAATACACCTGATTCAGTAAGTTTGACATTATGTTCCACCTGCAAGTGTGAACAATGGATATGATTTTAGCTATAATGATAGAGCATATTAGTTATTTATGAGATAAATACTAAACTTTTTGTTGCAATTTGTAACATTTAGCACGTATTATTAAGTATGCTTACCATACGTTTCATGCATTTGACAATTTCTCGATATGATGAAGATTTTTAATTAGTTGGATGATAAAATGCTCAAAGTATCACAATACTTTACAGTTGCTCCATATTACATTACATTAATAGTATACATAACAGAACCTACAATATTTTATGGGTGAAATGGGCAAATGATTTGAAAAGTGAGTTTAGTGTTTCATTAAATGTGGTGAATACATTGGTAAATAGTATATACTAAATGTTATACATGAACAGATTACTTGTAACTTTTTGTATCTAATCAGGTTCACAACATCTCTTCAAATTAAATTTTCTAAAAGACCAGATTTAAATTTCAGTTTCAAGATTATAATGATTATACATGTTCAAATGGAGATAACTCAATTTTATTTTCCAAATTATCAGAATGTTATAGAATTGTTGTAAGATAGTGCATTATAAGCCTTTAAAGAATGGCTGAGATAATTATACTACAAAGTAATAATGTTAGCACTCCTAATTCTAAATACAATTCTCGTTTATTTTGCTGTTCAAAAATCTATAGTTTAAAAGATTTTTGGATTTTTCGTTATTCTAATCAATAACGAAAAATCCAAAAATCTTTTAAACTATAGATTTTTGAACAGCAAAATAAACGAGAGTTGTATTTAGAATTAGGAGTGCTAACTAAAACTTTTATTGTAATACTTCGTATTGTTTTGGCTGAGGCTGAAGCCAATTGTCTCATTTGATAGGGTATATCAAAGGACATCTAAAGCTTTGTGTGTGTCAAATTTAAGTCAGAAAAAGGTTGTTCTCCAAAACTATCTTACACAACACAACATTCCCTTTTCTGCTACTGATACCAAAAAAGTATTATATGAAAAATTAAACAAAAAAGACCCCAGTAGTTTATAAAACAGATAAAATTGCTAATTTTCACGGACATGAAGTAATTAGAACCCTCCGTTCGATACTGTGAACTTAACCCGATAGAATTAATATGGGCGCAAGTCAAAGATTTCGTGGCTAAAAACAATACCACCTTCCGATTAAAAGATGTTAAAAAACTCACGGATGCTCCTTTCGGAAAAATTACAAAAGATGTGTGGACAAATGCAGAAGAACATGTGGTCAAAATTCAAAAAGAATACTGCAAAGAAAACTGCATATATAAAAGTGTCTTAGAACCTATTACCACTGATTTTTGTGATGATGACTCGGATGACGACACGGGTTGAAGCATAATCATATTAAGTATAATAGACAGAGAAAAATGTAAAAATCAAATAAATGTCAAATTAAAGCCAATGCCGAAAATATTTGGAACAAGTGTCTGCCAATTCATTAAGGTTTAAGAACAGTTGTAACTGTTGAACCTATCTGGGGTCAGATGAATTATTTAACTTATATTGATTATAACACATAAATATTACACAAAACAACTTGACACAAACAAACAAAAAAGATAAACAGGGACAGTTTATAATCCAACCGAAAACCAAACATAAAACGGGCCTCGTATTTCAGAAAATACGAAAAATAAACAACCACAAAGGTCAAAACTGCAGATTCCTGTTTTGGATAAGCATTTCGAAGTGGAATAGGTTAAATATATATTTCCAAACTTTTAGCTCACATTTGAGTTGAAAGATATAACTTGGCTTAGTATAATAGTTACGTAAAACAATTACAAGTATCAATGATTCATCAATAATTTTTGGAGTTTTTAGGTATTTTATATCAATGTTAAGTTGAAGGTTAGGTAAAAAAAAATGGCAAAAAAAATGACAGTGCTCAATGTCATAATCTACCCCCCCCCCCCCCCCCCCCCCCCAACAAAATTTAAATCCTCCAATTGATCTCTGAGGTTCTATAATTCAAAAATGTACTAATTTTACGAGCATTTTTTTAATTAGGAAGTTGCACAATCTCAAAACTCATTTTTCGTTCCGTTTCTTGCATGTATATCAATTAAAAATGTTATATAGAATCGAACAAAACGACAATGATATATTCTTCATATTATATGGTATATGAAGACTTCATTTTATCACTATTAAAGACAGAAGTGCTATATATTTAGTGAACAAATAAAAATAATGAAAAATGTCCCAGTCTAAGCGATTTTTACAAGTAAAATATTGTACAGGTAAAAATCAATGCACTCAATAGGTTCATTCCCTCCGTATTTCATAAAACTTTGTCAAAATATACACCCCAAAACTCCTTTAAAATGCGATTTTTTTATATGAGCAGGGCCAAATACGTTCACTTTCTGGTCTGCAAACTTCCAAATTAAATTAGCGCCCTTGATTCTCTACACAACTCTCGTTTATACTTCTACTTTAAAATCTACAGTTTAAAAGATATTTAAAATTTTCGTTATTCTAATCAAAAAATTATTACTTTAGTTGACAACTATTTTGAATATGCAAATCTGTATATTGTATTGTATAACTATATCAGGCTGCACTTTAAAAATAAAATATATCATATATCATATTGTATATAAATCAAAAGTAATATGAAGATATAGAAAAAATGTATTGTTGAATTTACGACAAAAATAATATCAAATATAAAAAAGCGTACTGTTGAATTGACAACAAAAAATAATATCAAAATACAAAAAAAATGCATTATTGAATTTATAACAAAAATAATATCAAATATATAAAAATGTATTATTGTATTTAAAACAAAAATAATATGACGATATAAAAATGTATTATTGAATTTACGGCAAAAATAATATAAAATATAAAACAAATGTATTGCTGAATTTACAGCAAACATAATATGAAAATATAAAAGAAAAATGCATCATTGAATTTTAAAAGACAAAACTAATATGAAAATATAAAAGAAATGTATTATTGAATTAACAATAAAAATAATATCAAAACATTTTTTTTTAAATTGTATTATTATTATTAATGATGTGACAGTAAATGAAAAGACAATATATATGATAGTTCGTTGAATTCTTAAATTCGTGGAATGTTTGAAACACAGTACTATATCCCACGACAATAGAAATTACTTCACAGTACACTTATAAACTTATAAAACTATCAGTTATCATCGTTTTTAACACATCAGCTCTAGTATTGCATTACAAAATTTAATAACTTTTCAAACAATCAAAATTAAATCGTATTCTTGTAAATTATTACTATCAATGTGTCTATACCTCTCCTGTTGCACTAATAGTCCGGGATGTATAAACCGCCCACGAATCAGTGTTTCGATACTGACATGATTAATTAGATATATCTTTATCAAAAAAGTTGAACCTCTCTTGAAATAATACAGTAATTAATCCAGTTGTGTATATAAACTGTGACCGGTGTGCCTTGATTACTACACGTGGCTATCGTGCAACGATCTGCACGGGTGAATCGTGACACACGGGTTACATTACCGCTATATAATTGTATAAGTATTATGCATGTTGTGTTCATATTATTTGTGTTTTTGTATTTGTTAGTACCTCTCATTTCGATTCCATGTATTGTAAAAATGTATGTATCGCCCCTGTTACGTAGTCAGCTGCTGCTGAGTGTATTTTTGAATAAACAGTTAAAACAGTTAAAAACAGTGCATTAGTGATATTTACAGTTCCTATGACGTTGTTATTAAGGTAAGGTTCTCCCCCACGGACAAAGGTAACCCCAATCGATTTCAGCAATCGTTCCCTTCGTTTTTCTTGCTCCAACATACTTTCTGATTTTTGTCTTTCAAATTTATCTACTTTGAGCTTACCTGCTGAAGGTTATTCCTAAAACGCGTTGTGAACGCTAAATTGGATATATACATTTGTATTATACTTTTTAAGTGGTGTTAAACATCAAGTATAAAATAAAAACCCAGAAGATACCATACTGTCCAAACACTTACAAAAATCCAATAAAGAAGTCGTAGAAAGAGTCACAATCGATATCCATAACACAGATATACATGACTGCTCACTTATCTGGCTTTATACAGGCATTTCAATAAAAAGGCGGCAGGGTTAAATTGAGTTTATTGGTCCAAATCTCCCTTTATGGTGAAAGTGCAATTTATTAAAAAAAATACTGACACTTCAGCACACATCTTTTGGTTTGCTTACTCCTAAATACTTTTTTCAGAAAAGCGTCGTGTGCGCTAACTTTGATATCGATACATTTGCATTGACTTCTACAACATACCTACCACATTCTAATGGCGATACTGTGGTGCCAACCGTTGAACTGGAACAGCTTGTCCACAATCCAAGATGCGTATGACTTTCAACATATGTCAGAATCACCGTCTCGCTATACCAATAAGGTGTTGCGAATCCAATAAGGTGTATTGCGAAGGCTACAATTGTGATGATATATCCCGCTAATAAGGTAGGTTTCGTTTCGCTAAAAAGGCCCATTGCTATCACTAAATGCCTTCCAATTAATGCTACACGTCTGTTATCCTGATAATATATCTAAATACCAACAGTACAGGACACATACCAAATGGAATATTTATAATGTAGTGTTCGCTTGAATAAACAAGACTGACAGGAATTGTAAAATATACTTACACGTGACCACACAAATACTGTTTTATTTGGTTGAAACTATGGTGACCAGAATACACCTTGGAGTGGACAATTTGTAAATCTTGTTTATTCTTGTTTATCCAGGAGAGGAAAATTTGCGTACTTTTAAAATAGATTTGTATCATAACCCAGTGTGTTTTCCTTTGATCTTTAGTATTTTCTAAATGAAGATAACCATGGAGTCAAGATCACTGAAGATTGCTATTTTTGGGCAAAGCATTTTCTATTTAGCGTGCTAAAGTTTAACTGTGACCTAATATTGATAGAACACAGAAATAAACACATTGTAGCTTTTTATTTGGACAACTGGTACACACTGTAATTTTTTGACAAGTGATAGACATGATGGGTGCAAGTGGTACTAAGTGCAAACTTTCTTAAATCTGACACTGGAAAAAACTATAAAATAAGCAAAAAGACTGACAAAGTGATCCCCACGACCACGTGTTTGTTCATGCAGAAGACATAAAAACACATGAACAATTCTTTAACTTTACTAAACAATTTTGTTTTATTCAAACAAGACAAATTAGTCTCTGTTCAATGCACATACAGTGTAGGACTATAGAAACAAATAATGCCCAATTCACGTACGAAACGAAAATGATCAGTTTTGCAATAAAAAAAATGATCAAATTTGAGTCATACCGCGTCCAAAAGATGAATATGGGTACGCATATCATTGTTTAAAAGATCGTCCGTCATGTTCGCTGCCATTTCGTGTTCTATTAAAAACTTGTTCCCACGTCACTGACTGCTGGCGTACGTGACCAAGATCAGTCTTCTCAAAAGTTGGTCAAGTGCGACAGACGTCAATCACACATTTGCTTCCGTTTGATTGGCTATGACATAAAACATTTAGAATACTTTTAATTTCTTGTATGTGCAGATAAACTGATCTCGGGCACGCCCTCGATCAGTTTATCAGCACATACACGAATTTAAAAGTACTCTAAATATTACTTAAAGGGGAATTTGCGGTAGTGCCTACTGACAAAATTAATGACATATGGTTCTTTTTTCCAATGAAGTTTAATATAACCACTATAATTTCCCATTTGAAACCCCGTTATATCTCAACATTTCAAATGAACTTACTTTTCATTTTCTTTGCTTGTATATATACATGTATTTATGTTTTGTTAACTTTCTTTACTTTCTCATCATTGTTGCTATTCCTCCAATTTAATTTTTTGTGTGGATGTTGCGGTGTGTGTTTTGATGTAGGAGTGGGACGGGCCTATCTCTGTTCTTTGCTGTCTTCAAACCTAAAGCCCAATGGGTAATGGTTTGGAAGAATACAGAGCGGATATAGGCATGTTCCATTCTCACACTTGCAGACTGTGTGGACCTTTTGTTATTCGGACTGATACTTATTTGAACATATTTAGAACTAACCTCCGATGCTCTCTCTTTTTGTGTGCCTTCTCTTGCTCCAGGGTCTAAATCCAAATGTAAATGCGTTGTTTTTACTTTTTACACTCCATTTTATACCACTTGTCGGAAATATCGAGTCTAATTCTGGTCCACACGAACAATCACAGTCAATTTCGGAAAACAATCACACTGATAGATGTATTTCGTTGTGTAATATTAATATCCGCAGTATTAGAAATAAAATGGAGTTCCTTGAAACCTCTTTGAATGATTTCGATATATTAGTTGTAACTGAAACACACCTTGATAACCAAATAAATGATAGTGACATAACTCTTGATTCGTTTCCGAATATTATCCATCGAAAAGACAGTTCAAATAGTGGTGGTGGGCTCCTCATTTATTCGAAAAATGATATCTCCATAAGTAGGAAATCCGAATTAGAAAACAATCTTGACGAAACTATCTGGGTTGAAATACGATCCAAAGGTCAATCATTTGTTATATGTAACACACATTGACCTCCATGTACAGATATTGATTACTGGACGCGAATTCAAATCTATTGTGTTCAAATAACAACAAACTTATTGACCTTGTGAATATTTTTAATCTTAAGAATGTGATTGATAAACCTACCAGGTTAAGTGGTGATACTAGGACTTTATTTGACCCCATTATTCTAAGCGATACTTTGAACTGTAATTATTATAATGTACTTAAAATACCAAGACATATAAGCGACCACGATGCAGCAATTGCTTCTTTAGAAATGCCTGTACCAAGTCAGGGTCATTACGGTTTTCACAGTTTTCGGTTGTTGACTGATTTTGTCTGTTTATATAATTATGAGTTTTGACTTTCCCTTTGTAAGATTGTTCGGAGTTCGGTAATTTTGTTATTACCCTTATTTACAAGAGATATCTGGTTATATGACCAAACTGATTTTGTTAGATTTAATCAGATGCTAACTGATATAAATTGGAATGAAAAACTTTGTAATTTTGATGATGTAGATGATATGTGTGAAGAATTTTTAAAAACTTTCCTTCAAATCTCAAGTGCATGTATCCCTTCAAAAACAATATTGATACGCGAAAAAGACAAACCATGGTTCAGTAATGAAATACGAAAAGAAATCCGCATACGTGACCGGCTTAGGAAACAATTATTAAAATCTCAAAACGAAAACAACATTATTAAATATAAAAAACAAAGAAATAAGGTAAATAATATGAAAAAAAATAGCAAAGGAGAAATATGAAAATAATTTAGACAACTTTTTATTAAATAACTCTTCAAACCCCAAAATGTATTGGAAAATAATGAAGATGTTAATCAAATCTAACAAAGGAAATTATTGTATACCCCCACTCCGGAATTCAATTAATGATCAAAATATTGATGATATTGCTTATGACGATTCGGACAAATGCGAGTTATTGAATAAATATTTTAGCTCAATATCAAAACTGGATGAAGAAAATTTTACTCTCCCACAGTTTGACTCAAGAACAAATAATATTATTCACGAAATACATATAACAGAGAGCGAAATTATTGATGTTATTCAAATTCTTGACCCAAACAAAGCAACAGGACCAGACAAAATAAGTCATTAAATGCTTAAAATTTCTCCTGAGAAAATTGCAAAGCCCCTTCTAATAATATTTAATAAATCTTTACAACAGAGCAAATATCCTTCTAATTGGAAGAGTGTTCATGTTATTGCAATTTTCAAAAAGGGTGACATATCCCTACCCTCCAATTATCGCCCGATATCTTTAATAAGATGTGCAGGAAAATTAATGGAACGAATAGTTTATAAACATGTTTACAATCATCTTGTTAATAACAATCTCATATATAAATACCAATCAGGGTTTTTGCCAAAACATTCCACTGTCCATCAACTATTAGAACTATACAATTCGATCCTAAGCTCTCTAGAAAAAAAAGAATTTAGCTGCTTCGTCTTTTGCGATTTTTCTAAAGCTTTCGACAAGGTTTGGCACAAAGATCTTATTCACAAAATGAATTCATACGGAATTCAAGGGAAGTTAAAAAAATGGTTCGAAAACTATCTGTTCAAAAGAAGACAAAAAGTAATTAATAAAAGCTCTTGGTCAAGTTTCGAACCTGTCTCAGCTGGTTTACCCCAAGGGTCGGTATTGGGTCCCCTCATGTTTCTAATATACATAACTGATATAGGAGAAAAACTTATATCGTTGAGTAGATGATTTGCTGTCGACACATCACTCGGATATTCTAGTCAAAGTGTTGATCAAATAAAAACTGTAATCAATCATGATCTACTCGAACTAAATGCCTGTTCTAGTAAATGGCTAATGTCATTCAATTCCAAAAAAACAGAAATCTTGTTTTTCTCCAATACCGGTAACATAGACAACATCGAATTTTCTTTTAATGGCAAAAGTATCCCTTTATCTACTAGTCATAAGCATCTGGGAGTTATCCTCTCCCAAAATGCAAAATGGAATGAACATTTAGAAAATATGATAACAAATATAACCAAACATTTAGGTATATTACGGAAATTAAAATTCAGTCTAAATAGATCCAACTTAGAAAAAATGTATTTAGTCTACATTCGCCCCCTTTTTGAATACGCTTGTGAAGTCTGGGATAATTGTGGAATCGGCTATTCAGACAAATTAGGAAAACTTCAATTAGACGCTTCCAGAATTGTAACAGGTTTACCCATTTTAACAAAGTCGGAGTATTTATATGATGAGACAGGTTGGGAAACACTATCAGAGCGGAGATATCGCAGACAACTCCAATTATTTTTTAATATGAAATGTGGAATGGCACCCGAATACTTGCGTCATCTAGTCCCCCCAGCTATTCAGAGTACTACTATATACCCTTTGCGAAATGGTGATAATTTAATAGTTCTTTTCTGTAGACTCTCTATAACCAATTCGTCATTTATTCCTTCCACAGTTAAAGAATTGAATAAACTTGACATTGCAATCAGAAAATTAGATTCATTATCCAAATTCAAAAATGCTATTCGTCTTAACAGCCAATCAAATAACATCTCAGTTCCCAAGCTTTATTACTATGGCCCTAGAAAGTTAAGCGTGATCCTAACACAAATTAGATGTACAGCTTCTTTCCTCAACCATGATCTACATAAGGTTCATATCTTATCTAGCCCAGCGTGTAGCTGAGGTGCCCCCCAAGAAGATGCGAACCACTTCTTTTTTGTTTGTACCAAATATTCTGAAATAAGAAATGAACTGTTTCTCAGCATAAGCGATTTATCTCAATTGATCAATACTTCACTTCTCACTTCAGGAAGTGAAACCTTAAGCTATGCAGATAACTGCTTTATCTTTTTTTTCAGTTTTCCGATTCATATAAAGGTCTAAGCGATTTCTAATCGTTTAATGTACTAACCAAGCATCATCCAGCATCCAAACACACACACACACATACTTTTTCTTCATTTCTTTTTACTCGTTTACTATTTTCAGCTATATTATATGATAAAATTGTATTTTTTCTTGTTTTCTTGTGCATTCTCAATATAATGTAGCAATGATTGTATATATAGGAGAAGACTCCATAAGTTGGTAAAACTTGTGTCTGATCCTCTTTGTATCATTGATCAAATAAAATAATTATAAACTAAGCATAATTGAGGGCGGAACTTATCATCAAAAATGTCTGTAGATATGAACAGCATATTTATGAAACTGTATGTCACATGACCAACGTGACCTAAAGATCACATACCTCAGAAATTTCGAATTTTTGAAGTGATTTTTGCAGTTTTAAGACTGATGGAGAATCTTAATGTTTAATACGACTGGAAGTTTGGGAGGGAGGAACACTAGTAGCCATGCCTGTCAAATATTTTGCTCCAAAAGTAACTATGAAACTGTGTATCATTGATTTTTCCTCCTGAAGATAACCGTGGCCAAAATAATGAAGAATCTGAAGGTTTGCTCTGCTCACAGCTATGTATACTCACGCTCTCGGTTTAAGTGTGGTTCTATATTTGTCTATATACAAGGAAACACAATTTTCAAAATAAAACACTTGAACAATTATTAATCTCCATGCGTAATTAATCACCGGCCATTTATGTGGAGAAAACACCCGATGTTGTGATTTTACAGATATTAAGAAAACGGAAAAATACAATATAGCAAATTCAGAACATCTTCAAAATCCAATCGAAAAATCGCAGAAAAATTATACTCTTAATATCCATATATAACCTCTCACATATTGGGCTTAGCGCTGGCATCTCAGTAAAATGTGTGTTTCTGCGGGGGTGGGGCGGGGAGGGGGGTATATTAGTTTTATGGTTTCAAATCCGCCCTCGTAGAGAACTAGTGCTGTCATGTAAAATATTCCATATGACAATATCAGAACGGGTTGTGCTAATTCTGTATATTATAGTACCATCTTGTCCAGTATACCATTACATACATATCTTATTCCTAAATGCTTTGAAATTGTCATTGTCATCGTCTGTCAGTAAACAAATATTATCCTGCTTAGGTCCAGCTGAGTTTGTGATGAATTGCAATCTCCATTTCAATAAGAGGTAATATACCATAATCTCTGACACGATAGCAGTGGAATCTGTTAATTTTGTGGTTATTGTATTAAAATTTTAAATGAATATGAATCAATGAACATATATGCAGTGCAGTTAACATACAAAAATATTTCTATTCTGTGACTTTGGGTGCCACTAGTGAAGCAGTAACTGTTCGTGTTACTCGATATTTTTTTTTGTGTAGTGTTTTGTATATTATTGTTTGTTCTTTTTTCCTTTTTCATCGTCATTGCATTGTCTGTTCATCTTCTATTTACCACCTCGGATTATTCTGTTGGTGCATTTATGCTTTTCGTAGCAACAATGCATAAAAAATGTAGAACGCTGATGTTTAACTTTTTCTGATTATTCTGGTTACAATATATAGTCAGTTACACATTTAAAGTGTTCAGCTCGAATATAACAGGCCAAGGACACTCTTGTAGACATGTTAGGATTTTGCTATTTAATATAGAATATAAAATATTCAAAATGAATATTTTTGCCATCTCCCTCTAAACATGAACAATAAACTTCAGTAATTTAAAAATCATTTTGAAATACTTCCTTTGCCCAACATTAGTACTGTTTGTGAACTTTTAACATAAAATACCACATTTCTCTAACAACATCAAAACATTCCTATATATTTATTTGTTTTTGCTTTTTTGAAAGTTGCAAAAAATGTTCCAAGGAAAATTACATGGCATAAATAGAGTCATTAGATCGTGACATGTAGTCGACTGTATTATTCGATTTCGTAATTTAAAAAAACCGGGATTTAATTTGGGGATTTCCCTGCAATGTTTACCTTCAAGTTCATTGGTTATTTTTAAATTATAATATAAACTGTAAATTGCGTGGGATTTAATTTGATTTTATTTTTGTCGTACTCCCTTTTATTTGTTACACACTAATGATTGCGAAAGTATATATTGATGGGGGTCTGTTTGTCCAGTAATTCATCTGTCTGTATCTTTCTAAACCTGAGAATGGATTCCATGCAAAGTTTGAGAAAATCAAATGCTTGTTGATAGATTTGATTGGTTCATAGCATAAAAAGCATGTTTCACTTGCCACTTGCATATAAACTGCTATAAACAGAAAATGCACAGAATGTTTCTTTTCACATATTTTAGATATTTTATTATCAGTTTGTTGTGATTTTCCCCATTTTTTTTTTTTTTGGTATATTCACAAGAAGAAACTGAAATTTGTTCACGTCATCGATATCAAGCTGGGTGAAAGATAGGGATAAAAAATAATATTAGAAAATACTGTTAGTCAGTAGTCGAGACGTGTTATTTGTAATAGTATTCGCTATATAAGGATTTTCTTTCTAATATATGGTGAAATCAGGTTTATTGTTTATAGTATAAACCTCTTGAGATTCATGCACTTATGTAAATACAATCGAACTGTTAAAAGCAAAGAAGGGGTTCTACAGAGTAATTTAACTATATAGAAAACATTTAAAGATGTTCTACGCATAGAAAAACAATATATAAAAAATAGAAATGATAGAAATAAGGACGGCACAAAAAGTATCAAATCACAGATTTGGCCATTTGTAAGCTTACTTTGGCTCATTTTCATAGCAAATATCGCGAGAAAAGGTGTGATAATACAGGCTTGAAAAAAATTTATTCTTCTAACCGATTTTTTCTGAAGCCTCCATGTCAAACTTACAGTGAAAAAGCTCTGTAGGTTTTGATTTTGCAGTCCTGAGTTTTTATTTGACGTCAGAACAGCCTGAAATTTATATATGTCAGGGAAAACATATTTTAAGTGAGAAATATTTATCGATTAAGTGCCTCAATGGTTTTGACAATTGTTTTGCAGGGGAAGTAGCTCGCGTCTCTTCTGAGACGCACTGTAGATTATACTAAAAATTAAAAAAATATATTCCTGTTGAAACCTGAAATGCTTTTCACTGCTTATGATAATAGATTTATTGCATCAACTAATTTGTAAATTTTTGTTTTCATTTTTTTAGAATCTGATGGAATTATTACATCAACAAATACAAATAATGATCCCTTGGAGCTGCCATATGGGGATGCTAACCAATACACATGGGACACAATGGATTTTCTGTTGCCAGGTATATTGGCAAGAGAAGGAATTAAAGGTATCACTCTTAAAATAAAACTATGTATGTGAGATCACTAGAAATACTATAAATGTAATTAGAAAAAATGGTAAGTAGGGGAAAAGAACATTGTTTTAAAAGGTAAACAATCCAAGTTTATTTGATAGGGCTTAATTTGGTCTGCTAAATAGTAATTGGCAACTATAATAATACCAATAAATAATATCAACCAATGCTCTACTATCTGCAACACTTCCTTACTCTAAAATTAACTTTTGATGATATATTATAATTTCATATGTGTTATATTAAATTAAACCTGGAGAAAAACATGAACTCCAAAAAAATTGGGAAGTAAAAACAAATCAAATATTCGCTTTACACGACAATCGTAACGTACCACGTTTGTCATATATTCCTTTACAATAATCAAGAGGCAAAATGTGCAGACAACTGTCTACATTAAAAATGCATAAGTTATAACACAGCCGTTTTAAATTTCGATTCTATTACCCTGACATTTTGAAAATGTAAGCGATAACAAAAAACAATTATGTTCAAAATACTAAGAAACGATGGGATGCTAGCAACAATTAACTAATTCTTATATCACAGCTGCATTCTCGAAAACGAGATGATTTCAACTCCCCCGCTGAAATAGCGTAACATCTAATTACTTCCCTGTTACCAGTATATATTCATCTGCCTATATAAATGTTCAACGGCACTGCATCGGTGGTGTAATGGTTAGCGTGTTCACCTCGGGTGTGGTAGATCGTGGGTTTGAGCCTCTATCGGGTGAAACCAAAAACTATGAAATTGGTATGTTGTTGCTTTTCCGCTAATCATTAGGGAGAAAGAGCAAAAACTGGTTAGCTCGGAATAGGGATAATGTGTCGGAGTGGGCGACATTCCTATCCAAGCAATGTTGTTTCAGTGAGCTAGCACTATACAAATCCAAGTAAGTGTGTAGGTCTGGTACAAATCGGTCCTCATCATCATTTCATTAAAAATTAACTTGTTCTCGCCATGATATAAACGATGCAGCTGAAAAAATGATAAGTTGGCCCTAAACAGCTATCGCTCCCTCACTCACTTAATGTTCAACGGAAGATAACTCTAACACAAAAATTGAAAGTTGTACTATTTTATATTCTTCCCAACAACTTAAAAACACAAATCAACATCGTCCAACAAATATTTTGTTATCATTTGCAACATTACAATAAATACACAATGTTCAGTAAAAATGTAGATCTCTAACTTGTTGTGCGCGACGAGTTTCTGGAAGAATCATCACCAAGATATGCTCATTGCCAAATAACAGACAAGCCAAATGATGTAAAATTCTTCTGAAGCAAGGAAACCAAAGGGTCTTAACAGAATAGCTTCTCAAACTGTCATTCAAATGTCATCATAACTATTGCCAATGAAGGAAAAGGTTGAATTTATTTTTGAATGTTTGTGTACAAATGAAAGTAGGTATCCAGTTGACCAGTAGCAAAGAGTGGTAAAGGCTATCTTATACAATTACTTTCATGATTTTATTGAGGGGTTTCTAAAACAGATGTCGCAACACATACCTATCTTGTAATCTTTGGTTTGATCCGAGACCACGGTCTACCGCACTCGAGGCGAGCATGTTACCAGTATACGACCAATGGGTATCTCGTCTTTAATATAACTTTTAAATGTTTATCAGAGCTATTGTTCAGTCGATGTGTATTTCTAATTATTGTGATTTTTTGCAACATAAACACAATATCAAGGCAGTGTCTTAATATATAATGTACATACGTATTTGGTGCAAAATTGTGAAGAGGGTCGGTAAACCACTCCTTCGTGTCAGTTTTATACACCTCAACATTATATTTTAAGAAACTGCACTAATTACTGTTTATATACTGTTAGTAATAAAGGATATGGATGTAAATAGACATGAGAGACTAGATAGTATTACACTTAGACATACATAAAAGTAAAGGAACAGCTTGTAGTAAGAAAGGATATGGATGTAAATGAACATGAGAGACTATCTAACATTACACTTAGACACAAATTAAAGTAAGGGAAAAACTTATTGTGTTCTAATACCCAGAATGAAGCACTGGTTAGTATACTTTGACAGAATATGACAGTTCAATTACGAAGACATGTTATCAATTGAGTGTTCATCTCATTGTCACACATGTGTTTTTTCATTGTGTATTATATACAGTTTATTTACAAAACACGATTCCTGCAATTTGTCCTTTGTCTTTGTCTGTTTCGGTAGTACACAAAGGTGATGTTTCGAAAATAACAATGACGCCATTGGCAGTACAAGATGCCTTGCAGTTTGTGCCAGTGTATGTATTTACATCTAAATCCTTCACTACGAGGGTATAAGATGTATGTGCTCTCAGATATACAGGCCGGGGAATTAATGTACTTCGCTTTTCACCACGTATTCCAGATATACTTCCCTTTAATGCAGATAGCACATGTTCTTCTTCATCCAATATTTCCAAGGAATAATGTTGTTTGCTTGAAGAAATGTTTGCACTTGGACCAAACATGACTATTCCTTTCAACCAAATATCACTGTCTGGCGTAATTCTTAGCGCGTCAATACCTCTACTGGTCCATTGACTAGTTGTAGAGCCGTGCCGAGTAAGGGTACTGATTGTTCGTTTTTCCAATGGCTTCCTTATATTTTCAGAAAATAAAATATTGCGAACTCCGTAGTGGGAACGAAACACGCTCACAATTTCTGGTTGAGTCAATAAGTCTCTATCGGGTATTACAGTGGCAAAATATTCTTTTTCTACTAAAGGAAACCTCACTAACGGAAGCAAATTTCCAATAATATTTCTCAAATTATCTCCATTTACTTCTTGATTTGCTTCCGTGCATCGAACTTCAGCCCATTGTAATAAACATTTCAAAATGTCAGTTTCCGAACATGACAATAATTCCGACCGTAAAATAATTTCCATGCACTCTTTTGGAAGCTGCATTATGTGCTCAGAAGATAAACATTTTCCTGTGTTGTTTTCTATATATGCAAGACTTGTTTCATGCAGTTCCCTAAGACCAAATTGACAGGCAGTTTGGAGAGCGACAGTCGCGTTAGAGGAACAAGCACTCTCTTTAAGAAGCTCAGAGAATGATGTTTTAGCTTGCCGCAACATATATTTGTCAGCAGCATATAGTATATCGTTGACATTTGCGGTTGACAGTGTCAACTCATCGCTGTAAATGTATCTGTAATGATAATACCGTATCTATGATTACACAATTTCAATATGCATAAATATACTTTCTCATGTGTTTACATTGGTCATTGTAAAATTTGAATAAGAGTTTGAAGATACCAAAATGGTCTCACTTTCAATTTTTGAGTGACAGCAACAGTGGTGTAATGGTTAGCGTGCCCGCCTCGAGTTCGGTAGATTGTAGATTCGAGCACGGTCGAGTCAAACCAAAGACTAGAAAATGGGTATCTGTTCCTTCTCCGCTAAGCCAACAGCACGAAGGAATAAGAACAGGGTTGGCCCGAAATCAAACTAATAAATCAGTATGGAGCCGCATGTCTACCTGCGGACTCTTGTTTCAGTGAGCACTCTAAAAACCCAACAAAGCGTTTCGGTGTAATACAAAGCGGGTATCATCATCATTTCATCAAAACGTAATTTTTTCTATCCGTGATATACCTGGAAAATATTCTCATTTGACGTTAAGCTACAAAACACTACACAAAAAACTAAGGATTGTGCAACACGAACCTCATGCTACTACATAGATATGGTAACTCCACAAGTGGAAAATTGAAATCATCTCTTTTGTCGTAGTCTCGCTACAAAACCTGTCTTCACTGTCAATATCTAGGTGCACATTAAATGTGAAGGTATGAAGCATTAGCCGGAAATCATGTGTTATATGATTTTTTTATATAAAAAAAGAGTTGTGATTGACCAAGAGCTCTCCATTAATTCAACTATATAAACTACACAGAAAATGCATGTGACCTCTAACACAAGATTACATTATCTTATTATATATATATATATATATACATATCCGCTTTTCTTTTTTTTTGAAATTTGAAAAGTCGCTATATTGTTTCGAGATTTTACTTTATTAGACATTGATAAAGTCCCTAGGTGGGACGAAAATTTTGTCATTCAACGAAGTGTTTTATTCTTTATCACTTTGTTTTGTGTACTTGGTGTTGTTTTACAAACCATTGTAGAGGTTTGTATATATATATATATATATATATATATATATATATATATATATATATATATATATCCGCTTTTCTGTCAAGATAACACATCACTTATCAACGGGTTTGTAACGATAGTCACACGATGGATGCCACTAGTGGAGCAGGAATTGCCTACCCGAATTCACCCCTGGATTTTAATTCGGATCTTTAGCTTATGTGTACTATTTTGTAGATGTTTGTTTGTCCTTCTGATCATTTTGTTGTCTGTTCGTCTTCACTTACGGATTCTGATTACCCCTTTGGTATCTTCCAACTCTTCTATATATTAGAACTTTCAAATACAAATGCTATCAATCTAGAAAGGTAGGGTATGGAGCTTTGAGGAATATCTTGGTCTGTTGTCTGATATAGCACTTGGAATGACAATAGTTTCATTCGGAATTTAGTCTTATCATTTTGTAAATTCTAAGCTGACCGTATTGATAATATTGATTTAATCTTAATTAGCTATGAGTTGAACATGAACACTTACCTGGTCTAATAAAAACATACATATCAAATTTAGTGCACACGTTGCGTTTCTGGAATAACCATCATCGGATGCGTTCTAAATCGAAAAATTGGAATGCCAAATAATATAAAACTTTGGGAGAAATAAAACCAAAGAATCTAAACAGGATAGCCCAAATTTGTCTATGGTCACCTATGCATTCTGCGTTATCTACATGTCTACCCGTGTGCATTGAGATTGTTCCACCCTGAATCATTTCTGCATAGCTTGCGGCCAAGCCGAATGCTGTACATTATTACGTACTGAAGGGCGAACCTCAGACCCCTGGAATTGTGCAACAGTTCAACTTAATCCCCTAAATAACAGAAGTAATGTGTCACACAACTCAGAGGCCTTTAATCCTGATTACGTTGTACTATTGCTGTCGGACATGATATGGAAATCTCGATCTGATACCAGGGCCGATATGGAAATGTCATGTAATAATCTCTTAATATACCATGCACTACTCCAGTACACGACTAGGGATTACGTTAGTTTTGTTTAGTGGTCGCGAAACATAAGGAGTTCCTGCATGTTATAAAACACCTGCCATGTAACTCACGTCTGGCAGATGCCTGATGAAAGAGAAGTAAAACATATATAGGTACCGTAGCATTATCTGGAAGATGCTTTTATCAATATCAGGTAAATTTATTTCGCCTGTTTCTGGTAGTGAACCTTCAAACATGGTATAAAAGACAGGACTACGACTCGCTAGCATATACTTGTGTGCTTTGATTGGTGTCTTATCGCTGCCAACTCTGAATGTGACGTCACACATTACTTCCTCTGTGAGCATGTGTATCATGCATTCTACTAAACCTTTATCGTCTTGCCAGTCGGTTCCGTCTAAATTTTGTTGAAGCGCCATCTATAATAAGGAAAAGGGAACATTACGTTTGAATAAGCTTTCATATATACCTGTTAAGACGTACGTAATAAAATATATGTGCTTAAGCAGTTATTTCGCGGTGAATTATATTAGGGGCTACCTGCCAAACATCCTTAGCAGATTTTATCACAGAGAGTTTTATCGAGTTAGCCTCTCTCCAGACCCCAATATCAATGTCAAAGCTCGAGATGCAATGCTTCTATTCACACGTCCTGGCAGTTATCGTATGGTAGTTGGATTTTCAACTACCTATGCGATCAGTGCCTATCGTCACTGATCAGTGTGATGTGTACAACATTATCTGATAAAGTTTGTCAGTGACTTGCGACATGTCGATGGTTTTCTCCGGGTCCTCCGCTTTCCTCCACCAATGCAATATTGTTGAAAGTGGCGTTAAGCTCCATCAAACGATAGTAACCAAATAATAGCTCCGGCAAAGACTGACAAACATTGTTGAATGAAGTAATTAATTAAAAAGACTTTGTCACTATGTCACTACAATATTCGTACAGATCAAATAAAATGCCATATCATTTACATTTGTTTATCAAAACTGCCTAGAAATTCGCTACCAGCCATATGCTTTACCTATATCAGAAATACAAATATAAGGCTGACAAAATACGTATGCATTTGTATATGCCAGTGTGAAAAACACTGTCCAATTTATTTTAATTCATAAATTAATTTGAGAGTCACATGTCATGTTATACGTGTTTTGATTGGTCTAAAAAGTTGAGGTTATTTGTCAATGAACGGAATCTAAGAATAGACGTCGTTCTCAAGGCGTCGGGTGCCGTTGTCATCTGTTTATTTTCTTTAAATGAGCCACCTTTGGGGTTATTTATATTTATTTCCGATTTTTTGCTTTATTTTGAAAAAAATAGATATATTTTTCAATATCAAACCAAAAAAAATTTGAATTTATTGATAAGGATTGGTAGATATTATTTGTTCTGTTCATTCGAAATAACCTCAATCAGGTTGTGCACACCCTCTCATAACCCACTACGCGGGTTACACGGAGTAAACAATATGATTGAGGTTATTTCTTCATCAACCGAACAAAAATTGCGAACAATCCTTAATTACCTTTTTTTATGAACAAAGATATAGCTCACAATTGAACCCAACTGTCTTTACCACATACAATGTATATACAGTGGAACTTGTCTAATTCGACACACCAAGGTACTAGGGAAATGTGTAAGATTGTACAAGATGTCGGAATACCCGGGTTTTTATTTTAATTAACGGAAATAGTTTGGGACCATAAATTTGTGTTGGATGTCACAGGTTGTCGAAAAACTCAGGTATCGGATTGCACAGGTTCTACTGTATTCCATAGCAGATTATATGCGCTTCGCTTAACACGACAGATATCACTAGTGGAGCAGGACTTGCTTATTCTTCTAGAGCAAATGTGTTCATCTTCAGTTTTTAGTAGAGCTTATAGTGTTTTGTCGACGATAGTGTGTCCTTTTGTCACTTTTCGTTTCGCAATTATATTGTTTATGTGTCTTTACTTTACGGCTTTTGATTAGCACTTTAGTAGCTTCACACTTCCACAAATACAAACATTAATCGACAACAGGCTGCAGATCGACTTGTATTATGCCTGTCTTAAAATTTTGTTTCCCTTTGTTTTTATTTTAGTTTTCACTTTTTGTTGTTTCAGATTTGTCTAAGGGGAGATATTTGATACGGTCAGAGTATGTTTTATCTGAAGAAACTACAAATCCACAGGAGATAACGGTGCACCTCGATAGACAGTGATAAGATGGCGATGCTTCGGATTGAAAGAGGAAAGCACACATCTAAAGATTCCTATTATTTTCATTATTCTGAGCGAATGTATTATGTATATTCTGTTGTATTTAACAATAACATCAACGTATGTAAATTTCCAATTAAGTAAGAATGTTAATTTTGCATTAAGGTGAAATGAATCCAAATAGCCAGCGATGGGCTTTTTGACCTGAAAAAATGAAACAGTGCAATCACACAAAATATCTGACAATGCTTTCAATAGATCATTAGCCTCTCATATAGTTAACTGTGAAGACAATTCATTGATAAATAAGGTTACATATACTATATATAATTGCAAACCTCCATTTTTAATAAATCTTATTCTTTTCAACGCTTTCATGTTGTCAAGTTTCCAACATGGCGGAAATTCAATCGCTTAACACACTTGACAAAACATTTCTCCTTATCAGTGTTTGCTCATTTGGAGATGATGAAATTTTATATTATGTGTATTTGTACACATAGTGAAAACACACCTCATATATAACACAACGGAGAAAAAATATCGTATAAATTTAAATGCACATGACTTTTATGGAATGTGTCGCGATATAATATCAACAATTATTTTTAGGAAATCTTAGTATAATACTTATATTTAATGCATGTTTACACAGATGCATTATTTATAATTTGTACACTTTCAAATTATCTATGAATCATCTAAAATAAAATGTCCAATAGAAAGTTCATACCAGGAAATTAAAACCCCCTGGTGTTACTCCCTTTGACACAACCTTCCAAAACGAGTTCTTTTCAATATCATTCTAAATCTCAATTTGATAGATAGCTAATTATTATAAATGTATATAATATCCACCTGCATAAATGTACACACATTACTCAGGATCTAAATTGTACTTACATCGTTATATAAAAAGGAGCACACGTCACACCAGTGGTCAGTAGATCAGGGAGGTATGTAAGTGGACATACATCGTCTCAAAACGGAATACATAAAACAATGACGTATTTCACAAGACATGCGCATTTGAATAATATTTTCAAAATGGCGGAAAATATGAATAGCGACGAAATGACAGATGAGGTATTCTCTTTTCCGGACATACGGGTATCTCGGTCAAATAAGTATCTCCCTTGTCGTGAAGGAGGTGAAACATTCGCCATTTTTATTAGGCGAGACCGATAACATTATTATTTTCTGTCAGTGAAAAAAAAAGATTATTCAGGTTTTTCATTTTATTAGAAAACCTCTAAAATTATTATTTTGTGAATTTTTTTCATATGAGATAAAATTTTAAAACTGGCAATTTATATATTTGGTAATTAAAAGCAATAAAAATATGATTTGGTACCACTACTGAGCGCTTGAAGTGAAGCTTTCGCAATTCAATGACATAATCTTCAAACTGTTGAAGTAGGTCATTATTCGATAGAAGTAGAAGTAGAAGTGGTTTCGAGAAAATTGGACGCCATGTTGATTTATGTTTCATAGTGTGGGCGTCCCTCAATTATCTTGGTGAGGGCATTGACTATTCAGAAACGACAATTTATACGACTCTTTTCAAATTGTTTGCATTATTTATTTTCTTCTGTATCGCCAATTTCAATAATATAGTCGGACTCACGTTCTAGTGATGATAAGCACTGATGGCATAAATAGTTGTAAATCCTATTACCATACGATCTCGACAGCCCCTTCAACGGCAATGGTACAAAAACATAGATGACAACAATCTGTTGGTACAACTAGTAGGTTTAATTAATTAACTCCGGACATATATATTCACTCCATCTTATACTACCATTTTATTTGCAACATTTGATTGCAATAGATATCTTCAAATTATGAGAACATTTTACTTCACAATATTCATCCTTGATTTTAAGTACAAAATAAGGATAACAGTTTTTTCTTCACTGAAGGTTTATTTCTCAGCACATCATATCAATAAAATAAACTAGAAAAGAAGTATGCCTCCGCTCTTGATAATTATGGACACAGTTGTTTTGTTAGTAGTGATTTTTTTTTAAATGAAGTATGTCTGTAAGACACAAATGATGCCCCCGCCTGACCATCAAAATCCTGTGGACATGCACACCTCCATTATGTGTATAAACATCCTACAAAATATTAAAGCTGTAGCTCCAAAACTGTAGGAGGAGTTAACCGGACAAACAGTGTTCCCTTTATGCAGCTAGTATAAAAAATAAATGACTAAGTCCAACTACCTGTCATTTTGTGAATATTTGAAGAAAATCAAAATCCTGTGGACATGCACACCTCCATTATGTGTTTAGACATCCTACAACATATTAAAGCTGTAGCTCCAAAACCATGTATCTATATCCGGAAGGACGGACGAACGGACGGACATGAGGTAATTTAATACGCCCCCCCCCCCCCCCCCCGAATCTTCGTCGCGGGGACATTAAAAAAAAACACAACACAATACTCTTAAATCACTGGATAAGTGAAATAATAATAAAAACAACTTTTAACAACACTCTCAAGGATGGTGTAACATCAGCTTTGAGGATGATGTGTTTAAATTGCTCTGGGCTCTAGCTTTCTCTGGTGAATATACCAAAAATAAATGAGAAATTGTTATAGGCAATAGTATTAATTTGGGTTAACGGACAGAAAGTTACAGGACAAAAAGTCACAATTAATATTTTGGGTTAAATAATGTTATAACAATAAAATGTCACAATACACATTTAACATGTATGTGGGAGTATATATAGGGTTCACACCGGTATGTAACTTGCTGTTAACATATATTGTATAAATATGGATATGCACAAGTTAAATTAAGGAAATTCGGATGAAATAATAACGAAATTTTATTGAAAATAAATATATAAACAGAAAGTTGATTAATTCATAAATTAAAATGATTTTTAATACAATTTATTAAGAAATACCAATCACAATATCGTTCGTTAGGTAAATACTTGTTAGATAGATTTTTTTTTTTTAAACTCTTTTTGTCTTTTTAATTGATAACTTACCCAAGTTAGGCTAAATACATGAAATGCGTTATTTAATTTTCAATAAAAAACATATACATGACTTTTATATATATTAATTTCTTATCTAATTCTTATCTTATTATATAACAATATGGTCAGGTTGTTATTTTCATTGAATGACATCTCAAAATAGATGGTTTCACCGTAGGTGCTGACTTCCTTGTATAATCAGTAATTGGTTACATCCTGTATATTACAACTGAGAGATTTACTACATGACAAACAATCGTAATCAGCAATCATTGATCATTATAAAATACTTTTTTTAAGCTTTATTTTAAATGAAATGAAATTAAAAACTCATTATAAGAGTGAAGTCAATTCAAGCTTTTAGCTTTTATTTACTTTACAACTTTGAAATAAAAATTAATATGTTTTAATATTTCAACTAGAAAAGAAGCATATCCCCGCACTTGATAATTTTGGACAAAGTTGTTTTGTTAGGGGTGATTTTTTTTTAAATGAAGTGTGTCTGTAAGACACAAATGATGCCCCCGCCTGACTATAGGAAATTATAAACAAGTCAAAAGTTCTTTAATATTATGTATGATGATCTATCATACTCAACTTGCATACAGATAGTACCTTTAATTTTTCATTCCTGATATGTAAATATAAAGGTATTACTTGTGGTGAAATGGGTATAATTCCCTAAACGAACCATGTTTCCATTATGTACGTAGTAAGAAGGAAATGAAGTCCAACTACCTGTCATTTTGTGAATATTTGACTAAAATATCCTCCCCCGACTTTTCGTTGCGGGGGGGGGGGGGGTGCATAACAAAAATAACAAAATGATTAAGTCCACCTGCCTGTCATTATCAAATATTTCATGAAAATCAAAATCCTGTGGACATGCACTCCTCCATTATATGTACAAACATCCTGCAAAATATTAAAACTGTAGCTCTAAAACTGTAGGAGGAGATAGCCGGACAAACCATGTATCTTTATCCGGACGGACGAACGAACGAACGGACAAACGGACGAACGGACAGGGGATTAATAAATATGTCCCCGACTCTTAGTCGTGGGGGCATAATAAAAAATAGCCCAATATCTGAGAGTGACAGTGACAGTGAGGACAATATGGACAAGAGTGATGTAGACAGTGATGGTGATATTGATAGTGAATCAGAGTGAAGATGAAACTTTTTAGAAATGTTAAAAAATTTGTAGAAATAGAATACGAAATGGAGTATAATTAAAGCATAATACAACTGATGTGTTTACTTATTTAATTCTGATTTTCAAAATTTTATTTTTGAAAGTTGCTTCGGACTGACAAAAGTTTGTTCGGACTGACAAAATTATGAAGGGTATCAGACTAAATGACTGACACAAGCATTTTGTTATCAAGAACTCTGCTCCTAACCTCTGAATAATACAATACATAGAAAACATTGATAACAGTTTGAATTCTCCTAACCTCTGAATAATACAATACATATAACACATTGATAAAGTTCGAATTCTCCCAACCTCTGAATAACACAAGATCAAATGTATAACTATTTAAAGGTTGTCATTTGTCTTGGTATAAATTTAGTTTGTACCTTTTCCATTGCTTTGTACTGCTTGGCTTCTGTATCCAGTATTGCTAGCTCTTCCTCCAGTTTTCCAACTTTTTGTTGTAACACTGCTTTTTCACGGATTACAGACTCATAATCCCGTTGTCGTTTCATACCCTGATTTTTAACATTGGAAAGATAGCCTTGTAAACCACCGACGATTTCATCAAGTTCTTGTCTAAGTTGATCATTAGCATCAATACGATCTACAATAAAGTACAACAAGTAATGGTAAACAATATTATCAGCTAAATTTATATTAGCTAAAATCTATATTAAGAGTATTTTACAGAGATATGTGTAATCTACAATACCTGAAGGAAAGGTTCCCTCAAGAAGGACAATTTGTAAGATTTAAAAAAAAATAGAAAAGAAGCATGTCCCAGCCCTTGATAATTATGGACAAAGTTGTTTTGTTAGGAGTGTTTTTTTTTAAAATGAAGTGTGTTTGTAAGACACAAATGATGCCCTCGCCTGACCATCAGAAATTATAAACAAGTCAAAAACTGTAGCAGGAGCCATTCAATCCATGCTTCCATTATGTAGCTAGTACGAAGGAAATGAAGTCCAACTACCTGTCATTTTCAAATATTTGATGAAAATCAAAATTCTGTGGATATGGACACCTCCATAATGTGTATAAACATCATGCAAAATATTAAAGCTGCAGCTCCAAAACTGGAGGAGGAGATAGCCGGACAAACCATGTATCTATATCCGGACGGACGAACAAAATGACTAAGTCCAACAACCTGTTATTTTGAGAATATTTAACGAAAATCTAAATCCTGTGCACATGCACACCTCCATTATGTGTATAAACATCCTACAAAATATTAAAGCTGTAGCTCTAAAACTGTAGGAGGGGATAGCCGGAAAAAACATATATCTATTCCCGGACGACGAACGGACGGACAAGGGTAGATTAATATGCCCCCGACTCTTCGTCGCGGGAGCATAAAAAAAATAGTAATTATTCATTTCAGTTTTATTTCATCAATGATCTGATTTAATATTTAATTATTATGATAACCATGTTTTTCTACACGATTCCATGTCTATATCTATGCCATGATGGTCTCAGATAGTTGACTATTGTTCATAATAATTTATGGAAGGAGTTTGTGTCCAATAAAAAAAAACATCTAGGTTTCATAATATGTAATAATTTCTATCTTTTCATTAATACATATATTTCAGACATTAATCCTTATTACGATATAGTGACAGTTGTAGGTTCACTTCACATTCTGAGTGATACATACATTACTTATTTATTAATAATAAATCATTTACGAGTCATTTATGAGTCATAAATCATTTACGAGTCATACATTATTTATATAAAAAAAGGTAATGTACCAGGACTTTGCATCAGGTATGAATACACATCCCCAAACTGAAGATCAGGCCATTTGCACGTATTTTTCCCAAACACCTGCTGGTAAAATGAGTATCTTGACAGTTAATTACACTTAATTTTGATTTATATCTAGATAACGATTCACCATGTAATGTCTCTTGATAGCTGTGGGACATGATTATCACTAGTACACATATATGTTTCACGTTTGTTTATTGTAAAGTAATGATAAGGTGTTAATTAACACCCAATTTATAGATAACTCACTTATTCTCCACTGAAGCCATGCGTATCCACGTGATCGCTTCACGGCCAAAGATGGCCGACACGTTGTTGTTAGGGGAAGTGACGTCACCCCGGAAAAGAGAATTGTCAGCATCACTCACTCAAGATGATACATTTTTGCAATTCTGAAGACTTTATAATTCAATTTGGCCTGATTTGTCATTCATTTTGATGTAATTTGATTTCCTAAATTCTGCGAGTGTTACTAAATTATCCGGGAAATTCCCAAAGTGAATCACAGGCCCTTGTCACTATACGCGTACATATACTATCAAAGTATAAACATGTACATGTTTATACATTGATAGTATTTCTTTGATAGTATTTCTTTAGAAATACCAAGTCAGGGTCATTACGATTTTCACAGTTTTCCGGTTGTTGACTGATTTTGTCTGATTATAGATTAGAATAGTTTTATTAAATCAATCAAGAAGCCCGTGAGAGCACAAAATTACAGACATTTGCATTTTACACTTACAATGATTTTGATGATTAGTATCATATATGACATATATAAAAAGAATAAAAACAAGCATAGATGATCGACACTGCAGGGGGGAAACCGCCCATAGGTAGCACAAACTATGGCAGTTAATAGCTAATATTATGATATACATAAAAAATATATATTATACAAATATAATATGATGCAGATATAGCATGGTGTTCATATCACGAATACTATTTTATCTTTAAGTAAGGTTAAATTTGCAATGTATGGTTCTTCGTATTTCAAAACTTTTGCTTAGGAAGACAGCAAGTTTATTTAATAACAGAGTGTCTTCACTACTAAGAAGCCAAATCAACTTATTGTTCGGACTCAGATGTTCAAAATATAAACTTATGAGTTTTGACTTTCGCTTTGTAAGATTGTTCGGAGTTCGGTAATTTTGTTATTACCCTTATATAAAGGGATTTTTGTTTACAAAGAATGAAAGTACCTCTTCAAAACTGTACTGAGAATACGCATTACGCTTGTAGAATGCTGAAATAAGAAAATATTGTGATTTTAGAAAACCGGTCAAATAGAGTTATCTCCCTTTAACTTGCAAAATCTTATCTATTCAGTTTTTAAGATACAGGTAAGATAACTGCAAAATAGAAATGATATACAATAAATGTACATGTATTTACAACAAAGCTGTAATTTCTACCAAGTTTCGTACTGCGGGAGGCATTTTAAATTATGGATACAATCACATTAACACAGTATCTTGACGTTTTATCTAGCGAAATAATAGTGAAAAATCTGATTAAAATCTGTATATTTGACGTTTTATCTAGCGAAATAATAGAGAAAAATCTGTATAAAATCTGTCTGTATAAAATCTGTATATTTATACAGATTTTATACAAATGTTTCACTATTATTTCGCTAGATAAAACGTCATAGGAGACGGATTAGTATAAGCTTAGCTTTTTTCCGAATCATGTCATGCTAAAGCAAAATGTGTGTGTATTGTAACATTATACCAGTTTATCATGAATAAATATGGGGGGAGGGGGGCGCACTTAAAAAAATTCCACCGAGCGGAGGAAGGCGCGAAAATTGTTGGGGTATTTCGTGTGAAAAATCTCGATTTTACGCCAAAAAATCATATTTTTTCAATTTTAGAGGGGGGGGGAGCGCGCGCGCCGGGTGCGCCCCCACTGGATCCGTCCCTGAACTCTTTATGAAGACAACCTATCTGTAACACTGTATCAAACCTAAACAATTTATACATTTTTTTTTATATTTAGATAAAAAAATGATTTGTAAAAGTATAAAAATTTGACTTAGAAAAAGATTTCCTGTGCAATATGAAGTCAGGAGTAGATTGTTGCATGATGGTTTGCTTAGAAGTAAAAAAATTCATGTTTTATGTAAGGGAAAGGGTTATTGATAATTTGCTTAACCCTTTTACTTATAATTTTATTAAATTTATTACAATTAATAAGTGGCTACGCAAGGTGTGTTTAGTGTCAACAGACTTAATGAAATATTTTCGCAAGGTTTCATATCCAGATGAATGTCTCATTATGCATACCCGGCCAAGTGATTTTTTTTATATTTTCAATGGTACTGATCATGTGAAATGTCAGTCAGGTTATATTATACAAATATAATATGATGCAGATATAGCATGGTGTTCATATCACGAATACTATTTTATCTTTAAGTAAGGTTAAATTTGCAATGTATGGTTCTTCGTATTTCAAAACTTTTGTTTAGGAAGACAACAAGTTTATTTAATAACAGAGTGTCTTCACTACTAAGAAGCCAAATCAACTTATTGTTCGGACTCAGATGTTCAAAATATATACTTATGAGTTTTGACTTTCGCTTTGTAAGATTGTTCGGAGTTCGGTAATTTTGTTATTACCCTTATATAAAGGGATTTTTGTTTACAAAGAATGAAAGTACCTCTTCAAAACTGTACTGAAAATGCGCATTACGCTTGTAGAATGCTGAAATAAGAAAATATTGTGATTTTAGAAAACCGGTCAAATAGAGTTATCTCCCTTTTACTTGCAAAATCTTATCTATTCAGTTTTTAAGATACAGGTAAGATAACTGCAAAATGGAAATGATATACAATAAATGTACATGTATTTACAACAAAGCTGTAATTTCTACCAAGTTTCGTACTGCGGGAGGCATTTTAAATTATGGATACAATCACATTAACACAGTATCTTGACGTTTTATCTAGCGAAATAATAGTGAAAAATCTGATTAAAATCTGTATATTTGACGTTTTATCTAGCGAAATAATAGAGAAAAATCTGTATAAAATCTGTCTGTATAAAATCTGTATATTTATACAGATTTAATACAAATGTTTCACTATTATTTCGCTAGATAAAACGTCATAGGAGACGGATTAGTATAAGCTTAGCTTTTTTCCGAATCATGTCATGCTAAAGCAAAATGTGTGTGTATTGTAACATTATACCAGTTTATCATGAATAAATATGGGGGGAGGGGGGCGCACTTAAAAAAATTCCACCGAGCGGAGGTAGGCGCGAAAATTGTTGGGGTATTTCGTGTGAAAAATCTCGATTTTACGCCAAAAAATCATATTTTTTCCAATTTTAGGGGGGGGGGGGCGCCGCGTGCGCCCCCACTGGATCCGTCCCTGAACTCTTTATGAAGACAACCTATCTGTAACACTGTATCAAACCTAAACAATTTATACATTTTTTTTTTATATTTAGATAAAAAAATGATTTGTAAAAGTATAAAAAATTGACTTAGAAAAAGATTTCCTGTGCAATATGAAGTCAGGAGTAGATTGTTGCATGATGGTTTGCTTAGAAGTAAAACAATTCATGTTTTATGTAAGGGAAAGGGTTATTGATAATTTGCTTAACCCTTTTACTTATAATTTTATTAAATTTATTACAATTAATAAGTGGCTACGCAAGGTGTGTTTAGTGTCAACAGACTTAATGAAATATTTTCGCAAGGTTTCATAACCAGATGAATGTCTCATTATGCATACCCGGCCAAGTGATTTTTTTTATATTTTCAATGGTACTGATCAAGTGAAATGTCAGTCAGGTTATATTATACAAATATAATATGATGCAGATATAGCATGGTGTTCATATCACGAATACTATTTTATCTTTAAGTAAGGTTAAATTTGCAATGTATGGTTCTTCGTATTTCAAAACTTTTGTTTAGGAAGACAACAAGTTTATTTAATAACAGAGTGTCTTCACTACTAAGAAGCCAAATCAACTTATTGTTCGGACTCAGATGTTCAAAATATATACTTATGAGTTTTGACTTTCGCTTTGTAAGATTGTTCGGAGTTCGGTAATTTTGTTATTACCCTTATATAAAGGGATTTTTGTTTACAAAGAATGAAAGTACCTCTTCAAAACTGTACTGAAAATACGCATTACGCTTGTAGAATGCTGAAATAAGAAAATATTGTGATTTTAGAAAACCGGTCAAATAGAGTTATCTCCCTTTTACTTGCAAAATCTTATCTATTCAGTTTTTAAGATACAGGTAAGATAACTGCAAAATGGAAATGATATACAATAAATGTACATGTATTTACAACAAAGCTGTAATTTCTACCAAGTTTCGTACTGCGGGAGGCATTTTAAATTATGGATACAATCACATTAACACAGTATCTTGACGTTTTATCTAGCGAAATAATAGTGAAAAATCTGATTAAAATCTGTATATTTGACGTTTTATCTAGCGAAATAATAGAGAAAAATCTGTATAAAATCTGTCTGTATAAAATCTGTATATATATACAGATTTTATACAAATGTTTCACTATTATTTCGCTAGATAAAACGTCATAGGAGACGGATTAGTATAAGCTTAGCTTTTTTCCGAATCATGTCATGCTAAAGCAAAATGTGTGTGTATTGTAACATTATACCAGTTTATCATGAATAAATATGGGGGGAGGGGGGCGCACTTAAAAAAATTCCACCGAGCGGAGGTAGGCGCGAAAATTGTTGGGGTATTTCGTGTGAAAAATCTCGATTTTACGCCAAAAAATCATATTTTTTCCAATTTTAGGGGGGGGGGGCGTCGGGTGCGCCCCCACTGGATCCGTCCCTGAACTCTTTATGAAGACAACCTATCTGTAACACTGTATCAAACCAAAACAATTTATACATTTTTTTTTTATATTTAGATAAAAAAATGATTTGTAAAAGTATAAAAATTTGACTTAGAAAAAGATTTCCTGTGCAATATGAAGTCAGGAGTAGATTGTTGCATGATGGTTTGCTTAGAAGTAAAACAATTCATGTTTTATGTAAGGGAAAGGGTTATTGATAATTTGCTTATCCCTTTTACTTATAATTTTATTAAATTTATTACAATTAATAAGTGGCTACGCAAGGTGTGTTTAGTGTCAACAGACTTAATGAAATATTTTCGCAAGGTTTCATAACCAGATGAATGTCTCATTATGCATACCCGGCCAAGTGATTTTTTTTATATTTTCAATGGTACTGATCATGTGAAATGTCAGTCAGGTTATATTATACAAATATAATATGATGCAGATATAGCATGGTGTTCATATCACGAATACTATTTTATCTTTAAGTAAGGTTAAATTTGCAATGTATGGTTCTTCGTATTTCAAAACTTTTGTTTAGGAAGACAACAAGTTTATTTAATAACAGAGTGTCTTCACTACTAAGAAGCCAAATCAACTTATTGTTCGGACTCAGATGTTCAAAATATATACTTATGAGTTTTGACTTTCGCTTTGTAAGATTGTTCGGAGTTCGGTAATTTTGTTATTACCCTTATATAAAGGGATTTTTGTTTACAAAGAATGAAAGTACCTCTTCAAATCTGTACTGAAAATACGCATTACGCTTGTAGAATGCTGAAATAAGAAAATATTGTGATTTTAGAAAACCGGTCAAATAGAGTTATCTCCCTTTTACTTGCAAAATCTTATCTATTCAGTTTTTAAGATACAGGTAAGATAACTGCAAAATGGAAATGATATACAATAAATGTACATGTATTTACAACAAAGCTGTAATTTCTACCAAGTTTCGTACTGCGGGAGGCATTTTAAATTATGGATACAATCACATTAACACAGTATCTTGACGTTTTATCTAGCGAAATAATAGTGAAAAATCTGATTAAAATCTGTATATTTGACGTTTTATCTAGCGAAATAATAGAGAAAAATCTGTATAAAATCTGTCTGTATAAAATCTGTATATTTATACAGATTTTATACAAATGTTTCACTATTATTTCGCTAGATAAAACGTCATAGGAGACGGATTAGTATAAGCTTAGCTTTTTTCCGAATCATGTCATGCTAAAGCAAAATGTGTGTGTATTGTAACATTATACCAGTTTATCATGAATAAATATGGGGGGAGGGGGGCGCACTTAAAAAAATTCCACCGGGCGGAGGAAGGCGCGAAAATTGTTGGGGTATTTCGTGTGAAAAATCTCGATTTTACGCCAAAAAATCATATTTTTTCCAATTTTAGTGGGGGGGGCACGCGCGTCGGGTGCGCCCCCACTGGATCCGTCCCTGAACTCTTTATGAAGACAACCTATCTGCAACACTGTATCAAACCTTAACAATTTATACATTTTTTTTTTTATATTTAGATAAAAAAATGATTTGTAAAAGTATAAAAATTTGACTTAAAAAAAGATTTCCTGTGCAATATGAAGTCAGGAGTAGATTGTTGCATGATGGTTTGTTTAGAAGTAAAACAATTAATGTTTTATGTAAGTGAAAGGGTTATTGATAATTTGCTTAACCCTTTTACTTATAATTTTATTAAATTTATTATAATTAATAAGTGGCTACGCAAGGTGTGTTTAGTGTCAACAGACTTAATGAAATATTTTCGCAAGGTTTCATAACCAGATGAATGTCTCATTATGCATACCCGGCCAAGTGATTTTTTTTATATTTTCAATGGTACTGATCATGTGAAATGTCAGTCAGGTTATATTATACAAATATAATATGATGCAGATATAGCATGGTGTTCATATCACGAATACTATTTTATCTTTAAGTAAGGTTAAATTTGCAATGTATGGTTCTTCGTATTTCAAAACTTTTGTTTAGGAAGACAGCAAGTTTATTTAATAACAAAGTGTCTTCACTACTAAGAAGCCAAATCAACTTATTGTTCGGACTCAGATGTTCAAAATATATACTTATGAGTTTTGACTTTCGCTTTGTAAGATTGTTCGGAGTTCGGTAATTTTGTTATTACCCTTATATAAAGGGATTTTTGTTTACAAAGAATGAAAGTACCTCTTCAAAACTGTACTGAAAATACGCATTACGCTTGTAGAATGCTGAAATAAGAAAATATTGTGATTTTAGAAAACCGGTCAAATAGAGTTATCTCCCTTTTAATTGCAACATCTTATCTATTCAGTTTTTAAGATACAGGTAAGATAACTGCAAAATGGAAATGATATACAATAAATGTACATGTATTTACAACAAAGCTGTAATTTCTACCAAGTTTCGTACTGCGGAAGGCATTTTAAATTATGGATACAATCACATTAACACAGTATCTTGACGTTTTATCTAGCGAAATAATAGTGAAAAATCTGATTAAAATCTGTATATTTGACGTTTTATCTACCGAAATAATAGAGAAAAATCTGTATAAAATCTGTATATTTATACAGATTTTATACAAATGTTTCACTATTATTTCGCTAGATAAAACGTCATAGGAGACGGATTAGTATAAGCTTAGCTTTTTTCCGAATCATGTCATGCTAAAGCAAAATGTGTGTGTATTGTAACATTATACCAGTTTATCATGAATAAATATGGGGGGAGGGGGGCGCACTTAAAAAAATTCCATCGAGCGGAGGAAGGCGCGAAAATTGTTGGGGTATTTCGTGTGAAAAATCTCGATTTTACGCCAAAAAATCATATTTTTTCCAATTTTAGGGGGGGGGGGGCGCGTCGGGTGCGCCCCCACTGGATCCGTCCCTGAACTCTTTATGAAGAGAACCTATCTGTAACACTGTATCAAACCTATACAATTTATACATTTTTTTTTTATATTTAGATAAAAAAATGATTTGTAAAAGTATAAAAATTTGACTTAAAAAAAGATTTCCTGTGCAATATGAAGTCAGGAGTAGATTGTTGCATGAAGGTTTGTTTAGCAGTAAAACAATTAATGTTTTATGTAAGGGAAAGGGTTATTGATAATTTGCTTAACCCTTTTACTTATAATTTTATTAAATTTATTACAATTAATAAGTGGCTACGCAAGGTGTGTTTAGTGTCAACAGACTTAATGAAATATTTTCGCAAGGTTTCATAACCAGATGAATGTCTCATTATGCATACCCGGCCAAGTGATTTTTTTATATTTTTAATGGTACTGATCATGTGAAATGTCAGTCAGGTTATTTTCATTTTTTATTTCTAATCTATGTGCTGTATAAAAACATTAACTGTAAGTTAAACTGTTGTTCTGATATTTCAGATCCTAGACTTGCAACTTAAAATTAAAAATAGCAATACAAACCTTCTGATTTTCCCCATTTTTCTTTTGGTATATTCACAAGAAGAAACTGAATTTTGTTCACGACATGAATATCAAACTGGGTGAAAGATAAAAAAAAAACTATATTATAAAATACTGTTAGTCAGTAGTCGAGACGTGTTATTTGTAATTGTATTTGCTATGTAAGGATTTGTTTTCTAATATATGGTGAAATCAGGTTTATTGTTTATAGTATAAACCTCTTGAGATTCATGCACTTATGTAAATACAATCGACCTGTTAAGAGCAAAGAAAGGGTTCTACAGAGTGAGTTAACTATATAGAAAACAATTAAACATGCTCTACGCATAGAAAAACTATATATAAAAAATGGAAATGATAGAAATAAGGAAGGCACTAAAAGTTTCAAATCACAGCTGTGGCCATTTGTAAGCTTACTTTGGCTCATTTTCATAGAAAATATCGCGTGAAAGGGTGTTATAATACATGCTTGAACAAAATTAATTCTTCTAACCGATTTTTTTCTGAAGCCTCCATGCCAAACTTGCAGTGGAAAAGCTCTGTAGGTTTTTATTTTGCAGTCCTGAGTTTTTATTTGATGTCAGAACAGCCTGAACTTTATATATGTCAGGCAAAAAATACCCTAGGTGAGAAATATTTATCGATTAAGGTGGTAGACCTGGGTTACCCTAAAATTTTCCCATTATTCAATTTTTTTTTTAATTTGCATCATGGAATAGTTATGTCTAAATACATTATCTGCCAAAGTTTCAAAAAACCTCACCGCGCCGTTTTCTCCATAGCACATCCTAAACATAGCAATTTTGGGGGTTTTCTTGATGCCAGATGGTAATACTAGTTTCTGAAGATTCTAATTGATATGCACATTTATTTCTGATTGAAAGGGAATATTTGGGCTTTAATACACTTGCGAGTGTTGTTGTTGAATAAATATGAAATATCTAGCATATCTGAATATTCTGTTTGGAGATAATCACGTGCAAAATAGTGGAAACTGCAAAAAGGGGGATGCCCCGAGGACCACCTTGGTATTAAAAATCGATTAAAAAAATTCCTGACAATTAATTTCCACCAAAAAATGTCACACTGAAGAATAGACATATATACATCATTGCACCAAATTTTACAAACTTTTACCGTCAGATTTTTAAAATATTTAAATTTATGTTTTTCATGGATGGCACCCAGAAAAAAATGAAATTGTCGAGGAAAGTTATCACACACCCATCCCTTGCTAGTTTCTTTGTTTGTGAGATAAAAAATAGCTAGTTACCAATAACAAAAAGCTTTTGAATTCTTATAATTGACAAAGTGGATGTCCAAATTACCAAATGACTGCATTTGTCTTTTTTATTTTCAAGTCGGCTGGGGAGGGGGAGGGGTGGTTTGAGGATGGCCCTACTTGATTAATTCATTAAAAAAAAACATAAAAAACACAGGCAGCCACCCAGCTGTATTGTTAAATTCCTTCAAATTCTGTGCTCCAGTTGTATTCGTTTGATTCTGGTTATTCTTTAGTTGACTTAGAAGAAGGGGGACGGTGGCATAAGAGAGGATCAGATATTACAATTTGTTTCCCAGACATAGTTTTCTATTTTTACTACAATAAAATGAATTTGCTCTATAGTTTCATAATATCTAAGATTCTGGTGTGTATATTTAATTCTTTTTTCCTTAGCAAACCCTTGAAATTCAATAGAAAAAGGTTGTTACACAAATTGTGTTACATTTCTGGCATTTTTGACAACATACTTCGATGAACATTTTTTCTGGAAAGAGATATTTCAATGATATTTTGTGGGCACCGGCATATACTAATAACACACTGCCTGACACTGGCATAAGCAGCAATAAGATATAAAAAATACAAGGAGCCCAGGGCTCACCACACCTGCAAAAAATAGGGAGCCTTGACTTCTCCCTCAGAGAACATGAGGGAGAAGTGAAGGCATGACAAGGAGACATGTTTTCGCAAAAATGTAGGTTTTTTCACTTTTTTTTTGGCATTTGAAGTGTGTCTTTACTATTATCTTGTTTATATCTTTCATATTTAACATTAAATTCATTCTTTGTATTTGTTTTATTATTATTTTTGATCTTATATTTATTGATTTTAGATTTATTCATTTTTGCCTTGAAATCTGTCAATGACATCTAAATGTTCGTTTCCTTCCCCCTATTTCCTACGTCCCCACGTTCGCCGTGTTTACAACTTAGACATGTTGATTGTTTAGCTTTTGAAAAGCTAAAAATAATACAAGTTTTGTGAAAATAATTAGAATATAACACAATGCAACGGCCAATTTGGTAAAGGAAGCGTCTGTTTGTATATTTTAAGATTTGGGATTTAATATTCTTATTATTCACCTGGAATTTCGTCAGTACAAATTTGCAGAAGTTTGCCGTGATACTTTTGTATCAACAAATTAAACCTTCTTTATTACTTGAATAAAACCTTTTCCTCTTATTCTTATGTATCTTCCCATTGATTACAATTATTTTGACAATCAGCTTTACCGTAAACCGAAGATTATTTGCAGAAAAGAGTGACTTGCAAAAAGAAACAAGGCGACTTTAATTTCGCTTTGTAGTCGAGGGAGAGCGACTTCAGCCGATATAGGGCGAGAATTTCGCCCACTTCGCCTGGTTTGGTGAGCACAGCTATGGAAATGTAAAAGGAAAAGGAGTCATTTTGTTAACTGGCCATATCCAATGTAAACAATCTTTGTCACCAAGAAGCTTGGAATTGAGGGTGAATTTTCAAACGCACAGATGATCATATATTTGAGAAGATACTGAAAATAGAGTTATCTCCCATACCCCTGGCCTACCCTCTTAAGTGCCTCAATGGTTTTGACAATTTTTATAGCAGGAGAAGTAGCTCGCGTCTCTATTGAGACGCACTGTAGATTATACTAAAAATTAAAAAAGTATCTTCCAGTTGAAACCTGAAATGCTTTTCACTACTTATGATAATAGATTTATTGTATCAACTAATTTGTCAATTTTTTTTTCTTCACTTTTTTAGAATCTGATGGAATTATCATATCAACAAATACAAATAATCATCCCTTCGTGCTGCCATATGGGGATGCTAACCTATACACATGGGACACAATGGATTTTCTGTTGCCAGCTATATTGGCAAGAGAAGGAATTAAAGGTATCACTCTTAAGATAAAACTATGTGTGTGAGATCACTAGAAATACCATAAATGTAATTAGAAAAAATGGTAAGTAGGGGAAAAGAACATTGTTTTAAAAGGTAAACAATCCAAGTTTATTTGATAGAGCTTAATTTGGTCTGCTAAATAGTAATTGGCAACTATAATAATACCAATAAATAATATCAACCAATGCTCTACTATCTGCACCACTTCCTTAATATAAAATTTACTTTTAATGATGTATTATAATTTCATATGTATTATATTAATTTAAACCTGGAGAAAACATGAACTCCAGAAAAAAAAAATTCGGGAGTAAAAACAAATCAAATATTCGCTTTACACGACAATCGAAACGTACCACATTTGTCATATATTCCTTTACAATAATCAAGGGGCAAAATATACAGAGACAACTGTCTTCATGAAAAATGCATAAGTTATAACTTCTTTCTTCTCTATGAGTAGATCCCTCCGCTACTCGGAGAACCACTTTAGGCAAGTGTGCTGCTATATGTATCAATCAATGCAGGAAAATTCTTCACCAATTTCAGAATTCAGGAATCTAAGTTCAGTATAATTCAGGAATTTAAAAGACTAATAACCTCCACCACTAGTTTGTTATCGGTAACCACCACCGTTTATATGATTTATAGATGTAATCCGCCACAGCAGATATAATTTTCCATAATCACAGTTTGTAATTTATATACAATGTATCTATGTAAGCTGCATAAGTAGTATTCTGCAGTCCCTTGGACAAAGCATTTGATCAGACTTTCACTGTTAATACAAATTGTTCATTTCCATTTCTTCCCATTATCACAATGGTTTCCGCTCATACATGTATGTCACTCTAGTATATATATATCGAGCACCCCTGATTTATTAGGATCTCACAATTTTAAAAGATAAACAATTCACCTAATAGATATTGAAGAATGTATACTAGGTATTGTAATAGCATACACGTTGTATTTAAAACCACCTATAAAGTCAAGAATGATATATATAGGTCGACTTTAAAAACATCCACACTAAAACAAATCAGATTAAATTTTTATTAAATTAACCTTTATCTTTAAAAGGTAAAATTGGTAGTTGTCCTATCCATAAAAAGTAAAATGTATTAAAGTGACCATCATAGTCTTATCCTTAAGGCAAGATTTATAATACATTTACCATTATCTTATTCTTAAAAGGTAAAATTTAGCTTAGCTGTAACCATTTCTCATTCTTTAAAGGTAAAATTTAATTTAACATCCATATATAACTAGTAATGACAGGAGCCCTGAGAATACCCATGTCAATAAGGCCTTACAGCAATCTATAGCAGTCTGCAACGCTCATGATGTAATGCAAAGCACAGTCCTCTAGTAAGAGATTCAACTTCATGTATTAGTTTATCTGTTTGAAACCTCATTGGAAGAGTAGGGCTGGTGACATCCAGTATTATCTGAGTGAATTTAATGTCATTTTTATAAACACTCTTGTACAGTTCCTTATCCACTGTATTTAGTAAGGCATTAATTTTATCTATAAATGGTTGTCTAGTTCGTTCCAATGACGGACATTTCATTAGAAAGTGAGGAGTGTCTTCAATATCACTATTGCACATTAGGGAACGACCATTTAACTTTGCGCGACAAAAAAAATTAATATTCTAACTCTCGAGTTGTCCGAAAAAAAAATTCAGAACGAAACAAAAAACCGTAACCCCCCCTTCAAGTTAAATGGTTGATCCCTTCAACATATTGCTGAGATTTGTCTCTATTTTGAATTTCGATTGTATTTGTTGCAAGATATATGTGCCAGATAATAATTTGGTCTTCGTGCTCGCTTTCACAATAGCTATCCGATTCATGCCTGCATTTTCCAAACATTGTGTACAGCTCCATTTTCTTTTGTCCTTGGAATCAAGTATCTGATAGTAGATTTACCTACAGACCATTGTTCAATTTGCATTTTCCAATATTCATGAATCTTATTCTTTATACACGTTTTCTATTTCTCTTTAGAAGGAGTGACAGATATCAGCTCAAAGACAGATGGAAGATCATAAAAGTCCAAAATTTCCTTTGCATATAAAAACCAGCTGTGTGAGGAAATGTCTTTTATTAACACCTGTGGCACACATAATTCTGTTTCAATCCCTCCATATCTAATAATGGAACACAACTTCAAAAGTATTTGAGAGTGTATGAACGATTCTAATGGTAATTCACCAGATAGAATATAAACAGCAGCATCCGCTGTGCGGTCTGACAGATTCATGATCATCTTCAAAAAGGATTTATGATATCACGATAGTTTTGAGTAGTCCTTCTTAGGAAGTAATACACAGTCAAATCCAAATAACATTGTTGGTCTCACATACATATTCCACATACGTATAATAACACTGGGGTTTATTCCATTATACCCATGCATTCCGGTACCCATCAGCGCGTATGTTGTTCTTCGTGCAAGTTTGATTCTCTTTTCTATCAGGTCATGTCCTCGTAGTTTTCTATCAATTCTAATGTGGGTGTAGGATTCCGTATGAGCCATTTGGCGATCGCGACGTTTAACATTTTCATCAATATGTTGTTTCTTTTGGTTGAAGATCATTATCTTGCTTTTGGCTGCGCTAATTATATATATTTCGTCATTCGCATATTGTTCTTGGCCTAGTAGCATTGTTTGAAGTTCTAACTGTGATCGTCCTAATAAAACAATGTCATCAGCACAGGTCGAGTGTTAACTTGAATGGAACCAATTCGGAAACCAAGATAGTTATTCTTGTAGAAATCTAATAACGGATCTATGAAGACTTTATATAATTCCGGGGATAATATTCCCCCTTGACGGTCGCCTTGTTGTTCATGAAACGGACTAGATATGTGTCCTTCCCATTTAACCTTAGCGTGTAAATCGTGATAAAGTATCTTTGTCAATACCCATGTTTCCTTACTTATTCCAGTGTAGAAAAGTTTACGTAACATTGATTCATGCCATACAACATTAAAGGCATTGGAAGCATCAATGAAGGCTGCATATAAAGATTCGTTATTTTCTAAAGATTCTGCTATTGCCTCGGTTAACAATAGGCTAGCATTTGTAAGTGCGACATCCTTGCTGAAACCTCTCTGTAGTGGGTTCTGACTCTCTTTCAGTAACGGACTAATTTTATGTAGAATTACTTTCTCAAACAATTTTCCGATAACGCTTGACACGGTTATCCTTCTGTAGGAATTATGATTATTTATTGGTTTTTCCTGTTTCTTATATACAGAAGTAATTATTCCAGATTTAAAACATTTTGGTACAGTTCCTTCTCTAAATATTTTTTTCAAAAATAGACTTCAGTAAATATACAAGTGATGGCCCACCGAATCTAAGGTGTTCAGCAGATAATAATTGTTCTTCTTGGGATTTGCCATTTATCATTTCACACACTAATTTGTCCAATAATTCTAGACTCACAAATTCTGTATCTGTTTTATAATTGTTACGACAAAAGTCTTCAAATTCATTATAATCTAGTTGAACTAAGTCTTGATACTTTGCATTGAAGTTATCACTTTCCAATCGCTTACTTAAATTTTGGAAGTATCTTACCCACCCTTCCGCTATGGCATCTGATTTTTGTAGCATTTCACCATCGACTTGAAGTTGAGTTAGTTTTTGCGCTCTACAATCTCTATGTGAATTAACTAATTTATAGAAAAGTTTGTCATTACTCATATGTGATTCCATAATATCTGAATATAATTGATTTCTTTTTCTTGCTTCTTCCTGTCGTTGAGCTCGACGTAAATTCCTTTTGGCAGTAATACAGTCCATCCACAATGAACTGTCCTTATTTTTCGGAGTTCCACTTTCCCTCCATTTCCAATGACTTCTTTTGCTTAACTTACACAATGAGTTTATTTCTGGAGTCCATGGATTTGACCTCTTGAACCGACGTTTTGACCTTTTTTAACACTTATCTGCACTATTATTTAGAATTTCTATCAATTTCGAGATTTGCTCTTCGCAATCTATGATTCTAAGTGAGTCCATATATGCAATTTGTTCAGTTACAAGTTTTTGATAGTTTTGAACATCACATTTCTTCCAATTTAATTTAAAGTTGATTGTTTGTTCTTCATTTTGACATGCATTTAGGGACGGACCATTTAACTTGAAAGGGGGGGGGGGGGGGGGGGAAGGGTTATGTTTTTTTCCAAAAAAATATTCTGATTTTGTTGGAGGAAAAAAAATAATCTTATTCAGAGTTTTTGTCATATAACCTAATGTTAAATTCTGTAAAAAAAATTAATATTCTAACTCTTGTGTTGTCCGAACAATAAATTCTGAACGGAGCAAACCCCCCCCCCCCCCCCCCCCCCCTTCAAGTTAAATGGTCGGTCCCTTATATATGACTTCATAATGAATCTCCTCGAGACAGGATCATGTGTTGAGGTATTCAGGCTTTCTCTATGGTGTATCTTTATAGCAGTTATAAAATCACACTGTTTAAAAGGTAGCATATAGTCAATTTGAGATACACTATAACCGTTAAAGTGGTGAAAGGTACTATCTCGTGGGCATTTATCTGGCAGTACAAATCCCATTTTCACAATATCCTTCATGAAAAGTTTATCTCTAACTGTTGGTTTTGGTCTAATAAAAGATGCATTAAGATCACCAGCTAACACAATGTTACAAAAGTCATATTTTGCTACTATTTCTGAAAGCTCGTCTAGACATTTTCTGTACAAGTCATTGCTATGGTTACCACTGTTTGTAGGCATATATGCAGAGATAATACCAATAGATATATCTTCACAATCAATCTTGATTGCACAAATTCTTTCACACCCATCGCTAAGTTTTGTACCAAAAGGGTCCAAAGACTTTCTCCATAGAATTCCACTCCCGCCAAATATCCTTGTCCTAATTTTTGGTGATATAGGTTCCATTTCATCACAACATTTCAAAAAGCAAGTATAGTTATTTTCCAAACAATAGTCGATTAATTTCTGTTTCTCAAAAGTGAAGAGCCAATGTTCTTGAATGCTCACAATGTCAGATCTATTTAAAATTTGTTGTAGGTATACGGCATTGGATGAGAAGTTCTCCACATTGAACGTTGATATAGTGGCCTACCTCTGTAATATTGCATCGCCGGTCTTTGGGGCTGAGGATTCGGGTATGAAGGTCGATTCTGTTTTCGCTTCCGTAAAAAAATGGTTTTGTTTATTGTCGGAGAACGTAGTATAAGACTTATCTTCGAGATTTTGTTGGTTCCTTTGACAGCATATATCAGGAAAACTCGCTGGATTGAAATTTATTGTACGCGACAGATTTACAGCACTAAGGTGGGGCTGATAACTAATATTGTCATCAACTAAATTGTTATCATTATAGGCACTATTGTGGGTCTTATTTAAGTTCACACTATCGGTTTGAGTTTGTGCACAGTTTGTATTCTGTTTAACCTCATTTTTGCTTGCAACAGTCTCACTTTTGTTGCCATCAATATTGTTGTTTATTACGATATTCAGAATTTGGTAACAAGGTGGAGCTCTATATGTTTCACTCAGTTTGTGCTCAATTTCAATTAAACGACGTTCAAATGTTGTAGAGACAAGTCTATCACTATCATCATTGGAAGTAGTTATATTCGGACCTGTTTTCTTATACAATATAGATGATTACATATCATTTATCCTTTTCTCAAGATTTAATATATATGTTTGAGCTGAAGCCAATTTCATGGTTACCTCATTAAGTTCTTTTTCGTTCTCTTTTATTGCATTTTCTTTAATTGATATCTCCTTTTCTCTAGATGTAAGTCTTTTCTGAACCCGTTGTAACTAAGTTTATCTAAATCTTTCAATCCCATGTCAGTATTGGTTTCCATATTCTGGAGTTTTGGTTGCAATATAGTTGGTACATAATGTACGTTAGATTGTTTATTTTTAGCTATAACTATATTCGGTGACGTTTGTACGTTAGATTGTTTATTTTTAGTCATAGCTATATCCAGTGACGTTTGTATAATTTCAATATCCATATCATCACGATTGTAAGAGTCAAGCATAAGTAGATCCATGCATACCATACAAGTATATAGTTCTGATGGAGTTTGTTTGAAATATCTTGTATCACTTTTTGAGAGTTTTCACACTTATAATGGATCCAAGTATAACAACAGTCACAATAAACAGCTTCATCCTGACACTCTTTGTCACATACTAAGCATTACCACAGTCACAATAAACAGCTTCATCTTGACACTCTTGGTCACATACTAAGTATTACAACAGTCCCAATAAACAGCTTCATCCTGACACTCTTAGTCACATACTAAGTATTACAACAGTCACAATAAACAGCTTTATCCTGACACTCTTGGTCACATACTAAGTGTTACAACAATCACAATAAACAGCTTCATCCTGACACTCTTGATCACATACTAAGTGTTACAACAGTCACAATAAACAGCTTCATCCTGACACTCTTGGTCACATACTAAGTATTACAATAGTCACAATAAACAGCTTCATCCTGACACTCTTGGTCACATACTAAGTATTACAACAGTCACAATAAACAGCTTCATCCTGACACTCTTGGTCACATATTAAGCAATTGTTCTGTCATCTTTTAAGTTATTTGAAGAATCAATCGGTAAATTGTGTCTTGTACTGATTTACTACCGTCAATCTGCAGTAAATACACTGTATCGAATACACGTTTTTTTCTTCTTATCAAGAATGTTTATGTTCGAACACTTTCTGTTTCGAATCGACGATGATTTATCGTTCAGTTTGTTAACTGTTTTGTTGATGTTTACGACTTCATTTTCTTCAATTTTTAAAGAATTCATCAGGCTATCTTTTCGAATGTTATTTAAATCACTAAAGTTTCCATGGTCTTTCATTTAAAACATTATCAGTGGGAAATGATCGTCAATAAATATGTTGATATTGGCCCCATTTATATTTACTCTTGATGTAGTCAGATATAAGTTTATTTTATAAAGTTGTCGACTATCTCTTTTAACTGAATATGCTTCTTCAGCTGAGGCAGATTTATCTTTAGAGAAACGTATTGCTGCTTCAAAATTAAAGTCACTAAATGGGCTATGATTGGCACAATTTCTGAGAATAGTTCTGAATTATTCAAAGGCCGCTGTTGAGAATGTCAGTACTAAGTTCCCCTTTTTAAGTTCACATGTAAGATGTGTTCTATCTGTCGCATCCAATTTCTGCTGTAGAGCCTTATTTCTCATTACATTATAGTTTGTCTGTGACATCTTTATTCCTCTACTTGGTGAGAACAGTACTTTAGATTTGCGTAATCTTGAAACTCTCAAACTGGAAGGCATGGCTTTGGACATGGACTTATTGACAACGGGTATTTTATGAGAAGGGACTGCTAGGAAGTATAAGGCATCAAATATTATTTATACCTAATTTTATGCAAAATGCACAAGTATCAACGTAACACTATAAAATCTTACCTTAAAATATCAGAGAAAAAATATATATATATTGGGAATGGATGTGGTCGAGTGGACTAGGGCGCTGGACGTAAGGCTAAGCGAATCGTGCTGCAGTGTATCAATGGTGTGGGTTCAAATTCCGTCGAGGGAAGAACAAACATTTTACAGCTCTAAAATCTAATTCTAACACTGTTTGGTTTAATTTTCAGACGTATGTACATATATATATATATATATATATAATAATAATAATAATAATAAGATGAACACGTATAAAATATTAATAAAATTAAGACATATAATATATAAAAATATTAATAAGGGTTGTTCTCATATACACAGTAACTATCACCATGGACTGTGGACATCAGTCTCCTTTTGATAAAATATTTAAGATGGTCGACACCTGGCGGGAAAGCTCAAAAATGTCTATCACCGCGTTTGTTGGTTATTTCGGCAAATTAGATGGGGTTATTACGTTAAAAGCTTGTAAAGAAGCTAACATGTTATTGTGGTAGGTTATTCAATTACACAGCACACTATAACTAATTAACAATTTCCTTTTTCCAATAAAAATCAGCAGAGCTTTTGATGCACGTCCTTCTTGTTTGCCCGACCTTCACCACCAATCTCAACATGTTTTAAATTTCGATGCTATTACCCTGACATTTTGAAAATGTAAGCGATAACGAAAAACAATTATGTTCAAAATACTAAGAAACGATGAGACGCTAGCAACAGTTAACTAATTCTTATATCACCGCTGCATTCTCGAAAACGAGATGATTTCAACTCCCCCGCTGAAATAGCGTAACATCTAATTACTTGCCTGTTGCCAGTATATATTCATCTGCCTATATAAATGTTCAACGGAACTGCATCGGTGGTGTAATGGTTAGCGTGCTCACCTCGAGTGTGGTATATCGTGGGTTCGAGCCTCTATCGGGTTAAACCAAAAACTATGAAATTGCTATGTTGTGGCTTTTCTGCTAATCATTAGGGAGAAAGAGCAAAAACTGGTTAGCTCGGATTCGGGATGATGTGTCGGAGTGGGCGACATGTCTATCCAAGGAATGTTGTTTCAGTGAACTAGCACTGTAACAATCCAAATAAACGTGTAAGTCTGGTACAAATCGGTCCTCATCATCATTTCATTAACAATTAACTTGTTCTCGCCATGATATAGAAAATGTAGCTGAAAAATTGTTCAACGGAAGATAACTCTAACACAAAAATTGAAAGTTGTACTATTTTATATTCATCCCACCAACTTAAAACACAAATCAACATCGTCCAACACATATTTTGTTTTCATTTGCAACATTACAATACTTACACAATGTTCAGTAAAAATGTAGATCTCTAACTTGTGTACAAATGAAAGTAGGTATCCAGTTGACCAGTAGAAAAGTGTGGTAAAGGCTATCTTATAAAATTACTTCCATGATTTTATTGAAGGGTTTCTAAAACAAATGTGGCATCAAATACCTATCTTGTAATCTTTGGTTTGATCCGAAACCACGGTCTACCGCACTCGAGGCGAGCACGCTACCATTATACGACCAATGGGTATCTCGTCTTTAATATAATGTTTAAATGTTTGCCAGAGCTATTGTTCAGTCGATGTGTATTTCTAATTATTGTGATTTTCTGCAACATAAGCACAATATCAAGGCAGTGTCTTAATATATAATGTACATACGTATTCGGTGCAAAATTGTGAAGAGGGTCGGTAAACCACTCCTTCATGTCAGTTTTATACACTTGAACATTATATTTTAAGAAACTGCACTAATTACTGTTTATATACTGTTAGTAAGAAAGTATATTGATGTAAATAGACACGAGAGACTATCTAGTATTACACTTAGACATACATAAAATTAAGTATCAGCTTGTGGTAAGAAAGTGTATGGATGTAAATCAACATGAGAGACCATCTAACATTAAACTTAGACACAAATTTACGTAAAGGAAAAACTGATTGTGTTCTACTATCCAGAACGAAGCACTGGTTAGTATACATTGACAGAATATGACAGTTCAATTACGAAGAAATGTTATCAATTGAGTGTTCATCTCATTGTCACACATGTGTTTATTCATTGTGTATTATATACAGTTTATTTACAAAACACGATTCCTGCAATTTGTCCTTTGTCTTTGTCTGTTTCGGTAGTACACAAAGGTGATGTTTCGAAAATAACAGTGACGTCATTGGCAGTACAAGATGCCTTGCAGTTTGTGCCAGTGTATGTATTTACATCTAAATCCTTCACTACGAGGGTATAAGATGTATGTGCTCTCAGATATACAGGCCGGGGAATAAATGTACTTCGCTTTTCACCACGTATTCCAGATATACTTCCCTTTAATGCAGATAGCACATGTTCTTCTTCATCCAATATTTCCAAGGAATAATGTTGTTTGCTTGAAGAATTGTTTGCACTTGGACCAAACATGACTATTCCTTTCAACCAAATATCACTGTCTGGTGTAATTCTTAGCGCGTCAATACCTCTACTGGTCCATTGACTACTTGTATAGCCGTTCCGAGTAAGGGTGCTGGTTGTTCCCTTTTCCAATGGCTTCCTTATATCTTCAGAGAAAAAAATATTGCGAACTCCGTAGTGGGAACGAAAAACGCTCACAATTTCTGGTTCAGTCAATAAGTCTCTATCTGATATTATAGTAACAAAATATTCTTTTTCTACTAAAGGAAACCTCACAAACGAAGCATATTTCCAATAATATTTCTCAAATTATCTCCCTTTGCTTCTTGATTTGCTTCTGTGCATTGAACTTCAGCCCATTGTAATAAACATTTTAAAATGTCAGTTTCCGAACAGGACAATAATTCCGACCGTAAATAATCTCCATGCATTCTTTTGGAAGCTGCATTATGTGCTCAGAAGATAAGCATTTTCCTGTGTTGTTTTCTATATATGCAAGACTTGTTTCATGCAGTTCCTTAAGACCAATTTGACAGGCAGTTTGGAGAGCTACAGTCCCGTTAGAGGAACAAGTGCTCTCTTTAAGAAGCTCAGAGCATGATGTTTTAGCTTGCCGTAGCATATATTTGTCAGCAGCATATAGTATATCGTTGACATTTGCGGTTGACAGTGTCAACTCATCGCTGTAAATGTATCTGTAATGATAATACCGTATCTATGATTACAAAATTTCAATATGCATAAATATACTTTATTATGTGTTTACATTGTTCACTGTAAAATTTGAATATGAGTTCGAAGATACCAAAATGGTTTCACTTTCAATTTTTGTGACAGCAACGGTGGTGTAATGGTTAGCGTGCCCGCCTCGAGTTCGGTAGATTGTGGGTTCGAGCACGGTCGAGTCAAACCAAAGACTAGAAAATGGGTATATGTTCCTTCTCCGCTAGGCCAGCAGCATGAAGGAGAAGAACAGAGTTGGCTCGGAATCAAACTAGTATGTCAGTATGGAGCCACACGTCTACCTGCGGACTCTTGTTTCAGTGAGCACTCTAAAAACCCAGCAAAGCGTTTCGGTGTAGTACAAAGCGGGTATCATCATCATTTCATCAAAACGTAAATTGTTCTCTCCGTGATATACCTAAAAAAAATCTAATTTGGCGTTAAGCAACAATCTACAAAACACTACACAGAAAACTAAAGATTGTGTAACACGAACCCCATGCTGCTGCATAGATATGGTAAATCCACAAGTGGAAAATTGAAATCATCTCTTTTGTCGTAAAGTCTCGCTACAAAACCTGTTTTCACTCTCAATTTCTAGGTGCACATTAAATGCGAAGGTATGAAGCATTAGCCGGCAATCATGTTTCATATGATTTTTTTTATATGAAAGAGGAATTGTGATTGATCAAGAGCTCTCCATTAATTCAACTATATAAACTACACAGAAAATCCATATGAAAATCCATGTGACCTCTATTTATATATATAACATATCCGCTTTTCTGTCAAGATAACACATGACTTATCACCGGGTTTGTAACGATAGTCACACGATGGATGCCCTTAGTGGAGCAGGAATTGCCGACCCTTCCGAAGCACCCGAATTCACCCCTGGATTTTAATAGGGATCTTTAGCTTTATATGTACTATTTTGTAGATGTTTGTTTGTCCTTTTGGCCATTTTGTTGTCTGTTCGTCTTCACTTACGGATTCTGATTACCCCTTTGGTATCTTCCAACTCTTCTATATATTAGAACTTTCAAATACAAATGTTATCAATCTAGAAAGGTAGGGTATGGCGCTTTGAGGAACATCTTGGTCTGTTTTCTGAAATAGCATTTGGAATGACAATAGTTTCATTCGGAATTTAGTCTTATCATTTGTATTTTGTAAATTCTAAGCTGACCGTATTGATAATATTTCTAACAATTTCATCTTAATTAGCTATGAGTTGAACATTAACACTTACCTGGTCTAATAAAAACATATATATCAAATGTAGTACGCACGTTGCGTTTCTGGAATAACCTTCATCGGATGCGCTCTAAATCGACAAATTGGAAGGCCAAATAATTTAAAGCTTTGGGAGAAATAAAAATAAAGGACCTAAACAGGATAGCCCAAATTCCTCTATTGGTCACCTATGCATTCTGCGTTATCTACTTGTCTACCCGTGGGCATTGAGATTGTTCCACCCTGAATCACTTCTGTATAGTCTGCGGCCAAGCCGAATGATGTACATTAGTGCTGACGGGCGAACCTCAGACCCCTGGAATTGTGCAACAGTTCAACTTAACCCCCTAAATGACAGAAATAATGTGTCACACAACTCAGAGTCCTTTAATCCTGATTACGTTGTACTATTTTGTCGCTATGCTACACTACAGACAGATAAAAACATTGACAACGAATCTCCAACGCGGTCTGACAAACGACCTGAACGACATTACCGAAAACCAAGAAGCAAGCAGTCTGGGCACTAGACTCCCAGAATAACCATTAGTCCGCAATACCTAGGGATGCTACCCGGGCCTTTATACTAATCAACCAACCAAATTACTAATGATGTGTGGGAGATACAGGTATTTGTCGCGGTCAACGTATCATTACTATCCATACGAATGATTGAAGTTCCTGTGATGCAGATTTGAAATTATTACGAAGGAATAATGAAACAAGATGGAGACTGAATGAGTCATTGTGGCTTGAATACCAGAAGAAAAGCAGGGAATGAGTCAAACGCTTAGGGGAGTGCATCACTAAAGAAATTCTAAATAGAAATGGATTCCTGGAGAATCAAATTAATATAGCATCTTTGGTACTTATTTATATATTATTCATATGTGGCTTACTTTTATATGTTGTGTGGATACATAGAGAATAATGCATTGAAAAATACGTAGGCCCTCTAGCTGATATTGGTCGAGGGTTGATACAGTGTGTGATACGGATTTTGACACGAATTGTTAATTTTATCATATATTTCATCTGGAGAATCCTTGACAAACCATTTTCACTCAGTTATTTGATACAGCATGCATGAACAATGGATTTGATATGAATTGTTGTTTTCATCAGTTATTTTTACTCAAGCAGCATCTGATATTGATTTTGTTCATGCTGATCACCCTTTTATCATCAAAATAGTTCAGCTATATTTGTGTCAAGAACAAGCTTATATGCGAAACAGGTCTTAGATTAACATTTTTATCAGACATTCAAAGTCTCAGTAATAAATACTAAATATATGATACAAAAAAAATAACATATTTTGTTGCAATATGTTCGTTTTTGTATATCCAATAATAGTTAGAAGTCAGTGTTGGTTATTTGCCCTCAGAGTCAATATTTAGGGCCAATATTTATATTTTCCCTCAAATACCCGTATTTTCTCTCAAATATGAGAATTTCCCCCGAATTCAGCTTCCAGTATTTGCGCACCGGTCTCAATTATTATGTGTCAAAGTACAAGGAAAGATGGTGTATACAAATATGCATAGCATCCTATTTGAATCTATTTAGCACATTTTAAAATATTGGAATACAGCTTAAATAACTGGAAACGGAATAATTGGCTCAAATGTATATGTCGTGTTGAACAGGTATTTCCATTCACATGTCAACGTCTTTGATCGATTTTCCAAACACTTTCTAACGTCATTGTATATATCGACATTTTTTTAATATCGTTTTGAAACCAGACTCGAAACAAACATATTTGACAGTTGAACAAAGGCAACTCTCTTCAGGATTTATTTTCACAATTCGTTACTTCAAAGATCTTTTCTGCAATATAAAAGTCAATAATTGAAAAAGGTCGATGTAAAATATGTGATAATAGACTATGATATGAAATTTTCCATATCGTTCCTGGTATCAGACCCCCAGCTTCGCTGTCGGACTTGATATGGGAATCTCGATCTGATACCAGGGCCGATATGGAAATGTCATGTAATAATAATCTCTTATTATACCATGCACTGCTCCAGTACACGACTAGGGATTACGTTAGTTTTATTTAGTGGTCGCGAAAAATATGGAGTTCCTCCTTCTTATAAGACACATGCCATGTAACTCACGAATGGCAGATGCCTGATGAAAGAGAAGAAAACATCTATAGTTACCGTAGAATTATCTGGAAGATGGTTTCATCAATATCAGGTACATTTATTTCGTCTGTTTCTGGTAGTGAACCTTCAAACATGGTATAGAAGACAGGACTACGACTCGCTAGCATATACTTGTGTGATTTGATTGGTGTCTTATCGCTGCCAACTCTGAATGTGACGTCACACATTATTTCCTCAGTGAGCATGTGTATCATGCATTCTCCTAAACGTTTTTCGTCTTGCCAGTCGGTTCCGTCTAAATTTTGTTGAAGCGCCATCTGTAATAAGGAAAAGGGAACATTGACGTTTGAATAAACTTTAATATATACCTGTTAAGACGTACGTAATAGAATGTATGTGCTTAAACAGGTATTTCGCGGTGAACTATTTTAGGGGATAGAAAAATGCACAGCACAGGGATTAAAGCGGCTACCTGCCAGACATCCCTAGCAGATTTTGTCACAGAGAGTTTTATCGAGTTAGCCTCTCTCTAGACCCCAATATCAATGTCGAAGTTCAAGATTCACTTTGTCTATTCACGCGTCCTGGCCGTGATCGTATGGTAGTTGGATTTACAACTACCTATGCGATCAGTGCCTATCGTCACTGATCAGTGTGATGTGTACAACATTATGTGATTAAGTTTGTCAGTGACTTGCGACATGTCGGTGGTTTCCTCCACCAATAAAGCTGACAGCTACGATATAACTAAAATATTGTTGAAAGTGGCGCTAAACACCATCAAATGATAGTAACCAAATAATAGCTCTGACAAAGACTGACAAACATTGTTGAATGAAGTAATTAATTAAAAGACTTTGTCTCTACAATATGCGTACAGATCAAATAAAATGCCATATCATTTACATTTGTTTATCAAAACTGCCTAGAAATTCTTTACCAGCCACATGCTTTACCTATATCAGAAATACAAATATACGGCTGACAAAATAGTTATGCATTTGTATATGCCACTGTGAAAAACGCTGTCCAATTTATTTGTATCAATACATTAATTTTAGAGTCACATGTCATATTATACGTGTTTTGATTGGTTTAAAAAGTTGAGGTCATTTGTCAATGAATGGAATATAAGAATAGACGTCGATCTCAAGGCGTCGGGTGCCGTTGTCATCGGCTTATTTTCTTTAAATGAGCCACCTTTGGGGTTATTTATATTTATTTCCGAAGTTTTGCTTCATTTTGAAAAAAATTGATATATTTTTCAATATCATAACAAGAAAAGTTTGAATTTATTAATAAAGATTGGTAGATATTATTTGTTCTGTTCATTCGAAATAAGCTCAATCAGGTTGTACACACCCTTTCGTAACCCACTACGCGGGTTACACGGTGTGAACAACCTGATTGAGATTATTTCTTCATGAACCGAACAAAAATTGCGAGCAATCCTTAATTACCTTTTTTTTTGGTGAACAAAGAAATAACTCATAATTGAACCCAACTGTCTTTACCACATACAATGTATATACAGTGGAACTTGTCTAATCCGACACACCAAGGGATCAGGGAAATGTGTAAGATTGTAGAGGATGTCGGGATACTCAGGTTTTATTTTGATTAACAGAAATAATTTGGGACCATACATTTGTGTTGGATGTCACAGGATGTCGGAAAACTCAGGTATCGGATTGCACAGGTTCTACTGTATTCTATAACAGATGATATGCGTTTCGTTTGACACGACAGATATCACTAGTGGAGGAGGAATTGGTTTTTCTTCTAGAGCAAATGGGTTCATCTTCGGTTTTTAGGCTTGTGGTGCTCAGTCGTAAGTTTCCCGTTGTGTCGACCATAGTGTGTCCTTTTGTCATTTTTCGTTTCGCAATTATATTGTTTATGTGTCTTTAATTTACGGCTTCTGATTAGCACTTTAGTAACTTCACACTTCAACAAATAACAACATTAATCGACAACAACCTGCAGATCGACTTGTATTATACCTGACTTAAAATCAAAATTATATTCGTATTTTGTTTCGTTGTGTTTTTATTTTAGTTTTCACTTTTTGTTGTTTCAGATTTTGTCTAAGGAGAGACCATTGATGCGATCAGAGCATGTTTTACCTGAAGAGATTACAAAACCAGAAGAGTAAACGGTGCACCTCGATAGACAATGATAAGATGGCGATGCTTCGGATTGAAAAAGGTAAGCACACATCTAAAAATTCCTATTATTTTCATTATTCTGAGCGAATGTATTATGTATATTCTGTTGTATTTAACAATAACATCAACGTATGTAAATTTCCAATTAAGTAAGAATGTTAATTTTGCATTAAGGTGAAATGAATCCAAATATCCAGAGATGGGCTTTTTGACTTGAAAAAAAATGAAACAGTGCAATCACACAAACTATCTGACAATGCTTTAAATAGATCATTAACCTCCCATATAGTTAACTTAACTGTGAAGAAAATTCATTGATAAATAAGGTTCGTCGGCATACCAATGGGTACGAATTGTGCCCCTCTTCTAGCCGATTTATTTTATACTCATATGAGTCGGAGTTTCTTCAAAAGCTTGTAAAAGATAAGAAGATTCATGAGGCTAGAGCCTTTAATTTCACATACAGGTATATTGATGACGTTTTATCTATCAATAATTCTAGATTTGCAGAATTTCTTCCATTAATATATCCTTCAGAGCTGGAAGTTAAAGAGACCACCGATACAGCTTCGTCCGCATCATTTTTGGACTTATACCTCGAATTTGACGACAGTGGTCAACTCAGTACTAAAATTTATGATAAGCGGGACGACTTCAATTTTAAAATCATAAATTTTCCAAACATGTGCAGCGATATACCAGCTTCTCCTGCATATGGTGTTTACATCTCGCAATTGATTCGCTATGCAAGGGCCAGTAACAATTATTCTGATTTCCTGAAACGTCATCTTCATCTGAGAAACAGGCTACTGGACCAAGGCTAAAAAAAGATTCGCCTTATTTGATCTCTTAAAAAGTTTATATTCCGATACCAATATCTTGTCGAAATATATTCCGTCTCTGCAGAAAAAATTATAAGCGATGCATTTTCATATAGTGAAAATGTATAAAGATAAAGATGTCAAAAATGTCAAGAATTTTTTTGTCAATGTGTGACGTAAAATATTTTTGACAATTACGTCACCGAATATGGTATTGCTTTGACAATTATTTTACCTATTTTGCTCCTGTATTTATATACTGTTACAGTGACAGCCGAAACCTTTGAACCGTAATGAGAGCGGCAGGTTTGGCGCCTTAAAATCTGATTCAACCCACCATTTCTTTAGAAATGCTTGTACCAAGTAAGGGTCATTACGGTTTTCACAGTTTTCCGGTTGTTGACTGATTTTGTCTGTTTATATAATTATGAGTTTTGACTTTCCCTTTGTAAGATTGTTCGGAGTTCGGTAATTTTGTTATTACCTTTATTTACATATGCTATATATAATTGCAAACCTCCATTTTAAGTCAATCTTATTTCTTTTCAACGCTTTCATGTTGACAAGTTTCCAACATGGCGGAAATTCAATCGCTTAACACACTTGACAAAACATTTTTCCTTATAAGTGTTTGCTCATTTGGAGATGATGAAATTTTATATTATGTGTATTTGTACACATAGTGAAAACACACCTCATATATAACACAGCGGAGAAAAAATACAGTATAAATTTAAATGCACATCACTTTTATGGAATGTGCCGCGATATAATATCAACAATTATTTTTAGCAAATCTTAGTATAATACTTATATTTAATGCATGTTTACACAGACGCATTATTTATAATTTGTACACTTTCAAATTATCTATGAATCATCTCATATAATATGTCAAATAGAAAGTTCATACCAGGAAATTAAAAGCACCTGGTATTACTCCCTTTGACACAACCATCCAAAACGAGTTCTTTTCAATATCATTCTAAATCTAATTTTGATAAATAACTAATTATTATAAATGTATATAATATCCACCTGCATAAATGTACACACATTACTCAGGATCTAAATTGTACTTACATCGTGATATACAAAGGAGCACACGTCACACCAGTGCTGTCAGTAGATCAGGGAGGTATGTAAGTGGACATAAATCGTCTCAAAACGGAATACATAGAACAGTGACGTATTTCTAAACGGAATACATAGAACAGTGACGTATTTCACAAGACATGCGCATTTGAATGATATTTTCAAAATGGCGGAAAATATGAATAGCGATGAAATTACCGATGATGTATTTTCTTTTCCGGACATACGGGTATCTCAGTCAAATAATTATCTCCCTTGTCGTGAAGGGGGTGAAACATTCGCCATTTTGATTAGGCGAGACCGATAACATTATTATTTTCTGTCAGTGAAAAAAAAGGATTTTTCACATTTTTCATTTTATTAGAAAACCCTTAAAATTATTATTTCGTGATTTTTTTTTTATATGAGATAAAATTTTAAAACTAGCAAGTTATATATTTGATAATTAAAAGCAATAAACATATGACTTGGTACCACTACTGAGCGTTTGAAGTGAAGTTATCGCAATTCAATGACATAATCTTCAAACTGTTGAAATAGGTCATTATTCGGTAGAAGCAGAAGTAGAAGTGGTTTCGAGAAAATCGGACGACATGTTGATTTATGTTTCATAGTGTGTGCGCCCCTCAATAATCTTGGTGAGGGCATTGACTATTCAGAAACGACAATTTATACGACTCTTTTCAAATTGTTTGCATTATTTATTTTTTTCTGCAACGCCACTTTCAATAATATTTCAGTTATATCCTGGTAGTCGGTATTTTTTTGTGGAGGATACGGGAGTACCCAGAGATAACCACAAACCTGCCGCAAGTCACTGACAAACTTTGATCATATAATGTTGTGTAGATCGCACATGGACTCACGTTCTAGTGATGATAAGCACTGATGGCATAGATAGTTGTAAATCCTACTACCATACGATCTCGAGAGCCCCTTCAACGGCAATGGTACAAAAACATAGATGACAACAATCAGTTGGTACAACTAGTAGGTTTAATTAATTAACTCCGGACATATATATTGTATTCCATCTTATATTACTATTTTATGTGCAACATTTGATTGCGATAAATCTCTTCAAATTATGAGGAAATTTTACTTCACAAAATTCATCCTTGATTTTAAGTACAAAATAAAGATAAAAGTTGTTTTTCACTGAAGGTTTATTTTTCAGCACAAGATATCAATAATATAAACAAGAAAAGAAGTATGCCTCCGCTCGTGATAATTATGGACAAAGTCGTTTTGTTAGGAGTGATTTTTTTAAAATGAAGTGTGTCTGTAAGACACATATGATGCCCCCGCCTGACCATCAACATCATGTGGACATGCAGATCTCCATTATGTGTATACACATCCTACACAATATTAAAGCTGTAGCTCCAAAACTGTAGGAGGAGTTAGCCGGACAAACAATGTTCCCTTTATGCAGCTAGTACGACAAAAATGACTAAGTCCAACTACTTGTCTTTTTGAGAATATTTAAAGAAAATCAAAAGCATTTAGACATGCACATCCCCATTATGTGTATAAACATTCTGCCAAATTTTAAAGATGTAGCTTTAAAACTGTAGGAAGAGATAGCCGGACAAACCACGTATCTATATCCGGAAGGACGAACGGATGGACGGACGGACAGGGAGTAATTTAATATACCCCTCGACTCTTCGCCGCGGGGACATGAAATAAACCACAACACAATACTCTTAAATCACTGGATAAGTGAAATAATAATAAAAACAACTTTTAACAACGCTCTCAATGATGGTGTGACATCAGCTTTGAGGATGATGTGTGTAGATTGCTCTGGGCTCTAGCTTTCTCTGGTCAACATACCTAAATTAAATGAGAAATTGCAATAGGCAATAGTATTAATTTGGGTAAACGGACAGATAGTTACAGAACAAAAAGTCACAATTAATATTTTGGGTTAAATAATGTTATAACAATAAAATGTCACAATACACATTTAGCATGTATGTGGGAGTTTATATAGGGTTGACACCGGTATGTAACTTGTTGTTAACATAGATTGTATAAATATGGATATGCACAAGTTAAATTAAGGAAATTGGGATCAAATAATAAAGACATTTTATTGAAAATAAATATGTAAACAGAAAGTTGATTAATTCATAAATAAAAATGGTTTTTAATACAATTTATTAAGAAATACCAATCACAATATCGTTATTTAGGTAAATACTTGTTAGACAGATTTTTTTTTTAACCTATTTTTGTCTTTTTAATTGATAACTGACCCAAGTTAGGCTAAATACATGAAATGTGACTTAATGTGTTAATTAATTTTCAATAAAAAACATATACATGACTTTTATCAATTTTAATTTCTTATCTAATTCTTATCTTATTATATAACAATATGGTCAGGTTGTTATTTTTATTGAATGACATCTCAAAATAGATGGTTTCACAGTGGGTGCTGACTTCCTGTATAATCTGTAATTGGTTACATCCTGTATATTACAACTGAGAGATTTACTACTTGAAAACAATTTTAATCAGCCATCATTGATCATCATAAAATGCTTTTTTTCAATCTTTATTTTAAATGAAATTAAAAACTCATTATAAGAGTGAAGTCAATTCAATCTTTTTGCTTTTATTTACTTTACTACTTGAAATATAAATTAATATGTTTTATTATTTAAACTAGAAAAGAAATATGCCCTCGCACTTGATAATTAAGGACAAGGTTCTTTTGTTAGGAGTGATTTTTTAAAAATGAAGTGTGTCTGTAAGACACAAATGATTTTTCATTCCTGATATGTAAATAAAAAGGTCTTACCTGTGCTGAAATGTGTATGATTCCCCATGCAAACGATGTTTCCATTATGTAGCTAGTAAGAAGGAAATGAAGTCCAACTACCTGTCATTTTGTGAATATTTGACAAAAATTCCACCCCCGGACTTTTTGTTGCGGGGAGCATAAACAAATGACTAAGTCCAACTACCTGTCATTATCAAATATTTCATGCAAATCAAATTCCTGTGGACATGCACACCTCCATTATGTGCATAAGCATCATGCAAAATATTAAAGCTGTAGCTCCAAAACTCTAGGAGGAGATAGCCGGAAAAACCATATATCTATATCCGGACGGACAAACGGACAAGGGTAAATTAATATGCCCCCCGACTCTTCGTCGCGGGAGCATACACAAATAGTAATAATTCATTTAAGCTTTATTTCATCAATGATCTGATTTAATATTTAATAATTATGATAACCATGTTTTTCTACACAATTCCATGTTTATATCCATACCATGGTGGTCTCAGATAGTTGACTATTGTTCATAATAACTTATGGAAGGAGTTTGTTTCCAAGAAAAAACTATATTCTAGGTTTCATGATATGTAATAATTTCTATCTTTTCATTAATATATATAATTGAGATATTAATCCTTATTACGATATATTGACATTTGTAGGTTCATTTCACATTCTGAGTGATACATATATTACTTATTTATTAATAATCATTTATGAGTCATAAATTATTTACGAGTCATTTATGAGTCATTAATCATATACGAGTCATTTATGAGTCATAAATCATTTACGAGTCATAAATTATTTATTAAAAAGGGTAATGTACAATGAATTTGTATCAGGTATTAATACACATCCCCATACTGAAGATCAGCCCACTGGCACGTATTTTTTCCTCAAACACCTGCTGGTAAAATGAGTATCTTTACAGTTAATTACACTTAATTTTGATTTATATCGAGGTAACGATTCACCATTTAATGTTTCTTGATAGCTGTGGGACATGATTATCACTAGTACACATATATAGTTCACGTTTGTTTATTGTAAAGTAATGATAAGGTGTTAATTACCACTCAATTTATAGATAACTCATTTATTCTCCACTGAAGCCATGCGTATCCACGTGATCGCTTCACCGCCTAAGATGGCTGACACGATGTTGTTAGGAGAAGTGACGTCACCCCGGAAAAGAGAATTGTCAGCATCACTCACTCAAGATTATACCTGTTTGCAATTCTGAAGACTTTATAATGCAATTTGGCCTGATTTGTCATTCCTTTTGATGTAATTTGATTTCCTAAATTCTGCAAGTGTTACTAAATTATCCGGAAAATTTCCAAAGTGAATCACAGGGCCTTGTCACTATCCACCTAAATATACTATCAGTACATGTTTATACATTGATAATATATTTACGTGGATAGTGACAAGGCCCTGTGATATATAAAGGAATTTTGTTTACAAAGAATGAAAGTACCTCTTCAAAACTGTACTGAAAATACGCATTACTCTTGTAGAATGCTGAAATAAGAAAATATTGGTTCCCTTATTCAATAGAGAGTATCAACATGTGATTTTAGAAAACCGGCCAAATAGAGTTATCTCTCTTTTACCTGCAAAATCTTATCTATTCAGCTTTTAAGATACAGGTAAGATAACTGCAAAATGGAAATGATATACATGTATTTACAACAAAGCTATAAATTCTACCAAGTTTCGTACTGCAGGAGGCATTTTAAATTATGGATACAGTCACATTAACATAGTATCTTGACGTTTTATCTAGCGAAATAATAGTGAAAAATATGTATAAAATCTGTATACTTGACGTTTTATCTAGCGAAATAATAGAGAAAAATCTGTATAAAATCTGTCTATTTACACAGATTTTATACAGATTTATCACTATTATTTCGCTAGATAAAACGTCAAGATACTGTGGATACATTCACCGGTTACATCCAGTCATTCCAGGTGGACATTTGTTGTCACATAGAACATATACATATATAGCTATATCACCAAAGTGTAACTTGGACATTGTTTGTCATGTAGAACAGACACATGTATAACCATATCACCAAAATGTAATTGTTATAGGTGAATAAAAATGCAAGTGACTCTTTCTTGATCAGTGATAACATTTTGCTTAAAAGCAAAAGATTTACATTATAATTCTAAGTAGCATTTCATCTGTATTACTAATTTTATATCTTTCTGTTTTGATATTCCACTGTCTATTATTGTTCTTTTTTAGATTTGTCATGTAGCAAATATACTGCATGTTCTATAACTTTCTTGCTATATTAGTCAATTATAATTCATAGGAGACGGAATAGTATAAGCTTAGCTTTTTTCAGAATCATGTCATGCTAAAACACAATGTGTGTGTAATGTAACATTATACCAGTTTATCATGAATAAATATGTTTACACTAAAATGTAAAACGGACATTTTTTATCACTTAAAACAGATACATGTATAGCTATGTCACACATATGTATCGTAAGTTTTTTTGTCATGTAGAACAGATACAAGCACCAATAACCCAAAAATGCAACGGCTATATTTGTTGTAAGGATTTCAATACACTGAAATTGAAATGATTTGTATTGTTCATTTATATAGTAGATCAGACCTTAAACAGTTTTGTTTTTTTGCAGAATGTGACAAAGGAAAATGGTGACAGTATTCGGAATAAGGTACTGTATATAAAAAACTGTTCACATTCTATATTTATCATAATCATTGTGAAAAATTGAACTGCATTGTACATCAACTATGACAGTATGATTTTTTTAAGGAAATTTTGAATAATTCCATCAATTTGTGCTCATAAGCTACTGTATATTGAATGAAAGGTTGTGTTACTACCAATCATTTTTCAGTAAATTTGGCAGACACAAAAATATGCCTAGACAATTTTTGAAATAAGCATGTAGACATATTGGCAAAACCAACCTTAATTATTTGAAGAGGACCAGTGTTTCCTTTAATATCTCATTTATCTTCTATTTAAGCCAAATAAAATCAAGATTGCATGAAAAGATACTTTGATTTTTGTGTCCCAGATAACCAAATTGTGATTGTGTTTAAAATTGTAAACCAGTGCTCATTTGATACTTTAAAAATAACTATGATATATGAAGTTGGTTAATCTGAGTATTTGTATTTATGTATTATGCAAATTACTTATATTAATGTAGGCTATTCAACCAAGGAGTCAGAAAAGAAGAAGGGAGAGACAGTATGATCTCATTGCTAAGAGGGTATACATTTTTATATATTTGCTTTTATCAACACTTGACTGTTTTGTAACCGTCAATTTCATTGGTGCAAAATATGTCACGTGGCATGCTTTATTTAACGATATAGACCAGTTTTCCAGGCTGTTTTGCCTGATTGCTGTATTGCGAAATACAGCCCGCTGATATTCCCATTTCTTTTTAAAGGAATTTTAAATATTCCAACTTTGAATGCATACTTATCATAATATACATGAATCAAACCTTTAAATCAAGTAATCTTAAATATAACAATGACAAGGATGGTGAAGGGTTTAAATGATTACCTACAAAACTTATGATATTATTTATCTTAGGAATTGGTACACAGATGGCCATTCATCACCAAATTTCACTATGTTTTACCTACAAAAAGGTGAAATAATACCAGAAGGTAACACTGATTAGTAATTGTATAGTTTAACATCAACTAACTCTATCAAGAAAACAAAAATATTTATATTTTATTGATATGTTTGCAAGTTATATATAAAGCTATACAAATATCTGTGAGACTTGTTTATCTATTATATTCAGTATTATGCCAGATTATTGGGAAACAAACAAAAATGGTCGTCTCCAAAATGACCTGGCATCTTAAAAGGGCAGGAAAGTCAGAGGGTGAAAAAAAGCATGTGCAACTCCAGGGGCGGATCCAGGATTTCAAGTTAGGGGGGGGGCGCACTTAAAAAAATTCCACCGAGCGGAGGAAGGCGCGAAAATTGTTGGGGTATTTCGTGTGAAAAATTACGATTTAACGCCAAAAAATCATATTTTTTTCCAATTTTAGGGGGGCGCGCGCCGGGTGCGCCCCCCACTGGATCCGCCCCTGAACTCTTGATGAAGACAACCTATCTGTAACACTGTATCAAACCTAAACAATTTATACATTTTTTTTTTATATTTAGATAAAAAAATTATTTGTAAAAGTATAAATATTTGACTTAAAAAAATATTTCCTGTGCAATATGAAGTCAGGAGTAGATTGTTGCATGATGGTTTGTTTAGCAGTAAAACAATTAATGTGTTATGTAAGGGAAAGGGTTCTTGATAACTTGTTTAACTCTTTTACTTATAATTTTATTGAATTTATTACAATTAATAAGTGGCTACGCAAGGTGTGTTTAGTGTCAACAGACTTAAAGAAATATTTTCTCAAGATTTCATAACCAGATGAATGTCTCATTATGCATACCTGGCCAAGTGATTTTTTTATATTTTCAATGGTACTGATCATGTGAAATGTCAGTCAGGTTATTTTCATTTTTTATTTCTAATCTATGTGCTGTATAAAAACATTAACTGTAAGTTAAACTGTTGTTCTGATATTTCAGATCCTAGACTTGCAACTTAAAATTAAAAATAGCAATACCAACCTTCTGATTCATTTGAAAAATGTTTTGCAGGACCACCTCATATGGCATAATTTTACAATGATCCTGTCGTAATTCCGAAGTTTAAACAGGTTGCACTGCAAAGAACAGTAAATTTTTGGACCGTCACAGGTATGAACAATACTTAACATAGTTGGTTATATTGTTACACACTAGTGATTGCGAAAGTATATATTGATGGGGGTCTGTAATTCATTTGTCTGTATCCTTCTAAACCTGAGAATGGATCGCATGGAAATTTTGAGAAAATCAAATGCTTGTTGATAGATTTGATTGGTTCATAGTATAAAAAGCATATTTCACTTGCCACTTGAATATAAACTACCATAAACAGAAAATGCACAGAATGTTTCTTTTCACATATTTTAGATATTTTATTATCAGTTTGTTGTGATTTTCCCCATTTTTTTTTTGTATATTCACAAGAAGAAACTGAATTTTGTTCACGACATGAATATCAAACTGGGTGAAAGATAGAAAAAAAACAATATTAGAAAATACTGTTAGTCAGTAGTCGAGACGTGTTATTTGTAATAGTATTCGCTATGTAAGGATTTGTTTTCTAATATATGGTGAAATCAGGTTTATTGTTTATAGTATAAACCTCTTGAGATTCATGCACTTATGCAAATACAATCGAACTATTAAGAGCAAATAAAGGGTTCTACAGAGTGAGCTAACTATATAGAAAACAATTAAACATGCTCTACGCATAGAAAAACTATATATAAAAAATGGAAATGATAGAAATAAGGAAGGCACTAAAAATTTCAAATCACAGCTGTGGCAATTTGTAAGCTTACTTTGGCTCATTTTCATAGAAAATATCGCGTGAAAGGGTTTTATAATACAGGCTTGAAAAAAAATAATTCTTCTAACAGATTGTTTTCTGAAGCCTGCATGCCAAACTTGCAGTGGAAAAGCTCTGTAGGTTTTGATTTTGCAGTCCTGAGTTTTTATTTGATGTCAGAACAACCTGAACTTTATATATGTCAGGGAAAAAATACCTTAGGTGAGAAATATTTATCGATTAAGGTGGTAGACCTGGGTTACCCTAAAATTTTCCCATTATTCAATTGTTTTTAATTTGCATCATGGAATAGTTATGTCTAAATACATTATCTGCCAAAGTTTCAAAAAACCTCACCGTGCCGTTTTCTCCATAGCACATCCTAAATATAGCAATTTTGGGGGTATTCTTGATGCCAGATGGTAATACTAGTTTCTGAAGATTCTAATTGATATGCACATTAATTTCTGATTGAAAGGGAATATTTGGGCTTTAATACACTTGCGAGTGTTGTTGTTGAATAAATATGAAATATCTAACATATCTGAATATCCTGTTTGGAGATAATCACGTGCAAAACAGTGGAAACTGCAAAAAGGGGGATGCACCGGGGACCACCTTGGTATTAAAAATCGGATTAAAAAGATTCCTGACAATTCATTTCCACCAAAAAATGTCACACTGAAGAATAGACATATATACATCATTGCACCAAATTTTACAAACTTTTACCGTCAGATTTTTTAAATATTTAAATTTATATATTTCATGGATGGCACCCAGAAAAAAAATGAAAATAGAAGATAATTTTATTTGTAAAGTGGTGGCTCAGTATCAGTAGTTTTTGACTTTAGAATACAAGTTGCACCCAGCTTTAGTTTTTATTGACGCCCACATTTTGGATAAAAGAACCCGTCTTAACAGCATTTAAGCATATTCTGCAGGACAAACAGTTCCATCTACAGATCAAATCAGAGCAGAAGGAAATAATACAGAACGTGTTGGAAAGAAAAGATTCAATGGCAGCGTTACCAACGGGCGTCGGAAAGAGCATGTGTTACGTCCCGCCTTTTTGGACAAGGTACTAGATCATATTTTTTTTTCTTATGTTTATCTGTAATTCACTTGCTGTTAAAATCATTACCAATCAATATAATCAACTGTATTAAGTTGTTCTGCCTTAACAGGCGCTTATGATTGGCAATAAAAATATAAGTTTGTTTGTCGATATGCAAATCATCTCCCATGATACATTGCAGTAATCGTAGTTTTCTCGCAGTCACGTGACAAATGTTCCAAAATGGATGTGAAATGACGGAATCATAGGGTCTAAGGGAAAATCGTGCTGTAATGGAGTGTAACACCACTTTCTGAGGATAATATGGTTATGAATGAATAGAAAAATGATTGGTGAAGCGATTTATATAAGAGTTTCTGATAGAAAATAAAATCCAATTGCGAACGAAACGTGGAAATGTGCTGACCCAGAGTTGGAGGGAAAATCCGCTGTTTTACGTGTGTAGAGCTCTCTGACGTCCCACGGCTCTAGCAAAAAAAAATAATGTCGTCGGACGGCAGAGGAATCTCGTACTACATCACATTACACAACCACACAAGTTGTTGTGGTCTTAAAAAATGCAGCCCGAGTGGCTTCAGTTTCATATAATTATATTTTTATTTCATATTTTTTCAGAAGTCAGTTTGGGTATGAAGCATTATGACAGTCTTTGTACATGTAACCAAGAGTTGGGAAGGTAAGACGGTATATTGTTTTTGTCTGTTATTGTTAATATATTTTCATTGCATGGTGTTCATCTGGTTTATTTATATTGCGAGATCATGGCAAATGTGACGCGCTACAAGTTGCATCGGTCTCATATTTACTTACTCACAGGTTTCTTGTCATGGCTTAACTGTTAACATGGGCATTGAGAATACATAAATGCACGAAAAACATGGGCAAGCCATTAAGCCTGTTTCCGGCTCACTTTCATTTCATGACCCGAGAAGATCCGATTAGCACCGGAAGCTTGTTTAATTGGTCGAAAAATATTTAAGCATCTGTTGCTAGGATACGCAACATATTGCTTAGTTTCGAATATATTAGGAAAGAGAACAGACATCTGAATTTGAATCTTATTTTTTATTATAGTAAAGTATGTTTCTATATAAGATCTTTTAAAAGATCTATATATTTTATAAGATTTTTTTTTTGCAAACAAACAAGTTACACAGTCAAAGAGAGATAACTCCAGCCAAATAATCAATTTAAAAAAAAAACTTTAAAAAGTACTTGAAAAAAATAATACATTCCCTTCTCATGCCTCCCTCTAAACATCATAGGACTTCGTCCTTCAAACAGGTTGCCTGTCTCATATTATCTAAAAAGTGACTTAAAATAATAGTACTAGAATTGTACTATAAATGCATAGTACTAGAATTGTATAATAAATGCATAGTACAATAAATATTCTAGTACCATAATTTTATTCTACCTGAAATTTACAATTGGAAAATTAGCAGATTTGATTTTAAAAATGATTGAGAAATTAATACTGGAAAACAATTGTTGCTGTGCTTGAATTGCAGATTTACAAACTCTGTGTTTTTTATTCCATGGCAACCATGGACATTATTTAGATTTTCATTGTTATCAGTTTAAGAGTCGGCATTTAGCTATATAATCAGTAATATGGAAATCTGTGTGACCAAAAGAAAATTTTAAGATTTTAGCATGATATGAAATGCATTTAATATGTAAAATGTTTATTTTTGTTTCCAAGGCAACCATTCACATAATTTAAGGTTAAAAGTTTATTTAGTAGTTAGTTTGGTTATAAGTTATATGAAACAGATAATATCAGGTAATACTTTTTAGAGAAGTAGAAATATTCTATAAATATTGTAGTTGTATAGTATTTGCTAAAAAAAACAAAAGTATGGGACAAAAAACACTTTTTACCAAAAAATCTAAAAGAAGCTACAACGATTATGTTTTTATGTTGAAGACAAGTGTCTAATGAACGGATACAAACTAGCATCATTCACATACCACCTTGTTCACGGAAGATAATATATAATGAAAATCCGATTTTTTTACGCTTATTTGAAGATACGAAATGAGGCTGTTTGGTTGCCATGGTAACACTAATTGGCAAAGTTGTATTCTCTGTGGATATACTTTAAATTTTAACAGAAATCTTCTACATCACTAATATGTAATTATATTATGAATTTAAAAAAAAAAAAATGAGAAATATGTGTAGCAAAAATGCAAATTTAGTGATTTAAAGGCTGAAATTAAATGGGTGCTATGATGAAATTGTAACCATAGCAACCAAATTCAATACATGTGTTCTTTTATTATTTTTATGAGTTTTCTATCAAAATGCAACATATGAACCATATAGACTCCGATTGTACAACTGTCAATGTACCACCCACTGCATGATTCTTAGGTGGAGCCATACTTAACATTATTGTATTCCTCCTTTGTTTGCCTTTAACTTATATTGTTTCTCAAATGTGTGCTTCTTACTTATATTGTATTGTATTCTTTCAATATCAGTATGTGTTATTTAACAACAATAGATACAGACGACAATCAATATATTTATTGCTAGGCGACATTTGTGTTATATTTGTGCTATAAGATAAACATATCATACGATTTATATGTATTGTGATGATAGGTTATGATACTGAAAGAATAGTTTGAAGATACCAAAGAGGTATTCAGAATCATTAAATCGAAGGACAGATAACATAACTGCCACAGGAAAAATGACAAAAAGACAAACAAGGGTCTACAAAACACTACACAGAAAACTAAAGATCGAATAACACGAATCCCACATACATACATTATCACTGGTATCACAACTCGTCCATTCAGACTAGCTGCGCTACTAGTGATAATGTCTCTCTCGAACTTCAAAACTTCCGTTATTCTATATATGTTATATAGCTTAAGAGGATTATATTTTTTTTCAAATGCAACTTTAAGATACTGCTGTATTGTTGTCATAATTATTATTATTATCACAAAGCTCAAACCACTGGAGATATCTACAATATTTATTCTTTATTAGTTTTTGTTCATTGTTAGAATAAAAAAAACCGACAGATATAATCTATAGTTGATTGTTTTTTATAGCCAGGTAACAATATTTTGCTACCTCATAACGAGAACGAGTGATTTTATCATTTGATTAAGCAATGAAGAATAAGAAAAGTTTTATTATACTAAAATGGTAATAATAAATCACCAATCAAAGGAGGATCAATAAAATGTTCTTACACAACTTGAAGAACTAGAATCAAAATAGCAATTCATACACCCATGATCATCCTCTTCCTATGAGTAATATGTCTGATATTTGTAACACCTCCACAAAAAACATTTGAACAATAACAATACAATTTCAGTCAGTATATGATTGTGTTAAATAAATCCTTTGGAAGCCATTACATGAAAACCCTATCTACTTCTCTCCGAAATACCCTCCCCCCCAAAAAAAAATTAGATGTGTCGATTCAAAGTACAAATGTACACTTAGATAAGAGCTTATAATTTAAGTACATAATATGAGTTACTGAGTGGTTCGTTGGCTCGTTTCAAGACCATGAAATATTTGGATATACCAAAGAGGAATATCCTAAGGCAGAACGACGAACTCTACCATGAAAATTAAAGATTGAGTAACACCAACGCCATTAAAAGTTAAAGATGAAAGTACCTTTTCTATAATTTTATCCTGCACTAGTTGTACCCATCGTGTGTGTGTCTGGTTAGTGACAGCAACATCATCTGATATGGAAATCATGTTGGACATCAGTAGACGTGAATAACTACACCTAAGCATAAATATGAACCCAAATAAGAGTAAAGACGACTCTAACATCGATTGCACGCGAAAATCTTAGCGGGCATCCCAAGACAGAACCAAAAATGTGAAGATATGTAACGTGTAAAATGACATAATGAACAACATGAAACGCACCACAAATCTGTGCACATTCATTTACACCGAAATGTTAAGCAGCTCTGCTCCACAAGTGTCACCTGTCGTGTTACTCATATCAAAAATCTGGCGATCAGTCAGGAAAACATATTTACTCTACCCTCTTTCTATCGTGACGATCAAAATATTCGTCAATCAGCTACTTCCAGTAGTACCGTGTTATCTACACGCAAATTCACTTTCCTGTAACCATTAAATATTTACAATACAAATGGATACAAAATACTCCACTTCTGTGATACGGTAGCTGGTACCTTACATATCTTTAATAAACGTTAGAGAAAACCGAATCACAAATGAACAATTCAGATGGAAATGTGTTTTGAAATGTCCACAATGAAATCAGTCGTTTGAATTATTTTGCTTTTTTGGGATGATGCATGTCTTTTTCTCCAATGCTGAAAATGATTTTATTTTCACGCTTTGGATCCTATCCCATAAAACTGAAAATAATGAGATATGACATACAATCTTGTCATAACTACTGACAAGACAAGTAACACACTTATTAGAAGGAAAATTGAGTTCTAGTGATTTCGTGATTGTTGCTTTATGCTAGGTGACCATTTCTGCAGCTTTATCATGGCGAGAACAAGTTACTTTTTAATGTGATCATGGTTTCTGTTTTGTACCATACCAACACGCAGGCCACAGAGACAACATACTGGTATCCAACAGTCTAACTGTATAAATGTTGCTCTACTCGAACTCTTTATTATGACTCCCAGTAAACCAGTATTTGCTCTTTCCTCTTAATGAAACTATCAACCATACTTGATGCGAGTATGCTAAATATTACACCACCGTTGCAACCCAATGAGGATGGATAAAACAAAAAAAGAATAACATAAGAAGAGTTTGAAGATACTAAAGGGGTAATATGAATCCGTAAATCGACGAAGAACTGACAACACAAGGGGGTGATCTCAGGTGCTCCGGAAGAGTAGGCAGTTTCTGCTCCACTAGTGAAAGATACATATTCTGCTCCAGGAAAAACATCATTCATGCATATTCCGGCATAAGCAAATATCGATTGTAGAAATATAATGCTCTGCTGGTTATTTGTGGCTGCACATCCAGAGAATGCAATTGAATAACTTTATGTTAACTTAGCTTAAGGGAAGACAAAGCATTATATAACTAATTATAGACATGGTATTGTCACATATTGCATAGGTGGTAGAATTCACTGGAATTAAATTTCGCGCATATGAAGCTAGTTTTTAATTTCGCCCTTTTTCAAGTCAAAAGAATATTCGCTGGTATTAAAGTAATGATTGTTTTGCAATTGTGTAATGATTAGTTCCAACAAATTCATAAACTATGAAGCAAAGTGTTCAAAGATGAATTGAAAAAAGCGTTTTTTGCCGGTCTTGCAAAACGTCGTAAAACCTCCTACAGCGCCTCTCATTGTGATTAAGTCTTTAGCAGTATCTTTGTTTGATATTTGGATTTTTATCTAATTGTCCAACCAAAACCTATCACAACTTATGTTCGATTCCCTCTCATCACGAAGTGTTCTCGATACATTAGCATGTGATAAGAAGAATTTGATAATACTAAAGGGGTAATCAAAATCCTTAAATCGAAGAAGAACAGACAGCACAATGGCCAGAAGAAAGGGGACGAACAACGATCTACAAAACATTACACATAAAACTAAAGATGATCGAGTAATACGAACCCTACTAAAAACCGGGGGTGAACGCAGGTGCTCCGTTAGAGTAACCAGTTCCTGCTGCCTTAGTGGCACCGGTAGTGTTAATCTAGTTACAAACCCGATAATAAGTCATGAATGTGGAAAGGCAGTGTTTTCGACAAGTTGAACGTATTCGTGGTCATGTGTGACACAGACATTCCATAACGGTCAACCAATTTATGGTGGCGACCGTAAAACTTTCGAAGTGTGACTTCAACTTGACCAATAGGAACCCTTCGCTGAGTAGCTTCCTTGTTACCAGCAATTCTCTAACAAGATAATCCTGATAGGAACCACAAACTCTGAAATCAACTACGAGAGATACACTCCATATACAGGTGCTGCTGGAAATGTGCTCAGTATAAATGAAAGTTCACAATTGGAAAATTGAAATCATCTCTTTTGTCGTAAAGTTTCGTTTTTAGCCACCCCTCACTATCAATTTCGAGGTTTAGGTATAGGTCAAGGTATGAAGCAGACATATGTGTATCTGTGGTATCCTTTATTTCAAGCTCAATGGGATAGATGAGATCAACGCAATCAAAAAACCTAAAATTATGTAGTGAAAGGACACCATCTATATAGTGGAACGTGAATTTAAAGGATAGGACTAGCTTCTTTTCGTTTTTCTTGAGAAGCCCCTGTATGAAGTCTGCCTGATACGAATAAAGGAACAAGACGGCGAGAAGAGTAGTAGTTTGTAGCCATAGGTATGCCGACTGTCTGTTGAAAAACACGTTCACCAAACATAACAAATGTGTTAGAGATTTTGATTGATATCAGTTTCAGAAACGTTTTAGTAGAATTGTAGTAAGTGCCTTTTTTGGGGCATAAATGATAAACACCATCTTAGGGTCGAGGTTCTTTATTATTACCAAATCAATAACATATTGATATATAACACTGAAATAATAGTATAAACACATTAAATAACACATCAATTACAATACTATCACACACTTAATTCTACAACATATAATACAATACAGTGTGTTATAATCGGTAATTATATCTTTCAACTATATAGAAATACTTTCTCCTGGCAAGATTGTCAACATAAGTTCTTGTTAAATTAATGTAGTTATAATTGTGTTATAATATAACTTGTTAATATTATACCAATAAATTACAATTGTCTGGTAACAATATAACTGACATATTTCTAAATTATACCCTTCTAATTATAAAAAAACATGTATATAAGTATATAGCAGCCTGTGTATGTTTGATAATATTCAATTAATTACAAACATTATTGATTTAATACACAAGTTTGGTATGTATTCCAGATTTGGTTACAATAGTCAAATCTGCCAAGGGAGAATACTCTATTTGCATTCTACAAATATACTATATACAAGACAAAATCGTCTGTTCATAAAATACATAAACAATAAACGATACTTACCACTTGTGGAGCGTGTTTTACTTGGTGGTAAACTAATGGTACATAACTACATGTTTACAATCTATCCTTATACATTACACCAGTTATGTATCAAGTCCTGCAAACCAAAAATACACATTTATAATAATAGGACTCAATGCCAATATAAGTATACGTGTAGTATAAAAATGCATATAAATATATTTCATATATTTGTGTTAATAAATATACAGTATACTTTTAAAAATACCATAAACATATTAACGTAGCGAATTGAGCTATCGATTTGTTTATGCCGCTAATAACATTTAAAAATACCGACCTAGATATAACTGAATTAAATACAATGTACTCATGTCTTTTACTCACTCAAATATTACTGACGTGCGACCAGAAACGGGGGAGGCTTAATCGGAAAATGTGATATCGTTGTTAAATTTGTAAATGTGAATAAATAATTAGAAGCAGTTAAAAGAAGTGCAACTTACAGTTATTAAGTGTTAATTCTGTCTCAGTTGATCAATTGTGTGGACATTGTCAATAGTCTTCAGTCTTATTTTCTATATGACCGAACCGTCCAATGTCCAGTGTTCGTCTGTCTAGCCTTGCACGAGCAAATTGATATTTCCCGCCAGACGAAAACAACCAATGAAATCTGTTTCAAATATAACCCCCATAATTATTGATATGAACTTGAGTAAAAGGTACCCACAGTAAAGTTATAAAAATACTCTGCAAAAGTTAATTAATAGTTTGTAAATACTAATTTTAATGCCAATTTTATTTATAAGAATAACAGACAATTAAATGTACACTAAATATAAATTTAATAAGTGATGAAAATATCACTCTGCTACATTCTCCCTTCTGTTGAAAAATGACTTCCATGTCATCTGAATGGTTCCCTCTCTTCTGAATGTGACGTCCTCGACAGTGCAATACTAAGCGGTTCCCTTCATTATTTCCATGATAGTTCTGGCTAATTCCATCTCTAGTCCCTTGAACTTTCCGTTCTTAGCTTCCTGCTTTAACCAATTCACCTTCATCATCCATTCTGGCAGAGTGGTAGCCTGTTTGGATGTGACATAGTCCGAGAGATACTGAGGTGGTCGTCTGTTCCTCTGTGGTCTAGCCACTGGTGAATCTGTCGTGGTGGTGTTGGTAAAACACGACGTTTTCTTTGGTAACAATCTTGGAGTTGTGGGTACATCTGCCGATTCCTCAAGTGATGTGTCCGTCAGCGCGCTGTCATCTGGTACATCAGAATTGTGTTCTTCTGTGTCCTGACCAACCGCTTCTACAGTTATACCATCATCACTGACATGGGTTGATTCATCAGTATCATTCATGTCTTCTGAAGGTAGAGCGTCCTCTACAAAACTAGTGTCCTGTCCCCTATCAACTTCAACATGACCGTCATCAGTGAAGTTGATAGTTCTTGCCTGGTCACTATCCACATGATGTGCATCACTGTTGGTGTTGTTCTGTGGATCTTCATCAAGTCTATAAACCACATAATACTCCTGCTACGACTCGTCATGCGACTCTAATTCAACTGTGTCTTCGTTGTTGTCGGGCTTCATCGGTTTCTTCCTTGGCTTTCTAAGTCGTTGCCATTTGGGTGCAGGATTTATCTCATTCGGTTTCTCCAAATTCTCATCTTCCGGCAGGAATCCGATTGGCAGAAGGAGGTTTCTGTGCAGTGTTCACTTCCGTCCTTCTCCATTCTCTCGTTGAACCACGTACAATGGGATGTCTCTGTTAGGTTGGCTAACAATCCTGTACGGTTCTTCTTCCCACTTGTCTGCGATCTTATGTTTCCCGTCGAAGGCAACTATCTTAACTAGTACTCTGTCGCCGGGCTGCATAATGGCTCCTCGTACTTTCTTGTCGTATCCAGATTTCTGGCGTTCTTGTGCTGTTCCAGCTGATCTGGATGCAAGTTCCATGCCTTCTTCAATCTCTCTTTCATGGTTTCGACGTACTTTGTAGATGGTTCTTTCTTTCCCTCAACTTCTAAACCAAAGGCGATGTCAACCGGTAATCTAGGTGATCTAACAAACATCAGGAAGTACGAGGAAAATCCAGTCGTCGTTTGTCGAGTACAGTTATACGCATGGACGAGTCAAGCAACATGCGACTTCCAGTCCTTCTTTTGATTGGAGTCTAAGGTACCAAGCATGTTGAGTAGCGTTCGGTTGAAACGTTCTGTCATGCCGTTTCCCATAGGATGGTAGGTGTGGTTCTCGACTTCTCTATTCCTGTGATGTTACATAGCTCTTTGATGATCTTCGATTCAAAGTTGGCCCCTTGGTCGGAATGGATTCTTTTTGGCAAACCATAATGTACGACGAGGTTATTGAAGAAGGCTTCGGCAGTGGTCTTTGCAGTCTGGTTTCTTGTTGGAATAGCTATGGCATACCGTGTGAAATGGTCGGTTATGACAGGATGTTCTCATATCCGCCTTTAGATCTCTCAAGTGATAGATAATCCATGCATACCAATTCCAATGGTTGAGATGACTCGATGTTGATAAGTGCTGCTCTCTCGTTGGTTGGTCTCTTTCTACGTATGCATATGTTGCAGTTAGTAATCCACGTTTCGACATCTCTAGTCATACCATACCATACAAAGCGATCTTTGACGAGTGAAAGTGTCTTGTCGCGGACCTGATGTCCAATATCATCATGAAGTGAAGTCATGACTGTAGCAATACAGGTCTCTGGAAGGACAAGTTGTCTAACTAGTTCGCCATTGGTGTTGATCACTCTATATAGTATTCCATCAATCAGTTTGAACTTCTCGAAGTTGTTGATGAACCATGTGTTGAGTGGATTTCTTTCAATTTGTTCTTTCGTTGACTTTCGATGTTCTTCTACCCAATATGCCCATTCTTTCATAGTATTGTCCCTCTTCTGTTCAGTATTGACGTCTACCAGGTGTCTGTTTGGCAAAGGTGGTTCATCAGCTGAAGTGACAGACAACGACAAACACTGTACATAGGGCTGAACATGCTGTATGTTGCAGATGGCCTTTACGGATTCTGTGCTGATATTGGAAGTATTCTTTCCAAATAGTCCAGGTAATCTGGATAGGCCATCAGCGTCAGCGTTGCTACTTCCTGGTCTGTACATGATCCTAAAGTTGTATGATGCCAGTGCTGCAATCCATCGATGACCAGTGGCATCTAGTTTAGCTGATGTAAGTACATATGTCAACGGGTTGTTGTCAGTTAGCACAGTGAATGTGTTCCCGTAGAGATAGTCATGGTATTTTTCAGTGACTGCCCATTTCAAAGCAAGAAATTCTAGTTTGTGTACTGGGTAGTTCTTCTCTGAATTACTAAGTCCTCTGCTGGCATATGCTATCACTCGCTTCTGGTTATCTTATTCTTGATACAGTACAGCTCCAAGTCCGAGCATGGATGCATCAGTATGAAGTTCAAACGGCTTGTTGTACTGTGGAAATCCAAATATTGGTGGCTTCTGTAGTTGTCTCTTTAGTTGTTGGAATGCGTTTTCCTGTTGTTGAACCCAGATCCATGATGTTGTAGAGGGTGACTTGGCTCTACATTTCGTTTTCTTCTTTGGTAATGGCATCAAGTCTGTCAGTGGCCTAGCTATCTTCGAGAAGTCCTTAACAAACTTTCGGTAGTAACCGATGAATCCAAGGAATTGTCGAACTTCTTCTAGTGTAGTAGGGCGTGGCCAATTATTGACTTTTTCGATTTTATCTGGATCAGGTTCAATACCATCTTTCCAGACTATGTGGCCGATGTACTTCACTTTCTCTTGTAAGAACGTGCATTTCTTTGGTGAGAGTTTCAAGCCGCATTCACGTAGTCGCGGTAAAACTCTTTGTATTCTATCAAAGTGTTCTTCATAGGTTGTGGAGAAGATAATCAGATCGTCTAGGTAAATGAAGCAGACGTCTAGGTGTAAGTCTCCAAGTATCTCTTCCATGAGCCTCTGATATGTCGCAGGGCTATTCACTAGGCCAAAGGGTAGGCGGTTGAATTCGTCGAATCCTAGAGGTCCTACTGTGAAGGCTGTCCTCTGCTTGTGCGATTCTTCTACTTCTACTTGATGATAGCCGGATTTCATATCTAATACTGTATAATAATGGTTTCCACCAAGTGCTTCAAGTATTTCTTCACTCCTTGGTAAGGCGTAGGAATCTTTGATGGTATTTGTGTTCAGCTGCCGATAGTCAATACACATTCTCAACTTGCCATCTTTCTTTCGACATAAAGCGACGTTCGACGACCAAGGTGAGTGAGAACGACGGATTATTCCTGCTGCAAGTAGCTGTCGTAAGTGGTCCCTAACTTCGTCGAACATTGCTGGTGGAATACGTCGGTGTCGTTGCTTGAATGATGTGCTCTCAACCAAGTCAATGTGATGACGAACTGCTGTTGTGTGTCTTATATCCGTGTCTGATGTGCTGAAGTAATCGTTTTCCTTGTTCCAGTTGTTCGTCACTGAGGTCAGTTAGTAATTAAGGGCAATAACAAAATTACCGAACTCCGAACAATCTTACAAAGGGAAAGTCAAAACTCATAAGTATATAAACAGACAAAATCAGTCAACAACCGGAAAACTGTGAAAACCGTAATGACCCCGACTTGGTACAGGCATTTCTAAAGAAATGGTGGGTTGAATCAGATTTTAAAGCGCCAAACCTCCCGCTCTCATTACGATTCAAAGGTTTCGGCTGTCACTATAACAGTATTTAAATACAGGAACAAAATAGGCAAAATAGTTGGCAAAGCAGTACCATATTCGGTGACGTAAATGTCAAAAATATTTTTACGTCACACATTGATAAAAAAAATATCCTTGACATTTTTCTTGACTTCTTTATCTTTATACATGTTCACTCTATGAAAATACATCGCTTATAATCGTTTCTGCAGAGATGGAATATATTTCGACAAGATCTTGGTATCGTGACGTTATGCAGAACGTCAGAGCTGGTATCTTCAGGTAAGTCAATGTCAGCTACCGAAACTGGCTGAAGTTCACACAAGATGGCGTTTGGTGAAACGGTGATGGTTCTGGTAGTGACATTGCTTATGTGGACTGGAACTAGTTGGTTGTTTCGATACTGGTAGGACACAAGGGCTGGTGCAATATCTAAGTCATCAGGGATCGCTCCTTTGTCCGTAGGTTGCATTATACAACAAATAGGTTGGTATGGCAATTCCTGAGCAGTGTATCCTTGTATCGCGACATCCCTGTTTGGCAGTATCCGTATACCCCTCTTCTCTGCACACTTAATGACGGCCAGTTTATAGGATCTCTTGTGCAGTTCTTTCTCCCTTAGTAGTAGGCAACGGAATGTCAGATACCATGGTGTAAATAACTCTGCTTCCTGTAGGAATCTGACCCCGAAGCGTTGCTTTACATCATCCATTGCTGCCTTTAGTAGATTGGTGCCAATCAGCAAAGGTACGCTGCTGTTGTACGTGCTGTCTGGTAAAACTAAAAGTAGACAATGTTGAGGTCTATTTGATGTTGAAGTTCCTAAGTCGACTGTGATGTAACCTAGGTATGGCATTTCTTCTCCGTCAGCACACTCGATGTGTAGTATATGGTTGAGTGTCTGGATAGGTTGGTTAGCAAGGTACTGCAGATAGAAAGATTCGCTGACAGTGCTAACTGTAGAACCAGTATCTAAGAGGGCTGAAACAATAATTATGTTGACCTTTATGGTTACTTCGTTGGGACTTCCCAACAGTCCAGTAGTTTCTCTAGTTGACTGCTGTTGGTAGGCGTATGTTCTATCTTCAGCATTGATTTGTTGGAAATTGTAGGCTTGTCTGGAGTGATCCAGCCTAACTCGACATTCAATAGCTATGTGTCCTGGTTCACCACAACGAAAACAGATGATAGGTTCATAGTCGTGATGAGTGTGAGTCGGAGCAGGTGATCGAGTATATGAGTAATCAGGATCAGCTGATTCATTGTCATCCCAGTAAGGTCGTTGTCTACGTTTCCTGTGTCGGCGACGTTTCCTCTGCGAACCATACTGTTCGGGTATGTGATCATCCATAGGATCCATTTGGTATGAAATAGACAAGTAACCTAGAATTAATTCAAAACATGCCTAGTAACAAATGTTACTAATCTTTTTGAAGTGTTGATGATGGCTAACTGAAACAAAAATAAACCTGAAAGAGAAACAAATTGTCTACAACAGAAATAAAATTCTGAAATTATGAAACGTCTTTCTGGAATAAACAACTAAATTAATTATCAAGTAAGTCACTGTATGTTTAGTAAGCTTTTTATTTTCAAAATCAATATCAGTTAAACAAAATTTCCGAGTGCAGAAGCACTACAGATGTAACTACTACACCTGAAAGTAAGGTATACTAAGAAAACATGCACATGCACATATTTAAGCTAAACAGTTGTGCAACAAGTAATTGATTACACAATTCAATTGCAATAAACAATGTACAAATTATGTAAAGTATAATCAGGTAAATCACAATCAAGTATCAAGTTTCAACGCTAGGCTTTATGGCATAAAACCTTTTCCAAAAGTGAAGCAATGCTTCCTGAGTAAAGTTACTCAAAAGTCAAGAAAACATTATTTTCAAGAAAAAATGTTGAAAACAATTAGTCAAAATTTTCCTTCAGTTACACGTTTCAACGTTCCACTGACTAAAAACAAACAGCTGGTCACAGGTCACAAACAAATACAAACTCTGTTGTATCAGTCAAAGTCTACTACACAGGATAACAACCAACGAATTACGATCAGTCACAACAGAAGAGTGCAATAATACACTGTCAATAAATCAAGCAGAAATGAACAAAGTCACAATCAATAGGTGATACCTCGTAGTCACAATCACAGCTACAACTAGGTCAAGTACTTATCAAAGATCAACTACACGTCCAGTAAGTCACATGTGTCAAGTCTGGTAAATTAATTGTAAATAAGAAATATTAGTATTGAAGTGAAAACAAAATACACTTATACCATAAAATCTACATTCACACTAAATCATAGCTCACAAAAATATATATACATTCAGTTCTACAATTATATAAGTTCAATACCACCACTATATGACTACCAATAAACAATTCACAAAAAAATATAAATTAAAAAATGTTGACCAAAAATCAATCACCAAGTTACAATATTATACTAAAAAAGTATAACTAGCTTTCAACTATAGAAAGTATGTTTCAATTTTACTATACTGAATGCTCTGTCATATACAAATGACAATACTATATCAACACTCAATTGGTTATTAACTACAATAAGGTATAGAATAATTCAATACAAAGTCAATGTATAACCAATGTAGGCAAATAATATAAATACAATTTTAAACATAATTCATAATAATAAGTACAAAATCAAATAAGCATTATGTCTGTGCATGTGTATCACATCATAATGTAAGGTACTATATACTATAACTGTATACAAACTACAACAAAAAATTAAGTGTATGTGTTTAAAGGTTAAGTAAATTTAAAGACGAAAATGTCTAAGTATGAAAGTGTATGTTCACAATTAGTATTGATGCACCAAGTTTAAGTGTAAATGTAAACTGGATTGTTTAAGTGTAGGGGTGCACCAATATAACAAGTGTATCAGTCAACGATGATTGAAGCTGTCTTAAGTCAATGACTGTGTGTCACTATACCTAGTGAATGTACAAAAATGAAAAAAATCAATCGTTTTCAAATGTCAATGTTCAAGTGTCAAAGTAAATTTTCAAGTATGAAAATAAATAATGTATACAGATTATAATATATATATATAATAAATAGCTTACCGTACAAAAGAAATGTTCCAAATATTCCACGCACACAAAAATTGAATAAAATAAAACACAAAATTTAAAGTCAGATTTTCGCAAGAAAATCAAAAAGTCTAAGTTACAAAAGTAACTTCCGGTACCACGGAATCTTCAAAGTCGGTTATTGTCAAACACAAACATAAGCACGTGGTCATCAAAGAATGTAAACACCAACACGTGGTTTGGACATCTACGCATATCATCACTGGAAAGGTAAACAAACACTGTCAACTGGTAACATGTGACATCTAACTGGTTTCCGGTTCTGTTCCATCATTTCAAATACGTGGGCGCCATTTGTAGTAAGTGCCTTTTTTAGGGGCATAAATGATAAACACCATCTTAGGGTCGAGGTTCTTTATTATTACCAAATCAATAACATATTGATATATAACACTGAAATAATAGTATAAACACATTAAATAACACATCAATTACAAAACTATCACAGAGTTAATTCTACAACATATACACTACAGTGTGTTATAATCGGTAATTATATCTTTCAACTATATAGAAATACTTTCTCCTGGCAAGATTGTCAACATAAGTTCTTGTTAAATTAATGTAGTTATAATTGTGTTACAATATAACTTGTTAATATTATACCAATAAATTACAATTGTCTGATAACAATATAACTGACATATTTCTAAATTATACCCTTCTAATTATAAAAAACATGTATATAAGTATATAGCAGCCTGTGTATGTTTGATAATATTCAATTAATTACAAACATTATTGATTTAATACACAAGTTTGGTATGTATTCCAGATTTGGTTACAATAGTCAAATCTGCCAAGGGAGAATACTCTATTTGCATTCTACAAATATACTATATACAAGACAAAATCGTCTGTTCATAAAATACATAAACAATAAACGATACTTACCACTTGTGGAGCGTGTTTTACTTGGTGGTAAACTAATGGTACATAACTACATGTTTACAATCTATCCTAATACATTACACCAGTTATGCATCAAGTCCTGCAAACCAAAATTACACATTTATAATAATAGGACTCAATGCCAATATAAGTATACGTGTAGTATAAAAATGCATATAAATATATTTCATATATTTGTGTTAATAAATATACAGTATACTTTTAAAAATACCATAAACATATTAACGTAGCGAATTGAACTATCGATTTGTTTATACCGCTAATAACATTTAAAAATACCGACCTAGATATAACTGAATTAAATACAATGTACTCATGTCTTTTACTCACTCAAATATTACTGACGTGCGACCATAAAGGGGGGAGGCTTAATCGGAAAATGTGATATCGTTGTTAAATTTGTAAATGTGAATAAATAATTAGAAGCAGTTAAAAGAAGTGCAACTTACAGTTATTAAGTGTTAATTATGTCTCAGTTGATCAATTGTGTGGACATTGTCAATAGTCTTCTGTCTTATTTTCTATATGACCGAACCGTCCAATGTCCAGTGTTCGTCTGTCTAGCCTTGCACGAGCAAATTGATATTTCCCGCCAGACGAAAACAACCAATGAAATATGTTTCAAATATAACCCCCCATAATTATTGATATTAATTTGAGTAAAAGGTACTCACAGTAAAGTTATAAAAATACTCTGCTAAAGTTAATTAATAGTTTGTAAATACTAATTTTAATGCCAATTTTATTTATAAGAATAACAGACAATTAAATGTACACTAAATATAAATTTAATAAGAGATGAAAATATCACTCTGCTACAGAATCACAGTGATTTTTATTTTTACAAAATAAGATCTGTCCCTTCCTAGCACAAGATATTCTTGTATCTACGTTGGCCATTCTTTTTTATGAAACACAGTTGGACCAAATCCCTTAATCCGTCTTTCAGTTTAGAGTGAGGAATAGTTGTGTGATGATGTTTGTCAGTGACTTGGTTTTCCCTGGGTACATGACATCCTCATACTGGCCTATTACTCTTGTTATTAACATTTACAAACTCTTTTGACAGAGTTAGAAAATAGCCATATACGGCATGTATTCATGAGCATGTTTGTGATTTATTTGTATTTTCATGTTGTAGGGGTTCAATCGAGGTTTTTTGTAAGGTCTGTGTTGCTCATCTTCTTAGTTTCTTTGTTTGTTTTGTTTTGTATGTCTTCGTTCTGTTTCTTGCTCATCTTGGATACACAAATGTATATCAATTCCGCGTTCTGAATTAAATTTCAACATAAAATGAAAATTCTTAATCACAAGGAAGTTCTTCAAAGACCTTGGTACCGATATATATGTACAGAATGTGTTTTTGTGTACCGATATACACTTCGTGTGACTAGATCTACTTTTGACAGTATTACGGAAGATATATATCTATATTCAGTATTTAAATAAATATATATAAAGGCATACATAAACAAACACCCCCTGGACTTTATTTCTATTATTTGCTTAAACAAATGGTTGCTAAATCAGGCCAATTTATCAAGAATTTAAAACAGTCGTCTAATTGACTACATGGAAAGATAACTTTTTACGGTAAATTCCCCGTTATTGTTGGAACAGGAATTCAATCTATAGATTGTAACAGTAAATTATTAGATAATGATTATTTTTATAAACTATTCAATGGATCTGTCCTCCATGTCGACCAGGAACATTTTACACAATGTCCATTTAAATTGTTATAATGGGTGTAAATTATACAAATTATTAAGTGTTTGGATTTTTGTCAAATGACGCAAATTAATCACTGAGAAGATTTGATGAATAGTGCATATATAATTAATAATACTTCTCTCGTATTTTGCTTGATTTATATGTTTAATTTTAATGTTTGTTGATAACTCCACGTTTGTGAGAAATAAAATGATATACTGTAAATAAAGTAATATACTGTAAATAAAATGATATACTGTAATTAATATCAAAACGACAAATATACCAAGATGTAGTTTTTATCGGCAGAATTAAAGAGATCATGTGTCTAAGTGAGTGATTGCTGTTTAACGCCAACTCAGTACTTTTTCAGCTATATAATGGCGAGAACAAGTTAATCTACAATGAGATGATGATGATGATGTCCGCTTTGTACTAGACCAACCCACCATTTCTTTAGAAATGCCTGTACCAAGTCAGGGTCATTACGTTTTCACAGTTTTCCGGTTGTTTACTGATTTTGTCTGTTTATATAATTATGAGTTTTGACTTTCCCTTTGTAAGATTGTTCGGAGTTCGGTAATTTTGTTATTACCCTTATTTAGTTGGATTTTTATAGTGCTAGCTCACTGAAACAATAGTCCGCGGATAGATATGTCTCCCCATACGGACACATTGTTATGAATCCGAGCCAACCAGTCTTTGTTCTTTCTCGTTATTGATTCGCGCTTAGTGGAGAGTCAACAAATGCCAATTTTATTGTCTTTTATTTGACCAGATCCGGGCTCGAATCCACGATCTACCACACTCGAAACGAACACGCTAACCATTACACCACTGATGCCGTTTGTGTCTAAGTGAATGGTTGCATAGTCTCTAATGTTTGTTTAAAACCATACACTTTGTGTTCACTAATTTCTCAATGTGTTTTTAATATGAACGGTGAATGTGTAATAAAATACATGTACATGCTAATGAAGCTATGTTCCAGATGTTTTCGATTTGTATCTTAATATATATTTGATGGCTGGGGTTCAAATTGTCAGAAGGAGTACTGGTGTTTTCCAGGAGAATAAGACATGTTATTCTGACTTTATGCTACATTTTAGTTTCTTTACTTAGATCCAAGACAGCGATAAACACAACGATTATACTTATCTCTTAATAAGATACAGACCATATACAGCTTACAATTAATTTCAGGCAAGTTGTACTCGATACAGCATTATTCTTCAGTCTTATTGGAATAAACACAACATTTCGGGGCAGCCGTGGACGTGATCGCATTGTAGGTGGATTTATGACTGCCTATGCAATCAGTGCCCATGCATACTATTGTTGTGAGTTCGAATCCCTCTTAAGAAAGGTGTTCTCGATGCAACATTATGTGAGAAAGCTTGTAGGTGATTTGCGGTAGGTCGGTGGTTTTCTCCTTGTACTCCGGGTTGCTCCAACAATAAAACTGATCGCCACGATATAACTGAAACATTAATGAAAGTGGCGTTAATCACTATAATCAAAAGCCTAAAATAAATGTTCAAGCTGATTAGCTCCATATTGTTTGCATCTCAAGAGTTAATAAATCATTTTCACCACTTCGGTCGTGAAATGATTATATATAGCATGCTCTCCTAATGTGTGCAGGTGGCGGATCATGGGTTCAATCCCCAATCGGGAAAAACAAGGCTATGCAATTGATAATGTTGCTCTGTCGCTATATAAGCATGCAGTATTAATAAATAAGATAAAACAACTGATTGGCTGTATCAAGGATGATATTTCCGATATGTCTGCCCGTGGACTGTTGTGTAAATGAGCTAACACTATGAATAACACAGTAAGCGTGGTTGTCTTGTGCAAACAGACATCTATGATATAGCATGCAATGTTAGTCGTAGTGCATTGAATAACAACGCTATGCGTGAATATCACATACAAATGTGCAGGACCCAATCATACATTTTAAAGCTGAAAGAATCGATCCATTCCACGTCTCTATGTACTTTAATATAAGAAGTGACCACACCCTCCCTACCGTGAGCATGTAACTTAAAAAGTGGACAAAATAGACAACAATAATAAAAATGTAGTGCGCAAGACAAGTTTCAGGAATAACCTTTATCGTGTATCCTCAAAGTCAAGATATTGGAAAGCCAAATAAATAAGTCTGTCGGAACAAGACAAAGGGCCTAAACAGGAACGCCAAACACCGACAACAATAACATACATGTCGTGTAATTAAAGCATTAATTTTGATGTGTGTAAGTTCAGATTGTTCGACGTTTACAATTTACCGGGCAATTGAAAGGAAACAAGTAGAAAATAGTTTTTTTTATAATACTGGTTTTATTTGGTTGAGATTGTCGGTTTATTAAAGTTGATATTAACAAAATAGATTAGGCTATCATTGTCTAAATCTGGTTTTTCCTTTTTTTTTTCATTTTTTAATGTCGTTTCCTCATGACGTCCTTTATGGTAAATGTTCACGTACAAAGTAAGCAAATATATTTAATTGATATCCACAAAGGAAGCTCGGTGTATTAATATTTCCTCATGACATGCTTAATGGCTAATTTTCACCTACAATGTAGGCAAGTTAATATATTAACTTGGTATCCCCGGGAGAAACTCGGTGTATACTGTGTTGACCGCTATGGAATATCTGTCACAAATGACTACCAATATATTCCACTTGTCGTAAACACTTTCAGGTCTTTTAATTATCCATGAGTTATCAGCGGGTTTGTATTTAGATTAAAACGACAGGTGCCACTGGTGTAGCAGAACCTGCTTACCCTTCCGGAACACCTGAATTCCTTTCGGTTTTAGTTGGCTTCGTGTTACTCGATCTTTAGTTTTATGTGTATGCTTTGTATTTTTGTTCTGTTATCCTTTTTCTTTTGGTCGTTGTGTTGTCTGTCCATCTTAGATCTGCGGATTCTGATGACCTCTATAATAACTTCAAGCTCTTCATATAGTAGGACCCAGTTTATCCGCTGTGGGTACATCCCCTATAAAGAGGGACGACTGATAGCTGTCAGGGGGTGAATAAACACCTTGTGTTTGTAAAATTTCACTCATCTTGAATGTCAAACATGAGCAACAATAATTACTGTACTTCATAAACAAATAAACAAATATACAACAACCTCATCAAGACAAGTATTACTGTACTTCATAAACAAATAAACAAATATACAACAACATTACCAAGACAATAATTACTGTACTTAATAAACAAATAAACAAATATGCAACAAATTTACCAAGACAATAAGTACTGTACTTCATAAGCAAATAAACAGATTTATTATATAGTAATAAATATTTTCCTATCAATTGCAATGGAAAATAATCGTGCAATATATGTATTTGCACGCTAAATATAAAATGTATTTTGCACTAGTTCAAATATAAATATTTGAAGTAGTTCAATATTCCACTTAAATATAATAAAATACACAATATTTATCTAAAAAAAGCTTTAGGCATAACATATGTATTACTATATAATAAAAAGATTATCGCAAGCACCTGCAATATGCTATGCTGCTCTGGACAATTTCACCTATATTCATGCAATAACCCTATAATACAGCAACCTTACCAAGGCAATCCTTACTCTATATCATAAGCAAATAAATAAATATACAAGAACCTCACCAAGACAATAATTACTGTGCTTCATAAACAAATATGCAACAACATTACCAAGACAATAATTAGTGTACTTCATAAACAAATAAACAAATATGCAACAACATTACCAAGTCAATAATTACTGTACTTCATAAACAAATAAACAAATATGCAACAACATTACCAAGACAATAATTACTGTACTTCATAAACAAATAAACAAATATGCAACAACATTACCAAGACAATAATTTGTGTACTTCATAAGCAAATAAACAAATATGCAACAACATTACCAAGACAATTATTACTGTACTTCATAAGCAAATAAACAAATATGCAACAACATTACCAAGACAATTATTACTGTGCTTCGTAAACAAATAAACAAATATACAACAACCTTACCAAGACAATAAGTACTGTACTTCATAAACAAATATGCAACAACATTACCAAGACAATTATTACTGTACTTCATAAGCAAATAAACAAATATGCAACAACATTACCAAGACAATTATTACTGTACTTCATAAACAAATAAACAAATATACAACAACCTTACCAAGACAATTATTACTGTACTTCATAAACAAATAAACAAATATGCAACAACATTACCAAGACAATAATTACTGTACTTCATAAACAAATAAACAAATATGCAACAACATTACCAAGACAATAATTTGTGTACTTCATAAGCAAATAAACAAATATGCAACAACATTACCAAGACAATTATTACTGTACTTCATAAGCAAATAAACAAATATGCAACAACATTACCAAGACAATTATTACTGTGCTTCGTAAACAAATAAACAAATATACAACAACCTTACCAAGACAATAAGTACTGTACTTCATAAACAAATATGCAACAACATTACCAAGACAATAATTAGTGTACTTCATAAACAAATAAACAAATATGCAACAACATTACCAAGACAATAATTACTGTACTTCATAAACAAATAAACAAATATGCAACAACATTACCAAGACAATAATTACTGTATTTCAAAAACAAATAAACAAATATGCAACAACATTACCAAGACAATAATTAGTGTACTTCATAAACAAATAAACAAATATGCAACAACATTACCAAGACAATAATTTGTGTACTTCATAAGCAAATAAACAAATATGCAACAACATTACTAAGACAATTATTACTGTACATAATAAACAAATATTCAACAACTTTACCAAGAAAATAATTACTGTGCTTCGTAAACAAATAAACAAATATACAACAACCTTACCAAGACAATAAGTACTGTACTTCATAAACAAATATGCAACAACATTACCAAGACAATAATTAGTGTACTTCATAAACAAATAAACAAATATGCAACAACATTACCAAGACAATAATTACTGGACTTCATAAACAAATAAACAAATATACAACAACCTTACCAAGACAATAAGTACTGTACTTCATAAACAAATAAACAAATATACAACAACATTACCAAGAAAATAAGTACTGTACTTCATAAACAAATAAACAAATATACAGCAACCTTACCAAGAAAATAATTACTCTACATTACAAACAAATAAACAAATATACAGCAACATTACCAAGACAATGATTACTTTACATCATAAAAAATTAAACAAATATACAGTAACCTTACCAAAGCAATAAGTACTGTACCTCATACACAAATAAAATAATATACAGCAACCTACCAAGACAATTATTACTGTACATAATAAACAAATAAACAAATATGCAACAACATTAGCAAGACAATAATTAGTGTACTTCATAAACAAATAAACAAATATGCAACAACATTACCAAGACAATAATTTCTGTACTTCATAAGCAAATAAATAAATATGCAACAACAATACCAAGACAATTATTACTTTACATAATAAACAAATATACAACAACTTTACCAAGAAAATAATTACTGTGCTTCGTAAACAAATAAACAAATATACAACAACCTTACCAAGACAATAAGTACTGTACTTCATAAACAAATAAACAAATATACAGCAACCTTACCAAGAAAATAATTACTCTACATTACAAACAAATAAACAAATATACAGCAACATTACCAAGACAATGATTACTTTACATCATAAACAATTAAACAAATATACAGTAACCTTACCAAATCAATAAGTACTGTACCTCATACACAAATAAAATAATATACAGCAACCTACCAAGACAATTATTACTGTACATAATAAACAAATATACAGCAACTTTACCAAGAAAATAATTACTGTCCTTCGTAAACAAATAAACAAATATACAACAACCTTACCAAGACAATAAGTACTGTACTTCATAAACAAATAAACAAATATACAGCAACCTTACCAAGAAAATAATTACTCTACATTACAAACAAATAAACAAATATACAACAACATTACCAAGACAATGATTACTTTACATCATAAAAAATTAAACAAATATACAGTAACCTTACCAAAGCAATAAGTACTGTACCTCATACACAAATAAAATAATATACAGCAACCTACCAAGACAATTATTACTGTACATAATAAACAAATATACAGCAACTTTACCAAGAAAATAATTACTGTGCTTCGTAAACAAATAAACAAATATACAACAACCTTACCAAGACAATAAGTACTGTACTTCATAAACAAATAAACAAATATACAGCAACCTTAACAAGAAAATAATTACTCTACATTACAAACAAATAAACAAATATACAGCAACATTACCAAGACAATGATTACTCTACATCATAAACAATTAAACAAATATACAGTAACCTTACCAAAGCAATAAGTACTGTACCTCATACACAAATAAAATAATATACAGCAACCTACCAAGACAATTATTACTGTACATAATAAACAAATATACAGCAACTTTACCAAGAAAATAATTACTGTGCTTCGTAAACAAATAAACAAATATACAACAACCTTACCAAGACAATAAGTACTGTACTTCATAAACAAATAAACAAATATACAGCAACCTTACCAAGAAAATAATTACTCTACATTACAAACAAATAAACAAATATACAGCAACATTACCAAGACAATGATTACTCTACATCATAAACAATTAAACAAATATACAGTAACCTTACCAAAGCAATAAGTACTGTACCTCATACACAAATAAAATAATATACAGCAACCTACCAAGACAATTATTACTGTACATAATAAACAAATATACAGCAACTTTACCAAGAAAATAATTACTGTGCTTCGTAAACAAATAAACAAATATACAACAACCTTACCAAGACAATAAGTACTTTACTTCATAAACAAATAAACAAATATACAACAACCTTACCAAGACAATAAGTACTGTACCTCATACACAAATAAAACAATATACAGCAACCTACCAAGACAATTATTACTGTACATAATAAACAAATATACAGCAACTTTCCCAAGAAAATAATTACTGTGCTTCGTAAACAAATAAACAAATATACAACAACCTTACCAACACAATAAGTACTGTACTTCATAAACAAATAAACAAATATACAGCAACCTTACCAGGAAAATAATTACTCAACATTACAAACAAATAAACAAATATACAGCAACATTACCAAGACAATGATTACTCTACATCATAAACAATTAAACAAATATACAGTAACCTTACCAAATCAATAAGTACTGTACCTCATACACAAATAAAATAATATACAGCAACCTACCAAGACAATTATTACTGTACATAATAAACAAATATACAGCAACTTTACCAAGAAAATAATTACTGTCCTTCGTAAACAAATAAACAAATATACAACAACCTTACCAAGACAATAAGTACTGTACTTCATAAACAAATAAACAAATATACAGCAACCTTACCAAGAAAATAATTACTCTACATTACAAACAAATAAACAAATATACAACAACATTACCAAGACAATGATTACTTTACATCATAAAAAATTAAACAAATATACAGTAACCTTACCAAAGCAATAAGTACTGTACCTCATACACAAATAAAATAATATACAGCAACCTACCAAGACAATTATTACTGTACATAATAAACAAATATACAGCAACTTTACCAAGAAAATAATTACTGTGCTTCGTAAACAAATAAACAAATATACAACAACCTTACCAAGACAATAAGTACTGTACTTCATAAACAAATAAACAAATATACAGCAACCTTAACAAGAAAATAATTACTCTACATTACAAACAAATAAACAAATATACAGCAACATTACCAAGACAATGATTACTCTACATCATAAACAATTAAACAAATATACAGTAACCTTACCAAAGCAATAAGTACTGTACCTCATACACAAATAAAATAATATACAGCAACCTACCAAGACAATTATTACTGTACATAATAAACAAATATACAGCAACTTTACCAAGAAAATAATTACTGTGCTTCGTAAACAAATAAACAAATATACAACAACCTTACCAAGACAATAAGTACTGTACTTCATAAACAAATAAACAAATATACAGCAACCTTACCAAGACAATAAGTACTGTACTTCATAAACAAATAAACAAATATACAGCAACCTTACCAAGAAAATAATTACTCTACATTACAAACAAATAAACAAATATACAACAACATTACCAAGACAATGATTACTTTACATCATAAAAAATTAAACAAATATACAGTAACCTTACCAAAGCAATAAGTACTGTACCTCATACACAAATAAAATAATATACAGCAACCTACCAAGACAATTATTACTGTACATAATAAACAAATATACAGCAACTTTACCAAGAAAATAATTACTGTGCTTCGTAAACAAATAAACAAATATACAACAACCTTACCAAGACAATAAGTACTGTACTTCATAAACAAATAAACAAATATACAGCAACCTTAACAAGAAAATAATTACTCTACATTACAAACAAATAAACAAATATACAGCAACATTACCAAGACAATGATTACTCTACATCATAAACAATTAAACAAATATACAGTAACCTTACCAAAGCAATAAGTACTGTACCTCATACACAAATAAAATAATATACAGCAACCTACCAAGACAATTATTACTGTACATAATAAACAAATATACAGCAACTTTACCAAGAAAATAATTACTGTGCTTCGTAAACAAATAAACAAATATACAACAACCTTACCAAGACAATAAGTACTGTACTTCATAAACAAATAAACAAATATACAGCAACCTTACCAAGAAAATAATTACTCTACATTACAAACAAATAAACAAATATACAGCAACATTACCAAGACAATGATTACTCTACATCATAAACAATTAAACAAATATACAGTAACCTTACCAAATCAATAAGTACTGTACCTCATACACAAATAAAATAATATACAGCAACCTACCAAGACAATTATTACTGTACATAATAAACAAATATACAGCAAGTTTACCAAGAAAATAATTACTGTGCTTCGTAAACAAATAAACAAATATACAACAACCTTACCAAGACAATAAGTACTGTACTTCATAAACAAATAAACAAATATACAGCAACCTTACCAAGAAAATAATTACTCTACATTACTTACAAATAAACAAATATACAACAACCTTACCAAGACAATAAGTACTGTACTTCATAAACAAATAAACAAATATACAACAACTTTACCAAGAAAATAATTACTGTGCTTCGTAAGCAAATAAACAAATATACAACAACCTTACCAAGACAATCAGTACTGTACTTCATAAACAAATAAACAAATATACAACAACCTTACCAAGACAATAAGTACTGTACTTCGTAAACAAATAAACAAATATACAACAACCTTACCAATACAATAAGTACTGTACTTCATAAACAAATAAACAAATATACAGCAACCTTACCAAGAAAATAATTACTGTGCTTCGTAAGCAAATAAACAAATATACAACAACCTTACCAAGACAATCAGTACTGTACTTCATAAACAAATAAACAAATATACAACAACCTTACCAAGACAATAAGTACTGTACTTCGTAAACAAATAAACAAATATACAACAACCTTACCAATACAATAAGTACTGTACTTCATAAACAAATAAACAAATATACAGCAACTTTACCAAGAAAATAATTACTGTGCTTCGTAAACAAATAAACAAATATACAACAACCTTACCAAGACAATAAGTACTGTACTTCATAAACAAATAAACAAATATACAGCAACCATACCAAGAAAATAATTACTCTACATTACAAACAAATAAAAAATATACAGCAACATTACCAAGACAATGATTACTCTACATCATAAACAATTAAACAAATATACAGTAACCTTACCAAAGCAATAAGTACTGTACCTCATACACAAATAAAATAATATACAGCAACCTACCAAGACAATTATTACTGTACATAATAAACAAATATACAGCAACTTTACCAAGAAAATAATTACTGTGCTTCGTAAACAAATAAACAAATATACAACAACCTTACCAAGACAATAAGTACTGTACTTCATAAACAAATAAACAAATATACAGCAACCTTACCAAGAAAATAATTACTCTACATTACAAACAAATAAACAAATATACAGCAACATTACCAAGACAATGATTACTCTACATCATAAACAATTAAACAAATATACAGTAACCTTACCAAAGCAATAAGTACTGTACCTCATACACAAATAAAATAATATACAGCAACCTACCAAGACAATTATTACTGTACATAATAAACAAATATACAGCAACTTTACCAATAAAAAAAATTACTGTGCTTCGTAAACAAATAAACAAATATACAACAACCTTACCAAGACAATAAGTACTGTACTTCATAAACAAATAAACAAATATACAGCAACCTTACCAAGAAAATAATTACTCTACATTACAAACAAATAAACAAATATACAGCAACATTACCAAGACAATGATTACTCTACATCATAAACAATTAAACAAATATACAGTAACCTTACCAAAGCAATAAGTACTGTACCTCATACACAAATAAAATAATATACAGCAACCTACCAAGACAATTATTACTGTACATAATAAACAAATATACAGCAAGTTTACCAAGAAAATAATTACTGTGCTTCGTAAACAAATAAACAAATATACAACAACCTTACCAAGACAATAAGTACTGTACTTCATAAACAAATAAACAAATATACAGCAACCTTACCAAGAAAATAATTACTCTACATTACTTACAAATAAACAAATATACAACAACCTTACCAAGACAATAAGTACTGTACTTCATAAACAAATAAACAAATATAAAACAACTTTACCAAGAAAATAATTACTGTGCTTCGTAAGCAAATAAACAAATATACAACAACCTTACCAAGACAATCAGTACTGTACTTCATAAACAAATAAACAAATATACAACAACCTTACCAAGACAATAAGTACTGTACTTCGTAAACAAATAAACAAATATACAACAACCTTACCAATACAATAAGTACTGTACTTCATAAACAAATAAACAAATATACAGCAACCTTACCAAGAAAATAATTACTGTGCTTCGTAAGCAAATAAACAAATATACAACAACCTTACCAAGACAATCAGTACTGTACTTCATAAACAAATAAACAAATATACAACAACCTTACCAAGACAATAAGTACTGTACTTCGTAAACAAATAAACAAATATACAACAACCTTACCAATACAATAAGTACTGTACTTCATAAACAAATAAACAAATATACAGCAACTTTACCAAGAAAATAATTACTGTGCTTCGTAAACAAATAAACAAATATACAACAACCTTACCAAGACAATAAGTACTGTACTTCATAAACAAATAAACAAATATACAGCAACCATACCAAGAAAATAATTACTCTACATTACAAACAAATAAAAAATATACAGCAACATTACCAAGACAATGATTACTCTACATCATAAACAATTAAACAAATATACAGTAACCTTACCAAAGCAATAAGTACTGTACCTCATACACAAATAAAATAATATACAGCAACCTACCAAGACAATTATTACTGTACATAATAAACAAATAAACAAATATGCAACAACATTACCAAGACAATAATTAGTGTACTTCATAAACAAATAAACAAATATGCAACAACATTACCAAGACAATAATTTCTGTACTTCATAAGCAAATAAATAAATATGCAACAACAATACCAAGACAATTATTACTGTACATAATAAACAAATATACAACAACTTTACCAAGAAAATAATTACTGTGCTTCGTAAACAAATAAACAAATATACAACAACCTTACCAAGACAATAAGTACTGTACTTCATAAACAAATAAACAAATATACAACAACATTACCAAGACAATTATTACTTTACATCATAAAAAATTAAACAAATATACAGTAACCTTACCAAAGCAATAAGTACTGTACCTCATACACAAATAAAATAATATACAGCAACCTACCAAGACAATTATTACTGTACATAATAAACAAATATACAGCAACTTTACCAAGAAAATAATTACTGTGCTTCGTAAACAAATAAACAAATATACAACAACCTTACCAAGACAATAAGTACTGTACTTCATAAACAAATAAACAAATATACAGCAACCTTAACAAGAAAATAATTACTCTACATTACAAACAAATAAACAAATATACAGCAACATTACCAAGACAATGATTACTCTACATCATAAACAATTAAACAAATATACAGTAACCTTACCAAAGCAATAAGTACTGTACCTCATACACAAATAAAATAATATACAGCAACCTACCAAGACAATTATTACTGTACATAATAAACAAATATACAGCAACTTTACCAAGAAAATAATTACTGTGCTTCGTAAACAAATAAACAAATATACAACAACCTTACCAAGACAATAAGTACTGTACTTCATAAACAAATAAACAAATATACAGCAACCTTACCAAGAAAATAATTACTCTACATTACAAACAAATAAACAAATATACAGCAACATTACCAAGACAATGATTACTCTACATCATAAACAATTAAACAAATATACAGTAACCTTACCAAAGCAATAAGTACTGTACCTCATACACAAATAAAATAATATACAGCAATCTACCAAGACAATTATTACTGTACATAATAAACAAATATACAGCAAGTTTACCAAGAAAATAATTACTGTGCTTCGTAAACAAATAAACAAATATACAACAACCTTACCAAGACAATAAGTACTGTACTTCATAAACAAATAAACAAATATACAGCAACCTTACCAAGAAAATAATTACTCTACATTACTTACAAATAAACAAATATACAACAACCTTACCAAGACAATAAGTACTGTACTTCATAAACAAATAAACAAATATACAACAACTTTACCAAGAAAATAATTACTGTGCTTCGTAAGCAAATAAACAAATATACAACAACCTTACCAAGACAATCAGTACTGTACTTCATAAACAAATAAACAAATATACAACAACCTTACCAAGACAATAAGTACTGTACTTCGTAAACAAATAAACAAATATACAACAACCTTACCAATACAATAAGTACTGTACTTCATAAACAAATAAACAAATATACAGCAACCTTACCAAGAAAATAATTACTGTGCTTCGTAAGCAAATAAACAAATATACAACAACCTTACCAAGACAATCAGTACTGTACTTCATAAACAAATAAACAAATATACAACAACCTTACCAAGACAATAAGTACTGTACTTCGTAAACAAATAAACAAATATACAACAACCTTACCAATACAATAAGTACTGTACTTCATAAACAAATAAACAAATATACAGCAACTTTACCAAGAAAATAATTACTGTGCTTCGTAAACAAATAAACAAATATACAACAACCTTACCAAGACAATAAGTACTGTACTTCATAAACAAATAAACAAATATACAGCAACCATACCAAGAAAATAATTACTCTACATTACAAACAAATAAACAAATATACAGCAACATTACCAAGACAATGATTACTCTACATCATAAACAATTAAACAAATATACAGTAACCTTACCAAAGCAATAAGTACTGTACCTCATACACAAATAAAATAATATACAGCAACCTACCAAGACAATTATTACTGTACATAATAAACAAATAAACAAATATGCAACAACATTACCAAGACAATAATTAGTGTACTTCATAAACAAATAAACAAATATGCAACAACATTACCAAGACAATAATTTCTGTACTTCATAAGCAAATAAATAAATATGCAACAACAATACCAAGACAATTATTACTGTACATAATAAACAAATATACAACAACTTTACCAAGAAAATAATTACTGTGCTTCGTAAACAAATAAACAAATATACAACAACCTTACCAAGACAATAAGTACTGTACTTCATAAACAAATAAACAAATATACAGCAACCTTACCAAGAAAATAATTACCCTACATTACAAACAAATAAACAAATATACAGCAACATTACCAAGACAATGATTACTTTACATCATAAAAAATTAAACACATATACAGTAACCTTACCAAAGCAATAAGTACTGTACCTCATACACAAATAAAATAATATACAGCAACCTACCAAGACAATTATTACTGTACATAATAAACAAATATACAGCAACTTTACCAAGAAAATAATTACTGTGCTTCGTAAACAAATAAACAAATATACAACAACCTTACCAAGACAATAAGTACTGTACTTCATAAACAAATAAACAAATATACAGCAACCTTAACAAGAAAATAATTACTCTACATTACAAACAAATAAACAAATATACAGCAACATTACCAAGACAATGATTACTCTACATCATAAACAATTAAACAAATATACAGTAACCTTACCAAAGCAATAAGTACTGTACCTCATACACAAATAAAATAATATACAGCAACCTACCAAGACAATTATTACTGTACATAATAAACAAATATACAGCAACTTTACCAAGAAAATAATTACTGTGCTTCGTAAACAAATAAACAAATATACAACAACCTTACCAAGACAATAAGTACTGTACTTCATAAACAAATAAACAAATATACAGCAACCTTACCAAGAAAATAATTACTCTACATTACAAACAAATAAACAAATATACAGCAACATTACCAAGACAATGATTACTCTACATCATAAACAATTAAACAAATATACAGTAACCTTACCAAAGCAATAAGTACTGTACCTCATACACAAATAAAATAATATACAGCAACCTACCAAGACAATTATTACTGTACATAATAAACAAATATACAGCAACTTTACCAAGAAAATAATTACTGTGCTTCGTAAACAAATAAACAAATATACAACAACCTTACCAAGACAATAAGTACTGTACTTCATAAACAAATAAACAAATATACAGCAACCTTACCAAGAAAATAATTACTCTACATTACAAACAAATAAACAAATATACAACAACCTTACCAAGACAATAAGTACTGTACTTCATAAACAAATAAACAAATATACAACAACTTTACCAAGAAAATAATTACTGTGCTTCGTAAGCAAATAAACAAATATACAACAACCTTACCAAGACAATCAGTACTGTACTTCATAAACAAATAAACAAATATACAGCAACCTTACCAAGAAAATAATTACTCTACATTACAAACAAATAAACAAATATACAGCAACATTACCAAGACAATGATTACTCTACATCATAAACAATTAAACAAATATACAGTAACCTTACCAAAGCAATAAGTACTGTACCTCATACACAAATAAAATAATATACAGCAATCTACCAAGACAATTATTACTGTACATAATAAACAAATATACAGCAAGTTTACCAAGAAAATAATTACTGTGCTTCGTAAACAAATAAACAAATATACAACAACCTTACCAAGACAATAAGTACTGTACTTCATAAACAAATAAACAAATATACAGCAACCTTACCAAGAAAATAATTACTCTACATTACTTACAAATAAACAAATATACAACAACCTTACCAAGACAATAAGTACTGTACTTCATAAACAAATAAACAAATATACAACAACTTTACCAAGAAAATAATTACTGTGCTTCGTAAGCAAATAAACAAATATACAACAACCTTACCAAGACAATCAGTACTGTACTTCATAAACAAATAAACAAATATACAACAACCTTACCAAGACAATAAGTACTGTACTTCGTAAACAAATAAACAAATATACAACAACCTTACCAATACAATAAGTACTGTACTTCATAAACAAATAAACAAATATACAGCAACCTTACCAAGAAAATAATTACTGTGCTTCGTAAGCAAATAAACAAATATACAACAACCTTACCAAGACAATCAGTACTGTACTTCATAAACAAATAAACAAATATACAACAACCTTACCAAGACAATAAGTACTGTACTTCGTAAACAAATAAACAAATATACAACAACCTTACCAATACAATAAGTACTGTACTTCATAAACAAATAAACAAATATACAGCAACTTTACCAAGAAAATAATTACTGTGCTTCGTAAACAAATAAACAAATATACAACAACCTTACCAAGACAATAAGTACTGTACTTCATAAACAAATAAACAAATATACAGCAACCATACCAAGAAAATAATTACTCTACATTACAAACAAATAAACAAATATACAGCAACATTACCAAGACAATGATTACTCTACATCATAAACAATTAAACAAATATACAGTAACCTTACCAAAGCAATAAGTACTGTACCTCATACACAAATAAAATAATATACAGCAACCTACCAAGACAATTATTACTGTACATAATAAACAAATAAACAAATATGCAACAACATTACCAAGACAATAATTAGTGTACTTCAAAAACAAATAAACAAATATGCAACAACATTACCAAGACAATAATTTCTGTACTTCATAAGCAAATAAATAAATATGCAACAACAATACCAAGACAATTATTACTGTACATAATAAACAAATATACAACAACTTTACCAAGAAAATAATTACTGTGCTTCGTAAACAAATAAACAAATATACAACAACCTTACCAAGACAATAAGTACTGTACTTCATAAACAAATAAACAAATATACAGCAACCTTACCAAGAAAATAATTACCCTACATTACAAACAAATAAACAAATATACAGCAACATTACCAAGACAATGATTACTTTACATCATAAAAAATTAAACACATATACAGTAACCTTACCAAAGCAATAAGTACTGTACCTCATACACAAATAAAATAATATACAGCAACCTACCAAGACAATTATTACTGTACATAATAAACAAATATACAGCAACTTTACCAAGAAAATAATTACTGTGCTTCGTAAACAAATAAACAAATATACAACAACCTTACCAAGACAATAAGTACTGTACTTCATAAACAAATAAACAAATATACAGCAACCTTAACAAGAAAATAATTACTCTACATTACAAACAAATAAACAAATATACAGCAACATTACCAAGACAATGATTACTCTACATCATAAACAATTAAACAAATATACAGTAACCTTACCAAAGCAATAAGTACTGTACCTCATACACAAATAAAATAATATACAGCAACCTACCAAGACAATTATTACTGTACATAATAAACAAATATACAGCAACTTTACCAAGAAAATAATTACTGTGCTTCGTAAACAAATAAACAAATATACAACAACCTTACCAAGACAATAAGTACTGTACTTCATAAACAAATAAACAAATATACAGCAACCTTACCAAGAAAATAATTACTCTACATTACAAACAAATAAACAAATATACAGCAACATTACCAAGACAATGATTACTCTACATCATAAACAATTAAACAAATATACAGTAACCTTACCAAAGCAATAAGTACTGTACCTCATACACAAATAAAATAATATACAGCAACCTACCAAGACAATTATTACTGTACATAATAAACAAATATACAGCAACTTTACCAAGAAAATAATTACTGTGCTTCGTAAACAAATAAACAAATATACAACAACCTTACCAAGACAATAAGTACTGTACTTCATAAACAAATAAACAAATATACAGCAACCTTACCAAGAAAATAATTACTCTACATTACAAACAAATAAACAAATATACAACAACCTTACCAAGACAATAAGTACTGTACTTCATAAACAAATAAACAAATATACAACAACTTTACCAAGAAAATAATTACTGTGCTTCGTAAGCAAATAAACAAATATACAACAACCTTACCAAGACAATCAGTACTGTACTTCATAAACAAATAAACAAATATACAACAACCTTACCAAGACAATAAGTACTGTACTTCGTAAACAAATAAACAAATATACAACAACCTTACCAATACAATAAGTATTGTACTTCATAAGCAAATAAACAAATATACAACAACCTTTTCCAAAGCAAAAATTAATGCACATCAAGCTTAATAAAAACATACAAATGTACATGCTTACCGCGGTAATACATATTGTTCTTGAATAGATAAATAAACATATATACAGCGAACTAACCAGAGCAACGCAATCTAAAACAGACAATAAGTAGTGTACTTAATAAAAAAATTTAAGCATTGCACTTAATAAACAGATATAAGAAGAGTTTGAAGATACCAAAGGGGCAATCACAATCCGTATATCGAAGATGAACAGACAGCACAATGGCCAACATAAAAAGTTCAAAAGGACAAACAACAATCTACAAAACATACATATAAAATTAAAGATCGAGTAACACGAACCCCACTAAAACTGGGGGTGAACTCAGGTGCTCCAAAAGGGTAAGCAGGTGGCACCCGTCGTGTTAATCTAGTTACAAACCTGGGAATAAGTCGTGAATGAGAAAAGAACCGGGAAGTGTTTACAACAAGTGGAACATATCCGTGGTCATTTATGACACATATACTCCAAGTCATGGTGGCTACCGTAAAATATTCGAAGTAATGACTTCAACTTTACCCTTGTTAGTAGCAACCCTCTATCTAGGAAATCCTGATAGAAACCACAAACTCTGGAATATCGCATCATCTGAGAGAGATATACTCCATATACAAGTACTACTGGAATGTTGCTACACATAAATGGAAAGTTCACAATGGGAAAATTGAAATCATCTCTTTTGTCGTAAAGTTTCGTTCTTAACCGACCCCCACTGTCGATTTCGAGGGGTAGGTCAAGGTATGAAGCAGACCTATCTGTATCTGTGGTATCCTTTATCTCAAGCTCAATGAGATAGATGAGATCAACAAAATCACCAAGCCTAGAATTATTTATTGAAAGGACATCATCTATATAGCGGAACGTGAAATTAAAGGATCCAAAAAACACGTCCACCAAACAAAACAAATATGTGTATTCGACATGTGATGTGTGCTTACAGTATGTATAATTTTGAGACCGTAAATGTGGACTAATTTTATCAAACATATTTTGAAATTACAATATTTCATTAACAAAGTTATTATTATTAAAATGGAAAAACACTACAGTTCTAGAAAAAATCTCAAATCCTGTTGAAAACTCGTAGAACCAAAGGCAAAATAGATACCCCTAACACACATAATACATGGCTGCTCAATTGCTTGTTTTCGTACAGGCATCTCAATATAAAGTGGCAGGCAAACAATAGTTTGATTGGCCCATATTTCTCCTCTTAGTGAAATGATACGATGACGTAAGTGTTTTGCAATGTAAGTTCCATTTGTCGTAAACACTTCCCGGTACTTTCATGGTACATGACTTATCACCGGGTTTTGTAGCTGGATTAACATGACTGGTGTCACTAGTGGAACAGGAACTGCTTATAATGGATATGTCAATGTATTATTATTATTATTATTATTATTATTATTATTGCTATTATTATTATTTTTATTATTGTTATTATTATTATTATTATTATTATTTTATTTCTTATTGATATTATTATTTTTATCATTATTATTATTATAATTTATTGTTGTTAATTTTAGTAGGTAACATTTGAAAATAAAAGTTACCGTGGAAATGAAAACTGTTTTTCCCGAAGAAGACTATTTCGGACATGTATAATAATACTTTAGCATAGGACATTCGTATTAATAATCTTCTTAAATTTAGTTTCTTGTCTAATGCAATAACATAGCATGAAACAAATAAGTGATTAAAATTGAAAGGATGAACATTATTATTGAAATAATTTTGTAAATATTTGTTTCCCTTTCCTGTCTTAAATAATTACCGACGAATGGAACTAGTCACCTATATTAGCAGAGTCGCAAAGATGACACAATCTGTCAGCTCTTGGCATGGTGTGACATTTTTCCACATCTACTGGCAATCGGTGACCACCATATTTAGGTTCACAAAAATTAAATATACAGTTATTTGGTAAACAAAAAATCATAGATTTCTATATCAAATTTAGTCCGCCCGACGCATTTCTAGAATAATCTTCCTCAGGTGACGCTCAGAATCGAAAGATTGGAAACCCAAATAATTCAAAAGTGTTTGGTAGCCATAAAGCCAACGGGCATACACAGAAAAGCCCAAATCGGCTAAGGGAGGAGAACCTGAATTTTGATAATGATTACATTACATAGGACCTGTAAATTGTAATAATAAATATATCTCATAAGCCATGTCAGTTCCGAAAAATCGGATATTTCCCAGTTCCAATTTTTTCTTGAAAATTCATTAACATAAACATTTTAAAGTAGTAATCATATTTTCAGACTATTCTTAAATAAATCGTTTTCTTTTTAATTTCTATTCGATATCCAAGCAGTAGACAAATTAAAAAGATGGGAGGGTTTGATAACATTAACTAGTGTAAACCTGCCACATTGTTGTGCCTGTCGCAAACGAGAACCTGGAGTTCCAACATCATTTGTCATGATCCTATCTTTGTGCTCAGTGAGTTCAGTTAAGATGAGAGGAGATTTTTAGTTTTGTTAATATTGCTGGAATTGATGACCATGACTGTTTAAGCTTTCTTTTCATAATTATTAAATGTGCATTGTTGCTTACCATCCTTCTCTCCCGCTATATCTACCTGCTGACTCCATAAGCAAAACTCGTATCAAAGTTCGCGTGAGCTGAGCAGGACTTATCAACAGTCAGCAGGGGTTATCACCAAATTCTCCCCATAGGCACCCGATTTGTGGCCCCCGCATTTTAAAAAAAAAATAATTCATCACTTTTGTGGGACGTTTTCATTATAAACAGTGTTAAACAACTTCAAACATGACCAAAAACTCAATCCGAGATCTTATATCGAGCTAGAGTAGTGGATCGAGGGTTTTTGTGTTTTTAGAAATAGGCTTATATCGAACTCGGATTGAGTTTTTGGTAATGCTTGAAGTTGTTTAACACTGTTTATAATGAAAACGTCCCACAAAAGTGATGAATTAAACAAATTAAAAAAGGGGGGTCCACAAATCGGGTACCTATGATTCTCCCAACATTTAAACGATGATTCCTGTGAGCATGGCAAAAGTAAATAAAATTCATCAACACCATTAGCTAGTTAACATTATTTTTTTAAAACATATATCAAATTAGGAACTGTCGGGTCAGCAATATCAACAAACACCGTCCTACAAAGATGTACTTTGCACAATTCTTGATAACATCTGCTGAAACGTCATAATTTTAACGTCATAAGGGAGGTCGTGACCTTTGTGTTTTCTAATCCGGAACAGCATTGGCAAACAAAACCTTTAATGAAAATGGGTGACTTTGATGTTTGTAATAAAAAAAACAATGATTATCACCATCAAAGGAAAAATGCAACAATCTTAACATTGATATAAACCTATTAAAATGAATGGTATATTTGCAAACTACTTATGAACTACGGTTTTGGGGAAGCGTAATTTGAATATTTTGAATAATGTACTTTTTCCCGCGAAAATACAAATATAGACGTATCCGTGTTTATGTTTGATTTAAGGATGATAAACATATCATCTGAATGTGAATATGATTGATACTGAAATTTATCAGCCTGTTCGACAGAATATGAAGTTTGTGACTCGTTCGCATCGCACACTCGCCAACAAACTTCATATTATGGTTCGGCAGGCTGATAGTTTCGGTATCAATCAATTCACATCCAGAAAACATATACTTATCTTTTGTTCGTTTTTACTACAACGTACAATATGTTTCTTGTAATTTAATATCTACATCAAAAAGTATTCATCTCGCTCAAATATAACCCAACTACTGGATTTTCATCTTTCGACCCGATTTGGTCTCTCCCATATCGATCCCTCACCACTGCTCCCCTCATCGTTCATCCCGCAATGACCCTTAAGTGTGTACACTGTCTTAGCTCTGTGTAAAATTACGTCTCCAAACTAAATCTGTTTTATGTGTTTCTCCCTCTGTAAGTTTGAAAAGTTTATTTTTTTCTATTAATTTTATTTTATTTTTACTTTTTGGGAGGTGATTATGTGTGGCCATATACAACGATATTGTTGGACGATGAATTACATTCTTAATGAATATTAGTAGTAAATAATGACTTATTTGTAACCTTATATTAGTAGTAAATAATGACTTATTTGTAACCTTATATTAGTAGTAAATAATGACTTATTTGTAACCTTATATTAGTAGTAAATAATGACCTATTTGTAACCTAATATTTTCAAACTGAATTATTTAAAGATTATATTCTGATCTTGTTTGTGATCTTTATATAATAAATTTATTATATTACAATTTTGCAATAAAGGACATTCAAAAGTTTTCTCCAGGTACTCCGGTTTCCCTGACCAATAAAACTGACCGCCACTATATAACTGGAATATTGTTGAAAGTGGCATTAAACAGCATGAAGCCAAATCAAACCATAATTTGGGTGTTATAGTAAACATTTCGAATTTCTTAAATAACGAAATTGTATTATAAGAATGCATGGATTGTTTACATCTTATAGGTGTGAAACCAATTATTAATTTCTTTTAGCTTTTCTACTAAATTTGTGTTTTTTCGAGCCTACCTGGCCATTTTATCTTAAGTTTAACCTTTCGAAGACCATACATTTTCTGGAACGTCCATGATTCCTCTACGTTCTGTCAAAATATCAGGCCATGTTTAAAGTCTTGCAGTGAAATGCCAGGCTATGGAAAATACCTACTCTAAAAATAGCTCTGTCATCCCCCAGAAATTCCCTATTTATAGGTCATGCATCAAATCCTCCATATCCATATTAAAATACAATTAAATCAATCACATTTGGGCTCAAAATAATCCTTATACATTTAACTTCAATTATCAATTTAATTATTCCATTCCATTCAGTATTTGTCACGATACAACAAAGTGAAAGGAACTTTTTTTTTAAAAGGGACTACTTTTGTATATGTTCTTAGCTCTGATTGGTTGAATTACGGGTTTGACACCTAAATAGCAACAAAACATGCTTCTCTAACCCTTTATTGGCCTTATTTCTATTCCTTAGGCAATATCAACCACAAAAAATCTCATAAGGTATGTGGCTCTCTAATATTTGCGAGTATAAGTGTTCAAATGCAAAGGTACCCCCTTGAAGATTTGTAATGAAAACATCTCCATTTACAGCTGTTGAGTTCAGACTGTGTAATATACCAAAACTTACCTATTCTCTTATATATTACAGTTATTAAGTTAATTTCTAACATAATAAGCAATTTTTACACATATATATGCCTCAGTTGTATATTTAATAGCTAAATACTATGAAATGTTTGCATTTAGTCCCCCCCCTTTTTTTGTTCCATAAAATGAGTTCACATCATTCTTAATTTTGTTAATTCATTCTTTAACCCCATGAATTATGTAGTATAAGGCATGAAATAAGTTTTTGTATATAGACCTACAGTTGAAATTCCTTCTAATTCCATCAAATATGCAAAAATATGATTTATTAATATTCAAGTTTTGGAATTTCTTATGGTACAAAACTATAATTTCCCCCAAAACTCAATAAAAATATGCTTCCACATCATTTTTTCCCACTATTTAAGTAAGCTGGATGTTCAAATGTACTGTTACAGCCAAATAATACTCTAAAACATGAAATCCAAATTGACAATTTGAAAAATTGACAGAAAATGCTAAGCAGTCAAAATATTTTTCCTGAGATCACTTAAATTACCAGGTTTTTACTACATAATTTTCAACTAAGCTGCTTTCTATAGCCTTATATTATTTCATAAGTACATTATAGATGTATTCTAACTGAAACTATCAAAATTTACCAGGAAAACAGTTGTAGGATTGAAAAAAATCCAATCATGATATCACCATATTCTATATTTGAAGTCGACAAACTGCTGCATGATGAAATTTTTAAAATTCTTAATATCAACCATATTTTCAATAATATATGCCCTTCTACTGCAAAAACACATTCAATAACATATTCCAAATAATTATAAAGTCATAAATAAAAATAAAATGAGTTGCAATACCCTCTGTCCATGTATATCCAGTGTTTGGGAGCAATATTCCAAAAAATATTACATAACATGCATTTCGACCATGTAATCTGACACCACAATGCATTTTGTAACATTTTTGTATGAAAAATGTCACTCTGTGTCTGTTGTGACATTATTAGGCTAATTTGAACATGATAGCAACAAAACTTCAATTTGATTTTTTTTAACTTAAGGTGTGAAACCTATAATTAATTCCTTTAAGGTTTTCTACTAAATTTGTGTTTTTTCGAGCCTACCTGGCCATTTTATCTTAAGTTTAATCTTTCGAAGACCATACATTTTCTGAACCGTCCATGATTCCTCTACGCTCTGTCAAAATATCAGGCCATGTTTAAAGTCTTGCAGTGAAATGCCAGGCTATGGAAAATACCTACTCTAAAAATAGCTCTGTCATCCCCCAGAAATTCTCTATTTATAGGTCATGCATCAAATCCTCCATATCCATATTAAAATACAATTAAATCAATCAAATTTGGGCTCAAAATAATCCTTATACATTTAACTTCAATTATCAATTTAATTATTCCATTCCATTCAGTATTTGTCACGATACAACAAAGTGACAGGAACTTTTTTTTTAAAAGGGACTACTTTTGTATATGTTCTTAGCTCTGATTGGTTGAATTACGGGTTTGACACCTAAAATCAACTATTATGTAGGTTTTGTTTTCATAGGATTAAAACCAAAAATGTAGACTTTACGATCACTTGTTTCATGTACACTAAACAGACAAGACGTTACTAACCGTATAACTTCAGTCTTAAATGTGTAGGTACGTCTACAATAGTCTGTTAGAACAGAATAGGGACACATTATTTAAAACAATATTTCAGAATTTGGTATGGAATACGTTTCATGGCTTTCAAACTAGTGCATGGGACGACCATTTACCCAGGGGAGGGATTTTTTGAAAGAAAAAAAGACATATTCTGTCACAAAAGAAAAACAAATTGACCTTTATAAATACGGATGCAAGATAAATAATCTAACCCTGCAGTTGTATCATGTGAAGAACTTTTCTGGTTCAATGCAAAACAAAATAGTCCACTCCCTTGTTTTCGCTCCTGTTTATTTAATTGATCCCCGAGAAATAAAATTACATAGTAAACATTTCAAATCGAATGGTTTTAATTGCATTACTGAAGAAAATTAATATAATCTTGAGCATTGTATCTATTTTGAAAATACATTTCCAAAGTATTATATAATATACGAATTTCAAATTACTTGTCCATTAAAGCAACAATCAGACGAAGCGACATTTTGTTAAAGACGAATTCCTGATCACTACTGTCTAGGCTACCCGATTGGCTAATTGTTAATACAAAACGTTATTGATAATTCTTTTGTCGTTTATGGAAAATCCTAGCGTGTCACAGGATCATTCAAAATATTTGGCAAATAGCATGTATTGTATACTGTGCTGTATTGATTTAAAACATTTTTAATTGAATGGCTTACAATAAGAACATGATATATTGAGTGTATGCGTGTTGCATGGTGTCATTTACTTGGAGGTCATTTAAATATTGATGTCAACTATTTAAATTTATTTTCGTTAACCGTCCTGTTAAACATCTGTACATTTTTTTTCTAAATACAATAATATTGAAGTTCTCGTACCAAACAATGTAAGTGAGACGATCGTGCATATGCGTGCTAGAGGTGTCGAGACTTCATCATTTGACACCCTACTGTGGACATAAGGTGCAGAATCTCACATAGACACTCATGCGAGTAAAAGACGATATATTTTATGTTCTATTTCCCATGTTCACCCGAACAGAAAATATATCTTCTCTTTACTGGGATAAATAACGACGACACAAATATAGTTTGGGATGGCGAGCTTACAAAACAGTCGGCCAACTTTAAATAAACACAGTATAAACAAATATTTTACTTTCAAGTTCGGAATAAGATTTGGCAGTGATATAGTTAGGTGGCATATCATATAGTATATAAAAAAAAGCCTGTAGATATCTAATTTAGTCCACACGACAAATTTATGGACTAAATTATCAGAATATTGGAAAGCTAACTAATAATAAAATATCTAAATTTGGGACGGACAAAACCAAAAGGACGCCAACTGCATAAAGCTCCCCATGGTTGAAGGAGATCCAGATTACTTAGGAACCATAAACATTTCAATGATACATATATCATATAAATGCTGAAACACTGCCTACTATGGAAAATGATACCATCGGGGACTTATATTATATCAGTTATATTGAGAAAAAAGTAAATAACTTATTCATGAGGCCTTTCTGGAATGGCCGTCATCGGATACGCTCAAAGTAAGAAGTTGTAATTTGCATACTATTAATAAACTCCACATTTGTGATAGAATGAGCAAGTGATGTGAGTGATTTGGCGTAATTTCAAGTGAGCAATACTATAATTATGTCATGAAGAGAACAAGTTAAAAAAATGACAGTCAACAATCCGCATGTAGACATGTAGTTCCACGTCACCCAGTCCGTCGTTCTTCTTACTTCGTAGTTCTGCATCCTCAGCGAAGGACCAACCACGTATAATTTTCACAGTATTTGGCTGGAACAGAAATTGTATCGAGCCACGCGATTTCCCACATACCAACGAACAAATAAATCATTACACTACCGAGGTGGACTTGGTGGCCGTCGTGGTCGTGATCGTATAGTAGTTGGATTTACAACTACTTGTGCAATCAGTGCCTGTCACCACTAATGTTATGGTTTCGAACCCCATTCATTGCGAGGTGTATTCGACAGAACATTATGTGATACCATTTGTCAGTGACTTGCGCTATGTCTGTAATTTTATCCAGGTACTCTGGTTTCCTCTATCAATAAAACTGACTGCCATGATATAATTGAAATATTGTTGAAAGTGGCATTAAACATGAAAAATTAAAAGAAAACAACACTTATTTCAACACAACCGAAAGGGTATTGAACCATACGATCTTCCACATTTGACACATCAGTTTTTTTTCTCTCTCTCTCTTCTCTAGTTTCATGACATTAATTGTTTTTTACATAATTTTTGAAATATTCATGTTTATCTCTGTTACAGAGGAATAACAGTTAATATATATATATATTGTGCTGCATCGTCATGTCTCGACGATCTGTTACTCATTAAGTTCTCTGGTTGGTAGATTCCCTTAGATTTTGTATAGATATATATATATATATATATATATATATATATATATATATATATATATACGTCTGAAAATTAAACCAAACAGTGTTAGAATTGTATTTTAGAGCTGTCAATTTTTTGTTCTTCCCTCGACCGGATTTGAACTCACACCATTGAAACAGTGCAGCACCATTCGCTTAGTCTTACATCCAGCGCCCTAGACTACTCGACCACATCCACTCCCTATATATATATATAAATATATATATATATATATAAATATATATATATATATATAAATATATATATATATATATATATATCATTCTAATATTGCTATCTAGTAAAAAGAAATGTAAAGTGCATATAACATTGATGTACTTTGTGCAGATCGTGTTAATATCTCATATTAGTGTAGCGGCTAACATCAAAAATTCACCCAAATATTTCACTTGTGGAGAAAAGCATGAAATTTGGCACACATATCTGTCAGATAATACTGTTTCTAAAATCATCATTGGCCATCGCGATTTCCGCCATTTTCATGATGGCTGCCGCCAAGACAAAATGGCGACATTTTCATACTGCATGGCTTCACGTACTGTCTATTTACTGTCATATTTATCATTTTTTTGCCGTTTTGTGGTATATTTTTGTATAACTAAGCTTTGTACAAGATATTTTAATCATCCTGCTTTAAAAAAAGGCAAAATGACTTCCGTATAACGCATTTCAGGTCTGAAATATATCGATTTCTACTTGTAAATTAATAAAAGAGTAAATTGCAAACACTACCATGGCACAATGGTGCAATTGATTACCGTGAAACTCGGCATGGGGTTCAGTGTTAGCTTTGTTCTATTTTAAAACAAAGTCTCCCAATGACATGACGATCCGCCCCGTAGAAGGTCGTGATGTCGTATCCGAATTGACGGAGTGTGTCAACGCGAGAGAGCCGAGCCAAGAGGGACGAGGCTTTAGTCCCTCGGATGGTGTACAGATCGCACGGGAGTTGAATAACACTGGATGAACGATCTGACTGGGTGTAAGAATTCCATCATCGAACCCAGTTGTATCCCATTCAAAAAGGTATGTAAGTTGTAGGTGGTAAAAGGATAATCCCTCGACCTTTCAACTTAATATTTGAGATATCGTCTATAATACATTACAATCCATTTCTTTATTCAATTGTTTTTGTCTCTTTGTTTTTCATATTTTTGTTTTTGATTATTGGTTACTATGTCGAAAAGAATTCGGCTTTCTTTGTCTGCTCAGGAGAAGCAGAGCACAAATTGGTCGAAGTGTTTTATTTGTCAGGAAGACAAACATTCAAATCACCTCCAATAAAAATTGATGTGGCAAAATCAGGATAGATACAGAACCTTGTCAAAAAATATTTCCGAGTTTGTCAAGATCAACGATATGCCAATTCCTCTCGATATATGTCGAATCGGCGAAGGAGATGGAATAGAGGCTGCTTTTATTAAAAACGAGGCAAAATATCATGAGTCATGCAGGCTGATGTTCAATAACACAAAACTTCAAAGAGTCCAAAAGAGATATCAACCTCCAGATACGAGCCTTTCCGATATACCATTGTCATTCAAATTTACAAGAAAAAGTTCGACTGCACCAACAGAAGAGCGATCATTACATCTTGAAGAATGCTTCATCTGTGAGAAACAAGCATCGCGTTCTGAACTCCGTGAAGCTATGACGATGCAACTCAACACAAGACTCCATTAGTGTGCACAGAACTTGCAAGATCAAAAACTTTTGGCAAAATTAAGCGCAGGAGATGTTGTGGCACAAGAGCTAAAGTAACAAGGGGCATGTCTAACATTTTTGCGGAGTTAGTGACTCACGTAGTGGAAACACAACGCGGAAGTACAGGATGTGTGGTATTTAAACTAGCTGACCTGTGCAATTTATACCAATCCAGACTTAAAGAGTTTGAAACTAATTCGACATTCAACAGAACCCGTCTGAAAAATAAATTGCTGTTAAAAATCCCAGAGCTAAAACCATTTCACAAAGGACGAGAGGTTTTACTGGTTTTTGAAAAAGATGTTGGACCAACACTTGTTTCTGCCTGTGACTATTATGATGCCATGTATCTTGCTAAAGCAAATGAAATTGTCCGCTGATAAATATTCGCTGAACAAAATAAATTCTCTGGTCATTTTGATAGAGATTCTGTCGTTGATTCTGTTCCACGTTGTTTTGTTGAACTTGTGTTAATGATTGAGCATGGACCTGATATTAAGTCTCAAATAGAAAATGGTCTAGCAAAGTCAGATTTTGCTATAGCACAACTTTTGTACTTCAACAATCACAAAAAAGGGACCAAAAACACAAGTGAACACTCGAGACATTCAAGTGACCGTGAACCACCTTTTGCTATTTATGTAGGTCTTCTCTTGTATGCAAAGACAAGAAAGCGACAACTGATAGACGCCCTGTTTCAGCATGGCATTTGCATCTCATATGACCGAGCGTTGGAAATATCTACTCAGCTTGGGGAATCTGTTCTTAGTCAATTTATGGAAGATGGCGTTGTTTGTCCAGCCATTTTGCAAAAAGGTTTATTCACAACGTCTGCAATTGACACCATAGAACATAATCCTTCTGCAACAACAGCAACAATTTCATGTCATGGCACCGGTATATCTGTTTTGCAGCATCCAGTTTCGTCAACATTCTCTTATTCCCGAACGTTTGAATTCAAAGGTCAAAAGACAAAGTCAAAAGCTATCAGCTATCTCCCCGAAACATACACAAATGTAAAACCAGAATTCTTGAGTATGAGTGGCTTCAATTTGTAAGTTTAACCAATGAAGTGTTAGATGTTGAGACAGTGTCATAGTCAGCATATCATTCGTCGAAAGGGAGAGGACCACACGTTAACATCAGAAGGAAGAAAATGTTGTCAGCAACAAAGCTATGGATACCGACTTTATAGCACCTTGCATCCATGAGGAAGCTGACACTCGTATGTTTCTGCATGCAAAACATGCAGCAATAGGTGGTAGCAAGTAGATTAACATAGTAAGTTCTGATACAGATGTTGTTGTTATAGGTGTGGCTGTGTTTGATGATTTGAATGTGGATCACTTATGGATGACTTTTGGAAAAGGCAAAGATTTGCGATGGATACCAATTAATTATATTGTTAGATCGCTAGGTCCTAGGTCGAAAGCATTACCCTTTGTTCATGCATTCACAGGTTGTGATACCGTTTCTGCATTTGTTGGAAAAGTTAAAAAGACAGCATGGCAGGCCTGGAATGTGTTTGAGAATGCAACAGAAGTATTCCATTGCTTAAGTTTTCCATGTGACAATTTGACACAAAGTGAAATCGGTGTATTCGAAGAATTTGCTGTCATCATGTACGATCGGTCCAGCAGTACCAATAAAGTAAATGATGCAAGCCTTGACCTCTTTGCCCGTAAACAGCGTCCCTAAAATGGCATTCCTCCCTCAAGAGCTGCTCTTGTTGAGCATATCAAAAGATCTGTCTTGCTAGCAGGACATACTTGGGGGCAGTCGCTATGTAAGTCGCCAACTTTACCATCACCTTCCAGGTGGGGTTGGGAAAAAGATAGTGGAGTTTGGGTCCCGCATTGGACATCATTGGCGCCAATAGCAGCATCATGTCAAGAACTACTTAAATGTGGGTGTAGAATAAGTTGTTCTGGCAGCTGCAAATGTTTCAGGTCAGGACTACCTTGTACTGCTCTATGCAGCTGTAACTGCTCTGAATTTAGGTCTTTCGCGTCCTATGAAACCACTACAGCCTGTATTTTGGCGCATGTGCAGTGAACATATATATGAAATGATACTTTAATCGTATGCTGGACCCCTTTTTGATTGATTATTTCAAAGGAAATTGAAATGTTGCAAAAAAACTTGAAAATACCAGATAAACGTTATGAAAATTGACGTCATTTTGAAAATCGTGGCGGCCATTTTGAAAATGGCCGAAACCTGAATGGCCAACGATATTTCCTATGCAGGTACTAGACAAGGAACCTTCGTGCCAAATTTGGTACTTGTCTCACCAAGTGAAATATTTTACCAACTATCCGCTCCACTATATATCGTTTTACTTGACTTTCATCCGGTTTCTTTGAATTATAATTCATACTGAAATTATATCTAGACTTCCTCTTTTTTTTTATTTTATATTGGTGTTTAGTGAAGTGTACATTTTTAACACTGTTGAACCCTTGATCTCTTTCAGCATGCAAATAACATAGAATCCCCCTTTAAACCCATTAATAAGTATCACCTATGTACTGAAAAAAACTTGGATAAACCAAAGTGATAATCAAAAACTGTACATCGAAAAAGGCCAGATAAAACAATTACCAAAAGAAAAGAAAAACACTAAAGGAGACGTCAATATCTACAAAACATTATAGAAAGCAAAATACTGTGCAACACTAGCCACACTTAAATCAGGGGTAAACTAATGTGTCATACTCATGTTCAGATTTTAAATCTTTAAAACAAAGCACAATCTTTCCCCAAAATGGTACAGATTATAATTGGAATTATAAGATGAAGTTAAATACCAAATAGTGGGAAATCTACAGACAGTCACGATCCAAATGCGATCGACATATCTAAAAATGGATAAACCAAATAACACAAAATGCATTCAACACAAAATTCCATATACGAATACTTGTGTGTCTATAGAGTAAGTTTCTTCTGATTCATGTTAGGCAATACAATGACAAAAATACCACACTGTCGGAACAGTTTTAAAATACAATAGAAAAATCGTAGATCTGGAATGCAATGAATTTGAAGGTATGCTTTGTGAATCATATAATACAGTGAAAACATTTATTGTAGAATTGTAATCGTCGATGCCGCGGTCTCATAGTAAGTGGATTTTCATATACATGTTAATCAGCACCCATCACCACTAAAGATGTGATCACATTCCTGTGTGTAATACAGTTTGTGTAAAGGTTAAATACATGTCAAGTACCATTATAATCGTATTTTCAAAACAAAAAAATGCGTGTTTCTCATACTGTTAACTTGTAACAACTACGCATGACGAGGTACAATAGACATAGCTTAATGTGGTGGTTTGTTTACCGTAATTTGTGGCAGGTACTTGTTTTCTCCCAACGCTCTTGTTTGCTCCACCTTTACAGCTAACCTCAAAAAGGAAAGCAACTACGGTTCTCTCGATAGACAGTCATTCGAAACGCTTACCAAAATAAAATACAGAGGGAATAATGTAAAAAAAAAATAGAAAAATAAATCCCAGACTGTCGAACAGTTTAAAAATCAAATAGAAAAATATTAGAGAGAGGCAAATTCGATACCCCTAATACACAATGATTTACCGCTCACTGTCCTGGCTTTGTATAGGCACTTAAAAAGTGCAGAGTTAACCAAGTTGTATTGTCCTATACCTCCACTCTTAATTAAGTAAGTTTACATTTGACAGCCATGGTGATTGAGCTGTATATGTATATGTGAGTGCAAATATATTCTGTTAATGGAGAACTTATAGCAACGAAAGAATAAAACATATGACAATAACCCTCGTTAGGTACAAACTAATGTACATCCTTTCTATTAAATAACATTTGATAACTTAGATAAAGCAATTCTTTAAGTCAATTTGCATTTTGAGTACGAAATTTGAGTATATGTATGCAACTTGAAATTGTTGTCTCTATCTTAGACAAAGCTAGACAAAACGCAGTCACATTGTTTGTCAAATATGTAGAATATCACGACCTGCCATGATCTACATGTAATTGATGAATGGATTGACCTCCTGGTGTTTAGTTGGGTTGATTGCTCTATCATTAGTTATTTGTGTCTTTTCGTGTTTTCTTGTGCCGTTGTATTGTTTGTACTTCGATGTACGGTTTCTGGTTATCCTTTCGGTATCTTCACACTTTTCTATTGAAGTAATAAACGAGGATACCTTGAACTCAACCTAATGTTAATCAAAGGTCCTCTACGTTAGTGGTCAAAGGTTGCTAAGCGATCATGTCGTCAGATGTTTAAACTCACAACATTGGTGATGGCGAGGTGAACTCGATGCAACATTATGTGATAAAGTTTATCAGTGACTTGCGAAAGATCGGTGGTCTTTTCATGGTACTCTGGTTTCCTCCACCAAAAATGGACCGTCACGATATAGCTGAAATATCATTGAAATTGGCGTCAAACACCATTACCCTAACTCCTTAAGATGTGTGATTGTGATAAGGTGTAGCATCCCTGGTGTCTACCACAATTGATGGGGTTTCCAATCACCTACCCAGGGGCAAGGTTTTTTTACCAGTCATTGCACAATTCTAGTTTTGAAATATTATTTTTTATTTTTGTACACTATATCAAAGCGAGATACGATCAGGTTAAGCTTTATAACACCACTATACGGAGTCATTTAACTATAAAGTACATCATTAACCAATGTAACAAAATACGTCGGAAACTGACCAGTTAATACAGATTCTTTAAGTGGTATTTATACAGGTCTTTATACGGGAAAAACAGGTTTAATACGGCTTCGAACTGGTCTGTTTACAGGAGTGGGCATGCGCACTTAGCAATAAACAATAGTTCTTTGTAAGTTCATTCTTTGCAGGCAAAGAGTCAATCATGGAATCCTGTATTAGATGTATACATGTAGCTGTATCAGATCAGAAGCAAGACAGGAATGCATGTCCGAGACAACAATCCAACCACCCCTTAATAGTATTGAATTAAATAGGTTGTATTTTTCAAACATTGAAATGTGGAATGTGTCGGAGACAACCACCCCTTAATAGTATTGAATAAAATTGGCTGTATTTTCACATTGGTGTATGGTTACTGAAAGTATCATGAAATGGGTGTTTTGATATTTATCCTACATTATTTCCTGGCACAAACATTGAAATGTGGAATGTGTCTGAGACAACCACCCCTTCATATTGCCTTTATTGGTTGTATTTTACTTTGAAAAAAAAAAGTGCTTTAAAAATAAAATGTCAGTAATTTGGAGTTGAACATATTTTTATAATCTGCATTGGAACAATTATCTGTATTATAAAGGCTTACTTTACATTTGAGAAGAGATCATCATGATGACATTGTTACACATGGCCAGTCTAGAGAATTTCGACTGCATATGAAAAATCCAGCGCAAACCGGAAGTGACTGTATCCGTTTCCATGAATGAAAAGTAAACGAAGCGACTTTCGCTGAATATTCTTGTCCAATTCGTCTGAAGGGGGCCTGATAGGTATATCTATGTTCATTTAAGCTTCTAGATTTTTATTTATATCCATTTATATTTCGCCAAACTTGAATACTTGTAAATGTCTGATATTTAGGACTATATTGTAATCTTTTAAATCCAATATTAGTCATTACATTTATTGTATGTACCAAAACAGTGAGGGATAAATATATCTGTAATGTCACGAAATTACAAAACTTTAACCTTGCAGATGTTAGTATATAATGAATTAACCTACCCCCTCTAACAATCTAATTGTCGTCTTCTATTTAAAAAGATTAAATAAGTATAATATTACGACAATTAACATACCTGTAAAGTGTCAGATTGCATGATGATTATTGAAATTTAAAGATTTAAAATCTACCTTTTTGTTCACGTTTATTAAAGGATGGCCTTTACATTTGATCTTTATTGTATGTTTTTGACTTGTCATGTGAAATAGTACTTGATTGTCACGTAAGCTACATTTTTGCATCGACCGAGGATTTGTAGTCATGTATTTTATAGAGAGAATGATATAAAAAAGGTAAAAATCAAAGCGTCATTGTTCTGTTATTCATTTACTGAGTAATATAAAGCACGAAATAGTCAACTATTTTCTATACAACTGTGTTATTTTACCACAAGAGGCTTTCATAGTTACCAAAGTTCTCCTTTTTATAACACAATATTATCTAGATAGTAGTGTTGTGCTACCATAACTGGCTTACACAATGACCGAAGTTCTCCTTTCTAAGACAGTATATGTGGACTCATTTTATCAAACATATTTTGAAATTACAATATTTATTTAACAAAGTTATTATTATTAAAATGGAAAAATACTACAATTCAAGAAAAATTCTCAAAACCTGTTGAAAACTCGTAGAAACAAAGGCAAAATAGATGCCCCTAACACACATAATACATGGCTGCTCAATTGCTTGTTTTCGTACTGGCATTTCAAAATAAAGTGGCAGGCAAACAATAGTTTGATTGGTCCATATTTCTCCTCTTAGTGAAATGATACGGTGACGTAAGTGTTTTGCAATGTAAGTTCCATTTGTCGTAAACACTTCCCGATACTTTCATGGTACATGACTTATCACCGGGTTTTGTAGCTGGATTAACATGACTGGTGTCACTAGTGGAACAGGAACTGCTTACCCTTCCGGAAGACTTGAATTCACCTTCGGTTTTTAGTGGGGTTCGTGTTACTCGATCTTTAGTTTCATATGTATGTTTTGTAGATCGTTGTTTGTCCTTTGTACTTTTTTCTTTGGCCAATGTGTTATGGGTTAAATAGTTCCACTGTTTTGTTCTGGATGGAGAGGGAAACTCCATTGTCAAACCTTCGCTGCCTTGTTGAATACCCATTTATGGGAAAGGTTTCGGGAGAAAACCTTCAGGATAAAGCCAGTTTGGGATCTGTAAAGTCACTCCTGTTCTTCCAAGAAAGGTCTTATACCAGAACCCAAGGGAGAGGTAACCCTAGCAAAAACCTTGAGTGTTGAGGTCGGAGGAGCTGGGCCGTAATTGGCGCACTCTAACCTGCCACAACACCACACATTTAAGGCTATCAAGACACTTGCAATCACAATCAATCGATATGGTGCTCGCCCCGTGAGGACCCACCAGGCAAGTGCAGTGCCGGGTTCCCTACCTCGAAGGAGCCCAACCAATGGTATTGGAGATATCTTAGTTTCCTCTGGAGGAGTCAGGGGACGACAAAGGAAAGCTACCGGCCAAAAGAACATCAACTCAAAGCAAAACGAACAATCAGTCTTTAACATCTAGCACTGGAATGCAAAAGGGTATCTAACAGGAAAGAGGAACTGCAGGAATTCCTTCATGAAAACAATGTTAAGATCAGTTGCATTCAGGAAACACACTTGCAAGATGGTAAATCTTTTAGAATCAGAGGATACCAAGTTTTCAGAAGTGATAGAAAAGAAAGAAAGAATGGAGGTGTTATAACACTGGTAAGAAACAACATAAATGCCAGGGAAACTAAACAATATATGGAGGAAGCAGAATATCTTGAAGTCAAAGTCACCATCAGGGAAAGCTCTTTAACCATTGTCAACTACTTCTGTCCTAATAAGAAGATAAGAATGATAATGATAACAAACTCTGACTAGATACCATACAGATCTCAGACAGTAACTTTCTCATGATAGGAGATTTTAACAGTCAGTCACAGAGTTGGGGATACAACACAATTTATCAAAGAGGAGAAACAATAGAAGATTGGCCAGATGAACACATTCCACTTGCACGTAAAAAAGAAGTAAGAGCAGAAGAAAGAGACAGAACAAAAACAGGTGCACATGACATCATGCATAATGACATTGCAATGCCGGAGATGACAAAATCAATTAAAAAGCTGAAGAAAAAGTCTCCAGGTTCAGATAACATCACAAATGAGATGCTTCAACACCTTGGTAACTCAGCACTCGGAACACTCGAACATATTCAATCTTAGCTGGAGACAAGGTCAAGTACCCCAATGCTAGAAGGAAGCTACTATGATGCCAATATTAAAGAAAGGAAATATAAGGTCAAAAGTCTTGAGTTTTTGTCCAATAAGCCTGACTAGCAGTTGTTATCAGTTGATGGTGCGATAAAACAACAATCGAATGCAGATGCACATATAATCAGAGAAAACCATTGGACATGAGTAAGCTGGTTTTAGACAATATAAAAGTACAGAAGACCAGACAACTCATCTATCACAAGTAATTGAGGATGTCGTTCAAGCCAAAAAAGTAACATTATATGTTTTCATAAATCTACATAAAGCATTCGATAAAGTATGGAAAGATGGACTCCTGGTAAAACGTCTTCGATATGGCATTAGTGGAAAAATGTAAAACTGGACCAAATGATATATGTGCAATAGAAGAGCTATAGTGCTGGTAGATGGACAGTGTGGACGGAAAGTTCTTTTAAAACAAGGGATTCCATAAGGAGGAGAATTGGTACCTACTCTATTCATACTCTATGTGAACGATCTAGTACCAGAGCCACCAAAAGGTATACATATAGCCCTTTATGCAGACGATATTGCACTCTGGTACACAGCCGAGTATGCAACCACAGCAAACTACAGAATGCAAATTGCTTTAGATAAGGTAGTCACATGGGCCGAGCAATGGCGTGTTAAAAACAACTGAAACTCTCTTCACACACTCTCCAAAAATCCAACCTGGCAGACTAACATTAGATGATACACCGCTTAAAATTGAAGAACAGCAGTCATACCTTCGTGTAACTTTTGACACGATAATGACCTGGAAACAACATATTACACCAGCTGAAGCTAAGGCTAGGAGAAAAAAAATGAACATCATGAGAAAACTTGCAGGAACAAAATCCGGTGCTAATAAAAAAATCTTGAAATATGTTTACCAAAGAAATGTACGCCCACATCTTGAATATGGATCCAGCTCGTGGATGACAGCAGTCAAGACTCACCATCAGAATTTAGAAAAAGTTCACAACCAGGCACTACGAATCATCACAGGTCAACACCAATGCAAAGTATGAAAGAAATTACAAACATACCACCATTACGTAACAGAAAGGAATGCAAAGCCATGATTTAGGCCACCACATATCAATGCTCTCAAGACCATCCAATGAATACAAGATTAAAAAAATTTTCCTCAGACAGACTCAAGAGATGGAGCTTTGCATTTAGAGACAAGAACCTTACAAAGAAAACACCAAGAAGTTTTACCAAAGAATATCAAACCCATAGCTTTCACACTGAATGATCCCCCCTGTGAAGATAAACTAGGAAATGTCACCATCCGGACCTCAGTTCCAAATACCACTACCAAAGCCGAACAGACTAGCATTGTTAGAAAAACCACTGACAATGAGCATGCTAGAAGAAAGGTACCCTTCTGAATCATGGATAAGAGTGTAAACAGATGGTTCAGCCACAAATACAACAACAAAAGGAGGAGCTGGTATATTCATTCAATATCCCAATGAAGAGCAGCAATCAGAGGCAATACCAACAAGCCTACACTGTTGCAACCACAAAACTGAAGGGGAAGCAATAATTCCTGCTGCACATACCATCAAGTGCAAAGTTCACAACGACATTCAAGTCGTATTCCTGACTGATGCCCTCTCAGTGTTACAAGCTTTGATGAATGACAGCCTACCTCAGCATGAAAAGGAGTTATACACCATCAACACCCTTTGCTACAGTGGATCCCTTCTCATTGTGGAGTTCATTGTAATGAACAAGCTGACAGATTAGCTACGCACGGTGCTGGACAACAACAGCCAGAAAACCAGGTCTGCCTCACAGAGATGAAGACCATCATCAAATCTCTATTCAAGACTCCTCAGCAACAATAGAGTTACAACCAGCTGACAAGATCTGACCACAATAACATATTTAGACTGAGGACAGGACACAACAGACTCAACCAAAATCTGAACAGAGTCATGAAAATCATATCATCCCCGATGTGCTCACGTGGAGAGGCAGAGCAAGATACCGCCCACATTTTACAGACATGCAAGAACCACCAGGCATTGTGAGAAGAGATATGGACATAACCAACAACACCACAGGATGAGCCTTATGGACCCGTGGATGCCCTACATAAGACCACCAGATTCGTAGCGGAAACTGAAATCCAAGTGTAAAGGCGAACGAAAAGAAGAAGACTTAAAATGAAATTGATATAACATATTTGCATAAACAATTGTTTTGCAATTCTTTTTTCGGCAAACAAACTTGATCTACAGACGTTGGCCAGGAATGAGTTCGCAAAATGGCAACGTCGCACTTATCGATATCGTGTTAAATGTCCGGATGTGGTCTTATCATAAATCTAGAATCCAAACGTAACGAATTTTTCCTGTCCGTTATTGTTTTTGAGTTAAAATATCCACGATTACGTAATTTTCATCAGATGTATTTCCCTTTGGTAAAAATCGTCTGCTGAAAAGATGGGTAGACACGGTAAGGAATTGACAACCAAGCAGAAAGAAATACTACTATCGTTATCACACCAAGGGTTTTCGAGCTACAAAATTCAGGAATTTAATGGAATTAACTGTAGAACTATTTAGAAATTTTTAAAACGGACACGCAAAAAGGGAAGCATAGAAAATAATCCGAGAAGTGGAGGTCGTAAAAAAACTACCCCAAGTGATGAACGGATTCTCTTTCGGAGTGTGAAAAGGATTCGAAGACAAACATTGAAGGACTTAACTGCTAGATTTAATAACAGGACTGGATGCAATGTGTCTGAAAGAACTGTTCGCAGGAGACTGTGCTTTGATGGTTACAAACGACGCATGATATGCAAGAAAATTACAATTTCACGTGTAAATCGTGACCGTAGAATGGGATTCTGTCGTCAGAAATTGCACTGGAATGTTCAGAATAACTGGTCATCCATAATATTTAGTGATGAGACAAAAATTATGTTGGGTAGAAATGGGAAAGTCTATGTTTGGAGGAAGCCCGACAAGCGTTTTCGACCCGACTGTCTTGGCCAGCTGGACGACTTTGAGACAACCTGTCGTGCTTCTGTTATGTTTTGGGGTTGCATTACGTACTATGGAGTTGAAACTTTGGTTGCTATTGATGGTAACATGAATACCGATAAATATATTTCGGTTTTAGACGATAATCTTTGGCCGGTTTTTGTCAGGCACTTTTCTGACACACTTTGGATTTTCCAGGAGGACAATGCGCCATGTCATGTCTCTTTACGAGCAAATCAGTGGAAAGATGAAAATGGAATTCGTACCCTTCTTTGGCCCCCACAAAGCCCAGATCTTAACATTATCGAAAATGTGTGGAAAGTTCTAAAAATACAGGTACAAAAACGACTTAGAGAAATAAAGAATGCCAATGACTTGAGACGTGTTGTTCTGGATATTTGGACAGATTTGGGTTTGCACTACATACGGAGTTTATATGACAGTATACCTCGGCGGATCAGGTGTGTTTTAAGAAGCAGGGGTCAGATAACAAAATACTAGAGTTTCAAGGTAAGAAAATTACTTTTATTGCATGAAATGTTACTTAAAAAATTTCAAGTTTCTGTTAAAATGTTTATAACGTCGCCATTTTGCGAACTCATTCCTGGCTAAAGTCTGTACATAATGTCTAAATTTTCTACATTTTAAACATTTTATACATTTTAACTATCTATATAATGGATATGTGAATGTATTATTATTATTATTATTATTATTATTGTTATTATTATTATTTTTATTATTGTTATTATTATTATTATTATTATTATTTTATTTCTTATTAATATTATTATTTTTATCATTATTATTATTATAATTTATTGTTGTTAATTTTAGTAGGTAACATTTGAAAATAAAAGTTACCGTGGAAATGAAAACTGTTTTTCCCGAAGAAGACTATTTCGGACATGTATAATAATACTTTAGCATAGGACATTCGTATTAATAATCTTCTTAAATTTAGTTTCTTGTCTAATGCAATAACATAGCATGAAACAAATAAGTGATTAAAATTGAAAGGATGAACATTATTATTGAAATAACTTTGTAAATATTTGTTTCCCTTTCCTGTCTTAAATAATTACCGACGAATGGAACTAGTCACCTATATTAGCAGAGTCGCAAAGATGACACAATCTGTCAGCTCTTGGCATGGTGTGACATTTTTCCACATCTACTGGCAATCGGTGACCACCATATTTAGGTTCCCAAACATTAAATATGCAGTTATTTGGTAAACAAAAAATCATAGATTTCTATATCATATTTAGTCCGCCCGACGCGTTTCTAGAATAATCTTCCTCAGGTGACGCTCAGAATCGAAAGATTGGAAACCCAAATAATTCAAAAGTGTTTGGTAGCCATAAAGCCAACGGGCATACACAGAAAAGCCAAAATCGGCTAAGGGAGGAGAACTTGAATTTTGATAATGATTACATTACATAGGACCTGTAAATTGTAATAATAAATATATTTCATAAGCCATGTCAGTTCCGAAAAATCGGATATTTCCCAGTTCCAATTTGTTCTTGAAAATTCATTAACATAAACATTTTAAAATAGTAATCATATTTTCAGACTATTCTTGAATAAATCGGGTTTTTTTAAATTTCTATTCGATATCCAAGCAGTAGACAAATTAAAAAGATGGGAGGGTTTGATAACATTAACTAGTGTAAACCCGCCACAGTTTTGTGCCTGTCGCAAACGAGAACCTGGAGTTCCAACATCATTTGTCATGATCCTATCTTTGTGCTCAGTGAGTTCAGTTAAGATGAGAGGTGATTGTTAGTTTTGTTAATATTGATGGAATTGATGACCATGACTGTTTAAGCTTTCTTTTCATAATTATTAAATATGCATTGTTGCTTATCATCCTTCTCTCCCGCTATATCTACCTGCTGACTCCATAAGCAAAACTCGTATCAAAGTTCGCATGAGCTGAGCAGGACTTATCAACAGTCAGCAGGGGTTATCACCAAATTCTCCCCATAGGTACCCGATTTGTAGACCCCCCATTTTTTTTTTATATTTTAATTCATCACTTTTGTGGGACGTTTTCATTATAAACAGTGCTAAACAACTTCAAACATGACCAAAAAACTCAATCCGAGATCTTATATCGAGCTAGAGTAGAGGATCGAGGGTTTTTGTGTTTTTAGAAATAGGCTTATATCGAACTCGGTTTGAGTTTTTGGTCATGTTTGAAGTTGCTTAACACTGTTTATAATGAAAACGTCCCACAAAAGTGATGAATTAAACAAATTAAAAAAGGGTGTCCACAAATCGAGTACCTATGATTCTCCCAACATTTAAACGATAATTCATGTGAACATGGCAAAAGTAAATAAAATTCATAAACACCATTAGCTAGTTAACATTATTTTTTTAAGACATATATCAAATTAGGAACTGTCGGGTCAGCAATATCAACAAACACCGTCCTGCAAAGATGTACTTTACACACTTCTTGATAACATCTGCTGAGACGTCATAATTTTAACGTCATAAGGGAGGTCGTGACCTTTGTGTTTTCTAATCCGGAACGGCATTGGCAAACAAAACATTTAATGAAAATGGGTGACTTTGATGTTTGTAATAAAAAAAACAATGATTATCACCATCAAAGGAAAAAGCAACAATCTTAACATTGATATAAACCTATTAAAATGAATGGTATATTTGCAAACTACTTATGAACTACGGTTTTGGGGAAACGTAATTTGAATATTTTGAATAATGTACTTCTTCCCGCGAAAATACAAATATAGACGTATCCGTGTTTATGTTTGATTTAAGGATGATAAACATATCATCTGAATGTGAATATGATTGATACTGAAATATATCAGCCTGTTCGACAGAATATGAAGTTTGTGACTCGTTCGCATCGCACACTCGCCAACAAACTTCATATTACGGCTCGGCAGGCTGATATTTTCGGTATCAATCAATTCACATCCAGATAACATATACTTATCTTTTGTTCGTTTTTACTACAACGTACAATATGTTTTTTGTAATTTAATATCTACATCAAAAGTATTCATCTCGCTCAAATATATCCCAACTACTGGATTTTCATCTTTCGATCCCTCACCACTGCTCCCCTCATCGTTCATCCCGCAATGACCCTTAAGTTTGTACACTGTCTTAGCTCTGTGTAAAATTACGTCTCCAAACTAAATCTGTTTTATATGTTTCTCCCTCTGTAAGTTTTGACAAGTTTATTTTTTTCTATTCATTTTATTTTATTTTTACTTATTGGGAGGTGATTATGTGTGGCCATATACAACGATATTGTTGGACGATGAATTACATTCTTAATGAATATTAGTAGTAAATAATGACTTATTTGTAACCTTATATTAGTAGTAAATAATGACTTATTTGTAACTTTATATTAGTAGTAAATAATGACTTATTTGTAACCTTATATTAGTAGTAAATAATGACTTATTTGTAACCTTATATTAGTAGTAAATAATGACTTATTTGTAACCTTATATTAGTAGTAAATAATGACTTATTTGTAACCTTATATTAGTAGTAAATAATGACTTATTTGTAACCTTATATTAGTACTAAATAATGACCTATTTGTAACCTAATATTTTCAAACTGAATTATTTAAAGATTATATTCTGATCTTGTTTGTGATCTTTATATAATAAATTTATTATATTACAATTTTGCAATTAAGGACATTCAAAAGTTTTCTCCAGGTACTCCGGTTTCCCTGACCAATAAAACTGACCGCCACTATATAACTGGAATATTGTTGAAAGTGTCATTAAACAGCATGAAGCCAAATCAAACCATGATTTGGGTGTTATTGTAAAAATTTCGAATTTCTTAAATAACGAAATTGTATTATAAGAATGCATGGATTGTTTACATCTTATATCAACTATTATGTAGGTTTTGTTTTCATTGGAATAAAACCAGAAAATGTAGACTTTACGATCACTTGTTTCATGTACACTAAACAGACAAGACGCTACTAACCGTATAACTGAAACAAAGTCTTCAGTCTTAAATGTGTAGGTACGTATACAATAGTCTGTTAGAACAGAATAGGGACACATTATTTAAAACAATATTTCAGAATTTGGTATGGAATACGTTTCATGGCTTTCAAACTAGTGCATGGGACGACCATTTACCCAGGGGAGGGATTATTTGAAAGAAAGAAAAAACATATTCTGTCACAAAAGAAAAACAAATTGACCTTTATAAATACGATGCAAGATAAATAATCTAACCCTGCAGTTGTATCATGTGAAGAACTTTTCTGGTTCAATGCAAAACAAAATAGTCCACTCCCTTTTTTTCGCACCTGTTTATTTAATTGATCCCCGAGAAATAAAATTACATAGTAAACATTTCAAATCGAATGGTTTTAATTGCATTACTGAAGAAAATTAATATAATCTTGAGCATTGTATCTATTTTGAAAATAAATTTCCAAAGTATTATATAATATACGAATTTCAAATTACTTGTCCATTAAAACAACAATCAGACGAAGCAACATTTTGTTAAAGACGAATTCCTGATCACTACTGTCTAGGCTACCCGATTGGCTAATTGTTAATACAAAACGTTATTGATAATTCTTTTGTCGTTTATGGAAAATCCTAGCGTGTCACAAGTATCATTCAAAATATTTGGTAAATAACATGTATTGTATACTGTGCTGTATTGATTTAAAACATTTTTAATTGAATGGCTTACAATAAGAACATGATATATTGAGTGCATGCGTGTTGCATGGTGTCATTTACTTGGAGGTCATTTAAATATTGATGTCAACTATTTAAATTTATTTTCGTTAACCGTACTGTTAAACATCTGTACATTTTTTTTTCTAAATACAATAATATTGAAGTTCTCGTACCAAATGTAAGTGAGACGATCGTGCATATGCGTGCTAGAGGTGTCGAGACTGCATCACATAGACACTCATGCGAGTAAAAGACGATATATTTTATGTTCTATTTCCCATGTTCACCCGAACAGAAAATATGTCTTCTCTTTACTGGGATAAATAACGACGACACAAATATATTTTGGGATGGCGAGCTCACAAAACAGTCGGCCAACTTTAAATAAACACAGTATAAACAAATATTTTACTTTCAAGTTCGGTATAAGATTTGGCAGTGATATAGTTAGGTGGCATATCATATAGTATATAAAAAAAAGCCTGTAGATATCTAATTTAGTGCACGCGACAAATTTATGGACTAAATTATCAGAATATAGGAAAGCTAACTAATAATAAAATATTTAAATTTGGGACGGACAAAACCAAAAGGACGCCAACGGCATAAAGCTACCCATGGTTGAAGGAGATCCAGATTACTTAGGAACCGTATACATTTCAATGATACATATATCATATAAATGCCGAAACACTGCCTACTATGGATAATGATACCATCGGGGACTTATATTATATCAGTTATATTGAGAAAAAAGTAAATAACTTATTCATGAGGCCTTTCTGGAATAGCCGTCATCGGATACGCTCAAAGTAAGAAGTTGTAATTTGCATACTATTAATAAACTCCACATTTGTGATAGAATGAGCAAGTGATGTGAGTGATTTGGCGTAATTTCAAGTGAGCAATACTATAATTATGTCATGAAGAGAACAAGTTAAAGAAATGCCAGTCAACAATCCGCATGTAGACATGTAGTTCCACGTCACCCAGTCCGTCGTTCTTCTTACTTCGTAGTTCTGCATCCTCAGCGAAGGACCAACCACGTATAATTTTCACAGTATTTGGCTGGAACAGAAATTGTATTGAGCCACGCGATTTCCCACATACCAACGAACAAATAAATCATTACACTACCGAGGTTAACTTGGTGGCCGTCGTGGTCGTGATCGTATAGTAGTTGGATTTACTACAACTACTTATGCAATCAGTGCCTGTCACCACTAATATTATGGTTTCGAACCCCATTCATTGCGAGGTGTATTCGACAGAACATTATGTGATACCATTTGTCAGTGACTTGCGCTATGTCTGTAATTTTCTCCAGGTACTCTGGTTTCCTCCATCAATAAAACTGACTGCCATGATATAACTGAAATATTGTTGAAAGTGGCATTAAACATTAAAAATTAAAAGAAAACAACACTTATTTCAACACAACCGAAAGGGTATTGAACCATACGATCTTCCACATTTGACACATCAGTTTTTTTCTCTCTCTCTCTTCTCTAGTTTCATGACATTAATTGTTTTTTACATAATTTTTGAAATATTCATGTTTATCTCTGTTACATAGGAATAACAGTTAATATATATATATATTGTGCTGCATCGTCATGTCTCGACGATCTGTTACTCATTAAGTTCTCTGGTTGGTAGATTCCCTTAGACTTTATATATATATATATATATATATATATATATATATATATACGTCTGAAAATTAAACCAAACAGTGTTAGAATTGGATTTTAGAGCTGTCAAATTTTTGTTCTTCCCTCGACGGGATTTGAACTCACACCATTGATACACTGCATCACCATTCGCTTAGCCTTACATCCAGCGCCCTAGACCACTCGACCTCATCCACCCTCTATATATATATATAAATATATATATATATATATATACATATATACATATATATATCATTCTAATATTGCTATTTAAGTAAAAAAAATGTAAAGTGCATATAACATTGATGTACTTTGTGCAGATCGTGTTAATATCTCATATTAGTGTAGCGGCTAACATAAAAAATTCACCCAAATATTTCACTTGTGGAGAAAAGCATGAAATTTGGCACACATATCTGTCAGATAATACTGTTTCTAAAATCATCATTGGCCATCGCGATTTCCGCCATTTTCATCATGGCTGCCGCCCAAAAAAAATGGCAACATTTTCATACTGCATGGCTTCACGTACTGTCTATTTACTGTCATATTTATCATTGTTTGGCCGTTTTGTGGTATATTTTTGCATAACTAAGCTTTGTACAAGATATTTTAATCATCCTGCTTTAAAAAAAGACAAAATGACTTCCGTATAACGCATTTCAGGTCTGAAATATATCGATTTCTACTTGTGAATTAATAAAAGAGTAAATTGCAAACACTACCATGGCACAATGGTGCAATTGATTACCGTGAAACTCGGCATGGGGTTCAGTGTCAGCTTTGTTCTATTTTAAAACAAATTCTCCCAAAGACATGACGATCCGCCCCGTAGAAGGTCGTGATGTCGTATCCGAATTGACGGAGTGTGTCAACGCAAGAGAGCCGAGCCAAGAGGGACGGGGCTTTAGTCCCTCGGATGGTGTACAGATCGGACGAGAGTTGAATAACACTGGATGAACGATCTGACTGGGTGTAGGAATTCCATCATCGAGCCCAGTTGTATCCCATTCACAAAGGTGTGTAAGTTGTAGGTGGTAAAAGGATAATCCCTCGACCTTTCAACTTAATATTTGAGATATCGTCTATAATACATTACAATCCATTTCTTTATTCAATTGTTTTTGTTTCTTTGTTTTTCATATTTTTGTTTTTGATTATTGGTTACTATGTCGAAAAGAATTCGGCTTTCTTTGTCTGCTCAGGAGAAGCAGAGCACAGATTGGTCGAAGTGTTTTATTTGTCAGGAAGACAAACATTCAAATCACCTCCAATGAAAATTGATTTGGCAAAATCAGGATAGATACAGAACCTTGTCAAAAAATATTTCCGAGTTTGTCAAGATCAACGAAATGCCAATTCCTCTCGATATATGTCGAATCGGCGAAGGAGATGGAATAGAGGCTGCTTTTATAAAAAACGAGGCAAAATATCATGAGTCATGTAGGCTGATGTTCAATAACACAAAACTTCAAAGAGTCCAAAAGAGACATCAGCCTCCAGATACGAGCCTTTCCGATATACCATTGTCATTCAAATTTACAAAAAAAAGTTCGACTGCACCAACAGAAGAGCGATCATTACATCTTGAAGAATGCTTCATCTGTGAGAAACAAGCATCGCGTTCTGAACTCCGTGAAGCTATGACGATGCAACTCAACACAAGACTCCATCAGTGTGCACTGAACATGCAAGATCAAAAACTTTTGGCAAAATTAAGCGCAGGAGATATTGTGGCACAAGAGCTAAAGTATCATGGGACATGTCTAACATTTTTGCGGAGTTAGTGACTCACGTAGTGGAAACACAACGCGGAAGCACAGGATGTGTGGTATTTAAACTAGCTGACCTGTGCAATTTATACCAATCCAGACTTAAAGAGTTTGAAACTAATTCGACATTCAACAGAACCCGTCTGAAAAATAAATTGCTGTTAAAAATCCCAGAGCTAAAACCATTTCACAAAGGACGAGAGGTTTTACTGGTTTTTGAAAAAGATGTTGGACCAACACTTGTTTCTGCCTGTGACTATTATGATGCCATGTATCTTGCTAAAGCAAATGAAATTGTCCGCAGATAAATATTCGCTGAACAAAATAAATTCTCTGGTCATTTTGATAGAGATTCTGTCGTTGATTCTGTTCCACGTTGTTTAGTTGAACTTGTGTTAATGATTGAGCACGGACCTGATATTAAGTCTCAAATATAAAATGGTCTAGCAAAGTCAGATGTTGCTATAGCACACCTTTTGTACTTCAACAATCACAAAAAAGGGACCAAAAACACAAGTGAACACTCGAGACATTCAAGTGACCGTGAACCACCTTTTGCTATTTATGTAGGTCTTCTCTTGTATACAAAGACAAGAAAGCGGCAACTGATAGACGCCCTGTTTCAGCATGGCATTTGCATCTCATATGACCGAGTGTTGTCTACTCAGCTTGGGGAATCTGTTCTTAGTCAATTTAAGGAAGATGGCGTTGTTTGTCCAGCCATTTTGCAAAAAGGTTCATTCACAACGTCTGCAATTGACAACATAGACCATAATACTTCTGTAACAACAGCAACAATTTCATGTCATGGCACCGGTATATCTGTTTTGCAGCATCCAGTTTCGTCAACATTCTCTTATTCCCGAACGTTTGAATTCAAAGGTCAAAAGACAAAGTCAAAAGCTATCAGCTATCTCCCCGAAACATACACAAATGTAAAATCAGCATTCTTGAGTATGAGTGGTTTTAATTTGTAAGTTTAACCAATGAAGTGTTAGATGTTGAGACAGTGTCATGGTCAGCATATCAATCGTCGAAAGGGAGAGGACCACACGTTAACATCAGCATTTCATCATTGACGTCGTTACTAAGGAAGAAAATGTTGTCAGCAACAACGCTATAGATACCGACTTTATAGCACCTTGCACCCATGAGGAAGCTGACACTCGTATGTTTCTGCATGCAAAACATGCAGCAATAGGTGGTAGCAAGTAGATTAACATAGTAAGTTCTGATACAGATGTTGTTGTTATAGGTGTGGCTGTGTTTGATGATTTGAATGTGGATTACTTATGGTTGACTTTTGGAAAAGGCAAAGATTTGCGATGGATACCAATTCATTATATTGTTAGATCGCTAGGTCCTAGGTCGAAAGCATTACCCTGTGTTCATGCATTCACAGGTTGTGATACCGTTTCTGCATTTGTTGGAAAAGTTAAAAAGACAGCATGGCAGGCCTGGAATGTGTTTGAGAATGCAACAGAAGTATTCCATTGCTTAAGTTCTCCATGTGACAATTTGACACAAAGTGAAATCGGTGTATTCGAAGAATTTGCTGTCATCATGTACGATCGGTCCAGCAGTACCAATAAAGTAAATGATGCAAGCCTTGACCTCTTTGCCCGTAAACAGCGTCCCTAAAATGGCATTCCTCCTTCAAGAGCTGCTCTTGTTGAGCATATCAAAAGATCTGTCTTGCAAGCAGGACATACTTGAGGGCAGTCGCTATGTAAGTCGCCAACTTTACCATCACCTTCCAGGTGGGGTTGGGAAAAAGATAGCGGAGTTTGGGTCCCACATTGGACATCATTGGCGCCAATAGCAGCATCATGTCAAGAACTACTTAAATGTGGGTGTAGAATAAGTTGTTCTGGCAGCTGCAAATGTTTCAGGTCAGGACTACCTTGTACTGCTCTATGCAGCTGTAACTGCTCTGAATTTAGGTCTTTCGCGTCCTATAAAACCACTACAGCCTGTATTTTGGCGCATGTGCAGTGAACATATATATGAAATGATACTTTAATCGTATGCTGGACCCCTTTTTGATTGATTATTTCAAAGGAAATTGAAATGTTGCAAAAAAAACTTGAAAATACCAGATAAACGTTATGAAAATTGACGTCATTTTGAAAATCGTGGCGGCCATTTTGAAAATGACCGAAACCTGAATGGCCAACGATATTTCCTATTCAGGTACTAGACAAGGAACCTTCGTGCCAAATTTGGTACTTGTCTCACCAAGTGAAATATTTTACCAACTATCCGCTCCACTATATATCGTTTTACTTGACTTTCATCCGGTTTCTTTGAATTATAATTCATACTGAAATTATATCTAGACTTCCTCTTTTTTTTTATTTTATATTGGTGTTTAGTGAAGTGTACATTTTTAACACTGTTGATCCCTTGATCTCTTTCAGCATGCAAATAACATATAATCCCCCTTTAAATCCATTAATAAGTATCACCTATGTACTGAAAAAAACTTGGATAAACCAAAGTGATAATCAAAAACTGTACATCGAAAAAGGCCAGATAACACAATTACCAAAAGAAAAGAAAAAGACTAAAGGAGACGTCAATATCTACAAAACATTATAGAAAGCAAAATACTGTGCAACACTAGCCACACTTAAATCAGGGGTAAACTAATGTGTCATACTCATGTTCAGATTTTAAATCTTTAAAACAAAGCACAATCTTTCCCCAAAATGGTACAGATTATAATTGGAATTATAAGATGAAGTTAAATACCAAATAGTGGGAAATCTACAGACAGTCACGATCCAAATGCGATCGACATATCTAAAAATGGATAAACCAAATAACACAAAATGCATTCAACACAAAATTCCATATACGAATACTTGTGTGTCTATAGAGTAAGTTTCTTCTGATTCATGTTAGGCAATACAATGACAAAAATACCACACTGTCGGAACAGTTTTAAAATACAATAGAAAAATCGTAGATCTGGAATGCAATGAATTTGAAGGTATGCTTTGTGAATCATATAATACAGTGAAAACATTTATTGTAGAATTGTAATCGTCGATGCCGCGGTCTCATAGTAAGTGGATTTTCATATACATGTTAATCAGCACCCATCACCACTAAAGATGTGATCACATTCCTGTGTGTAATACAGTTTGTGTAAAGGTTAAATACATGTCAAGTACCATTATAATCGTATTTTCAAAACAAAAAAATGCGTGTTTCTCATACTGTTAACTTGTAACAACTACGCATGACGAGGTACAATAGACATAGCTTAATGTGGTGGTTTGTTTACCGTAATTCGTGGCAGGTACTTGTTTTCTCCCAACGCTCTTGTTTGCTCCACCTTTACAGCTAACCTCAAAAAGGAAAGCAACTACGGTTCTCTCGATAGACAGTCATTCGAAACGCTTACCAAAATAAAATACAGAGGGAATAATGTAAAAAAAAAATAGAAAAATAAATCCCAGACGGTCGGAACAGTTTCAAAATCAAATAGAAAAATATTAGAGAGAGGCAAATTCGACACCCCTAATACACAATGATTTACCGCTCACTGTCCTGGCTTTGCATAGGCACTTAAAAAGTGCAGAGATAAGCAAGTTGTATTGTCCTATACCTCCACTCTTAATTAAGTAAGCTTACATTTGACAGCCATGGTGATTGAGCTGTATATGTATATGTGAGTGCAAATATATTCTGTTAATGGAGAACTTATAGCAAAGAAAAAATAAAACATATGACAATAGCCCTCGTTAGGTACAAACTAATGTACATCCTTTCTATTAAATAGCATTTGATAACTAGATAAAGCATATCTTTAAGTCAATTTGCATTTTGAGTACGAAATTTGAGTATATGTATGCAACTTGAAATTGTTGTCTCTATCTTAGACAAAGCTAGACAAAACGCAGTCACATTGTTTGTCAAATATGTAGAATATCACGACCTGCCATGATCTACATGTAATTGATGAATGGATTGACCTCGGGTGTTTAGTTGGGTTGATTGCTCTATCATTAGTTATTTGTGTCTTTTCGTGTTTTTTTTGTGCCGTTGTATTGTTTGTCCTTCGATGTACGGTTTCTGGTTATCCTTTCGGTATCTTCACACTTTTCTATTGAAGTAATAAACGAGGATACCTTGAACTCAACCTAATGTTAATCAAAGGTCCTCTACGTTAGTGGTCAAAGGTTGCTAAGCGATCATGTCGTCAGATGTTTAAACTCACAACATTGGTGATGGCGAGGTGAACTCGATGCAACATTATGTGATAAAGTTTATCAGTGACTTGCGAAAGATCGGTGGTCTTTTCATGGTATTCTGGTTTCCTCCACCAAAAAAACGGACCGTCACGATATAGCTGCATTATCATTGAAATTGGCGTCAAACACCATTACCCTAACTCCTTAAGATGTGTGATTGTGATAAGGTGTAGCATCCCTGGTGTCTACCACAATTGATGGAGTGTCCAATCACCTACCCAGGGGCAAGGTTTTTTTACCAGTCAAGCCATTACACAATTCTAGTTATGAAATATTTTTTTTTATTTTTGTACACTATATCAAAGCGAGATACGATCAGGTTAAGCTTTATAACACCACTATACGGAGTCATTTAACTATAAAGTACATCATTAACCAATGTAACAAAATACGTCGGAAACTGACCAGTTAATACAGATTCTTTAAGTGGTATTTAGACAGGTCTTTATGCGGGAAAAACAGGTTTAATACGCTTCGAACTGGTCTGTTTACAGGAGTCGGCATGCGCACTTAGCAATAAACAATAGTTCTTTGTAAGTTCATTCTTTGCCGGCAAAGAGTCAATCATGGAATCCTGTATTAGATGTATACATGTAGCTGTATCAGATCAGAAGCAAGACAGGAATGCATGTCCGAGACAACAATCAAACCACCCCTTAATAGTATTGAATTAAATAGGTTGTATTTTTCAAACATTGAAATGTGGAATGTGTCGGAGACAACAACCCCTTAATAGTATTGAATAAAATTGGTTGTATATTCACATGGGTGTATGGTTACTGAAAGTATCATGAAATGGGTGTTTTGATATTTATCCTACATTATTTCCTGGTACAAACATTGAAATGTGGAATGTGTCTGAGACAACCACCCCTTCATATTGCATTTATTGGTTGTATTTTACTTTGAAAAAAAAAAGTGCTTTAAAAATAAAATGTCATTAATTTGGAGTTGAACATATTTCTATAATCTGCATTGGAACAATTATCTGTATTATAAAGGTTTACTTTACATTTGAGAAGAGATGATCATGATGGCATTGTTTCATATGGCCAGTCTAGAGAATTCCGAATGCATATGAAAAATCCAGCGCAAACCGGAAGTGACTGTATCCGTTTCCATGACTGAAAAGTAAACGAAGCGACTTTCGCTGAATATTCTTGTCCAATTCGTCTGAAGTGGGCCCGATAGGTATATTTAAATGTGGCAGTCGAAAAGAGAAATATCTCGGTAGTGTAGCGATATAATTGGGTCAGCGAAAGGATCACAAATAATCGACAAATATTGAAGCGAAGTGTGGAAGGTGAAAAGGGCAGATGTTTACCTTGAAGTAAGGAAGAGGACGGGGCATATATTTTTTGAATGAAACAAATGTCTGTGTCGATATGTATGACTTCTAAACAAACATTACATGAAATAAAGAATCAATGAGAATATCATAAATGGTATTAAATTTTAATATAATATCCCACTATCTACTGGTCTAACAAAGATCTGTATTTATCAACTGCTAGCACAGCTCCAGCAATGAAACCCGCTACCCCTCCTATTACACAAAAAGCGAACGAGAAATCAAGATTATCTTTGAAATCCTCGTTTACGCCGAAAATAACTACTCCAATCAAAGCAAAGACACCTGTAAAATAAAGAATTAAATACAGTCAAATCTTGTTTGTCTCGATTTCGGGTAATAAAATGAAAAACAAAAAATACCACATTGTTACAAAAGCAAATATAAATATTGGTACCCCAGTCATGAAAATACATGACCAGTGTATTCCCTGTATTGGTACAGGCACTTATAGAAATAATAAAAAGTGGCGGATTTACGCTAATTTGATGGTAATCTTTCACTTTTGATTAATCAAGATAACTATTTTTTTTTTCCGTTCTCAGCAGCTTTTAGTTTAACTAAGCAACGGTTTTGGAATTATTGTTCGTATCTCTTAGCACGAAGGGTGTCACTAATGGAACAAGAACTGCTAACTCATCCTTGCTTTTTAGTGGGGTTCGTACTACCCCATCTTCAGTTTTTTATGTATCGTATTATAGATCGTTGTTTGTCCTTTTTTCTTTTGGTCATTGCATTTTCTATAATTTTTTGATTAACCTGTGGTTTTTCCAACCTTTTCTTAGCTTTACCTTGTCAACTCTTTGCTACTAATTTATTTCCATTCAATCGTTGTTTATTGTGGTTACCAATTTCATGTCCGGTTTGCTTAAAATGAGGATTTCATTGGTGAATTCCCTTCATTGGATTACCATGCGTCAATGTTGTAGAACATTTGAAGGGGTGGTTGTTGTTTAACAGCAAATCAGCTTCTTTTCAGCCTAACGAGATATCACGAGTGTTTATCAGATTATTCATATGGTGCCAGCTTAATTAAAATAATTGGAACAGCACTTTTATCGCTGTTCTACATTTTAGAGTCACAGTAGGGTCTTCGACAATTACAATAACTCATACATAACTAACATGAGTGTGACACGGCCATTAGACTGCAATTGAGCGGTACTCTTTAATTAAGCCAATAAACGCTATATTTGTATATCTTTGTTGCTCTGGTGTTGTTTGGTGTATGTAATTGTATCCCCAGATGCGGAGTTATCAACATGAAAACATAATATGGTTGAAGTAATATAGTGCTTTAATTTTCATTTGTGCAGCCCGGATTAAGTACATATTTAATCGTTAACGAATTAAGACTTAACATAGTAAGTACCTGCTGCAATGCATAAGCCCACAGCAACCAGAATGAGTATATCTTTGTCTTTCAATGCAAACATTCGTATGGTTAAGCAAATGACAGCTGCCACAAATAGGATGAAAGAAATGCATTCCACTGCCTGTGTTCCCTTAAACTCACCGTCAGAATCCTCTAGAGTGGAAGCTGTTGAAAGATTTATATATATGTAAGACTCAGATTTTCTCTAATCGATGTCTAATCCTCAAATCGGCTTCTAATTCCCAAATATATGGCCGTTTTTCACTTTCTTAAATCGATCTCCAATGACGTCACTGACGTATCGTTCAAATGACGTCACAACCGTTAGGGAATGTTTTTGAAGCAATGATGGAGAACGGACAAGACCAGATTCCAGATGAGGGATTCTTGAAAAAAAAGCCTATGTATTTTATAGTTACTGTATATAAAATCCTATTGTGCTTAGGAGTACTTCTACATTAGCGGATCCTAGCCCTAACCTTAACCCTAACCCTAACCTTAATCCTAACCCTAACCTTAATAATAACCCTGACCATAACTTTAACCCTAACCCTAACCTTAACCCTATACCTAACCTTAACCCTAACCCTAACCCTAACCTTGACCTTAACCCTAACCCTAGCCCTAACCCTATACCTAACCCTAACTTTAACCTTAACCTTAACCCTAACCCTAGCCCTAACCATAACCCTAAATCTAACCCTAACCATAACCCTAACCTTAACCCTTACACTAACCTTAACCCTAACCCTAACCCTAATCCTAAACCTAACCCTTTAGTTGTCATATCCGCATGGTAACAATATGAAAGGCTATGGGTCATGCGCTTTGCTTATTACAATATCTGACTTCCGTAGTCCGCCAAAGTAGATTCTACTCCTATTGGAAAAACTGTCGCTACAATTATTTTTGATGGAAAACTTTGATCATGTAAAAGGGCCTATAGATATAAGAGTTTGGAAAGGACGTCGATTTGAGAATATCCTAAAATTGGACCGTGATTTGGGATAATGACGTCAGTGGATGCCGATTTGTGGGGTGGACGTCGATTAGATGCTGGACGTAGATCTGTGTCTATTATATATAATGAAAAACAAAATATACCACACTGTCGGCAAGGCCGTCCTAACAGAATTATTGGCCCCCGGCTAAGCAGTGTTCTGAGCCATTACCTACACAACCACTCTCAGGAATAAAAATGTAAATGGTCGATAAAATTAAACATATATTTACTGCATTGGTACTTCCAACAAAATCAGTGTTTGAACATTTAAAAACATGCTGTAAACAGCATACATATTAGCATGGGGCCATATGCTCGTGGAGACCCTGGGCAACTGCCAAGTGTGCCCATGCGCTTAGAACAAATATCAATAGTGCTTCACCTTTTCTGCACCAGAGAAAACACGTTGCTTAAAAAATAATAGTTTTCAAGGAAGCATAAAATCAAAAAAAAAAAAAAATGCCATACGGTCGAACAATTCCAATATCCAATAGTAGAGAGAGAGGTAAATTTGATACCCGTAATACACAAATACATGACCGTGCACATTTCTGGTTTGACACAGGCACTTCAATTAACAGTGGCGGAGTCAAACTTGTCTTATCTATCCAAATCTGTCCTCTTAGGGAAATGATGCAGTCTTGGTAATAAACACGGAGTTTCAGGTCATTAAAAAATTATATTTACAAATGCATTACTAGTACTTTAAATCTGCACAATATTCATTCTGGTTTCGGAAATGGGTGTGACTTTGGGTACTCCGGAAGAGCTATCGGTTCCTGCTTCAATAGTGGTTTTTTGCGTTGTTACATATTACACCGATTAACAAACACAAGTAAAAAAAAAATGTATTATTGAATAACAAAAATAATATCAAAATATAAAAAAAGATGCAATTATTGAATTTACAACAAACATAATATCAAAATAATTTTTTTTTTTTTATTGAATTTTAGTTAAAAAAATATTAATATTTAATATATATTTGGCTTTAATATGATAGTTGTTGTATATGTGTAACGACTGTAAGTATTCTAGTCATAATTTCACTCTCAGCGGCCGTGTTAACAAAGGTGTCATAGTACTAAGACGTGTCTTAGGATGGTCTTATGACATATCTTAGTCCTAAGTCGGGTTAATGAAAGTGTCCTAAATTGCGATATGTCCTAAAATTTATCCTAAGGTTAGGACACCAAAATGGGTGTCCTAAGAGTGTCTTAGTTCGAACTCTGAAAAATTCGGGCTTCTTTTTCTGCTCATTTTGGTACAGAAGTACAGAATGTATTACACGGAACAGCTACGTACAAAATAATGGACAGACAAAGATTTACTTTCAATTTATAAAAACAATCTGCATGTTAAAAAACATTATCTCTATTTTTTTTATTTTCCCTATGATGTTTAAAACCGATATATTTCATATCATGTGGGCGCATGAGATGATTCCAATTATCGCTAATCGCTAAGCGTTGTCAAGGACGTACGTAGTATTATCTTGTTTTCTAATATGACGTTATAATGACGTCACATTACCAAATTCTTGATAATTAAGTGATTAACGATATAAAATATTAATTGTGTTTAAAAAAGATGTCAGTATCTCAGCAAAAATTATTTCATTATGAATACAAAATAGCGATAAAATAATTAAAGGTGTTTTTTTAACGTATGTAAGAACCTATTACTCTTCCTATTGCTATAGAGACGGGACGTTTCCGAAAAACTCCATTACAGGAAAGACTTTGTGGACAATGTAGCAACCAATCAATTGAAGACGATAAACATTATCTGTTACATTGCAATGCATACTTATTGGAACGACAAAGAATGCTGGCTAAGATTGACGAAAACTCCATATTCCAATTTTCTAATTAAATAGTGACGAATTATTTAAAGTTCTAGTTTGTAATCCAGAAATTAGTTGCGATGTTGCAAACTTGTTATTGGTAGCTCTTGAGAAAAAAATCAAGAAACAGTTAGAAAGTGAAATACAATTTAAAAGCTGTTTCTCATTTACATAATATGACATTTTATTTTTCTCATTTACATAATATGACATTTTATTGTTGACGTTGAAATTGAAAATTCATGATTATGCACTTAGTGTGAAAATGTTTGAGTTTTTTTTTGCTTGAATTGTAAACTGATATGAAAATGCTATAAAATCACAGTCTATTTCATCTTATAAACTTTTATGGGAAATGATAATTATTTTTAGAGAGAATGATAGAAAATCACAATCTATGTTCATCTCAAAATGAACTACTTTACTTGAATGACAATACACCCGTTTCAGTAAATTTGACATTATGTTTCACCTGCAAGTGTGAACAATGGATATGATTTTAGCTATAATGATAGAGCATATTAGTTATTTATGAGATAAATACTAAACTTTGTGTTACAATTTGTAACATTTAGCAGTATTATTAAGTATGTTTACCATACGTTTTATGCATTTGACAATTTCTCGATATGATGAAGATTTTTAATTAGTTGGATGATAAAATGCTCAAAGTATCACAATACTTTACAGTTGCTCCATATTACATTAACATTTATAGTATACATAACAGAACCTACAATATTGTATGGGTGAAATGAGCAAATGATTTGAAAAGTGAGTTTAGTGTTTCATTAAATGTGGTGAATACATTGGTAAATAGTATATACTAAATGTTATACATGAACAGATTACTTGTAACTTTTTGTATCTAATCAGGTTCACAACATCTCTTCAAATTAAATTTTCTAAAAGACCAGATTTAAATTTCAGTTTCAAGATTATAATGATTATACATGTTCAAATGGAGATAGCTCAATTTTATTTTCCAAATTATCAGAATTTTATAGAATTGTTGTAAGATAGTGCATCATAAGCCTTTAAAGAATGGCTGAGATAATTATACTAAAAAGTAATAATGTTTTGATTAGAATAACGAAAAATCCAAAAATCTTTTAAGCTATAGATTTTTGAACAGCAAAATAAACGAGAGTTGTATTTAGAATTAGGAGTGCTAACTAAAAATGTTATTGTAATACTTCGTATTGTTTTGGCTGAGGCTGCACTCCGATGAAATTTTGGATTTTGGTCCTATGTTGTTGTCATTTTTCGGGTGGAGGTAGATGTACTTTAAAGAAGAACCATCCGTACGTCAGGTATCTTACCTGTAAAATCTTTCTCTCAGCCACGTGTACTTTAAGCGAAACTGACAAGCATTTCTCTCATAAATTATTGTTATATTTTATTTTATTTTTTGTAAAATGGGTAAAAAGTCTGACTTATCTCCGAAATGACAAAAGTTTGCAAAAATGTTGTTTGCCTTTTTTAAGTAAGGAAAAGGCAACGAAGAAGCCAATTGTCTCATTTGATAGGGTATATCAAAGGACATCTAAAGCTTTGTGTGTGTCTTACACTTCAGTGCACCGTATTATGAATGATAAGAAGCCTTGTAAGTCAAATAGACACAAAGAAAGAGCTAAAATTTTGGACGACTTCGATCATTGTGTTACTAAAAGAACAATCCACGGTTTATATTCACGGAAAATTCCTCCGACAGTCTCAATAATACATAAGGAAATAACAGATTTTATTAAAATATCAAAGTCTAAACTTACTCTAACTCTCATTGATCTTGGATATACTAATAACAAAATAGGTGATAATCGAAGAGTTCTGTACGACCAAGTGTATATTATCAATAATAGGTGTAATTATCTGAGAAAGATCAAATCTTTTAGGGAAGTAAGGTATGATATCGTGTACCTGGTTGAAAGAAGGGTTAACCAAAATCACTGCACAGATTATATGTGGCTTCCGAATGATGGGTCTGATGCCCCAAAAATACCCTCGGGCAAAGGCAAACGTTTGATTGTTTTGCATGCAGGTACACGAAGTGAGGGTTTGATTGACGGCTGCGATTTAGTGTTTCTGGCCAAATCAAAGGATGGTGACTATCACCAGGAGATGACTAGTTTTGTCTTTCTTGAGTGGTTTGAAAATCAATTGATGTCTGCTCTGAAAAATCCTAGCTTGGATGTGTTAGATAATGCAAGTTATCACAATGTTAAAACAGAAGATACGGTGTGCCCAAATTTTAGTCAGAAAAAGGTTGTTCTCCAAAACTATCTTACACATCACAACATTCCATTTTCTGCTACTGATACCAAAAAAGTATTATATGAAAAAATTAAACAAAAAACGACCCCAGTAGTTTATAAAACAGATAAAATTGTTAATTTTCACGGACTAGAAGTAATAAGAACCCTCCGTTCGATACTGTGAACTTAACCCGATAGAATTAATATGGGCGCAAGTCAAAGATTTCGTGGCTAAAAACAATACCACCTTCCGATTAAAAGATGTTAAAAAACTCACGTATGCTGCTTTCGGAAAAATTACAAAAGATGTGTGGACAAATGCAGAAGAACATGTGGTCAAAATTCAAAAAGAATACTGCAAAGAAAACTGCATATATAAAAGTGTCTTAGAACCTATTACCATGGATTTTTGTGATGATGACTCGGATGACGACACGGGTTGAAGCATAATCATATTAAGTATAATAGACAGAGAAAAATGTAAAAATCAAATAAATGTCAAATTAAAGCCAATGCCGAAAATATTTGGAACATGTGTCTGCCAATTCATTAAGGTCTAAGAACAGTTGTAACTGTTGAACCTATCTGGGGTCAGATGAATTATTTAACTTATATTGATTATAACACATAAATAATACACAAAACAACTTGACACAAACAAACAAAAAAGTTAAACAGGGACATTTGATAATCCAACCGAAAACCAAACACAAAACGGGCCTCGTATTCATGAAAAGTCAAAACAAACAAACACAAAGGTCGAAACTGCAGATTCCTGTTTTGGATAAGCATTTCGAAGTGGAATAGGTTAAATATATATTTCCAAACTTTTAGCTCACATTTGAGCTGAAAGATATAACTTGGCTTAGTATAATAGTTACGTAAAACAATTACAAGTATCAATGATTCATCAACATTTTTTGCAGTTTTTAGGTATTTTTTTATCAATGTTAAGTTGAAGGTTTGGTAAAAAAAATAGCCAAAAAAATGACAGTGCTCAATGTCATAATCTACCCCAAAAAAATTAAATCCTCCAATTGATCTCTGAGGTTCTATGATTCAAAAATGTACAAATTTTACGAGCATTTTTTTAATTCGTAAGTTGCACAATCTCAAAACTCATTTTTCGTTCCATTTCTTGCATGTTTATCAATTAAAAATGTCATACAGAATCTAACAAAGCGACAATGATATATTCTTCATATTATATGGTATATGAAGACTTCATTTTATCATTATTAAAGACAGAAATGCTATATATTTAGTGAACAAATAAAAATAATGAAAAATGTCCCAGTCTAAGCAATTTTTACAAGTAAAATATTGTACAGGTAAAAATCAATTCACTCAATAGTGCGTGTAGGAGATGGTGACGGGCTCTACGGAGAACAATGTAATCTTTCGGGTGACAGTCGAGTGTCTATTGTCCTCAGGGATTTAAACCCACGGCCGCAGGCTGTTCTCTTTCATAGGTTCATTCCCTCCGTATTTCATAAAACTTTGTCAAAATATACACCCCAAAACTCCTTTAAAATGCGATTTTTCTATATGAGCAGGGCCAAATACGTTCACTTTCTGGTCTGCAAACTTCCAAATTAAATTAGCACCCTTGATTTCTACACAACTCTCGTTTATACTTCTACTTTAAAATCTACAGTTTAAAAGATATTTCAAATTTTCGTTATTCTAATCAAAAAACGATTACTTTAATTGACAACTATTTTGAATATGCAAATCTGTATATTGTATTGTATAACTATATCAGGCTGCACTTTAAAAATAAAATATATCATATATCATATTGTATATAAATCAAAAGTAATATGAAGATATAGAAAAAATGTATTGTTGAATTTACGACAAAAATAATATCAAATATAAAAAAACGTACTAAAAAACGTACTGTTGAATTTACAACAAAAAATAATATCAAAATACAAAAAAAAGGCATTATTGAATTTATAGCAAAAATAATATAAAATATATAAAAATGTATTATTGTATTTAAAACAAAAATAATATGACGATATTAAAAAATGTATTATTGAATTTACGGCAAAAATAATATAAAATATAAAACAAATGTATTGCTGAATTTACAACAAAAATAATATGAAAATATAAAAGAAAAATGCATCATTAAATTTTAAAAAACAAAAGTAATATGAAAATATAAAAGAAATGTATTATTGAATTAACAATAAAAATAATATCAAAACATTTTTTTTTAAATTGTACTATTATTATTAATGATGTGACAGTAAATGAAAAGACAATATATATGATAGTTCGTTGAATTCTTAAATTCGTGGAATGTTTGAAACACAGTACTATATCCCACGACAATAGAAATTACTTCACAGTACACTTATAAACTTATAAAACTATCAGTTATCATCGTTTTTAACACATCAGCTCTAGTATTGCATTACAAAATTTAATAACTTTTCAAACAATCAAAATTAAATGGTATTCTTGTAAATTATTACTATCAATTTGTCTATGCCTCTTCTGTTGCACTAATAGTCCGGGATGTATAAACCGCCCACGAATCAGTGTTTCGATACTGACATGATTAATTAGATATATTTTTACCAACAAAGGTGAACCTCTCTTGAAATAATACAGTAATTAATCCAGTTGTGTATATAAACTGTGACCGGTGTGCCCTGATTACTACACGTGGCTATCGTGCAACGATCTGCACGGGTGAATCGTGACACATGGGTTACATTATCGCTATATAATTGTATAAATATTATGCATGTTGTGTTCATATTATTTGTGTTTTTGTATTTGTTAGTACCTCTCATTTCGATTCCATGTATTGTAAAAATGTATGTATCGCTCCTGTTACGTAGTCAGCTGCTGCTGAGTGTATTTTTCAATAAACAGTTAAAACAGTTAAAAACAGTGCATTGGTGATATTTACAGTTCCTATGCCGTTGTTATTAAGGTAAGGTTCTCCCCCACGGACAAAGGTAACCCCAGTCGATATTAGCAATCGTTCCCTTCGTTTTTCTTGCTCCAACATACTTTCTGATTTTTGTCTTTCAAATTTATCTACTTTGAGCTTACCTGCTGAAGGTTATTCCTAAAACGCGTTGTGAACGCTAAATTGGATATATACGCTTGTATTATACTTTTTAAGTGGTGTTAAACATCAAGTATAAAATAAAAACCCAGAAAATACCATACTGTCCAAACACTTACAAAAATCCAATAAAGAAGTCGTAGAAAGAGTCAAAATCGATATCCATAACACAGATATACATGACTGCTCACTTATCTGGCTTTACACAGGCATTTCAATAAAAAGGTGGCAGGTTTAAATTGAGTTTATTGGTCCAAATCTCCCTTTATGGTGAAAGTGCAATTTACTAAAAAAAAAATACTGACACTTCAGCACACATATTTTGGTTTGCTTACTCCTAAATACTTTTTTCAGAAAAGCGTCGTGTGCGCTAACTTTGATATGGATACATTTGCATTGACTTCTACAAAATGCCTACCACATTTTGATGCCGATATGGTTTTACAGCTCTTCCACAATCCGAAATACAGTTTAGTTTCCTTAAATTCCGAAATCACCGTCTTGATATACCAATAAGGTGTTGCGAATCCAATTAGGTGTATTACGAAGGCTACAATTGTGATGATATATCCCGCTAATAAGGTAGGTTTCGTTTCGCTGAAAACGCCCATTGCTATCACGATTTATTATTTCGTTGAAATTCTTTTTTCGAACTAAATGCCTTCCAATTAATGCTACACGTCTGTTATCCTGATAATATATCTAAATACCAACAGTACAGGACACATACCAAATGGAATATGTATAATGTAGCATTCGCTTGAATAAACAAGACTGACAGGAATTGTCAAATATACATACATGTGCCCACACAAATCCTGTTTTATTTGGTTGAAACTATGGTCACCAAAATACACCTTGGAGTGGACAATTTGCAAATCTTGTTTATTCTTGTTTATCCAGGAGAGGAAAATTTGCGTACTTTCAAAATAGATTTGTATCACAACCCAGTGTGTTTTCCTTTGATCTTTAGTATTTTCTAAATGAAGATAACCATACAGGAGGTGGAGTCAAGATCATATACATTATTCAGTCGTAATTTGTGATTTCCTTGAGATAAGTTCATAGATTACTATCGTACCAATGCATGTGCCATTTAAAATACATTATAGAAACAATTTAATCGACAAAAAAGATTCTTACCTGATTCCACGTCCGCCATCTTGGGATGACCGTAATTACGTTACGATCATCAACTTTACCCCAGTGAAGATAGCTATTTTTGGGCAAAGCATTTTCTATTTAGCGTGCTAAAGTTTAGCTGTGACCTAATATTGATAGAACACAGAAATAAACACATTGTAACTTTTTTTTTGGACAACTGGTACACACTGAAATTGTTTGACAAGTGATAGACATTTTGGGTGCAAAGTGGTACTAAGTGCAAACTTTCTTAAATCTGACACTGGAAAAAACTATGAAATAAGCAAAAAGACTGACAAAGTGATCCCCACGACCACGTGTTTGTTCATGCAGAAGACATAAAAACACATGAACAATTCTTTAACTTTACTAAACAATTTTGTTTTATTCAAACAAGACAAATTAGTCTCTGTTCAATGCACATACAGTGTAGGCCAATAGAAAAAAATAATGCCCAATTCACGTACGCAACGAAAATGATCAGTTTTGCAATAAAAAAAAATGATTAAATTTTAGTCATACCGCGTCCAAAAGATGAATACCGGTACGCATATCATTGTTTAAAAGATCGTCCGTCATGTTCGCTGCCATTTCGTGTTCTATTAAAAACTTGTTCCCACGTCACTGACTGCTGGCGTACGTGGCCAAGATCAGTCTTCTCAAAAGTTGGTCAAGTGCGACAGACGTCAATCACACATTTGCTTCCGTTTGATTGGTTATGACACAAAACATTTAGAATACTTTTAATTTCTTGTATGTGCAGATAAACTGATCTCGGGCACGCCCTCGATCAGTTTATCAGCACATACACGAATTTAAAAGTACTCTAAATATTACTTAAAGGGGAATTTGTGGTAGTGCCTACTGACAAAATTAATGACATATGGTTCTTTTTTCCAATGAAGTTTAATATAACCACTATAATTTCCCATTTGAAACCCCGTTATATCTCAACATTTCAAATGAACTTACTTTTCATTTTCTTTGCTTGTATATATACATGTATTTATGTTTTGTTTACTTTCTTTACTTTCTCATCATTGTTGCTATTTCTCCAATTTAATTTGTTGTGTGGATGCTGCGGTGTGTGTTTTGATGTGGGAGTGGGACGGGTCTATCTCTGCTCTTTGATGTCTTCAAACCTAAAGCCCAATGGGTAATAGTTTGGAAGAATACAGAGCGGCTATAGGCATGTTCCATTCTCACACTTGCAGACTGTGTGGACCTTTTGTTATTCGGACTGATACTTATTTGAACATATCTAGAACTAACCTCCGATACTCTCTCTTTTTTGTGTGCCTTCTCTTGCTCCAGGGTCTAAATCCAAATGTAAATGCGTTGTTTTTACTTTTTACACTCCATTTTACACTACTTGTAGGAAATATCGAATCTAATCCTGGTCCACACGAACTATCACAGTCAATTTCGGAAAACAATCACACTGATAGATGTATTTCGTTGTGTAATATTAATATCCGCAGTATTAGAAATAAAATAGAGTTCCTTGAAACCTCTTTGAATGATTTCGATATATTAGTTGTAACTGAAACACACCTTGATAACCAAATAAATGATAGTGACATAACTCTTGATTTGTTTCCGAATATTATCCATCGAAAATACAGTTCAAATAGTGGTGGTGGGCTCCTCATTTATTCGAAAAATGATATCTCTATAAGTAGGAAATCCGAATTAGAAAACAATCTTGACGAAACTATCTGGGTTGAAATACGATCCAAAGGTCAATCATTTGTTCTATGCAACACACATAGACCTCCGTGTACAGATATTGATTACTGAACACGAATTCAAATCTATTGTGTTCAAATAACAACAAACTTATTGACCTTGTGAATATTTTTAATCTTAAGAATGTGATTGATAAACCTACCAGGTTAAGTGGTAATACTAGTACTTTATTAGACCCCATTATTCTAAGCGATACTTTGAACTGTAATTATTCTGATGTACTTAAAATACCAAGACATATAAGCGACCACGATGCAGCAATTGCTTCTTTAGAAATGCCTGTACCAAGTCAGGGTCATTACGGGTTTCACAGTTTTCCGGTTGTTGACTGATTTTGTCTGTTTATATAATTATAAGTTTTGACTTTCCCTTTGTAAGATTGTTCGGAGTTCGGTAATTTTGTTATTACCCTTATTTACAAGAGATATCTGGTTATATGACCAAACTGATTTTGTTAGATTTAATCAGATGCTAACTGATATAAATTGGAATGAAAAACTTTGTAATTTTGAAGATGTAGATGATATGTGTGAAGAATTTTCAAAATCTTTCCTTCAAATCTCAAGTGCATGTATCCCTTCAAAAACAATATTGATACGCGAAAAAGACAAACCATGGTTCAATAACGAAATACGAAAAGAAATCCGCATACGTGACCGGCTTAGGAAAAAATTATTAAAATCTCAAAACGAAAACAACATTATTAAATATAAAAAAACAAAGAAATAAGGTAAATAATATGAAAAAAATAGCAAAGGAGAAATTTGAAAATAATTTAGACAACTTTTTATTAAATAACTCTTCAAACCCCAAAATGTATTGGAAAATAATGAAGATGTTAATCAAATCTAACAAAGGAAATTATTGTATACCCCCACTCCGGAATTCAATTAATGATCAAAATATTGATGATATTGCTTATGACGATTCGGACAAATGCGAGTTATTGAATAAATATTTTAGCTCAATATCAAAACTGGATGAAGAAAATGTTACTCTCCCACAGTTTGACACAAAAACAAATAATATTATTCACGAAATACATATAACAGATTGATGTTATTGTTGACCCAAACAAAGCAACAGGACCAGACAAAATAAATCATAAAATGCTTTAAATTTTTCCTGAGAAAATTGCAAAGCCCCTTCTAATAATATTTAATAAATCTTTACAACAGAGCAAATATCCTTCTAATTGGAAGAGTGCTCATGTTATTGCAATTTTCAAAAAGGGTGACGCATCCCTACCCTCCAATTATCGCCCGATATCTTTAATAAGTTGTGTAGGAAAATTAATGGAACGAATAGTTTATAAACATGTTTACAATCATCTTGTTAATAACAATCTCATATATAAATACCAATCGGGGATTTTGCCAAAACATTCCACTGTCCATCAACTATTAGAACTATACAATTCGATCCTAAGCTCTCTAGAAAAAAAAGAATTTAGCTGCTTCGTCTTTTGCGATTTTTCTAAAGCTTTCGACAAGGTTTGGCACAAAGATCTTATTCACAAAATGAATTCATACGGAATGCAGGGGAAGTTAAAAAAAATGGTTCGAAAACTATCTGTTCAAAAGAAGACAAAAAGTGATTAATAAAAGCTCTTGGTCAAATTTCGAACCTGTCTCAGCTGGTGTACCCCAAGGGTCGGTATAGGATCCCCTCATGTTTCTAATATACATAACTGATATAGGAGAACAACTTATATCGTTGAGTAGATTATTTGCTGACGACACATCACTCGGATATTCTAGTCAAAGTGTTGATCAAATAAAAACTGTAATCGATCATGATCTACTCGAACTAAATGCCTGGTCTAGTAAATGGCTAATGTCATTCAATCCCGAAAAAAACAGAAATCTTGTTTTTCTCCAATACCGGTAACATAGAAAACATCGAATTTTCTTTTAATGGCAAAAGTATCCCTTTATCTACTAGTCATAAGCATCTGGGAGTTATCCTCTCCCAAAATGCAAAATGGAATGAACATTTGAAAATATGATAACAAATATAACCAAACATTTAGGTATATTACGGAAATTAAAATTCAGTCTAAATAGATCCAACTTAGAAAAAATGTATTTAGTCTATATTCGCCCCCTTTTTGAATACGCTTGTGAAGTCTGGGATAATTGTGGAATCGGCGATTCAGACAAATTAGAAAAACTTCAATTAGACACTGCCAGAATTGTAACAGGTTTACCCATTTTTACAAAATCGGAGTATTTATATGCTGAGACAGGTTGGGAAACACTTTCAGAGCGGAGTTATAGCAGAAAACTCCAATTATTTTTTAATACTAAATGTGGAATGGCACCCGAATCCTTGCGTCATCTAGCGCCCCCCCCCCCCCCCCCCCAACTATTCAGAGTACTACTATATACCCTTTGTGAAATGGTGATAATTTAATAGTTCCTTTCTGTAGACTCTCTATAACCAATTCGTCATTTATTCCTTCCACAGTTAAAGAATGGAATAAACTTGACATTGCAATCAGAAAATTAGATTCATTATCCAAATTCAAAAACGCTATTCGTCTTAACAGCCAATCAAATAAGATCTCAGTTCCCAAGCTTTATTACTATGGCCCTAGAAAGTTAAACGTGATCCTAACAAAAATTAGATGTACAGCTTCTTTCCTCAACCATGATCTACATAAGGTTCATATTTTATCTAGCCCATAGTACCAATTATTCTGAAATAAGAAATGAACTGTTTCTCAGCATAAGCGATTTATCTGAATTGATCAATACTTCACTTCTCACTTCAGGAAGTGAAACCTTACGCTATGCAGATAATTGCTTTATTTTTTATTCAGTTTTCCGATTCATAAAAAGGTCTAAGCGATCTCTAATCGTTTAATGTACTAACCAAGCATCATCCAGCATCCAAACACACACACACACACATACTTTTTCTTCATTTCTTTTTACTCGTTTACTATTTTCAGCTATATTATATGATAAAATTGTATTTTTCTTCTTTTTTTGTGCATTCTCAATATAATGTAATAATGATTGTATATATAAGAGAAGACTCCATAAGTTGGTAAAACTTGTGTCTGATCCTCTGTGTATCATTGATCAAATAAAATAATTATAAACTAAACAAAATTGAGGGCGGAACTTATCATCAAAAAATTCTGTAGATATGAACAGCATATTTATGAAACTGTATGTCACATGACCAACGTGACCCAAAGGTCACATACCTCAGAAATTTCGAATTTTTTGAGTGATTTTTGTAGTTTTTAGACTGATGAAGAATATTAATGTTTAATACGACTGGAAGTTTGGGAGGGACGAACACTAGTAGCCATGCCTGTCTAATATTTTGCTCCAAAAGTAACTATGAAACTGTGTATCATTGATTTTTCTTCCTGCAGATAACGTGGCCAAAATAATGAAGAATCTGAAGGTTTGCTCTGCTCAGAGCTATGTATACTCACGCTCCCCGTTTAAGTGTGGTTCTATATTTGTCTATATACAAGGAAACACAATTTTCAAAATAAAACACTTGAACAATTATTAATCTCCATGCGTAATTAATCACCGGATATTTATGTGGAGAAAACACCCGATGTTGTGATTTTACAGATATTAATAAAACGGAAAAATACAATATAACAAATTCAGAACATCTTCAAAATCCAATCGAAAAATCGCAGAAAAATTATACTCTTAATATCCATATATAACGCTCACATATTGGGCTTAGCGCTGGCATCTCAGTAAAATGTGTGTGTCTGCGGGGGTGGGGTGGGGAGGGGGTTATATTAGTTTTATGGTTTCAAATCCGCCCTCGTAGAGAACTAGTGCTGTCATGTAAAATATTCCATATGACAATATCAGAACGGGTTGTGCTAATTTTGTATATTATAGTACCATCTTGTCCAGTATACCATTACATACATATCTTATTTCTAAATGCTTTGAAATTGTCATTGTCATCGTCTGTCAGTAAACAAATATTATCCTGCTTAGGTCCAGCTGAGTTTGTGATGAATTGCAATCTCCATTTCAATAAGAGGTAATATAACATAATCTCTGACACGATAGCAGTGGAATTTGTTAATTTTGTGGTTATTGTATTAAAATGTTAAATGAATATGAATCAATGAACATATATGCAGTGCAGTTAACATACAAAAATATTTCTATTCTGTGACTTTGGGTGCCACTAGTGAAGCAGTAACTGTTTACCCTTCGGGAGCACATCAGTTCAACCCATGTTTTAGTGGAGTTCGTGTTACTCGATATTTATTTTTGTGTAGTGGTTTGTATATTATTGTTTGTTCTTTTTTCCTTTTTCATCGTCATTGTATTGTCTGTTCATCTTCTATTTACCACCTCGGATTACTCTTTTGGTGTATTTATGCTTTTCGTAGCAACAATGCATAAAAAATGTAGAACGCTGATGTTTAACTTTTCTGATTATTCTGGTTACAATATATAGTCAGTTACACATTTAAAGTGTTCAGCTCGAAAATAACAGGCCAAGGACACTCTTGTAGACATGTTAGGATTTTGCTATTTAACATAGAATATAAAATATTCAAAATGAATATTTTTACCATCTCCTTCTAAACATGAACAATAAACTTCAGTAATTTAAAAATCATTTTGAAATACTTCCTTTGCCCAACATTAGCACTGTTTGTGAACCTTTAACATAAAATACCACATTTGTCTAACAACATCAAAACATTCCTATATATTTATTTGTTTTTGCTTTTTTGAAAGTTGCAAAAAATGTTCCAAGGAAAATTACATGGCATAAATAGAGTCATTAGATCGTGACATGTAGTCAAATGTATTATTCGATTTCGTAATTTAAAAAACCCGGGATTTAATTTGGCGATTTCCCTGCAATGTTTACCTTCAAGTTCATTGGTTATTTTTAAATTATAATATAAACTGTAAATTGCGTGGGATTTAATTTGATTTTATTTTTGTCGTACTCCCTTTTATTTGTTACACACTAATGATTGCGAAAGTATATATTGATGGGGGTCTGTTTGTCCAGTAATTCATCTGTCTGTATCCTTCTAAACCTCAGAATGGATTCCATGCAAAGTTTGAGAAAATCAAATGCTTGTTGATAGATGTGATTGGTTCATAGCATAAAAAGCATGTTTCACTTGCCACTTGCATATAAACTGCTATAAACAGAAAATGCACAGAATGTTTCTTTTCACATATTTTAGATATTTTATTATCAGTTTGTTGTGATTTTCCCCATTTTTTTTTTGGGGTATATTCACAAGAAGAAACTGAAATTTGTTCACGTCATCGATATCAAGCTGGGTGAAAGATAGGGATAAAAAATAATATTAGAAAATACTGTTAGTCAGTAGTCGACACGTGTTATTTGTAATATTATTCGCTATATAAGGATTTTCTTTCTAATATATGGTGAAATCAGGTTTATTGTTTATAGTATAAACCTCTTGAGATTCATGCACTTATGTAAATACAATCGAACTGTTAAAAGCAAAGAAGGGGTTCTACAGAGTAATTTAACTATATAGAAAACAATTAAAGATGTTCTACGCATAGAAAAACAATATATAAAAAATAGAAATGATAGAAATAAGGACGGCACAAAAAGTATCAAATCACAGATTTGGCCATTTGTAAGCTTACTTTGGCTCATTTTCATAGCAAATATCGCGAGAAAAGGTGTGATAATACAGGCTTGAAAAAAATAAATTCTTCTAACCGATTTTTTTCTGAAGCCTCTATGTCAAACTTACAGTGAAAAAGCTCTGTAGGTTTTGATTTTGCAGTCCTGAGTTTTTATTTGACGTCAGAACAGCCTGAAATTTATATATGTCAGGGAAAATATATTTTAAGTGAGAAATATTTATCGATTAAGTGCCTCAATGGTTTTGACAATTGTTTTGCAGGGGAAGTAGCTCGCGTCTCTTCTGAGACGCACTGTAGATTATACTAAAAATTAAAAAAAATATATTCCTGTTGAAACCTGAAATGCTTTTCACTGCTTATGATAATAGATTTATTGCATCAACTAATTTGTAAATTTTTGTTTTCATTTTTTTAGAATCTGATGGAATTATTACATCAACAAATACAAATAATGATCCCTTGGAGCTGCCATATGGGGATGCTAACCAATACACATGGGACACAATGGATTTTCTGTTGCCAGGTATATTGGCAAGAGAAGGAATTAAAGGTATCACTCTTAAAATAAAACTATGTATGTGAGATCACTAGAAATACTATAAATGTAATTAGAAAAAATGGTAAGTAGGGGAAAAGAACATTGTTTTAAAAGGTAAACAATCCAAGTTTATTTGATAGGGCTTAATTTGGTCTGCTAAGTAGTAATTGGCAACTATAATAATACCAATAAATAATATCAACCAATGCTCTACTATCTGCAACACTTCCTTACTATAAAATTAACTATTGATGATATGTTATAATTTCATATGTGTTATATTAAATTAAACCTGGAGAAAAACATGAACTCCAAAAAAATTGGGAAGTAAAAACAAATCAAATATTCCCTTTACACGACAATCGTAACGTACCACGTTTGTCATATATTCCTTTACAATAATCAAGAGGCAAAATGTGCAGACAACTGTCTACATTAAAAATGCATAAGTTATAACACAGCCGTTTTAAATTTCGATTCTATTACCCTGACATTTTGAAAATGTAAGCGATAACAAAAAACAATTATGTTCAAAATACTAAGAAACGATGGGATGCTAGCAACAATTAACTTATTCTTATATCACAGCTGCATTCTCGAAAACGAGATGATTTCAACTCCCCCGCTGAAATAGCGTAACATCTAATTACTTCCCTGTTACCAGTATATATTCATCTGCCTATATAAATGTTCAACGGCACTGCATCGGTGGTGTAATGGTTAGCGTGTTCACCTCGGGTGTGGTAGATCGTGGGTTTGAGCCTCTATCGGGTGAAACCAAAAACTATGAAATTGGTATGTTGTTGCTTTTCCGCTAATCATTAGGGAGAAAGAGCAAAAACTGGTTAGCTCGGAATAGGGATAATGTGTCGGAGTGGGCGACATTTCTATCCAAGCAATGTTGTTTCAGTGAGCTAGCACTATACAAATCCAAGTAAGTGTGTAGGTCTGGTACAAATCGGTCCTCATCATCATTTCATTAAAAATTAACTTGTTCTCGCCATGATATTCAAGATGCAGCTGAAAAATTGATAAGTTGGCACTAAACAGCTATCGCTCCCTCACTCACTTAATGTTCAACGGAAGATAACTCTAACACAAAAATTGAAAGTTGTACTATTTTATATTCATCCCAACAACTTAAAAACACAAATCAACATCGTCCAACAAATATTTGTTTATCATTTGCAACATTACAATACATACACAATGTTCAGTAAAAATGTAGATCTCTAACTTGTTGTGCGCGACGAGTTTCTGGAAGAACCATCACCAAGAACGCTCATTGCCAAATAACAGACAAGCCAAATGATGCAAAATTCTTCTGAAGCAAGGAAACCAAAGGGTCTTAACAGAATAGCTTCTCAAACTGTCATTCAAATGTCATCATAACTATTGCCAATGAAGGAAAAAGTTGAGTTTATTTTTGAATGCTTGTGTACAAATGAAAGTAGGTATCCAGTTGACTAGTAGCAAAGTGTGGTAAAGGCTATCTTATACAATTACTTTCATGATGTTATTGAGGGGTTTCTAAAACAGATGTCGCAACAAATACCTATCTTATAATCTTTGGTTTGATCCGAGACCACGGTCTACCGCACTCAAGGCAAGCATGTTACCAGTATGCGACCAATGGGTATCTCGTCTTTAATATAACTTTTAAATGTTTATCAGAGCTATTGTTCAGTCGATGTGTATTTCTAATTATTGTGATTTTCTGCAACATAAACACAATATCAAGGCAGTGTCTTAATATATAATGTACATACGTATTCGGTGCAAAACCACTCCATCATGTCAGTTTTATACACCTCAACATTATATTTTAAGAAACTGCACTAATTACTGTGTATATACTGTTAGTAAGAAAGGATATGGATGTAAATAGACATGAGAGACTAGATAGTATTACACTTAGACATACATAAAAGTAAAGGAACAGCTTGTAGTAAGAAAGGATATGGATGTAAATGAACATGAAAGACTATGTAACATTAAACTTAGACACACATTTAAGTAAAGGAAAAAACTTATTGTGTTCTACTACCCAGAACGAAACACTGGTTAGTATACATTGACAGAATATGACAGTTCAATTACGAAGAAATGTTATCAATTGAGTGTTCATCTCATTGCCACACGTGTGTTTATTCATTGTGTATTATATACAGTTTATATATAAAACAAGATTCCTGCAATTTGTCCTTTGTCTTTGTCTGTTTCGGTAGTACACCCAGGTGATGTTTCGAAAATAACAGTGACGCCATTGGCAGTACAAGATGCCTTGCAGTTTGTGCCAGAGTATGTATTTACATCTAAACCCTTCACTACGAGGGTATAAGATGTATGTGCTCTCAGATATACAGGCCGGGGAATTAATGTATTTCGCCTTTCACCACGTATTCCAGATATACTTCCCTTTAATGCAGATATCACATTTTCTGCTTCATTCAATATTTCCAAGGAATAATGTTGTTTGTTTGAAGAAATGTTTGCGGTTGGACCAAACATGACTATTCCTTTCAACCAAATATCACTGTCTGGCGTAATTTGTAGCGCGTCAATACCTCTACTGGTCAATGGAATAGTTGTAGAGCCGTACCGAGTAAGGGTGCTGGTTGTTCGTTTTAGCAATGGCTTTCTTATATTTTCAGAGAAAAAAATATTGTGAACTCCGTAGTGGGAACGAAAAACGCTCACAATTTCTGTTTCAGTCAATAAGTCTCTATCTGATATTACAGTGGCAAAATATTTTTTTTCTACTAAAGGAAACATCACTAACGGAAGCAAATTTCCAATAATATTTCTCAAATTATCTCCCTTTGCTTCTTGATTTGCTTCTTTGCATCGAACTTCAGCCCATTGTAATAAACATTTTAAAATGTCAGTTTCCGAACATGACAATAATTCCGACCGTTAAATAATTTCCATGCATTCTTTTGGAAGCTGCATTATGTGCTCAGAAGATAAACATTTTCCTGTGTTGTTTTCTATATATGCAAGACTTGCTTCATGCAGTTCCTTAAGACCAAATTGACGGGCAGTTTGGAGAGCGACAGTCGCGTTAGAGGAACAAGCGGTCTCCTTAAGAAGCTCAGATCATGATGTTTTAACTTGCCGCAGCATATATTTGTCAGCAGCATATAGTATATCGTTGACATTTGCGGTTGACAGTGTCAACTCATCGCTGTAAATGTATCTGTAATGATAATACCGTATCTATGATTACAAAATTTCAATATGTATAAATATACTTTATTATGTGTTTACATTGTTCACTGTAAAATTTGAATATGAGTTTGAAGATACCAAAATGGTTTCACTTTCAATTTTTGTGACAGCAACGGTGGTGTAATGGTTAGCGTGCCCGCCTCGAGTTCGGTAGATTGTGGGTTCAAGCATGGTCGAGTCAAACCAAAGACTAGAAAATGGGTATATGTTCCTTCTCCGCTAGGCCAGCAGCATGAAGGAGAAGAACAGAGTTGGCTCAGAATCAAACTAATATGTCAGTATGGAGCCACATGTCTACCTGCGGACTCTTGTTTCAGTGAGCACTCTAAAAGCCCAACAAAGCGTTTCGGTGTAGTACAAAGCGGGTAACATCATCATTTCATCAAAGCGTAAATTGTTCTCTCCGTGATATACCAAAAATAAATCTCATTTGGCGTTAAGCAACAATCTACAAAATACTACACAGAAAACTAAGGATTGTGCAACACGAACCCCATGTTGCTGCATAGATATGGTAAATCCACAAGTGGAAAATTGAAATCATCTCTCTTGTCGTAAAGTCTCGCTACAAAACCTGTCTTCACTCTCAATTTCTAGGTGCACATTAAATGCGAAGGTATGAAGCATTAGCCGGCAATCATGTTTCATATGATTTTTTTTTATATGAAAGAGGAGCTGTGATTGATCAAGAGATCTCCATTAATTCAACTATAGAAACTACACAGAAAATCCATGTGAAAATCCATGTGACCTCTAACACAAGATGACATTATCTTATATATATTTATATATATAATATATCCGCTTTTCTGTCAAGATATCACATGACTTATCACCGGGTTTGTAACGATAGTCACACGATGGGTGCCCTTAGTGGAGCAGGAATTGCCTACCCTTCCGAAGCCCCCGAATTCACCCCTGGAATCTAATTGGGATCTTTAGCTTTATATGTAATATTATGTAAATATCTGTTTGTCCTTTTGGCCATTGTGTTGTCTTCGTCTTCATTTACGAATTCTGATTACCCCTTTGGTATCTTCCAACTCTTCTAAATATTAGAACTTTCAAATAAAAATGCTATGTCTGATATGGCACTTTGAATGACAGTAGTTTCATTCGGAATTTAGTCTGATCATTTGTATTTTGTCAATTCTAAACTGACCGTATTGATAATATTTCTAACAATTTCATCTTAATTAGCTATGAGTTGAACATTAACACTTACCTGATTTAATAAAAACATATATATCAAATTTAGTGCGCACGTTGCGTTTCTGGAATAACCATCGTCGGATGCGCTCTAAATCGGAAAATTGGAAGACCAAATAATTTAAAACTTTGGGAGAAATAAAACCAAAGGACCTAAACAGGATAGCCCAGATTCCTCTATTGGTCACCTATGCATTCTGCGTTATCTACATGTCTACCCGTGGGCATTGAGATTGTTCCACCCTTAACCACTTCTGTATTGTCTGCGGCCAAGCCGAATGCTGTACATTAGTACTGAAGGGCGAACCTCAGCCCCTGGAATTGTGCAACAGTTCAACTTAGCCCCCTACATAACAGAAGTAATGTGTCACAGAGGTCTGTCAAACGACATGAACGACATAAAAGAAAACCAAGAAGCAAGTAGTCTGGGCACTAGACTCACAGAATAACCATTAGTCCGCAATACCTAGGGATGTTAGCCGGAGTTTAATACTAAGTAACCAACACAATTGCTAATGATGTGTGGGAGGTACAGGTATTTGTCGCGGTCAACGTATCTTTACTATCCATACGAATGATTGAAGTTCCGGTGATGGCAGATTTGAAATTACTACGAAGGAATAATGAAACCAGAGGGAGACTGAATGAGTCTTTGTGGTTTGATTACCAGAAGAAAAGCAGTGCATCACTAAAGAAATTATAAATAGAAATGGATTCCTGGAGATTCAATTAATATAGCATATTTGGTACTTGTTTATATATTATATATATGTGGCTTACTTGTAGATGTTGGGTGGATACATAGAGAATAATACATTGGAAAATACGTAGGCCCTCTGGCTGATATTGGTCGAGGATTGATACAGTGTGTGATACGAAATTTGACACGAATTGTTCATTTTATCATATATTTCATCTGGAGAATCCTTGACAAATCATTTCACTCAGTTATTTGATACAGCATACATGAGCAATGGATTTGATATGAATTGTTATTTTTACTCAAGCAGCATCTGATATTGATTTTTTTCATGCTGATCACCCTTTTATCCTCAAAATATTTCAGCTATATTTGTGTCAAGAACAAGCTTATATGCGAAGCAGGTCTTAGATTAACATTTTTATCAGACTTTCAAAATCTCAATAATAAATACTAAATATATGATACAAAAAAAGTAACATATTTTGTTGCAATATGTTCGTTTTTGCCTATCCAATAATAGTTAGAAGTCAGTGTTGGCTATTTGCCCTCAGAGCCAATATCTAAGGCCAATATTTATATTTTCCCTCAAATACCCGTATTTGCTCTCACATAGGAGAATTTCCCCCGAATTCAGCTGCCAGTATTTGCGCACCGGTCTCAATTATTATGTGTCAAAGTACAAGGAAAGATGGTGTATACAAATATGCATAGCATCGTGCTTGAATCTATTTAACACATTTTAAAATATTGGAATACAGATTAAATAACTTAAAAAGGAATAATTGGCTCAAATGTATATGTCGTGTTGAACAGGAATTTCCATTCACATGTCAACGTCGTTGGTCGATTTTGCAAACACTTTATAACGTCATTGTACATATCGACATTTTTGTTAATACCATTTTGAAACCAGACTCGAAACAAACATATTTGACAGTTGAACAAAGGCAACTCTCTTCAGGATTTATTTTCACAATTCGTTACTTCAAAGATCTTTTCTGCAATATAAGTCAATGAATGAAAAAAGTCGATGTAAAATATGTGATAATAGATTATGACATGAAATTTTCCATATCGTCCCTGGTATCAGACCTCCAGCTTCGCTATCGGACTTGATATGGGAATATCGATCTGATACCAGGGCCGATATGGAAATGGCATGTAATAATCTCTTATTATACCATGCACTGCGAAAAATAAGGAGTTCCTCCTTCTTATAAGATACCTGCCATGTAACTCACGTATGGCAGATGCCTGATGAAAGAGAAGAAAACATCCATAGTTACCGTAGAATTATCTGGAAGATGTTCTTATCAATATCAGGTACATTTATTTCGCCTGTTTCTGGTAGTGAACCTTCAAACATGGTATAGAAGACAGGACTACGACTCGCTAGCATATACTTGTGTGCTTTGATTGGTGTCTTATCACTGCCAACTCTGAATGTGACGTCACACATTACTTCCTCGGTGAGCATGTGTATCATGCATTCTCCTAAATCTTTATCGTCTTGCCAGTCGGTTCCGTCTAAATTTTGTTGAAGCGCCATCTGTAATAAGGAAAAGGGAACATTGACGTTTGAATAAACTTTAATATATACCTGTTAAGACGTACGTAATACAATGTATGTGCTTAAACAGGTATTTCGCGGTGAACTAGTTTAGGGGATAGAAAAATGCACAGCACAGGGATTAAAGAGGCTACCTGCCAAACATCCCTAGCAGATTTTGTCACAGAGAGTTTTATCGAGTTAGCCTCTCTCTAGACCCCAATATCAATGTCAAAGTTCAAGATTCACTTTGTCTATTCACGCGTCCTGGCCGTGATCGTATGGTTGTTGGATTTACAACTACCTGTGCGATCAGTGCCTATCGTCACTGATCAGTGTGATGTGTACAACATTATGTGATAAAGTTTGTCAGTGACGTGCGACATGTCGGTGGTTTTCTCCGGGTCCCCCGGTTTCCTCCACCAATAAAGCTGGCAGCTACGATATAACTAAAATATTGTTGAAAGTGGCGTTAAACACCATCAAACGATAGTAGCCAAATAATAGCTCTGGCAAAGACTGACAAACATTGTTGAATGAAGTAATTAATTAAAAAGACTTTGTCACTACAATATTCGTACAGATCAAATAAAATGTGATATCATTTACATTTGTTTATCAAAACTGCCTAGAAATTCTTTACCAGCCATATGCTTTACCTATATCAGAAATACAAATATAAGGCTGACAAAATACGTATGCATTTGTATATGCCAGTGTGAAAAACGCTGTCCAATTTATTGTTATTTATAAATTAATTTTAGAGTCACATGTCATGTTATACGTGTTTTGATTAGTCTAAAAAGTTGAGGTTATTTGTCAATGAACGGAATCTAAGAATAGACGTCGTTCTCAAGGCGTCGGGTGCCGTTGTCATCGCTTTATTTTCTTTAAATGAGCCACCTTTGGGGTTATTTATATTTATTTCCGATTTTTGCTTTATTTTGAAAAAAATAGATATATTTTTCAATGTCATAACATAAAAAGTTTGAATTTATTAATAAGGATTGGTAGATATTATTTGTTCTGTTCATTCCAAATAACCTCAATCAGGTTGTACACACCCTTTCGTAACCCACTACGCGGGTTACACGGTGTGAACAACCTGATTGAGGTTATTTCTTCATGAACCGAACAAAAATTGCGAACAATCCTTAATTACCTTTTTTTTTGTGAACAAAGATATAGCTCATAATTGAACCCAACTCTCTTTACCACATACAATGTATATACAGTGGAACTTGTCTAATCCGACACACCAAGGGACCAGGGAAATGTGTAAGATTGTACAGGATGTCGGAATACTCGGGTTTTATTTTGATTAACAGAAATAATTTGGGACCATACATTTGTGTTGGATGTCACAGGATGTCGGAAAACTCAGGTATCGGATTGCACAGGTTCTACTGTATTCCATAATAGATGATATGCGTTTCGACAGATATCACTAGTGGAGCAGGAATTGCTTATTCTTCTAGAGCAAATGGGTTTTTAGTAGAGCTTGTGGTGCTCAGTCGTAAGTTTTCCGTTTTGTCGACCATAGTGTGTCCTTTTGTCATTTTTCGTTTCGCAATTATATTGTTTATGTGTCTTTAATTTACGGCTTCTGATTAACACTTTAGTAGCTTCACACTTCAACAAATACAAACATTAATCGACAACAGGCTGCAGATCGACTTGTATTATGCCTGACTTAAAATTATAATTATATTCGTATTTTGTTTCGTTGTGTTTTTATTTTAGTTTTCACTTTTTGTTGTTTCAGATTTTGTCCAAGGGGAGATCATTGATACGATCAGAGTATGTTTTACCTGAAGAAACTACAAAACCACAGGCGTTAACGGCGCACCTCGATAGACAATGATAAGATGGTGATGCTTCGGATTGAAAGAGGTTAGCACAGATCTAAAAATTCCTATTATTTTCATTATTCTGAACGAATGTATTATGTACACTGTAAAAATTGTGTTTAGGCCCTAAACTCTTCAGAAACATGTTTAAGCTAAACATGTTGAAAAACATATTTAGATTCAATACACATATTAACCCGACATGTCTTTATTTTAAATATGTTTAGATACAAGACATGTAATTAGATATAGCGTTAAGATTCGGGATACATGAAGTCACGTGTAACTTTTCGCGCCAGTTACTATCGTGTTTCACATTCACAGACAAAGAAATCCGCCTTTGACAGTCATGAACTCACGAGTGAAAAAAGAACCAATATACTGTATAACAATGTAAGTATACATTTCCTTTATGAAACAGTGTTTGTCAATACGTCATTGACGGCAAACATACAGACCAGTAGTATTATTTGCCTAATTCGAGATTATATTGCAACTTTCAGACTGCCAGTCCGTCTTTGCCTTGTTCATCCCTCTAATTTCGCTGGCCCTCTCTTTTCATCGTCGTATATGTTTTAGGTTTATGGAATAAATGCTACTGTGGAAATTCTACGTGTACGAGATATTTTAAAATAACGCGGTCAGGGACAACTCAATTCATCTCCGCCAGGTGTCGCTGTACCAGTGTAAATTTCAGAACGTTGGATCTGTTTACATCTTTAGAGTCGTTACTATTTTCAAGCAATTGTCAGTTTTCAAGAACATGGTTGCAATCTTGTAGTGGACAGATATTCTGTACAAACAACATTCCAGTTGCAATAATTAATTAAAGGTAATAACAAAATTACCGAACTCCGAACAATCTTACAAAGGGAAAGTCAAAACTCATAATTATATAAACAGACAAAATCAGTCAACAACCGGAAAACTGTGAAAACCGTAATGACCCTGACTTGGTACAGGCATTTCTAAAGAAATGGTGGGTTGAATCAGATTTTAAGGCGCCAAACCTCCCGCTCTCATTACGGTTCAAAGGTTCCGGCTGTCACTGTAACAGTATTTAAATACAGGAACAAAATAGGTAAAATAGTAGTCAAAGCAGTACCACGGTATATATCCATAACGGAACCTTCGGGATGAACATCCACGCTACGCGATTCTTGGGGTACAAGTAACGGATACTTTGTGATGAATTGAGGTAAGTTGAAAGACCGGTCTCTTTATTTTTACGATTTAATACGATCAAAGATGTCTAGGAACTGTATATTAAGTGTCACGGAACTCAGCTATTATTACATTTGCCATGTCTACCAGATTTATCGCATCTGTTCATACGCAGAAGCGGCATTTATAAAAACGATTGCAGTTTTCACCGCATCAACATATTGAAAAGACATTTTCATCACATAGTTTGTCTTATATCATCAATTTAGCAGGATTCTGTTATTTGATTATTAGCTAGAGTATATCTTGGATGTCCATTTCAATGCCATGACAAATATGAAAACCAATTAATGTATAATAAAATCAATAATGATGAAAACATTTCATCTCGGCAAAGCAACGGATCTTTATGATTGTGGAACTGCAACCTTCGTGATTGCCAAAGGAAATATTCAAAGCGTTCTTACACTGGTAATTAGAGACCCGGGGGGAAGGGGAGGACGGTTAACACCCATACTTTTTACAGGGATGTACCACTGAAGGATTGATTGATTGATTGAATGGGGTTTAACGCCACTTTCAGCAGTATTTTGAGCTATATCGTGGCGGTCTGAAGGATTCAGAACTGGCCCAAATTAATATATCCTAAACAGGTATAGTATACACTATATTTGGCTATTTTTTTTACTAGAAAAGGAGAAAAATTGCTCACAAATTGATATAATTGTTTCATAAGCTTACACAACTTGTTACCCTTTCATATTTGCACACCCCAGTATACCGTGCAAAATAGGAAGTTGCCCCCTTCCTTATCAGGAAGCACCTTATGCTTATTAAACCCCGTCATCGTTTTTGAAAGAAAAGTTTTAACTTATGAATAAACTCTTTATTTCTTAGTTAATGTAGGTTAATTAAGGGTTTGTTTGTGGAAATATTTTTCCACAACATTTTACTTCCGCCTACAATATTTATATTTAGAATTAAGCAAGTGTGGACACAGAAATGTGCTGTCTAAAAGCCTAAGGGAAGTGTGGATGTCAATATTTCATATTATTAACTTTAAAAAAAAAATCATGGAAAAAGGGGTCCTGGATTTTTTAATAAAAAACTAATCCTAGATTTTTATTTTTGCTTAATGTCCGGTCCTGTGTTTTTATTTAAAATTTTCATCATAGCCCCCCTCCCCCTCCCAAGGGATATAAAACTGTATCATTAATAATAAATTAATAAATAATAAATTCAGATTTTCTATTTAAAATAAATCTCATTTACAAAACCACTGATATTTGTTAAATTTTTAACGCTGATTTAAGCTTTAGTCGCAACAATTTTTTATGTTTTTCTTTAAACTGTCGAAACATAACATTTATTTAACTGTAAAATTCACAAATAAAATCCCCCCTTTTTTTGTTCCCCTTTTTCTTGTTTAAATCAATGATCAACAATATTCCAGAATCTTTTTACCATGCGGAGACAGTGTGTTTTAAGTCGGTCATCCAATCAGGATGCTCATTATTCTTGTCCAAGATCAAAATACATCGCTAAAATTACCACTTCAACTCGTAAATTTACATAGAAATCGGAGATATTTCGTCATAAAACTTCACACATGGTTTTGTCTATCATATTTCTTGAAGACAAACATAAAATTGTATTGCATTTATCAATATTGTATGAGTATCAACAGTTTTTACAACACCGTATCTGTTTCTCGATACACCGCCCGATTAAAGTGACCCGTGACCCACTTTAACACGTTCTACCAGTTTTTTCTTAGTAATGTTGTTTTATTAAAATGCAGAATGTAACTGAAATACCCTTTTTCCGACTTGTCACCCTTTGATATCCAGGAGGGGATATCGATAATATATATATATATATATTGTCGAAATCACAGGGGCTTGTAGCCGCAAAGCCCTACCCTCCCCACTTTTTTTTTTGTGTCTGCATGGTTTATGTTTTCTGTTGATTTAAACACAAATGTTGATTTTTAATATATAGTAAATTTGTCAGAAAACAAACAATTGTCTTTAAATCATAAGAAAATAAAGGCAATCTGACAGAAAATCGTGCTAAAATAAACAAATAATCGATAAATATTTCTGCTTCTTCTGGTGTAAAAATGATCAAAATCCGTTTAGAAATGACTTCACAATAATTGTTTTGAAAAATGTGCTTTTATATGAAATACATAGCGTGAAATCGAGGGTGGCGAATAATTATGTTCCATGACTGTAGTCTGATGTGAAATACATTATGTGTATTATGCATATTTTTTTTTATATTGTCATATTTTCATTTGATGTAAAACCATACTTCACAAACTTGTCATACTGTTACATAATCAGTGTACATAATACATTGTATATGGGCCCTAACCATTTATTATACATGACTTTGCGCTTATAAAGTATTTAGTATTTAGTATTATTGTCGTAAAGGGTCCGCTGCCTCCAAGTCGCGAAGGTAGCGGTGCCACATTTTAACACGTTTTCTATAAATCGTAAAGGTGCCGTTACGAACCTTCTCCATTACAAATCGAATTTAATGGGCTTTAATGGATTATCAACTGACGACTGGGTTAGGAGTTGGTGCATTTAGGTTTCTTCTTTTAATAATTGTCAAAATTTTAGAGTTAAAAGGTGGAAAAAAGCAAATATTCATAAAAGATATGTCCGAAATTTCACTTTACATTGACAGTCATCTCGTTGGAAAGCGAGCGAAACGCATTTTCAGCAGACGTATGTGAATGGTTTTTAGTTTTGGATTGAATCATACATCAAAGAGTTCCGTGAGAGCAAAATATACGATATATTTACCTTCCTTCCTGGCAGCTATCCATTATTATGTGGCTTTCCCACTTGCTGACATCCTTTTCATCACAAATGATCCGTTACCTGTTCCCCAAGAATCGCGTAACGTCGATGTTCATCCCGAAGGTTCCGTTATGGATATACACCGTGAATATACAGCTGAAAACCACATGTATCACACTGCAAATGGCAATTGAAGGGTTTCCTGTGTGAGGACAATCACACAAATATGTACACTTGAAACATTGGCATGTAGCGCACCCCCTCCCCCTTTTTGGAAATAGTCCATACAGACACAAGAAGTCATAATTTATTTATTCAATACCAGATAAGTTCACATAGTCACAAGCATGCTAGTCTAATTGGATTTCGTATACCAGAAATGCTTCCCATTGATAATCTGATATACAAATACAGGAATAAGGCACAAATAAGTTATGTAAATATATGAAAAGTAGTTACAATTGTGTCAAGGGTAATATATGAATAGGGAGTGTTTTACGAAGATGGCTTTACATCTGCACTGCCACTGCATACAAAGTTTGCACTGGGTATATGTATATGCCTGTATTTCAATAGATAAAGTTGAATACATGGTATTTCCCATATTGGGTCAGTTACCATCATGGTACCCCTGAATCAGCATTAGACATAGTTGAGGGTCCATATGGGTTGAGGGGCGGTAACTGGGCCGATATAGAAAAGTCCATGTTTCAATCTATGTATTCCATACTTCTGATCTCGACATGTATATTGGAATAATGGGCAATTCACATGTATAATTTCTTCAAATTAACAGAAAAGTAAAAATGGGAAGTAAACAAATAAAATATAATAAATTCATAGTCATATCTATCTACGATTAGTTCATTTTATATTATGGGTAACTTAAAACGTACAGTATAGTTTGAGATGACAGTAAGTGGCATCATAAAGGATGCATAGGACATTTCTGATAAAGGGCTATCAGCCCAGGTTTGCACAAGACATACTTGATCAAGGGTGATTTTCCAGGATGAGCTGGTACGAGTCATTTACTTTATTTTATGTGCAAAATGTAGTATATTTTCACCAAGTATTTAATAAACCAATTTATAATACAAAGGTACTTATATACCTTGATTTATAATTTGCTTATGCAATTTATATTATGTACATGTGTAAGTATGTGTGCATGTTGATTGATATGAAATAGTTCTACTTCATTTCAAAATTATATTTGGTGAATGATTCCATGAAAATGCATTAATTTAATAGAAATAATTGTAATGAAATTAATTAACACTACATTTGACACACATATTTTTGTAGAATATGGAAGTTAAAGAGACTTCAACAGTGGAAGATGTTGTACAGTATTTAAGTAGTTTTGGAGTTAGTAAAGAAACATGTGAAGTTTTGAGAGGTATTTAATATAGCTAGTGCTGACAATGTGTCCATTCTTCTGCAACATAAAGGAAAGATATTTTAGACATTTAGTAAAAGACATTAACATACACCAAATTTCATAATACACTGTAGCGTACATGGTTGTGGGGCATCATATCCTAAAGTTGGTACATTTCGTGTTCACCTACTGCGTAAACATCACCAGACACCGGTCAATTTTGATAATCATACTCTTGACAATGACGAAAATCACATTGGCAATCAAGAGGAAGATTATCCTGAAATGGAGGTTGAAAATGACTTGCACAGAAGCATTATGGATGCACAATTTATCCTTAGACTAAGGTCTCGGTTCAGTTTACCACAGGCAGCAATTGATGAAATTCTGTTATCTACTAAAACACTTGTTTCAGACAGATTTAAGTATGCAAACCAGAAGCTAATAAATCGCATACCAGATGGAACACTCAGTGATAATGACATCATTGAAATATTTGCAGACAGTTCCTTTGCTGAGCTTGAACATGAGTATTTGCAAGATAAATTTGTTCAGTCACATTTACGGTATGTTAAACCAAAATCTGTTAAATTAGGTGAATGTAACATTCAAAAGAAAGTCAAAGGAATTTACAAATTCATTTCAAAAGATGTTCTTGGATTCTATGTCCCTTTAACAGAACAGTTGCATCAGCTTTTATCAATGCCAGAGGTGCAGGAATCTTTAAAAACTCCAACAATAAGGAATATTGACTTTGAATATGGCGACATATATGATGGGATATATTTTCAAAAGGAATTTTTCCAACAACATCAAAATATTCTGCTTTTCAGTATTTACTATGACAATTTTGAAATTGTTAAACCTATAGGCTCCCACAAAAAGAAACGTAAACTTTCTGTTTTTTTATTGGAATCTATTGAACTTACCACCAGATGTGTGCTTTAAGGTGCAAGCAACTCAGCTTCTCGCAGTGGCGAAAACTGTTGGTTTAAAAAATTTGGAATGTCAAATTTGCTTAGAGATTTTGTTGAGAATATGCATGATATGAGAACTGGACAAACAATTAATATCAGAAATGAAAATATAAGATATGTAGGTGCTCTGTATTATGTCATGGGTGATACTCCAGCAACACAATATGTTGGTGGCTTTAAAGAGCGTGTTGGCTTAGCTGAAAAGCCCTGTAGAACAGAACATGCGAGATAATGTAAACCTAAGATAAAAACGCATTTCATGTGGTCAAATGTTTTCCAAAAATCTAATGTGATTGGAATTGATGTATGAACAGTCTTTGAATATATTTACAAAATATGTACCAGTATCTTATTTTTGATGAAAACTGCTATGTTAGGAAAACCAAATTGCTGATAGCATTGTATTTTCAAAGTTATATAGGAAAGTTATTTTTCCAATCCAATAGCATTAATGAAAAAAATCAAAATAACAAGATAAGCATTCCTGCAACTTTTTTAAAAAGAGTAGTTTGTAAAGAAACTTTCAGGAATTCATATTCACATATTGATGATGATCATCTCCTTAATGTGCTTTTGACATTTGTATTTGATTTTATTCTCCAAATTCTGCAGATTTTACAACTTTGCTTTTTAGGCAATTATGAGAAGAGGTGACACTTGTTTCCTGCGGAAGGCTTTATTTTTAGTACATGTATATGGATATAACCACTTTGTGTTGTATATTGTTTACCATGTAAAGTTTCTGTTATATTATTACATGCATGTGTTAATAAATTGAATGTTGAAAAATAAAGTTTTGTTTTCACTTGAATGTATACAGATTATAAGCAGTTTGATAACATTGATTCAACAGTACAAGTTTGCTTTTTTTAAAGTTTGTCAAAAATACACTGTCATAAAGATGTATGCCTCAACAGTGTATTGTGGAGACTTCTTTCCCTATACTGATGAAAGTGCAGTGATTTCGTCAACAGAAAAATGGTTCAGTATGAAACTGAAAATGTGATGAAGGGATCGGAGATTCAGGTAACTAAAATATTGAAAATTGCATGTTACTGGAAGGAATTGGGCTGTGTTGTATCTGCGAAGAGTTTTGACATAGGGTTTGATTGCCCCACAAAGGAAAATTTCAACACGTTTCAGTACTAAACACGTTTAGCATAAACATGTGTTCACACTAAACATAAGACATCTAAGCAAATTTAGACTGCAAACACTTTCCTAAACATGCTTAGATATTTATCATGTAATGCTGTAAAACATGTCACAAATTGTTACAAAAATAATGTTTGGAAAAATGTTCAGGCCCTAAACACATTGTTTACAGTATATTCTGTTATATTTAACAATAACATAAACGTATGTAAATTTCCTATTAAATAAGAATGTTAAGTATGTATTAAGATGAAATGAATAGCCAGCAATGGGCTTTTTGACTTGAAAAAATGAAACAGTGCAATCACACAACCCTATCTGACAATGCTTTAAATAGATCATTAACCTCCCATATAGTTAACTTAACTGTGAAGAAAAGTCATTGATAAATAAGGTTACATATACTATATATAATTGCAAACCTCCATTTTTGATAAATTTTATTTCTTTTCAACGCTTTCATGTTGACAAATTTCCAACATGGCGGAAATTCAATCGGTTAACACACTTGACAAAACATTTCTCATTATAAGTGTTTGCTCGTTTGGAGATGATGATTTTATTTCTTTTACGGGCAAGTAGTTTGGCATACATCAAACTCGGGGTATTTTTTTAAAGGTCACCAGACATCAAATTATCAAACACCTTTCTCAGATAAATACTGCATCAATATTACTTATAAATTATGTGTATGAACTCTATAGTATCTAATTATACTCGTGGCGTCTGATAACAGTGTGTGCAAACACTGATAAATCTGTTTACCGCAGTATGCATATTTTTAGCTTGATGATTAGGCTCACATGCTGTGTACGTCACAGTTGCTGTACTCTAACCTATGATATAAGAAACACTGTATCATAAATACATAAAGTATATGGCTGTTTCTAATTAAATTAACACGGTTATTGTTTCTTAGGGTATATATAATCACTTCATTTGCGAACTGTAGTAATAGTAAAACGTTAAAATATTTTTTGGATGTAAAAATGCCTTAATTATTGCGTTGTCTGGGGTTATAAAAGTGATTCTTCAACCGACAAAACTTTCTCTTGGTTAAATTTTCCAAAAGATCAATCGAGGTTTAAAGCATTGGTACATTATTGCAAACGTCAGGATTTCACTCCTTCAAAATACAGTAAAATATGTGGAAAGCATTTCACAAAGAGCCAGTATAGTAGGGATCCAGCAAGACTGGTCGAGCATGGATATCCTGGAGCAAGAGCGGCATTGAAGGATGATGCTATGCAATGACCTGATATTCCCGTTGTAGTGAATGACAATTCTTCTGCCCCAAAAAAACATAGAAAAACTTTCCAAAAGAAAAGAAAGAACGAGGAATTTATGACAAGACATAATAAATTACAATTTAATTAAAATGAGCTCTGCGCACTTGCTTGCTCCCTATGTTCTATCTTTTTTTTCATCGCAGCGTGTGTAAATAGGGAGCAAGTGTATAGATATATTTTTAATTAGATTGTAATAAATTATGATCTCTCTCGCTTTTACATATTATCGGTATTAAATCTTTTGTACGTTTTAGTCCCCTTCTTCTAATTTGAAAGAATATATTTTTATTATATGGACCAAGATTTTTTTCACTCACGCGTATGAACTAATTGACCCAAGACTTGAAAGGTAGGACAACACATCAATTCTGTTTTTTTGTTTTTTTTTCATTATAATCTATGTACCCTGTTTTAATCCCATCGACAAGATAGGGGAAATACTTCATTTTGAACCCTCTCCCCCTCTGTTTCAAGATAGAATAAGCATAGACATACATTGAAGGGGGGGGGGGGGGGGGGGGGGGGGGGGTCAAAAGGAAGTCTTGCCAAGATCGATTATTATCAGTTGTTTTTTTTATTTTCGTAAAATTGTACACAGGATTTTTTTCAATGATCTGTTTAAGAAATGAATAGTAAATTAAATATTTAAGAAAAAATTGAATAATTTTTTACTTTGCAAATTTGTGTTTCCAACTTAGATTTCGAACAAACGTTTCAATATTTTTGTGCGGACATACAGTTTTAGAGGATAATTTCAACGTCAATAAGGCTTTGTTTATTGAGAGCTATCCAGGACTTAAAGTAATATGAAACGAGTTTTTGAGGACGAAAATCGCGATCATCTGTGATTAAAAACATAAAATCATTCCATTTCGTACGTGTTTTGTCAAGACAATGGTGGCTAATTAACTTTCGGATGCACAGTTCCGATGATTGCCGATCATGAAATTGCATCACCAACGTAAACAGGTGAGCACATGTATCATTCTGGTTTTGAAAGAAGTTAAATTTCTTGCATTTCTTGCCTTGCAAAGAAATGATTTCATGTATGTTTTACCTTAAAGATGATCAACTGCAATGAATTTCATTCTGACTTAATCAGTTTATTCGAAAAACTGGACAAAAACATTGAAATCGGTAATAATGAATGACACGGGGCCCCATTTGGGGAAATCCAAACAGAACCAAGAAATCTCAGAATTTAAGATCCTCGTCGGAACTAACGTAGTACATGTACAAACTGTGTAAATTATTATTAGTATGTACACTTCAAAACCATTACGATGAATATATTTGGAGTTGTCAGAGAAGAAAATAAAAAATCAACAAGAAAAAAAATGCCAAAAATACGACTTATTTTGTCTATAATTTGACACCGTTATTTTGACACCAACCAATTCATAACTTGATTCGTTTATTTCCTGGCTTGTTTTGGGGACACCCAATTGATTCCGCGGGGGGGGGGGGGGGGGGGGGGTCTGGCAGTTTTTGTAAATAAAATAAATAATCCGGCCACCCAAAGTTGGAAAAAAATTCTGACCTTTGCTTCATAGAAAATTTAAAAAAAATAATCTGGTCTGAGCTGAGTAAACAATGTTATAACCTGTCCTGCACTATGTGTCGAATGCATTTTCTGTCAAATATTCTAACCTGACTAATCTTGCCAGTCCCCCTCAGAATCAAATTATTTGCATATATATTATTATGAGATAAAGAATGTGTGCTTTCTTTCACATTCTTGTCTCTTAGGCCAAATAAATTTTAAAGAGATTTGAAACAAAGTCGGAGTAGTATTCATTTTTAGTATAACAAAAAAAATATGGTATTAACATAATTACAAGTTGCGTATGCAGTGTCCACTTACTGGGACCCACGAAATTTGCTGAATTATACCAAGGACGTATATAAGATTATATATACGTCCTTGATTATACACATAATGCCGTTAAGATATATTTACGGCGGTTTAGATCATAGATGGTGATATATATTTATTTTCCAAGTAAAGAGATCCTTGTTTAACGTTTCGCTAAGGGAAAATTATTTTTAATCGTGGATTGAATGGAAAATAATGGAATGTAAATCGAAACGAAAATGATGATACCTGTCAAGACTATAACGGAGCATGCGCACAATCTCTACCGAATGAGTTCAAATCTGAGATCAATAGCATAGAATAGAATAGAATAGAATAGAATAGAATATATGTTATTGCCTAATCATAGGGCCCACATGAGGCATCATTAACAATACAAACATTCATGATTGATAAATGAGACATACACAAAAAAGAAAAAGGACATAGTTTAAGATTTTTATATTTCTAAAAATATAAATATAATTATTATTATTTAGTGGATCATGTTCTGGTTTGTCCCCTATATCTCAGATCCAGTGTGAAACTTTACATATCTTGTATATTCCCTAACAAGTCGTAAACCTGCTAAAAACACCAAAGGACAGTGCTTCTAACATACCCTATCTGATAATTGCATTTTCTCACAATTATATAGTAAATAAGTATATATAATATTAAATACTTATCATATACTATATACAAATAAAAAAAATAGTTAATTATTATATCTATTATTATTATTGTTATTCATTCGGATGTGTCACCTCGTGTTTAGAGCAGAAGAACTAGTTGGAGGAAATATGTCATCATGTTATTGCCCAATAACAGAGTGCACCAAGCGACAGTGCAAAGGCATGTTAAAATGAATCAAGAAGAAATTCAGATCAAACCCAGTAATATGTGTTTTTCTTTAAATGTATTCTATTTATTTAGAAATATTATCAATTTATATTCTAAACATGCCAGCCCGTGCACAGTGTAAAAGAGCAATTATTTAATTATATTGTGCTTTGTTTTAGCAAATTACAAATACTGGCTAGAATTTCCTCATTTTCATTATTAAGAAGCCAATATAATTTCTGTTCTGGATTTAGGACATGAAAGTTTTGACAGATATTATTAATCCTGCTGAACATTTCTGTTCTTATTACAGGACATGTAGAACATGATATTAGAAAATGTTTCTCATCATCTATCTCACCAGATGTGCAACGGAGGCAAAGTCTGTCTTGTTGGAGAGCACCCTGATATCGCCCCCTCTCAATTTGTAATCTGTGTGATGAAATACGAAGCCTAATAAAAATTTCTCCTCTGCTCAAAGGATTTCAATATACATAAATATTTGTTTACGTCCAAAGTATGTTTTGAATTTGCTGTAGCTACATAGTTTACCCTCTGAATGTTTAAAAACATTTGTTTTCCCCAATTCTCTTTATAGACTTGATATATGACATCTTTAAACGAAGATTTGAATTTATGTTTGGACACATTAGATAATTCGCTTAGTCCTCTCATATTTTTAATAAGTAATGTTATTGAACCATACCAAGAGGAGATTTTGATTTCAAATATTTTTTTTGATTCTTCATATGCATCTTTTAACAAGGTAAAGTTAGAATCTAAGTTTTCTAATCTATACCAATAACGAATCATTGATTTGATAATATCAAAATGAAGTGGGAATCGACCTAACTCTGAAAGTGTTGTAAAATTTGTTGCTCGTTTATTAACCCCCAATATATATTTATTGAATTTAATATGTAATTTGTCTATTCCTAAGTTAAGGTAAATCTGGCTCAAGACTAAATCATTTGATTGAAGTCTTTTCTTAAATGGGTTAAAGTAACCCCATACTTCTGAACCATAAAGTAGAATAGGTTTAATGGTATGGTCAAAAACATGAATACTGTTTTTAACGTTTGGTCCAAATGAAATAAAGTCTCTGCGTAGCTTATAATACCCTTTAAGGGCTTTACTATATAGTTCCTTTTGAGCAGGAGAGAATGATCCTGATGCACAAAATTGAATTCCTAGGTATTTGTACTGAGAAACACATTCAATTTCATTACCATTAAATAAGAACTTCTGTTTAAAGTGTCTGCCTGCCCTGTTGAACACCAGAACCTTTGTTTTAGTGACATTTATATTAAGACACCAATCGTTACAGTATACATTCAGTTTATTTGATTTATTCTGGAGTGATGTAGATGACAGTAAAATTACATCGTCGGCATAAAGTAGGCAATGGACAGATCGTTTATTAATAAAGATGGGGTCGGTAGTATTCATCAGATAGTCTGGTAGATCATTGATAAAGATTTTGAATAAGTTAGAAATTAAATTGTCCCCTTCCTTTACTCCAACATAGTTACCAACAAAATATGTGAGTGTATTATTTAGTCTTACACATGACTTACTTTGATAGTACATACTCTTGATAATATTAAAAAAAATGGTGTCCAATGCCGTTTTCTAAAAGCGTTATTTTAATTCCTGTATATATAACCGCATCAAAGGCTTTTTGGAAGTCAACAAAGCAGGCGAACACCCTGCCATCTTTATTATTGCAGTATTTATCAATTATGGTCTTCAGGATAAACATGTGGTCAGATGTCCTAGCTTTTCTTGTAAACCCCATGTGGCTATCATTGATCACATGGTGTTTATCTAGGAACTTAGTCAATCGGTTGTCAAGAATTCTATTAAATAATTTACCGAGGGAATTTGTTATCGTTATACCCCTATAATTATTCGGATCTGATGGATCATTCCCTTTATGGATTGGAGTAATATATCCATGTGTCCAATTTTCAGGGTTATAACCCATTGTAAAACAGTCATTACAAAGTTTATGAAGGCATGGAATTAAAAAAGACTGTCCACTTTTAAGCATTTCATTACTTATATTGTCTAGTCCTGTTGATTTGTTACGTTTCATCTCTTTAATGGCTGAATTAATCTCAGCTTCAGTAATTTTACCATCAATATCTGTAAAACATTTTATCTTTTCAAGTTGGCTAAGTTTATCCTCTAACCACTTAATGCGATTCTTGTAAATATAGTTTAGGTTATTCAGATTTTGAAAGTGAGATTACCAAGTAGAAGTAGATATTGAAGATGTTGTATTTATTTTCTCTATATCTTTTAATTCCTCAATCAGTTTCCAATACTGTTTGGGATCCTTATCATGAAGCATTTCAATCTGATGTAATAATGATTTTGTTTACAGTCTATATTTAGATTTTCTAACTTTATTATATTCTCTTAACAATTTATAATAATGACCCCTAATTCTAGGATCACATGGATATTTCGAAAAACATTTCCCATAATTAGTGAGATTTTTTCTTAATATTTGTAGATCTGTATCAAAATATTTCTTATTTTTGTTCTTTTTCTTATTCATGGTGAAGTTACTTCTTTTCAGAGATTTATTTGCAGCTGAAATAATAATGTTTGCTAATTCAGTTGCTGTATTATTTATTTCATTTTCATTACTTCTGAAGACCATTTGTATAAAGTTATCTAGCCGTTGTTTCAATTCGGGCGAAGATAAAGCTTCCTGAAAGAGAAATCAGGATTCATCTGACCACGTGTACCCTGGCGACGTCTCAATAGTGTTACAATTCTCAATGTGTACATATTCATTACTATATTTTGCACTTATATTTTGCATTGTATTAAACAATGACAATCTGAGAGACACGGTACAAAATCATTAACCTTAAGATATAATATATGGTCTAGGATGCCCTCCGACACCAGAACATAATCCATTGTACTTGCCCCATGGGTTGTGTAACATGTAAAGTTACCAAATGTGTCACCAAGAACTCGACCATTAACAAATCTCAATTGGTTTCTGATACAAAGATCTATGAGATCTTTACCCCTTGAATCCATTTTTTTTTCTTTATTGTATCTTTTAAGAATCTGTTTGTCAAAATTATATGATTTAAACAAGGGAAGAAATTATTACTACATGTATCTTGATATATGAAATCATTCTCAGAGCCAATTCTGGCGTTAAAATCACCGGACAATAAAACATTCCCTCGCTTCTGAAAATGTTCGATTTCTTTTTCTATGTGTCCCAAGATTTCATAGTCGAGTTCTTTAGAATAAGATGAATTTGAAGGTGAATCATATACACAACATATAAATAGGTCTGTCTTAAATCCAAAGAAGTCTTTTTCTAATTTCACCCACTGGTAATTTGGATTGCTATTTTTTTTTAATTTTAATGTGGGGTTTGATTGATTCTTTGCATAACATTGCTAAGCCTCCGAAATATCGATTGTTAGCTTTGGTCTTTGGTCTGCAAATGAGATTACAGTAGTAGGACCCATTTTTTTTAAATATTATGGTCCGGCCCTAAATGAGTCTCAACCAAAAATAATAAATCAAAATTATCAATTTTTCTTAGGAATTCATGGTCTGTTGTTTTATTAAACTGCTTGCTGATTAGGCCTTCTACATTCCAAAGTCCCATTTTAAGGGTGGAACAAGTTTTCTTTATCATTTCAAATTGGAGTATCATTTACAAAAAAATATAATTTAAGTGATTGTAACAAGTGGATTTTATTGTTGAATCCATCTAGCTTAAAAAGATATAAAAATGTTTACAGCAGTTGCATATATACAGTGCATTGAAACCAAGTGTCAAGTATCTGTATCTGTAGTGTATAAGACCCATATTCAGTCATTAATACAATTGAATTTTCATTTATATTAAGTATATAAACAAATATAAAAATACAATGCATATGTGTATAAACTAAGTGACTCCTATGTCAAAATCATTATGAAATTCAATCATAATGACAGATAATTATGTAATATGAACAGCCAATAATTGCCATAATATTTGTTTAATTCCCAATTATATTAGGGTTGGTACATGTATATGACCCATATTCAGTCATTAATATAATTACATTTTCACAAATAATAAGTACATTAACAAATATAAACATACAATGTATATGTGTATAAACTAAGTGACTATTATGTCAATCATTATCATTATGAAATTCAATCATAATGACAGATTATTATATAATATGAACATCAATTAATTGTCATAAAATTTGTTTAATTCCCAATTATATTAGGGATTGTGCATGTATGAATTGAGACGGTTATGGGGGGGGGGGGTAGAAGACAAACAAAAAAACATGTTGACCTCTGCTCTGGGAGGAGTGGGGGGTGGATATGATTTGCATTATTGTCCGAGTAGCAAGAATTATCGAAGACAGAATAAAATGACGTTTTCTCCTGAATTTTACATCGTAGCTCTCAAAAAGTGAATGGTTTACGTTCTTTATAGATTTAATCTTTACATATATCAGAATTTTTTATAAAAATGAAAATAATGATTTTGGCATTTCATATTACTTTAAAATAATAATAAATATATGTATAAAAATCCGTTTCCGGACACTCTTCATATGCTTCTGATTGAACAAAATGACAATAAGTGTTTACTTCTCCACGCGAAGAGAAGGGGTCACACCTAGTACCAACCTTTGTTTTATAATTATATTCCAGGTAATTTTATAGATTTATTAATAAATGCGTGCATTTGGAGATGATCGCGGTAAATATACGTAGACAATTTAATTTTTTGGTACTTCAGGCAGCCCTCAGTGAATCCTATTATCCATTAATTGATTTTTTTTAAAATAATTTGTGGTGTTATTTACAAGTGAAAGCGCGTGTTGTTATTCATGATCAGCAACTGTGACGTCACGCTAACTGTTGTGCACTACCTTATTAATTGTCGGCAGTTTTCGGAGATCATCTTAGATTCATCAAAACGTGTGTGAAATGTACAGTCCTACAGTAATTTGGTAGAGATAACTGCTATGCCGATGTTCTCTTTCATTTAATTCTGACATTAACAAATGAAAAACAAAAAAATATTTTTCATGTCCGGTGCCCTTTAAGTCCCCTTCCAACAGTCATATGTGTATTTGTACACATTATGAAAACACACCCCCTATATAACACAGCGGAGAAACAATATCGTATAAATTTAAATGCACATGACTTTTATGGAATGTGTCGCGATATAATATCAACAACTATTTTTAGCAAATCTTAGTATAATACTTATATGTAATACATGTTTACACAGAAGCATTATTTATAATTTTTACACTTTCAAATTATCTATGAATCATCTAAAATAATATGTCAAATAGAAATTTCATACCAGGAAGCTAAAAGCACCTGGTATTACTCCCTTTGACACAACCATCCAAAACGAGTTCTTTTGAATATCATTCTAAATCTAAATTTGATAAATAGCTAATTATTATAAATGTATATAATATCCACCTGCATAAATGTACACACATTACTCAGGATCTAAATTGTACTTACATCGTGATATAAAAAGGAGCACACGTCACACCAGTGCTGTCAGTAGATCAGGTGGAGAAAAAACATAAACCGTATCGGTGATGTACTCTTTCTCGATACGGGCGCGTAAGATTATGGACGCTAATAACTACTTGATCGGGTCAATAAAGACCGTATAACTGGTATTTACTACAGCTTCTCCGTAAACCATTCAGATTTAAAGTGCAATATAGTCTGTGCACCTGCCCAGGCGGCGTCACATGTCTCCATGTAGATTGTTCCATCTGTAAGCTGGCACTATAATAATCCAGTTCATTATGGTTGCTTAGCACAATCTAGGGAGGTATCATCCCATCGTGTCGTAGCATTTTCGTATCATTAAATGTCACTCTGCCTTGTATCACACAGCAATCACTCATTCACTTACTCATGAATGGGGTTCACCTATCCAATTCCCGACAGGTGGCGCATGTGTACTATCAGTTATTCGATTCCAAGATGACGGACTGCAATCAGCTGTGGTCAGTGCCGAAGCTCGAATATGATCTACTACGCCGAAATGCATCGACAAACGATCGAAAAACGGACTTGATTGAAAGGTACATATTACACTGAAAACCCAAGCATACGATTTATGTTCGTTACTTTTCAATATTATTGTATTTGTTGAATGTCCAAGTTGCCCCGACTGAAAATAAGACATCATTAAAATTATGATGACGGATCAGTTTGAATGTGCTTTCGTGACAGGTTTCAGAGACAAGACCAGGATAATTTGTCATATTTATGCTATGCATTATAATTGAAAAAGAAGATTTTGAAGTTAACTGCCTTCATAAAACCAGATGGGATTCATATCCAGGCATAGGTTAGGGGAAAAAATAATTTTTATTAAAAAAACTGACCCAACTTTTTACACACCTTTTCTTTTCATTGAATATTCAAAAACAACACACTGAAAGTATCATATACATGTCATCATTCAGAATGTGATAAAACGGGGCATATTTTCAATAGAAAAAAATTATGGGGCTTTCAATAGGGGTACCCTCATACGTTTTTTAAGAAACATTTTACATTTAAAAAAAAACATTATTTTTTTTCACAAGTTTCACAATTTTTTCTATCTTTGAAATATGAATACACAATCATGTGTAATTACCTCAATGCATATACTGATTTAAATGATGCTCATTACATTCGGTATACATTTTTATGAAATTTGTACAAAAAATGTATTCCTTATTTGTCTGGTATATTTTCAAAAGTGTGCAGCAATTAAAAAAAAGTCACTATGGTTTCGAAGCATACCCTTGTCCAAATATCCTTATACCCTTGGATAAATGGACAATATATGCTTCCATACAAAGTAAAAAAGTGTTTTTTCTTAAATTTAATGCCAAAAAGGGGGCAAAACTATTTTGCCTCCCCCTCCCTCAATTTTTAAAAGTAGGGAGGGCAATTGCCCCCAGCTCTTTCGCCCATGAAGTGGTATTAGTGAAGTTCGAACTGCAGATTCATATGGAGCATCTGAGTTCATGTCAGTCCAGATTTTTAGTTGTTTTTGCGTCTCAGTCTTCAGTTTTCTGGGTATTCGTAATTTTTTGTCAGCCATTAAATATTTGTCCTTTTGTCATGTTATGCTTGTATATTTATATCATATATTGTTATTAAAGTAATATATTGACCCTTTAAGTTTAAGACTATTTAATCGAAGGGGCTAGTCGTTATTAACAGTAGCTAGAGAAAAAAAAGGTTTCATGAATCACGAAAACATTAACAACTTTTTAATGAATATTATTACCTGATGTAATCAGTGTCAATAAATACACAATTTAAACATTTAACTATCCTATGGTGAAGATTAAAATACATGTATAATATGTCTTAAATACAGTCCCTTGTACAAGATGCTTTTGAAGTACTTGTTTGAGTGGTTTATGTATCTGTATGTGTACTTTGTGTAACAATATAATTATTATGGCTTCTATAGTACAAGGTAGTACATTTCAATAAAGTTGAAAAGATGTCAGTTCAAATCTGACTGGAAGCTAATTTATGAGCTTTTTAATGTGTGTTTGATCATATTGACTGTATTAACTAACTTTAACTAAGCAACTTGGGCACAAATCCCTTGCTTAATGAAAGTTTTGAAGGACTGCTCCTTTTTCAGTGTGATTTTTATACAACCACAGAAATATTGTTGTGGTGGTATTATGTTATTGGTCTGTAGACAAAATTGTCTCCTATCTCATCGGTGGTGTAATGGTTAGCATTCTCGTCTTGAGTGTGTTAGATCCATGGGATAGAGCCCCAGTCTGGTCAAACCAAAGACTATAACATTGGTATTTGTTGTTTTTCTGCTATTAAAGCATGCAAGTAAGAACAAAGACTGGCCGGCTAGGAATCGGAATATGCATTAATGTGCCCGAGTGGAGTGACATGTTTTCCCAATCACTTGTTTTCTTTATCAGACACCAACAATTTTATTGGTGAAGGAGGGAGGGTGGCATGAGATGTTTTATGTCTATCAGTAGAGAATCCAATTTTTGTTCAAGCATCAGGTAGATCAAAACTATTTTGTATACATACATGAGGTAAAAGATACATGCATACGACACCTAAACAAATATTGTGTGTTTAGGGTTACCGTAACCCTGTGAAAAAGGTTAGGTAAAGGTGACCAGGATTTTGTTTTGTTTTTTGCATTGGATATATTGGGCATGCAGATGTTCCAAGACTGCTTGTTGAGAAAACTAATAAAATAGCTAGGATTATAGGCACTAAATTTTAGGTAGGATCGAGTTAACCTAAACAAGCAATATTTGTCTTAGGGCTGATGTGTATTCAGGTCTACCTTAAAATGTGGACATAGTGGAAAATAAACGATTTTTATTCTAAAAAATGAGATCTGCAAATATGTATGAGAAGACATGGCAAAAATGCGTTAGCTAGTCTTATACTATAAGACTCCCTTTCTTTTCAGTCGCTTATGCTTAGTGTTTGTTATTTATTATTTGTTCTATTATCATTATTGGTTTTTTTTACTATGATTTTATTTTTATTATTATTATTTTATATATTAGATCTGCATCCCCAACTATTCAATAACGCTAAAAGAAAAAGGTTGTGATTTGGAAATATACGCAGTCCTATATTGTCCACCAACTGGGATTACCTTTGTTCTCTTTGGGGTATGGTTTATGCTCTCAAATATAATAACAAATTTGATTTTTTGGGGGGCTTTCGACATACTAGCTCTAGTAATGACATGTACATCTCCATCAAGTGAGTGATAGATAATGAATTAGTTCATTTTTTAATTAATCTGAACTATTGAAGAAAAAGTAAAAATATATATATTACAATAAAAGGTGTATTGTGTTGTATCATATCAATCATGAAAACGTAGATATCTAATTTAATACACAATACGCATTTCTAGAATAACCCTCATCTTGTACGTTACTTGCCGTTTATTTGCCCATTCCTTAGTTTTTATCAAATAGAAATGCTTAGTTGAGTAGGAAAATACGTGTATTTCATTTAGTCAACTATAAGTTCTCTTTTCACCCTTTGACTTGTTTTCGAAATATATATTATGCATTGTTTTCCACAATGAATCGAAACTTGCAAGCATTCGTCAATTCTCAGATAACACCGAGAAGATTACGCCATTTGTGATGTGGTTATTCTTATGAAATGTGTCACATTTTTACAACGCACGTGCTACAATAATTAATTGTAATTCCAGTCAAAACGAACATGGCAGAGAAATTTGTTCTTCATTATTTGAAAATGTGCTTGCTGTTCTTAAGATGAAATCTGTTTCTGACAATTGTTTTTCTTCCGCGATAACCACGCCACGCTTTATTGAAGTTCTCCTACCAATCAAGTAAGGTTGCCGTGTATCGAAGAACAAACAATGCAATGGGCAAATGAAAAAAGAGAGAAAAAACAAAAACAAAAACAACAACTAAGGATGTAAAAAACACTACACAGAAAACTTAAAGATTGATCGACCGCGAACCCCACTAAATTCAGGGGTTGAACTCAGGTGCTCCGGAAGGGTTGGAGTTCCTGCCCCACAGTGTGGTAGTCGTTGTTTTTCATTTTATTCCCAGTTTTGCACGAAATATTAGTATCTGTTGTTATCAGTTCTAGGTCAGACATCAAGATCCCATATCTAATTTATAATTAACGCTATACTTGTAGATAAGGTGCGTTGTATTTCACGTTTCTTTGTAAGGGTTGTCGATGTATAATCCATTCCACAATTGTCACTGATAGCTGCCACAATGAGGTCCATGATTTCTGTTCTCGTTTTCAGTACATTTATTGCCATGGTAAGAATCTTTATATCTATATATATATGAAATTTCATTAATTATATATTAAATTTTCTATTACAACAGCATGTAATTAAAAAAGTAGATATCTACTTCTGTGCACAAGACGCGTTCATTGAATAGCCTTCAAATGGTACCATCGAGGTCAAGGTCAACAGACTGGAAAACCAGATAATTTAAAGGCATTTGAGAGCAAGAAAACCAACACGTCTAAGCGAAAATATCGACCACGGTTATCGATATCATATTGAGATCGGCCTTAGATTTAATGAATTGCATTTTTAGGAACTGGAAATTTCAAATATAGGTATAACTAATAAACCATGCAAGGGCCAAGTCACTGAAAACTGGGTGTATGATAATCTCGGGGAATAAAAGTACACCATCTTTTAAAAGAGGTATTTTGTTGGGGTTTTTTTCATATCAAACGTCATAAATTCCGACGTAGCGCAAGTTTCAAATCAAATATCATCTTACTACACGTGCAGTGTAATTTTCAGGTTTCCAGTGCTACGACAATGATGATGATGTCGACGACCCATAAGCCGCATCACAGTACACGGGAGCCGTCAGAGCACGGAAGTCTGTCATTCTTCTTCGATCATACATCAGTAAGTTTGCATATTAATGAGGTTGTACTTTGTTCTGTATCCAATCAGAAACAGCCATGCGAAAAGTGACAAATTATATTTCTTTTTTTTAAGCTTATTTTCCAATAGGTTATGGTTAGGATTATGTTGGGTAACGTGACTTTCAACAATATTTCAGTTATATCTTGGCGGTCGGATATATTTATGGAGGAAACTGAAAAACTCGGAGAAAACCACCGACCTGCCGCAAGTCAATGACAAACTGTATTACATAATGTTGTATCGAGTACACCTCACCTGAGAGGGATTCGAACATATAATTTTAGTGATGATAGGCACTGGTTGATTAAGTAGCTATGAATCCAACTACCAAACAATCACGAACACGACGGTAATATTTTCCAATTTATTATGTCTTATATTACAAATTAAAAAACACTATTTTTGTCAGATAGCAAGGAAGGTCAGACTGTTCCTTTTTTATGTTAATCTATAAGATCATAAACTTTCACCAACACTACAATACACTCTAGACCTTTGGACATACAAAGTCCTTTCAATGTGTACTACGAACGGAATCCATATCATGTTCATGGATGACGTCAGGCATGTTTTGAGTTTCTGCACTTAATTTTTTGTATTTAATGGAAATGCTGTTGATAGTTCAGTGTATTGCAGGTCGGTGGTTTTCTCCGTGTACTCCAGTTTCCTTCACCAATAAAACTGACCGCCACGATATGGCTGAAATATTGTTCAAAGTGGCGCTAAGCATCATAATCCTGATCCATGTTTATGCAATTTTATTGTTTATCAAATTTTCATGGATGTGTACAAAATTAGCCAATCAAATAATATATAATATATATCCAATTCAAATATTTTGCACAAAAGGAAAATAATCATAGATGCAACTTTTATTTAAATATTGTATACCAATTAGTTAAATATACACTTTATTCATATTCAGACCCTTTTCCGTAAATCAGTAATTCAATCTTAGACAAAGCATATAATATCAAGAAAATTATAATAGAAAACATGAGTTATTGCCCTTTACAACGTTAGCGCATTGTATATAGACTGCGTTTTTTAACATTTTGACAAAAGACCACGGATATGTTCCACTTGTCAAAAACACTTCCCGGTCCTTTCCTCATTCACGACTTATCATCAGGTTTTAAACTAGATTAACACGACGAGTGCCACTAGTAGAGCAGGAACTGCTTACACTTCCGGAGCAACTGATTTCACCCCCAATGTTTAATGGGGTTCGTGTTGTTCGATCTTTAGTTTTATGTATATGTTTTGTAGATCGTTGTTTGTCCTTTTGTACTTTTTCTTTTGACCATTTTGTTCTTCTTCGATATACGGATTCTGATTACCCCTTTGGTATCTTCAAACTCTTCATAAAGCTGATTGTGGTACTGTTTTCTGCAAAGGAGGTTCAAACTATTATCTTAACTTTATTTATAGAACTATTTGATACTAAAGACAAGTGGATATTGTTATTTTATGAAACTTAATATGGCTGAACAAAATATGGTACACAATCCTGATGGTCTTAGAAGATTAGAGGTAGGTCGTTATAGAAGAATTGGTTGCAATCTTTGGCATTTTAATTCGCGTGTAAAAGCGTTGACAAAAGTACAATCTATATGATGCATGATAACGCTTCATATAAAAATGTACCTCTCTCATTTTTTTAATAAACTTATAAAACTACATAAAATGCATTCAATACTTATAATTACATTTTTTACATTATTAGATGCATTTACAATTACTGTTATTTGCTTCAATATTCCACATTCTCAACTGCTGTTGTTGGTAATTAGGTTTCCGGAGGTTCGAAAAGCGTTTTCGGAAGTGTACGTATTTGAATAGTTGTGCGATTTATTGACTGATGAAGTTTTCCACTCCGAAGTCACGTGTCCAACTGTTGACCAATCACATTATGCTTTCTAACTGAAATTGGCATAATGTAATTATTGATAGATACCAACGTGAAACATTTAACTGATGGACTCGGTCATATATCCATGTTAATGAACCAATACATTGCCATAAGGTAGATAAGTGTTGCATGCCTAGCTAAGAAGTAACACATTACCTATTTAAGTCTGTGTGTTGAAACAACCCTGGATCGAACCTACAATATGCAGCTCTAGTCGACTCGAGCACGCTAGCTATTAGGGCATCAAGCCGATTTGTGTGAGATATTGCTCTTAGATTAAGATTTATTTTCATTCTTTTCATATACATGTAGTCATATTAGGTTTATCGGTATACGTCATAGACATTGATTGCTTTGGTAACTTGTAATCTGGAATTCACATATCTATGGTTTAAAATTATAAATGGGGGAAATATATTATGATTTCTCAGATCATTTATTGATAATGTTTCTGTCTTTCAGGCTCAAGCTGTGCACATGATGACGTCATCAACACACATGGCTATGAGCGGTGGAGATCACGCTCATGTCTCGCGTTACGTATACGCCAAATTGTGCCCCAATGAACATCTTATCAAACTTGCTCAATAAAATAATTGATGTTACATTCTTTGTTGTTTTTCCAATAGGTTCGCCACGTAAATATGATGATGTAAGTCATGTTAAGAAAGGTTAATTTATTTTACTGTAGTAATAACAATTTGAACTGTGATTGACAGATCAAAGGGAGACAACTATAGAACGCGATACATGGTTTATGTTATAAACAAAATGCTAAATTAGTTGTCTACGTTGTTATTACTATCACTGGGTTCATACCTCTGTTTGGTGGACTATTAGTTCTCGATGACAGCATCTTCCCAGTAGACAGTTATTCGACTCCGGCATGGCTATATTGAAATTTGCAATTCCTAAATAATTTAATTATTAATAAACCTAAGATTCTCCTCTCTGATGGAAGGCTAGCCTTAGCCAATTTGGTAATCCGGTTTATTCCCTATGGTTTTCATGCAATGATGGTCAGCAACCCAAGAGATTGGAAGCTTACCAGTTACTCTCACTTCCTCCAGCATACACCTAAGATTGCATCGAGTAAATTTCACCACGGTATACTTTAGATCTGACAGCTTTAGTGGTGATGGGAATCTGATTGCTTAGATCGGTTTAAGTCAATGTACCATATTAGAGTGGTCACAAGGTCTTCTTCCCATTAACTCTACAATATTCCATCATCATACTACCTCGTTTTGGACCAAGATAAATGATGGCGATAAGTGGGGATTGCGATACATTGAGGGTAATATTCGCATATAAATAAACGTTAGAGAAAACCGAAGGGACAATCCAAAATGGACAAACCAGAGCCATCGGCAAGATAGGACGAAGACGAACAAAGCAAAAAAGAAAAAAAAAAAAAAGCCACAACACAATAAAGAAAAAAAAGATGAGTAACACCAACCCCACTAATGATCATGATCCGGGGTCAACTTAGGAAGAGATGTGGACTTTAACAATTGATGACGACACCATAGGATGGCATATTTAAAAGGGGTGGCATAATGAGGTTCGCTGTATGTGCATTGTAGTAGTGATATTACTGTGTTACATTTAATTGAATTCATATCTGGGATATTTATAGCTAATCATTCCCTCTTATTGCGAGATGTTCCACATACAACCTGTTAATTTCTTATCAGTGTTGATCGTGTCAGTTCAGAATGGAATGCATAAACTGTTGAAAGGACGAAAAGGTTAAGAGTAAATAATTTAATTTGATTTGAATACTGCATTCTGATTGGCTACTCCGCCTGGATACAATTTTCGTTATACCCGATAACCTGGGTTGGTATTGTGACGTCCCAACGTGTTCATCCGCCAACGACAAATTCAAATAGTCACACGAAATAATCGTAATAAAATTGATGAATCATTAAATTTTGCTGTGAAAATTAAATTATAAGGAATATTTGAAATTGTTGAACAGGTTATACTTGCATAACCTGGTTTGGGTCAGCTTACGCTTTACATAAACCACTTCGCTTATCGTATAACCTGTTCAACAATTTCAAATATTCCTTAAATAACAGAAGCCTTTAGTAATATATAATCATATCAATAAATGATAAAGGAAACCCAAACAACAATCAGGAACGAACAACAATAACATTGCGTGGATTTCTAATTGATTTTGTGGAAAGGTGGGGTCATTTTTTATATTGACTATTTGAACATGCAATTATATCCAGCTGTCGTTCCTATTAGTGTGTGTTTCGACTCTGACATGGTTTATGTTTCTCGGCTTGGGACAAATATGTAAAGCAAAACTGCATAGATTTACTTCAAGCCAAAACGATCGCATACTATCTCAAAAAATGAATACCAACAAAGGCAAAAACATGGACGGGACAATTGCAGGGTCAATGGGTGGCCATAATTTTAATTCTTTATTTATTTCAATGTGGCCGTAGTTAACTGACTACTAGAAGAGTACCAAAGGGGTAATCAAAATCGTAACAACGATCTGCAAAACATACACATAAAACTAAACATCGAGTAACACGAACCCCACCGAAAACTGGGGTGAACTCATGTACTCCGGAAGGGTAGCCAGTTAATTGACTACTAGGTAAGATGATATAATCTGCTCAGATATAAAACTTTAATTGGTATTAGGAGTTAGTGGGCTGTTCACTAAAACTGACATTTTATCAGATGAACCATCGGACTTCTGATACTATACAGGGACTATATGTGTAATGATGTACAACAAATGCATTTATTAACTACGAGTGTAATAGGTTTTGTTGAAAATAAGAATAGGGCTTAGGGTTAGGGTTGTGGTGTTTAACGCCACTTTCAACAATATTTCAGTTATATCGTGGCGATCAGTTTTATTGGTGGAGGAAACCGGAGTACCCGGAGAGAACCACCGACCTGTCGCAAGTCACTGACAAACTGTATCACATACTGTTTTATCGAGTACACCACAACACAATACTGACATCATACTTATATTTTAGCACAACTAGCCTGACATAGACATACCTTTTGGAGTACGATCATAAAACGTTTTGATACGATATTCGTATTCGTACTCCAATATTATCTAGTTAGAACAAAATACCGGTATTTATCAGATGCAGTGTTCTGATTGGTTCTTTTCATAAGCTCGTACTAACTTCGATATCTACGTGTGCATTATGTTCATCATTTGTTTGTTGTAAAACGATTGATGTATTGAATCTGTTCTGTCGTGATTTATTAGATATACATGTATGTATTATAATGCAATTATAATGTATCGCGTATTTTCATTGGCTATCGAGAGCCGTCAAATCTACAGTTGACAGACCTGAATTTTAATGTTTGTATGCACCACGGTCCTACTGAATTAGAAGATGCATGGAGGGCATTTGAAGAGTTGTCGGTGTCAATTGTGAATTTGACGGACTATTTTTTTTAGCGGAAGGAATTTGAAAAGTGCATATATTTGGTCATTTATTTGTATGTTTTCAAACTAGTGTGTACACGTTGTGAGAATTTCATCAGAATAGGAATAACAGTTCTGTATTTGAAGAGTTGTCGGTGTCAATTGTGAATTTGAGTGACTATTTGTTTTAGCGGAAGGAATTTGAAAAGTGCGTCGCAAGTAAAACGGCATTTGCAACCGTCCATTCCACAATTGACACCTCCAACTCTTCAAATACAGTACTGTTATTCCTTAATTATTACAATTTACAGTTCCGAAATAATATGATTATTATGAAAACTAAGGTTCTCTTCCCTCAGATATAGTTGACCTTAGACGATGTTGGCCACCCCGTTCAGGTCAGTTGGTTGTATAGCTCCCAAAGACTATCAAATCATTTGGCTTTGGAATCTTGTAATCATGAGTTACCAGACATGCGTCGTGCACAATAAATTTGATATCTACGTTTATATTGCATTACACTGACATCAAAACTCACAACATCACCGCATATAGTTATAATTACAATATCTAGTACAGTTTTATGAACATGATTTTCTGTCATCAACTCTCTAGTACAAATACTTCATACTAGAAAAGGAACCAACCAATTGGAACAGTACATCTAATAAAAAACTTTGTTCTGATTTGATAATACGGGAGTACGAATACGAAATTCGTATTCAAACACCGTATGACCGTACACGTTGGATATACAGTCCTATTATTTCCAATGATGAGTTACGTACTCTCAACATGTTGTATTAGTGCTCTTGTGAGACTATGTTGGAGTACAGAAACTGTGCGTGACATATTTAAGTAACTCCTGAACAAATGATCATAAAACTTGTTTTTCTAATTAATTGGTAAAATATAAAACGAAGTTCTATTGATTTATTTATTTTTAGATTGTCAATTTGTAAACTGTGGTTACATGTGAACAACTGTGACCCAATCTTTTACTCTGGGCTGTAAGTTCGTCAATTGTCATTGGGGTCTTGGTAGCGCTACTCACATGGGTCAACATCTTCAGCTAAAAAAGGAAATCAAAGTATATGTTAGATCACTGATATGTTATAACGGGTAGTCAAGACACCGAACGATAGAAAGTAGCCTTTCTTTTTACATTATAGACCAATAAGAAAAGCTTTAAGATAACACAGAAGCCGTAAATGGAATGACAGGTAATATACTAGTACCAGGAAAAGTCAACTTTGAACACCACGAATCCTAGTAAACATCGGGGATGACCACAGGTTCTGCGGAAATGCAGGCAGTTCCTGTATCGCTAGTGATAGCTGCACAGATATTTGGGACATCAATCAAGACACGTAAATGTGTTCCTATGTCAATGATAATCATTTAATTTCAAATCTTGAGTTATTGGTACAAATTTTACAGACAAATATGTATCTATACAGTAGTAGTGGGAACCTGACAATGTTCCCTTTATGAGCAGTTGCGCTTAATATAGGCTTAGGGATATGGCGGTCAGTTGTAGTGGTGGAGGAATTGTGTTGGTGGAGGAAACGGGAGAACCCGAGGAAAACCATCGGAGGTCAATGACAAGCTTTATCACATAATGCTATATCGAGGGTACCTCGCCATGACAGCATGAGCGGGATTCGAACTTTAGTGGTGATATGCACTGATTACATGGGTAGTCGTGAATCCAACTACCATGCAATCACGACCTATTCCTTTATATATAGGTTAAGATTATATGTACTACCCTTTAAATGGACAAAGTTTTCTAATAATTTATACAGAAAATATAACCACAAATATGGAGACAAATATACGTTAGTGAAAACCGAACGGGCAATTCAAATGGACACTGGCAACGTTGGGTGCACAAGACACAGGACTAAGACAAACAATCCAAAAAATACACAACGCATACAACTAAAATGAGGAGCAACACGGGCCCCACCAAAAACCGTAAACAAATAAATAATTTATTGTCATTTAACATCATATGAATATTTCGTAACGGTCAATCAGATCGTGATGAGAATTGTTGAATTTATGATCCAACGACTGTGTAGTAATTAGTTATATAAAGTGAATACAAAATCATCCAAATGCCTATTGGTTTGAATACAACTTCTCTTTCTAACTAAACATTAATTAAATATGCAAATTCTGTTCTGAATTTTATTGTTGTTGTTTGTTATACATATAGCATAAATGTAATTCATTTTATTTTACACCCATTGCAAGCATACACTGGATATTAATTCTTTACTGATTATGTACATGGATGCTCTCGATAAAAAACCCAAAAGCTTTGCCAATATAAAATTTCAAACTATAATCCATATTTCATGATCATATATATATGATGTCCCCAGTTTCTATTGTTCTCATTGTGTTTATTCACTTATTTTGTAAATATCAATGTTTATTTTGATTTTGCTAGAAATATTGTTGTTGCAGTTTTATGTCTCTATGTTCTTCTTATTGTTGTATATATATACATGATTATCCATCCTGTTGCACATCTTACTATGACTACCTTTGTACAAGAACACTTGTTGTATATAAGGGTAATAACAAAATTACCGAACTCCGAACAATCTTACAAAGTATGTGATAGCTTACCATATGAAAATCGCTTGTAGTAATACTGACATAGACTTGACAAATTGCTCGCTCTGTCTGTTCATGATAAGAGAGCATGGTATAACCTAATGCCCATATCAATAGATCAGTACAGAGCTAGCAATGGTCAATTTTACTCTGTCGCGATCCGTGCACGTCACTTTCTGTCATTATTTGAGTATCAGCTGATAAATATGTTGATATTTGGAGGAGCAAAGATCCTACCTCGTTTAATTATATTGCACTTTCTATGTAACGATTTAGAACAAGAAGTGACAATATTTATAATGCACAATCATCACGGCATGAAAGTAAATTATACTCGTAATATGTTATCAAACATGTACTACATCCTCTCGGTGATTGCTATACTTGAACTAAATCTGGGTCCTATTGATAATAGGACTTTTTTCAGATTCGTCTACATCTAGCGAATCACACATACACAAGTACATGAAAAATAATGTTTCCTTCTTACACCTGAATACTCAAAGTTTGAAACCCAAGCTTGATATAATATCGGCGGAATATGGTGATTTTGATATATTATCATTTACTGAAACTTGGCTTAACCATTCAACGCCAGACCGTGATATACAACTAGATTCATTTAACGTTCCTCTTAGGAAAGAGCGTGTTGAAATTTCATATGGAGGGGTTGCCGTTTATATCAAAGAAGCTGTTCATTACGAACGGAAAACCAATTTTGAATTCAACGGCTTAGAGTGTGTTTGAGTGGGGCTTAAAATAAAAAAACAAAAAGTTATGTATGGTACTTTTTATGTCCCTCCGAGCAGTCCGGCCGCGTTATGGCTTAGCTTGGAATATTCTATAGAACTGTTTTTGAACTGCAATGTAGATGTTGTTATCGTAGTAGCTGACTTTAACGACAACCAGTTAAACCCCCAATGTCGTAAAGTCAAAGACATCATGAGATTGTATAATCTTCATCAACTGATAAATGAAGCAACTAACTTGACAGAACATAGTCAATCTCTTATTAACCTAATATTAACAAATAATCCCTCATTTATAACATATACAGAGGTTGGTCCTGCTCTTACGGACCTTCCTCGTATTCATTGTCCTACATATGGTATATTTAGTTGTAAGAAACACACTTCTAGTTGCTATAAGCGTAACATTTGGCTTTATGAAAAGGGTAACTATGATGATTTAAGGCGAGACTTACAGTATGTACAATGGGATACATTTAACATTTGCTTAATATTCTTGATATATCTAAAACTATTGGACCCGACGGTATTAGCCTCTGCATTCTTAAGGAAGGAGCGTCCATTTTAAAATACCCCTTATGTTAAATATTTAACATTTCCCTACAAAGCTGTGTCTTTCCTTCCGATTGGAAGAAAGCTAACGTCTGTCCAGTTTTCAACAATGACAGCCCCGCATTATTACAAATTTATCGTCCGATATCGCTGATTAGCATCGTTGATAATGTCACGGAACGATGTGTGCTTAAACATATTAATAATTATTTGCTCAATCATAATATTATAACGCATTTTCAGCCTGGCTTTGCCAAAGGCGATTCAGCTATCAACCAATTGGTGGATATTACTAATAATATCGGAAAGGCTTTGGGTGACGGAAAGGAATTTCGAATTGTTTTTTAGCAAGGCATTCGATAAAGTTTGGCATAGTGGAATTTTGCATAAATTGAAAAATTATGGGTTTGGTGGAAATATTATCATTTGGTTAGAACATTATTTGTAAGGCCGATTTCAACGTGTTGCTATTAATGGATGCTATTCATCCTGGCAGTACATAAATGCCGGTGTTCCACAAAGTTCTATATTAAACCTCTTCTCTTTTTATTATACATGAATGATATTGTCGATAATATTCAGTTCCAAGTGAAATTATTTGCTGATGATACCAGTATATTTCTTATAGTCGATAATGCAATTGAATCAGCTAACATTCTCAACAGGGACTTCGATATTATCACATCTTGGTCTAACAAATCGTTGGTTAGTATTAATTCTCAGAAAACTGAAACGATGGTTATCACGCGGAAAGTCAACAAAGCACATTATCCATCTCTAGTTATGAATAACCAGAAACTCGAATATGTGAAATTTCATAAACATCTAGGTGTAACAATTGCCGATGATGGTTCATGGAACAAACATTTTGAACTTGTCATTGACAAGGCATATTCAAGGTTAAATATTCTTCGTATGTTAAAATTTAGGCTAGATAGATCATCACTTGAAAAGATGTATTGATCTTTTATCAGACCACTATTAGAATATGGGGATGTAGTATGAGACCCTCATAATATATACTTAATTCATATTTTGGAAAAGATTCAAATTGAAGCGATGAGGGTGGGATAAAATTAACTTTTTTAAGGGAATTATACAAAGAAACCACATTAATAAAACTAAAAGATAGACGGGAAAACAATAAGCTCATTCAACTATTCAAAATGCAAAATGACTTAGCTTCGGCATCTTTATCAAGTTTGATTCCTAACCGCTTCCAGGATGTGCACACATACAATACTAGACATAACAATGCGTTTCCGAACCCGAACATCACTCTATGCTAGTTATTTTCTACCATCTACTTTAAAATTATGGAATTCTCTACCGCCAGAAATAAAAGATTCCCCATTCCTTAGTATTCTCAAATCTAGACTTACTTCTAGAGTTCATCATGATATTGTACCTAAATACTATTATTACGGTCCAAGACTGACACAAATAGTACATGCTCGTCTTCGTATGAGAAGTAGTTCTTTAAACGAACACTGTTTTGTATATAAAAAATATTATTGATTAATCCTAATTGTTTGTGTGGAGAAGAGATTGAATCTACATATCATTATTTATTTAAATGTCCAAAATATACTCGTCAACGAAATATTCTTTTTCGAAAGCTATTTCAGCTACTGAACATTCGATCTTCGGAAAATGTACTATTATTTGGCAGTCCTGACCTTGATATCGATATAAATATTATTGTTTTTACGACAGTGCATCAATATATTTCGCAAAGTAAGCGATTTTCATAAAACTAATGACACATCATGTGATCTTATATCCAGAGTACAGCCTACAATTTCCCTTTTTTTTCCTTCTTTAATTTTCTGTTATTTAAACAATGTTAAATGAATAGAGTATGTTTTAATGACTATTTTCAATTTTTCATGTGGTTTGTTAGGAAACGGATTAATATAAGCGCTACGCTTGTTTCTGAATCCTATGTGTTATAGTACTATGAAACAAAAGCTTATATGTTATTTAATCAATTAAATATGTTTAAATCAAAATCATCATATTATCAAAGATAAGGCTGCCATAGCCACCTTCGCGTGGTTCTTAGCTTACATGTACATCGCACATTCGCAGTCAGTGCATATCATCATTGCGTTTTGTGATGTGTACGCGTTATAACTGTTTCAATTTAATCACTTTAGTGTTTTTTTCGGGTAATCAGGTTGCGTCCGACGTCGATTCCAACAACTTGAATCCATCTCTTGCTCAACCCATGACCAACAAAAATATAACCAAAGATTAAAATACCTATGAATATTTTCGGCTTCCTGCAAATTTTGATCTCATAAAACTAGTTTAACCACGCCATATTTTATTGAAATACCTGTACCATACCAGAAAAGTGAGAGGTCATGTATCTGATCTGTGTTGGTGGTATCAATTTTGCCTCTTTTTTCTAATTGACTTTGGAACTGTTCCGACAGTGTGGTATTTTTGGTTTTTCAATCTATCAAAACATTTTTTGGACGGAATCATGTTACTACCTGTAGTTGTGTCATTCCATCGTGTGTATGGATCAGAACTTGCTCGTCGGCGGTAAGATCCAAAACAAAACAGGATTTGACTCCATGATATCTTTCACTCATTGCCAGCATGTGCTAGAAGATAAAGAAGTTCATAGGTTAGCAAGAAATATATTATAACAGAGCGAAATATTCTAGAAACAAACGAGGGCCCGGGTGGCTCAATGAGTTAGGTAGTTGGATTACCTAACAACTCATACAAGCCTATCACCAATACGGCGTGGGTTCGGGAACGGCTTTGTAAATTCCAAAAAATGATGCACTCGACTAGCAGCCCCAAGTGATAAAATCTACCAGTTGCTTGCCCATGATCGGTGGTTCTCTCCGGGTACTCCGGCTTCTTCCACCACTAAAACTGGTCGCCATGATATAGCTAATATACTGCTGAAAGTGGCGTTGAACACCAAAAATCAATCAATCTAAAAGCAAACGTCCATACATACAGATAAACGTTTAGCTCAAGCACTTATTATTTTGCAAGATATGTGAATTTAAATCACGTGACGATTGCAGAATTTCATTAGTTTTATTTCCTCCTTCATCATCAAAATCTGTTCTTAATGTTATGCTTTAATTGTGTTCATTCACGGAATATCGTTATGTCTGTTAAATTCGCAAATGCTTTTATTCTTCAAGATGTGCTTTGTAAATATATAAAATAGTGTTATGCCTGTTAAATTGGCAAATTGCTTTATTGTCCAGATTCAGCTTTGTTTAAACATTAATCACTGTTATCCTGGCTAACTTCGTATATTGTTTCATTATTCAAGTTTGCTTTATTCATACATCCAAAGCGTTATGGTTGTACACTCCAAGATGCTTTTGCTCATGCGTTGATATTGTTATGGTTGCTAACTTCAAGATGGCTTCGCCCATGCAGTGATGTCATTGAGGGTGTACACGCCAAGATAGCTCTATTCATACATACAAAATGCTATGGTTATTAACTCCAAGGTGGCTTTTTTTCATGTTGAATTCGCTAATTATTTTGTCCTTATCATTATGCAAATATGAAATATTGTTATGCTTGTTAAATTCTAATAATATGCTATACAAGTTTTTACGTTGTGCTTTCTTCATTAATGGAATATCGATATGCTTTTTAAATTTGCAAATAATTGTGTCATTCCTTAGTGCTGTGCTGCCACGTGAAATATTGATATGCTTGTTAGACTCGCAAACTGGCTTACTTTACATGTTGTGTGTTCATCAAACAGGAAACATCGTTATGTATGCTAAAATTAGATAATTATGATTGGACTTACTACATGAGGGTCGTAATTAAATGCTAGTATATCATATTCATGTGGTGGTTTTGTATGGGCTACAGTGGTCATTCCAGTGCACTGTGGAAAAAAAACAATGTATAATAATGTTAAATAAGAGGTTAATATTTAGAATGAAATTTAAATATGAATGATCATGACAGAGAATCCATTATGAATTCCCGTGAGAATACTAAGGACCATTGAACGATTATTGTTGAATATTGTCCAATGTAGAATACAATACACTATACAATTATAACCTTCATATAGCATGCTTAAAACTTGAATGTCTTATTTTGTTGAAGACTACAAAATACGTTCCGGTTTTATAAAATACAATTAGGAAAACCGGCTTACAAATTGGTTTTTCAACACACATGTAGCTCTCAGGGGTTGTAGGCCGGGAACCTTCTGTCTCCCTCAATATTATATAAGCTTGGGTTGTCCACCGGGTTGTTTCCCTCGTCATCAAACGTTTCCGTAAAACATATAAATTGTCTTATTACGCTAAGTAATAAACAAATATGTAAGGTGTAATAACATTTTCCCCATTATTACGGCGTTTTAACCCCGCTGAACCAGTGGTGGAAAAATATGTAATCCTCTAAAATGTCTCGTGCCTTTCTCCTCATGTTGCCAAATCGGTAATTAATCGGTAAATCGGTAAATAATAGGAGAAACAAATTCTACTTCAGTTGCCCATGTGGAATACGATATTTCTCCACTCTCTTGATTGGAGAAATATCGTAACCCTCGGTAACTGAAGGGAATCTATATGTATTGCACAAGGTCAGAGATTATTCTATTAAGGGCAAGTAAATTATTTCGGGAATAATGTATTATTAATATACTCACAACCCCAATACTCAAACATGCTAAAAGCAAACAGAAGAATTGTCCAGCCATATTGATCAGAAGTGAGAAGTGTTGTGATAATGAAGACTGGAATGGATTATATCAATATTCCAGTCAGATCATGTCAGTTAAGATAAGAACCTTTGACTTTCCTAGTGTATTTATGTCACATTACTTGTCAACAGACAATCAGTAAATATCCAACATGTCTCATGCCGGGGGGAAAGGGGGAACGTAGAGTATATAAAGTGATACACGTTAGAGAAAACCGAAGGAGCATTCACAAATGAACAGACCAAAGATATTGGCAGCATTGGGCAAGCAAAACACAGGACGAAGACAAACAAAACACAAAAAGAAAATATCAAAAAAAGATGAGCTACACGGATCTCACCAATAAACCGGGGTGAGCACAGGTGCTCGTAAAGGGTAGGCAGTTTCTGCCTCTTATAGAACATCCGCCATGCTAGGTGTCAGATGTTAGGAACAGCCCACCCCATCCTCGATAGTGGGTGTTTGATTGTTAGAATAATAAAATACACAACTTTTGAAGCAACGCCTAGTTCCTTGCATGTACAGGACAGCTTTAAACATCTCTAAAAGATAAACTTGAGTGGTTGTCGTTGGCCCATTGCAAGCTAACCTCGTTGTACCTTATACCTCTCCCCTAGTTTTACTTGTCACATTTTGTCATACACCCAAAACAAGTTGGTAGGTTCTGGTCGCCCATCACTGGCCATTTGACTTCTCTCACCATTTTGCTTACAAGCACAAGTATAAACATTTGCATGACCACTTATTTTTTCTAGGAGGGGGTGTGGGTTAATAAAACTAGCTTAATATCCCCTTTCTATTGTAGTGTCTTTAACAAGCAAGGAGCGTGAGTGGTTATATGGTTGTTGAGAGTATTAAGCTTATGTCTGTTTCTATGATTTTCCGATTGGACTTTGGAACTGTTTTGACTGTGTGGTATTTTGTTTTATTGTATTACAGTTTTTGTGTGATATATCTTGTTCAACCAGACGTCGTCAAGTCATTCTGGTTGGCATAGCTACCATGACAACTATTACGGTGTCATCAGAGAGAATATTAATGTGTTAATTATTAACAAAGAAGACATCAGATTACACATAATAGTGTGTCATAATGAAAATAAAAGTATATATTTAGCATCCCTTGCGTATGCAGAAAATAAAATATTCCTCAACAGGTACCCCAGATTAGTAAACCAATAACATTAACGGTTTAAATGACAAGTTTAACATTTCAATGTGAAACATGTGTGGAATTCAAGTCCTGTAAGTTTAATGTATTCTTAGATATTATCAGACATCATTGATAATAAAATGATAACAAGCACATCGTCGAAACAACTCCAGTTTCAATACAAAATCGTAGAAAATGATACTCACAACACACTGATAAATGACCGCTCCATTTCCTGGCACGAAGAAACGGTTTGTACCTTGTACATAATTGTGAAACTGACATTGGGGTTACACAAATAGATCAAAATAGCCATTTAGTAAAATAACTAGCTGCATTTACGTAAACTAATTGCTTATCTTATGGTAACAACGGCTTGTACATACCGTCCCTAATAGAAAAAAAGAGTCGCTATATGCAAGCTATTACCACAGGGGGTAGTATCGATATATGGCCAGGAACTCGATAAATAAAGGAAAATGAGATGAAATTATAAAGAAAGCTTATTGGAAATATATATGTCAACAGAAAGTTAACATGCCCCGAGCGCCTATGACATTCATATGAATTTTACTGTTATTTCTTCAGGTACGAAGAATGTGCTATGCATAGCTGAACCTAATATATTTCACAATTACATGTAAGTACATTCGTGAACAATTATCACAAGACAGAAGCATTATGAGTCAAGTTGTCATGGTAATGTTATGTGAAAGTACAAATTGATAAAATTTGACCCTTTTCACGTTTTTGGCCATGTTTCCATATATGAATAAATCGTGACACTGGTGCAGTTCTGTTGTGACTTATCTTATTGACATGTAATGTAACTAATTTGGGAGTCTAGGACATACACTAAGAAAATCATACCATTCAAATTATAAAGCAAAAAAGAAAACAATTCAAAGTACAAATAACACATTATCAAAAGCAAGTTTTAAACATTAATTGTCACCGATTCCTCCACATGTCCACATGTTGTGACTAAAAGGGTACTCTTTTGCTATGGGATTGTCAGATTATATATAATACGGACAACCTTCTGATAAGAAAAAAATATCACACTGTCGGAAATGTTCCAAAATTCAATATAAAAATCATAGAAAGATGCAAAATTGATACTCAATTACACAAAAGTATATGACCGCTCACTTTCCTGACTTGGTCCAGCCATATCAATAAATAGTGGTGGGGTTAAAATAGTTTTATGGGCCCGACCCTATATGATACATGCCCGACCCTATATGATACATGCCCGACCCTATATGATACATGTTCGACCCTACATGATACATGCTCGACCCTATATGATACATGCCCGACCCTATATGATACATACAGTGACAGCAGAAAGATATGAACAGAGACGCAAACAAATGTCAACGAACACTCTTAAAAACATTTTAGCTGTCTTGTGTCGATAAGTTTTCACGTCTTCAGCGACCACAATAGACAAGATTGCGGGAGTCAATATGCAGTGTGCTAATCATTTAAGATAAGACTGCCTCGTGTTGATACACATATCATAAACTCTTGTGTCGTGGTGAATTAACAGAACTAACAAAATGAACTTCATGACGTCTGCTGTAGTTTTTGTTGTTGTAGCTGTAACGGTAAGTTTTGCAGAATATGTTGTTATTTAAAATACATTTTTTACTATTTTGTGGTTGGCTGACAGTTTTTTTTTTTTAGTTTTTTTTAAATTTAATTTAAGCAATCACTTCACGAGAAATTAACCTGGTGTCATGATAAGGCAATTGCTTTGATTCAAATTATTGAATGATAGGTAGCAGAACACTATTAAAAAAAATCTAAAGTCTGATGTTCTACAGGGGATTGGAAATATTTAGTTCTTCATTATGCTAAAACAACTGTTAATTATAATCTATGTTCAATTTTCCATAAACGAGCATTTTTTTCGGTAAATACTACGGAAGTGCGTTAGTGACATATGATTCCATTTACTTTTGCGTTATTTTGCAGAACTGTGGTATGCTAAATTGTGCTCTACAACATGCACAAATATTGTTTAGTCTTTTAAGTCAAAAATGGTCGTCTCCATAGAACTTAACATTATACCATTTGTGAAAAATAGTAAAGAGCATTATAAAATTGAGATTTGATGTTCCTATGTTTTTTTTCAATATTTGATTCTTTGTACTTATTTCTGTTTCTGAGTTAAAGAAATTAAAATATTTGAGACCGTAGGTTGAGGGCATATTTGATCTTAAGGCCATTTTGAAGGAAACATGTAATGATGATAATTATTGATGACCTCACATGTGTGTAAGAATAATGGTTCTGTGATGCTTGTGATTCAATGCACACGGTTGTAAAATAACGCAAATAAAAATAAAACAAAATCGTGGTGTTAACTCGTTTCCGTGAAGTACTAACCGTGTTGTGATTAGATAATGATAATCGATGTATGTAGTTAACCAAGTATAAATCACATATTGCCCGTATTGGATATAACGGGTTTCTTTTTCCGCATTCGTACTCAGGTGACGGCCTTGGTGCTACGCACCTCGGCCCTCACATGAGTACTCATGAGTACTCATTTTATCCATATTGTGGTTAGGGAGAAGACGGTCTAAATTATATAAAGTTATGCCTTATCTAATATATGTTGTTTCTTACTGAACAATAAATATATATATATTTATTATGAAACTACCCCTTTACATCGGGGGCGCTAACCGCCGGGGTGTCGGTGGCACGTCTAACTACAGTTATTAAAATGTACATTTATTATGATAAAAGTACATGCAACAAAAATATGATAAGACATCTGCTATATATACACACACCTTATAAACTGTCCATAAACTCTCCAAAGAACATCATTTATAAATATACTTAAAATATTATAAGATAAATATTTTAAACAGTAACACTCAATACTTCACTTCGTAATCTAAAACATGTTTCAATATACATTTTACCGATAAAATCATAAAATATTCCAATATCATTATTAAAAGCATATCCAATATCACCAACAATAAACTGTAATTTGGCACTAGGTGACTGTTCCATAAGGTCTACACCAATATAATAATCACTAGACTGTTTAGAAACAATATTAAAATATTCATCGCGAACACTAGACAGGACAGGGCAATTTAACAAAAAAACATAAAATATGTTTAACTGAAATTAATTTGTGGTGTTCATTTTATCTGTATTGGTTTTTTTTCTTCATTTTATCTCTATTGTGATTACATTTTATCACTATCGTGGCTTCATTTTATCTGTATTCTGGCTTCATTTTATTCCTATTGTGGTTTCATTTTATTCCAATTGTGGTTTCATTTTATCCTTATTTTTGTTTCATCTTATCACAATTGTGGTTTCATTTTATTCCAATTGTGGTTTCATTTGATCCTTATTGTGGTTTCATTTTATCCTTATTGTGGTTTCATTTTATCCTTATTGTGGTTTCATTTATTACAATTGTAGTTTCATTTTTACACTAATATGCTTCCAGTTTACCCTTTTGTGGATTCATTTTATCTGTATTGTGGATTCATTTGATCTGTATTGTGGTTTCATTTTATCATTATTGTGGTTTCATTTTATTCTTATCGTGGTTTCGTTTTATCCCTATATTGGTTTTATTTATCCCTATTTTGTTTTCATTTTATCACAATTGTGGTTTAATTTTAACACTTATGCTTTCATGTTATCCTTATTGTGACTTCATTTTATCTGTATTGTGGTTTCATGTTATCCTTATTGTGATTTCAGCTTATCCCTATTGTGGTTTCATTTCATCCGCATTATGAACTTGTTAAATGTCATCAGTACTGTCATTTCGTAAATATAAATATATTTATTTTATTTATATCTCATTTTCTAGTTATCTGCGGCAGCAACGACAAAACATCCACACCACCACCAACAACAAACTACTACCCATCGTCCTCACCACTCAAATACAGGTTTATCATTCTACTACGATGCCCCATCTGTAAGTAGTAATTACGCTTAAGATACAAAATAGCAACCCAATCTCTGAACCAGAGGTTATATTTCTTCCCCCAGCGAGAAGAAATCACCTTTGCCATCCCGGAAGGATACATTTCTCTCATGACTGACATCCAGCAAACGATTGCAAAGATAAACAACAGAGTACATTAATCAGATTTGAGGATAACAAGATTGCGATCAATATGAATTTGAATATACCAAAGGTGTAATCAGAAGAACAGACAACACAATGGCCAAATGAAAAAGTACAAAAGGACAAACAACGATCTACATAGCATACACATACAAGTGGCAGAATAATCAACAATTTGATGACGGCCATTCAGCGGTAGAAGTAGAAGTACACATAAGACTGAAGATCGAGTAACACGAATCCCATGAAAAACCGAGGGTGAACTCAGGTGCTCCGGAAGGGTATATAGTTCCTGCTCCACTAGTAGCACCCGTTGTGTTAATCTAGTTACAAACCCGGTGATAAGTCATGAATGAGGAAACTAGGTATAAAACTTGCCCATAATGCGTTCGACCTTTAGGGAACGACCATTTAACTTGAAGGGGGAGTTATAGTTTTTTTCTAAAAAAATATTCTGATTCCCAATGTTGCTGAAAAAAATATTCTGATTTTGGTGGAGGAAAAAAAAAATAATCTGATTCAGAGTTTTTGTCATATAATCTAATGTTAAATTCCGGAAAAAAATTAATATTCTAAATCTTGTGTTGATCGAAAAATAAATCCTGAACGAAACAAAAAACCATACCTCCCCCCCCCCTTCAAGTTAAATGGTCGGTCCCTTATATCTGTGACATATATGCTTATTGAGTTACTGATTGTCAAATCCTTATATTAATATTTCCACACATCAATTTTAATGATTTGGGTAAAACTTGTCTTGTCATGTTCATTCTGATCCAGGTGATTTTAGTGTAAATCTAATTTATTACAGCACTATTTGATAATGAATAAAGATGGTTATTGTTACTTTGTTGACCTCACACCATCAGAAGAACAAGACGTTCATAATCCAGACGGCCTCAGAAGATTAGAGGTAAGAAACAGCGGTGGCCATACAGTACCACGAGGCTTTGATACCTTTTTCAACTTTCCCAGATCGTAAACCTTTTTGAAATGATATAACTTTATCAAGCCTTTAAAAGGTTTCCAAGCTTTTAAAGTTTTCTCTACTTATATGAGCAACAACCTCTTACCTACAGTCAGTGAACACTAAAACAGGCACGATATATTCTAAGGGAAATCCAGGTGTTGTTGGGGATGAAATGGGCAACTAATCATCCCCTGTGTTTTTATCCAAGTATACATTGTTGATATGGAGGAATTATCGACCATCACTGATTGAACTTTTCATAATATCTCACACAAAAGCCGACATTTTGGTTTTACAAATAAAAGGTTGGGTCGATCCTTACTTTATAACGTTCCTTTGTCACACATTGACGATTCACAATCATTTAACGTCATCAGTGGTGTTATGGTTAGAGTGCTCTCCTCCAATTTGAAAAATCGTGGTTTGAGCCCCGATCAAGTGGAGCCAAAGACTTAAAATAGGGGTATTTGTTGCTTCTCCGCTACGCATGCCGTATTAAGGAGTAAGAACAAAATATGCTTGGCTCGGAAGCAGAATAATGTGTTCGAGTTCAGCGACATGTCGATCCACTGCGCTGACTGTTGTTTCAGTGAGCTAGCACTAAAACGCTCCACCTAAGCGTGTTGGTTTGTCTAGTACAAGGCGATCATCATCATCATCACCTCATTGAAACGTAAAGTGTTTCCGCCATGACATAGCTGAAAAATTACTTCTTTGGATATAAGCAAGAATCCATCTCTCGCTGAAAATCAGATGTTTTTGGTGATAGAATACATAGTGTGTCTTCATTGTTATGACTTTCCACCATTTGATTTTTGTGTTTGATTTCACCGCTTTGGTATTTTCAAATAGGAATGTTCAATTCTCCATATCAATATGTTATTACTGTCTTAGGTGTACTTTTCTAAACTGATGATTATTTTTTTTTTTTTTTTCAGATTGCAGTTTTGAACATGCATGGGACATCATCACACCAACCACTGACAGGTTTGGATCACGCCCATGTGTCACGTTACGTCTACTCCCATGTGTGTAAAAACGAGGCTCTAATCAAACTTGCTCAATAAATACATGTAGTTGTTCTATTTATTTTGCTCATTTGGACCCACGCAGGGGGGAGGGGAGGGGGATGTCGGTATATACAGACGTGCCGCTGGAATGAGAATCAGCTTTCAAATATATGATTGGGTTTTATTTTGCCCATTCCAATATAATGATAGGTGGGGATTTTTAAGCTATTGTATATCAATAGGTCATATATCTACATCTCTGTGTTATCTTACTTACAAAGCCAGAGTCCTCTTTTGTTATGTTATAATTTAATATAGCAAGGTACCAAATTGTTCTCTGTGTGTTTATTTTGGATATTAGTCTAATATATAAATGGGTTGACAATAATTGAATACTATATGATTTGGTGCAGTTTTCCGCCTCACGAATATATGAATGGGCATGTGTTTAATGCGAAATGAATATATCAATATATCGATCCTAGTTCAGGGGATTGGCAATAGGGACGGATCATGTTGTTTTGCAACGATCCACTGCCGACAACTCCTAACAAGCCCCCCAGGAAAGTAGTATGCAGTTACTCCCGTCCTTGACTCGTACGGTGCACCAACCAATCGGTGTCGTTTCGGAGACTGTACCCCCTGAAGCTAGGGTCTATTTTTCTTCATCCAATTCAAGAAGAAAGTCAAAAATGTCTTAAAGATAAATTATCCAATGAAACGAGGATATATTATGTCCAGCAATAAAAAAACTGCAACTAACTTTTTGACAGGGGCCTGGTTGTGTGAGCGGCCGAGTGGCAAAGCTTGTTGACGTGTGACGACTTGTCACGACAATCCTAGCACCACTGAGCCGTGATGTCCATCTTATGCATTGAGGCTTACAGGTATATATACCAAAGGGAGGAAGTTTTATCATATCAATTTGGTATATCTATCCCCTCTCATATTAAGTTTGTAGTCACGAAATCACAGAAAATTGCAGACAGAGACGATAAAAACTAATTTTTAACATGGTCCAATAGTTTTGATATTTTTATACGGATGATTTACAACCACACATTTTTGTTTTTGAACATAATTTATATACATTTTACCAAGGATTTGAATAGTAGAACTATACACATCCTTTATTTTACACATTCCTGATTTGATTATAGACGTGTTCATACCGTTTTGTACGACTCTGTTCCCTTACAATATGCAAAATGGTACCCGATCCCACAAGATCGATAGATGTCAAAGTCGGAAATGGGTAATTACCAATACCAAAATTGATTTACTTACTTAGAAAACATATATAAACATGAAAATATAAACAAAAATACACATAGCAAGAATAGTTGACGGTAAAAGAAATTAATTATCTGAAAATAGCAATTCGGGTTGTTCCCAATGCTGAGTAATGGAAAAAAATATTTGTTTCAACAAAAGAAAATAATAAATGAACAAAAAAATCCTCCAAGCTAGATTGTGATAATATGTTAGTTTTTCTTCTTCAGATTTTATCAAACGATCAAACGTCGATCAATCAATGAAATTTAATGCAAAATCGTGATAAATACCAGAAACATACAAACAAAATGTTTTGTAAATTACTACCGACACGAACCAAATACAAGAGTAGTGATGATTTTTACACACATAGTTTAACTTAATCTAATATTTCCGGAGTGACATTTTCTTAATTGCATGACAAGTTCTTTGTCAACGTATACGCGACACTTGTAAGTGACATAAACATCGCCTAAGGCAGCTATCAACCAGGTAATACACAACTAAGGTCACGAACCTCTCCAAACTTACATCTTTTGAGATGGCAGAAAACAGTATACTTTAGAAATGAAGATATATATGTTTTGTTTTAAATTGTGATTACACTAAAATCATTGTGTGTTTTTTTTTGGCACGGAAATGACTGACAGAGTGATGTTTTAATTTACTAGCCGACTTCCGTTTCAATTTTTTCCAGGTAAGACTTTTTTTTCTCGTTTGTTCTTGATTTGTAAATATTTTTGAAATTTTATATTTGTGGTCCATATCTCACAGTCAATAAACTTTAGAGTACCATTTATGTACTTGAACTCACGAGTCATTTACTCGTACTCCTGAAATTGTCCAATTAGAACGTTGTGTTTATTGAATGACGTTCTGATTGGATAATTTTTATTAGTATGTGTTCAAAACTGGTACCCGAAAGTCTTAGCTCAGTATGGCAAGTTTTATCCTGTCCACTCATGAACATAAGATTTCCAACAATACGTTATCCGACAGACAATATTGAAATAAAGAAACGAGTGTTTAACTCATTTTTCAATGAGAGTAGATTTTCTGTGGTATTTCTCACTAGTGCTAATTTGCCATCTATCGATACTGATTCTGAATGGCTGGGTAGTAAACCTCGTTGACGTCTAAAACACAAAAAAAAACAACAACAAAAAACAAAAAAACAACAAAAGCAATAAAATATCAAGTACATGCAAAAATATCATGACGATAATATTCCGTCGAAGCAATAATAATCTTTTTTTGAGCTTCGGTTTTAAAAGAAAACATTTAACAACAATGAAATGTATTATGCAAGCCCGGATGTCAGGTCACGTCAGAAATTAACATGTAGATTATATCTTGACGGACACCAGCTTTGATTCTCTCATCCGTGAAATGATTGTCGTTTTAATATCTAGCGTACATGTGGACAAGGTTGTTGTTTTGATATATATTTTACTAGTTGACATATATAGTTTCATTTAAGAAAATCTAAGAAAATCAGTAGCAGGTCTCCATATTAGGTATATAAAATACTTGCATTGTTTTGACTAGGTATAGTCTTTGACTATTTCAGTTTAAGGAAGTGTGTATTTGATCTCTCTCTCTCTCTCTCTCTCTCTCTCTCTCTCTCTCTCTCTCGCCCAATGCTGCCAAAGCAGATTCTTATATCATGTAATTATTATTAACATTATCACTCAATTGTCTCCTCCCTCCGCCATAGATGACATTAGCCGATGTTGGCTATCATATTTAGGCTGTTTGATGTTCTGGCTATCATATTTAGGTTGTTGTTTGGTGTTCTTGCTATCAAATACTGTTTAGCCTATTTGGCTTTCAAAACACTACAATAACGACGTCTAGTAATCACTTGTAAATACATAGCCAGAAATCCCGGTCAACTCGTAATCTATATTCTCTCATTTTCGGTCGTTTTCATAACCACAAGCAATAGGAGAAATTATAATGGATACGATGGGACAATCTTGCCTTGCACAGGAACACCAACGATCATTCCTAACACGCTCGTGAAGCCTCAAAATTCTACATTCAGGGTTAGCCTTAGGAGGTGCGGGCCCAATGCTGTTCTCTGTATCTCTGTATAACCTGTAGTGTTGTTGTTGTGTGTGCTTCAGCAGAAGAGAGCAGATAACTTAAGCGCGGGGCCAAATTGGCTTCAGGTGGTCTAGTTTTTAGTGCGCCTACCTCGGTCATTCACTAACCCTGCTTATGTACTCTGTATATGTTGTCGTTTCTGTAAAAGTTCCTGGTCTTTTCAGTTGCAGTAAGTATATTTAACTGCTGTAATGCTTTATTCCTGGTTGCTCGGCTGGAATCATATTCGATTTAAACCTGACACAGTGTATGCCTATCTCATGACAAATAAGAGTAATAACAAAATTACCGAACTCCGAACAATCTAACAAAGGGAAAGTCAAAACTCATAAATATATAAACAGACAAAATCACTCACAAAACCAAAGAATTACATCGAATTTTATCGTTGTATTTTTATATTTTACATTTAAAAAAACGTAGATATCAAATTTAGTGTAACATCCCGTTTCTGTAATTACCTTCATCAGGTAGGCTCAAAATTGACAAATTGGAAAGCTAAATAATTTAAAGTTTTGGGAGTAATAATAGTTTTGGTTCTAAACAGGATAGCCATAATCGTATACGGTCACCTAATACCTGAGGGAGAAGAACCTTTTACATCATTTAGAAACAGTAAACGTCAGTAATACATATTTATAATAAACCATGTCAGTACCGAAGTACTAACTACTGGCGGATGATACCCTCGGGGACTAATAGTCCACCTTCAGATGTATGGACACAGTGATACATTGTAGTAATAAAAAGATATCTAATTTAGTGTACACGAGGCGTTTCTGAATAATCTTCATCAGGTGACGCTCAAAGTCTAGAATAATCTTCATCAGGTAACGCTCAAAGTCTGGAATAATCTTCATCAGGTGACGCTCAAAATCTGGAATAATCTTCATCAGGTGACGCTCAAAATCTATGCTTGTAATATGAGTGTTTCGTGTTTTGCATTATTGTCGACCATTGCAATGTAATTTCTTATTTTGTGATCATCTATACATACTGCTGAAATATTGCTGAAAGTGGCATTAAACACCTTAGCAGCGAAAAACAGATAGCCCATTGAGTGCTCTTCCATCAGTACATCACTCGTCACAACTCGGCTCCCATCAGAACATCCGTCATCACAACTCAACCGATTCTGTTCATCTATTTCGGTCGTTACATAAGTGATTGTTTGTTGTTTAAGCCATCGAGCAATTGTTTTCCCCATTGATATCATGGCGAGATTCGATGAGATGATGATGATGTTCGCTTTATACTATACCAACACGTACTACATCAATCGTCATAATTTGGCTAATTCCGTTCTTCTGTTTTGATCAGTACATACATGATTGTTTGTTGTTTAAGATGAGATGATGATGATGGTCGCTTTATTCCAACATGCACTACAACAGTCGTCATAATTCGACTAATTCCGTTCTTCTGTTTTGAGATGATGATGATGTTCGCTTTGTACAATACGCAGTACATAAGCAAACTTATCCTTCTTTGTACATACGTTTATATACTTGATGCATAAAACTCTCCTTATCAAGATTTTTATATATGATTGACGCTAAATACCAAATAAAAAAAGAAAAAAAAATAGAAAAGGAAAAACAAAACAAAACAAAACAAAACAAACAAAAAAAGAAATGAAGAAGAAACATGTGTAGCGGGCTTCATAACCATGATTTGTTAACTATGCTAGGTGATTTTATAGATATAAATCAAACGTATATATACTGGTGAAAATCAAACATCTTTTTCCAGACAAGATATAATTGCATTGATCACCATTAATGGGAACATACTACACATTCTATCTACTTTACCTATGATATGTCATTAGAAGTCCGTGTATGGTCATTTTTGTGGTTTGCTTATTAATGCGATATGTTTCTATTACTGTACTTACACATATATATACTTAATTTGTGTTGTAAAATACGAGATGGAAAAGAGAACGATAAAAGTAGGTACATACTTGATTATTTTATACATTCCAGGCATAGACTAACATTAAATTAAGATAAATGCAAGAAATATTAATTTGCACTTGTTAATTAAATCTGTCATGTTTTCTTATTTTATTTTATTACCAATATCTGGGTGCGTCTTTTCACCACAGAACACCACAGAACTCCACAGAACACTATAGAATTAGCACAGAACACCTAAAATTCTATTAAATCTTATTAAATATGTTAAAAAAAAAATGTTATTTGATTAAATAGTTTAAATATATTTTCGTGTATTTTGATAGAAATAGATTAGTTTAACTAGGGTTATCTCTCTTGACAGACTATTTTCGGGAGGAAAATATAGTCTTTCAGTCCCACCCCTGGCACTATATATATGTTGGGGGTTGGTTTTTGTTTGTTTTGTTTGTTTGCTTTTTTTTTCCTTCTTTCTTTTTTCGCTTTTTGTCTTGTCTTGTTTTTTGTTTGTTTTTTTTGTTTGGTTCATTCTTTTTTTTTTACTTGTTTGTCTTTTTTCTGTTTTTCAGATTTTTTTCACACCTGTGCCATTTGCAACTTTTCCAACAACCACGAAGCTTATACAAACAAAAATAATACATAATGTTTATAAGAAATTTCATAATTTATAAGTTCTAAATAATGTTTTCTTAAATTATTTATTTTTTTATTTTTGATATTAATTTTATTCATGTAAATGATACATAATAGACCATGCTATGAGAACATAAAATCACGTCCTAATCACATTTTTGGTCACAAGTAATATTATCATTTAATAAATAATTCATTTTCACTGAGATAATAATTGTCTTTTAAATAAATAAATAACTATACACATATAAATATTGAACAATATTATAAAACAATAAACTATTTCCCCCAAAAATAGTCTGTAAAGAGAGACAACTCTAGTTAAACTAGCCCATTCCTACTACAATGCACGAAAATATATTAAAACTATTTAAACAAATAAACATTTTTTGTACATATTTAATAAGATTTAATAGAATTTTAAGTGTTCTGTGCTAATTCTATAGTGTTCTCTGTGGAATTATGTGGAGTTCTGTGGTATTCTGTGGTATTCTGTGGTAAAAAGACGCATCGCAAATATCTCGCCGTATAAATGCATGTTTAGTCATATTCTGAAGGAGGTAGCTACCTAGCCGTAGCTCTGAAATGTATTTTTTACTTGGTATATGTAAAAAAAAACAACCGGTAAGTTCTACTGCTACGCAGCAATCGGGGTGGTTATGTTATAATTTCTAAGTAACCTCCAAAATAGTTTGTGACCAAAATTTATTGAGGTACTTTTAGTAATAATTGTTTTAAATATATAATGCACGAACATTAAAGTCATTCTGTGTAAGATACTCTGTGCAAAGTAGTTCTGTTAACCCATATATGGAATTAGATACGCATTGCAAACATATCAGTTTATTTCCAATGCAGATGCACACCTAAGATTTCGTTTCCTTTTCATGTTTTTTGACATTTTAATTCAGCTTTTAAGCATTCTTCATACGTAACTTTTCAAAATTAATATTCCTTATTCAAAATTATAAATAAAACTTTCAAAAACTCTGTAAATATTGAATGAAAGCATGAACTTTCCACCTACGTGTATTTTATTATTGTTTGTTTGTTTGCTTATTTGTTTGTTTGTTTGTTTGTTTTGACTTTTTGCCAAATGTATACAAGGCGTAACATACCAGACAAGAAAGTACGTGTCCATACACATGTAACTCCTCCTGAAATCAAGACCCTATTCCATAAGACTCTTACAAACTGCTATAACCCAATCTAATAGTTAGTCGTTATTGTATCTCCATTTTCTCTTTCTTTTTTTTTCCCTTTTTTTTTCTTTTTATTTTGTTTTTGTGTGTGTTTTTTTTTTTTTTTTTGGCAATTGAAATTTACACTTCTGCATTCATGTATCTATGAAATCCCAAATCTACATCTATCTCTGTGACAATCAGCACTGTATTTGTGAGTTTGATCCCGCCTCTACTGAAGTTACCCCGGTCCAACTTTATATGCTAAAATTTGTCAGTTACCTCCAGAAATTCGCTTTATTTCTCTTTGTACTCAGTTTTCCCTCCGTAATGAAGATGACGACCACAATATTACTGACGATTGTTTCTGGAATAACCTTTATTATCATCTATATGGTGAGGAGAACAAGCTACATTTCTAGGAGATAATGGTGATGAAGTATTCTTTGTGATATATCTGTGAACATGCTTGATTGGATTTTTATAGTATTTTTAAAGTGCTAGCTCACTGAAATAACAGTCCGTGGGTAGACATGTCGCACTATTCTGATGCTGAGCCAGCCAGTCTTATTCCTTAACGCTGCGTACTGTGGACAAGCAACAAGGATCGATTTTATTTTATTCCACATGTATTTCTTCCCTAAATATTTAAATGTGTTGATTGTTATATTATAGAAACTTGTTCATGTTAGGAACCGACCATTTAACTTGCAGGGGGCAGGGTATGGTTTTTTGTTTCGTTCAGAAAATTTTTTTCGGACAACACGAGAGTTAGAATATTTATTTTTTCCGGAATTCAACATTAGGTTATATGACAAAAACTCTGAATCAGATTATTTTTTTTTCCTCCACCAAAATCAGAATTTTTTTTTCAGCAACATTGGGAATCAGAATATTTTCTTAGAAAAAAACCATAATCCCCTTTAAGCTAAATGGTCGTTCCCTTATATTTATTAATTGTTATGATTACTATATAAGGAGAGGGCTTCATAAGTTGTGATAGCTTGTGCCCATTCTATTTCTTCCTTGGATGAATGAAATATGTTTTAATTTCAAACCTATATTCTCTGATTTAACCGGACTAAAGTTGAACACACGATCTACCGCTTCTGTACATGTATCTTCTATCTTAGGAATGTTTTATGGTAATACCTTGTATGTATGTTTATTCTGAAACAGATATTTGTTATTTGTATATTTTTATTTGTCGGTCACCACAACGATATAACTGAAATCCAATGTATTGTTGAAAGTGGCGTTGAACACCATAACCCTAACCTCATATTTGTCGGTCAAGAATGGATAATATGACTTCATTTTATGAAACGTATAATGGATCTTTTTTTTAAATAAATTTCACACGTACAAAATAAACACAATTAAAATATTTAGGCCACTAGAGGTATTTTAGATGTAAGAACTGTGTGGTTAAAAGTGGACAATGTATAAATAGACACATAGAATAGAATAGAAGTTCCTACAATGTAGGTTACCCCCGTGTTTTGTGGGATTGGTGTTGCTCAATTAAGAAATAAATACCGGTAGCCATATATTTATATTGCTTTTACCACGGGTTGGCGCTTTATGCCAAATATTTTACCACGAGCGGTAGTGAGAGGTAAAATGAAGGCATAACGTGACAACCCGTGGAAAAAAACAATATAAATATATGACTACCGGTAATTATTTCGATTCTAACAGAACAATTACGGAACATTTTCAAATCGAAGCGGCCTAGATCATCCAGTGTTTTTTGCTGTTCTGTTAATTAAACCGACTGAAATGTTACAATAACATTTCGTTTTTTCCAAAGAATTTGAAATTACAACCGGAAAGGGTTTTCAATGCCGATGGTAAATAAGTTTTGAAGTTTCTAAATGTTTTCATTAATGAACACCAATACAAAAGAAAGGGGAAATATCACTTTGACGAGGAGGCGTACACGCAGCCCAAAAAGTCTGATCTTTACGTTTTACATTGGAAGTCTTCACATGACGTCATGTTGTTTATGTTCCAAAGTCGTCAACAACATTTCGCGGAATTTTAATTTGTGTGATTGTTAGACCCAGGGATATGCAAAAATACATTTTAATGTTCAGTATTCAATTAGAATGGAGATAAAAATACAAATACTATACTCTGACCTCCTAATTTTAAACACTTCATTTTTAAGTTGATCACTCAGGTTTATTTATTTTCTGATTTGCATCATTGGGCATCTTTTACAAGGGAGCGGCATGGAACAGCCGCTTCATAAACACAGCCACGTCTATCTATGACGTAATAGGTCATAGATAAATTAAGAAATAATTCATGGAAGCCACATGTATATATTGTTTTTACCACGGGTAGGCCTTTATGTCATGAAGTTTTACCCCGAGCGTAAGCGAGGGGTAAAAAGCTGACATAAAGGCCTATTCGTGGTAAAAACAATATATACATATGGCTTTCATGAATTATTTTGATTCTAATATGTAAAAATTGGTAAAATATCGTTATAAATTGTCGATGACGTCATAAATTTAATCGGTCATAGATTAGTATTATTTTTACCACGGGTTTGGACTCAAAGTGTTTGAAGGACATCATATTATAATATTATTTTTACCACAGATTTGGACTCAAAGCGTTTGAAGGTCGTCATATTAGAATCTTTTGTTTTTTGTGTAGTGTTGTGTAGATCATTGTGAGTCCTTTTGTCATTTTGCTTTTGATCATTGAATCGCATCGGTAGTGTAATTGTTAGTGAGCTCGCCTCGAGAGTGGTATATCGTGTGTTCGAGCCATGATCGGGTCAAACCATAGACTATAAAATTGGTATTTGTTGCTTCTCCGCTAAACACACAACATTAAGGAGAAAGAGCAAAGACGGGTTGGCTCGGAATCAGGATAATGTATCCGAATGGGGCGAATGTCTATCCGCAGACTGTTGTTTCAGTGAGGTAGCACAATACAAATCCAACTAAGCGTGTTGGTCTAGTACAAACCGGGCTTGATCATCATCTCACTGAACATTAACTTGTTCTAGCCATGATATAGCTGGAAAATTGCGGCATATTTTATGAAATCAATTTGGATTCCTCAATCATTGATGTAATTTAATTGCATAACCTTATGATTGTAGATTCTACGCTCAAGGTTACCATATTGAAAACAAAATGATCATTCTCGCATCATCGGGACTTCAAAGAAATTGTTAATTCATGCGCGATAAGACAGCAAATTGCAATCCAGTGTCGGGTGATACATGCAGAATACAGAATACACTGGTTAAAATGGTTACAAAAATGGTTTGAATTTTGACAGAAGAAAAACTTTCCGGAAATCAACAATAACTTTTAATTATCGAACGGACATATTGCATTTCCGTATTGCATGCTAGGTACATGTATGTGACAAATATAATAAACAATTCACACGGCTTGAAACTGCAGTCATGTGATCAAAATCTAATTGAAGTATGATGAATATTTATGAGGAAAAGTATGATCAATTTCCGGATATGATGAAATTATGTGTGGTCGCCGCCATTAGAATAAATCCAAAAGATTCAAAGCTATGGAGATTGTTTCATGCAGATAATAAAAAAAAATGATAGCAACATTCTAAGTTGCTTCATACAATGCTGTTATTTAGTCCAAAATGTACGAAATTCAATACCACATTTATTTCAGGTATTTGTTTTGGAAAATTGTGACATCATCAGTAGACAAACACAGTTATCACCGCTTTGCACTCAAGGACAAGTATTAGAAAAAACTAATTTAAGATTAATTTATGTTCCGTACCATCCTCTCTTTACGCTGCGCCTTCTCGTATTATTTCATTACGATTTTCATGTAATAAGATTATGTAATACAGACATAACACGGTTTGTGCATGTTAATACCTTTGATGTGTAAATAACCTTGTGTTTCATTAAAAGGTAAATATCCTATGATTTGTATTTTAGGTCAGGAAATGAAGAAATTTACCTGAAAGCAAAACATTATAACAACACAATGGATTATTGGTTGAATCTCTGTAGCTTGGTTCAAATTTTGTTTTACATGGTTGATGCAGGCAGAACATCGAAAGTCGTAGTGAAAACAAATATTGGGCCTATTCAAGGATTCAAAGTCTTAGCTGGGAGTTCCGAAGTGGCTGTGTTTAGAGGCATTCCGTATGCAGAAGCGCCTATAGGAAACAAACGATTCAAACCACCGGTGCCGATCTCGGAATGGAATAAAGTATTAATAACGTCAGACTATGGTAATATATGCATTCAAAGTTCTTCAAGTACTGATAACCAAACATATGTTGGGGAGGAAGATTGCTTAACCTTAAATATTTTTAAGCCCATGCTTTTCAAAAAGGAAAATAAAAACATACCAGTGATTGTGATGATACATACGGGGAACTTTATTTCCGGTTCCAGTAAAGATGTAAATGGCGTCGAATTGGCGAAATCACTTGAGTCGATTGTCGTGACTCTGAACTACAGACTGGGAATTTTCGGATTTTATTCTATGGATGGGCATATCAAAGAAAACATAGGTGTTCTAGATCAGATTACAGCATTGAAGTGGATAAAAAGTAATATCCAAGACTTCAATGGAAACCCAGAAAATATTTTACTGATTGCAGATCAAATTACATCATCAATTCATTTAATGAGCCCCCTAAGTAGGGTACTGTTTAGCAGAGCAATATCATATGACGGCGAGTCATATCTGAATCCTATTTCTAGCTACAATTTTAATTTTGGAAAGCATCGATCACATTTAGAAAAGATATGCGGCCCAATAAACACCAGTGGGCAATTACCCGTTGAACATATTGTATGGGTTTGTTTAAAAAAACTAAATGCAGTTGATCTTGTTGATTTGTCACGTGACCTTGTTGATCATGTGCTATGGCACCCGTTCCGCCCTGTATATGATGATGACGTAATTCGTGCCGATTCACACATTCACTCAAGTTTTCTTCACTGTGACTATATGGCTTTCAAATCTAATTTGATACTTCCGGCATTATTAAATCGAAACGAGAATAATACTTCTTGTGAAGACATATTCAAATTTGCGATTTCCGATATTGCTGGAAAACGCTTTAGTAATAATAAGGCGTTAGTAAAAGCAATTTTGATGTCAAACTATTTCCCGCAATTTTCAAACAGTTCGTATGACTTCTGCAAAGCCATAGAACCCCTCATGAATGACGCCATAACGTCAGATATCATTTCATTTGCAAATCACCACAGTCGTACCGGATTAACTTTTGTTAATTTTGCAAGTATTGGAAATCATGCGCATGCTTCTACATTGCGTACGCATAGAATACAGAGTAGAGATATGGCTTGTATCTTGACCAATCAGAATGCAGATTCATGTCATCTCCCAGATCAAGAATCAGTCGGAATAAATAATATTGTAAGAACATTTCTATACCATGGGTAAGTTTAATAATATACTTAATAAGAAAAAATTGGTATATGATTTAAAATGCAAAAAAAAGACATGCCGAAACACCAAAAAATGAAGAGCGAATGTCATTGGTTCAACTACAATATGATTATCATCCCAAACAGGCGGAGAGGAATGTTACTACAGTGAACTAATAAGAATAAATATGGATGTGAATGAATACGAAAGACACTTAGCAAAATTAATATCTAGACACAAGACTTGTATTACTGTTCTAGATTTCTCAGTCACAGAAGGGTCTTCAATAATGAACATAGCTTATACTCAGAGTGTTGTCCCTAACCTGCTAAATGGTGTTCCTTACGGTACATAGAACCTATAAAATTTCAACTCGGCATGTTGTTATAGTACAAAGCAAACATCGACATTATCTCATCAAACAATAACTATATACTATTCATTGTAACGATTGTAGTATGAATACAGATTTCACTGAAAATTCAAAAGAGAAAGATTATCAAGAAAATAGCCACATTGCTACGTTTTTTATTTGCTTTCAAGGTACCCAACTGTAAATCCAGAGACTGTTTGGAGACCTTATACGACTACCAGTAAGAATTATCTTCAAACTACTAATACCACGTTTGTTACTGGAGACAGTGCTAACTGGCCTTTAGAAAAAATGGAACGTCTTTGGCTTGACGTACTACTGGATGTCGGAACCTCCAAATCCTTTGCTAGCGAGCCAGATATCAAAGTGATAAATGAGGCGTGTAAGTTATATAGTATATATGTTCACAACAACATATGTTGTATTGATAAGTGGTAATATGCCTGTTTCCTTAGAGAACCTGGTAAGCTTTGTATTAATTAATTCTTAGTAAGAAAGGATGTGGGTGTAAATTTAGACGAGCCATACAATGTTACATGTAGACACACATTAATGTAAAGAAACAGCTGTTCTACATTTCACAATCACAGTAGGGTCTTCAATAAAGGGCATACCATAAGATGAGTGGAGCCATTCGTAGAAGTAATATACCTGTCCTCCATCCGAGAATGTGGTAAGCTTTGCATTAAGTAGTAATATATACTAGTCAAAAAAAGAAACATTACACCTCTTTCTATTTTTATAACATTTTTAATACAAACACTAATTTATGATAAATTATTGTTTTCAAGTCTTTATGTCGTTATGACCATAGATATGTGTACAAAATGCATTTCAGTTTAAATTTAACTGTAAGGGAGCGCAACGTAAATAACAGTTTAATAGCGTGTGTGTCCTCCTCTTGCATTGATGACAGCTAGACACCTACGGCGCATAGATCCTATCAGACGCATGACAAATGTCTGTGGAATGTTGTTTCACTCATCTGTGAGTGCCCTTTGAAGCTGATCAATAGATTCAGGGGGATTAACTTGTCTACGGACGTGTCTTCCAAGCTCATCCAACACATGTTCGATGGGATTTAAGTTTGGTGATAATGCCGGCCAAGATAGAGTGCGAATGTGATTATCATTAAGGATGTTCATGGCAACACGTGACATATGGCATCTAGCGTTATCTTGCTGAAAAACATGATTGAAGTGATGTGTTCGAATAAACGGAGTACAATTGAAGCCATGATTTCGTCACGATAAAGAATACCATTTAAGTTTCCAACCACTATTTTAAGGTTAGTGTTTCCAACATGACTAATTCTACCCCATACCATTACACCACCGCCTCTATATTGGTCGGTTTCCTTTACACAGCCATCAGCGAAACGTTCCCTACGACGACGATAAATACGCACTCTTCCGTCACTAAATTTCAAATTAAACTTGGATTCATCAGAAAACAAAATGTTCTGCCAAGTGTTTCGCCTCCACCGAAGACGTGCACGTGTCCATTGAAGTCTAGCAATCCCGTGTCGACGTTTTAACTCCATACCTTTGAGAGGCGACGTGAACAGAGATCAGACTGATGCAACCGATTACGAACTGTTTGGTCAAAAATTCAGTTGTTACGTATACCAGGGGTTCGCCTTGCTGTGTCCACAGCAGTAACAACGCGATTACGTAAGTGGATTAGTGTGATGTGTCTATCTTGACGTAACGTCGTTTCTCGTGGTCTACCACTACGTCAACGATCAGATGTTGTGTCGGTTGCTCTTACACGAACGAGCAATCTGTAAATTGTCATTCTTGAGCAAATAAAATGGTTTGCTTTCTCTGTTTGTGTCATTCTGGCTTGAAACATCCCAACGTCACGTTCCCTCTCATTTTGGAGTAAGCGGGGCATAGACTTACGTGTAGAACAATTGTTTGCTGAAGTGGCTTTTTGTTTACAATTGCAAACGACACAGTTTATGACCTTTAATTCTAATCGAGCACACCTGCATTTAAATTATCGAAATGATGAAAAACGCGAATTCCCGAAACTGACGTAACGCCATTCTGTAAAAAAAAATAGCAATGCCGGAATCGATGGGCTAATAACCTAATTTTTATATTAATTAATTAAAAACATATATATGGAGCATCTGCTGAACAAAAATTATGAAAAACTGATGTAACGTTTCTTTTTTTTTGCTCTCCAAATCAAATTGTATACGTTTTATTATTATGTACTGTGATTACTTTTTACATTTGATACGAGAGAGCCTGTTTTCTTATTATATCATATGATGGATCGCTGTGAAACATTTTGTCATGTAAACTACCGAATCAAGAATGCTGGAAACTAAAATGTGTGTGTGTGTGTGTGTGTGTGTGTGTGTGTGTCCATATATTGACGGTGCGTAAGAGCAGATTTGAAGTTGTCAATGTGTGTTTCAGTATCAAATGTGTCCTTCAGATTTGTCGGAATTCCACACACGGTAAGACACAACTGGTGTTGTAAACCGCACTCTATTTCATGCACATGTAGTTGATGCTGTTGTCTTAAATATCTAACTTAAGTGTTCTTCTTTTATTGGATCTTCCTCAAGTATGATTACGTGTTTATCATTTATATCTTATGTGTTTCATTATACGACAGTTCAGCAGCTAATTCATCATCTGTATCTTCTACAGACGTACATCAAAATTTGAAATAATGACATGCTAAATTAGGTATAATATTGTTATTATTGTATAATGTTTTGTTTTATTCTAAATTGTAGTTGGGCTAAACTGGGGACTCTCAGAGCCACAGGTATGTACGTTGTTAAGACATCTTGACTTTGCATACATTTATATCCTTAAATCAGTATCGTCTTCTACTTGCATAGAAGGTATAGACGGTGTTATGTTACCGTGATTGTCGCGGTAGAGCGTGTGTTATATCCCTGGTTGAGTCAAGCCAAAAACTAAATACTGAACAACATAAAACCCGTACAATGTTTCTCTGCATTAAGGAGTAAGAGCAAAGACTGTCTGAGTTGTTCTCGCCATGATATATCTGGACAATTGTTCACTTCGCGTTAAAAAAAAACGTTCACTCACTCATTCATATTGAAGATTCCGTAAGTAGAAATGGGTCCATAAATTGTGTTACAGTACTTTGACAGCTCTGTCGAATGTCTGCAATGCTGTTCGCGTGTATACATATAAGACTGCCTAACGGTAATCGGATGTGATTCGTATGTTTTATTTCTACAGTAAATCCTCGTTGTATCGAAGTCAAATTATCCATGTAATCAGGACAAAAGAATATAATTACTATGAGTAAGAACGTATAGGGAAGGATGTAAAAAAAACGTAAATATCGAAATAAAAATTTAGATATCAAATTTAGTACGCACGACGCGTTTCTAGAATACCCTTCATCACGTGCTCAAAACCAATATATTTAAAAGCTATATAACTTTTAAAATTTTGCTAAATTAGTGCGCATATCAATCAAGATGAGAAACTTTCCAACTTTCAACTTAGACACAAACGAAGTAAAGGAGCAGTGTCGTTTTGGCGTTAATTGTTTAGATTTCCCAGATACGGGATTATCAATAGGAAAACTAAATGTTGGTGGAAGAATTTTACAATGTATGGACCATATTGGTACTTGGGGTTATCCGAGTTCGAAATAATGAGTTCCGTTTTATTAGTTAAAGGACTGATCAACTGAGTTTCTCACTGTCCCTTATTTTCAAATGCGTAGACCCCCAATTATTTAGTTGGGTCTGTGTTGCTCATCTTTTTAGTATGTTTGTGTTGTGTTGGTTTCTTCAAATCTCCCTCTCGTGTCGTGTGGGCCCAATGTTGCCAGTTTCTCAGTTTCTCTGGATTGTAAATTCTGTGGTTTTATCTAAGGTTTATTGATATTTATTAGGTACACCAATGTGGTGCGTTTGTTTATTAGTGAAGGTTGTTTTGCTGAGCTCAAACTGCAATTGTTGAGCATTTTTGTGTAATTTAAAATCCGTGAACGTGTCATGTTCACTGAACATGATATCTACGTTGTATTGTTATTTGTTGTTTGTTAAACTATTATTTGTTTACATTGTGGAGTGACCTGTTTTACACTATTTTGCCCGAGGAAACATACCATCAGTTTGTAATGTTAATGTTAATGTAAACTTAGATATATCTTGTATGTACAACTAAATTAATTAATTATGCTAAATTGTACTATAAATATATTTATCGTTCTGGTAATGGAGTTACTCACCTAGTGTAGACATGGAATCTCATTTCTAATGTATCAACGTTTCTATTACATACAGTTCAAATTATAGCGTATTTTTGAAATTCGTTTTGCATACATTTGATCAAGGGGCTGTTTTGATCGTGATCGTAACGTTGTTGGATTTACAACTACTTGTGAAATCAGTGCCTATCACCACTAAAGTTGTGAGTTCGAACTCCGATCATTGCTAGGTGTACTTGATACATCATTATGTGATCAAGTTTGTCAGTGACTTGTGGCAGATCGGTGGTTTTCTTCGAGTATTTAGGTTTCCTCATCTACAAAAACTGACCTCCAAGGAGAACTTGATTTAAGTTATATTAACAGAACCTAACATGATTTTTATGGTTGATTAAATGACCAAAATGATTATATGTTGTTTTTATGAGCGAGTGATTGTTGTTTAACACCAAATAAGCATTACTTCAGCTATAGTATGGCTAGAATAATTCAATGAGATGGTGTCCACTGTATACGCTCTTAGTCACTTAACAAGTTTGTATAGTGTTAGCGCACTGAAACAACAATCCGCGAATAGACACATAATCTTGATTCTGAGATGACCAGCCGTTGCTTAATGATTAGTTTTATTGTGTTTCTTGGCGCTAGACATGTATATGCATGATGTATATAGGTACGCCATTCACTGACGTCACTGTCATTTAAACTAATTATTGACATGCACATCAAACGAAAGTAAAATCATTTGTGTGTCACATTTTATATACATTTTTGTATTCAACAAGTACAAAAATAGTTAGTATTATGTATGTTGTTATTTTATTTTCAGCTTGAAGCACTCGTTTTCAGCTTGATATTGTCATGTTTAGTTCTGTTGTGTGTGACCTTGACATTGTTCCGTATCGTCTGCTTCGTCAATGGAAAGACATTTTATAGTAAGGACAAGAAGACGAAAAGGAAGGGGATAGTATTGACAAAGACGCAGAAACGAAGAGAACCAAGTGGTGGTGCTTTTAATTGTGAAGTTTTTAATATACAAGATAGTATTAATTTAAATAGACGGACTAGTGACCATGCAGATATTGATGCTTAAAAAAGTAAAATGTCTAAATACCATATTTTGCATCGTTGTCATAGGTAAAGGTCGCTTACATCATTTTATAGACCAAATGATACTCATTTTATGTAGAATGGCCAGTTGTGTTCAAAATGAGGTATGCGTGTTTTCTGGGAAAATTGATTCTCCGTTCCTTGTGTTGACTGATATGATATAAGGGTGATAAAAGGTCAGTAAAACAGTGATCTTTGACAATATAATGAACCACAACTACATGAGTGAATAGTTTGACATACATCAAACTCCAAAACGACATGTCTATGTCAATGAAGAATATAACAGTATTTGCGTTTGAAAGTATACATTTGTACATGTTCAGTTCCAGTGTACCATGTTTGTATTATACAGTTAGTTGTTGTTCAGTTCCGGTGTACCATGTTTGTATTATACAGTTAGTTGTTGTTCAGTTCCGGTGTACCATGTTTGTATTATACAGTTAGTTGTTGTTCAGTTCCGGTGTACCATGTTTGTATTATACAGTTAGTTGTGTCTTTAGAAGCTTAGCATAAACATTTTCTGTACAATGACCGTTGTGGTTATTTATAGTTGTGATCAAATCTGATTACAGCTTGATATTAAAAACCCCATGCAACGTTTTCATTGAATACATGTACAACTTGATCCATCATTTCGGGAATTTTAGCATAGTCCTTCGGTATCGTCGGGCTTGTTGTATGCCACCAAACAATCTGGCGAGAATTTGTCACCTGCGTTTTCATTGGTTAATGTAAAGTCCACTTGGATGTATTAGTAAATCAGATTGGTTTGTAATCTTTCATAAACATGTTCTATTTTTTTCCAATGTCTGTCGGAACATTTTTCACTAATGCGCAACGAATTTATTTCTTCCACTAAAGTTGTGAGTTATAATCCCTCTCATGTCGAGGTGTACTCGATACGATATTTTGTGAAATAATTTGTCAGTGACTTGTGGCAAGTCAGTAGTTTTCTCCAGGTATTCAGATTCCTTACACCTATAAAACTGACCACCACGCTATAATTGAGATATTGTTGAAAGTGGCGTTAAACATCATAACCATAACCCCCACAATGTTCATGTTACTATTTATAGAATCTTCGATAAAAATATGCATCAATGTCATGAATTATATTACATCAATGCATACATCTGAGATGCAGTGCCAGAATTGAATGAAGTGAGGCCTTATGCTATTTCGCTACGTCCCTCCAAATCCCCCACGTGCACCCTCACAATTAGAGGAAGGTGAAAGATAGCTTAATCAATATGAATTAAGGCGAGGATGATGAGAGGTGTCTAAAATTCCGCAATACTTTAAATGGAGTGCAACTGTGGAAGGAAAATTACTGCTTAGAGAGTACAGAGCGTTACGACAACACAAGTAGGAAAGTCTACTGACTAGCCTGTCAAGCCTATAAGTAAATCTGGCACTGATAACATGGACATGCTAATCGTCGGTTTTGTGTACAATATTATTATTATATGAGAAATTGTACATGATTGAGGTCTAAATAGTGATATTTTGTAGATGTGGGGAGGTATATTGCTACATACATTATATATACAGTGGGTGACCCTGGTCGATTTTGTTTAGTTTACTTGCTACCGAAGAAGTTATTTGCCTTTCCGGTGTGTTGGCTATGACCATCTTTCCGGTGTGTTGGCTATGACCTAGTAGTTTGTTAGAAATCACGTCGTGTGCACTACATTATATATCAGCGTGGTTATTTATATATACAGTGGGCAATAAAGTCTCATAGACATATAGTATAGACATAATTGCATTGTGCATTTTTATATCATGATAGTTTTAATATACACATATGTGTCCTGTTTCACTTTTCTATCAATTTTCGTTATTTGTTTGTTTTTGATGGTGTTTAACGCCACATTCAACACTATTTCAGTTATATCGTGGCGGTCAGTTTTATTGGTGGAGGAAACCGGAGGACCCGGAGAAAACCACCGACCTGTCGCAAGCCACTGACAAACTTTATCACATAATATTGTACACCTCACCCTGATCGAGATTCGAACTCCCACCATCGGTGGTGATAGGCACTGATTACATAGGTAGTTGTAATTCCAAATACCATACGATCACGGGCACAAACTCATAGTGAATGCATATACTGTTGTTGTCAACTTTTCCACTGGCAATAAAAAAAAGACTGATTGATTTTGAGAAATGTTTGCAGCAGATGTATATAGTATAGTTGTTGTAAATGCTACCCGTTTCATATTCAAAGGCATCATCATACTGCTGTCGGTTCGCAGGGCTGACAACACACCTGCCAAGCACGACAGATGGTGGATAATGTATGCCCTCTCGAGAGGTGTTATCGGATTATAATACTGAAAGCCTGTTGGTGGATCTTAGTGGGTGCCATGTGCTACGCTGCTTGATTGTTATAAAAAGACAACTTTTACAGATTTCGAAAAATTATAGGCGCATTATATAGGTTGAATAATGCTAACTTTTTCGTTCCAACCTAACTCTTCATACTTTAAAATCTGTTGCCCCGCTTGTCCTATCTCTTCCTCATTTCTGTATTCTACATATGTTATTGAACTTGTTCTCGTCCTGGATATGCATGTTATATTTCCACTAGGCGCTAAAGCTAAAATCAATTAATCAACGAAGCTGTTTTTCTGATGATGATCAACACTTTGTTGAAAAGTATCGTGTCAGTTGTGTACAGATGACGATGGCAGTGATAATAAAGTTGACCATTGTTTCACTACTATAACATACGATGGCCTTGTATACTATCTAATATCTAGATAATGGTTGAGGCTATCTGCTGTCTTTAATATAACTAATATTAGACGTATGACCAAGAAGATTAAACATAGTATGTATAATGTTCAAGATTATAGCGTTCTTTATAATGGCGCTGTTCTTCCGGTTATTTGTGTTGGTATTTTACTCACATGTGGAAATCACTTGCATGACAGCATAATTTCACTACGAGGCTTAGTCCAAACAACATTAGTTTAGTCCGTCACTTTTTTCAACCCACCATTTCTTTAGAAATGCCTGTACCAAGTCAGGGTCATTACGTGTTCTGCCCTGGCCTTATGAAGAAGACGATGCAGCAGTTTAACCGTTTATTATGACAAATATGTATGATGATAATGATGATAATGATGATAATGATGGTTAGATCTGAAAGTACAAAATGCCAAAACTCAGTTTTACAACAATGTCAATTAAATTCATAAATCAAGTACACATTGCATGTTATATTAAACATCCCAAAATAATACTGGAGTGTTGACTGAAATAAGTGCATATTACAAAATGCATATCAATATTATCCAATAACCAGTTTAATACAATGTTTCCAATACCATAAACAAGGTCAAAAAATGTAACAACTCAGTGCGCGAGTAAGTGTAGGTTTCACTGTGTAGCACTGTATGTGAAAAAACACCTTTAAAAGTTGTACTGTAAACCGACATTCAAAATGCAATAACAAAGTGCGGTATTTACAATTACACCGATAACGGTGAAGTACACCAGCGCGGTACTGTATTTTTCAGATCCACTTGCATGGAGAGTGTTCTATATTTTAAAAATCAATAACGGAGGGCTTATCGCGACCCTTGGACATTATAAACAATACAGAAATATTATCCAAGTAAATTACAAACATCAGAATGTCAAAATAACCTTGAAATATTCAGTGACACAAAAAATAAATGGTTCAGTTATCAATCGGCAAGTTTGTGTGTTTATAACAAAAATACACTTATAAATCATGAAGAAAACAATGCGTACGTTTAGATCCTTACAATAGGACATGAAATAATTATATTTAACTTACTCCATTGTGTTCCAAAGGTTTCCAAAATGAAATAATGTAGCGCTGGGCTACTTGCCACAAAACGCAAAACACGTTTTTTGCATTACGTAAATAACAAGTCCGATCACGGGAATAGACAAAATTTCCGGAAAAGAAAAATTAAAAAATATGTTACATGACATTACGGTTTTCACAGTTTTCCGGTTGTTGACTGATTTTGTCTGTTTATATAATTATGAGTTTTGACTTTTCCTTTGTAAGATTGTTCGGAGTTCGGTAATTTTGTTATTACCCTTATTTATTGAAGTGCTTGTACCAATCCAGGAATGTTTAGAGATAAAGTTTCAATGTATTGGGGGTATCAATTCTGCCTCTTTCCACGTTTTTTATATTTTATTTTGAAATTGTTCCCATTTTTTGTTTTTCATTTGATGAATAAGGTATTATGGATTCGATGTAAGCATGCATGACAGAAAAAATGCCTCCTGAACATCGGGTTACAACAAAAATTAACCAATATTTATTTCGATCACCGTGAATCCATCAATGAATGCATATCGTATATATATGCACTACCTTTTAAATAAATGCACAAAAAATAATCTGTTATTAACGACTTCTAAATAATATATACTATAAAAGTATAAATGCACTTTTAACCTTATTAGAAATAATATATAACAATACCATTTAAACAATAGATAACGTACGTGTGGACTTACACAATTGTAAATCTATTTGGACATGTGCCCCTTTATTTAAATTATGAACCGTATCAAAAATTACTAAAATTATTATTATCTACAAATTTTACAAAAAATATTGTAAAAAATAAAGGACAGAATGACGAATAATCAGTGTAGGGTATGTTATGAATCATGCTGCTTACTTATTTTATTCAGTGCGGAATTTATATTTTTTGGAACTTCTGTAGATTGTTGGTGAGTATTATGTTCTTATTTAATTTTTTTTTATTTTGAGTCCAACATGTAATAATGTTCTTATTTAATGACTGAATTGAAAATATTGTTTTGCAAATATCAATATATATAGAATGCAGCATCTCTATCTAATTCTAGAGGAGCCGATGCTTTTACTTCGAAATAACAGAGTATTCCAATTATCTGAGACAAATTCAGACACAATCTATTATGAACGAAACAACTGTTTATTTTGAGTTATTCAAGGAAAGGAAACATCTTATCAGACTTTCGAGAAAAAAAAAATGAGGTTCGATCTTAATTTTGATGTCATTTCGGCGAATAAAATGAAAAAAAAAAAATAGCCCACAGTCGGAAAGTTCCTAAATACAATCAATAAATCATATATACAGAAACAAAATCAATACCCCTAACACACATATACATGATCTGACGGTCTTCTGACCAGATACATCTACATGAATAAAAAGTGGCGGGGTTGTACTAGTTTTATGGGCATAAACCTCCCCTCTAAATGAAAGAAAATGAGGATATTTCTAGCTGCTGGGTTATTATTCATGCTAATTAAGCTTAGGACAAAAGTAGACGTTTGTCTGTTGATTAAATAGTAATATTCAGAAGTATTCAGTCACACGTAATTACATGTACATAAGTAGTGTGTTTTATGGCTGACTATTCGAATTACTGAGTACCCAAAACGTTATTACAACTTATCCATGATTTATCTTTTTAAGACGATTTCACCTGCCAGTAGTGCACTACATTGAAACAATGATTATGTATTAATTTGTAGAATAAGGAATAACATTTTCTAAAGAAGTCGTTTCATTATGAAAGGTTTGATTATACCAAAAGGACAAACAACACATATCCTACTAAAAAAGTGTGCTCCGAAAGAGTACCCAGTTCCTGCTACATACAAAACAGAAACTAATTTGTCAATGTGTGACGTAAAAATATTTTTGACATTTACGTCACCGAATATGGTACTGCTTTGACTACTATTTTACCTATTTTGTTCCTGTATTTAAATACTGTTACAGTGACAGCCGGAACCTTTGAACCGTAATGAGAGCGGGAGGTTTGGCGCCTTAAAATCTGATTCAACCCACCATTTCTTTAGAAATGCCTGTACCAAGTCAGGGTCATTACGGTTTTCACAGTTTTCCGGTTGTTGACTGATTTTGTCTGTTTATATAATTATGAGTTTTGACTTTCCCTTTGTAAGATTGTTCGGAGTTCGGTAATTTTGTTATTACCTTTATTTCCTGCTACAAACAAAACAGAAACTAATGATTGAACTACACAGATCCTACTAAAAAGTGTGCTCCGGAAGAGTACCCAGTTCCTGCTACATATGGGTCACTCGTGGTGTTACTCTAGTACTTTATAACAGAATCTGTATTTAGATAGCCGTTTTACGAAGTATTAATTAGTATCAATGTACAATGTAGTCAGTAATATTGTCGTGAATATCTGTTTAGTATTTTGTTTCATATCCGTCCACATCTCAAGTTTTACATGTGCAGAAGATTATGGGGTCTATTACCATTCGAGGTCAATCTATTGTCTACGAAAATTACCATGGTTGTCTCTCCACTAAGAGCACATTCCTGTTATCAAAGGGTTGGGGATGATGTGTCAGAAGAGAGTGGCGTGTCTTCATGCCGGACGTGTTTGCTAGCGCAACTTTGTGTGCGGTGACGTTGATACCATTGGAACGTTGATTTAGTGAACTAAAGAAACTACCTAAAATCCCAGCTCAATGTATGTTTTTAGTAGAATGCAGGAATTACCATCACCATTACATTACACAGTAAAGATCAAGCCATCGGTTATTTTACAAAGGTCAATCAGAAATCTAAAATTGTCTGTACATTACCAATATTGTTCATCATTTCCTATTTCAGCTAGAGTTATCTTTCTTTTCTTCCCATCTTATATTTAATACATTGATTCTATCCATAATTCATTACATTGAAACCAGTAGAAAATAACTACGATCTTCCTTTATCGTCATTTAAGTTGTCATTTTAAATGCATTAATTGGTGCTAATTCAATTAATATGTTAGGTTTTCTACAACGAAGACTTTGATGAAGTTTGCATTGCAACCGGCAAAAAAATCAGGATTTCCGTAACATTTAATAAAATTTGTAAAATTATATTATGGGCGATTTGACAATAAACTAGTTTATTCCTTTTTTTGAATTTCCATCCACTAACAATAAATGTATTTTCTCCCATTATTACGGCGTTTTAACCCCGCTGAACCAGTGGGGGGAGGGGAATCTGTAATCCTCTAGAAGATTAAAATGTCTCGTGCCTTTCCCCGCATGTTGTCAAATCGGTAATTGAATCGAATTTCGAAATAAAGTTCGTGTTACATAATGGGAGAAACAAATTCTCCTCCAGTTGCCCATGTGGGTTACGACATTTCTCCACTCTCGAGAGCTAAATTAAAAAATTTAACCACTCGCCTAACGGCTTGTGGCTAAAATTTTTAATTTAACTCTATTGAGTGGAGAAATATCGCAACCCAAGGACAACTGAAGGAGAATCTATATATCAACCATTTTATGTTTTATTAACCCTTGAGAGAAAACAGTTGTGGCAGTAGATTATTTCTGGTGACGATTCCCAGGGTTCGACCCACACAGTTACATATATGCACTCTCTATGCGGCTTTTAGGGTTATAATACGAAAAGCTAAGAATCCCGAGCCATAATGGGAGCTTTTTTTGTAGAGTCCCAGGCTCCTGGCATGTTAAATACCCCATTTGAAGATTATTAACAAGAGTACGCGCATTGTAACCGCTAATATGACTTATTGTTACCGTCTCTACAAAACCCCTCATACTTGTCAAGTCGCAGTCAAAGGTCGTTGTCCCGGCTGTCCACGTTTATCTCATTTTTTAATGATTTTTTTATTTTGCTGAACTGGTTAATGTGTATATTTGCCATTGTCAACCAACATTCATGATTTGCCAGTCATTGAACTACTTGTATGAAGCACATAAAGTCGGGTGTCATGTATATGTGTGTTATGTGTATTATGGGTATCGAATTTGCCTGTTTCTACGATTTGTTTTATTGGAATTTGGAATTCCTTCGAAAGCGTGCTTTTTCTATATATAATAATTTTGTGCATAAAATGTATCATTAACTATGCAAAAATAGTGACCAGGGTGGAAGTCATACTACACGGCCCTTCTGCCACGAATACACAACATTAACATTATTATCATGCTGACTGTTCACTCTCTACAACAACTTCTATAGTATCTCAAGATGTATTAGTATCATGCAGAGCGTTTTAAGAACCTTCTACATGTATATTAAATTATATGGCCTTTCATAACTTTAAACAAAAAATAAATGAGACAAATTCATCTCTGTGATTCCAACACGCGGTGTTACTATTAGGGTATGTTATTAGGAGTAAACGTTCTAATGATTCAAGCGTTTTGGAGATGACATATTATTAATAAGAGTTTGAAGATACTAAAGGGGCAATCAGAATCCGTATATCGAAGAAGAACAGACAACACAATGACCAAAAGAAAAAAGTACAAAAGGACAAACAACGATCTACAAAACATACATAGAAAACTAAAGATCGAGTAACACGAACCCCACTAAAATCCGGGGGTGAACTCAGGTGCTCCGGAAGGGTAAGCAGTTCCTGCTCCACTAGTGGCATCCATCAGTATCATATCGACAGACCTAGGTGAATTCAGTTATATGCTTCAATGCATCGATTGTACTACGGAATGTGATGTGTCTACACCTAGCATTTCCTCGACGGTAGATATATTGTACTCATAGTGCAAAGAAAACAAGTCCTCAAACCCAGTGTTTAGATTATGTTATGAAAATAAGAGATTATATATTTAAGAACACTTCACATTGAAAGAAAAATAGATTGAGAATCCCAAATCAGCTTAAGCCGACAATGATTGTATAGCTATATTGCCAACGGGTTTTGATCTTAAACACCTACATATTGTAACCCCGTTATACATGTCATTTAAAGCCACTTTAATACTACTTATCTAAGACATAAAATTGTCTGGTATAGTATCCTGTTATTTAATGGGTGCGATCATTTTAAAATTACTATGTTCTAATGGCAAAAAAGTTTGAAGATACCAAAGGGGTAACCAGAAACCTTAAATCGAAGGACAGTCAATACAATGACCAAACGAAAGAGGACAAACAATAATACACAGAACACTAAAGATTGACCAACACTTATGTGTCTTTACGTTCTGAGTTCCGTAATGTAATTTCCGTTACGATTTCTGCATGAAACGACATTCGGTTCGTCTTTACCTCCAGGTGTTATTTATTGAAACGACATTCGGTTCGTCTTTACCTCCAGGTGTTATTTATTGAAACGACATTCGTTCGTCTTTACCTCCAGGTGTTATTTATTGAAACGACATTCGGTTCGTCTTTACCTCCAGGTGTTATTTATTGAAACGACATTCGGTTCGTCTTTACCTCCAGGTGTTATTTATTGAAACGACATTTGGTTCGTCTTTACCTCCAGGTGTTATTTATTGAAACGACATTTGGTTCGTCTTTACCTCCAGGTGTTATTTATGTTATTTGTGTGTTTGCTTGCATAAAGTGGTGTCCAATGCATATTGTGTTGTATTATGCTTAGTTTGTCATCGTCTTGCTGCCAGTTTCTCTGGATTGTCCATTTGTTATTGCCCATTCGGTACTCTATAAACGTTTATCCATTGAAGCTTGAAGGTAGGTAATTCCTGCTCCACATGTGATAATTCAGATGAGGTTTGATTGAGGAATGAGATCGACCGAGTTGTGTCGAGTGTAATGGTCAAAAGATAAACAAATGGTCTACACAAACTACAAAGAAATCTTGATTGAGTTGAAAACCGAGGTGAACTCCAGAAAGATCAACAGCTGGCATCCGTCATGTTACTCTTCTTACACCACGTTGACATGGTTACGACAAATAATAGATAGTAAGACGTCTATTCTCGACTTTGTGCTAATGTATATATGTGTATATATGTTTCCGCTGAATCATTGCAAAACTTTGGTCTCTCAACAAATATATCAAACATTTATAAGCAAATGTGTATTAACAGTCTAGACTGCTTCAGTAAAAAGCAGAATTTGCATTTACAAGTATTCAATGTCTATGGTATTTATTTATTTATTTATTCTGTGTATGAATTGTTAAGTGTAATAACTGAGACTAATCATACGTCTTATATATCCCATTTTATCATATTATATCTTTTGTTAACGTTGGGCGTTTCCATTTTAAAATGTTCAATTAAAATAACGGAAAAACGTAATTAAAATAGTCCTCTTGGGGTGTTTGCACATAACATATTTATTTGTTTTGACAATGTTAAAATGGAAGGTATGATGTTTTTGCCATTGTAATTGACTATCATTAGCATAACAAATTAATTATGTAATTGTTAATAACATGTCGTTTTATTGATATGCTAACTTACATGACGGTTAAATATTATATAGGATTGAAGAGTAAAAGAGAAAAATGTGTTTTTGAAGATTTTATAAAGCAGAAAGTCACGATTAAATAAGAAAGTTGGACACGGACCGTCCCAAACATTTTGCGGGGTTAATTAAGCAAGTTAATTTGAGCAACCCTAGATCCCCCCCCCCCCCCCCCCCCCCCATTAGCCATTTAATTTATTTCTTTATTTTTTTCACCAGGATTACATACAGTCAGAGGCTACTAGTATCTCTCCTGATCATAGATACAAAGAATGACATCATGAATAATACAAAAGAATACAAATTAATAAAGAGAAAAGACACTCTCTCTCTCTCTCTCTCTCTCTCTCTCTCTCTCGCGCGATCTAATTAGAAAGATGGCCACTGTCTGGCCCAAACAATTGGCGTGTTTAATTAAGCAATTTAATTGGACCTGAACTAGATCCCCAGTGGCCACAATACAACATACTGTAAATACTAGTTTAAAACAACCAACAACTTAACTTAGTTCACATCAATTAAATGATGCAGAGCTGGTTGGTATTCTATTGACTGGTGTAACCCCGCCACATGTTTGTACTCGTCCCAATTCAAAACCTGGATTGCTTAACGTCATATGTCATAGTCTGTGTTATGTTCAAGTTGTTTTTGGTCTTTATCAAGCTGCGTTGGTACATCTCCTCCATTTCATTGCAATAGCAAGTACTTGTAATTTAAAGTATATTTACTAAAACTAAGGTTCTCCTCCCGCAGGCAACCTTGGCCGATGTTGACTGTTAAGACTCATTGATTTACTCTAACATTAATCTGGCTTTACAATCGTTTGACCGTGATCCTACCTGATAATGATTATTCTTACCTGATGATGATTATTCTTACCTGATGATGATTATTCTTACCTGATGATTATTGTTCTTACCTGATGATAATTATTCTTACCTGATGATGATTATACTTACCTGATGATGATTATTCTTACCTGATGATGATTATACTTACCTGATGATGATTGTTCTTACCTGATGATAATTATTCTTACCTGATGATGATTATTCTTACCTGATGATGATTATTCTTACCTGATGATGATTATTCTTATCTGATGATGATTATTCTTACCTGATGATTATTGTTCTTACCTGATGATAATTATTCTTACCTGATGATGATTATTCTTACCTGATGATGATTATTCTTACCTGATGATGATTATTCTTATCTGATGATGATTATTCTTACCTGATGATTATTGTTCTTACCTGATGATGATTATTCTTACCTGATGATGATTATTCTTACCTGATGATTATTGTTCTTACCTGATGATAATTATTCTTACCTGATGATGATTATACTTACCTGATGATGATTATTCTTACCTGATGATGATTATACTTACCTGATGATGATTATTCTTACCTGATGATAATTATTCTTACCTGATAATGATTATTCTTACCTGATGATGATTATACTTACCTGATGATGATTATTCTTACCTGATGATAATTATTCTTACCTGATGATGATTATTCCTGAAGCACGTCACACCAAATTAAATACGTGAACTTCGTTTTGCAGCTTCATTTGATTCAAATTAATAACAGCCAGCGATATTTGTCAAACTATCTTACAATAGACAGAGAACACAATATTTCGGTATATGCTATGTTGTACACGTATCTGCATAGTATTTATTTGTATAATCTGTTCCTTTCGTGAAGTGATGTTTGGGCCCGTAATGCTAGTTTAACCCAGTCTCTATTCATGGAAGCGCCTGCATAAAACCAGAAAATGAAAGCAGTCATGTATTTGTGTTAGGAGTATCAATGTTGTCTCTCTCTTCGATTTCTCTATTGGATTTTAGAACTGTTCCGACAGTGTGGTATATGTCTTTAGATTTTAGAACTGTTCCGACAGTGTGGTATATGTCGTTAGATTTTAGAACTGTTCCGACAGTGTGGTATATGTCGTTAGATTTTAGAACTGTTCCGACAGTGTGGTATATGTCGTTAGATTTTAGAACTGTTCCGACAGTGTGGTATATGTCTTTAGATTTTAGAACTGTTCCGACAGTGTGGTATATGTCTTTAGATTTTAGAACTGTTCCGACAGTGTGGTATATGTCTTTAGATTTTAGAACTGTTCCGACAGTGTGGTATATGTCGTTAGATTTTAGAACTGTTCCGACAGTGTGGTATATGTCGTTAGATTTTAGAACTGTTCCGACAGTGTGGTATATGTCTTTAGATTTTAGAACTGTTCCGACAGTGTGGTATATGTCGTTAGATTTTAGAACTGTTCCGACAGTGTGGTATATGTCTTTAGATTTTAGAACTGTTCCGACAGTGTGGTATATGTCTTTAGATTTTAGAACTGTTCCGACAGTGTGGTATATGTCTTTAGATTTTAGAACTGTTCCGACAGTGTGGTATATGTCTTTAGATTTTAGAACTGTTCCGACAGTGTGGTATATGTCGTTATATGTTAGAACTGTTCCGACAGTGTGGTATATGTCGTTATATGTTAGAACTGTTCCGACAGTGTGGTATATGTCGTTATATGTTAGAACTGTTCCGACAGTGTGGTATTTGTTGTTAGATTTTAGAACTGTTCCGACAGTGTGGTATATTTTGTTAGATTTTAGAACTGTTCCGACAGTGTTGTATTTTTTGTTAGATTTTAGAACTGTTCCGACAGTGTGGTAATTTGTGTTAGATTTTAGAACTGTTCAGACAGTGTGGTATTTTTTGTTAGATTTCAGAACTGTTCAGACAGTGTGGTATTTTTTTTTTTAATTTGCATTTCCTTTCAATTAATATATAAAAGGCATTATGTCAAAACAATGTCATTGTGTATTATTTCATGATATTTTTTTTATCGTTGATCTGATAAATCGTGTTCAAATCATTTTAAATATATCTATGTACTGTGTGGTATATAGTCCATTTTGATAGACAGTTTAACAATGTTCAAGATCAAACCTATAAAGGGAATGTTAAGATTTAATACATTCCGTTGGTTTGGTTTTTTTTTAATAACTTTTTGATATAATGATAGTGATTGTTCTGTATATAATGATTGTAGCTATTTGAGGTCGTATTAACACTGATTGTATGATAGTGAGTGTTCTGTATACATATAATTATATAATGATTGTAGCTATTTAAGGTCATAGTGGCACTGTGTGATGGTGGGAAGTTGTACTAAGACAACGTACAGAAACCTTCAAGCTAAGATAATGATATTAAAACTACGTGTCGATCAGTATTAAATTGCAACCTGCCAAAAAAGGTTTACTCTGAGATTGTTTTATTAAAAATTAAGCAGAACGGTTAATGATATACAATAATTTATTAAAAATTAAGCAGAGCGGTTAATGATATATAATAACCACAACCGAGTTTAGTGGGGTTGGTTGAAACATCTTTCTACGATTTTGATATTAGATTTTGGAATTGTTCCCACAGTGTGGTATTTTTTGTTAGATTTTGGAATTGTTCCGACAGTGTGGTATTTTTTGTTAGATTTTGGAATTGTTCCGACAGTGTGGTATTTTTTGTTAGATTTTAGAATTGTTCCGACAGTGTGGTATTTTTTGTTAGATTTTGGAATTGTTCCGACAGTGTGGTATTTTTTGTTAGATTTTAGAATTGTTCCCACAGTGTGGTATTTTTGATTTTAATTTTTTGCATCATATATAAATGACGTATATAGTATTACACATACAAATCTCATTGAATAAGAAGTCCCAGAAACAAGCGGAACACGCCTTTGTAACTCTGTCTCCATGGATACATAGCTACAACTTTAGTAATTACTTGTGTTAATCAATTTTTAGTTTTTTTGTGTAGTATTTTGTGGACAGTTGTTTGCCTGTTTGCCCTGTTTTTTGTGTGCACTGTGTTGTATAGCGTTCATCGATTTAGTTAGAGCTACCCCTTTCGTATCTTTAAATTTACTTTCTTTTCACACATTTAGAGATGCCTGTACCAAGTCAGGGTCATTACGGTTTTCGAAGTTTTCCGATTGTTGACTGATTTTGTCTGTTTATATACTTACGAGTTTTGAATTTCCCTTTGGAAGATTGTTCGGAGTTCGGTAATTTTGTTATTACCCTTATTTAAAATAACTGATTATCACAAAATAATCATTCATTTTTCTAAAGAAAGATGGCTAAATTATTATAAATGTAATTAAAAAATCGAATAAAAAAAAACTTGCGATTCTGGAAAGCTCGAATTATGTGGTAGTTTGAACTGACACAATTAGTGTTTTGTGTTATACCAATAATGACATGCAATCAATCTCACATGGAAAGAAGGGTTACGGATTAAGAAACCAAAGGCAGAGATATGTGACGCTGGGTGTTGACATTGATGGGATTCAAAACCTAGTTTGATTTAGACCCAAACTACCTTACAAATAGTTAACATACGGTGATTGTGTTCTCTACAACATATTAGTCAATGTATGATTCTACAACAATGAGAACATATATACAGTATTTTGGACTTGTCATGGTCAATGAATCAGCCCATCAAGACATATTAATCACATATGATTAAGATTTTCCGCATCACCAATTAAATCTAGATTATCATTTATATTCTGTCTAGCCACATCGGTGACGTAATAGTTAGCGTGCTCGCCTAGAGTGTTGTGCGGTAGGTCGTGGGGTCGATCTTCGGTCGAATCTAACCAATAATATGATATTGGTAATTGCTATTTCTCCTGTCAACTGTTAGCTTAATGTAGTAACAAGTGGTATGAAAGAGTTTTGCTTCACATGGCTATCAAACCATGCAATATATTTACACTTTTCTGATTAATGAGAGATTTTGTAGGATTAAACACCGTATACATTAACTTTCTTTTATAAATTATTTTCCCCGTAACATCCACACTACATGTACTTTAAATTTATCAAAATTAAAATCCCCGTTTTATAGTGCAAGCGTTTTCAGATGTTAAAATACTGAAGTAGGCAGTTTTAAAATCTTTATTGAGCGTACATCCCGATCAGGATGATAAACTGATAAGGCTGGTATAAAGAGTAAGAGCAAATACTGGTTTATTCTAAATCGTGAAAATACATCCAAGTGGAATGACATGTCTACCTGAGTACTGTTGTTTCTGTGCCACTATAAATAAGTGCGTTAGTCTACTTCAAAGTGGACTTCATCTCATCGAAATGTAATTTCTCGCCATAGAGTGGCTGATAAATTGCTCTCCTTCATATTCTTCCTGATGCATTGTAAGAGTATGCTATGTAAAGGTAATTTGCATCGGAGACAGTATGTCTATGCCCCTGTGATTGGCATTATGAAAACGTGATCGGAAATAAATGTCATCACATTCCCACTTCCTTTTGTGTTGGGATGATTTCTACTACGGTGGAAGGGCCGTCGTGATCGTATGGGAGCTGGATTTACAACTACTTGTGTCTATCACCATTAAGGTTGTGAGTTCGAACCCCTTTCATGGCGAGGTGTACTCGATACAACACCATGTGATAAAGTTTGTCAGTGATTTGCCACGGGCCGGTGGTTTTTCTCCGGGTACTCCGGTTTCCTCCACCAATAAAACTGACCGCCAAGATATAACTGGATTATTGTTGAAAATGGCGTTAAACATCATAAACTAAAATCAACTACTGCGGGTTCAGAAATTTTATTTTTCAACAAGTCAATCCAACCTCAAAAAATGATACATGGTATAGATCAGTTATTTACAATTTAAGTGGTAAACATGCGACATATCAATATCATCTTTTTTACAATTTATAAAGATCCGTAGTGATGGTAATTGTATGGTAGCTAGATTTAAATCTACCTATGTAATCAGTTCTTATCACCACTAACGTTGTGAGTTAGAAACCAACTCAGGCGACGCTTATTCGATACAACATTATCATAATGATTATGTGATAACATGTGTAAGTAACTTCGGGCAGGTCTTGGTTTTCTCTGGGTACTCTGGTTTCCTCCACCAATAAAACTGACCACCACAATATAACTGGAATGACCTACACTTTAAAAAGTTAAGAGACAATGACATTTGAAGATGGATATGAAATGTACAGAATGTTTTTTCATCTCTTAAGCTTGTTGATCCGTTTGAAACACCAAATAATATAATTTGTATATACCCCAGTTGTTACAATACCATTAAGACGTGTAAGTAGCATTACGACATTATATGTCATGTCAAACATATGTCGAAATATCATGGTTTTAAAAAGTTAGAATGATAAGCTCTTTTTTCTTTTTGATCTGTTCAAAAACATAATATTCAACACACCGTCCAGTGTCTAAATACGTACCACTTCTGCATGATTGATTGTTTGTAAATACCGTGTTTTATTTAAATTCTGTATCGTATCACATAATTCCATATAATGATCGTATTATCCCTTCCGTATCTTCATGCTTTTCTTATACTATGTGAACCAAGATTACCGTTTCAGCGCATGTATTCTCACTTCCGGTTGTTGGTGGGAGTTCACGTTGTCAGATATTTTTCTTTGTCAGCTATTTCACTAATGTTCTTTTGTTTATCACGTTGTGATTTTGTACTGTTCTTTCTATTTAAAAATAAGAAAAACGTAGATATCTAATTTAGAGTGTGTGAGACCTATTTCTGGAATAAACTTAATCAGGGAGAGGTTCAAAGTTCAAAGGTTGGAAAGCAAAATAATGTAAAACTTTTTAGAAGCAAAGGACCTGTACATGATATTCTATATCACCAAATGTCATTATAACTTTTCTTTGACAAAAGTAAAAGGACGGTTGAGATTAGTTCAGCAGGAACTGCTTATCCTTCCGGAGTACCTAATCCACCATATTAGTTTTAATTGAGTTCGTATTGCTCAATCGTCTTCCGATATTTAACTCTTTTGTATCTTTAGAGTTTTCTTTCTCAAATGACGTATAGGTTCATGTGTGTATTACAACATAGTCTAAAGTGGTGCTAAACACAAATTTAATCCAGCACCCAAGCTATGATAGTTGTCAAATAAACGAAAGTAAAATATCCAGGCCTCTAGACCCATGCATATAAATAGTCACAATATTAATCTTAATAATAAAAAAAAAATTTTTTTTTGAGTAGAACTATATGGACTATGAAAGGTTGAAAGTGCATTTGGTTAAACACGGATTAGTGTTGTTGGCCTACATAGAATACGACAACGGTGCATTTCTAAGATCGGTTTCATCTTCAGGGAAAGCATGTAATTTTAACCAAAAAAATAAAAGTACGAACAAATGGAAGATAGCTTGATATTGTAAAGAAAAAAAAACTAGTATTATTTAGAATTAAGTTATATAAATATCCTTCCAATTTGTAATAAAATGTGCAAAAAGTATAAACTTAAAATACATACTAAAAAAACTATAATAGCTCATTTCACCAGCGTTATGGCGTTTAACTAAGATAAAAGACAAATACGATTGTTGTTACTTATAGTACCATGGAGGAGCAGGGATAACTTACCCTTCCGGAGCACCCGAGTTCAACCACGGCTATTTGTGAGGTTCGCTTTGCTCGATCGTTAGCTTTCAGTGTAGTGTTTTGTAGATCACTGTTTGTCCCTCTGGCCATGGTATTGTTTGTCCCTCTGGCCATGGTATTGTTTGTTCTTCTGGCCATGGTATTGTTTCTTCTTCTTTTGCTTACGGCTTCTGATTATCCCGTTGGTATCTTCAAATTGTGCCTATTAATGATGGTAGGAAGGGTTTTAATACCTTCATATCATTGTCTATTTACATATCATAATATCAAATAAAATCACCATGTTTTTAAGGAAAATTGTTATTCCTGGAATAGTAGTAAATTGCTAATGCATTTCATACCTCTTACCTGTTTATCATTATAGTCAACTCTACATGAAAGTTAATTCTATCTCCCTTTCTCTCTCACTATCTCTGTGTAAACCTGTTCATGAATATAACTAATGCTTAATAATATCCAGCCAACCCACCACAGTCAATAAGACCATGTAACGATATAGGCACACAAACTCTGCGCTATTTTTGTCTTTTTCTGTTCCTAGGATTTTAGTTATACTGTTTAAGCCCTCTTTAGTTTTATGACTCCCAAAGAGTTTTGATTTTTAGCATATTTGATAAAGATTATTCTGGATACATTTATTGAGCGCTAAACTACATTATGTATGTTTTTATTACTGCATTTTTGCAATCAATGCGTCAAATTTCTTCTGGTGGATTATTAGTCCCATTCGGATCATTTGGGTTCACCCATGTCAGCGGAACTTATGTTGCGCAATATTTAGTTTATTATATAATGTTTTGTAAATCTTTATTTGATTTTTTCTTGACCATTGTATTGTCTGATCTTTCTTGGCCATTATATTGTCTGATCTTTCTTGACCATTGTATTGTCTGATCTTTCTTGACCATTGTATTGTCTGATCTTTCTTGACCATTGTATTGTCTGATCTTTCTTGACAATTGTATTGTCTGATCTTTCTTGACCATTGTATTGTCTGATCTTTCTTGACCATTGTATTGTTTGATCTTTCTTGACCATTGTATTGTCTGATCTTTCTTGACCATTATATTGTCTGATCGTGCTTGACCATTGTATTATCTGATCTTTCTTTACCATTGAATTGTCTGATCTTTCTTGACCATTGTATTGTCTGATCTTTCTTGACCATTGTATTGTCTAATCTTTCTTGACCATTGTATTGTCTGATCTTTCTTGACCATTGTATTGTCTGATCTTTCTTGACCATTGTATTGTCTGATCTTTCTTGACCATTGTATTGTTTGATCTTTCTTGACCATTGTATTGTCTGATCTTTCTTGACCATTATATTGTCTGATCGTGCTTGACCATTGTATTATCTGATCTTTCTTGACCATTGAATTGTCTGATCTTTCTTGACCATTGTATTGTCTGATCTTTCTTGACCATTGTATTGTCTGATCTTTCTTGACCATTGTATTGTCTGATCTTTCTTGACCATTGTATTGTCTGATCTTTCTTGACCATTGTATTGTTTGATCTTTCTTGACCATTGTATTGTCTGATCTTTCTTGACCATTATATTGTCTGATCGTGCTTGACCATTGTATTATCTGATCTTTCTTGACCATTGAATTGTCTGATCTTTCTTGACCATTGTATTGTCTGATCTTTCTTGACCATTGTATTGTCTGATCTTTCTTGACCATTGTATTGTCTGATCTTTCTTGACCATTGTATTGTCTGATCTTTCTTGACCATTGTATTGTCTGATCTTTCTTGACCATTGTAGTGTCTGATCTTTCTTGACAATTGTATTGTCTGATCTTTCTTGACCATTGCATTGTCTGATCTTTCTTGGCCATTGTATTGTCTGATCTTTCTTGACCATTGCATTGTCTGATCTTTCTTGACCATTGAATTGTCTAATCTTTCTTGACCATTGTATTGTCTGATCTTTCTTGACCATTGTATTGTCTGATCTTTCTTGACCATTGCATTGTCTGATCTTTCTTGGCCATTGTATTGTCTGATCTTTCTTGACCATTGCATTGTCTGATCTTTCTTGACCATTGAATTGTCTAATCTTTCTTGACCATTGTATTGTCTGATCTTTCTTGACCATTGTATTGTCTGATCTTTCTTGACCATTGTATTGTCTGATCTTTCTTGACCATTGTATTGTCTGATCTTTCTTGACCATTGTATTGTTTGATCTTTCTTGACCATTGTATTGTCTGATCTTTCTTGACCCTTGTATTGTCTGATCTTTTATTTACTGTTATTTGTTACTCCTTTGGTATCTTCAAATTGTTGTTTCATGATATTAATCTAAGTAAGGGGCCGTTATGGCCGTGATCGTATGGTTGTTGGATTTACAACTATAAGTCTGTGCATTCAGTGATTATCACTACTAAAATTGTGAGCTTGGACCCCGTTCATGACGAGGTGTACTCGATAGGACATGTTGTGATAAAGTTTGTCAGTGACGTGCGACAGGTCGGTGATTTTCTCCGGGTAATCGGTTTCTTCCACAAATAAAAGTGACCGCCACGTTATAACTGAAATATTTTTTGAAAGTAGCGTTAAACACCATAACCCTAAAGCTACCCCCTCGACAGGAGTTACAGTCATATCAGACATGATAACATTATCTGGTATTATATGGGTGTGGATATTATTCTGACATAGATTTACTATGAATTTAACTGAACAACTATTATCCCTAATAATTGTCAAAAGAAATGTGTGTTTCAATCATAATTATTTACTACCAATACAATGAGATCATCACGGGTGTAAAATGTGTAACACTGTAAGCAGCTTATAACAATAGCGTTAGGAATGAATACGTCTGATTGTTATAGAATTTACTAATTTGGCTTAATAGGACAATGTACAATCTGTGTAAATATTGTGGAAGAGACAATTTTATTAATACCAGTTTCTTAAGCATATTCAATAAATTGATAACCGTAGCCGATGTTGACTATTCTGTTTAGACCATTTGGTTTTCTCGCTCCCAAAGACTTTAAACTCATTGTGCTTTCAATGAATTTGTTTTTGAGCGTACCTGACGATGGTTTCTCCAGAAACGTGTCGTGTGCACTATATTTGATATCTACATTTTTTATTGATAAGCTTTTGGACTGTCCGTCCGTTGCATATATATTAAGAACCGACCTTTAACTTTTAAGGGGTGGAGTTCCCCGAGCCAGAACATTTGTTTCACATGGACCGAAATCAGATTTCCAGTACCACAATTTCCTGTTGAAAACTGTAGTGTCAGATTATTATCATTATTTTTTTTTTTGCATCTTTCAGATCAAGATATTGTCTTTATTAAAAATTCGGGGACCTATTTTTGCCATAGTCCCCTTCCCCTAAAAGTTGAATTGGTGTCCCTTTATTGCATGTGATTGCATCCATTCTGAGTGTCTATGTACGCTAGTGGATTACGTCGTAGATTTCGGACAAAAACAAGCGTCAAAGTGATTCTGTCTGCGTCTTGTGTGTGATTTAACATAGAAATAATAACATCATCAATGTCGTTTTACTGGGTCTACCATGTGATTTAATATATATAAATAATTTATTTGAAAAAAAATATCTACATAAGTAAGGGTAATAACAAAATTACCGAACTCCGAACAATCTCACAAACGGAAAGTCAAAACTCATAAGTATATAAACAGACAAAATCAGTCAACAACCGGAAAACTGTGAAAACCATTCATGACGCTTGAACAATTATATACAGATAATATACGTAACACTTTGAATAAGATATTTATTGGTATTAGACAGGAATTGAATGTGAAATGTGAGATTGACTTTTATACATTATTACTTCCTGTTTCACGACCTCCTATAAATATATGTCATGTTTAAAGATATTCCCCCTATATTACTTACTTCCACATTTATTCTTCCTTTGTTGACAATGTGATACATTACATACAATATTATACAATTGCTGTCTTTTGATGAGGTAATTGTGTGGATTTATTGACTCTTGAAGAAAAAATTAATATTCACTGAGACCGAAGGTCGAAGTGAATATCAGTTTTTTTCTTCATAATTAAATCTATATTTTGAATAAAAAAAGAAACGTATTCAATGCCTCAGACTTAATTTTCACTGGTGGTAAATGTCACGTGTTACTCATTTTAGAACAGGGAATTCTATCAGAAATGTTCTATTTTAATTTACTAACAAAAGGTAGCACATGACATTTAACGCCAGTGAATATTAACTCTGAAGCTTTGAATACGTTTTGTTATTCAAAGAATGACCTTTAGTTGAAATCTATTATAATATAATCTACTAATATAGAGTTGCATATTTTATACTACAATCATGTGATTTTGTGTAGTAATAAAGGAGTCATTTATAAACTTCAATGTTAATTTTATTCATGGACCTAATAAAGCTTTTCAGATACCTGTTTCGTGTTGAGCGAACTGTTGCAAATGGCATCTGCTTTAGCTATGACATGATAGGCGATACCATTGAAAACTATTAGAACGATGCATGTTTCTGCTTTATCAGTAAAATTCTCACAGGTGTTTGGACTTTTTGACATTGCAGGATAAATACAATATACGTACATTATCGTTTAAATTAAATGTATTTGTAGTCTCCACGAAACATGCTAGACAATCTCGCAAAAAGTTGGCTTTGATACCCGTTTTTTTAAATCTGATAAAAATTAAATGAAAAACAAAAATACCACACTGTCATAGCAGCTCGAAAGCAGAAGCAGAGATAACATTGATACCGCTAACACAAATACAAGATCACGCACTTTGTAGGTTTGACACTGACGCTTCAAAGAAAAGTTGGTGGGCTAAACTAGTTTTAATATCCCAAACCTCCTCTGTTAATGAAATGACGTATTCATGCAAAGATTTTACACATATAAGTAAAATATAATATAAGATATATAAGAAATAAGATATTAAAAAATACAAATGCACCAATCAGAACTTAGAATAAAAGTAGTCTTTATTAAGGAAAACAAATTACTTTCGCTTTGTAGTATTTTCAAAAAATAATGAATGTAATGACATAAATAAAATAGGTTATTGATAATAATAGTTGAATATGCATAAGACAGTGTCCTTGATTAAAAAAAAGGTGGGATTTCGTCAGAAATTATTTTCAGAAAACATGTTTTTGCTTAATCATTTTCCGAAAACCCACCATACCCATTTATCACATCAAAATTGGTACTTACAGGTAAGGATATGTGACGGGTCGTTTAAAACGTTATCGATATAAATGACAACAATAAGTCGGTTAGCAATGCATAAATAAAAACCCATAATATCTACCTCTAGTTATAAACCTCACACGTATATATATTTTGCAATCAGAGAAATGTACACTCTATATGCATACATCATAAATTACAGGCAAACAAACCATCATTATACAAGATGCCTCGCGTCTGCAATCTCATAAAATATTTAGCAAACTTTTGTAAGGAAATTAAATATAATGTCCGCATATTTAATCATAAATATGTCATGGTCATCATTCTAAATGGTTAGTACATGTATTTCTAATTGAGTCTCAATACACAAGTCGTAAAATTGAAAAGTAAAACTTAATAGGTTTCGGCCCATAGAACTAGTTCAATCACGTCAGTTGTAATGTGACGGAGTTGTACCAAACCAGGTAAGTGAGCAGTCATGTGCATGTATGCCTCTTTCTACCAATTGCCTATTGGATTTTCGAACTGTTCCAACAGTGTCGCATTTTTTGTTTTTCCCTTTATTACCATTTTATGACATTTAGGAAAAATGTGCATTACAAATAATTTGACGTGGCTCTTTGTTTGCAAAGAATACATTTATTCCTGACGTGCTGATTATCTTCCGGATTCAAAATGCCAGCTACAACAATATGTGGAAGTGCTTCTATCATTTCATCCTAATTTGTAACACATTTCTGGTAAACGGTTTCATGACATTGCAATTTTTGAAAATTACTGATGTAAATAATTTCAAACTACAAACAAAAACATTTAACAACTAAACATTACATCTAACAACTAAACATTACATCTAACAACTAAACATTACATCTAACATTTAAACATTACATCTAATAACTAAACGTTACATCTAACAACTAAAAATTACATCTAACAACTAAACATTACAGCTAATAGCTAAACCTTACATCTAACAACTAAACATTACATCTAACAACTAAACATTACATCTAACAACTAAACATTGCATCTAACAACTAAACATTACATCTAACAGTTAAACCTTACATCTAACAACAAAACATTACATCTAACAGCTAAACATTACTTCTAACAACTAAACATTACATCAAACAACTAAACATTACATCAAACAACTAAACATTACATCTAACAACTAAACTTTACAGCTAACAGCTAAACCTTACCTCTAACAACTAAACATTACATCTAACAACTAAACATTACATCTAACAGTTAAACATTACATCTAACAACTAAACATTACATCTAACAGCTAAACCTTACATCTAACAACTAAGCATTACATCTAACAACTAAACATTACATCTAACAACTAAACAGTACATCTAACAGCTAAACCTTACATCTAACAACTAAACATTACATCTAACAACTAAACATTACATCTAACAACTAAACCTTACATCTAACAACTAAACATTACATTTAAGAGCTAAACCTTACATCTAACAACTAAACATTACATCTAACAACTAAACATTATATCTAACAGTTAAACATTACATCTAACAACTAAACGTTACATCTAACAACTAAACATTACATCTAACAACTAAACCTTACATCTAACAACTAAACATTACATCTAACAGCTAAACATTACATCTAGCAACTAAACATTACATCTAACAACTAAACATTACATCTAACAACTAAACATTACATCTAACAGTTAAACATTACATCTAACAACTAAACATTACATCTAACAACTAAACAATACATCTAACAGTTAAACCTTACATCTAACAACTAAACATTACATCTAACAGCTAAACTTACATCTAACAACTAAACATTACATCTAACAACTAAACATTACATCTAACAACTAAACATCACATCTAACAACTAAACATTACATCTAACAGCTAAACCTTCCATCTAACAATTAAACCTTACATCTAACAGTTAAACATTACATCTAACAACTAAACATTACATCTAACAACTAAACATTACATCTAACAGCTAAACCTTACATCTAACAACTAAACATTACATCTAACAACTAAACATTACATCTAACAGCTAAACCTTACATCTAACAACTAAACATTATATCTAACAGCTAAACCTTACATCTAGCAACTAAACATTACATCTAACAGCTAAACATTACATCCAACAACAAAACATTACATCTAACAACTAAACATTACATCTATCAACTAAACATTACATCTAACAACTAAACGTTACATCTAACAACTAAGCATTACATCTAACAACTACACATTACATCTAACAGTTAAACATTACATCTAACAGCTAAACCTTACATCTAACAACTAAACATTACATCTAACAGCTAAACATTACATCTAGCAACTGAACATTACATCTAGCAACTAAACATCACATCTAACAGCTAAACCTTACATCTAACAACTAAACATTACATCTAACAGCTAAACATTACATCTAGCAACTAAACATTACATCTAGCAACTAAACATTACATCTAACAACTAAACATTACATCTAACAGCTAAACATTACATCTAACAACTAAACATTACATCTAACAACTAAACATTACATCTAACAGTTAAACCTTACATCTAACAACTAAACATTACATCTAACAACTAAACATTACATCTAGCAACTAAACATTACATCTAACAACTACACATTACATCTAACAGTTAAACCTTACATCTAATAACTAAACCTTACATCTAACATCTAAACATTATTTCGAACAGCTAAACCTTACATCTAACAACTAAACATTACATCTAACAACTAAACATCACATCTAACAGCTAAACCTTACATCTAACAACTAAACAGTACATCTAACAGCTAAACCTTACATCTAACAACTAAACATTACATCTAACAACTAAACATTACATCTAACAGCTAAACCTTACATCTAACAACTAAACATTACATCTAACAGCTAAACATTACATCTAGCAACTAAACATTACATCTAGCAACTAAACATTACATCTAACAACTAAACATTACATCTAACAGCTAAACATTACATCTAACAACTAAACATTACATCTAACAACTAAACATTACATCTAACAGTTAAACCTTACATCTAACAACTAAACATTACATCTAACAACTAAACATTACATCTAACAACTAAACATTACATCTAACAACTAAACATCACATCTAACAACTAAACATTACATCTAACAACTAAACATTACATCTAACAGCTAAACCTTACATCTAACAGTTAAACATTACATCTAACAACTAAACATTACATCTAACAACTAAAACCTTACATCTAACAACAAAACCTTACATTTAACAACTAAACATTACATCTAACAACTAAACATTACATCTAACAACTAAACATTACATCTAACAACTAAACAATACATCTAACAATTAAACATTACATCTAACAACTAAACATTACATCTAACAATTAAACATTACATCTAACAACTAAACATTACATCTAACAACTAAACATTACATCTAACAACTAAACATTACATCTAACAACTAAACATTACATCTAACAACTAAAACCTTACATCTAACAACAAAACCTTACATTTAACAACTAAACATTACATCTAACAACTAAACATTACATCTAACAACTAAACATTACATCTAACAACTAAGCTTTACATTTAACAACTCCAATGTTACAGTACATTTAATATCATACATTCTGTAATTCTTATTTAAAGACACATGATCAGTAAGAAAGGACATGGATGTAAATGAACCCAACTGCATCGGTGGTGTAATGGTTAGCCTGGTCGCATCGGGCGTTGTAGATAGTGGATCCGACCCACGATTGGGTCAAACCGAAGACAATAAAATTAGTACTTGTAGCATCTCCACTTCAGCATGCAACATTACAGAGTAAGAGCAAAGACAGGTTGGCTCGGAATCACAAAATTATGTTGAAATTAAATTGATTCAGTGAGCTAGCACTAGAAAGATCCAATTAAGTGTGTTGATAATCATTTGATTGCATGTAGCATGTTCTCGTCATGATATATCTGACAAATTGTTCATTTAACATTAAACAACAATAACCCACTCACTCACCCAAACATTCAAAAAATGGCGGGAATGTTTTCAAATATTGACAAATGTAGCAATTTTTATTAAGAAAATCTGTAAGTTACTATAACATTGCATACTCTGTTCAGTATGTTATATGCTGTATTATTGTATTCTCTGTTCACTCTGTCATGTATTATAGTGCTACGTGTTGTATATATGTCCTCATGTTACACACTGAGTTTTGTTGAATAAACTTGCTAAAACACTCGCTCACTGTAAATTTGAACTGTCAATATGAGAGACTATCTAATTTTACACGCGAGCATAAATTAAAGTAAAGGAACATCTCATATAATTCCAATATATTTTTTGCTCAAGACTATTATTATTAGATAACCCTTTATATGCACATAGCTTAAAATATTGGATGTTTGTTGGATTATTTTTTGTCGACACATTGCAACAAACAATTATATTTGTATCTGTCAATGTCAAGGTCATTTTCGTGTATAATGCATTTTCTGAAAATGATAATTTTGCTTCATATCTCGATTAAGCGGAACAACAAATATCTGCATGTTTTAACGGATTGGTTTCTCATAAACGCCTACACATAATAAAAATACATTTTGAAATTAATCTTACGTCACATTTTGGACATCCTAGTTCAGAAAATGTTTAAGTGTTGTGGGATATTATTTCGAAGTATATGGGAGGAAAATAATAATACAACGTTTTCTTGTAAGATGAAGTCAAAGTATCCAAATCAAAATATGGTTGGCTAATGGTGTTTAGTGCCACTTTCAACAATATTTCAGCTATATCGTGGCAATCAGTTTTATTGGTGAGGGAAACCGCAGTACCCGGGGAAAATCAATAACCTGTCGCAAAGTCACTGACAAACTTTATCACATAATGTTGTATCGAGAACACCTCGCCATGAACAGGATTTGAACTCACAACTTAGTGGTGATAGGCACTGTTTGCACAGGTAGTTGTAAATCCAGCAACCATACGATGACGGCCCCAAAGCAATAGAGATATGAGAGCATAAAACACAAGGTACAACATAAAAGTATAATAAACATCCATAAATAATTGCACCCACAAAATGAACCGTAGTTAAAACAGATGGGCGTTAAACCAGTTGTTTCGAAATGATATATATGTTTTGTATTTATCATAACTGACGTCTGTGTTTTCTACAATACTAATAAATATATCATTAAACAGGGGAAAAAGATTGGTCTAATCTAGCTTTCTTTATAGTGAAAGAATAAAAAGTAGAATACCGCACGCAAAAACATAATATGCTTCGTGAGGTCTCACTTACTTAACACGATAATCTTAAAAAGTAGGAAACTGCACCAAAAAGTCCAAGAAGCACAACATTTCGAAATCAGCAGGAGAAAGTTTTTCCGATCAGTGGGCACATTTTGAACAGTTAGAAATGTTAAAGATTCTCCTCCCACAGCCATAGCTGGCATAAGCCTATTTTAGCTATCCTATGTATGCTCTTTGGTATTCCTGCATCGCAAACTTTTTAATTATTTGGCTTTTCACAGTACCTGATTAAGGTTATTCTAGAAATGCACCGTGCGCATTAAGGTAGATATCTACGTTTTTTATTTGAGGAATCAACGAATGTGTTATTAAATCATGTGAGTTGACTGGTGTTAATACAATTAAGATAATATCATTTGTAAATCAATGAGTTCAACAGTTTAATGAAATTAACACGCTAAATGTTTAATGAAATATGTAAACCTTATCTCAGATTAGGTATCCAGAACTTTATGAGAACAAATGTGACTCATCGTCCGGCAATTGAGCGTAATTTTTAAGCAGATTTTATTATTTATTTTCAAATAAGGAACAATTCCATCGTTTGTATGAAAATAACATTCAAATTCATTCCCCTTCTCGTAATGCCAAGAAGTGGTCGTCAAAGTCGGATTTTGAAATCCTGCGGTGGACAGGTTTATAAAACGGTGAAATGTAAGAAATAGTGCTTGCAACTAAGGATTTGCGGTGGTTCTTCAACGACTAATTTCATATAATTCTATAACCAACCCCGAGAAAAGTTTCTGAAAAACAAAGATACCCACTTATTTACACAAATAACACAGCAAGGCTTTAAAATGAAAAAGTTGTACATTTGGCGAAAATGACAAACAATCCTAAGTAGATAAAATGTGTCAACGATTTTTTTTTTTCGACCGAGATACATGTTTGTATATTAATAGCATAAATAAACACCAAGTAGACCATTTAGGAAATATATTAAGTACAACTAAAGTTATTTCGCGGAAACATTATCCGAAATCGCTTATGTCATCACGCCATTAGGTCATGCAAATGTATGTCACGCTATGTTTGATACACTACCGCGCCGATGGTTAGTTTAGAAAAGGAGGAATATGTCGGAGGATGCAAAAATTACTTATAGATAACCTCAGAAAATTAAGGGGTTATGCTAGAATAGAGAACAGTGTTGTGACAAGATATCATAAAACAAGAATCAACACAGCCCACCAGCTTGATCATTAGTTGGAGTTAAATGGCATTATTATGGTGTATTGACAAATAATGCCGTTCCAAGCTTCCTGTCAATCTTAGTGTTGATTTGTAGAGAGATGTCCACATAACGGCATCGTAATTTGTAACTGATATACTGTACTTCAGATAATGTGTCTGAGTGGAGCTACTTGTCTGCAGGGGTGGATCCAGGGGGTGCACCCGGCGCCCCCCCCCCCCCCCCCTCCTCCCTAAAACTGGAAAAAAATATGATTTTTTTTGCGTAAAATCGTGATTTTTCACACGAAATACCTCAAACATTTTCGCGCCTCCCTCCGCTCGTCGCAATTTGTTTAATTGCCCCCCCATCCCCCTCATCTTGAAATCCTGGATCCACCCCTGGTCTGTACTTCAGATAATGTGTCTGAGTGGAGCTACAGAGTAAATACTGATTGACTGTATTTCAGATAATGTATCTGAGTGGAGTTACAGTCTGTATTTCAGATAATGTTTCTGAGTGGAGTTACAGTCTGCATTTCAGATAATGTGTCTGAGTGGAGCTACAGAGTAAATACTGATTGTCTGTACTTCAGATAATGTGTCTGAGTGGAGTTACAGTCTGTATTTCAGATAATGTATCTGAGTGGAGTTACAGTCTGTATTTCAGATAATGTTTCTGAGTGGAGTTACAGTCTGCATTTCAGATAATGTGTCTGAGTGGAGTTACAGAGTAAATACTGATTGTCTGTACTTCAGATAATGTGTCTGAGTGGAGTTACAGTCTGTATTTCAGATAATGTGTCTGAGGGGAGTTACAGTCTGTATTTCAGACGATGTGTCTGAGTGGAGTTACAGTCTGCATTTCAGATAATGTGTCCGAGTGGAGCTACAGAGTAAATACTGATTGTCTGTACTTCAGATAATGTGTCTGAGTGGAGTTACAGTCTGTATTTCAGATAATGTGTCTGAGTGGAGCTACAGTCTGTACTTCAGATAATGTGTCTGAGTGGAGCTACAGTCTGTACTTCAGATAATGTGTCTGAGTGGAGCTACAGTCTGTACTTCAGATAATGTGTCTGAGTGGAGTTACAGTCTGTATTTCAGATAATGTGTCTGAGTGGAGCTACAGTCTGTACTTCAGATAATGTGTCTGAGTGGAGCTACAGTCTGTACTTCAGATAATGTGTCTGAGTGGAGCTACAGTCTGTACTTCAGATAATGTGTCTGAGTGGAGCTACAGTCTGTACTTCAGATAATGTGTCTGAGTGGAGCTACAGTCTGTACTTCAGATAATGTGTCTGAGTGGAGCTACAGTCTGTACTTCAGATAATATGTCTGAGTGGAGCTACAGTCTGTACTTCAGATAATGTGTCTGAGTGGAGCTACAGTCTGTACTTCAGATAATGTGTCTGAGTGGAGCTACAGTCTGTACTTCAGATAATATGTCTGAGTGGAGCTACAGTCTGTACTTCAGATAATATGTCTGAGTGGAGCTACAGTCTGTACTTCAGATAATGTGTCTGAGTGGAGCTACAGTCTGTACTTCAGATAATGTGTCTGAGTGGAGCTACAGTCTGTACTTTAGATAATATGTCTGAGTGGAGCTACAGTCTGTACTTCAGATAATATGTCTGAGTAGAGCTACAGTCTGTACTTCAGATAATATGTCTGAGTGGAGCTACAGTCTGTACTTCAGACAATGTGTCTGAGTGGAGCTACAGTCTGTACTTCAGATAATGTGTCTGAATGGAGCTACATCTGCTTTTTGTAGAATCTAGCAGACATCATCATCATCATCAAACAAGGCTATGTTTCTCCTAGATTGAAATCATCCCCACAAAAATTATACGGCCGTCATCACTAACTGGTTGACCGTTACGAATTATACATATATTCGCTTTATTTGTCTTCACTCTATGTTGTGTGCCGAAGGTTGTCTGTGTTCCTGAATTGTTCATTTTTGAAAGTCCATTCTGTCTTCTTTAACGTTTATAAACTGGAGGACATTAAAGTCTTGATTTAAGTCATTCAATATTATAGCTGCAGAACCATATTTCTTTTTTGAATTTTTTGGATATGCATACAAATATAAAATTAATAAGTAACTATGTAAGATTGTACAAAAATATGTAACCGAATGATATCAATTTACTCAATCGACGAATGAGTATATACTACCAGAAAATCCTGACTTCAGTTGGAGACTGGAATTCCACAAGTTTTTAAACGAATGATATCCGAAGCTCTAAGGACAAAGAATGAAAAAGACTATTTAGACTTACTATTCAATAGCTATTCTGCTATTACAACGGTGCGTGCTTTCCTCTCACCATGTAACGTTTCAGCTAAGCAAATTACTGAAATGTACCAATAACATAACAGACATGATAATAAAAGAAGCATACACGCTTTAATTAATCAATATAATAAAATATTCAGTTTAATTAAAAACCACATGTACTATATCATAAGCTAATACATGCGATGAAATTCCAGTGTTGCGTGCTCAAAGTGGTCAATAACAGACGTTAATAATAACCTGCTTTAACTTTGTTTTCACTATTCCATCTCAGATAAATATGACACGTAAGGTATTACCTGTCTTTTATCTAGCGGCAAGGTGGGGGAATGTACCCTGTCTTCTGTATAGCGACAAGGTGGGGCAAATGTTATTCCTGGTATCTAACTTCATTCATATATTCAAAGCACACACATATTCTTCTTGTCATACCTTACTGAAATCACTTACTTTATTATCTTGAACACACAAATTTATCTCAGGTTAATATTCATATCCGTTTGCTTATCAACATAAATATAATAACAAGATACATATTATTATGTAATTGTGATAGAAATGAGGACTGTAAACAATAATAGCTTCTGGTCTAGTGTCTGTATAATATACCACGCCTAACAATCCATTCACACAATTCTCCATATTTGCTTGCATGCCGGCACACAAATTCTGACGTGTATATCTAAATTTATATTTAAAAAAGAAAATATGGAATGCTTTGTTGTTCTCGCGGTTTTTTTCTTCAAGCAATTGCTGACCGCCTGCCATAAGTTGAAGATTATTCAATGGATTTTAGATTTGAAAAGAAATTTACAATTCAAAGAGGTGATAGAAATTGTGTAAATTTCCGGTTTGTCTTACGTCTTTTCCGGATTGTTGGAGTTCCGTTATCATGGCTATATCATAGTTGTGTTTGTTTTACCTTTGTGTATGTACTATTGCTGTTAATCCCTTAGTACACGAAGATATCTTTAAACATGATCTATGTTTTCATCGTTTTTATTATGATTTTGTCAGTGCATTTATATGTATTAATTACCAAAACAAATATTTTCGAAATGGCAACAGTCAAGTTTATTTTAGTTTGTCCTTTGCATATTCCCGCGCAACTTTTGTGGGAAATATGAATATTCGCTATGTCATATAATTTATTTAAAATATTTCCTATAGTTTGATAGTCAAAAGTAAGATCTACAACCGAAACTCGTTATATCGAAGTTGAAAATAAGATCGACAACCAAAGCTCGTTATCTCGAAATGGAAAATAAGATCTACAACAAAAACTCGTTATCTTGAAGTCAGAAATAAGATATACAACCGAAACTCATCATCTCAAAGTCGAAAATAAGATATACAAACTGAAATTCGTTATCTCGAAGTATGAAATAAGATATACAACCGAATCTCGTTATCTCGAAGTATAAAATAAGACATATAACCGAGACTCGTTATCCCGAAATCGGATAAGTAGTTCTCGTGGATTATTTTAAATAATAATATGGTGTTTTCTTAGTAAATATTACCGAAATTTGCCATGATATCTCGAATAGTCGGTGTATTCGAGCGAAAAACAAGTTTTTATTTAGTTTTTTTACTAGAAATAAAAAATACATTACTTTCTCTTCTAAGAAAGTTTGAAGATACCAAAGGGGCAAATATGAAAACAAACTTTTTTTTTTTTTTCAAAAAGTCCGGACCCTCATAATTCCCTTCCATTTTAAAATCAATAGCTGCTAACCTGTAACCCGATTGTTTTCATTTTACAGATAATATTAAGTATAACATATGGACCCACCAAAAAAAACAAAACCGTTATATTGGTGGCCAGCCTTTTCGTATTGAAATATAATCATCATAAGAAGTTTAACGGAATATGATTAAAATCTTATCACATTCATTCTAATAAGGGTTCGATTATACTTAGAGATGGTAGAGTGATAGAGGTGGGGTTGTGGTGGAAAGGATTTTCTCCATTTAATATAAATATACCCTTTATTGTAAATATTTAATCAGTACCACAGTCGTGCAGATTTTGTTTGATTTTCACACATAAATTGCGTGACTGATGTAAAGTATAGGGAGGTCTTTATATTATCTTGACGGAAGTATTTTATTAAGAATTTAAAATAGTTGTGCATAAGGGACCGACCATTTAACTTGAAAGGGGGGGGGGGGGGGGTATGGTTTTTTGTTTCGTTCAGAAACACGAGAGTTAGAATATTTTTTCTTGTCGCGCAAAGCGGCGAAAATTTTTTCCAGAATTCAACATTAGGTTATATGACAAAAACTCTGAATCAGATTATTTTTTTTTTCCTCCACCAAAATCAGAATATTTTTTCAGCAACATTGGGAAACAGAATATCTTTTTAGAAAAAAACATAACCCCCCCAGAATGGTAGTTTGATTTACAACTACCTATGTCTATCGCCATTAAAATTGAGAGCTCGAATCCCGTTCATGGCGAGGTATATTAGATATAACATTATGTGATAAAGTTTGTCAGTGGTTTGCGGCAGGTCGGTGTTTTTTCCGGGTACTCGGGTTTCTTATGCCAATGAACATAACCACCTCTTTCTACCATTTTGATATTCCGTTTTTAAATTATTCCGACCGTGTGGTATTTTCTTTTTTCTTTTTTTTTTCTTTTTTTTTTGTAAGATCTATTTTTAAATTATCACTTCTATTACATGCACAATATTGATTAGGTTCAAGTTATAGGTTTGTCGGCTTACCCGGGGAAAACCACCGCTGCCATACAATTTGTATTTATCAATAGAAAGGCAACTAGAAAAGTCGTGCACTCCCCTTTACGTACTCGTGGTTAGTTTAAACAAATTGTGAAATAAATACTATTTTATATCAATTGTATTATTTTTTAAATGTTCTTGTAGAATATATCACGAAACAGATCTTATTTCCGAGTACACTTCCACTTAAAATAATAGGAAACGTCACGGGACTATAATCTATTGATAAGTAATACATAGCCTTCCGTTTAAAATATCACATAGTAAATTTAAAACTAGCATAGCATCACCAGCGTTTGGAGTTTACATTTCACTGTTCATACATTTATTCTAGAGCTTCTGTCCAGTACAGTGATTTTCGAGACATATCTCAGCTTCTCAAACAAGGCTACGTTGCTCCTAGGGTAACATTCGACGATCGTCATCACGATATAGTTGACAGTTACGAAATATCAATTTCTCAAATGGCAATGTATCATTTCTCCTTTGATGTAGATGTTGTCTTTCGTCTATCACCGACAAGACCTTTACCGGACTTGATTATATTTATATAGTAGTAACTTTACCGGACTTGATTATATAGCAAATAGTTCATGGTACTGAGGGTCATATGGCAGTATACGGACCGATCCATATACTGCCATATGACCCGAAGTGACATGAACTATTTGCTATATTATACTTTTTATCTAAAATAATGCAGGTACCTGGCCGGTTCATATACTACCGGTCCATATACGAAAATAGTGACCGGCTGCCCTAACAAAGACAAATAGGAAAAATAAAAACGTAAAGTGTAATAATTCATATATTAGTAACACGACTGATGTCGTATAGGAATCAAGAACTACATACCTGTCGGTGGTAAATAGGTTGACGTCCGGTTGTTTGAGGGTGCCCTTGTTTATAATCTTGTTAGTTATTTTGTGTTAAGTGATTTGTTTTAAATTGCTTGACTTCGTTCCGTGTTTTGTGCTCAACGTCTTTGAAGCATTTTAGTTTCATAGTAAAGTGGCAGGACTATGGAGATTATAATATTCTGCATCGTATTTTTATCACGTTTGATGAATACGTGTAAATCATTAAAAATATAATTATTTTTAATCAACTTTAATACCCCTTTACTGATAAAACACGAAAAACAAATACCACACTATCAGAACAATTCAATAATCAAATATCAAAATCGTAGATACACACATGCATATGACTGATCACTCACTTTCCTGGCTTGGTACAGGCACTTCAAAAGGACGCGGAGTAGTCGTGGTCGTATCATAGTTGGATTCACTACTACCTGTGCCCTCAGTACCGTATCACCTGGGACGTTGTTATTCTGAATCCCACTCATGGCGAAGTGTACTCTATATAACATTATGTGATAAAGTTTTTCAGTGACAGGTCGGTGGTTTTCTCCGGTTTCCTCCACCAATAAAAGTGACCGCCACGATATAGCTGAAATATTCTTGAAAGTGGCGTTAAACACCATAAACCTAACTCAATAAAAAGTGGCGGGGTTAAGCTAGTTGTATTGATCCAAATCAGATTTGAAAGATTTCCACAAGATTTATTATTATTTGTATTAAACATTTAAGGTTTATTGATACCACGTATTAATTGGACCGCTAGAGGAATTTAATATTATTTCTATTATTTCAACTTAGGACTTATTAGGTGATATGTAGGTGTGCAAGTCATGTAATCAAGAATATGAATACATTGGCACTTGTGCAATCCGACACCTGAGATTTCCGAAATCCTGTGACATCCTACAAAAATGTATGGTCCCAAAGTATTTGTGTTAACTAAATTAACATCTGAGTATCCGATATCCCGTATAATCCGACAAATTTCCCTGATCCCGTGGAGTGTCGGATTAGACAGGATTCACTGTACTACGTAATATATATATACGTCTGAAGATTAAACCAAACAGTGTTAGAATTAGATTTTAGAGCTGTCAAATTTGTATTCTTCCCTCGACGGGATTTGAACTCACACCATTGATACACTGCAGCACCATTCGCTTAGCCTTACGTCCAGCGCCCTAGACCACTCGACCACATATATATATATATATGTTAGTTCAGTACTTTCAACAACAATAAATCAAGTTCTTATGTTCTAAGTTCAAGTATAAATATGTGACCGTATTACTAATGATAGTATCATATTTAAGCATTACGGTTTTGTTTTGTTTTAAATACATACATATTACTTATACTTGTTCTCATGTCGACCATTTGATAGTAACCCTTCTTGCTAATATTACGGAAGTAGCACTATACTCGTGTGTCGTCCTTTACCGCACGAGTACATATGTATATTTTATTACTGCAAGATTCTAGTTTATGACCCAATAATCATTTAACCTCAGGCGTCCATTTAATAAAGCAAGCGTTTCTATGTGAGAAACAGTCACGTCAACTGTATCACACTGATACTTTACAACATATTGTTTTCAGTGTCAGGACATCTTCTGACATATCTTGTCACGTTTGACCAATTGTATCTATCCTGTTTAGACACTATTTTTCTTGCTCTCAAAATAACGTTTTCGTTATTTGTATTTCTAACCCTTCTGACTTTTGAGTGTACCTGATGAAGGTTATTCTAGTCTTCTGACTGTTGAGTGTACCTGATGAAGGTTATTCCAGTCTTCTGATTGTTGAGTGTACCTGATGAAGGTTATTCCAGTCTTCTGACTTTTGAGTGTACCTGATGAAGGTTATTCCAGTCTTCTGATTGTTGAGTGTACCTGATGAAGGTTATTCCAGTCTTCTGACTTTTGAGTGTACCTCATGAAGGTTATTCCAGTCTTCTGATTGTTGAGTGTACCTGATGAAGGTTATTCCAGTCTTCTGACTTTTGAGTGTACCTGATGAAGGTTATTCTAGTCTTCTGACTTTTGAGTGTACCTGATGAAGGTTATTCTAGTCTTCTGACTTTTGAGTGTACCTGATGAAGGTTATTCCAGTCTTCTGACTTTTGAGTGTACCTGATGAAGGTTATTCCAGTCTTCTGACTATTGAGTGTACCTGATGAAGGTTATTCCAGTCTTCTGACTTTTGAGTGTACCTGATGAAGGTTATTCTAGTCTTCTGACATTTGAGTGTACCTCATGAAGGTTATTCCAGTCTTCTGATTGTTGAGTGTACCTGATGAAGGTTATTCCAGTCTTCTGACTTTTGAGTGTACCTGATGAAGGTTATTCTAGTCTTCTGACTTTTGAGTGTACCTGATGAAGGTTATTCTAGTCTTCTGACTTTTGAGTGTACCTGATGAAGGTTATTCCAGTCTTCTGACTTTTGAGTGTACCTGATGAAGGTTATTCCAGTCTTCTGACTATTGAGTGTACCTGATGAAGGTTATTCCAGTCTTCTGACTTTTGAGTGTACCTGATGAAGGTTATTCTAGTCTTCTGACATTTGAGTGTACCTGATGAAGGTTATTCCAGTCTTCTGACTTCTGAGTGTACCTGATGAAGGTTATTCCAGTCTTCTGACTTTTGAGTGTACCTGATGAAGGTTATTCCAGTCTTCTGACTTTTGAGTGTACCTGATGAAGGTTATTCCAGTCTTCTGACTTTTGAGTGTACCTGATGAAGGTTATTCCAGTCTTCTGACTTTTGAGTGTACCTGATGAAGGTTATTCCAGTCTTCTGACTTTTGAGTGTACCTGATGAAGGTTATTCTAGTCTTCTGACTGTTGAGTGTACCTGATGAAGGTTATTCCAGTCTTCTGACTTTTGAGTGTACCTGATGAAGGTTATTCTAGTCTTCTGACTTTTGAGTGTACCTGATGAAGGTTATTCTAGTCTTCTGACTTTTGAGTGTACCTGATGAAGGTTATTCCAGTCTTCTGACTTTTGAGTGTACCTGATGAAGGTTATTCCAGTCTTCTGACTTTTGAGTGTACCTGATGAAGGTTATTCTAGTCTTCTGACTGTTGAGTGTACCTGATGAAGGTTATTCCAGTCTTCTGACTTTTGAGTGTACCTGATGAAGGTTATTCCAGTCTTCTGATTGTTGAGTGTACCTGATGAAGGTTATTCCAGTCTTCTGACTTTTGAGTGTACCTGATGAAGGTTATTCTAGTCTTCTGACTTTTGAGTGTACCTGATGAAGGTTATTCTAGTCTTCTGACTTTTGAGTGTACCTGATGAAGGTTATTCCAGTCTTCTGACTTTTGAGTGTACCTGATGAAGGTTATTCCAGTCTTCTGACTATTGAGTGTACCTGATGAAGGTTATTCCAGTCTTCTGACTTTTGAGTGTACCTGATGAAGGTTATTCCAGTCTTCTGACTTTTGAGTGTACCTGATGAAGGTTATTCCAGTCTTCTGACTTTTGAGTGTACCTGATGAAGGTTATTCTAGTCTTCTGACTTTTGAGTGTACCTGATGAAGGTTATTCCAGTCTTCTGACTTTTGAGTGTACCTGATGAAGGTTATTCTAGTCTTCTGACTTTTGAGTGTACCTGATGAAGGTTATTCCAGTCTTCTGACTTTTGAGTGTACCTGATGAAGGTTATTCTAGTCTTCTGACTTTTGAGTGTACCTGATGAAGGTTATTCCAGTCTTCTGACTTTTGAGTGTACCTGATGAAGGTTATTCCAGTCTTCTGACTTTTGAGTGTACCTGATGAAGGTTATTCTAGTCTTCTGACTGTTGAGTGTACCTGATGAAGGTTATTCCAGTCTTCTGACTTTTGAGTGTACCTGATGAAGGTTATTCTAGTCTTCTGACTGTTGAGTGTACCTGATGAAGGTTATTCCAGTCTTCTGACTTTTGAGTGTACCTGATGAAGGTTATTCCAGTCTTCTGACTTCTGAGTGTACCTGATGAAGGTTATTCCAGTCTTCTGATTGTTGAGTGTACCTGATGAAGGTTATTCCAGTCTTCTGACTTTTGAGTGTACCTGATGAAGGTTATTCTAGTCTTCTGACTGTTGAGTGTACCTGATGAAGGTTATTCCAGTCTTCTGACTTTTGAGTGTACCTGATGAAGGTTATTCTAGTCTTCTGACTGTTGAGTGTACCTGATGAAGGTTATTCCAGTCTTCTGACTTTTGAGTGTACCTGATGAAGGTTATTCCAGTCTTCTGACTTCTGAGTGTACCTGATGAAGGTTATTCCAGTCTTCTGATTGTTGAGTGTACCTGATGAAGGTTATTCCAGTCTTCTGACTTTTGAGTGTACCTGATGAAGGTTATTCTAGTCTTCTGACTTTTGAGTGTACCTGATGAAGGTTATTCTAGTCTTCTGACTTTTGAGTGTATCTGATGAAGGTTATTCCAGTCTTCTGACTTTTGAGTGTACCTGATGAAGGTTATTCCAGTCTTCTGACTTTTGAGTGTACCTGATGAAGGTTATTCCAGTCTTCTGACTTTTGAGTGTACCTGATGAAGGTTATTCCAGTCTTCTGACTTTTGAGTGTACCTGATGAAGGTTATTCTAGTCTTCTGACTTTTGAGTGTACCTGATGAAGGTTATTCCAGTCTTCTGACTTTTGAGTGTACCTGATGAAGGTTATTCTAGTCTTCTGACTTTTGAGTGTACCTGATGAAGGTTATTCCAGTCTTCTGACTTTTGAGTGTACCTGATGAAGGTTATTCCAGTCTTCTGACTTTTGAGTGTACCTGATGAAGGTTATTCCAGTCTTCTGATTGTTGAGTGTACCTGATGAAGGTTATTCCAGTCTTCTGACTTCTGAGTGTACCTGATGAAGGTTATTCTAGTCTTCTGATTGTTGAGTGTACCTGATGAAGGTTATTCCAGTCTTCTGACTTTTGAGTGTACCTGATGAAGGTTATTCTAGTCTTCTGATTGTTGAGTGTACCTGATGAAGGTTATTCCAGTCTTCTGACTGTTGAGTGTACCTGATGAAGGTTATTCCAGTCTTCTGACTTTTGAGTGTACCTGATGAAGGTTATTCTAGTCTTCTGACTGTTGAGTGTACCTGATGAAGGTTATTCCAGTCTTCTGACTTTTGAGTGTACCTGATGAAGGTTATTCCAGTCTTCTGACTTCTGAGTGTACCTGATGAAGGTTATTCCAGTCTTCTGATTGTTGAGTGTACCTGATGAAGGTTATTCCAGTCTTCTGACTTCTGAGTGTACCTGATGAAGGTTATTCTAGTCTTCTGATTGTTGAGTGTACCTGATGAAGGTTATTCCAGTCTTCTGACTTTTGAGTGTACCTGATGAAGGTTATTCTAGTCTTCTGATTGTTGAGTGTACCTCATGAAGGTTATTCCAGTCTTCTGACTTTTGAGTGTACCTGATGAAGGTTATTCCAGTCTTCTGACTTCTGAGTGTACCTGATGAAGGTTATTCTAGTCTTCTGATTGTTGAGTGTACCTGATGAAGGTTATTCCAGTCTTCTGACTTTTGAGTGTACCTGATGAAGGTTATTCTAGTCTTCTGATTGTTGAGTGTACCTGATGAAGGTTATTCTAGTCTTCTGACTGTGGAGAGTACCTGATGAAGGTTATTCCAGTCTTCTGACTTTTGAGTGTACCTGATGAAGGTTATTCCAGTCTTCTGACTTTTGAGTGTACCTGATGAAGGTTATTCCAGTCTTCTGACTTTTGAGTGTACCTGATGAAGGTTATTCCAGTCTTCTGACTTTTGAGTGTACCTGATGAAGGTTATTCCAGTCTTCTGACTTTTGAGTGTACCTGATGAAGGTTATTCCAGTCTTCTGACTTTTGAGTGTACCTGATGAAGGTTATTCCAGTCTTCTGACTTTTGAGTGTACCTGATGAAGGTTATTCTAGTCTTCTGACTGTTGAGTGTACCTGATGAAGGTTATTCCAGTCTTCTGACTTTTGAGTGTACCTGATGAAGGTTATTCTAGTCTTCTGACTTTTGAGTGTACCTGATGAAGGTTATTCTAGTCTTCTGACTTTTGAGTGTACCTGATGAAGGTTATTCCAGTCTTCTGACTTTTGAGTGTACCTGATGAAGGTTATTCCAGTCTTCTGACTTTTGAGTGTACCTGATGAAGGTTATTCTAGTCTTCTGACTGTTGAGTGTACCTGATGAAGGTTATTCCAGTCTTCTGACTTTTGAGTGTACCTGATGAAGGTTATTCCAGTCTTCTGATTGTTGAGTGTACCTGATGAAGGTTATTCCAGTCTTCTGACTTTTGAGTGTACCTGATGAAGGTTATTCTAGTCTTCTGACTTTTGAGTGTACCTGATGAAGGTTATTCTAGTCTTCTGACTTTTGAGTGTACCTGATGAAGGTTATTCCAGTCTTCTGACTTTTGAGTGTACCTGATGAAGGTTATTCCAGTCTTCTGACTATTGAGTGTACCTGATGAAGGTTATTCCAGTCTTCTGACTTTTGAGTGTACCTGATGAAGGTTATTCCAGTCTTCTGACTTTTGAGTGTACCTGATGAAGGTTATTCCAGTCTTCTGACTTTTGAGTGTACCTGATGAAGGTTATTCTAGTCTTCTGACTTTTGAGTGTACCTGATGAAGGTTATTCCAGTCTTCTGACTTTTGAGTGTACCTGATGAAGGTTATTCTAGTCTTCTGACTTTTGAGTGTACCTGATGAAGGTTATTCCAGTCTTCTGACTTTTGAGTGTACCTGATGAAGGTTATTCTAGTCTTCTGACTTTTGAGTGTACCTGATGAAGGTTATTCCAGTCTTCTGACTTTTGAGTGTACCTGATGAAGGTTATTCCAGTCTTCTGACTTTTGAGTGTACCTGATGAAGGTTATTCTAGTCTTCTGACTGTTGAGTGTACCTGATGAAGGTTATTCCAGTCTTCTGACTTTTGAGTGTACCTGATGAAGGTTATTCTAGTCTTCTGACTGTTGAGTGTACCTGATGAAGGTTATTCCAGTCTTCTGACTTTTGAGTGTACCTGATGAAGGTTATTCCAGTCTTCTGACTTCTGAGTGTACCTGATGAAGGTTATTCCAGTCTTCTGATTGTTGAGTGTACCTGATGAAGGTTATTCCAGTCTTCTGACTTTTGAGTGTACCTGATGAAGGTTATTCTAGTCTTCTGACTGTTGAGTGTACCTGATGAAGGTTATTCCAGTCTTCTGACTTTTGAGTGTACCTGATGAAGGTTATTCTAGTCTTCTGACTGTTGAGTGTACCTGATGAAGGTTATTCCAGTCTTCTGACTTTTGAGTGTACCTGATGAAGGTTATTCCAGTCTTCTGACTTCTGAGTGTACCTGATGAAGGTTATTCCAGTCTTCTGATTGTTGAGTGTACCTGATGAAGGTTATTCCAGTCTTCTGACTTTTGAGTGTACCTGATGAAGGTTATTCTAGTCTTCTGACTTTTGAGTGTACCTGATGAAGGTTATTCTAGTCTTCTGACTTTTGAGTGTATCTGATGAAGGTTATTCCAGTCTTCTGACTTTTGAGTGTACCTGATGAAGGTTATTCCAGTCTTCTGACTTTTGAGTGTACCTGATGAAGGTTATTCCAGTCTTCTGACTTTTGAGTGTACCTGATGAAGGTTATTCCAGTCTTCTGACTTTTGAGTGTACCTGATGAAGGTTATTCTAGTCTTCTGACTTTTGAGTGTACCTGATGAAGGTTATTCCAGTCTTCTGACTTTTGAGTGTACCTGATGAAGGTTATTCTAGTCTTCTGACTTTTGAGTGTACCTGATGAAGGTTATTCCAGTCTTCTGACTTTTGAGTGTACCTGATGAAGGTTATTCCAGTCTTCTGACTTTTGAGTGTACCTGATGAAGGTTATTCCAGTCTTCTGATTGTTGAGTGTACCTGATGAAGGTTATTCCAGTCTTCTGACTTCTGAGTGTACCTGATGAAGGTTATTCTAGTCTTCTGATTGTTGAGTGTACCTGATGAAGGTTATTCCAGTCTTCTGACTTTTGAGTGTACCTGATGAAGGTTATTCTAGTCTTCTGATTGTTGAGTGTACCTGATGAAGGTTATTCCAGTCTTCTGACTGTTGAGTGTACCTGATGAAGGTTATTCCAGTCTTCTGACTTTTGAGTGTACCTGATGAAGGTTATTCTAGTCTTCTGACTGTTGAGTGTACCTGATGAAGGTTATTCCAGTCTTCTGACTTTTGAGTGTACCTGATGAAGGTTATTCCAGTCTTCTGACTTCTGAGTGTACCTGATGAAGGTTATTCCAGTCTTCTGATTGTTGAGTGTACCTGATGAAGGTTATTCCAGTCTTCTGACTTCTGAGTGTACCTGATGAAGGTTATTCTAGTCTTCTGATTGTTGAGTGTACCTGATGAAGGTTATTCCAGTCTTCTGACTTTTGAGTGTACCTGATGAAGGTTATTCTAGTCTTCTGATTGTTGAGTGTACCTCATGAAGGTTATTCCAGTCTTCTGACTTTTGAGTGTACCTGATGAAGGTTATTCCAGTCTTCTGACTTCTGAGTGTACCTGATGAAGGTTATTCTAGTCTTCTGATTGTTGAGTGTACCTGATGAAGGTTATTCCAGTCTTCTGACTTTTGAGTGTACCTGATGAAGGTTATTCTAGTCTTCTGATTGTTGAGTGTACCTGATGAAGGTTATTCTAGTCTTCTGACTGTGGAGAGTACCTGATGAAGGTTATTCCAGTCTTCTGACTTTTGAGTGTACCTGATGAAGGTTATTCCAGTCTTCTGACTTTTGAGTGTACCTGATGAAGGTTATTCTAGTCTTCTGACTTTTGAGTGTACATGATGAAGGTTATTCCAGTCTTCTGACTTTTGAGTGTACCTGATGAAGGTTATTCCAGTCTTCTGACTTTTGAGTGTACCTGATGAAGGTTATTCCAGTCTTCTGACTTTTGAGTGTACCTGATGAAGGTTATTCCAGTCTTCTGACTTTTGAGTGTACCTGATGAAGGTTATTCCAGTCTTCTGACTTTTGAGTGTACCTGATGAAGGTTATTCCAGTCTTCTGACTTTTGAGTGTACCTGATGAAGGTTATTCCAGTCTTCTGACTTTTGAGTGTACCTGATGAAGGTTATTCCAGTCTTCTGACTTTTGAGTGTACCTTATGAAGGTTATTCCAGTCTTCTGACTTTTGAGTGTACCTGATGAAGGTTATTCCAGTCTTCTGACTTTTGAGTGTACCTGATGAAGGTTATTCTAGTCTTCTGACTTTTGAGTGTACTTGATGAAGGTTATTCCAGTCTTCTGACTGTTGAGTGTACCTGATGAAGGTTATTCCAGTCTTCTGACTTTTGAGTGTACCTGATGAAGGTTATTCTAGTCTTCTGACTTTTGAGTGTACCTGATGAAGGTTATTCTAGTCTTCTGACTTTTGAGTGTACCTGATGAAGGTTATTCCAGTCTTCTGACTTTTGAGTGTACCTGATGAAGGTTATTCCAGTCTTCTGACTATTGAGTGTACCTGATGAAGGTTATTCCAGTCTTCTGACTTTTGAGTGTATCTGATGAAGGTTATTCTAGTCTTCTGACATTTGAGTGTACCTGATGAAGGTTATTCCAGTCTTCTGACTTCTGAGTGTACCTGATGAAGGTTATTCCAGTCTTCTGACTTTTGAGTGTACCTGATGAAGGTTATTCCAGTCTTCTGACTTTTGAGTGTACCTGATGAAGGTTATTCCAGTCTTCTGACTTTTGAGTGTACCTGATGAAGGTTATTCCAGTCTTCTGACTTTTGAGTGTACCTGATGAAGGTTATTCCAGTCTTCTGACTTTTGAGTGTACCTGATGAAGGTTATTCTAGTCTTCTGACTGTTGAGTGTACCTGATGAAGGTTATTCCAGTCTTCTGACTTTTGAGTGTACCTGATGAAGGTTATTCTAGTCTTCTGACTTTTGAGTGTACCTGATGAAGGTTATTCTAGTCTTCTGACTTTTGAGTGTACCTGATGAAGGTTATTCCAGTCTTCTGACTTTTGAGTGTACCTGATGAAGGTTATTCCAGTCTTCTGACTTTTGAGTGTACCTGATGAAGGTTATTCTAGTCTTCTGACTGTTGAGTGTACCTGATGAAGGTTATTCCAGTCTTCTGACTTTTGAGTGTACCTGATGAAGGTTATTCCAGTCTTCTGATTGTTGAGTGTACCTGATGAAGGTTATTCCAGTCTTCTGACTTTTGAGTGTACCTGATGAAGGTTATTCTAGTCTTCTGACTTTTGAGTGTACCTGATGAAGGTTATTCTAGTCTTCTGACTTTTGAGTGTACCTGATGAAGGTTATTCCAGTCTTCTGACTTTTGAGTGTACCTGATGAAGGTTATTCCAGTCTTCTGACTATTGAGTGTACCTGATGAAGGTTATTCCAGTCTTCTGACTTTTGAGTGTACCTGATGAAGGTTATTCCAGTCTTCTGACTTTTGAGTGTACCTGATGAAGGTTATTCCAGTCTTCTGACTTTTGAGTGTACCTGATGAAGGTTATTCTAGTCTTCTGACTTTTGAGTGTACCTGATGAAGGTTATTCCAGTCTTCTGACTTTTGAGTGTACCTGATGAAGGTTATTCTAGTCTTCTGACTTTTGAGTGTACCTGATGAAGGTTATTCCAGTCTTCTGACTTTTGAGTGTACCTGATGAAGGTTATTCTAGTCTTCTGACTTTTGAGTGTACCTGATGAAGGTTATTCCAGTCTTCTGACTTTTGAGTGTACCTGATGAAGGTTATTCCAGTCTTCTGACTTTTGAGTGTACCTGATGAAGGTTATTCTAGTCTTCTGACTGTTGAGTGTACCTGATGAAGGTTATTCCAGTCTTCTGACTTTTGAGTGTACCTGATGAAGGTTATTCTAGTCTTCTGACTGTTGAGTGTACCTGATGAAGGTTATTCCAGTCTTCTGACTTTTGAGTGTACCTGATGAAGGTTATTCCAGTCTTCTGACTTCTGAGTGTACCTGATGAAGGTTATTCCAGTCTTCTGATTGTTGAGTGTACCTGATGAAGGTTATTCCAGTCTTCTGACTTTTGAGTGTACCTGATGAAGGTTATTCTAGTCTTCTGACTGTTGAGTGTACCTGATGAAGGTTATTCCAGTCTTCTGACTTTTGAGTGTACCTGATGAAGGTTATTCTAGTCTTCTGACTGTTGAGTGTACCTGATGAAGGTTATTCCAGTCTTCTGACTTTTGAGTGTACCTGATGAAGGTTATTCCAGTCTTCTGACTTCTGAGTGTACCTGATGAAGGTTATTCCAGTCTTCTGATTGTTGAGTGTACCTGATGAAGGTTATTCCAGTCTTCTGACTTTTGAGTGTACCTGATGAAGGTTATTCTAGTCTTCTGACTTTTGAGTGTACCTGATGAAGGTTATTCTAGTCTTCTGACTTTTGAGTGTATCTGATGAAGGTTATTCCAGTCTTCTGACTTTTGAGTGTACCTGATGAAGGTTATTCCAGTCTTCTGACTTTTGAGTGTACCTGATGAAGGTTATTCCAGTCTTCTGACTTTTGAGTGTACCTGATGAAGGTTATTCCAGTCTTCTGACTTTTGAGTGTACCTGATGAAGGTTATTCTAGTCTTCTGACTTTTGAGTGTACCTGATGAAGGTTATTCCAGTCTTCTGACTTTTGAGTGTACCTGATGAAGGTTATTCTAGTCTTCTGACTTTTGAGTGTACCTGATGAAGGTTATTCCAGTCTTCTGACTTTTGAGTGTACCTGATGAAGGTTATTCCAGTCTTCTGACTTTTGAGTGTACCTGATGAAGGTTATTCCAGTCTTCTGATTGTTGAGTGTACCTGATGAAGGTTATTCCAGTCTTCTGACTTCTGAGTGTACCTGATGAAGGTTATTCTAGTCTTCTGATTGTTGAGTGTACCTGATGAAGGTTATTCCAGTCTTCTGACTTTTGAGTGTACCTGATGAAGGTTATTCTAGTCTTCTGATTGTTGAGTGTACCTGATGAAGGTTATTCCAGTCTTCTGACTGTTGAGTGTACCTGATGAAGGTTATTCCAGTCTTCTGACTTTTGAGTGTACCTGATGAAGGTTATTCTAGTCTTCTGACTGTTGAGTGTACCTGATGAAGGTTATTCCAGTCTTCTGACTTTTGAGTGTACCTGATGAAGGTTATTCCAGTCTTCTGACTTCTGAGTGTACCTGATGAAGGTTATTCCAGTCTTCTGATTGTTGAGTGTACCTGATGAAGGTTATTCCAGTCTTCTGACTTCTGAGTGTACCTGATGAAGGTTATTCTAGTCTTCTGATTGTTGAGTGTACCTGATGAAGGTTATTCCAGTCTTCTGACTTTTGAGTGTACCTGATGAAGGTTATTCTAGTCTTCTGATTGTTGAGTGTACCTCATGAAGGTTATTCCAGTCTTCTGACTTTTGAGTGTACCTGATGAAGGTTATTCCAGTCTTCTGACTTCTGAGTGTACCTGATGAAGGTTATTCTAGTCTTCTGATTGTTGAGTGTACCTGATGAAGGTTATTCCAGTCTTCTGACTTTTGAGTGTACCTGATGAAGGTTATTCTAGTCTTCTGATTGTTGAGTGTACCTGATGAAGGTTATTCTAGTCTTCTGACTGTGGAGAGTACCTGATGAAGGTTATTCCAGTCTTCTGACTTTTGAGTGTACCTGATGAAGGTTATTCTAGTCTTCTGACTGTTGAGTGTACCTGATGAAGGTTATTCCAGTCTTCTGACTTTTGAGTGTACCTGATGAAGGTTATTCCAGTCTTCTGACTTTTGAGTGTACCTGATGAAGGTTATTCCAGTCTTCTGATTGTTGAGTGTACCTGATGAAGGTTATTCTAGTCTTCTGATTGTTGAGTGTACCTGATGAAGGTTATTCCAGTCTTCTGACTTTTGAGTGTACCTGATGAAGGTTATTCCAGTCTTCTGACTTCTGAGTGTACCTGATGAAGGTTATTCTAGTCTTCTGATTGTTGAGTGTACCTGATGAAGGTTATTCCAGTCTTCTGACTTTTGAGTGTACCTGATGAAGGTTATTCCAGTCTTCTGACTTTTGAGTGTACCTGATGAAGGTTATTCCAGTCTTCTGACTTTTGAGTGTACCTGATGAAGGTTATTCCAGTCTTCTGACTTTTGAGTGTACCTGATGAAGGTTATTCTAGTCTTCTGACTTTTGAGTGTACCTGATGAAGGTTATTCCAGTCTTCTGACTTTTGAGTGTACCTGATGAAGGTTATTCTAGTCTTCTGACTTTTGAGTGTACCTGATGAAGGTTATTCTAGTCTTCTGACTGTTGAGTGTACCTGATGAAGGTTATTCCAGTCTTCTGACTTTTGAGTGTACCTGATGAAGGTTATTCTAGTCTTCTGACTTTTGAGTGTACCTGATGAAGGTTATTCTAGTCTTCTGAATTTTGAGTGTACCTGATGAAGGTTATTCCAGTCTTCTGACTTTTGAGTGTACCTGATGAAGGTTATTCCAGTCTTCTGACTTTTGAGTGTACCTGATGAAGGTTATTCTAGTCTTCTGACTTTTGAGTGTACCTGATGAAGGTTATTCCAGTCTTCTGACTTTTGAGTGTACCTGATGAAGGTTATTCCAGTCTTCTGACTTTTGAGTGTACCTGATGAAGGTTATTCCAGTCTTCTGACATTTGAGTGTACCTGATGAAGGTTATTCCAGTCTTCTGACTTTTGAGTGTACCTGATGAAGGTTATTCCAGTCTTCTGACTTTTGAGTGTACCTGATGAAGGTTATTCCAGTCTTCTGACTTTTGAGTGTACCTGATGAAGGTTATTCCAGTCTTCTGACTTTTGAGTGTACCTGATGAAGGTTATTCTAGTCTTCTGACTTTTGAGTGTACCTGATGAAGGTTATTCCAGTCTTCTGACTTTTGAGTGTACCTGATGAAGGTTATTCCAGTCTTCTGACTTTTGAGTGTACCTGATGAAGGTTATTCCAGTCTTCTGACTTTTGAGTGTACCTGATGAAGGTTATTCCAGTCTTCTGACTTTTGAGTGTACCTGATGAAGGTTATTCCAGTCTTCTGACTTTTGAGTGTACCTGATGAAGGTTATTCCAGTCTTCTGACTTTTGAGTGTACCTGATGAAGGTTATTCCAGTCTTCTGACTTTTGAGTGTACCTGATGAAGGTTATTCCAGTCTTCTGACTTTTGAGTGTACCTTATCAAGGTTATTCCAGTCTTCTGACTTTTGAGTGTACCTGATGAAGGTTATTCCAGTCTTCTGACTTTTGAGTGTACCTGATGAAGGTTATTCTAGTCTTCTGACTTTTGAGTGTACCTGATGAAGGTTATTCCAGTCTTCTGACTTTTGAGTGTACCTGATGAAGGTTACTCCAGTCTTCTGACTTTTGAGTGTACCTGATGAAGGTTATTCCAGTCTTCTGACTTTTGAGTGTACCTGATGAAGGTTATTCCAGTCTTCTGACTTTTGAGTGTACCTGATGAAGGTTATTCCAGTCTTCTGACTTTTGAGTGTACCTGATGAAGGTTATTCCAGTCTTCTGACTTTTGAGTGTACCTGATGAAGGTTATTCCAGTCTTCTGACTTTTGAGTGTACCTGATGAAGGTTATTCCAGTCTTCTGACTTTTGAGTGTACCTGATGAAGGTTATTCCAGTCTTCTGAGTTTTGAGTGTACCTGATGAAGGTTATTCCAGTCTTCTGACTTTTGAGTGTACCTGATGAAGGTTATTCCAGTCTTCTGACTTTTGAGTGTACCTGATGAAGGTTATTCCAGTCTTTTGACTTTTGAGTGTACCTGATGAAGGTTATTCCAGTCTTCTGACTTTTGAGTGTACCTGATGAAGGTTATTCCAGTCTTCTGACTTTTGAGTGTACCTGATGAAGGTTATTCCAGTCTTCTGACTGTTGAGTGTACCTGATGAAGGTTATTCCAGTCTTCTGACTTCTGAGTGTACCTGATGAAGGTTAGTCCAGTCTTCTGACTTTTGAGTGTACCTGATGAAGGTTATTCCAGTCTTCTGACTTTTGAGTGTACCTGATGAAGGTTATTCTAGTCTTCTGACTTTTGAGTGTACCTGATGAAGGTTATTCTAGTCTTCTGACTTTTGAGTGTACCTGATGAAGGTTATTCCAATCTTCTGACTTCTGAGTGTACCTGATGAAGGTTAGTCCAATCTTCTGACTTTTGAGTGTACCTGATGAAGGTTATTCCAGTCTTCTGACTTTTGAGTGTACCTGATGAAGGTTATTCTAGTCTTCTGACTTTTGAGTGTACCTGATGAAGATTATTCCAGTCTTCTGACTTTTGAGTGTACCTGATGAAGGTTATTCTAGTCTTCTGACTTTTGAGTGTACCTGATGAAGGTTATTCCAGTCTTCTGACTTTTGAGTGTACCTGATGAAGGTTATTCCAGTCTTCTGACTTCTGAGTGTACCTGATGAAGGTTATTCCAGTCTTCTGACTTTTGAGTGTACCTGATGAAGGTTATTCCAGTCTTCTGACTTTTGAGTGTACCTGATGAAGGTTATTCCAGTCTTCTGACTTTTGAGTGTACCTGATGAAGGTTATTCTAGTCTTCTGACTTTTGAGTGTACCTGATGAAGGTTATTCCAGTCTTCTGACTTCTGAGTGTACCTGATGAAGGTTAGTCCAGTCTTCTGACTTTTGAGTGTACCTGATGAAGGTTATTCCAGTCTTCTGACTTTTGAGTGTACCTGATGAAGGTTATTCTAGTCTTCTGACTTTTGAGTGTACCTGATGAAGGTTATTCCAGTCTTCTGACTTTTGAGTGTACCTGATGAAGGTTATTCCAGTCTTCTGACTTTTGAGTGTACCTGATGAAGGTTATTCCAGTCTTCTGACTTTTGAGTGTACCTGATGAAGGTTATTCCAGTCTTCTGACTTTTGAGTGTACCTGATGAAGGTTATTCCAGTCTTCTGACTTTTGAGTGTACCTGATGAAGGTTATTCCAGTCTTCTGACTTTTGAGTGTACCTGATGAAGGTTATTCCAGTCTTCTGACTTTTGAGTGTACCTGATGAAGGTTATTCCAGTCTTCTGACTTTTGAGTGTACCTGATGAAGGTTATTCCAGTCTTCTGACTTTTGAGTGTACCTGATGAAGGTTATTCCAGTCTTCTGACTTTTGAGTGTACCTGATGAAGGTTATTCCAGTCTTCTGACTTTTGAGTGTACCTGATGAAGGTTATTCCAATCTTCTGACTTTTGAGTGTACCTGATGAAGGTTATTCCAGTCTTCTGACTTTTGAGTGTACCTGATGAAGGTTATTCCAGTCTTCTGACTTTTGAGTGTACCTGATGAAGGTTATTCCAGTCTTCTGACTTTTGAGTGTACCTGATGAAGGTTATTCCAGTCTTCTGACTTTTGAGTGTACCTGATGAAGGTTATTCCAGTCTTCTGACTTTTGAGTGTACCTGATGAAGGTTATTCCAGTCTTCTGACTTTTGAGTGTACCTGATGAAGGTTATTCCAGTCTTCTGACTTTTGAGTGTACCTGATGAAGGTTATTCTAGTCTTCTGACTTTTGAGTGTACCTGATGAAGGTTATTCCAGTCTTCTGACTTTTGAGTGTACCTGATGAAGGTTATTCCAGTCTTCTGACTTTTGAGTGTACCTGATGAAAGTTATTCCAGTCTTCTGACTTTTGAGTGTACCTGATGAAGGTTATTCCAGTCTTCTGACTTTTGAGTGTACCTGATGAAGGTTATTCCAGTCTTCTGACTTTTGAGTGTACCTGATGAAGGTTATTCCAGTCTTCTGACTTTTGAGTGTACCTGATGAAGGTTATTCCAGTCTTCTGACTTTTGAGTGTACCTGATGAAGGTTATTCCAGTCTTCTGACTTTTGAGTGTACCTGATGAAGGTTATTCCAATCTTCTGACTTTTGAGTGTACCTGATGAAGGTTATTCCAGTCTTCTGACTTTTGAGTGTACCTGATGAAGGTTATTCCAGTCTTCTGACTTTTGAGTGTACCTGATGAAGGTTATTCCAGTCTTCTGACTTTTGAGTGTACCTGATGAAGGTTATTCCAGTCTTCTGACTTTTGAGTGTACCTGATGAAGGTTATTCCAGTCTTCTGACTTTTGAGTGTACCTGATGAAGGTTATTCCAGTCTTCTGACTTTTGAGTGTACCTGATGAAGGTTATTCCAGTCTTCTGACTTTTGAGTGTACCTGATGAAGGTTATTCCAGTCTTCTGACTTTTGAGTGTACCTGATGAAGGTTATTCCAGTCTTCTGACTTTTGAGTGTACCTGATGAAGGTTATTCCAGTCTTCTGACTTCTGAGTGTACCTGATGAAGGTTATTCCAGTCTTCTGACTTCTGAGTGTACCTGATGAAGGTTATTCCAGTCTTCTGACTTTTGAGTGTACCTGATGAAGGTTATTCCAGTCTTCTGACGTTTGAGTGTACCTGATGAAGGTTATTCCAGTCTTCTGACTTTTGAATGTACCTGATGAAGGTTATTCTAGTCTTCTGACTTTTGAGTGTACCTGATGACGGTTATTCCAGAAACCCATCGTGCGCACTAAATTAGATATCTACGTTTCTAAGCATTGTGTCTGTGCATTGAATGTATTTTAAAGTTATAAAATATAGAAAAAAAGGTCAAAACATTGTCAAAATCCTACAGGCATACATTCAGTTTGTGATTACATCAGCACCGTTTCCACATGCATGAACTCCTGAAAAGAAGAGATTGATCCCATAATATTTTATTCATTTCACATATGGTCCTATGTTAATCGTTAATCTATTACAATAAAACTGTTGGTCCTCTCATATCTTTGAAACTGCAAAAGCTATATCAAAATTGTTTGCATACTCCAGACAGGAATTGTTCAAAGGAATTCAATATATTAATAAATTACATACGAATCCGACATAAAGCAAAACAAGCTATCATTTTGGGGTGTTGATTTGCCTCCTTTTAAGACATTTTATCTCGAAAATCGCATGAGCTATGTTAAATCTGGTTAAAAAATGCTGACAAGGAATTTAAGAAAAAACTTATGTGGAGCAGGAACTGCCTATCATTCCGGAGCACCTGAGTTCATCCTCTGTTTTAGTGGGATTCTTGTTGCTCGATGTTTAACCTTCTGTAGAATGCTTTTTAAATCATAGTTTATCCTTTTGTCCGTTTCCTTTTGGCCATTGTGTTGTCTCTCATTCTTCGATTTACGGCTTTTGATTACTCCTTTGGTATCTTCAACACTTTCTTGTTAAAATTGTACTTGAAATAAAAATTCCAAATTTTGGTTGTTGCCCTATTATGTCTCCCATTATATCTTTGAAACGTTAAGAGCTATAAAAAAAATATTTAGCATGCTATATGAAGATAATTGTATAAGGTTGGGAAAATAATGTTCAACATATAACATCAGACACAACCTTTTTTGACACCTTTCAGCTTCTTGCTTCTTTTATGTATCTTTTATCAACAACAAAAGCATAACCTTTTCATGACATATAACCATTCAATGAGCATTTCTACCAAGATTGGTTTCAATTGGTCCAGTGGTTTCAGAGAAGAAGATAACAATGCAAATGTTTAGAGGAGTGGACTCGGGAGAGTGTGGAGACATCACATCGTCAGACGGCGACGACGGAGGTTAAGTGATAGCAATACCTCGCATGACCTTAGATATATACACAACAAGGGAGTAAAGTATACAATGATTACAAAAATCCAACCTTTAACAGTTTCTATAAAGTGTTATCATAAGTTAATATTTGTGTTGCGTAAGATATAGGTACTGTATATCACACTTAGTTGTCATTTTGAACTGTAACACTTTGATTCGATTTAACGAAATTTATCATACTCTGATATGTATCCAAGTTTGAAATTGTTCAGACATTGATAACACATGCGCACAAAATGAAAAGAAAATACAGGAAGTATAATCTCTAAGCAAATGGTCACTTTGATCTGAATAAGTAATAGGATTTAATATCTGATAAATATTGCAAAATGTCAAGTTATTCAAAGTTTTATCAAGATCAATTGAGGGAATGGTATACTATTTAAATAATTACCATTTTTAAATTATAATTTTAAATAGCCCACCCATTAAGTAAACGAAACAACCAGAAATAAAGAAATGTATGTCAAAATGAAAATCAATTACTGATTATATGTTTTAATATAACATTGTGAACTTTAGTGTACTGGTTAGCGTGCTCCTGTAACAGGACTTAAGTAGAGTAGCTAACATGACACTGGAAAACAACTTTCATACAGGATTTGCGTTGATTCAAAGAACCTTGTTACCTATTAAGGACAATTTTATTTTTTATGACAACGTCGCTAGATGTATTATGGGGTTGACCACGATTTCCACGACAGGCGGCGTACCTGAATTTTAAGCACAACATATGCTATGCTTGGGCCACAAGTTCCTGATCCTTTCAAAGCACATTGTCTCGGGTACACTTTGTGTGAACTTAACCTGTCCGTTCTTTTGCTATTTTAAGTTATGATCTACTCTACGATTTCCACATAAAACGATGTTGGGTTGGTATTTACCCCAATTGTTTGTAAGACGACTCATGTCTTATTTACCACTTGTTTGTAAGAGGACTCATGTCTTATTTACTACTTGTTTGTAAGAGGACTCATGTCTTATTTACCACTTGTTTGTAAGAGGACTCATGTCTTATTTACCACTTGTTTGTAAGAGGACTCATGTCTTATTTACCACTTGTTTGTAAGAGGACTCATGTCTTATTTACCACTTGTTTGTAAGAGGACTCATGTCTTATTTACCACTTGTTTGTAAGAGGACTCATGTCTTATTTACCACTTGTTTGTAAGAGGACTCATGTCTTATTTACTACTTGTTTGTAAGAGGACTCATGTCTTATTTACCACTTGTTTGTAAGAGGACTCATGTCTTATTTACCACTTGTTTGTAAGAGAACTCATGTCTTATTTACCACTTGTTTGTAAGAGGGCTCATGTCTTATTTACTACTTGTTTGTAAGAGGACTCATGTCTTATTTACTACTTGTTTGTAAGAGGACTCATGTCTTATTTACCACTTGTTTGTAAGAGGACTCATGTCTTCATTACCACTTGTTTGTAAGAGGACTCATGTCTTATTTACTACTTGTTTGTAAGAGGACTCATGTCTTATTTACCACTTGTTTGTAAGAGGACTCATGTCTTATTTACCACTTGTTTGTAAGAGGACTCATGTCTTATTTACTACTTGTTTGTAAGAGGACTCATGTCTTATTTACCACTTGTTTGTAAGAGGACTCATGTCTTATTTACCACTTGTTTGTAAGAGGACTCATGTCTTATTTACTACTTGTTTGTAAGACGACTCATGTCTTATTTACCACTTGTTTGTAAGAGGACTCATGTCTTATTTACTACTTGTTTGTAAGAGGACTCATGTCTTATTTACGTTCTTGTGTCTTGTGCAGTAGTAGCCAACACATATTGTGTTGTGTTGTGTTTTGTTTTCTTTTTCTTCGTCTTGTGTGCACTGTGTTGCCATTGTCTATGGATTGTCCATTTTTGATTGCCCTTTCGGTATTCTCAAACGTTTATTTACTTCAACCCCCTCTTTGGTATAATGGTTAGAGTGTTCGTCTCGAGTTCGTGAGGTCGTGGATTCGAACTCCAGTAGGGTCAAGCCCGTGGAAGAGACATACCCCTCTAAAAGCTAAATGGTCGGTCTCTTGTTTGATTTATACATGTACTATGCAAACAGTCTGAAATATACAAAAATATATCCTTTTACTGGTAGTTCAATAAACGTATTTCTCCTTCATACAGAGTGCCTGGGGAAGAAGCACCGAGTATAAATTTCACAGTGTTTAATTTACTGGGTTAATCCAACTAAGAATTCGGAGTCCGATATCCTGCTATCCAGGTGACTATATTTAAACTGAAGATGGAAAAGTGGGCTGACCTTGAAAAGTGTGCTGACCTTCACCTTCGTTTAAATATTTAATAGTACAGTTGTTGTATTTGTGTATTATTTCTGTTGATTTGTCACTCCATACAACTTTATGTGAAAAGTTTGTCAGTAACTTGGAACAGGTCGGTGGTTTCCTCCGGGTACTCTGGTTTCCTCCACCAATGAAACTGATCGCCACGGATATAACTGAAATATTGCTAAAAGTGGCGTTAAACAACAGAAACCAACCACCACCCGTTGACTTATATTTTACTTTTGTCTCGAAATTCACGAATTAAGAATCCCTAATCTTTTTTTTTAACAACGCTATAATATTTATTCAAACGCTTGCTACATATATAATGAGAGTCCAAGCTCCTCTCAAAATTACGCTGTGAAAATCTATCTGACTGTCGAGGAATTTTAGTCAGATTAATATATACATATTATAATGCATGCATACAAATTAAATTACATGTTTAAATATATACAATACATATGTATCTTTGCTGCATTTAACTATTACTTGTTTTCTTTATATTCCACAATCTTTTAAGAATTGAATGCATTCTTTTGAAGTTTCATTAGGGTATGAAAGCGTTGACCGAAGTACATTTTCAATGAAGCGCGGTAGCGCTTCATGTTGAAAATGTAGTTCGATCAACGCTTTCATGCCCCAATGAAACTTCAAAAGAATGCATTCAATTCTTATAATTATATTTAAATCACACCAAAATTTAATATAGTTGAATTTTTCGTTGTGAATTTTATTTGTGTTAGATTATTTGCTGTTGGAAATTACTACGCCATTGATTGTTTACATCTGACGTCGTCATGGAGGCACGTGCAAGTTCGGATTTGAGTTTCATTTGGATATGAAACATCACTTTTATAATCATGTGACCACATCATAACCAATCATATTGTAACATTTCAATGAAAAACTGAAGTAATGTAATTATAATATAATAATTAGTAGTGTTTACCCGTCCTGCTATTGAACATTGACATCATCATTAGAAGATTCTAAAACTACTCCTTCTTCTTGGAATAGTAGAATCTATCAGATCTGTATTTATTTTGCTAAAGATTCCTGATTATGCTATCAAACGCAATGCAAAAGTTCACCATAATTCCCAGATTTGGTATCTTTGTTTACATGAAATAACGGTATGCCAGGCCCCTTTTTATTCAGTTATACTCTTTCTATGCCAAACTTTAAGACTAACTATTCATGCATTTGAGGTTGGCATCTCTGGAATAACATAGAGTGAACGAATCACATTATGAAGAAAAGTTTGAAAATACTAAAGTGTCATTCAGATGAAAGACAGGCAATACAATGATTAAAAGAAAACAGACAACACGACAGACAAACAATGATCTGCAAAACACTACACAGAAAACTAAAGATCGAGCACCACGAACCCCACCAAAAACCCGGGGTGAACTCAAGTATTCCTGAAAGGTAAACGTATTACTATATGTACACATGTAAAATAGTAGCATGCTGAAACATATATTTTCACTGCTAGTTAAATGAATGTATTTCTCCTTCATACGAAGTGCCTGGGGAAGAAGCACAGTAGTTAACTTAGGTTAATCCAACACCAGTTCGAAATCCGATCTCCTGCCATCCATGTGACTACATTTAAATTGAAGATGGTAAAACGGTATAAGACGGACGCAGGATTACGTTATTTCTGACAATAAGTTGAAAAATATGTATGAGTCATTAAATCAGTACAACAATGCAGATATTTCTTATTTTTTGTGAATCTGCTTTTAGTCGGTGTTAATTACGGACAAAGAACCATGCAAGTTTGCAGTTAATAAGCGACAAAATACAAATTATTCGTTTTTACCTGTCACAAGTAAGGTCAGTTGCATACGGAAAAAGCGAAGTCAAATTATTTGTTTGCAAGGAAATATTTAATCGATGGTAATTTTGGTTCTCGAAAGGCGAAAAGTGGTTCGATAAGCTGTTTAATGTGAAATATTTACCTTTATTTCATCATTTTAAAGCTATTTACCAATTTCCAAAACATATAATTGTTTTGATCAAAATCGTAGCTAATGCCCCTTTAAATAAAAATATTATATTATTTATTTTATTTTATTTTTTGGAGGGAGGGGTTAAAATCGTTTCCTGTGAAATATTGTAATATAAGATATAATGCCTTACAACATTAATATAAATTTTTTAGGGGGTTAAAATCGCTTCCTGTGAAATATTGTAATATAAATGTAAAGACAAGCAATAAGTAAGATTTTCGTGGTTCGTTGAATCGCAAGGTATAATTGAATATCAATCTTTATACAAGCGGGTAATGTAAATTTCTTGTTATCGTAAAAATCCAGGTAATAATTATAGTATTGAAGTTTTCATTCAGTGATCGAATCAATCGTTAAGTGACGAGAGAACTCCCGAATGTCCCGAATGTTGATGCACCATTGAACATTTTTACTATTTTTTTTTATTTTTTTTTTTGTAATTCTGTACAAAAAAAAAATCAAAATTAAGAAGAAAAAAAAATAGAATACAAGAAAGTGCTAAAATTCTTTTGTGATTTGGAATATGCATGTATATTAAAACGTTCATTGCGTAAACAAATTAAAAAGGAATTTTACTTGAAGCATTGCACGTGATGTTCTAACGTGTCACGGTGTTAGTACATGATATTTCGGAATTTTTAAACTTCAAGCGAGTGGTTCAATTCTGTTTCTATCCATATTTTCGTGAAACGGATATATTTTCGAAAAAAGTATAAACAAATATATATAAATTAATTTAGATATTAAGGATTGTTAGGAACGCATTATAGAGGTGAGTTGCTTTATTTTTTATCTATTTTTTATTTTTTGGTAATATTTCATGATGTTTGTACCCATGTTTAGACTCGGACATTTTTTTTCAGAAAAACTGTGTCAGAGTTTTATGAAACTTTTTGATAGACTGACATGGCAGATGTTGGTTTTTTTCTCAAGATACCTAGGAAAATGGTTTACAAACTTATATTAGTACGAAAAGAGTAATTAATTATAAAATTGACATCATACTGAAATCATATTTCTGTATATAGGAAAAACAAGTTAGAAGCGTTCAATAATTCAGGGATACTTTTAATTTAATTTAATTTGATGAGATCAGACAACACTTTTTGAATATTTTGGAGAGTCCCACCAATGTATGAATCTAAAATTTGAAAACTTTCGTGAGTCCCAACTGAAAATGATGAGTCCATGACTCGCGCTGGCGAGTTGCAAGGATCTTTGATAATTTCTACTCTCTCCCATGAAGTATTTTTCTAATCAATACATAGACAGTTTTATAAGTATGTATTGATTATTGTCAATACTTATTTTAATATCTCGGTTTAATATGGATGTCCCAGTGATAACTATCATAGAAGTTTTTCTTCCCGCTATGGTTCTGTGGTCTGATAATTTGAAAACGACAACCATGACCACTGTAACGCAAATGGTATAATTAATAATCAATGGAACTTAGATTGTGTGATATTGGTAAAACGTCCATATACTAGACAGTTATAGATATCACACTGACATGGTCATCAAAGAAAAACACAAAATATCACACTGTCTTGTCTGAACAGTTCTATTATCTAATTACAAATATCACAGACAGAGACACAATCGATACCCCCTAAATACACAAATACATGAAGGCTTACATTGTTTGGTTGGTACAGACTCTTCAATACAAAAATGGCGGGGTTAAGCCTAGCTTGATGGGTCCAATCCTTTCCTGTTAGTGAAGTGATACGGTCCCAAATGTGAGTAAAATGTCAACCTTCACATATAACTGGGAGAACAGCGGTATTCTAAAATGTCAACCTTCACATATAACTGGGTGAACAGCGGTATTATAAATAATATATTATCTAATATATATATACACTGGACAATTATAGATACCACACTGTCATGTAAGTGTATAATTCAGGGGCGGATCCCTAAAATTGGAAAAAATATTATTTTTTGGCGTAAAATCGTGATTTTTCACACGAAATACCCCAAAAATGTTCGAGCCTCCATCCGCTCGGCGCAATTTTTTTAAGTGCGCCCCCCCCCCCCCCCTAACTTGAAATCCTGGATCCGCCCCTGTAATTAACTACCGATTGAACATAAGCAAATAGTTATTTTCCAAAAGGACCACCAGGTCAGCATGTCTATCCTACACACGCTTTTCACATGTAGAAAATCTCCATAAAGAAATGTAATTCACGTAGAGGGGAGATTTGGGCCCGTAAATCTAGTCTAACCACGCCACTTTTGATCGAAATGCCTGTACCAAGCGTAGAAAATGAGCGGTCATGTATCTGTATGCTAAGCTAAAGGTATCGATTGACCTTCTTGTTTCTACATTTTTTCTATTTGATTTTGGAAATGTTTCGGCAGTGTTGTAATGTTTGTTTTTCAATAGAATGCATACACTGACTGGACAGTTAATTATAAGCGTCACACTGGCATTATATTTCATATTTGACTAACAGTTGGGCATAAGCAATTAGATTTAAAGGGTCCACCAACGTGAGATGGGAATGATGCTGTTATGGGCGGGTTGATCTGGACATCCTGTTATAAAAGAAATATAATTTATTTCATTCAATTGCGAAAAGTGATGTGTTTGCTTCTTTGCTGTTAGGATAAAACGTTTAAATTAACCAATGCGTCTATTCATTAAATATATAACGCAAGAAATTACCCCCCCCCCCCCCCCCCCCTCTACCTCACACACAAAAAAGATGTAAAAATGATTGTATTTTATCTCTATATGTAACCGGTTGAGACTAATAATCATAGCAACCAAGCTTGAATGGAAGAACCTGTTATCATGATGAATTATTGAATGTGAGAAAATCACCATGGATCATTAAGCAATTCGGGTGGGGCTTATGTTACATTGTAGAGCTGCGCAGTTGTGCATACATGCGTCGTGGTTGTTTAATTGTCGGAATGGAATATGTTCACTTCCCAGAACCGTGAACTGAAATTCGTTGCATGTAGCACATTTGTGAGATTTTGATCACAACTCGGTGTCGGTAATACGTGTTTTATCTTGTCCCGTTAGTATTAAAAGGGGTGTTTCTGAAATAAAGAGAATAATAAGAAATTATCATTTCTGGGTTTGAAAATAGAACTTTTTTTTTTTTTTTTTTTTTTTTTGCGTTCAATGAAATCGAAAGGACTTGTATTATTACTAATATGTCTCGGGATATATTTTGTTTTATTTCAGAATTAAATCATTGTTCATCTCAGTGTGTATTTCGAGTTAACACAAACGTACACGACCACGTCATTTCACTAAGAGGGCGGGGGGAGGGGGGGGGGGGGGGGGGGGGGGGGGTCCATAGCACTAGTTTAACACCTCCACTTCTTAATGAAGCGTCTATGGCAAGTCAGGAAAGTGAGAAGTTTTGTGTGTTAAGGGTATCGATTTTGCCTTTTTCTATTGGATTTTGATATTGATCCGTCAGTGTGGTATATACATTTTTCATATTATTAATTGTAATTACTAACTAGAGATTACCATATAATTCGAACACTCGGATAAGTCGAGCTAATAAAATAGAAGGTGTCTTTGATTTCGACTCAACGACGTTGTACTGTAATTTGTGTCGTATTTCTATCAGACGAGTGTTGTTGCTGGCTTTAACATGGGTTTATAAATGTATGTTGTCTCTCCTAAGATAATCAAGTGGAAAGAACACGATTTTGAATTATGTGCCTTTCGTTGTTCATATAGTATATAGTGGTGGATTATTTAGTTTAAGTGTTTGAACGAATATAACTTCTAGTTAACATAGATGTGTTTGACTGATCTTCATTCTTTTTTAACTAAAATGTGTAAAATTCAGACTAACATTTAACAACATACATAATCAAACCTGCCCATGCGGTCACCTCTATTAAGAAGTCACCCGTATTAACATATCACCTTTTTCTTGTCCCGTCTTAGAAAATTTCATATGAATTGAAGTTTATTGAACCATTTTTAAGAGGTTACCTGTCAAAGGTGACCTCTTAATACAGGTTGGACTGTATATCATATGTTGAAGTTTTACAGTTGTACATTGTGGAAATAACACGTTTCAGGAGTCTTTTTTAGTAAGTCAAACTTACAAATATCTAGCTTCTATTTGTGTGCCTATGCAAATAGATTCAGTTTTCACGAACCCCCACCTAAATTTGAATTATTCACCACCCCTTTTTTTTACTCGTGGATATTCGGTCTATTTAAATATTGTACTGTTTAATCTTCCAAGCATCCAGTTCCATCCAGTCATATTACTCTGAGCTATTCTATGCACAGAATTCCCGCGGTAAAGTACACTAGCCCGCGAGAACGACTTCATTTGTCTCTGTGCTATGTTATGCACATAATTCCCGCGGTAAAGTACACTAGCCCGCGAGAACGACTTCATTTGTCTCTGTACTATGCTATGCACATAATTCCCGCGGGAATGTACACTAGCCCGCGAGAACGCCTGCATTTGTCTCTGTGCTATGCTATGCACATAATCCCCGCGGTAAAGTACACTAGCCCGCGAGAACGACTTCATTTGTCTCTGTGCTATGTTATGCACATAATTCCCGCGGTAAAGTACACTAGCCCGCGAGAACGACTTCATTTGTCTCTGTACTATGATATGCACATAATTCCCGCGGGAATGTACACTAGCCCGCGAGAACGCCTGCATTTGTCTCTGTGCTATGCTATGCACATAATCCCCGCGGTAAAGTACACTAGCCCGCGAGAACGACTTCATTTGTCTCTGTGCTATGTTATGCACATAATTCCCGCGGTAAAGTACACTAGCCCGCGAGAACGACTTCATTTGTCTCTGTACTATGCTATGCACATAATTCCCGCGGGAATGTACACTAGCCCGCGAGAACGCCTGCATTTGTCTCTGTGCTATGCTATGCACATAATCCCCGCGGTAAAGTACACTAGCCCGCGAGAACGACTTCATTTGTCTCTGTGCTATGTTATGCACATAATTCCCGCGGTAAACCACACTGGCCCACGAGAACGACTTCAGTTTTAAGTAGACGCCCATCAATCAATAAGTCTTATTGTATGATATATGAGGCCAATTGAAAATAACGGAACATAATTACACAGGTCAATGTGTATCCGCTAAGATAACATAACAAACGGGTCACTGATAAAATCGACATCGTCATGAGATATAGGTAGCATTTTTAAGGTAGTTTTAATATAATAATGTGATTAAAATTTAAATTTTTATACATATGGGAACATTTTTAAAGGGTGGTCATTGTAAAACTAGTAACAGCATGTATGAACATCTCCTTCAATCATTTTTCGATAATCGATTTTTTTTCATCGTATTTTAAAAAAAGGAATGAGTGAGAACACGTGACTGTTCATATATGTTTTAATAATTTATGTAAACTAAAAAAAAACAGACATTCTTATAAAAATAAATTAAACAAAACACACATTTGTTTTCCTTCAAACACATGTTTGCCAACCTATACAGTACACTATCTGAAGAAAAAAAAAGGCAGTTTTCTAAATAAATAAAATGAAAAATTAAACAAAAAAATACCACACCCTCAAAACAGGATGATAATTAAGATACAATGGCAGGCATTAATTTACCATAGCTGTATACACACTATATAGCTATATAAATATAGTTTGTTTCTTAAATCAACAAAATAACCATTTCACAGTGTTTTACACACACAAAAAATAGACCACAATATATGTTAAATGAACTTAAATACAACCATAATATTTATAATTGGATGTTTTAATTTCAATTAAATGTCGAACTTCTATAATGAGCTGCTGACCGGTGACGCCCCCACCGACCTTCGGTAGCTGTCTGAAGCTCTAGTTAATGATGCTTGGCTTGTAGACAGAGGTCAATGACTTTTACCACTTCTGCCGCCAATTTTTGTAATGGTGGCAAACTCAGTCTGTATTTAACAAACAACAAACAAACATGTTGATGCAGCGGGAATATTGTTGAAATGTAAATTTGAATACTGTATATCACATACACAGGTGCAGTTTTCGATACAAATTAGAAATCTCAAATTAATGAGTCTAGTAGTTGTTTAACGCTATATCATGGCGGAGCACGATATTTCTGAATCACACGATGGTTCCTACTTTATACCATAGACCAGCACGCTGGGTTGGAATTTGCATGGCGCAAGCTTATAGGAAGACATCTGACTCCACTCAGACATATTATCCCGCGCATAGGAAGACATCTGACTCCACCCAGACATATTATCCCGCGCATAGGAAGACATCTGACTCCACTCAGACATATTATCCCGCGTATAGGAAGACATCTGACTCCACTCAGACATATTATCTCGCGTATAGGAAGACATTTGACTCCACTCAGACATATTATCCCGCGTATAGGAAGACATCTGACTCCACTCAGACATATTATCCCGCGTATAGGAAGACATCTGACTCCACTCAGACATATTATCTCGCGCATAGGAAGACATCTGACTCCACCCAGACATATTATCTCGCGAATAGGAAGACATCTGACTCCACCCAGACATATTATCTCGCGCATAGGAAGACATCTGACTCCACTCAGACACATTATCCCGCGCATAGGAAGACATTTGACTCCACTCAGACATATTATCCCGCGCATAGGAAGACATCTGACTCCACTCAGACATATTATCCCGCGTATAGGAAGACATCTGACTCCACTCAGACATATTATCTCGCGTATAGGAAGACATCTGACTCCACCCAGACATATTATCTCGCGTATAGGAAGACATCTGACTCCACCCAGACATATTATCTCGCGCATAGGAAGACATCTGACTCCACTCAGACATATTATCCCGCGTATAGGAAGACATCTGACTCCACCCAGACATATTATCTCGCGCATAGGAAGACATCTGACTCCACTCAGACATATTATCTCGCGCATAGGAAGACATCTGACTCCACTCAGACATATTATTCCGCGAATAGGAAGACATCTGACTCCACTCAGACATATTATCTCGCGCATAGGAAGACATCTGACTCCACTCAGACATATTATCCCGCGTATAGGAAGACATCTGACTCCACTCAGACATATTATCCCGCGCATAGGAAGACATCTGACTCCACTCAGACATATTATCCCGCGTATAGGAAGACATCTGACTCCACTCAGACATATTATCCCGCGTATAGGAAGACATCTGACTCCACTCAGACATATTATCCCGCGTATAGGAAGACATCTGACTCCACTCAGACATATTATCCCGCGCATAGGAAGACATCTGACTCCACTCAGACATATTATCCCGCGAATAGGAAGACATCTGACTCCACTCAGACATATTATCCCGCGTATAGGAAGACATCTGACTCCACTCAGACATATTATCTCGCGTATAGGAAGACATCCGACTCCACTCAGACATATTATCTCGCGTATAGGAAGACATCTGACTCCACTCAGACATATTATCCCGCGTATAGGAAGACATCTGACTCCACTCAGACATATTATCCCGACATTGAGCCAAATAGTCTTTGCTCTTCCTCCTTGATACGTAGTCCACAGAGTCAGTAGATATCAAATTCCTATGTATTGTTTTCACTGAATCGGGCATTGAATCCACCATCTTCCGTACTCAAGTCAAGCCAAGCACATCAACCATAACACTACCGAGGACAGGCGATCCTACTGCAGGAACTATATAAATATAGAATGGAATCACACTACCTAGGCCAGGCGATCCTTCCGCAGGAACTATATAAATAAACAATGGGGCCGACGTTGTTATGATCGGATGGTAGTTGCATTTACAACTACTTGCATTGTCAGTCCATATCACCACTAAAGTTGTGAGTTTGAACCCCGTTCATGGCGAGGTGTACCCGATACAACACTATGTGATAAAGTTCGTCAGTTACTTGCGACAGGTCGGTGGTTTTCTCCGGTTTCTTCCACCAATAAAACTGAAATATTGTTAAACACCATAAATTAATTCAAACTATCATTAACGAAAATTATTACGTTATCAATAACACGTTCTTTATATCAGTAATCCCGTTTCCTGGGAACTTGACAATTATTTTGTTGTAATATTACATAATATTAGGGACCGACCATTTAACTTGCAGGGAGGGTATGGTTTTTTGTTTCGTTCAGAAAAATGTTTTCGGACGACACGAGAGTTAGAATATTTTTTTTTTTTTTTGTCGCGTAAATCGCTAAGTTTTTTTTCCAGAATTTAACATTAGGTTATATTAAAAAAAAATCTGAATCAGATTATTTTTTTTTCTTCCACCAAGATCAGAATATTTTTTTCAGCAACATTGGGAATCAGAATATTTTTTTAGAAGAAAATCATAACCCCCCTTCAAGTTAAATGGTCGGTCCCTTAGTTAATGTGTATTTATACATTTGATAAGGAAGTGATTCATTGTCTTCGTTTTACTTTCGTTTTCCGTCATCAAATAAGTTTCACATTATTTTCTTGTTAAATGTTTTAATGTAAAATCAATATCTGATATCTATCGTTGTCAGACTGAGAACAAAAATATTCGATGTTTCACAATATGACTCTCTACAGTTACTAGATAGAAAGGTGTTGCCCTTGAGCTAATATTGTACGCATTTTTTTTTGTACTTTGCAAAATTTGCGCACGTTGCTCTGCATGCAATGTCAAGTTTTCTATGTAGTGTTTTGTAGATCATTGTTTGTCCTTTTGTGATTTTTTTTCTTTTGGTCATTGTATTGCCTGTCCTTTTTCGATTAGCGACTTCTGGTTATTCCTTTTGTATCTTCAAACGTTTCTTATCAGAATCAGAAGCGGTAAATAGAAGAATGACAGAAAATATAATGACCAAGCAATGATTTACAAAACACTACACAGGATACTAAAGATCGAGTAACACGAACCCCACCAAAAGCCGGAGATGAACTCAGGTGCTCCGGAAGGGTGGGCAGGGCAGTTCCAACATTACATTTGTGTTGTTATCAAATCATTAAGAAATTTTGTAAAGCTCTTTATTACTAGATCAACAAATTTTTATTTAAGAAATAATTCATGGAAGCCATATGTATATATTGTTTTTACCACGGGTAGGCCTTTATGTCACGAAGTTTTACTCCGAGCGAAAGCGAGGTGTAAAAAGCTGACATAAAGACCTACCCGTGATAAAAACAATATATACATATGCCTTCCATGAATTATTTCGATTCTAATATGTAAAAATTGGTAAGCTATCGTTATAAATTGTCGATGACGTCATAAATTTAATCGGTTATAGATTAATATTATTTTTACCACGGGTTTGGAATCAAAGCGTTTGAAGGACGTCATATTAGAATTCAGAATATCCACATAAAAAATACATAAAATTCTCTTTGGGGGAATAACTTTACCTATATCTTACATGGATCTTTAATATCAAAATGTGTTCAAATGAAAAATGAAATTTCGTGCTCAATTGCAACATTATTTAAATTCCTAAATGCACTGAAATGTAATGGACCTGCAGGAGAAGGTCGTTATCTACATATATTAAACAAATACAGTCAAACCTGTATTAAGAGGTCACATTTGGGATAATGAAAAAGTGTCCTTATTAGTCCATCAGCCAAGTCTGAAAAAGCCTCTTATAACAAAGTTTGTGTGATACCCCTGTAAACCGCATTTTTATTTAAAGTTTGATGTTTAAACTGTCGATTTCCAGTTGTTATACTCAAATTAAAAAACGCGGAAAATAGTACAAATTCTACCTACCCGTGTGCTTAGGGACCGACCATTTAACTTGAAGAGAGGGGGGGGGGGGGTTATGGTTTTTTGTTTCGCTCAAAAAAAAATTTTCGGACAACACAAGAGTTAGAATATTTATTTTTTTTGTCGCGCCAAGCGCGAATTTTTTTTCCAGAATTTAACATTAGGTTATATGACAAAAACTCTGAATCAGATTATTTTTTTTTCCCTCCACCAAAATCAGAATATTTTTTTCAGCAACATTGGGAATCAGAATATGTTTTTAGAAAAATACCATAACCTCCCCCTTCAAGTTAAATGGTCGTTCCCTTACGTAGTAGGGTTCAATAGTTTGCATAACGTTTCATACACATGACCGCTTTGATGCCCAAAATTGGATTATATATATTTGGTACAAGTATAAAAATAGCATAATTCGTCATATCCTTTGAAAATAACGCTTTTGCAAAAGAGAGATACGTTCTGAGAAATGTAGTATTTTTGTACCTTAAAATAGCATGTTTTTAACTATTACACATAGTTATGACTGCACGTGATTAACCGTAAAACATGTCTAATAATCACAAAAACGTCATGCTCGAACCAATCGCTACATTTAAATATTTTTACAACTATTTATTGTTCCAAAACGCGCTTTTTATAGAAATTAACAATTTAGCTAACTATTTCTGGATTTTCGAGTTATAACCGATGCGGTTTCATATTACAAATTGAATGTGATTTTCTTGCGTTTTCTGGGCTTTTTGAGGAAATTTGTAGGTGTTGTACTACACATATTTATCATTTTAACACTCTAGATAAACATTTAGATCATTATCGACAGAATGTAATTAATTGTTTTGGGTCTGTTTGACTTTGCTTTAGTTGGGGTGCGCTTGATTTGTATTTTCTCATTTCATTTTTCTTATTGATCATTGATGTCAGTATTCTAGTTTTATAGATTTCCTTGTTATTTTTTTATATCTTTACACTTATTTCCATTGTTGTTGCACATTTTGTTTATTGATTTGTCACGTGATTGTCATTTATGTTTTACATTTTGAGGTTAATTTTATTTCTTTTATCATTTGTTAACTGTATTCCTGGTCATTTGGGAATGTGCTTTGATGATATAGTTTCATAATTACTTTTTGATGGTATTTTGTCATTTTGGAGGGTTGCTTTTTTCTACATTTGTAATGTTTTATTTTATTCTTATACCTTGTTGTTATATTTGAGGTTTTTCGGAGTTTTTTCTTGATGGTACATTTTGTATATTTTTTTTAAATTTATATCTGATGCATACTTTGTTATTGTTTTCTCTATAGCGCAATACTTTGCTCAGAATGGGCGGTAGTGAACTTACACTTAAGACAAAATCAAAAGTCAAGTGTCAAACAGATAAACTGAAAAGAGTGGTTTTGTCACAGTACTGATGAAGCTGGCGATCTATACAATTATTTGGAGTAGACTTGGAAGATGCTTAGAAAAGCAGTCGAAATAAGAAATCACAATCTTCTAAAACACTACTGGAGTGCCGGTGTTACATACTCATTTTTTCCCCATACTCATTTTTCTCCCTGGAAAAATTTGTATATACTCAGTTTTCCCCCCGGAAAAATGAGTACATACTGAGATTTCCCCCCCGGAAAAATGAGTATATACTGAATTTTCCCCCCGGAAATCCAAGTATGTGTTAACACATACTCATTTTTCCCCACATACTAGTTTTTCCCCTCTCCTATTTTAATAGGGTTTTTCTTGTGTACACTTATATTCATGTATATGGTGGAAGACATAATAGTTAAATGTGAACGAAAGAGGGTATCAACAATGATGATAGTAATAACTAAGGCAACCATGAACATGGAGTGAGAACGGATAAGGAGGTAGGAGGAAAGGATGGGAAAAACACCTGAGTGATAAAGCGATCTTCCTTAGTGCAAGTGAGAAAAACTCAAGCTTGCTAAGTGCTGGAAGGCACAGCTGACAGGTATGAGGAAGAGGGCAGGAAGGAAGGAATATAAAGAGAAGGATAGAGAGGACGGAGGGAGAATGACAAAAAGATGATGGAGAGGAAGGAGAGATAGAGGTATAGAATAAGGAGGATGACAGGGAGGAATTAGGAAGGGAGTCAATATGGAAAAGGATGGAGATAGTGAGGAGGATAATGATGAGGAAGTAGTGAAACAGATATTGAAGGGGAGATTTGACGGAAGAGGATAGAAAGGACGAAGTGACAAAGGTAAACGAGGAGGAGAGAAGTAGTGAGGAGGAGGTAATAAGGAGGATGATGACGACGACGGAGGAGAAAAGTATACGGAGAAGGTAATTAGGAAGAGTTAATAAGGAGGATGGAGACGGAAGAAAGACAGAGGTAATGAGTTGGATGATAATATTACAGGAAAGAGAAGAGAGGTAATGAGGTGGCGGATTGAAAGGAATGAAGGATGGAGAGGTGGTGAGGATGACTGGGAGGAAGGAGGGGAGAGGTAGTGAGGATGACTGAGAGGAAGGAGGAGAGAGGTAGTGAGGATGACTGAGAGGAAAGAGGGAGAGAGGTGGTGAGGAGGATTGAGAGGAAGGAAGGAGAGCAGTAGTGAGGAGGATGCCAGAGGAAGGAGGGAGAGAGGTAGTGAGAAGGATGGAGAAGGAGAGAGAGGTAGTGAGGAGGAAGGAGGGGAGAGGATGACTCAGAGGAAGGAGGGAGAGAGGTAGTGAGGAAGTGGGTGGAGAGGAATGAGGGAGGAGAAGTAGTGAGGAGGAGGATTGAGAGAAAGGAGGGAGAGAGACAGTGAGTAGGAATGAGAGGAAGAAGGGAGAGAGGTAGTAAGAAGAGGAGAGCAAGGGGCGAGATAAGTAGAGAAGAGGAAGAAGGAGGGAGAGAAGCAGTGAGGATGACTGAGAGGAAGAGGGAGATAGGTAGTGAGGAAGTGGATGGAAAGGAATGAGGGAGGAGAAGTAGTGAGGAGGAGGATTGAGAGGAAGGAGGGAGAGAGGCAGTGAGTAGGAGGGAGAGGAAGAAGGGAGAGAAGTAGTAAGAAGAGGAGAGCAAGGAGGGAGAGAAGTAGAGAAGAGGTAGGATGGAGAGAGGTAGTGAGGAGGAGGATGAGAAGGAAGGAGGGAGAGAGGTAGTGAGGAGGAGGATGGAGAAGAAGGAGAGAGAGAGGCAGTGAGGAAGAGGATGGAGAGGAAGGGTGAGGAGGCCGACTACTTTAATAAATTTCCCCCGACAATGTTCAAAGTCTCCTATCGATCTGCACCAAAGAAACAACACTTGTGTAGTACCTCATAGTGAACACCCTCAAAGTTAAATTGGTTAAATTATGTTCAGTGGTTCTCAATGAGATTACGAAAATGTAATTCATAGGTTTTCAAAGCAATTTTGACCTTCGCTGTCGACCATTTTGAATTTCCGATCGGCATAAAATCCATTATCACCTGTAAAGGACTCTGAAATTTCAAGACAATGTTTACAACCATAATATGCAGGTCAAGTTCAATTGCAGCCAGATCCCATATACGGCTTGGAAGTTAGGCCCACTTAGCTGAAAGCGGAGAACTCTGTGTCCTCAGACACATTCTTCTTTTATTCATTTTTTAACGAATCGGCATGAAAAGTAACAACACTTGCGTAGGACATAATAGTGAACACCTCTGCCAAGTGTGGTTAAATTCTGTTCAGTGCTTTTCAAGTAGACCATGAAAATGTTGCTTTACATATGGTTTCAAAGCAAACTTTGACCTCCGCTGGCAACGATTTTGAATTTCCGATGGGCTCAAAAAGTAACAAGACCTGTCAAGAACCTTAAAATGAACATACAAATCACGTTTCCATACCATCGCTTCAGTGTTTCTTGAAAAAAGATTATTGAAAAACTAACAATGTTTCCAATGTCTCCTGATGACCATTTGTTGACGAATCGGAAAAAATCTCTCATCCGATCTAAACAAACACCAGATCCCTCAGTACCATTTCTAGTCAATATGCAAACCACAGATAAATTCAATGCAGACGAACAATTACGCATTGGTTGACCATATGCGAACGCTAACTGATTTCAAATCCGATACGACAATTATAACGGATTTAAATTCGATTTAATGATTAAGTTTCAATCCGGAATACGTGTGAATATGGTATTATAGTGCTACCACTTTCGGTAGATCGATCAAAAAAGATGGAGACAAACGCATTTATCAAGATGGCTCAATTTTATAATAATTTGATCATGAAACGAAGCAAAAAATAGTTGTGCTGATATAGTAGAGGGGGTTAGGAGGGGGTCTGACCCCGAAACCCCGAACTAAAAAACTTGAAATCCCCCTAGTCCCGAACTAAAAAACTTGAAATCCAGAAGTCCCGAATATAATAAAATTTCAATCCCAAATCCCGAAATGGTCAATCCCGAATTCTCGAGCTTAAAAAAACACCATCCCGGAGTCCTGAAAAGGGTCCTTCCACCCTCATAGTAGTAGTTTAATTTAGAGAATACTGTTACCGTTTAGTTCATCATTTGAAATGAACATAATATGATAAATTGGTATAATTATGTTCGGTAAAACAAATCCACACTCTGACAGTAGAACTAATAATTGTATCATTCATAGTTATGCGTCATTGATGGACACTGCCATTCTATAGTTACTGATCTTTATTTAAAATGATCGATTACAAACAAACAAGCTACCACAAAATAGTTTGTTTAGTTTAAAGCTAATTATGTTGTGTCTCGGTGTACTGTAAACAGTTGAAATTCTTAAGAATGAATTAACAGATAACCATTGGCGAATCCAAGGGGGTTCCGGTGGTCGGAAACCCCCGTCCTTCACATTGCGTTCGTCGTCCTTCCGTCCGTCCGTCGTCCATCCGTTAACTTTTTACATTTTGATATTCTTCTTGAGAACCACTGAACATAATTTAATCAAACTTGGAATGAATGATCTTTATGGTGTGTAGACTATAGTTTGTGAATTATGTATCCGTCGATGAAAAAACATGGCCGCCATGGCTAAAAATAGAACATAGGGGTCAAACTGCAGTCATTGGCTAATATTTCAAAAAGTATTACATATAGAGAAAAATAGAGGTGATCTTCCTTCTTCAGCATCAAAAGTTCTACAAAAGTCTCCATAGGGTCGACCTCATATAGGAGTTATTGCCCTTGTATAGTCTATCAGTGCAAAGGGGGAGAATTGAGTATGAGGGGGAAGCTTCAGTATATTCTCAGATTTCCCCCCTAAAAATCAGGGGGAAAGATGAGTATATACTGATCTTTCCGGGGGGGGGGGGGGGGGGAATGAGTATATACTGATCTTTCCGGGGGAAAAACTAGTATATACTCATTTTTCCGGGGGGAATAATGAGTAGGGGGAAAAATGAGTATGTAACACCGGTCCAAGGGGTGGATACCACAGGCGATGTTATCAAACTTCTATCGGCAAACGTAATCTGGTGTATTCACTGAAACGCAAAATGGTCGGCAATGTCAAAGTACCAGTCACAAGTAAACCAGACAAACAACCTAGAACACGTGACCGTTGCAGATAGAAAATACCGGGAACAGTTACGCCGATGTTTGACCGAAGACGGCGTTTCCTCGTTGAAGATGGCTGTGAAAAATTACTGTTTTCTCGTGAAAAGATTGGAATTGGGTTATGTATTTTATATCACAAAACATGCTACAAAAACTGACAAAGACGTCTTTACAAAGTTACCGAGAACATGGAAAATATATAAGGTAATTAGGAATCAACAATACATATTTTTTTTTGTATTTGACAGATCTTTTAATATTTTGGCTTCCGAAATTGAAGTCTTTGTATTTGAAAAAAAAAGGGTTAGATAAACGTTTGGGAAACAAACTTTCATTTTGGCGGTCAAATGATAACAATATATTTGTTGTGATGACGTCCCTAAAGAGCAGATCATTGAATCAGCTTTGGAATTCATGAAGCAGAACAAATCTACCGATTTAGAAGTGTCAGATCTCCTAACAGAAGACGTAGAAATTGATGTATTATACAGCAAAGGCTATCCGGAGATTGACTTTGTCAGAAGTCAAGTCGCCAGTTCCGTGGCCGCCGACTGGTAGCTTTATAAATGAGTAATCTGTGACCATACCGAATTTGTTGTATAACTTGATTGCATGGGTTCTGACTGAGGACCAATCAGATCGACCCATTTCAAACATATCGGTTGAAATGTCAAGAGGCAACCAATAGGCGTGTTGTATCATGTGCACATGACATCATATACGATGTCACTCGTTGTGAGGTGAAAACCCCGAAACGTGTATGTCTGGCTGTACTCTATAAAAGCCTTACTGGTCCAGTTAAACACTTTCTAGAGTAGGTGATAGCTTAGACATTCCAAACGGCCTCCTCCTTGATGTGAAAAATTTCATATTTGTTGTCTACGCTTTTCCGTCAATTCCTGATATCAATGAGGGACCATTTCTTTTCTGTTGCAAATAAAAAAACATCCAGTTTTATCAGCTACCACCTACAAAGACGCTTTGCAAAGACACTTACAAAGAGAAAATGTCCAGGCAGCAGTTTAGAAACGCACCTGTCAGTTGATATACGCTCTACCATAAGCAGAAAAACATGGATGGATGATAGAGAAAAATATGTTTTCAGATTGTAAGATTGAAATGTGGAATCGTAGTTTGAAGAAAAACGTACTGATTGTTGGATTCTAGGTTCTTGAAAGCAAAATTAATGTAAAAGACTCCCTTTTTTTGTGTCAAATATATAGAATGACTCTCATTAAATTAACCTGATAGAGATTGGAACTACAGTAATTACTGTAAATAAGAAGAATCGAGTAATAAAAAGTTAAGCAAAGAACTTGTATACACCAATTATTTCAACAGGTGTAAAGTTTGAAATAATATAGTAAAATTACCCCCCCTTTTTTTTCTGAATTCACAACATTAAGTGGTCTGTACATGTATAGTTCTCATCTTTCTATCATTAAGGACATAAAATAAACACAAATAATAACTCCCGAAGAAAAATAACCGAAATGGTATAACCTAACTGATCGGAATGCTTGACTGTTTTTTTTTTTGTTTTGTCTACTATTTTGGGGTACCCTTAAAGGGGCGCATGTTGTACTATTTTCCGAATATTTTAGCTGAGTATAACACTTGAATAAATGATCTACATAACATTCGATTAAATAATATTAAATCACAGGGGTATCCAGCGCTAAAAAAACATTCCGGTTCTAGCTGATGGACGATGGACTATATAAGACAGATGATCTCTTAAAACAGGTTCAATTCATTTGAAATTTTCTATCACAGGACAAGAAAAAGGTAACCTTTTAATACAGGTAACTGCTTGATAGAGGTGACTGTATGGGCAGGTTTGACTATACATGTACAGGGGTTGATCCAGGGTGGGGGCGCATCCGGCGCGTGCCCCCCCTAAAATTGAAAAATAAAATTGGCGTAAAATCGTGATTTTTCACACGAAATACCTCAAATATTTTCGCGTCTACCTCCGCTCGGCGCAATTTTTTTAAGTGCCCCTCCCCCCCCCCCCCTAACTTGAAATCACGGAACCGCCCCTGCATGTATACATTTTGTATCATGTTTTGCTAATGTAATTTCGTTACTATCATATTTTTTATTTTTTTCATATTTTTTTTTATTAAAGATTGCTCATGATGAATACATTTACGATGTAAAAAATATTTTCATTCACTAATTGTGGTTTTCTTTGATCGTGTACAAGTTTTCGTTGGATTTAAATATTTTTTGGATGACAAACTGACCGACTATAAATTTAATGATAAAGAGCTTATTGTAGAATACACCATCCTAATTACGTTTGACAAATCTTCTTTTAGAACACAGTTCATGTATATGTCAGTGGGGTGAACTAACTTATTAAAGATTAAACAAACTGGTTGGTCGTAGATTTACCACTATGTCTCATAGGTACCCGATTTGTGGACCCCCCCTTTTTTTCTTTTTTTTTTAATTCATCACTTTTGTGGGACGTTTTCTTGTGTTTTTAGAAATGGGCTTATATCGATCTCGGATTGAGTTTTTGGTAATGTTTGAAGTTGTTCAACACTGCTTATAATGAAAACGTCACACAAAAGTGATGAATTAAAAAAATTTTAAAAAGAGGGGTCCACAAATCGGGTACCTATGATATGTCTGTGTATGCTGAACCCCCATTTTTGTGCTCGGACAATTTTGAAAGTGTGTATTTATAGATGAGAAGCGAATATTTGCTGATTGTGTTATGTTTATAAATATCTGTCGTGTTATTGGATATCCAACTATTAAGTTGGGGAAGGCTGCGATCCCATTTGCCGGTGGAACTCCGCCGCAATTGATTGCCTGTTGTTTGTGTGTATCTATATCTGTCTTGTCACTGGATGTCAAATTATCAAGATGGAGGTGGATTCCCATTAGCCCGCTTAACTTTTTTGTGTGTGTCTGTCCTTAACCAGGAACTGGATTTCCAACGCCATATATATTGGTCTTGTTTTGTGTTCAAAGAGAGAAATGGTTGTTGGTTTTGTTGGTATCGGCGGAATGTTGTTGATCGTCACTGTTTAAACGTTCTTATCTGACTTGTCTTTTGTGAAGTAACAACAATGTCATTTACTGTATTTAAAGATTGAGAGAGAAAAAAAAAAACATTTATACAACTTTCTTTTCGAAATACATTCACGTTTTGAAAGTGTTAAAAAATTAAAACCCAGTTTTATGTTATATCAATTGACATTCGGGTTAGACCGTTAATATAATAGTATCATTAAACAAAGGTATGTGATGGTCACGCCTTAAATAAAATTAGAGTAAATTGACCAATACACCATGATCCGGTTTTGGCGCCATTGATCTGAAAATCTTTGATACGAGATTTTATCACATAGATACTTAATAAAAGTAATTTAATTTGGATAAAATTTATTTTAAATGTATCTTATTACCAACAATACAAATAAAAACAAAACGCAATTTACTAATGTTGAATAAATATTGACAGTAGTAATCCATAGTTATCGCAATTATTTTAGGTAATTTATTTTCGTGGATATTATATATAAAACTACAATGATTAAACTGTGGCTATTTATTTTAACAAGCATGCGTAATTGTATTAACTTGATAAAATCTCCCATGATCATCACACCACTAACAGAATATCAGTCCATCATTATTTTCAATGACATTTTATTTAAAAAATATGTCATAATAATTATAAATGTATTTATTGGGGAAATAATATAAAATTAAATTTAATAAAATGAAAGCAAATTAGATGCCACGTAGGATCTTCAATATATTCCTTTAGAGACACGAACAACGATTGTAAGAATTCCTGCTTCTTTTGAATTTCCACTAAATTAATGCATCATTCACTATGACTATTGATTTTCAAATAAAACCCCACAACTCCCACGCTGTTTAATGTCTCAGTGTTAATGACCGTTAGTGTTCAACTATTTCAATTTTACAGAATTATTCTAATTCGTAACCTCCGTTTTCTTTTTATTTCTGCTTATAAATTGATGTATGCAACTTGAAGATGAAATATTTGATGTAGAAATGGGCGGTACCCGTCACCGAATTATTCATTTTTGCCCCCACAACGACCTCTTTTACGAAGAATGACATGTGCATGCATCCACTAATTAGCTTAGGTGTCACTTAATGGCGCCTCTCACAATGTCAAATCGCCATTCCTTAACTTAAGAACTTTAACCGTATTTGACATTAATTTTACTTAATGTTTACTTACAGCTATTTACATCCCTTCTTTTTAAATGTAAAACAAATATCGGTTTTAAGAAAAATAAATGTATGTAGTTTTTCTTCGGGAGTACAAATTTAAGTCGGAAGTCAGTCAAAACATGGAAATCCTATTATGCCAATCTACAAACCTCGTGTAAATCCGCTCCTCTACTTCGGAATAGGTTAAGTTGAAGTTACCCCCGAATTTTAGTGGGTTCGTGTTGCTCGATCTTTAGTTTTATGTGTATGTTTTGTAGATCGTTGTTTGTCCTTTTGTACCTTTTCTTTTGGCCATTGTGCTGTCTGTTTTTCTTCGATTTACGGATCTTGGCATCTTCACACTCTTATTACTTAGTACATGGTCTAATATTTTCATAGCTGACCTATATTATTATTAAATCTAAGGTACATATGTTATCTTAGTCGATTTTGAATAGAGCATGTTAGAACCCTTGGTTTGCATGCACCCAATACTGTCAAATTATTTGGCTTTTCAATCTGTTGGTATTGAACGTACCCGATGAAGGTTATTTGTATGCTAAATATGTATACGTAGAACGACTAAACCATTTATGTATAGATTGTGCATCAAGGGTCGCTGTCCTATGAACAGGTTATCTATAACACAAGTGTGAGGAGGGGCCCGGGTGGCTCAATGAGATAGGTCGTTGGATCTAACAACTCATACAAGCCTATCACCAATACGGCGTGGGTTCGCGCCCAGCTTTGTAAGTTACAAAAAGGGTGCACTCGACTCGCAGCCGCAAGTGATAAAGTTTTTCATTTGCTTGCCCAGGGTCGGTGGTTCTCTCCGGGTACTCCGGCTTCCTCCACCACTAAAACTGGTCGCCATGATATAGCTGAAATATTGCTGAAATGGCGTTAAACTCCAAAATTCAGAAATTCAGATTCAAGTGTGAGGATCATTATTGCACCGTGAACATCCTACGTTAGAAATTGTATTGCAATTGTTACACAACATATAGGTAATTTTCAAATACACAACTCACCCTTAGTCAGGGACAAAAACGAATGTCTCGTGCATAGTTAATTATACGCTCCTTCTACGTAGAACAAGCTACCGGTATATAGCTAAAGTATAATAACATCTGTTTCATGTTACAATCTGAACTTCCACTCAAAGTTTTACCCCAGTGCTACCTTTTTATGTACATTATTTATTGTTTGTAAACTAGTTCTAGTGATATGTATATAGCTGAAATAATCCTTAGTTACCACCGAGCTGAAATAATCCTTAGTTACCACCGAGCTGAAATAATCCTTAGTTACCACCGAGTCAGAACAGTTCTAAAGCAATCCAATGGAAAAATCATCGAAAAAGAGGACAAACCGCTACCCCTAACACACATATATGTGACCGCTCATTCTCCTGGCTTGGTATTGTAACTTCTTTAAAAATAATATCGGGATTAAACTAGTTTTATGCGCCTATTAAACAACAATCAATGTATTCTAGAGGGCCCGTGTGGCTCAATGAGTTCGGTAGTTGGATTACCTAACAACTCATACATGCCTATCACCAATATGGCGTGGGTTTGCGCCCGGCTTTGTAAATTACAAAAAGGGTGCACTCTACTCGCAGTTGCAAGTGATAAAGTTTACCAGTTGCTTGACCATGGTCGGTGGTTCTCTCCGGGTACTCCGGCTTCTTCCACCACTAAAAATGGTCGCCATGATATAGCTGAAATATTGCTGAAAGTGCCGGTAAAACGCCAAAAATCAAATCAAATCAATCTATTCTATACCAATATTTCAAAAATCAATCAAACAATAGATATGACAATTTAGAGAATAAGTTCAAAAACTGGCTTATACGTCTACATTTAAGTCTAACACGTGATTTCTAGCAAAGTTCTTTAAAAATGAGTACAAATAGGTTACTTCCGTTTAAGCCGATTATTGTATATTAATAACATTTAAATTTAAACGCCTGGTTGAAATCACATTTAAATGTATAAAACTACGATATAGAAGGTGTGAATTCATGTTATGGGAAAGGGTTTCTTTAAAAATAGAACGAATATTGATATGGAATTGTGATGCTGCATATGCAATTTGATTTTTTTTATCATTTTTAATGAGCAATTGCAATCAGGTCTTTAATATAGTCAAACCTCCCCATGAGGTGACCTCTTAATACAGATTTGACTGAATTTATAAATAAATAAATATATATTTTTAATAGCGCAAACAAGTGCATTTAGGTAAAAATAACAAACGCTGGACAGTTAATTTATCTCTCGGTGGGTTCCCTAATGATCCCTTTGGTACCTTCAAGATGTACACAGACACCTCGGTGGTGTAGTGGTTATTGTGCGTTCCTCGAGTACAGTATAACATTGGTATGTGTGACTGCTTCGCTAAGTATGCAACATTAAGGAGTAAGAACAAAGAAAGATTGGCTTGAAATCAGGATAATCTTGTCCGAGAGGAGCGAAATGTCTGTCTGTGGACTGTTGTTTCAGAGAGATAGCACTATAAAAATCTAACTCAGAGTGTTGATCTAGTACAAAGAGAATATCATTATCATTTCATCGAGAGGTAAAGTCCTCGTCATGATAAATGGTGTTAAGCAACAATCACTCACTCACTCATGAATGCAACACTATTAGTACAGAAACGAACAAAAAATGTCTCTGTTTAATTTAATATAAATGAACGTACATTGTATGTTTTTTCTCAAATATGTTGGCTTTGAGACGTACCTAATGAAGGCTATTCCAGACTTTGAGCGTACCTGATGAAGGTTATTCCAGACTTTGAGCGTACCTAATGAAGGTTATTCCAGACTTTGAGCGTACCTAATGAAAGTTATTCCAGATTTTGAGCGTACCTAATGAAGGTTATTCCAGACTTTGAACTTACCTGATGAAGGTTATTCCAGACTATGAGCGTACCTGTTGAAGGTTATTCCAGACTATGAGCGTACCTAATGAAGGTTATTCTAGATTATGAGCGTACTTAATGAAGGTTATTCCAGACTTTGAGCGTACCTGATGAAGGATATTCCAGACTCTGAGCGTACCTGATGAATGTTATTCCAGTCCTTGAGCGTACATAATGAAGGTTATTCCAGACTATGAGCGTACCTAATGAAGGTTATTCCAGATTTTGAGCGTACCTAATGAAGGTTATTCCAGACTTTGAGCGTACCTGATGAAGGTTATTCCAGACTATGAGCGTACCTGATGAAGGTTTTTCCAGACTATGAGCGTACCTAATGAAGGTTATTCCAGCTTATTATAAGCGTACTTAATGAAGGTTATTCCAGACTATGAGCGTACCTAATGAAAGTTTTTCCAGACTTTGAGCGTACCTACTGAAGGTTATTCCAGACTATGAGCGTACCTATTGAAGGTTATTCCAGACTTTGAGCGTACCTAATGAAGGTTATTCCAGATTTTGAGCGTACATAATGAAGGTTATTCCAGACTTTGAGCGTACCTAATGAAGGTTTTTCCAGACTTTGAGCGTACCTACTGAAGGTTATTCCAGACTTTGAGCGCACCTATTGAAGGTTATTCCAGACTTTGAGCGTACCTGATTAAGGTTATTCCAGACTTTGAGCGTACCCATTGAAGGTTATTTCAGACTTTGAGCGTACCTAATGAAGGTTATTCCAGACTATGAGCGTACCTGATTAAGGTTATTCCAGACAATCAGCGTACCTGATGAAGGTTATTCCAGACTATGAGCGTACCTAATGAATGTTATTCCAGACTTTGAGCGTACCTAATGAAGGTTGTTCCAGACTTTGAGCGTACCTAATAAAGGTTATTCCAGACTATGAGCGTACCTAATGCAGGTTATTCCAGACTTTGAGCGTACGTAATGAAGGCTATTCAAGATTATGAGCGTACCTAATGAAGGTTATTCCAGACTTTGAGCGTACCGAATGAAGGTTATTCCAGACTATGAGCGTACCTAATGAAGGTTATTTCAGACTATAAGCGTACATAATGAAGGTTATTGCAGACTCTGAGCGTACCTAATGAAGGTCATTCCAGACTTTGAGCGTAACAAATGAAGGTTATTCCAGACTTTGAGCGTACCTAATGAAGGTTTTTCCAGACTTTGAGCGTACCTAATGAAGGCCATTCCAGACTTAGCATACCTAATGAAAGTTATTCCAGACTTTGAGCGTACCTAATGAAGGTTATTCCAGACTTTGAGCGTACCAAATGCAGGTTATTCCAGACCTTGAGCGTACCTAATGAAGGTTATTCCAGACTTTGAGCGTACCTAATGAAGGTTATTCCAGGCTTTGAGCGTACCTAATGAAGGTTATTCCAGACTTTGAGCGTACCTAATGAAGGTTATTCCAGACTATGAGCGTACCTAATGAAGGTTATTCCAGACTATGAGTGTACCGAATGAAGGTTATCACAGACTATGAGCGTACATAATGAAGGTTATTCCAGGCTGTGAGCGTACCTATTGAAGGTTATTCCAGACTTTGAGCGCACCTATTGAAGGTTATTCCAGACTTTGAGCGTACCTGATTAAGGTTATTCCAGACTATGAGCGTACCCAATGAAGGTTATTTCAGACTTTGAGGGTACCTAATGAAGGTTATTCCAGACTATGAGCGTACCTGATTAAGGTTATTCCAAGCTATCAGCGTACCTGATGAAGGTTATTCAAGACTATGAGCGTACCTAATGAATGTTATTCCAGACTTTGAGCGTACCTAATGAAGGTTGTTCCAGTCTTTGAGCGTACCTAATAAAGGTTATTCCAGACTATGAGCGTACCTAATGAAGGTTATTCCAGACTTTGAACGTACGTAATGAAGGCTATTCAAGATTATGAGCGTACCTAATGAAGGTTATTCCAGACTTTGAGCGTACCGAATGAAGGTTATTCCAGACTTTGACCGTTCCTAATGAAGGTTTTTCCAGACTTTGACCGTACCTAATGAAGGTTATTCCAGATTTTGAGCGTACCAAATGCAGGTTATTCCAGACTTTGAGCGTACCTAATGAAGGTTATTCTAGACTTTGAGCGTACCTAATGAAGGTTATTCCAGACTTTGAGCGTACCTAATGAAGGTTATTCCAGGCTTTGAACGTACCTAATGAAGGTTATTCCAGACTTTGAGGGTACCTAATGAAGGTTATTCCAGACTATGAGGGTACTTAATGAAGGTTATTCCAGACTGTGAGCGTATCGAATAAAGGTTATCACAGACTATGAGCGTACCTAGTGAAGGTTATTCCAGACTTTGAGCGTACCTAATGAAGGTTATTCCAGGCTTTGAGCGTAACTAATGAAGGTTATTCCAGACTTTGAGCGTACCTAATGAAGGTTATTCCAGACTATGAGCGTACCTAATGAAGGTTATTCCAGACTATGAGCGTACCGAATGAAGGTTATCACAGACTATGAGCGTACCTAGTGAAGGTTATTCCAGACTATGAGCGTACCTAATGATGGTTATTCCAGGCTTTGAGCGTACATAATGAAGGTTATTCCAGACTATGAGCGTACCTAATGAAGGTTATTCCAGACTATGAGCGTACCTAATGAAGGTTATTCCAGACTATGAGCGCACAGAATGAAGGTTATCACAGACTATGAGCGTACCCAGTGAAGGTTATTCCAGGCTTTGAGCGTACCTAATGAAGGTTATTGCAGACTTAGAGCGTACCTAATGAAGGTTATTCCAGACTATGAGCGTACCTGATGAAGGTTATTCCAGACTTTGAGCGTACCTGATGAAGGTTATTCCAGACTTTGAGCGTACTTAATGAAGGTTATTCCAGACTATGAACGTACCTAATGAAGGTTATTCCAGACTGTGAGCGTACCTAATGATGGTTATTCCAGACTTTGAGCGTACCTGATGAAGGTTAATCCAGGCTTTGAGCGTACCTAATGAAGGTTATTCCAGACTTTGAGCGTACCTAATGAAGGTTATTCCAGACTATGAGCGTACCTAATGAAGGTTATTCCAGACTACGAGCGTACCTAATGAAGGTTATTCCAGACTATGAGCGTACCGAATGAAGGTTATTCCAGACTATGAGCGTACCTAATGAATGTTATTCCAGAAACTCATTGTATGTACTAATGATTACTACGCTTTTATTCTGTTTATTTGGTTCATTTCAGTGTTTCGTATTTTGTGTGTGTGTCTTTGTTGAATGGTACTATTTTGTATCTGTGTACTAGTGTATTTATTTTGTTACACATGTACATTGCATTTATGTCTGGGAGTATTGATAAAGTTAAGACATACTTTCTTCCAATTTCCGGTAGCGTTCGTTATCTATCCAATTAGAGTTATCTCATTTTTGATTTTATGTATGAAACCCCATTAACAGAACACGCAACCCTTTTATAGCTTTTAATATATAATATATTTCTTTTAACGCTTTTTAGAAGTTTATTAGGCTAACATTATTATCACCTTTATATTAGAAGCATTTTATACAATAACTCTACATTTTTACTTTCATAATATTAGCGATACGAATCAAGACAAACATTTAGTTGTGTTAACTTTATTTTAAAATGTAGTTATCGTACGTTTTAGATGTCTCACTTAATGGAAGTGCTTCACTGACTTCCATCTTAATCATTGACAAAATCTGTCTTCGGTAACGTCCATTTATATTTTAGAGGCTATGCTTTTTTTTCTCCATTTGCTGTCGCTGAATTGTATATATATAAGGGAGTGGATGTGGTCGAGTGGTCTAGAGCGCTGGACGTAAGGCTAAGCGAATGGTGCTGCAGTGTATCAGTGATGTGGGTTCAAATCCCGTCGAGGGAAGAACAAAAATTTGACAGCTCTAAAATCTAATTCTAACACTTTTTGGTTTAATTTTCAGACGTATATCGACGGGATTTGAACCCACACCATTGATACACTGCAACACCATTCGCTTAGCCTTACGTCCAGCGCCCTAGACCACTCGACCACACCTTGGTTTGGTTTATTGCGCTTAACGCCACTTTCAACAATATTTCTGTTATATCATGGCGGTCACTACCAAACTTTATCACATAATGTTGTATCAAGTACACCTCGCCATGAACGGAATCCGAACGCACAACCTTAGTGGTGATAGGCACTGATTGCACAGGTAGTCGTAAATCCAACTACCATACGATCACGACCACGACGACCCCTATTATTATAGGGAAAAAATTGACATGAAAGATGTAAAAAAAAGATAATAATCTGACTGCAATTTTCAACGAAAAACAAATTATAAAATTTGACAAAAATTTGATTTTATACCTTATAAAATCGAACTTTTGCTTCGTGTGTAAATAATTTTCTGGGCATTCTCTAAATTTACATGGTCGGTTCCCTAAAGGTTGACCGCTATGTCTGTTATAATTCGAGTCATACATTTGTATCACGAGTTTGATCCCCGGTCGGAACAGACCAAATAATATAAAATTGGCATTCGTTGCTTGTCAGCTGATCAAGTAGTATCACTAGTAAGAGTAATGTCTGGTTAACTCGGGTTCAGGATAATACCTCATTCTGGAGCCGATTGTCGTCTGATTGAGAAAATAGTATACAAATCTAACTTGGTGTGTTGGTCTAGTATAAAGCGGACATCATCAACATCTTGTCAAAAAAGTAGCTTGAACTCGTAATAATATTTTGATAGCTGAGTAATTGTTTATTTTGGCGTTAAACAATATACAATTATCTACTTCGGTCATTGTCCAGATCTAAAGATAACGTATAATGTTAGTTTTACAACCAATGATTATATTTTCTGATAAATGAACAGCATATTACACAAGAAAACTCCCAAATTCGTAATAAAGATTTTCATAAATAAAATAAATAATAAAAATAATATAAATTTCTTTCAATGGCATGCATCGTTTTAATTGAATTATTTTTTTTTATATATTAATTTTAACGTTAAACATTCAATATTGAATCAATCAATGTTAATTTGTATCTGAAAGACTGAAGCCAAAAATAATCGTAAATTACATTTTAAAAAAAAACAGGTGACAAAAAAAGGAGACAAAAGCGAACAATAAATCAATGTAAGAAAAAAACAGAAAACTAAAGATGATAAACACGAATCACATCAAACAAAGATGTCAACTCGTTGTTCCGGCAAGGACAGTAATTCCTGCTCCACACGTGGCAACCGTCGTGGTACTCATGATAATGGTAAAACTCCACTGCATGTCGAGCTAACAACAGTGCAAAGAGATCCAGAGTCATTTATTAGGTACACACTTCGTAATGATCAACCAATTCTTGATGGCGACCTTATAATTCCCCAAGTGTGTGTTTGTTATGTGCTAGACAGGGATATATAATATCACATTCCCGGCTTCAGGTTTACATAACATAATAGTTATATATAAGCAATTTACTTTCACATGTAAGTAATATTAGTGGGGGGGTTGCTAACTACAGAAGAGACCAACATGAATGCTGTCGAGTCTACGTGTTTGTAATTTGCTTGTTTTGACTCTCTTGAATGCATCTTTTAGCTAATTATAATCACAACGGCTAAAATTACATATTCAAAACTTCAAATTGCACATCTAAACAGGATGGTATATAGCATTCTTACTTAATTTATGTGCAATCTTGTGGCTTAGGAATAAACTGATGACTTATTAAATCTTACCGGTGCATGGTGGGGTATGTCGATATTGAAAAGAGATGATTTAATTTTGTCGAAACAAGTTTTGATTTTTTCAGTTCTAACTGGGGGTTTTCGTTACAAGTTGACATGACATAAATGTGTTTTTGTCCCATCTAACTGTAATGCATGAAAGTTGAATACATAATTTAATTCCGCTGTTCTATAAAAGAAAATAGTTAATCGTTAAATTGGTTGATCAGGTTTTTATTGATGATTAGGAACTGTTTAATGTCACAAGTTTTTGCTACACTGCTTTTTTTTAATCTGAAAATGCAATACCTTGAAAAACCTATTTATTGTAAAGCGTTGGTGTGATGATGACTTAAAATATATTAAACACCCAATTAAATGTTATCCAAATCCTGTTACGGGTTTTAAACCAGTGTGTAAACTACATACTCTAAAAAAATACTAGCGGATAAGAATTTTAAACAATGTAGTTGATTGATTGGTTGTTGTTTAACGTCAAATAAATAGTGTTTTATTTCTATTCAAGACGAAAACAAGTTAAATAACAATAATTATTATACCTCACTAACTTCTCATTGGCTTAAATTAAGCAACATGACCTGAAACAATTTTAATGTTTTGTGAAAATTAACCCAAACGGGAAACAACTAGTTGTTTACCGGGTAACAACCCTATTGTTTCCAGGTAAACAACCCATTGCGTGCCTCAAAAGGGAAACAACTCTTTCAAAAACAACCCCCATCAGGTTAACAATTCTGGATGTTTACATCCATTGAAGGCAATCATTGTTTAATTTTATCGGTAAACAATGGCACAGTGATGGACCTAAATTTCGATTGTCACAGGAAAACAAGTAAAGGTATTGAATAAGATTGTACAATGGTACCTTGCCATTGATCACTACGACTACTCCTGACACACTTTAAAAGTTTTACAGGGGCCGTCGTGGTCGTGCTCGTATGATAGTTGGATTTACAACTACGTATGCAATCAGTGCATATCACCGCTAACATTGTGAGTTCGAATCCCGCTCAGGCGAGGTGTACTAGATACAACATGATGTGATAAAGTTTGTCAGTGACTTGTGGCAGGTCGGTGGTTTTCTCCGGGTACTCTGGTTTCCTCCACCAATAAAACTGACCGCCACGATATATCTGAAATATTGTTGAAAGTGGCGTTAAACACCATAACACTAACCCTAATCCGACCCTCTACTCTTTTATTGTGAATAACCTAAAGTTTTGCTCATTGTGAGCTGCTGTAAGTTGTGTGTACGTGCAAGGAGCACGGTATTCACGTGCAAGGAACACGGTATTCACGTGCAAGGAACACGGTATTCAATATAAAACACGCACTCATTTACGTCCCGTCGCAAGGGAGAGTTATGCTTTTGTTTCGTCCTGGACACCCAGCAAACGCCCATTATAGTAAGGTTACACTTTATAGCAATAATATATGTTTCTATATCTCGTTTCTCTCTCGTAGAGAAATTTATTTTTAATTCAGAAAAAAGCGTGTATTACTGGCATTCATGGTTGAATAAATTTGCGAATATAAATCTTTGACCCATAATGCAATGCACCTAGAGGTATATATGGATAAAGAAAGACCATGTATTTTATTCACACAAAGTATTTTACAAAGTTGTCATTTCTACACACGTATTTTATTTGTTTATCAATCAGGAAATGAAAACATTAATATGTATCAGACCGACGTCTACTTTAAATTTTAAACTCACATAAACATAATCTTCTTTTTTACTTAAAAGCGGATAACAGGCCCATCGTGCAACCATTAATAACTTTGTGATGTCTGATTCATATCGTTATTTATTTGAAGATTGAAGATTTTAAAGCATATCGTTATTTAATTTGATGGTTGATTCAATAATCTCTCCAATTCATCTATAAAAAATGTGTAAAATTGTATTTATGTATCTTTTCTATGTAAACCACAAATCGGCTTTAGATAATCTTGTAAATTACAGAATGTCGTTACATTTCCGTTTTTTCGTTTTATTATTTTCTTCTTCGCTTAGTTGATATTTAATGAAGGATAGACAGTCGTGGAGGTTGATACGAATGTAGATATCTAATTTAGTGTTCACGATGCGTTTCTGGAATCATCTTTATCGGGCTTTGATACAGGAAAATGTGAAAGACATGAAAATTAAGACAAAAACTAGCTAAATATGCTTACGGTTATATGTAATTTTGCACCCAGATGATACTGTATACCCCCATAGCAGAATCAACTTCAGGTCTTTTTCTAAATTTTATTAGATAACTTTCATTTATACTGCAATACATGGAAAACAAATGCATTAAAACAACAAATATTCATGAATTTCCGCCATCTATCATTTGATTGCGACATTAAAAAGCTATATAAATATAATTAAATCTTTTATTTAACTGGAAAGCTGGAAAAACCGAACTTAAATTTGAATATAAAAAGAATTATCATATTAGTATCAAAAATACCATTCATCAGACAATTCCCTGGTGCATACATGTATATGAATATATTATGTAAATTACTTTATAAAATGCATTAAAAAGTACCCGAGCTACTAACAGAAATATACTGAATGGATCCATATCGCTTCCTTGCGGTACGGTAATTCACCCTCGTTGATTTTTAATCGTATATCAATCCAATGATAACACCAAGACAACACCTAAAACAGGCTAAATTAAAACGCTAGACAGATTCAGAAAATCCATTTCCGTGATATTGTACTGCACGTACTCGTGAAAACTACTTCCGTATTCACACGCGGTTTGCCGACAAGTACTGCAATGCTAAATTTGAATTGACCAATCACAAATGTCCCCGATGATGTTTTATGCATAGTTCAGACTTTGTACATGATGTACCAACCGACGTTCGTACCTAACTGTACAGACAATTCCTCCGACTTTGTACATGATGTACCAACCGACGTTCGTACCTAACTGTACAGACAATTCCTCCGACTTTGTACATGATGTACCAACCGACGTTCGTACCTAACTGTACAGACAATTCCTCCGACTTTGTACATGATGTACCAACCTACGTTCGTACTTAACTGTACAGACAATTCCTCCGACTTTGTACATGATGTACCAACCGACGTTCGTACCTAACTACAGACAATTCCTCCGACTTTGTACATGATGTACCAACCGACGTTCGTACCTAACTGTACAGACAATTCCTCCGACTTCGTACATGATGTACCAACCGACGTTCGTACCTAACTGTACAGACAATTCCACCGACTTTGTACATGATGTACCAACCGACGTTCGTACCTAACTGTACAGACAATTCCGCCGACTTTGTACATGATGTACCAACCGACGTTCGTACCTAACTGTACAGACAATTCCTCAGACTTTGTACATGATGTACCAACCTACGTTCGTACCTAACTGTACAGACAATTCCTCCGACTTTGTACATGATGTACCAACCGACGTACGTACCTAACTACAGACAATTCCTCCGACTTTGTACATGATGTACCAACCGACGTTCTTACCTAACTGTACAGACAATTCCTCCGACTTTGGACATGATGTACCAACCGACGTACGTACCTAACTGTACAGAAAATACCTCCGACTTTGTACATGATGTACCAACCGACGTCCGTACCTAACTGTACAGACAATTCCTCCGATTTTGTACATGATGTACCAACCGACGTTCGTACCTAACTGTACAGACAATTCCTCTGACTTTGTACATGATGTACCAACCGACGTTCTTACCTAACTGTACAGACAATTCCTCCGACTTTGTACATGATGTACCAACCAACGTTCGTACCTAACTGTACAGACAATTCCTCCGACTTTGTACATGATGTACCAACTGACGTTCGTACCTAACTGTACAGACAATTCCCCCGACTGTGTACATGATGTACCTACCGACGTTCGTACCTAACTGTACAGACAATTCCTCCGACTTTGTACATGATGTACCAACCGACGTTCGTACCTAACTGTACAGACAATTCCTCCGACTTTGTACATGATGTACCAACCGACTTTCGTACCTAACTGTACAGACAATTCCTCCGATTTTGTACATGATGTACCAACTGACGTTCGTACCTAACTGTACAGACAATTCCTCCGACTGTGTACATGATGTACCTACCGACGTTCGTACCTAACTGTACAGACAATTCCTCCGACTTTGTACATGATGTACCAACCGACGTTCGTACCTAACTGTACAGATAATTCCTCCGACTTTGTACATGATGTACCAACCGACGTTCGTACCTAACTGTACAGACAATTCCTCCGACTTTGTTCATGATGTACCAACCAACGTTTGTACCAAGCAGTACAGACAATTCCTCCGACTTTGTACATGATGTACCAACCGACGTTCGTACCTAACTGTACAGACAATTCCTTGGATTTTGTACATGATGTACCAACCGACGTTCGTACCTAACTGTACAGACAATTCCTCTGACTTTGTATGTTATGGACCAACCGACGTTCGTACATAACTGTACAGACAATTCCTCCCTCTTTGTATGTGATGTACCAACCGACGTTCGTACATAACTGTACAGACCATTCCTCCGACTTTGTACATGAAGTACCATCCAACGTTCGTACATAACTGTACAAACAATTCCTCCGACTTTGTACGTGATGTACCTACGATCGTACCTAACTGTACAGACAATTCCTCCGACTTTGCACATGAAGTACCAACCGACGTTCGTACCTAACTAGAGACAATTCCTCCGACTTTGTACATGAAGTACCAACCGACGTTCGTACCTAACTGTACAGACAATTCCTCCGACTTTGTACATGATGTACCAACCGACGTTCGTACCTAACTGTACAGACAATTCCTCCGACTGTGTACATGAAGTACCAACCGACATTCGTACCTAACTGTACAGACAATTCCTCCGACCTTGTACATGATGTACCAACCGACGTTCGTACCTAACTGTACAGAAAATTCCTCCGACTGTGTATGTGATGTACCAACCGACGTTCGTACATAACTGTACAGACAATTCCTCCGACATTCGTACATAACAACTCTACAGACAATTCCTCCGACTTTATACATGAAGTACCAACCGACGTTCGTACATAACTGTACAGACAATTCCTCCGACTTTGTACATGAAGTACCAACCGACGTTAGTACATAACTGTACAGACAATTCCTCCGACTTTGTACATGAAGTACCAACCGACGTTCGTACCTAACTGTACAGACAACTCCACCGCCTTTGTACATGAAGTACCAACCGACGTTCGTACCTAACTGTACAGACAATTCCTCCGACTTTGTACATGATGTACCAACCGACGTTCGTACCTAACTGTACAGACAATTCCTCCGACTTTGTGCATGAAGTACCAACCGACGTTCGTACCTAACTGTACAGACAATTCCTCCGACTTTGTACATGATGTACCAACCGACGTCCGTACCTAACTGTACAGAAAATTTCTCCGACTTTGTATGTGATGTACCTACGTTCGTACATAACTGTACAGACAATTCCTCCGACTTTGTACATGAAGTACCAACCGACGTTCGTACCTAGCTGTACAGACAATACCTCCGACTTTGTACATGATGTACCAACCGACGTTCGTACCTAACTGTACAGACATTTCCTCCGATTTTGTACATGAAGTACCAACCAACGTTCGTACCTATCTGTACAGACAATTCCTCCGACTTTGTACATGATGTACCAACCGACGTTCCTACCTAACTGTACAGACAATTCCTCCGAATTTGTACATGATGTATCAACCGACGTTCGTACCTAACTGTACAGACAATTCCTCCGACTTTGTACATGATGTACCAACCGACGTTCGTACCTAACTGTACAGACAATTCCTCTGAGTTTGTATGTGATGTACCATCCGACGTTCGTACCTAACTGTACAGACAATTCCACCGAATTTGTATGTGGTGTTCCAACCGACGTTCGTACCTAACTGCACAGACAATTCCTCCGAATTTGTATGTCATGTACCAACCGACGTTCGTACATAACTGTACAGACTATTCCTCCGAATTTGTATGTGATGTACCAACCGACGTTCGTGCATAACTGTACAGACGATTCCTCCGACTTTGTACATAATGTACCAACCGACGTTCGTACATAACTGTACAGACTATTCCTCCGAATTTGTATGTGATGTACCAACCGGCGTTCATACCTAACTGTACAGACAATTCCTACGACTTTGTGCATGATGTACCAACCGACGTTCGTACCTAACTGTACAGAAAATTCCTCCGACTTTGTGCATGAACTACCAACCGACGTTCGTACCTAACTGTACAGACAATTCCTCCGACTTTGTACATGATGTACCAACCGACGTTCGTACCTAACTGTACAGACAATACCTCCGACTTTGTGCATGTAGTACCAACCGACGTTCGTACCTAACTGTACAGACAATTCCTCCGACTTTGTACATGATGTACCAACCGACGTTCGTACCTAACTGTACAGACAATTCCTCCAACTTTGTATGTGATGTACCTACGTTCGTACATAACTGTACAGACAATTCCTCCGACTTTGTACATGATGTACCAACCGACGTTCGTACCTAACTGTACAGACAATTCCTCCGACTTTGTACATAATGTACCAACCGACGTTCCTACCTAACTGTACAGACAATTCCTCCGAATTTGTACATGATGTACCAACCGACGTTCGTACCTAACCGTACAGACAATTCCTCCGACATTGTATGTGATGTACCAACCGACGTTCGTACCTAACTGTACAGACAATTCCTCCGACTTTGTATGTGATATGCCAACCGACGTTCGTACCTAACTGTAGAGACAATTCCTCCGACTTTGTACATGATGTACCATCCGACGTTCGTACCTAACTGTACAGACAATTCCTCCGACTTTGTATGTGATGTACCAACCGACGTTCGTACCTAGCTATACAGACAATTCCTCCGACTTTGTACATGATGTACCAACCGACGTTCGTACCTAACTGTACAGACAATTCCTCAGACTTTGTACATGATGTACCATCCGACGTTCGTACCTAACTGTACAGACAATTCCTCCGACTTTGTATGTGATGTACCAACCGACGTTCGTACCTAGCTATACAGACAATTCCTCCGACTTTGTACATGATGTACCAACCGACGTTCGTACCTAACTGTACAGACAATTCCTCCAACTTTGTACATGATGTACCAACCGACGTTCGTACCTAACTGTACAGACTATTCCTCCGAATTTGTATGTGATGTACCAACCGACGTTCGTGCATAACTGTACAGACAATTCCTCCGACTTTGTACATGATGTACCAACCGACGTTCATACCTAACTGTACAGACAATTCCTCCGACTTTGTACATGATGTATCAACCGACGTTCGTACCTAACTGTACAGACAATTCCTCCGACTTTGTACATGAAGTACCAACCGACGTTCGTACATAACTGTACAGACAATTCCTCCGACTTTGTAAATGATGTATGTACAGAAAATTCCTCCGACTTTGTATGTGATGTACCAACCGACGTTCGTACATAGCTGTACAGACAATTCCTCCGACTTTGTACATGATGTACAAACCCACGTTCGTACCTATCTGTACAGACAATTCCTCCGACTTTGTATGTGATGTACCAACCGACGTTCGTACCTAACATTACAGATAATTCCTCCGACTTTGTACATGATGTACCAACCGATGTTCGTACCTAACTATACAGACAATTCCTCCGACTTTGAACATGATGTACCAACCGACGTTCGTACCTAACTGTACAGACAATTCCTCCGACGTTGTACATGATGTACCAACCGACGTTCGTACGTAACTGTACAGATAATTCCTCCGAATTTGTATGTGATGTACCAACCGACGTTCGTGCATAACTGTACAGACAATTCCTCCGACTTTGTACATGATGTACCAACCGACGTTCGTACCTAACTGTACAGACAATTCCTCCGACTTTGTATGTGATGTACCAACCGACGTTCGTACCTAACTGTACAGACAATTCCTCCGACTTTGTGCATGATGTACCAACCGACGTTCGTACATAACTATACAGACAATTCCTCCGACTTTGTACATGAAGTACCAACCGACGTTCGTACATAGCTGTACAGACAATTCCTCCGACTTTGTACATGATGTACCAACCGACGTTCGTACCTAACTGTACAGACAATTCCTCCGACTTTGTATGTGATGTACCAACCAACGTTCGTACCTAACTGTACAGACAATTCCTCCGACTTTGTACATGATGTACCATCCGACGTTCGTACCTAACTGTACAGACAATTCCTCCGACTTTGTATGTGATGTACCAACCGACGTTCGTACCTAACTGTACAGACAATTCCTCCGACTTTGTACATGATGTACCAACCGACGTTCGTACCTAACTGTACAGACAATTCCTCCGACTTTGTACATGAAGTACCAACCGACGTTCGTACCTTACTGTACAAACAATTTCTCCGACTTTGTACGTGATGTACCTACGTTCGTACCTAACTGTACAGACAATTCCTCCGACTTTGTACATGATGTACCATCCGACGTTCGTACCTAACTGTACAGACAATTCCTCCGACTTTGTATGTGATGTACCAACCGACGTTCGTACCTAACTGTACAGACAATTCCTCCGACTTTGTACATGATGTACCAACCGACGTTCGTACCTAACTGTACAGACAATTCCTCCGACTTTGTACATGAAGTACCAACCGACGTTCGTACCTAACTGTACAAACAATTTCTCCGACTTTGTACGTGATGTACCTACGTTCGTACCTAACTGTACAGACAATTCCTCCGCTTTTTGTGGGGTTCGTGTTGTTCGATCTTTTGCTTTCTGTGTAGTATTTTGTACTTCATTGTTTGTCCTTTTGTCTGTCTTCTTTTTGCCATTGTATTGCCTGTCCTTCTATTTACGGCTTCTGAATACCTCTATGGTATCCTCCAACTGTTCTTACATGTATAGAGTTGTATAGCTACATCTGTGATACTATATGTTTTGCAATTGTGATTTTCGGTGTTTCTATCTTTGATTTTCTATAAAATGTTCATGAGCTATTTTTAGTAATCAAATCAACTTCTCAGCTATATATGGATGCCATTTCATTTTCACAACGGTTTACGTGTTATCATAGTTTTTAATAAACAAGTTCGACTTTAAGATGAAAGCGCTGTTTCTTTACTGTGTTATTTCAAATGTAAATAAAAAACAGTTTGTTTGTCGTTTGTTTTTGTATTACCGTTGGAGAACCAATTATCAATAGAGGATAGTTTGGATCCCATTATTCGGTTTAACCCCGCCACAAGTTGTACGTGCCCCAATACATGGCAATGTTATGTGTCGTGGTCTCTCTTATGTTCAGCGAGTTGAAGTAGTGAGAGGTGATAGTTGGTTTTGTTGATATCAGTGGAATTGATAACCATCACTGTTTAAACTTTCTTTTCTTACTTGTCTTGTGTGAATTACCTGTATAAAAAGGTGAGGAGAAAAAAACAACACTGATACACTCCATTAAACATTTCAATAAATTGACATCGGTCAACGTAATACATAAATGATAAATTCTTCTTCAATGGTATAATTACTGTAAAAACTCATTGCATAAAAAATGTAACATTCAATAGCAGATACGAGGTTGAAAGCTGATCTGAAGAAAGATCAACAAATTAAATAAAAACATATAGCAAGCTTAAAGTAATATTACACCAGTTTTGGGTGAAGAAATTTTTTCCCTGAAAATTCAATTTGGAATACGGTGGTACCTTTACTAAGCTATTCATGCATGTTTCAAGTCGAAATATGTTCCCAACAATTAGAAATCTGCAAATCCGTGTGCATGTTTATCGTCCTCGCCATTGTTGTGGAGACTGATTAACTTTCGGATGTTTTGTTCCGATGATTGCCGATCATGACCTCGTGACGAAAAGATAAACAATCATGGATGCTGAGGTAAGCACTCACACATTCCTGACAATGATTATTGAGGAATCTGTCTGTTTCATGTCGTGTGAACCATTTGTTTGTGCAATTATTCTTATATGCAATTATTCTTATATGGTACACACGGAATATATTTTTACTTGCATCCGATATTTTTGTAGATCAACTGAACAGTGCACATGAGCGATAATCTCCCCAAAAGAGTTCAAATCTTGAGTCACGCGCATATCATTTGCATTACTGTACGGTAAAACAGAATTATCTGCTGTCAAATATTTTGCGATTTGCTCTTAAAATCTGCTTTTGAGCGGATTTTTAAAGTTATGCAGTTGATTTTAGTTAAAATTAAGTGACATATTAAGTGAAAATAGTTAATCAAAAAATTCCACGATATTTGCCTTTCATATTACTTTAATTCATAATGTCATATTCTGATATATATATGGTTAAGCTGACGAGAATCCGTGATTCTTGCGAGGCAAGAAACAGAATAGATTGGCAATTTGTTTTGTGCTCCGTGAATCCTGTGTACACAGAGTCAGATTGTATTGTCTGTTCCTGTGAATCTTGTGAATCAAGGAAACGTTAGACTGGCCTTTTCCGTGAATCCCATGAACCGTGAGACGAATCATGTTGACGAGGTTTGTTCCATGAAACCTTTGAACCAAAGAACATATTAAAATAATGAATAACAGTCTGTGGCTCTTTTAAAGAAATGTTCGCTGATTCCAGAGTGGTAATCAGAAGCCGTCAATCGACGAATCGATTATATAATGACCACACGAATACAAAGGGACAAACAATGATCTCCTACAAAACACTACACATTAAACTAAAGATCCACACGAACTTCACTATAGAGAAGAGGAAGAGTTATTTGTTTGTTTGTTTATCTTTTCATCATAGACAGATTTTACTGGCGAGTTATCTACCGTGAATCTTGTGAACCATTGAATAGATAATGCTGAAGGATCTTGTGAACCAATGGCGCCGATTAGAATGACGAGTTAAATGATTAGCAAACCAAGGGAGAGATTAGTATGTCGAATTCTATCCCAGAAAATTATTTTTAGCAAATACATATATTTTTATACAATGTGCCTACATATTTATATATCAACCGGTACTTAATTCGCTAATCTTTTCATGTCCTGCTTAATGTAATTTTTTATTGTAAATTTTTATTTTTACGTATATCCTGAATGTGAAAATCACTCTATTTCTTCACATAGAACACATAAATAATTGGAATTATAACATAAATGTTACATGGATCTCAGGTATGGGTATATATTTTAATAGAATTTCCATTTTAATGGATTAAAAATATGCATATAAAATATATATATGTATGTATTTATTAATATATATTTCATACGTTTTGGAGTGCACACAAGTAATTGTTTGTGTGCTTTGAATTTGAGCATACCTTATAACGATTATTCCAGAAACTCGGCATGCGCAACTAAATTGGATATTTACAATGTTTATTTCACTGATTTACAAAGACATTTCCGATGTTGTGGTAGAAATGTATAAGTGTTAGATGAATAACTTCAATGATGATAAAGATGATAGATATGATGGGGTTTTAAGGGGGGAAAAGGGGGGTTGTGGTCTGATATTAGTTTTTTTCCCTTTTTGGTGTTCCTCAATCCATGAATGAAATTTCAACTATAACTTCGTATTAGTGATTGTAAAGATAAGATACAACTCTCTATAAATGACACTATTAAGTCTTGTTTGACCATTTTGTTAATCACCTCAGATATTGACCTATTAAACCGGATGTTGTACTTTCGGAATGCTGCTGCTTTTTTACGTAGACTGATTCGTTTATGTTTATATTGTTATGCGCAATATATAATGGTAGAATTACAGGGAACTATAGTCTACATATTCTTATAATTTAGAGACAATCAAAATTATGTACACATATCCCGTATGACGTGTTTATTAAACAATACCTAATGATGTATATATACAAACTATTAATTAACTAATCATGCATTTATCTTTCTATGATGTTTTATACGTATTCCGCAGAAATTTCTTAAACTTTTAATAGATTTTGAAACAAGTTTAAGGTTAAACTTTAAGCATATGTAAGATTAATAAAACTGTATGTAGTAGGGAGGTACAGTTACAATATAGTTGATGAATCTGTCTGTAGGAAGGTATACTTGTAATATAATTATAGAAATTATCTGGGGAGAGATATACCGTATAGCCGGTAATTTATGTGGTGTGACATTTCTGTACATTTGAGTGAAGTAAGGGTATCAAAATGTCAAGTTGTCTGTAACCCTGAGTAGTTGACCTCAAATATTATGATATTAAAGTACATTGTCTGTGAAATATACATGTACATTAGACCACACACTACAATTATTGTCACGACAGGTTACAAATTGACATTAAATGTCCCTCACTTAATCGTAAACCATCGTATAAATCTCCCTCACTTAACCGTAAACCGTCGTATAAATGTCCCTCATTTAACCGTAAGCCGTCGTATAAATGTCCCTCACTTACCCGTAAACCGTCGTATAGATGTCCCTCACTTCACTGTAAACCGTCGTATAAATGTCCCTTGCTTAACCGTAAACCGTCGTATAAATGTCCCTCACTTAACCGTAAACCGTCGTATAGATGTCCCTCACTTCACTGTAAACCGTCGTATAAATGTCCCTCACTTAACCGTAAACCGTCGTATAAATGTCCCTCACTTAACCGTAAACCGTCGTATAGATGTCCTTCACTTAACGCAAACCATCGTATAAATGTCCCTCACTTAACCGTAAGCCGTCGTATAAATGTCCCTCACTTACCCGTAAGCCGTCTTATACATGTAGATGTCCCTCACTTAACCGTAAGCCGTCGTATAAATGTCCCTCACTTAGCCGTAAGCCGTCTTATACATGTAGATGTCCCTCACTTAACCGTAAGCCGTCGTATAAATGTCCCTTGCTTAACCGTAAACCGTCGTATAAATGTCCCTCACTTAACCGTAAACCGTCGTATAGATGTCCCTCACTTAACCGTAAACCGTCGTATAAATGTCCCTTGCTTAACCGTAAACCGTCGTATAAATGTCCCTCACTTAACTGTAAACCGTCGTATAAATGCCCCTTCCTTAACCGTAAACCGTCGTATAAATGTCCCTCACTTAACCGTAAACCGTCGTATAAATGTCCCTCACTTAACCGTAAACCGTCGTATAGATGTCCCTCACTTAACGCAAACCATCGTATAAATGTCCCTCACTTACATATAACCGTAAGCCGTCGTATAAATGTCCCTCACTTAACCGTAATCCGTCTTATAAATGTCCCTCACTTAGTCGTAAACCGTCGTATAAATGTCCCTCACTTAACCGTAAATCGTCGTATAAATGTCCCTCACTTAATCGTAAACCGTCGTATAGATGTCCCTCACTTAACCGCAAACCATCGTATAAATGTTCCTCACTTACATGTAGCCGTAAGCGTCGTATAAATGTCCCTCACTTAACCGTAAACCGTCGTATAGATGTCCCTCACTTAACCGCAAACCATCGTATAAATGTCCCTCACTTACATGTAGCCGTAAGCCGTCGTATAAATGTCCCTCACTTAACCGTAATCCGTCTTATAAATGTCCCTCACTTAGTCGTAAACCGTCGTATAAATGTCCCTCACTTTACCGTAAATCGTCGTATAAATGTCCCTCACTTAACCGTAAACCGTCGTATAAATGTCTCTCACCTAACCCTAAGCCGTCGTATTTATCTACTATTAGCAAGTCAACGATTTTTCAATTTTTAAAGAAAAATCATGTTAAAGAGATAAATTAGGTCTGGAGTATTATTTATGGAAATACTACCCCAGTTTCAAACGGCGCGGATGATCATTAAATGATTGTGTTTTGACTGACAAAATATCCCCCTAAGCACGAAGATTACACATCCGTGACGCTTTTCTTTACTTAATACCAAACTACCAGTGGGCAAGTAAAATTTGCGTTAAAAAATTACAAAGGACATAAATATAAAAAGGGGAATATTGAGGCAGCAGTACCTTTTTGGTGGGGGGATGGGGAAAACAGGGGTTAAATTATGTATTTTTTAACATCCAGTCATAACCTCCCCTTATAGATAAAAAAGGGTCAGTGCCTGCAGCAGCATAAATAGAATATATATTAAATCAGGATTCCTACATAAATAGTGCTCATCGATGTTTTATAATATTGATTGATTGATTGATTGGTTGATTGATTGATTGATTGATTGATTGATTGATTGATTGATTGATTGATTGATTGATAAACGTTCAGCAAGCTGTATTTCAACTATATTTAGGTTGAGAACAGGGGCGTAGGGGATTAGGTTATGGTGTTTAACGGTACTTTCAGCAATATTGCAGCTATATCGTTGCGGTCAGCTTTATTGGTTGAGGAAACCGGAGTACCCAGAGAAAACCACCGACCTTCCGCCAGTCACCGACAAACGTCATCAAAATGTTTTGCCAAGTACACCTCGCCTGATTGGGGTTCGAACTCACAAACATAGTTATGATAGGCACTGATTTCACACCTGTAGTAGTAAATCCAACTACCATATGATCATAACCTCGACAGTTCCCGGTTGAGAACAAGTTCAACAATGTACAATAATGTATAGATGCAAAGATTTTGGTAGGGACACAAATTTAGTCTTTTTTTAATCTGTAAAAGAGATTTTTAACGTACAGGCATCATGGCACGCTCCACAAAAATTACCCACTATTGTCCACAGTCAGGTTTTCCGTTAAAAACCGACCATCCATCATCGAGAGCATCCCAATATCCGCCACCTGGGGTCGCGCTGATCATCTCTGTGGGATTGCCCCCTGGGAATTATCACCAGTACCCAGTTCTGGGAATTCTCACCAGTACCCAGTTCAAAATATTAAATCAAAGTAGATATGTAAAAGTCTTAAATTATTTTCACATCTCATTTTTCAAATTACTTGCAATATTCAAAACATGTAGTAAATCAAAAACTTGTAACACTTGTATGTTTACATTAATTACAGTAATAACAATAAGAAAAGGAGGATCATGATACAATATTTACTCTTTAGTAGCACCTGGGTTAACCCTTTTTGCTGGCTTGATGCTGTTTAATCTTTAGTTTTCTGTTTAATGTTTTGGATATCATTGTTTGCCTCTTTGCCCTTTGCCCATTATGTTGTCTATCCTTCTTCGATTTAGAGCGGATTACCTCTTTGGTATCATCTAACTTTATTCTTAAGAAACGACGTGTCATTCACGGACATTCCTATACATGTACCTTCGGATATTGATGTGTTTTCATTAACATTGATTATCCCACTCTGTTTTGGATGTCACTGATCGTGATCGCATTGGATTTACAACTACCTGGGAAATCAGTGTCTATCACCACTAAAGTTGTGAGTTCGAATTTTGCTCATGGCGAGGTGTACTCGATACAACATTATTTGATAAAGTTGTCAGTGACTTGCGGCAGGTCGGTGGTTTCACCGGTTTCCTCCATCAATAAAACTCACCGCCACGATAAAACTGAAATATGAAGTTGCGCTAAGCAACTTAACTCTAATATAACCCACTGTTTTCAGTTTTAATTTGTTCCTTCAAATCATTATTTGCAATAGCAAAAAAAGCAACCATTTTCAAATTACAATCTAAATTAAGCCTAACCGAAAAAATAAGATAGCGTTTTTAAGCCGTTTTATTTTTTAAGCTGGTAATGAATACCGGTTGTTTCGCTTCACCAGACTACATTTTACAATTATGGGTGTGGTTGTAAGCTGCACGTGCACTACTTGGAGACCACCTGGGCCCAAATCATTTGAATATATTTCTATGCTTTATTATATTTAGTTGTGAGTAATTTGTTTAAAATTTTCAACAATTGAACGGTTCTAATTTGACCTGAAAAGACGGACTATAATTGGGGGAAAATCGTTTTACAATGAATTATTGTTGGATGTTTCAAACAATTTGTTCACACTAGGAGGGGTTAAGTTCAATTATTTTTGTAATATTTACCTGGTTCGTTTGATCTCCTTCGGACTACACCTTTAATAATAGTATGAATCACCGTACATATTTTATTATGTTATATATTTCTCCGATTATTTCGATGAAAGTAAACAAAACCGTAGGTTCTACTGGACTTTTGATCACTCGCTCTTTGTTTTGCTTGACCCACGGTTATGATTATGTTGTTTAACGCCACTTTCAGTAATATTTCAGTTTACCCTACGATCACGACCACGACAGTCCCGGTGTAACCAGTAATACGACGGTTGCTACTAGTGGAGCTGGAATTGAAACCTCTTCCGGAGAACCTGAGTTCACCCTCACCTATTAGTTGGGTTCGTGTTGCTCAATCTTTAGCTTTCTGTGTAATGTTTTATAAATCATTATTTGTTCTTCTTCCTTTGACTATTACATTGTCTGTCCTTCTGTGATTTATACTGCTTCTGGTTACCCCTTTAGTATCCTTAAACGTTTCTTACAACTAAAGTTATTTAAGAAATAAATCACGGAAGCCAGAATGTGTTTTGAGTTTTAACATGGATTGGCAAATATTAGTATTTTATCCCAAGCCAGAGGCGAGGGATACAATTTATTTATATCCTCCAACCTATGTTAAAACTCAAAGCACATTCTGGCTTCCATGGTTTATTTCGATTCTGATATGTCTAAGAGTACACATACGGTAGTATTCTTTGATTGGAAGACGGTAATTTATATTTACGCTTGCGAAAAATGTCGCACACAATTTATGCTGCCAAATTTGAGCAGACGATAATTCATCAACATGCATATTTACGACGGAAAAGTCAGTCACATTCACCAGCGCATGTGCGAATGCGATTATACCATGGATAAATCGCTCGTTTGTCTACACAGCGAAAGAAGGACGTCATGTTAGAACATGTAATACCACATGTACCTTCTAAGTATTCATGTTTCTTAATCTATTTGTGCCGTGGTAGTCGTGGTCGTATGGTAGTTGAATTTACAATTTCCTATGAAATCAGTGCATTAACTTATTAAATACGTCAAAAAGCTACATGTTTTAACCAAGATACGCCGCGGGGTGCAAAATACAACAATCGCTCACTCACTCAATAAAAGACGATTCCGTTTTATGGTTATTTAAACCTTCCCTCTTAGCGATCATTTAACTGAGATTAATGCATTTAGTGACAGTTATATTACGTAATATTATCATTTAAGACGGACACTTTCCAGAAATATCAGGCCTCAGAATTCCATTTTATTCTAGTCGTGGTGGATTATGAAATTAGTACATAAGTTATCCATTAATTGTCTGCATGCTGAATACATCTAGGATTGTCATTGACTTGCAGGCTTTTAACGGGTGATTTATGATATGTTTTGCTGTGGTGGAACATCGGCATTTCTTACATTAAATATATCGTTTTTATTTTTCTAATTGAAAAACTAAATGAATCCATTTTGATGGCATATGATCAGTTTGAATGAAGGGTGTAACAGTGTGTAAATCAATTTAGATAATATTTATGAAATATATTTTATTAATGGAAATTTAATTAATTTAGTTTCTTTTGAAGGAAAAAATATAGTAAGGCTTCAATACTGAACAATACATTTACTTAATGGCAGTGAAAAGGTCAATGTCGTTTCATAAACACATGGTAATCATTATACCATAAACACGAGAAATTGACAAGAATCAGGTGTTAGTTCAGGATATCAACAACATATTAAATATACCCTACATATTTTTTCACTACAATGTATATAGAAGTAAGAAGACAATTCAGATGTTTTTTTCGGAAAATTTGTTGACGAGGGAGACAACCCGGTGAACAACCTAAACATATATAATGTAGAGGGAGCCAATAAGTTGTCGTCCTGTCTACAATCCCTGACAACCGGAAACCCGGTTCCGTAATTGTATTTTCTATACTGGAAATTATTTTGTTGTCTTCTGCAAAAGTAAACATTCAAGTCATAAACATCATAGAGTAGTTTCGGTATAATAAAACAGTTATTGCCATCATATGAGGTGAACATCATGTTATCAACCCTCGACAGGTTGTTTTCCCTCGGACTAAATCCCTCGTGTTGACAACTTTCGATGTTCACCTCAGTTGAAGGCAATAATTGTACATAGTATTATGCCATGTCTTTCAAAGACATGTTGAATGTTCAATCCTCGCTCGGGTCAAACTAAAGGCCTTGGGTTTTTTGTTTGTTTGTTTTTTTTTTGCTTTTCCATGAAGTACACAGCATAAAAGAGTAATTGGAGCTATCATATTCTAGACGTGTAATTAGCAAATTGAATAATAGTTTGAAAATACCAAAGTGGTAATTAAGAGCCGTAAATTGAAGGACAGATACTATAATGGCCAAAAGAAAGTGACAAAAATGATCTACAAAATACTACACAGAAAGCTAAATATTGAACAAAATGAATCTCACAATAATAGGAGTGAACTGGAGGGGTGATCTGTTTCTTCTCTGCTAGTGCCACTCGTCGTTTTACTCTTGTTAAAAATACGGTGATGAATTATAAAAGGGGACTGGACGGGATTGTTACTACAGCGAACTGAATATATCCGTTGCTATCTGCGACTTGAAATGGACAAAACTATGTGTCTTTACGTTCTGAGATCCGTGTTGTGATGTCCGCTACGATTTCCGCATAGAAACGATGTTCGGTTCGTCTTTACCTCTAGTTGTTTGTAGGAGTCCTCATGTCTCATTTACGTTATTTCTGTTTGTTTGCGTATAGTGGTGTCCAGCACATATTGTGTTGTGTTTTTGTTTTGTTTGTCTTCTTCTTGTGTGCTCTATATTGCCAGTGTCTCTGGATTGTCCATTCTTGATTGCCCCTATGGTATTCTCTAACGTTTATTTAATTTTTACGGTTAATCTTTCCATTAAAACAAAAATTATTCAATGTTTCAGTCTTCTCATATTAATCTCCATCGTTCAATGTAGATGTGGGGTGACCCTCGCTGGTATCTAAAATTATTCAACGCACAGTAGACATCAAAATTCCATATCACTTTAATACTGTCATTACTACGCTTCGACGGTACAGCTAACGAGAGAGAGAGAAAAACACAAACAAAATCATCACAAAATCATTATCATTGTCGATGTATGACTGCACCCATCACTAACCGTTAAGGTATGTATTCAAACAGCACATCACTCTATAATTGTATATGATGCTTAATAGTTCAGTATTCTTGTATTTATTCCAATTATTTAACTTAGATGTAGACATAGATCTCATTGAAATTTCAATTAATAGCAATTCCATAAGGGTATTAATGCATGGAGGATATACAATATAGTGAATAGATATACTACAATATAAATCTACATGGATAATTTCAGATTCAGACAATATAGATTTGTTTTCCTATCTATAGCCGTTGATGACATTTCTAGACAAATTAATCCATCAAAAATCAATCCTGAAATAGATTTATACGATAGCATATTATAATGTAATTTAACAAAACTAAGGTTCTCCTCCCTCAGTCATAGGTGACCTTAGCTGATTTTGGTTATCCTGTTTAGACCCTTTGATTTTATTGCTCCCAAATTTTAAAGTACTTGCCTTTCCAATTTTTCGACTTTGGACGTACCAGATTTTGGACGTACCTGATGATGGTTATTCCAGAAACGCGTCGTGTGCACAAAGTTTTATATCTACGCTTTTATTCCGTGTTTTCTTTGGCATCTCTTCCCATTCGTTGTCAATTAGATAGACGCCCAGAAGGAACCTCCAGAAGGAACCTCCAGAGGGAACCCCGGGAAATAGATATAATGGGGCCTAATTTCCCTCACTGTGGGATATAACCCTTTCTAAAGTGGCGTTCGTTAATTGTGCGGTACTGTGTGCTTCATGTATGTATAAAGTTCCAAGGACTGGATAATGTCATGCTTCTTGCAGCAGCTCGAAATGAGCAACAGTTTGATTTGACCCGTTACAAGGCAAAATTGTCAGAGTTCATCATACCACCTTCTTCCTGTGACATTCTAAGCTTTGTTTTCGCGCCCATAGTCCCATCTCAAGGTCAACCTTTTGCTTACGAGAACTATTGTTTGTAAACTTTTCATCATGAGTATAGTGGAAATATTGCCCATTGTCGTTAAACAATAATCAATCAATCAATTTAACGGTGTTTCAATTTTTTTTAGTTATTCTCTATACAGTCGTACTCTTAAAATCTTAACTAAATTAGGTTAACTCGAAGTTATGGACCGACCATTAACTCTTTTGAGAGGGGTTATGTTTTTCCTTGAGTCTGAAATTTGATTTCACTCGAAACAAAAATAAGATTATTATATAAAATTATAAACACACGGCTGGTAATCGGCACAAGCAGAACAGTTGGTTCTGCAAAGAAATTCGTGAGGATAACTTCCGGTTTTGGTGGAGGAGAGTTCACGAAGACGCTTTGCAAGGTATGTACATGTCAAAAATTGAAATTTTCTTTTTTACTGCTCGAATATTGCAAAATCAGAGAATGCTATGCTGTGGCAAATGCTTTCACGATTAGAAACATGTATAGTTTATTCTTGTATATGAAGTGTAACTCTCGCAAAATCAATCGTCCCACGAAAAACATGACGAAAATTGTGACACTCTTACATTTCTAAGTTGTTCTTGACAAAGATGCAAGTTAAATTTTCAATATTTTTTCATCATGGGAGTCTAAATGTAATCGGGGATAAATTCCGATTCGTCAGAAGTAAATTGAAGTCTAGATAAATCTACAAACTGTCAATTTTCTCGTCTTCCTGCTTGAGGAGATCGGTTCTGATAGAGCACCTTGCGAATGCATGAGGAGATTTGCTAGTTTTGGTAGGACACATGTAATCCACTGTATAATCACAAATTTTGCATGTCTGTCTGGTAATAAATTCACGAACTGATGCCCTTCTTCTCGTCGGGTTTTTAAAAGTATAAAAGTAATATTTCATTGTTCATGGGCTGTCCACCTAGAAAGAAACATTTCATTTAAGGAATCAATTCATAATTGTAACTGCGGTTTCCCATGATTTAACTTGTCATTATTGATCATTTGTTGTTTGTGACAACTTCCATTGTGTATTGGATACATAAGATTAACTTCCCTTACATTGGAAAAAAATGAAAATGCACTAAGATAATTTTATAATCAAGAATATTTAAGCTTAATGTGAATCATATCTTTATAATTTCTAATACAAATGATACACTCTAAATTAAATATCATACAGTTGAGAATAATATTAATTTGTGGTAAAGGAGTGGGTATGATAAGGGTAGATTTTGGCCCAATCTCAGAAACTGTTTATATAGATATAATATTAAACACAATCATTGAAAGGTAAGAATTTTTTTTTTTTTTTATGATTTCACTTTGTCCTTTGTTGCTTAGCAACGTAAATGGAGGAGGGTCCAAATAATCATTGGAAATTCAAATATGGTGGTTTTATTTTACATATCTTGCATAGTCTTTTCGACAAAATGTTATGTTCTGTGTATGTACACTCTAAAAATAATATTCCAATTCTCTCTGGTAGCATATTGTATTTTTGTGTAGTTTTGTCACCCTAGCAACGGTTTTGTAAACATTAAATTAGCCTATATTATTGCAATTAATGGTTGAATTTTGACAACTACGATATTTTGACTTGATATTTGATTAAGCGGTACATTTTTGTCAAGCTATACACACTACAAATGTCATTTCATATTTCAAAAATAAATTTTGATATTTGTATTCATAGCTATGCCCCGTCCATAGCAACAGGTTTCCTTATGCACAGTATTTTCCTGTAGACCTTCATGGACCTTTTATTTAATCAAGAAAAAAAATTCTACAACAGCACCTTAGCAGATCTAGAGATATCTTATCATTTACTAACCAGTATATATTATAAGAATTCCTTAAACCTTACAATGTCCCTAGTAACCAAATATTATCCCTAACAACCGCAGAAACTCGTCAATGCTGAGCTCTGTAAATTGCTTTTTTTAAATCTTTTTATAACCGAATGTTGATCTTTTTATTTTTTAAATCGTGAGAGGAAATTATTCTCAGTAATTAGAATGTCAAAGGAACCAAGTCAACTGCATAGCATGGTAAAGCAGCGCTACAGCGGCAAGAGAGGATGTAATCCATGTTGAATAATTAAGAAATAAATCATGGAAGCCAGAATGTGTTGGGAGTTTTAACATGGATTGGCGGATATTATACGTTATTAGTCTCGAGATGTTATATATCCCTTTAAAACGGGATATATAACATCTAGAGACTGATAACATTTTTATCTGAATGTTCCAACATTAATAAGTATGTCCTTATTATAAGAAAAACATAAATACGTGTATCTTTGGACAAAGATCACAGAGAGCGATTATTGATTTTCTGTCATCTTGTGAAATGTGTGTCGTCTGCTGTGCACAATATAAATGGACAGCACATAGGTGAGAGCGATTATTGATTTTCTGTCACCGCACGGCTTCCCTGAAGTTTTAAAAGTACCCTTTTAGCCAATCAAAATTCTACTTGCAACGAGCACATCAGAGAATAGTATTTTATCCCGAGCCAGAAGCGAGGGATACAATTTAGTAATATCCGCCAATCCATGTTAAAACTCAAAACACATTCTGGCTTCCATGATTTATTTCGATTCTGATATGTCTAAGAGTACAACTACGGTGGTATGCTTTGATTGGAAGACGATAATTTATATTTACGGTATCTTCAAACTTTTTTGTTGAGAAAAGTAAAACGTGATAGATTATATAAATAGAACGCTTGGTAATACTGTATTATCGGTCATGGCCCATTAAAGTAAAATCATACCACTAAAATTCCAAGTAATACTACACATTTAGCACTGACTCATAAACGATAGACTATATCAATGAAATTCTTAGTAAGGATAACAAAAGGACCATTGTAAACAAAGCACCGAATATGTAAATCAAACCTGACATCCGTGTACTATGTTAAAACATGCACGTTATATGTACTGTATTTTGATGAAATATGAATTATCAAATATATTGTTTGTTTTTCCATACTTTATTGAAATAAGTAAGAATAAAATATTGATATCACGATGTTGTTATCGGCAGTCATGTGTGCTAAACAATTACGCCACCGCAACGTTAATATTAAGTTTTATTAATTAACTTTGATTTATTAGCCTTTATATGATCAAATCTGTCAATACAATATAAAAACTTTCATTGTGCCAATACGGCAAAAACCAGTCCAATACGGATATTTTCCGTATTGGCCCAATTCCAGTCAGTCCAATAACAACTAGATCGGAATCCGCTAGACATTTCGACAATTGCAAGGACAAATCCCGAGAGATATTGGACTGGTTAATTAATAAAGGTATCATTACATGATGTTTTTCACATTGGCCTAGTTAAAGGTCCCCGGTCTGCTGTATTGGCATTCGGCTGCGCCTCAGGCCAATACAGCAGGTCTCGGACATAAAACTAGGCCAATATGAAAAACATCACGTAATAATACTATAATATATAAATCTAATTTACGCTAATGCAATTATTCATCGGGAATTCACTTTGCGAAAGAGCCAAATAAAATATGTGTTAAAGAAAAGAAAATAATAATAAAAAGTAAAGGGACTATTAAAAATAGAAAGTTCCGATGTGTTTGCATGTCCAATGAATTAATTTCTAAGATAATCTGACGTACTAATTTTCTTTTTGGTTGCTTGTTTTGTTTTCTGTACTTTCTTGTGAATTGTGGGGATAATATTAAAGTATACTTTAGTATAGTAACACATGAAATTCCACTGAGGGTTAGAAAAAAAACACGTCGGACTCAATCCACAATCAGGCCGGCAGTAAATCACCTCCAAAATTTATTTAATGTCAAAACTGTTTCATGAAAACTGTTCAAGTTTTACTCCCGTAGCAAAACAACTACGATAACCAACTTTATTTTGCATGAGATTAAAAGGTCGATTTCTATTTCTGTTTATTATGGATGAAAACGGTCAATAAAAAATGGCCGCTGACGAGAAATCGACCTTAACATTATTTTTTTATTGCAGATTTCATACTCTCCACACTCGGGTACCAACACAAAAATTAAATGAGATATGTGTTTATGTATATTAAACATCATACTAAAATATGCCGTTGGAACCTGCTTGTGGTTATACTGAAAATTAACATTAAATACACATTTCTTGTTAGATTTCATATATTTTCACGAAACGATAGACTTTTCATTGACTAGTGTGACGTCATCGCACGTGCAAATATGGAAAATTGTTACCAAAATAGTAGTTGGGGTAAAGGTCTTATAAAATCAAGAAACAACGAAAGCTATACGTTTCATTTAAAATTTGTCTATTTTTTAGGCCAATTTCTGCCCTTATCATACCTACTCCTTTGACGACAGTGGTCAAATCAGTACTAAAATTTATGATAAACGGGACGACTTCAATTTTAAGATCATAAATTTTCCAAATATGTGCAGCAAAATAACAGCTTCTCCTGCATATGGTGTTTACATCTCGCAATTGATTCGTTATGCAAGGGCCAGTACCAATTATTCTGATTTCCTGAAACGTCATCTTCATCTGAGAAACAGGCTACTGGACCAGAACTATAAAAAGATTCGCCTTATTCGATCTCTTAAAAAGTTTATATTCCGATACCAAGATCTTGTCGAAATATATTCCATCTCTGCAGAAAAGATTATAAACGATGGATTTTCATATAGTGAAAATGTATAAAGATAAGGTTTCAACAAAAATGTCAAAAATATTTGTTTTATCAATGTGTGACGTAAAAGTGTTTTTGACATTTGGCGCTGATTTGACAACTGTTTTACCTGCTTTGTTCAAGTATTGTTGTAAATACTGTTATAGTGCCAGCCGGAAACTTTGAGCCGTTTTGAAAGGGGGGGGGGGCGGGTTAGCGCTTTAAAATCTGATTCAACCCACCATTTCTTTAGAAATGCCTGTACCAAGTCAGGGTCATTACGGTTTTCACAGTTTTCCGGTTGTTGACTGATTTTGTCTGTTTATATACTTATGAATTTTGACTTTCCCTTTGTTAGATTGTTCGGAGTTCGGTAATTTTGTTATTACCCTTATTTTCTATTATGTAGTGTGTTATGTGTACACACTTGTAAATAAAAAAAGATCTCTGTTAGTAGTGGTTACAAGATGTAAAGCGCTTTACCGATTTTAAAGATATGTCCACAGTTTAATTGACATCTTGTGTTTAATTTATTCATGACTACTAGCACTAAGTGAATGTTTATTTACGTTAGACCTATGTATGTGCTGAAATCATGTAATATTATAACTTGTGTAGATCTGCGGTGAAGTTTCCGTCGTCTTTAGTAAAAAGGTTGCGCCGAAGAGATGTGTAAACCCGTTTGAAAGGATATAAATATTTTGAAATTGAAAGAGATTTTTTTCAAATAAACTTGGTGTCCTGATTGATGGGAATTTTAAATTTGGTCTACTGCTACTTGTTTTTGTTCGTTTCCTTGGCGGTGATACAGGCAATCAATATCGAAATGGGTTTTTGTAAAGAGTCAATGTCAGTCCCCTTTTCCTCTTTCCCTTGAATCCTGGCATCTCCTGAAAGTGGACAGAGAATAGTTTATTTTGATTAGAGTATTTATCAGTTTTGTGTTTAAAAGTGTCAATTTAACAATTTTGCAGAAAACAATTAACAAAACTAACAAATCTCCTCATGCATTCGCAATGTGCTCTATCAGAACCAATCTCCTCAAGCAGGAAAACGAGAAAATTGGCAGCTTGTAGATTTATCTAGACTTCAATTTACTTCTGACGAATCGGAATTTATCCCCGATTACATTTAGACTCCCATGATGAAAAAATAATGAAAATTTAACTTGCATCTTTGTCAAGAACAACTTAGAAATGTAAGAGTGTCACAATTTTCGTCATGTTTTTCGTGGGACCATTGATTTTGCGAGAGCTACACTTCATATACAAGAATAAACTATACAAGTTTCTAATCGTGATAGCATTTGCCACAGCATAGCATTCTCTGATTTTGCAATATTCGAGCAGTAGAAAAGAAAATTTCAATTTTTGATATGTACATACCTTGCGAAGCGTCTTCGTGAACTCTCCTCCACCAAAACCGGAAGTTATCCTCACGACTTTCTTTGCAGAACCAACTGTTGTGCTTGTGCCGATTACCAGCCGTGACACAGCAGGCTCATTGTTTTGCATCTTTCAGAGCATGTATTTTTCTATAAAATTTGGTGACGATTTTATTTTCGGAAAACAGTATAACCCCCCCCTTAAAAGATACATTTGTCGTTCCCTAAGCAACAGAGCCGAGTTGTCTGGAGCATATCGACCTTAATGATGTACATGAACCGCTATATCACGTTATATAGATGGTATAATTGTCACCTGGTAAAGTGTGACTCATTTGAGAATGTTAAGTTCCTGGTAAAGTGTGACTTATTTGAGAATGTTAAGTTCCTGGTAAAGTGTGATTCAAATGAGAATGTTAAGTTCCTGGTAAAGTGTGACGCATTTGAGAATGTTAAGTTCCTGGTAAAGTGTGACACATTTGAGAATGTTAAGTTCCTGGTAAAGTGTGACTCATTTGAGAATGTTAAGTTCCTGGTAAAGTGTGACACATTTGAGAATGTTAAGTTCCTGGTAAAGTGTGACCCATTTGAGAATGTTAAGTTCCTGGTAAAGTGTGACGCCTTTGAGAATGTTAAGTTCCTGGTAAAGTGTGACTCATTTGAGAATGCTAAGTTCCAGGTAAAGTGTGACTCATTTGAGAATGCTAAGTTCCTGGTAACGTGTGACTCATTTGAGAATGTTAAGTTCCTGGTAAAGTGTGACGCATTTGAGAATGTTAAGTTCCTGGTAAAGTGTGACTCATTTGAGAATGTTAAGTTCCTGGTAAAGTGTGACGCATTTGAGAATGTTAAGTTCCTGGTAAAGTGTGACGCATTTGAGAATGTTAAGTTCCTGGTAAAGTGTGACCCATTTGAGAATGTTAAGTTCCTGGTAAAGTGTGACGCATTTGAGAATGTTAAGTTCCTGGTAAAGTGTGACTCATTTGAGAATGCTAAGTTCCAGGTAAAGTGTGACTCATTTGAGAATGTTAAGTTCCTGGTAACGTGTGACTCATTTGAGAATGTTAAGTTCCTGGTAAAGTGTGACGCATTTGAGAATGTTAAGTTCCTGGTAAAGTGTGACGCATTTGAAAATGCTAAGTTCCTGGTAAAGTGTGACGCATTTCAGAATGTTAAGTTTTTTTCTTAACATTCTCAAATGCGTCACACTTTACCAGGTTTTTAATACGTCACACTTTGTCACCTGACTATTTAATGAGTGGTAATTATACCATCCTATCTTTACAGTGAAATGAGGGAGTTAAAGATTTGTAATACGTCACACTTTGTCACCTGACTATGTAGTGAGTTGTAATTATACCATGCAATCTTTGCAAACTCATTCTAACTTTGATAGACACTGAAGAATGTCATTTGTTGATCGAAAATGTTGTCAATATATTTTTTGTAACATCTTTATCGGTATCGTTGCACAATCTTCTAGACTTCTATATATTTATTTTCTTTGTGCTGCATCGTCATGTCTCGACGATCCGCTACGCATTAAGTTCTCTGGTTGGTAGATTCCCTTAGACTTTATATATATATACATATATATATATATATATATACAAACGTCTAGAAGCAAGTGACAACCATACAATATATATGTCCCACTGGATCTCAAAAGTTACTAAGGATACTAGGTTAATACTAAATATTATATACGTCTGAAGATTAAACCAAACAGTGTTAGAATTAGATTTTAGAGCTGTAAAATTTGTGTTCTTCCCTCGACGGTGTGGTCGAGTGGTCTAGGGCGCTGGACGTAAGGCTAAGCGAATGGTGCTGCAGTGTATCAATGGTGTGGGTTCAAATCCCGTCGAGGGAAGAACAAAAATTTGACAGCTCTAAAATCTAATTCTAACACTGTTTGGTTTAATTTTCAGATGTATATATATATATAACAGACCATTTGCACATTTGCGCTATATATCGAGTAGATTTCGCCGTGACAGGTACTCACAAATTCAGAGTGTATTATGAGATTTTGTTGATGTTGCGCTACAAGACAAAACATTCTTGTATCTTCCGTTTGATATTTTGGAATTAAAATGTGCATCCATATAGTCCCATACCAAATTCATCTTTTCACCTGAATTACTGCTCTTGTCATGAATACAGCTGACAAACTGCTAGCCTGAAGCTAGAAAATAACCCAAGCATTTTATATTGTGTATTTCGTTTAATGTCACGGCATATTTGCAATTTTTACTTTTATCGCCACTTTAAACAATATTTCTCAGTTATAGCACTGTTAATCCGGTTACAATTATATATGACAGTTGTCATTTTACTCCCATAAGTAAAGAACATGCATGTCTGAATCATTTGACTAAGATGGGAGATTAGGACCCATAAAACTAGTTTAACCCCGCCAATTGTTTTTGTTTTATTGAAATACCAGTACCAAGCCAGGAAAGTTTGCTAGGTGTATCGAGTTTGCCATTTTCTATTATTTTTTTATTGGAGTGTAGAACTGTTACGACAGTGTGGTATTTTTTTTTATTGGAGTGTAGAACTGTTACGACAGTGTGGTATTTTTTTATTGGAGTGTAGAACTGTTACGACAGTGTGGTATTTTTTTATTGGAGTGTAGAACTGTTAAGACAGTGTGGTATTTTTTTATTGGAGTGTAGAACTGTTACGACAGTGTGGTATTTTTTTTATTGGAGTGTAGAACTGTTACGACAGTGTGGTATTTTTTTATTGGAGTGTAGAACTGTTACGACAGTGTGGTATTTTTTTATTGGAGTGTAGAACTGTTAAGACAGTGTGGTATTTTTTTATTGGAGTGTAGAACTGTTACGACAGTGTGGTATTTTTTTATTGGAGTGTAGAACTGCTACGACAGTGTGGTATTTTTTTATTGGAGTGTAGAACTGTCACGACAGTGTGGTATTTTTTTATTGGAGTGTAGAACTGTTACGACAGTGTGGTATTTTTTTTATTGGAGTGTAGAACTGTTACGACAGTGTGGTATTTTTTTTATTTGAGTGTAGAACTGTTACGACAGTGTGGTATTTTTTTTATTGGAGTGTAGAACTGTTTCGACAGTGTGGTATTTTTTTTATTGGAGTGTAGAACTGTTTCGACAGTGTGGTATTTTTTTTATTGGAGTGTAGAACTGTTACGACAGTGTGGTATTTTTTTTATTGGAGTGTAGAACTGTTTCGACAGTGTGGTATTTTTTTTATTGGAGTGTAGAACTGTTTCGACAGTGTGGTATTTTTTTTATTGGAGTGTAGAACTGTTTCGACAGTGTGGTATTTTTTTTATTGGAGTGTAGAACTGTTTCGACAGTGTGGTATTTTTTTATTGGAGTGTAGAACTGTTACGACAGTGTGGTATTTTTTTTATTGGAGTGTAGAACTGTTACGACAGTGTGGTATTTTTTTTATTTGAGTGTAGAACTGTTACGACAGTGTGGTATTTTTTTTATTGGAGTGTAGAACTGTTTCGACAGTGTGGTATTTTTTTTATTGGAGTGTAGAACTGTTTCGACAGTGTGGTATTTTTTTTATTGGAGTGTAGAACTGTTACGACAGTGTGGTATTTTTTTTATTGGAGTGTAGAACTGTTTCGACAGTGTGGTATTTTTTTTATTGGAGTGTAGAACTGTTTCGACAGTGTGGTATTTTTTTTATTGGAGTGTAGAACTGTTTCGACAGTGTGGTATTTTTTTTATTGGAGTGTAGAACTGTTACGACAGTGTGGTATTTTTTTATTGGTGTGTAGAACTGTCACGACAGTGTGGTATTTTTTTATTGGAGTGTAGAACTGTTACGAGTGTGGTATTTTTTTACTGGAGAGTAGAACTGTTACGACAGTGTGGTATTTTTTCTATATCATTTTTCTATATCGTTGTTGGCCAGTTTTATATTTGTGGGTGTAAACAGAGAAAGACATCGACATTCTGCAAGTCACTGACAAACGTTATCACATAAGGTTGTATTGAGGGCACCTTGTTAAATGGGGGAATCTAACTCGTAACGTTTATGGCAATAGCAATAAAATTGAAAACAGAAAATACCACTATATCAGAAAGAATTCCAAAATCCCAAAAATGTAGAAAGAGGTGAAATGGAGGCCTCTAACACACAAATACATGAACGTTCACTTTCCTGGAAAGGCTTGATTGATTTATTGGTGCTTAACGCCAACATTAGCAATATGTCAGCTATATCGTGGTTTGTAAAGGAATAGGTTGATTAAGCAACCATACGATCACGCCACAATGTCCTCTATTTGCTCTGTGTAACATTAATGCAACCAAACATGTTATGTCGCATTCAAAAGATATATACATTGTATGCATCTTGACATATTTCTAAAGGTTTTGAACGATCAATAATTTTATCACTGCTGTGAAAGAATAATTAATATGCACAGATCACGAAAATGTAACGCCCTTCGTTTAAACAGAATTTTCAAAAGAATTTGTTTATGATATCTGCTTAAGAGTAAAATGATAGACGTTTTAATGTAATCAGTAATTATTTATTTAAGATTTTGTATTTTCCAGACTGGTATTAAGTACGGTCAAGATTATGTATTATTACTGTTGTAATCAAAGGCGTAGTTTACATATTAGACTTTTACTTACAAAAGATGAGAAAAATGTAACGTTATCAACATTGACCCATAAAACTATTTTAACCCCGCCACTTTTTATTGCAGTGGTTGTACCAAACCAGAAATGTGACCGGGCATGTGTATGTGTAAAAGGTATAGATTTTCTCTCTGTTTTAGCGATTTTTTGCTAGATTTTTGGACCTGTTCCAATTTTGTGGTATTTTTTGTTCTCTTCATTTCATTCCAATGTTTCGTTTGATTGAATTATTCTTTGGATTGGTTGATGTAAACTTGTTTTCATCATTGATATAGCTGAAATAGTGTTCAATCAACCATTAAATGGGTGGATTGATTGATTGATTGAATGTTTTTTTTTTTCATTGATTGATTAAAATTTGGTTTTGAAATTTTAGATCTTACTCAATGCCTTCGAAAAAGAAAGAGCAAGAATATTTACATGACTTCAAATATTAACAGAGCCAAATTGAAAAAAAAACATTTGTACCGGTGTCATAGAGTAAACCTTCCCCCAGAGTAGATTAACCCCCCGGAAGATTTACTATATAGTATGTATTCCGCAGAGTAAACCTTCCTACCTACTCAAATACTGCAAAATGGCTCCGTACATTTTTTGTTTACCTTTTAATCATAACCGGATATAATTAATGGTATATAACAATTAAAATTAACACGATTAAGGTGCTAAATTCCGATTCAATAGTAATTATCCGGATTAAGGGGGAACATTTACTATATAGCAACATATCCGGGGGAATGATCGGCTATGGATGGGGGAATGTTTGTTATATAGTAAAGCATCCGGAGGGAAGGTTTACTATATAGCAAATATAGTAAGCATTCCAGGGGAAGGTTTGCTATGCGGAAGGTTTACTATATGACACCGGCATGAATGGAAATTAAGCTGAAGATAAAAAGAAATGTGAATTTTGAGATCATTGAGAAGTTTGATAAGCTTGTTCGTAAATGAACCGTTAACCATATATTCATCGCTATATTTAGTCTGTCATTTACTAACATGCAAAACAAGTATTTTTTTTTTACATAGAAATAATGAATGAAAATATAATTCGTGGCGGTCTATTGAATTTTTTTCTCTCTAAGAATTAAAAACATTCCAAAATTTTAATATGTAGTCTAGAAGGACCATGTATCGGCTTAAAATATTCATATCATAATTAAATATTATCTGGTATTACTTAAGTATATTCAATAAAGAAATCATGACAAATATTTCGAAAGAATTCAAAACTTTTTTATCTTTTCACAACTACTTAATGGACCACTTTTAACGGCTTTTATTTGACCCATTGTTAACAGGCAAAAACAATGTCTCGATATGTTTTTTTCTCTTGCTGATCAAATTTACATGCGACAGTGAGAGCACCAAGCTTTCTACCTACAGGTTGTTTTTATTATTAGTGAACCTTGTTCTACTTATCTATATAAATAAAATACTACTCTGCTGACTATGCTTTATTAAACTGCACTCCACCAATGTAATCGCTACTCTACACATCTGTGTCACGACGAGTTTTACCAAACTTTAGATCTCCCCCTGGTGTAACTAATATTATAGGATTAAACGCATTTTTTCCGGAGTTTATTTATGTATAACCTGAACCAATTCGCTCACAAACAAATACAGGTCCGAAGGACTTTTAGTATATTTTTTTTTCCATTTATTTTGAAAAGTTACCTTTGGGGATCCCCAGTACGCACACATACATTCCATTGATGTGTGTCGGCCACGAATAACAAAATGAACTAACCTTGTTTAAGTTGTTTTCCTACATTGATAACTAGACTGTGATGTAATTAAGTTACTGATATTTTCCAATTTGATGGCATTTTGCATTTAGCTACTCAAACAAGTAAAATGCTCACAAAATCGTAAAATAAATCAGTAACCAGCTTGTATTAATCAGCGTCCCTTGTAAACAACGTCACAGGATGACGATATATTACAAAAGTCAAAGTCGATAGATGGTTGTCTTAAGTATTTTTTCCGGATTTTTTTTGTACAAGCTTTTTTTTTCATTGGCATTTATTTTTTTATTTCATATCTAACAATAATTGTTGATTATTAACAATAAACATTGTTTCTTTTATCTGTTTTTATTATCGGGAATCCAAGCCGCCATTTTGTTTACATGACGAAAAAAGTAGTCCGGTGGACGTCGTCTATCGAAAAATAAACTGACAAAAATCCCGCCTCCATAAGCGCTTATACCCAATCAGAGTATAGGATTTCTAATTATGTAAATCATATAAGAATTATAATATATATATAATTGTTATCTAAAGTCATTGAAAATTAACTTGTTATCAGTGGCGGATTTAGAGGAGGGCGTGTGGGGCGTGCGCCCCCCTAAAATTCGCAAAGCATATGTTATACAGCGTTAATTAAGCAGTTCAATAAATAACTTTTTCATGAATGGTTAACTCGTGACCTGTAGTAAAATATTCCTACACATTGTAAATACACGTTGGATGTGTTCGCTGATTTATATATGTATTCGCCGTCAGTAGTTCAAAGATTATTCCATTCTGATTGGTTCCGAGGTACCAGACATCAACTATTTTCTCACGCTAATTAAACATTATTTCTTCAGTTAATTTTACAACTATAAGAAAAACAAATCTTTACAGATCAAAGCATTTAGTAAACTTAAATCCTGATACTGACCCTGGGCAAGCAACTGGTAAACTTTATCACTTGCGGCTGCGAGTCGAGTGCACCCTTTTTGTAATTTACAAAGCTGGGCGCGAACCTACGCCGTATTGGTGATAGGCTTGTATGAGCTGTTAGATCCAACGACCTAACTCATTGAGCCATCCGGGCCCCAGGAATGCGTTAAAGCTAAACCAATAGTTCTTTGAAGGGTTAAAATATCGTGATCGATCAGTCATGAGTTGAACAATTCGCATCACGGTTGTTCAAGAAAAAAGTTTTACTTCAGGTTCTTATAATCTGACAAAAACATACTGTTAACAATTATCCGACAAAATTAAGACTAAAAGTAAATTTTTTTGGTTTGATGAAAATGGTGTGGTTGGTTCAAAATTGTCGTTCAAATAAATGTATGTAATTCCTCAAACCCCCAGAGCTTAGGGCTCTGTCCTGGAACCGCTGGGGAACCTTAAGCGATCCCCATACCCCTCTCCTTCTCACGCCCCCCCCCCCCCCCCTAATCCCAAATCCTGAATCCGCCCCTGGTTATCACCATGATATGGATGAAAATTTAGTTGAGGTTAAGCAACACCCAATCACTCAAACTAAGTTTCTTCACCCTCAAACATAGATGACCATATCCGATATTAGTCTCCTGGTTCGACCCTCTGGTTTTCCTTACCCCAAAGACGTATTAAATATTTGACCCTCCAATCTTTCGACATGGACCGTACCCGACGAACGTTATCTCAGAAAGTACTTAAGCACTAAATTAAATATCTACATTTTTTATTTTTATAATGTAATTGGTATTCGAGACATGACTTGACATTGCTTTCTCATTGATATGCATTGCTAAAAATAAACGTAGTCTGATGTAATCTACTAATTGGTTAATAATATCATACCACAAAATTAGTAGTCATGGATTAAACATTTGATATGCATTTGTAAAAATAAACGTAGTCTGAAGTCATTTATTAATTGGTTAATAATATCGTGCCACAAAACAGTAGTCATGGATTAAACTTTGTGTTTGCTTCCACTTTAAATTTAAGATTCTTGTCATAGTGTGTCAACACTTATGGTATTTTTTTTTTGTAGATAAAACTGACTTTTTCCAATATTTCCTGACGTTTTGATAAGATATATTTATACATTGTATATGGAAATTGATAGAATACTATTTGAAAATTTTAAATATACTTTTTTTGTTAAATAATCCGTTTGTTTATTTAAAACACTATTTGAAGTTTGTTTTCAATATTTGTCAGTAAACAAAACGTGTTCAGCTAAAGGATAGGTTCAAATACTCTTAATGGTTCCTAAGGTGCAGCGAGGTTATTGCGTCATGGACAAACATATCCGTTTTTTAAACTATGCATCAAGGTATTTTTATTCATACTATCACTAAGACTTAGTTGGAATTTTGGCGGGAAATAAAATAACGGTTTATCAACTAACATTTGTTGTAGGGTTGTAGCATAATAATTATCCATTAAAAAGTTGTGTGTAATGTCTTGCGATTCTTGCCATCTTCTCACATTTAGAAAACACTCACACCATTTCACTAAGAGGGAGATGTGAGCTCACAAAACTAATTTAACCCAGCCACTTTGGTTTCATTGAAGTACATGTATCAAGTCAGACAAGTGAGTGGTCGTGTATTTGTGTTTGGAGTATGAATTTTGCCTCTTTCTGAGAATTTGCTATTGGACTTTGGAAATGTTCCTACAATGTAGTATTTGGTTTTTTTTTTTTTTTTGTTGCAGTGGGAATCATAGCAGCAATCTTATAGTAATTAGATTTACATCTACATATACAGGCAATCTATATCACCATTACGGATCAATTTTCTTCAATAGTTTATGTAATAAAATTTGTCAGCTACCTGTAGGTACTAATAATAGTCCACTAATTATACATGACCACCACCATATGACTGAAATATTGCTAAAAGAGGCGTTAGGTATCGATAACTACAACCCTTTATTGTAAACTAATTATTTATTTTTAGTTGTGTACACAAGGCAACATAGACCTGCAATCCCATCTACCCGTCTAGAGGGGTAGTTGTTCCTTGAATTATGGAATGTTATCTCTGATTATGGCATAACACCGTCGTTGTCAATGTTTTGAAAAATGAATTACAAAATTGATTCAAACTGAAGTCTCGCCCAGTACATTATGTAGGCGAAGCAAGGGGAAAAAAGTTTGCTTATTCACAATTTATTTCGAAAATAAATCAATTATTGTCCCGACATTGTTATCGACTACGATTTGATGTGAACTCTGTCAAGGCATAACATCCCAGCACCTCGTCCCCACAATCAGATTAAAAAAAATGGTTGCCCTCTAAGTTGTGACAAGGTATGATTTGATACGGTTGAACGTTTCATCAAGTTTTATACAATATTTAATTTAAAACTGTTTAAACTGCTTTACAAATAAAGCTTCTGATCATTTTGAGACACAATAAAAAAAATTAAAGTTAAGTGTTATAGTTTCTCATTGATGGAATTAAAATATTATTATCACATGTTTTACGGAAAATGTTCACACATTGACACAAGAGGCATGAGAAAGTAACTAAAATGTCGTGCAGGAAAACTTTAATATATCATAGCTATGTAAATCAACTATACCTCTTGTCAATTTCTCAAGGGTGGTTCTCAAAAAAGTCCAAAGGTCACCTTATCTTAATTGATATATTTTACGTTATAAAAGTAATTTGCTTAAACCTGTATCATTCTAATGCATTTGTACACAAACATGTGTTTTGATGTTTTTTTCTGGATCAATAGAACCTCCCATATTAACTCATTTTGGAGAGGGCTACATAAATCTCTTAAAATGTGTCCCATTAAACAGGACAAACATCAAACACATAGCTACATTTATCTGATTTATTTTCAATGAGAAAGTTCAATCATGCTAACCAATCATATTAATGATCATCCATGATTTATTTGAACATGCAACGGTTGAAATAGATCTTAAATCATTACAGAGAGCTTGTTTATATGTATTGCATTATGTATACAGCACTGCATGTACTGTTGAAATGTCAGCAGTTTCGGAACATCATTGAGTGAGGGAATCGAATGGTTCCGGTATATATGTTGTGTACAAGTTGTAAGTTTGTACAAATTATAATTTGTATGAAAATTCTGTATAAATTATAATTTGTGCTTTAGGTTTGTACAAATTATAATTTGTATGAAATTAGAGAATACAAATTATAATTTGTACAAAATTAGCATAAAAATCACTTACAACTTGTACAATTTTTTACCTATTTGCAACTGTTCAAAACGAAGGAATTCTTAATATGAATACAAACTGATTTTAATAAAGAAGAAAACACATTAACAATATTTTACAAAATCATGTCAAAAGTACTTTTACTTCAATCAACTTCCAGTTTTCAAATTTACTTGTTTGAGCATGTCATAGAACCATGACAACGTGAATTACACAGGATATTTTTTTTGCACTTGCATTTTGAGGTTTTGAAACCACCTTTGCACTTGCAACTCAGATAACTCTGACCTCCAGTTTTTTAAATTTTGCGAATTGCCTCACGCAAGGATATTTTTGTAGGGATGGAATCATTGAGATGCTAAGACTCGTATCATTTACAGCTTCTATTTGGTTCCTGCAAAGATACCCTGGCAATGCCCCAACAAAAGTGCCAACACGATAACCATACTCAGACACCTCTTCAATTACACCCAATATATTTCTAGGATCTTTTTCTTTAAGACAGTCTTTGCATGAAGAACCTTTTCTATGAGTTCATCAACTTTTTCTTTGGTATAGAGAACATTGTGTTTGGAAGTATTATTCCTGGATAGCTCCAACACTTCACGGTAAAACCTATCCTGCTGATCAACCATTCTTACAGTTTTTACCTCCCAACTTAACTGAATCTCAAACATGGCCCTTATTTGGAAGAACTGTTCACCCAAAATCAATAACTAAGATTAACCATATATAAGTGGAACTCACCAAAACTGTATTACCTTAAGCACAATTGTGATATATTTTATTCAATTTCAATATATACTGATTAGTTTATAGAATCCCTAATAAAAATTAGTTTGTATTCATCTTAATAATTTCTTTACTTTAAATAGTTGCAAATATAAGAAAATTTGTACAAGTTATAAGTGATTTTTATGCTGAATTTGTACAAATTATAATTTGTATTCTCTAATTTCATACAAATTATAATTTGTACAAACCTAAAATACAAATTATAATTTGTACAAACTTACAACTTGTACACAACATATATATTATTTTCCAAATAGAGGCACCCTTTTCTCCTTAATCTCACTGCACAAAGTGGAACGGAAGAAAAATGTGAAAAAGTTTATACAATTAGTAAGAAATGATATGGATGTAAATGAACAAGAGAGACAATCCAACATTACACCTAGACATAAATTAAAGTAAAGGAACAGCTTGTAGTAAGAAAGGATATGGATGTAAATGAACATGAGAAACTATCCAACATTACACCTAGACATAAATTAAAGTAAAGGAACAGCTTGTAGTAAGAAAGTATATGGATGTAAATGAACATGAGAGACTATCAAACATTACACCTAGACATAAATTAAAGTAAAGGAACAGCTTGTAGTAAGATAGGATATGAATGTAAATGAACATAAGAGACTATCCAGTTTTACACTTAGACACAAATTAAAGTAAAGGAACAGCTTGTAGTAAGATAGGATATGAATGTAAATGAACATAATAGATTATCTAACATTACACTTAGACACAAATTAAAGTAAAGGAACAGCTTGTAGTAAGATAGGATATGAATGTAAATGAACATGAGAGACTATCCAGTTTTACACTTAGACACAGATTAAAGTAAAGGAACAGCTTGTAGTAAGAAATCATATGGATGTAAATGAACATCAGAAACCATTGTAAATCAAACATTGCACATAGAAACAATTTATAGTCAAGAATGCTGTTCTACATTTCAATGTCACCTTCATATGATTACAAACATTTTATGATCTGCTTTATCGAGTTAATAGAACATGTTGCATAAAGTTGATGTATAGGAGTTCATATACATGTTAAACTCTATGACCTAATCTTATTCAATGGTCGTGACGATTCATATTTTTTAGGTTTGAATCACTATAGTCTCTCAGGGAAAAACGTGGTAAAAGATAATTATGTTATATCTTAACATTGAAGTTTAAATCAACAGTGAGGAAGTGAATTTGATAACTGTGTTTCAATGACAATGATTCATTTGCGTATAGTGTTGTCCAATAAGATTCTCTGGATTGTCCATTTCATTTTTGAATGCCTCTTCGGTATTCTCTAACGTTTATGTATATCACATGATGTTCGTGTCGGTTAACAGTTACTTGACCGTGCAACTAGTGAAACAGAAACTGCTTACTCTTAGCTCTAGACTTTTTGGGGAATGTCGTGTTGCTTAATCTATATAATTATTGCCTTCATATAAGGAGAACATCGAAAGTTGTAAACCCGAGGGTTGTTGTTTTCCGGAAGGAAAACAACCTCTCAACGGTTGATAACTTGATGTTCACCTCATATGAAGGCAATAACTGTTTTATTATACCGAAACTACTCTATGATGTTTATGACTTGAATGTTTTGTTTTGTAGAAGACAACAAAATAATTTCCGCTATAGAAAATATAATTACGGAATCGGAATATAAAAAAACGGATTTTGAACACACTTCCGGTAGTCAGGGTTTGTAGACCGGGCGACAACGTATTGTTTCCCTCTACATTATATATGTTTGGATTGTCCACCGGGTTGTTTCCCTTGTCAGCAAATTTTCCGTAAAGCATCCAAATTGTCCTATTACTTTTATATAGTAAAATATTATGCAAGGTATAATAATGGTATATAATGTATATTTTGACTAGCGTTGTACTGTATTATGTTTTATATGTATGTTTTGCAGATCGTTGGTTGCCCTTTTGTAATTTTTGTTCATTGTGTTGTCTGTTCTTCTTCCATATACGGAAACATATTACCCCTTTGGTATCTTCAAACTCTTACATTTTCATCATTCTGTTACAATATTAGTGAAGCATTCGTCTCTGTGTAGCACGGCTTGGTGGAATATTCAGGTAACGTGTTGTACTGCTTAAGGGATATTCGATAACGTGTTGCGCTGCTGTTGCATATTCGATCATTGTTCTACACGGCTTTCAAGAAATATTATCTCATCGTTTGGAACGTCTTGAGAAATATTCGACACTATGACCTCAGACATATGCTTTCACTGTATAATGCTAGTCTTAAATTATTTGGTCACAATGTTACACCGGCCAAAAAAATTATCACCTAGAAAAGGGTTAATGTTGAATAGCTGTCATAATAGATGTCAACCTGGTTAACAATGTCACGTGATATACAAATTAGCATAATGATAATGTCTAGACGGTATTCGTTTCAACCAAAAATTCGATATATGCATGATTCACTGATTGCAATAATTCAGCTTTCCTATGATCAAATGAATTAGAGATAAATGTATTGGTAGCAAAAGAGATTTTCGAGGAAATAAAATTATAATGCAACTGAAATTTATTATATATTATTGTGGAAAAATTCATCGGAGAAAGGAAAAGTTTCTGAGAAAATGTAATACATAATAAAGATTTTATTGTAAACGATTTGAAGGAATTTGAAAGTAGAATATTTCTTCTTTTATTATAAAATGTCAAACTGAACATTTAACAAATAATTAGCTTCAACTTTTATCACACGAATTGTTCGGTACAAAAGCAAACATGAATAAAATGTAGAAAACGTTAGCTAAACTATTTTGATTGAGAACCTTTAGCCAATTATTGTCCGTGACGCATATTTACCATATGTGAGTTCTGGTATTTGCTTGTACCATTTGTATTTCGAATTCTTAATCGACAGGAAAAACGTAGTCACCAGATTCAGTCGTCCACAACAATTAAGATTAAACTATGCCTGTACCGTTCATTTAAAAGAGACATTTTCGTCAACAGTTGCTCCATTCGGCTTGGACGTGCAGAAGATCAAACTCATCCTTTCTATTGGCCATTGTGTTGTCTGTTCTTCTTCGATATATGGATTCTGATTACCCCTTTGGTATCTTCAAACTAATTATTCCGACATTTTCTTTGTTATCCAGTGTTAATTCAGATCGTTATTCGTTCATGACTTATCAAACGAATATTTCTTATCATCGTATGTTTAACATGCGTAATACGACCAGTGATGTTTGTGAAGAAGAAATAAGTACAAGTTATTTTGTTCAGCTCCACTTTAAGTTCTTTACTAGCATATATGTAATCTTTCGCCTGGTTATACATGATGGTAGGAATTTTACTCCGAATAGGGAAAACACTTGTATTATTTCACTAAGAGTGAAGGCTCGGGCCCATAGAACTAGTTTAACCCTGCCACTGTTCAATGAAGTGTCTGTGCCAAGTGAGGAAAGTGAACGGTCGTGTATTTGTGTGTTAGAGGTATCTATTTTCTCTCTTTCTACGATGCTATTATTAGATTTTGAACTGTTCTGATAATGTGGTATATTTGGCTTTTCATTTTATTAGTTTATAGTCAATAAAAAGCAAGGCTTCTTCTGCAGAAATGTATTTCTCAATCACAAGTAGCACTTGGATGTATACGTTTGAATGTCAGTAAAGAAAAAATGTCATACAAGATTTGTGAGATCATTGTTGTACCTTAATAAAGAAAAAAGGTGATCTACAATGTTTATATATTCATTTTTATTTAATTAAGACGATATAATTGTAAATTTATTATTTATTGTCAGAACAGGTGGCTCTGTAAAATTAAATAATTTTTCATAATCATTTATAATAAAGCAAAGCGGTCGTCGTGATCGTATGGTAGTTAGATTTACAAACACCTGTGTAATTAGTGTCTATCACCACTAAAGTTGTGAGTTCGAATCACGCTCATGGCGAGGTGTATTCGATACAACATTATGCGATAAAGTTTATCAGTGACTCGCGACAGGTCGGTGGTTTTCTTCGGTTTCCTCCATCAATAAAACTGACCGCTTCATAATGATTTATTATAACATAGAATGTTACTACTGTTTTTCTCTTTTCACCAAGGGGAGTCTTTATTCTTTACTTTTTCCTTTTTTGTCATCAAACAAAGAATAAACGCAATGACATTACCAAATCAATCTGAAAACAGGCAACCAGGAAGAGTTTCATACTGTTAAATGTTTACCTTATGTAATGCCTGCTTACTTAACGTTCTGTAATTTTTTTATTGTATCAAAGCAAAATGTATTTCTATAAACATGTTAGCCCCCCCAAGTTACTTATTTGAGATCATTTGAAATGAATTTTAAGAGGTATATTCAATACATAGCAAGCAATCTTTTGTTAACCGAATCGATATCCGGTAATAAGGTTTGATTTGGGCGTCATATCATTCATATATGCAATGCATTTTAAGGTGAGGGTCCATAGAAAGCGCTTACCCAAGGCAGTTTTTTTTATTGAACTTCTATTACCAAGCCACCAGAAAAGTCAGCTGTCATGCATTTGTGTGCTAGGGGTTTCAATTTTTCCTCTTTCTAAGGTTGTTCTTTATTGGATTTTGAAAATGTTCCGACAGCGAGGTTTTTTTTTTGGGGGGGTTTTCATCTTATTTTCGCTATCGATACGTAATATATTATCTCGTTGAATTTGTAACTGTCTTGTTGCCTTGTCCCCTGGGCTTAATCTCTACAGTGAAGGAAAAAAAAACAGCATTTACAAGGAAACACATATAATAGCTATTTTAGACTTGATTTGCTGTTTAAACATGTGTAATATTCTTATTGTGTTTTCTAACTGTTGGTCCTTTGTTTTATTTTACATTATTTTTGTCCCTTAAAAGACTTAGGGACCACGAGGAATTTCTGGAATAACCTTTATCGGGTATACCAATAGTCAACAGAATGGAAAGCAGAATAATGTAAAAAAAAATCATTGAGAGAAAGTAAATCAAAGGGTCTAAACAGGATATCAAAATCAGCTAAGGTCACCAGAGGCAAAATCTTTAACTTTAACGCATATATACATGGCCGCTCACTGTCCTGACTTGGTACAGATATTTCAATTAAGAGTGGCGGGGTTAAACTAATAAAATGTGCCCAAACCGTCTCTTTTGGTGAATTTCGACAGCTTTGTTGGAATGTTTTTTACAATTTTCTGTTACATGTACATCTGTACTAAAAACATAGATATTACATTTAGTACGCACAATTCTTTTCTGGAAAATCTTTAATCAGATAGAAATGTACTGTCGAGGTCAAAAGATGGGATGAAATGGGAAAAATAATATTCACTAATACTTTGCTTAGCGGGGTACAAGTAAACGAGTACTTTAACATAAACTTTCCAATTTTAAATCGATAGTACGTAAAAGATATACTAATTGCAAAATATCAAATAATATTAATGCGTTAAAGTTTAATTTATTCTACTGAAATTCCAAAAATTGTGTAATAAACAATAATAATTATGATCATTGATGTATGTTTTTTTGAAAATTAATTGCAAATGATTGAACTTGAAATATGAGGCTCATTAAAACCTATTCCTATTATAAATCCAGGGTTATGTTCCCATGAGCGGTTTGTTGATCAAAGCATCCGTGCCCCTCGATAAACGATAATATATATGAATTATGAGACTCCACCAAATCTTCACTCATTCGGAACTAAGGTTGTCTTTGTTGACATATCTGGTTTTATTTTATTTTTTTGCAATCCGATTATATTGATCTATCTTCCAAGTCACACGTGAGGGTGTCATGGTACATTGAATTCAAATGTATTTTCATTTGGGAGATCAACAGACTGTTTCACAAATATAGTCGAAATTCGTAATCAGGTGCTCGGATAAGCCGAATCGTAGGATATCTCGAAGTTAAAAACGGGTTCTGTTCGTAATAGTGGTCAGTTTAATTTGTCTCGGACAACTCGAAGACTCAGATACTTCCGAATAAAAAGAAGGATCCCTTGATACAACGATGATCCACTGTTTGTCTGTACTATCGAAATTGCTTAGTCCCGTCATTCCTCATTTGAATTTGAAAATAAAGGATCCATGATCGACAATATAACCAACTTCAACAAGCTGAACCATTCCTCACATAAATCTCAATATACTATACAAAGAAATGATAACCAACTTCAACAAGATGAACCATTCCTCACATAAATCTCAAAATACTATACATAGAAATGATAACGACAGAAGACGATTTAAATGTAGGTCATCGTTTGAGACAGGTTAAAAAATGTGGTGAGGTTAAACCGATTTATGGGATACCTGTCTTCTCCTTTCTCTTGATTTATGGGATACCTGTCTTCTCCTTTCTCTTGATTTATGGGATACATGTCCTCTCCTTTCTCTTGATTTATGGGATACCTGTCTTCTCCTTTCTCTTGATTTATGGGATACCTGTCTTCTCCTTTCTCTTGATTTACGGGATACCTGTCTTCTCCTTTCTCTTGATTTATGGGATACCTGTCCTCTCCTTTCTCTTGATTTATGAGATACCTGTCTTCTCCTTTCTCTTGATTTATGGGATACCTGTCTTCTCCTTTCTCTTGATTTATGGGATACCTGTCTTCTCCTTTCTCTTGATTTATGGGATACCTGTCTTCTCCTTTCTCTTGATTTATGGGATACCTGTCTTCTCCTTTCTCTTGATTTATGGGATACCTGTCTTTTCCTTTCTCTTGATTTATGGGATACCTGTCTTCTCCTTTCTCTTGATTTATGGGATACCTGTCTTCTCCTTTCTCTTGATTATTGGGATATCTGTCTTCTCCTTTCTCTTGATTTATGGGATACCTGTCTTCTCCTTTCTCTTGATTTATGGGATACCTGTCTTCTCCTTTCTCCTGATTTATGGGATACCTGTTTTCTCCTTTCTCTTGATTTATGGGATACCTGTCTTCTCCTTTCTCTTGATTTATGTGATACCTGTCCTCTCCTTTCTCTTGATTTCTAGATATTCAGTGGTCAAACAATGGGTTTAAACGCATGTGGGCATAACACAAATACATCTGAAAGATACATAATGTTCAGAGTTTTCCAATCTTCATATTTGAAGTCATTATTTATTATGCGTTGGGTACATGTGACCGATATACTTATCATCCAAACATTTGACACTTAACATCACACTAAAGTTATCAGAATTTCAAAAAACACGCCATCATATATAGCAGATAACTTATAACATTGCTAATTAAGATTTGAATATGAAATATGTTTGACTAGCAGATGTTGCTGGTAAAATAAAACCAATGAAAACGTAGAAATGATTAATTAATATGCTTCTGACTTCAATATTGGTTTTGTTTTGCTTTGGTTATTGTGTTTAATGCCACTTTCAACAACATGTCAGTTATATCTTGACGGTCAGTTTTCTTGGTGGGGGAAACCGGAGAAAACCACCGACCTGCCGCAAGTCACTGACAAACTTGATCACAAAATGTTGTTTCGAGTACACCTCACCTTCTTTCCTAGAAAACATGAACTTTATAGGACACGTGACCAATGGTATTTTACTATTCCAGATATTACTTCAGGCGATTTACTGTTTATGCCGCACTTCTTACCTAGAAAACATTAGCTATATAGGGCACGTGACCAATGCTACTTTAATATTCCATCTATTTCTTCCGGCGATTTACTGTCTATGCCGCACTTTTTTCCTAGAAAACATTAACTATATATGTTACATCTATAATATTACTATCTTATTTAGGTATTTAGGTGTTTGTGTCCAACACATATTGACTATATAAGTAACATGGCGGGAGTCTTATAAGAGACAAGAACTGCTTGCCATTTGCGGGAGTCCTATAAGAGACAAGAACTGCTTGCCCTTTGTGGGAGTCCTATAAGAGAAAAGAACTGCTTGCCCTTTGCGGGAGTCCTATAAGAGACAAGAACTGCTTGGCCTTTGCGGGAGTCCTATAAGAGACAAGAACTGCTTGCCATTTGCGGGAGTCCTATAAGAGACAAGAACTGCTTGCCCTTTGCGGGAGTTCTATCAGAGACAAGAACTGCTTGCCCTTTGCGGGAATCCTATAAGAGACAAGAACTGCTTGCCATTTGCGGGAGTCCTATAAGAGACAAGAACTGCTTGCCCTTTGCGGGAGTTCTATCAGAGACAAGAACTGCTTGCCATTTGCGGGAGTCCTATAAGAGACAAGAACTGCTTGCCATTTGCGGGAGTTCTATAAGAGACAAGAACTGCTTGCCCTTTGCGGGAATCCTATAAGAGACAAGAACTGCTTGGCCTTTGCGAGAGTCCTATAAGAGACAATAACTGCTTGCCCTGTGCGGGATTCCTATAAAAGACAAGAACTGATTGCCCTGTGCGGGAGTCCTATAAGAGACAAGAACTGCTTGCCCTTTGCGGGAGTCCTATAAGAAACAAGAACTGCTTGCCCTTTGCGGGAGTCCTATAAGAAACAAGAACTGCTTGCCCTTTGCGGGAGTCCTATAAGAGACAAGAACTGCTTGCCCTTTGCGGGAGTTCTATAAGAGACCCGAACTGCTTGCCCTTTGCGGGAGACTGGGTTCACCACGGGTTTTGTTGGGTTCCGTGTTGCTCATCTTTTAGTTTTCTGTGTCGTCTTTTTGTGTTGTGTCTGTCTTCGTCCTGTTTGTTGTGTACCCAATGTTGGCATATATTTCCATTCTTGATGTCCCCTTCGGTTTGTTTCTAACATATTATTGTGATGTTTATGTTCAATCAGCTAGATTTGGTATGAGTGTTTTACTTTTTATTTGTATTTGTGATATGTTTGCTATTGATTTCTGACCTTTTTATTCCTTTTTTTAAATGTTATTTATGCATTGTCGAATATAAATAATTTTGCAGTTTTATGAACATTTACATTTTACACCTCAATAAGAAATAATTGATTTTATGAATTTAGCGATAGCCACACCTATATAAAATATATCAATACATGCAATACAATGCTGTAAAATTAAAGAATAACCTTTCTGTCGTGGATATCTTTTACATCAGAGTTCTGAGAAAAAATACTTTTGAACGATAAGATGAAACGATTCTTTACAATTCCTTGACTTAATAGCGGTTTAATACTCAGAAGACGTGGGTGTTTTGATTTATATTTAAAATTATAAAACTATAAAAATGTATCGGATCATTGAAATAAAAATAAAACTGTAATCTAAATGAATTTAGTTTTCTATTTTCTTTTTCTTTTATGCGAAAAAAACCCAAAATATTCTTATTACAGTCAAACATACCCTAACAGACACATTGAATTATTGAATTACTGGTCACCTGTTGTAAACTGCCAATTAAACACCCTCCCGACCTGATGTACGTGTTATTTTAACTCAAATAAATGATCACCTCACGAACAAGATCAGCGGCCACTCAAAGTTTTACCCATCGTATCTGATTCAGTTACCAATTTTTAACGCTCAGTTTTCATCCTAGACGTTGAAAATTCATAGGTAATTTATTTCTATGTATTCTCAATACACGATAATATTAAATATGATATCAAATCATTTAATGATGAACTAATTAAGTGTAGATCATTACAAAAACATCATACACAGCCTTACAAAACGACAGTTATTTTTTCCAAATAACAACCTTCCGGTAACAGTAATATGCGAATCGTTTCGAACCGGAACTGACAATCCGAATTGATAGATCTTAAATAGACGCTCATCTGTCTAACCCGGTTATTTTCCTTTGTTCCAAAGGTGAACGTTGAACACAAGTTTGTATTTGTCAAATATGAAATGTAACTGAAAAGACTACAGGTACATTGGTTTATTTGTAGTGATTGGACTTTTACCGGAAGTGATGTCTCAATGTTTATTGTGATATGATTACAATCTATGTTATAATTTTATTATACTTTTTTCGGCATTAATAATTTAATGTAGATACATTTTTGTATAAGATTTAGGGCATACGAACCGATTCTGGAATAACCATCATCGGGTACGTTCATGATCAAAACATGGGAAAGTCAAATAATCTTTGAGAGCAAGAAAAATATCTTGAATTTTTCTTTGTTTTGTGTTATTTTTTTTATATCGTTTCAAAGCATACTAGATTGTCTATTTTGAACGTGACTATTTACTTTTAGTTTCTGTTTCGAGGTTAAAGGTTATATACGATGTGTAGACTGTATTTTAATTGCATGTTTATGCAGAACCAGCATGTTGATTATAAGAACATGTATAATATTGACATAAATAACTTTATCATCCGGGTTGATTATCATGTGACAATTCAAGCTTGTCTGGTTTATGCTTCTTTTAAATCGATGACATGACAACAACCTGGTTTCTATGCTAATTCAGTGGATATTTGAAGCACGGACAATATGTAATATATACGGTAAGTATTACATTACTAGATGACCTCTTAACCTTTTACATTCATTCAAACCCATTGTGTCGAAGTCGAGTGCACCGAATTATATCTAAATAATCAAGTAATCCCTGTTTTTATATTTTACTAACGACTACAGAAAGCGAATTCTGTGTTAAACTTCAATTTCTCCAAGAATACGACGCCACGATAGAGCTTAAATACTGCTAATGTTGGCGTTAAAGACAAAGCAATCGATCAATCAATCAATACAAGGATGCGACTTATACCGGCGTGTTCCTATAATATGCATTTCTGCAATTAAGTCGTAAACAATTTTAACATTTCGATTTAAGTCTATTGCGAGGTGTACTCAATTCATTTTTATGAAATAAACGTTTTTCAGTGACTGTCGACAGGGCGATGTTTTCCTTTACTTTCCTTCACTAATGAAACGATTCCGTACTGACACATGGAACTAACAAGAGTACATGGATATTCCATATGAATAAAAAGAAGTAAATGCATTTTATTTCTGCATTTTTTATTTGAAAATAAGATATTCAAATTATGTTTTCTCAAACAGCTTCAGGTATCTTTGTTAATGTATGGTGATTGTTATGTTAATGATAGTCTTCCTTATAAAAATAAACAGAAGAGGCTATAAAGAATAAACACTCCAGATACACAGAATGAACACTCCAGATACACAGAATGAACACTCCAGATACACAGAATGAACACTCCAGATGCACAGAATGAACACTCCAGATACACAGAATGAACACTCCAGATACACAGAATGAACACTCCAGATACACAGAATGAACACTCCAGATACACAGAATGAACACTCCAGATACACAGAATGAACACTCCAGATACACAGAATGAACACTCCAGATACACAGAATGAACACTCCAGATACACAGAATGAACACTCCAGATACACAGAATGAACACTCCAGATACACAGAATGAACACTCCAGATACACAGAATGAACACTCCAGATACACAGAATGAACACTCCAGATACACAGAATGAACACTCCAGATACACAGAATGAACACTCCAGATACACAGAATGAACACTCCAGATACACAGAATGAATATTCCAGATACACAGAATGAACACTCCAGATACACAGAATGAACACTCCAGATACACAGAATGAACATTCCAGATACACAGAATGAACACTCCAAATACACAGAATGAACACTCCAGATACACAGAATGAACATTCCAGATACACAGAATGAACACTCCAGATACACAGAATGAACACTCCAAATACACAGAATGAACACTCCAGATACACAGAATGAACATTCCAGATACACAGAATGAACACTCCAGATACACAGAATGAACACTCCAAATACACAGAATGAACATTCCAGATATACAGAATGAACACTCCAAATACACAGAATAAACACTCCAGATACACAGAATGAACACTCCAGATACACAGAATGAACATTCCAAATACACAGAATGAACACTCCAGATACACAGAATGAACACTCCAGATACACAGGCAACATTGGGTACAAGACACAGAACGAAAACAAACAAAATAAATAAGAAATATATATAACAGCAGAGATCCCACCAAAACAAAATAGGGTGAAGAATAAACAGCTCATGTTTCTTATCTGTATAGGCTTTTTTTATCATTATTAATTTTTCTTTATTCTTTTTTTTTCCTTCATTTTGTGAAACGTAACTTTTGTTTCATAGCACAATAAATGAAATAAACAGAAATGTCCATCAAAAGAAAATATAAAATAAACAAAATTGTCAAAGTAATTTGAAAAACGACAATGTGAAAATTCTCCAAAAGCTTCGGATATCAATCACTTGGTTATATTTCTGAAATAAACAGTAAGATGACTACACGCCCCCTTCCTCTTAAACAAATGGGCTGTTAAAAGAAAATATGACAATATAAAATAAGCATCTGAAATATTACAGATGCCCTTAAAAAATGTTTAGATTGATTTAGTGAGTTCATTTATTCACATTTAAGAACGCTGGACAAACGCTTATTATATCCGTATGTTTACGTTGTATTATAATATATGTTCAATTAAACATGATTTAACAGTTTACAAATATCCCATTCATCATATTTATTAAAAATTTTGATCAGTGAAAGTAAACAAAATATTTAATCGTATCATATTTAAAAGTTGAATGGTTGATGGGACATTGATAGAATAACGGCAACTTTGAAGGTCGAGTTGTCAACCTTCAAGAGGTTGTTTTACATCGGGCTAATTCCCTCGGGTTGACGACTTTCGATGTCCACCTCATACGAAGGCAATAATTGTATAATGTATGCTGAAACCTTTTTTTTGGGGGGTATTAAACGTCATTATATCACGTGACACTGACCGATATTTTCCAGTATCAGAGTCACTAAGTTGATACATCAAAGGAAAAATGTCCAATATACCGATAACTTATAAAATGTCCAACATACCGATAACTTATAAAATGTCCAACATACCGATAACTTATAAAATGTCCAATATACCGATAACTTATAAAATGTCGACAGGCTAAATGGTTCGTCGTTATGCTAAGCGAATCGGTACTGTGGTATATCAACGCCTGCAGCGGTGTGTCCGAATCCCGCCGAGTGAAGAACAAAACATATGTTAGTTAACACTGCCTGGATGACTGTTCAGACGATTTTAATATAAACATATATTTAACATAACCCTATATCCATTTGAGATGTGGGGCCGTCGTAGCCGTGATTGTATGATAGTTGGATTTACAACTACCTATGCAATCGGTGCCTATCGCCACTGATGTTGTGAGTTCGAATCTCGATCAGGGTAAGGCGTACAACATTATGTGATAAAGTTTGTCCGTGACTTGCAACAGGTTGGTGGTTTTCTCCGGGTCCTCCGGTTTCCTCCACAAATAAAACTGACCGACACGATATAACTGAAATATTGTTGAAAGTGGCGTTAAACACCATCAAAAAAACCAAACCTTCCTTTTGGGATCCAGTAGGGTAAATACATTGTAATGTTGTCATTTAATTGAGACGATCATATAATACAAATGTATATATAAAATGCAAGTTTCAATGATCAAAAAGAGATATATACATACTGGTACAGATAACTATCATCACATGGAATTAGATGTGTTTTATTGATGTTAATGTTAATGTACCAAACATATTGGTGATGTATTATATTACGTAACTTTATAAAGACATGGGATCTAGTACATTAATATAGAAATGACAACACTTATTTTATGAGTTTCCATGTCGTGCGTCGAATAGAAATGACCGACATCGCTCATACAAATACTGTACAATATTCTGTCTTGATGTGTTCAAATTCTGTGGTTGAATTAATTAAATTATGTAAATTCATTAGAATAGTTAACAGTAAAGTATATCCTTAGGTAGCTATTGATTTGATATTGATTTGTTTACTTCTTTTCGGAAACTGATGAAATGTGTTTGTATTTTTGATATTTATATCTTTACCATGTAACTTGGCTATGAGAAATAAAGATATATGTATAGGTATATCTTTCATTATTTTCTGCACAAGTAAAACACTTATGATTTATTCCTTAATACAGACAAAAATACAATGTATAATTTTGTACATGATTCCCATGCTTGGAACTAACCGATCATTGGTTATTTGAGCCAATCTGGCTGAATGTAACAGAACACGTTCATGTACGGCGAATCCCCAAAAAACTTAATTTATTGGAAGTGGTTATTGGTCGGATAAAAATCGTTGAACCCTATCCTTCCTCTTATCCCACTGGCTATTAAAAATACCCATAAGCCAACTGAGAAACACGTTTTTCTTTGGTCTACTGGTGGATGCTGATTTCCTTACGATTTCCACATAGAAACGTTTTTCGGTTCGTCTCTTTACCTCCAGTCGTTTGTAGGAGGGCTCTTGTCTTATTTACGTTAATTGTGTTTGCTTACGTAGAGTGGTGTCCAATACATATTGTGTTGTGTTTTTTGTTTTGTTATTCTTAGTCATGTGTGCCCTATGTTACCAGTTTCTCTGGATTGTCCATTTTGATTGCCCCTTCGGTATTATCTTCCGTTTATTTACTACTTTTAAATTGTTTGGTCCGTAGGAAACACCGGTATATAGAAATAAGACATGTTTTCTCAGCTGTGGGACTCAATTAACCTCATCAAGTGACGAGATAACTATACAACTCGCTCTTGGGATGGAACGTAACTGATTGCATTGTGTTTCATCGGGAATGTATGTAAATGACAACTCATAGCAGCATCTGATCAACAAGAATGTTAAGCCGTTGGTACTCCGCTAACAAGGCAGAATTTCCGACCATGCCCGTCTTATCGTGTATTAAGTGATGTAATTGGTCTGTCCACATACCTACCCAATAATTACTTTTATTTTTTGATGTTTTGTTTTGTTTGTTTTTGGCTTTGTTTTTGGTTTTGTTTGTTTCCTTGCTTGCTTTTTCAACCTAAGGTAAGCTTATAGATATTTGAAAGAAAAACTGACCTATCTCTCCCTTACTAACGTAACAAAGTCGGGTAACAGCACAAAACCATATTTTTTTTCAAGCTTCCATGATGGTGTTAAAAATCCACAATAAGGTAACATATTGTACTTTACTTTATGGACTTATTATATGACAGTAACACTAATTCTTCACCTTTTTTTTTATCACCTACCAATTTACAGAAAGGAAATTATCATTGTGAGAGTGGTTATGCTTCGGAGTTGTGATGTTTATTTTTTGTCAAAATGTCTGATTTATTGTCCAATTACCTCTTTTATAAAATGAGTGATGGTTGCATTTATAATTCAAAAATAACCATGAATCGACATTTGTTTTCAAAATATGTTCATGAACTTTTTTATCCGATTTAATATAAACAAAAAAAAAGATTAAGCTGGTTTTACATAAAAAAATAGTTCAATATATTCAATAAGATAAATTCCCTGTATAAAAATTAATGTTTTCATTTTCACGATTTTTTTTTTATTATCGCGCGGTTTGAAAGCTTTTAAGTATGGGTGTAACGTAGATTTACACTTCAATAGATACAATTGGATATTACGAACAAAACAATTTTACACTCTAATCGCCATCTTACTCTGTTCTCACAGATCAATTTATTAAGATTATTGTAGATAATATAAAAATTTTGAAAATAATTATCTAATTATTTTGCCACATCCCCACAGCCTTTTATACAAACTTTAAATAGAGTTCAGAAAGGAACGGTGGTCCAGTGAATAGATTGATCTATTGTTCATAACACTGTTTTCTCATCAATAAGGTATGCATTGTATGTTTGCTCCCAGTTCGCCATGGGGTGTGCTCGACCTGTAATTTAAGTGTGAAATAATTTGTTCTTGTCCTTTCTATGATGATCTCTTAACCTTACAAGTGTTTATTTTATACATTCTTTAAAACTCTCTATGTACTGTGTAGGTAGGGGTGTATGACCCGGGGGACAAACTATGATATTGCCTCCTCCATAAGTTTTCGGGGCAAAAATTTAAGAAAAACTGAATTTGTTTAAATAAAAGTCCAATTAACCAAACCCCATCGTCCGGTCCACTCCTGAAATTGCACCCCACTCATGAATACGCTGTTGGTATGTATGTTACATCTTCTTCAGTCATATTTTGTTACCCTTTCTTACACAGAGATCCCGTATAAAATTGCATGTTAATCAATGTCGTCATTTGTGATAAAAATGAAAAACCCAAAATACCACACTGTCGGAACAATTCTAAAATCCAATATCAAAATCGTAGAAAAAGGCAAAATCGAGAGCCATAACCCACAAATACATGACTGCTCACTTTTCCTGGCTTGGTACAGGCACTTCAATGAGAAGTGTCAGGGATAAACTAGTTTCCTAGTCCTAAACCTCCCCTATTAGTGAAATGATGCGGTCGTGCAAGTGCTTTACACATGTGAGTAAAATGTCAACTCTCACAAGTGAAGGGGCCGTCGTGGTCGTGATAGTATGGTAGTAGGATTTACAACTACCTATGCAATCAGTGCCTATCACCACTAAAGTTGTGAGTTCGAATCCCGTTCATGGTGAGGTGTACTTGACATAACTTTATGTGACCGCCACGATATACCTGAAATATTGTTGAAAGTGGCATAACCCTAACCATATACGGTCAAGACTGCAATCCAGAGACACTGGAAAAATTGCACACACAATTCTCAGAATGAAGACAAACAAAACAAAAGGCACAAAACGATATAAAAAAAACCTAAAAAGATGAGGCCACACGGACGAAATTGGGGATTCTGTTAAAATGAAAACACATATTAAACTACTGTTTCGGGGAGAATTACTCTTGGGTAATATTAGTTTGATTATCGGCAAATCTTGAAATAAATCAACAAAATTCACTATGAGTTGCTTGTTAATACTGTCCTATACCTGTTAGTATAAAGTATAGTATTGTGTATTTTACCTCCTTTTACAACGTTAAATATAAATCCATTTGTAAAATTCCTTAGAGAAAAAGGGCTCAAATTGTATTTATTAAATATTAAGAGTATAATGTATCGTAGGCTACATTTCTGTTATTAAAATTATATGTTTTTTGTCCCACAATAAAACGTTTTAATGACAATAACATGCAAATTATCGAGTATCAATTAAGCAAAATTGATTTTGTTTTCTATTGAGTAATAAAATGAATATAGCTATCAATATCTCAGATGGGTTGTTAACTTTCCAAAAAGTTATTCGAGTCATACAGAAAAGAGGGATGGTTGTGTGGTTGGTTCCGCCATTAAATGCTGATGACTTTATTTCCTCTACCAAATATTCTGGGTCAAAATTATCAGGAACTACATAAATACATTGTGTCTGATTCCATATTAACTAAAATTCGGTAAATGTACTATTTCTTGATTTGTTGATAATGTGCATTGCGTTAATAACTGATGTTTGAATTAACCGAAACAGAAGAAGTCAATATGGCATCTACCTTTTGGGCGGGAAATTCGAAATATTTGATTTGAACATACCTAATTAATAGTTTTCTACGATTCTTATAACCAAAACAATATAATTTACTACTTTTTTAATAAGTTATTTTGTTCTATACCACTACATTAGGATTAGATTTCTTTATCCTCTCAATTTTGTTGTTGCTCATATGGAAAAAAAATTGTGCATAGCATTACAGCATAAATATAGCATTCGAACGCTTTTCAATACCAAACCTAATATTTAAAACATTACTACAATTAGTTTATTTAACAAAATGATTATGGAATATGGATATTGGTACCATAATGCAATGCTTAGTCAAATCGTATGTACAAATATGAACGTACCAGTTGATGGCCAGGTGAGCATGCGCAATTTAACCGCGGTTTGGTTTTCCATTTTTTTTTTCAAATTGACATTTTATGAATAAATAGATTTTTTATTTGACAAGATAATCTATGTATTAAAGGAACAGCTTGTAGCTTTTTTACTGTAAGTAACATTTGTTAATGGCGTTAGGGGTATTCAATGGCTGCAACTGTGGTTTTTCCACAAAACGGTTAACATATGCAGTTTGATTCTATTTTTCGATTTTTATTACATATATGGCTTAACAGTATATGCATCAGGTATATTCCTCGTGAAAATATACATTTATGTATGAATTAATAAGAATGAGACATCCAGGAATTTTTTTTTACGATATTTAAAAATAGAACACAAACCTGTTTCTGAGGGGCAGTGTGAGATTACTGTAACAGTTAATAGTTTATTTATATTATGGCTAATTTCAACTGAGAAACTGTACATATAAAGCAATAAGAATAGAGAAACTAGATCTCCAATCACAAACCAAGGCTGAAATCGGATGCCCGGAAATACAGGGAGATCCTGTTACAATCTCTCCCCAGAGTTGTCGGTCCTTACACCTTCTCCAATATGCCAATATCTCCAACGCCTATATGCCAAGAATATTGGCAAAATCCGTTTATTAAAGTGTAACTTGATATAAACCGGTTATAATGACCCTATATATTGTAAAATATTTAAAGAATACCATATAACTAATATTTGAGAAGCTTCTTTGTTTATTTTCAAACGAAGATAAGGGATTATTTTTTATACGGTGATCAGTAATACAGCGCATAAATTCCATGTAAAAAAAGAAGAAAAAAAGATGCTATTGTTTGCTGTATTACAAACGAAACACTCTATTTTTAAACGTTTCACGGGATTATTCATACTGAATGTACACCCACATGTAACGAAGGTCAATCCTCCATTTTGACTGCTTACTGTCTGGTCACATGATAATTTTACGATCACACCACAGGCACTTGTTTCATTCAAAAAATATATGTCCCCTCCTCTTCCTTACTTCAAGGTAAATATCTACCCTTTTCCCCTTCCCTAATTCGCCTCAATATTTTTCGCTTATTTGTGATCCTTTCGCTGACCCAATTATATCGTTACACTCCCGAGATATTTCTCTTTTCGACTGCCACATTTAACTATAACTACCGGGTCCCCCTCAGACGAATTAGACAAGAATATTCAGCGAGCGTGGCTTGGTGAAAATTTCAGTCATTGAAACGGATACGGCCACTTCCGGTCCGGTTTAAATTGATTTAGAAAATTTAAGAAAAGGTGCTTTAAAAATCAAATGTCAGTAATTTGGAGTTGAACATATTTTTATAATCTGCATTATTGGAACAATTATCAGTAATTTAAAGGTTTGCTTTACATTTGAGAGGAGATGATCATGATGGCATTTTTTCACATGGCCGGCCTAGAGAATTCCGAATGCATATGAAAAATCCAGCGCAAACCTAAAGTGGCTGTATCCGTTTCAATGACTGAAATTTTCACAAAGCCGCGTTCGCTGAATATTCTTGTCCAATTCGTCTGAATTTAAATGTGGCAGTCGAAAAGAGAAATATCTCGGGAGTGTAACGATATAATTGGGTCAGCGAAAGGATCACAAATAAGCGAAAAATATTGAGGCTAAGTGGAGAAAAGGAAAAGGGTAGATATTTACCTTGAAGTAAGGAAGAGGAGGGGGCATATATTTTTTGAATGAAACAAGTGCCTGTGGATCACATGATCAGAGAACACCGGACTACTTTTTAGGCATTGACAGAGATTGGATAGAGTGTAAGGACCGACAACTCTGAGTAGAGATTGATCCTGTTATACTAGTTACATCCATGGTTTTACCAAAGGTTAAAATCTGGTAAACAGTTATAATCGAGTGAGAGGGTCGAGATAATTTTATATATTTTTTTCTCATAATCTGTTCATAATTTCCATGTTTCACTAAGTTGTGAGTGTTCTTTATGCTATAAGATTATCATCTGTTTATTCACAAGGTTCAAATATCTACAACTTATTATGCTCAAGTATAGTGTCCTTCCATTGCCCTGGTATAACCGGATACCATTTGGCCCATCGAAAGGGAAGTAACTCGCATAATAAAGGTATAAAAGACTATAATTTTAGAATCAAATCAGGAATGACTAAAGGTCTATTCAAGCATTTATTGAATAAAACGACGTAATCGTCAAATAAGTATCCGTGACATTTTTTGTATACCTTTATATAGTATTTCTATGAACATGAGCACATAACAGTTGTGTATATATTGACAAAGACAACAGTGCTGATCTTTGTTTGTTAGAAACGACTTACTTAATACATTATTTAAATTTTAATTTCAGCTTCAACAAAAATTAAAGAAATTTTTAAATTGATTAGCAGATGATGCTTTGGAGATGACATTTAATACATTCTCATGAAGTTCAACGTTCGAGAGAAGGGACATTGATGGGAGAATATTACAACAAGGTAACTTTAAATCATACTCAAATTCTCCCTTTTCCCCCACCCCAGTACCCACTCCTTAATACAAGGCTAAATTGTTTGAAGAAATGAGGCGGAAGATCGAAGGTTCGATCAAGCGCCGGTCGAATAAATATCAAACAAAAACTATTAAATTGGTATTTGTTTTTGTTCTGCTTCTCACTTCAACACGGAGCAGTTAATGTAAGAACAGTGACTGGCTGGTTCGAAGTAAGGGTAAAAAAAATCCAGCCTGCAGCGTATAAGTCTAGTTTTTAAAAAAAAATGGCAACTGCATATTCAATGCATCGAAAAGTATCTTGTTCTTGCCATGGTATAGCTGATGAATTCCATAAGGAATATATTTTATTGTGAGATAGCGGGGACTTCCTAGATAAAGCAACAGAACTACAGAAAATTGTATCTAGTGCACCTTGTTACAGAAATTATGTCAATAAGTGAACAATTTAGTATTTTGAATGTTTACTAACACTGAAAAAAAATCCGAAAATAAATGTGCTATATTGTTAAACTTCATATGTATGACACACGTGGTCTTTTACATTTGCAGAATCGGATCCAATCATGGAAGCTGATGTTTTTATTATTGCTGTGTTTTTTCGGAGGTAAGGTTTCACTTTTTGTACATGTATTTATGCATTGGTGCCTTGTATAATTGATTGGTTTTGGTTTTAAGGTGTTTAACCTCACTTTCAACAACGTCTCAGTTATATTGTGGCGGTCAGTTTTATTGGTGGAGGAAACCGGAGGACTCGAAGAAAACCATCGAACTGTCTCAAGTCACTGACAAACTTTATCACATACTGATGTACACCTCGCCCTGATCGGGATTCGAACTCACAACAACAGTTGTGATAGGCACTTATGGCATTAGATAGTTATAGTTGTAAATCCAACTACCATACGATCACGGCCACGACGCCCCTATGCATAATTGAATTAAATAGATACAAATACAAGTTATTGTAGGTTACATATATACAACGTAAATGTCAAACAAAATGCAATATAATGCAAATGCTAGAAAAATCATATTGATTGATTGATTGGTGTTTAAGCCACCCTTAGCAACATTTCAGCTATATAGTAGCGTTAACCATTGAATATCAATTTTATTTTTATTATTTTCTGGCGATCCACTATTTGAACCATTTTGCACGGAGTTATATCAGAGGTGAAAGTTTTAACGACCAATTAATGTTGATTATACAAAGTATTGTTCTATTGAAGGGTTAAATGTGTTTGTTTGTGTATTTGATTTTTGTTTTTGGAATAACATTTTGTCAATAAAATGGAAAGTAAAAAAATTGAAAAGTATGGGGGAGCAAGAAAACTAAAACAAGATACAAAATTTAAGCCTAAGGTTACCAATGTAGGCCCTAGGAATTTGATTGATTTTGATTTTTGTTTAACGCCACTTTCAGCACTATTTTAGCTATATCATGGCGACCAGTTTTAGTGGTGGAAGAAGCCGGAGTACCCGGAGAAAACCACCGACCATGGGCAAGCAACTGATAAACTTTATCACTTGCGGCTGAGAGTGCACCTTTTTGTAATTTACAAAGCCTGGCACGAACCCACGTCGTATTGGTGATGGGTTTGTGTTTTTAGGTAATCATACTCTACCTAACTCATTGAGTCACCCGGACCCTATATGACCTAGGGAGATGAACCTTAGTTATAACAATACGCATAAGGATGTCTTTCATTCATACATTGGACAAAACAAATCTATTGCTTAAAAATAACTTACATTTAAACAGAGTGCAATGACAAACTTCCAATCAGCTACAAGTAACTGACAATCTTTATCACATACTGTTATATCGAGTACACCTCACCACGGTCAGGAATGATATTGTGATGAGGGTCTAGCTGACAGAGTAGCTCATCGAAATACTCACACCATTAAAATGGGTTCTAACCCGCTATACCCACATCAAATGTTGAGGTTTCCAACTTTCGATGCATATGCCCGGAGGTCAAGGGTTTCACCAGTCAGCTCGTGTTAGCTGTCTGTGAATTCCTCCCCACACAAAGAGAAAATGCCCCACAATATGTACAGCTGTCTGTCAACATGACATATCCGACCTTCTTAGACTGATAACTTATAACAACCGTACGTGTTCTATTCTAGCATAAAGGGGAGTAATTTTGATTTTGCAATATAAAAATGCACACTCCCTCATATTTGATTAATACAAATTGTTCACGCCACAATATAGCTGAAATACTGCTAAAGTTGGCGTTAAGCACCAATCAATCAATCAATCAATCAATCAATCAATCAATCAATCAATCAATCAATCAATCAATCAATCAATCAATCAATCAATCAATCAATCATCCAATCAATCATATTGGACTAAACATTTACAAAGCAAATCAGGAACATTTTAAAACTTATCATAATCATCAAGAAAAGTCTGAATATACCAAAGTGTTAATCAGATAACCGGAAGTCGTTAATCAGATAACCGGAAGTCATTAATCAGATAACCGGAAGTCGTTAATCAGATAACCGGAAGTCGTTAATCAGATAACCGGAAGTCGTTAGTCAGATAACCGGAAGTCGTTAATCAGATAACCGGAAGTCGTTAATCAAATAACCGGAAGTCGTTAATCAGATAACCAGAAGTCGTTAATCAGATAACCGGAAGTCGTTAATCAAATAACCGGAAGTCGTTAATCAGATAACCAGAAGTCGTTAATCAGATAACCAGAAGTCAAAGAGAACATACAATAAAATCATAAATGAACAAAAGAAAAACAATGCGAAGCGATTTAAAAACCGAAGGTGAACTCAGATGTTCCAGAAAGGCAAGCATTCATGGAAAACGCGTTTACGTATATAAATACGAATTACTGTCCATGTTTATGTTTTCATTCATCTTTGTTATATTATGGGGTCTTGCTGAATGGATTCGAATCTGTATATGTGTTTTATCGCTTTTTATATATGTATTGCCGTTGGAAATCCAGTTTTCAAGAGGGTTTGGATTCCATTAAACGGATTAACCCCGTCACATGTTGTGCCTGTCCCAAGCCAGGACCTGGATTTGCAACGTCATATGTCGTGTTCTATTATTTATGTTCAATGAATTTAACTGACCCTCACCAATACAAGGCAAATGGGTGAAGACATGTACCGAACATCGTTCTTGTGCAGAAATCGTACATCTTTTAGGAGCAAGATGAGATAAGAAAAAACGTAGATATCAAATTTATTGCAAACGACGCGTTTCTGGAATAACCTTCATCAGGTACGCTCCAAATTGAAAGATTGAAAAGCCAACAAAAAAATAAAAAGTCCTTCCGATCAATAAAACCAAAGGGCCTAAACATATAGCCAAAATTGGCTATGGCCATTTATGCCCGAGGGAGCAGAACATTAGTTTTGATTAATAATTACGTTATTTAGGAACTGTAAATTTTAATAATAAATATATATTATAAACCATGTCAAGGCGTATACTTGGCGGGTGATACTGGGAGGATGACCACGAAACAGTAATCCAACGTCGAATTATTAACATTAATTAATAAATACATATTATATTGAAATCCTTTATACATGTACAGAAGAAGTGAATCAGTCTTTAGAGTATATTATTATTTTCTTCACAGCACAAATACCTACAATAAAGGCAAGCTCTACTACTGATGCCACAGTAAGCACTACTACTACTACTACAACACCAGCAGCAACTACAACAAAGGCAGTAAATGACACCACAGTAAACACGACCACCTCCACATTTGCTACAAATATCACTGATAGTACAACACAAGCTGAAACTACTAGTACAGGAGCTACCACAACACAAGCTGTAAACAATGCCACACAACAAACAGCAACACAAGAGGCAACTACAATAACACAAACAACAACTACTACTGTAGAAGATACTACAACACAGGCTGCAACTACTACTGTAGAAGATACTACAACACAAGCTGTAACTACTACTGTAGAAAATACAACAACACAGGCTGCAACTACTACTGTAGAAGATACTACAACACAAGCTGTAACTACTACTGTAGAAAATACAACAACACAGGCTGCAACTACTACTGTAGAAGATACCACAACACAGGCTGCAACTACTAATGTAGAGGATACTACAACACAGGCTGCAACTACTACTGTAGAGGATACTACAACACAGGCTGCAACTACTACTGTAGAAGATACCACAACACAGGCTGCAACTACTACTATAGAAGATACGACAACACAGGCTGCAACTACTACTGTAGAAGATACCACAACACAAGCTGCAACTACTACTGTAGAAGATACAACAACACAGACTGCAGCTACTACTGTAGAGGATACCACAACACAAGCTGCAACTACTACTATAGAAGATACGACAACACAGGCTGCAACTACTACTGTAGAAGATACCACAACACAGGGTGCAACTACTACTGTAGAATATACAACACAAGCTGCAACTACTACTGTAGAAAATACTACAACACAACTTGCAACTACTACTGAAGAAGATACAACAACACAGGCTGCAACTACTACTTTAGAAGATACCACAACACAAGCAGCAACTACTACTGTAGAAGATACAGCAACACAGGCTGCAACTACTACTGTAGAAGATACTACAACACAAGCTGCAACTACTACTGTAGAAGATACAACAACACAGGCTGCCACTTCTACTTTGGAAGATACCACAACACAAGCAGCAACTACTACTGTAGAAGATACAACAGCACAGGCTGCAACTACTACTGTAGAGGATACTACAACACAGGTTGCAACTACTACTGTAGAAGATACCACAACACAGGCTGCAACTACTACTGTAGAGGATACCACAACACAGGCTATAACTATTACTGTAGAGGATACTACAACACAGGCTGCAACTACTACTGTAGAAGATACAACAACACAGGCTGCTACTACTACTGTAGAAGATACCACAACACAGGCTGTAACTACTACTGTAGAGGATACTACAACACAGGCTGCAACTACTACTGTAGAAGATACTACAACACAAGCAGCAATTACTACTGTAGAAGATACAACACAGGCTGCAACTACCACTATAGAACATACGACAACACAAGCAGCAACTACTACTATAGAAGTTACAACAACACAGGCTGCAACTACTACTATAGAAGATACGACAACACAGGCTGCAACTACTACTCTAGAAGATACTACAACACAAGCAGCAACTACTACTGTTGAAGATACAACAACACAAGCAGAAACTACTACTGTAGAAGATACGACAACACAGGCTGCAATTACTACTGTAGAAGATACCACAACACAAGCAGCAACTACTACTATAGAAGATACAACAACACAGGCTGCAACTACTACTTTAGAAGATACGACAACACAGGCTGCAACTACTACTATAGAAGAAACCACAACACAGGCTGCAACTACTATTGTAGTGGATACTACAACACAGGCTGCAACTACTACTATAGAAGATACGACAACACAGGCTCCAACTACTACTGTAGAGGATACCACAACACAGGCTGCAACTACTACTGTAGAAGATACCACAACACAGGCTGCAACTACTACTGTAGAGGATACCACAACACAGGCTGCAACTACTACTGTAGAAGATACCACAACACAGGCTGCAACTACTATTGTAGTGGATACTACAACACAGGCTGCAACTACTACTATAGAAGATACGACAACACAGGCTCCAACTACTACTATAGAAGATATGACAACACAGGCTGCAACTACTACTGTAGAAGATACCACAACACAGGCTGCAACTACTACTATAGAAGATACGACAACACAAGCAACAACTACTACTGTAGAGGATACAACAACACAGGCTGCAACTACTACTATTGAAGATACGACAACACATGCTCCAACTACTACTGTAGAGGATACCACAACACAGGCTGCAACTACTACTATTGAAGATACGACAACACATGCTCCAACTACTACTGTAGGGGATACTACAGCACAGGCTGCAACTACTACTGTAGAAGATACCACCACACTGGCTGCAACTACTACTGTAGAGGATACTACAACACAGGCAGCAACTACTACTGTAGAGGATACGACAACACATGCTGCAACTACAACTGTAGAAGATACCACAACACAGGCTGTAACTACTACTGTAGAGGATACAACAGCACAGGCTGCAACTACTACTGTAGAGGATACGACAACACAGGCTGTAACTACTACTGTAGAAGATACAACAACACAGGCTGCAACTACCACTGTAGAAGATACAACAACACAGGCTGCAACTACTACTATAGAAGATACGACAACACAGGCTCCAACTACTACTGTAGAGGATACCACAACACAGGCTGCAACTACTACTGTAGAAGATACCACAACACAGGCTGCAACTACTACTGTAGAGGATACCACAACACAGGCTGCAACTACTACTGTAGAAGATACCACAACACAGGCTGCAACTACTATTGTAGTGGATACTACAACACAGGCTGCAACTACTACTATAGAAGATACGACAACACAGGCTCCAACTACTACTATAGAAGATATGACAACACAGGCTGCAACTACTACTGTAGAAGATACCACAACACAGGCTGCAACTACTACTATAGAAGATACGACAACACAAGCAACAACTACTACTGTAGAGGATACAACAACACAGGCTGCAACTACTACTATTGAAGATACGACAACACATGCTCCAACTACTACTGTAGAGGATACCACAACACAGGCTGCAACTACTACTATTGAAGATACGACAACACATGCTCCAACTACTACTGTAGGGGATACTACAGCACAGGCTGCAACTACTACTGTAGAAGATACCACCACACTGGCTGCAACTACTACTGTAGAGGATACTACAACACAGGCAGCAACTACTACTGTAGAGGATACGACAACACATGCTGCAACTACAACTGTAGAAGATACCACAACACAGGCTGTAACTACTACTGTAGAGGATACAACAGCACAGGCTGCAACTACTACTGTAGAGGATACGACAACACAGGCTGTAACTACTACTGTAGAAGATACAACAACACAGGCTGCAACTACCACTGTAGAAGATACAACAACACAGGCTGCAACTACTACTGTAGAAGATACCACAACACAGGTTGCAACTACTACTGTAGGAGATACGACAACAAAGGCTGCAACTACTACTGTAGAAGATACAACAACACAGGCTGCAACTACTACTGTAGAAGATACAACAACACAGGCTGCAACTACTACTGTAGAAGATACAACAACACAGGCTGCAACTACTACTGTAGAAGATACAACATTACAGGCTGCAGCTACTACTGTAGAAGATACCACAACACAGGCTGCAACTACTACTATAGAAGATACGACAACACAGGCTGCAACTACTACTGTAGAAGATACCACAACACAGGCTGCTACTACTACTGTAGAAGATACAACACAGGCTGCAACTACTACTTTAGAAGATACCACAACACAAGCAGCAACTACTACTGTAGAAGATACAACAACACAGGCTGCAGCTACTACTGTAGAAGATACAACATTACAGGCTGCAACTACTACTGTAGAAGATACAACAACACAGGCTGCAACTACTACTGTAGCAGATACCACAACACAGGCTGCAACTACTACTGTAGAAGATACGACAACAAAGACTGCAGCTACTACTGTAGCAGATACAACAACACAGGCTGCAACTACTACTGTGGAAGATACCACAATACAAGCAGCAACTACTACTGTAGAAGATACAACAACACAGGCTGCAACTACTACTGTAGAAGATACAACAACACAGGCTGCAACTACTACTGTAGCAGATACCACAACACAAGCAGCAACTACTACTGTAGAAGATACAACAACACAAGCTGCAACTACTACTGTAGAGGATACTACAACACAGGCTGTAACTACTACTGTAGAGGATACTACAACACAGGCTGCAACTACTACTGTAGAAGATACTACAACACAAGCAGCAATTACTACTGTAGAAGATACAACAACACAGGCTGCAACTACTACTGTAGAGGATACTACAACACAGGCTGCAACTACTACTGTAGAGGATACTACAACACAGGCTGCAACTACCACTGTAGAGGATACCACAACACAGGCTGCAACTACTACTGTAGAGAATACTACAACACAGGCTGCAACTACTACTGTAGAAGATACGACAACACAGGCTGCAACTACTACTGTAGAGGATACTACAACACAGGCTGCAACTACTACTGTAGAGAATACTACAACACAGGCTGCAACTACTACTGTAGAAGATACGACAACACAGGCTGCAATTACTACTGTAGAGAATACTACAACACAGGCTGCAACTACTACTGTAGAAGATACGACAACACAGGCTGCAACTACTACTGTAGAAGATACGACAACACAGGCTGCAACTACTACTGTAGAGAATACTACAACACAGGCTGCAACTACTACTGTAGAAGATACGACAACACAGGCTGCAACTACTACTGTAGAGAATACTACAACACAGGCTGCAACTACTACTGTAGAAGATACGACAACACAGGCTGCAACTACTACTGTAGAAGATACGACAACACAGGCTGCAACTACTACTGTAGAGAATACTACAACACAGGCTGCAACTACTACTGTAGAGGATACTACAACACAGGCTGCAACTACTACTGTAGAAGATACTACAACACAGGCTGCAACTACTACTGTAGAAGATACTACAATACAGGCTGCAATTACTACTTTAGAAGATACCACAACACAGGCTGCAACTACTACTGTAGAGGATACTACAACACAGGCTGCAACTACTACTGTAGAAGATACCACAACACAAGCTGCAATTACTACTGTAGAGGATACTACAACACAGGCTGCAACTACTACTGTAGAAGATACCACAACACAGGCTGCAATTACTACTTTAGAAGATACTACAACACAGGCTGCAACTACTACTGTAGAAGATACCACAACACAGGCTGCAACTACTACTATAGAAGATACTACAACACAGGCTGCAACTACTATTGTAGAAGATACTACAACACAGGCTGCAACTACTACTGTAGAAGATACTACAACACAGGCTGCAATTACTACTGTAGAAGATACGACAACACAGGCTGCAACTACTACTGTAGAAGATACCACAACACAGGCTGCAACTACTACTGTAGAAGATACTACAGCACAGGCTGCAATTACTACAGTAGAAGATACCACAACACAGGCTGCAACTACTACTGTAGAGGATACTACAACACAGGCTACAACTACTACTGCTGAAGATACCACAACACAGGCTGCAACTACTACTATAGAAGGTTCGACAACACAGGCTGCAACTACTACTGTAGGAGATACCACAACACTAGCTGCAACTACTACTGTAGAGGATACTACAACACATGCTGCAACTACTACTGTAGAAGATACCACAACGCAGGCTGCAACTACTACTGTAGAGGATACTACAACACAGGCTGCAACTACTACTGTAGCAGATACAACAACACATGCTGCAACTACTACTGTAGCAGATACCACAACACAAGCAGCAACTACTACTGTAGAGGATACTACAACACAGGCTGTAACTACTACTGTAGAGGATACTACAACACAGGCTGCAACTACTACTCTAGCAGATACCACAACACAAGCAGCAACTACTACTGTAGAAGATACAACAACACAAGCTGCAACTACTAATGTAGAGGATACTACAACACAGGCTGCAACTACTACTGTAGAAGATACAACAACACAGGCTGCAACTACTACTGTAGAAGATACCACAACACAGGCTGCAACTACTACTGTAGAAGATACGACAACAAAGGCCGCAGCTACTACTGTAGAAGATACAACAACACAGGCTGCAACTACTACTGTGGAAGATACCACAATACAAGCAGCAACTACTACTGTAGAAGATACAACAACACAGGCTGCAACTACTACTGTAGAAGATACAACAACACAGGCTGCAACTACTACTGTAGAAGATACTACAACACAGGCTGCAACTACTACTGTAGCAGATACCACACCACAAGCAGCAACTACTACTTTAGAAGATACAACAACACATGCTGCAACTACTACTGTAGAGGATACTACAACACAGGCTGTAACTACTACTGTAGAGGATACTACAACACAGGCTGCAACTACTACTGTAAAAGATACTACAACACAAGCAGCAATTACTACTGTAGAAGATACAACAACACAGGCTGCAACTACTACTGTTGAAGATACCACAACACAAGCAGCAACTACTACTGTAGAAGATACGACAACACAGGCTGCAACTACTACTGTAGAGGATACTACAACACAGGCTACAACTACTACTGCTGAAGATACCACAACACAGGCTGCAACTACTACTATAGAAGGTTCGACAACACAGGCTGCAACTACTACTGTAGGAGATACCACAACACTAGCTGCAACTACTACTGTAGAGGATACTACAACACATGCTGCAACTACTACTGTAGAAGATACCACAACGCAGGCTGCAACTACTACTGTAGAGGATACTACAACACAGGCTGCAACTACTACTGTAGCAGATACAACAACACATGCTGCAACTACTACTGTAGCAGATACCACAACACAAGCAGCAACTACTACTGTAGAGGATACTACAACACAGGCTGTAACTACTACTGTAGAGGATACTACAACACAGGCTGCAACTACTACTCTAGCAGATACCACAACACAAGCAGCAACTACTACTGTAGAAGATACAACAACACAAGCTGCAACTACTAATGTAGAGGATACTACAACACAGGCTGCAACTACTACTGTAGAAGATACAACAACACAGGCTGCAACTACTACTGTAGAAGATACCACAACACAGGCTGCAACTACTACTGTAGAAGATACGACAACAAAGGCCGCAGCTACTACTGTAGAAGATACAACAACACAGGCTGCAACTACTACTGTGGAAGATACCACAATACAAGCAGCAACTACTACTGTAGAAGATACAACAACACAGGCTGCAACTACTACTGTAGAAGATACAACAACACAGGCTGCAACTACTACTGTAGAAGATACTACAACACAGGCTGCAACTACTACTGTAGCAGATACCACACCACAAGCAGCAACTACTACTTTAGAAGATACAACAACACATGCTGCAACTACTACTGTAGAGGATACTACAACACAGGCTGTAACTACTACTGTAGAGGATACTACAACACAGGCTGCAACTACTACTGTAGAAGATACTACAACACAAGCAGCAATTACTACTGTAGAAGATACAACAACACAGGCTGCAACTACTACTGTTGAAGATACCACAACACAAGCAGCAACTACTACTGTAGAAGATACGACAACACAAGCTGCAACTACTACTGTAGAAGATACTACAACGCAGGCTGCAATTACTACAGTAGAAGATACCACAACACAGGCTGCAACTACTACTGTAGAGGATACTACAACACAGGCTGCAACTACTACTGCAGAAGATACCACAACACAGGCTGCAACTACTACTATAGAAGGTACGACAACACAGGCTGCAACTACTACTGTAGGAGATACCACAACACTAGCTGCAACTACTACTGTAGAGGATACTACAACACAGGCTGCAACTACTACTGTAGAAGATACCACAACACAGGCTGCAACTACTACTGTAGAGGATACTACAACACAGGCTGCAACTACTACTGTAGAAGATACCACAACACAGGCTGCAACTACTACTATAGAAGATACGACAACACAGGCCGGAACTACTACTGTAGAAGATACAACAACACACCCTGCAACTACTACTTTAGAAGATACCACAACACAAGCAGCAACTACTACTGTAGAAGATACAACAACACAGGCTGCAACTACTACTGTAGACGATACAACATTACAGGCTGCAACAACTACTGTAGCAGATACAACAACACAGGCTGCAACTACTACTGTAGCAGATACCACAACACAAGCAGCAACTACTACCGTAGAGGATGCTACAACACAGGCTGTAACTACTACTGTAGAGGATACTACAACACAGGCTGCAACTACTACTCTGTCAGATACCACAACACAAGCAGCAACTACTACTGTAGAAGATACCACAACACAAGCTGCAACTACTACTGTAGAGGATACTACAACACAGGCTGTAACTACTACTGTAGAGGATACTACAACACAGGCTGCAACTACTACTGTAGAAGATACTACAACACAAGCAGCAATTACTACTGTAGAAGATACAACAACACAGGCTGCAACTACTACTGTAGAAGATACAACAACACAAGCAGCAACTACTACTGTAGAAGATACCACAACACAGGCTGCAACTACTACTGTAGAAGATACCACAACACAAGCTGCAACTACTACTGTAGAAGATACGACAACACAGGCTGCAACTACTACTGTAGAAGATACAACAACACAGGCTGCAACTACTACTGTAGAAGATACTACAACACAGGCTGCAACTACTACTGTAGAAGATACTACAACACAGGCTGCAACTACTACTGTAGCAGATACAACAACACAAACAACAACTACTACTGTAGAAGATACCACAACACAGGCTGCAACTACTACTGTAGAAGATACAACAACACAGGCTGCAACTACTACTACTGAAGATACGACAACACAGTCTGCAACTACTACTGTAGAAGATACCACAACACAGTCTGCAACTACTACTGTAGAAGATACTACAACACAAGCAGCAATTACTACTGTAGAAGATACAACAACACAGGCTGCAACTACTACTATAGAAGATACGACAACACAGGCTGCAACTACTACTGTAGAAGATACCACAACACAGGCTGCAACTACTACTGTAGAAGATACTACAACACAGGCTGCAACTACTACTGTAGAAGATACCACAACAAAGGATGCAACTACTACTGTAGAAGATACAACAACACAGGCTGCAACTACTACTATAGAAGATACGACAACACAGGCTGCAACTACTACTCTAGAAGATACCACAACACAAGCAGCAACTACTACTGTTGAAGATACCACAACACAAGCAGCAACTACTACTGTAGAAGATACGACAACACAAAAAGCAACTACAACTGTTGAAGATACAACAACACAGGCTGCAACTACTACTGTAGAAGATACAACAACACAAGCAGCAACTACTACTGTTGAAGATACCACAACACAAGCAGCAACTACTACTGTTGAAGATACCACAACACAAGCAGCAACTATTACTGTTGAAGATACCACAACACAGGCTGCAACTACTACTGTAGAAGATACAACAACACAAGCAGCAACTACTACTGTTGAAGATACCACAACACAAGCAGCAATTACTACTGTTGAAGATACCACAACACAAGCAGCAACTACTACTGTTGAAGATACCACAACACAGGCTGCAACTACTACTGTAGAAGATATCACAACACAGGCTGCAACTACTACTGTAGAGGATACTACAACACAGGCTGCAACTACTACTGTAGAGGATACTACAACACAGGCTGCAACTACTACTGTAGAAGATACCACAACACAGGCTGCAACTACTACTGTAGAGGATACTACAACACAGGCTGCAACTACTACTGTAGAGGATACTACAACACAGGCTGCAACTACTACTGTAGAAGATACTACAACACAGGCTGCAACTACTACTGTAGAGGATACTACAACACAGGCTGCAACTACTACTGTAGAGGATACTACAACACAGGCTGCAACTACTACTGTAGAAGATACCACAACACAGGCTGCAACTACTACTGTAGAAGATATCACAACACAGGCTGCAACTACTACTATAGAAGATACCACAACACAGGCTGCAACTACTACTGTAGAAGATACCACAACACAGGCTGCAACTACTACTATAGAAGATACTACAACACAGGCTGCAACTACAACTCTAGAAGATACTACAACACAAGCAGTAACTACTACTGTTGAAGATACCACAACACAAGCAGCAACTACTACTGTAGAAGATACTACAACACAGGCTGCAACTACTACTGTAGAAGATACAACAACACAGGCTGCAACTACTACTGTAGAAGATATCACAACACAGGCTGCAACTACTACTATAGAAGATACGACAACACAGTCTGCAACTACTACTGTAGAAGATATCACAACACAGGCTGCAACTACTACTATTGAAGATACGACAACACAGTCTGCAACTACTACTGTAGAAGATACCACAACACAGGCTGCAACTACTACTGTAGAGGATATTACAACACAGGCTCCAACTACTACTGTAGATGATACTACAACACAGGCTGCAACTACTACTGTAGAGGATACGACAACACAGTCTGCAACTACTACTGTAGAAGATACCACAACACAGGCTGCAATTACTACTGTAGAGGATACTACAACACAGGCTGCAACTACTACTGTAGAAGATACTACAACACAGGCTGCAACTACTACTGTAGAAGATACCACATCACAGGCTGCAACTACTACTGTAGAGGATACAACAACACAGGCTGCAACTACTACTCTAGAGGATACTACAACACAGGCTGCAACTACTACTGTGGAAGATGCCACAACACAGGCTGCAACTACTACTGTAGAGGATACTACAACACAGGCTGCAACTACTACTGTAGAGGATACTACAACACAGGCGGCAACTACTACTGTAGAAGATACCACAACACAGTCTGCAACTACTACTGTAGAGGATACTACAACACAGGCTGCAACTACTACTGTAGAAGATACTACAACACAGGCTGCAACTACTACTGTAGAAGATACTACAATACAGGCTGCAATTACTACTGTAGAGGATACTACAACACAGGCTGCAACTACTACTGTAGAAGATACCACAACACAAGCTGCAACTACTACTGTAGAGGATACTACAACACAGGCTGCAACTACTACTGTAGAAGATACCACAACACAGGCTGCAACTACTACTGTAGAGGATATTACAACACAGGCTGCAACTACTACTGTAGATGATACTACAACACAGGCTGCAACTACTACTGTAGAGGATACGACAACACAGTCTGCAACTACTACTGTAGAAGATACCACAACACAGGCTGCAATTACTACTGTAGAGGATACTACAACACAGGCTGCAACTACTAGTGTCGAGGATACGACAACACAGTCTGCAACTACTACTGTAGAAGATACCACAACACAGGCTGCAATTACTACTGTAGAGGATACTACAACACAGGCTGCAACTACTACTGTAGAAGATGCCACAACACAGGCTGCAACTACTACTGTAGAAGATACTACAACACAGGCTGCAACTACTACTGTAGAAGATACCACAACACAGGCTGCAACTACTACTGTAGAGGATACAACAACACAGGCTGCAACTACTACTCTAGAGGATACTACAACACAGGCTGCAACTACTACTGTAGAAGATACCACAACACAGGCTGCAATTACTACTGTAGAGGATACTACAACACAGGCTGCAACTACTACTGTAGAAGATACTACAACACAGGCTGCAACTACTACTGTAGAAGATACCACAACACAGGCTGCAACTACTACTGTAGAGGATACAACAACACAGGCTGCAACTACTACTGTAGAAGATACCACAACACAGGCTGCAACTACTACTGTAGAGGATACTACAACACAGGCTGCAACTACTACTGTAGAGGATACTACAACACAGGCGGCAACTACTACTGTAGAAGATACCACAACACAGTCTGCAACTACTACTGTAGAGGATACTACAACACAGACTGCAACTACTACTGTAGAAGATACTACAACACAGGCTGCAACTACTACTGTAGAAGATACTACAATACAGGCTGCAATTACTACTGTAGAAGATACCACAACACAGGCTGCAACTACTACTGTAGAGGATACTACAACACAGGCTGCAACTACTACTGCAGAAGATACCACAACACAAGCTGCAACTACTACTGTAGAGGATACTACAACACAGGCTGCAACTACTACTGTAGAAGATACCACAACACAGGCTGCAACTACTACTATAGAAGATACTACAACACAGGCTGCAACTACTACTGTAGAAGATATTACAACACAGGCTGCAACTACTACTGTAGAAGATACTACAACACAGGCTGCAACTACTACTGTAGAAGATAATACAACACAGGCTGCAACTACTACTGTAGAAGATACTACAACACAGGTTGCAATTACTACTGTAGAAGATACGACAACACAGGCTGCAACTACTACTGTAGAAGATACTACAACACAGGCTGCAACTACTACTGTAGAAGATACTACAGCACAGGCTGGAATTACTACTGTAGAAGATACCACAACACAGGCTGCAACTACTAGTGTAGAGGATACTACAACACAGGCTGCAACTACTACTGCAGAAGATACCACAACACAGGCTGCAACTACTACTATAGAAGGTACGACAACACAGGCTGCAACTACTACTGTAGGAGATACCACAACACTGGCTGCAACTACTACTGTAGAGGATACTACAACACAGGCTGCAACTACTACTGTAGAAGATACCACAACACAGGCTGCAACTACTACTGTAGAGGATACTACAACACAGGCTGCAACTACTACTGTAGAAGATACCACAACACAGGCTGCAACTACTACTATAGAAGATACGACAACACAGGCTGCAACTAATACTGTAGAAGATACAACAACACACGCTGCAACTACTACTTTAGAAGATACCACAACACAAGCAGCAACTACTACTGTAGAAGATACAACAACACAGGCTGCAACTACTACTGTAGCAGATACCACAACACAAGCAGCAACTACTACTGTAGAGGATACTACAACACAGGCTGTAACTACTACTGTAGAGGATACTACAACACAGGCTGCAACTACTACTCTAGAAGATACCACAACACAAGCAGCAACTACTACTGTAGAAGATACAACAACACAAGCTGCAACTACTACTGTAGAGGATACTACAACACAGGCTGTAACTACTACTGTAGAGGATACTACAACACAGGCTGCATCTACTACTGTAGAAGATACTACAAGACAATCATCAATTACTACTGTAGAAGATACAACAACACAGGCTGCAACTACTACTATAGAAGATACGACAACACAAGCAGCAACTACTACTGTTGAAGATACCACAACACAAGCAGCAACCAAGGCTGCAACTACTACTATTGAAGATACGACAACACAGTCTGCAACTACTACTGTAGAAGATACCACAACACAGGCTGCAACTACTACTGTAGGGGATACTACAGCACAGTCAGCAACTACTACTGTAGAAGATACCACAACACAGGCTGCAACTACTACTGTAGAGGATACTACAACACAGGCTGCAACTACTACTGTAGAGGATACTACAACACAGGCTGCAACTACTACTGTAGAAGATACCACAACACAAGCTGCAACTACTACTGTAGAGGATTCTACAACACAGGCTGCAACTACTACTGTAGAGGATACTACAACACAGGCTGCAACTACTACTGTAGAGGATACTACAACACAGGCTGCAACTACTACTGTAAAAGATACCACAACACAGGCTGCAACTACTACTGTAGAAGATATCACAACACAGGCTGCAACTACTACTATAGAAGATACTACAACACAGGCTGCAACTACTACTGTGGAAGATACCACAACACAGACTGCAACTACTACTATAGAAGATACTACAACACAGGCTGCAACTACTACTGTAGAAGATACTACAACACAGGCTGCAACTACTACTGTAGAAGATACCACAACACAGGCTTCAACTACTACTATAGAGGATACAACAACACAGGCTGCAACTACTACTGTAGAAGATACTACAACACAGGCTGCAAGTACTACGGTAGAAGATACTACAACACAGGCTGCAACTACTACTGTAGGAGATACCACAACACAGGCTGCAACTACTACTGTAGAAGATACTACAACACAGGCTGCAACTACTACTGTAGAAGATACCACAACACAGGCTGCAATTACTACTGTAGAGGATACTACAACACAGGCTGCAACTACTACTGTAGAAGATACCACAACAAAGGCTGCAACTACTACTATAGAAGATAGGACAACACAGGCTGCAACTACTACTGTAGGAGATACTACAACACAGGCTGCAACTACTACTGTAGAAGATACTACAACACAGGCTGCAACTACTACCGTAGAGAATACTACAACACAGGCTGCACCTACTACTATAGACGATACGACAACACAGGCTGCAACTACTACTGTAGAGGATACAACATTACAGGCTGTAACTACTACTGTAGAAGATACCACAACACAGGCTGCAACTACTACTGTAGAAGATACCACAACACAGGCTGCAACTACTACTGTAGAAGATACAACAACACAGGCTGCAACTACTACTTTAGAAGATACGACAACACAAGCAGCAACTACTAGTGTAAAAGATACAACAACACAGGCTGCAACTACTACTGTAGACGATACAACATTACAGGCTGCAACTACTACTGTAGCAGATACCACAACACAAGCAGTAACTACTAGTGTAGAGGATACTACAACACAGGCTGTAACTACTACTGTAGAGGATACTACAACACAGGCTGCAAACACTACTGTAGAAGATACCACAACACAGGCTGCAACTACTACTATAGAAGATACAACAACACAGGCTGCAACTACTACTGTAGAAGATACCACAATACAAGCAGCAACTACTACTGTAGAAGATACCACAACACTGGCTGCAACCACTACTGTAGAAGATACCACAACACAGGCTGCAACTACTACTGTAGAAGATACCACAACACAGGCTGCAACTACTACTATAAAAGATACGACAACACAGGCTGTAACTACTACTGTAGAAGATACCACAACACAGGCGGCAACTACTACTGTAGAGGATACTACAACACAGGCTGCAACTACTACTGTAGAGGATACACCAACACAGGCTACAACTACTACTGTAGAGGATACAACAACACAGGCTGCAACAACTACTATAGAAGATACCACAACACAGGCTGCAACTACTACTATTGAAGATACGAAAACACAGTCTGCAACTACTACTGTAGAAGATACCACAACACAGGCTGCAACTACTACTATTGAAGATACGAAAACACAGTCTGCAACTACTACTGTAGAAGATACCACAACACAGGCTGCAACTACTATTGTAGAGGATACTACAACACAGGCTGCAACTACTACTGTAGAAGATACCACAACACAGGCTGCAACTACTACTGTAGAGGATACTACAGCACAGGCTGCAACTACTACTGTAGAGGATACTACAACACAGGCTGCAACTACTACTGTAGAGGATACTACAACACAGGCTGCAACTACTACTGCAGAAGATACCACAACACAGGCTGCAACTACTACTCTAGAAGATACTACAACACATGCTGCAACTACTACTGTAGAAGATACCACAACACAGGCTGCAACTACTACTGTAGAAGATACCACAACACAGGCTGCAACTACTACTATAGAAGATACCACAACACAGCCTGCAACTACTACTGTAGAGGATACTACAAGACAAGCAGCAACTACTACTGTAGAAGATACGACAACACAGGCTGCAACTACTACTGTAGAAGATACGACAACACAGGCTCCAACTACTACTGTAGAAAATACAACAACACAGGCTGCAACTACTACTTTAGAAGATACCACAACACAAGCAGCCACTACTACTGTAAAAGATACAACAACACAGGCTGCAACTACTACTGTAGAGGATACTACAACACAGGCTGCAACTACTACTGTAGAGGATACTACAACACAGGCTGCAACTACTACTTTAGAAGATACCACAACACAAGCAGCCACTACTACTGTAGAAGATACCACAACACAGGCTGCAACTACTACTGTAGAAGATACCACAACACAGGCTGCAACTACTACTGTAGAAGATACCACAACACAGGCTGCAACTACTACTTTAGAAGATACCACAACACAAGCAGCCACTACTACTGTAGAAGATACCACAACACAGGCTGCAACTACTACTTTAGAAGATACCACAACACAAGCAGCCACTACTACTGTAGAAGATACCACAACACAGGCTGCAACTACTACTGTAGAAGATACCACAACACAGGCTGCAACTACTACTGTAGAAGATACAACAACACAGGCTGCAACTACTACTTTAGAAGATACCACAACACAAGCATCCACTACTACTGTAGAAGATACCACAACACAGGCTGCAACTACTACTGTAGAAGATACCACAACACAGGCTGCAACTACTACTATAGAAGATACCACAACACAGGCTGCAACTACTACTGTAGAGGATACTACAAGACAAGCAGCAACTACTACTGTAGAAGATACGACAACACAGGCTGCAACTACTACTGTAGAAGATACGACAACACAGGCTCCAACTACTACTGTAGAAAATACAACAACACAGGCTGCAACTACTACTTTAGAAGATACCACAACACAAGCAGCCACTACTACTGTAGAAGATACAACAACACAGGCTGCAACTACTACTGTAGAAGATACCACAACACAGGCTGCAACTACTACTGTAGAAGATACAACAACACAGTCTCCAACTACTACTTTAGAAGATAACACAACACAAGTAGCCACTACTACTGTAGAAGATACAACAACACAGGCTGCAACTACTACTGTAGAAGATACCACAACACAGGCTGCAACTACTACTGTAGAAGATACAACAACACAGTCTCCAACTACTACTGTAGAGGATACCACAACACAGGCTGCAACTACTACTGCAGAAGATACCACCACACAGGCTGCAACTACTACTGTAGAGGATACTACAACACAGGCTGCAACTACTACTGTAGAAGATACAACAACACAGGCTGCAACTACTACTGTAGAAGATACCACAACACAAGCAGCAACTACTACTGTAGAGGATACTACAACACAGGCTGCAACTACAACTGTAGAAGATACCACAACACAGGCTGCAACTACTACTATAGAAGATACGACAACACAGGCTGCAACTACTACTGTAGAAGATACATCAACACAGGCTGCAACTACTACTATAGAAGATACGACAACAAAGGCTGCAACTACTACTGTAAAAGATACCACAACACCGGCTGCAACTACTACTGTAGAGGATACCACAACACAGGCTACAACTACTACTGTAGAAGATACAACAACTAAGGCTGAAACTACTACTGTAGAAGATACTACAACACAAGCTGCAACTACTACTGTAGAAGATACAACAACACAGTCTCCAACTAATACTTTAGAAGATACCACAACGCAAGCAGCAACTACTACTGTAGAAGATACAACAACACAGGCTGCAACTACTACTGTAGAAGATACAACAACACAAGCAGCAACTACTCCTGTAGAAGATACCACAACACAAGCAGCAACTACTACTGTAGAAGATACGACAACACAGGCTGCAACTACTACTGTAGAAGATACCACAACACAAACAGCAACTACTACTGTAGAAGATACCACAACACAGGCTGCAACTACTACTGTACAAGATACAACAACACAGGCTGCAACTACTACTATAGAAGATACGACAACACAGGCTGCAACTACTACTGTAGACGATACCACAACACAAGCAGCAACTACTACTGTAGAAGATACGACAACACAGGCTACAACTACTACTGTAGAAGATACCACAACACAAGCAGCAACTACTACTGTAGAAGATACCACAACACAGGCTGCAACTACTACTGTAGAAGATACAACAACACAGGCTGCAACTACTACTGTAGAAGATACCACAACACAAGCAGCAACTACTACTGTAGAAGATACAACAACACAGGCTGCAACTACTACTGTAGAGGATACTACAACACAGGCTGCAACTTCTACTTTAGAAGATACCACAACACAAGCAGCAACTACTACTGTAGAAGATACAACAACACAGGCTACAACTACTACTGTAGAGGATACTACAACACAGGCTGCAACTACTACTATTGAAGGCACGACAACACAGGCTGCACCTACTACTGTAGAAGATACCACAACACTGGCTGCAACTACTACTGTAGAGGATACTACAACACAGGCTACAACTACTACTGTAGAGGATACTACAACACAGGCTGCAACTACTACTGTAGAAGATACCACAACACAGGCTGCAACTACTACTATAGAAAATACGACAACAAAGGCTGCAACTACTACTGTAGAAGATACCACAACACAGGCTGCAACTACTACTGTAGAGGATACTACAACACAGGCTGCAACTACTACTGTAGAAGATACAACAACTAAGGCTGCAACTACTGCTGTGGAAGATACTACAACACAAGCTGCAACTACTACTGTAGAAGATACAACAACACAGGCTCCAACTAATACTTTAGAAGATACCACAACACAAGCAGCAACTACTACTGTAGAATATACAACAACACAGGCTGCAACTACTACTGTAGAAGATACCACAACACAGGCTGCAACTACTACTGTAGAAGATACTACAACACAAGCAGCAACTACTACTGAAGAAGATACAACATTACAGGCTGCAACTACTATTGTAGAAGAAACTACAACACAAGCAGCAACTACTACTGTAGAAGATACAACAACACAGGCTGCAACTACTACTGTAGAGGATACTACAACACAAGCAGCAACTACTACTGTAGAAGATACAACACAGGCTGCCACTACTACTGTAGAAGATACTACAACACAGGCTGCAACTACTACTGTAGAGGATACTACAACACAAGCAGCAACTACTACTGTAGAAGATACAACACAGGCTGCAACTACTACTGTAGAAGATACCACAACACAGGCTGTAACTACTACTGTAGAGGATACTACAACACAGGCTGCACCTACTACTGTAGAAGATACAACAACACAGGCTGCAACTACTACTGTAGAAGATACCACAACACAAGCAGCAACTACTTCTGTTGAGGATACTACAACACAGGCTGCAACTACAACTGTAGAAGATACCACAACACAGGCTGCAACTACTACTGTAGAAGATACGACAACACAGGCTGCAACTACTACTGTAGAAGATACCACAACACAGGCTGCATCTACTACTATAGAAGATACGACAGCAAAGGCTGCAACTACGACTGTAGAAGATACCACAACACAGGCTGCAACTACTACTGTAGAGGATACTACAACACAGGCTGCAACTACTACTGTAGAAGATACCACAACACAGGCTGCAACTACTACTGTAGAGGATACTACAACACAGGCTGCTACTACTACTGTAGAAGATACCACAACACAGGCTGCAACTACTACTGTAGAAGATACTACAACACAGGCTGCAACTACTACTGTAGCAGATACAACATCACAGGCTGCAACTACAACTGTTGAAGATACCACAACTAAGGCTGCAACTACTACTGTAGAAGATACCACAACTAAGGCTGCAACTACTACTGTAGAAGATACTACAACACAAGCTGCAACTACTACTGTAGAAGATACGACAACACAGGCTGCAACTACTACTGTAGAAGATACAACAACACAGGCTCAAACTAATACTTTAGAAGATACCACAACACAAGCAGCAACTACTACTGTGGAAGATACAACAACACAGGCTGCAACTACTACTGTAGAAGATACCACAACACAGGCTGTAACTACTACTGTAGAGGATACTACAACACAGGCTGCAACTACTACTGTAGAAGATACAACAACACAGGCTGCAACTACTACTGTAGAGGATACCACAACACAAGCAGCAACTACTACTTTAGAGGATACTACAACACAGGCTGCAACTACAAATGTAGAAGATACAACAACACAGGCTCAAACTAATACTTTAGAAGATACCACAACACAAGCAGCAACTACTACTGTGGAAGATACAACAACACAGGCTGCAACTACTACTGTAGAAGATACCACAACACAGGCTGTAACTACTACTGTACAGGATACTACAACACAGGCTGCAACTACTACTGTAGAAGATACAACAACACAGGCTGCAACTACTACTGTAGAGGATACCACAACACAAGCAGCAACTACTACTTTAGAGGATACTACAACACAGGCTGCAACTACAAATGTAGAAGATACCACAACACAGGCTGCAACTACTACTATAGAAGATACGACAACACAGGCTGCAACTACTACTGTAGAAGATACCACAACACAGGCTGCAACTACTACTATAGAAGATACGACAACAAAGGCTGCAACTACTACTGTAGAAGATACCACAACACAGGCTGCAACTACTACTGTAGAGGATACCACAACACAGGCTGCAACTATTACTGTAGAAGATACAACAACTAAGGCTGCAACTACTACTGTAGAAGATACTACAACACAAACTGCAACTACTACTGTAGAAGATACAACAACACAGGCTCCAACTAATACTTTAGAAGATACCACAACACAAGCAGCAACTACTACTGTAGAAGATACAACAACACAGGCTGCAACTACTACTGTAGAAGATACCACAACACAAGAAGCAACTACTACTACTGTAGAAGAAACTACAACCCAAGCAGTAACTACTACTGTAGAAGATACAACAACACTGGCTGCAACTACTACTGTAGAAGATACAACAACACAAGCTGCAACTACTACTGTAGAAGATACTACAACACAGGCTGCAACTTCTACTTTAGAAGATACCACAACACAAGCAGCAACTACTACTGTAGAAGATACAACAACACAGGCTACAACTACTGCTGTAGAGGATACTACAACACAGGCTGCAACTACTACTGTAGACGATACAACAACACAGGCTGCAACTACTACTGTAGAAGATACCACAACACAGGCTGCAACTACTACTGTAGAGGATACTACAACACAGGCTGCAACTACTATTGTAGAAAATACCACAACACAGGCTGCAACTACTACTGTAGAAGATATGACAACACAGGCTGCAACTACTACGGTAGAAGATACCACAACACAGGCTGCAACTACTACTGTAGAGGATACTACAACATCGGCTGCAACTACTACTGTAGAGCATACTACAACACAGGCTGCAACTACTACTGTAGAGGATACTACAACACAGGCTGCAACTACTACTGTAGAAGATACCACAACACAGGCTGCAACTACTACTGTAGACGATACTACAACACAGGCTGCAACTACTACTGTAGAAGATACCACAACACAGGCTGCAACTACTACTATAGAAGATACGACAACACAAGCTGCAACTACTACTGTAGAAGATACCACAACACAGGCTGCAACTACTACTGTAGAGGATACTACAACACAGGCTGCAACTACTATTGTAGAAAATACCACAACACAGGCTGCAACTACTACTGTAGAAGATATCACAACACAGGCTGCAACTACTACTGTAGAAGATACCACAACACAGGCTGCAACTACTACTGTAGAGGATACTACAACACAGGTTGCAACTACTACTGTAGAGCATACTACAACACAGGCTGCAACTACTACTGTAGACGATACTACAACACAGGCTGCAACTACTACTGTAGAAGATACCACAACACAGGCTGCAACTACTACTATAGAAGATACGACAACACAAGCTGCAACTACTACTGTAGAAGATACCACAACACAGGCTGCAACTACTACTGTAGAGGATACTACAACACAGGCTGCAACTACTACTGTAGAAGATACGACAACAACGGCTGCAACTACTACTGTAGAAGATACCACAACACAGGCTGCAACTACTACTGTAGAGGATATCACAACACAGGTTGCAACTACTACTGTAGAAGATACAACAACTAAGGCTGCAATTACTACTGTAGATGATACTACAACACAAACTGCAACCACTACTGTAGAAGATACCACAACACAAGCAGCAACTACTACTGTAGAAGATACTACAACACAAGCAGCAACTACTACTGTAGAAGATACAACATTACAGGCTGCAACTACTACTGTAGAAGATACCACAACACAGGCTGCAACTACTACTGTAGAGGATATCACAACACAGGCTGCAACTACTACTGTAGAAGATACAACAACTAAGGCTGCAATTACTACTGTAGATGATACTACAACACAAGCTGCAACTACTACTGTAGAAGATACCACAACACAAGCAGCAACTACTACTGTAGAAGATACTACAACACAAGCAGCAACTACTACTCTAGAGGATACAACAACACAGGCTGCAACTACTACTGTAGAAGATACCACAACACTGGCTGCAACTACTACTGTAGAGGATACTACAACACAGGCTACAACTACTACTGTAGAGGATACTACAACACAGGCTGCAACTACTACTGTAGAAGATACCACAACACAGGCTGCCACTACTACTATAGAAAATACGACAACAAAGGCTGCAACTACTACTGTAGAAGATACCACAACACAGGCTGCAACTATTACTGTAGAGGATACTACAACACAGGCTGCAACTACTACTGTAGAAGATACAACAACTAAGGCTGCAACTACTGCTGTGGAAGATACTACAACACAAGCTGCAACTACTACTGTAGAAGATACAACAACACAGGCTCCAACTAATACTTTAGAAGATACCACAACACAAGCAGCAACTACTACTGTAGAATATACAACAACACAGGCTGCAACTACTACTGTAGAAGATACCACAACACAGGCTGCAACTACTACTGTAGAAGATACTACAACACAAGCAGCAACTACTACTGAAGAAGATACAACATTACAGGCTGCAACTACTATTGTAGAAGAAACTACAACACAAGCAGCAACTACTACTGTAGAAGATACAACAACACAGGCTGCAACTACTACTGTAGAGGATACTACAACACAAGCAGCAACTACTACTGTAGAAGATACAACACAGGCTGCCACTACTACTGTAGAAGATACTACAACACAGGCTGCAACTACTACTGTAGAGGATACTACAACACAAGCAGCAACTACTACTGTAGAAGATACAACACAGGCTGCAACTACTACTGTAGAAGATACCACAACACAGGCTGTAACTACTACTGTAGAGGATACTACAACACAGGCTGCACCTACTACTGTAGAAGATACAACAACACAGGCTGCAACTACTACTGTAGAAGATACCACAACACAAGCAGCAACTACTTCTGTTGAGGATACTACAACACAGGCTGCAACTACAACTGTAGAAGATACCACAACACAGGCTGCAACTACTACTGTAGAAGATACGACAACACAGGCTGCAACTACTACTGTAGAAGATACCACAACACAGGCTGCAACTACTACTATAGAAGATACGACAGCAAAGGCTGCAACTACGACTGTAGAAGATACCACAACACAGGCTGCAACTACTACTGTAGAGGATACTACAACACAGGCTGCAACTACTACTGTAGAAGATACCACAACACAGGCTGCAACTACTACTGTAGAGGATACTACAACACAGGCTGCTACTACTACTGTAGAAGATACCACAACACAGGCTGCAACTACTACTGTAGAAGATACTACAACACAGGCTGCAACTACTACTGTAGCAGATACAACATCACAGGCTGCAACTACAACTGTTGAAGATACCACAACTAAGGCTGCAACTACTACTGTAGAAGATACCACAACTAAGGCTGCAACTACTACTGTAGAAGATACTACAACACAAGCTGCAACTACTACTGTAGAAGATACGACAACACAGGCTGCAACTACTACTGTAGAAGATACAACAACACAGGCTCAAACTAATACTTTAGAAGATACCACAACACAAGCAGCAACTACTACTGTGGAAGATACAACAACACAGGCTGCAACTACTACTGTAGAAGATACCACAACACAGGCTGTAACTACTACTGTAGAGGATACTACAACACAGGCTGCAACTACTACTGTAGAAGATACAACAACACAGGCTGCAACTACTACTGTAGAGGATACCACAACACAAGCAGCAACTACTACTTTAGAGGATACTACAACACAGGCTGCAACTACAAATGTAGAAGATACCACAACACAGGCTGCAACTACTACTATAGAAGATACGACAACACAGGCTGCAACTACTACTGTAGAAGATACCACAACACAGGCTGCAACTACTACTATAGAAGATACGACAACAAAGGCTGCAACTACTACTGTAGAAGATACCACAACACAGGCTGCAACTACTACTGTAGAGGATACCACAACACAGGCTGCAACTACTACTGTAGAAGATACAACAACTAAGGCTGCAACTACTACTGTAGAAGATACTACAACACAAACTGCAACTACTACTGTAGAAGATACAACACCACAGGCTCCAACTAATACTTTAGAAGATACCACAACACAAGCAGCAACTACTACTGTAGAAGATACAACAACACAGGCTGCAACTACTACTGTAGAAGATACCACAACACAAGAAGCAACTACTACTACTGTAGAAGAAACTACAACCCAAGCAGCAACTACTACTGTAGAAGATACAACAACACTGGCTGCAACTACTACTGTAGAAGATACAACAACACAAGCAGCAACTACTACTGTAGAAGATACAACAACACAGGCTACAACTACTACTGTAGAGGATACTACAACACAGGATGCAACTACTACTGTAGACGATACAACAACACAGGCTGCAACTACTACTGTAGAAGATACCACAACACAGGCTGCAACTACTACTGTAGAGGATACTACAACACAGGCTGCAACTACTATTGTAGAAAATACCACAACACAGGCTGCAACTACTACTGTAGAAGATATGACAACACAGGCTGCAACTACTACGGTAGAAGATACCACAACACAGGCTGCAACTACTACTGTAGAGGATACTACAACATCGGCTGCAACTACTACTGTAGAGCATACTACAACACAGGCTGCAACTACTACTGTAGAGGATACTACAACACAGGCTGCAACTACTACTGTAGAAGATACCACAACACAGGCTGCAACTACTACTGTAGACGATACTACAACACAGGCTGCAACTACTACTGTAGAAGATACCACAACACAGGCTGCAACTACTACTATAGAAGATACGACAACACAAGCTGCAACTACTACTGTAGAAGATACCACAACACAGGCTGCAACTACTACTGTAGAGGATACTACAACACAGGCTGCAACTACTATTGTAGAAAATACCACAACACAGGCTGCAACTACTACTGTAGAAGATATGACAACACAGGCTGCAACTACTACTGTAGAAGATACCACAACACAGGCTGCAACTACTACTGTAGAGGATACTACAACACAGGCTGCAACTACTACTGTAGAGCATACTACAACACAGGCTGCAACTACTACTGTAGACGATACTACAACACAGGCTGCAACTACTACTGTAGAAGATACCACAACACAGGCTGCAACTACTACTATAGAAGATACGACAACACAAGCTGCAACTACTACTGTAGAAGATACCACAACACAGGCTGCAACTACTACTGTAGAGGATACTACAACACAGGCTGCAACTACTACTGTAGAAGATACGACAACAACGGCTGCAACTACTACTGTAGAAGATACCACAACTAAGGCTGCAATTACTACTGTAGATGATACTACAACACAAACTGCAACTACTACCGTAGAAGATACCACAACACAAGCAGCAACTACTACTGTAGAAGATACTACAACACAAGCAGCAACTACTACTGTAGAAGATACAACATTACAGGCTGCAACTACTACTGTAGAAGATACCACAACACAGGCTGCAACTACTACTGTAGAGGATATCACAACACAGGCTGCAACTACTACTGTAGAAGATACAACAACTAAGGCTGCAATTACTACTGTAGATGATACTACAACACAAGCTGCAACTACTACTGTAGAAGATACCACAACACAAGCAGCAACTACTACTGTAGAAGATACTACAACACAAGCAGCAACTACTACTGTAGAAGATACAACATTACAGGCTGCAACTACTACTGTAGAAGATACCACAACACAGGCTGCAACTACTACTGTAGAGGATATCACAACACAGGCTGCAACTACTACTGTAGAAGATACAACAACTAAGGCTGCAATTACTACTGTAGATGATACTACAACACAAGCTGCAACTACTACTGTAGAAGATACCACAACACAAGCAGCAACTACTACTGTAGAAGATACTACAACACAAGCAGCAACTACTACTCTAGAGGATACAACAACACAGGCTGCAACTACTACTGTGGAAGATACTACAACACAAGCTGCAACTACTACTGTAGAAGATACAACAACACAGGCTGCAACTTTCACTTTAGAAGATACCACAACACAAGCAGCAACTACTACTGTAGAAGATACAACAACACAGGCTACAACTGCTACTGTAGAGGATACTACAACACAGGCTGCAACTACTACTGTAGAAGATACAACAACAGAGGCTGCAACTAATACCGTAGAGGATACTACAACACAGGCTGCAGCTATTACTATAGAAGATACCACAACACAGGTTGCAACTACTACTGTAGAAGATACCACAACACAGGCTGCAACTACTACTGTAAAGGATACTACAACACAGGCTGCAACTACTACTGTAGAAGATACCACAACACAAGCAGCAACTATTACTGTAGAGGATACTACAACACAGGCTGCAGCTACTACTATAGAAGATACCACAACACAGTCTGCAACTACTACTGTAGAAGATACCACAACACAGGCTGCAACTACTACTGTAGAGGATACCACAACACAGGCTGCAACTACTACTGTAGAAGATACTACAACACAGGCTACAACTACTAATGTAGAGGATACCACAACACAGGCTGCAACTACTACTGTAGAAGATACCACAACACAGGCTGCAACTACTAGTGTAGAGGATACTACAACACAGGCTACAACTACTACTGTAGAAGATACCACAACACAGGCTGCAACTACTACTGTAAAGGATACCACAACACAGGCTGCAACTACTACTGTAGAAGATACCACAACACAGGCTGCAACTACTACTGTAGAAGATACTACAACACAGGCTGCCACTACTACTGTAGAGGATACCACAACACAGGCTGCAACTACTGCTGTAGAAGATACAACAACTAAGGCTGCAACTACTACTGTAGAAGATACTACAACACAAGCTGCAACTACTGCTGTCGAAGATACAACAACACAGGCTGCAACTACTACCTCAGAAGATACCACAACACAAGCAGCAACTACTACTGTAGAAGATACCACAACGCAAGCAGCAACTACTATTGTAGCAGATCCTACAACACAAGCAGCAACTACTACTGTAGAAGATACAACATTACAGGCTGCAACTACTACGGTAGAAGATACAACAACACAGGCTGCAACTACTACTGTAGAGGATATTATAACACAAGCAGCAACTACTATTGTAGAAGATACAACAACACAGGCGGCAACTACTACTGTAGAAGATAAAACAACACAGGCTGCAACTACTACTGTAGAAGCTACAACAACACAAACTGCAACTACTACTGTAGAAGATACGACAACACAAGCAGCAACTACTATTGTAGAAGATACAATAACACAGGCTGCAACTACTACTGTAGAAGATACGACAACACAAGCAGCAACTACTACTGTACAAGATACGACAACTACAGAAGATACAACTACTACACCAGTAGACACTACCACTATCACAGAAGGTACAACTACCACACCAGTAAATACTATTACTACTACAGAAGGTACAACTACTACACCAGTAGACACTACTACTACAGAAGGTACAACTACTACACCAGTAGATACTACTACTACAGAAGGTACAACAACTACACTAGTAGACACCATCACTACTACTGAAGGTACAACTACTACACCAGTAGACACTACTATTACAGAAGGTACAACTACTACACCATTGGACATTATTACTACTACAGAAGGTACAATTACTACACCAGTAGACACCACCACTACTACAGAAGGTACAACTACTACACCAGTAGACACTACTACTACAGAAGGTACAACTACTACACCAGTAGATACTATCACTACTGCTGAAGGTACAACTACTACACCAGTAGACACTACTACTACAGAAGGTACAACTACTACACCATTAGACACTATTACTACTACAGAAGGTACAATTACTACACCAGTAGACACCACCATTACTACAGAAGGTACAACTACTACACCAGTAGACACTACTACTACAGAAGTTACAACTACTACACCAGTAGACACTATCACTACTACAGAAGGTACAACTACTACACCAGTAGATACTATAACTACTACAGAAGGTACAACTACAACACCAGTAGACACTACTACTACAGAAGGTACAACTACTACACCAGTATATACTATGACTACTATAGAAGGTACAACTACTACACCAGTAGACACTACCACTACTACAGAAGGTACAACTACTACACCAGTAGACCCTATTACTACAGAAGGTACAACTACTACACCAGTAGACACTACTACTACAGAAGGTACAACTACTACACCAGTAGACACTACTACTACTGCAGAAGGCACAACTACTACACCAGTAGACACTACTACTACAGAAGGTACAACTACTACACCAGTAGACACTACTACTACTACAGAAGGTACAACTACTACACCAGTAGATACTATAACTACTACAGAAGGTACAACTACTACACCAGTAGACACTATCACTACTACAGAAGGTACAACTACTACACCAGTAGACACTACTACTACTACAGAAGGTACAACTACTACACCAGTAGACACTACTACTACAGAAGGTACAACTACTACACCATTAGACACTATCACTACTACAGAAGGTACAACTACTACACCAGTAGACACCATCACTACTACAGAAGGTACAACTACTACACCAGTAGACACTACTACTACTACAGAAGGTACAACAACTACACCAGTAGACACTGCTACTACAGAAGGTGCACATACTACACCAGTAGACACTACCACTACTACAGAAGGTACAAATACTACACCAATACACACCACCACTACTACAAGAGGTACAAATACTACACCAGTAGACACTATCACTACTACAGAAGGTACAACTACTACACCTGTAGACACTATCACTACTACAGAAGGTACAACTACTACACCAGTAGACACTACTACTACAGAAAGTACAACTACTACACCAGTAGACACCACCACTACTACAGAAGGTACAACTACTACACCAGTAGACACTACTACTACAGAAGGTACAACTACTACACCAATAGACACCACCACTACTACAGAAGGTACAACTACTACACCAGTAGATACTATCACTACTACAGAAGGTACAACTACTACACCAGTAGATACTATCACTACTACTGAAGGTACAACTACTACACCAGTAGATACTATCACTACTACAGAAGGTACAACTACTACACCAGTAGACACTACTACTACAGAAGGTACAACTACTACACCAGTAGATACTATCACTACTACAGAAGTTACAACTACTACACCAGTAGATACTACTACTACAGAAGGTACAACTACTACACCAGTAGATACTATCACTACTACAGAAGGTACAACTACTACACCAGTAGATACTATCACTACTACTGAAGGTACAACTACTACACCAGTAGACACTACTACTACAGAAGGTACAACTACTACACCAGTAGATAATATCACTACTACAGAAGGTACAACTACTACACCAGTAGATACTATCACTACTACTGAAGGTACAACTACTACACCAGTATACACTACTACTACAGAAGGTACAACTACTACACCAGTAGACACTATTACTAACACAGAAGGTACAATTACTACACATGTAGACACTACTACTACAGAAGGTACAACTACTACACCAGTAGACACTACTACTACAGAAGGTACAACTACTACACCAGTAGACACTACTGCTACAGAAGATACAACTACTACACCAGTAGACACCACCACTACTACAGAAGGTACAACTACTACACATGTAGAAACTACTACTACAGATGTTACAACTACTACACCAGTAGACACTATCACTGCTACAGAACGTACAACTACTACACCAGTAGACACTACTACTACAGAACTTACAACTACTACACCAGTAGACACTACTACTACAGAAGGTACAACTACTACACATGTAGAAACTTCTACTACAGATGTTACAACTACTACACCAGTAGACACTATCACTACTACAGAACGTACAACTACTACACCAGTAGACACTACTACTACAGAAGGTACAACTACTACACCAGTAGACACTACTACTACTACAGAAGGTACAACTACTACATCAGTAGACACCACTACTACAGAAGGTACAACTACTACACCAGTAGACAACACCACTACTACAGAAGGTACAACTGCTACCCCAGTAGACACCACTACTACAAAAGGTACAATTACTACACCAGTAGACATTACTACTAAAGAAGGTACAACTACTACACCAGTAGACACTATCACTACTACAGAAGGTACAACTACTACATCAGTAGACACTACTACTACTACAGAAGGTGCAAATACTACACTAGTAGACACTATCACTACTACAGAAAGTACAACTACTACACCAGTTGACACTATCACTACTACAGAAGGTACAATTACTTCACCAGTAGACACCATCACTACTACAGAAGGTACAACTACTACTCCAGTAGACACTATCACTACTACAGAAAGTACAACTACTACACCAGTAGACACTACTACTACAGAGGGTACAACTACTACACCAGTAGACACCATCACTACTACAGAAGGTACAACTACTACACCAGTAGACACTACTACTACAGAAGGTACAACTACTACACCAGTAGACACCACCACTACTACAGAAGGTACAACTACAACACCAGTAGACACCACCACTACTACAGAAGGTACAACTACTACACCAATAGACACTACTACTACAGAAGGTACAACTACTACACTAGTAGATACTATCACTACTACAGAAGGTACAACTACTACACCAGTAGACACTATCACTACTACAGAAGGTACAACTACTACACCAGTAGACACTACTACTACAGAAGGTACAACTACTACACCATTAGACACTATTACTAACACAGAAGGTACAATTACTACACATGTAGACATTACTACTACAGAAGGTACAACTACTACACCAGTAGACACTACTACTACAGAAGGTACAACTACTACACCAGTAGACACTACTGCTACAGAAGATACAACTACTACACCAGTAGACACCACCACTACTACAGAAGGTACAACTACTACACATGTAGAAACTTCTACTACAGATGTTACAACTACTACACCAGTAGACACTATCACTGCTACAGAACGTACAACTACTACACCAGTAGACACTACTACTACAGAAGGTACAACTACTACACCAGTAAACACCACCACTACTACAGAAGGTACAACTGCTACCCCAGTAGACACCACTACTACAGAAGGTACAACTACTACACCAGTAGACATTACTACTAAAGAAGGTACAACTACTACACCAGTAGACACTACTACTACAGAAGGTACAACTACTACTCCAGTAGACACTATAACTACTACAGAAAGTACAACTACTATACCAGTAGACACTACTACTACAGAAGGTACAACTACTACATCAGAAGACACTATCACTACTACAGAAGGTACAACTACTACACCATTGGACACTATCACTACTACAGAAGGTACAACTACTACACCAGTAGACACTACTACTACAGAGGGTACAACTACTACACCAGTAGACACTATCACTACTACAGAAGGTACAACTACTACACCAGTAGACACTACTACTACAGAAGGTACAACTACTACACCAGTAGACACCACCACTACTACAGAAGGTACAACTACAACACCAGTAGACACCACCACTACTACAGAAGGTACAACTACAACACCAGTAGACACCATCACTACTACAGAAGGTACAACTACTACACCAGTAGACACTACAACTACAGAAGGTACAACTACTACACCAGTAGATACTACTACTACAGAAGGTACAACTACTACATCAGTAGACACTATCACTACTACAGAAGGTACAACTACTACACCAGTAGATACTACTACTACAGAAGGTGCAAATACTACACCATTAGACACCACCACTACTACAGAAGGTACAACTACTACACCAGTAGACACTATCACTACAACAGAAGGTACAACTACTACACCAGTAGACACTACTACTACTACAGAAGGTACAACTACTACACCAGTAGACACTATCACTACTACAGAAGGTACAACTACTACACCAGTAGACACTACTACTATAGAAGGTACAACTACTACACCAGTAGACACCACTACTACAGAAGGTACAACTACTACACCAGTAGACACTATCACTACAACAGAAGGTACAACTACTACACCAGTAGACACTATCACTACTACAGAAGGTACAACTACTACATCAGTAGACACTATCACTACTATAGAAGTTACAACTACTACACCAGTAGACACTATTACTACTACAGTAGGTACAACTGCTACACCAGTAGACACTACTACTACAGAAGGTACAACTACTACACCAGTAGACACCACCACTACTACAGAAGGTACAACTACAACACCAGTAGACACCACTACTATAGAAGTTACAAGTACTACACCAGTTGACACTATTACTACTACAGAAGGTACAACTACTACACCAGTAGACACTATCACTACTACAGAAGGTACAACTACTACACCAGTAGACACTATCACTACTACAGAAGGTACAACTACTACACCAGTAGATACTACTACTACAGAAGGTACAACTACTACACCAGTAGACACTACTACTACAGAAGGTGCAAATACTACACCATTAGACACCACCACTACTACAGAAGGTACAACTAGTACACCAGTAGACACTATCACTACTACAGAAGGTACACCTACTACACCAGTAGACACTACCACTAATACAGAAGGTACAACTACTACACCAGTAGACACCATCACTACTACAGAAGGTACAACTACTACACCAGTGGACACTACTACTTCAGAAGTTACAACTACTACACCAGTAGACACTACTACTACAGAAGGTACACCTACTACACCAGTAGACACTACTACTACAGAAGGCACAACTACTACACCGGTAGACACTACTACTACAGAAGGTACAACTACTACACCAGTAGACACTACTACTACAGAAGGTACAACTACTACACCATTAGACACCACCACTACTACAGAAGGTACAACTACTACACCAGTAGACACTATCACTACTACAGAAGGTACAACTACTACATCAGTAGACACTATCACTACTACAGAAGGTACAACTACTACACCAGTAGACACTACTACTACAGAAGGTACAACTACTACACCATTAGACACCACCACTACTACAGAAGGTACAACTACTACACCAGTAGACACTACTACTACAGAAGGTACAACTACTACACTAGTAGACACTATCACTACCACCGAAGGTACAACTACTACACCAGTAGATACTACTACTACAGAAGGTACAACTACTACACCAGTGGACACTACTACTTCAGAAGTTACAACTACTACACCAGTAGACACTACTACTACAGAAGGTACAACTACTACACCGGTAGACACTACTACTACAGAAGGTAAAACTACTACACCAGTAGACACCATCACTACTACAGAAGGTACAACTACTACACCAGTAGATACCACTACTACTGAAGGTACAACTACTACACCAGTAGACACTACTACTACAGAAGGTACAACTACTACACCAGTAGATACTATCACTACAGAAGGTACAACTACTACACCAGTAGACACTATCACTACTACAGAAGGTACAACTACTACACCAGTAAATACTACTACTACAGAAGGTACAACTACTACACCAGTAGACACTATCACTACTACAGAAGGTACAACTACTACATCAGTAGACACTACTACTACAGAAGGTACAACTACTACACCAGTAAATACTACTACTACTACAGAAGGTACAACTACTACACCAGTAGACATTACTACTACAGAAGGTACAACTACTACACCAGTAGACACTATCACTACTACAGAAGGTACAACTACTACATCAGTAGACACTATCACTACTATAGAAGTTACAACTACTACACCAGTAGACACTATTACTACTACAGTAGGTACAACTGCTACACCAGTAGACACTACTATTACAGAAGGTACAACTACTACACCAGTAGACACTACTACTACAGAAGGTACAACTACTACACCAGTAGACACCACCACTACTACAGAAGGTACAACTACAACACCAGTAGACACCACTACTATAGAAGTTACAAGTACTACACCAGTTGACACTATTACTACTACAGAAGGTACAACTACTACACCAGTAGACACTATCACTACTACAGAAGGTACAACTACTACACCAGTAGACACTATCACTACTACAGAAGGTACAACTACTACACCAGTAGATACTACTACTACAGAAGGTACAACTACTACACCAGTAGACACTACTACTACAGAAGGTGCAAATACTACACCATTAGACACCACCACTACTACAGAAGGTACAACTACTACACCAGTAGACACTATCACTACTACAGAAGGTACACCTACTACACCAGTAGACACTACCACTAATACAGAAGGTACAACTACTACACCAGTAGACACCATCACTACTACAGAAGGTACAACTACTACACCAGTGGACACTACTACTTCAGAAGTTACAACTACTACACCAGTAGACACTACTACTACAGAAGGTACACCTACTACACCAGTAGACACTACTACTACAGAAGGCACAACTACTACACCGGTAGACACTACTACTACAGAAGGTACAACTACTACACCAGTAGACACTACTACTACAGAAGGTACAACTACTACACCATTAGACACCACCACTACTACAGAAGGTACAACTACTACACCAGTAGACACTATCACTACTACAGAAGGTACAACTACTACACCAGTAGACACTACTACTACAGAAGGTACAACTACTACACTAGTAGACACTATCACTACCACCGAAGGTACAACTACTACACCAGTAGATACTACTACTACAGAAGGTACAACTACTACACCAGTGGACACTACTACTTCAGAAGTTACAACTACTACACCAGTAGACACTACTACTACAGAAGGTACAACTACTACACCGGTAGACACTACTACTACAGAAGGTACAACTACTACACCAGTAGACACCATCACTACTACAGAAGGTACAACTACTACACCAGTAGATACCACTACTACTGAAGGTACAACTACTACACCAGTAGACACTACTACTACAGAAGGTACAACTACTACACCAGTAGATACTATCACTACAGAAGGTACAACTACTACACCAGTAGACACTATCACTACTACAGAAGGTACAACTACTACACCAGTAAATACTACTACTACAGAAGGTACAACTACTACACCAGTAGACACTATCACTACTACAGAAGGTACAACTACTACATCAGTAGACACTACTACTACAGAAGGTACAACTACTACACCAGTAAATACTACTACTACTACAGAAGGTACAACTACTACACCAGTAGACACTATCACTACTACAGAAGGTACAACTACTACACCAGTAGACACTACTACTACAGAAGGTACACCTACTACACCAGTAGACACTACTACTACAGAAGGTACAACTACTACATCAGTAGATACTACTACTTCTACAAAAGATACAACTACTACACCAGTAGACACTATCACTACTACAGAAGGTACAACTACTACACTAGTAGACACTACTACTACAGAAGGTACAACTACTACAACAGTAGACACTATCACTACTACAGAAGGTACAACTACTACACCAGTAGATACTACTACTACAGAAGGTACAACTACTACACCAGTAGATACTACTACCACAGAAGGTACAACTACTACACCAGTAGACACTATTACAACTACAGAAGGTACAACTACTACACCAGTAGACACCACTACTACAGAAGGTACAACTACTACACCAGTAGACACTATCACTACTACAGAAAGTACAACTACTACACCAGTAGACACTATCACTACTACAGAAGGTACAACTACTACACCAATAGACACTACTACTACAGAAGGTACAACTACTACACCAGTAGACACCATCACTACTACAGAAGGTACAACTACTACACCAGTAGACACTATCACTACTACAGAAGGTACAACTACTACACCAGTAGACACTACTACTACCGAAGGTACAACTACTACACCAGTAGACACCACTACTACAGAAGGTACAACTACTACACCAGTGGACACTACAACTTCAGAAGTTACAACTACTACACCAGTAGACACTACTACTACAGAAGGTACACCTAGTACACCAGTAGACACTATCACTACTACACAAGATACAACTACTACACCAGTAGACACTACCACTACTACAGAAGGTACAACTACTACACCAGTAGACACTACTACTACAGAAGGTACAACTACTACACCAGTAGATACTATCACTACTACAGAAGGTACAACTACTACACTAGTAGATACTACTACTACAGAAGGTACAACTACTACACCAGTAGACACTACCACTACTACAGAAGGTACAACTACTACATCAGTAGACACTATCACTACTACAGAAGGTACAACTACTACACCAGTAGACACTATCACTACTACAGAAGGTACAACTACTACACCAGTAGACACTATCACTACTACAGAAGGTACAACTACTACACCAGTAGACACTACTACTACAGAAGATACAACTACTACACCAGTTGACACTATCACTACTACAGAAGGTACAACTACTACACCAGTAGACACTACTACTACAGAGGTTACAACTACTACACCAGTAGACACTATCACTACTACAGAAGGTACAACTACTACACCAGTTGACACTATCACTACTACAGAAGGTACAACTACTACACCAGTTGACACTATCACTACTACAGAAGGTACAACTACTACTCCAGTAGACACTATCACTACTACAGAAGGTACAACTACTACACCAGTAGACACCACTACTACAGAAGGTACAACTACTACACCAGTAGACACTACTACTACAGAAGGTACAACTACTACACCAGTAGACACCATCACTACTACAGAAGGTACAACTACTACACCAGTAGACACTATCACTACTACAGAAGGTACAATTACTACACCAGTAGATACTACTACTACAGAAGGTACAACTATTACACCAGTAGACACTATCACTACTACAGAACGTACAACTACTACACCAGTAGACACTACAACTACAGAAGGTACAACTACTACACCAGTAGACACTATCACTACTACAGAAGGTACAACTAGTACACCAGTAGACACCATCACTACTACAGAAGGTACAACTACTACACCAGTAGATACCACTACTACTGAAGGTACAACTACTACACCAGTAGACACTACTACTACAGAAGGTACAACTACTACACCAGTAGACACCATCACTACTACAGAAGGTACAACTACTACACCAGTAGATACTATCACTACAGAAGGTACAACTACTACACCAGTAAATACTACTACTACTACAGAAGGTACAATTACTACACCAGTAGATACTACTACTACAGAAGGTACAACTACTACACCAGTAGACACTATCACTACTACACCAGTAGACACTATCACTACTACAGAAGGTACAACTACTACACCAGTAGACACTATCACTACTACAGAAGGTACAACTACTACACCAGTAGATACTACTACTACAAAAGGTACAACTACTACACCAGTAGATACTACTACTACAGAAGGTACAACTACTACACCAGTAGACACTATCACTACTATAGAAGTTACACCTACTACACCAGTAGACACTATTACTACTACAGAAGGTACAACTACTACACCAGTAGACACTACTACTACAGAAGGTACAACTACTACACCAGTAGACACTACTACTACAGAAGGTACAACTACTACACCATTAGACACTGTCACTACTATAGAAGGTACAACTACTACACCAGTAGACACTACTATTACAGACAGTACAACTACTACACCAGTAGACACCATCACTACTACAGAAGGTACAACTACTACACCAGTAGAGACGACTACTACTACAGAAGGTACAACTACTACACCAGTAGACACTATCACTACTACAGAAGGTACAACTACTACACCAGTAGACACCATCACTACTACAGAAGGTACAACTACTACACCAGTAGACACTACTATTACAGAAGGTACAACTACTACACCAGTAGACACTATCACTACTACAGAAGGTACAATTACTACACCAGTAGACACTATCATTACTACAGAAGGTACAACTACTACACCAGTAGACACTACTACTACAGAAGGTACAACTACTACACCAGTAGACACTATCACTACTACACCAGTAGACACTATCACTACTACAGAAGGTACAACTACTACACCAGTAGACACTATCACTACTACAGAAGGTACAACTACTACACCAGTAGATACTACTTCTACTGCAGAAGGTACAACTACTACACTAGTAGACACTACTACTACAGAAGGTAAAACTACTACACCAGTAGACACCATCACTACTACAGAAGGTACAACTACTACACCAGTAGACACTACTACTACAGAAGGTACAACTACTACACCAGTAGACACTACTACTACTACAGAAGGTACAACTACTACACCAGTAGACACTATCACTACTACAGAAGGTACAACTACTACATCAGTAGAGACTACTACTACAGAAGGTACAACTACTACACCAGTAGACACTATCACTACTACAGAAGGTACAACTACTACACCAGTAGACACTACTACTACTACAGAAGGTACAACTACTACACAAGTAGACACTATCACTACTACAGAAGGTACAATTACTACACCAGTAGATACTACTACTACAGAAGGTACAACTACTACACCAGTAGACACTATCACTACTACAGAAGGTACAACTACTACACCAGTAGACACTACTACTACAGAAGGTACAACTACTACACCAGTATACACTACTACTACTACAGAAGGTACAACTACTACACCAGTAGACACTATCACTACTACAGAAGGTACAACTACTACATCAGTAGACACAACTACTACAGAAGGTACAACTACTACACCAGTAGACACTATCACTACTATAGAAGGTACAACTACTACACCAGTAGACACTACTACTACAGAAGGTACAACTACTACACCAGTAGACACTATCACTACTACAGAAGGTACAACTACTACATCAGTAGACACAACTACTACAGAAGGTACAACTACTACACCAGTAGACACTATCACTACTACAGAAGGTACAACTACTACACTAGTAGACACTATCACTACTACAGAAGGTACAACTACTACACCAGTAGACACTATCACTACTACAGAAGGTACAACTACTACACCAGTAGACACTATCACTACTACAGAAGGTACAACTACTACATCAGTAGACACTATCACTACAGAAGGTACAACTACTACACCAGTAGATACTACTACTACAGAAGGTACAACTACTACACCATTAGACACTATTACTACTACAGAAGGTACAACTACTACACCAGTAGACACTACTACTACTACAGAAGGTACAACTACTACACCAGTAGACACTATCACTACTACAGAAGGTACAATTACTACACCAGTAGACACTATCACTACTACAGAAGGTACAACTACTACACCAGTAGACACTATCACTACAGAAGGTACAACTACTACATCAGTAGACAAAACTACTACAGAAGGTACAACTACTACACCAGTAGACAGTATCACTACTACAGAAGGTACAACTACTACACCAGTAGACACTATCACAACTACAGAAGGTACAACTACTACAACAGTAGACACTACTACTACAGAAGGTACAACTACTACACCAGTAGACACTACTACTACAGAAGGTACAACTACTACATCAGTAGACACAACTACTACAGAAGGTACAACTACTACACCAGTAGACAGTATCACTACTACAGAAGGTACAACTACTACACCAGTAGACAGTATCACTACTACAGAGTTTACAACTACTACACCAGTAGACACTACTACTACAGAGGCTACAACTAGTACACCAGTAGACACTACTACTACAGAGGCTACAACTAGTACACCAGTAGACACTACTACTACTACAGATGTTACAACTACTACACCAGCAGACACTATCACTACTACTGAAGGTACAACTACTACACCAGTAGACACCACTACTACAGAGGCTACAACTACTACACCAGTAGACACTATCACTACTACAGAGGCTACAACTACTACAACAGCAGAAACTACTACTACAGAGGTTACAGCTACTACACCAGTAGACACTACTACTACTACAGAAGGTACAACTACTACACCAGTAGACACTATCACTACTACAGAGGTTACAACTACTACAACAGCAGAAACTACTACTACAGAGGTTACAGCTACTACACCAGTAGATACTACTACTACTACAGAGGCTACAACTACTACACCAGTAGACACTATCACTACTACAGAAGGTACAACTACCACACCAGTAGACACTATCACTACTACAGAAGGTACAACTACTACACCAGTAGACACTATCACTACTACAGAAGGTACAACTACTACACCAGTAGACACTATCACTACTACAGAAGGTACAAATACTACACCAGTAGACACTACCACTACTACAGAAGGTACAACTACTACACCAGTAGACACTATCACTACTACAGAAGGTACAACTACTACACCAGTAGACACTACTACTACAGAAGGTACAACTACTACACCATTAGACACTACTACTACAGAGGTTACAACTACTACACCAGTAGACACTATCACTACTACAGAAGGTACAACTACTACACCAGTAGACACTACTACTACAGAAGGTACAACTACTACACCAGTAGACACAACTACTACAGAAAGTACAACTACTACACCAGTAGACACTATCACTACTACAGAAGGTACAACTACTACACCAGTAGACACTATCACTACTACAGAAGGTACAACTACTACACCAGTAGACACTACTACTACAGAAGATACAACTACTACACCAGTTGACACTATCACTACTACAGAAGGTACAACTACTACACCAGTAGACACTACTACTACAGAGGTTACAACTACTACACCAGTAGACACTATCACTACTACAGAAGGTACAACTACTACACCAGTTGACACTATCACTACTACAGAAGGTACAACTACTACACCAGTTGACACTATCACTACTACAGAAGGTACAACTACTACTCCAGTAGACACTATCACTACTACAGAAGGTACAACTACTACACCAGTAGACACCACTACTACAGAAGGTACAACTACTACACCAGTAGACACTACTACTACAGAAGGTACAACTACTACACCAGTAGACACCATCACTACTACAGAAGGTACAACTACTACACCAGTAGACACTATCACTACTACAGAAGGTACAATTACTACACCAGTAGATACTACTACTACAGAAGGTACAACTACTACACCAGTAGACACTATCACTACTACAGAACGTACAACTACTACACCAGTAGACACTACAACTACAGAAGGTACAACTACTACACCAGTAGACACTATCACTACTACAGAAGGTACAACTAGTACACCAGTAGACACTATCACTACTACAGAAGGTACAACTACTACACCAGTAGATACCATCACTACTACAGAAGGTACAACTACTACACCAGTAGACACTACAACTACAGAAGGTACAACTACTACACCAGTAGACACTATCACTACTACAGAAGGTACAACTAGTACACCAGTAGACACTATCACTACTACAGAAGGTACAACTACTACACCAGTAGACACCATCACTACTACAGAAGGTACAACTACTACACCAGTAGATACCACTACTACTGAAGGTACAACTACTACACCAGTAGACACTACTACTACAGAAGGTACAACTACTACACCAGTAGACACCATCACTACTACAGAAGGTACAACTACTACACCAGTAGATACTATCACTACAGAAGGTACAACTACTACACCAGTAAATACTACTACTACTACAGAAGGTACAATTACTACACCAGTAGACACTATCACTACTACAGAAGGTACAACTACTACACCAGTAGACACTATCACTACTACAGAAGGTACAACTACTACACCAGTAGATACTACTACTACAAAAGGTACAACTACTACACCAGTAGATACTACTACTACAGAAGGTACAACTACTACACCAGTAGACACTATCACTACTATAGAAGTTACACCTACTACACCAGTAGACACTATTACTACTACAGAAGGTACAACTACTACACCAGTAGACACTACTACTACAGAAGGTACAACTACTACACCAGTAGACACTACTACTACAGAAGGTACAACTACTACACCATTAGACACTGTCACTACTATAGAAGGTACAACTACTACACCAGTAGACACTACTATTACAGACAGTACAACTACTACACCAGTAGACACCATCACTACTACAGAAGGTACAACTACTACACCAGTAGAGACGACTACTACTACAGAAGGTACAACTACTACACCAGTAGACACTATCACTACTACAGAAGGTACAACTACTACACCAGTAGACACCATCACTACTACAGAAGGTACAACTACTACACCAGTAGACACTACTATTACAGAAGGTACAACTACTACACCAGTAGACACTATCACTACTACAGAAGGTACAATTACTACACCAGTAGACACTATCATTACTACAGAAGGTACAACTACTACACCAGTAGACACTACTACTACAGAAGGTACAACTACTACACCAGTAGACACTATCACTACTACACCAGTAGACACTATCACTACTACAGAAGGTACAACTACTACACCAGTAGACACTATCACTACTACAGAAGGTACAACTACTACACCAGTAGATACTACTTCTACTGCAGAAGGTACAACTACTACACCAGTAGACACTACTACTACAGAAGGTACAACTACTACACTAGTAGACACTACTACTACAGAAGGTACAACTACTACACCAGTAGACACCATCACTACTACAGAAGGTACAACTACTACACCAGTAGACACTACTACTACAGAAGGTACAACTACTACACCAGTAGACACTACTACTACTACAGAAGGTACAACTACTACACCAGTAGACACTATCACTACTACAGAAGGTACAACTACTACATCAGTAGACACTACTACTACAGAAGGTACAACTACTACACCAGTAGACACTATCACTACTACAGAAGGTACAACTACTACACCAGTAGACACTACTACTACTACAGAAGGTACAACTACTACACAAGTAGACACTATCACTACTACAGAAGGTACACTTACTACACCAGTAGATACTACTACTACAGAAGGTACAACTACTACACCAGTAGACACTATCACTACTACAGAAGGTACAACTACTACACCAGTAGACACTACTACTACAGAAGGTACAACTACTACACCAGTATACACTACTACTACTACAGAAGGTACAACTACTACACCAGTAGACACTATCACTACTACAGAAGGTACAACTACTACATCAGTAGACACAACTACTACAGAAGGTACAACTACTACACCAGTAGACACTATCACTACTATAGAAGGTACAACTACTACACCAGTAGACACTACTACTACAGAAGGTACAACTACTACACCAGTAGACACTATCACTACTACAGAAGGTACAACTACTACATCAGTAGACACAACTACTACAGAAGGTACAACTACTACACCAGTAGACACTATCACTACTACAGAAGGTACAACTACTACACTAGTAGACACTATCACTACAGAAGGTACAACTACTACACCAGTAGATACTACTACTACAGAAGGTACAACTACTACACCATTAGACACTATTACTACTACAGAAGGTACAACTACTACACCAGTAGACACTACTACTACTACAGAAGGTACAACTACTACACCAGTAGACACTATCACTACTACAGAAGGTACAATTACTACACCAGTAGACACTATCACTACTACAGAAGGTACAACTACTACACCAGTAGACACTACTACTACAGAAGGTACAACTACTACATCAGTAGACAAAACTACTACAGAAGGTACAACTACTACACCAGTAGACAGTATCACTACTACAGAAGGTACAACTACTACACCAGTAGACACTATCACAACTACAGAAGGTACAACTACTACAACAGTAGACACTACTACTACAGAAGGTACAACTACTACACCAGTAGACACTACTACTACAGAAGGTACAACTACTACATCAGTAGACACAACTACTACAGAAGGTACAACTACTACACCAGTAGACAGTATCACTACTACAGAAGGTACAACTACTACACCAGTAGACAGTATCACTACTACAGAGTTTACAACTACTACACCAGTAGACACTACTACTACAGAGGCTACAACTAGTACACCAGTAGACACTACTACTACAGAGGCTACAACTAGTACACCAGTAGACACTACTACTACTACAGATGTTACAACTACTACACCAGCAGACACTATCACTACTACTGAAGGTACAACTACTACACCAGTAGACACCACTACTACAGAGGCTACAACTACTACACCAGTAGACACTATCACTACTACAGAGGCTACAACTACTACAACAGCAGAAACTACTACTACAGAGGTTACAGCTACTACACCAGTAGATACTACTACTACTACAGAGGCTACAACTACTACACCAGTAGACACTATCACTACTACAGAAGGTACAACTACCACACCAGTAGACACTATCACTACTACAGAAGGTACAACTACTACACCAGTAGACACTATCACTACTACAGAAGGTACAACTACTACACCAGTAGACACTATCACTACTACAGAAGGTACAACTACTACACTAGTAGACACTATCACTACTACAGAAGGTACAACTACTACACCAGTAGACACTATCACTACTACAGAAGGTACAACTACTACACCAGTAGACACTACCACTACTACAGAAGGTACAACTACTACACCAGTAGACACTATCACTACTACAGAAGGTACAACTACTACATCAGTAGACACTATCACTACTACAGAAGGTACAATTACTACACCAGTAGACACTATCACTACTACAGATGGTACAACTACTACACCAGTAGACACTACTACTACAGAAGGTACAACTACTACACCAGTAGACACTACTACTACAGAAGGTACAACTACTACACCAGTAGACACAACTACTACAGAAGGTACAACTACTACACCAGTAGACACTATCACTACTACAGAAGGTACAACTACTACACCAGTAGACACTACTACTACAGAAGGTACAACTACTACACCAGTAGACACTACTACTACAGAAGGTACAACTACTACACCATTAGACACTACTACTACAGAAGGTACAACTACTACACCAGTAGACACTACTACTACAGAGGTTACAACTACTACACCAGTAGACACTACTACTACTACAGAAGGTACAACTACTACACCATTAGACACTATCACTACTACAGAAGGTACACCTACTACACCAGTAGACACTAATACTACTACAGAAGGTACAACTACTACACCAGTAGACACTATCACTACTACAGAAGGTACAACTACTACACCAGTAGACACTATCACTACTACAGAAGGTACACCTACTACACCAGTAGACACTAATACTACTACAGAAGGTACAACTACTACACCAGTAGACACTATCACTACTACAGAAGGTACAACTACTACACCAGTAGACACTATCACTACTACAGAAGGTACAACTACTACACCATTAGACACTACTACTACAGAAGGTACAACTACTACACCAGTAGACACTACTACTACAGAAGGTACAACTACTACACCAGTAGACACTACTACTACAGAGGTTACAACTACTACACCAGTAGACACTACTACTACTACAGAAGGTGCAAATACTACACCATTAGACACTATCACTACTACAGAAGGTACAACTACTACACCAGTAGACATTATCACTACTACAGAAGGTACAACTACTACACCAGTAGACACTAATACTACTACAGAAGGTACAACTACTACACCAGTAGACACTATCACTACTACAGAAGGTACAACTACTACACCAGTAGACATTATCACTACTACAGAAGGTACAACTACTACACCAGTAGACACTATCACTACTACAGAAGGTACAACTACTACACCAGTAGACACTAATACTACTACAGAAGGTACAACTACTACACCAGTAGACACTATCACTACTACAGAAGGTACAACTACTACACCAGTAGACATTACTACTACAGAAGGTACAACTACTACACCAGTAGACACCTTCACTACTACAGAAGGTACAACTACTACACCAGTAGACACTACTACTACTACAGAAGGTACAACTACTACACCAGTAGACACTACTACTACTACAGAAGGTACAACTACTACACCAGTAGACATTACTACTACAGAAGGTACAACTACTACACCAGTAGACACCATCACTACAACAGAAGGTACAACTACTACACCAGTAGACACTATCACTACTACAGAAGGTACAACTACTACACCAGTAGACACTATCACTACTACAGAAGGTACAACTACTACACCAGTAGACACTACAACTACAGAAGGTACAACTACTACACCAGTAGATACTATCACTACTACAGAAGGTACAACTACTACACCAGTAGACACTACTACTACTACAGAAGGTACAACTACTACACCAGTAGACACTACTACTACTACAGAAGGTACAACTACTACACCAGTAGACACTACTACTACTACAGAAGGTACAACTACTACACCAGTAGACACTACTACTACTACAGAAGGTACAACTACTACACCAGTAGACACTACTACTACTACAGAAGGTACAACTACTACACCAGTAGACACTATCACTACTACAGAAGGTACAACTACTACACCAGTAGACACTACAACTACAGAAGGTACAACTACTACACCAGTAGATACTATCACTACTACAGAAGGTACAACTACTACACCAGTAGACACCATCACTACTACAGAAGGTACAACTACTACACCAGTAGACACCATCACTACTACAGAGGGTACAACTACTACACCAGTAGATACTACTACTACAGAAGGTACAACTACTACACCAGTAGACACTACTACTACTACAGAAGGTACAACTACTACACCAGTAGACACTACTACTACTACAGAAGGTACAACTACTACACCAGTAGACACTATCACTACTACAGAAGGTACAACTACTACACCAGTAGAAACCACTGCTACAGAGGTTACAACTACTACAACAGTAGACACTATCACTACTACAGAAGGTACAACTACTACACCAGTAGACACTACTACTACAGAAGGTACAACTACTACACCAGTAGACACCACCACTACTACAGAAGGTACAACTACTACACCAGTAGACACTACTACTACAGAAGGTACAACTACTACACCAGTAGACACTACTACTACAGAAAGTACAACTACTACACCAGTAGATACTACTACTACTACAGAAGGTACAACTACTACACCAGTAGACACTATCACTACTACAGAAGGTAGAACTACTACACCAGTAGACACTACTACTACAGAAGGTACAACTACTACACCAGTAGATACTATCACTACTACAGAAGGTACAACTACTTCACCAGTAGACACTACTACTACAGAAGGTACAACTACTACACCAGTAGACACTATCACTACTACAGAAGGTACAACTACCACACCAGTAGATACTATCACCACTACAGAAGGTACACCTACTACACTAGTAGATACTACTACTACTTTAGAAGTTACAACTACTACACCAGTAGACACTACTACTACTACAGAAGGTACAACTACTACACCAGTAGACACCATCACTACTACAGAAGGTACAACTACTACACCAGTAGACACTACTACTACTACAGAAGGTACAACTACTACACCAGTAGACACTACTACTACTTTAGAAGTTACAACTACTACACCAGTAGACACTACTACTACTACAGAAGGTACAACTACTACACCAGTAGACACCATCACTACTACAGAAGGTACAACTACTACACCAGTAGACACTACTACTACTACAGAAGGTACAACTACTACACCAGTAGACACTACTACTACTACAGAAGGTACAACTACTACACCAGTAGACACCATCACTACTACAGAAGGTACAACTACTACACCAGTAGATACTACTACTACTTTAGAAGTTACAACTACTACACCAGTAGACACTACTACTACTACAGAAGGTACAACTACTACACCAGTAGACACCATCACTACTACAGAAGGTACAACTACTACACCAGTAGACACTACTACTACTACAGAAGGTACAACTACTACACCAGTAGACACTACTACTACTACAGAAGGTACAACTACTACACCAGTAGACACCATCACTACTACAGAAGGTACAACTACTACACCAGTAGACACTACTACTACTACAGAAGGTACAACTACTACACCAGTAGACACTACTACTACTACAGAAGGTACAACTACTACACCAGTAGACATCACTACTACAGAAGGTACAACTACTACACCAGTAGACACCATCACTACTACAGAAGGTACAACTACTACACCAGTAGACACTACTACTACTTTAGAAGTTACAACTACTACACCAGTAGACACTACTACTACTACAGAAGGTACAACTACTACACCAGTAGACACCATCACTACTACAGAAGGTACAACTACTACACCAGTAGACACTACTACTACTACAGAAGGTACAACTACTACACCAGTAGACACTACTACTACTACAGAAGGTACAACTACTACACCAGTAGACACCATCACTACTACAGAAGGTACAACTACTACACCAGTAGATACTACTACTACTTTAGAAGTTACAACTACTACACCAGTAGACACTACTACTACTACAGAAGGTACAACTACTACACCAGTAGACACCATCACTACTACAGAAGGTACAACTACTACACCAGTAGACACTACTACTACTACAGAAGGTACAACTACTACACCAGTAGACACTACTACTACTACAGAAGGTACAACTACTACACCAGTAGACACCATCACTACTACAGAAGGTACAACTACTACACCAGTAGACACTACTACTACTACAGAAGGTACAACTACTACACCAGTAGACACTACTACTACTACAGAAGGTACAACTACTACACCAGTAGACATCACTACTACAGAAGGTACAACTACTACACCAGTAGACACCACTACTACAGAAGTTACAACTACTACACCAGTAGATACTACTACTACTTTAGAAGTTACAACTACTGAAGGTACCACTACAACTGAGACAGGAACTGCTACTACTGAAGGTACGTTTTTGGTTTTAGTAAAGCTCGAACATATAATAGTCGAATTTGGGATTATATAAGAGGGAATTTCGAACTGATGAAAAAAAGTGTTTCTTAGATAAATTGGAAACATTAGATTTCTGACGCAAGTAATACTCATGTTGCAAGTACACATTTCACAAATACATTTGTTGATATTGCATCACAATGTACTCGAGAAGTTATTATTAGATGTGATGATAAAATTGGACTTAATACTAATTTGAGATGTGAAATGCGAAGACGGGAACATTTCGAAAAATATTGTTAGCTTAAAAACAGTATCTGACGAAAGAAATTTAAAAAAAAACAAAAGAAATAAAATAAATAATTTGAAAAAGCAGACTAAAAACAGTTTTATGCAAGTATAATTAATAAACATTTGGATAATATGAAATTAAAATTAACAAATGGTAAACAGTATTGGAAAACCATTAATATGATAATAAAAAGTGAAAGAACAGCTCATGACATTCCATCATTAAGAGATCTGGGTAAAAATTATAAGGAATGGAAAATCTGAAATTTGTAAAAAAAATACTTATATTCGATGGCTAATTTAACATGCGGCTAACAAAGAATTACCGCTATTTATAGATCGTTGTTTCAACCTCCTTTCAAATGTTGTAGTTAGCATACAAGATGTGTTAGACGTGCTTTACACGCTTGATGTTAACAAGGCTGTGGGACCTGATGCCATTAGCAACCGAATGTTACTTGCCGTCAGAAATTAAATTTCTAATATTTTATGTTTATTATTTAGTAGATCCTTACATGATAAAATCGTCCCAGAGTAATGGAAAATTGCATGTTATTTATATAATAGTTTCTGATGTATAGGACATTATCGTGATTTATGGACTGCCCAAGGGACAGTAGTATTGACTGAAATATTGTTAATGTCTGAGCCGCAGGCAAGGGCATTATCAGTGTTGAAGTCAATGCTACTTACTGTCCCAAGGGCAGTCTATCTACCACGATAATATCCTATACATAACTAACATTTGTTTTTATTCCATTGAAGCAGCTGACGTACGTACCCTCCCCCATGTTGGTTTACATTGACAACTACACGATCTCCCTTGCGTTTTATAAAAGGGACGCAACTCTAAAACCTTGAGCGGTCATTAACATAATAGTGGGCATTGCCATGTTAATGACTGGTGGATTTCTTTAGCGCAGATTAATGCATGACACATGATCATGTCTACACCAATGAAAAAGTCGAATTTAGAACTGATATGAAATAAACCATTATTCAAAAGTGGTGGCAAATGTTTACATTGATTCCTATTACAGACCTGATTCTTTATTATCACGTGTCAGTAAACTTCTAGTGAAAATTGTCTTCAAAAATATGTTTAATCATTTACATGTAAATAGTCTCTTATATAAGTTTCCGTCTGGTTTTATCACCGATTCTAATATGACGTCCTTCAAACGCTTTGAGTCCAAACCCGTGGTAAAAATAATATTACTCTATGACCGATTAAATTTATGACGTCATCGACAATTTATTACGATATTTTACCCATTTTTACACATTAGAATCGAAATAATTCATGGAAGCCATATGCATATATTGTTTTTACCACGGGTAGGCCTCTATGTCAGCTTTTTACCCCTCGCTAACGCTCGGGGTAAAACTTCGTGACGTGAAGGCCTACCCGTGGTAAAAACAATATGTACATATGGCTTCCATGAATTATTTCTTAAATATTCTACTACACATCAGTTATATTATATAACAAAATTCTTATAACACTATATAACAAGCAATTCACCAGTATAACATTTGCTGATATTAACAAAGCGTTGAATACAGTTTGAATTAAAGGTCTTTTATATAAGCTTGAAAAATATGGTATTAACGGAGACTTATTTCATATCAGTTCTAAATTGTAGACATGGTCATGTATTAATATAATCTGCGTTAAAGAAATCCACCCTGTCATTAGTATGATAATGACCGCTTGACGTTTTAGAGTAGCGTCCCTTTTTTAAACGCAACGGAGATGCAGTTGTCAATGTAAACCACCATCATAATAGATAGGCTGCCCTGGGAACAGTACTATTAACTTGAACGTTGATAATGCCCTCGCCCGCGGCTCAAGCATTATCAATGCTTCAGTCAATACTACTGTTCTTTTTGTAGTCTATACATTACTATGATGCCCTATGCTTAAGTAACTACATTTGTATTATATAATTACTATGCTGGTTAAACAATTACTTGTCCACACGATCTCATATATAATTACTATATGCTGGTTAAACAATTACTTGTCCACACGATCTCAGAGAGTTGTACTAAAAGATTCACTGTCAACATAAGGTGAATTGAAAGCTGGTGTGCCTCTGAGTTCAGTGTTTGGACCGTTATTGTTTTTAGTTTATATCAATGGGTTCGGAATACTTTTTGCAGACTACACTTCAATTGGCAATTCTGCACCGGATGAAGCAAGTTTAATTTTTTTTTAATAAATATAGATCTTGATAACTTAAATGATTAGTATGACAAATGGCTATTAAAATGTAATCCGAATAAAACAGATATTATGATATTCAGTACTAAAAATATAAAGCCTGATTTTGCTTTTGATTTTGGTCGATACTCATAAACTTTGGGCGCTACTTTTAGCAGTGACTGTAAATGGAATAAGCATGTTGATACACTGATAGAGAAAACTTCAAAACAAAAATTTTAACTTAAAGAAAATATCTTAACCTACGTAACAGACAAAATATATCTGTACCATTTAACCTACGTAACAGACAACATATATCTGTAGAATTTAACCTACGTAACAGACAACATATATATGTACCATTTAACCTACTAACAGAGAAAATATATTTGTACCATTTAACCTACGTAAGACAAAATATATATGTACCATTCAACCTACGTAACAGAAAAATATATGTATCATTTAACCTACGTAACAGACAAAATATATCTGTACCATTTAACCGTTTATCACTGTATCAACAATCTTTTTTTCCATCTACAATTTCGTTGAGGTATTCGTTAAATCTAAATGTTAGACAAATGGGGTCCATTCACGCGTTTTCCCGAAAGGTGTCACCAGTGTACTAGAGGTAGTTAACGGGACGATTGAACTCTTAAAATACATGACGTAATAATACTTATCGTCATAAACAAATAATACAATTCTTTTTTTTACCTTTTTGCATGAAATAAATGCGTGAATCCGTGAATAGTTTTGACCAAAATACCAGGTCCAGCAAAAATCGACTTGAGAGATTGTGATTCAGATAGTTAAAATTCAAAATGCCCAAGAAATTATAATTTAATATACATTGTAGGATCCAGAGGCATTTTACATTGTACGGCATTAATTTTTGTTTAATGTTGTAGTATTTAGTGCATTCATGCCAATATGTCGCCACGTCAATCTGGTCCACCCAATATGTCGCCACGTCAATCTGGTCCACCCTATATGTCGCCACGTCAATCTGGTCCACACAATATGTCGCCACGTCAATCTGGTCCACCCTATATGTCGCCACGTCAATCTGGTCCACCCTATATCAATATGTCGCCACGTCAATCTGGTCCACCCTATATTTCGATATGATATATTGGGAGAAAATATATATAAGTTGAATATTTTTAAGTAAATAAGTGATGGCAGAAAATCTATCTTTTGTAAGTCTTGTGTGGTTATATTAAGAAACTAAAACTTCAAAATGTACATGTACTTGATGTTTAAAAACTTCGGAAGGAAAATTGAAAATGAAAATGGTCTGCCCATGTCAGGGCTCTTCAAATTCATTCGTCTATAGACTTTTTTGTTTGACAAATAATTAAAAAAAATAAAAATAATGAATCTAATCACTTTGACCTCTTGTTTATTCAATATTTATAACTTTGAAGCTATACTTAAGTACTTGATTGACTTTGACATCTTTTAATCAAGTGTAGCAATCTGGTATAACTTAAATTTATTAAATTTAGAGAACGAACTTTCTTATTTGTATACAAAATATCTTGATTTCTATAATTTATTGGAATAAAAATATGACTTATCATGAAATTATTCAAGCTCAAATATTAATATTGTAATCACTTGTATGTATTCCCGATTTAAACATTTATATTTTTTATGAACCATGTATGCCTTTACATTACAGTAAAAGAGGGGGGGTTCAATCTATTCGTGTTTTCTCCCAATATTCACATCTGGACCTAATATTGACGGATATTCATCTAAGTTATATTTAGCTGAGATGAACATATACACGTCTTTATTCGTTCCTGATATTTACATGTCATGGATTGGAACGACCTGGGACGGATCATTACTTGTGTTATCGGAGACGCAAGTAGTGTATCGGGCCCGTATAGCGCTATTGACCCCAATGTTAAACCATTTTTGGCTCCTCAATTGGGCAGTCAGCCGTCACTAATTACGGCTCTTACACCTTTTCATCGTGTTTCACGTTTGTATGAGTTTTTGTCGTATTGTTTGCGGGGGGGGGGGGGGGTTCCACGTTTTAAACACGTTTTCACGTTATGATTTCAATTTTAATCACGTGTTTTCGTGTTCATTTAACTTTTTAATGGCTATTTTGGCTATTTGTTCGCTTTGCTAAGGTTTTTGTTTACGGTTTTCGTGTTTTGGGTGGAATTTCAGTGCTATCGCTGCGGCGGCGGCGTATATCCCTCTGCCAGCGACAGCGGCGGTGGTGGCGGGCGGCGCCGATGGGTGGTGTTGGTGGTGGTGGTGTCAGTGATGGTGGTGTTGGTGGTTGTGTCAGTGGTGGTGGTGCTGGTGGTGGTGGTGGTGGTGTCAGTGGTGGTGGTGGTGGTGTCAGTAGTGGTGGTGGTGGTGGAAAAGGGAGGTAGGGAGGAGGTAGGAGGTTGAGGGAGGGAGGAAATTGGTGGTATTGTGACGTGAAGTAGAAATTAGAAACAGAAGGAAAATATAAAACAAACGGAGAGATAAATGAAAAGACAAAACACAAGAGACAAAGAGAATAAAACAGAATGTCACAGCACTTCGGTGACTCCTCGATCTATTTTTAGTAACATGACGTCACCTATGAAAACCGACTGGACGCGAAACAGTCTCATTCTGCGCCCAGACGCTGAAGTGAAGAGACGTCCATTTGTCTTTTACAGATGCATTCCTGTGTAAATTGTCAACACACCTTTGCCAAGAAGAGTCAATTAATGGAGCACCACCGTCTCAACAAACACCACAATACCTTTACCTGTGGAGCATGCCAGAAGCGTTTTACTAGAAAGAAAAATCTCGATAGACACGAGAGAAAACACAACAACGACAGCTTCTTTCCATGTAGCGAATGCGAATTCTTGTACAGACGAAAGGATAACCTGTATCGCCATCTGAAGGAGAAACATCAGAGTGGAGCCGGTTTGCAAAACCAACCCGTGGATATCAACCACCCTGATCAGTATTACACCATTACTAAAGAGAAGGGAAAGAAGATGCCTCGATTTAACACCGAATCCAACGAGTACAGAATTACGTTCAATGAATTAAACGTCCAGAGTGTACCAGACATATTGAAAACCCTACAGAACCTATTTGACTCCGTTTTAACAGATGTCACCAAAGGAATGCAGGAAGAAGATTTAGTCCAAGTTACCCTTGAATGCCCCGATTTGGATTTTCCCATCAGATTACCTTTCATGCAGATGAACCAACTGACCAGTGAACTACTACTAGCCGAAATAGAAAGAGTGCTACAGTCCAACGAACCGTTCGTCCTGGACCATTGTGTACAACTGAATATAACACACGTCAGCCTTCATAAGGATGGAACTGGAAAGAGATGTGATTACGTGGACACGGAGAGGTTCCTGAAATATAAACGTTGCATCATTCAGATACAAAACAAAGATGACATGTGTTGTGCCAGGGCCATCGTAACGGCCAAAGCTAAGATCGACGGACACGAGCAATGGAATTCTATTCAAAGAAGTCGTCGTATCCAAGAAGAGTTGGCGTTGGAATTACACACCAAGACGGGAGTTTAGACATGGTATTTTTAAATGCTGGAAGAATAAATTTGAACCTGTATGTTTGTGGTATGTACCTAGCTCAGTGTGAAACAATACTTAGTAAAATTCAAATGTTTTCATATCCTTTCAAAATGTATAAAATATATTGATTAAACATTCAACATTTAATGATGTAGTTAATTTGAAAAAAAAATATGATCAAATATTATCATAAGAAGAGTTTGAAGATATCAAAGGGGTAATCAGAATCCGTGTATCGAAGAACAGACAACACAATGGCCAAAAGAAAAAGTACAAAAGGTACACTCAACGATCTACAAAACATATACATAAAACTAAAGATCGAGTAATACGAACCCCACTAAAACAGGGTGTGAACTTCATGTACAGAAGTTATAGAGCAGGAACTGCTTACCCCTCCGGAGCACCTGTGTTCACTCCCTGTTTTAGTGGGGTTCGTATTACTCGATCTTTAGTTTTATATGCATGTTTTGTAGATCGTTGAGTGTACCTTTTGTACTTTTTCTTTTGGCCATTGTGTTGTCTGTTCTTCGATACACGGATTATGATTACCCCTTTGGTATCTTCAAACTCTTCTTATGATAATATTTGATCATATTCTTTTTTTTTCAAATTAACTACATCATTAAATGTTGAATGTTTAATCAATATATTTTATGCATTTTGAAAGGATATGAAAACATTTGAATTTTACTAAGTATTGTTTCACACTGAGTTAGGTACATACCACAAACATACAGGTTCAAATGTATTCTTCCAACATTTAAAAATACCATGTTTAAACTCGCGTCTTGGTGTGTAATTCCAACGCCAACTCTTCTTGGATACGACGACCTCTTTGAATAGAATTCCATTGCTCGTGTCCGTCGATCTTAGCTTTGGCCGTTACGATGGCCCTGGCACAACACATGTCATCTTTGTGTTGTATCTGAATGATGCAACGTTTATCTTTCAGGAACCTCTCCGTGTCCACGTAATCACATCTCTTTCCAGTTCCACCCTTAGGAAGGCTGACGTGTGTTATATTCAGTTGTACACAATGGTTCAGAACGAACTGTTCGTTGGACTGTAGCACTCTTTCTATTTCGGCTAGTAGTAGTTCACTGGTCAGTTGGTTCATCTGCATGAAAGGTAATCTGATGGGAAAATCCAAATCGGGGCATTCAAGGGTAACTTGGACTAAATCTTCTCCTTGCATTCCTTTGGTGACATCTGTTAAAACGGAGTCAAATAGGTTCTGTAGGGTTTTCAATATGTCTGGTACACTCTGGACGTTTAATTCATTGAACGTAACTCTGTACTCGTTGGATTCGGTAATAAATCGAGGTATCTTCTTTCCCTTCTCTTTAGTAATGGTGTAATACTGATCAGGGTGGTTGATATCCACGGGTTGGTTTTGTAGACCGGTTCCACTCTGATGTTTCTCCTTCAGATGGCGATACAGGTTATCCTTTCGTCTGTACAAGAATTCGCATTCGCTACATGGAAAGAAGTTGTCGTTGTTGTGTTTTCTCTCGTGTCTATCGAGATTTTTCTTTCTAGTAAAACGCTTCTGGCATGCTCCACAGGTAAAGGTATTGTGGTTTTTGTTGAGACGGTGGTGCTCCATTAATTGACTCTTCTTGGCAAAGGTGTGTTGACAATATACACAGGAATGCATCTGTAAAAGACAAATGTACGTCTCTTCACTTCGGCGTCTGCGCGCAGAATGAGACTGTTTTGCGTCGAGTCGGTTTTCAAAGATGATGTCATGTTACTAAAAATAGATCGATGAGTCACCGAAGTGCTGTGACATTCGACACAGTCTGTTTAATTCTCTTTGTTTCTTGTGTTTTGTCTTTTCATTTATCTCTCCGTTCGTTTTATGTTTTCTTTCTCTTTCTAATTTCTACTTCACGTCACAATACCACCAATTTCCCCCCTCCCTCCTCATCCTACCTCCTACCTCCTCCCTCCCTCTCTTTTCCACCACCACCACCACCACCACCACCATCACTGACACCACCACCACCAACACCAACACCACCACCAACACCACCATCACTGACACCACCACCACCATCACTGACACCACCAACACCACCCAGCAGCAGCCACCGCCGCCGCCCGCCTTCCGCCGTCGCCTCGATAGCACTGAAATTCCACCCAAAAACACGAAAAACGTAAACAAAACCTTAACAAAACGAACAAATAGCCATTAAAAAGTTAAATGAACACGAAAACAGGTGATTAAAATTGATATCATAACGTGAAAACGTGATTAAAACGTGAAACACCCGCAAACAATACGACAAAAACTCATACAAACGTGAAACACGATGAAAAGGTGTAAGAGCCGTAATTAGTCACGGCTGACTGCACAATTGAGGAACCAAAATGGTTTAACATAGGGGTCAATAGCGCTATACGGGCCCGATACACTACTGACGCACTTTCCATAGAGTGAATGTCCAGGATAAAATTTCTTATTGAATTCTAATGATTATATTAGAATTTAAGAGATACAAATTTCTCCCTTAGTTCAAAACAGGAGGCTTAGTGAATGAAAGGGATACTTTTCTACCCGTTGGATGAGCTATGATATTCTGTGAAGGTATAGTTGATTGGCATTACCTGATCTTTCGGGAAATGGTGCCCCCAGAATTGTTATACCCGGTAATAATGAATTGTATTAATCTCGCAGATCGTGTAGATTTGTGTTTGCCTCTGTTGATATATTTTGATAACTCCCGGTGTGTTCGGATTGCACTATAACCTCTATTACAGCAGCGACACCTGGCGCAGAAAAACAATCGTGAATGGAACCCATTCCAACATTTTCTTCATATAAGTTAAAATTACATCACTTATACTTTAATAAAAGAAAACTACCACAGTATTAATTTTCCGGAGATAGACAGACAGTATTACATACTATATTTGCAACAGGTAAAGTACACTTGGATTTGGTTTATTTAAAGCTAACTTGGTGCATGGTGCAATTTATGCATGTGGTTGCATAACAGAAAGTGTCGAGCATTATTTATTATATTGTAGTAATTTTGATATACAAAGAAATATTATGTTCAAAGACATCAATTATCTTAGTATCGTATTCCAGTTACAATATGTTTTGTTATTGTTTGGTGAGAATGCTTGACACATTGACGCAATTATTGTATGTTCATCAGTACAGAAATATATCACAGATAACAAACGTTTTTCTTTTTGACAACCTTTGAATTTCTGTAATCATATTTTGATTATTACTTTTTATAGTTCGTTTGATATTAATATATGATATATACGAACTCTGACAATTAATTTCAACATTTTTGGTCAATTATTAAAAAAAAGTTACCTAATAGGTCTCTATTATATTTTATGAAGTGTACAAATCTGCATGGAGTGAGTACAAATAGTGTAAGAGCCCAACAATCAAAACAATGTTTAACTGACCATTAAGGTGATAGTCAATTGTTATTGATGTCATTTAATATTTAAAGGTACTATGTCACATGTTATAATATGTTTTTTGTACTCACTCCATCCAGATTTTTACACTTTAGAAAATATAATTAACATGGAGACCTAATGGCTAACTTTTTTTTAATAATGGAACAAACATTTTAAAATTAATTGTCAGAGTTCGTATATATAATATATAAATATACATAGAGAAAAAAAAATGTTGATATGAAAACTGGATTTTTAAGATTTTTTTCTGGACATTTATAGAAGTCAAACATACATATATATTTATATATAGCATAGAATAAATACTGCTCGAATGATCGTGATGTTGTTCAAATAGAATACATTACAAATCAATGGATTTTAATGATAATATTACAAATCAACACCCAATGTGATCGTTTGCATGCAAAATATTTAATTTGTAATTATATATAAATTCTCTATAACTAGTTACTGCAATTTATTATAATGTTTTACGCTGAATTTAATTTGATCCAAGTGTTACACACAATCGATTACGCATTATGAAGTGTACGCATGTTTAATATAAAAAAAAAGAAAAACAATTCTATTCGATTGTAAGATAACTACAAGAATGACATCCATTGATTTGTTTTTATCACTTTTCTCTTCCTACCTTTATGCTGCTAACATATGTGTATTTATATCAATGTGCTTTACGTATATCAATGCTTAACCTGGAGAAGACTATCCTAACTTCTATCTTATCCTTTTGTTTTATTTGAACAATAAAATATTTTTAAATTAAATTAAATGAAGGTACTACTATAAAAGGCACAGGAACTGTTACTACTCGTGCTACCACAACAACAGAGATAGCATTTGTTACCACTGAAGGTACTACTACAACAGAGACAGGAACTGTTACTACTGAAGATACCACTACAACAGAGACAGGAACTGTTACTACTGAAGGTACCACTACAACAGAGACAGGAAAAGTTACTACTGAAGGTACCACTACAACAGAGACAGGAACTGTTACTACTGAAGGTACTACTACAACAGAGACAGGAACTGTTACTACTGAAGATACTACTACAACAGAGACAGGAACTGTTACTACTGAAGGTACCACTACACCAGAGACAGGAACTGTTACTACTGAAGATACCACTACAACAGAGACAGGAACTGTTACTACTGAAGATACCACTACAACAGAGACAGGAACTGTTACTACTGAAGGTACCACTACAACAGAGACAGGAACTGTTACTACTGAAGGTACCACTACAACAGAAACAGGAACTGTTACTACTGAAGGTACTACTACAACAGAGACAGGAACTGTTACTACTGAAGGTACCACTACAACAGAGACAGGAACTGTTACTACTGAAGATACCACTACAACACAGACAGGAACTGTTACTACTGAAGATACCACTACAACAGAGACAGGAACTGTTACTACTGAAGGTACCACTACAACAGAGACAGGAACTGTTACTACTGAAGGTACCACTACAACAGAAACAGGAACTGTTACTACTGAAGGTACTACTACAACAGAGACAGGAACTGTTACTACTGAAGGTACCACTACGACAGAGAGAGAAAGTGTTACTACTGAAGGTACCACTACAACAGAGGCAGGAACTATTACTACTGAAGGTACTACTACAACAGAGACAGGAACTGTTACTACTGAAGATACTACTACAACAGAGACAGGAACTGTTACTACTGACGGTACCACTACAACAGAGACAGGAACTGTTACTACTGAAATTATCACTACAACAGAGACAGGAAGTGTTACTACTGAAGATACTACTACAACAGACATAGGAAGTGTTACAACCGAAGGTACCATTACAACAGAGACAGGAAGTGTTACTATTGAAGGTACTACTACAACAGACACAGGAGGTGTTACAACTGAAGGTACCACTACAACAGAAACAAGAGTTGTAACTACTGAAGGTACCACTACAACAGACACAGGAAGTGTTACAACTGAAGGTAGTACTACAACAGACACAGGAAATGTTATAACTGAAGGTACCACTACAACACAGACAGGAGTTGTAACTACTGAAGGTACCACTACAACAGAGACAGGAACTGTTACTACTGAAGGTACCACTACAACAGAGACAGGAACTGTTGTTATTAAAGGTACTACTACAACAGAGACAGGAAGTGTTACTACTGAAGGTACCACTACAACAGAGAGAGGAACTGATACTACTGAAGGTACTACTACAACAAAGACAGGAACTGTTACTACTGAAGGTACCACTACAACAGAGAGAGGAACTGTTACTACTGAAAGTACCACTACAACAGACACAGGACTTGTTACTACTGAAGGTACCACTACAACAGAGACAGAAACTGTTACTACTGAAGGTACTACTACAACAGAGACAGGAACTGTTACTACCGAAGGTACCGCTACAACAGAGACAGGAACTGTTACTACTGAAGGTACCACTACAACAGAGACAGGAACTGTTACTACTGAAGGTACCACTACAACAGAGAAAGGAACTGTTACTACTGAAGGTACCACTACAACAGACACAGGACCTGTTACTACTGAAGGTACCACTACAACAGAGAAAGGATATGTTACTACTGAAGGTACCACTACAACAGAGAGAGGAAGTGTTACTACTGAAGGTACCACTACAACAGAGGCAGGAACTGTTACTACTGAAGGTATCACTACAACAGAGATGGGAACTGTTACTACTGAAGGTACCACTACAACAGAGACAGGAACTGATACTACTGAAGGTACTACTACAAAAGAGACAGCAACAATTACTACTGGTCCTACCACTACAACAGAGACAGGAACTGTTACTACTGAAAGTATCACTACAACAAAGACAGGAACCATTACTACTGAAGGTACCACTACAACAGAGACAGGAAGTGCTACTAATGAAGATACTACTACAACAGACACAGGAAGTGTTACAACTGAAGGTACCATTACAACAGAGACAGGAAATGTTACCATTGAAGGTACTACTACAACAGACGCAGGAGGTGTTACAACTGAAGGTACCACTACAACAGAGACAAGAGTTGTAACTACTGAAGGTACCACTACAACAGAGGCAAGAGTTGTAACTACTGAAGGTACCACTACAACAGACACAGGAAGTGTTACAACTGAAGGTAGTACTACAACAGACACAGGAAATGTTATAACTGTAGGTACCACTACAACACAGACAGGAGTTGTAACTACTGAAGGTACCACTACAACAGAGAAAGGGACTGTTACTACTGAAGGTACCACTATAACAGAGACAGGAACTGTTACTACTGAAGGTACCACTACAACAGAGACAGGAACTGTTATTACTGAAAGTACTACTACAACAGACACAGGAAGTGCTATAACTGAAGGTACCACTACAACAGACACAGGAAGTGCTACAACTGAAGGTATCACTACAAAAGAGACAGGAGTTGTAACTACTGAAGGTACCACTATTACAAAAACAGGAAGTGTTACAATTGAAGGTACCACTACAACAGAGAAAGGAACTGTTACTACTGAAGGTACCACTACAACAAACAAAGGAAGTGTTGCAACTGAAGGTACCACTACAACAGAGACAGGAAGTGTTACTATTGAAGTTATCACTACGACAGACACAGGAACTGTTACTACTGAAGGTACCACTATAACAGAGACAGGAAGTGTTACTACTGAACGTACCACTACAACAGAGAAAGGATCTGTTACTACTGAAGGTACCACTACAACAGAGAGAGAAAGTGTTACTACTGAAGGTACCACTACAACAGAGACAGGAACTGTTACTACTGAAGGTACCACTACAACAGAGAAAGGAACTGTTACTACTGAAGGTACCACTACAACAGACACAGGACCTGTTACTACTGAAGGTACCACTACAACAGAGAAAGGATATGTTACTACTGAAGGTACCACTACAACAGAGAGAGGAAGTGTTACTACTGAAGGTACCACTACAACAGAGGCAGGAACTGTTACTACTGAAGGTATCACTACAACAGAGATAGGAACTGTTACTACTGAAGGTACCACTACAACAGAGACAGGAACTGATACTACTGAAGGTACTACTACAACAGAGACAGCAACAATTACTACTGGTCCTACCACTACAACAGAGACAGGAACTGTTACTACTGAAAGTATCACTACAACAAAGACAGGAACCATTACTACTGAAGGTACCACTACAACAGAGACAGGAAGTGCTACTACTGAAGATACTACTACAACAGACACAGGAAGTGTTACAACTGAAGGTACCATTACAACAGAGACAGGAAGTGTTACCATTGAAGGTACTACTACAACAGACGCAGGAGGTGTTACAACTGAAGGTACCACTACAACAGAGACAAGAGTTGTAACTACTGAAGGTACCACTACAACAGACACAGGAAGTGTTACAACTGAAGGTACCACTACAACAGAGGCAAGAGTTGTAACTACTGAAGGTACCACTACAACAGACACAGGAAGTGTTACAACTGAAGGTAGTACTACAACAGACACAGGAAATGTTATAACTGAAGGTACCACTACAACACAGACAGGAGTTGTAACTACTGAAGGTACCACTACAACAGAGAAAGGGACTGTTACTACTGAAGGTACCACTATAACAGAGACAGGAACTGTTACTACTGAAGGTACCACTACAACAGAGACAGGAACTGTTATTACTGAAAGTACTACTACAACAGACACAGGAACTGTTACTACTGAAGGTACCACTACAACAGACACAGGAAGTGTTACAACTGAAGGTAGTACTACAACAGACACAGGAAATGTTATAACTGAAGGTACCACTACAACACAGACAGGAGTTGTAACTACTGAAGGTACCACTACAACAGAGAAAGGGACTGTTACTACTGAAGGTACCACTATAACAGAGACAGGAACTGTTACTACTGAAGGTACCACTACAACAGAGACAGGAACTGTTATTACTGAAAGTACTACTACAACAGACACAGGAACTGTTACTACTGAAGGTACCACTACAACAGACACAGGAAGTGCTACAACTGAAGGTATCACTACAAAAGAGACAGGAAGTGTTACTATTGAAGTTATCACTACGACAGACACAGGAACTGTTACTACTGAAGGTACCACTATAACAGAGACAGGATCTGTTACTACTGAAGGTACCACTACAACAGAGAGAGAAAGTGTTACTACTGAAGGTACCACTACAACAGAGACAGGAACTGTTACTACTGAAGGTACCACTACAACAGAGACAGGAACTGATACTACTGAAGGTACTACTACAACAGAGACAGCAACAATTACTACTGGTCCTACGACTACAACAGAGACAGGAACTGTTACTACTGAAAGTATCACTACAACAGAGACAGGAACCGTTACTACTGAAGATACTACTACAACAGACACAGGAAGTGTTACAACTGAAGGTGCCGCTACAACAGAGACGGGAAGTGTTACTACTGAAGGTACTACTACAACAGATACAGGAGGTGTTACAACTGAAGGTACCACTACAACAGAGACAAGAGATGTAACTACTGAAGGTACCACTACAACAGACACAGGAAGTGTTACTACTGAAGGTACCACTACAACAGAGACAGGAACTGTTACTATTGAAAATATTACTACAACAGAGACAGGAACTGTTACTACTGAAGGTACCACTACAACAGAGACAGGAACTGTTACAATTGAAGGTACCACTACAACAGAGACAGGAACTGTTACTACTGAAGGTACCACTACAACAGAGACAGGAACTGTTACTACTGAAGGTACCACTACAACAGAGACGGGAACTGTTACTACTGAAGGTACCACTACAACAGAGGCAGAAATTGTAACTACTGAAGGTACCACTACAACAGAGACCGGAACTGTTATTACTGAAGGTACCACTACAACAGACAGAGTAACTGTTACTACTGAAGGTACCACTACAACAGAGACAGGAACTGTTACTACTGAAGGTACCACTACAACAGAGACAGGAACTATTACTACTGAAGGTACCACTACAACAGATACAGAAACTGTTACTACTGAAGGTACCAGTACAACAGAGACAGGAACTGTTACCACTGAAGCTATCACTACAACAGAGATAGGAAGTGTTACTACTGAAGGTACCACTACAACAGAGACAGGAACTGTTACTACTGAAGGTACAACTACCACAGACACAGGAACTGTTACTACTGCAGGTACCACTACAACACAGACAGGAGTTGTAACTACTGAAGATACCACTACAACAGAGATAGGAACTGTTACTACTGCAGGTACCACTACAACAGAGACAGGTGTTGTAACTACTGAAGATACCACTACAACAGAGATAGGAACTGTTACTACTGAAGGTACCACTACAACAGAGACAGGAACCGTTACTACTGAAGGTACCAGTACAACAGACACAGGAACTCTTACTACTGAAACTATCACTACAACAGAGATAGGAAGTGTTACTACTGAAGGTACCACTACAACAGAGACAGGAACTGTTACTACTGATGGTACCATTACAACGGAGACAGGAACTATTATTACTGAAGGTACCACTACAACAGAGACAGGAACTGTTACTACTGAAGGTACCACTACAACAGAGACAGGAAATGTTACTACTGAAGGTACCACTACAACAGAGATAGGAACTGTTACTACTGAAGGTACCACTACAACAGAGAGAGGAATTGTTACTACTGAAGGTACCACAACAACAGAAACAGGAACTTTTACAACTGAAGGTACCACTACAACAGAGACAGGAACTGTAACTACTGAAGGTACCACTACAACAGAGAGAGGAGATGTAACTACTGAAGATACCACTATAACAGAGACAGGAACTGTTACTACTGAAGGTACCACTACAACAGAGACAGGAACTGTTACTACTGAAGGTACCACTACAACAGAGACAGGAAGTGTTACTACTGAAGGTACCACTACAACAGAGACAGGAAGTGTTACTACTGAAGGTACCACTACAACTGAGACAGGAACTGTTACTACTGAAGGTACCACTACAACAGAGAGAGGAAGTGTTGCTACTGAAGGTACCACTACAACAGAGACAGGAAGTGTTACTACTGAAGGTACCACTACAACAGACACAGGAACTGTTACTTCTGAAGGTACCACTACAACAGAGACAGGAGTTGTAACTACTGAAGGTACCACTACAACAGAGACAGGAACTGTTACTACTGAAGGTACCACTACAACAGAGACAGGAGTTGTAACTACTGAAGGTACCACTACAACAGAGACAGGAACTATTACTACTGAAGGTACCACTACAACAGATACAGAAACTGTTACTACTGAAGGTACCACTACAACAGAGACAGGAACTCTTACCACTGAAGCTATCACTACAACAGAGATAGGAAGTGTTACTACTGAAGGTACCACTACAACAGAGACAGGAACTGTTACTACTGAAGGTACAACTACCACAGACACAGGAACTGTTACTACTGCAGGTACCACTACAACAGAGACAGGAGTTGTAACTACTGAAGATACCACTACAACAGAGATAGGAACTGTTACTACTGAAGCTATCACTACAACAGAGATAGCAAGTGTTACTACTGAAGGTACCACTACAACAGAGACAGGAACTGTTAGTACTGAAGGTACCATTACAACGGTGACAGGAACTGTTACTATTGAAGGTACCACTACAACAGACCCAGGAACTGTTACTACTGAAGGTACCACTACAACAGAGACAGGAATTGTTACTACTGAAGGTACCAGTACAGCAGACACAGGAACTGTTACTACTGAAGCTATCACTACAACAGAGATAGGAAGTGTTACTACTGAAGGTACCACTACAACAGAGACAGGAACTGTTACTACTGAAGGTACCATTACAACGGAGACAGGAACTGTTACTACTGAAAGTACCACTACAACAGAGACAGGAACTGTTACTACTGAAGGTACCACTACAACAGAGACAGGAACTGTTACTACTGAAGGTACCACTACAACAGAGACAGGAACTGTTACTACTGAAGGTACCACTACAACAGAGACAGGAATTGTTACTACTGAAGGTACCACTACAACAGAAACAGGAACTTTTACAACTGAAGGTACCACTACAACAGAGACAGGAACTGTTACTACTGAAGGTACCACTATAACAGAGAGAGGCGATGTAACTACTGAAGATACCACTATAACAGAGAGAGGAACTGTTACTACTGAAGGTATCACTACAACAGAGACAGGAAGTGTTACTACTGAAGGTACCACTACAACAGAAACCGGAACTGTTACTACTGAAGGTACCACTACAACTGAGACAGGAACTGTTACTACTGAGGGTACCACTACAACAGAGAGAGGAAGTGTTACTACTGAAGGTACCACTACAACAGAGACAGGAAGTGTTACTACTGAAGGTACCCCTACAACAAACACAGGAACTGTTTCTACTGAAGGTACCAGTACAACAGAGACAGGAACTGTTACTACTGAAGCTATCACTGCAACAGAAATAGGAAGTGTTACTACTGAAGGTACCACTACAACAGAGACAGGAGCTGTTACTACTGAAGGTACAACTACAACAGACACAGGAACTGTTACTACTAAAGGTACCACTACAACAGAGACAGGAGTTGTAACTACTGAAGGTACCACTACAACAGAGACAGGAACTGTTACTACTGAAGGTACCACTACAACAGACACAGGAACTGTTACTACTGAAGGTACCACTGGAACAGAAACAGAAACTTTTACAACTGAAGGTACCACTACAACAGACACAGGAACTGTTACTACTGAAGGTACCAGCACAACAGAGACAGGAACTGTTACTACTGAAGCTATCACTACAACAGAGACAGGAACTGTTACTGCTGAAGGTGCCACTACAACAGAGACAGGAACTGTTACTACTGAGGGTACCACTACAACAGAGACAGGAACTGTTATTACTGAAGGTACCACTACAACAGAGACAGGAAATGTTTCTACTGAAGGTACCACTACAACAGAGACAGGAAATGTTTCTACTGAAGGTACCATTACAACAGAGACAGGAAGTGTTACTACTGAAGGTACTACTACAACAGAGACAGGAAGTGTTACTACTGAAGGTACCACTACAACAGAGACACGGACTGTTACTACTGAAGGTACCACTACAACAGACAAAGGAACTGTTACTACTGGAGGTACCACTACAACAGAGATAGGAACTGTTACTACTGAAGGTACCACTACAACAGAAACAGGAACTTTTACTACTGAAGGTACCACTACAACAGAGACAGGAACTGTAATTACTGAAGGTACCACTACAACAGAGACAGGAGATGTAACTACTGAAGATACCACTATAACAGAGACAGGAACTGTTACTACTGAAGGTATCACTACAACAGAGATAGGAAGTGTTACTACTGAAGGTACTTCTACAAAAGAGATAGGAAGTCTTACTACTGAAGGTACCACTACAACAGACACAGGAACTGTTACTACTGAAGGTACCACTACAACAGAGACAGGAACAGTTACTAATGAAGATATCACTACCACAGACACAGGAACTGTTACTACTGAAGGTATCAGTACAACAGATATAGGAACTATTACTACTGAAGGTACCACTACAACAGAGATAGGAAGTGTTACTACTGAAGGTACCACTACAACAGAGATAGGAAGTGTTACTACTGAAGATACCACTACAACAGAGACAGGAACAGTTACTAATGAAGGTACCACTACAACAGAGACAGGAACTGTTACTACTGAAGGTATCACTACAACAGAGATTGGAAGTGTTACTACTGAAGGTACCACTACAACAGAGACAGGAAGTGTTACTACTGAAGGTACAACAACAACAGAGACAAGAAGTGTTACTACTGAAAGTACCACTACAACAGAGACAGGAACTGTTACTACTGAAGGTACCACTACAACAGAGACAGGAACTGTTACTACTGAAGGTACCACTACATCAGAGACAGGAACTGTTACTAATGAAGGTACCAGTACAACAGAGACAGGAACTGTTACTACTGAAGGTATCACTACAACAGAGACAGGAACTGTTACTACTGAAGGTACCACTACAACAGAGACAGGAACTGTTACTACTGAAGGTACCACTACAACAGAGAGAGGAAGTGTGACTACTGAAGGTACCACTACAACAGAGACAGGAAGTGTTACTACTGAAGGTACCACTACAACAGACACAGGAACTGTTACTACTGAAGGTACTAGTACAACAGAGACAGGAACTGTTACTACTAAAGCTATGACTACAACAGAAATAGGAAGTGTTACAACTGAAAGTACCACTACAACAGAAACAGGAGCTGTTACTACTGAAGGTACCACTACAACAGACACAGGAACTGTTACTACTGAAGGTACCACTACAACAGAGACAGGAGTTGTAACTACTGAAGGTACCACTACAACAGAGACAGGAACTGTTACTACTGAAGGTACCACTACAACAGACACAGGAGCTGTTACTACTGAAGGTACCACTACAACAGAAACAGGAACTTTTACTACTGAAGGTACCACTACAACAAACACAGGAACTATTACTACTGAAGGTACCAGTACAACAGAGACAGGAACTGTTACTACTGAAGCTATCACTACAACAGAGATAGGAAGTGTTACCACTGAAGGTGCCCCTACAACAGAGATAGGAACTGTTACTACTGAAAGTACCACTACAACAGAGACAGGAACTGCTACTACTGAAGGTACCACTACAACAGAGACAGGAACTGTTACTACTGAAGGTACCACTACAACAGAGACAGCAACTGTTACTACTGAAGGTACCACTACAACGGAGATAGGAACTGTTACTACTGAAGGTACCACTACAACTGAGACAGGAACTGTTACAGCTGAAGATACCACTACAACAGAGACAGGAACTGTTACTACTGAAGGTACCACTACAACAGAGACAAGAACTATTACTACTGAAGGTACCACTACAACAGAGACAGGAGTTCTAACTACTGAAGGTACCACTACAACAGAGACAGGACGTATTACTACTGAAGGTATCACTACAACAGACACAGGAACTGTTACTACTCAAGTTACTACTACAACAGAGACAGGAACTGTTACTACTGAAGGTACCACTACAACAGACAAAGGAACTGTCACTACTCAAGGTACTACTACAACGGAGATAGGAACTGTCACTACTGAAGGTACCACTACAACAGACACAGGAGATGTTACTGCTGAAGGTACCACTGTAACAGAGACCGGAACTGTTACTACTCAAGTTACTACTTCAACAGAGACAGGAACTGTTACTACTGAAGGTACCATTACAACAGAGATAGGAAGTTTTACTACTGAAGGTACCACTACAACAGATATAGGAGCTGTTACTACTGAAGGTACCACTACAACAGAGACAGGAACTGTTATTACTGAAGGTACCATTACAACAGAGATAGGAACTGTTACTACTGAAGGTACCACTACAACACAGACAGGAACTGTTACTACTGAAGGTACCACTACAACAGAGACAGGAACTGTTACTACTGAAGGTACCACTACAACAGAGACAGGAACTGTTACTACTGAAGGTACCATTGCAACAGAGATAGGAACTGTTACTACTGAAGGTACCACTACAACAGAGACAGGAACTGTTACTACTGAAGGTACCACTACAACAGAGACAGGAACTGTTACTACTGAAGGTACCACTACAACAGATATAGGAACTGTTACTACTGAAGGTACCATTACAACAGAGATAGGAACCGTTACTACTGAAGGTACCACTACAACAGAGACAGGAAGTGTTACTACTGAAGGTACCACTACAACAGACACAGGAACTGTTACTACTGAAGGTACTAGTACAACAGAGACAGGAACTGTTACTACTGAAGCTATGACTACAACAGAAATAGGAAGGTTTACAACTGAAAGTACCACTACAACAGAAACAGCAGCTGTTACTACTGAAGGTACAACTACAACAGACACAGGAACTGTTACTACTGAAGGTACCACTACTACAGAGACAGGAGTTGTAACTACTGAAGGTACCACTACAACAGAGACAGGAACTGTTACTACTGAAGGTACCACTACAACAAACACAGGAGCTGTTACTACTGAAGGTACCACTACAACAGAAACAGGAACTTTTACTACTGAAGGTACCACTACAACAGACACAGGAACTGTTACTACTGAAGGTACCAGTACAACAGAGACAGGAACTGTTACTACTGAAGCTATCACTACAACAGAGATAGGAAGTGTTACCACTGAAGGTGCCCCTACAACAGAGATAGGAACTATTACTACTGAAAGTACCACTACAACAGAGACAGGAACTGCTACTGCTGAAGGTACCACTACAACAGAGACAGGAACTGTTACTACTGAAGGTACCACTACAACAGAGACAGCAACTGTTACTTCTGAAGGTACCACTACAACGGAGGTAGGAACTGTTACTACTGAAGGTACCACTACAACAGAGACAGGAACTGTTACTGCTGAAGATACCACTACAACAGAGAAAGGAACTGTTACTACTGAAGGTACCACTACAACAGAGACAAGAACTATTACTACTGAAGGTACCACTACAACAGAGACAGGAGTTGTAACTACTGAAGGTACCACTACAACAGACACAGGAACTGTTATTACTGAAGGTACCACTACAACAGAGACAGGAACTGTTACTACTGAAGGTACCACTACAACAGACAAAGGAACTGTCACTACTCAAGGTACTACTACAACAGACACAGCAGATGTTACTACTGAAGATACCACTGTAACAGAGACCGGAACTGTTACTACTCAAGTTACTACTACAACAGAGACAGGAACTGTTACTACTGAAGGTACCATTACAACAGAGATAGGAAGTTTTACTACTGAAGGTACAACTACAACAGACACAGGAACTGTTACTACTGAAGGTACCACTACAACAGAGACAGGAGTTGTAACTACTGAAGGTACCACTACAACAGAGACAGGAACTGTTACTACTGAAGGTACCACTACAACAAACACAGGAGCTGTTACTACTGAAGGTACCACTACAACAGAAACAGGAACTTTTACTACTGAAGGTACCACTACAACAGACACAGGAACTGTTACTACTGAAGGTACCAGTACAACAGAGACAGGAACTGTTACTACTGAAGCTATCACTACAACAGAGATAGGAAGTGTTACCACTGAAGGTGCCCCTACAACAGAGATAGGAACTATTACTACTGAAAGTACCACTACAACAGAGACAGGAACTGCTACTGCTGAAGGTACCACTACAACAGAGACAGGAACTGTTACTACTGAAGGTACCACTACAACAGAGACAGCAACTGTTACTTCTGAAGGTACCACTACAACGGAGGTAGGAACTGTTACTACTGAAGGTACCACTACAACAGAGACAGGAACTGTTACTGCTGAAGATACCACTACAACAGAGAAAGGAACTGTTACTACTGAAGGTACCACTACAACAGAGACAAGAACTATTACTACTGAAGGTACCACTACAACAGAGACAGGAGTTGTAACTACTGAAGGTACCACTACAACAGACACAGGAACTGTTATTACTGAAGGTACCACTACAACAGAGACAGGAACTGTTACTACTGAAGGTACCACTACAACAGACAAAGGAACTGTCACTACTCAAGGTACTACTACAACAGACACAGCAGATGTTACTACTGAAGGTACCACTGTAACAGAGACCGGAACTGTTACTACTCAAGTTACTACTACAACAGAGACAGGAACTGTTACTACTGAAGGTACCATTACAACAGAGATAGGAAGTTTTACTACTGAAGGTACCACTACAACAGATATAGGAGCTGTTACTACTGAAGGTACCACTACAACAGAGACAGGAACTGTTATTACTGAAGGTACCATTACAACAGAGATAGGAACTGTTACTACTGAAGGTACCACTACAACACAGACAGGAACTGTTACTACTGAAGGTACCACTACAACAGAGACAGGAACTGTTACTACTGAAGGTACCACTACAACAGAGACAGGAACTGTTACTACTGAAGGTACCATTACAACAGAGATAGGAACTGTTACTACTGAAGGTACCACTACAACAGAGACAGGAACTGTTACTACTGAAGGTACCACTACAACAGAGACAGGAACTGTTACTACTGAAGGTACCACTACAACAGATATAGGAACTGTTACTACTGAAGGTACCACTACAACAGAGACAGGAACTGTTACTACTAAAGGTACCACTACAACAGAGATAGGAACCGTTACTACTGAAGGTAACACTACAACAGAGACAGGAACTGTTACTACTGAAGGTACCGCTACAACAGAGACAGGAACTGTTACTACTGAAGGTACCACTACAACAGAGACAGGAACTGTTACTACTGAAGGTATCACTACAACAGAGATAGGAACTGTTACTACTGAAGGTATCACTACAACAGAGACAGGAACTGTTACTACTGAAGGTACCACTACAACAGAGACAGGAACTGTTACTACTGAAGGTACCACTACAACAGATATAGGAACTGTTAGTACTGAAGGTACAACTACAACAAAGACAGGAACTGTTACTACTGAAGGTACCATTACAACAGAGATAGGAACTGTTACTACTGAAGGTACCACTACAACAGAGACAGGAACTGTTACTACTGAAGGTACCACTACAACAGAGACAGGAACTGTTACTACTGAAGGTACAACTACAACAGAGACAGGAAATGTTACTACTGAAGGTACCATTACAACAGAGATAGGAACTGTTACTACTGAAGGTACCACTACAACAGAGACAGGAACTGTTACTACTGCGGGTACCACTACAACAGAGACAGGAACTGTTACTACTGAAAGTACCACTACAACAGAGATAGGAACTGTTACTACTGAAGGTATCACTACAACAGAGACAGGAACTGTTACTACTGAAGGTACCACCACAACAGAGATAGGAACTGTTACTACTGAAGGTACAACTACAACAGAGACAGGAACTGTTACTACTGAAGGTACCACTACAACAGAGACAGGAACTGTTACTACTGAAGGTACCATTACAACAGAGATAAGAACTGTTACTACTGAAGGTACCACTACAACAGAGACAGGAACTGTTATTACTGAAGGTACCACTACAACAGAGACAGGAACTGTTACTACTGCGGGTACCACTACAACAGGGACAGGAACTGTTACTACTGAAGGTACCACTACAACAGACACAGGAACTATTACTACTGAAGGTATCACTACAACAGAGATGGGAAGTGTTACTACTGAAGGTACCTCTACAACAGAGACAGCAACTGTTACTACTGAAGGTACCACTACAACGGAGATAGGAACTGTTACTACTGAAGGTACCTCTACAACCGAGACGGCAACTGTTACTACTGAAGGTACCACTACAACAGAGATAGGAACTGTTACTACTGAAGGTACCACTACAACAGAGACAGGAACTGTTACTGCTGAAGATACCACTACAACAGAGACAGGAACTGTTACTACTGAAGGTACCACTACAACAGAGACAAGAACTATTACTACTGAAGGTACCACTACAACAGAGACAGGAACTGTTACTACTGAAGGTACCAATACAACAAAGACAGGAACTGTTATTACTGAAGGTACCACTACAACAGAGACAGGAAATGTTTCTACTGAAGGTACCACTACAACAGAGACAGGAGTTGTAACTACTGAAGGTACCACTACAACAGAGACAGGAAGTATTACTACTGAAGGTATCACTACAACAGACACAGGAACTGTTATTACTGAAGGTACCACTACAACAGAGACAGGAACTGTTACTACTGAAGGTACCACTACAACAGACAAAGGAACTGTCACTACTCAAGGTACTACTACAACGGAGATAGGAACTGTTACTACTGAAGGTACCACTACAACAGACACAGGAGATGTTACTACTGAAGGTACCACTATAACAGAGACCGGAACTGTTACTACTCAAGTTACTACTACAACAGAGACAGGAACTGTTACTACTGAAGGTACCATTACAACAGAGATAGGAAGTTTTACTACTGAAGGTACCACTACAACAGATATAGGAACTGTTACTACTGAAGGTACCACTACAACAGAGACAGGAACTGTTACTACTAAAGGTACCATTACAACAGAGATAGGAACCGTTACTACTGAAGGTACCAATACAACAGAGATAGGAACTGTTACTACTGAAGGTACCAATACAACAGAGATAGGAACTGTTACTACTGAAGGTACCACTACAACAGAGACAGGAACTGTTACTACTGAAGGTACCACTACAACAGAGACAGGAACTGTTACTACTGAAGGTACCACTACAACAGAGATAGGAACTGTTACTACTGAAGGTACAACTACAACAGAGACAGGAACTGTTACTACTGAAGGTACCACTACAACAGAGACAGGAACTGTTACTACTGAAGGTACCCTTACAACAGAGATAGGAACTGTTACTACTGAAGGTACCACTACAACAGAGACAGGAACTGTTACTACTGCGGGTACCACTACAACAGAGACAGGAACTGTTACTACTGAAAGTACCACTACAACAGAGATAGGAACTGTTACTACTGAAGGTATCACTACAACAGAGACAGGAACTGTTACTACTGAAGGTACCACCACAACAGAGATAGGAACTGTTACTACTGAAGGTACAACTACAACAGAGACAGGAACTGTTACTACTGAAGGTACCATTACAACAGAGATAAGAACTGTTACTACTGAAGGTACCACTACAACAGAGACAGGAACTGTTATTACTGAAGGTACCACTACAACAGAGACAGGAACTGTTACTACTGCGGGTACCACTACAACAGGGACAGGAACTGTTACTTCTGAAGGTACCACTACAACAGACACAGGAACTATTACTACTGAAGGTATCACTACAACAGAGATGGGAAGTGTTACTACTGAAGGTACCTCTACAACAGAGACAGCAACTGTTTCTACTGAAGGTACCACTACAACGGAGATAGCAACTGTTATAACTGAAGGTACCACTACAACAGAGACAGGAACTGTTACTACTGAAGGTACAACTACAACAGAGACAGGAACTGTTACTACTGAAGGTACCATTACAACAGAGATAGGAACTGTTACTACTGAAGGTACCACTACAACAGAGACAGGAACTGTTACTACTGCGGGTACCACTACAACAGAGACAGGAACTGTTACTACTGAAAGTACCACTACAACAGAGATAGGAACTGTTACTACTGAAGGTATCACTACAACAGAGACAGGAACTGTTACTACTGAAGGTACCACCACAACAGAGATAGGAACTGTTACTACTGAAGGTACAACTACAACAGAGACAGGAACTGTTACTACTGAAGGTACCACTACAACAGAGACAGGAACTGTTATTACTGAAGGTACCACTACAACACAGACAGGAACTGTTACTACTGCGGGTACCACTACAACAGGGACAGGAACTGTTACTACTGAAGGTACCACTACAACAGACACAGGAACTATTACTACTGAAGGTATCACTACAACAGAGATGGGAAGTGTTACTACTGAAGGTACCTCTACAACAGAGACAGCAACTGTTACTACTGAAGGTACCACTACAACGGAGATAGGAACTGTTACTACTGAAGGTATCACTACAACAGAGACAGGAACTGCTACTGCTGAAGATACCACTACAACAGAGACAGGAACTGTTACTACTGAAGGTACCACTACAACAGAGACAAGAACTATTACTACTGAAGGTACCACTACAACAGAAACAGGAACTTTTACTACTGAAAGTACCACTACAACAGAGATAGGGGCTGTTACTACTGACGGTACTACTACAACAGAGAGAGGAACTGTTACTACTGAAGGTGCCACTACAACAGACACAGGAACTGTTACTACTGAAAGTACCACTACAACAGAGACAGAAACTGTTATTACTGAAGGTACCACTACAACAGACACAGGAGCTGTTACTACTGAAGGTAGCACTACAACAGAGACAGGAAGTGTTACTACTGAAGGTACCACTACAACAGACACAGGAAGTGTTACTACTGAAGTTACCACTACAACAGAGACAGGAAGTGTTACTACTGAAGATACTACTACAACAGAGACAGGAACTGTTACTACTAAAGGTACCACTACAACAGACAAAGGAACTGTTACTACTGAAGGTACCACTACAACAGAGACAGAAATTTATACTACTGAAAGTTTCACTACAACAGAGACAGGAACTGTTACTATTGACGGTACCACTACAACAGAGACAGGAACTCCTACTACTGAAGGTACCACTACAACAGAGACAGGAACTGTTACTACTGAAGCTACTACTACAACAGAGACAGGAACTGTTAATACTGGTGCTACCACTACAACAGAGACAGGAACTGTTACTACTGAAGGTACCACTACGACAGAGATAGGAACTGTTACTAATGAAGGTACCACTACAACAGAGATAGGAACTGTTACTACTGAAGGTGCCACTACAACAGACACAGGAACTGTTACTACTGAAAGTACCACTACAACAGAGACAGGAAGTGTTACTACTGAAGGTACCACTACAACAGAGACAGGAACTGTTACTACTGGGGCTACAACTACAACAGAGACAGGAACTGTTACTACTGAAGGTACCACTACAACAAAGAGAGGAACTGTTACTATTGAAGGTACCACTACACCAGAGACAGGAACTGTTACTACTGAAGGTACCACTACAACAGAGACAGGAATTTTTACTACTGAAGGTACCACTACAACAGAAACAGGAACTTTTACTACTGAAAGTACCACTACAACAGAGATAGGGGCTGTTACTACTGACGGTACTACTACAACAGAGAGAGGAACTGTTACTACTGAAGGTGCCACTACAACAGACACAGGAACTGTTACTACTGAAAGTACCACTACAACAGAGACAGGAACTGTTATTACTGAAGGTACCACTACCACAGAGACAGGAACTGTTACTACTGAAGATACCACTACAACAGACACAGGAACGGTTACTACTGAAGGTTCCACTGCAACACAGACACCGACTGTTACTACTGACGGTACCACTACAGCAGAGACAGGAACTGTTACTACTGACGGTACCAGTACAACAGAGACACCAACTGTTACTACTGAAGGTAGCACTACAACAGAGACTGGAACTGTTACTATTGAAGGTACCACTACAGCAGAGACAGCACCTGTTACTACTAAAGGTACCACTACAACAGAGACAGGAACTTTTACTACTGAAGGTCCCACTACAACAGAGACAGGAAGTGTTATTACTGAAGGTACCACTACAACAGAAACAGGAAGTGTTACTACTGAAGGTACCAGTATAACAGAGACAGGAAGTGTTACTACTGAAGGTACCACTACAACAGAGACAGGAATTTTTACTACTGAAGGTACCAGTACAACAGAGACAGGAACTTTTACTACTGAAGGTCCCACTACAACTGAGACAGGAACTTCTACTACTGAAGGTACCACTACAACAGAGACAGGAACTGTTACTACTGACGGTACCTCTACAACAGAGACAGGACGTGTTACTACTGAAGGTACCACTACAACAGAGACAGGAACTGTTACTACTGAAGGTACCACTACAACAGAGACAAGAACTGTTGTTACTGAAGATACCACTACAACAGAGACAGGAACTGTTACTACTGAAGGTACCATTACAACAGAGACAGGAACTGTTACTACTGAAGGTACCACTACAACAGAGACAGGAATTTTTACTACTGAAGGTACCACTACGACAAAGATAGGAACTGTTACTACTGAAGGTATCACTACAACAGAGACAGGAACTGTTACTACTGAAGGTACCACTACAACAGAGACAGGAACAGTTACTACTGGAGCTACCACTGCAACAGAGATAGGGATTGTTACTACTGAAGATACCACTATAACAGAGATAAGAACTGTTACTACTGGAGGTACCACTACAACAGAGACAGCAGCTGCTACTACTGAGGGTACCACTACAACAGAGACAGGAACTATTACTACTGACGGTATTACTATAACAGAGACAGCAACTGCTACTACTGAAGGTACCACTACAACAGAGATAGGAACTGTTACTACTGGTGCTACCACTGCAACAGAGATAGGAACTGTTACTACTGGAGCTACCACTATAACAGAGACAGGAACTGTTACTACTGAAGGTACCACTACAACAGAGACAGGAACTCTTACTACTGAAGGTACCACTACAACAGAGACAGGAACTGTTACTACTGAAGGTACCACTACAACAGAAACAGGAACTGTTACTACTGACGGTACTACTACAACTGAGACAGGAACTGTTACTACTGAAGGTACCACTACAACAGAGACAGGAACTGTTACTACTGAAGGTACCACTACAACAGAGATAGGAACTGTTACTACTGGTGCTACCACTGCAACAGAGATAGGAACTGTTACCACTGAAGGTACCACTACAACAGAGACAGGAACTGCTATAACTGGAGGTACCATTACAACAGAGATAGGAACTGTTACCACTGAAGGTACCACTCCAACGGAGACAGGAACTGTTACTACTGAAGGTACCACTACAACAGAGACAGGATCTGTTACTACTGAAGGTACCACTACAACAGAGACAGGAACTGTTACTAGTGAAGGTACCACTACAACAGAGACAGAACCTGTTACAACTGAAGGTACCACTACAACAGAGACAGGAACTGTTACTACTGAAGGTACCATTACAACAGAGACAGGAACTGTTACTACTGAAGGTACCACTACAGCAGAGACAGGAACTGTTACTACTGAAGGTACCACTACAACAGAGACAGGAACTGTTACTACTGGAGGTACCATTACAACACAGACAGGAACTGCTACTATTGAAGGTACCACAACAAAGGTAGGAACTGTTACTACTGAAGATACCACAACAACAGAGACAGGAACTGTGACTACTGGAGGTACCACTACAACAGAGGCAGGAACTGTTACCACTGGAGGTATCCTTACAACAGAGATAGGAACTGTTACTACTGGAGCAACCACTACAACAGAGACAGGAACTATTACAACTGGAGGGACCACTACAACAGAGACAATTACTGTTACTACTGCGGGTACCACTTCAACAGACGCAGGAACTGTCACTACTGTGGGTACCACTACAACAGAGGCAGGAACGGTTACTACTGAAGGTACCACTACAATAGAGACAGGAGCTGTTACTACTGAAGGTACCACTACAACAGAGACAGCAGCTGCTACTACTGAGGGTACTACTACAACAGAGACAGGAACTATTACTACTGACGGTATTACTATAACAGAGACAGCAACTGCTACTACTGAAGGTACCACTACAACAGAGATAGGAACTGTTACTACTGGTGCTACCACTGCAACAGAGATAGGAACTGTTACTACTGGAGCTACCACTATAACAGAGACAGGAACTGTTACTACTGAAGGTACCACTACAACAGAGACAGGAACTGTTACTACTGAAGGTACCACTACAACAGAGACAGGAACTGTTACTACTGAAGGTACCACTACAACAGACACAGGAACTGTTACTACTGACGGTACTACTACAACTGAGACAGGAACTGTTACTACTGAAGGTACCACTACAACAGAGACAGGAACTGTTACTACTGAAGGTACCACTACAACAGAGATAGGAACTGTTACTACTGGTGCTACCACTGCAACAGAGATAGGAACTGTTACCACTGAAGGTACCACTACAACAGAGACAGGAACTGCTATAACTGGAGGTACCATTACAACAGAGATAGGAACTGTTACCATTGAAGGTACCACTCCAACGGAGACAGGAACTGTTACTACTGAAGGTACCACTACAACAGAGACAGGATCTGTTACTACTGAAGGTACCACTACAACAGAGACAGGAACTGTTACTAGTGAAGGTACCACTCCAACAGAGACAGAACCTGTTACAACTGGAGGTTCCACTACAACAGAGATAGGAACTGTTACCACTGAAGGTACCACTACAACAGAGACAGGAACTGTTACTACTGAAGGTACCATTACAACAGAGACAGGAACTGTTACTACTGAAGGTACCACTACAGCAGAGACAGGAACTGTTACTACTGAAGGTACCACTACAACAGAGACAGGAACTGTTACTACTGGAGGTACCATTACAACACAGACAGGAACTGCTACTATTGAAGGTACCACAACAAAGGTAGGAACTGTTACTACTGAAGATACCACAACAACAGAGACAGGAACTGTGACTACTGGAGGTACCACTACAACAGAGGCAGGAACTGTTACCACTGGAGGTATCCTTACAACAGAGATAGGAACTGTTACTACTGGAGCAACCACTACAACAGAGACAGGAACTATTACGACTGGAGGGACCACTACAACAGAGACAATTACTGTTACTACTGCGGGTACCACTTCAACAGACGCAGGAACTGTCACTACTGTGGGTACCACTACAACAGAGGCAGGAACGGTTACTACTGAAGGTACCACTACAACAGAGACAGGAGCTGTTACTACTGAAGGTACCACTACAACAGAGACAGGAACTGTTAATACTGCAGGTACTACTACATCAGAGGCAGGAACGGTTACTACCGAAGGTACCACTACAACAGAGAAAGGAACTGTTACTACTGAAGGTACCACTACAACAGAGACAGGAACTGTTATTAATAAAGATTCCACTACAACAGAGACAGGAACTGTTACTACTGCGGGTACCACTACAACAGAGGCAGGAACGGTTACTACTGTAGGTATCACTACAACACAGGCAGGAACGGTTACTACTGCGGGTACCACTACAACAGAGTCAGGAACCGTTTCTACTGAAGGTACCACTACAACAGAGATAGGAACTGTTACTACTGAAGGTACCACTACAACAGAGGCAGGAACGGTTACTACTGAAGGTACCACTACAACAGAGACAGGAACTGTTACTTCTGAAGGTACCACTACAACAGAGACAGGAACTGTTTCTACTGCGGATACCACTACAACAGAGGCAGAAACTGTTACTACTGAAGGTACCACTACAACAGAGACAGGAACTGTTACTACTGGAGGTACCACTACAACAGAGACAGCAGCTGCTACTACTGAGGGTACGACTACAACAGAGACAGGAACTTTTACTACTGACGGTATTACTATAACAGAGACAGCAACTGCTACTACTGAAGGTACCACTACAACAGTGATAGGAACTGTTACTACTGGTGCAACCACTGCAACAGAGATAGGAACTGTTACTACTGACGGTACCTCTACAATAGAGACAGGACGTGTTACTACTGAAGGTACCACTACAACAGAGACAGGACGTGTTACTACTGAAGGTACCAATACAACACAGACAGGAACTGTTACTACTGAAGGTACCACTACAACAGAGATAGGAACTGTTACTACTGGTGCTACCACTGCAACAGAGAGAGGAACTGTTACTACTGACGGTACCACTACAACAGACACAGGAACTGTTACTACTGACGGTACTACTACAACTGAGACAGGAACTAATACTACTGAAGGTACCACTACAACAGAGACAGGAACTCTTACTACTAAAGGTACCACTACAACAGAGATAGGAACTGTTACTACTGGTGCTACCACTGCAACAGAGATAGGACCTGTTACCACTAAAGGTACCACTGCAACAGAGACAGGAACTGCTATAACTGGAGGTACCATTACAACAGAGATAGGAACTGTTACCATTGAAGGTACCACTCCAACGGAGACAGGAACTGTTACTACTGAAGGTATCACTACAACAGAGACAGGATCTGTTACTACTGAAGGTACCACTACAACAGAGACAGGAACTGTTACTAGTGAAGGTACCACTACAACAGAGACAGAACCTGTTACAACTGGAGGTTCCACTACAACAGAGATAGGAACTGTAACCACTGAAGGTACCACTACAACAGAGACAGGAACTGTTACTACTGAAGGTACCATTACAACAGAGACAGGAACTGTTACTACTGAAGGTACCACTACAGCAGAGACAGGAACTGTTACTACTGAAGGTACCACTACAACAGAGACAGGAACTGTTACTACTGGAGGTACCATTACAACACAGACAGGAACTGCTACTATTGAAGGTACCACAACAAAGGTAGGAACTGTTTCTACTGAAGATACCACAACAACAGAGACAGGAACTGTGACTACTGAAGGTACCACTACAACAGAGGCAGGAACTGTTACCACTGGAGGTATCCTTACAACAGAGATAGGAACTGTTACTACTGGAGCTACCACTATAACAGAGACAGGAACTATTACAACTGGAGGTACCACTACAACAGAGACAATTACTGTTACTACTGCGGGTACCACTTCAACAGACGCAGGAACTGTCACTACTGTGGGTACCACTACAACAGAGGCAGGAACGGTTACTACTGAGGGTACCACTACAACAGAGACAGAAGCTGTTACTACTGAAGGTACCACTACAACAGAGACAGGAACTGTTAATACTGCAGGTATTACTACATCAGAGGCAGGAACGGTTACTACCGAAGGTACCACTACAACAGAGAAAGGAACTGTTACTACTGAAGGTACCACTACAACAGAGACAGGAACTGTTATTAATAAAGGTTCCACTACAACAGAGACAGGACGTGTTACTACTGAAGGTACCAATACAACACAGACAGGAACTGTTACTACTGAAGGTACCACTACAACAGAGATAGGAACTGTTACTACTGGTGCTACCACTGCAACAGAGATAGGAACTGTTACTACTGACGGTACCACTACAACAGACACAGGAACTGTTACTACTGACGGTACTACTACAACTGAGACAGGAACTAATACTACTGAAGGTACCACTACAACAGAGACAGGAACTCTTACTACTAAAGGTACCACTACAACAGAGATAGGAACTGTTACTACTGGTGCTACCACTGCAACAGAGATAGGACCTGTTACCACTAAAGGTACCACTGCAACAGAGACAGGAACTGCTATAACTGGAGGTACCATTACAACAGACATAGGAACTGTTACCACTAAAGGTACCACTCCAACGGAGACAGGAACTGTTACTACTGAAGGTATCACTACAACAGAGACAGGATCTGTTACTACTGAAGGTACCACTACAACAGAGACAGGAACTGTTACTAGTGAAGGTACCACTACAACAGAGACAGAACATGTTACAACTGGAGGTTCCACTACAACAGAGATAGGAACTGTTACCACTGAAGGTACCACTACAACAGAGAAAGGAACTGTTACTACTGAAGGTACCATTACAACAGAGACAGGAACTGTTACTACTGAAGGTACCACTACAGCAGAGACAGGAACTGTTACTACTGAAGGTACCCCTACAACAGAGACAGGAACTGTTACTACTGGAGGTACCATTTCAACACAGACAGGAACTGCTACTATTGAAGGTACCACAACAAAGGTAGGAACTGTTTCTACTGAAGATACCACAACAACAGAGACAGGAACTGTGACTACTGAAGGTACCACTACAACAGAGGCAGGAACTGTTACCACTGGAGGTATCCTTACAACAGAGATAGGAACTGTTACTACTGAAGCTACCACTACAACAGAGACAGGAACTATTACAACTGGAGGTACCACTACAACAGAGACAATTACTGTTACTACTGCGGGTACCACTTCAACAGACGCAGGAACTGTCACTACTGTGGGTACCACTACAACAGAGGCAGGAACGGTTACTACTGAGGGTACCACTACAACAGAGACAGAAGCTGTTACTACTGAAGGTACCACTACAACAGAGACAGGAACTGTTAATACTGCAGGTACTACTACATCAGAGGCAGGAACGGTTACTACCGAAGGTACCACTACAACAGAGAAAGGAACTGTTACTACTGAAGGTACCACTACAACAGAGACAGGAACTGTTATTAATAAAGGTTCCACTACAACAGAGACAGGAACTGTTACTACTGCGGGTACCACTACAACAGAGGCAGGAACGGTTACTACTGCAGGTATCACTACAACACAGGCAGGAACGGTTACTACTGCGGGTACCACTACAATAGAGACAGGAACCGTTACTACTGAAGGTACCACTACAACAGAGATAGGAACTGTTACTACTGAAGGTACCACTACAACAGAGGCAGGAACGGTTACTACTGAAGGTACCACTACAACAGAGACAGGAACTGTTACTTCTGAAGGTACCACTACAACAGAGACAGGAACTGTTACTACTGCGGATACCACTACAACAGAGGCAGGAACTGTTACTACTGAAGGTACCACTACAACAGAGACAGGAACTGTTACTACTGAAGGTACCACTACAACAGAGACAGGAACTGTTACTACTGGAGGTACCACTACAACAGAGACAGCAGCTGCTACTACTGAGGGTACGACTACAACAGAGACAGGAACTATTACTACTGACGGTATTACTATAACAGAGACAGGAACTGTTATTAATAAAGGTTCCACTACAACAGAGACAGGAACTGTTACTACTGCGGGTACCACTACAACACAGGCAGGAACGGTTACTACTGCGGGTACCACTACAATAGAGACAGGAACCGTTACTACTGAAGGTACCACTACAACAGAGATAGGAACTGTTACTACTGAAGGTACCACTACAACAGAGGCAGGAACGGTTACTACTGAAGGTACCACTACAACAGAGACAGGAACTGTTACTTCTGAAGGTACCACTACAACAGAGACAGGAACTGTTACTACTGCGGATACCACTACAACGGAGGCAGGAACTGTTACTACTGAAGGTACCACTACAACAGAGACAGGAACTGTTACTACTGAAGGTACCACTACAACAGAGACAGGAACTGTTACTACTGGAGGTACCACTACAACAGAGACAGCAGCTGCTACTACTGAGGGTACGACTACAACAGAGACAGGAACTATTACTACTGACGGTATTACTATAACAGAGACAGCAACTGCTACTACTGAAGGTACCACTACAACAGAGATAGGAACTGTTACTACTGGTGCAACCACTGCAACAGAGATAGGAACTGTTACTACTGACGGTACCTCTACAACAGAGACAGGACGTGTTACTACTGAAGGTACCACTACAACAGAGACAGGACGTGTTACTACTGAAGGTACCACTACAACACGGACAGGAACTGTTACTACTGAAGGTACCACTACAACAGAGATAGGAACTGTTCCTACTGGTGCTACCACTGCAACAGAGATAGGAACTGTTACTACTGACGGTACCACTACAACAGAGACAGGAACTGTTACTACTGGAGCTACCACTATAACAGAGACAGGAACTGTTACTACTGAAGGTACCACTACAACAGAGACAGGAACTGTTACTACTGAAGGTACCACTACAACAGAGACAGGAACTGTTACTACTGAAGGTACCACTACAACAGAGGCAGGAACTGTTACCACTGGAGGTATCCTTACAACAGAGATAGGAACTGTTACTACTGGAGCTACCACTACAACAGAGACAGGAACTATTACAACTGGAGGTACCACTACAACAGAGACAATTACTGTTACTACTACGGGTACCACTTCAACAGACGCAGGAACTGTCACTACTGTGGGTACCACTACAACAGAGGCAGGAACGGTTACTACTGAAGGTACCACTACAACAGAGACAGAAGCTGTTACTACTGAAGGTACCACTACAACAGAGACAGGAACTGTTAATACTGCAGGTACTACTACAACAGAGGCAGGAACTGTTACTACTGAAGGTACCACTACAACAGAGACAGGAACTGTTACTACTGAAGGTACCACTACAACAGAAACAGGAACTGTTACTACTGGAGGTACCACTACAACAGAGACAGCAGCTGCTACTTCTGAAGGTACGACTACAACAGAGACAGGAACTATTACTACTGACGGTATTACTATAACAGAGACAGCAACTGCTACTACTGAAGGTACCACTACAACAGAGATAGGAACTGTTACTACTGGTGCAACCACTGCAACAGAGATAGGAACTGTTACTACTGACGGTACCTCTACAACAGAGACAGGACGTGTTACTACTGAAGGTACCACTACAACAGAGACAGGACGTGTTACTACTGAAGGTACCACTACAACACGGACAGGAACTGTTACTACTGAAGGTACCACTACAACAGAGATAGGAACTGTTCCTACTGGTGCTACCACTGCAACAGAGATAGGAACTGTTACTACTGACGGTACCACTACAACAGAGACAGGAACTGTTACTACTGGAGCTACCACTATAACAGAGACAGGAACTGTTACTACTGAAGGTACCACTACAACAGAGACAGGAACTGTTACTACTGAAGGTACCACTACAACAGAGACAGGAACTGTTACTACTGAAGGTACCACTACAACAGACACAGGAACTGTTACTACTGACGGTACTACTACAACAGAGACAGGAACTGTTTCTACTGAAGGTACCACTACAACAGAGACAGGAACTGTTACTACTGAAGGTACCACTACAACAGAGATAGGAACTCTTACTACTGGTGCTACCACTGCAACAGAGATAGGAATTGTTACCACTGAAGGTACCACTACAACAAACACAGGAACTGCTATAACTGGAGGTACCATTACAACAGAGATAGGAACTGTTACCACTGAAGGTACCACTACAACGGAGACAGGAACTGTTACTACTGAAGGTACTACTACAACAGAGAGAGGAACTGTTACTACTGAAGGTACCACTACAACAGAGACAGGAACTGTTACTACTGAAGGTACCACTACAACAGAGACAGGAACTGTTACTACTGAAGGTACCACTACAACAGAGACAGGACCTGTTACAACTGGAGGTTCCACTACAACAGAGATAGCAACTGTTACCACTGAAAGTACCACTACAACAGAGACAGGAACTGTTACTACTGAAGGTACCATTACAACAGAGACAGGAACTGTTACTACTGAAGGTACCACTACAACAGAGACAGGAACTGTTACTACTGAAGGTACCACTACAACAGAGACAGAAACTGTTACTACTGGAGGTACCATTACAACACAGACAGGAACTGTCACTACTGTGGGTACCACTACAACAGAGGCAGGAACGGTTACTACTGAAGGTACCACTACAACAGAGACAGGAGCTGTTACTACTGAAGGTACCACTACAACAGAGACAGGAACTGTTAATACTGCGGGTACCACTACAACAGAGGCAGGAACGGTTACTACTGCAGGTATCACTACAACACAGGCAGGAACGGTTACTACCGCGGGTACCACTACAACAGAGACAGAAACCGTTACTACTGAAGGTACCACTACAACAGAGATAGGCACTGTTACTACTGAAGGTACCACTACAACAGAGGCAGGAACGATTACTACTGAAGGTACCACTACAACAGAGACAGGAACTGTTACTTCTGAAGGTACCACTACAACAGAGACAGGAACTGTTACTACTGCGGATACCACTACAACAGAGGCAGGAACTGTTACTACTGAAGGTACCACTATAACAGAGACAGGAACTGTTACTACTGAAGGTACCACTACAACAGAGACAGGAACTGTTACTACTGAAGGTACTACTACAACAGAGACAGGAACTATTACTACTGAAGGTACAACTACAACAGAGACAGGAACTGTTACTTCTGAAGGTACCACTACAACAGAGACAGGAACTGTTACTACTGAAGGTACCACTACAACAGAGACAGGAACTGCTACTACTGAAGGTACTACTACAACAGAAACAGGAACTGTTACTACTGAAGGTACCACTACAACAGAGACAGGAACCTTTACTACTGAAGGTCCCACTACAACAGAGACAGGAACTGTTACTACTGAAGGTACCACTACAACAGAGACAGGAACTGTTACTACTGAAGGTACCACTACAACAGAGACAGGAACTGTTACTATTGAAGGTACCACTACAACAGAGACAGGAACTGTTACTACTGAAGGTACCACTACAACAGAGACAGGAACTGTTACTACTGAAGGTATCACTACAACAGAGACAGGAACAGTTACTACTGGAGCTACCACTACAACAGAGACAGGAACTGTTACTACTGAAGGTACCACCACAACAGACACAGGAACTGTTACTACTGAAGGTACAACTACAAGAGAGAAAGGAACTGTTACTACTGAAGGTACTACTACAACAGAGATAGGAACTGTTACTACTGAAGGAGCGACTACAACAGAGACAGGAACTTTTACTACTAATGCTACCATTGCAACAGAGACAGGAACTGTTACTACTGGTGCTATCACTGCAACAGAGACAGGAACTGTTACTACTGAAGGTACCACTACAACAGAGATAGGAACTGTTACTACTGGTGCTACCACTACAATAGACACAGCAACTGTTACTACTGGTGCTACCACTGCAACAGAGACAGCAACTGTTACTACTGAAGGTACCACTACAACAGAGACAGGAACTGTTACTACTGGAGCTACCACTACAACAGAGACAGGAACTGTTACTACTGAAGGTACCACTACAACAGAGACAGGAACTGTTACTACTGGTGCTACCACTACAACAGAGACAGCAACTGTTACTACTGGAGCTACCACTACAACAGAGACAGGAACTGTTACTACTGGTGCTACCACTGCAACAGAGACAGTAACTGTTAATACTGGTGCTACAACTACAACAGAGACAGCAATTGTTACTACTGGTGCTGCCACTGTAACAGAAACAGCAACTGTTACTACTGGTGCTACCACTGTAACAGAGACAGCAACTGTTACTACTGAAGGTACCACTACAACAGAGACAGGAACTGTTACTACTGAAAGTACCCCTACAACAGAGACAGGAACTGTTACTACTGAAGGTACCACTACAATAGAGACAGGAACTGTTATTACTGAAGGTACTACTACAACACAGATAGGAACTGTTACTATTGAAGATACCACTACAACAGAGACAGGAATTGTTATTACTGAAGGTACCACTAGAACAGAGACAGGAACTGTTACTAATGAAGGTACCACTACGACAGAGATAGGAACTGTTACTACTGAAGGTACCACTACAACAGAGACAGGAACTGTTACTACTGAAGGTACCACTACAACAGAGACAGGAACTGTTACTGCAGAAGGTACAACTACAACAGAGACAGGAACTGTTACTACTGAAGGTACCACTACAACAGAGATGGGAACTGTTACTACTGAAGGTACCACTACAACAGTGACAGGAACTGTTACTACTGGAGGTACCACTACAACAGAGACAGGAACTGTTACTATTGAAGGTACTACTACAACAGAGACAGGAACTGTTACTACTGAAGCTACCACTACAACAGAGACAGGAACTATTACTACTGGAGGTACCACTACAACAGAGACAGGAACTGTTACTACTGGTGCTACCACTGCAACAGAGACAACAACTGTTAATACTGGTGCTACAACTACAATAGAGACAGCAACTGTTACTACTGGTGCTACCACTGCAACAGAGACAGCAACTGTTACTACTGGTGCTACCACTGTAACAGAGACAGCAACTGTTACTACTGAAGGTACCACTACAACAGAGACAGGAACTGTTACTACTGAAGGTACCCCTACAACAGAGACAGGAACTGTTACTACTGAAGGTATCACTACAACAGAGACAGGAACTGTTACTACTGAAGGTACCACTACAACAGAGATAGGAACTGTTACTATTGAAGGTACCACTACAACAGAGACAGAAATTGTTATTACTGAAGGTACCACTACAACAGAGACAGGAACTGTTACTACTGAAGGTACCACTACGACAGAGATAGGAACGGTTACTACTGAAGGTACCACTACAACAGAGACAGGAACTGTTACTACTGAAGGTATCACTACAACAGAGACAGGAACTGTTACTGCAGAAGGTACAACTACAACAGAGACAGGAACTGTTACTACTGAAGGTACCACTACAACAGTGACAGGAACTGTTACTACTGGAGGTACCCCTACAACAAAGACAGGAACTGTTACCACTGAAGGTACCACTACGACAGAGACAGGAGCTGTTACTACTGAAGTTACCACTACAACAGAGACAGGAACTGTTATTACTGAAGGTACCATTACAACAGAGACAGGAACTGTTGCTACTGAAGGTACCATTACAACAGAGACAGGAACTGTTACTACTGAAGGTACCACTACAACAGAGAGAGGAACTTTTACTACTGAAGGTACAACTACAACAGAGACAGGAACTGTTACTACTGGAGGTACCATTACATCAGAGACAGGAACTGTTACTACTGAAGGTACCACTACAACTGAGACAGGAACTGTTACTACTGAAGGTTCTACTACAACAGAGATAGGAACTGTTACTACTGAAGGTACGACTGCAACAGAGACAGGAAGTGTTACTACTGGTGCTACCACTGCAACAGAGACAGGAACTGTTACTACTGGTGTTACCACTGCAACAGAGACAGCAACTGTTACTACTGGTGCTACAACTATAACAGAGACAGCAACTGTTACTACTGGTGCTACCACTGTAACAGAGACAGCAACTGTTACTACTGGTGCTACAACTACAACAGAGACAGCAACTGTTACTACTGGTGCTACCACTGCAACAGAGACAGCAACTGTTACTACTGGTGTTACCACTGCAACAGAGACAGCAACTGTTACTACTGGTGCTACAACTACAACAGAGACAGCAACTGTTACTACTGGTGCTACCACTGCAACAGAGACAGCAACTGTTACTACTGGTGCTACCACTGCAACAGAGACAGCAACTGTTACTACTGGTGCTACCACTGCAACAGAGACAGCAACTGTTACTAATGGTGCTACCACTGCAACAGAGACAGGAACTGTTACTACTGAAGGTACCACTACAACAGAGACAGCAACTGTTACTACTGGTGATACCACTACAACAGAGAAAGCAACTGTTACTACTGGTGCTACCACTGCAACAGAGACAGCAACTGTTACTACTGGTGCTACCACTGCAACAGAGACAGCAACTGTTACTACTGGTGCTACCACTGCAACAGAGACAGCAACTGTTACTAATGGTGCTACCACTGCAACAGAGACAGCAACTGTTACTACTGAAGGTACCACTACAACAGAGGCAGCAACTGTTACTACTGGTGCTACAACTACAACAGAGACAGCAACTGTTACTACTGGTTCTACCACTGCAACAGAGACAGGAACTGTTACTACTGAAGGTACCACTACAACAGAGGCAGTAACTGTTACTTCTGAAGGTACCACTACAACACAGACAGGAACTGTTACTACTGAAGGTACCACTACCACAATCGTAACTACAACTGCTCAAGCTCCTTCAGAAAAATTAGGTAAGACTTCATGCTATATTTCTCCATGGTGGAGGGCGCAGGATATAAGTGTATCAGTAGTGTGAGTTTAAATCCCGCCGAGGGAGAGCCAAAAATATGTCAATTAATAAATCTAATTCTAACTGTTTGTTGTGTTAAATTTACAAACTAATTCTAACAGTTATAATTTTTAATTATATATACATGTAAAATATATGGTTTATTATTTGTAGATTTATTTGAGTTTGGGACTGCCGTGTCGGACCACGAAGGGGAGTTGGGAGATGATGTCTTAGTGGCGACAATAAATAACCCAATAGGCTTCACCTGTAACTGTCTAATATCAAATCAAGTATATGTAAGTATAGGAAGATACTGTGAATTTCTTGAAAAACGTGGATACTAATTTTCGAGGTACCTTCGTAGATACGTTAATTGGTGGTTCCCTTTTATAATCAGTGCATACGAATATTTATAGATAATCGTTGAATTCTTAATTTCGTGGTTTTATTTGATTTGATTTTATATTATTGTGTTTAACACCACTTTCAGCAATATTTCAGTTATATCATGGCGACCAGTTTTAGTGGTGGAAGAAGCTGTTGTACCCGGAGAGAATCACCGACCAAGGGCAAGCAACTGGTAAACTTGATCATTTGCGGCTGCGAGTCGAGTTCATCCTTTTTTGTAATTTACAAAGCCGGGCGCGAACCTACGCCGTATTGGTGATAGGTTTGTATCAGTTGTTAGGTAATCCATCTACCTAACTCATTGAGCCATCCGGGTCTCTCTACATCTACCTAACTCATTGAACCATCCGAACCCTCTTTGTGGTTTGATACTATCCACGACATAGTATGTCATGACATAGTACCGTGACTTTTACAAGATATAATTTAATTTGATGTAAGACTGCAGTATGATTGGCTGATCCGCCTGTATACAAGTATAACCTGTTCACAAATTGAACACATTCCTTATAATTTAATGTTTACAGTAAAATGTAATGATTCTTCGATTTTAATTACGATTATTTCATGGGACTATTTGAATTTGTCGTTGGCGAATGAATATGATGGTGACGTCACAATACCAACCCAGGTTATCAAGTATAACCAGACGGATCAGCGAATCAGATTGCAATATTCACATCAAATTAAATTACTCCTTAAATAACAATACTTTCACCAACATGCAGATATATCTTCCAAATACTTTCATATTTTACCTAAAAAGAAATATCGGTTCCTCCAGTCCATATTAGTGACACTAGTGAAACTGTTAGTCTGTTGAACAAATTAAAGTAGGAATCATCATTAACCAGTCAAAACATAATTTATCGTGTCCCCATGATACATCCATTGTCGTTTTTTTTTCACCTTGCATAACATTTGATTTAATTTGATTTGATTTATTGTGTTTAACGCCACTTTCAGCAATATTTCAGCTATATCATGGCGACCAGTTTTAGTGGTGGAAGAAACCGGAGTATCCGGAGAGAACCACCGACCATGTGCAAGCACTGGTAAACTTTATCACTTGCGACTGCGTGTCGAGTGCACCCTTTTTTTAATTTACAAAGCCGGGCGCGAACCCACGCCGTATTGATCATAGGCTTGTATGAGTTGTAAGGTAATCCAACCACCTAAGTCATTGAGCCACCCGGGTTCTACCTTGCATTACACTAAATTCACTGGCTGATCACTCACTCACATATTTCACTTTTTTTTCTTTTTTTTCTTATTAAACCTTGAAAAGGTGTGATAAACATATTTGAAGTTTATTTCACTAAATATATATTTTTTTATTTGACAGATTTACTCTAATGGGTACATAACTCTTGACTCACGGTATTCCTCAAATATACCAAGATTATTTCCTTCATCGTATACCAATGGAGTCAAAATGCTGGCGCCATTCTGGACGGATGTTTCAACAAATGCAGACACACATGTATGGTACCATCTATATAACCGTTATGACCCTGATCCTACAACTTTAGATTTCCTTGATACTAAAGTTAAAGAATTCCTGCAGAACAATTTCCATGATAATAATCAAGTTGTCAACTTTGAACCTCACACAGCTCTGAAGGTGACATGGGAAAATATTCTTCCAAATCCAATCGTTACCAACTCGGTAAGTGTTTTTGTTTTTTATGCTTTTTGTTTTAGTTTTTAGGTTTTTTGGAGGGGGGGTGCTTTTGTGTTTTTTCTCTTGTTGTTTTTTTTTTTTTTTTTGCTTGTATGTTTCTTTTTTTCTCAATGAACATGAATTTTCCCCATCAATTAGATGTTATTTTTGAAAATCTCGAAACTTGCATATACAGAATAATGCTCACCTTGATGGTGGATGGTCAAAGATTGAATCCCAAGTCGACTTCAAACCAGAGACTACAACATTGATATTTAAACACTCGGAAATACAATGTAAGAACAAAGACTTGTTGACTCTTGATTCAAACCCAAAACTGATACATGTATGCACAAATATGCATATTGTCCATGTACATGGAAAGATTATTGTCTTAAGATACATTATTATGTAGATCTAATATCTTCAAAACTTAATTACATTTTGTGAATCTTTATGGTGTGTTATCTTTTATATTAACAATTCGTATTTCTACTTACTAGTGGCTTATTTTTTTCATAGTCATTTCAGGGGCGGATCCGGGGGGGGGGGGGGGGGGGGAGGCGCCCCCCCCTAAAATTGGAAATATTATGATTTGTTGGCATAAAATCGTGATTTTTTACACGAAATACCCCAAAAAAATTTCTAAGTGCGCCCCTCCCCCCCCCCCCCTAACTTGAAATCCTGGATCCGCCCCTGCATTTTCATTTTATTTTTATTTACCTTAAGTATTGATCTTTATTAATGTAAGCCATGGTTAGAGTTTGACTACATTTGTATAAGCAATATTTTGTTACTCCCAGTGTTGAATTTCAAAAGATCATTTTATCAAAGGATTTTTTTATACTTTATAATACAATAATTATAGCTACATGTACATGTATTGTTTCCCATTGGCTAATGTTTGACGTCAGATTCACAATTGACTTGTACCCAAGGGTTCTACTGAAGTATGAATAAGCCGCCATATACAGAGACGTGCAAAAAGTATTCGGTCACTGTAATTTTTTACTATATATTTCATATAAAACTACAATTTTTCAAAACATTATTCCAAAGTCAATTCTTGGTCGATTTTGATGATATATTTACCAACAGAAGCGAGAAGGTATGTAGTTTTTTTTTCTATTTTAGAATATTTTTTTGAAGCACAGATTTTAAATATTCATGATTTAAACACAAACTTAAATTATTTGTCTTCAAATGTACTATCATTATATTGTGTTTTTTGACGTTCAAAATTTAGTTTTGTGTTTAACTCGTGAACTCATAGCATTTATAGATTATAAAATTATGCTAAAATTACAATGTAAAACTACATTTAATTCTGCCTTTGTTGCTAAACAAAATCATCAAAATCGAACAAGAGCCGACTTTGGAATAAGGTTTTAAAAAAATGTGGTTTTATATGAACATACATGTATATCGTCTCGTCCGTTAAAATCGGTCAACACCTGAAATCGGTCACCATTTTGGAATGCACTGTCACGTGAGTTCAGATGCGTCCAGAAATAGATAATCGATTTACTTTCACTTTGATCAAGACAACAATGAGATTTAAACAGATAAGAAAAGATATCTATAGATTTTGGTGCCAAAATAGTGCCATTTTACTACTATCATTTTGACTTATATTAATCTCCGTAATGGATAATTTGCATATCCTGTGTTTGTTTACATTCCACTGCGCATCTTGACCTATATTTACAACTCCATTAGGCAACGGAAATGGCATTGTTTTCGTTTTGAAATTAAGTAATTCCTTAGACAATTTTCAGATTTTTAGCGGGAATTTGTGGGTAATAACTATGATTTAACATAAATTACATGGAATTGGACATGGATAAAATTGTACGTGAAAACAGATATTATCTGGCTAATCTGCTGAAAACAAGTGACAGCAAATACAATTTAATGAAAAAATGGGGAAATATAGAAAAAGCAAATTAAAAAATATTGTAAAATACAATCTCATAGGCCTATTTGTGTTCCACGTGACTATTTTATGGTTGACCGATTTCAGGTAACGTGACTTGGGCGCCATTACAAAACATATGCAAACAAAAAAGGTCAGCGAGCCGACATTTCTTCATCAAATTAAGCGATGTTTTGGTATTTTATTTGGTTTAAGTGCCAAGTAAACATGGCATTTATATTTGATATAAATACCAATTTGAATGAGAATTATAAGGAAATGTCTTAACTGATCGATTTATTTTGTATATTTGTATATAATTATTTCACACGGAAATTTTATTATGATTTTAATCATACATTCCACTTGCAAATATCATTATATGATAATAATTCATTATATAAGAATTTTTCTACCTGAAAACTATTTATTCCACACGGAAACTCTATTACATAGTATTTATTCCAACTCTACTACATAATAATTATTCCACCCGGAAAATCTACTACTTAATAATTATTCCTACCAGAAACAGCATTTATGAATACTTTCCTATAATACAGAAACAGAATTGAATTTCCTAAATGTAAATCAAAAATAGTTTATTGTGTACATAAAGCTGTTAAACTAATATATCTATTTTTAATTTCCTTATTAGTTTGCTTGCACAAGTTTATCAGTCAAGTTAAACAATCTCTTTGGATGTATTTTTCCTCTGTTGGAAATTTTATTGTGTAATTATAAAAGTTCCGGAGGGAATTTTCCTTATATAATATTTTATCCAGATCTATGGAAAATTCCTTATGGCATAATGGAAGTTTTTCTACATAATAAAATTTCCGAGGGAACAAACATTATGGTGGAACTTATATTCCGTCACAATGAGACTGAGAGAATATCTAACTTAAGCTTAATAACTGACCATCTAACTCTAAGGCATCCATCCAAGCAATTATGTGTTCTAAGAAAATTGAAATTTATTTTAAAACGGGAAATTCTTGAAAAAATCTACTTAACTTTTATTAGACCTTCTTTAGAATATTTTTGCGAAGTGTGGCACAATTGTCCACAGACGGATAACGACAGGCTAGAAAAAATACACTTAGAAGCAGCACGTATTGTTACTGGGTTAACTACGTATTCAAGTAGGGATTCCTTATATCAAGAAACGGGATGGGAAAAATTATCAAGTAGACGGGAGCGCAAAAAGTTATGCTTAATATGTACCATGGACACGCCCCATCTTATCTGTGTGACTTATTGCCCCCTCTGGTTCGTGATGTTACCAACTACCCTGTTCGAAACATAAATGACTACACTGTCCCAAGATGTCGCTTATCGTTATACCAATCTTCGTTCATCCCGTCTGTCATAAATCTTTGGAACAGTCTAGACAACGACACCAGAAATACCAGAACATTTGATACGTTTAAGATTAACCTTAAAAGTAATGTTGTACTACCATTTCTTAGGTTGGGATAGACGACATAATATTGTATATGCAAGATTATGTCGTAGTTGTAGCTCGCTTAAGTATGATCTATTTCGATCTAATATAATAACAGACTCGAAATGTGTTTGTGTATTTACCAGGGAGGACGCTTCCCACTTTCTCTTGAACTGTTGCTCGTATATCGAACATAGGACAGTTCTCTTTAATTTTTTGCACCACCATAATTTTCAGAGAGATATTATAACTTTACTATTTGGAGACTCTCAAAAAAGCCAAGCCCAAAATATGCTGTTATCGAAAGCAGTACAGACATTCATTAAGAACAGTAGGCGATTCACTGAAGGAACATACCCCCCCATTTTACTTATCTGTTATCGTTTAATTTTGCTATATCATAAATGATTATACACTTATTATCCGTATTGCTCTCTGTCAGACCTACGTTTGTATGATACTGGAGAGAACTTCATATGAGTTGTAAAACTTGTGTTCAATCCTATTGTATATATTTGACAATAAAATATGTTTAAATCAACTGACCATTTGACTATTGGATGAGAGCTATATATTGCCTGTAAAAGAGGGGGAATACAGCTTTACAACTGATCTTTATGTAATTATGAGGTAAAAGGTAAGGTCCATATTTACCACAAACCATATATCCACAAGTAGATTTATACTGACAGTGACGAAATCAAAATATGGACAATTAAGTCACATGGTAAATAAGTGGGTAAACAGGTTTGTTGGTTGATCTGGTTTCAATAACACCTCTGGACATCCTGGCATTTAATAATTGAAGGAGGTCAAAACAACAGCTATCCTTCGGATTTTACCTATGTGTTGTAATGGAAAAAATAATAATAAAAAAGACATGCGCAAATAATTTGAAGAAAATAAAAATAGAAATCAGATTTAGTGTTAACAGTGGTGAATTTAATTACAAATGTACTATATTTAAGTTCTGCCAATAAGTTAAGATATAAAATAATTAGTTTCTACTGAAGTATATATTGTAACAACAATTGAAGGATTAGGCTTGGCTTCACCTCCTAACATATTCTTTACATCACAAATGCTAATCATTAATCAAAATGTGATACCATGCTGGATAAGAGAATTGTTTTTAAGGACTACTTGATATATGCAAAAATGTTATGTTCAAACTGAATTGCAGATTACTTACCAGGCTATTTTAACATAGAATTCAAACTTTTAATGTTAATTTTGAATTTTATTTCATGTCATTTTTCAGATAATTTTGTTGTTAAATAAATTTGCTTGGGGACCTTTATTTATCAGGCCTAGGTTTTGCTACTAAAAATAAATGTTTTGATTCTAAATAATGAAATAATATAGAATAACGTCAGTTTTGAAGAACAAGTCCGACATTATCATTCGTAAGATATTGAGTCCGATAAGACGAGCTATGATACTAGTGATAATGTGTGTGTTGACACGTTCAAAACTGACATTATTTGTTTATCGGTAACATCAAATTGTGACGTCACACTGGTCGATATGTTCCAGTATCAGAGACAATTCGCTGATTCTGACAATAAAAAGTAAATATCACTTAGTGAGATCAAAGGGGAAAATGTCAAAATTACCAATATTTTTTATTTTTTTTTATTTTACAGAACGCAACAGTACAATTGATTCTAGTATCGAATGGCTCCATTACATTCACAGTCTTCCTCTATGGTAATATCAACTGGTCTCCCACACTTCAGCAACCAATAGCATCATCATGGCAATGTAGTGAGACAGGAAGCTACTATAATCATCCTACATCTTTACACGTTACCTTCCCTACAGTCATTGGTAGTTCTACAAATAGTAGTGAGTACTGTACTGTGTTCTGGATGTCCATCTATTTATTTAAAAAAGTAACATGTGCTTGTACAAGTACAATTGATGTGACTGACTTTCATAAGAGATGCTTCTGGTTCTTTTTTTTATGCAAATTGATATAGAATACGGGGTAATATCAGTATTGAGGGTCGAGATGGACATTATTATTAGTATTGCTGCAAGTCTGATAGAACAAGCTGCGATTCTAACTTGATAATTTATGTCGAGACCTTTAAAACTGACATTATTGTTTTTATCAGTATTGTCATAATGTGCTTGACATCATACTGACCGATAATGTTCAGTATCAGAGTGATTTGGATTCGTTGATACTGAATTACTAACAATATCATTTGGTGAGATCAAAGGACAAATTTCCAAATTAAGTTTGTACAGAAGACAATGTGGTATTTCAGGTCCACTTTACCCTTCTTAAAAGTGGTGTTAAACACCATACCACAACCATACCCTTCTCTAAAAACCCATCATAGATAAAACATCCATTAATAATCTAGACAGCATTAAGATCTTGGATATTGACATTTATGTTATTTTTTTCTAGGAAATCCTGCGGCTTTAGGCACCTGGTTGTACCGTGTGGACACCTGTACATCTACACACGTAAATTATCCTCAGCTGTGTTATGATTGGTCGATTACTGTAGCTCAACAAGAGTTAAATACCTCGATTTCGTATGACAATATTCTGACAAATTGTCCATGTAACCTCAAACAGGCACAAAATGATCCTCAGTTTTACCAAGAAGAGGGATCCAGCTGTTTCTACACTCAGTATGCTCCGTTAGTAACAACTGGAGCCAGGGTAAGTACATGTAGAAAATGACTAGTCAGATCAGGTACAGTTTTTGCCTTAATTTTTTTCACCTACTTGCCCGAAAACCAAATTTTGACAAAAAGTATATTTATTCAAACACATTCTTTCATAATTTTCACTTGTCCGAATCCAGTTTTACTTGTCACGGGCTTCGGACAAGTGGGTTAGCGTGAAGACTGCAGATAATGTTTGACATTTTTAGCTCACCTGGCCTAAACTATAGCCATCAATTTTCGTCCGTCCGTCGTCCGTCCGTCAACATTTCACATTTTAATCTTCTCCTCAGAAACCACTGGGCCAATTGCAACCAAACTTTGGTGGAATGGTCCTTGGGTGACCCCCTTCAACAATTGTGTCCGATGATCCCGACTTCCAACCAATATGGCCGCCAAGCTAAAAATAGAAAAAAGGGGGGATGAAAATTAAAAAAAATCTTCTCCTCTGAAACTACTGAGCCAATCTCAACCAAACTTTGCTGAAATGATCCTTGGGTGGTCCCCTTCCAAAATTGTGTCCAACATTTCAGACCTCCGACCAAGATGGCCACCACAGCCGAGCTTAATTTAGCATAGGACCCTATGGGAAATTCCCATGAAAATCTTCTTGTCTGAAACCATTTGCGCAATAAGAGCTAAATTTTGATGAAATAGTCATTGGATGGTCCTCTTCCGTAGAACCAAACTTTGGTGGAATAGTCATTGGATGGTCTTCTTCCAAAATTGTGTCAGGCAGTCGCGCTCTTCCACCAAGATGGCCGCCACAGTGCAGTTGCGTTGTTATTGAAAGCAGCTTTGATCCAGGTGAGCGATTACAGGCTCCTCGGAGACTCTGGCTTATATTCAGTAATATTATTATTTAGGGACCGACCGTATTCAACTTTTAAAGGGTCTATGTTTTCTCCCGAAGCCAGAAGTTTGTTAACATGAAACAAAGATCAGATATCCTTTTTTTGGTCATCAAAAGAAAAGTCAGTAATTTTTCTTAAAATTTTATTAACAATTTGTGTTGAAAAGTACAAGGTCAGACTATTTATTTTTTGTATTTTTCAGGTTAAGATATTTTTTGTTTTAATTTGCTGTCAGAATTTTTTTTCTAAAAGAATAACACGTAGTGAGTGAGTGGTTGTTGTTTAACACCAACTCAGCAATATTTCAGCTATATCATGGCGAGAACAAGTTAATTTTCAATGAAATGGTGATGAGATCCGCTTTGTACCAGAAGAACACGCTTAATTTGAGTTTATTGTACTAGCTCACTGAAACAACATTCTTTAGATAGACATGTCCCCCACTCTTACACATTATCCTGATTCTGAGCCCTTTCTCCTTAATGCTGCGTGCTTAGCAGAGAAGCAACACGTATCAGTTGTATAGTCTTTGTTTCGACCCGATCTGGGATTGAATCTACGATCTACCACACTTGAGGTTAAATAAAACATTCCTAGAAGTTAAATGGCAATAAGTACCAGGATAGCTAAAATTACATGTCTTTTTGCAAATGTAACAAGTGAGAAAAACACCTGAGAAGCCCAGGTAAACAAAGAATAAATCTAAGGTTCCCTTATTTATAATACATGTAGATCCTTTACCCAGCTAACTCGAAGTTAGTAAGAGATTGATTAAAGTCAACAAGTTCTTATATGAAAAATACAACTAAATTTAACAATTTTAATTAAAACCAATATGTAAGTCAATCTATAAGGCATTTTGATGATAGCTTCACCATGTAACATTTGTATGTCCCGGCCACTAAGTGGCCGGGACATATTGTATTACCCATGTCCGTCATTCCGTAATTCCGAAATAAAACAGTTGTCATAACTTTTTTTCGGTATGCTTTGAGATATTGACTTGATATTTGGTGTATGAGTGTATAATGATGAGTTACAGATCAACTTTACATTTCGTTCCGGTCCAATGATTTTTAGCGGAGTTATGGACCTTTGAAATTTGGCCAAATATTTAGTTGTCACCACTTTATTTCACTATGATTTGAGATATTGACTTGATTTTTGGTAAGAGAGTGTATAATCATAAGTTACAAATCAACTTTGAAATTCGTTCCGGTTGAATGATTTTTGTCCAACTTACAGCCGTTGGGCTTTGAAATTTGGCCAAATATTAATGGTTGTTATTACTCAGACCACATGACACTTTTAATTCAGAAAAAAATTCAGTGACTATTAACAGGTAATGTTTTATGGGTATAGGACTTCTTATTCATATGGCAAGTGTTGTCGATTCCTGATCATGTCAAAATTTGTTCGGGCAATATTGTTTCCTTGAATAAATCTTGTGAATTTAAGGAGGCTTGCGGATACAGATCTTAAACAATAGTTTGTTATTCTTAGCCTATTACTGAGGGAATTAAAAAAGAGTGAAATATTTGCGAGCCTCCTTAATATTCACGGTGGGGACATTCGTGTCATTCCGACACTTCTAGTTATGCATGTATTTGTATTCATATTTTTTTTACTAATCAAGGATAGAATTGTCAAGATTTTGGTGTTATCTATTGTATCATTACAATTGGCGGCAAATTAATAGCAAATTTAATTCAGATGTTAAAGTCTGCTTCCATATACTACAAAGTAGAGTTTGTTATTTTTTTATTCTTAAAGTTTTTGAAATGATGATTGAAGTAGGCAAATATTCAGTTTTAGTACTTCCATTTTTATTTTTTATTTCCAGATTTGTGTATTTGTGGTTTCAAAAACTTTATAAAAGAAGAAGAAACAAACAAACAACAAATGAGTCACCATTATTACCTTGATTTTACATTTAGAACTAATCTATAAAGTTGCTGAATACTTTTTTTTTTTCTGAAATTTGACCTTTGCATATTATAATTATTTTCAATATCTTTAATTACTATTCATCATATTTGTAAGTAATCTTTATACCACGGTGTTTCGAGTTAAACGATTCAACAATCGAACACGAAGCATCAGATTGTTTATCCGTATAACTTAGAAAGCTGTGGTATAAATGATTTGTAACATGAAGCCATACATTATCACATCTAGGTCGTTCATTATTGCACTGCTCTCTGAGAGTAATAAAACTACAGCCAAGATTTAAAGTATGCAATATCTCGTATCTGTGTGTATTATTTCATAGTTCCTTAGCTGTTACTTACATTCTGGTATATAAAAAACACAAGATCAAAGGAAAAGAATGCATTCATGTTACAACTTGCAGGGCTCACCACACTTGCAAAAAATAGTAGGGAGACTTGACTTCTCCCTCAGAGAACATGAGGGAGAAGTGAAGGCATGACAGGGAGACATGTTTTCGCAAAAATGTGGGTTTTTTCACTTTTTTTGCATTTGAAGTGTGTCTTTGCTAATATCTTGTTTATATCTTTCATATTTAATATTAAATTCATGTTTTGTATTTGTTTTATTATTATTATTGATCTTATATTTATTGATTTTAGATTTATTCATTTTTGCCTTGAAATCTGTCAATGACATCTAAATGTTCGTTTCCTTCCCCCGATTTCCGACGGCACCTTGATCGCCGTGTTTAAACTTAAACATGTTGATTGTTTAGCTTTTAAAAAGCTACAAATAACTCAAGTTTTGTGAAAATAATTAGAATATAACACAATTCAACGTCCAATTTGGTAAAGGAAGCGTCTGTTTGTATATTTTAAGATTTGGGATTTAATATTCACCTGGAATTTCGTCAGTACAAATTTGCAGAAGTTTGCCCTGATACTTTTGTATCAACAAATTAAACCTTCTTTATTGCTTGAATAAAACATTTTCCTCTTATTCTTATGTATCTTCCCATTGATTACAATTGTTTTGACAATCAGCTTTACCCTAAAACCAAGATTATTTGCAAGAAAAGAGTGACTTGCAAAAAGAAACGAGGCGACTATAAATTTATGTCTAATTTCGATTTGTAGTCGAAGGAGAGCGACTTCAGCCGATATAGCCTTTATAGGGAGAGAATTTCGCCCACTTCGCCTGATTTGGTGAGCCCTGAAGTTACAAGTCTAATTACCAAACTAAAAGTAAAATATCAATAAAATAGGTCTACCAATGTCTGAACTTTAAATATATTTTACAGAAATGTTGTTATTCATCTGTAACCTCCTCTTTATTGAGGAACACGGCAGACAGTGGCTACCTGATGTTATACCATCCATTAAACAATACCTTTAATAACCAAGAATTTGACATTCAACCCTTTGATAACTGTTGTACATTAGGAGGTCTTTGTAGCCTGTTTTTCGAAGAGAGACGTTCCAGTGATTGTAGCAATTATATTCCCCCTCAGTTAGGTAAGTTGAAGTAAAATTAACTGATTTTAGTGACTTTATGTGCTTTAGTTCTACCTTGTTACCTCAAGAGCCATCATGGTCGTGATCATATGGTAGTTGGATTTACAACTACTTATACAATTAGCACCTATCACTACTAATGTGAGCTTGAATCCCACGCAGGCTAGGTGTACTCGATACAACATTATGTGATAAAGTTCGTCAGTGACTTGCGATAGGTTGGTGGTTTTCTCCGGGTTCTCCAGTTTCCTCCACCAATAAAACTGAGTGCCACGATATAACTGAGATATTGTTGAAAGTGGCGTTAAACACCATAATCAACCAACTAACCAACCTTGTTATCTCAAACTCTAATAAGTAATTTCCTTTGATATTTCAAAGTAGAAAATTAACATAGATTTTAACTTGATTATTGAGAATTTGTTTTTGTTTCAAATGTATTGGGAAACATGCATATTTTTAAGGATGGCCGGAAAATAGTTTTAATGTCTTTTTTTTTTTAGGCTTGGTTGTTGGTGACCCTCACTTCAAAACTCTGGATGGTTTTGATTACACATACAATGGAATAGGAGAATATACTTTATTGAATGCGTTTGATAAAGACTCAGGATCAAAAATATTTACGCTACAGACCAGAACTTTACAAGCCCAGGACAAAAATGGCAAACTTATTGCTGCAACAATTTTCGGCGGTTTAGCTGCATTGGATTTTCAGAGTGTTGGTAAATTTCAAGTTGAAATGAACAACAATAGAGATGGTAAGTGCTAGTCAGACTTTTTATTAGGTCTGTTGTATTTAAACATTATAACTGCTCTCTCATTCCCACCCCAACCCCCCAAATCAAACTCCTGTATTAATGAGTCAAAAATTTACATAAAACATAATTTTGAAGAAATGTTATTTTACATCTGACCCTCTGTTCATTTGCTAGTCGACATATTATATAGGTTACAAAACTACATGTTTTGTCTTCATAGCTTGAGATAGAACCTTTTTATTTGATATGATATTTGTTTACATAGATACCAATTAAATGTGTACATATTACCAGGATTTATAATGACGAGTTGTTGAACTTACTCCATTTTTGATCAAATTGGCATTTAATACGCATATTCATTGTCTGCGTAACTATTCTTACAATTTTTAAGCTTTTTATTCTATATATGTCAGGGTCACAGTGCATATTCTCAGGATTTTTTATTTCCTTCAACTTTTAGAGGGGGGGGGGGGGGGGGGATATAATTTTGTCTTTTAGACACAGCAAATGTGCAACTAGATAACAAATTACTGTTTCCAGTGAAAACTCAGGTGTCCGAGACTCAAAGTGCTGTGCGAGGGTATGCTTAAAGTGTTTTTTTCTTTTTCTTTTATTTTTTGTTGCATGTTTGGTAATGATTATAAGAACGACTTTACCATATATTATCATTACTTGTTGCAGGTCTGATTGTCCTAATAAACAACAGGGATTTCACCGTTGATTTTAGAAATAATAGCAACTTTCGAGTACAAGAAGATAGTATTGTCGTTGACAAACTAAGCAACAATTCTGTTAAAGCTGTGTTTACAACATCAGGTATGTAGCAGAAAAACAATGTCAGTAAATTTTCTAATGAGATTAGTATGATTATGAACATTCAATTTACAGTAAAACCTGTCTTAAGCTGAACTTCCTTGGTAGTTCAATGGGACCAACTATTGTGCTTGGTTTATTCAGGGTTCAGTATAGAAAGTTTTCACTATATTATCAATTTTTCCAATTCAGTCAGTTTTTTAAATGATCGTTTCTTAATGAGAAAGTCTATTTAGAAACTGTGGCTCTTTTAAGATAGCACTTAATACCACTGTCATTCCATGAGTCTGTTATTCTTTATTTTTTCAATTTATGCCATAACCATTTATTGTAAAAGTGTTCGTGCAAATAAAATAGTGTCTATTGTCGGCTTTTCAAGAACTCGTTTGGTTCACAATTGAGGCTGTGGAAGATTTTGCATACATTTAATCTGTTTTGATGTTGTACAATTGAAAGAAGAAAACAAATGCAGTTTTTAATTTAATAATAATAAAATAACAACATTTTTTTAATCACAGGAATAGCATTGGAAGTCTCTTTAAAAGTCAAAATGTTGGATAACAAAATCATCTTGCCAGTAAAACTGAAAGGAAGTTCTGTTTTCCAAGGCCTTCTGGGTAATGTCAATGGTAATCCAGAGGATGACCTGGAACTTCCTGATGGTACTACACTACTGTCTAACTTGACAGAATCAGAGATATACAGCCAGTATGGTGAACAATGTAAGATACAACATCTTAAGAATTATTTTATTTTACAGTGATTCAAGGTGGTACTACATGTATCTGTTTAGCTGCCATTGTATGATAGTTGTATTTAAAATTTACTTACCGTATTCATTTATTTCCTATCATGTCAACAATTAGAGAGTTTGACTCGTTAGGCCTTACAATAAGTTACAATCATAAAACTTTTGAGTAAGAGATGATACTCATATTTGAAAAAAACCAGTAAATCAGAGCACTGTATTAAATAAATACTTAGTGCAGACATGGGGTAATCGTAATTTGTAATCGTAATCAGTTGTAATCGATTACATTTTTTCATGTAATTGGATGTAATCTGTAATCAGCCATTTTTTAGATTACATGTAATCATAATGTAATCGATTACATTCATTTTGACCCTGTAATCACGATTACTTTCTGATTACATTTAGATTACTTTTCATCATTTTGACTTATTTTATCTTAGCTGAAACATATATTTAATGCATCATTTGTATGATTGATGTAAATGAATTTTCTTTATGAAATTTATTAAACAAGTTTACTAGAAAAAATATATTTAGTTTATTGACACCTAAATGAAAAAATATGTTATAAAATTCTGTTCATTCCACCTAATCCCACTTTTTAAAAATTCATTAAAAAATCTAAAATTTCAAGTTATTTGTAAGTGGGAATAGGTAGTTTTAAAAAGCAGGATTAGATAGAAGACACATAAAATTCAATTGTTAAAAAACTCCCCAAAAATATATTAAAATAAAGTGGCAATCACAACATGATCAAAAGATATTATTCTATGTTTAATTGCAATCAAAACAATCACAGCTACAAAAAAGGTATTAAATATTATTTATGGTTTCAAAGACTTGATATCCAAACAAATAATACCTCAATTTCAATTTCTTTTGGGTTTCAAAAATTCAGTGAAAACAGTTTGTCTGCTTGTGTAAAGCAAAACAAGCTCTAAAATTTATAAATTATCTGACACAACTTTCAAAATTTCATATATGAAACTGCTTCTATGAAAGACTATCACCATAAGATAAAGAAATATTGTATATAGAACAAAACATAGGTATCTCATACCTGTTAACCCTCCCCCTTTTCGCGGGATTCTCCCGTGTAAGAGCCTTATCTCCCGCATGGACTGGGTCTCATGCGCGGGAGACATTAATCTCCCGCACACACCTTTTCCTCCCGGACGATCTCCCCCAACAAAAAAATCAAGTACAATAAAATCTCATGAAGATTTCTTATACAAGTTTGAAAAGAGATATAAATTTCAATAAAGATATTTTATAAAAAGCAAAATGTAAGTTATAATTTTCAGAAACATTTATTTATGATGCTGGTAGTAGAATAACAAAATATTTTCAATCATACATATTATTTGTAAAATTTTTGATTTTTTGGTGTGAAATTTAGCAATGGTGTTAGATTGTTACATAATTTGGTGTCATAAATAAGACCTTAATTACAAATTTTATCTGTGACACAGGTTAATTGCTAGTTTATTATCCACAATAGACTTTGACAGGAGGATGTTTGAAATTATTTGATATATATTATTAAAATGTGCAAATGTATGTTATAATATTTACTAATAGTATAAGATGGAATGAATATTGGTCATAGTTACAGGAAAGGACGTATATAAGATTCTATATATACGTCCTTGTTACAGGTATATGACACAACATATTTTATGAAAAAAGGGAAAATGAGAATTGCTGTTAATAATTTACAATGTGCTGTATGTTATTGCATGTAATGATCACATTAAAACTGAATTTTAATTCTTTTTTAGTTCTGAGTAAGGAATACAGGTCCATATGTTTTTTTTTAGAAATATTGGACAGATACACATGAGACAAAATAACATAAAACACTAATATATGGGTTGTCATGACATTAAATGTAATCAGTAATGTAATCGATTACATTTACAAAGTATTGTAATTTAATCGATTACATTTGAAAATTGATGTAATCGTAATGTAATGTAATCATGAAAATTGCAAAGTAATTGTAATGTAATCGATTACATTTGAAAGTAATTGACCCCAAGTCTGACTTAGTGTCACTAGTGGAACATGAACTGCTTACCCTTCTGGAGTAGCTGAGTTCACCCCTGGTTTAGTGGGGTTCGTGTTACTCGATCTTTAGTTTTATATGTTTCTATGAAAAGAAAATTTAAACAGTGATGGTCAACTACATTTGTATTCCAAAAATATCTACAAAATGAAAAAATCACCTCTTGCCTTAACTCACCGAACATAAAAAAAGACCATGGCATATGACGTTGGAAGTCCTGACTTGGGACAGGCACAAAAATGTGATGGGTTTAAAAATTAGTTGCATTTGTTATTTTCCGGAAAATCTAGTTATCGTCTCCAATAAATTGGACTCACGCTCTTAGATATATATAGCTGAAAAATTGTTGAAAACTGCGTTTAGAGTATACATTATTCTTCTAGTGTTTTAACAGCATGACTTCCTATTAATTATCATAAACTGATAATTGATCATTAATATTACTAAAAATATCATAAATGTGTCATTTATTATTTTTATGTGACATCAAAGGTCTATTTTGAGTGTACAAATGATTTCATTTCTGCAATGAAAATTGAAATTATTTAGAAAATAATGTAATTTAATAATTTAATACTCAATATTGTTATTCATTTTTTTTTTACCTTTCAGGGAGAACCAACGAAACCTCCACAATATTTTATTACGATCCTGGATTTTCAAACGAATATTATCAGAATACTAGTTTTGTACCAGTCTTCCTTGATGCCTTTAATACATCAGATGTGGCAGACGCTGAGAAGATTTGTGGTTTAAACAACGCTGGCTGTGTCTATGATTATTTAGCTTTAGATAGAGATGAAGCTGTAGCTAATAATACAAGGAATATACAACAGGCTACTGAGCAGGAAATTATAACTGCAGGTTTGATCCTTATTTTAAAACTTTAAATAAAAAGTATTATTGGAACATGTTTATTAAATAAGTAAAATTCATTTGAAAACTTTCGAGTTAAAGAAAGAATCTATGTCACTAGGTTTTCTTTAAAATCAATTGTACCCCTAGTATTCAAAACTTTTCTTAATTCACCAGGCCAAATTAAACCAAACTTCAATGGGATGATCCCTTGATGGTGCTTTTCTTAAAATTATTTCTGACATCCCTATCACAAGTGGTTGCCATTAGAATAAGTGATTTCTTTTGCTGTCCAGAAATTTAGACTACCGATTATGCATTTCAGTTATTATTAATCAATTAGTTGAAACCTATTTCATTGTCTTAAAGTAAAATGATATTAGATTCAGACACAGATTTGTTGTCTGTATCAATAGATAATATATGGTTTTTATGTTTTTAATGTTGTCAAAACAGGAAAACACTATTGAAAGAAATATATAGAAAGTTAACTTTGTAAGTAAAGAATTAAATTTAGCACCATCTACTGGATACCCCCTGTTGAGGAGTACATGATGTAGATTTATGTGATGAGGTTTGTCATTAGCCTGTTTCCTCTACCAATCACATAAACTGATCACCACCATATACTGGAAATATAGTTGAACTTTATGTTTATATATATTTGCAATCGTAACTACTCTGCCATTCTCGCTACCCTGCAAATAATCTCGTACGTACATAGTAGAAATTCTTCTTAAATTGTTTGCCGGAAGTTAAGTTAAGTTAAGTTAAGCAGCACAAAAATATAGTCCACGAAAATCCAATATGGAAGACATACTAAGTAAAATCTAATCATGCAAAACTAATTAAAACTTTACTTGAAATAGAGAAAATTGTTTAAAATATAACTTTATCAAACTTTCATGTAACTGACATGTGAAAAGTAGTGCGATTTATATGCCTAATGTATACAAGGTTATTTGCAGGGTAGCGAGAATGGCCGAGTAGTTACGATTGTATATATTTTATCTTATTTTTTTGGGTTTAAAAAAAAGGTTGCTTGAAATGGGCAGATCATGTCTCAGTTATTTAAGCTGAATATTAAACTTAGCTGTCACATTTTATAATCTTTTGTTTATAGCAAACAAGATTCCAACAGTCACAGGAACGCTCAGAATTAACGCCACTGTTAATCAAAGTGTTAATTTGTCTGTAGTGGCAACAGATGCCGATAATGAAAGCGTAACAATCTTTTTCATTGGTTCAATCAATGGACAAACTACCAGCCAGCAAAATGCTTCCCTCACTCAGACATTCACTCCAGATCAACTGACAAATTATGATATAAGGTACAGTATTATATATTTGTATTTTTTAAAATAGGTTATTGTATGTGTACTACAATACACAAGCATATGATCTATAGAAAGTTTTATTATTTTACTTTTGATATTTCTTGCCATAAAATAATTTATTACATTTGCTGTACAATAAGGGACCGACCATTTACCTTGAAGGGGGGTTATGGTTTTTTGTTTCATTCAGAATTTTTTTTTTCGGACAACACGAGAGTTAAAATATTTTTTTTTTTGTCGCGCAAAGTGCAACATTTTCTTCCAGAATTCAACATTAGGTTATATAACAAAAACTCTGAATTAGATTATTTTTTTTTTCCTCCACCAAAATCAGAATATTTTTTTCAGCAACATTGGGAATCAGAATATTTTTTTAGAAAAAAACCATAACCCCCCCCCCCCCCCCCTCTTCAAGTTAAATGGCCGTTCCCTAAAGGTATAAAAATAAATGTTTACCTTATTTCTTTTGTATACTGCTACCTGATTCATGTAAAACAAAAGGCAAGAAACGATAACAGTATCACACGCTGACATTAAAGAGGAAATTCTTGAAAACATTTTGAATAGCACTTGTTTTTTATCTTTCGGTAAAATTTAGCAGTGGTTTGGACTTTTTGACATTGCAGAATCAACACAATATACATATTTTCTGGGTAAAAATAAAATTTATTTACATGCGATTCAAAACTATCTAGGTAAGCTTGCCAGACGGTTGCTTTATCACCTGTTTCTAATGCTCGTACAAATAAATTTAATATTTTCCAATATTTTCTTTATCTTCCTTGTTAAATATTTTTATTCTGTAACTAAGCTTCTTTTTTCAGTTACTATGCAGTAGATAATAATAATGGTATTTCATCAACTGAAACTGTGACGATCTACCTGTGTCCTGGGTGTAATAACGGGGTGTGTGACTATGATGCAGGTGTGGTTAATACTACGTCACAGTTATTCTACACTGTACCATGTAAATGTGACACAGGATGGACAGGTGAGTTACCTGTAAGGGGTTAAGGCTGTGACTACAATACAGGTGTGGTTAATACTACATCACAGTTATTCTACACTGTACCATGTAAATGTGACACAGGATGGACAGGTGAGTTACCTGTAAGGGGTTAAGGCTGTGACTACAATACAGGTGTGGTCAATACTACATCACAGTTATTCTACACTGTACCATGTAAATGTGACACAGGATGGACAGGTGAGTTACCTTTAAGGGGTTAAGGCTGTGACTACAATACAGGTGTGGTCAATACCACATCACAGTTATTCTACACTGTACCATGTAAATGTGACACAGGATGGACAGGTGAGTTACCTGTAAGGGGTTAAGGCTGTGACTACAATACAGGTGTGGTCAATACCACATCACAGTTATTCTACACTGTACCATGTAAATGTGACACAGGATGGACAGGTGAGTTACCTGTAAGGGGTTAAGGCTGTGACTACAATACAGGTGTGGTTAATACTACATCACAGTTATTCTACACTGTACCATGTAAATGTGACACAGGATGGACAGGTGAGTTACCTGTAAGGAGTTAAGGCTGTGACTACAATACAGGTGTGGTTAATACTACATCACAGTTATTCTACACTGTACCATGTAAATGTGACACAGGATGGACAGGTGAGTTACCTGTAAGGGGTTAAGGCTGTGACTACAATACAGGTGTGGTTAATACTACATCACAGTTATTCTACACTGTACCATGTAAATGTGACACAGGATGGACAGGTGAGTTACCTGTAAGGAGTTAAGGCTGTGACTACAATACAGGTGTGGTTAATACTACGTCACAGTTATTCTACACTGTACCATGTAAATGTGACACAGGATGGACAGGTGAGTTACCTGTAAGGGGTTAAGGCTGTGACTACAATACAGGTGTGGTCAATACCACATCACAGTTATTCTACACTGTACCATGTAAATGTGACACAGGATGGACAGGTGAGTTACCTGTAAGGGGTTAAGGCTGTGACTACAATACAGGTGTGGTCAATACCACATCACAGTTATTCTACACTGTACCATGTAAATGTGACACAGGATGGACAGGTGAGTTACCTGTAAGGGGTTAAGGCTGTGACTACAATACAGGTGTGGTTAATACTACATCACAGTTATTCTACACTGTACCATGTAAATGTGACACAGGATGGACAGGTGAGTTACCTTTAAGGGGTTAAGGCTGTGACTACAATACAGGTGTGGTTAATACTACATCACAGTTATTGTACACTGTACCATGTAAATGTGACACAGGATGGACAGGTGAGTTACCTTTAAGGGGTTAAGGCTGTGACTACAATACAGGTGTGGTCAATACTACATCACAGTTATTCTACACTGTACCATGTAAATGTGACACAGGATGGACAGGTGAGTTACCTTTAAGGGGTTAAGGCTGTGACTACAATACAGGTGTGGTCAATACTACATCACAGTTATTCTACACTGTACCATGTAAATGTGACACAGGATGGACAGGTGAGTTACCTTTAAGGGGTTAAGGCTGTGACTACAATACAGGTGTGGTCAATACTACATCACAGTTATTCTACACTGTACCATGTCAATGTGACACAGGATGGACAGGTGAGTTACCTTTAAGGGGTTAAGGCTATGATAAGGGTGTGGTCACCCAAGTACTTTCTATACTGCACCATGAGTTATATTTATGAGGTTTCCCAGTATCAATATTGTATCTGAATTTTTCCCAAAAACTTTCCTTAATTAATAGTGTATTGAAGGGAATGAAATTCAAATAAAGAACAGTTGTAAAAGAGATTCACTTTGAAAAAGCTTATTGTGTCGAAATCTTTACTAAAAAGAAATAATGATTTTGAGACATACACAAAGTAGCCAAAACTGAAGAGATCCAGGTTTTAAAAACATACAACAGCAGTACATAAGCAAAAAGGTCAAACAAACAAAATCTCTGATAACATAAATTCTCACAAAAAAAGTGGTATCAGATCAGCGGCTGCAGAATGGTCAGCTTCTTGTATCCCCTTAATGGCACCCATCATTAACTCTAGTGACAGGTTTATTTCAAAGCTATTTTTTAAGTGGTAAAAAATATGTGTAGTCGTAAAATATTGAAAGAATTAAAGGACATATACAAATAACAGAGACCATCATGATCGTGATTGTATTGTAGTTGGATTTACAACTACATGTACCTAGTCAAATCAGTGCCTATCACCACTAAAGTTTTGAGTTAGAATTCCACTCATGGCGTGGTGTACTCGATACAACACTATGTGATAAAGTTTATCAGTGACTTGCGACAGGTCAATGGTTTTCTCCAGATACTATGGTTTCCTCCACCAATAAAACTGACCACCATGGTATAGCTGAAATATTGTTGAAAGCGGTGTTAAACACCATTACCCTAACCCCTATAAAAATAAGTTTTGTTTCTTGTACAGGTAATCAGTGTGATATTGACGTAGATGGATGTGCTAGCGATCCATGTCCATTACTTACAACGTGTAACGACAAGAAACCAGCTGACCAAGCTACGGATAAAGTACTGTACAGTTGCAGTAACTGTCCCACAGGGTATCGACTGCACAACGGAAAATGTACTGGTAGGTTGAATGTGTTCTTAATAACGTATGGGGCCAGCATGACTGTGTTCATATAGTATTAGAAACTACATCTGTCTGTGGATTTGTATTGTGTACAGTCTCATTGTTGATAACTTCTATTCCATTAGTACTAATGATGGAAGATTTGTATTGTGTACAGTCTCATTGTTGATAACTTCTATTCCATTAGTACTAATGATGGAAGATTTGTATTGTGTACAGTCTCATTGTTGATAACTTCTATTCCATTAGTACTAATGATGGAAGATTTGTATTGTGTACAGTCTCATTGTTGATAACTTCTATTCCATTAGTACTAATGATGGAAGATTTGTATTGTGTACAGTCTCATTGTTGATAACTTCTATTCCATTAGTACTAATGATGGAAGATTTGTATTGTGTACAGTCTCATTGTTGATAACTTCTATTCCATTAGTACTAATGATGGAAGATTTGTATTGTGTACAGTCTCATTGTTGATAACTTCTATTCCATTAGTACTAATGATGGAAGATTTGTATTGTGTACAGTCTCATTGTTGATAACTTCTATTCCATTAGTACTAATGATGGAAGATTTGTATTGTGTACAGTCTCATTGTTGATAACTTCTATTCCATTAGTACTAATGATGGAAGATTTGTATTGTGTACAGTCTCATTGTTGATAACTTCTATTCCATTAGTACTAATGATGGAAGATTTGTATTGTGTACAGTCTCATTGTTGATAACTTCTATTCCATTAGTACTAATGATGGAAGCTTTGAAAACCAACACATTCAAAATATTTGAGAGTACAAGACCCAAAGCAATCAATAAAATGTTAATATGTTAATCCAAATTAGGTTGTGGACCACCCTTAATGCTAGTTTTATAAAACTAGAAAACATTTTTATGCATTAATATCTCAAAACCTACAATATAAAATTACGACCTTCTTACTAATCTTAGGAGTTTGACTTCAGAAATTCATTGTCAACCTGAGGAAAGCTGTTTTCCTTAGACGGCCGTAACCGTTTTATTGTACGAAACAAGCAGAGAGCAAGAGAATGATAATCAGGCAATCATTACATTTGTGTGCAATACAATGCAATGCAATGCAATGCAATACAATACAATACAATACAATACAATACAATACAATACAATACAATACAATACAATACAATACAATACAATACAATACAATACAATACAATACAATACAATGCAATGCAAGGCAAGGCAAGGCAATACAACACAACACAATACAAATACAATACAAATACAATACAATACAAATACAATACAATACAAATACAATACAAATACAATACAATACAATACAAATACAATGCAATGCAATACAATACAATACAATGCAATACAATACAAATACAATACAATACAATACAATACAAATACAATACAAATACAATACAATACAAATAACTTTATTGCCAATCAAGGCACTCTTTCGAGCTGCATAATCAATTACAATGATTGTGCCTGTACAAAAGAAATGTATGCAAAAGGTAATAAACAGTAACATTGAAATATGAAATGATGCTTGATTATGTTCTCTTTTAGCACATTTGGCAATTGTTTTGGTCTTTTTGACACTGAGTCTGATGGATAAATATAATAAACATACAAACATAATAAAACTGACTGCCACAATATAATTAAAATATTGTTGAAAGTTAAACACCCTAACCCTAACCCTAATAAACATACATTGTCTGTTAAAAAATAAAATAATAGATTGATTGTCGAGGGTGACGATTGTCACAACTCTGTTGAAATAAGATAGGGGTTGTCGAGGGTGACGATTGTCACTCCTCTGTTGAAATAAGATAGGGTTTGTCGAGGGTGACGATTGTCACACCTCTGTTGAAATAAGATAGGGATTGTCGAGGGTGACGATTGTCACACATCTGTTGAAATAAGATAGGGATTGTCGAGGGTGACGATTGTCACACCTCTGTTGAAATAAGATAGGGATTGTCGAGGGTGACGATTGTCACACCTCTGTTGAAATAAGATAGGGGTTGTCGAGAGGAAATTTTAAGGTTGTCACTGAACTAAGGCCATGTGACTATAAATGATTCAATAGTAAACATTCATGTACGAGGTATAATTAATATTTGATATTGAGCTTTTGTATTTTCTGTAGATATTGACGAATGTTTGAATACCACAAATCCAGTCTGTGAGCAAGATTGTACCAATAATATTGGTGGTTACACATGTTCTTGCCAACTAGGATACAGGTTCATAGAAGAACAGTGTTTAGGTGAGTTAAATTGTTCTGTGAACAAGTGTGTACCAATAATATCGGTGGTTGCACATGTTCTTGCCTAAATGTGGATACAGGTTCATGGGAGGGCAGTGCTTAGGTGAGTCAGTCAGTTATGTGAACAAGTGATTGGTGGCTACCCATGTTCTTGCCAATGTGGATACAGGTTCATGGGAGGGCAGTGCTTAGGTGAGTCAGTCAGTTATGTGAACAAGTGATTTGTGGCTACCCATGGCCATGTTCTTGCCAATGTAGATATAGGTTCATTGGAGGGCACAGTAAACAAATTAAGACACCATAGGACATAGTATAAAAAGAGACCATACTGTGAAATCATTATTAATCGTGTGGTTCTAATTTTCGTGGATTTCGTGGTTCACTTAAACTACGAAAATTAAAATCTAGCGAAATACAATTTTCCCATTAATTGTTGCATTTAGTGTTTGAAACCACGAATTCAAGAACCCATGGATCAATGCATTTTGTAGAAACCACGTATATTGGTGTCAACCAATAAAAATACCTTCACAGTTGTATCTCTGCGTCAGATTGCTACCTCTTCACGGAAGGGAATAATTTCGTTGGATGGAACAAATCAAAGGTACAATTTGAGGATTGGATGTTATTCTATATAGCCACCATGTTGGTGTCATAGTTAACATGCCTGCCTGGTGTGGATTAGTTCGTGGGTTACAACATCCTCAATCAATGTAATTGAAAGATGATAATATTTATATATGCTGCTTCTCTGATAAGCACAAAGCATCAAGGAGTAAGAGCAAAGATTTGTTGGCTTGTATTTAGGATAATGTCTACGAGTGGAGCAATACATGTGAACTGTTTCAGTGAACCAAGCAAAACAAAATTCTAACTCAGAAACAAAACAGATATCATCATAATTATCTCATTAAGAAGTACCTATCCATTTTATAGAAGGAAATATTTCTTATATTTTTAGACAATATCGCTGTATATACTCATTTTGGAATACTATAGTGTGCGTTATTTCTCACAATGATATCATTTTTTGTACAATTACAATACTGTAATGATCAAATGTAAATTGGAAAATAATTATCTAATTTCAATAAAATGGAGGAAGAAATTTTTGTATTAAATTTGGATATCAATGTTAACAGATTGTTATGTTATGTAAAACATTTTTCTTCTTCTATTTTTAGATGTGAATGAATGTGTTGAAGTAACATCCAAGTGTCAACAAGTGTGTAATAACACGTTAGGATCATACTCGTGTGGTTGTCACGAAGGATACATCCTGCAGAGTGACCAGGCTTCATGTGAAAGTGGTATGCATTGTAACTGTGATATATCTCCCTTTGATCATAATACCAAACAATATTATTTTCTACATAGATTTGTCTCCCTTTACTAAAAATATGAAATTTGAAGTTTGTAATACAGTAAAGCCTTTCTAAACCGAATGTTCATTGTCCTCGGAATAGACAGGTGTTTGGTTTATACAGGTTAAGTCAACAAAGATTTCCGGCATTGAGACTTTATTTCTAGTTCAGTTGATATAGGATTCTGTTTTATTCAGGGTTTGGTTTAGACATTAAGACTTTATTTCTAGTTCAGTTGATATAGGATTCTGTTTTATTCAGGGTTTGGTTTAGACATTAAGACTTTATTTCTAGTTCAGTTGATATAGGATTCTGTTTTATTCAGGGTTTGGTTTAGACATTAAGACTTTATTTCTAGTTCAGTTGATATAGGATTCTGTTTTATTCGGGGTTTGGTTTAGACATTAAGACTTTATTTCTAGTTCAGTTGATATAGGATTCTGTTTTATTCCGGGTTTGGTTTAGACATTAAGACTTTATTTCTAGTTCAGTTGATATAGGATTCTGTTTTATTCAGGGTTTGGTTTAGACATTAAGACTTTATTTCTAGTTCAGTTGATATAGGATTCTGTTTTATTCAGGGTTTGGTTTAGACATTAAGACTTTATTTCTAGTTCAGTTGATATAGGATTCTGTTTTATTCAGGGTTTGGTTTAGACATTAAGACTTTATTTCTAGTTCAGTTGATATAGGATTCTGTTTTATTCAGGGTTTGGTTTAGACATTAAGACTTTATTTCTAGTTCAGTTGATATAGGATTCTGTTTTATTCAGGGTTTGGTTTAGACATTAAGACTTTATTTCTAGTTCAGTTGATATAGGATTCTGTTTTATTCGGGGTTTGGTTTAGACATTAAGACTTTATTTCTAGTTCAGTTGATATAGGATTCTGTTTTATTCAGGGTTTGGTTTAGACATTAAGACTTTATTTCTAGTTCAGTTGATATAGGATTCTGTTTTATTCAGGGTTTGGTTTAGACATTAAGACTTTATTTCTAGTTCAGTTGATATAGGATTCTGTTTTATTCAGGGTTTGGTTTAGACATTAAGACTTTATTTCTAGTTCAGTTGATATAGGATTCTGTTTTATTCAGGGTTTGGTTGAGACATTTTTCACTGTATCTTCTTTATTATAAATCATTAAAAATAACTTTAGACTTTGTAACTTGTAAACTTCAGTGTGATAACAGAGATTTATACCTGGATAGGGTTAGAACAATTTTTACAATATAAGTTTCAGTATAAGATAAATGAGATATTATTGTTTTTTTGTTTTTTTTTAATTATTTACTAAGAAGAAGACCAACAATAAAAATAATTAATTCAAAGGTAAACATTTTTTGTATTTGTATGTAAGAGTTATGGGACTTGTAGCTAATTATACTGTTGTGTTTGATTTTAATTTCAGATCCAAACATAAATATCACACTTTGTAACCAGGCCAACTGTGAGTTTGGTTGTACAGTAGAAAATAATGTAGCTGAATGTTTCTGTTCGATAGGACACCAGTTAAACAGTGATAACATGACTTGTAGTGGTAAGTATAATTAATTGTTCTGCTTTAGTCAAAATGTCCATTGCTATGGCAATATTGTAGAGAAATTCAAATAATATATCTGATTAATAAATTGTTTGTTTGCCCAACTGCAAGCAACCAGGAAAAAAGGTGCACTATTCAAATTCTTATTTTCATATAAAGCAAACATGATTTTTTTATATTTACAAGTTGCATAATGATAAGATATTGTATTTCAAATTTTAAGACATTTTAAAAGAAATAATAAAATTTCACTACCTGCCGACCCATGTCTAACACCAACTAACATTTTGATAGCACTGGCCTGAGAGGAAGCATTTCATTTCAGACCACCTCATCTACATGTATTTTAAATAAGGTCTGCATTTTATTATGAAAAGAAAGTTTAAACAGTGATGGTCAACAATTCCTCCAATATCAACAAAACAAGCAACCTCAAATCATTGAACACAAAATAAACCATGACATTTGAATTGGAAATCTAGGTCCTGGGTTGGGAAAGACACAAAAATGTGGCAGGGTTTAATTGATTAATGGGATCCCAACCCTCCATCTCATGATAATTTTGATCTTCAGTGACAATACAGATATAAGTATGCTATCATGGCAATGACAATACAGATATCGGTATGCTATCATGGCAATGACAATACAGATATAGGTATGCTTTCATGGCAATGACAATACAGATATCGGTATACTATCATGGCAATGACAATACAGATATAGGTATGCTATCATGGCAATGACAATACAGATATAGGTATGCTATCATGGCAATGACAATACAGATATAGGTATGCTATCATGGCAATGACAATACAGATATAGGTATGCTATCATGGCAATGACAATACAGATATAGGTATGCTTTCATGGCAATGACAATACAGATATAGGTATGCTTTCATGGCAATGACAATACAGATATCGGTATGCTATCATGGCAATGACAATACAGATATAGGTATGCTTTCATGGCAATGACAATACAGATATCGCTATACTATCATGGCAATGACAATACAGATATCGGTATGCTATCATGGCAATGACAATACAGATATCGGTATGCTATCATGGCAATGACAATACAGATATAGGTATGCTATCATGGCAATGACAATACAGATATAGGTATGCTATCATGGCAATGACAATACAGATATAGGTATGCTATCATGGCAATGACAATACAGATATAGGTATACTATCATGGCAATGACAATACAGATATAGGTATACTATCATGGCAATGACAATACAGATATAGGTATACTATCATGGCAATGACAATACAGATATCGCTATGCTATCATGGCAATGACAATACAGATATAGGTATGCTATAATGGCAATGACAATACAGATATCGGTATGCTATCATGGCAATGACAATACAGATATAGGTATGCTATCATGGCAATGACAATACAGATATAGGTATGCTATCATGGCAATGACAATACAGATATAGGTATGCTATCATGGCAATGACAATACAGATATAGGTATGCTATCATGGCAATGACAATACAGATATCGGTATGCTATCATGGCAAAGACAATACAGATATAGGTATGCTATCATGGCAATGACAATACAGATATAGGTATGCTTTCATGGCAATGACAATACAGATATAGGTATGCTATCATGGCAATGACAATACAGATATAGGTATACTATCATGGCAATGACAATACAGATATAGGTATACTATCATGGCAATGACAATACAGATATAGGTATACTATCATGGCAATGACAATACAGATATAGGTATGCTATCATGGCAATGACAATACAGATATAGGTATGCTATCATGGCAATGACAATACAGATATAGGTATGCTATCATGGCAATGACAATACAGATATAGGTATGCTATCATGGCAATGACAATACAGATATAGGTATGCTTTCATGGCAATGACAATACAGATATAGGTATGCTTTCATGGCAATGACAATACAGATATCGGTATGCTATCATGGCAATGACAATACAGATATAGGTATGCTTTCATGGCAATGACAATACAGATATCGCTATACTATCATGGCAATGACAATACAGATATCGGTATGCTATCATGGCAATGACAATACAGATATCGGTATGCTATCATGGCAATGACAATACAGATATAGGTATGCTATCATGGCAATGACAATACAGATATAGGTATGCTATCATGGCAATGACAATACAGATATAGGTATGCTATCATGGCAATGACAATACAGATATAGGTATACTATCATGGCAATGACAATACAGATATAGGTATACTATCATGGCAATGACAATACAGATATAGGTATACTATCATGGCAATGACAACCTCTCTGGTGAAAAGATGTGTAAAATTTTAACATGAAGCTGAATAATGTAAAAAGTAGGAATTATGCATTTAATTGAAAAAAATATTATTTATAGCAGTTATCAGTTTCAAAAAATTATAAAATGATCATGGCCTGTCTCAAGTATAACGTGACAACAGTTCAAACACAGTGAAACCTGTCTAAACAGAACCTCTATGAGACCAACGTTTTGTGATCAGAATAGATAGGTGTTAAGTTTATACAGGTTGATTTAACAAAGGTGTCCTACATTGGAACTTCATTTAAAGTTTGGTTTAAACAGAATTCTGATTTATTCTGGATTTGGTATATACAGCTTTCAATGTATAATACATGATATAACAGTAATAAGAGCTAGTATTAACATCAGTATAATTTTGTAGATATTAATGAGTGTACCACGAGTGTAGCCTTTTGTTCCCAACAGTGCACCAACACAGATGGTAGCTATATGTGTAGTTGTTATACAGGATTCAAGATTCAAGAGGACAAAACAAGTTGCCACGGTAATAGGAATATATTGACCATCCCTTAAGGACTAGCCAACATTTAATCAGTCTGTGCCAAAACATTTTGACAAACTTGCCCAAACAGCATTTTAGAAACATATTATCTACATGTGTATTTGATTAAGGAAATTTTATGCAATTTTTTACTAGGCTGAACCAATTTTTAGAAGATTGAGGCTTAGTGGTTTTTGGCTCAGACTGTTTAATAAAGCTAGTAAATGTCAGATACATAATGTAACTATTCATATTGGTATTGCTGACCACATGTAGAAAAACCATTAGCCATCACCTGAGTGCTATCCAGCATGTGTATATAATAAGATTTGTAATTGATATGAAATTAAACCTGCTTTAGTGACCACCTCCGTTAAGCAATAACTTGTATTATGTTACCTTAATTTTTATTTCCCATCACAGTCCATTTCATATCAATTAAGCCTGTATTAAGCGATCACTTGCCTTAAGTGACCATATTTCACTGTTCCCTTGGAAGGTCACAAAAGACAAATTTGACTGTATATAATCTATGCTGATTGGTATTTGTAAGACAAACCATCTTAGGACTAGCGTTTACATGTCAGATGCATACCAATAATCTATTCTCATTGGTATTTCTGACCATGTGCAAAAAAAAGCATTATGTTAACCATGACCTGAGGGCTAGCCAACATATGTATGTGATAAAGCTTGTAAATATCCGATACTTGGTGTAATAATCTATACAGATGTATGTTTGACCATGTGTTGACTTTCTGTTAGAATTCAGGGAATCAGCTTCTTCAGTCTTACAAAAAAATATCTTGGAGAGACATTTTTACATGTTTTTTCGGAGAGTTATAATATATAATAAAGACATATTCAACTTGTTGAAGGGGGTCAGTATTTAGTAGTACTAGTAGAAGCTAGCTACAGACAAACCTGTCTTATGTGACCTTCCAAGAGAACAATGAAATATGATCACATAAGGCAGGTGGTCGCTTAATGTGGGTTTAATTGATATGAAATGCACTGTAAAGGGAAATAAAAATTAAGGTCACATTATTATTGCTTAATAGAGGTGGTCACTAAAACATATATGTATGTTAACATTCAACTCGGTCTGTTTAATGGAAAGAAGTGCATGATAAATTTTTGAAGTCTTAGGATTATAGTTAGCTTAAACATATTTTATTAATTAATAAATATAGTACAATATGATAAATTTCAATATGATTCAATACAAATAATTAAAGGGATTCGAAAACAAGTTTAGAAAAACTTATATTTATTCGTTTCCCTGTTGATTATAGTTGAACCTCATTCTTTTGATATCATAGAGATCTACTGTTTTTGTTTGTTAACTCTTAACTAACAATTAATATTAACACATCATCTTCTTTCTTCAACTCGTCTCAGAAAATGACTTCCAGATAATTAGTTCCACTGTAGTTTGTTATTTATTTCAGAGTGTAGCTATTTGTTCTGGGGACCAAGTTGTAACAACAGTTGTAGTGACTGTTCTGCCAATACACAAAGCTGTGATAGGGTCAAAGGTTGTGTTTGTAAAACTGGATGGAGTGGCACCATCTGTACTACAGATATTGATGAATGTAATACAGCTAATATCTGTGGATCTTTAGAAGATTGTCAGAACTCTTTTGGATCCTATGAATGTGTATGTAAAACTGGATATGAAAAGGCAGCTGATGGAACGTGTCAAGGTGAGTTATCTTGTAACCTATGACAACAGAACTCCTCAGAAATATTTCTGTCCAGTATTTGAACAGTGTTGTTGTAGCTCTTACTGTTTTCTGGATATGAGAGGATCAAAAGGGGCCATCACCAAACATTTTCATTTTTTGTTTTAAGGTTGACTTTTTATGACTTTCCTTGTGATGAATTTGTTTAATGTACAAGCATCATTTTTAGTAAAGCTGTTCCTAGAGGAAGCCCTAGACTTTCTGCAGCCGTACCATGCTGTGCCTAGCGTAGCTCCCCACCCCCCTTTTTAAAAAATTAAATATACGATTTTCATATAATTTTTATTTTTATATAACATTTTGTTTTGTTTCAGATATGAATGAATGTTTAAAAGGCTTGGATAATTGTGATAAGAATGCTGATTGTATCAACACCATAGGAAGTCATCTGTGTAGCTGTAATGCAGGGTACAGTGGCAATGGTCGAACATGTTCAGGTACTACAATTGATAACAGATAACTATTGGTCCATCAACTAGCTTCAGTGTACCATCGGAAATCAACCAATGATAAAATCAGTACATGAACAGGCAAACCTGTATTAAGGGGTCACCTTTGGGAAAAAGGAAAAAATTGGTCTTTTAAGATAGGTGATCTCTTAAAAGAGGTTCAATTCATATGAATTTTTTCATGATAGGACAAGAAAAGGTGACCTTTTAATACAGGTGACTGCTTAATAGAGGTGACCACATGGGCAGATTTAACTGTAATTAGTAAGAAAGAACATGGATTTAAATGAACATGAGACTATCCAAATTTATAATTAGACATCCATTAAAGTAAAGGAACAGTGCTTTTAGTGCTATTCTTTCTTTCACAGTTACAGTAGGGTTTTCAATAATTAGCAAAACTCATAGATATCCTAAAATGAGTGTAAAACAGCCTCTAGCCTGCAGAAAACAGCCTCTAGCCTGCTGTAAAACAGCCTCTAGCCTACAGTAAAACAGCCTCTAGCCTGCTGTAAAACAGCCTCTAGCCTGCAGTTGAGCAGTACTCTGTAATGTTTGCAATGTCTTGTGTTTCAATATCTTTGCTTTTTTTTAAGAATATATTTGCACAGATAATAATTAATTTTTGTATGAAATGCTACATTTGAATAGTTAATTCAAAATGCCAAAACTGCCTCTGTGGTATAATGGTTAGTTTTGACCTCTATTGCAATAGATAGAGTTTTCCTCTGGTATGAACATAGGGAAAAGTTATTATAAACATTTAAAGGGAATAAAACCATGACTGATGAAATGTTTTACATTATTTTTTCAGATATAGACGAGTGTGCTTTGAAGACTGATGGATGCCAACAAGAATGTCAGAATGTAGTGGGGAGCTATAACTGTCAATGCAGAGTGGGATATACTCTGAACTCTGACAGGAAAAATTGTTTGGCACAAAAAGGTAATTGTCTGTGTAATGTCATTTATTATAGATTATTCATAGTTTGTTACAGTATCAATGTACACTGTTTTAACTGCAAGTTTTTAAAGAAAATAAATATAGAATAACAGCAGATTGAAGGTCGAGTCAGACATTATCACTAGATAGAATAGCAGCAGATTGAAGGTCGAGTCAGACATTATCACTAGATAGAATAACAGCAGATTGAAGGTCGAGTCAGACATTATCACTAGATAGCATAACAGCAGATTGAAGGTCGAGTCAGACATTATCATTAGATAGCATAACAGCAGATTGAAGGTCGAGTCAGACATTATCACTAGATAGAATAACAGCAGATTGAAGGTCGAGTCAGACATTATCACTAGATAGAATAACAGCAGATTGAAGGTCGAGTCAGACATTATCACTAGATAGAATAACAGCAGATTGAAGGTCGAGTCAGACATTATCACTAGATAGAATAACAGCAGATTGAAGGTCGAGTCAGACATTATCACTAGATAGAATAGCAGCAGATTGAAGGTCGAGTCAGACATTATCACTAGATAGAATAACAGCAGATTGAAGGTCGAGTCAGACATTATCACTAGATAGAATAACAGCAGATTGAAGGTCGAGTCAGACATTATCACTAGATAGAATAGCAGCAGATTGAAGATCGAGTCAGACATTATCACTAGATAGAATAACAGCAGATTGAAGGTCGAGTCAGACATTATCACTAGATAGCATAACAGCAGATTGAAGGTCGAGTCAGACATTATCATTAGATAGCATAACAGCAGATTGAAGGTCGAGTCAGACATTATCACTAGATAGAATAACAGCAGATTGAAGGTCGAGTCAGACATTATCACTAGATAGAATAACAGCAGATTGAAGGTCGAGTCAGACATTATCACTAGATAGAATAACAGCAGATTGAAGGTCGAGTCAGACATTATCACTAGATAGAATAACAGCAGATTGAAGGTCGAATCAGACATTATCACTAGAATTGCATCGATTCCGATATAATGAGGTGTGATAATGTATGTCAAGATCTTCAGAACTGACGTTATTGATTTTATCTGTAACATCATAATGTATTTGATGTCATGCTGACTGATAATTTTCAGTATTATGGTACAGTCCGTTGATAATGAAAATATGATGAGATCAAAGGAAAAATGTATGATTTACCGATCAGTGATTAATGAATTGAAATGTGTCCTTTTGTTTAAGTTATTTCTTAACCCCAGATGGTTCTCTGCTAGTTTTGAGTTTTTGGTGTCGATTAAAAATCAAAGGTGGCCACCGTAATAAAACTTAGTCTTAAGAGTGGCTCCTATGGGAAATGTATACAGATAGATACTTCTGAGAAACAGGTCAACAGAAAGACCTATAAACAAGCTTGAAATTTTAGACCTATCTGAACTACAAGGTGACTTATTGTTTAATTTTAGACCTATCTGAACTACAAGGTGACTTATTGTTTAATTTTAGACCTATCTGAACTACAAGGTGACTTATTGTTTAATTTTAGACCTATCTGAACTACAAGGTGACTTATTGTTTAATTTTAGACCTATCTGAACTACAAGGTGACTTATTGTTTAATTTTAGACCTATCTGAACTACAAGGTGACTTATTGTTTAATTTTAGACCTATCTGAACTACAAGGTGACTTATTGTTTGATGAGTAATGTCAGATTTGTTTGTTTGTTGCTTATGTAAATCAGGTAAGTCATACCTCAGGTTTAAAAAGGTCTTTTTACGCAAATCTGTATGTAACTTTTGAGATAATATATTTTATTTTGTAGTTGAGAAATGTAATGACGGAGGCCTGAATTGTGACACAATAAATGGTGGATGTTCTATTAATAGTACTACTGGTGATGCCTACTGCTTCTGCAATCTTGGATTTGAAATCACAGTTTCTGGTGTAAATCAAACATGTACAGGTAAAATTTGATAAATTTGAGTAAACAATCTAGCACTTGTCCAATTGTTTAAAATGTACCTTCCCTGTATACCTTTAAGTTTAATGTCAACACTAAGAAAATGTTCAAGATAGTTTTGGCAAAAAAAAACTGAAAGTCCATTAACATTCTTGAAATAAATAGGATAGGTAGGTAGGCAAAACCTTTTAGATTTTTTTCCAATTTTTACCTAGCTTATATATAGGACAATTAATTAAACATCTGACTTTATTAGTGCTGGTCTTAAAATGTAGGGTTAGTGGATACAAAGGTTAGGTTTTTTGGGGGGATTTTTGTCCAAATAAAAGTGACCCAACCATCCCCTCTGTGGTTATCATGAATTATAAATCACAAGTCTTTTTATTTGTTTATTTCCGGTAGATATAGACGAGTGTCAGAACAACAATGGTGGCTGTCAACAGAATTGTACAGATAATGTTGGGGGATACAGCTGTATATGTGATACAGGATATAAACTGTCATCAGATGCTGTGTCATGTGACTGTAAGTATGTCATGTGACTAAAATGTAGTAATGTTATGTTATATGACAAAGAATTTACATGTATATTGCATTGTAGAATGTTCGAGGTATTAGTTAATTAATATACCACAGCCAGGGTATTCAAATTATCCAGGTATTTACATGTTATCTTTGATATCACCCCCTCCCCATTACACTTTTTCTTGAATAACCAAAAAAAAAACAAAGATTGATAAAGCAAAACAAACCCTCAAAATTAAAAATGGCAGATTGTGGTCAAAATAACAGCTTAAACAAATTAATGTTTTGATTTTGTATTTTAGATTCAGATGTGGCATAAGGTCAAGTACATACTAGATTTGTATAATGCAAATAAACATTATCATTATTATTTCAGCATGTAATGACACAGATTCCTGGGGAGAAAATTGTGCCAATAAATGTGATTGTGGAATAGGGACAGACTATTGTGATAGACTCACAGGTTGTGTGTGTAACCAAGGATACAATGGTACTTACTGTACCGAGAACATCAACGAATGTCTGAGATCACCATCACCTTGTATAAATAACCAGAAGTGTGTGGATACCCAGGGATCTTACCATTGTACATGTGAAACTGGATACCATATAGAGAACGAGACCTGTGTTGGTATGTTATTGTTTGTATACTATATATCACATGTTATTATTTCTGTGTTGTATTAAACTGGATACCAGAACTAGGTTATTGAGAATGTTAGACTTTTTTTTATATAAGCCAATTGTATTTAAGAGGTTTCTAATGATATAAATAATATTTGCATACTTAGAGAATCCCCCTCCCAAAAAAAGAATGATTTGATACAATTACATAATTTATCATAGTGGATTATGGGAGCTCTGTAAACCGAACTCATTTGTTGAAAACAATGATCAATGATTTAAATTTAATTCAGTATTGATGTATGACATTATCTTCATAAATTGTGAATATTTAAAAAGTATTTTTAATCTAATAATATCCCAGAATTTCAGTTTGAATTTTTTTATTATTGACTTTATCAAAATCATTTCTTGTTGAAGATCAGGACACTATGTACTTTTATTTTACTTTTGTAGATATGGACGAGTGTACATTAAAAACAGACGCCTGCAATCAGAGATGTATCAATAAAGAAGGAAGTTATCTGTGTTCCTGTGAAGACGGATTTGTACTGAATGGCACCACCACATGTCAAAGTATGTATTTTTTATGTCATAAAGCAACGCTGTCTCACATTCTTGAAGCTTTCTAGTACAAGCTTCATACTCATACAGCCAATCAGAAGGCTGTATTTATTGATATGAGGTCCTGATTGGATGATTTTTGAGTATGAATACAAAACTTGTGCTCGAAAGTTTTATGAGTGTGAGGCCTGGTTATGTTTTAAGAACAAGTTCCCAACCTACAGCCAAGTGACTGTCTCACACCCAAGTATCATTTGATAGCTGTAAAATTTATCAATTTGGAAAGAAAAAATATGTATTAAATAGTTTTACATTTTTCCTATTTTCACAATCAATGCATCACATTATAAGTATGCCTCCATCACTATGCGTAGGAGGCATTAAGGTTTACCTATGATAGTTGAAATAATTATATCTTCTAATTGTGTGTATTATGATGAAATGTAAAAGCAAATAAATATAAAGGACTTTTAATTTTCACTTGTTACCCCTGGACAAGTGAGTTTGATGTAAAAATATGGGCCCTTAATGTGCAACCCTGGGCAAATAAGGTTGGTGTAAATGTGCATTTTTTAAATAAACTATAGTATGATGTAAAAGAAAACCCAAAAAGGCCTCAACAGCCTCTCCCTTATTAGAGAAGTTGTGCTTTTTCTTAAGCTGACGGTTTAGTTATGTTGTATGGACTATTTCTATTTTTAGATCTAGACGAGTGTCAGCTACTGAACAATGACTGTGAACAGATATGTGCAGATACTATGGGCAGTTTCTACTGTACCTGTAAAGATGGCTTTATATTGAACCCTGATCAGTTTACTTGTACTCAAGGTAAATATGAGTAGTGTGTGTTCTTTTCCCGATTTCTTAACTTGATTAATTGAGTAGTCTCCCTTTTATTCTAAATGCCAATTTCAACAATATTTCAGTTTTATCAGTTGAAGCCAGAATATTTAGAATACACGATCAGTTTGTCATGTATGGAATTCTTTTCCCAGTGGACTAGTTATTTCTTGGCTTGATAAATTGAGTAGTCTCCTTTATTTTCTAAATGCGACTTTCAACAATATTTCAGTTTTATCGGTGGAGGAAGCCAGAATATATGGAATAAACAATCTGCCTGTCATATATGGAATTCTTTTCCCAAGGGACTAGTTATTTCTTAACTTGATAAATTGAGTAGTCTCCCTTTTGTACTAAATCTGACATCCAACAATATGTCAGTTTTATCAGTGGAGTAAAGCATAATTATTTGTAATAAGCCATCAACTTGTCATAAAAACTTATGAACTTTATCTTATTGTATAAAATATACCTCACAATGCTTTTTTTACATTCACCAAAAATTTGAATTGTTATTGTACCGTCTGTAAAACAAAATATTGAACTGTATTACTGCTATTCTCATGAGGAGAAAAGGATCTAATCAAAAATGTGCCACTATGATGGGCCAATTTACAGATTTTTTCATTGCCATTAGTTAAAAGGGAGAGAACTGACACAGCCAGGGTTTGGCCATTAGCATTTATTTTGGGTAAAATAATTACAATTAGGAATGATATACCATGTACCCTCATTTATACCTCCCTTATTAATCTGCCAGCCTTACTCATCACCATGAAATTTCAAAATCCAATATTTTGAACAGATATATCATGTTTGGGAAGGGTATTTGTGAAATTTGGTCTCAAGACTGGTATTTTTCGCAAATATGATATATCTGTTTAATTACACTGAATATTATTTAGAACACTGGCTAAATAAATAATACCTTTTGTTTGTCGTTTTCAGGAATATTCTCTTTTTATTGTTTGTAACTGTTAAATACTATAGGACGCTTTGAACTGTTCCCTTCAGCAGGTACAGTGGTAGTATTTGGATTTGTTTTGTTAGACAGTGGTTGAAGTATTCCGAATGAATTTGGCGGTTTGCGGCACGTGAGGGTAGAAAAGTGAAATACGTTTTCGCAAATACGATGGCAGAGGGAAAAAAAGTTAGATCCTATACTTCGGAACACTTCCGGGTTTCAAATTTGATTAATCACGTTACTTTACATATAAAAGTAAAGAAGAAATATTCTGAATGAATTTGGCGGTTTGATGCATACGAGGATAAAAAAGTTAAATCCTCATGCAAATGCCCCGGCAGCAGTAAAAATGAATGAAATTAATCCTAAATATGAAAATACACAAAAATTACACCGGCTATTAACCACTCAAAATCTAGGATTCTTATATAAGGTGTAATTATATGCAAAATATCATGCAGTTTATGTGTAAATTTCTCCCTCAATATATTGCTACCCTCTCTCAACACCAAACTAAAAGTTGATCCAGAAGGTGGCAGTATAAGGAGGGTGTTCAGCTTTATAAATTAAAAAAATTAGAGTCTGTATCATTACTTTACAGTGTCTGATCCATGCCAAGGTGTAAATGTCTCATGTAGCTACGGATGTGAGCTAATCAATAGCCAACCAGTATGCTTCTGTCCACAATTCTACCAACTAGGAGCAGACAACCAGACCTGTTTAAGTAAGTAATAACTGTATGTGGGTTTAAAGAGAGGCAGTCAGACAATACAGTCAAACCTACCCATGCAGTCACCTCTATTAAGCAGTCACCTGTAGTGAAAGGTCATCTTTTTCTTGTCCTGTCATAGAAAATTGCATATGAATTGCACCTCTTTTAAGAGGTCATCTGTCTTATAAGGCCACTTTTTCTTTGTCCCAAAGGTCATGCATGACCTCTTAATACAGGTTTGACTGTACATCTTTGATAAGTTTTCATTTTCATTTGACAACAACACTTTCATAATTGTAAGATACTTTATTATTCTGATATCAACACGTCTTGACTAAATATTAGGCATCATCAGGACAAAATGGTGGAGAATCATTATGTTCCCAAAGTAAGGTTGTACCAATCCAATTTATGTACCTCAGAAATAAAACTTTTCCACTTAATGTACTTCAGTTGAGTCAGATTTTAATGGTATAACATTCAAAGTTTATTGTCTCAACTTCAGATATTAGTATGTAATATGCAATGTTAATTGATATCGTTAACTTGTCATGGTTTCTTTAATTCTTTGTGAATTGAAACTTAAACAGTGAGTCACCTTGAATTCAACATAACAAGGTTTGTCTGTATATGATATTTTTATTTACAGTTGTGTACAGTTCCATGATGTTCACCATGACAACAGATTACCCCTGGATTTCCAACCTTTCAGAACCAACATCTGAGCATTTTAAACATTCCAGAGTTGATATTGCTGCGTCTGTAAGTTTACTATTTCACAGCACCTGTCATTTTGTATTATTTTTTTGAGATAAATAGAAAATCATTAGAAATGGTGAATTTGTTTTACTTCATTTCTTTATTACCGTAAGTCATTAAGTTTATCAGTATATAAACACCACGACACAACATACATTGACAAGCAATAAATACACATCATTATATGTCAAAAATAAATGTAAACATTGACATATTTAGAACAAATTAAAGCAAAAAGTTGAAAATAAACAGAAGTGACCATAATGTGGCCAAGCAGTTAAACACAAATTTAGTTTTATGATTGTATTTTGTAACAAGGCTGTCCTTTTTTTTATTTTACATTGTCTATTAAAAGCTACAGTCCAACTTGCTTCAGTGACCACCTCTATTAAGCAATCACTTGTATTAGGAGACCTTAATTTTGATTTTCTTAAGAGTGGATTTCATATTAATTAAACCTGTGTTTAGCGACCACCTGTCTAATGTGCCACTATTGCAATGTTCTCTTGGAAGATCATGTGAGACAGGTTTGAATTTGTAATTTGTCCAAAAATAGGTATTTAGTGATTTCTAGATTTTGACACCTTTGTTTTTCTATTGTTTTAGCTGACTGGTTATTATGATCAAATGGCAGGATTTGCATCACTAACCATCCATGGATTCACGTAAGTAGAAATTATTGAATTACTAAGGATGCAAATTATATCCTGAAACAAATGTCTGTATTTTAAATACAATTATTTGTCATGAAATATTTTAGAATGTTGATTGAGTTAGGAGTAAATGTTAGATTGATTGTATACACTTATACTTACTCATCTGAAAACTAATTAAGTGATTTGCTTCCATCTCCTAAATTCAAATGGTCTCAATATCCGCACAAATATCAGGGTTGATATTTTTTTCAGTTATTTAACTGATTTCAGCTATTTTCCTCTGGAAAAAATCTGAATGCTTCAGGATACAGTCAGAACATGTCAATAATGACCATTTTTTAAGGGGGTGTAGATGGTTTCAGCTATTTTTCATTGATTTTCAGTTATTTCATTTTCTAACCAGGATCATCTCTGAAATATCATGTAATTATTTTACTTTTTTTTTAATCCAAACAGATCTGGCAGTACAGTCGTGCAGTATACAATTGTGTTCAACCAGAACCTTACTGATGGAATCATACAAGAGGCAGCTAATATCACTGACAGTATAAAGCAAATAACTGTCCTAGAGAAACCTTATAACGTGTTAGGAGAAAAATATGTCATTTATCAAAATAGACCACAAAGTAAATAACAAAAATAGATCAGAGAAATTATTCATGAATCGTGAAACCTATATATAGATTATACCTTGGAATAAAATGAAAAACAAAATAAATTCCACACTGTTGGAACAGTTCCTAAATCTAATTGAAAAAATGTTGAAACAGAGGCACTATCGGTACTACTAACGTACATATATACTTGATCATTTACTTCCCTGGCTTGGTACAGGCACTTCAATTTAAAGTGGCAGTGTTGAACTCAGATTTGAGGAACTTTTAAGTAAGCTATGTGTATTGTTATGAAGTCTAAAACAATGAACGGTCAACTATGACAGTTACAGACAACAAACAAAGATGTATGTAATGTTTACAAGTGTTACATTGTCATCACAGCTGAGAAATCTTAGAGTTATCTCCCTTACATAATAAATAAATACTTTTCCTTAAAATGTTGATAAAATGAATATTTAATTTATATAACTCAAAAAGGTTGGTTGAGCAATAATTTTTTTGTGTAAACCCAAAATACATATTTTACATATATCTAACAGTCATTACTGCTTAATACATACTGTGACCGTAAACACACTCATCCTTTACTTACATTTGTGTCTACGTGTAAAGTTGGATAATCTTTCATCTTTATTTACATCCATATCCCATCTGACTAATAGATTTAACTTATTAATGTTTGACATATCAAGAAAAAGATGTACTGTAGAAAAAAATATTTTTGACAAGGATTAAATGTTAAACAAGAAATAACAAAATTGATAAATATTTAACCCCTTTGTTTGTTTTTTTGTTTGTTTGTTTGTTTGTTTTTTGTTTGTTTGTTTGTTTACATCTCTCAATATTTGAATTGTTGTTACTTATTTGAACTTCAACATATATGTTAAGAGAACACAATATTATATATAATATAAAATCATAAAACAAATCTATAAATCCAAAAACCATTATACAGACATAATTATAACAAATAAAAACACAATATTGGTGCATAGAATAAAAGTAGGTACTTTTTTAATGTTTATTTAAAACTTTTGTTGGAATAAATCTGGATGCAGTGAATGTTGAACATGTCTATTTCCAAAAAAACAATAATATATTATATCTATATTTTAGAACCTGTGACATGTACACTATGTGGAGATGGTAATACCTGTGTTATATTGTCAGCCAATAGTTACGAATGTAGACCACCTTTATGTAAGTTTTAGTTAGATTTACCTCCCTTGTTTTGTACTTTATGTGGAGATGGTAATACCTGTGTTATATTATCAGTCAATAGTTACGAATGTAGACCACCTTTATGTAAGTTTTAGTTAGATTTACCTCCCTTGTTTTGTACTTTATGTGGAGATGGTAATACCTGTGTTATATTATCAGTCAATAGTTACGAATGTAGACTGCCATTATGTAAGTTTTAGTTAGATTTACCTCCCTTGTTTTGTACTTTATGTGGAGATGGTAATACCTGTGTTATATTATCAGCCAATAGTTACGAATGTAGACCGCCATTATGTAAGTTTTAGTTAGATTTACCTCCCTTGTTTTGTACTTTATGTGGAGATGGTAATACCTGTGTTATATTATCAGCCAATAGTTACGAATGTAGACCGCCATTATGTAAGTTTTAGTTAGATTTACCTCCCTTGTTTTGTACTTTATGTGGAGATGGTAATACCTGTGTTATATTATCAGCCAATAGTTACGAATGTAGACCATCATTATGTAAGTTTTAGTTAGATTTACCTCCCTTGTTTTGTACTTTATGTGGAGATGGTAATACCTGTGTTATATTATCAGCCAATAGTTACGAATGTAGACCGCCATTATGTAAGTTTTAGTTAGATTTACCTCCCTTGTTTTGTACTTTATGTGGAGATGGTAATACCTGTGTTATATTATCAGCCAATAGTTACGAATGTAGACCGCCATTATGTAAGTTTTAGTTAGATTTACCTCCCTTGTTTTGTACTTTATGTGGAGATGGTAATACCTGTGTTATATTATCAGCCAATAGTTACGAATGTAGACCATCATTATGTAAGTTTTAGTTAGATTTACCTCCCTTGTTTTGTACTTTATGTGGAGATGGTAATACCTGTGTTATATTATCAGCCAATAGTTACGAATGTAGACCGCCATTATGTAAGTTTTAGTTAGATTTACCTCCCTTGTTTTGTACTTTATGTGGAGATGGTAATACCTGTGTTATATTATCAGCCAATAGTTACGAATGTAGACCATCATTATGTAAGTTTTAGTTAGATTTACCTCCCTTGTTTTGTACTTTATGTGGAGATGGTAATACCTGTGTTATATTATCAGCCAATAGTTACGAATGTAGACCGCCATTATGTAAGTTTTAGTTAGATTTACCTCCCTTGTTTTGTACTTTATGTGGAGATGGTAATACCTGTGTTATATTGTCAGCCAATAGTTATGAATGTAGACCACCTTTATGTAAGTTTTAGTTAGATTTACCTCCCTTGTTTTGTACTTTATGTGGAGATGGTAATACCTGTGTTATATTATCAGCCAATAGTTACGAATGTAGACCGCCATTATGTAAGTTTTAGTTAGATTTACCTCCCTTGTTTTGTACTTTATGTGGAGATGGTAATACCTGTGTTATATTATCAGCCAATAGTTACGAATGTAGACCATCATTATGTAAGTTTTAGTTAGATTTACCTCCCTTGTTTTGTACTTTATGTGGAGATGGTAATACCTGTGTTATATTATCAGCCAATAGTTACGAATGTAGACCGCCATTATGTAAGTTTTAGTTAGATTTACCTCCCTTGTTTTGTACTTTATGTGGAGATGGTAATACCTGTGTTATATTGTCAGCCAATAGTTATGAATGTAGACCACCTTTATGTAAGTTTTAGTTAGATTTACCTCCCTTGTTTTGTACTTTATGTGGAGATGGTAATACCTGTGTTATATTATCAGCCAATAGTTATGAATGTAGACTGCCATTATGTAAGTTTTAGTTAGATTTACCTCCCTTGTTTTGTACTTTATGTGGAGATGGTAATACCTGTGTTATATTATCAGCCAATAGTTATGAATGTAGACCATCATTATGTAAGTTTTAGTTAGATTTACCTCCCTTGTTTTGTACTTTATGTGGAGATGGTAATACCTGTGTTATATTATCAGCCAATAGTTACGAATGTAGACCACCTTTATGTAAGTTTTACTATAATTTACCTTAAGCATAAAAACATTTGTTTGTTCTTCATGAATTGTTAGACTGGTTCTCACCCTTAAACTGTGATACATCTGGATGCAGAATCACCTAACGGTAATGTTGAAACCGAACTTTAAAAAAGATCTTTATGTAGGTAATCTTAATGAATTTAATCTATATAAACCAAACACCTGTCTATTGCGAACACAAATGATGGTCTTAAGAAGGTTCAGTCTACACAGGTTTTACTTGTATGGAAAAAAAAGATGCCTAAACATAGAATTTATCAACCAGAAGTTGCTCAAGTGCATGCTTGCTTGAGTCTGTTGCATGCTCACAGAAGGTGTGATTTATAATGCTCATTATTTTGAAAATGATGCTGTGATTGTAGAATGACGAATATCAATAAAAGGCTTGTTGCTTAATTTAGATATACCCGTACAGTATTTGATTTAAACTTAATCTTCCATTCAAAGACAGATAATGGTTTTCAAATTGTCCACTTGTAGAAGCAAATTAAATATTTTGTTTTAAAATCTTGCTTCATTTAAAGGATTTTTTTTTAAATGAAATTATTTCAATGGGTGGAAATTTTATTCAAATGGAGAAGTCCCTATATCAATATCTCTTGTGAATTTATGAATTTATAAGTAGTACAATTGTTGATTATCACTTTACGACATTACAGTCAAAGTTCTATATCTCATAACTCTAATAAGTCAATTCCTTGTATAGATCAATTTAATTGTTGGTTCATTCATAGTAGATTTCAAGTCTAATTATCCCCGATAATTTGAATACTTGAATATTTTGAAGTAATAGCCTTTGTCTCCTCGACTTCAACACAATGACATAAGATTGTAATTGTTACTCTGATGGTAGAGTGGTGATTCTTACTCTATTAATAAAATGTTCATCTAATATTTCAGCTGAAGTAGAAGCCAACTCACTGTTTGTAGAGGTCACTCTACAGAAAACATACAATCAGAATTATGGCAATACACTTCACTTGGATTATGCTGCTTTTGAAGATGATGTTGAAAAAGCTGTAAGTGCTTATAATATACAGACAAATCTAATTTTCGCAAACTCAGACAAATCTTTTCCACATATAATTCAAATACTCAATCCTTTCAACTTAGACACAACAAAGTTTTACTGTAAAGATCAAGAAATAATATGGTAGTCCACCCTCTTATAAGACCCTAACACAACTGCATGGTAGTCCACCCTCTTACAAGACCCTAACACAGCTGCATGGTAGTCCACCCTCTTATAAGACCCTAACACAGCTGCATGGTAGTCCACCCTTATAAGACCCTAACACAGCTGCATGGTAGTCCACCCTCTTATAAGACCCTATCACAGCTGTATGGTAGTCCACCCTCTTATAAGACCCTAACACAACTGCATGGTAGTCCACCCTTATAAGACCCTAACACAGCTGCATGGTAGTCCACCCTCTTGTAAGACCCTAACACAACTGCATGGTAGTCCACCCTCTTGTAAGACCCTAACACAGCTGCATGGTAGTCCACCCTCTTATAAGACCCTAACACAACTGCATGGTAGTCCACCCTCTTATAAGACCCTAACACAACTGCATGGTAGTCCACCCTTATAAGACCCTAACACAACTGCATGGTAGTCCACCCTTATAAGACCCTAACACAGCTGCATGGTAGTCCACCCTTATAAGACCCTAACACAACTGCATGGTAGTCCACCCTTATAAGACCCTAACACAACTGCATGGTAGTCCACCCTTATAAGACCCTAACACAGCTGCATGGTAGTCCACCCTCTTGTAAGACCCTAACACAGCTGCATGGTAGTCCACCCTCTTATAAGACCCTAACACAGCTGCATGGTAGTCCACCCTCTTATAAGACCCTAACACAACTGCATGGTAGTCCACCCTTATAAGACCCTAACACAACTGCATGGTAGTCCACCCTCTTATAAGACCCTAACACAACTGCATGGTAGTCCACCCTCTTATAAGACCCTAACACAACTGCATGGTAGTCCACCCTCTTATAAGACCCTAACACAGCTGCATGGTAGTCCACCCTCTTATCAGACCCTAACACAGCTGCATGGTAGTCCACCCTCTTATAAGACCCTAACACAGCTGTATGGTAGTCCACCCTCTTATAAGACCCTAACACATCTGTAATAGAAAAGTTGCCTTATAAGAGGGTGGCCTCTCTTGACAGAGATAATTTAATATAACTATCTCAGTGTTTTTCTGAAATCTTGTCTGATAATAGGGATGGCCTGTGGTGGGAGTGTCCTTATAGAAGGATGGCCTCTCTTTAGACTGATAATAGGGATGGCCTGTGGTGGGAGTGTCCTTATAGAAGGGTGGCCTCTCTTTAGACTGATAATAGGGATGGCCTGTGGTGGGAGTGTCCTTATAGAAGGGTGGCCTCTCTTTAGACTGATAATAGGGATGGCCTGTGGTGGGAGTGTCCTTATAGAAGGGTGACCTCTCTTTAGACTGATAATAGGGATGGCCTGTGGTCGGAGTGTCCTTATAGAAGGGTGGCCTCTCTTTAGACTGATAATAGGGATGGCCTGTGGTGGGAGTGTCCTTATAGAAGGGTGGCCTCTCTTTAGACTGATAATAGGGATGGCCTGTGGTGGGAGTGTCCTTATAGAAGGGTGGCCTCTCTTTAGGTGGTGGGAGTGTCCTTATAGAAGGGTGGCCTCTCTTTAGGTGGTGGGAGTGTCCTTATAGAAGGGTGGCCTCTCTTTAGGTGGTGGGAGTGTCCTTATAGAAGGGTGGCCTCTCTTTAGGTGGTGGGAGTGTCCTTATAGAAGGGTGGCCTCTCTTTAGGGGGTGGGAGTGTCCTTATAGAAGGGTGGCCTCTCTTTAGAGAACAATTTACTAGTACCTTACTATCTCAGTGTATCTAGCCTGATCAGAAGGAAACTACTGATAATGCCTTTAATTGAATCTGGACTCATTAGTGCTTTTTGTTTCCTATTTCATCATGTTGGTACATGATTTTTAATGGAATCCAGAAATCTGTGGTTTTTCAGCATTTTCAAAAGGGTTAATTCCATGTTTTGATAAGATACAGCTTGCAACTATATATACCAGGATAAACCTATCTACATTGATGATATTATATTTGTTTTCTTATTTTTAGTTCGTTAATGTGATGACAGGTGTAGATGGTATCCAGTATCTAAATGTAACAGATTTCAGGTGAGCAACATATTCTTAAATAAATAATAAATATTCTTGCCATGATATAACTTAAAAATTGCTTATTTGGCATTAAACAACCATTACTCACTCACTCAGAAATTGATAAGTCTTTTCTAATTGGCTGACGTCCCTAGTAACGTTCTTTGATAAAACGTTATATTCACCTCACACAACGAATATAACATTCTAACATCATTGCCCCAAACTAAACCAAAGAAACGTCATGATAAAAGCTTATTTTAAGAGTGAAAGCAACATATAAATATGTGTAATATAATAAAACAATTAATGACTTTCAATTCGATGGATACCAGGATATCCACCTCATTAAAAGTCATTATACAGGATATCCACCTCATTCAAAGTCATTATACAGGATATCCAACTCATTGAAAGTCATTATACAGGATATCCACCTCATTAAAAGTCATTATACAGGATATCCACCTCATTCAAAGTCATTATACAGGATATCCACCTCATTAAAAGTCATTATACAGGATATCCACCTCATTCAAAGTCATTATACAGGATATCCACCTCATTAAAAGTCATTATACAGGATATCCACCTCATTCAAAGTCATTATACAGGATATCCACCTCATTAAAAGTCATTATATTTTAATGTACACTACACGTAACCATGGTAAAGTTTTTATAACAAACCTTTTGGTTTTACAGTCAACATCAAGAAGGAGTCATTACAAAATTGGTGATCATCTTCAACACTGTTGCCAACAAGACTGGACAGTTCGGTGACGTTCTGAGCAATTTACTCCTAATTGAGACAAAGACAAGATGTGTGGACATCGTGGATACCTGTGTTTCTATATATGGCAGCATAAAGTTGGGCAATACATCAACGATGTTAGGTAAGTCACAGTGACGGAGAGGTTTGGGGGCTACAAAATTGTTATTTACCACTCCTCCAACATGTTCTTCTGTATGGGAAGGAGAGGATAGCAAACTTCAAACTTCTGAACACAAAAATGAAAATGACGGAAGCCAGTAGAAATTTTAAATCCTGGCTTGATCATCACTGATCACCTTATCATTTATAACAGAAAATATTTTTCAAACTTTTTTAAACCCCAATCATTAGCTTGCTCATCTGCGGTAGATCATGGGTTCGAGCCCCAATCTGATCAAATCAGAGACTAAAAAACTGGAGTTTGGTTCTTCTCTGTTAAGCATGCAACATTTATGAGTAAGAGGAAGACTGGTTGGCTCGGAAACAGAATAATGTATGTAGTGGAGTGACATGTCTACCTGCAGATTGCTGTTTCAGTGGTCTAGCAAGTGAAATAAAGATCCAAAATAAGCATGTTGTTCTAGTACAAAGTGACCATCATTGAATGCAACTTTTTCTTGCCATTATATAGCTAAAAAATTGTCTACTTGGTGTTAAACAGCAATCACTTGCTCAAACTTTTTTTGTTATCGGACGGAAAATAATAAATATATAAATTTTATAACTTTAAAAGATATTCTTTGTATTATTTTTTAGATTATGTGATATGTAGTACCTGTAATGCCGTGACAGATGAGTGCACAGAAAACAATGTAACGTCAAGATACCAATGTGTGTAAGTAATAATCATGTGATTCATCTTCTGTTTTACCTACAAATACAACCTGTCGTTATCTGTCTTTTTACTGTTTACCATGTGATTACAATAGACTATTGTTTTAATGGCATAGCTTTCTAATTTGAAATTATTGATTGCAACCACAGGTCATATAATTCAAAATTCATAGTTATGATCCTTTTTTCTTTTTTTTTCATATTTGGATTGAATATGATACATTGGTTTAATATATTAGGTCACCATGGAAACACAATTTAGTTGGATTGTCAAAAAAAGATTTATTTCAATTTTATGTAAAAAAAGACAGAATTAATAACTCAACTGCACTGTTTCTTCTGTACTTCCTATTGCTGAGATGATTTCACGTCTTCAGGAACCTTCAACAATATATGTCAGTTATATCATGGCATAAAATGAAAGTCAAAATTTACCACACTGTTCGAACAGTACTAAAATCCAATAAAAAATAGTATTTTATAATATTAATTACTTTGTGAGGGTTTCATACAGAAGTATTGATTTGATGTTCTTAATCCACATTGTAAGTAGAAATTTATTGCTAATCTTTTTTATTTCAGTACAAAACCAACCTTAGGGCCTACAACAACTCAAACAACAGCTGAAGTTACCACATTAACAGGTATTTATTGTATTATTAAATTGTGTGACAATATAACAAAGAGGTAATCAGAATCTGTATATCAAAGAAGAACAGACAATACAATGGCCAAAAGAAAGAGTACAATAGGACAAACAACGATCTACAAAACATACTCATAAAACTAAAGATCGAGTAACTCTGGGGGTGAACTCAGGTGTGATATAAATTGTGTGAAAATATAACACATCTAAACTACAGATTGATGGTCAAATCCAGAATTACATGATTACATGGTTAAAAGAGGTATTCTATTAAAGATTGTAATAGATGAGAAGACTTAAAAACTAAAGAAATTGTTATGTGTGTAACAAAAAGTCCTTTTTCACTCCTTTCCTATGCAAGATGTTAAAAATATGTAAAGCTAGTCAAAGTTTCGTCGTGTCAATCTTATAGTGATACATGTCCATTTTCTTGACAATATGACTTATGGGTATCAGTGACTTTAATTGTCAATGGTGTATCTCCCTATATAAGCCATATAAAGAAATAGCCATATAACGAAATATACTGGGTTAAGACAATTTAAGAAGTGTTATAATGTTATATCTCCAATATTTTTATTCAACTGCCCAAACTTTGACCTCTGATATCTCCATTTCTACAAAAATGGACATGTATCATTATAAGATTGACATAACGAAATGTTACGTAATATGAAAAAGAAATTTCTGTGTAGTACTGTTAAGCTTGTACTAACTTTAATACAACACACTAATTTGAAGGAAAGTGTTGGGGTTAGGGTTATGGTGTTTAATGCCACTTTCAACAATCTTTCAGTTATTTCAGAAACCAATCCATACTCTGTAAGAAATGCTATAAATAGAAATCTGAATGTCCCCAAACCAAAAACATAACCATTCAAAAAATCATTTGTATATTCAGCCCCCTTTTTGTGGAACTGTGCCAACTTCAGTGTGTAAATCTTTTAACACTAATGTATTTAAGACAGATATTAAGAACTACATTTTTGATTCTTCAAGCCATCCAGGAAGTGTAGGATTCATTATTCTATTAATAACTCATTTTCTATTATATTCTTATGACATATGATCTATTTTTCTAGTATATATGTTATTGTGTCATATGATCTATTCTTCTGGTATATATGTTATTGTGACATATGATCTATTCTTCTGGTATATATGTTATTGTGACATATGATCTATTTTTCAAGTATATATGTTATTGTGTTACAATCTTGATGAATTTATTATAGGATTAAACACTGTTTTTTAGGAAATTATCTATGTATAAACCCCGGCAGCCCACTCACAAACTGAATAAAGTCCAAAGGACTTTATGTAAAGTTTGTGAGTGAGCAGCCGGAGCTTATACATGCATAATTTCCTAAAAACACAGTGTTTAATCCTTATAATTCTTATTCTTGGACATCGTGTTTGTTTTCGATGCTAAATACTATTAAAGAAATACTCAAGGAGAACCTCAATGGACATACAATACACATACGATTGTAAACTGAAAAAAATCCGCGAAATGTTATTGACGACTTTGGAACATAACCAACATGACGTCATATGAAGACTTCCAGTTTGAAACGTAAAGATTAGACGTTATTTGCCTTCATGTACGCTTCAAGTTTGATACAATTTAACTAAGATAAGTTTTCAGGGTAAGCTTTTTAATTATTTTTGTGTATTGTTGTAAATATGACATGTAGGATTTCACATTTTCAAGATGGCAGATCCTTCCAGCAGAACCCCTTAGTATCATTGCTCGTAGATTTATACGCGTGGAATGACCGGGGAAAAAGGTAGTCCGGCAAACCGCAATATTGATTTATAAATTCCTTTCGAATAACGTAGAATAAGTGACGATATCCAATCGGATTACGAGTTATTGATAAATTCTAGTAAGAATATAATTATTTTGTATTATGTTTGATTTGTATGATTGTAATGTAATATCATATTCTCTATTGTGTGATCTGAGGGCCTCAGGGAAGATAAGTGTAGCTAACTGAGTTTATCCTCATAAAATAAAGTATTATTATTATTATTATTATTATTATCGTGGCGGTCAGTTTTATTAGTGTAGGAAACCGGAGAAAACCACTGACCTGCCCCATGTCACTGACAAACTTTATCACATAATGTTGTGTTGAGTACACCTCGCCGTGAGCGGGAATCAAACTTACAACTTTAGTGGTGATAGACACTGATTGCACAGGTAGTTGTAAATCCAACTACCATACCATCACGAACACAACAGCCCCCAATTTGAAGGAATGATGATCTTGTCTTTAATAAAAGTATTATATAGTCAAACCTGCTCATGCGGTCACCTCTATTAAGTAGTCACTTCTATTAAGTAGTCACCTCTATTAAGCGGTCACCTCTATTAAGCGGTCACCTCTATTAAGTGGTCACCTCTGTTAAGTGGTCACCTCTATTAAGTGGTCACCTCTATTAAGCGGTCACCTCTATTAAGTTGTCACCTCTATTAAGCAGTCACCTCTATTAAGCGGTCACCTTTATTAAGCAGTCACCTCTATTAAGCAGTCACATCTATTAAGTAGTCACCTCTATTAAGTGGTCACCTCTATTAAGCAGTCACCTTTATTAAGCGGTCACCTCTATTAAGTGGTCACCTTTATTAAGCAGTCACCTCTATTAAGCAGTCACATCTATTAAGTAGTCACCTCTATTAAGTAGACACTTCTATTAAGTAGTCACCTCTATTAAGCAGTTACCTCTATTAAGTGGTCACCTCTATTAAGTAGTCACCTCTATTAAGTGGTCACCTCTATTAAGCAGTCACCTCTATTAAGCAGTCATCTCTATTAAGTAGTCACCTCTATTAAGTGGTCACCTCTATTAAGCAGTCACCTCTATTAAGTGGTCACCTCTATTAAGCAGTCACCTCTATTAAGCGGTCACTTCTATTAAACAGTCACCTCTATTAAGCGGCCATCTCTATTAAGTGGTCACCTCTATTAAGCAGTCACCTCTATTAAGTGGTCACCTCTATTAAGCAGTCACCTCTATTAAGCGGCCACCTCTATTAAGTGGTCACCTCTATTAAGCAGTCACCTCTATTAAGCGGTCACCTCTATTAAACAGTCACCTCTATTAAGCGGCCACCTCTATTAAGTGGTCATCTCTATTAAGCAGTCACCTCTATTAAGCGGTCACCTCTATTAAACAGTCACCTCTATTAAGCAGTCACCTCTATTAAGTGGTCACCTCTATTAAGCAGTCACCTCTATTAAACAGTCACCTCTATTAAGTGGTCACCTCTATTAAGCAGTCATAGAAAATTTCATATGAATTGAACCTCTTTGAAAGAGTCACCTGTCTTATAAGGTCACTTTTTCTTTGTCCCAAAGGTCATGACCTCTTAATACAGGCTTGACTGTATACTTTTCCACTAACATAGGTTATTTTTTTGTTTTCAGATACAGGATCATCAGACTTGATACTAGGTCTGGGTTTAGGAATACCTCTTACTATTACAGCTTTGATTATAGCAATAATTATCATATGTGTGTGTAGACGTAAATCACGCTCAGACACTTGGTCCAGTGATCGAGCACGCTCTGATGATCCGTAAGTATGATATTCTGTCATAAGATACTCTAAATGTGGTTTATTTTGCAGGGGGAAATTTTGTGATTTGTAATTTTCAAAACATTCACATTGGGTTGAATGTTGTGAAAAAAAGCATAGCATTATTTATGTGCATATTATTGAAACACAAATTATGCACAAATTTCCTCACACGAACATTTCCATTTATACAGTATGACAATAAAACAATTTTTTACTATCCCATGCAAGTACTGTACAAAAAACTTAAATTCATGGATACCAATTTACATAAATTTCTCATAAACGCCGTATTCATTTGTCTCTAAATTTGTGAATTACCATTTCAAAAAATAAAGAGGATATCAAAGCTCAAAGAAGAGATGTGGTCTACATAAGTTGTGTCTGTAATTATACCCCCACTCCCCGAAGGGGTATACTGTTTTACCTCTGTCCGTGCTTCGGTCCGTCCAAGACATTTTTCGTCGCATTTTTCTCAGTAACTGTTGATGGCAGAAATCTGATATTTGGTCACAAGCGTCATATAGGTATACCATATTGTGGGTAGCGATTTTGGACCCGTCAGATTCCTACTTCCTGTTTGCCGACTTAGTTGGTTATACACATTGAACATATATGCACATTTTTCGTCACCTTTTTCTCAGCAACTGTTGATGGCAGAGATTTTATATTTGGTCACAAGCTTCATATAGGTACCCCATATCGTGGGAAGTGTTTTTTGACCCGTCAGATTCCTACTTCCTGTTTGCCGAAGAGCGGGGGTATCATAAGTGAGCATTAGCTCACAGTTCATCTTGTTTAACATGGATTACTCTATTGTTCAGTTAATGTGATGATAGAAATAGAGAATCTAATACCAGGGGAGTACATGATAAGCAACTCTCTGACAGATTTCAATCTTACCCAAAGGTGTCGGAGATTTCCATATCTTGTACTTTTTCCGGTGTTTGATTTTATTTCTCACTAAACATCTATGGTTAGTTTATATTCAATCGAGTATTTTCCCGCAAAATTGTTTCCCATTGCTGAAGTAAATTGTCGATTTATTGATATACACCCATGTCTTGGCAGTATTTTAAATGTATGTCATAATAAAATAGAACGTAGGTCCCTTCAACGAGTTTGACAAATTGAATTAGTAATGAACAGAAAGTGATGGTCAACAATTCCACCAATATTAACCTCTCACCTTCAATCATTGAACATAAAAAAAATCACAACATATGTCGTTGGATATCCAGATCCTGGCTTGGAACAGGAACAAAAATGTGACTGGGTTAAACTGGTTAATAGTATCTCAACCCTCCCCTATTAATAGTTGTATTAATATATTCACAAATATAGAAATGATTACTTTTTTAGAATAATCAGTTTTCTATAAATTTTTCCATTGTTTATGTCCCCGCCACTAAATGGCAGGGACATATAGTGTTACCCATGTCTGTAATTCCGAAATAAAACAGTTGTGACCACTTTTTTTCACTATGCTTTGAGATATTGACTTGATATTTGGTATGTGGGTGTATAATGATGAGTTACAGATCAAGTTTACGTTTCGTTCTGGTGCAATGATATTTGCTCGAGTTATGGCCCTTGGACTTTGAAATTTGGCCAAATATTTAGTTGTCACCACTTTATTTCACTATGATTTGAGATATTGACTTGATTTTTGGTATGAGAGTGTATAATGATCAGTTACAGATCAACTTTGAAATTCAATTGTTATTCTTAGCCTATTACTGAGGGAATTAAAAAAGGGTGAAACATTTGCGAGCCTCCTTAATATTCACGGCGGGGACATTTGTGTCGTTCCGACACATCTAGTTTAATTATATTTTGATAATTTCTATTTCAGCTTGAATTTTACTTTTGGACGCTATGATCCTAGCCTTACTGGTAAAACTCATAGAAATCCTAACGAAAGTTTCGATGGTGCATTTGGAGCACAATATATGAAGCGATGGAGTAGAACTTCGGCAACACTAGATCCTTATTATCGTGAGCCTCCCGATAATACCATGAGACCATATGTTGGTCCTGGACATTTAGACGATTTTATTCTAACAGATGCACAGTCAAGTGACCCCAATGACCTCGGTTTTGGTAAGTTGATTTTGTGTTAATCTTTGCTCATTTTGAGAATATCACAATTGATAAGTGCAAAAATGCCAGAATTAAAGGGCAAAAGATATTCTAATGGAATTGTGATCATACAGTTGTGAAAATGTAAAATGTAAAATATTTTCATGTTTTCATCTGACAAAATATCCTGCAACATGATGCCCATCTTCATTCGTTGATAACAGATTAAAATTAATATTAAAATGGAACATTTTGAAAATAACAAAACAAATCAATAATAAAATGAAAAATATCAAACTGTCAGAACAGTTCTAAATTTATTCAGAAAAATCATAGAGACATAGATCAAATAAATACACCCTAACACACGACCGCTCACGTTCCTGTCTTGGTACAGGCACTTCAATAAAAAGTGGCAGGTTTGAACTTGTTTTATGTGTCCAAACCTTCCCTGTTAGTGAAACTATGCAGTCATGCAAGTATTCCCCACATGTTGGTAAATTATATTTATGCAAGAAATTGAAATTAATGCGTTTAGTGTTCTTTGCTGTCAGTATCCTTAGATTTTATGACATATGTATATAACACACAAAATATTGTTAGGTTGGTTTGGTTTGGTTTATGGTGCTTAACGCCACTTTCAACAATTTTTCAGTTATATCGTGGCAGTCAGTTTTATTGGTGGAGAAAACCACCGACCTGTCGCAAGTAACTGACAAACTTCATCACATAATGTTGTATCGAGTACACCTCGCATGAACGTAGTTGGAACTCATAACGTTAGTGGTGATAGACATTGTTATATTGACCTCTTGATAGTTTATTTGTTTGTTTGATGGTGTTTAACGCCATACGATCACAGCCACTAACCCCCCCCCCCCTGGATAGTAATGTTATAATATTTGATATATACTGATACAATTTCGTTGTGCTAATCACTCCTGTTATTTATTTCAGATACCACTTTCGGAGAAGATGATTTTGGTGAAAGACCAAGACTGTCTACTTTCTCCTGGGGTCAAATATTTGATATATTAGGACCAAGAGAAGAGGTAATTATTATCTCCCTTGTTGTATGTCATCAATGTTGTGTAATATTATAACTTTTAGGCAAAATAGGGATATTCATCAAAACAGAATTGTCAAAAAAAAAAATATTTGCATATATATGTGGTCTAGGGCGCTGGACATAAGGCTAAGCGATTGATGCTGCAGTGTATCAATAGTGTGAGTTCAAATCCCGTAGATGGAAAATCAAAAATTTGTCAGCTCAAAGATCTAATTCTAACACTGATTTAATTTTCAGATGCATATAAATATTAAGTATTGACCTAGTATTTCAAATAACTTTGAGATCCAGTGGGACAGATATATTGTATGGTTGTCACCTGCTTAGATGTTTGTATGATATACTTTATTTCCTGTGACTGTATGATGAATTCTTCATCATCCTATGCAATATGTTAAAAATTGCTGAGTTAGATTGCTGTCAAGTTATAATATTAAGTATATATGTACCATCTACACACGCTTAGACACATGCCTTATGTCTATCTCTAGATTTTCCTTACGAGACAAGTTACCACTTCGACTATTGAAGCTATATTTTGATATAGTTGATGTGGCCGAGTGGTGCTGGACATAAGGCTAAGCGATTGGTGCTGCAGTGTGTCAATGGTATTAGTTCAGATCCCGTTGAGGGAAGAACAGAAATTTGTCAGTTCAAAGATCTAATTCTAACACTGTTTGGTTTAATTTTCAGATGTATATATATATATATATATATATAAATAAAAACTCTTATTCCATATTCCATACATTTCTGCTGTTTACACAGCTTTCCTCAGTGGAAATTTATTACAGAATAAAAACAATACATACACACATAGCAACGTGACGTTATAATATAACAACGACTTTCATGACGTTTAATTCCCGGAAAAAAGTTAATGCCGTTCCATCTTCGTATTCAGTCCTAGTGGTTCATATATCTTAAGTTTTTTAAATTTAAGTTTTTTAAATTTCCACTGAGGAAAGCTGTGTAAACAGCAGAAATGTATGGAATATGGAATAAGAGTTTTTATTTGTAAAATAATCTAAGAGACTTTATTTATATATATATATATATATATATATATATATATATACTAAACCAGTCTAGCATTCCATGTTTTAAAAGTGAACCAATTGAAAAATCAAGAAATTATTGTGAGCTACATACAGTCCAGTCCACTTGTAATGAAATCTAAACATATATCCAATTATATATAGCTACCTTTCAATATTTGGTGATGACGTGTTTTAGACTGTCAAACTTTTTTTTTGAAACAAGTGCACATGGAAAGTTTACAGTGAATTTGAAGTAAAAATTTGACAGTGTAAATCAATTTAAACAGATTTTGCCTTAATTCTTTCACCTACGTGCCCAAAAGCCAAATTTTCGAAAACAAATTATTTATTCAAACAAATTCTTTCATAATTTTTACTTGTCCGAATCCAGTTTTACCGGTTCCGGGCTTCGGCAAGTGGGTTAGTGCGAAGACTGCTTAAATGTTACATGTACATACAATCCTGTACAATAACAGTATTTTTCAGGCAACAAGTCAATACATATTTATCTCATTTAGCTTTATAAGTATATGGAGAAATTTTCAATGATAACGTTTTTTTTTACTTTTTAGTTTAAAATACAAAGACCTCAGGTAGATGAAAATCCTATACCAATATATAAAGATGTAAGTATAAACATTTTGTATTACAGTAAAACCTATCTAAATTGAACCTCCTTAAGACCATCCCTTTTTTTTATTTGGAATATACAGGTATTCAGTTTATACAGGATGAATTAACAAAGATTTACATTGGGACTTTATTTTATTTTTGTTTTATTCAAGATCTGAGTTAGACAGGTTACACTGTATTATTGAAAAATAATTGTTCACATGTTATTGGTGTTTAATGCCACTTGCAACAATATTTTAGTTTATAATATATTGTGGCAGCCATTTTTATTGATGGACGAAGCCAGAGAAAACCACAGACCTGATGTAAATCACAGACAATTTTTATCAAATTCATAGCTCTATGAGTGGGATTCAAACTTACAAACTACCATGTGATCATCACCAGTACAGGCCAAATAATCAGTATACATCTAGGCACATAACAAGACGTTGGGTTATATTTTAATTGTAGAAATGAAGTGTTTTTGAATTGTCATCAATTAATACTTTGAATAGAATATGTAATAAGTACCACAGTCATGTAAACAGATAATCAGACAATCATTTTTAAATAAAATAGTAATATCATTGTACAATTAAAGAAAAATTTCAGACAAGTCTTTTGTTGGAAATTGACAATTTTGGTGGGGAAGATTTTCCCGAAAATAGGCATTTTTTTCTTCTCTTTTTTTATTTTGCCAAATATCTCAAAAATCTGTATTATTACACTAACAATTTCATTAGTTTTCTTTATATCTTGTTCGGTAGTTGGATTTACAACTACCTATGCAATCAGTGCCTATCACCACTAAAGTTGTGACTTCGAATCCTGCTCATGGCGAGGTGTACATGATACAACATAATGTTATAAAGTTTGTCAGTGACTTGCAGCAGGTCGATGGTTTTCCCCGGGCACTACCTTTTCCTCCACCAATAAAACTGACCGCCAGGATATACATGTAGCTGAATTATTGTTGAAAGTGGTGTTAAACAACATAACCCTAATCCAATTCTCAAGTAGTACCACATATATTTATTTCTCCGTTCAACTCCGACACAACAAGGTTTTGAATGTACATTGTATTTATAACAATCATTACATAGATCTCTACATAATTTTTTCTTTTTCATTTTCAGGAATCAAAGAGACATTCTGATGTATAACATCAACCCAGACTTTAAAGAAATCTGTCTTCCTAAAGTAACATTTGTGTATTACTATAATAGGACATAAAACAGGATGTACGATACTATTCAAGTGATTGTAAAAATGTGGTGCTTATACATTTGTACATACTTCTTTCATGAATTTATAGTTCGCTTTCATAAAATGGAGATTATTTAAGTATTCATATTTATAATGGATAACAGATCTATTTTAGCTCAAAGAATAGATTAATTATTTATTATTGGAATCTAAAGTGCTATAGAATATATCAAGGAATTATTTTCATTAGTGGAATAAAGTGTTGCCGTAGTTACATGATGTAGGAAAAATTCATATTAAAAAATATGGAGTAGTATAATTTCTGTGTTGACAATCTAAAAATAGAAATAATCATGGAATATAGTGTTGTGGAATATATGCAAATCTTATTCTTAGACATGTATGGAATAACATAATGTCAATGGAAATATTAAAAAATAATTTGAATGTAGAATGCAGTGTTGTCATGGTTATAGAAAACTGAATGTGGAATACTATAATTTCTAGAGAAATTGACATACCGGTATATTGATGTTCAGATGTGAAATAAAGTATAAATAAATATATTCAAAACTTATAACCTAATAAGGAATATTTTAATTCTGACAATAAAATTAATATCCAAATCTTGAAGATAAAAATAAAAGGAATTTGTGGAATATGGACGACATTGTTATATTTTAATACTAATAATTCACAAACATGACATGGATTAATAAAATTAAGCAAAAGATAGTTTCGAAGGAAAAGAATGTTTTTCATTCAAATGTCTCAATCAGAACTTACGGAAATCAAATCTGTTGTTTATTGAGTGACTATGTGAACAATGAATTAAATGTAATTTATTAGTTATCTTTGGAGGTATACAATCGATGAAAATTCTATTATTCTGAGTTTGACTGAATTTGGATTAAGCGTAAAAGCAAAAATTTGGGATTTACAAAAAAAAAGGAGAAATGTTATTATTGGTGCAAAGTAAGTTTAAACACATTTATTGGATTTGATGGCGAGGAAATAGCCAAGGTATTTTATGCTTAATAACAAAATGAGAAACTGTATACCATATTTTATACACAGGATTTAATAAAAGCAAAAACCATGTTATTCTGTATAAAGGATTAAGTGTTTATGATGATGTCATTAGAAACATTGAAGATCTGAGTATGTTTGTTGAGGTTTTATGTTGCCACAATTTTGAATATCAGGATATATTGAGACGATTTACATTAAAATCATAATGTTCTATTGTATGTTTGTAGCTTTATTGCATTTAAAAAATTAAACCCTATATAAATAATTTATATACATGTAGGGTAACCATGGTGATGTAGATATATATATTTACTAATTATTTACATATCAAAAAGTTTTAACGATGAAATAATCTGTGATAGTTTGTTGTTTTTTTCATTGTTAAGATTATGACTTTGAAACATTTTTTTTTATAAGAATTAAGCTGTTTTCTTAACTATTCCATTGTATTGTATAGAGTACATGTTGTACGGCTAAACATTGAGGGGGAAATAAACAAACAGGCATTTTTTTTTTACTTTTAGAAAACTGGAATATGAATTACAAAATTCTTGTGACATCTAGAAAAAAAAAATTATTATTACAAAATTTTACAATAGCTTAAGAAATTCTATAATAGTTTCAATTTGATATTTTCTGCTCTACTACTCATGTACTACCAAAAAAAACAGCTTCATAAATACATGTAGTACACAGTTACCAAAAAATCATGATTTTCTGTATTGTATTGTACAGAATATGATATTTTCTGGTGCTATTTATTAGTCTGTTGTTAAAAATATCTATCAATAATCTTGACCCATGATTTTATTCCATCCTTGTATTGTCATGTTTGAAAAAGACCACCACACAGTCAAACCTGTATTAAATAATATTAATTATGTTGTTTCTTCCATACTAGATTAAATTTTCAACTGGTAGTAGATTTCTCATATAAAAATATTATCACAATTTTTGATAATTTAGACTTTTAAGTCCCTAATTTTGACTTAAGATTGTTTCAACCTGATAGAAACACACTAGATATTTGAAGTCTAGGGTAAATATTGAACACATTTATTGTTTGGCAGTGGATTTCTCATTTTTAAAAATTGCAGAATTTTTAATAATGTATATTCTAAATTCTAATTTTGACATGAGGTTGTCTGAACCTGATAAGATATTGTATTTAACACAGGTTTGACTGTATTTTTTTTCATTTATGTATGAATGAGTGCTCACTGTATACAAATTTAAATGTAGGTAAACAATGTGGTACTTGTATTACAGATGGTATGAATGAATTTATACATGTAGAGGGTACATGTATATATATTAGATTTGTATAGTGTAATAATGCCATTACTTTTTATATTGCTTTAAAAGGGCACATACAATGTAGTATGTTATATAATGAGTTTTATATAATTCTTGTTGTTTCTTGATTTTGGCACATCAGACCGAACAGTTTCTTCCATTATTGTTATTCTGCCCAGTTATTAAACAGTTTGTGTCAAAAACATTTTGACAAACTAGCCTGAACAGCTTTTTAGAAGAATTTTTTCTATTTGATGAAGCAAGTTTTATTCAAATTTTACTAGCCCGAACCAATTTTTACAAGACTGGGGCATAGGGCTAGTGGTTTTTGGCGCAGACTAATTAAAAGTTCTTTTTATTATTCTTGGTCCTCGGACATTATTGTTTACATGTATAAAGTGTGATGTCAAACTGTTAACATTGTATAATGTTATACTCAAATCTCATTATATTTTTAATATACATGTATTATAAACTTTCTTATCATTTTTCCCTCTGGACTATGAGTCTATGTAGACTACAGGACAGAAATTATATATTTAATAGTGTTGTCATGGTTACAACATTTATTTTATATTATTATGTTTAAAGATAGTCCCATGTTAGTTTAAAATACAGTATGTTTGTGTTTGAATGACAAGTAAATAACTAGCTTGTACAATGTACATCTGAAATTGGTACAGATTGTTCGTTGTGTACATTTTTTTGTGTCTTGTGAATAGCAGAGTCATCATGTAGGGAGGGATCCATTAAATGGATATCCATTTTTCAAGTCATTATCACACTAAATTGTTAATCAGGAACATCACATTCCTGCTTGATCTGAAAATAAAGAAACTTGATGAAAAGTCCTGCCTAAAACCTATTGACTTCCACACTTTTTTTTATTCCCCCCCCCCCCCCCCCTAAAAAATTGTTATTCTAAATTTTCCTCATATACCTATTCAACTTCAAGTTAAGACCATTTTTTTCAATATATCAGTGGGAGGAGGGTGACACACAATTTCAAGAAAAACACATTTAAAAAAAAAATTATTGGAAATTTGGAATATGCGTTAGTTGTTTCATTAGGGCAGCTAGGAAATATCATTTCATTTTACAGTTCAAAACTGATTTCATTTTCATAATTACTTCATGTGATTTAGACACAAAAAATGTTAGTGCTCAACATGCTGAAAGCATTCTGTAAACTATGTTAAATGTTTGATAGTCAATGATCATTCATTTTTATTTAGATATAATGTACACATTAAATGTAATCAAATGAAGCCATGTATTAGCTCTCGGTAGAGAGTAAAACAAGGCCAGTCACACATATCACACAGAGAGCCATTTTTTTGTGACTTCGAATGAAAATTAGATGATCATGAAAAGTCAAAAGAAAAACAACAAAAATTACCCTGTAACCATGGTAACATACCGTACTTCAATAGTTTTCAGTAGAAACAATGACAGATATGCATGAACTTTTCCCCAAAAAAAACCTGACAATCTAACAAGCCACTTTTTTTCCCCAAGTAATATATAGATAAAATCTGTAATTTCCCAAATCTTTATACTGTGTGGTTTTTTTTTAAAAGTCGAGTTAAATTTCCGTGCCAAATTAATTGTAAATATTGTACATGTATATATGTGTACATTTATATAAAATATGTACATTCCTTAGGTTTCATAATCATAGTCATAAATGTAGATCTATAAAGAAAAACTACAGGTGTAAATAAATGAATACAGGTGTTGTCAAGTGTTTCCAAAGGTAAATTGAAGTTGAATGGACATTCGGTCCAGTAAAGGAGTACAAAATACTGGACCCAGCATCAAGTTAACAGAACATTCACATACTCCACAGGGGAGGTGCTCAGATTCCTACTGGTCATTTGGTCCAGTAATAAATAACCTTTTACTAGACGTTGCCACATGTCCGACGGACCTTGGGAATAACTGTGTGGTTAAAAAATGCTAGTCTAAGAACTTACAACTTTACATAAAACTATTACAGGTGTAGCAATAAAATTCCACAAGTGTAGATAAAAAAACACACTGGTGCATGAACTTGCAGCTTTGCAGATTTAAAGATAATTTAATGTCCAATAACTATGACAAAGGGACTTATCTAATGATAAAAATATCACCAAATACATTTTTACTTTACAGATGTGCGTGTATATATGGTTAGATTTTCACGTTTTATTGTTAAAGTGCAACTGAAAAACATTAGTAGTTCTGCTTCAGATGCCAGTTGTACCCTAAAATAACAATTATAGTAGCCAGTTGGGCTACTGTCGGACAACTGAATTGTCAGGGGCCCAGGTCAAAGTTTAATGGTCTTGGGCTCCTGGTCCCCTGTTAAGTTTTATTCCTGTTCAAGCTTTGTTGATCTACATGTATGTACAGGTAGGTGTAATACCACTAAACATGGGTACCAGTCGAAAAGAACATATTTTAGGATAATTTTAAGCCCATATTTGATGTCCTTGTGGTTTTAAATAAAAAATTGATTGCATTGGAAAGAAACCACCTGAATTTGTGTTAAATTGAAAGTGAAAGTAGGATTTTTGACGGTAGACATCTTTGGACTGTCTGTTTTTTCTTATATGCCATTAAATGTATGTTGATTTTCGGAGTTAAGCTTCCAATTAGGTACCCTTCCATGAGATATGAGTGTCACTTAGATTAAACTTAAGATGCATCCTGTATGAAAGCTCTTTTTTTTATATTTAACATAGAAGGCTATGGAGAATTCTTTAGTGGTATTACTCCTGTATATTATGGTATGACTTTAGGAGGAGGGTTATAATCATCAGGGATATTTATTTTCATGTTAAATGTCACATCATACAGGGTAATTTATTCATACTGTGACAAGCATACATGTACTTGCTACTTACTAATGGCTACTTAATGTCATTTTTGTCTCTGTAGTCTTGTAAATCATGTGATCATTGAAAAAACTTAGAAAGGGAGGTAACTTGTCTTTATAAGATAGGTTTTCAGCCATTTTGATGATGCATTTTGATTTGAAATCTAATGAGAATGCTACAATATATGAATGTAGATTTTGCAATTGGCAATGGTTTTTTAAAGTTTTCTGACATGTCAAGTTGCCTGATATATTCATAACAGAAATACAATGAAACCCTTCTTGAAAGACCCAACCACTTTCTGTCAGAAAATTATGGTCTTTAAAGGCAGATGGTCTCTTGAAACAAGTTAGACTTTTTATTGTTGAAATACCTTGTGGCAGTTTCATAAGAGAGCATGTGGCACAATAAATGGTGGTGTCACATGAGGACAGATGGTCTCAAACAAGAAAAGAGTGATCTATCACAATAGTTGTCTCACACAAGAATAGTTGTCTCACACAAGAATAGTTGTCTCACACAAGAATAGATGTGCTCACACAAGAGATGGTGGTCTCACACCACAAAAGATGGTCTCATACACAAAATAGTGGTCTCGCACAAGAGAGAGTGGTCTTGTACACAAAATAGTGGTCTCACACAAGTGAGTATGGTTTCCAATAATAAAATAGGTCTCTCAAGACAGGTTTCACTGTACACATAATGAATAATTGTAGCTTATTGTTTCTGCTTTGTAATGTATTGTTGATTTCTCTGTTATGAATGATCACATGATTTTCACATATATTTTAATACTTTTTTCTTTTTCTTTTTTTTTTAATATATACAGATATAGTCTATTTATAATTTACATACACCCTGTATTAGATAATTATTATATTTGGTTGTATTACCATAGAAAAAAACATTTATGCAAAATATTTTTGTTGAAAATGTCAATGCTTTAAAATTATTTACCGTAGTACATTTAATTAATATCCAAATTTATAGATTGTCATAAATATGTGTGTGTATGTTGCATAAAATCAAAATTTTAGACTTCTTTAGAGGAAGAAAGGGGTCGTCTGTAAGATGGATTGACAGATTTGTATAACAATTTGCTAGATCATGTTGGTCTAAATCTTGGAAATTGCTAGTTTTGTGCAATAAAATCAGACATTTTAGTAAATTGTATTTTTAGTATTTTTCATCCACGAATCATTTTTTTATTTTATACCAAAGACAGAACCTTTGGAAGAGGGAAATTAACGGTGGATTTTTTTTAATCCATAAACATAAAATTTATGATCTTATTTTTATCTTTTTATGATATGGTTTCTTAAAAACTGCACACCTTTAGACAATAAAAAAAAAATGAATACAGCACTCTTGTTTATGATTTTAATTGTCCATAGACATATATTATTCTTATTTGAAATCTCTTGTCAGTTAAATTATATGAGAATTTTTTTTAATGATATAAATAACCATACAAAATATTATATTTTTGTTACAATTTTGATATTTGTTATTCTATTATCTATGCACTTTAAAAATAAGAATATGTACCTGTAAGTCAATTTTAGACTTACGGTGTTATAGTGAATGGTTTATATCTTCAAGGTTTCATATTAAGTTATATATACCCATGTTTATATTTTGAATAAAACATATTTTTATTCTTGCTGATTTTTCCATTGGCCCAACCTGTTATCTAATAATAGAAATGTAGATATCAAACTTAAATCCATGGCACTTCCTGGAAAAACCTTCATCAGGTGCACTCAAAATTGAATGGTAAGCTTGAATTGTTGTCCTAGTGAAATACTATAACAGTAATTTCTTTCTAATACAAATATTCTTTCCTATTGGAGATTATACCCTAGGACATATTATCCAAAATAAAATGGCCCATGGATTATCTGTAGATGGAATAAAGTGCATTCTTCACTGGTTTTACCTCATCACATTTTTGTTTCTTCTCCATTAGGATCACAATGGAAGAAGATCAAAAACATATACTGTGATCCCAATGGCATTCTATAAATAGACAATAATCAATGGCATTCTATAAATTTATACTTTCTTATTGAATTCTTACTCACATGTTGTAAACACTTGAATGACTGCATTATTATACCCCCACTCATAGAGTGGGGGCTATATTGCAATCACCTTGTTCATCCGTTAGTCCGTCTGTTTGTCCGTCCATTCACACTTTCGTAACATATATCTCAGCTTCTACTGGAAGAAATGATTTTATATTTGATATATGGCTTTGGCATGGTGACTTGTACCGTGTCTCCCCTTTCCAGGTTTACCGCACATCTACTTCCTGTTTACCGTGCGACTTACAAATGAACGAGTGGGGGTATTCTTAGCACGACGTAGTGTGCAACATCTTGTTTCACTAACAGGGGAGGTTTTGGCCTAGAAAGCTAAGTTTAACACTGCCACTTTGCATTGAAATGCCTGTCTGTATTAAACCAGGAGAGTGTATATAAGTGGTATTGATTTTGCCTCAGTTATTACCACTTTCCATTTAGATTTTGAAGCTCCCCTAAGGCTATCCTGTGTAGGCCCTTTGGGTTTATTATACCCCCGCTCCCCGAAGGGGGAGGGGGTATACTGTTTTACCTCTGTCCGTCTGTCCGTCCTTCCGTCCATCCAAGATATTTTTCGTCACATTTTTCTCAGTAACTGTTGATGGCAGAAATCTGATATTTGGTCACAAGCTTCATATAGGTACCCCATATCGTGGGAAGCGTTTTTTGACCCGTCAGATTCCTACTTCCTGTTTGCCGAAGAGCGGGGGTATCATACATTTGTAGGTGAGCATTAGCTCACAATTCATCTTGTTGCTCCCAGATATATTTCTATATAGCCATTCTTTTGACATTCAGCTACCGATCAAGGTTGTTCCCGAAACGTGTACTTAATTTGACACCTACTATTACCTTATTAGCTCACCTGACCCAAAGGGTCATGTGAGCTATTGCCATCACTTGGCGTCCGTCGTCGTCGTCGTCGTACCTCGTAAACTTTTTCAAAAATCTTCTCCTCTGAAAGTACTAGACCAATGGAAACCAAACTTGGTCTGAATCATCACTAGGGTGTCTAGTTTCAAAATTGTGTTCGGTGATGCCGTGCACCAACCAACATGGCCACTGTTACTAAAAATAGAACATATGGTAAAATTGCAGGTTTTGGGTAATAACTCAAAAACCGTTAATAATATCAAAAATCTGACATGGGATAAAAATGATCAGCACATCAAGATCTACCTACCCTGCAATTTTGAAGTAAATCTGATTACCCATCTTGGAGTTATTGCCCTTTTTTCATCAAATTTGTAAAATATTAATACTTTTCGTCTTATATTTCAAAAACTATAAGAGATAAAGGTTAACTTTAAATTGCAAAAATGTGCGGCATATCAAGATCTACCCACCCTGCAATTTTGAAGTAAATCCCATTACCCATTTTGGAGTTGTTTCCCTTTTTTCATCAAATTTTCAAAATTTTAATACTTTTCGTCCTTTATTTCAAAACCTATAAGAGACAGGTGGTAAGTTGAAACTGCAAACATGTTCAGCATCTCAAGATTTACCTACCCTGCAATTTTGAAGTAAATCGGATTACCCATCTTGGAGTTATTGCCCTTTTTTCATCAATTATTTTTTTTTTAATTTTAATACTTTTCGTCCTATATTTCAAAAACTATTTAGAGATAGATGTTAAGTTTAAATTGCAAAAATGTGCAGCATGTCAAGATCTACCTACCCTACAATTTTGAAGTAAATCCCATTACCCATTTTGACCGATTATGCAAATTAGAAAAAAGGGGGGATGAAATTTAAAAAAAATCTTCTCCTCTGAAACTACTGAGCCAATCTCAGCCAAACTTTGCTGAAATGATTCTTGGGTGGTCCTCTTCCAAAATTGTGTCCGGCATTTCAGAACACCGACCAAGATGGCCGCCACAGCCGAACTTAATCAAACATAGGACCCTATGGGAAATTCCCATAAAAATCTTCTTGTCTGAAACCATTTGCTCAATAAGAACAAAATTTTGATGAAATAGTCATTGGATGGTTCTCTTCCAAAAATATGTGCGGCGGTTCGGCCCTTCAATCAAGATGGCCCCCACAGCCAAACTTAGCTTAACATAGGACCCTATGGGAAATTCACATAAAAATCTTCTCCTCAGAAACCACTGGGCCAATTGCAACAAAACTTTTGTGGAATGATCCTTGGATGGCCCCCTTCCAAAATTGTGTCCGGTGATCTCGACTTCCAACCAAGATGGCCACCAAGCTGAAAATAGAAAACAGGGGGGATGAAAAAAAAAAATCTTCTCTTCTGAAACTACTGAGCCAATCTCAACCAAACTTTGCTGAAATGATCCTTGGGTGGTCCCCTTTCAAAACTGTGTCTGTCAGTGCCGTCCTGTATCCAAGATGGCCGCCAATACTAAAAATAGAAATTTCTTCAAATGGTCAAAACTGCTCTATTTTAAGCCAGAAAGTACCCAAATTTGAACTGTATAAGCATAATGATGAACTTTTTAACATATATTACGGGATTTCTTATGAACTTTGAACTTTTGCCTATTTTGACCGATTATGCAAATTAGATAAAAGGGGGGATGAAATTAAAAAAAAATCTTCTCTTCTGAAACTACTGAGCCAATCTCAACCAAACTTTGCTGAAATGATCCTTGGGTGGTCCCCTTTCAAAATTGTGTCCGTCAGCGCCGTCCTGTATCCAAGATAGCCGCCAATGCTAAAAATAGAAATTTCTTCAAATGGCCAAAACTGCTCTATTTTAAGCCAGAAAGTACCCAAATTTGAACTGTATAAGCATAATGATGAACTTTTTAACATATATTACGGGATTTCTTATGAACTTTGAACTTTTGCCTATTTTGACCGATTATGCAAATTAGATAAAAGGGGGGATGAAATTAAAAAAAAATCTTCTCTTCTGAAACTACTGAGCCAATCTCAACCAAACTTTGCTGAAATGATCCTTGGGTGGTCCCCTTTCAAAATTGTGTCCGTCAGCGCCGTCCTGTATCCAAGATAGCCGCCAATGCTAAAAATAGAAATTTCTTCAAATGGCCAAAACTGCTCTATTTTAAGCCAGAAAGTACCCAAATTTGAACTGTATAAGCATAATGATGAGCTTTTTAACATATATTACGGGATTTCTTATGAACTTTGAACTTTTGCCTATTTTGACCGATTATGCAAATTAGATAAAAGGGGGGATGAAATTTAAAAAAAATCTTCTCTTCTGAAACTACTGAGCCAATCTCAACCAAACTTTGTTGAAATGATCCTTGGGAGGTCCCCTTTCCAAATTGTGTCCGTCAGCGCCGTCCTGTATCCAAGATAGCCGCCAATGCTAAAAATAGAAATTTCTTCAAATGGCCAAAACTGCTCTATTTTAAGCCAGAAAGTACCCAAATTTGAACTGTATAAGCATAATGATGAGCTTTTTAACATATATTACGGGATTTCTTATGAACTTTGAACTTTTGCCTATTTTGACCGATTATGCAAATTAGATAAAAGGGGGGATGAAATTTAAAAAAAATCTTCTCTTCTGAAACTACTGAGCCAATCTCAACCAAACTTTGCTGAAATGATCCTTGGGTGGTCCCCTTTCAAAATTGTGTCCGTCAGCGCCGTCCTGTATTCAAGATAGCCGCCAATGCTAAAAATAGAAATTTCTTCAAATGGCCAAAACTGCTCTATTTTAAGCCAGAAAGTACCCAAATTTGAACTGTATAAGCATAATGATGAGCTTTTTAACATATCTTACGGGATTTTTTATAAACATTGAACTTTTGCCTATTTTGACCGATTATGCAAATTAGAAAAAAGGGGGGATGAAATTTTAAAAAATCTTCTCCTCTGAAATTACTGAGCCAATCTCAACCAAACTTTGCTGAAATGATTCTTGTGTGGTCCTCTTCCAAAATTGTGTCCGGCATTTCAGAACACCGACCAAGATGGCCGCCACAGCCGAACTTAATCAAACATAGGACCCTATGGGAAATTCCCATAAAAATCTTCTTGTCTGAAACCATTTGCTCAATAAGAGCAACATTTTGATGAAATAGTCATTGGATGGTTTTCTTCCAAAAATGTGTGCGGCGGTTCGGCCCTTCGATCAAGATGGCCCCCACAGCCGAACTTAGCTTTACATAGGACCCTATGGGAAATTCACATATAAATCTTCTCCTCAGAAACCACTGGGCCAATTGCAACCAAACTTTTGTGGAATGATCCTTGGATGGCCCCCTTCCAAAATTGTGTCCGGTGATCCCGACTTCCAACCAAGATGGGCGCCAAGCTAAAAATAGAAAAAAGGGGGGATGAAATAAAAAAAAATCTTCTCCTCTGGAACTACTGAGCCAATCTCAACCAAACTTTGCTGAAATGATCCTTGGGTGGTCCTCTTTCAAAATTGTGTCCGTCACTGTATCCAAGATGGCTGCCATTACTGAAAATAGAAATTTCTTCAAATGGTCAAAACTGCTCTATTTTAAGCCAGAAAGTACCCAAATTTGAACTGTATAAACATAATGATGAGCTTTTTAACATATATTACGGGATTTTTTATGAACTTTGAACTTTTGCCTATGTTGACCGATTATGCAAATTAGAAAAAAGGGGGGATGAAATTTAAAAAAAATCTTCTCCTGTGTCCGGCATTTCAGAACACCAACCAAGATGGCCACCACAACCGAACTTAATTTAACATAGGACCCTATGAGAAATTCCCATAAAAATCTTCTTGTCTGAAACCATTTGCTCAATAAGAAAAAAATGTTGATGAAATAGTCATTGGATGGTTCTCTTCCAAAAATGTGTCCGGCGGTTCGGCCCTTCGATTAATTTTTTTTTTTTTATTTTAATACTTTTTGTGTTATATTTCAAAGAGAGATAGATGTTAAGTTTAAATTGCAAAAATGTGCACCATGTCGAGATCTACCTACCCTGCAATTTTCAAGTAAATCTGATTACCCATCTTGGAGTTATATCCCTTTTTTCATCAAAATGTTCTCAATTTTAATACTATCATCTTATATCTCAAAAACTATTAGAGATAGAGGGAAAGTTGAATGTTCAGCATGTCAAGATCTACAAAAAATTTCCCACAGTTAAAAATGTGCGACAACTGTGTGAAGAGTTATTCCTCTTGAAATGCATTTTTTTTGTTGACTCACTGCTTTTGGCTACTCAAATAATCAAAGGGAAGCAACTCTATTACAAAATGTGAAGTAGGAAAAGCTAAATTTTGAGAATAATTGACATATATGTTTTTTTTACAGCAATTTTGATACCTTACATTAAAGGGGGAACCCCTGCCCAAATTTTTTTGTAGAAAGGGTCTGCAATGACAAAGGCTACATTTGTTAATTTTTTTTACCGAAGTTATCAAGTTTATCAAGACTGATGTTATTATACCCAGGTGAGCTATACAGGCTCCTGGGAGCCTCTAGTTACTTATATACAGAGATATTTTTTAATTAAGAAATAATTCATGGAAGCCATATGTACATGTATATATTGTTTTTACCAGGGGTAGGCCTTTATGTCACGAAGTTTTACCCCGAGCGGTAGTGATGGGTAAAAAGCTGACATAAAGGCCTACCCGTGGTAAAAACAATATATACATATGGCTTCCTTGAATTATTTCGATTCTAATGTGTAAAAATTGGTAAAATATCTTTATAAATTGTCGATGACGTCATAAATGTAATCGGTCATAGATTAATATTATTTTTACCACGGGTTTGGACTCGAAGCGTTTGAAGGACGTCATATTTGAATATCCTACATTTCTCAAATATCAACTCATGATTATGATGAAATTATATCAGTTTACAAATAGACATTTAAAATACGTACTGACTGCATTACATATACACTATGATTATATTTGATGAAGGCCTTTAACTGGAGCATGAAGACATGTACACCTGAGTTAAATAGTTATAATATACAGTGTACACGTGATGTTAACAAGGATAAACCATTCCAAGGTTTATTTTATATAATGTTGAAATAAATCAGTCATCATTTGATGTCAATTCGGTTGTATTTCATTTTGACGATTTTAATTACGGAAGATGGACTACACCCATCTTTGTTTAATGATTGCAATTTTAACTCAGCTGTTAGGATAAGAAAGTGGAACATCATCATAGCTGGATTATTTTAACTCAGCTGTTAGGAGAAGAAAGTGGAACATCATCATAGCTGGATTATTTTAACTCAGCTGTTAGGAGAAGAAAGTGGAACATCATCATAGCTGGATTATTTTAACTCAGCTGTTAGGAGAAGAAAGTGGAACATCATCATAGCTGGATTATTTTAACTCAGCTGTTAGGAGAAGAAAGTGGAACACCATCATAGCTGGATTATTTTAACTCAGCTGTTAGGAGAAGAAAGTGGAACATCATCATAGCTGGATTATTTTAACTCAGCTGTTAGGAGAAGAAAGTGGAACATCATCATAGCTGGATTATTTTAGCTCAGCTGTTAGGAGAAGAAAGTGGAACATCATCATAGCTGGATTATTTTAACTCAGCTGTTAGGAGAAGAAAGTGGAACATCATCATAGCTGGATTATTTTAACTCAGCTGTTAGGAGAAGAAAGTGGAACATCATCATAGCTGGATTATTTTAACTCAGCTGTTAGGAGAAGAAAGTGGAACATCATCATAGCTGGGTTATTTTCACCACCTATGATCAAATGAAAAACAAACAAATATCAGACTGTCAGAACAGTTCCAAAATCCAACCCAAAAATGGTAGACAATAATAGAGAATAATTTTTTTTGTCGCGCATTAAGTTATATGACAAAAACTCTGAATCAGATTATTTTTTTTTCTCCACCAAAATCAGAATATTTTTTTCAGCAACATTGGGAATCAGAATATTTTTTTAGGAAAAAACCATAACCCCCCCCCCCCCCCCCCTTCAAGTTAAATGGTCGTTCCCTTACTGACAAGTTTTATCACATCGTGTTGTATCGAGTACACCTAGCCATGAACGAGGGTTGAACTCATAACTTTAGTGGTGATAGGCACCGATTGCACAGGTAGTTGTAAATCCAACTACCATACGATCACGACCACGACGGCCCCTCGTGATAAGGAGTTGAAGATGTCCACCTCCTGACAGATAAAGGAATATTGTCAATCGACATGGCATACATGTACGTAGTGGACAATACACTGTAACTGTAGATTCTTAAAACTAATCAATGAGACCAGAAGGATGATAACATATATTTCATGAATGATATGTTTTAATTGTTAAAAATACAATATACCAAACTGACGTACTCTCCATTGACTCTGCCATATTTTTTGTCTGTACAATGGCCAATATGTAAGCACGGCATTGGGTGCCAGATGTGGAGCAGGAGCTGCTAACACTTTCGGAGCACCTGAGTTCACCCACTGCTTTTAGTAGGTTCGTGTTGCTCGATCTTTAGTTTTCTGTGTAATGTTTTGTAGATCATTGTTTGTTCTTTTGGCCATTATACGGCTTCAGCTTACCCCTTTTGTGTCTACAAACTTTTCTTGACCATATCATTTCCATATTTGCACAATGGTCAATATTTAACTCTTAATTAACGTATCGATATTTGTTCGGGACGTCGTGACCCATTTGGCGTAAAAAACCTATAACCCTTCGCTTGTTATAATTATATATTAATATGCTGTCACTGCATTTACTGCCTGTATAGAGTAGAGGTGTACGCAGAAACTGCTGTCTACTAGACGTATAAACCTCCTAGTAATGTAGGTCCGTCTTATGTAGGTTGAAGTGTAACATGCACTGGTCGAATACAGACTGTAGACACCCAATAGGAATTCAACCAAGCTAATGTATTATATTTTTGAATTCTTGCGTGTAAATGTGACAATTATTTAATATTGTTTTAGACTTTTCCGACAGTGTGGCTTCTTTCTTCGTTTTTTTTAAATTGTGTTGCATACGTGACCTTTCAGTACCACAATGCATAAGAACATTGTCAGAAAATACAAAGTTTAGCTGTACTTACGTCTAAACAGGTAAGTAAAACTCTCCAATGTCTTTCCTGAAAAAAGTACAAATTAATTTTATATTGCCTTAAAATCCACCTGTGATGTAAATCTATTGTCAAAACTCTCCATTATTTTTAAGGAATGGAGAGTTATTGTTCTCTTTGTACTCTTAAAGTCCCACAAGGGGCAAACAATTTAATACTTTGTACTTTAGATACTATACACAGACTTTTTTTTGTTGCAAGATTAATAATTAATCAAATTAATAAAGTACAATGGCTGGATTTTAAGTTGGAGAATGTCCTCGTATCTTTCCATTCCTTAAAAACAATGGGCCTCGGGTCCATTATTTTTAAGGAATGGAGAGTTACTTGGACATTGTCCTATATGACGATGTACTAGTAGTATATATATAGAAATGTATCATGTGTCTTTAGTCTCCTTTTGGTGTTTGGTTACTAGCTGTAATATATACCAGACCCGTCAAATGTTTATATCACATTTTTTATTGTACATCTATGAACTTATTCCTTTTCTGTGATTTAATTGTACAGTTGTGTTGATAGCAAAGCAAATCATTTGTGAATTAATGTCAAGCTAGTGTCAAAACATTGTAACATACATGTACATATTATAAGTTCTATGAGAGAGGAGATGAATTCAAGACATATTACGATTTTGTTGATTTTATACTTTGGTAGTGTAATATGTATAACAGTGGATGATTTTGTTCCTTACGGATTTAAGCATGGTGACACCCTAGCTCAGCTCAAGGATGATGATTCAATTCCACCAATACACATCAGCAGGCCATTCACATTCTTCAAACATCAGCATCATTCTTTAATTGTAAGTATCTAGAGTAAATTTGCAAGATTTATTTCCACATTATAGTTTGAGATTAGCACCCTCGAGCAGTGCCGGAATTACCATTGTGCTTAGGTGTTCTTCGGCACAGGGCCCCCCTTGGCGTTGGTTAGGGAGGCCCATCTTCCTGCCAAAAAACATTTTTAGGATGGATTTTTGCTTATGTGGTGCAATGTAATATTTTAACTATTCCTAAATTTCCTGAGCATGTATGCCTGACTACCTGCGTAGGCCTAACGGGTCTACCTCCTTCAGGGCCCAATTAAGGGGCCTCATAGCTTAACTAGCACAAGGCCTCATTGTCCTAAATCTGGCACTGCCATCGAGAATCGAAGAACCGGCAATACAATAATTGAAGTATATGTATTTGCCTCTTCGTACAATTAACCTGTTTACCAGACGAGCACTGACGATGTAGACAACAGATTTATACTCATTATATAAACGTTAGAGAGACCCGAATGGTCAATCAAGAATGGACAACCCAGAGACACAAGCAATAGTGGGCACAAAACACGGAACACAGATATTCAAACAAAACCAACATTTAAATATAAAAAAATATCTAACTATAATTTGGTGGAATTTTTGCCCATCATTGCTTAATTTTTCTTTATAATCATACATTTCTTAAATTTCTTTCAAGTTGAATACAAATGGCGTTTTTTCGCTTCTTGGAAACATGAGTACGTACAATCCATCACCGTTTCCTTTTGGAAGCAAAAGACAACTGATAGCGCCTTCAAGTCAATAAAAACAAAATCATATATCGGTATTTTTTTAATATATTATTTTCATAACCATAAAACAATTATTACTGTCGGAACAGTGAAATAGTGTTGTAATAAAAAATAATGTACGTGACGTGATGTTAACAAGGATGAACGACTTTCAAAGTCTATTTTAAATGAAGTTGAAACATGTGACCAATTGATATCAATAAATAAATAATAAATAAGCTTTATTTAGAGTCGGCATGGTTAAAACAACATACAACATAAGCTCTGTTGAGCTTTTAACCGACATATCAATCAAGAATGGACAACCCAGAGACACAAGCAATAGTGGGCACAAAACACGGAACACAGATATTCAAACAAAACTAGCATTTTTAAAAGTATATAAAATATCTAACTATAATTTGATGGAATTTTTGCTCATCAACGTTTAATTTATTTTTATAATCATGCAATTCTTAAATTTCTTTCAAGGTGAATACAAATGGCGTTATTTCGTTTCTTGGAAACATGAGTACGTACAACCCATCACCGTTTCCTTTAGGAAGCAGGAAACAACTGATAGCGCCATATTGGGCTGATATAGGAGAGGGTGGTGATATATGGTACAGAGAATCAACAAACAGTACACTATTACAATGGTTTCAGAAAAGAATAAATTTGAGGCTTCCTGGCTTTTTATTACTACATGGGACAAGGTTGCATTTCATGGAGCTAAAGCTAAAAATCCAAAGGTAAAAGAAAACAAGGATATCTAACTGAATTGTTCAGAAGAGTTTGAAGATACCAAAGGGGCTATCAGAATCCGTCTATCGCAGAAGAATAGACAACACAATGGCCAAAAGGATCTAACATATCGATCTACAAAACATATATCTACAAAACATATACATAAAGCTAAAGATCTAGTAACGCGAACCCCACTAAAACCGGGGGTGAACTCCGGTGCTCCGGAAGGGTAAATAGTTCATGCTCCACTAGTGGCACCCGTCGTGTTATTATAGTTACAATCCCGGTGATAAGTCATGAATGATGAAAGGACCGGGAAGTGTTTACGATAAGTGGAACATATCCGTGGTCATTTGTGACACAGATATTCCATAGCGGTCAACCAAATTTAAAGTCTCCTTAGCTTAAATAGCTCTACACATATCAGGCTTCCTGGCTTTTTATTGTTACATGGGACACTTCCCGACCCCTTCCTCATTCATGACTTATCACCGAGTATGTAACTAGATTGACATGACGGGTGCCACTAGTGGAGAAGGAGCTGTGTTTTTGTATATGAATGTTACCTGAGTTTTGGATATGAATTTTGCCAGAGTTTTTGGAAATTAATTTTAACTGAAATATTAATTTTACATGAGTTTAAGATATGGGTTTCTTGTTATGCTCGCTACACTAACACACATTTTCTTAACGGTAAATTGAGTATTACCTAATCTCCACTTTCAGCATAATTTTCAGTTTTATACACATAGAAATGAAGTTAGTCATATAATTTCAACGAATGTTCATATTCACAGTACAAATGGAGTCCGCTTCAGATGTTAACTACACGATCCCACTCCTCATGGGCAGAATCATAATGTTTATTATAACCCATATATCGCCTTAGCCCTTGTTCTATAGTGAAATGACAATGTAATGATACAATGTTTTGAAACGAAAACAAAATCCCTTCAAAATCAATAAAACAAAATTATTATCAATATAACGGTATTTTTTAAATATATTATTTTCATAACCTTAAAAAAATTATTACTGTCGGAACAGTGAAATAGTGTTGTAATAAAAATCATGTACGTGACGTGATGTTAACAAGGATGAACGACTTTCACAGTCTATTTTAAATGAAGTTGAAACATGTGACCAATAGATATCAATTGGGGTGTATTTCATTTTGGCGACTTTAATTACGGAAGACCCACTGCAACCATATATATTTTTGTGCTTAAATAAGAAAGTGGAGCATCATCATAACTGTTTTTTGTTCACAACCTATAATAAAACAATCATCACACTCGGAAGTTTTTTTTATTTTTTTATTTTTTATTTATTTTGTATTTTATTTTTTTTTTCCCATCGGAACAGTTAACAATTGCTGAGTTAGATTGCTGTCAAATAATAATATTAAGTATATATGTACCATCTACACACGCTTATACACATGTCTTACGTGTCTCCCTAGATTTGCCTTACGAGAAAAGGTAACACTACGATTATTGAAGCTCCTTTTTTAGGCAGTGGATGTAGTCGAGTGGTCTAGGGCGCTGGATGTAAGGCTAAGCGAATGGTGCTGCAGTGTATCAATGGTGTGGATTCAAATCCCGTCGAAGGAAGAACAAACATTTGACAGCTCTAAAATCTAATTCTAACACTGTTTGGTTTAATTTTCAGACGTACACATATAAAGATATATATATATACCCGCTCTCTTTAGATATTCGTTTTAAATATAGACGTTTTCAGAAATCGGTAATTACCTAGTTATCGTTCGTGGACGCTAGGTGGTGTTACTATCGTCCGCCATTACGAAAGTGTAACAATCGGTTGTTTACACTAGTTACGATTAATCAGTATTCATAATTGGATTAGATAAACACGCTTCAGTTAATATTGTATGGTTTATTCCCGTGATTTTGGCCGAATATTTCGAAATATGGATTATTGAATTGAACTTAAACGGTTATTGTTTAAATTGTTCAGAATCACAAAGTTCAGGACCAGGTCGGACAAATCTATACGGTCATCAATATTATAAAAATTAAAGAACTAGCTAGTCATTTTGCCAGATGTGGGCTAACAGATCGATCTGTAGCTATTCAGATTTTAACCTTGCTTATGTGGCAGAATTTCAATACAAAACGGGGTACGCAACAAAAAAAAAACCAAACAAAAACGGTCGGTATGGAAACCCTCAACACACATTTTTTACTAACGGTATATATTTTGTACAAAAGAACTAAGTTCCCTTCGAATATTGTCTTCACTTCACAAAGCCACAAAGTCGCATATTTTTATGATGTAGGGGGCACTTATGCAATTGACCAAAAAATCAATCATTTGCACAATGATAGAGTAGCAAATATGTGGAGGAATAATGTTCCTTCCGTATGCGGTAGAGGATAACATAGAAAGGAAAAAAAACTGAGTTAAATGATGTCTTAAATGAAAGTTTAAATAATATAAACAAAGGAAACAGGAACAAAGTGAGCAGTGTAGGAATTATTGTTTTTCATGTAGAAGCCGCATAAAATAATTAACAATTTACAAAGAGGTATCACATTTCTGTAGATAAATTTTGAAATAAATCTTCATTCTGAAAGAAGTAAAAATGAACGACATGATGTCCTGCAACAAAATTCGGCGATTATTTTTTTCTTTTAGTTTTTTGTCATTATAATTCAGTTATATATATTTTTATCATGTTTAACCCTTTGCGGGAAGGGGGTAGAGTTTAATTGTCATAATGCAAATCAAATACATTTAAGAATCAACCCAATACATAAATTAAATTTTTGTGTTTTAGTGATGTCTTTGCTATAACTTGTTATGCAATACACAGTTAACTATCAGTTATAATGATAGTTATCTTTCTACAATATGAATTTAACACCTTTGTTGCAAAATGACACGACTGTCTATTGCCCAAAGTGCCAAACCCGGGAAGCATCGCATCGCTGTTGACACGGTCGACCTTCAGCAGACTATACAAGTCTGGAAAGCGCTACCACTTCCTTAACACGTCAATATTAAATTTTAATTAATCTTCAAAAACATATATAATTAAAGAATAAATCAATATAAAACTATGAAGTCCTAGCAAAGAAATTTAAAAAAGAAGACAAACGGGGTGAAAAATGCCTGTCCGGTTCCCGTATCTGAAACCTGGGAGCAAATAGTTATATTAGGTTCCTCATGAAACTTTTTTTTTCAGATAAAGAAATTCAGATATTCAGATGTTTTAATTTGATAAAGCTTAAATTCCTTTTCATCTTCACTACAGAAATTGACCGACAAAAAGTTTTAATTTGTTTTACAATTTAACAAACAAAAAACTGTAAATAAAAATAAAACAGAATTGAAAAATGCACCTTAAGATGTCACATTCAAAGTTAAGTTATTTCTTATAAGATAGGCACACATTTTATCATTATTACTTCACTTTAAATCGTATAGTAATAATTTCAAAAAGCGTATATTATAATTTATATATTTACTTTTTAATTTCATACAAAATATTAATTTGATTACCCCTTTTTGCTTATGCTTGAAAAGCAACAAAAAAAACAAAAAAGGAAAAAAAGTGCATGCAGCTTTTTATCTAGTAGGATTTATACTGATTTTGTATGGGGAATATAATGGCAATTAAAAAAAAAAATACATAACAGGTAATTTATTTGTTGTCATTATATCATTGTCATTATATCTCCGTTTATAAATCATTTCACAGCAGGTGTTATCATTGAATTTCAAGCCGAAATAACAGTATATTGTGACACCTGTACTAGAGAAACCATACATTAGCGTATCGATAAAACCCGAGAACATAATATTTTGACACTTTACTAATGGCGGACACACTCGGAAATCGATAATGGCCACGCCCATGTTTTTAAGAATAAAAAGGTCTATACAGGTATAATGAATTATAGTAAGAAAGATTAACAATATTCTGAAACTGATAAATATACAATATACGTACATGTACATTGTCGGTAAATATAACATTTATTTGTACGAGCTTTAGAAACAGGCAGAAATGCGAGCCTTCGGCGAGCTTTTAAAGCCTGTTTCGCAGCGAGTACAAATGAATGTTATATTTAACGACAATGTACGTATATTGTGTTTATCCTGTAATGTCAAAAAGTCGGAAAACTTGTCAGATTTAAACAAAAATGACAGAAACAAGCATCATTCCTCGCCTTTCATAACTGTTGTCAAGGGTGTCTTCTTCGTGGTCCGCGTTACATTAGTACCAGTTTCATACTTGTCTGCGCCCTCTGCTGTACATAGCTACAAGGTACCAGGAAAGTTTATTCGTAGGCTGAAAAGTTTATTCGTCTAGTATAGTCCGTTTGACCAGCTTAAAACAGAACTAAAAAATTAATTCAAAATCAACAGCTCAACTTATTGATTTTTTTTCTTCACACATTTACTAATAAATCATCTACCTACTCTGACAAATAATTTCAGAATTTTGACACTATTTTCAAAAAAGTTGCCCATTAGGTCTCTATGTTAAATATTTGTATCAAATGTGGATATGTGCAGAGGGAGTTAGTATGCTTGTTGTTACCAACTTCCAGTGTAAACAATAACAACAACACATGTGATTTTATTTACATTTCACTGTCATGTGATTACCTAATTTGAATGTCACCAGAACCCAAGCATGCATGAGATGTTCATTTCACCCAAAGTTTAACTTTTTACATTTTATTGGAAATTATTTTAGAAATTTAAAAGTAAAAAGTATAAATGCAAGCCTTTGAATTTTAAATCTTTTTCTTTAAATTCTAAATAAAATCACTTTTGTTTTGGTGTTTTCTAAAGCCCAGTATTTGAACTCAAAGAACATGGTTATAAAGTAAGCCTATGTGTATTGACCAGATATACCATGTAAATAGCCCATGCTTTGCATGCTTTCTGTATACTTTTAGAAAATGAAAACAAGTTTTATGTATGTTATTTAAGCATAATAAAAAAAACAAGTAATTAATATATATATATTTTTTAAATATAATAGAAAAAATATAAAATAAAGGTAGAAAAAAACAACATTTTTTTTGTCTTTTCATAAATTAATATTTACAAATTAAAAATGATCTGCCCTTATTTAGAACTCTACCAATACATATATAGAAAGGATAGTTATGCCTCTCAAAACTTCAGATGTAAAACAGGATTTAATACTAAAAGTGTTTGATTATTTTGAAGCCGAATCAAAATTGTCACTTGGTGAAAGTGAAATGAATATCTCATGCATGCTTGGGTTCTGGTGACATATTCAAATTAGGTAATCACATGACAGTGAAATGTAAATAAAATCACATGTGTTGTTGTTATTGTTTACACTGGAAGTTGGTAACAACAAGCATACTAACTCCCTCTGCACATATCCACATTTGGTACAAATATTTAACATAGAGACCTAATGGGCAACTTTTTTGAAAATAGTGTCAAAATTCTGAAATTATTTGTCAGAGTAGGTAGACGATATATGAGTAAATGTGTGAAGAAAAAAAATCAATAAGTTGAGCTGTTGATTTTTAATTATTTTTTTAGTTCTGTTTTAGGCTGGTCAAACGGACTATACGAATAAAGCAAAAAATTATTCGTATAGCATATTTGTACAGCAAGTGTACTGATTGCAGGATAAAGGGAGTTTATTTGTGTTTAATGCCACGTATTTAAATGAAAACAAAGTTAATTTTCTCTCTTTTGAGACAGACCAGTTCCTATTTTTAGCGATGTGAGATGTTCTTATCTTGCACTAGTGCAAGACAAAAAAAATCACGTGCGTTTTACCGGCAAATGCATGCTGTACGTTTATGTCTACTCCGAAACCCTCGGGTAAGATTGAAATCTTGCCCTCGGGTGTTGGAGATTTCTCTGTCTTGCAGTTTTGCCGGTGTTAGATTCTATATATCTGTAATGTACTTCACCAAGCACGCTCAAAGTCTAAAGGTAGGAAAGTCAAATGAACTAAAAGCTTTTGGGAGCAGGTAAACTAAAGGGCCGACACGTGATAGCTGTTCAAGGTGGCTGATCCTAATTTTGATCAATTGCATTATTTGGGAATGGTAAGGGTGTTTTTTGGTGGTCGGTAAAAAGTGTAACCTGAACCCGAACCCGAACCGGAAATTGACGGAAATGTCCCGAACCGGAAATCTTTTATTGTTTTTCAAAAACTTTTTCATTTATTGTGTATTTTTATATACTTGAAACACATAAATTATAATAAGATGTCGAAATGTATTGAAAAAGTTGAAAGGTGCAGTTTTCTGATTTCAAGGTCGGTAAAATGTGTAACCCGAACCGGAAATCTTTTATTGTTTTTCAAAAACTTTTTCATTTATTGTGTATTTTTATATAGTTGAAACACATAAATTATAATAAGATGTCGAAATGTATTGAAAAAGTTGAAAGGTGCAGTTTTCTGATTTCAAGGTCGGTAAAATGTGTAACCCGAACCGGAAATCTTTTATTGTTGATATCTTCTTTAATTTTACGATGTTTTGCAAAAACTTTTTCATTTATTGTGTATTTTTATATACTTGAAACACATAGATTATAATAAGATGTCGAAATATATTCAAAAAGTTGAAAGGTGCAGTTTTCTGATTCAAGGTCGGTAAAATGTGTAACCCGAACCACAAAGGTAGATAACTCTGTTCTTCCCGAACTGGAAATCTTTTCTTTTATTACGAGATTTTTATTGGAAAACCCTGTATTTTTACACTTAAAACGTATAAATCATAATAATTTCTATTAATGCATATTTTTTTTTACCTTAATGGAATTTAATAAATTTAAATGAACTTGCAATGGATAGAAAATGGTGAAATAACTCATATACATGTATACTTTATGCATCTCTATGATTTCCCCTGCTTTATGATGCTTTTATTTGTAATCAAATATCAAATATCAAATCAAATAAGTTTTATTTAAAGTCGAAATATCTATAGCACATAACATAAGCTCTAGTGAGCTTTTGAATCGACTATTACATAAAAAGCACATATCAGTATAAAATAACTTTACCAGCACATATTACATGACATCACAAAGCAACAACAAAAAAACAAACAAAAAACATGCATGCATAGACATTAGTATAAAACATAAGCTCGTGTATACAATAAGGAATTGAATTCATGTCAAACAAATACATGGTATTCTAGTATATTACTAATATTAAATAAGATGAATATATCAAATGTTAATGTCTATGTAGGCACTCAATGTGAAAAAAAAATTATGTGATAGTTTTCTTAGTTATTGGTATAATTTAAAAAAAAAATGTATAAATGAAGACAAAAAGGGAAAAGTCTGTACATATTTTACATTCAAGGAACATTTTATTAGAGAATAACAATTAGTTCAGCCAGGATAATTTTCTTTAGATTTTGATCAGAATTTCAATTAAATAAAGAGCTACATTTTTACTGTACATATGATGACCTTCCCATAGATAAGATGTACATTTTGTAATTTTAAAAAAAGAAGAGAGAAAAAAAAACCAAACAGAATAAACAATTTTCCTGATATTAAATTGAAAATATTTGAAAATTCTATTACAATTTACTTATATTACAACAAGTATGAATCTAACAACATAAAAATTCTACAGATAAATAGGTGCACCAGATAAATATCTTTAATAAAAAGTAAGTTATCGGTTTTGTAAATTGACCAAAACAGATAAATAAAAAAATCTTCCTGAAATCAAAATAAAACAAAATATTTTATTATAATTTTCTAATAAAGTACAACAAGTAATTCTGGCAGATGAATATCTTAAATAAAAATAAGATATACATGATGTAAATTGACAAAAAAAAAAAGGATAAATTCAAAATTTTTCCGAAATTAAAATAAATCTTTTTAAATATTTATTATAATTTTCTAATAAACTACAAGTATGATTTTAACACACTTAAATTCTGCAGATGAATATATTTGAAATGAACTATTACTTGTTTATTACAATTTATTTGCACAGTGAACTTATCAATTTAATAATTGTACGTAATGAAAATTTCTGGTTCGGAAAGAACAGAGTTATCTTCCTCTGTAGTTTGGAATAAAAATTAATATACATGTACACCCCTTTTCAACAAGAAAAAAACAGGAAAAATATAATGAAATAATAAACACATAGCTTGTCAGTTATCATTTTTGAAACTTTTTATCGTGCTATCAATACACAAGACAGGGGTGGATTCAGGGGAGGGGGGGGGGGGGGGGGGGGGGCACACCCGGCGCACGTCCCCCTAAAATTGGAGAAAATATGATTTTTTTGCGTAAAATTGTGATTTTTCACACGAAATACCCCAAAAATTGTCGGGCCTCCCTCCGCTCGCCGCGATTTTTTTTAGTCCGCCCCCCCCCTAACCTGGATCCGCCCCTGCAAGATGAATACATTCAACTGTCAAGATTAATTGACCTGTGTCTCATATATTCTAACTGTCATAATAGTGCATTGAATTACAATATATATTGATTAAATTCCAGTAAGGTTAAAAAAAATGTATTAATAGAAATTATTATGATTTATAAGTTTTAAGTGTAAAAATACACGGTTTTCCAATAAAAATCTCGTAATAAAAGAAAACATTTCGGTTCGGGAAGAACAGAGTTATCTACCTTTGTGGTTCGGGTTACACATTTTACCGACCTTGAAATCAGAAAACTGCATTTTTCAACTTTTTGAATATATTTTGACATCTTATTATAATCTATGTGTTTCAAGTATATAAAAATACACAATAAATGAAAAAGTTTTTGCAAAACATCGTAAAATTAAAGAAGATATCAACAATAAAAGATTTCCGGTTCGGGACATTTCCGTCAATTTCCGGTTCGTGTTCGGGTTCGGGTTACACTTTTTACCGACCACCAATGGTAAGAAAACTTTGAAGATAAGAAAGTGGTTATTAGGAGCCGTAAATCGAAGAAGGATAGACAACACAATGGCCAAAAGACAAAAACAAAAAATAACGACCCACAAAACATTTCACTGAAAACAAAATAAAGATCGAGAAACACGAACCCCACTAAAAACAGTTCGTTAACTCAGATACTTCGGAAGGGTTAGCAGTTGCTGTAGCACATTTGCAATAAAACAATATCATGTCAGTACCGAAGTCCTGACTAATAATTCAAAAAATATTTCAGTGATAAAATGGCGATTAGTTTTACCCGGTGTGTTAACAGGGAGAAGAAATTGATATCGTAAAATGTTCCTTTGGGACTCCTACATTCGTCTTCAGTAGTATATGTTACTTCTTCTACTACATGAATACATTATCAAGTTACGATACTTTGCAAATATAAGATTCTCAAAGAAGAGTGTGAAGATACAAAAGGGATAATCAGAATCCGTAAGTCAAAGAAAAACAGACAACAGATAAAGGACAAAAGGACAAATAACGATCTACAAAACATATACATAAAACTAAAGATCGAGTAACACGAATCCCACTAAGAACCGGGGTGAACTCAGGTGCTCCGAAAGGGTAAGCAGTTCATGCTCTAATAGAGGCGCCCGTCGTGTTAATCTAGTAACAACCTGGGTGATAGGTCATGAATGAATAAAGGGCCCGGAAGCGTTTGCGACAAGTAGTACATATCCGTGGTCATTTGTGACACATATATTCCATAGCGGTCAACCAAGTCATGGTGTCGAACGTAATACCTGAGTAATGCAAAAATGCATAGGTATTTTTTCAAGTACCTTCTACTGAATGGCCATATTAACTTGTTACTTTAGAGATGTACGTTTCAATGATGGTCATATTAACTTGTTTCTCTAGAGATATACGTTTCAATGATTGCCATATTAACTTGTTACTTTAGAGATTGCATTTGTACGTTACAATAATAGCCACATTAACTTGCTACTTTAAAGATGTACGCTATATTAACTTGTTACTTTGGAGATGTACGTTACAATGATGGCCATATTAACGTGTTACTTTAGGGATGCACGTTACAAAGATTACCATATTAACTTGTTTCTTTAGATATGTACATTTTAATGATGGCCATATTAACTTGTTACTTTTGAGATGTACGTTACAATGATGACCATATTAACTTGTTACTTTAGAGATGTACGTTACAATGATGGCCATATTAACGTGTTACTTTAGGGATGCACGTTACAAAGATTACCATATTAACTTGTTTCTTTAGATATGTACATTTTAATGATGGCCATATTAACTTGTTACTTTTGAGATGTACGTTACAATGATGACCATATTAACTTGTTACTTTAGAGATGTACGTTTCAATGATGGTCATATTAACTTGTTACTTTAGAGATGTACCTTACAATGATGCCCACATTGACCAATCGTAACTACTCGGTCATTCTCTCTACCCTGCAAATAACCTCGTATGCATTAGGCGTATAAATCGCACTACTTTTCACATGTCAGTTACATGAAAGTTTGATAAAGTTATATTTTAAGCAATTTTCTATATTTCAATTAAAGTTTTAAATAGTTTTGCATGATTAGATTTTACTTAGTATGTCTTTCATACTGGATTTTTGTGGACTATATTTTTGTGCGGCTTAACTTAACTTAACTTCTGGCAAACAATTTAAGAAGAATTTCTACTATGTACGTACGAGGTTATTTGCAGGGTAGCGAGAATGGCCGAGTAGTTACGATTGCACATTGACTTGTTTCTGTAGAGATGTACGTTTCAATGATGACCATATTAACTTGTTTCTTTAGAGATGGACATTTCAATGATGGCCATATTAACTTGTTTCTTTAGAGATGTACGTTATAATGATGGTCATATTAACTTGTTACTTTAGATATGTACGTTATAATGATAGCCATATTAACTTGTTACTTTAGAGATGTACGTTACAATGATGGTCATATTAACTTGTTACTTTAGAGATGTACGTTATAATGATGGTCATATTAACTTGTTGCTTTAGAGATTTACGTTACAATTATGGCTATATTCACTTGTTACTTTAGCATTGTACATTGCCATGATGGCCATATCAACTTGTTACTTTAGAGATGTACATTTCAATGATGGCTATATTAACTTGTTACTTTAGAGATGTACGTTATAATGATGGTCATATTAACTTGTTACTTTAGAGATGTACGTTATAATGATAGCCATATTAACTTGTTACTTTAGAGATGTACGTTTCAATGATGACCATATTAACTTGTTTCTTTAGAGATGTACCTTTCAATGTTTGCTGATAACCAATGGAACACTCTCTGTTGCTGTCTTTTTATACGACAAAATAGAATGGACGACGGGAACAGCTGGATTAGAAGGGAAACCGGCACAGGTAAATATGATTAATAGTTATACTTATCAGGTGTTTAACACTACATTTAACAATATTTCATTGTATCGTGAGAGCTTGATTTATTGTTTCAAGGACAACCGAGGTACCCGGAGAATTTCTAGGACTTTACTTTATCCCATAATGAGTGAGTGAGTGAATTTTAAAACCTCTAAGTGAGCAATTATGTAGCAATATCACGATGAGAAAAAATCTGTGGGTTAACATGTCACTCCACTCTTTGATCTTACACTGTTATGCCACGTACTAAGAGGAGAACCTGCAAGCATTATAGTCTTTAGCTTAACCCTACAGGGGCTTGAACCCACTATCTACTGCACCCGAGACAAGGACGGTTAATATTACATCGATGCGGTAATTTCACATAATAAAGAGTGAGGAAACGTTATCCCTGGAACCATTAACACTTAGTGTAAATAAATATCACTGAACATTTTTACGAGAACACAGAGTATTTATCAAATAAGGTGACAAGAACTTTTTTTTTCACGAACTGATGGTTATCATGTATATTTGTTTAATACTACTAGAAGGATACGCTTCAGGGGCGGATCAAGGATTTCAAGTTAGGGGGGGGGGGCGCACTTAAAAAAAATTGCGCCGAGCGGAGGGAGGCGCGAAAATTGTTTGGGTATTTCGTGTGAAAAATCACGATTTTACGCTTGGCGTATTTGTATTGTAGCAGTGTTGAAACAACAGTGTACAATGAGACATGTCGTTTCTAGTCAGACACATTATTTCGACAACCAGCCAGCCAGTATTTACTATTCATTGATGAACGATGCATGTCTAGCAGAGAAACATCCTATATAATAATAATAGTCTTGGTTCGACCTCATCAATGATTAAACCCACGTTCTACACCGCATTCGAGGCTAGTCCGCGGAACATTAAATGCTTGTTCTAGACCAATCAAGTCATTAGCACACTCCAAACAATTAATTTTTAATACATATATTTTTTTAATGATTCATGATCAGTTTGAAGAGTTTGAAGATACCAAAGGGAGGTAATCAGAATTCGTATATCGGAGAAGAACAGACAACACAATGACCGAAAGAAAAAGGACAAAAGGACAAGAAGAATTTGAAGATATCAAAGGGGTAATCAGAATCCGTATATCGGAGAAGAACAGACAACACAATGACCGAAAGTAAAAGGACAAAAGGACAAGAAGAGTTTGAAAATACCAAAGGGGGGTAATCAGAATCCGTATATCGGAGAAGAACAGACAACATAACGACCAAAAGAAAAAGGACAAAAGGACAAGAAGAGTTTGAAGATACCAAAGGGGTAATCAGAATCCGTATATCGGAGAAGAACGGACAACACAATGACCAAAAGAAAAAGGACAAAAGGACAAGAAGAGTTTGCAGATACCAAAGGGAGGTAATCAGAATCCGTATATCGGAGAAGAACGGACAACACAATGACCAAAAGAAAAAGGACAAAAGGACAAACAACGATCTACAAAATATACACATAACTCTATAGATCGAGTAACACGAACCTCACTGAGAACCGGAGATGAACTCAGGTGCTCCGGGAGGATATACAGTTCCTGTTCCACTAGTGACACCCGTCGTGTTAATCTAGTTACAAGCCCGGTGATAAGTCATGAATGAGGAAATAACTGGAAATGTTGCTAAAAAATGAAAACGGAAGTCTTGCAATATATTGTAAAGCTTTTGTACAAATGTTTTTTTTCACAGGACTAACAGAATATTTGGAAACAAAAATAATTAAATGTTCCTTTCAGTGTCATTACATATACCTTGTGTTTTGGTCTAAGCGAAAGGAGTATGCAGCAGTGACTAACCTATCTATCGCTCGCATCTCAGGTCTCACCTGCTCTTAGTAGTAAATTGAGGTTCTTTTAAATCTGTTTTATCCAGCCACATCCTCTATCGGATCATTTAAGATTGCTTTCACGTTCGGAATCATTCAAGATTACTTTCACATTTGGAATCATTCAAGATTACTTTTATATTCGGAATCATTCAAGATTACTTTCACATTCGGAAACTCTCTTCTTCTTCATGAAACCTCCGAGGCTATGCCATTAAATGCAACTCTGGCGTGACCGGGTATGACCTGATGTTAGTAGATTGACAAATAAGCAATCTGACATCTGCAAACAATGATCTAATTTTACCTATAAATCTGTATTACTTGATTATGTCAGATGTTGATCTGGATTTTGTAATGTTTTACAGGTAGGATTTGATGCTGGTGACGGTGATAACTACTTTGCATTGCCAGCGTCAGACATAATCAATGTTGCATCCATGTCTAACGTCAATATTCCAGGAGTATTTATGTTTCGTTTCGACTCTGCAGAAAATAAACAAGGTAGGTTTTAAAGGTGAGGTTGCATTTTTTGTGTAAAATTAATGCATCGCTACATTTATCCATTATTTTACTATAAAACAATTTTGAATGTCATTTTTGTCTAAATATCAGTTTAAATACTTAAACTAATTAGCAATTAGATATATAAGTAATTCACAAAAACGTTATTTCTCCAAAAAAAATATAAAAAATGAATAGAAGTAACGATATTTTTTATTGAAATTTACAGTTCCTAAGTCATGTAATTATTACTAAAATGAAAAATATAAAAACCTCAGGCATAAGTGATTAGTCGGTTTTGGCTATCATGTTTTGACCCATTGGTTTCCTGATCCCCAAGACCTTTGAATTATTTGGCTTTCCAAATTTTGGATATTGAGCGTACCTGATGAAGGTTATTCCTGAAACGCGCACTAAATTACATATCTACGCTTTCATTATAAGTTGATTTAACTGATCATCGTATTATGATAACATTTCCGGTCGTATTTCGTTTTATGATTTAGGAGATAACTGTATTATATATTAAGTTTTGAGGACATAAATCGTCATGATATAGCTGGAAAATTGCTGAATTGTCGTTAAACAACAATCACTCACTCAGTCATCATCTCATCATGGGCAAACATATGTTATAAAGCTTTCAATTATATTTAATGCAATTCTTACGAATACACCGAGTAAGCAGGGTGCAAAATACAAGGACGAAAGTTATATTTTCCAAACATGGAGGGTTTCATTTCTATTACTTCAGTGATTATTGAACAAATATTTGCAGCTCCATGCGCTTTTATTGATTGATTGCTTGATTTTTGGTGTTTAACGCCACTTTCACCAATATTTCAGCTATATCATGGCGACCAGTTGTCGTGGTGGAAGAAGCCGGAGTACCCGGAGAGAACCACCGACCATGGGCAAGCAACTGGTAAACTTTATCACTTGCGGATGCGAGTCGAGTGCACCCTTTTTTGTAATTTACAAAGCCGGACGCGAACCCACGCCGTATTGGTGATAGGCTTGTATGAGTTGTTTGTAATCCAACTACCTAACTCATTGAACCACCTGGGGCCTACAACTACCTAACTCATTGAGCCACCCAGGCCCTACAACTACCTAACTCATTGAACCACCCGGGCCCTACAACTACCTAACTCATTGAGCCACCCAGGCCCTACAACTACCTAACTCATTGAGCCACCCAGGCCCTACAACTACCTAACTCATTGAGCCACCCAGGCCCTACAACTACCTAACTCATTGAGCCATCCGGGCCCTGAAGTCATGGACACTGAATAAAAGTCGAAGTTCCCGGTTTAAAGGGTTTTCTGTTTTCTGTTTTTAATGATGGCTTATGACTCAATATATATATAATATATACATATAACTTTCATCGTGCTGATCAATTGTACTTTTCCGGTTTTTAATGGGGTTCGTGTTTTTAGATCTTTAGTTTTATGTGTAATGTTTTGTAGATCGTTGTTTGTCCTTTTGTTCTGTTTCTTTAGGCCATTGTGTTGTCTGTCCTGCAATTTCCTGATACTGGTTTCGCCGTTGATGTCTTCAAACTCCTCTGACATATAAAATATTGGAAACTGAAATTCAACATAAAATATTCATACCTCGAGCAAAAACACTATATAAACATTGAGTACAATTATGACAATTTTAGACATGAAAAACTGAACAAAAGTTGACACTTAATCACGAAGGAAAGACTGTTCTTTTTTTATAATACTTTATTTTTAAAAGAGATCAAACACTCACGTTTTCTTCGACGCAAATATGTAGCTGAACCAGAACAAGTCACGAACTCGCAATCGTTAACATGTTTGATTTCCCATTAATTACTGGAAGAACTATTCATCCATTATTAAATAAACAAATATTTATTTGCAGATGTCAGTAATTTTAACCTGCCACTTGATACAAAATACATAACAACAACAACAGAACCCAGAACAACAACAACAGTACCCATAACAACAACGATACAACCCCCAACAACAACAATGGAACCCCCAATAACGACAGAACCCCCAGCAACAACAATGGAACCCCCAATAACGACAGAACCACCAACAACAACAATGGAACCCCCAATAACGACAAAACCACCAACAACAACGATGGAACCCCCAATAACGACAGAACCCCCAACAACAACAATGGAACCCCCAATAACGACAGAACCACCAAGAACAACAATGGAACCCCCAATAACGACAGAACCCCCAACAACAACAATGGAACCCCCAATAACGACAGAACCCCCAACAACAACAATGGAACCCCCAATAACGACAGAACCACCAAGAACAACAATGGAACCCCCAATAACGACAGAACCACCAAGAACAACAATGGAACCCCCAATAACGACAGAACCACCAAGAACAACAATGGAACCCCCAATAACGACAGAACCACCAAGAACAACAATGGAACCCCCAATAACGACAGAACCACCAAGAACAACAATGGAACCCCCAATAACGACAGAACCCCAAACAACAACAATGGAACCCCCAATAACGACAGAACCACCAAGAACAACAATGGAGCCCCCAATAACGACAGAACCACCAAGAACAACAATGGAACCCCCAATAACGACAGAACCACCAAGAACAACAATGAAACCCCCAATAACGACAGAACCACCAAGAACAACAATGGAACCCCCAATAACGACAGAACCACCAAGAACAACAATGGAACCCCCAATAACGACAGAACCACCAAGAACAACAATGGAACCCCCAATAACGACAGAACCACCAAGAACAACAATGAAACCCCCAATAACGACAGAACCACCAAGAACAACAATGGAACCCCCAATAACGACAGAACCACCAAGAACAACAATGAAACCCCCAATAACGACAGAACCACCAACAACAACGACAGAACCACCAACAACAACGATGGAACCCCGAACAAGAACAATGGAACCCTCAACAACAACGAAAAAAAACCCAACAACAACGACGCAAACCCCATCAACAACGACACAACCACCAACAACAACGACGCAAACCCCATCAACAACGACACAACCACCAACAACAACGACGCAAACCCCATCAACAACGACACAACCACCAACAACAACGACGGAACCCACAACAACACAGACGTCTAAATTCATATTAATATTCGCAATCGTTGGATGGATAATAGTTGTTTTGCTGATTATCGGTGTGATAGCAATACTAACTTTCAAACGCAGAAAAGCAAAAATTCATTGTAGCGAGGAACTGTTGATGAATTAGGAATTACCCAAAAATGAGGAGGGGATAGTGATGGATTATGGAGCAAACGGTAGTCTACCCAAAAATTAAGTAACACTATATCGAGGACCAGGATTGTTTCACTATTTTGAAAACTTGTCTCACTTCCAATCTTATTCAAATAAACCAGACCAAAAAATGGATGATTATAGAACTATAATTTGATTGTAATTGTTCATGCTCAACGTAAATTAAATCTCGAAGAAACACCCGGGTATAAAAATAGAACTTAGTCTCTCCACTGTGAGGAAGAACCCTTTCTGTCCGGGAAGAATAACGTAGTTTCTCCGATGCGGGGAAGAACCCTTTCTGTCCGGGAAGAATAACGTAGTTTCTCCGCTGTGGGGAAGAACCCTTTATGTCCGGGAAGAATAACATAATTTCTCCGCTGTGGGGAAGAACCCTTTCTATCCGAGAAGAATTACTTAGCTTCTCTGCTGTGGGAAGAACCCTTTCTGTCCGCGAAGAATAACTTAGTTTCTCCGCTGTGGGAGAGAACTCTTTCTGTCCGGGAAGAATAACTTAGTCTCTCCACTGAGGAAGAACCCTTTCTGTTCAGGAAGAATAACGTAGTTTCTCCGCTGTGGGGAGGAACCCTTTATGTTCGGGAAGAATAACTTAGTTTCTCCGCTGTGGGAAAGAACCCTTTCTGTCCAGGAAGAATAACTTAGTGTCCCCGCTGTGGGGAAGAACCCTTTCTGTCCGGGAAGAATAACTTAGTTTCTCCACTGTGGGGAAGAACCCTTTCTGTCCGAGAAGAATAACTTAGTTTCTCTGCTGTGGGAAAAACCCTTTCTGTCCGGGAAGAATAACTTAGTCTCTCCACTGAGGAAGAACCCTTTCTGTTCAGGAAGAATAACGTAGTTTCTCCGCTGTGGGGAGGAACCCTTTATGTTCGGGAAGAATAACTTAGTTTCTCCGCTGTGGGAAAGAACCCTTTCTGTCCAGGAAGAATAACTTAGTGTCCCCGCTGTGGGGAAGAACCCTTTCTGTCCGGGAAGAATAACTTAGTTTCTCCGCTGTGGGGAAGAACCCTTTCTGTCCGAGAAGAATAACTTAGTTTCTCTGTTGTGGGAAAAACCCTTTCTGTTCGGGGAAGAATTACTTAGTATCTCTCCCTTTCTGTTCGGGGAAGAATAACTTAGTTTCTCTGTTGTGGGGAAGAACCCTTTATGTTCGGGAAGAATAACTTAGTTTCTCCACTGTGGGAAAGAACCCTTTCTGTCCAGGAAGAATAACTTAGTGTCCCCGCTGTGGGGAAGAACCCTTTCTGTCCGGGAAGAATAACTTAGTTTCTCCGCTGTGGGGAAGAACCCTTTCTGTCCGAGAAGAATTACTTAGTTTCTCTGCTGTGGGAAAAACCCTTTCTGTCCGGGGAAGAATAACTTAGTTTCTCCACTGTGGGGAAGAACCCTTTCTGTCCGAGAAGAGTTACTTAGTTTCTCTGCTGTGGGAAAAACCCTTTCTGTTCGGGGAAGAATAACTTAGTTTTTTGCTGTGGGGAAAAACCCTTTCTGTCCGAGAAGAATTACTTAGTTTCTCTGCTGTGGGAAAAACCCTTTCTGTCCGGTGAAGAATAACTTAGTTTCTCCGCTGTGGGGAAGAACCCTATCTGTGCGGGAAGAATAACCTAGTTTCTCCGCTGTGGGAAGAACCCTTTCCGTCCGGGAAGGATAACTTAGTTTCACCACTGTGGGAAGAACCCTTTCTGTCCGGGGAGAATAACTTAGTTTCTCAGCTGTGGGAAAGAACCCTTTCTGTCCAGGAAGAATGAAATACTTAATTCGTCTTTATTGCGAGACTCAAATGAGTGTATTGGTGATGGAGAATGTCACTATACTTACACGTTCAAGACAATTTTTAACAGCTATATAATAATGAGCATCAGTTTGCTAGAACTAGTGGTTAATGGACCGGTATAACATTCTCATATCTTATCTAATACCTCACGTTTTACGTGTGGTTATCAATATATCTATCCATATGCCTACACAATGCCATTTCTTTATCTCATCTGGTTTTCTATAAACAAAATTGGGAGGGGGGGGGGGGGTCACATTAAAATCTTCTGCACAGTCACAGAACCTGAAGCTGAAATTGGTTTGGTTTCTAAATTATGTCTTAGATCACCACCTTCCATCCAAGATGGCTGCCATTGCTATTAGCAGACATTTCAAATGGCAAAAATAGGAATCTGCTGAAGTTTTTCCATAACGTTAAGAAGTCAAATTGAAAATCAGTCGGGCGATTACAGGCTCTTTGAAGCCTATATTTATCTAAATAATGTTTGTAATCTTCAGTTAAGCAAATATAAATGATTAAACTCGCGATAGTTAAAATTGTGCACCGTACGGTCTTGGGTTTACCATGGATTCCAAATAAATATGTAAATACACATTGCACTTACCAAGAAACCATTAAATTTATTAGCCCTTCCCAGACGATTCTCTATAGGAGAAATAGGCTGTTATTTATGGTCATCGTTTCTTCCTGGTGTATGCATATAGCGGAGAAACTAAGTTATTCTTTCCGGACAGAAAGGGTTCTTTCCCACAGCGGAGAAATTAAGTTATTATTATGTATCTACACCACTAAATATTACTTTGCGTTATGTAAATCAACCCATCCATTTGGTACCAAACATTAAACATTAGTAAAATCATGAAGTACCAATACGTTGTAAACGTTATACAGAGAGAATAGTTTCTCTTGACTTTCTTTCTCACTTTACATACATTATATATATATGTAAGTCTTCCTATTATTATATGTGATTTGTAATTTAGAATAACTAGACATAATAAAACTAGAATTTAGATTAATAGATTGTTCATATGCAGCCTCTGATATAATCTACACATTTTTTTGATTTTTGGTGTTTAACGCCACTAATATGTCAGCTATATCATGGCTACCAGTGTTAGTGATGAAAGAAGCCGCAGTACCCGGAGAGAACCACCGATCATGGGCAAGTAACTGGTAAAGTTTATCACTTGCGGTTGCGAGTCGAATGCGCCCTTTCATGTATTTTGCAAAGCCGGGCGCGAACCCACGTCGTATTGGCGATAGGCTTGTATGAGTTGTTTGGTAATCCAACTACCTAACTCATTGAGTGGTTGAAGTAGAATATGATCTGTTGACCACCATTAATTTTATTGAATGTTTTAATTACAGTTGAAGAATTTATTCAGGAGCTTAGAATGACATTCAATGTACTTATATTTATCAAGCATTATTTGAAGACCGTGACAAGACCATTACTCGCTTTCTAGGAATTGAACGTTATAGAAAACAGAAGGGGCAATCATGAATGGATAATCCAGAGACACTGGCAACATTGAGCACACAAGAGATTGACTGAAGACAAACAAAGCACAAAAACACAACACAACACATAGAACTAAACAGATGAGGAACAAGGACCCCACCAAAAACCGGGGTGATTCATAAGATATACATTTTGTATATATATTTTTAATTTACAGTTCGCAGATAATTCAATTGTTATTAAAGCTTATCAACGGTTTTGCCATTGCAATACTGGTACTCACTATTGTCTATGAACTGCAATGATAATAGGAACATGGCAGACATCTTATAAGAAGCAGGAACTGATTACCTTTCGTGAGCATCTGAGTTTCCCACCGGTAGAGGTAGGAACTGGTTACTCATCGTGAGCATCTAAGCTTACCACCGGTAGAGATATCAATTGATTACCCTTCGTGAGTATCTGAGCTTACCACCGGTAGAGGTAGGAACTGATTGTCCTTCGTGACCATCTGAGATTACCACCGGTAGAGGTATGAACTGATTACCCTTCGTGAGCATCTGAGCTTACCACCGGTAGAGGTAGGAACTGATCACCCTTCGTGAACATCTGCGCTTACCACCGGTAGAGGTATGAACTGATTACCCTTCGTGAGCATCTGAATTTACCACCGGTAGAGGTATGAACTGATTGCCCTTTGTGAGCATCTGCGTTTACCCCCGGTAGAGGTAGGAACTGATTGCCCTTCGTGAGCATCTGAATTTACCACCGGTAGAGGTATGAACTGATTGCCCTTAGAGAGCATCTGAGCTTACCACTGGTAGAGGTAGGAATTGATTACCTTTCGTGACCATCTGAGTTTACCACCGGTAGAGGTAGGAACTGATTACCCTTCATGACCATCTGAACTTACCCTCGGTAGAGATATGAACTGATTATCCTTCGTGACCATCTGAGTTTACCCCCGGTAGAGGTAGAAACTGATTGCTCTTCGTGAGCATCTGAGCTTACCACTGGTAGAGGTAGGAATTAATTACCCTTCGTGACCATATGAGCTTACCACCGGTAGGGGTAGGAACTGATTACCCTTCGTGAACATCTGCGCTTACCACCGGTAGAGGTAGGAATTTATTACCCTTCGTGAGCATCTGCGCTTACCACTGGTAGAGGTATAAACTGATTACCCTTCGTGACCATCTGAGTTTACCTCCGGTAGAGATATGAACTGATTACCCTTCGTGAGCATCTGAGCTTACCACCGGTAGAGGTAGGAACTGATTACCCTTCGTGACCATATGAGCTTACCACCGGTAGAGGTAGGAACTGATTACCCTTCGTGAGCATCTGCGCTTACCACTGGTAGAAGTATACACTGATTACCCTTCATGGCCATCTGAGCTTACTCCCGGTAGAGGTAGGAACTGATTACCCTTCGTGAGCATATGCGCTTACCACCGGTAGAGGTAGGAACTGATTACCCTTCGTGAGCATCTGAATTTACCACCGGTAGAGGTATGAACTGATTGCCCTTTGTGGGCATCTGCGTTTACCCCCGGTAGAGGTAGGAACTGATTGCCCTTCGTCAGCATCTGAATTTACCACCGGTAGAGGTATGAACTGATTACCCTTCGAGAGCATCTGCGCTTACCACCGGTAGAGGTAGGAATTTATTACTCTTCGTGAGCATCTGCGCTTACCACTGGTAGAGGTATAAACTGATTACCCTTCGTGACCATCTGAGTTTACCCCCGGTAGAGATATGAACTGATTACTCTTCGTGAGCATCTGAGCTTACCACCGGTAGAGGTAGGAACTGATTACCCTTCGTGACCATCTGAGCTTACCACTGATAGAGGTATAGAGGTATACACTGATTACCCTTCATGGCCATCTGAGCTTACTCCCGGTAGAGGTAGGAACTGATTACCCTTCGTGAGCATATGCTCTTACCAACGGTAGAGGTAGGAACTGATTACCTTTCGTGAGCATCTGAATTTACCACTGGTAGAGGTATGAACTGATTGCCCTTTGTGGGCATCTGCGTTTACCCCCGGTAGAGGTAGGAACTGATTGCCCTTCGTGAGCATCTGAATTTACCACCGGTAGAGGTATGAACTGATTACCCTTCGAGAGCATCTGAGCTTACAACTGATAGAGGTAGGAATTGATTACCCTTCGTGACCATCTGAGATTACCACCGGTAGAGATAGGAACTGATTACCCTTCGTGACCATCTGAGGTTACCACCGGTAGGGGAAGGAACTGATTACCCTTCGTGAGCATCTGCGCTTACCACCGGTAGAGGTAGAATTGATTACTCTTCGTGAGCATCTGCGCTTACCACTGATAGAGGTATAAACTGATTACCCTTCGTGACCATCTGAGTTTACCCCCGGTATGGATATGAACTGATTACCCTTCGTAAGCATCTGAGCTTACCACCGGTAGAGGTAGGAACTGATTACCATTCGTGAGCATCTGCGCTTACCACCGGTAGAGGTAGGAATTGATTACCCTTCGTGAGCATCTGCGCTTTCCACTGGTAGAAGCATAAACTGATTACCCTTCGTGAGCATCTGAATTTACCACCGGTAGAGGTGTGAACTGATTGCCCTTTGTGAGCATCTGTGTTTACCCCCGGTAGAGGTAGGAACTGATTGCCCTTCGTGAGCATCTGAATTTACCACCGGTAGAGGTATGAACTGATTGCCCTTAGAGAGCATCTGAGCTTACCACTGGTAGAGATAGGAATTGATTACCTTTCGTGACCATCTGAGTTTACCACCGGTAGAGGTAGGAACTGATTACCCTTCATGACCATCTGAACTTACCCTCGGTAGAGATATGAACTGATTATCCTTCGTGACCATCTGAGTTTACCCCCGGTAGAGGTAGAAACTGATTGCTCTTCGTGAGCATCTGAGCTTACCACTGGTAGAGGTAGGAATTAATTACCCTTCGTGATCATCTGAGCTTACCAACGGTAGAGGTAGGAACTGATTACTCTTCGTGACCATATGAGCTTACCACCGGTAGGGGTAGGAACTGATTACCCTTCGTGAGCATCTGCGCTTACCACCGGTAGAGGTAGGAATTTATTACCCTTCGTGAGCATCTGCGCTTACCACTGGTAGAGGTATAAACTGATTACCCTTCGTGACCATCTGAGTTTACCTCCGGTAGAGATATGAACCGATTACCCTTCGTGAGCATCTGAGCTTACCACCGGTAGAGGTAGGAACTGATTACCCTTCGTGACCATATGAGCTTACCACCGGTAGAGGTAGGAACTGATTACCATTCGTGAGCATCTGCGCTTACCACCGGTAGAGGTAGGAATTGATTACCCTTCGTGAGCATCTGCGCTTACCACCGGTAGAAGTATACACTGATTACCCTTCATGGCCATCTGAGCTTACTCCCGGTAGAGGTAGGAACTGATTACCCTTCGTGAGCATATGCGCTTACCACCGGTAGAGGTAGGAACTGATTACCCTTCGTGAGCATCTGAATTTACCACCGGTAGAGGTATGAACTGATTGCCCTTTGTGGGCATCTGCGTTTACCCCCGGTAGAGGTAGGAACTGATTGCCCTTCGTCAGCATCTGAATTTACCACAGGTAGAGGTATGAACTGATTACCCTTCGAGAGCATCTGCGCTTACCACCGGTAGAGGTAGGAATTTATTACTCTTCGTGAGCATCTGCGCTTACCACTGGTAGAGGTATAAACTGGTTACCCTTCGTGACCATCTGAGTTACTCCCCGGTAGAGATATGAACTGATTACCCTTCGTGAGCATCTGAGCTTACCACCGGTAGAGGTAGGAACTGATTACCCTTTGTGACCATCTGAGCTTACCACCGGTAGAGGTATAGAAGTATACACTGATTACCCTTCATGGCCATCTGAGCTTACTCCCGGTAGAGGTAGGAACTGATTACCCTTCGTGAGCATATGCGCTTACCACCGGTAGAGGTAGGAACTGATTACCCTTCGTGAACATCTGAATTTACCACCGATAGAGGTATGAACTGATTGCCCTTTGTGGGCATCTGCGTTTACCCCCGGTAGAGGTAGGAACTGATTGCCCTTCGTGAGCATCTGAATTTACCACCGGTAGAGGTATGAACTGATTACCCTTCGAGAGCATCTGAGCTTACAACTGATAGAGGTAGGAATTGATTACCCTTCGTGACCATCTGAGATTACCACCGGTAGATATAGGAACTGATTACCCTTCGTGACCATCTGAGGTTACCACCGGTAGGGGTAGGAACTGATTACCCTTCGTGAGCATCTGCGCTTACCACCGGTAGAGGTAGAATTGATTACCCTTCGTGAGCATCTGCGCTTACCACTGATAGAGGTATAAACTGATTACCCTTCGTGACCATCTGAGTTTACCCCCGGTATGGATATGAACTGATTACCCTTCGTTAGCATCTGAGCTTACCACCGGTAGAGGTAGGAACTGATTACCATTCGTGAGCATCTGCGCATACCACCGGTAGAGGTAGGAATTGATTACCCTTCGTGAGCATCTGCGCTTTCCACTGGTAGAAGCATAAACTGATTACCCTTCGTAAGCATCTGAATTTACCACCGGTAGAGGTGTGAACTGATTGCCCTTTGTGAGCATCTGCGTTTACCCCCGGTAGAGGTAAGAACTGATTGCCCTTCGTGAGCATCTGAACTTACCACCGGTAGAGGTATGAACTGATTGCCCTTCGAGAGCATCTGAGCTTACCACTGGTAGAGGTAGGAATTGATTACCCTTCGTGACCATCTGAGTTTACCACCGGTAGAGGTAGGAACTGATTACCCTTCGTGAGCATCTGCGCTTACCACTGGTAGAAGTATAAACTGATTACCCTTCATTACCATCTGAGCTGACTCCCGGTAGAGATGTGAACTGATTACCCTTCGTGAGCATCTGAGTTTACCCCCGGTAGAGATATGAACTGATTATCCTTCGTGACCATCTGAGTTTACCCCCGGTAGAGGTAGAAACTGATAGCCCTTCGTGAGCATCTGAGCTTACCACTGGTAGAGGTAAGAATTGATTACTCTTCGTGACCATCTGAGCTTACCACCGGTAGATGTATGAACTGATTGCCCTTCGTGACAATCTGAGCTTACCCTTGGTAGAGGAATGATATGATTACCCTACGTGACCATCTGAGTTTACCCCCGGTAGACGTTTGAACTGATTACCCTTCGTGAGCATCTGAGTTTACCACTGGTAGAGGTAGGAACTTTCTACACTTCGTGACCATCTGAGTTTACCCTCGGTAGAGATAGGAACTGATTACCTTTGAGAGGATGAGTTTACCACCGGTAGAGGTAGGAACTGATTGCCCTTCGTGAGCATCTGAGCTTACCCTCGATGGAGGTAGGAACTGATCACCTTTCGTGAGCATCTGCGCTTACCACCGGTAGAGGTATGATCTGATTACCTTTCTTGAGCATCCGAGCTTACCACCGGTAGAGGTAGGAATTGATTGCCATTCGTGAGCATCTGAGTTTACCCTCGGTAGAGGTATGAACTGATTACCTTTTGTGACCATCTGAGCTTACAACCGAGAGAGGTATGAACTGATTATCGTTCATCAGCATCTGCACTTACCACCGGTAGAGGGGGGAATTAATTACCTATCGTGAGTATCTGAGCTTACCACCGGTAGATGTATGAACTGATTATCCTTCGTGAGAATCTGCGCTTACTACCGGTAGAGGTAGGGACTGATTATGTTTCTTGTGCATTTGAGCTTACCACCGGAAGGGGTAGGAATTGATTGCCATTCGCGAGCATCTGAGTTTACCCCCGGTAGAGGTATGAAATGATTACCCTTCGTGACCATCTGAGCTTACCCCTGGTAGAGGTATGACATGATTACCTTTCGTGACCATCTGAGTTTACCATCGGCAGAGGTATGAACTGTTTGCTCTTCATGAGCATTTGAGTACCACCGGTAGAGTTAGGAACTTATTACCCTTCGTGACCATCGGAGTTTACCCTCGGTAGAGGTAGGAACTGATTTCCTTTCGTGAGCATGAGTTTACCACCGGTAGAGGTAGGAACTGATTGCCTTTCGTGAGCATCTGAGCTTACCCTCGATAGAATTAGGAACTGATGACCTTTCGTGTACATCTGCGCTTACCACCGGTAGAGGTATGAACTGGTTACCTGTCTTGAGCATCTGAGCTTACCATCGGTAGAGGTATGATCTGATTACCTTTCTTGAGCATCCGAGCTTACCACCGGTAGAGGTAGGAATTGATTGCCATTCGTGAGCATCTGAGTTTACCCTCGGTAGAGGTATGAACTGATTACCTTTTGTGACCATCTGAGCTTACAACCGAGAGAGGTATGAACTGATTATCGTTCATCAGCATCTGCACTTACCACCGGTAGAGGGGGGAATTAATTACCTATCGTGAGTATCTGAGCTTACCACCGGTAGATGTATGAACTGATTATCCTTCGTGAGAATCTGCGCTTACTACCGGTAGAGGTAGGGACTGATTATGTTTCTTGTGCATTTGAGCTTACCACCGGAAGGGGTAGGAATTGATTGCCATTCGCGAGCATCTGAGTTTACCCCCGGTAGAGGTATGAAATGATTACCCTTCGTGACCATCTGAGCTTACCCCTGGTAGAGGTATGACATGATTACCTTTCGTGACCATCTGAGTTTACCATCGGCAGAGGTATGAACTGTTTGCTCTTCATGAGCATTTGAGTACCACCGGTAGAGTTAGGAACTTATTACCCTTCGTGACCATCGGAGTTTACCCTCGGTAGAGGTAGGAACTGATTTCCTTTCGTGAGCATGAGTTTACCACCGGTAGAGGTAGGAACTGATTGCCTTTCGTGAGCATCTGAGCTTACCCTCGATAGAATTAGGAACTGATGACCTTTCGTGTACATCTGCGCTTACCACCGGTAGAGGTATGAACTGGTTACCTGTCTTGAGCATCTGAGCTTACCATCGGTAGAGGTAGGAATTGATTGCCATTCGTGAGCATCTGAGTTTACCCTAGGTAGAGGTATGTACTGATTACCCTTCGTGACCATCTGAGCTTACAACCGGTAGAGGTATGGAGTGATTACCGTTCATCAGCATCTACGCTTACCATCGGTAGAGGCAGGAATAAATTACCCATCGTGAGTATCTGAGGATACCACCGGTAGAAGTATGAACTGATTATCCTTCGTGAGATTCTACGCTTACCACCGGTAGAGGTAGGAATTGATTACCCTTCGTGAGCATCTGCGCTTAGCACCGGTAGAGGTAGGAACTGGTTACTTTTCTTGTGCATCTGAGCTTACCACCGGAAGGGGTAGTAATTGATTGCCATTCGCGAGCATCTGAGATTACCCCCGATAGAGATATGAACTTATTACCCATCGTGACCATCTGAGCTTACCTTCACTAGAGGTATGCACTGATTACCCTTCGTCAGCCTCTGCGCTTACCACCGGTAGAGGTATGAATTAATTTCCTTCGCGAGCATCTGAGTTTACCACCGGTAGAGGTATGAACTGATTACCCTTCGTGAGAATCTGCGCTTACCACAGGTAGAAGTAGGAATTGATTATCCTTCGTGAGCATCTGAGCTTACCACCGGTAGAGGTAGGAACTGATTACCCTTCCTGAGCATCTGAGTTTACCACTGGTAGAGGTAGGAATTGATTACCCTTTGTGAGCATCTGAGTTTACCACCGGTAGAGTTAGGAATTGATTACCCTTCGTGAGCATCTGAGTTTACCACCGATAGCGGTAGGAACTGATTACCCTTCGGGACCATCTGAGTTTACCACCGGTAGAGGTATGAAGTAATTACCCTTCGTGACCATCTGAGTGTACCACCGGTAGAGGAACGAACTGATTACCCTACGAGACCATCTGAGTTTACCCTCTGTAGGGGCAGTAACTGGATACCCTTCGATAACACCTGGGTTCACCCCCGGTTTTTGCTGGGGTCCACGTTCCTCATCTTTTTAGTTTTCTGTGTTGTTTTGTGTTTTGTTTGTCTTCGGCCAATGTCTTCTGTGCTCAATATTGCCAGTGTTTCTGGATTATCCATTCTTGATTACCCTTCGTCAGCATCTGCGCTTACCACCGGTAGAGGTAGGAATTAATTACCCATCGTGAGTATCTGAACTTACCACCGGTAGAGGTATGAACTGATTATCCATCGTGAGAATCTGCGCTTACCATCGGTAGAAGTAGGAATTGATAATCCTTCGTGAGCATCTGAGCTTATCACCGGTAGAGGTAGGAACTGATTACCTTTCGTGAGCATCTGAGCTTACCACCGGTAGAGGTAGTAATTGATTGCCATTCGTGAGCCTCTGAATTTACCCCCGGTAGAGATATGAACTGATTACCCTTCGTCACCATCTGAGCTTACCATCGGCAGAGGTATGAACTGATTACCCTTCGTTAGCATATGCGTTTACCACCGATAGAAGTAGGAATTAATTACCCATCGTGAGCATCTGAGCTTAGCACCGGTAGAGGTCTGAACTGATTATCCTTCGTGAGAATCCGCGCTTACCACCGGTAGAGGTAGGAATTGATTACCCTTCATGAGCATCTGAGCTTACCACCGGTAGGGGTAGGAACTGATTATCCTTCGTGAGCATCTGCGTTTATCACCGGTAGAGGTAGGAATTGATTACCATTCGTGAGCATCTGAGCTTACCACCGGTAGAGGTAGGAACTGATTACCCTTCCTGAGCATCTGAGTTTATCACCGGTAGAAGTAGGAACTGATAACTCTTCGTAATCATCTGAGTTTACCACCGGTAGAGGTAGGAACTGATTACCCTTCGTGAGCATCTGATTTTACCCTCTGTAGGAGCAGTAACTGGATACCCTTCGAGAATACGTGGGTTCACCCCCGGTTTTTGATGGGGTCCACGTTCCTCAATTTTTTTGTTTTCTGTGTTGTGTTGTGTTTTGTTTGTCTTTGGGCAATATCATATGTGCTCAATACTGCCAGTGTCTCTGGATTATCCATTCTTGATTGCCCATTCGGTTTTCTCTAACATTCATTTCCAAGAAAACGAGTAATGGTCTTGTCACGGTCTTCTAATAATGTTTAATATATATAAGTACATCGAATGTCATTTTAAGTTACTGAATAAATACTTCAACTATCATTAAAACATTCAATAAAATTAATCTTAGTCAACAGATCCAATTCTACTTCAACCAAATACTGACGGTCTTCAACAAGTTGTACATGTTGTAGAGTATATCAGAGGTTGCATATGAACAATTTATTCATCTAAATTCTAGTTTTATTATGTCTAGTTTTTCTGAATGACACATCACATATAATATGAAGACATATACATAATTTGTCAGCTCAAAGATCTAATTCTAACACTGTTTGGTTTAATTTTCAGACGTATATAAATATTTAGAATTAACCTAGTATCACAAGTAACTTTGAGATCCAGTGGGACAGATATATTGTATGGTTGTCACCTGCTTAGAGTTTTGTATAATATACTTTAGTTCCTGTGACTGCATGATGAATTCTTCATCATCCTATACAATATATTAAAAATGCTGAGTTAGATTGCTGTCAAATTATAATATTAAGTATATATATATATGTACCATCTACACACGCTTAGACACATGTCTTATGTCTATCTCTAGATTTTCCTTACGAGACAAGGTAACACTTCGACTATTGAAGCTATGTTTTAATATAGCGCATGTGATCGTGTGGTCTAGGGCGCTGGATATAAGGCTAAGCGATTGGTGCTGCAGTGTATCAATGGTGTGACTTCAAATCCCGTCGTGGGAAGAACAACAATTTTTCAGCTCAAAGATCTAATTCTAACACTGTTTGTTTTAATTTTCAGACATATATATATATATATATATATATATATATATATATATATATATATATATATATTATTTCGTTCCCTCCAAATGATAATAACACTTTTACTGTAGGGTTCTTCTTTTTTGATTTTCTTAGACACAATTATTTCATATATAATATATAATCATATAATCTCTAATATTCCTGCAATTAAAATAAATAATATAAATACAAAGACAATGAAAAGAAAGATAACTCTTTCTATTATATTATCATAATTACAGTAAAAATTACAATACAAGTAACTCAATGTGATTACACGATTTATATTAAAGAAGTGACCTGGGGGTCATGAACTCATCAAAAGGTTTAGAGTGATGAAGCAAGCAAATACAAATACTTCTTTAGGTATATCTTATTTTCCGAATATATCGTATACAATAAATGTAAATAAAATATGATATTACAAATAAACAAAGCAAAAGCAAAGCAACAATAAAATATAATACAGTGATTCTTACCTCACATGAGGTGTAAAGGATTTCTTGATTAGATCGTTGGTGACATAAATTCAATTTTACCTGTATAACAAAATAGTTATTTCCCTCTGACTGGGGGAGTATGTGATAGTCTGTATTTTAATCATTTTATATTTTTTTGTATTTCTATTCTTTTTCAGTATTGTCATTGGTAATTAATCTATAATAAAAGAAAGTAATTAACTAATTCCGTTTAATTAACTTATTACCAATGACAATGCTGAAAAAGAATAGAAATACAAAAACATATGAAATTACTAAAATACAGACTATCACATACTCCCCCCAGATGAAAAATGACTTCCCGTTATTTATCTGACTAATTCTTCATAATATCAAGAATAGTCTGAGCTGCTTCTGCCTGCAAATTTTGAAAAAAAGTTAGTATTTGCTAGTGATGTAATGCAATTAACCTTCTGAAACCAGTCTCTGCTACTTGGTGGACTGTTCACCACAGACTTGGAAAGCTCATAAGTTCCTGAACTCATCCAAACTGGTATCTTTCTTTGCTTACCTGACCTTCGCACTGGTTCTTCCGAATCTGAAAATGAAATATTTACAGGATGTTCATCCGGAGTTTCATCATCAGATTTCTATGTTGAAGCGCTTCTGCATGTTACATCAGAATCCGTCTTATTAGCATCAATTTCATCATGAGCTTCTTGAGAATGGGCGTCCCCATCAGATTCAGAAACAGCTACTGCATTATCTGTTGGGTCCTCTAGCTCTGTTTCTGTGGTGATTGGTTTATCACTGCTGTCAGCTAAAGGTACCACTACAACCAACTCAATTGGTTCTTCATCAGAAGATTCATCTTCTGTATCTGTAAGTGCGGGTCTAATCTGCGGTGACTTTGGTTTCAGTGTTCTTACTCTAGGTTTTGGAACTGATTTTACTGGAGTTTCGCTGATATCTCCAACTGGTAGAAGTAGGTTTCTATGTAGATTCCTCTTTCGATCTTCTCCATCCTCTCTCTGTAGAGTAAACACTGGAATGTCTGGGTTAGGCTGTCCTAAATCTTTATATGGTTCTTGTTCCCATTTATCTGCAAGTTTGTGTTTTTCTTTGAAGGCAACAATCTTCACTAGGACACGATCTTCCACTCTAATAGTGGTTCCTCTGACTCTCGTGTCATACCATTCTTTCTGTTTCTGTTGGGATCGCTTGGAGGCTTCGGTTGCAAGATGGTATGCATGATCCAAAACGGTCTCTGAGGTCTTTGATGTAGTTTGATCCCTTAACTTCCTTTCGTAAGCTAAAAACAATGTCGACTGGTAGTCTGGGATTTCGGCCAAACATCAGATAATATGACGAAAAGCCTGTGGAATCATGCTTTCCAATTCATCTTCTGTTACGGATCCAAGGTCCGTAACATTTTGAGTAGTGTGCGGTTGAATCTCTCGCACTTACCATTACCATGTGGGTGGTAGCTGGTAGTACGAGACTTGGTGATTCCTGTCATTCTGCACAGTTCCTCAATGACTTTTGATTCGAAGTTTGCTCCTTGGTCTGAATGAAGGCGTTCTGGGATACCGTAATGGACTATATAATTATTAAACAGGACTTCAGCAGTTGTTTGTGCTGTCTGATTTCTTGTTGGTATGACCTGTGCATATCTGGTGAAGTGGTCCGTAATTATCAGGATGTTCTGTTGTCCTCCTGTAGATGGTTCCAAGGTTAGGTAATACATACAGACTAGTTGCAGAGGTGATGTTGTTCTAATACTTACCAGTGAGTGGAGCTCTGTGGTTCGGTGGTGTCTTTCTACGAATACATCTGCCACAATGGGAAATCCATTCTTCTACATCCTTGGACATTCCTGGCCAGTAAAAACGGTCCTTCAGTAATGATAACGTCCTATCCTTACCAGGATGACCCATGTCGTTATGCATTGCCTCAAGTACAGTGTTGACGTGAGCTGATGGCAATACAATCTGTTGTTGTACTTTGTCATTATTGGTGACTTGTCGATGGAGTACGTCGTTTATGAAATGGAGATGAGAAAATTGACGTTTCAAGATGGTGTCTTCTTTTTCTGCTTCTGTCCTGTCTCAAACATTTTTCTCCAGTATTGTAACCTAGTATCTTTTTCCTTCGTTTTCTTCTAGTCGATCATATCGGAAGTTGATGTTCCAGCTGTGGCATCATCGCTATCATCTTTGACTAAATCTGGTGATATAGCTAAGCATTCAACATATGGGATGGAGCTGACTGAACTACAGATGGTACGGATGAATTCCTGGTTAACGTCTTGTCTTACATTAGTGTCGGTATGTATTCGACTTAAACCATCTGCATCAGCTTGTTTTTCCCAGGGCGATACTTGATGTTAAAGTCGTAAGTTGCAAGGTCTGCTCTCCATCTGTGCCCTGTTGCGTCAAGTTTTGCTGTTGTGAGAACATAAGTTAAAGGGTTGTTATCCGTCAAGACTGTAAACTGCTGTCCATATAAGTAATCTTTGAACTTATCAGCGACGGCCCACTTCAAGACTAAGAACTCCAGCTTATGAGGTGGGTAGTTCTCCTCAGCCTTGGTAAGTCCTCGACTGGCATAACAAATGACACGCTTCTCACCCTGTTGTTCTTGGTATAGTACAGCTCCCAAATCAAATCCAGATGCATAGGTATGCAGTTCATATGGAAGTGTACTATCAGCGTATCCTAAAATTGGGGAGGATGTAAGTAATCGCTTCAAAGTGTCAAAGGCATTCATATGATCTTCTCCCCAGTACCCCTTGTCCTTTGTTCCTGTTGGAATTGGCATAAGGTCTGTCAATGGTCTACTGATCTGACTAAGGCTCTTTATGAAGCGGCGATAGTATCTGACAAAACCGAGAAAGCGTCTTACATCTTCTGGTGATGTAGGAGTTGGCTATGTTGTCACTTTTTCTGTCTTATCTGGATCTATCTCTACTCCTGCTGCTGAGACAATATGTCCGACAAATGTTACTTTTCGCTTAAAGAATGAACATTTCTTCAGTGCTAGTTTCAAATTGGCATGTTGTATTCGATCCATTACTAGACGCAAGTTGTTGAGATGTTCTTCATATGTGTTCCCAAAAATAAAAACATCATCTATGAAGACGTACGAAATTCGCAGGTGGTAATCTGCCAAACAATCCTCCATCAGCCGTTGGTATGTTGCTGGACTGACCAAATGGCATACAAGTGTATTCATGAAAACCAAGAGGTCCGACTGTGAATGCACTCCTTTCCTTGTGTGGTTCAAAGATTTCCACTTGGTGATATCCAGACTTCATGTCGATGCCGAGAAGAAAGTGCTTCCACCAAGACAATCTAGTAGCTCCTCTATCATAGGTAGGGCATAACTATCTTTCTTGGTGATGTTGTTCAGTTGTGGGTAGTCGACACAAAGTCGTAGTGTTTTGTCCTTCTTTCGTACTAATACGACATTTGAGGCCCAAGGACTGCGTGACGGTTCTATCATTCCGGAATTCAATTGTTGACGAAGGTGTGCTCTTACATCATCATATGCTCTTGTGGTATACGCCTATAGCGTTGTTTAAGCGGTTTCTCATCAATAAGATCGATTATATGCTGAACGATATCTGTATGACCTACATCTTCATCTGATCTTGAGAAGATGTCGATATACGACTTGATGAGTTGAAGTCCTTGTTCAAATTGTTGGTCGTCAAGATCACCTTTGATAACTTTTATCAAGCTCATGATGTCCTTCTCAGCTGGTTGTTCTGATCCTGCTTGTACAGATACTGGTTGTAGTTCGCATATTATGGCTTTCGGTGGTATGTTGATGGTTTTCGTTGTAACATTGGAAATTCTTACTGTAACTTGTCCATTCTGTTTATGATGGTACTGTATAAGAGATGGTTCAATGTCATAATCAGAGTCTTTTGCTAGTGTAGTTGACTGAACTATCGCTGGTGTATTTTGGGACGGTATCTCTTTATCAACATAACCGTTTACTGTGATGGATGTATTAGGTGTTATCGTAATGTTCTTCGTTCCATCAGTGCGTATAAGACCAATTATATTGTTGTTTTTCTAAAGTTCTTGTTCTCTAAGTAAGATGCAGCGGAATGATAAATACCAAGGTCTAGTAAGGTTGCTGATCTGTAAAAATCGTTCACCATGTTCATTTTTCAAAGTGTCTATGATGTTGGATAATGTATTAGTTTGAATATCTGTGTTCCGTGTGTTGTGCCCACTATTGCTTGTGTCTCTTGATTGTCCATTCTTGATTGCCCCTCCAGTTGTCTCTAACGTTTATTTACAATGTCTCTGGATTGTCCATTCTTGATTGCTCATTCGGTTTTCTCTAACGTTTATAAATAAGGACCAACTATATTGTCTGTCACTACCACTCGTCCAGTAAACAGTTTAATAGTAAAGAAGAGGTTGCAAATACCATAGGTGTAATCAGAACTCGTAAATCAAAGAAGGACTGACAACCCAATGGCCAAAAGAAAAATACCAATTATGATCTACAAAGCATGCACATAAAACTAAAGTTCGAGTAACACGAACCCCATTAAATCCTGGAGGTGAATTCAGGTGCTCCGAAAAAAGTGGGAAACACAATATATTTCACATGAAGAAAATACTTTTTTGACTCTTGATGGTACACATTTCAAAATAATATGTGGAAATAAATCGTGCAAATATACTCTAGATACTTACAATTAAAGAATTGTGCTGATGATTGAATAATGGGAATAAGCTGCTGACGGATATTGGTGGAGTTGAACCATCATCGTTGGTTAGAGCTCGGGTGTCGCCATGCTCATGTCCGTAATGGGCAAAATCATCCACTCTTATACATATTACACTACCAAAGTATAAAATCAACAAAATCGTAATATATCTTGAATTCATCTCTTCCCTGATGGAACTGATAATATGCATGCAGCAGTGCTTTTACACTAGCTTGACATTAATTCACAAATACTTTGCTTTGCTATCAACACAACTGTACAATTAAATCACAGAAAAGGAATAAGTTGATAGATGTACAATGAAACATGTGATAGAAACATTTGACGGGTCTGGTATACAATAAGTAATAACCAAGCACCAAACAGGAGACTAAAGATACATGATACATTTCTATATAGATACTATTAGTACATCGTCACCAAATACAAAATTAATGTGTACCATTATTTAGGAAGTGAAAGAAAGGAAAGAAACTGGGGAGTTTTACTTTTCTGCTTAGAGGTAAGTACAGGTAAACTTTGTATTTTCTGATAATGTTCTGATGTATTGTGTTACTGCAACATCATGTATGTAATAAGATATAAAAAAAAAAGAAATCACACTATCGAAAAAGTCTAAAATAATGTTAAATAATTGTCATATTCACACTCAAGAAGGCACAAATATTAGACATTAGCTTGGTGGAATTCCTATTGGGTGTGTACAGTCTGTATTCGACCAGTGCCTGTTACACTTCAACCTACATAAAACGGACGTACATTACTAGGAGACTTTATACGTCTAGTAGACAGCTGTTTATGCGTACACCTCTACTCTATATAGGCAGTAAATACAGCGATTACAATAAGCATATTATTATATGATCATAAACTTTCGGGAGGGTCGACACGAGAACAAATTAAATTGACCCTAGACAAATATATCGACTGAGGACGTAGTCAGAGATCCACATGATTTTCTTGGCAGATATTTCTCAGATCTACTGAATGAAGTGCTACACTTATTGCATTGTGAATACACATTTTTCTTGAGAAACACCTTGATGTATTATGTTCCATTAAAGAAATAAATAAACGCTTGGCTATGCTTCATCTGAGAAAAAATCACGCAATACATTTTTAAAAATGTAAATTCTTATCTAAAGGAATATGGTAATGGAATACCTATTCTGAAGGGAGATTTTAATGATACTTTAAAACCAGTCCATCGACAAACTACACTATTTGCAGACTCGGTGTCTAGTTTAAAAACATTAATCAATTCCAAAAAAAAATAATTGATATATGATGAGAATTAAATCAAAATAAACAACAATTCACGTGGAGAAGAAAAGATAAGTCACAATCGAATAGAATTGACATGATATTTATTGGGAAAGATTTCAATCAATTATACAATCGTGTAAAATATACCCGGTCGTTATACAAACTACTGATCATCAAGGGGTATTATTAGCATTTAGTACTGGTGTACCAGAAAAAGGAAACGGGTTTTGGAAATTAAATAATTCGGTTTTAAATGACGAAGAGTATAAATTCATTATAGATAAATTAATAGAAAGACAGTTAACGCCGATCAACAAAGAAAATAATTATGACATTCGTTTAATGTGGGACGTGTTAAAAATTGAAAAAAAAGATTTGGCAATAGCCTATTGTAAGAATAAATCGAGGAAAAAAAACAAGGGAGTTAAAACGAAAATTAGAAAAAGATTTAGAAAATAAAATGTGATCATGCGACGAAGAGCTTGAAGAAAATATTACCCTAAATACAGAAATAGAAAATATTCAGACTGAATTAGAAAAAAATTATATGACTTAAAAGCTAAAGGAGCGTAAATCAGGTCCCGGGAGAAATGGATAGAACTAGGAGTGAAATTTATTTTTTATTTTTTAGGGTTAGAGAAACAAAAACAAGGACAAGAATCAATAAACAAGTTAAAAGATGATAAAAATAGTGTAATTACAGATGAAACAAAACTTCTTCATATGATTAAAGAATACTACGAACAATTATATACAACAACTAAACCGAATAAAGAGCTACTAGAAAACTACATTTTCGAAACAAATCTAGAAACAAATATTAATACAGAAGAGTTCAAGATATGTGACGGAAAGCTAACGATTGAGGAATGTACTTCAGCTATTAATATGATGAAATTAAATAAATGCCCAGGGTTGGATGGGTTAACTGTTGAATTTTACCAAACTTTCTGGGATAAGATCAAATTTTTTTTTTAGTTGACGTTTTGAATAAAAGCTAAGATGAAAAGCTTTTCACATATTCTCAGAGGACAAGTGTCCTGTCTTTAATTTTTTTAAAAGTCGACCCTCTTCTATTAGAAAATTATCGTCCAGTTTTACTGTTAAATGTTGATTTAAAGCTGTTGTCATATGTTTTATCTCAATCTCTAAAGAAAATACTACATCAGCTTATAAATGAAGATGAAACAGAGTATTTACAAAATCGGTTCATAGGCTTCAATTACAGACAAATCCAAGATATTATAGATTTTGTTGATTCATATAAAATTGATGGAGCTATAATTTTTGTAGATTACATTAAAGCATTTGATACGCTAGAATGGGACTTTATGTTAAATACATTGAAACATTTCAGCTTTAATGATTCGTTTATTCGTTGGGTCCAAGCTTTATATTCTGGTATTCAAAACTGTGTGTCAATTAATTGGTGGGTGTCTGAAATCGTCAAGACCTTTAGAGGGGGCTTAAACATGGTTGACATTGATAGATATTTTAAGTCACTAAAAACCTCATGGGTGTCAAGATTGACAACTAATAGTTTGGCAAACTGGAAAGTCATACCAATGAAATATTTTAATAAATTGGGAAAAAAATTGGTTAGTTTTCAACATGAACATAGATGATATAAAGAATTTACCTAAAACTAATAATTTGCCAGCATTCTACAGGGATAGAATTATGTGCTGGGTGAAAACGGGAGGAGGTCAACTTCCAAACTCTAAACATTTTGCAAATATTAGAAGACAACTTATATGGGGTAATAAATACATACAAGTGAAAGGTAAAAGTTTACTATTTAATAATTGGATAAATAACAATCTAATTTACATCAATGACCTTTTGGATGAAAAGGGAAAATTATCCGAAGAATTTATTTGCAAGAAATTAAAGTGTAAAGTAAATTGGATTTCAGAACTTTATACTTTTAAAAAGGGATCAAGAGAATGGGTTAAAATCTTAGCTGAAGAAAATTCAATAAGCAGTACAGTTAATATCCCAAAATATAAAGTTATATGGAATAATAAATACACGGATATTAATATTTTTACGAACAAATTGTTTTACAATTCAATGATTAAAGCGAAAGCAACAAATCCTATTGGTTTCAATAACTGGTCAAGACATTTGAATTTAGACGAAAAGTTGATATGTCACAAATATATTCGTTTATTTTAAATTTTTTGCAAGACAATAAACTTAAAATTTTCCGATGGAAATTGATTCAGTTTATTATTCCAACCAAAAAAATATTAACTGTTTGGAGACTCTCAAATGGTAGTTTATGTAATTTTTGTCAAATAGAAGAAAATTATATTCATTTATTTATGTCATGTAAGTATCTGTCAAATTTTTGGAAAAAAGTTACAGAACTATTCAAAAAGGTCAATTTTGAAATCAATATTTCTCTTAAACATCTTTTTTCCGATACAAAATCTTTAATAAAGAATATCTCGATTTTAACTATATTCTAACAATTCTAGGATATTCCCTGAATAATCAATGATGGTTTCACAGGGTAACTTCAAAGGAGCTTGGAGTTTGAAGATAAATTGTAACAAGCATTGTTGAATAAACTATAGTTTGCTGCTAAAAAAAAAGAAAATGTTTCATCGGAGAAAATGAAGTTTGAAATAGCTCTCTATGCAAGTCGAAATAATGACAGTCAAATGAATAGACAATTTCTTTGTTTTCATATACATTTGCATCGAAAAAACTTTTGAATTGATCCATCAATAGAGACATACAACAGATTAAACAAAGGAAAGCATATACAATTAAACCGCAATAGCTAGTATCGACTGACCTTATCTGAGCATGGAAATGGTCGTAATGATCGACGTGAAAATTCATGAGGTCTTTGAATTCTCTTCCCCACTCTTCCAGTTTGCGCCCTAAGCTATCGAAAAACACTCCGTACGATGGGTACGGTAAGTCGATGGCTATCAAATGTTTTCCGTGTTGATGAGAAAAGTCCATGTTCACCACGTAGGCGCAGGGATATCTCGTGACAATGTTTGGTAAATTGTCTCTGGAAAATACTCCTCTGACAGAGGGTCGAATGCAAGAGTTTGAGTCTATTGTACGTTTCATCTGACTGGCGTTCACGGCTCGGCGCAGCGGACTTGTCTGTCGTTATCGATTTCTAGTAGAGCTGAAGACTGTGCATATGTAATGGACGTAACGGTTTCCAGTAGTAACATTGGGGAATTTCATTTCTAATCTGACGTTTCCGTGTCTGACGAGATCCTTTAACGGTTTCACCCATCTGCATTTAGAGAAGACGTCGATGACAATCAGTAAGAATTTGTAGTTGTCGTTACTCGGTATGATATTCTAGACGTCGGCTAGATCCATTTCGCGCGAAGAATCGACGATATTGACGACGACGTATCTACTTCTCAGAAACTTTCTCACGATGTTTCGGGATAGTCCATACGTGTGTTGACCTGTAATCTTTGCTTTTTTCGCGTGCGTCCGATTCCGTATTTACCATCTTTCTTGACTATACGATACAATTTATCAGGACCGACGTACGCTGCGGGATTATTGGGGTCGTACCATATTTCTTTCAGGTACTGTCGATAGTTTGTCCTACTCATGACGGCTGGATAGGTTGAATATAGAGTAGGTAACATATATACACTTATTATTAATAAAAAGTACAAATAGTGGATAACATTTTATCAAGACATAAATTACCTTCTTTTACTTGTATTTGATATTAGTTAAACTGATTACTTTCACGACACAACACCATTCCTATCTGGTTTTAGTGATCCTCGTTCATGTAACATGGACATATTTGGCTTAGTTCTGGAATGTTATCCCGACTAACTTTCATATTATCTAATAATTTGTTTGTCTATTCACGAGTCAGTTGAACTCCTTTCTTCGTGGAGTATGGTTGTTCTTCTGCGTCTGCTGGTTTCAAATAGTGTCTGATGTCCACAGGACTATATCTGTCGTTAACTGTTAGAGATACCCCTCCTAATATATGTCTCTGTTAAGTTTTTCTTTGTGCGTAAGGTGTATTGATACAATTACTGCTGAAATCCTCATGCACTTCTAACATCAACCATCTTGAAAGGGTTAGAACTTCATCTTTCTCTGTGGGATCTTAATTTGTCGTAATGGTCATACTGTCGAATGTGTGTTAAACGTATTTCCGTCAACATACATACATCGTTTCCTATATATATTTTACATCTTTCACTACTGTCAGTTGAAACAATGGCCAATGGAAAAGGACAATAAGACAAACAATAATTTACAAAGCACTTCACAAAAAACTTAAGATCGAGCAACACGAACCCTACTTAAGACTAGGTGTGAACTAAAGTGCTCCGGATTTGTAGGCAGTTCTTGATCCACTATTTACAAACCAGGTGATAAATCACGAATGAGGAAAGTACTTGCGACAAGTTGGACATATCTGTGGTCATTTAATATTCCATAACGGTTAACCAAGTCATGGTGGAGACCGTAATATTTTCGAAATGATGACTTCAACTTAACCAATAGGTACCTTTGGTTCAGTATCTTCCGTGTTAGCAGCAACCCTCTAACGTGTCTAATTACATCTTAATTCCATCCGTCTAAACTTTTCTTCAATTGTTATGTTCAGCCTCGGACTTATAGATGACATTCGAATAACATGCTGATTAAGAAGTGTAATACATTGGTAGTATGTATGTTCCTGTGGAAACTTCATTGGATTGAAACATTCTATTAAAACTACAAAAAGAGAAGGTATGTTTCTTTACTTTAAACATATTTTATTGTTCAATAAGAAACAATTGGATAGGACACAAGTTTCACAACTTAGAAACGTCTTCTCCAATACATACATGAATTAATACAAAATGAACTTATATAATATTATATACATATTTCATATTAAGTGATGACACGAAAAAAACAAAAGCAAAAACAAACAAAGACTAAAATGTTGAGCGTCATGCAGGTGGATTATCCACCCTAAAGTATACTTAATCGAACACACCCGTTCATCTTAATGACACGAACACACCAAACATTCAATTGGGATTTAACTTTCTAGTGAATTTATATATAAAGTGGGTGCTTAATTAAGGTAGTTAACATGTGAAAATATAGGGAGGAATCATTATTCTGTTAACGTTCGGTAAGTATATTGCTTTTTTATAATATTTTTGTTAAAAACGGTTATTTATGATATGACGACTCGATAATCCAGTTGCATGAGGCTGTCTCGAAACTAGTTCATACGATCTTGATCAATAAAGTAAAACATAAATCTATTATTAACCTGTTACACATTACAAATATGACTAATTTACAAATATTTATTATCATGACATAGAAAAGCGACAGGTGTTTTTAATGTATTTTTGTACAGCCAAAAATATGGAACAATTTATATCACAGTTAAGTGTTTCATTTCCGAATAATAATAAATCAATATTTACCGGAATTCCAATCAAATTCAACTTATTTATTTCAAATAACATAATAATACGCGATAAGGTAAATCTGTTACAGTGTAACAAGTAATGCTCTGCATTTTCATTAAAGTATCCACATAAACAATTATAATTTACAATTAAATTTGCATGATATAAATCTGCATTTAATGCACTGCATATATTTCGCATTCTAGAGTGCAATACACTGAGAAAGCGGTCACCTGTAGAATAATATTGAGGATTTCTCCTCCTAGTATAAAATATTTGCTGAAGTTTTAGTTTAAAAGAGGAAAACGTAGGAAGATTTCTAATAGTTAGATCCAAAGAATTCCATGCTTGAATAGTACATGGAAAGTAAGAATTTGGGTAAACAGACAAACGACTAAAAGGTACATGTATATTGTGACTGTTACGTAAATTATAATTAACGTTTGCTGCCACTAAAGGCGGAACTAATTCATATAAATAATCTGGTGCTTCTTTATTGACAATTTTGTAAAAAAAAGTAGCAGTTTTTTAACTTTCCTTCTTGTACTCAATGTTTCCCACCCCGTTTCCTTGTAGATTGAATCAAAACTAGCATATATAGATAATCCAGTCACTATACGAGCTGCTTCTATTTGTATTTTTTCTAGACGATTACAATTTGCTTGTCCACAATTATCCCAAACTTCTGAGGCATATTCCAAAATAGGTCGAATGAAAACTAAATATATTTTTTCAAGATAATCCCTTTTTAACCTGTATTTAAGTTTTCGTAATATGTTAAGTTGCTTGGAAGTTCTTTCAATAAGTACATCAATATGCTTTGTCCACTTACAATCATTGCTAAAAATAACACCTAAATGTTTATGCATATGCACAGGAGATAGTGAAATATTGTTAAAGTCAAATAGTACATTATTTTCTAAATGCCTAGTACTAAAAATCATAATATCTGTTTTATTGGGATTAAATTTCACAAGCCATCTATATGACCATGCATTTAAATATTCTAAATCTGTACTTATTAATGTATGTAAATTTTCTTCATTATGTGTCATATGGCCAATACAAGTGTCATCAGCAAATAGTCTGCCAAAGCCAGTCATATTGTCTGCTACGTCATTTATAAAAATTAGAAAGAGCAATGGAACCAAGACCGACCCTTGGGGCACACCAGCCTTTAATTCCCCAGTACTTGATATTGCATCTTTAATAACTACTCGTTGTTTTCGTCTTGAAAGATAACTTTTTAACCAGAAAAGAAGCTTCCCTTTTATGCCATAATTCTCGAGTTTTAATATAAGCGCTTTAATCCAAACTGTATCAAAGGCTTTATTAATATCAGCGAAGGTTATACTAGTTATTTGTTTTTTATCCAACGCAAGTACAATATTATCATAAAGTTCAATTAACTGATGGGTAGTTGAATATCCCGGCAGAAATCCAGACTGGAATTTATATAAAAGTTTGTTTATATGCAGATGATTATAAATCTGTTTATAAACTATTTTTTCTAAAATCTTACTAACACATGACAATAAGGAAACTGGACGATAATTTGACGGTAGAGATTTACCCCCCTTTTTAAACAAAGCAATGACATGTGCAACTTTCCACTGATCTGGAAAAACCATTTCTTGTATCGACCTATTAAATAACAAGGACATTGGTTTTGCTATTTCATTTTTTACAGCTAATAACATTCGGTTACTTATAATATCATGTCCAACAGCCTTATCTACATTCAACGTGGAAATTATATCTATAACATCTTGTTCACAAACTTCAATATCAGAGAGAACATTCAAGCATCTACAATCAAAATCCGGTAAAACCTTATTTTCATCGTTTGAATTAGATATGGAAGAAAAATATTTATATAAAATTTCTGCTTTTTCTATGGATTCGTATGATAATTTGAAATCATTCTGTGGGTATGAGAGAGGAGGAGTCTCATTAGATGAACTTTCATTTTTTATTAACATTTTCATGGTTTTTCAATATAATTTGCCATTGGCTGATTTTAATTCATCTAAATTTTCATTTATATTTGCATAAAATTTCTTTTTGGCCTGTTTTTTTAAATTATTTACCTTATTTCGCTGTTGTTTATATTTCGACTCTATTAGTACTGATTTCACTCTAAGAACAGTTTTGCGAAAACGATCACGTATTCGTATCTCTTTTCTCAAAGTGGAATCAAACCAAACTTTGTCGTCATTTCTTATAATTATCTCCCTTGTCGGAATGCATATACTAGCTATTTTCAAAAATATTGACGTAAAATCAGAGACGCTCCATGAATATCACATGCACTAGTTATTAAATTGACCCAGTCTATTTCAGATATTTTTTGTTTCATAAGAAGATAATCTGCTCGTTTATAATCCCAAATTTTACGTTTATAATTTTTATTATTACTGAAACCACAACCATCATGATCGCTAAACCCTCTGTCAATGTGTATTGTGTCACTATCAATAATACTTATCGAGTCGGTGATCAAAATTGGATCAAGTAAAGAATAATTACCTGTGCGATTATCAGTGTGTCGGTTTATTAATAATGTTTACAAAACCATTGATGAAAATAATATCTCTAATATTTGTAGGAATATTAGCCATAAAATTTATGTTCAAATCACCCAAACATATAATATTGCAATTCTCGTCAAGAACTCTTTTTAGCATAAAATCAAAATACTGCCAATAATAAGCAGGTGCTTGTCTTACTGACCGGTAATTTATGTTGTTCAGTATAGACTGAAATTTAGTTTTAAGTTCAAACCACATACACTCTAGTAAATCGCCATGTTCTAAATCCTGTCTACGTATAAAATTAACAAAATTTGTATAATAAAAAATAATACCACCTCCACTACAGTTCCTGTCCCTCCTAATGGGAACCTCAAAACCCGGCAAACTTATGTAAGCATCACTTATACTGTTATCTAAATGTGTTTTCGTAAAAAATATAATATCAAAGTCTTCAACTATATCTATAATATATAATTTAATTTATTTCGCAGACTTCGTATATTCGCATGAAAAATAGATAATGTGTTTTCGTGGTAAACTGGCGTGCCCTGTGGACCTGGGTTTAATTCAATATCCCCACAAACAATCAATAAACTAAATAATAATAGATAAGATAATATTATATTATAATTAGACTTATATTTCACTAAACACCATGACATAACATGTCTTAAGTATAACAAAAACATATCAATAAAATCACTCAAACACACCGACACCTTTCTGGCTTTTCTTAAACAAATCATACTAATTTTATTATAGAACAGCCCTATTGTTACTCTGTATGATACAATATCAACCATTATCAAAAGAAAACGTTTTGACAAGGTTTAATAAATAGGGCTGTGAAAATATATGTGTACATGTATAACAGTGTGATTTAAAACAATGACATTTCATATGATCAAGATCGTAGTGAAGCAAAAATTGTAAACAAAACAAAAGATATATGTACAAACTCAAGATTATGGCAATGCTTCGTACGATTGTCGTTTTCTTAAGTAAGAGATTTTTTTTTTATAAGAATATATATCTATTAGACATTAACATTAACTGTGTTATATTTTATTTATCATATTTTAAAATGTTATAACAATGTTTCGCTTTTGTATATATGTGTTAGACAAAGATTTGTTAACTCTATCAGTAAAAACGTCGTCTGCTCACTTGTGGGACGAAATTAATCAAGTCTATTTATAAGATTTATAAACAACACCTGCAATTGATTGTCAAACAGGTATTTAAAGATGTAATAATGAATGTTGCGGATAAATGGTGTGTGAGCTACTGTCAATACAGCGTGTGTAATACGCAAAAAATATTTTTATATATATAGAATGAAATGAAAATAGAACCACGTGGCTGGCAAAATAACCTATTATAAATAGGCGATATGAAAAAAATAAAAAACAAAAATAAAAGAAACTAAGAACATTACTTATTTCACTATATTTTTTATTTTAACTTGTAATTACAGGTATAAATTTCAGTTTATCTAGAAGTTATTGATCGAAAAAATCACGTGATGAATAAATTATTCGGGTGAAAAATAACAATAACAAAAGCACGTGGTAATGTTTACATAGCAAATCAAAACCATTCAGAAGGAACTACAATCTGAACATGAATGCAAAATATTTTATTTACAACAAAAGACAAAATATATAAAAAGTATGGTGTACGGGTTGTCTCTAATCCTCTTCATCACCATTGAGGATTTCCCCACCCAGTCTGTATATATCTTGTCTGCTTTTGACAACTAATGGACGAGAACGTTCAGTTTCCTTAACAAGCACAGAACCATCGTGTGTCCAAAAAGAATGTATTTTCCTGTCTACACGCAAAGTAATCAATCTTTTCAATAGGTCATATCTGTGTCTGGTTAAGTTTTCAGTAATGAAGGTTTTATCTACATGACCTTTTAGTTCTTTCTTTTTGCTGAAAACCATGTGTCTTTGGCGATATGTAAGGAAGCGCACAATTATAGAGATCTTACCATCACGGATTTCTCCAATTGGGTGTGATCTTCCAATGTCAGTTAGATTGAGCTTGACTCCTAGTTGGTTTTTACAAATACCAAGGACTAATGAGTCAGTATCAATCGGTGTTTTCACGACATTGTTTCCATTAGTTGGTACTCTGACATTACTGAACCTCAAGCTGGTTCTTCTTGAATACTGTTCTTGTTCTTCAAGCCTTTTTTCTAGGTTGCTTATTTTGTTTTTCATTGAACTTATCTGATCATTTTGGTTTTTATTTTGAATTTCCTGAAGAATTAATGCATCTTTGTTGTGCTGGATGGTTTCTAGATGAGGTTGCATACATTCATCAACTATTTTAGCTATTTTGGGTTTAATAAGTAGCATGACCTTTTCACTTATCAATGGAATAATAGAGTCAATAAACTCTTGATTCTTAAGAGTGGCACAGACAACTTCCGATAGATGCAGAATGGTTTCACTTTGAACAGCTGTTGAAAGGACCTGATCTGTACTGACAGTATTGGAGGTGACCGATTCACTGATCAAGGGTGAACCAAAGGCAGAACGCCTCACTTGTTTATCAAGATGTTGCGTAGAAGGCGATGAATTGTCAGGACTACTTTCAGGTTGATCCCTTTTATTACTAGCCTTGGGTGTTTGGGATACAAAACTGTCAAGTTTGGATTGTTTGTCTTTGTTTACTTTGTCGGCCATTTTGAGTTTTATTCGACTCAACAAAAATATGTATATGTTTGTGAAAAAATCACTTCACACCCACAGATGAAATAGTTTACAAATTCACAACTGAATAAAGTTTGTATAGAACCATCAGAATATTACATGAAATGTCTATAGTTGTCTAATACATTATTTTTATCTCTTGTTTACTCGCTCTGTTTTTTTCACGCCTTCATGCTCAAGGGCAGATGACACATGTTTCTGTAGCGGGAACGTCCCCTACCTAGCGTTTTAGAAACTGTAGTAAGTTCATAACCACCTCTGCTAACTGTGGTAGCAGTGACTTACAATACGAGAGGTCCTTGGATCGAATCCCATCGGGGACATTGTATTTTTCGGAGATAAGACATGCTCTATTGTTATATTTCAAATGATTTCTAAAATTTAGATTCAGTACTGTTTGTTTCAAGGAAATTGTTTTCATTACATTCAAATTACTGTTTGAACATTAAGGCCAAATATGATCTAAGATCACTACATATATACAACCTAATAATTGTGATATACAGGAATTATCTCCCTTTATATGCATATATAATCAACCCCATAGGACTACTAATGTTCATGTAGCATCCCTACGGCAACTTTCTTAAATATAAAGATGGTTTGGTTGGTTTATGGTGCTTAACGCCACTTTCAACAATATTTGAGTTATATCTTGGCGGTGAGTTTTATTGATGGAGGAAACCGGAGTACCAGGAGAAAACCATCGACCTGCCGCAACTCACTGACAAACTTTATCACATAGTGTTGTATCGAGTACACCTCGCCTGAAGGGTGATAGGCACTGATGTCATAGGTAGTTATAAATCCAACTACCATACGATCACGACCATGACGGACCTAAAACGCAAAAATTAACTGTTAAAACTGTTTTCATTGTTGAGAAAGACATCACACTGCAAACATGTAGTCTGATATATTAAGTCAATATGAATAGTCAACAGACACACAAAGAAATTTGCCAAATGCAGACATTGTCAAGCATGCATATCTGGTAGCTTGAAAGTCACTTCCAATTTCAAGATTCATGTAAAAATATGCTAATGCAATTAAGCATAGTAATCTTTTCTTTTCATTTCAAATTTCAATTTGAACAAGTAAAAAATAAAATTGTGTGTATATTTCATTTGTATAAACTTTGTGTTTATTGACAATCATTTCCTTCATTAATTTATCAATTTTTTGTGAATATGGAATATTTCGTTTCATTACTGATTATAAATATCACACCCTTGACAATTTTGTAAATATAATAATCCCGTTTTATCCTGCAAATGGTTATTTTTTGTCATAATACATGGGTTGAAATAAACTTGAAATAAACACTTTTCCCATTAGCCTAATAAAAGCTATTTAGTCACACCACTTCCATAATAACACTTTTCAGTTATCCTAATAAAGCTATTAAGCCATGCCCCTTACCGGAACTACTATTGAGGTATTATATTAAATTACATTTTTTGCAAGTTTTATTGCAGGATAAATACAATATTGGTGTATTTATTGTCTCAGTGATTAAGGTGACATGTATATGGGATTTTTAGTGTCCACTCAGTAAGATTTACCTGGTGATAATTTAATTAAATCTTTAGTAAGTGGTTCATTATTCTAATTTTTTGCTAAATATTTTGCCAAAATATTTATATTATCAATTACTAACTAAGTTTTACTTTTTTTCAGAGAATTCATAGAGAGGCACTTACTTGAAAGAGAATCAGAAAAAAAAACATTCAGACTGACTATGACAAAGTATTTCCTTTATTTTCTCTTGGAAGAAAGGTTTGAAGATATGAAAGGGGCAATCAGAATCCGACAACCAAGAAGAACAAACAACACAAATATAAAAATGAAAAAATGTCTTGTGTAATACATAGCATTACATAAGCAGAATAATTGTAATGTAATTCAATGCACGAATAATGATAATTGTAATTGAAGTTTTACAATTGAATTGTAATGTAGTGCATTACTTTGCTATGTGACCACAGGCCTGATCAAAATATATGTATATATATATATATATATATAAGTCCAAAGCTGAATTGTATTTTAACATATCCATGTTCTCATAACTTACAAGCGCAATAACAAATGATATTATTGATACTGATACAAAAGAGGAAATATTAAGTAATTAAATTACACTTTCTTTTATGTTTTTGAAAAACACGTCCGTCTAAGGGTTGCTGCTAAGAAGGAAGCTACTGAAGGAAGGGTTTCTAGTGGTTAAGTTGAAGTCAAATGTTATGGTCGCCACCATGACTTGGATAACCTTTACGGAGTATCTGTGTCACAAATGAAAACGGATATGTTCAGCTTGTCTTTATCACCACCCGATCCTTTCCTCATTCATGACTTATCACCGGTTTTTGCAACAAGAGTAACACGACCGGTGTCACATATGGAGCAGGAACTACCTACCTTTCCGGAGCACGTGAATTCATCCCAGTTTTTTGTTTGTCTTAGTGATGTTCGTGTTGTTCATGTTGTTAATTTTCATGTCTTCACGTTTGTAGTTCCGTGTTGTGATATTCGCTACAATTTCCGCGTAAAATATATGTTATGGTCGTCTTGACTCCCCTTTGTTTTGTAGGGGATTCATGTTTTATTTGTTTTTATTTATATAAGCTGGTGTCCAACACGATTTACATATCAGATGATGTTCGTGTCGTCTAACAGTAACAGGACTGGTGCCACTAGTGAAGCAGGAACTTCTAAACCTATCAGAGCACATGAGTTCACCCCAGATATTTAGTGGGGTTCATGTTTCTCGATCTTAAATTTTCTGTGTAATGTTTTCTAGATCGTTGTTTGTCATTTGTTTTTAGTTGTTGTTTTCTTGGCCATTGTCTTGTTTTCCCTTCTTCGATTTGCTTTTCTAATTACCTCTTTGGTATCTTCAAACTTTTCTTAGTCCATTCCGTTCCCACATTTGTAATGCCACAATATGTTAATAGTCTAACCATTCGGGTATTATTATAGATTGATAGTTTATCTAGTAGAGATAAAAGTTTGAACGTGGAGATAGATGTACAGGTGAATGGCCCCGAGAGAACTCAGAATCTACGCTCTGAACTGATGAACACATTCTCCTCGATAGAGATGTACACCGGATCAAATACACAAATATGGCTTAACGTAACCGGTTAACTCACATTTGGAGAGCTTCATGCACAGTTTACGTAAAATGTGACGTGTGCAATATTAGTTCTTTTTATGAATATTCTTTACGTTGATGTCCCGTTTCAAGACAAAATACTCTTGAAAGTGGCATTAAACACCAAAAACCGAGACCAAATATGATATGTTACACATTACAATATCATCATACTTCTTAGGCCCATACCAGTATTTGTATTTACAAGATTAAGTATTTGTAAAGGGATGTTTGCTAAAACATTCAATCAATAATTCAATCAATAAAATGTTTAAATGTTGCACCATTGAAGTGTGTTTAAAAACAAAATATTTTCGTGTATTGGGGCCTTCATAATGAGACAGAAATTTAGCACCATGATACTATCTCTAACATAATACTAGGTGTCAGATTTAGAAAAAGATAAAAAAATGTTGACAATCAAAGATCTAAAGTATTGCATTTTATAAACAAGAAATACTTAGTTTTCATATTCATGTTCCATATCAATTCACACAATTAGTTGTCAGTTATGTTAATTATATCATTCTAAAACAAGACACAAAAAACCGGTTACAATAGGACTGGGAAGTAAATATATAATAGTCAATCACAGGGCACGCCTAAGGTCAAAACAACGGAGAGACAACAAATGAAAACTCTTTAAGAGCAAGACAACTAAAAGAACTAAACAGGACAGCCTATACCCGAGGGAGGAAATGAATTCCAGAAATATTACGTTTGTGTTAATGTTATACTTTAATAGTGTAATCTGTATAACTGTGAAGGAGTTTGCTCTTTATGGATCCGAGCATGGTGACACTCGAGCTCCAACCAACGATGATGGTTCAACTTCACCAATACCCGTCAGCAGCTTATTCCCATTCTTCAATCAGCAGCACAATTCATTAACTGTAAGTTTCGAGAGTAAAATTGCACGATTATTTAAAATATTATTTATATATACAATATACGTACATTGTCGGAAATATATAACAATTATTTGTACGAGCTTTAGAAACAGGTAGAAAACGAGCTTTTATAATTAATTTGATAATTAGCGAAAAGGTACGTACATGTATCTTGTGTTTATCCTGCAATATCAAAATATCCAAAGCAGCTTCCAAATTGTCTGACAGTAACGGAAACAAGCGTCGTTCTAATAGTTTCCAGTGGTGTCATCTGTGAAGTCAGCGCTCATACTGTTATCGTTTCTCTCTATCGCTCTACACGAATTAGGTACCAGAAATGCTTTAATAGGTCCATGCCCTAATAACACTGAAGTTTATTTGACCCCCTTTATTAGTGCTCAAAATCACAGAGTTGCAGAATAAATTGTGTTTCCCACTTCCTACAATCAAACTGTTTACTAGACGAGTACTGGTGAAAGTCAACCGATTTGTTCCTTATTTATAAATGTCATAGCAAACCGAATGGGCAACCAAGAATGGATAATCCAGAGACACAAAGATATTCAGAGCAAAAACAAAAAAAACTTTTAAGTATATAAAATATCGAAATCTAAATTTGTTGGAATTGCTGACCATCACTGTTCAAACTTTCTTTTTATAAATATAAATGTTTTTTAAGGTAAATACAAATGGTGTGATTTCGTTTCTTGGAAACATGAGTACGTACACTCCATCACCGTTTCCTTTAGGAAGCAGCAGACGACTAATAGCGCCATATTTGGCTGATATAGATACAAGAAATGGTGGTGATATATGGTACAGAGAATCAACAAACAAAATACTATTACAACAGGTGTCGGCTCAAATTAGTGGAAATTTTCCAGAACAGTATAAATTTCAGGCTTCCTGGCTTTTTATTGCTACATGGGTCAATGTTACATCTTATGGAGCTAATGATACAGCAGACAAAAAGGTAAACGAAAGCAAGGATATCTAACTGACGTCCGATAGTTTGAAGATATCTACTTTTTTTATTGACAAGTTCGTATTCAAGCTAGGGGACGTCTCACACACATTTTACTGTTTACATTGTACTCCTTATTGGACACTCCACGATGACTACATCGTCAAGCTAGGGGAGGTCTCACACGCACCTTAGGGTATACACTGTACTGCACATTGGACACTCCAAGATGACTACATCTTCAAGCTAGAGAAGGTCTCACACTCACCTTAGGGCATACACTGTACTCCACATTGGACACTCCACGATGACTACATCGTCATGCTAGAGGAGGTCTCACACTCACCTTAGGGTATACATTGTACTCCTCATTGGACACTACACGATGACTACATCTTCAAGCTAGGGAAGTCTCACACTCACCTTAGGGTATACACTGTACTCCACATTGGACACTCCACGATGACTACATCTTCAAGCTAGGGGAAGTCTCACACTCACCTTAGGGTATACACTGTACTCCTCATTGGACACTCCACGATGACTACATCTTCAAGCTAGGGGAGGTCTCACACTCACCTTAGGGTATACACTGTACTCCACATTGGACATTACACGATGACTATATCTTCAAGCTAGGGGAAGTCTCACACTCACCTTAGGGTATACACTGTACTCCTCATTGGACACTCCACGATGACTACATCTTCAAGCTAGGGAAGTCTCACACTCACCTTAGGGTATACACTGTACTCCACATTGGACACTACACGATGACTACATCTTCAAGCTAGGGGAAGTCTCGCACTCACCTTTGGGTATACACTGTACTCCACATTGGACACTACACGATGACTACATCTTCAAGCTAGGGAAGTCTCGCACTCACCTTAGGGTATACACTGTACTCCACATTGGACACTCCATGATGACTACATCTTCAAGCTAGGGGAAGTCTCACACTCACCTTAGGGTATACACTGTACTCCACATTAGACACTACACGATGACTATATCTTCAAGCTAGGGGAAGTCTCACACTCACCTTAGGGTATACACTGTACTCCTCATTGGACACTCCACGATGACTACATCTTCAAGCTAGGGAAGTCTCACACTCACCTTAGGGTATACACTGTACTCCACATTGGACACTACACGATGACTACATCTTCAAGCTAGGGAAGTCTCACACTCACCTTAGGGTATACACTGTACTCCACATTGGACACTACACGATGACTACATCTTCAAGCTAGGGGAAGTCTCACACTCACCTTAGGGTATACACTGTACTCCACATTGGACACTCCACGATGACTACATCGTCATGATAGGGGAGGTCTCACACTCACCTTAGGGTATACACTGTACTCCACATTGGACCCTACACGATGACTACATCGTCATGCTAGGGGAAGTCTCACACTCACCTTAGGGTATACACTGTACTCCACATTGGACACTACACGATGACTACATCGCCATGCTAGGGGAAGTCTCACACTCACCTTAGGGTATACACTGTACTCCACATTGGACACTACACGATGACTACATCTTCAAGATAGGGAAGTTTCACACTCACCTTAGGGTATACACTGTACTCCACATTGGACACTACACGATGACTACATCGTCATGCTAGGGGAAGTCTCACACTCACCTTAGGGTATACACTGTACTCCACATTGGACACTACACGATGACTACATCTTCAAGCTAGGGAAGTCTCACACTCACCTTAGGGTATACACTGTACTCCACATTGGACACTTCACGATGACTACATCGTCAAGCTAGGGGAGGTCTCACACTCACCCTAGGGTATACACTGTACTCCTCATTGGACACTCCACGATGACTACATCTTCAAGCTAGGGGAGGTCTCACACTCACCTTAGGGTATACACTATTCTCCACATTGGACACTACACGATGACTACATCTTCAAGCTAGGGAAGTCTCACACTCACCTTAGGGTATACACTGTACTCCTCATTGGACACTCCACGATGACTACATCGTCAAGCTAGGGGAGGTCTCACACTCACCTTAGGGCATACACTGTACTCCTCATTGGACACTCCACGATGACTACATCGTCAAGCTAGGGGAGGTCTCACACTCACCCTAGGGTATACATTGTACTCCTCATTGGACACTCCACGATGACTACATCTTCAAGCTAGGGGAGGTCTCACACTCACCTTAGGGTATACACTGTACTCCACATTGGACACTCCACGATGACTACATCTTCAAGCTAGGGGAGGTCTCACACTCACCCTAGGGTATACACTGTACTCCTCATTGGACACTCCACGATGACTACATCTTCAAGCTAGGGGAGGTCTCACACTCACCCTAGGGTATACACTGTACTCCTCATTGGACACTCCACGATGACTACATCTTCAAGCTAGGGGACGTCTCACACTCACCTTAGGGTATACACTGTACTCCTCATTGGACACTCCACGATGACTACATCTTCAAGCTAGGGGAAGTCTCATACTCACCTTAGGGTATACACTGTACTCCACATTGGACACTACACGATGACTATATCTTCAAGTTAGGGGAAGTCTCACATTCACCTTAGGGTATACACTGTACTCCTCATTGGACACTCCACGATGACTACATCGTCAAGCAAGGGGAGGTCTCACACTCACCTTAGGGTATACACTGTACTCCACATTGGACACTACACGATGACTACATCTTCAAGCTAGGGAAGTCTCACACTCACCTTAGGGTATACACTGTACTCCTCATTGGACACTCCACGATGACTACATCGTCAAGCAAGGGGAGGTCTCACACTCAACTTAGGGTATACACTGTACTCCACATTGGACACTACACGATGACTACATCTTCAAGCTAGGGGAGGTCTCACACTCACCCTAGGGTATACACTGTACTCCTCATTGGACACTCCACGATGACTACATCTTCAAGCTAGGGGAGGTCTCACACTCACCTTAGGGTATACACTGTACTCCACATTGGACACTCCACGATGACTACATCTTCAAGCTAGGGGGCGTCTCACACTCACCTTAGGGTATACACTGTACTCCTCATTGGACACTCCACGATGACTACATCTTCAAGCTAGGGAAGTCTCACACTCGCCTTTGGGTATACACTGTACTCCGCATTGGACACTACACGATGACTACATCTTCAAGCTAGGAAAGTCTCACACTCACCTTAGGGTATACTTTGTACTCCTTATTGGACACTCCACGATGACTACATCTTCAAGCTAGGGGAGGTCTCACACTCACCTTAGGGTATACACTGTACTCCACATTGGACACTACACGATGACTACATCTTCAAGCTAGGGGAGGTCTCACACTCACCCTAGGGTATACACTGTACTCCTCATTGGACACTCCACGATGACTACATCTTCAAGCTAGGGGAGGTCTCACACTCACCCTAGGGTATACACTGTACTCCTCATTGGACACTCCACGATGACTACATCTTCAAGCTAGGGGACGTCTCACACTCACCTTAGGGTATACACTGTACTCCTCATTGGACACTCCACGATGACTACATCTTCAAGCTAGGGGAAGTCTCATACTCACCTTAGGGTATACACTGTACTCCACATTGGACACTACACGATGACTATATCTTCAAGTTAGGGGAAGTCTCACATTCACCTTAGGGTATACACTGTACTCCTCATTGGACACTCCACGATGACTACATCGTCAAGCAAGGGGAGGTCTCACACTCACCTTAGGGTATACACTTTACTCCACATTGGACACTACACGATGACTACATCTTCAAGCTAGGGAAGTCTCACACTCACCTTAGGGTATACACTGTACTCCTCATTGGACACTCCACGATGACTACATCGTCAAGCAAGGGGAGGTCTCACACTCAACTTAGGGTATACACTGTACTCCACATTGGACACTACACGATGACTACATCTTCAAGCTAGGGGAGGTCTCACACTCACCCTAGGGTATACACTGTACTCCTCATTGGACACTCCACGATGACTACATCTTCAAGCTAGGGGAGGTCTCACACTCACCTTAGGGTATACACTGTACTCCACATTGGACACTCCACGATGACTACATCTTCAAGCTAGGGGGCGTCTCACACTCACCTTAGGTATACACTGTACTCCTCATTGGACACTCCACGATGACTACATCTTCAAGCTAGGGAAGTCTCACACTCGCCTTTGGGTATACACTGTACTCCTAATTGGACACTACACGATGACTACATCTTCAAGCTAGGGAAGTCTCACACTCACCTTAGGGTATACTTTGTACTCCTTATTGGACACTCCACGATGACTACATCTTCAAGCTAGGGGAGGTCTCACACTCACCTTAGGGTATACACTGTACTCCACATTGGACACTACACGATGACTACATCTTCAAGCTAGGGGAAGTCTCACACTCACCTTAGGGTATACACTGTACTCCACATTGGACACTCCACGATGACTACATCGTCATGATAGGGGAGGTCTCACACTCACCTTAGGGTATACACTGTACTCCACATTGGACCCTACACGATGACTACATCGTCATGCTAGGGGAAGTCTCACACTCACCTTAGGGTATACACTGTACTCCACATTGGACACTACACGATGACTACATCGCCATGCTAGGGGAAGTCTCACACTCACCTTAGGGTATACACTGTACTCCACATTGGACACTACACGATGACTACATCTTCAAGATAGGGAAGTTTCACACTCACCTTAGGGTATACACTGTACTCCACATTGGACACTACACGATGACTACATCGTCATGCTAGGGGAAGTCTCACACTCACCTTAGGGTATACACTGTACTCCACATTGGACACTACACGATGACTACATCTTCAAGCTAGGGAAGTCTCACACTCACCTTAGGGTATACACTGTACTCCACATTGGACACTTCACGATGACTACATCGTCAAGCTAGGGGAGGTCTCACACTCACCCTAGGGTATACACTGTACTCCTCATTGGACACTCCACGATGACTACATCTTCAAGCTAGGGGAGGTCTCACACTCACCTTAGGGTATACACTATACTCCACATTGGACACTACACGATGATTACATCTTCAAGCTAGGGAAGTCTCACACTCACCTTAGGGTATACACTGTACTCCTCATTGGACACTCCACGATGACTACATCGTCAAGCTAGGGGAGGTCTCACACTCACCTTAGGGCATACACTGTACTCCTCATTGGACACTCCACGATGACTACATCGTCAAGCTAGGGGAGGTCTCACACTCACCCTAGGGTATACATTGTACTCCTCATTGGACACTCCACGATGACTACATCTTCAAGCTAGGGGAGGTCTCACACTCACCTTAGGGTATACACTGTACTCCACATTGGACACTACACGATGACTACATCTTCAAGCTAGGGGAGGTCTCACACTCACCCTAGGGTATACACTGTACTCCTCATTGGACACTCCACGATGACTACATCTTCAAGCTAGGGGAGGTCTCACACTCACCCTAGGGTATACACTGTACTCCTCATTGGACACTCCACGATGACTACATCTTCAAGCTAGGGCACGTCTCACACTCACCTTAGGGTATACACTGTACTCCTCATTGGACACTCCACGATGACTACATCTTCAAGCTAGGGGAAGTCTCATACTCACCTTAGGGTATACACTGTACTCCACATTGGACACTACACGATGACTATATCTTCAAGTTAGGGGAAGTCTCACATTCACCTTAGGGTATACACTGTACTCCTCATTGGACACTCCACGATGACTACATCGTCAAGCAAGGGGAGGTCTCACACTCACCTTAGGGTATACACTTTACTCCACATTGGACACTACACGATGACTACATCTTCAAGCTAGGGAAGTCTCACACTCACCTTAGGGTATACACTGTACTCCTCATTGGACACTCCACGATGACTACATCGTCAAGCAAGGGGAGGTCTCACACTCAACTTAGGGTATACACTGTACTCCACATTGGACACTACACGATGACTACATCTTCAAGCTAGGGGAGGTCTCACACTCACCCTAGGGTATACACTGTACTCCTCATTGGACACTCCACGATGACTACATCTTCAAGCTAGGGGGCGTCTCACACTCACCTTAGGGTATACACTGTACTCCTCATTGGACACTCCACGATGACTACATCTTCAAGCTAGGGAAGTCTCACACTCGCCTTTGGGTATACACTGTACTCCGCATTGGACACTACACGATGACTACATCTTCAAGCTAGGGAAGTCTCACACTCACCTTAGGGTATACTTTGTACTCCTTATTGGACACTCCACGATGACTACATCTTCAAGCTAGGGGAGGTCTCACACTCACCTTAGGGTATACACTGTACTCCACATTGGACACTACACGATGACTACATCTTCAAGCTAGGGGAGGTCTCACACTCACCCTAGGGTATACACTGTACTCCTCATTGGACACTCCACGATGACTACATCTTCAAGCTAGGGGAGGTCTCACACTCACCCTAGGGTATACACTGTACTCCTCATTGGACACTCCACGATGACTACATCTTCAAGCTAGGGGAGGTCTCACACTCACCTTAGGGTATACACTGTACTCCTCATTGGACACTCCACGATGACTACATCTTCAAGCTAGGGGAAGTCTCATACTCACCTTAGGGTATACACTGTACTCCACATTGGACACTACACGATGACTATATCTTCAAGTTAGGGGAAGTCTCACATTCACCTTAGGGTATACACTGTACTCCTCATTGGACACTCCACGATGACTACATCGTCAAGCAAGGGGAGGTCTCACACTCACCTTAGGGTATACACTTTACTCCACATTGGACACTACACGATGACTACATCTTCAAGCTAGGGAAGTCTCACACTCACCTTAGGGTATACACTGTACTCCTCATTGGACACTCCACGATGACTACATCGTCAAGCAAGGGGAGGTCTCACACTCAACTTAGGGTATACACTGTACTCCACATTGGACACTACACGATGACTACATCTTCAAGCTAGGGGAGGTCTCACACTCACCCTAGGGTATACACTGTACTCCTCATTGGACACTCCACGATGACTACATCTTCAAGCTAGGGGAGGTCTCACACTCACCTTAGGGTATACACTGTACTCCACATTGGACACTCCACGATGACTACATCTTCAAGCTAGGGGGCGTCTCACACTCACCTTAGGGTATACACTGTACTCCTCATTGGACACTCCACGATGACTACATCTTCAAGCTAGGGAAGTCTCACACTCGCCTTTGGGTATACACTGTACTCCTAATTGGACACTACACGATGACTACATCTTCAAGCTAGGGAAGTCTCACACTCACCTTAGGGTATACTTTGTACTCCTTATTGGACACTCCACGATGACTACATCTTCAAGCTAGGGGAGGTCTCACACTCACCTTAGGGTATACACTGTACTCCACATTGGACACTACACGATGACTACATCTTCAAGCTAGGGAAGTCTCACACTCACCTTAGGGTATACTTTGTAGTCCTCATTGGACACTTCACGATGACTACATCTTCAAGCTAGGGGAGGTCTCACACTCACCCTAGGGTATACACTGTACTCCTCAGTGGACACTCCACGATGACTACATCTTCAAGCTAGGGGAGGTCTCACACTCACCTTAGGGTATACACTGTACTCCACATTGGACACTACACGATGACTACATCTTCAAGATAGGGAAGTCTCACACTCACCTTAGGATATACACTGTACTCCTCATTGGACACTCCACGATGACTACATCGTCAAGCTAGGGGAGGTCTCACACTCACCCTAGGGTATACACTGTACTCCTCATTGGACACTCCACGATGACTACATCGTCAAGCTAGGGGAGTTCTCACACTCACCCTAGGGTATACACTGTACTCATTGGACACTCCACGATGACTACATCTTCAAGCTAGGGGAGGTCTCACACTCACCTTAGGGTATACACTGTACTCCACATTGGACACTCCACGATGACTACATCTTCAAGCTAGGGGAGGTCTCACACTCACCCTAGGGTATACACTGTACTCCTCATTGGACACTCCACGTTGACTACATCTTCAAGCTAGGGGAGGTCTCACACTCACCCTAGGGTATACACTGTACTCCTCATTGGACACTCCACGATGACTACATCTTCAAGCTAGGGGAGGTCTCACACTCACCTTAGGGTATACACTGTACTCCTCATTGGACACTCCACGATGACTACATCTTCAAGCTAGTGGACGTCTCACACTCACCTTAGGGTATACATTGTACTCCTCATTGGACACTACACGATGACTACATCTTCAAGCTAGGGGACGTCTCACACTCACCTTAGGGTATACACTGTACTCCTCATTGGACACTCCACGATGACTACATCTTCAAGCTAGGGGAAGTCTCACACTCACCTTAGGGTATACACTGTACTCCACATTGGACACTACACGATGACTATATCTTCAAGTTAGGGGAAGTCTCACACTCACCTTAGGGTATACACTGTACTCCTCATTGGACACTCCACGATGACTACATCGTCAAGCAAGGGGAGGTCTCACACTCACCTTAGGGTATACACTGTACTCCACATTGGACACTACACGATGACTACATCTTCAAGCTAGGGAAGTCTCACACTCACCTTAGGGTATACACTGTACTCCTCATTGGACACTCCACGATGACTACATCGTCAAGCAAGGGGAGGTCTCACACTCACCTTAGGGTATACACTGTACTCCACATTGGACACTTCACGATGACTACATCTTCAAGCTAGGGAAGTCTCACACTCACCTTAGGGTATACACTGTACTCCTCATTGGACACTCCACGATGACTACATCTTCAAGCTAGAGGAGGTCTCACACTCACCTTAGGGTATACACTGTACTCCACATTGGACACTCCACGATGACTACATCTTCAAGCTAGGGGAGGTCTCACACTCATCCTAGGATATACACTACTCCTCATTGGACACTACACGATGACTACATCTTCAAGCTAGGGGAGGTCTCACACTCACCCTAGGGTATACACTGTACTCCTCATTGGACACTCCACGATGACTACATCTTCAAGCTAGGGGAGGTCTCACACTCACCTTAGGGTATACACTGTACTCCACATTGGACACTCCACGATGACTACATCTTCAAGCTAGGGGAGGTCTCACACTCATCCTAGGATATACACTACTCCTCATTGGACACTACACGATGACTACATCTTCAAGCTAGGGGAGGTCTCACACTCACCCTAGGGTATACACTGTACTCCTCATTGGACACTCCACGATGACTACATCTTCAAGCTAGGGGAGGTCTCACACTCATCCTAGGATATACACTACTCCTCATTGGACACTACACGATGACTACATCTTCAAGCTAGGGGAGGTCTCACACTCACCCTAGGGTATACACTGTACTCCTCATTGGACACTACACGATGACTACATCTTCAAGCTAGGGGAGGTCTCACACTCACCCTAGGGTATACACTGTACTCCTCATTGGACACTCCACGATGAATAACTCTTCAAGCTGGGGGAGGTCTCACACTCACCTTAGGGTATACACTGTACTCCTCATTGGACACTCCACGATGACTACATCTTCAAGCTAGTGGACGTCTCACACTCACCTTAGGGTATACACTGTACTCCTCATTGGACACTACACGATGACTACATCTTCAAGCTAGGGGACGTCTCACACTCACCTTAGGGTATACACTGTACTCCTCATTGGACACTACACGATGACTACATCTTCAAGCTAGGGGAAGTCTCACACTCACCCTAGGGTATACACTGTACTCCTCATTGGACACTACACGATGACTACATCTTCAAGCTAGGGGAGGTCTCACACTCACCCTAGGGTATACACTGTACTCCTCATTGGACACTCCACGATGAATAACTCTTCAAGCTGGGGGAGGTCTCACACTCACCTTAGGGTATACACTGTACTCCTCATTGGACACTCCACGATGACTACATCTTCAAGCTAGTGGACGTCTCACACTCACCTTAGGGTATACACTGTACTCCTCATTGGACACTCCACGATGACTACATCTTCCAGCTAGGGGAAGTCTCATACTCACCTTAGGGTATACACTGTACTCCACATTGGACACTACACGATGACTATATCTTCAAGTTAGGGGAAGTCTCACACTCACCTTAGGGTATACACTGTACTCCTCATTGGACACTCCACGATGACGACATCGTCAAGCAAGGGGAGGTCTCACACTCACCTTAGGGTATACACTGTACTCCACATTGGACACTACACGATGACTACATCTTCAAGCTAGGGAAGTCTCACACTCACCTTAGGGTATACACTGTACTCCTCATTGGACACTCCACGATGACTACATCGTCAAGCAAGGGGAGGTCTCACACTCACCTTAGGGTATACACTGTACTCCACATTGGACACTACACGATGACTACATCTTCAAGCTAGGGAAGTCTCACACTCACCTTAGGGTATACACTGTACTCCTCATTGGACACTCCACGATGACTACATCTTCAAGCTAGGGGAGGTCTCACACTCACCTTAGGGTATACACTGTACTCCTCATTGGACACTCCACGATGACTACATCTTCAAGCTAGGGGGCCTTTCACACTCACCTTAGGGTATACACTGTACTCCACATTGGACACTCCACGATGACTACATCGTCAAGCAAGGGGAGGTCTCACACTCAACTTAGGGTATACACTGTACTCCACATTGGACACTACACGATGACTACATCTTCAAGATAGGGAAGTCTCACACTCACCTTAGGATATACACTGTACTCCTCATTGGACACTCCACGATGACTACATCGTCAAGCTAGGGGAGGTCTCACACTCACCCTAGGGTATACACTGTACTCCTCATTGGACACTCCACGATGACTACATCTTCAAGCTAGGGGAGGTCTCACACTCACCTTAGGGTATACACTGTACTCCACATTGGACACTCCACGATGACTACATCTTCAAGCTAGGGGAGGTCTCACACTCACCCTAGGGTATACACTGTACTCCTCATTGGACACTCCACGATGACTACATCTTCAAGCTAGGGGAGGTCTCACACTCACCCTAGGGTATACACTGTACTCCTCATTGGACACTCCACGATGACTACATCTTCAAGCTAGGGGAGGTCTCACACTCACCTTAGGGTATACACTGTACTCCTCATTGGACACTCCACGATGACTACATCTTCAAGCTAGTGGACGTCTCACACTCACCTTAGGGTATACACTGTACTCCTCATTGGACACTACACGATGACTACATCTTCAAGCTAGGGGACGTCTCACACTCACCTTAGGGTATACACTGTACTCCTCATTGGACACTCCACGATGACTACATCTTCAAGCTAGGGGAAGTCTCATACTCACCTTAGGGTATACACTGTACTCCACATTGGACACTACACGATGACTATATCTTCAAGTTAGGGGAAGTCTCACACTCACCTTAGGGTATACACTGTACTCCTCATTGGACACTCCACGATGACTACATCGTCAAGCAAGGGGAGGTCTCACACTCACCTTAGGGTATACACTGTACTCCACATTGGACACTACACGATGACTACATCTTCAAGCTAGGGAAGTCTCACACTCACCTTAGGGTATACACTGTACTCCTCATTGGACACTCCACGATGACTACATCGTCAAGCAAGGGGAGGTCTCACACTCACCTTAGGGTATACACTGTACTCCTCATTGGACACTCCACGATGACTACATCTTCAAGCTAGGGGAGGTCTCACACTCACCCTAGGGTATACACTGTACTCCACATTGGACACTCCACGATGACTACATCTTCAAGCTAGGGGAGGTCTCACACTCATCCTAGGGTATACACTACTCCTCATTGGACACTACACGATGACTACATCTTCAAGCTAGGGGAGGTCTCACACTCACTCTAGGGTATACACTGTACTCCTCATTGGACACTCCACGATGACTACATCTTCAAGCTAGGGGAGGTCTCACACTCACCTTAGGGTATACACTGTACCCCTCATTGGACACTCCACGATGAATACATCTTCAAGCTGGGGGAGGTCTCACACTCACCTTAGGGTATACACTGTACTCCTCATTGGACACTCCACGATGACTACATCTTCAAGCTAGTGGACGTCTCACACTCACCTTAGGGTATACACTGTACTCCTCATTGGACACTACACGATGACTACATCTTCAAGCTAGGGGACGTCTCACACTCACCTTAGGGTATACACTGTACTCCTCATTGGACACTCCACGATGACTACATCTTCAAGCTAGGGGAAGTCTCATACTCACCTTAGGGTATACACTGTACTCCACATTGGACACTACACGATGATTATATCTTCAAGTTAGGGGAAGTCTCACACTCACCTTAGGGTATACACTGTACTCCTCATTGGACACTCCCCGATGACGACATCGTCAAGCAAGGGGAGGTCTCACACTCACCTTACGGTATACACTGTACTCCACATTGGACACTACACGATGACTACATCTTCAAGCTAGGGAAGTCTCACACTCATCTTAGGGTATACACTGTACTCCTCATTGGACACTCCACGATGACTACATCGTCAAGTAAGGGGAGGTCTCACACTCACCTTAGGGTATACACTGTACTCCACATTGGACACTACACGATGACTACATCTTAAAGCTAGGGAAGTCTCACACTCGCCTTTGGGTATACACTGTACTCCACATTGGACACTACACGATGACTACATCGTCAAGCTAGGGGAGGTCTCACACTCACCTTAGGGTATACTTTGTACTCCTTATTGGACACTCCACGATGACTACATCTTCAAGCTAGGGGAGGTCTCACACTCACCTTAGGGTATACACTGTACTCCACATTGGACACTACACGATGACTACATCTTCAAGCTAGGGAAGTCTCACACTCACCTTAGGGTATACTTTGTACTCCTCATTGGACACTTCACGTTGATTACATCTTCAAGCTAGGGAAGTCTCACACTCACCTTAGGGTATACTTTGTACTCCTCATTGGACACTTCACGATGACTACATCTTCAAGCTAGGGGAGGTCTCACTCTCACCTTAGGGTAAACGTTGTACTCCTTATTGGACACTCCACGATGACTACATCTTCAAGCTAGGGGAGGTCTCACATTCACCCTAGGGTATACTCTGTACTCCTCATTGGACACTCCACGATGATTACATCTTCAAGCTAGTGGACGTCTCACACTCACCTTAGGGTATACACTGTACTCCTCATTGGACACTACACGATGACTACATCTTCAAGCTAGGGGACGTCTCACACTCACCTTAGGGTATACACTGTACTCCTCATTGGACACTCCACGATGACTACATCTTCAAGCTAGGGGAAGTCTCACACTCACCTTAGGGCATACACTGTACTCCTCATTGGACACTACACGATGACTATATCTTCAAGTTAGGGGAAGTCTCACACTCACCTTAGGGTATACACTGTACTCCTCATTGGACACTCCACGATGACTACATCGTCAAGCAAGGGGAGGTCTCACACTCACCTTAGGGTATACACTGTACTCCACATTGGACACTACACGATGACTATATCTTCAAGTTAGGGGAAGTCTCACACTCACCTTAGGGTATACACTGTACTCCACATTGGACACTACACGATGACTATATCTTCAAGTTAGGGGAAGTCTCACACTCACCTTAGGGTATACACTGTACTCCTCATTGGACACTCCACGATGACTACATCGTCAAGCAAGGGGAGGTCTCACACTCACCTTAGGGTATACACTGTACTCCACATTGGACACTACACGATGACTACATCTTCAAGCTAGGGAAGTCTCACACTCACCTTAGGGTATACACTGTACTCCTCATTGGACACTCCACGATGACTACATCGTCAAGCAAGGGGAGGTCTCACACTCACCTTAGGGTATACACTGTACTCCACATTGGACACTTCACGATGACTACATCTTCAAGCTAGGGAAGTCTCACACTCACCTTAGGGTATACACTGTACTCCTCATTGGACACTCCACGATGACTACATCTTCCAGCTAGGGGAAGTCTCATACTCACCTTAGGGTATACACTGTACTCCACATTGGACACTACACGATGACTATATCTTCAAGTTAGGGGAAGTCTCACACTCACCTTAGGGTATACACTGTACTCCTCATTGGACACTCCACGATGACGACATCGTCAAGCAAGGGGAGGTCTCACACTCACCTTAGGGTATACACTGTACTCCACATTGGACACTACACGATGACTACATCTTCAAGCTAGGGAAGTCTCACACTCACCTTAGGGTATACACTGTACTCCTCATTGGACACACCACGATGACTACATCGTCAAGCAAGGGGAGGTCTCACACTCACCTTAGGGTATACACTGTACTCCACATTGGACACTACACGATGACTACATCGTCAAGCAAGGGGAGGTCTCACACTCAACTTAGGGTATACACTGTACTCCACATTGGACACTCCACGATGACTACATCGTCAAGCAAGGGGAGGTCTCACACTCAACTTAGGGTATACACTGTACTCCACATTGGACACTACACGATGACTACATCTTCAAGATAGGGAAGTCTCACACTCACCTTAGGATATACACTGTACTCCTCATTGGACACTCCACGATGACTACATCGTCAAGCTAGGGGAGGTCTCACACTCACCCTAGGGTATACACTGTACTCCTCATTGGACACTCCACGATGACTACATCTTCAAGCTAGGGGAGGTCTCACACTCACCTTAGGGTATACACTGTACTCCACATTGGACACTCCACGATGACTACATCTTCAAGCTAGGGGAGGTCTCACACTCACCCTAGGGTATACACTGTACTCCTCATTGGACACTCCACGATGACTACATCTTCAAGCTAGGGGAGGTCTCACACTCACCCTAGGGTATACACTGTACTCCTCATTGGACACTCCACGATGACTACATCTTCAAGCTAGGGGAGGTCTCACACTCACCTTAGGGTATACACTGTACTCCTCATTGGACACTCCACGATGACTACATCTTCAAGCTAGTGGACGTCTCACACTCACCTTAGGGTATACACTGTACTCCTCATTGGACACTACACGATGACTACATCTTCAAGCTAGGGGACGTCTCACACTCACCTTAGGGTATACACTGTACTCCTCATTGGACACTCCACGATGACTACATCTTCAAGCTAGGGGAAGTCTCATACTCACCTTAGGGTATACACTGTACTCCACATTGGACACTACACGATGACTATATCTTCAAGTTAGGGGAAGTCTCACACTCACCTTAGGGTATACACTGTACTCCTCATTGGACACTCCACGATGACTACATCGTCAAGCAAGGGGAGGTCTCACACTCACCTTAGGGTATACACTGTACTCCACATTGGACACTACACGATGACTACATCTTCAAGCTAGGGAAGCCTCACACTCACCTTAGGGTATACACTGTACTCCTCATTGGACACTCCACGATGACTACATCTTCAAGCTAGGGGAAGTCTCATACTCACCTTAGGGTATACACTGTACTCCACATTGGACACTACACGATGACTATATCTTCAAGTTAGGGGAAGTCTCACACTCACCTTAGGGTATACACTGTACTCCTCATTGGACACTCCACGATGACTACATCGTCAAGCAAGGGGAGGTCTCACACTCACCTTAGGGTATACACTGTACTCCACATTGGACACTACACGATGACTACATCTTCAAGCTAGGGAAGTCTCACACTCACCTTAGGGTATACACTATACTCCTCATTGGACACTCCACGATGACTACATCGTCAAGCAAGGGGAGGTCTCACCCTCACCTTAGGGTATACACTGTACTCCTCATTGGACACTCCACGATGACTACATCTTCAAGCTAGGGGAGGTCTCACACTCACCCTAGGGTATACACTGTACTCCACATTGGACACTCCACGATGACTACATCTTCAAGCTAGGGGAGGTCTCACACTCATCCTAGGGTATACACAACTCCTCATTGGACACTACACGATGACTACATCTTCAAGCTAGGGGAGGTCTCACACTCACCCTAGGGTATACACTGTACTCCTCATTGGACACTCCACGATGACTACATCTTCAAGCTAGGGGAGGTCTCACACTCACCTTAGGGTATACACTGTACCCCTCATTGGACACTCCACGATGAATACATCTTCAAGCTGGGGGAGGTCTCACACTCACCTTAGGGTATACACTGTACTCCTCATTGGACACTCCACGATGACTACATCTTCAAGCTAGTGGACGTCTCACACTCACCTTAGGGTATACACTGTACTCCTCATTGGACACTACACGATGACTACATCTTCAAGCTAGGGGACGTCTCACACTCACCTTAGGGTATACACTGTACTCCTCATTGGACACTCCACGATGACTACATCTTCAAGCTAGGGGAAGTCTCATACTCACCTTAGGGTATACACTGTACTCCACATTGGACACTACACGATGATTATATCTTCAAGTTAGGGGAAGTCTCACACTCACCTTAGGGTATACACTGTACTCCTCATTGGACACTCCCCGATGACGACATCGTCAAGCAAGGGGAGGTCTCACACTCACCTTACGGTATACACTGTACTCCACATTGGACACTACACGATGACTACATCTTCAAGCTAGGGAAGTCTCACACTCACCTTAGGGTATACACTGTACTCCACATTGGACACTACACGATGACTACATCTTCAAGCTAGGGAAGTCTCACACTCACCTTAGGGTATACACTGTACTCCTCATTGGACACTCCACGATGACTACATCTTCAAGCTAGGGGAGGTCTCACACTCACCTTAGGGTATACACTGTACTCCTCATTGGACACTCCACGATGACTACATCTTCAAGCTAGGGGGCCTCTCACACTCACCTTAGGGTATACACTGTACTCCTCATTGGACACTCCACGATGACTACATCTTAAAGCTAGGGAAGTCTCACACTCGCCTTTGGGTATACACTGTACTCCACATTGGACACTACACGATGACTACATCTTCAAGCTAGGGGAGGTCTCACACTCACCTTAGGGTATACACTGTACTCCACATTGGACACTACACGATGACTACATCTTCAAGCTAGGGAAGTCTCACACTCACCTTAGGGTATACTCTGTACTCCTCATTGGACACTTCACGTTGATTACATCTTCAAGCTAGGGAAGTCTCACACTCACCTTAGGATATACTTTGTACTCCTCATTGGACACTTCACGATGACTACATCTTCAAGCTAGGGGAGGTCTCACTCTCACCTTAGGGTAAACGTTGTACTCCTTATTGGACACTCCACGATGACTACATCTTCAAGCTAGGGGAGGTCTCACTCTCACCTTTGGGTATACTCTGTACTCCTCATTGGACACTCCACGATGACTACATCTTCAAGCTAGCGGAGGTCTCACACGCAGCTTATCGTATACTTTGTACTCCTCATTGGACACTTCATAATGACCACATCTTCAAGCTAGGGGAGGTCTCACACTCACCTTAGGGTATGCTTTGTACTCCTCATTGGACACTTCACAATAACCACATCTTCAAGCTAGGGGAGGTCTCTCACTCACCTTAGGGTATGCTTTGTACTCCACATTGAACACTCCACGATGACGACATTTTCAAGCTAGGGGACGTATCACATTCTCATTAGGGTATACATTGTGCTTCAACAACAATAGTAAAAACTTTCTACAACCCTTTGAAATTGAACTGAGATTATAAAAAGAATATTACGTGAGTTTTGGGTATACATTTTACCTGAAATATTAATTTTACATGAGCTTTAGGTATAAATTTTACCTGAAATATTAATTTTACATGAGATCTAGATAAAAAATATACATGAAATATTAATTTTACATGAGGTTTAGATATAAATTTTATCTGAAATATTAATTTTATATGAGATCTAGATTAAAATTTTACCTGAAATATTAATTTTACATGAATTTTAGAAATGAGTTTCTTTTTATCATCAATAACATACACTTGTTTCTTGTTTTCTGGATGCTTACTGACTTCCACTTTAGACATTTTCACATTTAATTATCTAGAGTTAAACAAATTAAAAATGTTTAAAGTAACATTTGTTCTCTTTATTTACCATGCATAGAATTGCTAGACCGCTACAATGATGGCCATATTAACTTGTTACTTTAGAGATGTACGTTTCAATGACGGCCATATTGACTTGTTACTTACTTTAGAGATGTATGTTTCAATGACGGCCATATTAACTTGTTACTTTAAAGATGTGCATTTCAATGACGGCCATATTGACTTATTTCTTTAGAAATGTACGTTTCAATGCTTGCTGATGACTAATGGACGCCGCTCTTTTGCTGTCTTTCTATACGATAAATTAGAATGGACGACGGGAACAGCTAAAAGTGGATTGGAAAGGACACCGGCACAGGTATATAGGATTAGAAGTTAATCTATATTTGGTGCTTCTCACCACTTGTAACAGTATTTGATTTGTACATTGTATCGTGTTGGTCCGATTTATTGTCAGAGGAAACAGAGGTACTCGGAGAAATTCACCGACTTTGTCACATAATGAGGTGATACCATTGACACTTGGTGTAATAGTAATCAAGGAATGTTATTTTACGAGAACACGAGAATATTTCAAATTTATTACATATACAAAGCAACGATAAGGTGAAACATTGATCCCAATGCAGGAGAGAATATTCTTATCTTTTTAGTACTAGAAGGACACGATGGGTTGATAAGGGTAATAACAAAATTACCGAACTCCGAAAAATCTTACAAAGGGAAAGTCAAAACTCATAATTATATAAACAGACAAAATCAGTCAACAACCGGAAAACTGTGAAAACCGTAATGACCCTGACTTGGTACAGGCATTTCTAAAGAAATGGTGGGTTGAATCAGATATTAAGGCGCCAAACCTCCCGCTCTCATTACGGTTCAAAGGTTCCGACTGTCACTATAACAGTATTTAAATACAGGATTGATGTGAATTGTACAAATTCCTTGAGACATCAATACATGGTCAGACACGTCTGTACCATTCAGTCATATTATTCCGACAACGCGCGAGCCATTCATTCAGTTATGCTGTGCGCCTAAAGGAGAAATATTATATATATATATATATATACATATATATATATATGAAAGACTCAGAAATAGTTTGGTTCCACAAACATGTCCGATTCCACAAACATGCTCGATTATATTATGACGTCAAATTTCAACTTGAGAATCCAAAAACAAGCCTGAGTCCATTGTGATGTCAAACTCTCCCAAATATGTCCGATTCGATCCCACAAACGTGCCCGAATTTACAAAGAAACAACATTATCCTTTCATCTTTCAGTGTTATTACTATTCTATAAAACCATAGTGATTGAAAAGTATAATATTTAGAGAAAACCAAATCGTGTACGGTTAGGGTTAGGGTTAGGGTTAGGGTTAGGGCTATGGGTTAGGGTTATGGTTATGGTTATGGGTTAGGGTTAGGGTTATGGTTAGGGTTAGGGTGCGTGTCGTAAATGTGTTCCATTTGTGACATACACCATTTTGGTTGCTAATGCACATAGAAAAGACGAAGCTTTTAAAATGGTAAGAATATTACGGGAAAACATTATTTATAATCATTTGTTGTAATGCAGATGTGAATATATCCGATAATGGAAAAACCAACGTCTGGAATAGTCTCATCCATATTTTGAACTGCTTTATATTTTGTTGTTATATTATGACGTCAATGTGGTGGACGTTTTCCCTCCAACCAAATCAGACGCGCTTGTGGTGAAAATCGGACGCGTTTGTGGGAAGATGACGTAATCGGACATGTTTCGGGAATCGGACATGTTTGTGGAACCGGACACGTTTGTGAATCCTTCACATATATATATTATATTACTGTATTTTATTGGCGACTATATTTCATAGTCTTGGTTCGAGCTCATCGGAGATCGAACACACATTCTACCGCATTCGAGATTAGCACGCAATCAATTACACTTACGATCAGGTACACTGCATAATGAAATGAATAACATTAAAAAAGAACGTAAGAAAAAGCTTCATAAATTTATGCAATACTATGACCTTTGTAAGTATTTGTACGATTCATACACGGAAGGCTACTTCCAGTCGAATTACAATTAGAAAATTGAAGAATCTTTTTAATCCGGCGACATGCTGTATTGGATCTTTTCAGATAACGTTTCATACACATTAAAACAAACTCTCATCGCCGGATAAATCAAAATAAAAACTATCCAACAAGGATCTAATTTTATTTACACATTGGTACTTCAGTATGTTTGAAGTTAGCACACAATAAAGTTTGTCATGCTTTACAGGTAGGATTTGACGCTGGTGACGGCGTTAACTACTTTGCATTACCAGCGTCCAGGACGTCAGAAATAGTCAATATTACGTCCATGTATAATGTGGACCCGAATTTGACAGGACTATTTATATTTCGTGTCGACTCTGCAGAGATCAAGCAAGGAGGTTGTAGCACGAATGGTAAGTTTTCACAAATTAATACATCGTTGAAAGTATCCATGATTTTACTTTAAAACACAATTTTGAATGTCTAAGTATTTAAATATTTATACTACATACATATTGGATGCGTAAGTAATTCACAAGAAGGATATTTCTTAAATGTGAAATGTAAAGATGCATATCTTTTATTAAGATTTACACTTTCCTAGCTTAACAAAGGGAGGTAAACGGTGACACACTGGGCGTCGTGAATTTTCGACATTATTTATGTATCTTTATCGAGTAAAGCAATGCAATCAATTACTCAAAACCTTTGCATTTCACCTTGAAAATTGAAATGTTATGTCATAAATTGACTGGCTGATCTATCGTATTATAATAGCATTTCCGGTCGTATTTTACTTGAGGATTAGTGATTTTGAGGTTTCAGAATACATGTTCATGTAATAACAGTTTATGTCAATCGGCATGGCTCTGTCTAGTGAAAACTAATATTTTCATTCTCTGATTCGTGTTAACATCAAGCTTTACATGAGAAAGGGAAGCTACCCATTTCTACATATTATTCTATAAGTGATACACGCTTATCTTTCTTTGAAATAGTTTCCCAAAAATGTAATGATAACATGTTTACACATAATAAACGTATCACGTGCGTTGAGGCAGACGTTACTTTTATATTAAAACTATTTTATGACGTGACATCAAACGCTTGATTTAAAATGCATTAGTGTTAAATGTACCATGCAATATGCATAGGTCTAGAGTTATGCCAATATGGTGTTTTACGCCACATTCAAAAATATCTCAATTATATCGTGGAGGTCAGCTTTATTGATAGAGGAAACAGTAGTACCATGAGAAAACCACTAACCTGTCGAAAGTCATTGACAAGCTTTATCACATAATCTTGTATCGGATACACCTTCATGAGCGGGATTCGAACTCAACACTTTTGCAAAGATAGACAGTGATTCCATAGGTAGGTGCAAATCCAAGCACCATACATCCCCAACCATGTAACTCTTTCTACCATCTTTTAACTACTTATTTTTGCAATATAACACATTAACTCATAATTAACCAAAACTAATATTTTTAAGGCACGTTGACAATTACTCCAAAGGAATCCTCCATGTTTGGTGGTACATTATTGGTGATATCAGGACCATGTTTTAACCAAAACGATTCCATATCTTTAGTGATGTCAGATGACAAAAGTGAAATAAGCTGTTTATGGATATCGCGATACAGCGTGAGATGTATTTCCCCGCCATTACATAGAACAGGACAGGAAATGGTGGAACTCCGAGTTATTCTACATGATAATGAAACATTGACATTTTCAGGCATAATAACAATAGGTATAATATCTAGTATTTTACACTTTGAAAATCCTTCCCCAGGAATATAGACATGAGACATAGTTTCTGTACTATGGGGTATAAACCACTTTCAGAACGTTTCGTCTGCTAGTTGTTCCCGACGAATCAAATGCAATAACTCGTCCTCATGACAGGAGAAATTAGTGCTTCCTGTATGGAGACATTAATGCTTCCTGTATGGAGACATTTGTGCTTTCTGTATGGAGACATAAATGCTTCCTGTATGGAGACATTAGTGCATCCTGTATTGAGACATTAATGCTTCATGTATGGAGACATCAGTGCTGTATGAAGACTGATTGAATTGTAGAGGCGTTTTAGATTGAAATAGATGCATGCATGTTGATTTCATTTACACGACTGCATCGTTGAACTAAGAAGGGGGGGGGGGGGGGGGGGTACTTAAAATTAGTTTAATCTTGCCACTTTTTATTGAAGTATATATACCAAACCAGGTAAGTTAACGGTCATGTGAGCTAGGGGTATCGATTTTGCCTCTTTCTATAATTTTGAAATTGGATTTTGGAACTGTACTCACAGTTTTTAATTTATTTTATTCTGTCATAATTTTAGTAAGTCATGCTATGATGAAGCAAGTAATAAGTAGATATCCTATAAAATGGAAACATGAATCTACAGTTGAGGTGAACTGGAAATCTGATGAAATGAACTTTCCACCAAACATTTCAGTAAACGTTGATTTGTACTATCCTAAGGTAGGAGATTTGTTTGGGATTTTTGGTTGTGTTTTGGTTTTTTTTCGTTCTTTCTTTCGTCAATATTGTTGCTCTTATACTATAAGACATGGTGTTTGATTATAATGGTGCAAAGACACAAACATTCGATTAATGAACTGAAAAAAAGATTATTTCATTGAAACAATGTAGGGAAATGATCTGCGAAACATAAAATTTACATCATGAAGATAACAAAACACCATCACTCATTAATAACAATGGTTTGACTTTAAAAACAATATGTATCTTTGAGTTTGCATGATTAGACATACATATTAACACCTGTGAAAACCGAATATGCATATATATCAGTAATTTTTTATTTGTAATAAACGATAAAGGATACCGAAGCGACAATAAAGAATGGACAATTCAGAAACACTAGCAACGTTGGGCACTAGACACATAACGACGACAAACGACACAAAAACACACCACAGAAAACAAAAGAGATCAACAACACAGACCCCATCGAAAACCGGATATAACCTATGTGACCGTAAAGGATAAGCAGTTTCTGTTTTTTTGCTGACATACAACTCTAAAAAGACTAAAAGACGATATCCACTTTTCCGACTTTGATTCTAAAATTACACGTTTAACACGAGTTATTGACCTTTAATGTGAAATTCAATGAACATAAAATATTTTTCTAATAATACGTTCAAACTTTAACAACTTGTGACTTAAAATTGACTTTTTAAAAGTTTCATCTAACTACAACTTTCAAGAAAATGATACCAAAGAAGAGTTTGAAGATACCAAAGAGGCAATCAGAATCCGTATATTGAAGAACAGACAACACAATGACCAAAAGATACCAAAGAGGTAATCAGAAGCCGTACATAGAAGAAGAACAGACAACACAATGACCAAAAGAAAAAGGACAAAAAGACAAGCAACTATCTACAAAACATACACATAAAACTAAAGATCCAGTAACACGAACCCGACTAAAATCCGGGTGTGAATTAGTTTTCCTTTCCCTTGCTTTTGCTAGACCGCGTACCAGCTTGCCTGCCGTAAGTCAAATAACTCCTATATATAATAAGATACAAAAACGTATACAATTAGAATGTGAAATTATCTATTGGACTGATATTGCTTAATAAAATGTACCTTTCCGTATGATCTGTATCTCTACTGTTTGCTGATGTGTGGCTAAAGTAATAATGAAATATTATTTTCCCTTCTCACGTCTATTTTACCTGATCTTTCCATGTCATCGTGTTATTTTTATGTTTATAAAACTTATATTATATACTAAATTGTAGAAAGATGAATATAGCAGTGCTATAATATTGATGCATTATTCGTCACTCCCGACGCCAAATATAACAGGAAACTATAGCTTTAGACTGAACTTTCCAATGGAGGCAGGAATAATAAGGATATCAGTAAATGACTCTAACAGGTATGTACAAATGTATCAGGAAACTAAATCTATAGACTGAACTTCCCAATGGCGGCAGGGATATTACAAATATCAGTAAATGACTCTAACTGGTATGTACAAATATACCAGGAAATTATAGTCTTAGATTGAACTTCCCTATGGAAGCAGGGATAATAAAAATATCAGTAAATGACTCTAACAAGTATGTACAAATGTAATAGTGCTGCACTTGTGGTGGAAGAATAACCATTGAGTGTTTTTGTAGTAGTAACAAAGTTAAAACCGTTAGCTATTTAGTGCATTAAACACATTACTGGAATAACCTTATTAATGCCGCTGATAGTTAATAGATTGGGAAGGCAAATGAAGGCTTTGAGATATAGAAAAAATATGTGATAAAAGTAAAAAAAAATGCTATTTTTGTTACCTACTAATCGACAATTTTAATAATGTAATGTTGCTATAACAGATTACAAATACCGGATCAGTAACCCAACAATTCTGAAACGTAATACAATTGCTTTAATTTGTCCATGGAAGATGAGTGAAGGTTATCGGAGTATGATCTTGTACGTTTTTCCCCCTTCTTTGTTGTTTTTTTCCTTTTTTGTTTTGTTTTATATGATATTTTCTTTTCGTTTTTATTGCACTCTACGCAAAGCTTATCATCATATTTATAGGTCCCATCTTGTCCGGATATACAAGAAACCGAGCTTTCGGTATGGTAGACATGGTAGTATTCTGACAAGAGGAGTTTCTGACGCAATGTAATTTGCTTTATCGCATAATTCCACATGAATAACATATTTTGATTAGCTGGAAAATCAGTGATAATGAGTCTATTAGTGTGGTATTTTTTGTGTTTCCATTTCTTATAGACTCAGTGGTTTGGAGATTCACTTGCTTACATATGTAACTTTGTGCTTTGTTTTTTCACTGTTATTACTGGTTAGATATATAACTGTTCAGATGTGTTTATTTTTTATTTTGTTATTTTTTTTAGTCCGTATTACTGGTCAGATATGTTCACTGTACTGGTAAATATTTCAACAAGTATGCAGATTTGTGAAGATTGGAACAGAACTAATATGACGTTCCAAACGATACACCATGAAGACGTCACTTCCTGTCCATGCTCCCTAGATGTCGCCCTATTAGATTTGGCCAGATTTCATATTGATCCGTCATGCGTAGAAATTGAGCTAAATATCTATAATTGCTACCAACAACCATTTGCTAAGCTCTGTTTCAAACAGAATCTACCATCGTGAGTATTTAAATCGTAAACAATAAAACAGATCGCATATCAAATATATACACGTAACATCTACATGTAAAGGTTGGCATTTTACGCTCACGTGGAAAGCACTTACATGACCGCATCATTTCATTAGAGGGATGGTTCTGTCCCATAAAATTAGCTTAAACCGCAATTTATTATTAAAGTGTTTGTACCAAGCTATGAACGTTAGTGGTAATTGATGTAACAGTGTGGTATTTGTTGTTGTTCATGTTATTATCCAACCATGACCATCTTTACACATAATGTATGTTCCTAAGTACATTAGATTTTTTTTTTCGTTTTATTAAATATATAAAAGATATGTTATTTCAATTAAACGATAAAATACCAGACAAAAATATGGAGACTAGCTGCCTTCTGAAACTTACATCTTATGACTGAAATTGATAGCATATTTTCCACGTTCATTTCGGCAACACATATTTTTTTCAAAACTATCATGAAAACCTTTAAGGTTTCTGATTCACAGCAATAAAAGTTTGAAGATACCAAAGGAGTCATCAGAAGCTTTAACTATTCGAAGAAGGACAGAAAATACAATGGCCAAAAGAAAAAGGACAAAATGACAAACAACGAGCTACAAAGCATACACATAAAACTAAAGATCAAGTAACACGAACCCCACTGAAAACCGGGGTAAACTCAGGTGCTCCGGAAGGGTAGACAGTTCTTATCCCACTAGTGGCATCCGTCGTCTTAATCAAGATACAAATCCGGTGATAAGTCATGAATGACGAAATGACCGGTAAGTGTTTACGACAAGTGGAACATATCCGTGGTCATTTGTGACACATATTGCCCATAGTGGTCAACCAAGTCATGATGGCGACCATGAAACGTTCGAAGTAATGATTTCAACTAAGATGAACCCTTGGTTTAGTAGGTTCCTTGTTAACAACAATCCTCAAGTCAGGAACTGGATTTTAAACGTCATATCACGTGGTCATTGTACGTGTTCAGTGAGTTTTGATTGTCAGTTTCGCAGATATAGGTAAAATTGATGACCATCACTATTTATACTTTCTACAACATTTTGAAGATTTGCTTAATATTTTCTTATATACTCTGAAATTAAAATTTAAGTAGATGCATATTTAAACAAACACATTCCCAAATAAAACTAATAATATTAATTTTATGAAATACTTGAACATGTGTTTATGTTTTTCTTGCATAACATTAGAGCGCAAGGATATGGCAACCAATGTTGTTATAACAACAGTGGAATCTTATTGAATCCACAAGCCTTATTTGGAAGTGGATATGCCAACAGATACCATTATGCTGGCGATAACCTTGACAACATTCCATTTCTGTCAAATTTCATCTACGACGTCATACCTTATCAACACTGCTGCGTTTACCCTTTACAGGATTCGAACACTAACGTAGCCGGGTGTGATGCATTTTATGCACGAAGGCCACACAACTCGCGTTTGAGCTACGTTCCACCAGTGGTAGGTAAGTTTTGAAAAAAAAGTTAGCAATGATGTTCATAAATGTAGAAAAAAACGAACAACCGCATATGACCTTAAACCATCGAACACGAAAATGACCACGACATATTGTGTTAGAAATACCGGTTCAGGCTTGTGATAGGGACATACAGTTAGCGTGTTGTATTCAATTTTTGATCAGTTTGTATGAAGATATTGTTTACATATTCCTATTTAGGGTCAAATGTTACTGAATTGTTGCCGTCATCTTCGATTTCAAAGATAGAATATAGGGGCCGTCGTGGCCGTGATCGTATGGTAGTTGGATTTACAACTACATATGCAATCAATGCATATCACCACTGACGTTGTGAGTTCAAATCTCGATCAGGGCGAGGTGTACAACATTATGTGATAACGTTTGTCAATGAATTGCGACACGTCGGTGGTTTTCTCCGGGTCCACCGGTTTCCTCCACCAATAAAACTGACCACCACGAAATAACTGAAATATTGTAGAAAGTGGCATTAAACACCACCAAGCAAGCAAATCTAGAATAAAATTAGGTAATTTGTAGAGCATCATCGGTACAGCTATGCATTTTACTTAATATTGTTCTAAGGTCATAACAATGTAGATATCTAATTGTATTCGCAACACCTATTTCTGGAATAAGCGTCATCAGGTAGGATCCAAAGCCAAATAATTAAACAGTCTTTAAGCAGGTAAGGCAAATGTCCTAAGCGTGATGGCGAAAATCGGGTAAGGTCATATGATGATTGATCTCAGTTTTAATTCATCTGTGGTCTGTGCTGACAACAATATAGTATTCCTGATGAATCTATAAAACAAAACTATAAAGTTTAGTATTTTTTCTTCGGAGGAGAACTTTATACTCTTCTCATTTTTTTAAATTTCATTGTGAAATTCAAGAAAAATATACATCTATGTTAGAATTTTGTAGATCACAAATAATATCATTTAGTACATCTAAGGCCAATCTCTCTCAGGCATAGCTAAGAAAAGCTTGAAGATACCAACGGGGTAAGGGACCGACCATTTAGCTTGAAGGGGGGGGGGGATTATGTTTTTTTTCTAAAAAAATATATTCTGATTCCCAATTTTGCTGAAAAAAATATTCTGATTTTGATGGAGGAAAAAAAAAATAATCTGATTCAGAGTTTTTGTCATAAAGCCTAATGTTAAATACCGGTCCCTATTGAAAATCTGTATATCAAAGAACAAACACTACAATGGCAAAACGAAAAAGAACAAAAGAACAAACAAGGATCTACAAAAAACTACACAGAAGACAATAGCTTGAGCAATACGAACTCCGTCGTGTTATGATTTATAAATATGATTTTAATTTACAGCAAGAGTTTCTGGGGTTTCTCATCTTGTAACTCTAGACGGACTACTGTACACATTCAATGCTGTTGGTGAATTTATAGCCATAGCAAATGACAATTTTACATTACAACTGAGACTTGAACAGTACGGAAGCTCTCAAGGTAGATATATACAATGTGTATTTTATTAACAATTTAGTCACTATTTATTCAATTTTTGTGACCATTTACTCGAACAGAACGGTTAGCTAAAGCAGTTTATTATTGACCATTTATTCGAAAGACCGGTTAGTCATATCATTGTATTGTTTACCATTTATTCGAAAGACCGGTTAGCCTGATCATTTTCTTGTTTACCCTTTTTTCGAACAGACCGGTTAGCCATGCCATTTTATTATTGACCATTTATTCGCAAGACCAGTTAGCAATATCATTTTAATATTGACCATTTATTTGAAAGACCGGTTAGCAATATCATTTTATTATTGACCATTTATTCGAGCAGACCGGTTAGCCATACCATTTTACTATTGACCATTTATTCGAACAGACCGGGTAGCCATATCATTTTATTGTTTACATATTCCTATTGTTTTAGGTAGTTCTGTGACGTCATTTGCGGCAAAGTCCTATGACAGTGCAGACGTCATTGAAGTTCAAACTAATACAATACGTGGAATAGATGTTCTAGTTAATGGTGAAATGGTAGACTTTAGAGAGTCAATTAGCAATACACTTTCTGTTAGAGGTAAGAAGTTTGTTATATAGACTGATTCTCTGTTAGAGGTAAGCAGTTTGTTAGATAGACTGGTTCTCTGTTAGAGGTAAGCAGTTTGTTAGATAGACTGGTTCTCTGTTAGAGGCAAGAAGTTTGTTAGATAGACTGGTTCTCTGTTAGAGGTTAGAAGTTTGTTAGAGAGACTGGTTCTCTGTTAGAGGTAATAAGTTTGTTAGATAGATTGGTTCTCTGTTAGAGGTAATAGGTTTGTTACTGGTTCCCTGTTAGAGATAAGACGTTTATTAGATAGACTGGTTCTCTGTTAGAGGTAAAAGTTTGTTAGATAGACTGGTGCTCTGTTAGAGGTAAGGAGTTTGTTAGATAGACTGGTTCTCTGTTAGAGGTAAGAAGTTTGTTAGATAGACTGGTTCTCTGTTAGAAGTAAGAAGTTTGTTAGATAACCTGGTTCTCTGTTAGAGGTAAGAAGTTTGTTAGATACACGGGTTCTCTGTTAGAGGTAAGAAGTTTGCTAGATAGACTGGTTCTCTGTTAGAGGTAAGAAGTTTGTTAGATAGACTGGTTCTCTGTTAGAGGTAAGAAGTTTGTTAGATAGACTGGTTCTCTGTTAGAGGTAAGAAGTTTGCTAGATAGACTGGTTCTCTGTTAGAGGTAAGAAGTTTGTTAGATAGACTGGTTCCCTGTTAGAGGTAAGAAGTTTGTTAGATAGACTGGTTCTCTGTTAGAGGTAAGAAGTTTGTTAGATAGACTGGTTGTCTGTTAGAGGTCAGAAGTTTGTTATATAGACTGGTTGTCTGTTAGAGGTCAGAAGTTTGTTATATAGACTGGTTCTCTGTTAGAGGTAAGAAGTGTGTTAGGTAGACTGGTTCTCTGTTAGAGGTAAGAAGTTTGTTAGATAGACTGGTTCTCTGTTAGAGGTAAGAAGTTTGTTAGATACACGGGTTCTCTGTTAGAGGTAAGAAGTTTGTTAGATAGACTGGTTCTCTGTTAGAGGTCAGAAGTTTGTTAGATAGACTGGTTCTCTGTTAGAGGTAAGAAGTTTGTTAGATAGACTGGTTCTCTGTTAGAGGTAAGAAGTTTGCTGGATAGACTGGGTCTCTGTTAGAGGTCAGAGGCTTGTTAGATAGACTGGTTCTCTGTTAGAGGTCAGAAGTTTGTTAGATAGACTGGTTCTGTGCTAGAGGTAAGAAGTTTGTTAGAAAGACTGATTATCTGTTAGAGGTCAGAGGCTTGTTAGATAGACTAGTTCCCTTCCCTTTATATTGATCTTTTATGAACAGGACATTATATAACTATAACAGTAAAGTAAGTCCTGGTGTTAATCTGATTTAGTCGGATCGTTTCATGTACTAGTAAAATAAATACATGTACCATATTTACTCCGAAAGCATTTCTCGTGGATTATTTCGACTAGGAAATATTGTCCAATACCCATTTAAACTTGGAAACATTTGTTACTATTTTCTAGAACTATTGGCCCATCCGGACGGATTTGACTTGGATCTATTTGCTCTTTTAATCACCATCCTTATATTTTATATAACATTCATCATAAACAATCCGCAGGTAATCGTGATCTGTTGATCTCCACTTCTCATTTTAATATACAAGGAAATCCCTTTCTTCTTTATTTTTATTGATTGGCTGTTAAACAATGCGTCGAAACTAATCAAGGTGCTTAGAAATTAGTCATGAATAATTCATTATTACTAGGATTTCTTTGTCAATTAACTCAGGGGTGATGAGTGGAGAGCATCAGAGCGTGACAAACCTCTTGGTGTAGCATATTTTAATTGATTGATTATTTTTTCCAGCAAGCATAATTTCATCTATATTCAGGACAAGAACAAGTGCAACAATATATAAAACCTACATAGGAATGAGAGAGGGATGGGTCAACCGGATGTTCGACTTTCGACTGTCACCGGAGAAGTATGGAGAGTTGAGTAGGGAGGGGAATTTTAGTCTTTTGTAGCTGTTTGAATGCGCCTACTGTTTTTTTCCCGAAACCTTCAAAACAGGTATATTGCATGCAGGGAGCATGACCCTGTCGAAACACGTTGTCCACTATGGTCGGACAGGCTTTCCATATTATAAGCTGACGACTCCATTGTCACACTGAGAACCAGTAAATATAAGAAGTTTTTATTCCCTGCCTATTTCACTTTATCTCAGACAAGAATTTAAGACAATGCTTATATCTTAAAAGGAGCAGTCATTGCATTTGCATCTGGTGACCAGCCATCAGTTACAGTGACATTTGAAAGACCACATCTCTCTGTAAAGGCATATGCTGTACTGGACATCCTCAATCTGTTGATAATGACATCACACTGTGAATCTGGTAACTATGTCATTATATTTTATTCAACCATTTAGTGTAAGGCTAATACAAGAACAGTTGATATCCACTTTTTCTTAAAATACACAGCCAACCACTCTATTAGAAACAATTTATTTAACACAATAATATTAAACAAACCAGACTTTATTGAAGAAATACCATTAAATAAAATAAAAAAATTGTTAGATGCAAATTCTGAACTTTTGGCAGAAGTAGGAGACTTTATAAAGCAATCTACAGATTACAAAAATGAGATCCTTCTCGGTCAAAGGTGTGACATGTGAAAAATATAATATTAATTAATAGGATTTATTTTATGTATCCCATATCATGATCAAATTGTAATTTTCTATGTTTTGTTTGTTTGTATTTGTATTTGCTTGACCCACATGGGTGTATTATTATGCAAGTAAAGAATTATATCAAAGGATAATTAGAAGCCTTGGAGAAGGACAGATATTAAAATGGCCAGAGGAAAACGGACAAAGGGACAGTTGATATATATCAAAGGATGATTAGAAGCTTTGGAGAAGGACAGATATTACAATGACCAGAGGAAAACGGACAAAAGGACAATCAATGGTAGACAGATATTACAATGACCAGAGGAAAACGGACAAAAGGACAAACAATAGTAGACGAAACACTACACAACACTACTACAGATTGAGCAGAACGAACCCCACTTTGAAACCTTGGAATGACCATCAATGTTCCACAGTGCTACGAATTTCCTTCTCCACTGATGGCACATGTCGTGTTACTATTAAACGACACGAGCATCCTCTGATATGGAAATCGTGTTGAACACAAGTAAACGTAAATAAATATAAATAATGTAAATAGAATATGAACCACCTAAGATGTAAATAGAATATGAACCATCTAAGAAACAAACGGTAGTAGAGAAAAACTGAACATCGCTTTTACGCAGAAATTAAATATAAAAGAATTGTCCTCGTGATGATATAACTAATTGTTCATTAGGCGTTAGACTACAATCAGTCACTCACTTTATCACACCGAGTAAGATTAAGAACGTGATGAGTAACAAACAGAAAACAGCTTTTATGCATGTTAGCATTACAAAAATAAGCCTAATCATATTTTTTCAGGAGAATTCATTGGTTTATATGATAACAATGATGCGTATATATTTTTTCAGGAGAATTCATTGGTTTATATGGTAACAATGATGGCATAAAGGACAACGATCTTATATCAAGGAATGGAACACTTATTAATAGCAATGCTTCTATGATTGATATTCACAACCAATTTGGATTAACATGTAAGTGTGTGTGTGTGTGTGTGTGTGTTAATATCGAAGTGTCAATCAAAAAAGGACAATCCAGAGAACCTGACAACATAGTGTACACAAGACGAAGAAAACAATACAAAAAAACCAATAGGTGTTAGACACTGCAATACGTAAGCAAACACGAATAACGTAAATAAAACATGCACCCTCCTATTGACACAAAAATAACAAATATCAACATGCAAGGACAATACGTCGGGTACGCTATATTAATGCAAGCTGAAAACATGGGTCTACATAAGTAACATCTGAGTTATGAGTATACCAAGTACCCTTCTTAAGAAGCATTTGCCACAAAAGGACGAAGTATAGCATTGTTAATGCTTAGTGTGCTCGAGGTGTTTCTGGAATAATCCTAAACTTCATTTATCTGTGAGTGTGACGTGAAACACAGTAGGACGATAGCAAATAAATCATTCATTTACTGCTGAGTAACAATCACTTGCTTACACGCTCACTCGCTCATACCATCACTTGCTTACATGTTCACTCGCTCATACCATCACTTGCTTATATGCTCACTCGCTCATACCATCACTTGCTTACATGCTCACTCGCTCATACCATCACTTGCTTACATGTTCACTCGCTCATACCATAGCTTGCTCACACACTCACTCGCCGCTCATACATTCACTTGCTCGCACATTCACTCGCTCATACAATCACTTTCTCACACACTCACTCGCTCATACATTCACTTGCTCGCACATTCACTTGCTCATACCATCACTTGCTCACGCACTCACTCGCTCATACCATCACTTGCTCACGCACTCACTCGCTCATACAATCACTTTCTCACACACTCACTCGCTCATGCATTCACTTGCTCACACATTCACTCGCTCATACCATCACTTGCTCACATACTCACTCGCTCATAAAATCACTTTCTCACACACTCACTCGCTCATACATTCACTTGCTCGCACATTCACTTGCTCATACCATCACTTGCTCACGCACTCACTCGCTCATACCATCACTTGCTCACACACTCACTCGCTCATAAAATCACTTTCTCACACACTCACTCGCTCATGCATTCACTTGCTCACACATTCACTCGCTCATACCATCACTTGCTCACATACTCACTCGCTCATAAAATCACTTTCTCACACACTCACTCGCTCATACATTCACTTGCTCACACATTCACTCGCTCATACCATCACCTGCTCACACACTCACTTGCTCATACCATCACTTGCTCACACATTCACTCGCCTGCACAGTCACTTGTTCACACTCACTCGCTCATACCATCACTTACTCACACACCCACTCGCTCATGCAATCACTTGCTCACATGCTCACTCACTCATACCATCACTTGCTCGCACACTCACTCACTCATGCCATCACCTGTTCACACACTCACTCGCTTATGCAATCACTTGCTCACACACTCACTCGCTTATGCAATCACTTGCGCACATGCTTACTCACTCAAGCACTCGTTCGCTCACATACAACATATTTTAAATATATTTCATATGCGTTCTCTTACTGTTGAGTAACAATCACTTGCCTACACGCTCACTCGCTCATACCATCACTTGCTTTCACGCTCACTCGCTCATACCATCACTTGCTTACACGCTCACTTACTCATACCATCACTTGCTCACACACTCACTCACTCATACCATCACTTGCTTACATGCTCACTCGCTCATACCATAACTTGCTCATACACTCACTCGCCGCTCATACATTCACTTGCTCACACATTCACTCGCTCATACAATCACTTTCTCACGCACTCACTCGCTCATGCATTCACTTGCTCACACATTCACTTGCTCATACCATCACTTGCTCACACACTCACTCGCTCATACAATCACTTTCTCACACACTCACTCGCTCATACATTCACCTGCTCACACATTCAATCGCTCATACCATCACTTGCTCATACACTCACTCTCTCATATAATCACTTGCTCACACACTCACTCGCTCATACATTCACTTGCTCACACATTCACTCGCTCATACCATCACTTGCTCACACACTCACTCGCTCATACCATCACTTGCTCACACATTCACTCGCCTACACAATCACTTGCTCACACACTCACTCACTCATACCATCACTTGCTCGCACACTCACTCACTCATACCATCACCTGTTCACACACTCACTCGCTCATACAATCACTTGCTCACACACTCACTCGCTTATGCAATCACTTGCGCACATGCTTACTCACTCAAGCACTCGTTCGCTCACATACAACAAATTTTAAATATATTTCATATGCGTTTTTATTGCAGGGGCGATTTCAGAAAACGAATCATTATTTATGTATCCGAACGGACGACCATTCAGCTCCTATCAAAATCAAAGTTTCAACTCAGTAGTTGTAATCCCAGAAAATGTTACCCAAGCAACAAAGGACGTGTGTGGAACAAATTATGAATGCACGTATGACTATTACGTGACGGGAGATAAAAATCTAGGACAAATATCTGCTACTTTCTCTGATCAGTTTAATATCAACACTAATATCACAGCTGCAGGTAAATATATTCTTAATGTCAGAAGAGTTTGAAGATACGAGGTAATCAGAATCTGTAAATCGAAGAAGGGTAGACAACACTATGGACAAAAAAAGACAGAAGCACAAACAGCGATCTACAAAACATCATATATACCTAAAGATCGAGTATCACGAATCCCACTAAAAACGCAGGTGCTGTGGAAGGGGTAATCAGAATCCGTAAATCGAAGAAGAATAGACAACACAAAGGACCAACAAAAAAAAGACAAAAGCACATACAACGATCAACATACATACATATAAAACTAAAGATCGAGTATCACGAGTCCCACTAAGAACGCAGGTGCCGTGGAAGGTTAAACAGTTCCTGATCCACTAGTGGCACCCATCGTGTTAACCTAGGTACAAAACCGGTGATAAGTCATGAATGAGGAAAGGACCGGGAAGTGGTTACGACAAGTAGAACATATCTGTAGTCGTTTGTTACACAGATATAAAGGTCAAACTATAAGAGGTGTGTATTTGTTACGTGTGTCATCCTTTGTCAAAACTCATCCGATGCTCCGTCACTTCATCTTACCTCGTCTGTATTACTGTAGCTCCCATTGGAAATTCTTTCCGAAATCTGCAATATTGTGAGTAACCTTAGTAATTTCAAAATGGATGTGCCCGATTAAATATATGATATATTAGATAAGACAAGTTTAATTATGAAAAGAAAGTTTAAATAGCGATGGTCACTATTCCAGCTTTATCAACAAAACTAACAATGACCTCTCATATTAACTCATTGTACACAAAAACACCACGATGTAGGAAGTTAGAAATCCATTTCCTGGCTTTGAACAGTGCGAACATGTGGCGGGGTTACACAGGTTAATTGGATCCCAAGTTGGCAACCTTCCCCTCTTGATAACTTGACTCCCAACTGCAATGGATATTATAAACACACTTTTTCTTCTAAACTATCACAAAAATGAATGAGAACATAAACTTGGACAACACAATATGATACATGAAAGCATTTAGTGTTTTGTAATAAATGTATGATTTCGATATGTAGATGTGTCGACATGTAAAATGTTGATAATTGAGATCAATATCCATTGGCAATATAGATATACAATATGTGTAGCCCATAAACTGATTTGCGAGTCTAAATTCGTTTTCATGTCGACGTAAAGTGTTGTTCTGTAATGCATGTTTCATAGCATAATCTAAACACTCGCCATTTTGCTAAATGACATATTTATCTCCACTGCAGTGTCGCCTCTGGTTGTTGATTACGTTCGGCCATCTGCTTTTGTCAATTTATATGAATACCCTTGATTCGTGTTTGTTCATAATAAACGTTAGAGAATACCGAAGGGGCAATTAAAAATGGACAATCCAAAGAAAACTGCCAGCAGAGGGCATATATTTTAATCTTTATTAAATAGTATCCATTGCAAAACAAAGACTAAAAAAATGCATGAAAACAATGGTTGGCACGGAATAGGGATAATGTTTCAGAATGGAGCAACATGTCTACACACGATATGTTGTTTCCGTGACCTAGCAATCTAATATTCCAACTAAGCGTGCTGGCCTAGTACAAAGTGGACATAATCATCTTTCCATCACAATATAACTTGTTTACGTCATGGTATAGCTGACATATTGCTCTCATGGTTGTAAACAGCAATCACTTATTAATTCACATGTATAGTTAGATAAATGAAATCATGATTGTTTTATCACTGTTTTTTCCAGCTCTATCCTGTGGGTTTTCATACAACATTAGCAATGTGGAGTGGATGACAGATGACAACACAGGGGGATATACTGCCACGTTAACATGTGGAAGTGGTTACTACCAAGCAACCATTTTAAATTCCTGTTCAACAACCGGAAATTGGATAGCTGTCAATTCAACGTGTATCTCATGTAAGTTTAATTAACATGATAAATTTGGATCTGATTCTACATGTAGTATATACAATTCGTTTCGTTGTGGGTGTTTATTACTGAAGCATGAGTACGTGTCTGTATTTGGTCATGTTACTCGTAGCAGCTTCTTATTTCAGTTTATTCTACCAACAGATTACCTCATTACTTGGCTAATTAGTACGAACTCATTAATTCCTCTACCTACGGTGTGTACGATCATAATGACACGAAACGCTTTGATATTTCAAAAAATATCGGTCAACTGTACTAGCATACAATATGTTGAGGTAACGATAGAAAATATTTATTGTAATTGAATATGTTTAACGTTATTGTATCCCTCAAGGTATTTTTAATATGTTTTCTCAGACACGAGGGAAATATTTGCTTAATTTCTAGTTACGATATACCAAAATAAATACGCTTAGCACATCTAAAAGTAAATACCAAATTTGTTTTGAAAACAAATAAATGTAAACTATTTAAATAAGTAACGAATTATTTGAATTCTATTAGTCTTAGTGCAATATTTTCCCCATAGAGATACAAATTAGTGCACACGACGTATTTCAGATTATATTTGTATGAAGAGTCATCACGGGCAATAGGAAAATGACAGACGCCATATGGTGGCTAATGCTCGCCATGTCAAACCGAAGGTAAATAAACGTTATAGGAAGCAAAAAATGAAGAATCCAGAGACACTGATAACATTTGGCACACAATACACTGCGTGAAGACAAACAAGCAAGCAAGCAAACAAAAAAACACAACACAATAACAAAACAAAGTTAACAACACGGAACCCACCAAAATTAGCTAATATAGATTTTCGCATGTTTTTGAAGAGATTAAGGTTGAAATAATTGATTTATCAAATTTTCAATGCATTTTAATCATGTTTTAAGTACCGAAATGTGGACAACCACCATCTGTAACTGGTGGATTCTGGGAACCTGACATCGATAATAATGGCCAGACAGCAAATTTGAATTGTCAAGATGGTTTCAATCCGAACGAGACCGTACAAATATCCTGTTCTATGTCAAATAATACCTGGTCTAGCATCGATGGATTCTGTTTGTCAGGTAAGTACATTATAGTAGTGTTGATATGTCTGTTAAGAAGAGTTTGAAGATATCAAACGGTTAATCAGAATCCGTATATCGAAGAAGAATAGACAACACAATGGCCAAAAGAAAAGAAGCAAAATTACAAACAACGATCATCAACAAAACATGCACATAAAACTAAAGATCGAGTAACACGAATCCCACTAAAAACCGGGGTGAACTTAGGGGCAATTGTGGCCGCGATCGCATGGCAGTTTGCTATGAATCTTTTAATGTGAGTTTGTGATAAAGATTGCCAATACTTATAGAAGGTCAGTGTGTTTTTCCCAATTAGTCTGGTTTCTTATCTTAATAATAAAACGTAGATATATAATGCAGTCCTCACGACGCGTATCTTGAATAACCTTCAAATAATTAGAAAATCTTTTGAAATATCAACAGAAAACCAAAGGACCTAAACAGAATATCAGAAATCGCTAATATTAACACGACGGGTGCCAATAGTGGAACAGGAACTGCTTACCGTTCCGGGTTACCTGTGTTCATCACGGGTTGTTAGTGAGGTTCGTGTTGTTCAATATTTAGTTTTCTGTGTAGTGTTTTTGTAGACGATTGTTCGTCCTTTTGTCTTTTTTTTTTTTTTTTTTTTTCTTTTGGTCATTGTCTTGTCTGTCCTTCGTCCTGTCTGTCCTTTGTATTGTCTGTCCTTCGTCCTGTCTGTCCTTTGTCTTGTCTGTCCTTTGTCTTGTCTGTCCTTCGTCCTGTCTGTCCTTTGTTTTGTCTGTCCTTTGTCTTGTCTGTCCTTCGTTCTGTCTGTCCTTTGTTTTGTCTGTCCTTTGTCTTGTCTGTCCTTCGTCCTGTCTGTCCTTTGTTTTGTCTGTCCTTTGTCTTGTCTGTCCTTCGTCCTGTCTGTCTTTCGTCTTGTCTGTACTTTGTCTTGTCTGTCCTTTGTCTTGTCTGTCCTTTGTCTTGTCTGTCCTTCGTCCTGTCTGTCCTTTGTCTTGTCTGCCCTTTGTCTTGTCTGTCCTTTGTCTTGTCTGTCCTTCGTCGATTGTTATCTTCACACTCTCCATAGCTATGCCTCTGAGAGCTTGGCCTTAGTTTTACTAAATTAAATTATTGATGAACTATGAAATGCTAACATAGATATACTTAATAAATCATGTCAGTACAATTAGAAGCAATGACTACTGGGTTTATTATACCCTCGGTCGTGAACTAATAGTGCACCTTTGCTAACGGTGTTTGGATTGTAAAGAGATATCAGACAGGGTCTCTAGCTGAATTATTGTGTAGCCAAGGATGCTTGTTGTATTACGATATAACGTAAAAGGGGGATAATAATAAAGTGGAGGGTATTAATGTCACTTGTAATTTGGGTAATATTTCTTTTATCAGTAGAGTTGTTTACTATTGTGAATATGGCATATTCTGTACAAACTGGAATTTTCAAAACCAGTATGATTTCAAATCAGTTCAAGAGGATTATAGTTATTTGTCTTTAACATCACTTTCTACTATAATTTATATTAGATATATCGTGTTGGTAAGTTGTATTGCTGGAAGAAACCAAGGTGTTGAATATGTTCTAAAATAACTAGCAAGCTTGCACAAATAAATTGAGTACACCTTGACATGGGTGGTAATTTAATATACCATATGTGTAACAATGAAATGCATTGATTTAGCATGTACATGTAAATTCCATAACTAATACACGATCTCGGGTAGGACGAATTGAGAGATAAGTATTACTCTGGTGTTGTGTGATTCGTGTTGCCCATTGTTTTTGTCGTTGTTTTTTTGTTGTTGCTTTTCTTCGTTTTGCATCTAATAATCAATGTTGCTTGTGTCATTCATTTTCAAATGAACATTTTTTTTTCCAGATTTGATTACCACTACTAAATCAAACGCGACAGAATTCACAAGAACAACACAGACAACGGCAGAACCCACAACAACAACGATGGAATCCACAACAACAACGACAGAACCCACAACAACAACGACGGAACCCACAACAACAACGACAGAACTCACAACAACAACAGAACGCATAGCAACAACAACAGAACCCATAACAACAACGACAACAGAACCCATAGCAACAGCAACAACAGAACCCATAACAACAACAACAGAACCCACAACAAAGACGGAGCCCTCAACAACAACGACAGGGCACACAACAACAACAACAGAGCCCATAACAACAGCGACAACAGAACCCACAACTACAACGACAGAACTCACAACAACAACAGAACACACAAAAACAACGACAGAACTCACACCAACAACAACAGAACCGCCAATAACAATGACACAACCCACAACAACAACAACAGAATCACCACCAACAACCACAAAAGCCACAACAACAACAAAAGAACCCACAACATCAACGACAGAACCCTCAACAACAATGACGGAACCCTCAACAACAATGACAGAACCCGTAGTAACAACGACGGAACCCACAACAACAACGACAGCATCCACAACAACGACAGATCCCATAACAACAACGACAGAACATACAACAACAGAACCCATAACAACAACGACAATAGAACTCACAACTACAACGACAGAACCCACAACGACAACGGCAGAAGCCACAACAACGACAGAACCCACAACAACGACAGAACCCACAACTACAACGACAGAACCCACAACGACAACGGCAGAAGCCACAACAACGACAGAACCCACAACAACAACAACAGAGCACACAAGAACAACGATAGAACTCACAACAACAACAGAACCGCCAACAGCAACGACACAAACCACCACAACAACAACAGAAGCCACAACAACAACAAAAGAACCCACAACAACAACAACTGCAGAACTGCCACCACCACCAACAACAGAACCACCAACAACAACTATAGAACCCACAACTACAACGACAGAACCCACAACAACAACGGTGGAACCCACAATGACAACAACAGAACTAGAACCAACAACAACAGAGCCCACAACAACAAAAACGACAGAACCCACAACAACAACAGAGCTCACAACAACAGCAACAGAGCCTGCAACTAGAACAACGGAACGAACAAAAACAACAACAGAATCCACAACAACAACGACAGAACCCACAACAACCACGATAGAACCCACAACAACAACGACGGAACCCACAACAACGACAGAACTCACAACAACAACAACAGAACGCATAACAACAACAACAGAACGCAAAACAACAACAACAGAACCCATAACAACAACGACAACAGAACCCATAGCAACAGCAACAACAGAACCCATAACAACAACAACAGAACCCACAACAACAACGACGGAGCCCTCAACAGCAACGACAGGGCATACAACAACAACAACAGAGCCCATAACAACAACGACAACAGAACCCACAACTACAACGACAGAACCCACAACAACAACAACAGAGCCCATAACAACAACAACAGAACCCACAACAACAACAACAGAACCCATAACAACAACGACGGAGCCCTCAACAACAACAACAGAGCCCTTAACAACAACGACAACAGAACCCACAACTACAACGACAGAACCCACAACAACAACAACAGAACCCATAACAACAACAACAGAACCCACAACAACAACAACAGAACCCATAACAACAACGACGGAGCCCTCAACAACAACAACAGAGCCCATAACAACAACGACAACAGAACTCACAACTACAACGACAGAACCCACAACAACAACAACAGAACCCATAACAACAACAACAGAACCCACAACAACAACAACAGAACCCACAACAACAACGACGGAGCCCTCAACAGCAACGCCAGACCATACAACAACAACAACAGAGCCCATAACAACAACAACAACAGAACCCACAACTACAACGACAGAACTCACAACAACAACAGAACACACAAAAACAACGACAGAACTCACACCAACAACAACAGAACCGCCAATAACAATGACACAACCCACAACAACAACAGAATCACCACCAACAACAACAAAAACCACAACAACAACAAAAGAACCCACAACAACAACGACAGAACCCTCAACAACAATGACGGAACCCTCAACAACAATGACAGAACCCATAGCAACAACGACGGAACCAACAACAACAACGACATCATCCACAACAACGACAGATCCCATAACAACAACGACAATAGAACCCACAGCTACAACGACAGAACCCACAACGACAACGGCAGAAGCCACAACAACGACAGAACCCACAACAACAACAACAGAGGACACAAGAACAACGATAAAACTCACAACAACAACAGAACCGCCAACAGCAACGACACAACCCACCACAACAACAACAGAAGCCACAACAACAACAAAAGAACCCACAACAACAACAACTGCAGAACTGCCACCACCACCAACAACAGAACCACCAACAACAACAATAGAACCCACAACTACAACGACAGAACCCACAACAACAACGGTGGAACCCACAATGACAACAACAGAACTAGAACCAACAGCAACAGAGCCCACAACAACAAAAACGACAGAACCCACAACAACAACAGAGCTCACAACAACAGCAACAGAGCCTGCAACTAGAACAACGGAACGAACAAAAACAACAACAGAATCCACAACAACAACGACAGAACCCACAACAACCACGATAGAACCCACAACAACAACGACGGAACCCACAACAACAACGACAGAACTCACAACAACAACAACAGAACGCATAACAACAACAACAGAACGCAAAACAACAACAACAGAACCCAAAACAACAACGACAACAGAACCCATAGCAACAGCAACAACAGAACCCATAACAACAACAACAGAACCCACAACAACAACGACGGAGCCCTCAACAGCAACGACAGGGCATACAACAACAACAACAGAGCCCATAACAACAACGACAACAGAACCCACAACTACAACGACAGAACCCACAACAACAACAACAGAACCCATAACAACAACAACAGAACCCACAACAACAACAACAGAACCCATAACAACAACGACGGAGCCCTCAACAACAACAACAGAGCCCTTAACAACAACGACAACAGAACCCACAACTACAACGACAGAACCCACAACAACAACAACAGAACCCATAACAACAACAACAGAACCCACAACAACAACAACAGAACCCATAACAACAACGACGGAGCCCTCAACAACAACAACAGAGCCCATAACAACAACGACAACAGAACCCACAACTACAACGACAGAACCCACAACAACAACAACAAAACCCATAACAACAACAACAGAACCCACAACAACAACAACAGAACCCACAACAACAACGACGGAGCTCTCAACAGCAACGACAGAGCATACAACAACAACAACAGAGCCCATAACAGCAACAACAACAGAACCCACAACTACAACGACAGAACTCACAACAACAACAGAACACACAAAAACAACGACAGAACTCACACCAACAACAACAGAACCGCCAATAACAATGACACAACCCACAACAACAACAGAATCACCACCAACAACAACAAAAACCACAACAACAACAAAAGAACCCACAACAACAACGACAGAACCCTCAACAACAATGACGGAACCCTCAACAACAATGACAGAACCCATAGCAACAACGACGGAACCAACAACAACAACGACATCATCCACAACAACGACAGATCCCATAACAACAACGACAATAGAACCCACAGCTACAACGACAGAACCCACAACGACAACGGCAGAAGCCACAACAACGACAGAACCCACAACAACAACAACAGAGCACACAAGAACAACGATAAAACTCACAACAACAACAGAACCGCCAACAGCAACGACACAACCCACCACAACAACAACAGAAGCCACAACAACAACAAAAGAACCCACAACAACAACAACTGCAGAACTGCCATCACCACCAACAATAGAACCACCAACAACAACTATAGAACCCACAACTACAACGACAGAACCCACAACAACAACGGTGGAACCCACAATGACAACAACAGAACTAGCACCAACAACAACAGAGCCCACAACAACAAAAACGACAGAACCCACAACAACAACAGAGCTCATAACAACAGCAACAGAGCCTGCAACTAGAACAACGGAACGAACAAAAACAACAACAGAATCCACAACAACAACGACAGAACCCACAATAACCACGATAGAACCCACAACAACAACGACGGAACCCACAACAACAACGACAGAATCCACAACAACAACGACGGAACCCACAACAACAGCTACGGAACTCACAACAACTATGGCAGAACCCACAACACCAGAAACAATGACAGAATCCACATTATCAACGATAAACCCTCAATTGTTAGAATCGTACGGAGATAAAGCCACTTTTGTTATCACTGTCGGAGTCGTTGCATCAGTAATAGGTCTTTTGCTCACTATCAGTGTGATAACACTAATATCTCTCAAATACAGAAAAGCAAACGATAATCGTAAGGAGGATAGGTCGCAGGACGAAGACGCCGTCAGTGATCTACCCAACTGGGTTAATGTCTTTAATACTATACTATATCCAGGACCATGGACAAATTACCCAATGATATCACCCCCGAGCTCAGAAAACTTCGCATCCCCCCTTTTTGAGATAAATGGACAAGACGAAACAATGGCTAGTTCTAGAGTATAGCTTGATGTGCGTAATAGGAATCCCGAGGGAACACTCAGTTATGAAAAAAATGAACTTAGTTTGTTCGTGGTCGGGAAGAGTCCTTCCTAAACGGCCGATCGCTGTCAGTCCGGAGCGAATCAAACAATGAACTCGTCATGAGGGCGGGATGAACGTTAACGACAATTTGTAGTAGATGCATACTAATGAGAAGAGTAACAGTTTGCCTGATCTAGTAGTTAGTTTTCTATTACCAGGCAACATTTTCATATCATATCTACTATTTCCGGTGTACGTGTGGCGCTCAAATTATCTGTCCATATGCCTAAGCAAGACCATTTCTTTTTCTAACTATATATATAGATTGTAATATTATCCTCTTCCGAAATATAACTAGCATGGGTTTCATTTGAAGCTAAACAACTATCAATCAATCATCACGTCATAGTATAATTTGTGTATATGTGAATTTGAGTGTAAAAATTGCTATCACTATGGAATGTCCTTTATATGATAATATCATGTTTGTAATTCAAAGAATTTATGGTAAAATAGATTTGAATATCATTTTATAAGGAAATACAGAACTTCCAATAGATCAAAACAAGGATATTTTTGCGCGATTCAAGTCTTTCTAAAAGATAGCCATATAGTTGTTTAATCATGCAAGTCTCAGCTCTTTTTATTCTTTATTTTTTGGAAAACTGTTCTTCCTTTTACTGGTAAGTATCATGTCTCTCTAGTTGATTCGTTCTCCTTTTGCTAATAAGTATCATGTCTCTCTAGTTGATTCTTTCTCCTTTTTGTTTGTTTGTTTATACATCGTATGTAAATTTTAATATTTCATTGTATGGTTATTGTCATGTATATGATTGTAGGGATCAGGCTTTAAATAATTGTTGTCATAACTTGTGCTCAATATCATTTGCTAATATTATGAGTAAATAAAATATGTTTAATTTAAAATGTACCTGTATGGTACTGACTATACGAGTGATTTTTTAATTATTTTTATTATTTTTATTTTATTTGATTTGTTTTTTGTTAGAGGGGGGTGTCAGTAAGGGTAATAACAACATTACTGAACTCCGAACAATCGTACAAAGGGAAAGTCAAAACTCATAATTATATAAACAGAAAAAATCAGTCAACAACCGGGTGTCAGTGTTGTTCATCCGTTCTCTGTGTTTATTTTTGTGTTTTGTTTGTCTTCACTCTGTATCTTGAGCCTACTATTGCCAGTGTCCCTTGTTTTGTTTGTCTCCACTCTGTATCTTGAGCCTACTATTGCCAGTGTCCCTTGTTTTGTTTGTCTCCACTCTGTATCTTGAGCCTACTATTGCCAGTGTCCTTTGTTTTGTTTGTCTCCACTCTGTATCTTGAGCCTACTATTGCCAGTGTCCTTTGTTTTGTTTGTCTTCACTCTGTATCTTTAGCCTACTATTACCAGTGTCCCTTGTTTTGTTTGTCTTCACTGTGTATCTTTAGCCTACTATTACCAGTGTCCCTTGTTTTGTTTGTTGTCACTCTGTATCTTTAGCCTACTATTGCCAGTGTCCCTTGCTTTGTTTGTTGTCACTCTGTATCTTGAGCCTACTATTACCAGTGTCCTTTGTTTTGTTTGTTGTCACTCTGTATCTTGAACCTACTATTGCCAGTGTCCGTTGGTTTGTTTGTCTTCACTCTGTATCTTGAGCCTATTATTGCCAGTGTCCCTTGTTTTGTTTGTCTCCACTCTGTATCTTGAGCCTACTATTGCCAGTGTCCCTTGTTTTGTTTGTCTCCACTCTGTATCTTGAGCCTACTATTGCCAGTGTCCCTTGTTTTGTTTGTCTCCACTCTGTATCTTGAGCCTATTATTGCCAGTGTCCCTTGTTTTGTTTGTCTCCACTCTGTATCTTGAGCCTACTATTGCCAGTGTCCTTTGTTTTGTTTGTCTCCACTCTGTATCTTGAGCCTACTATTGCCAGTGTCCTTTGTTTTGTTTATCTTCACTCTGTATCTTTAGCCTACTATTACCAGTGTCCCTTGTTTTGTTTGTCTTCACTGTGTATCTTTAGCCTACTATTACCAGTGTCCCTTGTTTTGTTTGTTGTCACTCTGTATCTTTAGCCTACTATTGCCAATGTCCCTTGCTTTGTTTGTTGTCACTCTGTATCTTGAGCCTACTATTACCAGTGTCCTTTGTTTTGTTTGTTGTCACTCTGTATCTTGAACCTACTATTGCCAGTGTCCGTTGGTTTGTTTGTCTTCACTCTGTATCTTGAGCCTATTATTGCCAGTGTCCCTTGTTTTGTTTGTCTTCACTCTGTATCTTGAGCCTACTATTGCCAGTGTCCCTTGTTTTGTTTGTTGTCACTCTGTATCTTGAGCCTACTATTGCCAGTGTCCCTTGGTTTGTTTGTCTTCACTCTGTATCTTGAGCCTATTATTGCCAGTGTCCCTTGTTTTGTTTGTCTTCACTCTGTATCTTGAGCCTACTATTGCCAGTGTTCCTTGAAGTCTGCGGTTTTCTCTAACGTTGGTTTACCATGGATTCCGAAGAAAATATGTAAACATCTTTCGTTTAATAGGAAACCATAAGATTTATTAACCCTTCACAAACAATTCTCGTTAACATTGGTTCTTCCCAGTACATAAATATTACTTATGTATATACACTGCTTAAGAATTATTTTGCGATATTAAAGCCATTTAATGACAACCCATTTTGCCTCAAACAGTAAAATTATTAAGAGCTAATCCAATGTAAACGTGATCAAGAGAGAATACATTCTGTTGACTTTCCTTCTGACTTTGTATAATTTGTGTGTATGACATTTGCTTTGTCATTTCGAAAAAACTTGACATTGAGTTAAAAAATTAAGATTAATAGATTACCATGCATGTGTAACCCATTCATAATCTACAACTTGTACAAATTGTTGAAGGTCGTCTGTATTTGGTAAAAGTAGAAGTGGATCTTTTAATTTTTTTTAAATTTTATTGAATGTTTTCATTATGATTAAAAAATGTTTTCAATAAATTAAAATAACATTCAAATCAGATTTACTGATAGATATTAAAAATGTATTGAAAACTGGGAAAGTAGTCGTATTGTATATTACAGACAATCGTTCCTGGTGTCAGTGTTAGAGTTAGGTTTATGGTAATTAACGCCACTTTAAACAATATGTCAGTTATATCGTATAGGTCAGCTTTACTGGCGGTGGAAACCAGAGGACGGACCCGGAGAAAACCACCGACCGTTACTTACGAAATGTAAGTTAAAATATATATCTTATATGTCAAGTCAGTGCCGAAACAACGATTGATGAGCAGACCTTACCCTCGGACATTAGGGACGAGTTTGGGCAAAGATAATGCATGTATCTAATTTAGTACGTACGATGTGTTTCTTGAATCAACTTTATCTTGGTACTCTCAAAGTCTAAAGATTGGAAAACCACACAATTATATAGTCTTTGAGAGCGCGAAAATCAAAATTGCGTATTTAACTCTTCCCCTTTTGAAGGATTGCACCCAACAGTGAACACACTGGGTTCCTCTGGGATTGAAAGTCTTGAAAGAGATAGTTTGTTGAAGGCAGCAATTATCAAAAACCGTCCATCGCATTTCAAAGACAACAATCATTTTACAATATATGATAAACAAACAATATATATACATGGTCGGAAAATATTATAGTTATTTGTACGAGCTTTAAAAACATCTAGAAAAACGAGCTATCATGTCCTGTTTCACAGCCAGTGCAAATGAATTTGATATTTTCAGTTAATGTACGTACATTGAGTTTATCCTGCAATGTCAAAAAGCCCAACACAACTACCAAATTGCTAATCGTTTTAGATAGTGTTCTTTCGGAAATCCTCGCTCGTACTGTTACAGTTTCTTACCGATGATCAACATGAATCAGATACCAGAAAAAGTATATCTTCGTCAGTGACGGTACATTACAAATAATTATCCTGTCAATACAATTTGACTACTCAAATAGAACCAGTACCCCATAAGCGTGGTAATAAAACAAACATCATCTGTAGTGATATCATATTCTACGGTCTGTCTACTTTTTCAGGCTTTCAGTTGTCAGTTTGTATAGTCATCGCTTCATAATTATCATAGTAACCTTCCTGAGTTGTTTCATCCTTACACAACTTCAGTGTATCGGGTGTTTAAGTACATGTTTTCTAAAATGAATGTAGTTGTCTTTGCTATATTCGGACGGTGTTGTTTCTTGCACATGACACTTGTAATTACATGGTTTTGCTTTCCATGCGGAAGAAACAGAATTCGATCGTAGCTGGAGACGTTGCGATGGTGGTATGTGTTAAAGCGTTTATCATTTCATCGTAAGGTTTGACACTTTCACCTCCTCAGAAATGTATAATATATTTTAATATGCATACAGGGAATTTACTGCCAATATAAAGGTTTCCGCATAAACAGTTGCTTGATAGATTACAAGATGCATATAGTCTCCTGGTACCACGTGACTCATGTAGCGTGAAACCCAATAGACACTGCCCGAACACGAACTGCTAACACTCAATAGGAATTCAATCAAACAAATGTCTAATATTGTTTTCTGCTGGTGTGTAAATGTGACAATTATTTAATATTGTTTTACACTGTTCCGATAGTGTGGTTTCTGTCTTTTTGCAAACTCTTATTGTGTTTTTGTTTGTTTGTTTGTTTGTTTGTTTGTGTGTTTGTTTGTTTGATTGATGGCGCTTAACGCCACTTTCACCGATATTTCAGATATGTCGTGGCAGTTAGTGTTATTGGTGGAGGAAACCGGAGGACATGTCGCAAGCCACTGACAAACTTAATCACATAATGTCGTACACCTCTACCTGATCGAGATTCGAACTCACAACATCAGTGGTGATATGCACTGATTGCATATGTAGTTTTAGATCCAACTACCATACATTCACGACCAGGACGTCCCCTCAAAATCTCATTGCATGCGTGACGTTGTGCACAGTGTAGATATATGAAACATGAAATAAAAACTATCTAGTGTCTCCCTTATCTTCCTGTTTCTAAAATTCGCACACATTTATTGGTTTGTATATTAGCCAATTATATACGTATTTTGTCTATTTAATAATATTGATTTAAAACATACACTTCCTGTATCATGACTGTATTTAATCTATTTTTCGATCTGATGTCCGCCCTGATTGTAATTTACATGATCTTTGAAAACAATCAAAGGATATTTTGGAGCGATAGCCAATATCCGACAGACCAGTAAATTAACCCACTTAAGTGTTTAAAAATTTAACATGAGCTATTGTATATTAGACGGGTCAAATATTTAAAAAAAGTAAGTAATATTTTGACACCCTGGGGTCCTCTCAGGGTTCGTACGCATAGAATAATTAGAAAAAATTGAAGATACTAAAGAGGTAATCAGAAGCCGTAAATGGAAGACGGATAGACAATGCAATGACCAAAAGAAAAAGGACAAAGGGACAAACAACGATCTACAATACATTACACAGAGTTAGGTAGTTGGATTACCTAACAACTCATACAAGCATATCATTAATGCGGCGTGGGTACGCGTCCGGCTTTGTAAATTATAAAAAAGGTGAGTTTGCTTTAAACATCGAATGCAGTTTGGGTTCCCGCGACGCAACGCACCTCGAGTGTTGCAGACACCTAACCAAGGTCAGATAGGTGAGTCTGTTATCATTTGGAATCATCAAGACGGCCCCAAGCTAACAGATTATCTACTACCTGGTAGTCCTGTCAAACATTTCGCATCCCTACTATTCGATATCAGTGATTGTTGAGTAAATACCCAGACAATAGTTTAGATAATGTCATTGAAACTTGTCACAATTAATGTTAATGGACTACGAGATAATAGAAAACGTGAATTGGTGTTTAATTGGCTCGTATCAAAGAAATATGATTGTATTTGTTTACAGGAGACGCACTGTACGGGAGTTGATATTAACCGGTGGGAAAGTGAATGGAAAACACAAGGGGGCGGTGCTAGTGCATGGTCATGTGGATCTAGCGAATCAAAGGGCGTGGCTATCCTTTTAAGTAAACATTTTGCTTTTGATATTAATTTTAATTTTTCTGACAAGACTGGTAGACTATTAACATGTGAGATAAACACAGAAAATGCAGTGTTTCATATTTTTAATATATATGCTCCAAATCTATGCAGTGATAGAAAACAATTTTTCGATTCTTTTCAAAACATTTCTTACAACCATGAAGATGATAGTATCTATCATTACAATATTGTTTTGGGAGATTTTAATTGTATTCTCGATAAAAAGATTGATAGATATCCCAATAGACGGACGGACGACATAGGCAAAATAGAACTACAAAATCTTATTACTAGGTATGATTTATATGATGCATGGAGAAAGCTTAACCCAAATAAAAACGATATTCTTTTCAAAGAGGGAATTCAAAATCACGTATTGATTTTATTTTATGTTCAAATGGTTTATGTAGTAAAGTGTTTGATACCAATATAAAACACTTTCCATTCAGCGATCACGACTTAGTATCCACTAAATTAAAATTAGATGACATTGAGAGGGGCCCGGGAATTTGGGCAATTAATTTTAACACTATAACTAGTGAACTATTTACAAAAGCATTTAATACTTGGTGGGGTATATGGAAGAACGAGATAGAAAGATTCCGAAATATTCAAGAATGGTGGGATGTTACAAAGACTAAAATTAAATATTTGACAATGCAAATAAGTAAGCAATTAAAAAAGGTCAAAATAAAAAAGACATAGAAAAATTTGAGAAACAGTTAGAAGATCTTAAATCTAGTACAGATGACGGCGATATCATCAAAGGTAAGATACTAGAATTAGAAAATTTAATTAAGAAATATTATACACAAAAAGCGGAAGCCGCAAAAATTCGTTCAAGAATAAAATGGGCGGAAGAAGGGGAAAGGTCAACTCGATATTTCTTTGAACTTAAAAAAAAAAACAGGGACAAAATAAAATGTGGAATCGAATTAAAAACACAGAAGGTAAGTATAAATATGATATAGATTCAATAATTGACGAACAGATAACATTTTACTCCAAGCTATTTACAACTGAGGGATGGGATGAAAACAGTGCTAATAAATTAACGCAACATATTGAAAGTAAGTTAAATGGGGATGAAAAAGAAACTCTCGAATTGGATGTAAGCATAGAAGAAATTATAAATGTTTTAAAAATTTTGAAACCAAATAAATCACCCGGAGAGGATGGAATATTTTCTGAGTTTTATATAACTCATTGGGAACAAATCAAAGACGAATTCTTTCTGCTTGTAAATGATACTTTCGAAAAAAAAAAGAACTAACTCCTTCACAATATAAGGGGGTTCTTACTCTATTACATAAAAGTGGGGAGCGGGAAGATATACGAAACTGGAGACCACTGACTCTATTAAACAGTGACTACAAAATAATTGCAAAAATTCTTGCAGAAAGATTAAAAGTTATTTTACCAAAATTAATACATTCGGACCAGAAGGGATTTGTAAAAGTTCGTAATATCAGTGAAGCTAACCGTCTAATACAAGATGTAATAGAATATACGGATCGTGAAGATGATGACGGTATCATAATATTTTTAGATCAACAAAAGGCCTTCGACCGGGTAGAATGGGGATGGGTGGATCATGTATTAAGCAAATTTAACTTTGGTGAAAAATTTAGGGAGTGGGTTCAAATGTTATTCAAATATGCACAAACTTGTATCAAGACCAATGGTTTTGTGTCTAAATATTTCAATATTTCAAGGTCCTGTAGACAAGGGTTTCCAATAGCGCCTCTTGTTTACATACTACAGGCCGAACCTGTAGCCTGTGCTATAAGGGGGGATAGTGAAATACAAGGAATCAAATTACCTGGGGGGAAAGATGGGGAATATATCGAGACTAAGCTCTGCATGTTTGCAGATGACACTCAGCTATTTAATAAAAAGGATGAATCTGTCAAAAAATCTTTTGATATTTTAACTATATATGAAAAAGCCTCTGGTTCAAAAGTCAATTATGAAAAGACAAAAGGTATGTATATTGGATCGGCTAAAAATAACAGACCCAAGTTTACAAAAATAGTTTGGACAAAGGATAATGTTAAAACTCTTGGCATTCATCATGGTTATAATATACAAAATGATGAGATATGGAAATCAATAATAGATAAAATGAAAAATTGTGTCCACGTTTGGAAAAGTAGAAACTTGACATATACAGGAAAAACTTTAATAGTGAAAAATCTCTTGATCTCTCTTTGTGGTTACGAAATTGAAATGCGGGGAATACCAGAAAAATACGTAAAAGAAATAACAACTTTGGTATGGGGTTTTATCTGGGGAGGGGGTATTAATCAAATAGATAGGAAAGTTTGCTGCTTGGGAGTAGAAAATGGAGGCATGAGTATGATTAACATACAAGAGTTTATTGACAGCAAAAGAATTAAGCTTCTATACCGAATTTTACATGAACCATTAGAAAGTTGGAATGCAATTGGTAAGTATTGGCTCTGTAAGTTAGATATCAAGTTTAATGAAAAATATTTTGTATGCAAGTGCTCTAATGTATCAACTCTAAGCTTAAATATGATACCAATTTTTTACAAAATATGTATCCAATCATGGTCAAAATTACAGGAACTTATTCAATTGTGTAATAATGACATTGATTCCATTCTAAAAACCAGAATATTTTGTAACTCTTCAATAACTTTTAAAAACAAACCATTAGGGTTTACCTCGTTTCTGCAAAGTAACTTCCGAACTATAAACGATATTTGGGATTCAAATAATACAAATTTTAAAAGTTGTCATGATATATACAATTTATTAATAGATAGGAGGAACTGTATTTCAGAGTTTTCTAAGATAAAAAAAGAAATCCCCGAAAAGTTCATAAAAGTCTTAAAAGGTGAAACTACAATAGTACCAGAACGTAGAGTTACCTTAAATATCAACGATAAGCTACAATTTTTAAATGAGTCAAATACAACTATATCACCTGATAAATTGAAAAAAAAAGTAATTCAGGGAATCTTTAAACAAAATATAAAACCAAAATGTCAGATTAAGTAGGAAGAACAGTACGGGGGTAATATTGATTGGACACAAATTTGGACAAATTTAAGAAAATCAAAGTTACTAATAAGGTCAAAGAATTCCAGTGGAAATGTCTCCATAATATAAATTATACAGAACATAGATTGAAAAAAAATGAATTTGTCAAACGGAAGATGCCACCTCTGCCAAATAAGAGACAACGATGAAACGATGCAGCATCTATTTTTTAATTGTCCTTCTGTGAAACAAATTATAAAAGAAATAGAAGCAATATTTAACAGATCTGGATTAACAGCTAATATAGAAATCAAGGAATTAAATATAATGTTAGGGCTATATGAGGGTGAGGATCTAGACGTCATTTTTAATACCGTAATATTTATCTCAAAGTGGGAAATATGGAAAATACGTAATAAGGTGAAATATAACCAATCCCGAATTGGAGATCAAACAATTTTCAACACTTGGAAAAATAATTTAAAAAAACATTTACAATGCACATTACAAACTTCGCATATTAATGAAAATGATAAAAACAAATTAGAACTTTTCCGGAATAACATATGAGTATTTATTATTTATGAACATAAAGTTAATGCATGGTAATAATTGTATCGTCTAATTGTGTATATTATAATGAAATGTAAAAACAAATCAATATGAAATATGTTTAAGTGGACTTTTTATTTTTATTTTCACTTGCTACCCCTGGAGAAGTGAGATTTATGTAAAACAGGGACCCTTAATGTTCACTCCTGGGCCATTAAGGTTATTGTAAACAGGAGATTTTGAATAAACTATATTATGATGAAAAAAAAAAAGAAAAAAAAGAACGTCCATCGCATTTCAAAGATAACAATCATTTTACAATATATGATAAACAAACAATATATATACATGGTCGGAAAATATTAAAGTTATTTGTACGAGCTTTAAAAACATCTAGAAAAACGAGCTATCATGTCCTGTTTCACAGCCAGTGCAAATGAATTTGATATTTTCAGTTAATGTACGTACATTGAGTTTATCCTGCAATGTCAAAAAGCCCAACACAACTACCAAATTGCTAATCGTTTTAGATAGTGTTCTTTCGGAAATCCTCGCTCGTACTGTTACAGTTTCTTACCGATGATCAACATGAATCAGATACCAGAAAAAGTATATCTTCGTCAGTGACGGTACATTACAAATAATTATCCTGTCAATACAATTTGACTATTCAAATAGAACCAGTACCCCATAAGCGTGGTAATAAAACAAACATCATCTGTAGTGATATCATATTCTAAGGTCTGTCTACTTTTTCGGGCTTTCAGTTGTCAGTTTGTATAGTCATCGCTTCATAATTATCATAGTAACCTTCCTGAGTTGTGTCATCCTTACACAACTTCAGTGTATCGGGTGTTTAAGTACATGTTTTCTAAAATGAATGTGGTTGTCTTTGCTATATTCGGACGGTGTTGTTTCTTGCACATGACACTTGTAATCACATGGTCTTGCTTTCCATGCGGAAGAAACGGAATACGATCGCAGCTGGGGACGTTACGATGGTGGTATGTGCTAAAGCGTTTATCATTTCATCGTAAGGTTTGACACTTTCACCTCCTCAGAAATGTATAATATATTTTAATATGCATACAGGGAATTTACTGCCAATATAAAGGTTTCCGCATAAACAGTTGCTTGATAGATTACAAGATGCATATAGTCTCCTGGTACCACGTGACTCATGTAGCGTGAAACCCAATAGACACTGCCCGAACACGAACTGCTAACACTCAATAGGAATTCAATCAAACAAATGTCTAATATTGTTTTCTGCTGGTGTGTAAATGTGACAATTATTTAATATTGTTTTACACTGTTCCGATAGTGTGGTTTCTGTCTTTTTGCAAACTCTTATTGTGTTTTTGTTTGTTTGTTTGTTTGTTTGTTTGTGTGTTTGTTTGTTTGATTGATGGCGCTTATCGCCACTTTCACCGATATTTCAGATATGTCGTGGCAGTTAGTGTTATTGGTGGAGGAAACCGGAGGACATGTCGCAAGCCACTGACAAACTTAATCACATAATGTCGTACACCTCTACCTGATCGAGATTCGAACTCACAACATCAGTGGTGATATGCACTGATTGCATATGTAGTTTTAGATCCAACTACCATACATTCACGACCAGGACGTCCCCTCAAAATCTCATTGCATGCGTGACGTTGTGCACAGTGTAGATAGATGAAACATGAAATAAAAACTATCTAGTGTCTCCCTTATCTTCCTGTTTCTAAAATTCGCACACATTTATTGGTTTGTATATTAGCCAATTATATACGTATTTTGTCTATTTAATAATATTGATTTAAAACATACACTTCCTGTATCATGACTGTATTTAATCTATTTTTCGATCTGATGTCCGCCCTGATTGTAATTTACATGATCTTTGAAAACAATCAAAGGATATTTTGGAGCGATAGCCAATATCCGACAGACCAGTAAATTAACCCACTTAAGTGTTTAAAAATTTAACATGAGCTATTGTATATTAGACGGGTCAAATATTTAAAAAAAAGTAAGTAATATTTTGACACCCTGGGGTCCTCTCAGGGTTCGTACGCATAGAATAATTAGAAAAAATTGAAGATACTAAAGAGGTAATCAGAAGCCGTAAATGGAAGACGGATAGACAATGCAATGACCAAAAGAAAAAGGACAAAGGGACAAACAACGATCTACAATACATTACACAAAGTTAGGTAGTTGGATTACCTAACAACTCATACAAGCATATCATTAATGCGGCGTGGGTACGCGTCCGGCTTTGTAAATTATAAAAAAGGTGAGTTTGCTTTAAACATCGAATGCAGTTTGGGTTCCCGCGACGCAACGCACCTCGAGTGTTGCAGACACCTAACCAAGGTCAGATAGGTGAGTCTGTTATCATTTGGAATCATCAAGACGGCCCCAAGCTAACAGATTATCTACTACCTGGTAGTCCTGTCAAACATTTCGCATCCCTACTATTCGATATCAGTGATTGTTGATCAAAGAGGACATAAAAGACGATAGTCGGGGCTTATGCAACATTACAGACCAATAAAAACAGATCGTCGTTACTCTACGAATAGGATTCCACCCTCTCTAACAACAGAGGAAACTGTCAGAAACATTGATATATTTACATGCAAAATATGTGTCAAACGAAGAAACCCCTCCCTTATTTGTTTTACAACAACATTAGCTCTTGTAATTTGTACTTGACCTTCATAATAATGAGACAGAAATTTATTCTCATGATAAAATCTCCGATATAATACTTCGTGGCAGATTGTGAAAATCATCCAAAACGTGCAGCCAATCAAAGATCTATCTAACTGTATATATAACTAGGAAGTTATTAGTATTCATGTGCCAAGTCTAATCATACAACTTATTAATCAGTTTTTGATTGCACAATTCTAATTAAAACCAGGTCAAGAATACGACGGGGAATAAAATAAAACGACTGATCTTCAATGTAGTGCGCATGACATACCGTCATAGGTACGTTCAAAATCAAAAGATTTCAGCTAAACAATTTACAATTCTTTAAAAGCACGAACACCAAAAGGACTAATCATGAGAGCCAAATTTTGCAAAAGTTACTTATACCTGAGGGACGAAATGAATTGCAGATATATTACTCTTTTGTTGATTTTATACTTTAATAGTGTAATCTGTATAACAGTGGATGATTTTGCTCATTATGGATTGGAGCATGGTGACACTCGAGCTCCAACCAACGATGATGGTTCAACTCCACCAATATCCGTCAGCAGCTTATTCCCATTCTTCAATCATCAGCACGATTCTTTAATTGTAAGTATCTAGATTATATTTGTACGATTAATGTCCTCATATTTTTTTGAGGTAAACGCCACCGAGAGTCGACGAACCGGTGATTCATTATGTGAAGTTTATTTCTCTGCCTCTTCTTACAATTAAACAGTTGATCAGAGGAGTACTGGAGACAAACATCAGATTTGTGCTCAATTATAATGAATAAGGGTAATAACAAAATTACCGAACTCCGAACAATCTTACAAAGGGAAAGTCAAAACTCATAAGTATATAAACAGACAAAATCAGTCAACAACCGGAAAACTAGGAAAACCGTAATGACCCTGACTTGGTACAGGCATTTCTAAAGAAATGGTGGGTTGAATCAGATTTTAAAACGCCAAACCTCCCGCTTTCATTACGGCTCAAGAGTTCTGGCTTTCACTATAACAGTAAACGTTAAAGAAAACTGAATAGACAATCAAGACAAACCAAAGATACAAGCAGCATTGAGTACAGAGCGCAGAACAAAGATATTCAAAAACAAAAAAAACAAAAATAAACACTTAAATAAATAAAATATATAAATCTATATTGGTGAAATTTGTTACCATCCTTGTGTACACTTTCCTTTCATACTAATTTGTTTTTCAAGGTGAATACAAATGGTGTGATTTCGTTTCTCGGAACAATGAGTACGTACACCCCATCACCATTTCCTTTAGGAAGCAACAGACGACTAATAGCGCCATATTGGACTGACATAGATACAAGAAAAGGAGGTGATATATGGTACAGAGAATCAACAAATAGTACACTATTACAAATGGTGTCGCTGGAAATTCGTCGAGTTTTTCCAGAACAGTATAAATTTCAGGCTTCTTGGCTTTTCATTGCTACATGGGACAATGTTGCATTTTTTGGATCTGCTAGTATAGGAGTGACAAAGGTATCTTACTGATTCGTAAATTTAATATTTAATATAGAGTATAATTGAAAATTTCGTTTTTAATAAAACCATAAATATCTTTAAGATAGGGGACGTCTCATACCCATCTTAGAGTATACTTTGTACTCCTCATTGGACACTCTACGATTACTACATCTTTAACCTAGGGGACGTTACACATTCACTTTAGGGTATACACTATATTCCTCATTGAACACTTCGCGATGGCTACATCTTCAAGCTATATTAGGTCTCACACTCACCTTAGGGTATACTTTGTACTCCTCATTGGACACTCTACGATTACTACATCTTTAACCTAGGGAACGTCTCACACTCACTTTAGGGTAGACATTGTACTCCTCATTGGACACCCCACGATGACTACATCATCAAGCTAGGGGAGGTCTCACACTCACATTAGGGTAGACATTGTACTCTTCATTGGACACTCCACGATGACTACATCATCAAGCTAGGGGAGGTCTCACACTCACCTTAGGGTAGACATTGTACTCCTCATTGGACACTCCACGATGACTATATCATCAAGCTAGGGGAGATATCAGACTCACCTTAGGGTAGACATTGTACTCTTCATTGGACACTCCACGATGACTACATCATCAAGCTAGGGGAGGTCTCACACTCACCTTAGGGTAGACATTGTACTCCTCATTGGACACTCCACGATGACTATATCATCAAGCTAGGGGAGATATCAGACTCACCTTAGGGTAGACATTGTACTCCTCATTGGACACTCTACGATTACTACATCTTTAACCTAGGGAACGTCTCACACTCACTTTAGGGTAGACATTGTACTCCTCATTGGACACTCCACGATGACTACATCTTCAAGCTAGGGGAGGTCTCACACTCACCTTATGGTATACTTTGTACTCCTCATTGGACACTCCACGATGACTACATCTTCAAGCTAGGGGAGGTTTCACACTCACCTTAGGATAGACATTGTACTCCTCATGGGACACTTCACAATGACTACATCTTCAAGCTAGGGGAGGTCTCACACTCACCATAGGGTAGACATTGTACTCCTCATTGGACACTCCACGATGACTACATCTTCAAGCTAGAGGAGGTCTCACACTCACCTTAGGGTAGACATTGTACTCCTCATTGGACAATTCACAATGACTACATCTTCAAGCTAGGGGAGGTCTCACACTCACGTTAAGGTATACTTTGTACTCCTCGTTGGACACTCCACGATGACTACATCTTCAAGCTATGGGAGGTCTCACGCTCACCTTAGGGTGGAGTTTGTACTCCTCAGTGGACACTTCACAATGACTACATCTTCAAACTAGAGGAGGTCTCACACTCACTTTAGGGTATACTTTGTACTCCTCATTGGACACTCCACGATGACTGCATCTGCAAGCTAGGGGAGGTCTCAAACTCACTTTAGGGTAGAGTTTGTTTTCCGCATGGGACACCACACGATGTTTATAACTTCAAGCTAGAGGAGGTCTCACGCTCACATTAGCAACATTCCAGCAGGACCTGCATATGGAGTATATATCTCTCAGTTGATACGATATTCCAGAGTTTGTGATTCCTATCAGGATTTCCTTGATAGAGGGTTACTGAAAACAAAAGAATCGAAATCTAACTGGTGTGATAAATTTAATGTTTAGCATAGAGTATAATTCAGAATTTCATTTTCAATACAAATGTAAATATCTTTAAGCCAAGGAATGTCTCACACCCACTTTAGAGATGTACGTTACAATGATGGCCATATTAACAAGTTACTTTAGAAATGTTCGTTACAATGACGGCCATGTTAACTTGTTATTTCAGAGATGTACGTTACAATGATGACCACATTAACATGTTACTTTGGAGATGTACGTTTCTATGATGGCTATGCTAACTTCTTACTTTAGCGATGTACGTTTCAATGATGACCATATTAACTTGTTACTTTAGATATGTACGTTACAATGATTTTCACATTCACTTGTTACTTTAGAAATGTACATCACAATGATGACCATATTAACGTGTTACTTTTGCAATGTACGTTACAATGATGACCATATTAACTTGTTGCTTTAGAGATGTACGTTACAATGGTAGCCAGAGATGTACGTTACAATGACTGCCATATTAACTTGTAACTTTAGAGATGTACGTTACAATTATGACCATATTCACTTGTTACATGAGAGATGTACGTTATAATGACGTCCATATTAACTTGTTACTTTAGAGATGTACGTCTCAATGATGGTCATATTAAAATATTATTTTAGAGATGTACGTTTCAATGTTTGCTGTTAACCAATGGGAGACACTCCTTTACTGTCTTTCTATACGACAAAATTGAATGGACGACGGGAACAGCTAGTGGTGGTAGCAATGCTACAGGATTAGGAGGGACACCGGCACAGGTATATAAGATTTGAGTGCGTGAGTGAGTGATTGTTGCTTAACGCCAATTCATCAATTTTTAAGCTATATCATTGAGAGAACAAGTTAATTTTTAATGAGATGATAATGAGGTCCGCTTTGTTCTAGACCAACACGCTGAGCTGTGCTAGCTCACTGAAACAACAGTCTGCGGATAGACATGTCGCTCCACTCGGCCACATAATTCAGATTCCGGGCCAACCGCTTCTTGCTCTTACTCCTTAATGCTGCGTGCCTAGCGGAGAAGCAACAAATACCAATTTAATAGTCATTGGTTTGACCAGACCGGGGCTCGAACTCTAGATCTACCGCACTCGAGGCGAGCAAGTTAACCATTACACCACCGATGCGGTTACATAGGATTAGCAATTAATATATATTTGGTGCTTAACACCACTTCTAACAATGTTTGATTTGTACATTGTAACGTATTGGTCAGATTTATTGTCAGAAGAAACAGGATCTTTTAAATCCGGCGACATGCTGTATCAGACCTTGCCAGATACCTGTTCCTCCACCATGGTAAGCTCTCATAACCAAATGTTGTTGGATGCTCGTAGATGATTGGTCGTCTGAAATGTGACCTCTGGCTGGTTCCAATATTGGATGATGTTAGATCACGTGATCAACCAAAATAAAAACTATCCAACAAACATTTAATTTTATTATGCTTGAAGTTTTCCCTAATGAAATGTGTCATGTTTTACAGGTAGGATTTGACGCTGGTGACGGCGTGAACTACTTTGCATTGCCAGCGTCCAGGACGCCAGAAATAATCAATGTTACGTCAATGTCAAACGTCAATATTCCAGGACTATTTATGTTTCGTGTCGACTCTGCAGGAATAAAACAAGGAGGTTGCAACACGAATGGTAAGGTTTACAAATTTGATGGACGTGTTTTTCAACATATAGACGGCATACCTATGGGCACAAACTGTGCTCTTCTTCTCACCGACTTAATCCTTTATTCGCATAAGGTGGACTTCATACAGGGTATTCTTAAGAAAAACGAAAAGAAGCTAGTCTGATCCTTTAATTTCACGTTCCGCTATTCAGATGATGGCTTCTCACTAAATAATGTTAGGCTTCGTGATTTCGTTGATCGTATCTATCCCATTGAGCTTGAAATAAAAGATACAACAGATACAGATAGGTCTGCTTCATACCTTGACCTACACTTCGAAATTGACAGTGAGTGGCTGGTAAGAATAAAACCTTACGACAATTTCAATTTTCTCATTGTCAACTTTCCATTCATATTTTGCAACATTCCAGCAGCACCTGTATATGGAGTATATATCTCTCAGTTGATACGATATTCCAGGGTTTGTGGATCGTATCAGGCTGTACTTGATAGAGGGCTGCTGCTAACAAGGAAGCTACTGAACCAAGGGATACTATTGGTAAAAGTTGAAGCCATCACAAGCTTTGGTTGAAAGCTATGGCCTATCTGTGTCACAAATGACCACGGATATGTTCCACTGGCCATAAACCCACGAAGCTACTAAACCAAGGGTTCCTCTTGGTTAAGTTGAAGTCATAACTTCGAACGTTTTACGGTCGCGACCATGACCTGGTTGACCGCTATGGAATATCTGTGTCACAAATGACCACAGATATGTTCCACTTGTCGTAAGCACTTCCCAGTCCTTTCCTCATTCATGATTTATCACCCGGTTTGTAGCTAGAGTAAAACAACGGGTGTCAATAGCGGAGCAGTAACTGCTTAGCATTCCAGAGCCTCTGAGTTCATCTCCGGTTTATAGTGGAGTTCGCTTATCTCGATCTTTAGTTTTATGTGCATGCTTTGTAGATCGTTGTTTGTACTTTTGTACTTTTTCATTTGGCCATTGTGTTGTCTGCTCTTCTTCGATATACGGATTCGGATTACCCTTTGGTATCTCCAAACGCTTCTTATCGCCCGGTTTGTAACAATAGTAAAACGACGGATGCCACTAGTGGAGCAGGAACTGTTTAACATTCCGGAGTTCCTGAATTCATTCCCGGTTTTTAGTGGAGTTCGTTTAACTTGATCGTTCGTTTAATGTCTATGTTTTGTAAATCGTTGTGTGTACTGTTGATCTTTTTCTTTTGGTCATTGCGTTGTCTGTTCTTTAATATACGGATGATGACTACCCTTTGGTATCTTCTTATGACGTAACAACTTTGATTCGGAATGCATAAGTAATACTTTATAAGACCTTCTAACTACTTATTTTTGCAATATAACACATTAACTCATAATTAACGAAAACTAATATTTTTAAGGCACGTTGACAATTACTCCAAGGGAAGCCTCCATGTTTGGTGGTACATTATTGGTGATATCAGGACCATGTTTTAACCAAGCATATTCAGTATCTTTAATGATGTCAGATGTCAAAGGTGAAATACACTGTAAATGGCTTTCTGACTACAGCGTGTCATGTATTTTCCCGCCATTATATAGAACAGGAAGAGAAATGGTGCAACTCCGAGTGGTTCTACCTGATAATGAAACATTGACTTTCACAGGCATAATAACTATAGGTATGATATCTAGTATTTTACATTAAGAAAATCTACCCCAGGAATAAAGACATGGGACCTAGTTACTGTACTGTGCGATGTAACCACTTTAAGAACTTGTCGTCTGCTAGTTGTTCGTGACGAATCACATACAACAATATATGTTACAATGCAACATCCGCTTTCCTTTCCATCACTGTGTAAGCATCCAAAATTGTGTAAAGCTTGAATTCTAGAAGAGTTTTAGATTGAAATGAATACGCACTTGTTGATAACACTTACAGAACCCCATCATTTCACTAAGAGGTCTGTGGCTATAGAGCTAATTTAATCCCGTCACCTTTTTATTGAAGTGCCTGTGCCACGCCAGGAAAGTGAACGGCAATGTGCTTTAGGGGTATCGATGTTGCCTTTTTCTATGATCTTGATATTCGATTTTGGAACTGTACCGACAGTGTGGTAGTTTTTACTTTTGATTTTATTCTGTGATAATTGTAGTAAATCATGCTATGGTGAAGCCAGTAATAAGTAGATATCCTGTAGACTGGAAACATGAATCTACAGTTGAGGTGAACTGGAAATCTGATGAAATGAACTTTCCACCAAACATGCCAGTAAACGTTGATTTGTACTATCCTAAGGTAGGTGATTTGTTTTTGTTTTCTTTTGTTTTTTTTGTATGTTCCCTAACACTGCTATTTAAGTCACACTGATGCTTACAAGCGATCCGAACTGAGTTTTTTTTTCTTCCCGAAGACTGCTATTTAAGGCACACTAATAAGTAGCTCAACTGGTGTTTGTCTGTTCCCCAAATCTGGTAGCTTTTCTTGGTGTTGGCTATCATCGGGACATAAATATACATTATGTAACTTACACTCTATACTTTATTGTAGAAAGATGATAATAACAGTGCTATAATATTGATGCATTATTCGTCACTCCCGATGCCAAATATAACAGGAAACTATAGCTTTAGACTGAACTTTCCAATGGAGGCAGGAATAATAAGGATATCAGTAAATGACTCTAACAGGTATGTACAAATGTACGAGTGCTGGAAGAGTAGACATGCAATGATTGTCTGTAGGAGTAAAAAAAACAGGAACACAAAGCAGATATCTACATTATTGCGCAAGCGCGTTTCTGGCATAACCTTCGTCAGGTACGCTCAGTCAAAAGATTGGAAAGCTTAATGAAGTTCTTTAGATGTAGATTGTAACCCACAGCTGATCACATCCCATATCACACGTGGCTCAACTGAAAGAGAATTCCTCTTAGTCACATGCTTATTTATTTCGAATATGATTGGCTCCAATGAATTTGGAGGACTTGCTTAAGTGGATAGTACGAGAAAACACATGGTGATATAATAAAATTAGTAGTTTTTATGGTTTTTGTTTTTTTGTGATTTTTTTGTGACCTACTATCCAACCGAAAATTTTAGGAATGATATGTTGTTATAGAAAGTTCTAAATGCCGGATCAGTAACCCAACAATTCCAAACTGTAGGTAATTTTCCTATGGATGATGAGTGGAGAATATCGGAGTGTGACCAACTGTGGGTTACCAAAGATGCAGTTTGTGTGGCAAGTCTCTTTATTTTACAGTTGAATCCCATGGTGTGGAAGTCGAATGGACCGACGATTTCACTTTAAAATGAATTAGAGTACATTATAGGGGATAAATTAATAAGTAAGAAAAAGCTAGTAAAAACATTTTGTATCTGAACCATCAAAGGAAACGACTTAATTGAGTTTGAGATCATTAGGTTCGAACTGGTTTGCTCACCTCATGGTTTTCCCATTTCTTTGTTATGTTATGTTATTTATTTATTTCCCTTTATTTGTTTTCAGTGTTTAGGGGGTTTTTTTGTTTTTTTTCTTGTTTTTTTTTTTTATTTTATTTTTTTTTTTGCTTTATTTTTTTTTGGGGGGGGGGGGTGCTTTCGTATCTAGGTCGTTATTGTCGGAAACGGTCTTGTAGCTATAGTAGACATGGAGGTATTCTGACAAGAGGAGTTTCTGACATCAATATAATTTGTAATTCCAAATCAAGAACATATTTTATCTGTCAGTGAATGTTTATTAGTGACGAACATAAACTGCCTGTTTTTATTGGAGATTGCATTGCTTGCTCACGCAACTTTATGTTTATTTTATATTTTTATATTTTTGTTTTTATTATATGTCCCTATTACTGGTCAGATATGGGTTTTTTTTGTTTTTTTTTGTTTTTTTTTATTGTTTAGTCCCTATTACTGGTCAGATACATTTATTGTTTTATTTTTTATTTTATTTTGTAGTCCCTATTACTGGTCAGCTATGTTTATTTTTTCTTTGGTTATATTGCTGTTTTCTCTTTTAAATTTTAGTCCCTTATTGCTGGTCAGATATGGTTAGTTTTCAATGAGTTATTATTTATTTTTTTTTTAGTCCCCATTACTGGTCATCTATGGGTTTTTTTAAATATCTTTTTATTTTTTGTTGGTTCCTATTACTGGTCAGATATTTTTATTTTTTGTTTTAGTTTTCAGTTCCTATTACTGGTCAGTTTTGTTTATTTTTTATTTTGTTAATTTTTGTTTTATTTTGTAGTCGCTACTAATGGTCAGATATTATTTTTCAGTCCGTATTACTGGTCAGATATGTTTACTGTACTGGTAAATATGTCAACAAGTATGCAAATTTGTGAAGATTGGAATATAAATGATATGACGATCCAAACGATGCACCATGAAAACGTCACTTCCTGTCCATGCTCCCTAGATGTCGCTCTATTAGATTTGACCAGATTTCATATTGATCCTTTATGTGTAGAGACTGCAGTTAATGTCTATGATTGCTACCAACAACCATTTGCTAAACTCTGCTTCAAACAGAATCTTCCATCGTGAGTATTTAAATCTTATACAAGAAAACAGATCCCACACAAAATATATATGTGTAACAATAAGTTTTATCTACATGTGTGGGGTGGCAATTGGCGCATCAGTGGAAATCACTTACATGACTACATCATTTTATTAAGAGGGAATGTTTGGGCACATACAAGTAGCTTAATGCCGTCACTTCTTATTAAATGCCTGTTCCAAACCAGGAACGTGAGTCGTCAGTGAAACTGTTCAGACAGTGTGGTATACCAGACTAAAAATACGGAGATTATCTGCCTTCTGAAACTTACATCTTATGACTGCCATTGATAGAATTTGTATTTTCCATTTTTATTTCGGCAACCGACATTTTTTTCAAGACTAACATGGCAACGTTTCAGGACTAAAATTCACAGCAAGAAAAGAGGAGTTTGAAGATACCAAATGATTCATGAGACGTAAATATGCAACGAACGACAGCCAATACAATGGGCAACAGAAAAAGGAAAAAAAGACAAACAATAATCTACAAACGTCTACACAGGGGGGAGGGGGGGGGGGATGGCGCGATCCCATTAGTTGGTTTTACCTCGTCAAATTCTTGTGCCTGTCTCCAGTCAAGACCTGGATTTCAAACGTCATATATGTCGTGGTCCGCTTTGTGTTCAGTGAGTTCAGAGGAGAGGTTATTGTTCGCTATTTAGATGGAATTAATAACCATAACTATTTATTTAAAATTTCTTTTAATAACAGAAGTTAAATGTTGGGCTACACGAACCTCATTAAAAACTGGAGGGTAAACTCATGTACCCCGGAAATGTAATAAATCCTGAGGACAAAGAGACAAAGCTATCTTATTTTAATTAGTGTTTTCATTATATTTCGAAATAGAATTTTGAAGAACTGTTCATTATTTTCTTAAATGCCCTGGAATTAAAATGATAGAAGATTCATAGTAAAAACGCACATTCCCAAATTAAACTAGTAAGAAAGGTTTGAAGATACCAAAGAGATCAAAGAGGTAATCTGAATCCATCAATTGAAGAAAGACAGACAACATAATGGCCAAAAGAATAAAGAACAAACAATCATCTACAAAACATACACATAGATCTAATGATCGATTAACACGAACCCCACTAAAAGCCGGTTGTGGACTCAGGTGTTATTTTGGGACTATTTTCTGAAATACTTCGAACACATGTTTATATTTTTACACGAATTTTAGGACACAAATGTATGACAACCAATGCTGTTATAACGACAGTGGACTATTAATGAATCCACAAGCCTTATTTGGAAGTGGATATGCCAACAGATACCATTATGCTGGAGATAACCTTGACAACATTCCATATCTGTCAAATTTCATCTATGACGTCATACCTTATCAACACTGCTGCGTTTACCCTTTACAGAATGCGAACACTAACGTATATACCGGATGTGACGTATTTTACGCACGACGGCCACCGAACTCGTGTGTGAACTACGTACCACCAGTAGTGGGTAAGTTATGAAAAGAAAGTTTAAACAGTGATGTTAAAAAATATCAAAAACAAAACGAACAACTACCTCTGACCTTAAACCATCAAACATGAAAAGGACCACGACCTATGGTGTTGGAAATCCTGGTCCTGACTTGTAACAGGGACATAAATTTAGCGTGTTGTGTTCAATGTTTGGTCAGTTTGGGTTCAATCAGTACACAATTGGTATGTTTGCGCATTCCTATTTAGGGTCAAATGTTATTGAGATTATTGCAGTCATCCTCGATTTGAAATCTACAATAAAATCAATTAAAATACAAAGCACCATACAATAGCCATTCCGGTATAGCAATGTATTTTGCTTAATATTGAACTATGGTTTAAAAAAACGTAAATTTCTAATTATATGCACAAGGCCTGTTCCTGGAATAGCCGTCATCAGGTACACTCGGAAAGCCAATTAATATAAAAGTCTTTCTGCACGCCTCTAAACGTGATAGCGAAAATCGGGTCAAGGAAATATAAAGTTCAGTATTTTTACTACTGTTTTCTTTTTATTTCAAAGTGAAATTTAAAAAAAATGTTTGAAGATACCAAAGGGATAATAAGAAGCCATAAATCGAAAAAGGACAGATAATACAATGGCCAAAAGAAAAAGAACAACATGATAAACAATGATCTACTAAACACTACACAGGAAACTACAGATCGAGCAACACGACCACCCTCTAAACCACGAGGAGCTCTGGATGTGTTTACAGTTCCTGTTCCACTAGTAACACCTGTAGTGCTATGAATTATAAATTAGATTTCTATTTACAGCAAGAGTTTCAGCTGATCCTCATCTTGTAACTCTAGACGGATTTCGATACACATTCAATGCAGTTGGTGAATTTATAGCCATAGCAAATGGCAATTTTACATTACAACTGAGACTTGAACAATACGGAAACTCTCGAGGTAGGTATAAATGTGTATTGTATTCACTATTTATTCAATTTTGTTGACAATTTTGTTTCGAACAGAACGGTTAGCCATATCATTTTATTGTTAACCATTTATTCGAACAGACCGGTTAGCCATATTATTTTATTTTTTACCATTTATTCGAACAGACCGTTTAGCAATATAGCATTTTATCGTATGCCATTTATTTACACGTTCTTATTTTTACAATGACGCTTTCTTATAGGTAGTTCTGTGACATCATTAGCGGCTAAGTCTTATAACAATGCAGACGTCATTGAAGTTCAAACGAATACAATACGTGGAATAGATGTTCTGGTTAATGGTGAATTGGTAGACTTTGAAGCTTCAATTAGTAATACACTTTCTGTTAGAGGTAAGAAGCTTGTTGGATAGATTGGTTCTCTGTCCTTCATGTTTATCTTTTATGAACAGGACGTTATGTAACCGTAACAGTCAAATAAGTCCCGGTGTTAAACTGGTCTAGTCGGATCGTTTCATGTACTAGTAGAATAAGTCCTGGTATGAAACTGGTCCGGACGGATCGTTTCATGTATTAGTAGAATAAGTCCTGGTGTTAAACTGGTCCGGACGGGTCGTTTCATGTACTAGTAAAATAAGTCCTGCTGTTAAACTGGTCCGGACGGATCGTTTCATGTACTAGTCAAATAAGTCCTGGTGTTAAACTGGTCCGAACGGATCGCTTCATGTACTAGTCAAATAAGTCATGGTGTTAAACTGGTCCAGACGGATCGTTTCATGTACTAGTAAAATAAGTCCTGGTGTCAAACTGGTCCGAACGGATCGTTTCATGTACTAGTAAAATAAGTCCTGGTGTCAAACTGGTCCGGACGGATCGTTTCATGTACTAGTAAAATAAGTCCTGGTGTGAAACTGGTCGGAACGGATCGTTTCATTTACTAGTAAAATAAATGCATGCACCATATTTACTCCAAAGGAAGAAAGATTTGTCGATGACAAATTTGACCTATTTATGTATTAGTTATATAAATAATATATGGCTTTTCCATACATAAACTTTAGAGAAAACCGAAAGGAAAATAAAGAATAGACAATCCAGAGACCCTTGCAACATTGAGTACTCAAGACACAAGACGAAAATAAACACAATACAGAAAACTAAAATGAAGAGCAGCATGGACGCAAACAAAAACGTTGGCTGAACCCAAGTGCTCTCGAAGGGTAAGGCAGTTCCTGCCTCTTATCTGCAATTTTCAGCCTAACCATATACTCTAAGGGAAACATAAATGTTACATATTCTGGCAGATAATCTTTAGTAGCATAGGCAATAGTAGTACAGTGTCTTAAAATATAAACTTTATGTGTATGAGGCTTGAAAATAAGGATAAAGGCGAGGTTCACCGAGCCATTCCCCAGTTTTGCACCGAATACACATACACTTTATATTTTAATACACTGTATTAATATTGTGTTTATCCTGCAGAAAAATCATATTAATCCATCGACGAGTACATTTTGAATTAAATAATAAAATTATACAACTGTCCCTGTATGGCCCATTTTGATGGTAAACTGGATCTAAAACTCGTTTTCCCCAAAGCTCAACAAGTAACGTGCAACAGGGGTACCTGAAAAACTATAATTCTGTCAGTGGTAGTATATAGCAAAAAATAAGTAAATATAGTTCTACATGTAATACATTACAACCAGATGTAAATAAAGTTTGTATTTCATTTTATCTCATACATGAACAATTGTCAATACTTATATTTTAAAAGGAGCAGTCATCGAAAGTACATCTGGTAATCAGCCGTCAGTTACAGTGACATTTGAAAGACCACATCTATCTGTAAAGGCATACGCTGCACTGAACATCCTCAATTTGTTGATAATGGTATCTCCTGATGAATCGGGTAACTATGTCAATATGTTTTTTTTCAATCATTTCGTGTAGGCTTAGTACAAAAACAGTTTGCATTTATCAAAGAATAATCAGAAACCATAAATCGGTAAACAGATAATACAATGGCCAGACGAAAAAGGTGAACAGGTAATACAATGGCCAGACGAAAAAGGTGAACAGATAATACAATGGCCAGACGAAAAAGGTGAACAGATAATGCAATGGCCAGACGAAAAAGGTGAACAGATAATACAATGACCAGACTAAAAAAGGCAAAAGGACCAACAAATGTCCACAAAACACTACACAGAAAACTACAGATTGAGCAAGGCGAACCCCTCTCTGAAATTGGGGATGAACTCCAATGTTCCAGAATGGTACGAATTTTCTGCTCCACTGGTGGCATCTGTCGTGTTACCATTAAATGACACGACCATCATCTGATATATCTGAATATAAAAAAAACATAAATAGATTACGAACCCCCTATAAAAATATTGTAATAGAGACGAACATCGCTTTTAAATTTAGTACAAAGGTTCAGCAATCACTCACTCATCGCATTACTCAGAGTACCTATACAAACAAAAGCATAGACGTTAGAAGATACTAAATGAATAATTAGAAGTAGAAAATACTTTGACCAAAATAAAAAGGACAAACAACGATCTATACAAACAGTTTTTAAACATGTTAGCAATAAAAAAAAGATGAAATAATATACGAATTCATTGCTTTATTTGGCAACAATGATGTGTATATTTTTTTCAGGAGAATTTCATGGTTTATATGGCAACAATGATGTGTGTATATTTTTTCAGGAGAATTCCATGGTTTATATGGTAACAATGATGGTATAAAGGACAACGATCTTATATCAAGGAATGGAACACTTATTAATAGCAATGCTTCTATGATTGATATTCACAACCAATTTGGATTAACATGTAAGTATGTTCCTGTGTTATGTTGTTTGTGTGTGTGTACCGGCATATAAGAACTAAGATACAAACGTACTAAAGGACTATTCGGACATGGAAGCTAAAATACTAACGGTCAACAGGAATATCTCGACACAAAAATTACAAACATCAATGTGCAAAGAACTATCTGAACACAAACACATAGGTCAAACAAATGTGAGCTCAAACAACTCGAACCATCACAATTACAACGGGAAATCAGATCCGGTGGTGCGGAAGCGTTAGCATATTCTGCCCCATTAATGGCACGTGTCGAGAAAATTATAATAATAGTATTTGAATAAAACTGGGTCTACGTTCGTAACATCTGACCAAGGACTCTTCATCAGAAGCACTTGCCCCAAAATGAAGAGGTATAAACATGTATGTAGTGCGCACCACGTGTTTCTGGAATAATCTTAACCTTAATTTATTTGTCAGTGTGACATAAAACACAATATGATGTTATCGGTCAAAACAATAACATCAAAGCTGCAACGGTCAATCGTCATCTCGTCAAGAAGTTACTATTCTCGCCAAATTATAGCGATTATTCACATATTGCTGAATAAAAATCACTCGCTCAAACAATCGCTCCCTAACACGCACTCGCTCACACAATTAGTTGCTGCTCACACTCTGACGCGCTCACACACAAACTTGCTCTCACACTCATTATCATACTCACTCACTACCACACTCAATCACTCACACTTACTCACACACTCAACCACTCATTCGCTCACTCGCTCACACACTCAATCACTCATTGACTCACTCGCTCACACACTCAATCACTCACACACTTCATCACTCACACTCAATCACTCACACAGTCAAAAACTCACACACTCTGTCACTCATTCGCTCACTCGCTCACACACTCAATCACTCGGACACTCAATCACTCACACACTCAATCACTCACACACTCAATCACTCTCAATCACTCACACTCAATCACTCACACTCTAAATCACTCTCAATCACTCACACTCAATCACTCACACTCTAAATCAATTACACACTCAATCACACACACACTCAATCACTCATTCGCTCACTGCCTCACACACTCAATCACTCGCACACGCAATCACTCACACACTCAATCACTCACACACCCAATCACTCACACAATCAATCACTCGCAACTCAATCACTCACACTCTCAATCACACACACACACCTACTCGCTTACACACACGCTCACGTATCTAACACATTGTGTTTGAATATACACTGTAAAGTTCAATAAATTTTAAATATATCATATAGGCGTTTTCATTGCAGGGGCGATTTCAGAAGGCGAATCATTATTTACGTATCCAAACGGACGACCATTTAGCTCCTATCAGAATGAAAATTTCAACCCAGTAGTTGTTATCCCAGAAATTGTTTCTCAACAAATAAGGGACGTGTGTGGAACAAATTATGAATGCACCTATGACTATTATGTGACGGGAGATGAAAATCTTGGACGACTATCTGCTAATTTCTCTGATCAGTTTGACGTCATCACTAATATCATAGTTACAGGTAAATATATTACGAATGTAGATGTGTGTCACATGGTAAGTGTTGTGTGCTTGTTACGTGTGCCATTCTTTGTCACTCGTCACAACTCGTCCGATGCTCTGTCTCTCCATCTAGCCTCGTCTGTATTACCATAGCTCCCATTGGAACCTCTTTCGCGAAGCTGCAATGTTGCGGGCAATTTTTGTAATTTTGAACAGTGATAGTCAACAATTCCATCAATATCAACAAAACGAACAATTACCTCTCAGATTAACGCACTGAACATAGAAAAGACAACGATGTATGACGTTGGAAATTCGGTCGCTTGCTTGGAAAGGCACGTACATATGGCGTAGTTATACCGGTTAATGCCATCTCAATCCTCCCATCTTGATAACTAGATCTCCAACAGCAATATATATATAAACAAACACTAAAGAAAAACCTGCACTCTTTGTTTTTAAGCTGTATCGTGTGGATTTCCATACAACATCAGCAATGGTATGTGGATAGCAGATGGGTACACAGCGGGATCTACTGCAACGTTAAAATGCGGAAGTGGTTACTACCAAACAACCAATGTAATTTCCTGTTCAGAAACCGGAAGTTGGGCAACCGTCAATTCAACGTGCATCCCATGTAAGTTTAATTAACATTAGTTTGTATCTGATTCTGGTATCTAAGGAAGTGCAATTAGTGCAAAGAAACAATAGACAGCACTCCGTGATTGTAGAAAAGAAATTCGGAAAAAAGATACGTTCGAAGGGTTTGTATATCTACACTATTATTGGCGTCCCAATGAGAAACAATCCCGTTATTATTATAGTTATTTTTATTGTCAGGTTCCGTGTTGCTCATCTTTTTAAATTTCTGTGTTGTGGTTTTTGTTTTGTTTGTGTTCGCTTAGTGTTTTGTACCCAATGTATCCTGTGTCTCTTGATTTGCCACTCTAGACAGTGTCGTCGGTTTTCTCTTACATTTATTGATATAATTATTATTTTACTTTTTATCTGTACTGTTACAATCGAAAATTGTTATTTCGTAAGCAGAAGATTCGTTTCGTTGGATGACTCGCAGAAAAGTTTAAGATACCAAAGAAGTAATCAGAAGCAGTAAATCGATGGACAGACAATACAATGACCTAAGCAAAAAAGATAGAAGTAGTACATATAGATCTACTCGTAGTAGGTTTTTAGCTCAGTTAAACTTAGCCCCAGATAACTCAAATTGTCGGCTTTTTCGAAGTAACATTAGCGGTTCCTTTGACTTCAACACAACGAAATTATAGTGTGTCAGTCCTATAGTCAAAATTGTTAAGGGTGGCTTGTATAAACTCACGATACGAAATGGTCTTGCGGACGGCGGTCAAAATGTGGAGATTAATAGTCATAGCTCAACCAAATATCGACTTTTAGTTTTCAAAAGGGGCTTCGTATGTAACTCTGAACTCCTCTGCGTACGGGGGAAGGGGTCATTCACAATTCTGAATTCCTCTACCTACGGGTGGGTGTAAAATGTTGATATTTCATATCATATTGGTCATCTGTAGCATCATCACAATATATTGAGATAACGATAGAAAATAGTTATTGTAATTGAATATGTTTAACGTTATTTTATCCCTCAAGGTATTTCTTTATACTATGTTTTCCTATACACCAGGAAAATATTTCCTTAACGTCTAGTAAATATACATCAAAATAAATACGCTTAACGCGTGTACAAATAAATATATATATATAAGATATTAAAATAAGTATCGAATTATCTGAATTTTGTAAGTCTTCAGCAATATTTTTCCATGAATTGACAATGAAAACACAGATATCAAAGTTAATTCGCACGACGCGTTTCTGGAATAACATTGGTCAGGTACGATGATAATCGAAAGATTGGAGAGCCAAACAAGTATAGAAACTCTAATATCTAACAGTATACGAGTAATTACATTTTATTTATTACTTTTGCATCCTTCTTTAAAGAGAGACACAGTTTGTTCGACTTGGCTTCCACTGTTGAGTCAATACAGTATACACGTCCAGACACAATCCAGGCTATCTAACACGGAATATATCAATTTACCCAACAAGATACATAAATATACTTAACATGTTTCTATAAACCCGATGCTTCTCCGATTATACATTGTAAACATGCTTTAATTTAGATATTGTTTGTCAAAATGGATGCAGTATTTTAAATCTCATCAAAAATAAACAAACAAATTAGGTCAAATTGGTTCTAATTTATATCATATTCATCCTTAAAATGATCGTTAGTAGCGACTGCAAATTGGGAAAGTATATTTCTAGCATTTGGTATTATCATATTGACGAAGGACCTAATAAGATCAGAGCAGTTTATGCTTGTGTGAAATATAAACACTAACTACAGACAAATGACACCACATGGTAGTTAAAGCTCACCATACCAAACCACAGGTAAATAAACGTTAAAGAAAATGAACGTGGCAATCAGGAATGCACACTCCAAAGATAATGGCAAGAAGAGTTTGAAGATACCAAAGGGGTAATCAGAAACCGTGAATCGAAGATGGATAGGCAACACAATGGCTACACAGGACATAAGACGAAGCAAAAAAGGCACACACCATAGAAAACTAAAACGACGAGTAACACATTTCTCAGCAAAAACTAGGTAGTTTATGCTTTTTAGAAGAGAAAGCATATAAAGTTAAAATAATTGAATTAACAAATTTGCCAATGCATTTTAATTATGTTTTAAGTACCGGAATGTGGACAACCACCATTTGTAACTAATGGATTCTGGGAACCTGACATAGATAGTAATGGCCAGTCAGCAAATTTGAATTGTCAAGATGGCTTCTCTCTGAATAAAGCCGTACATATATCCTGTATGTCAAATAATACCTGGTCTAACATCGATGGAGTCTGTTTGTCTGGTAAGTACAGTATATTATGTCTATTACATTAAGGGTATTCGTCGCAGCGATTGCATGGCAGCTGGCTATAGATCTATTTAAGCGAGTTCGTGATAAAGATTGCCAGTGATAGGTCGGTGGGTTTTTCCGTGTATGTCTTTTTCCAAGTTTGGGGCCGTTGTGGTCGTCATCGTATGGTAGCTAGATTTAGAACTACCTATGCAATCAGTCCATATCTTCACTAACGTTGTGAGTTCGAATCCCGTTCAGGCAAAGTATACTTGATACAACATTATGTGATAAAGTGTGTCAATGGGGGTCCGGGTGGCTCATTGAGTTAGGTAGTTGGATTACCTAACATTCATACAAACCTATCACCAATACGGCGTGGGTTCGCGCCCGGCTTTGTAAATTACAAAAAGGATGCACTGGATTCACATGTACAGTCGCAAGTGATACAGTTTACCAGTTGCTTGTCCATGGTCGGTGGTTCTCTCCGGGTCCTCCGGCTTCTCCACCACTAAAACTGGTCGCCATGATATAGCTGAAATATTGCTGAAAGTGGCGTGAAACACAATACATCAAATCAAATCAAATCAATCAGTTTGTCAGTGACTTGTGGTAGGGCGGTGGTTTTCTCTGGGTACCCCGTACCCTAACCCTAGCCCTGTTTTCTAGATTAATAATTAAAACGTAGATATCTAATTCAGTCCACACGATGCGTGTCTTAAGTAACTTTCACTATGGATGTTCATAGTCAAACAATTGGAAAGTCAAATTACTTAAAGTATATTGGGGTCTGAACAGGACACCAAAGAACCTAAACAGAATATAATATGCCTGTGAGAGATTGACTTGTTTTGCTAAAATTATATTATTTATGACCTACAAAATTCTAACATGACGTCCATCTTCCGCTTTGTAAACAAACGAGCGATTTATTATCGATTGGGTATAATCTCATTAGCACATGCGCCGGTGCATGTGCCTGATTTTCTCGTCGTAAATGTACATGTTGATGAATTATCGTCTGCTCGAATTTGGCAGCATAAAGTGCGTGCGACATTGTCCGCAAGCGTAAATATAAATAATTGTCTTCCAATCAAAGTATACTACCTTATTTGTACTCTTTGACGTATCAGAATCGAAATAAGTCATGGAAGCCAGAATGTGCTTTGAGTTTTAACATGGGTTGGTGGATATTAACTCAAAGCAAATTCTGGCTTCCATTATTTATTTCTTAAATAAACCATGTCAGTGAGATTGGAAACAATGACTAATGGGCGTGTTATACCTTCGTTCGGGGACTAATATTCCATCAGCAGAGGTACCCACCCATTCATGGTAACATTAAGCTGAAATATTATCAAAAATTGTGTTGGACACTGTAACCCATACTTAACATACAAAATAATGGAAACTGATGGGTTATGGTTAGGGTTATAGTGTTTAACGCCACTTTCAACAATATTTCAGTTGTATCGTGGCGCTCCATTTTGTGTGGAGAATGAAGTGCAACATAGCATACTCATACTGGGACCAAAACCTCCTTATAGAAACATTAAGTACAACTGTGATGGTTTTCAAGCATGTAATATTGCATTCGTTATAATAATGCTGTTCTCCCGGCTATAAGTGAGGGTTGATATTTCAATTACAAGTGACAAGCACTTGCATGCCATCATCATTTCACAAGGGGTAGAGTGGGGCCATAAAACTCGCTTAGCCCCGCCACTTTGCATTGCAGTCCCTTTTTCAGTACACACAAGTGAACGGTCGTGTTGTTTTGTGTTAAAGGTATCAATTTTCCTTTTTCTACGATATACATATTTGATTGTTCATTCTTCAGTTTCTTCTAACGTTTATTCATGTCATATGACACAGTTATTTTTCAACAGTTGCTTGCTTTGATCTCAGAGAATACTATGTGTTTCATTTTCCTACAGTACAATATATCTTGTATATTGTGCAGTAAAATAGATACATATTTCTAACTCTAGTGGTAGTAGTTAAGCTTTATTATCATATCATAATGACCAGAACTATTTAATACCTTCATTGATTATCAAATAAACATTTGTTTTTCAGATTTGACTACCACTACCATTGCAAGCATGGCAGAATCCACAACGGTTACTGATTCCAAAACAACACCAGAAACAACGACGGAATCCACAACACTACAAACAACTATAGATTCCACAACAACACAAGAAACAACGACGGAATATACAACAACACCACAAACAACTACTGATTCGACATCAACACCAGAAACAACGACGGAATATACAACAACACCACACACCAATACTGATTCCACAACAACACCAGAAACAACGACGGAATATACAACAACACCACAAACCACTACTGATTCGACATCAACACCAGAAACAACGACGGAATATACAACAACAGTACAAACAACTACTGATTCGACATCAACACCAGAAACAACGACGGAATATACAACAACACCACAAACCACTACTGATTCGACATCAACACCAGAAACAACGACGGAATATACAACAACACCACAAACAACTACTGATTCGACATCAACACCAGAAACAACGACGGAATATACAACAACACCACAAACAACTACTGATTCGACAGCAACACCAGAAACAACGACGGAATATACAACAACACCACAAACAACTACTGATTCCAAAACACCAAGGTCAGCTCTTGTAATTTGCTCTTGACAGTCATAATAATGAGACAGAAATTTATCTCAAAGACCGTCCATCGCATTTCATAGACAACAATCATTTTACAATATATGGTAAACAAACAATATATGCACAATGTTGGAAAATATTAAAGTTATTTGTACGAGGTTTAAAAACTTCTAGAAAGACGAGCTAGCATGTCTTGTTTCACAGCGAGTGCAAACGAATTTGATATTTTCCGGTAATGTACGTACATTGAGTTGATCCTGCAATGTCAAAAAGCCCAAAACAACTGCCAAATTGCAAATCGTTTTAGATAGTGTTCTTTCGGAAATCCTCGCTCGTACTGTTACTGTTTCTTACCGATGATCAACATGAATCAGATACCAGAAAAAGTATATCTTCGTCAGTGACGGTACATTACAAAGAATTATCCTGTCAATACAATTTGACTACTCAAATAGAACCAGTATCCCATAAACGTGGTAATAAAACAAACAGCAGCTGTAGTGATATCATATTCTGCGGTCTGTCTATAGCTACTTTTTCAGGCTTTCGGTTGTCCGTTTGTATAGTCATCGCTTCATAATTATCATAGTAACCTTCCTGAGTTGTTTCATCCTTACACAACTTCAATGTATCGGGTGTTTAAGTACATGTTTTCTAAAATGAATGTGGTTGTCTTTGCTATATTCGGACGGTGTTGTTTCTTGCACATGATACTTGTAATCACATGGTCTTGCTTTCCATGCGTACGAAACAGAATTCGATCGTAGCTGGAGACGATACGATGGTGGTATGTGTTAAAGCGTTTATCATGTCATCGTAAGGTTTGACACTTTGACCTCCTCAGAAAGGTATAATATATTTTAATATGCATACAGAGAATTTACTGCCAATATAAAGGTTTCCGCATAAACAGTTGCTTGATAGATTACAAGATGCATATAGTCTCCTGGTACCACGTGACTCATGTAGCGCGAAACCCAATAGGCACTGCCCGAACACGGACCGCTAACACTCAATAGGAATTCAATCAAACAAATGTCTAATATTGTTGTCTGCTGGTGTGTAAATGTGACAATTATTTAATATTGTTTTACACTGTTCCGATAGTGTGGTTTCTGTCTTTTTGTAAAATCTTATTGTTTGTTTGTTTGTTTGTTTGATTGATGGTGCTTAACGCCACTTTCACCAATATTTCAGATATGTCGTGGCAGTTAGTGTTCTTGGTGGAGGAAACCGAAGGACATGTCGCAAGTCACTGGCAAACTTTATCACATAATGTCGTACACCTCTGCCTGATCGAGATTCGAACTCACAACATCAGTGGTGATAGGCACTGATTGCATAGGTAGTTTTAAATCCAACTACCATACATTCACGACCAGGACGTCCCCTCAAAATCGCATTGCATGCGTGACGCTGTGCACAGTGTATATGTACACAGTACCTTGTCGGAATATAGATCATTTATTTGTAGTCCTCTCGAAACATGAAATAAAAATTCTCTAGTGTCTCTCTTATCTTCCTGTTTCTAAAATTCGTACACATTAATTGTATATTGGCCAATTATATACGTATTTTGTCTTTTTAATAATATTGATTTAAAGCATACACTTCCTTGATCATGACTGTATTTAATTTATTTTTTCGATCTGATGTCCACCCTGATAGTAATTTACATGATCTTTGAAAACAATCAAAAGATATGTTGGAGCGATAGCCAATATCTGACAGACCAGTAAATTAACCCACTTAAGTGTTTAATAAATTACAAAAAAGGAGCACTCCACTTGCAATCGCAAGTGATAAAGTTTACCAGTTGCTTGCCAATGGTCAGTGGTTCTCTCCGGGTACTCCGGCTTCTTCTACCGCTAATACTGGCCGTCATGATATAACTGAAATATTGCTGAAAGTGGCGTTAAGCACCAAAAATCTAATCAAATAAAAAAAAATCAGGTGCTCCGGAAGGGATAGCAATTCACTTTGTGATTGATAATAAATGTTTAATACTAGACACTGTTATGCTCAGTGTGAATTCTGAGTAAAACGGTTGTTTGGCGACGCTATGCATTCATTGTGTTATTTCAGTTACGTACTTTTTGCTTAGGGGATTAATGTGGATATAAATGTCCCCGCACACTGGTTTTGCACACCGTATCAAATACACAAATAAGACTGACGTAAATGGGTGACTCACAAATGGAAACCTTCACGCACATTTTATTTAAAAGGTGACGTGTACAGTATCAGTTCTTAATATGAAAATTCTTATCGTTGATGGCCCGTTCAAAGACAAAATATAATACTTTTTTGTGACAATATCATCACAGGTCTTAGGCCCATTCCAGTACCACATTAATATCAACACGATTAAGTATTTGTAAATGTGATTTAGCTAAATCAATCATAAATAACAAGCTTAAATGTTGTGAGTTTGATTTAAGCATCGAATGTAGTTTGGGTTCCCGCGGCGCAACGCCCCTCGAGTGTTGCAGACACCTAACCAAGGTCAGATAGGTCAGTCTGTTATCACTTGGAATCATCAAGACGTCTCCAAGCTAACAGACTATCTACTACCTGGTAGTCCTGTTAAACATTTCGCATCCCTACTATTCGATATCAGTGATTGTTGATCAAAGACGACACAAAAGAGGATAGGTAACATTACTGACCAATGGAAACATATCGTCGTTACTCTACGAATAGGACTCCACCCTCTCTAACAACAGAAGAAACTGCCAGAAACATTGATATATTTACAAGCAAAATATGTGTCAAACCAATAAACCCCTCCCCTATTTGTTTTACAACACCATTAACTTTTGTCATTTGTACTTGACCTTCATAATAATGAGACATAAATGTATCCCCATGATCAAATCTTCGATATAATACTTGGTGGCAGATTTTGAAAATCACCCAAGACGTGCAGAAAATCAAAGATCTATCTAACTGTATATATAACTAGGAAGTCATTAGTATTCATGTGCCAATTATATTTATTCAACTTATTAATACGTTTGTGATTGCACAATTCTAATTAAGACCAGGTCAAGAATACGACGGGGAATAAAATAAAACGACTGATCTTCAAGGTAGTGCGCATGACATACCGTCATAGGTACGTTCAAAGTCAAATGAACTAAAGTCAAACAATGTACAATTCTTTAAGAGCACGAAAAACAAAAAGGACAAATCATGACAGTCACATTCGGGAAAAATTACTTATACCTGAGGGATGAAATGAATTGCAGAAATATTACTCTTTTGTTGATTTTATACTTTAATAGTGTATTACGTATAACAGTGGATGATTTTGCTCCTTATGGACCCGAGCATGGCGACACTCGAGCTCCAACCAACGATGATGGTTCAACTCCACCAATACCCGTCAGCAGCTTATTCCCATTATTCAATCATCAGCACGATTCTTTAATTGTAAGTATCTAGAGTATATTTGTACGGTTAATTTCCGCATATTTTTTTGATGTAAACGTCACCGAGAGTCGACGAACCGGTGATTCATTATGTGAGGTATATTTCTGTTCCTCTTCTTACAATTAAACAGTTTATCAGATGAGTACTGGAGACAAACATCAGATTTGTAATCAATTATAATAAATAAGGGTAATAACAAAATTACCGAACTCCGAACAATCTTACAAAGGGAAAGTCAAAACTCATAAGTATATAAACAGACAAAATCAGTCAACAACCGGAAAACTGGGAAAACCGTAATGACCCTAACTTGGTACAGGCATTTCTAAAGAAATGGTGGGTTGAATCAGATCTTAAAGCGCCAAACCTCCTGCTTTCATTACGGCTCAAGGGTTCCGCTGTGACTATAACAGTAAACGTTAGAGAAAACTGAACAGACAATTAAGAATAGACAAACCAAAGACACAAGTAGCATTGAGCACAGAACACAGAACAAAGATATTCAAAAAAAAAAAATAAAATAAAATAAACACTTAAATAAATAAAATATCTAAATCTATTTTGGTGAAATTTGTTACCATCATTGTTTAAACTTTCCTTTCATAATCATATATTTTTTTCAAGGTGAATACAAATGGCGTGATTTCGTTTCTCGGAACCATGAGTACGTACACCCCATCACCGTTTCCTTTAGGAAGCAACAGACGACTAATAGCGCCATATTGGACTGACATAGATACAGGAAATGGAGGTGATATATGGTACAGAGAATCAACAAATAATACACTATTACAAAGGGTGTCGCTGGAAATTCGTCGAGTTTTTCCAGAACAGTATAAATTTCAGGCTTCTTGGCTTTTTATTGCTACATGGGACAATGTTGCATTTTATGGAGCTAATAGTGCAGGAGTGGCAAAGGTATCTTACTGATTCGTAAATTTAATATTTAGTATAGAGTATAATTGAAAATTTCTTTTTTAATAAAAACATAGATATCTTTAAGATAGGGGACATCTCAAACCCACCTTATAGTATACTTTGTACTCCTCATTGGACACTACGATTACTACATCTTTAACCTAGGGGACGTCACACATTCATTTTAGGGTATATACTGTACTCCTCATTGGACACTTTGCGATGGCTACATCTTCAAGCTAGGGGAGGTCTCACACTCACCTTAGAGTATACATTGTACTCCTTATTAGACACTCCACGATGACTACATCTTCTGGCTATGGGACGTCTCACACTCGCCTTAGGGTATAATTTGTACTCCTGATTGGACACTTCACAATGACTACATTTTCAAGCTAGGGGAGGTCTCACACTCACCTTAGGTTATACATTGTACTCCTCATTGGACACTCCACGATGACTACATCTTCAAGCTAGGGGAGGTCTCACACTCACCGTAGGGTATACACTGTACTCCTCATTGGACACTCCACGATGACTACAACTTCAAGCTAGGGGAGGTCTCATTCACTTTAGGGTAGACGTTGTATTCCACATGCGACACTACACGATGGTTATATCTTCAAGCTAGAGGAGGTCTCACAATCACATTAGCAACATTCCAGTAGCACCTGTATATGTAGTATATATCTCTCAGTTGATACGATATTCCAGAGCTTGTGATTCCTATCAGGATTTCCTTGATAGAAGGTTACTGAAAACAAAAGTATCGATATCTAACTGATTTGTTAAATTTATTGCTTAGCATAGAGTATAATTCAGAATTTCATTTTCAATACAAATGTAAATATCTTTAAGTGAAGGAACGTCTCACACCCACTTTAGAGATGTACGTGACAATGATGGCCATATTAACGTGTTACTTTAGAACTGTTCATTACAATGACGGCCATGTTAACTTGTTATTTTAGAGATGTACGTTACAATGTTGACCACATTAACATGTTACTTTAGCGATGTACGTTTCTATGATGGCCATGTAAACTTGTTACTTTAGATATGTACATCACAATGATGACCATATTAATTTCTTGCTTTAGAGATGTACGGGTCGTTACAATGATAGCCATATTAACTTATTACTTTAGAGATGTACGTTACAATTATGACCATATTCGCTTGTTACATTAGAGATGTACGTTACAATGACTCCATATTAACTTGTTTCTTTAGAGATGTACGTCTCAATGATGATCATATTGACTTATTATTTTAGAGATGTACGTTTCAATGTTTGCTGTTAACAAATGGGAGACACTCCTTTACTGTCTTTCTATACGACAAAATTGAATGGACGACGGGAACAGCTAGTGGTGGTAGCAGTGCTACAGGATTAGGAGGGACACCGGCACAGGTATATAGGATTTGAGTGAGTGAGTGAGTGAGTGGTTGTTGCTTAACGCCAATTCATCAATTTTTAAGCTATATCATGGAGAGAACAAGTTAATTTTAAATGAGATGATAATGAAGTCCGCTTTGTTCTAGACCAACACGCTGAGCTGTGCTAGCTCACTGAAACAACAATCCGCGGATAGACATGTCGCTCCACTCGGACACATAATTCAGATTCTGGGCCAACGGTCCTTGCTCTTACTCCTTAATGTTGCGTGCTTAGCGGAGAAGCAACAAATACCAATTTAATAGTCATTGGTTTGACCCAACCGGGGCTCGAAATCTAGATCTACCGCACACGAGGCGAGCACGCTAACCATTACACCACCGATGCGGTTACATAGTATTAGCAGTTAATATATAGTTGGTGCTTAACACCACTTCTAACAATATTTGATTTGTACATGGTAACGTATTGGTTAGATTTATTGTCAGAAGAAACAGGATCTTTTTAAACCGGCGACATGCTGTATCGGACCTTGCCAGATACCTGTTCCTCCACCATGGTAAGCTCTCATAACCAAATGTTGGATCCTCGTAGATGATTGGTCGTCTGAAATGTGACCTCTGGCTTGGTCCAATATTGGATGATATTAGTAGATCGCCGAATAAACCAAAATAAAAACTATCCAACAAACATTTAATTTTATTATGCTTGAAGTTGCCCCTAATGAAATGTGTCATGTTTTACAGGTAGGATTTGACGCTGGTGACGGCGTGAACTACTTTGCATTGCCAGCGTCCAGGAAGCCAGAAATAATCAATGTTACGTCAATGTCTAACGTCAATATGCCAGGACTATTTATGTTTCGTGTCGACTCTGCAGGAATAAAACAAGGAGGTTGTAACACGAATGGTAAGGTTTACAAATTTGATGAACGTGTTTTTCAACATATAGTCGGCATACCTATGGGCACAAACTGTGCTCTTCTTCTCACCGACTAAATCCTTTATTCGCATAAGGTGGACTTCATACAGGGTATTCTTAAGAAAAACGAAAAGAAGCTAGTCTGATCCTTTAATTTCACGTTCCGCTATTCAGATGATGGCTTCTCACTAAATAATGTTAGGCTTCGTGATTTCGTTGATCGTATCTATCCCATTGAGCTTGAAATAAAAGATACAACAGATACAGATAGGTCTGCTTCATACCTTGACCTACACCTCGAAATTGACAGTGAGTGGCTGGTAAGAATAATACCTTACGACAATTTCAATTTTCTCATTGCCAACTTTCCATTCATATTTTGCAACATTCCAGCATCACCTGTATATGGAGTATATATCTCTCGATATTCCAGGGTTTGTGGATCGTATCAGGCTGTCCTTGATAGAGGGCTGCTGCTAACAAGGAAGCTACTGAACCAAGGGATACTATTGGTAAAAGTTGAAGCCATCACAAGCTTTGGTTGAAAGCTATGGCCTATCTGTGTCACAAATGACCACGGATATGTTCCACTGGCCATAAACCCACGAAGCTACTAAACCAAGGGTTCCGCTTGGTTAAGTTGAAGTCATAACTTCGAACGTTTTACGGTCGCGTCCATGACCTGGTTGACCGCTATGGAATATCTGTGTCACAAATGACCACAGATATGTTCCACTTGTCGTAAGCACTTCCCAGTCCTTTCCTCATTCATGATTTATCACCCGGTTTGTAGCTAGAGTAAAACAACGGGTGTCAATAGCGGAGCAGTAACTGCTTAGCATTCCAGAGCCCCTGAGTTAATCTCCGGTTAATAGGGGAGTTCGCTTATCTCGATCTTTAGTTTTATGTGCATGCTTTGTAGATCGTTGTTTGTACTTTTGTACTTTTTCATTTGGCCATTGTGTTGTCTGCTCTTCTTCGATATACGGATTCTGATTACCCCTTTGGTATCTCCAAACACTTCTTATCACCCGGTTTGTAACAACAGTAAAACGACGGATGCCACTAGTGGAGCAGGAACTGTTTAACATTCCGGAGCTCCTGAGTTCATTCCCGGTTTTTAGTGGAGTTTGTTTAACTTGATCGTTCGTTTAATGTCTATGTTTTGTAAATCGTTGTGTGTACTGTTGTTCTTTTTCTTTTGGTCATTGCGTTGTCTGTTCTTCTTTAATATACGGATTATGACTACCCTTTGGTATCTTCTTATGACGTAACAACTTTGATTCGGAATGCATAAGTAATACTTTATAAGACATTCTAACTACTTATTTTTGCAATATAACACATTAACTCATAATTAACGAAAACTAATATTTTTAAGGCACGTTGACAATTACTCCAAGAGAAGCCTCCATGTTTGGTGGTACATTATTGGTGATATCAGGACCATGTTTTAACCAAACATATTCAGTATCTTTAATGATGTCAGATGTCAAAGGTGAAATACACTGTAAATGGCTTTCTGACTACAGCGTGTCATGTATTTTCCCGCCATTATATAGAACAGGAAGAAAAATGGTACAACTCCGAGTGGTTCTACCTGATAATGAAACATTGACTTTCACAGGCATAATAACTATAGGTATGATATCTAGCATTTTACATTAAGAAAATCTCCCCCAGGAATAAAGACATGGGACCTAGTTACTGTACTGTGCGATGTAACCACTTTAAGAAATTGTCGTCTGCTAGTTGTTCGTGAAGATCACATACAACAATATATGTTACAATGCAACATCCGCTTTCCTTTCAATCACTGTAAGCATCCAAAATTGTGTAAAGCTTGAATTCTAGAAGAGTTTTAGATTGAAATGAATACGCACTTGTTGATAACACTTACAGAACCCCATCATTTCACTAAGAGGTTTGTGGCTATAGAACTAATTTAATCCCGTCACCTTTTTATTGAAGTGCCTGTGCCACGCCAGGAAAGTGAACGGCAATGTGCTTTAGGGGTATCGATGTTGCCTTTTTCTATGATTTTGATATTCGATTTTGGAACTGTACCGACAGTGTGGTAGTTTTTACTTTTGATTTTATTCTGTGATAATTGTAGTAAATCATGCTATGGTGAAGCCAGTAATAAGTAGATATCCTGTAGACTGGAAACATGAATCTACAGTTGAGGTGAACTGGAAATCTGATGAAATGAACTTTCCACCAAACATGCCAGTAAACGTTGATTTGTACTATCCTAAGGTAGGTGATTTGTTTTTGTTTTCTTTTGTTTTTTTGTATGTTCCCTAACACTGCTATTTAAGTCACACTGATGCTTACAAACTATTCGAACTGAGTTTTTTTTTCTTCCTGAAGACTGCTATTTAAGGCACACTAATAAGTAGCTTTCATCGTGACATAAATATACATTATGTAACTTACACTCTATACTTTATTGTAGAAAGATGATAATAACAGTGCTATAATATTGATGCATTATTCGTCACTCCCGACGCCAAATATAACAGGAAACTATAGCTTTAGACTGAACTTTCCAATGGAGGCAGGAATAATAAGGATATCAGTAAATGACTCTAACAGGTATGTACAAATGTACGAGTGCTGGAAGAGTAGACATGAAATGATTGTCTGTAGTAGTAAAAAAACAGGAACACAAAGCAGATATTTACATTATTGCGCAAGCGGCGTTTCTGGCATAACCTTCGTCAGGTACGCTCAGTCAAAAGATTGGAAAGCTTAATGAAGTTCTTTAGATGTAGATGTTAACCCACAGCTGATCACATCCCATATCACACGTGGCTCAACTGAAAGATAATTCCTCTTAGTCACATGCTTATTTATTTCGAATATGATTGGCTCCAATGAATTTGGAGGACTTGCTTAAGTGGATATTACGAGAAAACACATGGTGATATAATAAAATTAGTAGTTTTTATGGTTTTTGGTTTTTTTGTGATTTTTTGTGACCTACTATCCAACCGAAAATTTTAGGAATGATATGTTGCTATAGAAAGTTCTAAATGCCGGATCAGTAACTCAACAATTCCAAACTGTAGGTAATTTTCCTATGGATGATGAGTGGAGAGTATCGGAGTGTGACCAACTGTGGGTTACCAAAGATGCAGTTTGTGTGGCAAGCCTCTTTATTTTACAGTTGAATCCCATGGTGTGGAAGTCGAATGGACCGACGATTTCACTTTAAAATGAATTAGAGTACATTATAGGGGATAAATTAATAAGTAAAAAAAAACTAGTAAAAACATTTTGTATCTTAACAATCAAAGGAAACGACTTAATTGAGTTTGAGATCATTAGGTTCGAACTGGTATCCTCACCTCATGGTTTTCCCATTTCTTTGCTATGTTACGTTGTTTATTTATTTTCCTTTATTTGTTTTCAGATTTTAGGGGTTTTTTTTGTTTTTTTTTGTTGTTTTTTGTTATTTTGTTATTTTTTTTCTTTTTGCTTTGTTTTTGTTTTTGGTTTTTTTTCTTGGGGGGGGGGGGGGGTTGCTTTCGTATCTAGGTCGTTATTGTCGGAAACGGTCTTGTAGCTATAGTAGACATGGAGGTATTCTGACAAGAGGAGTTTCTGACATCAATATAATTTGTAATTCCAAATCAAGAACATATTTTATCTGTCAGTGAATGTTTATTAGTGACGAACATAAACTGCCTGTTTTTATTGGAGATTGCATTGCTTGCTCACGCAACTTTATGTTTATTTTATATTTTTATATTTTTGTTTTTACTATATCTCCCTATTACTGGTCAGATATGGGTTTTTTGGGGTTTTTTTTTTTGGTTTTTATATTGTTTAGTCCCTATTACTGGTCAGATACATTTATTGCTTTATTTTTTGTTTTATTTTGTAGTCCCTATTACTGGTCAGCTATATTTATTTTTTCTTTGGTTATATTGCTGTTTTCTCTTTTAATTTTTAGTCCCTTATTGCTGGTCAGATATGTTTATTTTTCAATGAGTTATTTTTTGTTTTATTTTTTAGTTCCCATTACTGGTCATCTATGGGTTTTTTTAAATATTTTTTTATTTTTTGTTGGTTCCTATTACTGGTCAGATATTTTTATTTTTTGTTTTAGTTTTCAGTCCCTATTACTGGTCAGTTTTGTTTATTTTTTATTTTGTTACTTTTTGTTTTATTTTGTAGTCGCTACTAATGGTCAGATATTATTTTTCAGTCCATATTACTGGTCAGATATGTTTACTGTACTGGTAAATATGTCAACAAGTATGCAAATTTGTGAAGATTGGAATATAAATGATATAACGATCCAAACGATGCACCATGAAAACGTCACTTCCTGTCCATGCTCCCTAGATGTCGCTCTATTAGATTTGACCAGATTTCATATTGATCCTTTATGTGTAGAGACTGCAGTTAATGTCTATGATTGCTACCAACAACCATTTGCTAAACTCTGCTTCAAACAGAATCTTCCATCGTGAGTATTTAAATCTTATACAAGAAAACAGATCCCACACAAAATATATATGTGTAACAATAAGTCTTATCTACATGTGTGGGTTGGCATTTGGCGCATCAGTGGAAATCACTTACATGACTACATCATTTTATTAAGAGGGAATGCTTGGGCACATACAAGTAGCTTAATGCCGTCACTTCTTATTAAATGCCTGTTCCAAACCAGGAACGTGAGTCGTCAGTGAAACTGTTCAGACAGTGTGGTATACCAGACTAAAAATACGGAGATTATCTGCCTTCTGAAACTTACATCTTATGACTGCCATTGATAGAATTTGTATTTTCCATTTTCATTTCGGCAACCGACATTTTTTTCAAGACTAACATGGCAACGTTTCAGGGCTAAAATTCACAGCAAGAAAAGAAGAGTTTGACGATACCAAATGGTTCATGAAACGTAAATATGCAACGAACGACAGACAATACAATGGGCAACAGAAAAAGGAAAAAAAGACAAACAATAATCTACAAACGTCTACACAGGGGGGAGGGGGGGGGGGGGGGGGGGGATGGCGCGATCCCATTAGTTGGTTTTACCTCGTCAAATTCTTGTGCCTGTCTCCAGTCAAGACCTGGATTTCAAACGTCATATATGTCGTGGTCCGCTTTGTGTTCAGTGAGTTCAGAGGAGAGGTTATTGTTCGCTATTTAGATGGAATTAATAACCATAAATATTTATTTAAAATTTCTTTTAATAACAGAACGTTAAATGTTGGGCTACACGAACCTCATTAAAAACTGGAGGGTAAACTCATGTACCCCGGAAATGTAATAAATCCTGAGGACAAAGAGACAAAGCTATCTTATTTTAATTAGTGTTTTCATTATATTTCAAAATAGAATTCTGAAGAACTGTTCATTATTTTCTTAAATGCCCTGGAATTAAAATGATAGAAGATGCATAGTAAAAACGCACATTCCCAAATTAAACTAGTAAGAAGGGTTTGAAGATACCAAAGAGATCAAAGAGGTAATCTGAATCCATCAATTGAAGAAAGACAGACAACATAATGGCCAAAAGAATAAAGAACAAACAATCATCTACAAAACATACACATAGATCTAATGATCGATTAACACGAACCCCACTAAAAGCCGGTTGTGAACTCAGGTGTTATTTTGGGACTATTTTCTGAAATACTTCGAACACATGTTTAAATTTTTACACGAATTTTAGGACACAAATGTATGACAACCAATGCTGTTATAACGACAGTGGACTATTAATGAATCCACAAGCCTTATTTGGAAGTGGATATGCCAACAGATACCATTATGCTGGAGATAACCTTGACAACATTCCATATCTGTCAAATTTCATCTATGACGTCATACCTTATCAACACTGCTGCGTTTACCCTTTACAGAATGCGAACACTAACGTATATACCGGATGTGACGTATTTTATGCACGACGGCCACCTAACTCGTGTGTGAACTACGTACCACCAGTAGTGGGTAAGTTATGAAAAGAAAGTTTAAACAGTGATGTTAAAAAATATCAAAAACAAAACGAACAACTACCTCTGACCTTAAACCATCAAACATGAAAAGGACCACGACCTATGGTGTTGGAAATCCTGGTCCTGACTTGTAACAGGGTCATAAATTTAGCGTGTTGTGTTCAATGTTTGGTCAGTTTGGGTTCAATCAGTACACAATGTGTATGTTTGCGCATTCCTATTTAGGGTCAAATGTTATTGAGATTATTGCAGTCATCTTCGATTTGAAATCTACAATAAAATCAATTAAAATACAAAGCACCATACAATAGCCATTCCGGTATAGCAATGTATTTTGCTTAATATTGAACTATGGTTTAAAAAAACGTAAATTTCTAATTATATGCACAAGGCCTGTTCCTGGAATAGCCGTCATCAGGTACACTCGGAAAGCCAATTAATATAAAAGTCTTTCTACAGGCCTCTAAACGTGATAGCGAAAATCGGGTCAAGTAAATATAAAGTTCAGTATTTTTACTACTGTTTTCTTTTTATTTCAAAGTGAAATTAAAAAAAAAATGTTTGAAGATACCAAAGGGATAATCAGAAGCCATAAATCGAAAAAGGACAGATAATACAATGGCCAAAAGAAAAAGAACAACATGATAAACAATGATCTACTAAACACTACACAGGAAACTACAGATCGAGCAACACGACCACCCTCTAAACCACGAGGAGCTCTGGATGTGTTTACAGTTCCTGTTCCACTAGTAACATCTGTAGTGCTATGAATTATAAATTAGATTTCTATTTACAGCAAGAGTTTCAGCTGATCCTCATCTTGTAACTCTAGACGGATTTCGATACACATTCAATGCAGTTGGTGAATTTATAGCCATAGCAAATGGCAATTTTACATTACAACTGAGACTTGAACAATACGGAAACTCTCGAGGTAGGTATAAATGTGTATTGTATTCACTATTTATTCAATTTTGTTGACAATTTTGTTTCGAACAGAACGGTTAGCCATATCATTTTATTGTTAATCATTTATTCGAACAGACCGGTTAGCCATATTATTTTATTTTTTACCATTTATTCGAACAGACCGTTTAGCAATATAGCATTTTATCGTATGCCATTTATTTACACGTTCTTATTTTTACAATGACGTTTTCTTATAGGTAGTTCTGTGACATCATTAGCGGCTAAGTCTTATAACAATGCAGACGTCATTGAAGTTCAAACGAATACAATACGTGGAATAGATGTTCTGGTTAATGGTGAATTGGTAGACTTTGAAGCTTCAATTAGTAATACGCTTTCTGTTAGAGGTAAGAAGCTTCATGTTTATCTTTTATGAACAGGACGTTATGTAACCGTAACAGTCAAATAAGTCCCGGTGTTAAACTGGTCTAGTCGGATCGTTTCATGTACTAGTATAATAAGTCCTGGTATGAAACTGGTCCGGACGGATCGTTTCATGTATTAGTAGAATAAGTCCTGGTGTTAAACTGGTCCGGACGGGTCGTTTCATGTACTAGTAAAATAAGTCCTGCTGTTAAACTGGTCCGGACGGATCGTTTCATGTACTAGTCAAATAAGTCCTGGTGTTAAACTGGTCCGAACGGATCGCTTCATGTACTAGTCAAATAAGTCATGGTGTTAAACTGGTCCGGACGGATCGTTTCATGTACTAGTAAAATAAGTCCTGGTGTCAAACTGGTCCGGACAGATCGCTTCATGTACTAGTAAAATAAGTCCTGGTGTGAAACTGGTCGGAACGGATCGTTTCATTTACCAGTAAAATAAATGCATGCACCATATTTACTCCAAAAGAAGAAAGATTTGTCGATGACAAATTGGACCTATTTATGTATTAGTTATATAAATAATATATGGCTTTTCCATACATAAACTTTAGAGAAAACCGAAAGGAAAATCAAGAATAGACAATCCAGAGACCCTGGCAACATTGAGTACTCAAGACACAAGACGAAAACAAACACAATACAGAAAACTAAAATGAAGAGCAGCATGGACGCAAACAAAAACGTTAGCTGAACCCAAGTGCTCTCGAAGGGTAAGGCAGTTCCTGCCTCTTATCTGCAATTTTCAGCCTAACCATATACTCTAAGGGAAACATAAATGTTACATATTCTGGCAAATAATCGTTAGTGGCATAGGCAATAGTAGTACAGTGTCTTAAAATATAAACTTTATGTGTATGAGGCTTGAAAATAAGGATAAAGGCGAGGTTCACCGAGCCATTCCCCAGTTTTGCACCGAATACACATACACTTTATATTTTAATACACTGTATTAATATTGTGTTTATCCTGCAGAAAAATCATATTAATCCATCGACGGGTACATTTTGAATTAAATAATAAAATTATACAACTGTCCCTGTATGGCCCATTTTGATGGTAAACTGGATCTAAAACTCGTTTTCCCCAAAGCTCAACAAGTAACGTGCAACAGGGGTACCTGAAAAACTATAATTCTGTCAGTGGTAGTATATAGCAAAAAATAAGTAAATATAGTTCTACATGTAATACATTACAACCAGATGTAAATAAAGTTTGTATTTCATTTTATCTCAGACATGAACAATTGTCAATACTTATATTTTAAAAGGAGCAGTCATCGAAAGTACATCTGGTGATCAGCCGTCAGTTACAGTGACATTTGAAAGACCACATCTATCTGTAAAGGCATACGCTGCACTGAACATCCTCAATTTGTTGATAATTGTATCTCCTGATGAATCGGGTAACTATGTCATTATGTTTTTTTTCAATCAGTTCGTGTAGGTTTAGTACAAAAACAGTTTGCATTTATCAAAGAATAATCAGAAACCATAAATCGGTAAACAGATAATACAATGGCCAGACGAAAAAGGTGAACAGGTAATACAATGGCCAGACGAAAAAGGGGAACAGATAATACAATGGCCAGACGAAAAAGGTGAACAGATAATGCAATGGCCAGACGAAAAAGGTGAACAGATAATACAATGACCAGACTAAAAAAGGCAAAAGGACCAACAAATGTCCACAAAACACTACACAGAAAACTACAGATTGAGCAAGGCGAACCCCTCTCTGAAATTGGGGATGAACTCCAATGTTCCAGAATGGTACGAATTTTCTGCTCCACTGGTGGCATCTGTCGTGTTACTATTAAATGACACGACCATCATCTGATATATCTGAATATAAAAAAAACATAAATAGATTACGAACCCCCTATAAAAATATTGTAATAGAGACGAACATCGCTTTTAAATTTAGTACAAAGGTTCACCAATCACTCACTCATCGTATTACTCTGAGTACCTATACAAACAAAAGCATAGACGTTAGAAGATACTAAATGAATAATTAGAAGTAGAAAATACTTTGACCAAAAGAAAAAGGACAAACAACGATCTATACAAACAGTTTTTAAACATGTTAGCAATAACAAAAAGATGAAATAATATACGAATTCATTGCTTTATTTGGCAACAATGATGTATATATTTTTTTCAGGAGAATTTCATGGTTTATATGGCAACAATGATGTGTGTATATTTTTTCAGGAGAATTCCATGGTTTATATGGTAACAATGATGGTATAAAGGACAACGATCTTATATCAAGGAATGGAACACTTATTAATAGCAATGCTTCTATGATTGATGTTCACAACCAATTTGGATTAACATGTAAGTATGTTCCTGTGTTATGTTGTTTGTGTGTGTGTACCGGCATATAAGAACTAAAATACAAACGTACTAAAGGACTATTCGGACATGGAAGCTAAAATACTAACGGTCAACAGGACTATCTCGACACAAAAATTACAAACATCAATGTGCAAAGGACTATCTGAACACAAACACATAGGTCAAACAAATGTGAGCTCCAACAACTCGAACCATCACAATTACAACGGGAAATCAGATCCGGTGGTGCGGAAGCGTTAGCATATTCTGCCCCATTAATGGCACGTGTCGAGAAAATTATAATAATAGTATTTGAATAAAACTGGGTCTACGTTCGTAAAATCTGACCAAGGACTCTTCATCAGAAGCACTTGCTCCAAAATGAAGAGGTATACACATGTATGTAGTGCGCACCACGTGTTTCTGGAATAATATTAACCTTAATTTATTTGTCAGTGTGACATAAAACACAATATGATGTTATCGGTCAAAACAATAACATCAAAGCTGCAACGGTCAATCGTCATCTCGTCAAGAAGTTACTATTCTCGCCAAATTATAGCGATTATTCACTTATTGCTGAATAAAAATCACTCGCTCAAACACTCGCTCCCTAACACGCACTTGCTCACACAATTAGTTGCTGCTCACACTCTGACGCGCTCACACACAAACTTGCTCTCACACTCATTATCATACTCACTCACTAACACACTCAATCACTCACACTTACTCACACACTCAACCACTCATCCGCTTACTCGCTCACACACTCAATCACTCATTGACTCACTCGCTCACACACCCAATCACTCACACACTCCATCACTCACACTCAATCACTCACACAGTCAAAAACTCACACACTCTGTCACTCATTCGCTCACTCGCTCACACACTCAATCACTCGCACTCTCAATCACTCACACACTCAATCACTCACACACTCAATCACTCTCAATCACTCACACTCTCAATCACTCACACTCTAAATCAATTACACACTCAATCACACACACACTCAATCACTCATTCGCTCACTGCCTCACACACTCAATCACTCGCACACGCAATCACTCACACACTCAATCACTCACACACCCAATCACTCACACAATCAATCACTCACACACTCAATCACTCACACTCTCAATCACACACACACACCTACTCGCTTACACACACGCTCACGTGTCTAACACATTGTGTTTGAATATACACTGTAAAGTTAAATAAATTTTAAATATATCATATAGGCGTTTTCATTGCAGGGGCGATTTCAGAAGGCGAATCATTATTTACGTATCCAAACGGACGACCATTTAGCTCCTATCAGAATGAAAATTTCAACCCAGTAGTTGTTATCCCAGAAATTGTTTCTCAACAAATAAGGGACGTGTGTGGAACAAATTATGAATGCACCTATGACTATTATGTGACGGGAGATGAAAATCTTGGACGACTATCTGCTAATTTCTCTGATCAGTTTGACGTCATCACTAATATCATAGTTACAGGTAAATATATTACGAATGTAGATGTGTGTCACATGGTAAGTGTTGTGTGCTTGTTACGTGTGCCATTCTTTGTCACTCGTCACAACTCGTCCGATGCTCTGTCTCTCCATCTAGCCTCGTCTGTATTACCATAACTCCCATTGGAACCTCTTTCGCGAAGCTGCAATGTTGCGGGCAATTTTTGTAATTTCGAACAGTGATAGTCAACAATTCCATCAATATCAACAAAACGAACAATTACCTCTCAGATTAACGCACTGAACATAGAAAAGACAACGATGTATGACGTTGGAAATTCGGTCGCTTGCTTGGAAAGGCACGTACATATGGCGTAGTTATACCGGTTAATGGCATCTCAATCCTCCCATCTTGATAACTAGATCTCCAACAGCAATACATATATAAACAAACACTAAAGAAAAACCTGCACTCTTTGTTTTTAAGCTGTATCGTGTGGATTTCCATACAACATCAGCAATGGTATGTGGATAGCAGATGGGTACACAGCGGGATCTACTGCAACGTTAAAATGCGGAAGTGGTTTCTACCAAACAACCAATGTAATTTCCTGTTCAGAAACCGGAAGTTGGGCAACCGTCAATTCAACGTGCATCCCATGTAAGTTTAGTTAACATTAGTTTGTATCTGATTCTGTTATCTAAGGAAGTGCAATTAGTGCATAGAAACAATAGACAGCTCTCCGCGATTGTAGAAAAAAAATTCGGAAAAAAGATACGCTCGAAGGGTTTATATATCTACACTATTATTGGCGTCCCAATGAGAAACAATCCCGTTATTATTATAGTTATTTTTATTGTCAGGTTCCGTGTTGCTCATCTTTTTAAATTTCTGTGTTGTGGTTTTTGTTTTGTTTGTGTTCGCTTAGTGTTTTGTACCCAATGTATCCTGTGTCTCTTGATTTTCCACTCTAGACAGTGTCGTCGGTTTTCTCTTACGTTTATTGATATAATTATTATTTTACTTTTTATCTGTACTGTTGCAATCGAAAATTGTTATTTCGTAAGCAGAAGATTCGTTTCGTTGGATGACTAGCAGAAATGTTTGAGATACCAAAGAAGTAATCAGAAGCAGTACATCGATGGACAGACAATACAATGACCTAAGCAAAAAGGACAAAAGGACAAACAACGATCTACAAAGCAGTACACAGAAACATAAAGATAGATGTAGTACATATAGATCCACTCATAGTAGCTTTTTAGTTCAGTTAAGTTTAGCCCCAGATAACTCAAATTGTCGGCTTTTTCAAAGTAAAATTAGCGGTTCCTTTGACTTCAACACGACGAAATTATAGTGTGTCAGGCCTATAGTCAAAATTTTTAAGGCTGGTTTGTATAAACTCACGATACGAAATGGTCTTGCGGACGGCGGTCAAAATGTGGAGATTAATAATCATAGCTCAACCAAATATCGACCTTTAGTTTTCAAAAGGGGCTTCCTATGTACCTCTGAACTCCTCTGCGTACGGGGGAAGGGGTCATTCACAATTCTGAATTCCTCTACCTACGGGTAGGTGTAAAATGTTGATATTTCATATAATATCGGTCATCTGTAGCATCATCACAATATATTGAGGTAACGATAGCAAATAGTTATTGTAATTGAATATGTTTAACGTTATTTTATCCCTCAAGGTATTTCTTTATATTATGTTTTCCTATACACGAGGAAAATATTTCCTTAACGTCTAGTAAATATACACCAAAATGAATACGCTTAACGCGTGTACAAATAGATATATAGATGTAAGATATTAAAATAAATATCGAATAATCCGAATTTTGTAAGTCTTCAGCAATATTTTTCCATGAATTGACAATGAAAACACAGATATCAAAGTTAGTTCGCACGACGCGTTTCTGGAATAACATTCGTCAGGTACGATGATAATCGAAAGATTGGAGAGCCAAACAAGTATAGAAACTCTAATATCTAACAGTATACGAGTAATTACAATTTATTTATTACTTGTGCATCCTTCTTTAAAGAGAAACACAGTTTGTTCGACTTGACTTCCACTGTTGAGTCAATACAGTGTACACGTCCAGACACAATCCAGGTTATCTAACACGGAATATATCAATTTACCTAACAAGATACATAAATATACTTAACATGTTTCTTTAAACCCGATGCTTCTCCGATTATACATTGTCAACATGCTTTGATTTAGATATGGTTTGTCAAAATGGATGCAGTATTTTAAATCTCATCAAAAATAAACAAACAAATTAGGTCAAATTGGTTCTAATTTATATCATATTCATCCTTAAAATAATTGGACCGTTCGTGAAATGCTTATCATTAGTAGCGACTGTAAATTGGGAAAGTATATTTCTAGCATTTGGTATTATCATATTGACGAAGGACCTAATAAGGTCAGAGCAGTTTATGCTTGTGTGAAATATAAACATTAGCTACAGACAAATGACGCTACATGATAGTTAAAGCTCACCATACCAAACCACAGGTAAATAAACGTTAAAGAAAACGAAAGTGGCAATCAAGAATGTACACTCCAAAGATAATGACAAGAAGAGTTTGAAGATACCAAAGGGGTAATCAGAATCCGTGAATCGAAGATGGACAGACAACACAATGGCCACACGGGACAAAAGACGACGACAGACACAGCAAAAAAAAAGGCACACATCACAGAAAACTAAAACGAAGAGCAACACATTTCTCAGCAAGAACTAGGTAGTTTATGCTTTTAAGAAGGGAAAGCATATAACGTTGAAATAATTGATTTAACAAATTTGTCAATGCATTTTAATTATGATTTAAGTACCGGAATGTGGACAACCACCATTTGTAACTAATGGATTGTGGGAACCTGACATTGATAGTAATGGCCAGTCAGCAAATTTGAATTGTCAAGATGGCTTCTCTCTGAACAAAGCCGTACAGATATCCTGTATGTCAAATAATACCTGGTCTAACATTGATGGAGTCTGTTTGTCTGGTAAGCACAGAATATTATTCTATTACATTAAGGGTAATCATCGCAGCGACCGTATGACAGCTGGCTATAGATCTATTTAAGTGAGTTCGTGATAAAGATTGCCAGTGACTGGTCGGTGAGTTTTTCCATGTATGTCTTTTTCCAAATTTGGGGCCGTTGTGGTCGTCATCGTATGGTAGCTGGATTTAGAACTACCTATGCAATCAGTTCCTATCTTCACTAACGTTGTGAGTTCGAATCCCGTTCAGGCAAAGTATACTTGATACAACATTATGTGATAAAGTGTGTCAATGGGGGTCCGGGTGGCTCAATGAGTTAGGTAGTTGGATTACCTAACAATTCATACAAGCCTATCACCAATACGGCGTGGGTTCGCGCCCGGCTTTGTAAATTACAAAAAGGATGCACTCGACTCACAGTCTCAAGTGATAAAGTTTACCAGTTGCTTGCCCATGGTCGGTGGTTCTATCCGGGTCCTCCGGCTTCCTCCACCACTAAAACTGGTCGCCATGATATAGCTGAAATATTGCTGAAAGTGGTGCTAAGCACAATACATCAAATCAAATCAAATCAAACAGTTTTTCAGTGACTTGTGGCAGGGCGTTGGTTTTCTCTGGGTACCGCGTACCCTAACCCTAGCCCTGTTTTCTAGATTAATAATAAAAACGTAGGTAAATCTAATTCAGTCCACACGACGCGTAGCTTGAGTAACTTTCACTATGGATGTTCATAGTCAAACAATTGGAAAGTCAAATTACTGAAAGTATATTGGAGTCTGAACAGGACACCAAAGAACCTAAACATAATATAATATGCCTGTGAGAGATTGACTTGTTTTGCTAAAATTATATTATTTATGAACTACAAAATTCTAAAAATTACTTATTCTAACATGACATCCATCTTCCGTTTTGTAAGCAATCGAGCCATTTATTATCGATTGGCCATAATCTCATTAGCACATTTGTTCGTCGTAAATGTACATGTTGATGAATTATCGTCTGCTCGAATTTGACAGCATAAACCTCCCTATAGAAACATTAAGTACAACCGTGACGGTTTTCAAGCATGTAATATTGCATTCTTTATAATAATGCTGTTCTCCCGGCTATAAGTGAGGATTGATATTTTAATAACACGTGGCAAGCACTTGCATGACATCATCATTTCACAAGGGGTAGAGTGGGGCCATAAAACTCGCTTAGCCCCGCCACTTTGCATTGCAGTCCCTTTTTCAGTACACACAAGTGAACGGTCGTGTTGTTTTGTGTTAAAGGTATCAATTTTCCTTTTTCTACGATATACATATTTGATTGTTCATTCTTCAGTTTCTTCTAAAGTTTATTCATGTCATCTGATACAGTTATTTTTATACAGTTGCTTGCTTTGATCTCAGAGAATACCATGTGTTTAATTTTCCTGCAATACAGTATAACTTGCATGTTGTACAGTAAAATAGATCTAGTGTGCAGTAAAATAGATACATATTTCTAACTCTAGTGGTAGTAGTTAAGCTTTATTATCATATCATAATGACCAGAACTATTTAATACCTTCATTGATTATCAAATAAACATTTGTTTTTCAGATTTGACTACCACTACCATTGCAAGCATGGCAGAATCCACAACGGTTACTGATTCCACAACAACACCAGAAACAACGACGGAATCCACAACACTGCAAGCAACTATAGATTCCACAACAACACAAGAAACAACGACGGAATATACAATAACACCACAAACAACTACTCATTCCACAACAACACAAGAAACAACGACGGAATATACAACAACACCACAAACAACTACTGATTCGACATCAACACCAGAAACAACGACGGAATATACAACAACACCACAAACCACTACTGATTCGACACCAACACCAGAAACAACGACGGAATATACAACAACACTACAAACAACTACTGATTCTACATCAACACCAGAAACAACGACGGAATATACAACAACACCACAATCAACTACTGATTCTACATCAACACCAGAAACAACGACGGAATATACAACAACACCACAATCAACTACTGATTCGACATCAACACCAGAAACAACGACGGAATATACAACACCACAAACAACTACTGATTCCAAAACACCAAGGTCAGCTCTTGTAATTTGCTCTTGACAGTCATAATAATGAGACAGAAATTTATCCCAAAGACCGTCCATCGCATTTGATAGACAACAATCATTTTGCAATATATGGTAAACAAACAATATATGTACAATGTCGGAAAATATTAAAGTTTTTTGTACGAGCTTTAAAAACATCTAGAAAGACGAGCTATCATGTCCTGTTGCACAGCGAGTGCAAACGAATTTGATATTTTCCGGTAATGTACGTACATTGAGTTGATCCTGCAATGTCAAAAAGCCCAAAAGAACTGCCAAATTGCTAATCGTTTTAGATAGTGTTCTTTCGGAAATCCTCGCCCGTACTGTTACTGTTTCTTACCGATGATCAACATGAATCAGATACCAGAAAAAGCATATCTTCCTCAGTGACGGTACACTACAAAGAATTATCCTGTCAATACAATTTGACTACTCAAATAGAACCAGTACCCGATAAACGTGGTAATAATACAAACAGCATCTGTAGTGATATCATATTCTACGGTCTGTCTACTTTTTCAGGCTTTCAGTTGTCTGTTTGTATAGTCATCGCTTCATAATTATCATAGTAACCTTCCTGAGTTGTGTCATCCTTACACAACTTCAGTGTATCGGGTGTTTAAGTACATGTTTTCTTAAATGAATGTAGTTGTCTTTGCTATATTCGGACGGTGTTGTTTCTTGCACATGACACTTGTAATCACATGGTCTTGCATTCCATGCTGAAGAAACGGAATTCGATCGTAGCTGGGGATGTTACGATGGTGGTATGTGCTAAAGCGTTTATCATGTCATCGTAAGGTTTGACACTTTGACCTCCTCAGAAAGGTATAATATATTTTAATATGCATACAGAGAATTTACTGCCAATATAAAGGTTTCCGCATAAACAGTTGCTTGATAGATTACAAGATGCATATAGTCTCCTGGTACCACGTGACTCATGTAGCGCGAAACCCAATAGGCACTGCCCGAACACGGACCGCTAACACTCAATAGGAATTCAATCAAACAAATGTCTAATATTGTTGTCTGCTGGTGTGTAAATGTGACAATTATTTAATATTGTTTTACACTGTTCCGATAGTGTGGTTTCTGTCTTTTTGTAAAATCTTATTGTTTGTTTGTTTGTTTGTTTGTTTGATTGATGGTGCTTAACGCCACTTTCACCAATATTTCAGATATGTCGTGGCAGTTAGTGTTTTTAGTGGAGGAAACCGAAGGACATGTCGCATGTCACTGGCAAACTTTATCACATAATGTCGTACACCTCTGCCTGATCGAGATTCGAACTCACAACATCAGTGGTGATAGGCACTGATTGCATAGGTAGTTTTAAATCCAACTACCATACATTCACGACCAGGACGTCCCCTCAAAATCGCATTGCATGCGTGACGCTGTGCACAGTGTATATGTACACAGTACCTTGTCGGAATATAGATCATTTATTTGTAGTCCTCTCGAAACATGAAATAAAAATTCTCTAGTGTCTCTCTTATCTTCCTGTTTCTAAAATTCGTACACATTAATTGTATATTGGCCAATTATATACGTATTTTGTCTTTTTAATAATATTGATTTAAAGCATACACTTCCTGGATCATGACTGTATTTAATTTATTTTTTCGATCTGATGTCAACCCTGACAGTAATTTACATGATCTTTGAAAACAATCAAAAGATATGTTGGAGCGATAGCCAATATCCGATAGACCAGTAAATTAACCCACTTAAGTGTTTAATAAATTACAAAAAAGGAGCACTCTACTCGCAATAGCAAGTGATAAAGTTTACCAGTTGCTTGCCAATGATCAGTGGTTCTCTCCGGGTACTCCGGCTTCTTCTACCGCTAATACTGGCCGCCATGATATAACTGAAATATTGCTGAAAGTGGCGTTAGGCACCAAAAATCTAATCAAATGAAAAAAAAATCAGGTGCTCCGGAAGGGCTCGCAATTCACTTTGTGATTGATAATAAATGTTTAATACTAGACACTGTTATGCTGAGTGTGAATTCTGAGTAAAACGGATGTTTGGCGACGCTATGCATTCATTGTGTTATTTCATTTACGTACTTTTTGCATAAGGAATTAATGTGCATATAAATGTCCCCGAGATAATTTAGAATATAGGTTCTGCGATGATGAACACATCCACTTCGATAGAGGCGCACACTGGTTTTGCACACCGAATCAAATACACAAATAAGACTGACGTAAATGGGTGACTCACAAATGGAAACCTTCACGCACATTTTATTTAAAAAGTGACGTGTACAGTATCAGTTCTTAATATGAAAATTCTTATCGTTGATGGCCCGTTCAAAGACAAAATATAATACTTTTTTGTGACAATATCATCACAGGTCTTAGGCCCATTCCAGTACCACATTAATATCAGCACGATTAAGTATTTGTAAATGTGATTTAGCTAAATCAATCATAAATAACAAGCTTAAATGTTGTGAGTTTGATTTAAGCATCGAATGTAGTTTGGGTTCCCGCGGCGCAACGCTCCGCGAGTGTTGCAGACACCTCACCAAGGTCAGATAGGTCAGTCTGTTATCACTTGGAATCATCAAGACGTCTCCAAGCTAACAGATTATCTACTACCTGGTAGTCCTGTCAAACATTTCGCATCCCTACTATTCGATATCAGTGATTGTTGATCAAAGACGACACAAAAGAGGATAGGTGGGGCATACGCAACATTACTGACCAATGGAAACATATCGTCGTTACTCTACGAATAGGACTCCACCCTCTCTAACAACAGAGGAAACTGCCAGAAGCATTCATATATTTACATGCAAAATATGTGTCAAACCAATAAACCACTCCCCTATTTGTTTTACAACACCATTAACTTTTGTAATTTGTACTTGACCTTCATAATAATGAGATATAAATGTATCCCCATGATCAAATCTTCAATATAATACTTGGTGGCAGATTTTGAAAATCATCCAAGACGTGCAGACAATCAAAGATCTATCTAACTGTATATATAACTAGGAAGTCATTAGTATTCATGTGCCAATTAAATTGATGCAACTTATTAATAAGTTTGTGATTGCACAATTCTAATTAAAACCAGGTCAAGAATACGACGGGGAATAAAATAAAACGACTGATCTTCAATTCAGTGCGCATGACATACCGTCATAGGTACGCTCAAAGTCAAAAGAACTAAAGTCAAACAATGTACAATTCTTTAAGAGCACGAACAACAAAAAGGACAAATCATGACAGTCAAATAAGGCAAAAATTACTTATACCTGAGGGATGAAATGAATTGCAGACATATTACTGTTTTGTTGATTTTATACTTTAATAGTGTATTACGTATAACAGTGGATGATTTTGCTCCTTACGGACCCGAGCATGGCGACACTCGAGCTCCAACCAACGATGATGGTTCAACTCCACCAATACCCGTCAGCAGTTTATTCCCATTATTCAATCATCAGCACGATTCTTTAATTGTAAGTATCTAGAGTATATTTGTACGTTAATTTCGCATATTTTTTTGATGTAAACGTCACCGAGAGTCGACGAACCGGTGATTCATTATGTGAGATATATTTCTGTTCCTCTTCTTACAATTAAACAGTTTATCAAATGAGTACAGGAGACAAACATCAGATTTGTAATCAATTATAATAAATAAGGGTAATAACAAAATTACCGAACTCCGAACAATCTTACAAAGGGAAAGTCAAAACTCATAAGTATATAAACAGACAAAATCAGTCAACAACCGGAAAACTGGGAAAACCGTAATGACCCTAACTTGGAACAGGCATTTCTAAAGAAATGGTGGGTTGAATCAGATCTTAAAGCGCCAAACCTCCTGCTTTCATTACGGCTCAAGGGTTCCTGCTTTCACTATAACAGTAAACGTTAGAGAAAACTGAATAGAAAATCAAGACAAACCAAAGACACAAGTAGCATTGAGTACAGAACACAGAACAAAGATATTCAAAAACAAAAGAAAAACAAAAAATAAACACTTAAATAAATAAAATATCTAAATCTATTTTGGTGAAATTTGTTACCATCATTGTTTAAACTTTCCTTTCATAATCATATTTTTTTTCAAGGTGAATACAAATGGCGTGATTTCGTTTCTCGGAACCATGAGTTCTTTCACCCCATCACCGTTTCCTTTAGGAAGCAACAAACGACTAATAGCGCCATATTGGACTGACATTGATACAAGAAATGGAGGTGATATATGGTACAGAGAATCAACAAATAGTACACTATTACAAATGGTGTCGCTGGAAATTCGTAGAGTTTTTCCAGAACAGTATAAATTTCAGGTTTCTTGGCTTTTTATTGCTACATGGGACAATGTTGCATTTTATGGAGCTAATAGTGCAGGAGTGGCAAAGGTATCTTACTGATTCGTAAATTTAATATTTAGTATAGAGTATAATTGAAAATTTCTTTTTTAATAAAAACATAAATATCTTTAAGATAGGGGACATCTCACACCCACCTTATAGTATACTTTGAACTCCTCATTGGACACTACGATTACTACATCTTTAACCTAGGAGACGTCACACATTCATTTTAGGGTATATACTGTACTCCTCATTGGACACTTTGCGATGGCTACATCTTCAAGCTAGGGGAGGTATCACACTCACCTTAGAGCAGACTTTCCGCTATTCATTAGACACATGGCGTTGACTACATCTTCAAGCTAGGGGAGGTCTCACACCCACCTTAGGGTGGACTGTGTACTTCTCATTGGGCACTCCACGATGACTACATCTTCAAGCTAGAGGAGGTTTCACACTCATCTTAGGGTATACTTTGTACTCCTTATTAGACACTCCACGATGACTACATCTTCAAGCTAGGGGAGGTCTCACACTCACCTTAGAGTATACATTGTACTCCTTATTAGACACTCCACGATGACTACATCTTCTGGCTATGGGACGTCTCACACTCGCCTTAGGGTATAATTTGTACTCCTGATTGGACACTTCACAATGACTACATTTTCAAGCTAGGGGAGGTCTCACACTCACCTTAGGTTATACATTGTACTCCTCATTGGACACTCCACGATGACTACATCTTCAAGCTAGGGGAGGTCTCACACTCACCGTAGGGTATACACTGTACTCCTCATTGGACACTCCACGATGACTACAACTTCAAGCTAGGGGAGGTCTCATTCACTTTAGGGTAGACGTTGTATTCCACATGCGACACTACACGATGGTTATATCTTCAAGCTAGAGGAGGTCTCACAATCACATTAGCAACATTGCAGCAGCAGCTGTATATGTAGTATATATCTCTCAGTTGATACGATATTCCAGAGCTTGTGATTCCTATCAGGATTTCCTTGATAGAAGGTTACTGAAAACAAAAGTATCGATATCTAACTGATTTGTTAAATTTATTGTTTAGCATAGAGTATAATTCAGAATTTCATTTTCAATACAAATGTAAATATCTTTAAGTCAAGGAACGTCTCACACCCACTTTAGAGATGTACGTGACAATGATAGCCATATTAACGTGTTACTTTAGAAATGTTCATTACAATGACGGCCATGTTAACTTGTTATTTTAGAGATGTACGTTACAATGTTGACCACAATAACATGTTACTTTAGCGATGTACGTTTCTATGATGGCCATGTAAACTTGTTACTTTAGATATGTACATCACAATGATGACCATATTCATTTCTTGCTTTAGAGATGTACGGGTCGCTACAATGATAGCCATATTAACTTATTACTTTAGAGATGTACGTTACAATGACTGCCATATTAACTTGCAACTTTAGAGATGTACGTTACAATTATGACCATATTCGCTTGTTACATTAGAGATGTACGTTACAATGACTCCATATTAACTTGTTTCGTTAGAGATGTACGTCTCAATGATGATCATATTGACTTATTATTTTAGAGATGTACGTTTCAATGTTTGCTGTTAACAAATGGGAGACACTCCTTTACTGTCTTTCTATACGACAAAATTGAATGGACGACGGGAACAGCTAGTGGTGGTAGCAGTGCTACAGGATTAGGAGGGACACCGGCACAGGTATATAGGATTTGAGTGAGTGAGTGAGTGAGTGGTTGTTGCTTAACGCCAATTCATCAATTTTTAAGCTATATCATGGAGAGAACAAGTTAATTTTAAATGAGATGATAATGAGGTCCGCTTTGTTCTAGACCAACACGCTGAGCTGTGCTAGCTCACTGAAACAACAATCCGCGGATAGACATGTCGCTCCACTCGGACACATAATTCAGATTCTGGGCCAACGGTCCTTGCTCTTACTCCTTAATGTTGCGTGCTTAGCGGAGAAGCAACAAATACCAATTTAATAGTCATTGGTTTGACCCAACCGGGGCTCGAAATCTAGATCTACCGCACACGAGGCGAGCACGCTAACCATTACACCACCGATGCGGTTACATAGGATTAGCAGTTAATATATAGTTGGTGCTTAACACCACTTCTAACAATATTTGATTTGTACATGGTAACGTATTGGTTAGATTTATTGTCAGAAGAAACAGGATCTTTTTAAACCGGCGACATGCTGTATCGGACCTTGCCAGATACCTGTTCCTCCACCATGGTAAGCTCTCATAACCAAATGGTGGATCCTCGTAGATGATTGGTCGTCTGAAATGTGACCTCTGGCTTGGTCCAATATTGGATGATGTTAGTAGATCGCTGAATAAACCAAAATAAAAAACTATCCAACAAACATTTAATTTTATTATGCTTGAAGTTGCCCCTAATGAAATGTGTCATGTTTTACAGGTAGGATTTGACGCTGGTGACGGCGTGAACTACTTTGCATTGCCAGCGTCCAGGAAGCCAGAAATAATCAATGTTACGTCAATGTCTAACGTCAATATGCCAGGACTATTTATGTTTCGTGTCGACTCTGCAGGAATAAAACAAGGAGGTTGTAACACGAATGGTAAGGTTTACAAATTTGATGAACGTGTTTTTCAACATATAGTCGGCATACCTATGGGCACAAACTGTGCTCTTCTTCTCACCGACTAAATCCTTTATTCGCATAAGGTGGACTTCATACAGGGTATTCTTAAGAAAAACGAAAAGAAGCTAGTCTGATCCTTTAATTTCACGTTCCGCTATTCAGATGATGGCTTCTCACTAAATAATGTTAGGCTTCGTGATTTCGTTGATCGTATCTATCCCATTGAGCTTGAAATAAAAGATACAACAGATACAGATAGGTCTGCTTCATACCTTGACCTACACTTCGAAATTGACAGTGAGTGGCTGGTAAGAATAAAACCTTACGACAATTTCAATTTTCTCATTGCCAACTTTCCATTCATATTTTGCAACATTCTAGCAGAACCTGTATATGGAGTATATATCTCTCAGTTGATACGATATTCCAGGGTTTGTGGATCGTATCAGGCTGTCCTTGATAGAGGGCTGCTGCTAACAAGGAAGCTACTGAACCAAGGGATACTAAAGTTGAAGCCATCACAAGCTTTGGTTGAAAGCTATGGCCTATCTGTGTCACAAATGACCACGGATATGTTCCACTGGCCATAAACCCATGAAGCTACTAAACCAAGGGTTCGGCTTGGTTAAGTTGAAGTCATAACTTCGAACGTTTTACGGTCGCGTCCATGACCTAGTTGACCGCTATGGAATATTTGTGTCACAAATGACCACAGATATGTTCCACTTGTCGTAAGCACTTCCCAGTCCTTTCCTCATTCATGATTTATCACCCGGTTTGTAGCTAGAGTAAAACAACGGGTGTCAATAGCGGAGCAGTAACTGCTTAGCATTCCAGAGCCCCTGAGTTAATCTCCGGTTTATAGGGGAGTTCGCTTATCTCGATCTTTAGTTTTATGTGCATGCTTTGTAGATCGTTGTTTGTAATTTTGTACTTTTTCATTTGGCCATTGTGTTGTCTGCTCTTCTTCGATATACGGATTCTGATTACCCCTTTGGTATCTCCAAGCACTTCTTATCACCCGGTTTGTAACAACAATAAAACGACGGATGCCACTAGTGGAGCAGGAACTGTTTAACATTCCGGAGCTCCTGAGTTCATTCCCGGTTTTTAGTGGAGTTTGTTTAACTTGATCGTTCGTTTAATGTCTATGTTTTGTAAATCGTTGTGTGTACTGTTGTTCTTTTTCTTTTGGTCATTGCGTTGTCTGTTCTTCTTTAATATACGGATTATGACTACCCTTTGGTATCTTCTTATGACGTAACAACTTTGATTCGGAATGCATAAGTAATACTTTATAAGACATTCTAACTACTTATTTTTGCAATATAACACATTAACTCATAATTAACGAAAACTAATATTTTTAAGGCACGTTGACAATTACTCCAAGGGAAGCCTCCATGTTTGGTGGTACATTATTGGTGATATCAGGACCATGTTTTAACCAAACATATTCAGTATCTTTAATGATGTCAGATGTCAAAGGTGAAATACACTGTAAATGGCTTTCTGACTACAGCGTGTCATGTATTTTCCCGCCATTATATAGAACAGGAAGAGAAATGGTACAACTCCGAGTGGTTCTACCTGATAATGAAACATTGACTTTCACAGGCATAATAACTATAGGTATGATATCTAGTATTTTACATTAAGAAAATCTCCCCCAGGAATAAAGACATGGGACCTAGTTACTGTACTGTGCGATGTAACCACTTTAAGAACTTGTCGTCTGCTAGTTGTTCGTGAAGAATCACATACAACAATATATGTTACAATGCAACATCCGCTTTCCTTTCAATCACTGTAAGCATCCAAAATTGTGTAAAGCTTGAATTCTAGAAGAGTTTTAGATTGAAATGAATACGCACTTGTTGATAACACTAACAGAACCCCATCATTTCACTAAGAGAATTGTGGCTATAGAACTAATTTAATCCCGTCACCTTTTTATTGAAGTGCCTGTGCCACGCCAGGAAAGTGAACGGCAATGTGCTTTAGGGGTATCGATGTTGCCTTTTTCTATGATTTTGATATTCGATTTTGGAACTGTACCGACAGTGTGGTAGTTTTTACTTTAGATTTTATTCTGTAATAATTGTAGTAAATCATGCTATGGTGAAGCCAGTAATAAGTAGATATCCTGTAGACTGGAAACATGAATCTACAGTTGAGGTGAACTGGAAATCTGATGAAATGAACTTTCCACCAAACATGCCAGTAAACGTTGATTTGTACTATCCTAAGGTAGGTGATTTGCTTTTGTTTTCTTTTGTTTTTTTTGTATGTTCCCTAACACTGCTATTTAAGTCACACTGATGCTTACAAACTATTCGAACTGAGTTTTTTTTTCTTCCCGAAGACTGCTATTTAAGGCACACTAATAAGTAGCTCAACTGGTGCTTGTCTGTTCCCCAAATCTGATAGCTTACCTTGGTGTTGGCTATCATCGTGACATAAATATACATTATGTAACTTACACTCTATACTTTATTGTAGAAAGATGATAATAACAGTGCTATAATATTGATGCATTATTCGTCACTCCCGACGCCAAATATAACAGGAAACTATAGCTTTAGACTGAACTTTCCAATGGAGGCAGGAATAATAAGAATATCAGTAAATGACTCTAACAGGTATGTACAAATGTACGAGTTCTGGAAGAGTAGACATGAAATGATTGTCTGTAGGAGTAAAAAACAGGAACACAAAGCAGATATCTACATTATTGCGCAAGCGGCGTTTCTGGCATAACCTTCGTCAGGTACGCTCAGTCAAAAGATTGGAAAGCTTAATGAAGTTCTTTAGATGTAGAGTGTAACCCACAGCTGATCACATCCCATATCACACGTGGCTCAACTGAAAGAGAATTCCTCTTAGTCACATGCTTATTTATTCCGAATATGATTGGTTCCCATGAATTTGGAGGACTTGCTTAAGTGGATAGTACGAGAAAATACATGGTGATATAATAAAATTAATAGTTTTTATGGTTTTTGTTTTTTTGTGATTTTTTTGTGACCTACTATCCAATCGAAAATTTTAGGAATGATATGTTGCTATAGAAAGTTCTAATTGCCGGATCAGTAACCCAACAATTCCAAACTGTAGGTAATTTTCCTATGGATGATGAGTGGAGAGTATCGGAGTGTGACCAACTGTGGGTTACCAGAGATGCAGTTTGTGTGGCAAGCCTCTTTATTTTACAGTTGAATCCCATGGTGTGGAAGTCGATTGGACCGACGATTTCACTTTAAAATGAATTAGAGTACATTATAGGGGATAAATTAACAAGTAAAAAAAACTAGTAAAAACATTTTTTATCTTAACCATCAAAGGAAACGACTTAATTAAGTTTGAGATTATTACGTTCAAACTGCTTTCCACACCTCATGGCTTTCCCATTTCTTTGCTATGTTATGTTATCTATTTATTTTCCTTTATTTGTTTTCAGTTTTTAGTTTGTTTTTTTGTTTTTGTTTTTTTTTCTTGTTTTTTGTTATTATTTTTTTTTTTTTTGCTTTGTTTTTGTTTTTGTTTTCGTTTTTGGGGTGGGGGGGGGGGGGGGGGGTGGGTGGGGGTTGCTTTCGTATCTAGGTCGTTATTGTCGGAAACGGTCTTTTAGCTATAGTAGACATGGAGGTATTCTGACAAGAGGAGTTTCTGACATCAATATAATTTGTAATTCCAAATCGCAAGAACATATTTTATCTGTCAGTGAATGTTTATTAGTGACGAACATAAACTGCCTGTTTTTTTGGGAGATTGCATTGCTTGCTCACGCAACTTTATGTTTATTTTAAATTTTTATATTTTTGTTTTTATTATATGTCCCTATTACTGGTCAGATATGGTTTTTTTTTTTTTTTTTTTTTTTTTTATTGAGTCCCTATTACTGGTCAGATACGTTTATTGTTTTATTTTTTGTTTTATTGTGTAGTTCCTATTACTGGTCAGATACGTTTATTGTTTAATTTTTTATTTTATTTTGTAGTCCCTATTATTAGTCAGATACATTTATTGTTGTTTTTTTTTGCTATATTTTGTAGTCCCTATTACTGGTCAGCTATGTTTATTTTTTCTTTGGTTATATTGCTGTTTTCTCTTTAAAATTTTAGTCCCTTATAGCTGGTTAGATATGGTTATTCTTTAATGAGTTATTTTTTGTTTTATTTTTTAGTCCCCATTACTGGTCATCTATGGGTTTTTTAAATATTTTTTTATTTTTTGTTAGTTCCTATTACTGGTCAGATATTTTAATTTTTTGCTTTAGTTTTCAATCCCTATTACTGGTCAGTTTTGTTTATTTTTTATTTTGTTAATTTTTTGTTTAATTTTGTAGTTGCTACTAATGGTCAGATATTATTTTTCAGTCCGTATTACTGGTCAGATATGTTTACTGTACTGGTAAATATGTCAACAAGTATGCAAATTTGTGAAGATTGGAACATAAATGATATGACGATCCAAACGATGCACAATGAAAACGTCACTTCCTGTCCATGCTCCCTAGATGTCGCTCTATTAGATTTGACCAGATTTCATATTGATCCTTTATGTGTAGAGACTGCAGTTAATATCTATGATTGCTACCAACAACCATTTGCTAAACTCTGCTTCAAACAGAATCTTCCATCGTGAGTATTTAAATCTTATACAAGAAAACAGATCCCACACAAAATATATATGTGTAACAATAAGTTGTATCTACATGTGTGGGTTGGCATTTGGCGCATCAGTGGAAATCACTTACATGACTACATCATTTTATTAAGAGGGAATGTTTGGGCACATACAAGTAGCTTAATGCCGTCACTTCTTATTAAATGCCTGTTCCAAACCAGGAACGTGAGTCGTCAGTGAAACTGTTCAGACAGTGTAGTATACCAGACTAAAAATACGGAGAATATCTGCCTTCTGAAACTGACATCTTATGACTTGCCATTGATAGAATTTGTATTTTCCATTTTCATTTCGCCATTCGACATTTTTTTCAAGACTAACATGGCAACGTTTCAGGACTAAAATTCACAGCAAGAAAAGAAGACTTTGAAGATACCAAATGGTTCATTAGACGTAAATATGCAACGAACGACAAACAATACAATGGCCAACAGAAAAAGGAAAAAAAGACAAACAATAATCTACAAACGTCTACACAGGAGGGGATGGCGCGATCCCATTATTTGTTTTTACCTCGTCACATTCTTGTGCCTGTCTCCAGTCAGGACCTGGATTTCAAACATCATATATGTCGTGGTCCGCTTTGTGTTCAGTGAGTTCAGAGGAGAGGTTATTGTTCGCTATTTAGATGGAATTAATAACCATAACTATTTATTTAAAATTCCTTTTAATTACAGAAGTTAAATGTTGGGCTACACGAACCTCATTAAAAACTCGAGGGTAAACTCATGTACGCCGGAAATGTAGTAAATCCTGAGGACAAAGAGACAAAGCTATCTTATTTTAATTAGTGTTTTCATTATATTTCGAAATAGAATTTTGAAGATCTGTTCATTATTTTCTTAAATGCCCTGGAATTAAAATGATAGAAGATGCATAGTAAAAACGCACATTCCCAAATTAAACTAGTAAGAAGGGTTTGAAGATACCAAAGAGGTCAAAGAGGTAATCTGAATCCATCAATTGAAGAAAGACAGACAACATAATAGCCAAAAGAATAAAGGACAAACAATCATCTACAAAGCATACACATAGACCTAATGATCGATTAACACGAACCCCACTAAAAGCCGGCTGTGAACTCAGGTGTTATTTTGGGACTATTTTCTGAAATACTTCGAACACATGTTTATATTTTTACACGAATTTTAGGATACAAATGTATGACAACCAATGCTGTTATAGCGACAGTGGACTATTAATGAATCCACAAGCCTTATTTGGAAGTGGATATGCCAACAGATACCATTATGCTGGAGATAACCTTGACAACATTCCATATCTGTCAAATTTCATCTATGACGTCATACCTTATCAACACTGCTGCGTTTACCCTTTACAGAATGCGAACACTAACGTATATACCGGATGTGACGTATTTTACGCACGACGGCCACCCAACTCGTGTGTGAACTACGTACCACCAGTAGTGGGTAAGTTATGAAAAGAAAGTTTAAACAGTGATGTTAAAAAATATAAAAAACAAAACGAACAACTACCTCTGACCTTAAACCATCAAACATGAAAAGGACCACGACCTATGGTGTTGGAAATCCTGGTCCTGACTTGTAACAGGGACAAACATTTAGCGTGTTGTGTTCAATGTTTGGTCAGTTTGGGTTCAATCAGTACACAATTTGTATGTTTGCGCATTCCTATTTAGGGTCAAATGTTATTGAGTTTATTGCAGTCATCTTCGATTTAAAATCTACAATAAAATCAATTAAAACACAAAGCACCATACAATAGCCATTCCGGTATAGCAATGTATTTTGCTTAATATTGAACTATGGTTTAAAAAAACGTAAATTTCTAATTATATGCACAAGGCCTGTTCCTGGAATAGCCGTCATCAGGTACACTCGGAAAGCCAATTAATATAAAAGTCTTTCTGCAGGCCTCTAAACATGATAGCGAAAATCGGGTCAAGTAAATATAAAGTTCAGTATTTTTACTACTGTTTTCTTTTTATTTCAAAGTGAAATAAAAAAAAAAAGTTTGAAGATACCAAAGGGATAATCAGAAGCCATAAATCGAAAAAGGACAGATAATACAATGGCCAAAAGAAAAAGAACAACATGATAAACAATGATCTACAAAACACTACACAGGAAACTACAGATCGAGCAACACGACCACCCTCTAAACCACGAGGAGCTCTGGATGTGTTTACAGTTCCTGCTCCACTAGTAACACCTGTAGTGCTATGAATTATAAATTAGATTTCTATTTACAGCAAGAGTTTCAGCTGATCCTCATCTTGTAACTCTAGACGGATTTCGATACACATTCAATGCAGTTGGTGAATTTATAGCCATAGCAAATGGCAATTTTACATTACAACTGAGACTTGAACAATACGGAAACTCTCAAGGTAGGTATAAATGTGTATTGTATTCACTATTTATTCAATTTTGTTGACAATTTTGTTTCGAACAGAACGGTTAGCCATATCATTTTATTGTTAACCATTTATTCGAACAGACCGGTTAGCCATATTATTTAATTTTTTACCATTTATTCGAACAGACCGTTTAGCAATATAGCATTTTATCGTATGCCATTTATTTACACCTTCTTATTTTTACAATGACGTTTTCTTATAGGTAGTTCTGTGACATCATTAGCGGCTAAGTCTTATAACAATGCAGACGTCATTGAAGTTCAAACGAATACAATACGTGGAATAGATGTTCTGGTTAATGGTGAATTGGTAGACTTTGAAGCTTCAATTAGTAATACGCTTTCTGTTAGAGGTAAGAAGCTTGTTGGATAGATTGGTTCTCTGTCCTTCATGTTTATCTTTATGAACAGGACGTTATGTAACCATAACAGTCAAATACGTCCTGGTGTTAAACTGGTCTAGTCGGATGGTTTCATGTACTACTAGAATAAATCCTGGTGTTAAACCAGTCCGGACGGGTCGTTTCATGTACTAGTAGAATAAGTCCTGGTGTTAAACTGGACCGGATGGATCATTTAATGTGCTAGTAGAATAAGTCCTGGAGTGAAACTGGTCCGGACTGATCGTTTCATGTACTAGGAGAATAAGTCCTGGTGTTAAATTGGTTCGGACGGATCGTTTCATGTACTAGTAAAATAAGTCCTGGTGTTAAACTTATCCGGACGGATCGTTTCATGTACTGGGAGAATAAGTCCTGGTGTTAAACTGGTCTAGACGGATCGCTTCATGTACTAGTAAAATAAGTCCTGGTATTAAGCTGGTCTAATCGGATCGTTTCATGTACTAGTAAAATAAGTCCTGGTGTTAGGCTGGTCCGGATGGATCGTTTCATGTACTACTAGAATAAATCCTGGTGTTAAGCGGTCCGGACGGGTCGTTTCATGTACTAGTAGAATAACTCCTGGAGTGAAACTGGTCCGGACGGATCGCTTCATGTACTAGTAGAATAAGTCCTGGAGTGAAACTGGTCCGGATGGATCGTTTCATGTACTAGTAGAATAAGTCCTGGTGTTAAACTTATCCGGACGGATCGTTTCATGTACTGGGAGAATAAGTCCTGGTGTTAAACTGGTCTAGACGGATCGCTTCATGTACTAGTAAAATAAGTCCTGGTATTAAGCTGGTCTAATCGGATCGTTTCATGTTCTAGTAAAATAAGTCCTGGTGTTAAACTGGTCCGGACGGATCGTTTCATGTACTAGTAAAATAAGTCCTGGTGTTAAACTGATCCGGACGGATCGTTTCATGTACTGGGAGAATAAGTCCTGGTGTTAAACTGGTCTAGACGGATCGCTTCATGTACTAGTAAAATAAGTCCTGGTATTAAGCTGGTCTAATCGGATCGTTTCATGTACTAGTAAAATAAGTCCTGGTGTTAGGCTGGTCCGGATGGATCGTTTCATGTACTACTAGAATAAATCCTGGTGTTAAGCGGTCCGGACGGGTCGTTTCATGTACTAGTAGAATAAGTCCTGGAGTGAAACTGGTCCGGATGGATCGTTTCATGTACTAGTAGAATAAGTCCTGGAGTGAAACTGGTCCGGATGGATCGTTTCATTTACTAATAGAATAAGTCCTGGTGTTAAACTGGACCGGATGGATCGTTTCATGTACTAGTAAAATAAGTCCTGGTGTTAAACTGGTCAGGACGAATTGTTTCATGTACTAGTAAAATAAGTCCTGGTGTGAAACTGGTCCGGACGGATCGTTTCATGTACTAGTAAAATAAGTCCTGGTGTTAAGCTGATCCGGACGGATCGTTTCATGTACTGGGAGAATAAGTCCTGGTGTTAAACTGGTCTAGACGGATCGCTTCATGTACTAGTAAAATAAGTCCTGGTATTAAACTGATCTAATCGGATCGCTTCATGTACTAGTAAAATAAGTCCTGGTGTTAAACTGGTCCGGACGAATCGTTTCATGTACTAGTAAAATAAGTCCTGGTGTGAAACTGGTCCGGACGGATCGTTTCATGTACTAGTAAAATAAGTCCTGGTGTTAAACTGGTCTAGACGGATCGTTTCATGTACTAGTAAAATAAGTCCTGGTGTTAAACTGGTCCGGGTGGATCGTTTCATGTACTAGTATAATAAGCCCTGGTATTAAACTGGTCTAATCGGATCGCTTCATGTACTAGTATAATAAGTCCTGGTGTTAAACTGGTCCGGACGGATGGTTTCATGTACTAGTAAAATAAGTCCTGGTGTGAAACTGGTCGGATGGATCATTTTATGTACTAGTAAAATAAACCCTGGTATTAAACTGGTCTAATCGGATCGTTTCATTTACTAGTAAAATAAATTCATGCACCATATTTACTCTAAAGGAAGAAAGATTTGTCGGTGACAAATTGGATCTATTTATGTATTAGTTATATAAATAATATAAGGCTTTTTCATACATAAACGGTAGAGAAAACCGAAGGGGAAATCAAGAATAGACAATCCAGAGATCCTGGCAACATTGAGTACACAAGACACAAGACGAAAACAAACACAATACAGAAAACTAAAATGAAGAGCAGCCAAAAACGCGAGCTGAACCCAAGTTCTCTCGAAGGGTAAGCAATTCCTGGCTCTTATCTGCAATTTTCAGCCTAACCATATACTCTAAGATAAACATAAATGTTACATATTCTGGCAGATAATCTTTAGTAGTATAGACAATAGTAGTACAGTGTCTTTAAATATAAACTTTATGTGTATGAGGCTTGAAAATAAGGATAAAGGCGAGGTTCACCGAGCCATTTCCCAGTTTTGCACCGAATACACATACACTTTATATTTTAATACACTGTATTAATATTGTGTTTATCCTGCAGAAAAATCATATTAATCCATCGACGAGTACATTTTAAATTAAATAATAAAATTATACAACTGTCCCTGTAAGGCCCATTTTGATGGTAAAGTGGATTTAAAACTCGTTTCCCCAAAAGCCCAATAAGTAGCATGCAACAGGGGTACCTGAAAAACTATAATTCGGTCAGTGATAGTATATAGCAAAAAATAAGTAAATATAGTTCTACATGTAATACATTACAACCAGATGTAAATAAAGTTTGTATTCAGTGCCTATTGCATTTTATCTCAGACATGAACAATTGTCAATACTTATATTTTAAAAGGAGCAGTCATCGAAAGTACATCTGGTGATCAGCCGTCAGTTACAGTGACATTTGAAAGACCACATCTATCTGTAAAGGCATATGCTGCACTGAACATCCTCAATTTGTTGATAATGGTATCTCCTGATGAATCGGGTAACTATGTCATTATGGTTTTTTTCAATCATTTCGTGTAGGTGTAGTACAAAAACAGTTTGCATTTATCAAAGAATAATCAGAAACCGTAAATCGGTGAACAGATAATACAATGGCCAGACGAAAAAGATGAACAGATAATACAATGGCCAGACGAAAAAGGTGAACAGATAATACAATAGCCAGACGAAAAAGGTGGACGGATAATACAATGGCCAGACGAAAAAGGTGAACAGATAATACAATGGCCAGACGAAAAAGGTGAACAGATAATACAATGGCCAGACGAAAAAGGTGAACAAATAATACAATGGCCAGACGAAAAAGGTGAACAGATAATACAATGGCCAGACTAAAAAGGTGAACAGATAATGCAATGGCCAGGCTAAAAAAGACAATAGGACCAACAAATGTCCACAAAACACTACACAGAAAACTACAGATTGAGCAAAGCGAACCCCTCTCTGAAATTGGGGATGAACTTCGATGTTCCAGAATGGTACGAATTTCCAGCTACACTGGTGGCATCTATCGTGTTACTATTACATGACAAGACCATCATCTGATATTTCTGAACATAAAAAAACATAAATAGAATACGAATTCCCTATAAAAATATTGTAATAGAGACGAACATCGCTTTTAAATTTAGTACAAAGGTTCAGCAATCACTCACTCATCGTATCACTCTGAGTAACTATACAAACAAAAACATAGACGTTAGAAGATACCAAATGAATAATTAGAAGTAGAGAATACTTTGACCAAAAGAAAAAGGACAAACAACGATCTATAAAAACAGTTTTTAAGCATATAGAGAAAAAAATACGAAATAATATACGAATTCATTGCTTTATTTGGCAACAATGACGGGTATATATTTTTCAGGAGAATTCCTTGGTTTATATGGTAACAATGATGATGTATATTTTTCAGGAGAATTCATTGGTTTATATGGTAACAATAATGTTATATATATTTTTCAAGAGAATTCCTTGGTCTATATGGTAACAATAATGTTATATATATATTTCAGGACGCTTCCTTGGTTTATACGGTAACAATAATGTTATATATATATTTCAGGAGAATTCCTTGGTTTATATGGTAACAATAATGTTATATATATTTTTCAGGAGAATTCATTGGTTTGTATGGTAACAATGATGGTATAAAGGATAACGATCTTGTATCAAGGAATGGAGTACTTATAAATAGCAATGCTTCTATGATTGATATTCACAACCAATTTGGATTAACATGCAAGTATATTCCTATGTTATGTGGTTTGTGTGTGTGTGTACCGGTACATAAGAACTAAAATACAAGCGTACTAAAGGACTATTCGGAGATGGAAGCTAAAATACTAACGGTCAACAGGAATATCTCGACACAAAAATTACAAGCATCAATGTGCAAAGGACTATCTGAACACAAACACATAGGTCAAACAAATGTGAGCTAAAACAATTCGAACCATCACAATTACAACGGGAAATCAGATCCGGTGGTGCGGAAGCGTTAGCATATTCTGCCCCATTAATGGCACGTGTCGTGAAAATTATAATAATAATATTTGAATAAAACTGGGTCTACTTTCGTAACATCTGACCAATGACTCTTCATCAGAAGCACTTGCTCCAAAATGAAGAGGTATAAACATGTATGTAGTGCGCACCACGTGTTTCTGGAATAATCTTAACCTTAATTTATTTGTCAGTGTGACGTAAAACACAATATGATGTTACCGGTCAAAACAACAACATCAAAGCTGCAACGGTCAATCGTCATCTCGTCAAGAAGTTACTATTCTCGCCAAATTATAGCGATTATTCACTTATTGCTGAATAAAAATCACTCGCTCAAACACTCGCTCCCTAACACACGCACTCGCTCACACAATTAGTTGCTGCTCACACTCTGACGCGCTCACACACAAACTTCCTCTCACACTCATTATCATACTCACTCACTAACACACTCAATCACTCACACTTACTCACACACTCAACCACTCATCCGCTCACTCGCTCACACACTCAATCACTCATTGACTCATTCGCTCACACACCCAGTCACTCACACACTCCATCACTCACACTCAATCACTCACACAGTCAAAAACTCACACACTCTGTCACTCATTCGCTCACTCGCTCACACACTCAATCACTCGCACTCTCAATCACTCACACACTCAATCACTCACACACTCAATCACTCTCAATCACTCACACTCAATCACTCACACTCTAAATCAATTACACACTCAATCACACACACACTCAATCAGTCATTCGCTCACTGCCTCACACACTCAATCACTCGCACACGCAATCACTCACACACTCAATCACTCACACACCCAATCACTCACACAATCAATCACTCACACACTCAATCACTCACACTCTCAATCACACACACACACCTACTGGCTTACACACACGCTCACGTGTCTAACACATTGTGTTTGAATATACACTGTAAAGTTAAATAAATTTTAAATATATCATATAGGCGTTTTCATTGCAGGGGCGATTTCAGAAGGCGAATCATTATTTACGTATCCAAACGGACGACCATTTAGCTCCTATCAGAATGAAAATTTCAACCCAGTAGTTGTTATCCCAGAAATTGTTTCTCAACAAATAAGGGACGTGTGTGGAACAAATTATGAATGCACGTATGACTATTATGTGACGGGAGATGAAAATCTTGGACGACTATCTGCTAATTTCTCTGATCAGTTTGACGTCATCACTAATATCATAGTTACAGGTAAATATATTACGAATGTAGATGTGTGTCACATGGTAAATGTTGTGTGCTTGTTACGTGTGCCATTCTTTGTCACTCGTCACAACTCGTCCGATGCTCTGTCTCTCCATCTAGCCTCGTCTGTATTACCATAACTCCCATTGGAACTTCTTTCGCGAAGCTGCAATGTTGCGGGCAATTTTTGTAATTTCGAACAGTGATAGTCAACAATTCCATCAATATCAACAAAACGAACAATTACCTCTCAGATTAACACACTGAACATAGAAAAGACAACGATGTATGACGTTGGAAATTCGGTCGCTTGCTTGGAAAGGCACGTACATATGGCGTAGTTATACCGGTTAATGGCATCTCAATCCTCCCATCTTGATAACTAGATCTCCAACAGCAATACATAGATAAACAAACACTAAAGAAAAACCTGCACTCTTTGTTTTTAAGCTGTATCGTGTGGATTTCCATACAACATCAGCAATGGTATGTGGATAGCAGATGGGTACACAGCGGGATCTACTGCAACGTTAAAATGCGGAAGTGGTTACTACCAAACAACCAATGTAATTTCCTGTTCAGAAACCGGAAGTTGGGCAACCGTCAATTCAACGTGCATCCCATGTAAGTTTAATTAACATTAGTTTGTATCTGATTCTGGTATCTAAGGAAGTGCAATTAGTGCATAGAAACAATAGACAGCTCTCCGTGATTGTAGAAAAGAAATTCGGAAAAAAGATACGCTCGAAGGGTTTGTATATCTACACTATTATTGGCGTCCCAATGAGAAACAATCCCGTTATTATTATAGTTATTTTTATTGTCAGGTTCCGTGTTGCTCATCTTTTTAAATTTCTGTGTTGTGGTTTTTGTTTTGTTTGTGTTCGCTTAGTGTTTTGTACCCAATGTATCCTGTGTCTCTTGATTTTCCACTCTAGACAGTGTCGTCGGTTTTCTCTTACGTTTATTGATATAATTATTATTTTACTTTTTATCTGTACTGTTGTAATCGAAAATTGTTATTTCGTAAGCAGAAGATTCGTTTCGTTGGATGACTAGCAGAAATGTTTAAGATACCAAAGAGGTAATCAGAAGCAGTACATCGATGGACAGACAATACAATGACCTAAGCAAAAAGGACAAAAGGACAAACAACGATCTACAAAGCAGTACACAGAAACATAAAGATAGAAGTAGTACATATAGATCTACTCATAGTAGCTTTTTAGTTCAGTTAAATTTAGCCCCAGATAACTCAAATTGTCGGCTTTTTCAAAGTAAAATTAGCGGTTCCTTTGACTTCAACACGACGAAATTATAGTGTGTCAGGCCTATAGTCAAACTTTTTAAGGCTGGTTTGTATAAACTCACGATACGAAATGGTCTTGCGGACGGCGGTCAAAATGTGGAGATTAATAATCATAGCTCAACCAAATATCGACCTTTAGTTTTCAAAAGGGGCTTCCTATGTACCTCTGAACTCCTCTGCGTACGGGGGAAGGGGTCATTCACAATTCTGAATTCCTCTACCTACGGGTAGGTGTAAAATGTTGATATTTCATATAATATCAGTCATCTGTAGCATCATCACAATATATTGAGGTAACGATAGCAAATAGTTATTGTAATTGAATATGTTTAACGTTATTTTATCCCTCAAGGTATTTCTTTATATTATGTTTTCCTATACACGAGGAAAATATTTCCTTAACGTCTAGTAAATATACACCAAAATGAATACGCTTAACGCGTGTACAAATAGATATATAGATGTAAGATATTAAAATAAATATCGAATAATCCGAATTTTGTAAGTCTTCAGCAATATTTTTCCATGAATTGACAATGAAAACACAGATATCAAAGTTAGTTCGCACGACGCGTTTCTGGAATAACATTCGTCAGGTACGATGATAATCGAAAGATTGGAGAGCCAAACAAGTATAGAAAGTCTAATATCTAACAGTATACGAGTAATTACATTTTATTTATTACTTGTGCATCCTTCTTTAAAGAGAAACACAGTTTGTTCGACTTGACTTCCACTGTTGAGTCAATACAGTGTACACGTCCAGACACAATCCAGGTTATCTAACACGGAATATATCAATTTACCTAACAAGATACATAAATATACTTAACATGTTTCTTTAAACCCGATGCTTCTCCGATTATACATTGTCAACATGCTTTGATTTAGATATGGTTTGTCAAAATGGATGCAGTATTTTAAATCTCATCAAAAATAAACAAACAAATTAGGTCAAATTGGTTCTAATTTATATCATATTCATCCTTAAAATAATTGGACCGTTCGTGAAATGCTTATCATTAGTAGCGACTGTAAATTGGGAAAGTATATTTCTAGCATTTGGTATTATCATATTGACGAAGGACCTAATAAGGTCAGAGCAGTTTATGTTTGTGTGAAATATAAATATTAGCTACAGACAAATGACGCTACATGATAGTTAAAGCTCACCATACCAAACCACAGGTAAATACACGTTAAAGAAAATGAATGTGGCAATCAGGAATGTACACTCCAAAGATAATGACAAGAGGAGTTTGAAGATACCAAAGGGGTAATCAGAATCCGTGAATCGAAGATGGACAGACAACACAATGGCCACACGGGACAAAAGACAACGACAGACACAGCAAAAAAAAGGCACACACCATAGAAAACTAAAACGAAGAGCAACACATTTCTCAGCAAAAACTAGGTAGTTTATGCTTTTTAGAAGGGAAAGCATATAACGTTGAAATAATTGATTTAACAAATTTGTCAATGCATTTTAATTATGATTTAAGTACCGGAATGTGGACAACCACCATTTGTAACTAATGGATTGTGGGAACCTGACATTGATAGTAATGGCCAGTCAGCAAATTTGAATTGTCAAGATGGCTTCTCTCTGAACAAAGCCGTACAGATATCCTGTATGTCAAATAATACCTGGTCTAACATTGATGGAGTCTGTTTGTCTGGTAAGTACAGAATATTATTCTATTACATTAAGGGTAATCATCGCAGCGATCGTATGACAGCTGGCTATAGATCTATTTAAGTGAGTTCGTGATAAAGATTGCCAGTGACAGGTCGGTGGGTTTTTCCATGTATGTCTTTTTCCAAATTTGGGGCCGTTGTGGTCGTCATCGTATGGTAGCTGGATTTAGAACTACCTATGCAATCAGTCCCTATCTTCACTAACGTTGTGAGTTCGAATCCCGTTCAGGCAAAGGATACTTGATACAACATTATGTGATAAAGTGTGTCAATGAGGGTCGGGTGGCTCAATGAGTTAGGTAGTTGGATTACCTAACAATTCATACAAACCTATCACCAATACGGCGTGGGTTCGCGCCCGGCTTTGTATATTACAAAAAGGATGCACTCGACTCACAGTCGCAAGTGATAAAGTTTACCAGTTGCTTGCTCATGGTCGGTGGTTCTCTCCGGGTCCTACGGCTTCCTCCACCACTAAAACTGGTCGCCATGATATAGCTGAAATATTGCTGAAAGTGGCGTTAAACACAATGCAACAAATCAAATCAAATCAATCCGTTTTTCAGTGACTTGTGGCAGGACGGTGGTTTTCTCTGGGTACCGCGTACCCTAACCCTAGCCCTGTTTTCTAGATTAATAATAAAAACGTAGATAAATCTAATTCAGTCCACACGACGCGTATCTTGAGTAACTTTCACTATGGATGTTCATAGTCAAACAATTGGAAAGTCAAATTACTTAAAGTATATTGGAGTCTGAACAGAACACCAAAGAACCTAGCACTTGCATGACAGCATCATTCCACAAGGGGGAGAGTGGGGCCATAAAACTCGCTTAGCCCCGACACTTTGCATTGCAGTCCCTGTTTCAGTACACACAAGTGAATGGTCGTGTTGTTTTGTGTTAAAGGTATCAATTTTCCTTTTTCTACGATATACATATTTGATTGTTCATTCTTCAGTTTCTTCTAACGTTTATTCATGTCATCTGATACAGTTATTTGTATACAGTTGCTTGCTTTGATCTCAGAGAATACCATGTGTTTAATTTGCCTGCAGTACAGTATAACTTGCATGTTGTACAGTAAAATAGATCTAGTGTGCAATAAAATAGATACATATTTCTAACTCTAGTGGTAGTAGTTAAGCTTTATTATCATATCATAATGACCAGAACTATTTAATACCTTCATTGATTATCAAATAAACATTTGTTTTTCAGATTTGACTACCACTACCATTGCAAGCATGGCAGAATCCACAACGGTTACTGATTCCACAACAACACCAGAAACAACGACGGGATATACAACAACACCACAAACAACTACTGATTCCACAACAACACAAGAAACAACGACGGAATATACAACAACACCACAAACCACTACTGATTCGACATCATCACCAGAAACAACGACGGAATATACAACAACACCACAAACAACTACTGATTCGACATCAACACCAGAAACAACGACGGAATATACAACAACACCACAATCAACTACTGATTCGACATCAACACCAGAAACAACGACGGAATATACAACAACACCACAAACCACTACTGATTCGACAGCAACACCAGAAACAACGACGGAATATACAACAACACCACAAACAACTACTGATTCCAAAACACCAAGGTCAGCTCTTGTAATTTGCTCTTGACAGTCATAATAATGAGACAGAAATTTATCCCAAAGACCGTCCAACGCATTTCATAGACAACAATCATTTTGCAATATATGGTAAACAAACAATATATGCACAATGTCGGAAAATATTAAAGTTATTTGTACGAGCTTTAAAAACATCTAGAAAGACAAACTATCATGTCCTGTTTCACAGCGAGTGCAAACGAATTTGATATTTTCCGGTAATGTACGTACATTGAGTTGATCCTGCAATGTCAAAAAGCCCAAAACAACTGCCAAATTGCTAATCGTTTTAGATAGTGTTCTTTCGGAAATCCTCGCTCGTACTGTTACTGTTTCTTACCGATGATCAACATGAATCAGATACCAGAAAAAGCATATCTTCCTCAGTGACGGTACATTACAAAGAATTATCCTGTCAATACAATTTGACTACTCAAATAGAACCAGTACCCCATAAACGTGGTAATAAAACAAACAGCATCTGTAGTGATATCATATTCTAAGGTCTGTCTACTTTTTCAGGCTTTCGGTTGTCCGTTTGTATAGTCATCGCTTCATAATTATCATAGTAACCTTCCTGAGTTGTTTCATCCTTACACAACTTCAATGTATCGGGTGTTTGAGTACATGTTTTTTTAAAATGAATGTGGTTGTCTTTGCTATATTCGGACGGTGTTTTTTCTTGCACATGACACTTGTAATCACATGGTCTTGCTTTCCATGCGGAAGAAACGGAATTCGATCGTAGCTGGGGACGATATGATGGTGGTATGTGTTAAAGCGTTTATCATGTCATCGTAAGGTTTGACACTTTGACCTCCTCAGAAAGGTATAATATATTTTAATATGCATACAGAGAATTTACTGCCAATATAAAGGTTTCCGCATAAACAGTTGCTTGATAGATTACAAGATGCATATAGTCTCCCTCCTGGTACCACGTGACGCATGTAGCGAGAAACCCAATAGGCACTGCCCGAACACGGACTGCTAACACTCAATAGGAATTCAATCAAACAAATGTCTAATATTGTTGTCTGCTGGTGTGTAAATGTGACAATTATTTAATATTGTTTTACACTGTTCCGATAGTGTGGTTTCTGTCTTTTTTGTAAAATCTTATTGTTTGTTTGTTTGTTTGTTTGTTTGTTTGATTGATGGTGCTTAACGCCACTTTCACCAATATTTCAGATATGTCGTGGCAGTTAGTGTTCTTGGTGGAGGAAACCGAAGGACATGTCGCAAGTCACTGGCAAACTTTATCACATAATGTCGTACACCTCTGCCTGATCGAGATTCGAACTCACAACATCAGTGGTGATAGGCACTGATTGCATAGGTAGTTTTAAATCCAACTACCATACATTCACGACCAGGACGTCCCCTCAAAATCGCATTGCATGCGTGACGCTGTGCACAGTGTATATGTACACAGTACCTTGTCGGAATATAGATCATTTATTTGTAGTCCTCTCGAAACATGAAATAAAAATTCTCTAGTGTCTCTCTTATCTTCCTGTATCTAAAATTCGTACACATTAATTGTATATTTAAAGCATACACTTCCTGTATCATGACTGTATTTAATTTATTTTTTCGATCTGATGTCCACCCTGATAGTAATTTACATGATGTTTGAAAACAATCAAAAGATATGTTGGAGCGATAGCTAATATCCGACAGACCAGTAAATTAACCCACTTAAGTGTTTAATAAATTACAAAAAAGGAGCACTCCACTCGCAATCGCAAGTGATAAAGTTTACCAGTTGCTTGCCAATGGTCAGTGGTTCTCTCCGGGTACTCCGGCTTCTTCTACCGCTAATACTGGCCGCCATGATATAACTGAAATATTGCTGAAAGTGGCGTTAAGCACCAAAAATCTAATCAAATAAAAAACAAATCAGGTGCTCCGGAAGGGATCGCAATTCAGTTTGTGATTGATAATAAATGTTTAATACTAGACACTGTTATGCTGAGTGTGAATTCTGAGTAAAACGGTTGTTTGGCGACGCTATGCATTCATTGTGTTATTTCAGTTACGTACTTTTTGCATAAGGGATTAATGTGCATATAAATGTCCCCGAGATAACTTAGAATATACTTTTCTGCGGTGATGAACACATCCACTTCGATAGAGGCGCACACTGGTTTTGCACACCGAATCAAATACACAAATAAGACTGACGTAAATGGGTGACTCACAAATGGTAACCTTCACGCACATTTTATTTAAAAGGTGACGTGTACAGTATCAGTTTTTAATATGAAAATTCTTATCGTTGATGGCCCGTTCAAAGACAAAATATAATACTTTTTTGTGACAATATCATCACAGGTCTTAGGCCCATTCAAGTACCACATTAATATCAGCACGATTAAGTATTTGTAAATGTGATTTAGCTAAATCAATCATAAATAACAAGCTTAAATGTTGTGAGTTTGATGTAAGCATCGAATGTAGTTTGGGTTCCCGCGGCGCAACGCCCCTCGAGTGCTGCAGACACCTAACCAAGGTCAGATATGTCAGTCTGATATCACTTGGAATCATCAAGACGTCTCCAAGCTAACAGATTATCTACTATCTGGTAGTCCTGACAAACATTTCGCATCCCTACTATTCGATATCAGTGATTATTGATCAAAGACGACACAGAAGTGGATAGGTGGGGCATACGCAACATTACTGACTAATGGAAACATATCGTCGTTACTCTACGAATAGGACTCCACCCTCTCTAACAACAGAGGAAACTACCAGAAACATTGATATATTTACATGCAAAATATGTGTCAAACCAATAACCCCCCCCCCCCCCCCACATTTGTTTTACAACACCATTAACTTTTGTAATTTGTACTTGACCTTCATAATAATGAGACATAAATGTATCCCCATGATCAAATCTTCGATATAATATTTGGTGGCAGATTTAGAAAATCATCCAAGACGTGCAGACAATCAAAGATCTATCTAACTGTATATATAACTAGGAAGTCATTAGTATTCATGTGCCAATTAAATTGATGCAACTTGTTAATAAGTTTGTGATTGCACAATTCTAATTAAAACCAGGTCAAGAATACGACGGGGAATAAAATAAAACGACTGATCTTCAGTGTAGTGCACATGACATAACGTCATAGGTACGTTCAAAGTCAAAAGAACTAAAGTCAAACAATTTACAATTCTTTAAGAGCACGAAAAACAAAAAGGACAAATCATGACAGTCAAATAAGGCAAAAATTACTTATACCTGAGGAATGAAATGAATTGCAGACATATTACTGTTTTGTCGATTTTATACTTTAATAGTGTATTACGTATAACAGTGGATGATTTTGCTCCTTATGGACCCGAGCATGGCGACACTCGAGCTCCAACCAACGATGATGGTTCAACTCCACCAATACCCGTCAGCAGCTTATTCCCATTATTCAATCATCAGCACGATTCTTTAATTGTAAGTATCTAGAGTATACTTGTACGGTTAATTTCCGCATATTTTTTTGATGTAAACGTCACCGAGAGTCGACGAACCGGTGATTCATTATGTGAGGTATATTTCTGTTCCTCTTCTTACAATTAAACAGTTTATCAGATGAGTACTGGAGACAAACATCAGATTTGTAATCAATTATAATAAATAAGGGTAATAACAAAATTACCGAACTCCGAACAATCTTACAACGGGAAAGTCAAAACTCATAAGTATATAAACAGACAAAATCAGTCAACAACCGGAAAGCTGGGAAAACCGTAATGACCCTAACTTGGTACAGGCATTTCTAAAGAAATGGTGGGTTGAATCAGATCTTAAAGCGCCAAACCTCCTGCTTTCATTACGGCTCAAGGGTTCCTGCTTTCACTATAACAGTAAACGTTAGAGAAAACTGAATAGACAATCAAGACAAACCAAAGACACAAGTAGCATTGAGTACAGAACACAGAACAAAGATATTCAACAAAAAAAGAATAAATAAAAAAATAAACACTTAAATAAATAAAATATCTAAATCTATTTTGGTGAAATTTGTTACCATCATTGTTTAAACTTTCCTTTCATAATCATATTTTTTTTTCAAGGTGAATACAAATGGCGTGATTTCGTTTCTCGGAACCATGAATTCTTTCACCCCATCACCGTTTCCTTTAGGAAGCAACAGACGACTAATAGCGCCATATTGGACTGACATTGATACAAGAAATGGAGGTGATATATGGTACAGAGAATCAACAAATAGTACACTATTACAAATGGTGTCGCTGGAAATTCGTCGAGTTTTTCCAGAACAGTATAAATTTCAGGCTTCTTGGCTTTTTATTGCTACATGGGACAATGTTGCATTTTATGGAGCTAATAGTGCAGGAGTGGCAAAGGTATCTTACTGATTCGTAAATTTAATATTTAGTATAGAGTATAATTGAAAATTTCTTTTTTAATAAAAACATAAATATCTTTAAGATAGGGGACATCTCACACCCACCTTATAGTATACTTTGTACTCCTCATTGGACACTACGATAACTACATCTTTAACCTAGGGGACATCACACATTCATTTTAGGGTATATACTGTACTCCTCATTGGACACTTTGCGATGGCTACATCTTCAAGCTAGGGGAGGTATCACACTCACCTTAGAGTAGACTTTCCGCTATTCATTGGACACATGGCGATGACTACATCTTCAAGCTAGGGGAGGTATCACACTCACCTTAGGGTAGACTGTGTACTTCTCATTGGGCACTCCACGATAACTACATCTTCAAGCAAGGGGAAGTCTCACGCTCACTTTAGGGTAGACTTTGTACTCCTTATTGGACAATTCGCGATGGCTACATCTTCAAGCTAGAGGAGATTTCACACTCATCTTAGGGTATACTTTGTACTCCTTATTGGACACTCCGCGGTGACTACATCTTCAGGTTATGGGACGTCTCACACTCGCCTTAGAGTATAATTTGTACTCCTCATTGGACACTTCAGAATGACTACATCTTCAAGTTAGGGGGGTCTCACACTCACCTTAGGGTAAACTTTGTACTCCTCATTGGACACTCCACGATGACTATATCTTCAAGCTAGGGGGATCTCACACTCACCTTAGGGTAAACTTTGTACTCCTCATTGGACACTCCACGATGACTACATCTTCAAGCTAGAGGGGGGGGGGGCTCTCACACTCACCTTAGGGTATACATTGTACTCCTTATTAGACACTCCACGATGACCACCTATTCAGGCTATGGGACGTCTCACACTCACCTTAGGGTATACTTTGTACTCCTTATTGGACACTTCACGATGACTACATCTTCAATCTAGGGGAGGTCTCACACTCACATTAGGGTATAATTTGTACTCCTCATTGGACACTTCACAATGACTACATCTTCAAGCTAGGGAAGGTCTCACACTCACCTTAGGGTATACTTTCTACTCCTTATTGGACACTCCACGATGACTACATCTTCAAGCTAGGGGAGGTCTCACACTCACCTTAGGGTATACATTGTACCCCTTATTAGACACTCCACGATGACTACATCTTCAGGCTATGGGACGTTTCACACTCACCTTAGGGTATAATTTGTACTCCTCATTGGACACTTCACAATGACTTCATCTTCAAGCTAGGGGGGTCTCACACTCACCTTAGGGTATACTTTGTACTCCTCATTGGACACTCCACGATGACTATATCTTCAAGCTAGGGGAGGTCTCACACATACCTTAGGGTATACTTTGTACTCCTTATTAGACACTCCACGATGACTATATCTTCAAACTAGGGGAGGTCTCACACTCACCTTAGGGTATACTTCGTACTCCTCATTGGACACTCCACGATGACTATATCTTCAAGCTAGTGGAGGTCTCACATTCACCTTAGGGTATACATTGTACTCCTCATTAGACACTCCACAATGACAACATCTTCAAGCTAGGGGAGGTATCACACTCACCTTAGGGTATACTTTGTACTCCTCATTGGACACTCCACGATGACTACATCTTCAAGCTAGGGGAGGTCTCATTCACTTTAGGGTAGACGTTGTATTCCACATGGGACACCCCACGATGGTTATATCTTCAAGCTAGAGGAGGTCTCACAATCACATTAGCAACATTCCAGCAGCGCCTGTATATGTAGTATATATCTCTCAGTTGATACGATATTCCAGAGCTTGTGATTCCTCTCAGGATTTCCTTGATAGAAGTTTACTGAAAACAAAAGGATCGATATCTAACTGATTTGTTAAATTTAATGCTTAGCATAGAGTATAATTCAGAATTTCATTTTCAATACAAATGTAAATATCTTTAAGTCAAGGAACGTCTCACACCCACTTTAGAGATGTACGTTACAATGATGGCCATATTAACGTGTTACTTTAGAAATGTTCATTACAATGACGGCCATGTTAGCTTGTTATTTTAGAGATGTACGTTACAATGTTGACCACATTAACATGTTACTTTAGCGATGTACGTTTCTATGATGGCCATGTAAACTTGTTACTTTAGATATGAACATCACAATGATGACCATATTAATTTCTTGCTTTAGAGATGTACGGGTCGTTATAATGATAGCCATATTAACTTATTACTTTAGAGATGGACGTTACAATGACTGCCATATTAACTTGCAACTTTAGAGATGTACGTTACAATTATGACCATATTCGCTTGTTACATTAGAGATGTACGTTACAATGACTCCATATTAACGTGTTTCTTTAGAGATGTACGTCTCAATGATGGTCATATTGACTTATTATTTTAGAGATGTACGTTTCAATGTTTGCTGTTAACAAATGGGAGACACTCCTTTACTGTCTTTCTATACGACAAAATTGAATGGACGACGGGAACAGCTAGTGGTGGTAGCAGTGCTACAGGATTAGGAGGGACACCGGCACAGGTATATAGGATTTGAGTGAGTGAGTGAGTGAGTGAGTGGTTGTTGCTTAACGCCAATTCATCAATTTTTAAGCTATATCATGGAGAGAACAAGTTAATTTTAAATGAGATGATAATGAGGTCCGCTTTGTTGTAGACCAACACGCTGAGCTGTGCTAGCTCACTGAAACAACAATCCGCGAATAGACATGTCGCTCCACTCGGACACATCATTCAGACTCTGGGCCAACCGGTCCTTGCTCTTACTCCTTAATGTTGCGTGCTTAGCGGAGAAGCAACAAATACCAATTTAATAGTCATTGGTTTGACCCAACCGGGGCTCGAAATCTAGATCTACCGCACACGAGGCGAGCACGCTAACCATTACACCACCGATGCGGTTACATAGGATTAGCAGTTAATATATAGTTGGTGCTTAACACCACTTCTAACAATATTTGATTTGTACATGGTAACGTATTGGTTAGATTTATTGTCAGAAGAAACAGGATCTTTTTAAACCGGAGACATGCTGTATCGGACCTTGCCAGATACCTGTTCCTCCACCATGGTAAGCTCTCATAACCAAATGTTGGATGCTCGTAGATGATTGGTTGTCTGAAATGTGACCTCTGGCTTGGTCCAATATTGGATGATGTTAGTAGATCGCCGGATAAACCAAAATAAAAACTATCCAACAAACATTTAATTTTATTATGCTTGAAGTTGCCCCTAATGAAATGTGTCATGTTTTACAGGTAGGATTTGACGCTGGTGACGGCGTGAACTACTTTGCATTGCCAGCGTCCAGGACGCCAGAAATAATCAATGTTACGTCAATGTCTAACGTCAATATGCCAGGACTATTTATGTTTCGTGTCGACTCTGCAGGAATAAAACAAGGAGGTTGTAACACGAATGGTAAGGTTTACAAATTTGATGGACGTGTTTTTCAACATATAGTCGGCATACCTATGGGCACAAACTGTGCTCTTCTTCTCACCGACTTAATCCTTTATTCGCATAAGGTAGACTTCATACAGGGTATTCTTAAGAAAAACGAGAACAAGCTAGTCTGATCCTTTAATTTCACGTTCCGCTATTCAGATGATGGCTTCTCACTAAATAATGTTAGGCTTCGTGATTTCGTCGATCGTATCTATCCCATTGAGCTTGAAATAAAACATAAAACAGATACAGATAGGTCTGCTTCATACCTTGACATACACCTCGAAATTGACAGTGAATGGCTGGTAAAAATAAAACCTTACGACAATTTCAATTTTCTCATTATCAACGTTCCATTCATATGTTGCAACATTCCAGCAGCACCTGTATATGGAGTACATATCTCCCAGTTGATACGATATTCCAGGGTTTGTGGATCGTATCAGGCTGTCCTTGATAGAGGGCTGCTGCTAACAAGGAAGCTACTGAACCAAGGGATAATATTGGTAAAAGTTGAAGCCATCACATACTTTGGTTGAAAGCTATGGCCTATCTGTGTCACAAATGACCACGGATATGTTCCACTGGCCATAAACCCACGAAGATACCAAACCAAGGGTTCCTCTTGGTTAAGTTGAAGTCATAACTTCGAACGTTTCACGGTCGCGACCATGACCTGGTTTGACCGCTATGGATTATCTGTGTCACAAATGACCACATATATGTTCCACTTGTCGTAAGCACTTCCTAGTCCTTTCCTCATTCATGATTTATCACCCGGTTTGTAACTAGAGTAAAACAACGAGTGTCAATAGTGGAACAGTAGCTGCTTAACATTCAAGAGCCCCTGAGTTCGCTTATCTCCATCTTTTGCTTTATGTGCATGCTTTGTAGATCGTTGTTTGTACTTTTGTACTTTTTCATTTGGCCATTGTCTTGTCTGCTCTTCTTCGATATACGGATTATGATTACCCCTTTGGTATCTCCAAGCGCTTCTTATCACCCGGTTTGTAACAACAGTAAAACGACGGATGCCACTAGTGGAGAAGGAACTGTTTATCATTCCGGAGTTCCTGAGTTCATTCCCGGTTTTTAGTGGAGTTTGTTTAACTTGATCGTTCGCTTAATATCTATGTTTTGTAAATCGTTGTGTGTACTGTTGTTCTTTTTTCCTTTGGCCATTGCGTTGTCTGTTCTTCTTTAATATACGGATTATGACTACCCTTTGGTATCTTCTTATGACGTAACAACTTTGATTCGGAATGCATAAGTAATACTTTATAAGACCTTCTAACTACTTAATTTTGCAATATAACACATTAACTCATAATTAACGAAACCTAATATTTTTAAGGCACGTTGACAATTACTCCAAGGGAAGCCTCCATGTTTGGTGGTACATTATTGGTGATATCAGGACCATGTTTTAACCAAACATATTCAGTATCTTTAATGCTGTCAGATGTCAAAGGTGAAATACACTGTAAATGGCTTTCTGACTACAGCGTGTCATGTATTTTCCCGCCATTATATAGAACAGGAAGAGAAATGGTGCAACTCCGAGTGGTTCTACCTGATAATGAAACATTGACTTTCACAGGCATAATAACTAAAGGTATGATATCTAGTATTTGACATTAAGAAAATCTCCCCCAGGAATATAGACATGGGACCTAGTTACTGTACTGTGTGATGTAACCACTTTAAGAACTTGTCGTCTGCTAGTTGTTCGTGACGAATCACATACAACAATATATGTTACAATGCAACATCCGCTTTCCTTTCAATCACTGTGTAAGCATCCAAAATTGTGTAAAGCTTGAATTCTAGAAGAGTTTTAGATTGAAATGAATACGCACTTGTTGATAACACTTACAGAACCCCATCATTTCACGAAGAGGTCTGTGGCTATAGAACTAATTTAATCCCGTCACCTTTTTATTGAAGTGCATGTGCCACGCCAGGAAAGTGAACGGCAATGTGCTTTAAGGGTATCGATGTTGCCTTTTTCTATGATTTTGATATTAGATTTTGGAACTGTACTGACAAGTGTAGTAGTTTTTGTTTTTGATTTTATTCTGTGATAATTGTAGTAAATCATGCTATGATGAAGTCAGTAATAAGTAGATATCCTGTAGACTGGAAACATGAATCTACAGTTGAGGTGAACTGGAAATCTGATGAAATGAACTTTCCACCAAACATGCCAGTAAACGTTGATTTGTACTATCCTAAGGTAGGTGATTTGTTTTTGTTTTCTTTTGTTTTTTTTGTATGTTTGTATGTTCCCTAACACTGCTATTTAAGTCACACTGATGCTTACAAACTATCCGAACTGACTTTTTTTTCTTCCCGAAGACTGCTATTTAAGGCACACTAATAAGTAGCTCAACTGGTTTTTTTCTGTTCCCCAAATCTGGTAGCTTACCTTGGTGTTGGCTATCATCGTGACATAAATATACATTATGTAACTTACACTCTATACTTTATTGTAGAAAGATGATAATAACAGTGCTATAATATTGATGCATTATTCGTCACTCCCGACGCCAAATATAACAGGAAACTATAGCTTTAGACTGAACTTTCCAATGGAGGCAGGAATAATAAGGATATCAGTAAATGACTCTAACAGGTATGTACAAATGTACGAGTGCTGGAAGAGTAGACATGAAATGATTGTCTGTAGTAGTAAAAAAACAGGAAAACAAAGCAGATATTTGCATTATTGCGCAAGCGGCGTTTCTGGCATAGCCTTCGCCAGATACGTTCAGTCAAAAGATTGGAAAGCTTAATGAAGTTCTTTAGATGTAGAGTGTAACCCACAGTTGATCACATCCCATATCACACGTGGCTCAACTGAAAGAGAATTCCTCTTAGTCACATGCTTATTTATTCCGAATATGATTGGCTCCCATGAATTTGTAGAACTTGCTTAAGTGGATAGTACGAGAAAACACATGGTGATATAATAAAATTAATAGTGTTTATGGTTTTTGTTTTTTTGTGATTTTTTTGTGACCTACTATCCAATCGAAAATTTTAGGAATGATATGTTGCTATAGAAAGTTCTAAATGCCGGATCAGTAACCCAACAATTCCAAACTGTAGGTAATTTTCCTATGGATGATGAGTGGAGAGTATCGGAGTGTGACCAACTGTGGGTTACCAGAGATGCAGTCTGTGTGGCAAGCCTCTTTATTTTCAGTTGAATCCCATGGTGTGGAAGTCGAATGGACCGACGATTTCACTTTAAAATGAATTAGAGTACATTATAGGGGATAAATTAACAAGTAAAAAAAAATAGTAAAAACATTTTTTATCTTAACCATCAAAGGAAACGACTTAATTAAGTTTGAGATTATTAGGTTCGAACTGGTTTCCTCATCTCATGGCTTTCTCATTTCTTTGTTATGTTATGTTATTTATTTATTTTCCGTTGTTTGTTTTCAGTTTTTAGCGGGGTTTTTTTGTTTTTTTTCTTGGTTTTTTTTGGTTATTTTTTTGCGTTGTTTTTTTGCTTTTTTTGGTTTTTTTTTGGGGGGGGGGGGGTTGCTTTCGTATCTAGTTATTGTCGGAAACGATCTTGTAGCTATAGTAGACATGGAGGTATTCTGACAAGAGGAGTTTCTGACATCAATATAATTTGTAATTCCAAATCAAGAACATATTTTATCTGTCAGTGAATGTTTATTAGTGACGAACATCAACTACCTGTTTTTATTGGAGATTGCATTGCTTGCTCACGCAACTTTATTTTGTTTGTTTTATATTTTTATATTTTTGGTTTTATTATGTCCCTATTACTGGTCAGATATTTTTTTTTTATTTATTTTTTTAATTGTTTAGTCCCTATTAATGGTCAGATATATTTATTGTTTTAATTTTTTGTTTTATTTTGTAGTCCCTATTACTGGTCAGATACGTTTATTGTTTTATTTTTTATTTTATTTTGTAGTCCCTATTATTAGTCATATACATTTATTCTTGTTTTTTTTTGTTATATTTTGCAGTCCCTATTACTGGTCAGATACATTTATTGTTGTTTTTTTTTTGTTATATTTTGTAGTCCCTATTACTGGTCAGATATGTTTATTGTTTTATTTTTTATTTTATTTTGTAGTCCCTATTATTAGTCAGATACATTTATTGTTTTATTTTTTATTTTATTTTGTAGTCCCTATTACTGGTCAGCTATGTTTATTTTTTCTTTGGTTATATTGCTGTTTTCTCTTTTAAATTTTAGTCCCTTATTGCTGGTCAGATATGGTTATTTTTTAATGAGTTATTTTTTGTTTTATTTTTTAGTCCCCATTACTGGTCATATATGGGTTTTTTAAATATTTTTTTATTTTTTGTTGGTTCCTATTACTGGTCAGATATTTTTATTTTTTGTTTTAGTTTTCAGTCCCTATTACTGGTCAGTTTTGTTTATTTTTTATTTGTTACTTTTTGTTTTATTTTGTAGTCGTTACTAATGGCCAGATATTATTTTTCAGTCCGTATTACTGGTCAGATATGTTTACTGTACTGGTAAATATGTCAACAAGTATGCAAATTTGTGAAGAATGGAATATAAATGATATGACGATCCAAACGATGCATCATGAAAACGTCACTTCCTGTCCATGCTCCCTAGATGTCGCTCTATTAGATTTGACCAGATTTCATATTGATCCTTTATGTGTAGAGACTGCAGTTAATGTCTATGATTGCTACCAACAACCATTTGCTAAACTCTGCTTCAAACAGAATCTTCCATCGTGAGTATTTAAATCTTATACAAGAAAACAGATACCACACAAAATATATATGTGTAACAATAAGTTGTATCTACATGTGTGGGTTGGCATTTGGCGCATCAGTGGAAATCACTTACATGACTACATCATTTTATTAAGAGGGAATGTTTGGGCACATACAAGTAGCTTAATTTCGTCACCTCTTATTAAATGCCTGTTCCAAACCAGGAACGTGAGTCGTCAGTGAAACTGTTCAGACAGTGTGGTATACCAGACTAAACATACGGAGATTATATGCCTTCTGAAACTTACATCTTATGACTGCCATTCATAGGATTTGTATTTTCCATTTTCACTTCGGCAACCGACATTTTTTTCAAGACTAACATGGCAACGTTTCAGGAATAAAATTTACAGCAAGAAAAGAAGACTTTGAAGATACCAAATGGTTCATGAGACGTAAATATGCAACGAACGACAGAAAATACAATGCCCAACAGAAAAGGGAAAAAAGACAAACAATAATCTACAAACCTCTATACAAGAGGGGATGGGGCGATCCCATTAGCTGGTTTTACCTCGTCACATTCGTGTGCCCGTCTCAAGTCAGGACCTGGATTTCGAACGTCATATATGTCGTGGTCCTCTTTGTGTTCAGATGAGTGGTAATTGTTCGCTATTTAGATATAAGATATAAGTGGAATTAATGACCAGCATTATTTATTTAAGATTTCTTTCTATAACAGAACGTTAAATGTTGGGCAACACGAGCCCCACTAAAAACTGGGCATGAACTCATGTGCCCCGGAAATATATATAAACCAAAGAGGCCAAAGAGGTAATCTGAATCCATCAATTGAAGAAAGACAGACAACATAATGGCCAAAAGAATAAAGGACAAACAATCATCTACAAAGCATACACATAGACCTAATGATCGATTAACACGAACCCCACTAAAAGCTGGCTGTGAACTCAGGTGTTATTTTGAGATTATTTTCTGAAATACTTCGAACACATGTTTATATTTTTACACGAATTTTAGGACACAAATGTATGACAACCAATGCTGTTATAACGACAGTGGACTATTAATGAATCCACAAGCCTTATTTGGAAGTGGATATGCCAACAGATACCATTATGCTGGAGATAACCTTGACAACATTCCATATCTGTCAAATTTCATATATGACGTCATACCTTATCAACACTGCTGCGTTTACCCTTTACAGAATGCGAACACTAACGTATATACCGGATGTGACGTATTTTACGCACGAAGGCCACCCAACTCGTGTGTGAACTACGTACCACCAGTAGTGGGTAAGTTATGAAAAGAAAGTTTAAACAGTGATGTTAAAGCATATCAAAAACAAAACGAACAACTACCTCTGATCTTAAACCATCAAACATGAAAAGGACCAGGACCTATGGTGTTGAAAATCCTGGTCCTGGCTTGTAACAGGGACAACAATTTAGCGTGTTGTGTTCAATGTTTGGTTAATTTGGGTTCAATCAGTACACAATTTGTATGTTTGCGCATTCCTATTTAGGGTCAAATGTTATTGAGATTATTGCAGTCATCTTCGATTTAAATTCTACAATAAAATCAAATAAATTACAAAGCACCATACAATAACCATTCCGGTATAGCAATGCATTTTGCTTAATATTAATCTATGGGTTAAAAAAACGTAAATATCTAATTGTATGCACCAGATCTGTTCCTGGAATAGCCGTTATCAAGTACACTCGGAAAGCAAATTAATATAAAAGTCTTTCTACAGGCCTAAACATGATAGCGAAAATCAGGTCAAGTAAATATAAAGTTCAGTATTTTTATTTCAACGTGAAATTAAAAAAAAAAGTTGAAGATACCAAAGGAATAATTAGAAGCCATAAATCGAAAAAGGACAGATAATACAATGGCCAAAAGTAAAAGAACAAAATGATAAACAATGATCTACTAAACACTACACAGGAAACTACAGATGGAGCAACACGACCACCCTCTAAACCACGAGGAGCTCTGGATGTGTTTACAGTTCCTGCTCCACTAGTAACACCTGTAGTGCTATGAATTATAAATTATATTTTTATTTACAGCAAGAGTTTCTGGGGAACCTCATCTTGTAACTCTAGACGGATTTCGATACACATTCAATGCAGTTGGTGAATTTATAGCCATAGCAAATGGCAATTTTACATTACAACTGAGACTTGAACAATACGGAAACTCTCAAGGTAGGCATAAAATGTGTATTGTATTCACTATTTATTCAATTTTGTTGACAATTTTGTTTCGAACAGAACGGTTAGCCATATCATTTTAATTTTTACCATATATTCGAACAGACCGTTTAGCAATATAGCATTTTATCGTATGCCATTTATTTACACGTTCTTATTTTTACAATGACGTTTTCTTATAGGTAGTTCTGTGACATCATTAGCGGCTAAGTCTTATAACAATGCAGACGTCATTGAAGTTCAAACGAATACAATACGTGGAATAGATGTTCTGGTTAATGGTGAATTGGTAGACTTTGAAGCTTCAATTAGTAATACGCTTTCTGTTAGAGGTAAGAAGCTTCATGTTTATCTTTTATGAACAGGACGTTATGTAACCGTAACAGTCAAATAAGTCCTTGTGTTAAACTGGTCTAGTCGGATGGTTTCATGTACTAGTAGAATAAATCCTGGTATGAAACTGGTCCGGACGGATGGTTTCATGTACTAGTAGAATAAGTCCTGGTGTGAAACTGGTCCGGACGGATCGTTTCATGTACTAGTAGAATAAGTCCTGGTGTTAAACGGGTCCGGACGGGTCGTTTGATGTACTAGTAGAATAAGTCCTCGTGTGAAACTGATCCGGACGGATCGCTTCATTTAGTAGTAAAATAAGTCCTGGAGTGAAACTGGTCCGGACGGATCGTTTCATGTACTAATAGAATAAGTCCTGGTGTTAAACTGGTTCGGACGGGTCATTTCATGTACTAGAAAAATAAGTCCTGGTGTTAAACTGGTCCGAACGGATCATTTCATGTACTAGTAAAATAAGTCCTGGTGTGAATCTGTTCCGGACGGATCGTTTCATGTACTAGTAAAATAAGTCCTGGTGTTAAACTGGTCCGGACGGATCGCTTCATGTACTAATATAATACGTTCTGGTGTTAAACTGGTCCGAACGGGTCAGTTCATGTACTAGTAAAATAAGACCTGGTGTGAAACTGTTCCGGACGGATCGTTTCATGTACTAGTAAAATAAGACCTGGTGGGAAACTGGTCCGAACGGATCATTTCATGTACTAGTAAAATAAGTCCTGGTGTGAATCTGTTCCGGACGGATCGTTTCATGTACTAGTAAAATAAGTCCTGGTGTTAAACTGGTCTGAACGGATCATTTCATGTACTAGTAAAATAAGACCTGGTGTGAAACTGTTCCGGACGGATCGTTTCATGTACTAGTAAAATAAGTCTTGGAGTTAAACCGGTCCGGACGGATCGTTTCATGTACTAGTAAAATAAGTCCTGGTATTAAGCTGGTCTGATCGGATCATATCATGTACTAGTAAAATAAGTCCTGGTGTTAAACTGATCCGGACGGGTCGTTTCATTTACTAGTAAAATAAGTCCTGGTATTAAGCTGGTCTGATCGGATCATTTCATGTACTAGTAAAATAAGTTCTGGTGTTAAACTGGTCCGGACGAATCGTTTCATGTACTAGTAAAATAAGTCCTGGTGTTAAACTGGTCCGGACGGGTCGTGTCATGTACTAGTGAAATAAGTCCTGGTGTTAAGTTGATCCGGACGGGTCGCTTCATGTACTAGTAAAATAAGTCCTGGTATTAAGCTGGTCTGATCGGATCATTTCTTGTACTAGTAAAATAAGTCCTGGTGTTAAACTGGTCCGGACGGATCGCTTCATGCACTAGTAAAATAAGTCCTGGTGTGAAACTGGTCCGGGCGGGTCGTTTCATGTACTACTAAAATAAGTCCTGGTATTAAACCAATCCGGACGGATCGTTTCATGTACTAGTAAAATAAGTCCTGGTGTGAAACTGGTCGGAACGGATCGTTTCATTTACTAGTAAAATCAATTCATGCACCATATTTACTCCAAAGGAAGAAAGATTTGTCGGTGCCAAATTGGACCTATTTATGTATTAGTTATATAAATAATATAGGGCTTTTTCATACATAAACGTTAGAGAAAACCGAATGGGAAATCAAGAATAGACAATCCAGAGACCCTGGCAACATCGAGTACAGAAGACACAAGACGAAAACAAACACAATACAGAAAACTAAAATGAAGAGCAGCATGGACCCAACCAAAAACGTGGGCTGAACCCAAGTGCTCCCGAAAGGTAAGGAGTTCCTGCCTCTTATCTGCAATTTTCAGCCTAATCATATACTCTAAGGTAAACATAAATGTTATTCTGGCAGATACTCTTTGGTAGTATAGACAATAGTAGTACAGTGTCTTAAAATATAAACTTTATGTGTATGCGTAAAATAAGTAAATATAGTTCTACATGTAATACATTACAACCAGATGTAAATAAAGTTTGTATTCAGTGCCTATTTCATTTTATCTCAGACATGAACAATTGTCAAAACTTATATTTTAAAAGGAGCAGTCATCGAAATTACATCTGGTGATCAGCCGTCAGTTACAGTGACATTTGAAAGACCACATCTCTCTGTAAAGGCATATGCTGCACTGAACATCCTCAATTTGTTGATAATGGTATCTCCTGATGAATCGGGTAACTATGTCATTATGGTTTTTTTCAATCATTTCGTGTAGGCTTAGTACAAAAACAGTTTGCATTTATCAAAGAATAATCAGAAACCGTAAATCGGTGAACATATAATACAATGGCCAGACGAAAAAGGTGAACAGATAATACAATGGCCAGACGAAAAAGGTGAACAGATAATACAATGGCCAGAAGAAAAAGGTGAACAGATAATACAATGGTCAGAAGAAAAAGGACTAAAGGACCAACAAATGTCCACAAAACACTACACAGAAAACTACAGATTGAGCAAGGCGAACCCCTCTCTGAAATTGGGGATGAACTCCAATGTTCCAGAATGGTACAAATTTCCTGCTTCACTGGTGGCATCTGCCGTGTTACTATTACATGACACGACCATCATCTGATATGGAAATCGTGTTAGACACAAGTACACGTTAATGAATATAAAAACCATAAATGGATTACGAACCCCCTATAAAAAATATTGTAATAGAGACGAACATCGCTTTTAAATTTAGTACAAAGGTTCAGCAATCACTCACTCATCGTATCACTCTGAGTAAATATACAAACAAAAACATAGATGTTAGAAGATACTAAATGAACAGTTAGAAGTAGAAAATACTTTGACCAAAAGAAAAAGGACAAACAACGATCTATAAAAACAGTTTTTAAACATGTTAACAATAAAAAAAAGATGAAATAATATATTTATTTGGCAACAATGATGTATATATTTTTTTCAGGAGAATTTAATGGTTTATATGGCAACAATGATGTGTGTATATTTTTTCAGGAGAATTCCTTGGTTTATATGGTAACAATGATGTATATATTTTTTCAGGACACTTCCTTGGTTTATATGGTAACAATAATGTTATATATTTTTTTCAGGAGAATTCCTCGGTTTGTATGGTAACAATGATGGTATAAAGGACAACGATCTTATATCAAGGAATGGAGTACTTATAAATAGCAATGCTTCTATGATTGATATTCACAACCAATTTGGATTAACATGTAAGTATGTTCCTGTGCTATGTTGTTTGTGTGTATGTACCGGCATATAAGAACTAAAATACAAACGTACTAAAGGACTATTCGGACATGGAAGTTAAAATACTAACGGTCAACAGGCCTATCTCGACACAAAAATTACAAACATCAATGTGCAAAGGACTATCTGAACACAAACACATAGGTCAAACAAATGTAAGCTCAAGCAACTCGAACCATCACAATTACAACGGGAAATCAGATCCGGTGGTGCGGAAGCGCTAGCATATTCTGCCCCATTAATGGCACGTGTCGAGAAAATTATAATAATAATAATTGAATAAAACTGGGTCTACGTTCGTAACATCTGACCAAGGACTCTTCATCAGAAGCACTTGCCATTCTCGCCAAATTATAGCGATTATTCACTTATTGCTGAATAAAAACACTCGCTCAAGCACTCGCTCCCTAACACACGCACTCGCTCACACAATTAGTTGCTGCTCACATTCTGACGCGCTCACACACAAACTCGCTCTCACACTCATTATCATGCTCACTCACTAACACACTCAATCACTCACACTTACTCACACACTCAACCACTCATTCGCTCACTCGCTCACACACTCAATCACTCATTCACTCACTCGCTCACACTCAATCACTCACACACTCAATCACTCACACTCAATCACTCACACACTCAATAACTCACACACTCAATCACTCATTCGCTCACTCGCTCACACACTCAATCACTCGCACACTCAATCACTCACACACTCAATCACTCTCAAACACTCACACTCTCAATCACTCACACTCTATCTCAATTACACACGCAATCACTCACACACTCAATCACTCATTCGCTCACTCGCTCACACACTCAATCACTCGCACACTCAATCACTCACACACTCAATCACTCATACACACAATCACTCGCACACTCAATCACTCACACACTCAATCACTTACACTCTCAATCACTCGCACACTCAATCACTCACACACTCAAATACACACACACCTACTCGCTTACACACACGCTCACGTATCTTTCACATTGTCTTTTAATATAAGCTGTAAAGTTCAATAAATTTTAAATATTTCATATAGGCGTTTTCATTGCAGGGGCAATTTCAGAAGGCGAATCATTATTTACGTATCCAAACGGACGACCATTTAGCTCCTATCAGAATGAAAATTTCAACCCAGTAGTTGTTATCCCAGAAATTGTTTCTCAACAAATAAGGGACGTGTGTGGAACAAATTATGAATGCACGTATGACTATTATGTGACGGGAGATGAAAATCTTGGACGACTATCTGCTAATTTCTCTGATCAGTTTGACGTCATCACTAATATCATAGTTACAGGTAAATATATTACGAATGTAGATGTGTGTCACATGGTAAGTGTTATGTGCTTGTTACGTGTGTCATTCTTTGTCACTCATCACAACTCCTCCCATGCTCTGTCTCTCCATCTAGCCTCGTCTGTGTTACCATAGTTCCCATTGCAACCTCTTTTGCGAAGCTGCAATGTTGCTGGAAATTTTTGTAATTTCGAACAGTGATAGTCAACAATTCCATCAATATCAACAAAATGAACAATTACCTCTCAGATTAACGCACTGAACATAGAAAAGACAACGATATATGACGTTGGAAATTCGGTCGCTTGCTTGGAAAGGCACGTAAATATGGCGTAGTTATACCGGTTAATGGCATCTCAATCCTCCCATCTTGATAACTAGATCTCCAACAGCAATACATAGATAAACAAACACTAAAGAAAAACCTGCACTCTTTGTTTTTAAGCTGTATCGTGTGGATTTCCATACAACATCAGCAATGGTATGTGGATAGCAGATGGGTACACAGCGGGATCTACTGCAACGTTAAAATGCGGAAGTGGTTACTATCAAACAACCAATGTAATTTCCTGTTCAGAAACCGGAAGTTGGGTAACCGTCAATTCAACGTGCATCCCATGTAAGTTTAATTAACATTAGTTTGTATCTGATTCTGTTATCTAAGGAAGTGCAATTAGTGCATAGAAACAATAGACAGCTCTCCGTGATTGTAGAAAAGAAATTCGGAGAAAAGATACGCTCGAAGGGTTTGTATATCTACACTATTATTGGCGTCCCAATGAGAAACAATCCCGTTATTATTATAGTTATATTTATTGTCAGGTTCCGTGTTGCTCATCTTTTTAAATTTCTGTGTTGTGGTTTTTGTTTTGTTTGTGTTCGCTTAATGTTTTGTACCCAATGTATCCTGTGTCTCTTGATTTTCCACTCTAGACAGTGTCGTCGATTTTCTCTTACATTTATTGATATAATTATTATTTTACTTTTTATCTGTACTGTTACAATCGAAAATTGTTATTTCGTAAGCAGAAGATTCGTTTCGTTGAATGACTCGCAGAAAAGTTTAAGATACCAAAGAAGTAATCAGAAGCAGTAAATCGATGGACAGACAATACAATGACTTAAGCAAAAAGGATAGAAGTAGTACATATAGATCCACTCGTAGTAGGTTTTTAGCTCAGTTAAACTTAGCCCCAGATAACTCAAATTGTCGGCTTTTTCGAAGTAAAATTAGCGGTTCCTTTGACTTCAACACAACGAAATTATAGTTTGTCAGTCCTATAGTAAAAATTGTTAAGAGTGGCTTGTATAAACTCACGATACGAAATGGTCTTGCGGACGGCGGTCAAAATGTGGAGATTAATAGTCATAGCTCAACCAAATATCGACCTTTAGTTTTCAAAAGGGGCTTCGTATGTAACTCTGAACTCCTCTGCGTACGGGGGAAGGGGTCATTCACAATTCTGAATTCCTCTACCTACGGGTGGGTGTAAAATGTTGATATTTCATATCATATCGGTCATCTGTAGCATCATCACAATATATTGAGGTAACGATAGAAAATAGTTATTGTAATTGAATATGTTTAACGTTATTTTATCCCTCAAGGTATTTCTTTATGTTATGTTTTCCTATACATGAGGAAAATATTTCCTTAACGTCTAGTAAATATACACCAAAATAAATACGCTTAACGCGTGTACAAATAGATATATATATATAAGATATTAAAATAAGTATCGAATTATCTGAATTTTGTAAGTCTTAGTGAAATATTTTTCAATGAATTGACAATGAAAACACAGATATCAAAGTTAATTCGCACGACGCGTTTCTGGAATAACATTCGTCAGGTACGATGATAATCGAAAGATTGGAGAGCCAAACAAGTATAGAAACTCTAATATCTAACAGTATACGAGTAATTACATTTTATTTATTACTTTTGCATCCTTTTTTAAAGAGAGACACAGTTTGTTCGACTTGGCTTCCACTGTTGAGTCAATACAGTGTACACGTCCAGACACAATCCAGGCTATCTAACACGGAATATATCAATTTACCCAACAAGATACATAAATATACTTAACATGTTTCATTAAACCCGATGCTTCTCCGATTATACATTGTCAACATGCTTTAATTTAGATATTGTTTGTCAAAATGGATGCAGTATTTTAAATCTCATCAAAAATAAACAAACAAATTAGATCAAATTGGTTCTAATTTATATCATATTCATCCTTAAAATGATCGTTAGTAGCGACTGCAAATTGGGAAAGTATATTTCTAGCATTTGGTATTATCATATTGACGAAGGACCTAATAAGGTCAGAGCAGTTTATGCTTGTGTGAAATATAAACACTAACTACAGACAAATGACACCACATGGTAGTTAAAGCTACCATACCAAACCACAGGTAAATAAACGTTAAAGAAAATGAACGTGGCAATCAGGAATGCACACTCCAAAGATAATGGCAAGAAGAGTTTGAAGATACCAGAGGGGTAATTAGAATCCGTGAATCGAAGATGAATAGACAACACAATGGCTACACAGGACATAAGACGAAGCAAAAAAGGCACACACCATAGAAAACTAAAACGACGAGTAACACATTTCTCAGCAAAAACTAGGTAGTTTATGCTTTTTAGAAGGGAAAGCATATAAAGTTGAAATAATTGAATTAACAAATTTGCCAATGCATTTTAATTATGTTTTAAGTACCGGAATGTGGACAACCACCATTTGTAACTAATGGATTCTGGGAACCTGACATTGATAGTAATGGCCAGTCAGCAAATTTGAATTGTCAAGATGGCTTCTCTCTGAATAAAGCCGTACATATATCCTGTATGTCAAATAATACCTGGTCTAACATCGATGGAGTCTGTTTGTCTGGTAAGTACAGTATATTATGTCTATTACATTAAGGGTATTCGTCGCAGCGATTGCATGGCAGCTGGCTATAGATCTATTTAAGCGAGTTCGTGATAAAGATTGCCAGTGACAGGTCGGTGGGTTTTTCCGTGTATGTCTTTTTCCAAGTTTGGGGCCGTTGTGGTCGTCATCGTATGGTAGCTAGATTCAGAACTACCTATGCAATCAGTCCCTATCTTCACTAATGTTGTGAGTTCGAATCCCGTTCAGGCAAAGTATACTTGATACAACATTATGTGATAAAGTGTGTCAATGGGGGTCCGGGTGGCTCATTGAGTTAGATAGTTGGATTACCTAACATTCATACAAACCTATCACCAATACGGCGTGGGTTCGCGCCCGGCTTTGTAAATTACAAAAAGGATGCACTGGATTCACATGTACAGTCGCAAGTGATACAGTTTACCAATTGCTTGCCCATGGTCGGTGGTTCTCTCCGGGTCCTCTGGCTTCTCCACCACTAAAACTGGTCGCCATGATATAGCTGAAATATTGCTGAAAGTGGCGTGAAACACAATACATCAAATCAAATCAAATCAATCAGTTTGTCAGTGACTTGTGGTAGGGCGGTGGTTTTCTCTGGGTACCCCGTACCCTAACCCTAGCCCTGTTTTCTAGATTAATAATTAAAACGTAGATATCTAATTCAGTCCACACGACGCGTGTCTTGAGTAACTTTCACTATGGATGTTCATAGTCAAACAATTGGAAAGTCAAATTACTTAAAGTATATTGGAGTCTGAACAGGACACCAAAGAACCTAAACAGAATATAATATGCCTGTGAGAGATTGACTTGTTTTGCTAAAATTATATTATTTATGACCTACAAAATTCTAACATGACGTCCATCTTCCGCTTTGTAAACAAACGAGCGATTTATTATCGATTGGGTATAATCTCATTAGCACATGCGCCAGTGCATGTGCCTGATTTTCTCGTCGTAAATGTACATGTTGATGAATTATCGTCTGCTCGAATTTGGCAGCATAAAGTGCGTGCGACATTGTCCGCAAACGTAAATATAAATAATTGTCTTTCAATCGAAGTATACTACCTTATTTGTACTCTTTGACGTATCAGAATCGAAATAAGTCATGGAAGCCAGAATGTGCTTTGAGTTTTAACATGGGTTGGTGGATATTAACTCAAAACAAATTCTGGCTTCCATTATTTATTTCTTAAATAAACCATGTCAGTGAGATTGGAAGCAATGACTAATGGGCGTGTTATACCTTCGTTCGGGGACTAATATTCCATCAGCAGAGGTACCCACCCATTCATGGTAACATTAAGCTGAAATATTATCAAAAATCGTGTTGGACACTGTAACCCATACTTAACATACAAAATAATGGAAACTGATGGGTTATGGTTGTATCGTGGCGCTCCATTTTGTGTGGAGAATGAAGTGCAACATAGCATACTCATACTGGGACCAAAACCTCCTTATAGAAACATTAAGTACAACTGTGATGGTTTGCAAGCATGTAATATTGCATTCGTTATAATAATGCTGTTCTCCCGGCTATAAGTGAGGGTTGATATTTCAATTACAAGTGACAAGCACTTGCATGACATCATCATTTCACAAGGGGTAGAGTGGGGCCATAAAACTCGCTTAGCCCTGCCACTTTGCATTGCAGTCCCTGTTTCAGTACACACAAGTGAACGGTCGTGTTGTTTTGTGTAAAAGGTATCAATTTTCCTTTTTCTACGATATACCTATTTGATTGTTCATTCTTCAGTTTCTTCTAACGTTTATTCATGTCATCTGACACAGTTATTTTTCAACAGTTGCTTGCTTTGATTTCAGAGAATACTATGTGTTTCATTTTCCTACAGTACAATAGATCTTGTATATTGTGCAGTAAAATAGATACATATTTCTAACTCTAGTGGTAGTAGTTAAGCTTTATTATCATATCATAATGACCAGAACTATTTAATACCTTCATTCATTATCAAATAAACATTTGTTTTTTTCAGATTTGATTACCACTACCATTGCAAGCATGGGAGAATCCACAACGGTTACTGATTCCACAACAACACAAGAAACAACGACGGAATCCACTACGCCACAAGCAACTATAGATTCCACAACAACACAAGAAACAACGAGAGAATCCACTACACCACAAACAACGATGGCATACACAACAACACAAACAACTACTGATTCGACATCAACACCAGAAACAACGACGGAATATACAACAACACCACAAACAACTACTGATTCCACAACAACACCAGAAACAACGACCGAATATACAACAACACCACAAACAACTACTGATTCCACAACAACACCAGAAACAACGACGGAATATACAACAACACCACAAACCACTACTGATTCGACATCAACACCAGAAACAACGACGGAATATACAACAACACCACAAACAACTACTGATTCCACAACAACACCAGAAACAACGACCGAATATACATCAACACCACAAACAACTACTGATTCCACAACAACACCAGAAACAACGACGGAATCCACAACACTACAAACAACTATGGATTCTACAACAACACAAGAAACAACGACGGAATCCACTACAACACAAAAAACGACGGAATCCACAACACTACAAACAACTATGGATTACACAACAACACAAGAAACAACGATGGAATCCACAACACTACAAACAACTATGGATTCCACAACAACACGAGAAACAACGACGGAATCCACTACACCACAAACAAGGACGGAATCCCCAACACCACCACAAACAACTACTGATTCCACTACAACATCTCAAACAACGACGGAATCCACTACATCACAAACAACGACGGCATACACAACACCACCTCAAGCAATGACTGAATCCACAACAACATATCAAACAACGACGGAATCCACTACACCACAAACAACGACGGAATCCACAACATCACCTCAAACAACGACCGAATCCACAGCATATCAAACAACGACGGAATCCACTACACCACAAACAACGACGGAATCCACAACACCACCTCAAACACCGACCGAATCCACAACAACATCTCAAACAACGACAGAATCCACAACAACATCTCAAACAACGAAAGAATCTGCATCAACACAGAAAACAGAATCCACAATAACACCCCAAACAATGTCAGAATCCACAACATCGCAAACAACTACAGAATCTGCAACGCCTCGAATGACAACAGAATTCGCAAAAAGGCCAATAACAACACACTCAAAAACAACAATAGAATCTACAGTAACTGAATCAATAACATCCAAGACGGATGATATCACATCATCAACGATAACAACTGGATTGTCAGGATCGTACGGAGAGAACAAATCTGAAAATAAAGTTGTTGTTGTCACTGTCGGGATCGTTGGATCGGTAATAGGTGTTTTGCTCGTTATCAGTGTGATGACAATAATAACTCTGAAATGCAGAACACGAAACTATGATCTGGAAGACGATAGGCCACAGGACAAAGATGCATACAGTGATGTACCAAACTGGGTTAAATTCTTTGATAACAATAGACCAATACTATATCGAGGATCATGGACATCTTACCAACCAAAATCATTTCCTATCTTAGAAAACTTGACATACGTTCAATCTGAGTCAAATGGACGAGACGAAAGCATGCTTAATTATAGAGTATGATTTGCTGAACGTAAAATAAATCCCGAGGGAACATCCGGTTATATAAAATGAACTTACTTTTTCTGTGGTCGGGAAGAACCTTTTCCAAACGGCTTGTCGCTGTCTGAAGCCCTTCTAAACGATAACAATATATTTAGTAGTTCATGCCACTCTTTTTGTTTACTTTTTTGTTGTTTTAATCGTTTCTTTCTTTTACTAATACGTGCCATGTCTCTTTGATTTATTATTTCTCCATTTTGCTTGTTTGTTTATACATCTTGATGTAAATTTATATATTTCACTGTATGGTTGCTGTCATGTATATAATTTATTGTAAATTGCATGGAGCGAGCTTTAAATAAATTCAGCAACAAAAAAATGTTTAATTCATAAAGTATACTTTATGCACCAGTACGGCGACTAATGATGATGATGTGAGTAATATGACTGATGTGTTATAAGAAGAGTTTGAAGATACCAAAGAGGCAATCAGAATCCGTACATCGGAGAGGAACAGACAACACAATGACCGAAAGAAAAAGTACAAAAGAACAAACAACGATTTACAAAACATACATACAAAACTAAAGATCGAGTAACACGAATCCCACTAAAACCGGGGGTGAACTCATGTGCTCCAAAAGGGTAAGCAGTTCCTGCTCCACTAGTGGCACCCGATAAGAAGCAGGAACTGCACATAGGTTTAACCCCAGTTTTTTTTTATTTGTTTGTTTTTGTTGTTTTTTGGTTTTTAGGGGGGGGGGGGGGCGGGGGTGGGGGGCAATGTTGCTCATCTTTTTAGTTTTCTGAGTTGTGTTTTTGTAATGTTTGCTTTCGTTCTTTGTCTTGTGCCTACTATTGTCGGTGTTTTTTGGATTTTCTTTCCTTGATGTTTTATTCCAATTCACCTTACTCCTCGAAGATGTAAACTTTATGAATACGATTCATGTTCTTGGTTCGGTATACGGCGTACAACATTGTGTGATACATTCTGTCAGTAACTTGTTGTAGGTATTCAGGTTTAACCAACCAACCAAAACGACCTCCGCGATATTACTGAAATATTCTTGAAATAGGAGTTTTGTTATTTCTCACCAACCCATGACTTATTTTTGTCTATTAATAATGTGTATGACTTTTAACAACCTTTATCGCATAAAGATATATCGAGAACATTTAGTCTCGGTCGGTAGTCTCACACACAAACCTTAGGGAGTCTGAATGGCCGAGTGGCTATGGGCGAGGACTTCTGACAACACCCCTAACACCACTGACGATGGTTCGCGCCCGGATACCCACCTTATGTGTTAAGGTCTCTAAGCATCTACACATGACAGCGGTATTCGTTAAAGCTGCCCATGCGTTCCGCTCAGTACCTGTGGTATTCAGTATATAGCTAGTGAATTCTTGAATGACGATAAAATCACGTATATCTCTAATAACCCATTACCTTAATAGTCATAGACACGATTACATATGTAGATTTATATCTTAGCTGTGATACCATATCTTCTAGTCATCTAGCTACATTATAATACTGTCTGGTCATCTAGTCACCATGTAATACCGTCTGGTCATTTTGTTCGCTCGAATTGAACTATCGTCCATTCAAAATTTTCATATTGTTATAGCTCTATATAACAAAAATATAATGGGACAATGTAGCATCTTGTGGTGGGTTATTCGTTATGTAAGGTAATAATTCACCCAGTAGACAGCGCTCCAGTACTGACAATTTAAAAATAAGCCTCTCCTCCCTTAGACATACAAGACTAAAGTAGTTGACCTTGACTGACATTTGTTATTCTGTTTTGCCTTTTTTTGTTGAGGGGGGTTTTGCCTTTTTTGTTGAGGGGGAGGGGTTCACTGGTCCTCAAGACTTTTACATTATTAGGCTTTTCTAATGCTAATCAAGAAACGTTTCGTGTACGCTAAATAAACGCTACAGGACACATAAGGGGCAATCAAAATGGTCAATCCAGAGAAACTGGCAGCATAGGGTACACAAGACGTAGAAAAACTAAGCAAACACAATCCAGAGAAACTGGCAATATAGAGCACACACGACGTAGACAAACAAAACAAACACATTCCAGAGAAACTGGCAACATAGGGCACACCAGACGTAGAAATACTAAGCAAACACAATCCAGAGAAACTGGCAACATAGAGCAGACAAGACGTAGACAAAATAAACAAACACAATCCAGAGAAACTGGCAACATAGAACACACAAGACGTAGAAAAACAAAACAAACACAATCCAGAGAAACTGGCAGCATAGGGCACACAAGACGTAGAAAACCTAAACAAGCACAATCCAGAGAAACTGGCAACATAGGGCACACAAGACGTAGACAAAATAAACAAACACAATCCAGAGAAACTGGTAACATAGAGCACACAAGACGTAGAAAAACAAAACAAACACAATCCAGAGAAACTGGCAACATGGGGCACACAAGACGTAGAAAACCTAAACAAGCACAATCCAGAGAAACTGGCAACATAGGGCACACAAGACGTAGACAAAATAAACAAACACAATCCAGAGAAACTGGTAACATAGGGCACACAAGACGTAGACAAAATAAACAAACACAATCCAGAGAAACTGGCAACATAGGGCACACAAGACGTAGAAAAACAAAACAAGCACAATCCAGAGAAACTGGCAACATAGGGCACACAAGACGTAGAAAAAGAAAGCAAACACAAATAACGTAAATAAGAAATGAGCCCTCCTACAGACAACTGACGATTCAGATGAACCGAACCGTTTTGCTTTGCGGAGTTCCTAACGGACATCACAACACGGATCTCAGAACGTTAAGACACATAATTAATAATGCACAACACACAAATCTAAAAAGATAGCTACTTTTTTTTTCACGATATTTTGATACCAAATTTAGTGCGTACGACTCGTTTCTGGAATAATCTTCATTAGGTACGCTCAGAATAATCTTCATCAGGTACGCTCAGAATAACCTTCATCAGATACGCTCAGAATAACCTTCATCAGGTACGCTCAGAATAACCTTCATCAGGTACGCTCAGAATAACCTTCATCAGGTACGCTCAGAATAACCTTCATCAGGTACGCTCAGAATAATCTTCATCAGGTACGCTCAGAATAACCTTCATCAGGTACGCTCAGAATAACCTTCATCAGGTACACTCAGAATATTCTTCATCAGGTACGCTCAGAATAATTTTCTTCAGGTACGCTCAGAATAATCTTCATCAGGTACGCTCAGAATAACCATCATTAGGTACGCTCAGAATAACCTTCATCAGGTACGCTCAGAATAACCTTCATCAGGTACGCTCAGAATATTCTTCATCAGGTACGCTCAGAATAATTTTCTTCAGGTACGCTCAGAATAATCTTCATCAGGTACGCTCAGAATAACCTTCATCAGGTACCCTCAGAATAACCATCATTAGGTACGCTCAGAATAACCTTCATCAGGTACGCTCAGAATAACCTTCATCAGGTACGCTCAGAATAACCTTCATCAGGTACGCTCAGAATAATCTTCATCAGGTACGCTCAGAATAATCTTCATCAGGTACGCTCAGAATAATCTTCATCAGGTACGCTCAGAATAATCTTCATCAGGTACGCTCAGAATAATCTTCATTAGGTACGCTCAGAATCGAAAGATTGGAAAATATGTAAAAAAGAGGAGTCTTGGTCAATTGTCAAGCAAGCAATATACTTGGGAATTTTAAAATGGGTGCACTAATACAGTAAATGAAACATATGAAGTGTATTTCATGATTAACCGTGGTTTATATTTAAACTAAATAAAACAATGCAACCAGACTGGGTTGCATAACCCTCAATTAAATGTAAGTCGCAATTCAACCTTAAGTGCAAATCAAATTCATGTACATTTCAATTAAAATTTAAATGTCAATTAAGTTTTAATTGACACTTAAATTTAATTGAGCGTTGTGCAACTCAGTCCAGTATGCTAGTGAAAACATAGATAGCTAATTAAGTCAACCATATCAGTAGAATCGGGGGAGCAAGTAAGATATCTGATTTTAATCGGATTGCTATTTAAGTGTGAATGACACGTTTCTATAGTAACCTTCCTAAGGTACGTTCATATCCAAAAGACTGGAATTCTAGATAAGTCTTTGGGAGCGCGTAAACCAATGTATCTAAACAGAATAGCCAAAATCGGCTAAGGTCATCAATACTCGAGAAATAAATCATATTACTTAGGAACGGTAGATTTCAAAATTAACAATGTATGTCTGATCCACTGACCACAGGGCAGATGATACCTATAAGGACTATTATCATGCTTTCTGTAAATTTCTTCTGTAATATAAGTTCATACAATATCTTGGCATATATTACAAAGAATTATATAGCGTTGATATACTATGCGAAAATAATGCATCTACTATGCCAGTTTCACGCGCGGAATGTTGGGTTTTCAGCTGTCTGTCAAGCTATATATAGATAGTCCACGTGCAAGGGACGGATCCAATCTGTCAATCTATCATAGTCGTCTATTATTCATATTAATGTTTTTTAATACTTGTTATTGTTTTTTATTAAATTTCAAACTTCAAAAATCTTTATATTTTTAAAGCCTTAAATGAAACAAAGAATATTCTCACACTTTCAAGACTATCTGATCCAATATATTAGTCACCAATATAGTTCTCAATATATTTTGTCTACATATAACAGTCAGCATAATAATAATAATGTTGTGTTAGCAATGACTATGCCATATAGTGGTCAGGGTTGAAGACATAGTCATTGCTAACACAACATTATTATTTAAATAGTCCAAGCAGCTGAGGTATCGACCCATTGATAGTACATGCAAATGTGCATAGCTTAATAAAACAATTTCCTCGATATTTGCCTAAAATAGATATTGTATTATAGATTCTGTGACTAGCATCTAACAACGATAAAATATTGAAAATATAAAATGTCCAACTGTGTTCCGAGAACGTTGGTAAATAAGAAAACCAGTTAACATCAATTTTCTGTCAATTGATACTTTAAACTTGAGAAGACAAATTAATAGTTCATTTTCTAAAGTATATTGAGATAATATGAATTAATATTTAATGTGCGAATTTTCAAATAATTTAAAAAATCGATAGGGAGGCTATTATTCTCACGGAAGCCGTATCAAAAGCAGAAATTAATTTGAAAGTAAACATCTGGGGTCCGTGTTGCTTCTATTTTTAGTTTTTTGTGTTGTGTTTTTGTGTTTTGTTTGTCTTCGTTTTGTGTCTTGTTCATTCAGTGCTGTCAGTGTCTCTGGATTCTCCATCCTTGATTGCCCGTTCGGTTTTCTCTAACGTTTCTTTACAGTGTCTCTGGATTCTCCATCCTTGATTGCCCGTTAGGTTTTCTCTAACGTTTCTTTACAGTGTCTCTGGATTCTCCATCCTTCATTGCCCGTTCGGTTTTCTCTAACGTTTCTTTACAGTGTCTCTGGATTCTCCATCCTTGATTGCCCGTTCGGTTTTTTCTAACGTTTCTTTACAGTGTCTCTGGATTCTCCATCCTTGATTGCCCGTTCGGTTTTCTCTAACGTTTCTTTACAGCGTCTCTGGATTCTCCATCCTTGATTGGCCGTTCGATTTTTTCTAACGTTTATTTACAGTGTCTCTGGATTCTCCATCCTTGATTGCCCGTTCGGTTTTCTCTAACGTTTCTTCACAGTGTCTCTGGATTCTCCATCCTTGATTGCCCGTTCGGTTTTCTCTAACGTTTCTTTACAGCGTCTCTGGATTCTCCATCCTTGATTGCCCGTTCGGTTTTTTCTAACGTTTATTTACAGTGTCTCTGGATTCTCCATCCTTGATTGCCCGTTCGGTTTTCTCTAACGTTTCTTTACAGTGTCTCTGGATTCTCCATCCTTGATTGCCCGTTCGGTTTTCTCTAACGTTTCTTTACAGCGTCTCTGGATTCTCCATCCTTGATTGCCCGTTCGGTTTTTTCTAACGTTTATTTACAGTGTCTCTGGATTCTCCATCCTTGATTGCCCGTTCGGTTTTCTCTAACGTTTCTTTACAGTGTCTCTGGATTCTCCATCCTTGATTGCCCGTTCGGTTTTCTCTAACGTTTCTTTACAGCGTCTCTGGATTCTCCATCCTTGATTGCCCGTTCGGTTTTTTCTAACGTTTATTTACAGTGTCTCTGGATTCTCCATCCTTGATTTCCCGTTCGGTTTTCTCTAACGTTTCTTTACAGTGTCTCTGAATTCTCCATCCTTGATTGCCCGTTCGGTTTTCTCTAACGTTTCTTTACAGTGTCTCTGGATTATCCATCCTTGATTGCCCGTTCGGTTTTCTCTAACGTTTCTTTACAGTGTCTCTGGATTATATATCGTTAATTGCCCGTTCGGTTTTCTCTAACGTTTCTTTACAGTGTCTCTGGATTCTCCATCCTTGATTGCCCGTACGGTTTTCTCTAACGTTTCTTTACAGTGTCTCTGGATTCTCCATCCTTGATTGCCCGTTCGGTTTTCTCTAACGTTTCTTTACAGTGTCTCTGGATTGTCCATACTTGATTATCGCTTCGGTTTCTTCTCTAAGGTTTATTTATATCCTAAGCACTACTATAGATTGCATAAACAATATGTTGACAGTACATATTGTTGTGCGTTGTTCTAATTTAAATAATGTATAGTGAGTGGGTGGTTGATGGTTGTTTATGTTTTTGCTACATAAAACGAAAACAGGTTCCACTTTGATGAGGAGATGATACCATTGTTGCTTACGTTGTTGTACCTATAACGAGAAGAGGTTACACTTTAATGAGGTGATGAAACCATTGTTGTTTAAGTTGTTGTACCTATAACGAGAAGAGATTACACTTTAATGAGGTGATGATACCATTGTTGTTTAAGTTGTTGTACCTATAACGAGAAGAGGTTACACTTTAATGAGGTGATGATACCATTGTTGTTTAAGTTGTTGTACCTATAACGAGAAGAGATTACACTTTAATGAGGAGATGATACCATTGTTGTTTAAGTTGTTGTACCTATAACGAGAAGAGGTTACACTTTAATGAGGAGATGCTACCATTGTTGTTTAAGTTGTTGTACCTATAACGAGAAGAGGTTACACTTTAATGAGGAGATGATACCATTGTTGTTTAAGTTGTTGTACCTATAACGAGAAGAGGTTACACTTTAATGAGGAGATGATACCATTGTTGTTTAAGTTGGTGTACCTATAACGAGAAGAAGTTACACTTTAATAAGGTGATGATACCATTGTTGTTTAAGTTGTTGTACCTATAACGAGAAGAGGTTACATTTTAATGAGGAGATGCTACCATTGTTGTTTAAGTTGTTGTACCTATAACGAGAAGAGGTTACACTTTAATAAGGTGATGATACCATTGTTGTTTAAGTTGTTGTACCTATAACGAGAAGAGGTTACACTTTAATGAGGAGATGATACCATTGTTGTTTAAGTTGTTGTATCTATAACGAGAAGAGGTTACACTTTAATGAGGTGATGATACCATTGTTGTTTAAGTTGTTGTACCTATAGCGAAAAGAGGTTACACTTTAATGAGGTGATGATACCATTGTTGTTTAAGTTGTTGTACCTATAACGAGAAGAGGTCACACTTTAATGAGGAGATGCTACCCATTGTGTACCCGACCAATATTCAGAACGAGACAGTTTGACATATCATAACAATGAACTAATCAGACGACTCTGGATGCTTTCCGCTGATGTTGCTTGCTTAAAGAAATTAAGCAGCTAATACTTCAGTTTGATATCTTAGACAAACATTTTTAGCATCGTTAACTCTATTTCATATAAATGGTTTCCATGGATACTGAAAGTAGACATTTTCTCCGTTCTTGGTGGCATAATTTTCCACGGATAACTCGAATACTCGTATATTTTGAAATTAAAATATCGGTCCATTCGACTTGGAGAAAACGACTTTCGACTGTTATATTAGATATTTATTCCAATGGTACCCACAAGCCTAAGAGGGTTATTCCAGAAGTTCGTCGTGGATGTTAAATTAGATATCTTGGTTTTTATTATCTTGGTATAACTTCCTTATTAAATATATTTAAGCTATGAAAAAATTACGTCTAAATCCAAAATTTTAGGGTTATGTGGTATGGTGTTTAACGCCACTTACAGCAATATTTCAGCTATATCGTTACGGACAGTATTATTGGGGTAGGTAACCGGAGTATCCGGAGAAAACAAAAACAAAATTATTAAATTATTAATGAATCTCAGACTTCTATATCTAATTATAAATATTAGCCCATACTTTCTTTGTCTTGTGTTATTAAATATTTTTCATATACCACATATGTTGTAATTGATGGAAATGCTTTTGAGCTGATACTCATTAATCTAATCTGGCTTAAACTGCCTAAATTAGTAATAAGGAGAAGATGTTCTAAGTTGAAAAACTTGTATCTGATCCTATTGTCAAGTTTTTGGACAATAAAATATGTTTAAGCTAATAATTGGTAATCATGACACTCGACAAAGAAACTATGGGCTAAATTGATTATACAATACCTGGTCATTAGTATATGAAAAAGAATGCATCTCGGCTTCGCCTCAATGCATTCTTTTTCACATACTATGACCAGGTATTGCATAACCTATACATAACCAACGCGATATAACATTTTCTATAGATGTCTGTATAAAGATAGGATTAAGGGTACGCCCAAGTCATAAACCTGTTTTACTTAAATAAACTACTTGTTGTTATCCCGCGGGCAATTGTTGTGACCAATATTTATCACGCGTGAAATAGATTTAAATACAGCTGAAATGATACGATATGTTAGTAGTATTCAAGGGTGAGATAAATTGTATCTATAGCGCTAAGTAGGCTTTGATAGGTCATGTCATTTGTCTACCCTTGGCTGGTCTATGTGATCTTAATATGCAGTATTATATCATAAATTCATCTAAGAGTATAGTGTGTACAACGAATCCTTTAGGTCCAGATAAAACATACTAATCATGTCATTTTGATTTTAAAGTATTATTTATATAATGTAGATGTTCGGGTGATATAAATGGTAATCTAAAATACCTGAAATATTGTATTTAAATAGAAAAGACAACCATAAATTTCGTATCCTCAACACAAAAAGAATATATGGATATATACAAACGTCTAAAATGTTAGCACAAAGATATCAAAAAAAGATGTTAAAATGTAACAAAAATAACTATAAGTCTACAAAAAGACTATAATAATAATTAAATCGACGAATATTTCTCAGTATCAGCGTCTGTAATCTGATTTGAAAAATTGTCACGTAACCATCAGCTATCGTGACGTAAATTACTAAGAAAATATAGGAGGTTGCCATTTGATACTGACCTTGGTGTCTGAAATATCAGTGCAGTGCTGCAAAATGTATGGTTAGATAAATTAAATGTCTTTTGTCAGTGTGAAATTGTATATATTTTCATGTCATATATTTGTATCCGGTTTTGCATTTCTTTAAAGGTGATTTATTTTACAACTATAAAGAAGTAACCTGATCTCAAATATCGCTTCCGTAATAGGGCTCATCTCTTGTTAACGATATTTTTGCTTGACTGGGAAAAATATGAATTTTTGACGTAAAATCGTGATTTTTCACACAAAATACCCCAAAAATGTTCACGCCTCCCTCCGCTCGGCGCAACTTTTTTAAGTACCATCCCTAACTTGAAATTCTGGATCCGCCCCTGTAGTGGTGTCCAACACATAGTGTGCTATGAATTTGATATGAATGTCTTCGTCTTGTGTACCCTATGTTACCAGTTTCTCTGGATTGCCACTTTGTTTTGCTTGTCATCGTCTTGTGTACCCTATGTTACCAGTTTCTCTGGATTGTTTTTCTTTTGCTTGTCATCGTCTTGTGTACCCTATGTTACCAGTTTCTCTGGATTGTCCATTGTTTTGCTTGTCATCGTCTTGTGTACCCTATGTTACCAGTTTCTCTAGATTGTCCATTGCTTTGCTTGTCATCATCTTGTGTACCCTATGTTATCAGTTTCTCTGGATTGTTTTTGTTTTGCTTGTCATCGTCTTGTGTACCCTATGTTACCAGTTTCTCTAGATTGTCCATTGTTTTGCTTGTCATCGTCTTGTGTACCCTATGTTACCAATTTCTCTAGATTGTCCATTGTTTTGCTTGTCATCGTCTTGTGTACCCTATGTTACCAGTTTCTCTGGATTGTCCATTGTTTTGCTTGTCATCGTCTTGTGTACCCTATGTTACCAGTTTCTCTGGATTGTCCATTGTTTAGCTTGTCATCGTCTTGTGTATCCTATGTTATCAGTTTCTCTGGATTGTTTTTGTTTTGCTTGTCATCGTCTTGTGTACCCTATGTTACCAGTTTCTCTGGATTGTTTTTCTTTTGCTTGTCATCGTCTTGTGTACCCTATGTTACCAATTTCTCTAGATTGTCCATTGTTTTGCTTGTCATCGTCTTGTGTACCCTATGTTACCAGTTTCTCTGGATTGTCCATTGTTTTGCTTGTCATCGTCGTGTGTACCCTATGTTACCAGTTTCTCTGGATTGTCCATTGTTTTGCTTGTCATCGTCTTGTGTACCCTATGTTACCAGTTTCTCTGGATTGTCCATTGTTTTGCTTGTCATCGTCTTGTGTACCCTATGTTACCAGTTTCTCTGGATTGTCCATTGTTTTGCTTGTCATCGTCTTGTGTACCTTATGTTACCAGTTTCTCTGGATTGTCCATTGTTTTGCTTGTCATCGTCTTGTGTACCCTATGTTACCAGTTTCTCTGGATTGTCCATTGTTTTGCTTGTCATCGTCTTGTGTACCCTATGTTACCAGTTTCTCTGGATTGTCCATTGTTTTGCTTGTCATCGTCTTGTGTACCCTATGTTACCAGTTTCTCTGGATTGTCCATTGCTTTGCTTGTCATCGTCTTGTGTACCCTATGTTATCAGTTTCTCTGGATTGTCCATTGTTTTGCTTGTCATCGTCTTGTGTACCCTATGTTACCAGTTTCTCTAGATTGTCCATTGTTTTGCTTGTCATCGTCTTGTGTACCCTATGTTACCAGTTTCTTTGGATTGTCCATTGTTTTGCTTGTCATCGTCTAGTGTACCCTATGTTACCAGTTTCTCTAGATTGTCCATTGTTTTGCTTGTCATCGTCTTGTGTACCCTATGTTACCAGTTTCTCTGGATTGTCCATTGTTTTGCTTGTCATCGTCTTGTGTACCCTATGTTACCAGTTTCTCTAGATTGTCCATTGTTTTGCTTGTCATCGTCTTGTGTACCCTATGTTACCAGTTTCTCTGGATTGTTTTTGTTTTGCTTGTCATCGTCTTGTGTACCCTATGTTATCAGTTTCTCTGGATTGTTTTTGTTTTGCTTGTCATCGTCTTGTGAACCCTTTGTTACCAGTTTCTCTGGATTGTCCATTGTTTTGCTTGTCATCGTCTTGTGTACCCTATGTTACCAGTTTCTCTGGATTGTCCATTTTTTTGCTTGTCATCGTCTTGTGTACCCTATGTTATCAGTTTCTCTGGATTGTTTTTGTTTTGCTTGTCATCTTCTTGTGTACCCTATGTTACCAGTTTCTCAGGATTGTCCATTGTTTTGCTTGACATCGTCTTGTGTACCCTATGTTGCTAGTTTCTCTGGATTATCCATTGTTTTGCTTGTCATCGTCTTGTGTATCCTATGTTACCAGTTTCTCTGGATTGTCCATTGTTTTGCTTGTCATCGTCTTGTGTACCCTATGTTGCTAATTTCTCTGGATTGTCCATTGTTTTGCTTGTCATCGTCTTGTGTATCCTATGTTACCAGTTTCTCTGGATTGTCCATTGTTTTGCTTGTCATCGTCTTGTGTACCCTATGTTACCAGTTTCTCTAGATTGTCCATTGTTTTGTTTGTCATCGTCTTGTGTACCCTATGTTGCCAGTTTCTCTAGATTGTCCATTGTTTTGCTTGTCATCGTCTTGTGTACCCTATGTTACCAGTTTCTCTGGATTGTTTTTGTTTTGCTTGTCATCGTCTTGTGTACCCTATGTTATCAGTTTCTCTGGATTGTTTTTGTTTTGCTTGTCATTGTCTTGTGTACCCTATGTTACCAGTTTCTCTGGATTGTCCATTGTTTTGCTTGTCATCGTCTTGTGTACCCTATGTTACCAGTTTCGCTGGATTGTCCATTGGTTTGCTTGTCATCGTCTTGTGTACCCTATGTTACCAGTTTCTCTGGATTGTCCATTGTTTTGCTTGACATCGTCTTGTGTACCCTATGTTATCAGTTTCTCTGGATTGTTTTTGTTTTGCTTGACATCGTCTTGTGTACCCTATGTTATCAGTTTCTCTGGATTGTTTTTGTTTTGCTTGTCATCGTCTTGTGTATCCTATGTTACCAGTTTCTCTGGATTGTCCATTGTTTTGCTTGTCATCGTCTTGTGTACCCTATGTTGCTAGTTTCTCTGGATTGTCCATTGTCTTGCTTGTCATCGTCTTTTGTACCCTATGTTGCTAGTTTCTCTAGATTGTCCATTGTTTTGCTTGTCATCGTCTTGTGTACCCTATGTTGCTAGTTTCTCTGGATTGTCCATTGTTTTGCTTGTCATCGTCTTGTGTACCCTATGTTATCAATTTCTCTGGATTGTTTTTGTTTTGCTTGTCATCGTCTTGTGTACCCTATGTTACCAGTTTCTCTGGATTGTTTTTGTTTTGCTTGTCATCGTCTTGTGTACCCTATGTTACCAGTTTCTCTGGATTGTCCATTGTTTTGCTTGTCATCGTCTTGTGTACCCTATGTTACCAGTTTCTCTGGATTGTCCATTGTTTTGCTTGTCATCGTCTTGTGTATCCTATGTTACCAGTTTCTCTGGATTGTTTTTGTTTTGCTTGTCATCGTCTTGTGTACCCTATGTTACCAGTTTCTCTGTATTGTTTTTGTTTTGCTTGTGATCGTCTTGTGTACCCTATGTTACCAGTTTCTCTGGATTGTTTTTGTTTTGCTTGTCAACGTCTTGTGTACCCTATGTTACCAGTTTCTCTGGATTGTTTTTGTTTTGCTTGTCATCGTCTTGTGTACCCTATGTTACCAGTTTCTCTGGATTGTTTTTGTTTTGCTTGTCATCGTCTTGTGTACCTTATGTTACCAGTTTCTCTGGATTGTTTTTGTTTTGCTTGTCATCGTCTTGTGTACCCTATGTTACCAGTTTCTCTGGATTGTTTTTGTTTTGCTTGTCATCGTCTTGTGTATCCTATGTTACCAGTTTCTCTGGATTGTCCATTGTTTTGCTTGTCATCGTCTTGTGTACCCTATGTTGCTAATTTCTCTGGATTGTCCATTGTTTTGCTTGTCATCGTCTTGTGTATCCTATGTTACCAGTTTCTCTGGATTGTCCATTGTTTTGCTTGTCATCGTCTTGTGTACCCTATGTTACCAGTTTCTCTAGATTGTCCATTGTTTTGTTTGTCATCGTCTTGTGTACCCTATGTTGCCAGTTTCTCTAGATTGTCCATTGTTTTGCTTGTCATCGTCTTGTGTACCCTATGTTACCAGTTTCTCTGGATTGTTTTTGTTTTGCTTGTCATCGTCTTGTGTACCCTATGTTATCAGTTTCTCTGGATTGTTTTTGTTTTGCTTGTCATTGTCTTGTGTACCCTATGTTACCAGTTTCTCTGGATTGTCCATTGTTTTGCTTGTCATCGTCTTGTGTACCCTATGTTACCAGTTTCGCTGGATTGTCCATTGGTTTGCTTGTCATCGTCTTGTGTACCCTATGTTACCAGTTTCTCTGGATTGTCCATTGTTTTGCTTGACATCGTCTTGTGTACCCTATGTTATCAGTTTCTCTGGATTGTTTTTGTTTTGCTTGACATCGTCTTGTGTACCCTATGTTATCAGTTTCTCTGGATTGTTTTTGTTTTGCTTGTCATCGTCTTGTGTATCCTATGTTACCAGTTTCTCTGGATTGTCCATTGTTTTGCTTGTCATCGTCTTGTGTACCCTATGTTGCTAGTTTCTCTGGATTGTCCATTGTCTTGCTTGTCATCGTCTTTTGTACCCTATGTTGCTAGTTTCTCTAGATTGTCCATTGTTTTGCTTGTCATCGTCTTGTGTACCCTATGTTGCTAGTTTCTCTGGATTGTCCATTGTTTTGCTTGTCATCGTCTTGTGTACCCTATGTTATCAATTTCTCTGGATTGTTTTTGTTTTGCTTGTCATCGTCTTGTGTACCCTATGTTACCAGTTTCTCTGGATTGTTTTTGTTTTGCTTGTCATCGTCTTGTGTACCCTATGTTACCAGTTTCTCTGGATTGTCCATTGTTTTGCTTGTCATCGTCTTGTGTACCCTATGTTACCAGTTTCTCTGGATTGTCCATTGTTTTGCTTGTCATCGTCTTGTGTATCCTATGTTACCAGTTTCTCTGGATTGTTTTTGTTTTGCTTGTCATCGTCTTGTGTACCCTATGTTACCAGTTTCTCTGTATTGTTTTTGTTTTGCTTGTGATCGTCTTGTGTACCCTATGTTACCAGTTTCTCTGGATTGTTTTTGTTTTGCTTGTCAACGTCTTGTGTACCCTATGTTACCAGTTTCTCTGGATTGTTTTTGTTTTGCTTGTCATCGTCTTGTGTACCCTATGTTACCAGTTTCTCTGGATTGTTTTTGTTTTGCTTGTCATCGTCTTGTGTACCTTATGTTACCAGTTTCTCTGGATTGTTTTTGTTTTGCTTGTCATCGTCTTGTGTACCCTATGTTACCAGTTTCTCTGGATTGTTTTTGTTTTGCTTGTCATCGTCTTGTGTACCCTATGTTACCAGTTTCTCTGGATTGTTTTTGTTTTGCTTGTCATCGTCTTGTGTACCCTATGTTACCAGTTTCTCTGGATTGCTTTTGTTTTGCTTGTCATCGTCTTGTGTACCCTATGTTATCAGTTTCTCTGGATTGTTTTTGTTTTGCTTGTCATCGTCTTGTGTACCCTATGTTACCAGTTTCTCTGGATTGTTTTTGTTTTGCTTGTCATCGTCTTGTGTACCCTATGTTACCAGTTTCTCTAGATTGTCCATTGTTTTGCTTGTCATCGTCTTGTGTACCCTATGTTACCAGTTTCTCTGGATTTTCCTTTCTTGATCGCGGTTTCCTTAACGTTTATCTACTTGGCGTTATATTAAATCTTCCTGATTAACATGCATCATTATATATAATCCCGTGACAGGAAGCTGAAGGGTGTGGTACATGTGTTTTCTATGGTTAATCATGTGGAGGAGACTTCCTTATTTATTTTTTGATATCATTTTTGGTTGTGGTTGTTGTGGTGTTTAACGTCACTTTCAACAATAGTTATACTATGTTCAACAATAGTTATACTATGTTCAACAATAGTTATACTATGTTCAACAATAGTTATACTATGCTCAACAATAGTTATACTATGTTCAACAATAGTTATACTATGTTCAACAATAGTTATACTATGTTCAACAATAGTTATACTATGTTCAACAATAGTTATACTATGTTCAACAATAGTTATACTATGTTCAACAATAGTTATACTATGTTCAACAATAGTTATACTATGTTCAACAATAGTTATACTATGTTCAACAATAGTTATACTATGTTCAACAATAGTTATACTATGTTCAACAATAGTTATACTATGTTCAACAATAGTTATACTATGTTCAACAATAGTTATACTATGTTCAACAATAGTTATACTATGTTCAACAATAGTTATACTATGTTCAACAATAGTTATACTATGTTCAACAATAGCTATACTATGTTCAACAATAGTTATACTATGTTCAACAATAGTTATACTATGTTCAAGAATAGTTATACTATGTTCAACAATAGTTATACTATGTTCAACAATAGTTATACTATGTTCAAGAATAGTTATACTATGTTCAACAATAGTTATACCATGTTCAACAATAGTTATACTATGTTCAACAATAGTTATATTATGGCGGTAAGCTTTATTTGAGAGGGAGACCGGGGCACCCCAAAAAAACTACCGACCTGCTGCAAGTCATATACAAACTTTATCACATAGTGTTATAAGGATTGCGTCTCGCCATGAGCGGGATTCGAACTCAGAACTTTAGTGGTGATAAGCATTGATTCCACATGTAGCTGTAAATCCAATATTATACAATCACGACGGCGCATTGTATCATTTATAGCATATATAGTTAAAACATTTATTGAATTATAAAGGTTCACCAATACAATTGTATACGTGTAGATTGATCTGATTGGTTTATGTTAGTTACTTTATTTTCTTAAAATAGCCAAAGAAGTGATCGTTACGAAATATCCATTTTTCTAATATCCATGGATCTACCTTTTATGTAGATTTTTTTTCTTTCCTCTATCATTGAACCGCATCGGTGGTGTAATGGGCTTAGTCCTCGCCTCGAGTGTGATATGTCAACACTAGATTAATTTGCCTTCTAAGCCTGTTGAAATATAACGACTTTTACAATAAACCTGCGTGACTCTACTCCATTTAAATGTTAACTTTTGAACCCTGGGCTAATTCGGTATCGTTTTCATCAGTATAAAAGGAATCGTATCTGTTTGTGTTAATAGGAATTAGGTTCATTAAACGGCATAGAATTTTCAACGACAATCAATAAAAATGGACACTTGATCTCTTTATGTGAAATTAATGAATAATGAATGACTAGGTCATCCGATCTATGAATTTAAATAGAACTGTGCATATGTATGTCACAGTGGTATATGTTGAAGCTGTGATTTATTTTGAAATCAGCTAAATTCTTCTGTTTATTAAGTGAAGGAACGAGAGATTGTTGTCTAACGCCAAATGGGCAATTTTTCAGCTATATTATGGCGAGAACAAGTTATATTCCTTAAAATGAAGACGATGTCCACTGTGAAGCAGATTGATCGTTATAGTGGTAGCTCACTAAAACAATAGTCCCGGTCGGGTAGACAGGTCGCTCCACTCGGACACATTATCTGATTCCGCGTCTTTCATTTGATCCGACAGGTGATCGAACCACCCACGACCTCCCACATTCGAGGCGACCATAATAACCATTATAAAACCGATGCGGATCCGTTTATCGAAAATCTATTAGTTCGTTGAATTAGTTTTGTTAATGCCAAGATGGCAATTTTGAGCTGCAATATGGCGAGAAAAAGTTACTTAGCGACAAGATGTAATAGATCACCGACTGAGCTAGTTGGATTTTTATAATGCTAGTTCATTAAATAAACGCTCCAGAAAAACCGACGGGGCAATCAAGAATGGACAACCCAGAGACATTGGCAACATTGGGTACAGGAAACACAAGACAAGCAAAACACAATAAAATAACACAACACAGAAAACTAAATAGGTGAGCAACATGGACCCTATCAATAACCGGAGGTGAACCCAGGTACTCGTGAATGATAAACAGTTCCTGCTTCTTATAAGACACCCGCCATGTTACTTATATAGTCAATGTGTGTTGGACACCACTATAACAACAATCCACAGATAGAAATGTGGCTGTATTCAGACACATCCCGAATCCGAGTCAAATTATTTTTTGCTTTTATTCCTTAATGCTGAGTCCTAAGCGGAGAAGCTGCAAGTATCAATTTTACAGCATCTACAAATGTAGTATCATAAGACATTGGAACGAATCCATGGTCTTCGGCATTCAACGAGAGTAGTCTGAACATTTGCCACCCACGCGGTCTAATGACTACATAGCTAGTTAATTATCTGGACTGGGCTGCACAACCGTCATAAGCGTAAATTAATTATAAATGTATATATACATTTCAAGACATTTTAAGTGTGAATTAAGTTTTAATTGCCACTTAAATTTAATCAATGTTTGCACAGCCCAGTCTAGATCTTTGAACCATAATCAAAACTGTATATGAGTATGTAGAAGCTTGTTAATAAGTTTGTCAGTAACTTGCGACGTGTTCGTGGGTTTCTCTGAGGTACAGCGGCTTCCTCCAGCAATAAAACTGACAACTACGATACATTTGTTAGGGTTAGGGTTATGGTGCTTAACGTCACGTTCAACAATTCTTCAGTTTTATCGTGGCGGTCAGTTTTATCGTGGCGTTCAGTTTTATTGGTGGAGGAAACCGGAAGAAACCACCGACACATCTCAAATCACTGACAAACTTTATCACATAACGTTGTATCGAGTACACCTCGTCTGAGCTGGGTTCGAACTCACAACATTAGTGTTGATAGGAACAGATTGCATAGGTAGTTGTAAATCCAACTACCATGCGATCACGAACACGACGGTCCCCCGGATACAATTGTATATCTAGAATATCGTTCATTGGTCGTTGTTTGACGTCTAGTAGCAAATATTTCATGCATGTTCAGAACGAGAAATATTTAAATACGCATAACTTGAAATATTGTTGAACTTAGAAAGATAGAATACGAATGTAATTGAACATGACTATACAATTTTACACTAAGACATAAATCAAAGAAAATGAACAGCTTTGTGTAAGAACGAATACGAATGTAAATGAACATGACTATCCAATTTTACACTAACACAAACTTAAATAGCTTTTAAACACCCATTACTTGGGGGGAAAATGCTATTACTAAATTAAATATTTCAGAGCATGTCAGGCTTGAACATAGCTTAATACATTATTCAGCAATGCTCATTTCATGAGTTATTAATTTATCAATAAATATGAATTTAAAATACAGGTTTACAGGGTATAATAAAAATGATATAAAATTCACATACACGGTTCAGTCACTTGCATAGTACTTGACCTATATTTTTAAACTCTCATTGTCTGCACACTACAGGAAATATGGTTTGTGGTTTATAGTATTTAACGCCACTTTCAACAATATTTCCATTATATTGTGACGGTCAGTTTTATCGGTCGAGGAAAGCGAAGTACCCGGAGAGAACCACCGACCTGTCGCAAGTCATTGCCAAACTTGATCAGATAGTGTTCTATCAAGTATACCTCGCCTGGGCGGGATTCCAACTAACAACGTTTGTGATGATAGGTACCGATTGCACAGGTAGTTGTAATTCCAATTACCATACGACCACGACCACGACGGCCCCTATAGGAAATATGATACAAACACAATGAAATAGTATCTAGCTTTGTATATGTATTGGTAACCCACCTCTATATATGAGGAGGGTTTACTCAGCCTTGTACATAAACAGGAGGTTGGTTCTTGTTTTATTTTGTATATTTCTGTATCTGAGAAAAAAAATAGGTCAAAATGTCATGAGTTATTATAACAAGTGAGTGTACTGAACCTTTTTTAATAGACAATCCACAAAAATGTATCAGCATTAGTAGGCCATGTTTTATAAGACCACAAAGCGTAAAATCAACAAAATATTTAGATATTGAACAGCTATAGTAGTTTTATGATGGGGGTTAGGATTATGGTGTTTAACGCCATTTTGAACAATATTTCAGTTATATCGTGGCTGTCAGTTTTATTGGTGGGAGAAACCAGAGAAACCCACCACCCGTCGTAAGTCACTGACAAACTTTATCACATAATGTTGTGTCGAGTACACCTCGTCTGAGCTGGGTTCGAACTCACAACGTTAGTGATGATAGGTACTGATTGCATAGGTAGTTATAAATCCAACTACCATACGACCATGACCACTACGGTATTATGAAGGAGTGCGAGTGAGTAATTGTTGTTTAACGCCAAATGAGCAATTCGTAAGTTATAACATGGCGAGAAAAAATTACCATCAATGAGATGATAATAAAGTCTGGTTTGTATTAGACCAACACGCATAGCTCACTGAAACAAATGTCCGCGAGTAAACATGTCTCTTCTCTTCGACACATTATCCTGATTCTGAGCAAATCGTCTTTGCTCTTTCACATAAGGACACGTACGTAGTTTTTGGTTTGACACGACCACACGGCTCTACTCGAGGCGAACATGCTATCCATTGCACAACAGATACGGTTTTTTATGAAGGAGACGAGAGTTTCCGAATAAGATATGCATATCCAGAAATTGATGGTACTTTCCTCATAAATATTCCTCATATTTAAATTAGATTTTGATCACGTAACTGCAGTTTCAAGCTTGATGGATCGTTTATTAGATTTGTCAAAAAATAGCCTACAGTACGGAAATTCAATGTGTCCATCAATGATTCGAAAATTAAAAGTTATTGTTTATTTCCGCAAAGTTTTTCTTGTCAAAATTCAAATAGTTTTGTTTTGTAACAATTTTAGACATGTCGTTGACATCGCGATCATGCAAAAATGATCATATTACATTTAATGTGGGAACCCCGAGTTTAGAAGCTAGAAATATAAGTTATTCAATATAATTACATATATTTTTGAGGAATCTAAATTAATTTCAGAAAATATGTCGCCAAATGTCATTCATTGTTAAATTCTGTGTCACACGCCACCAGTTTCATGTATTTCAGACATTTTTATAGACTCTTAAGGCCAAAAAAGTGTTCATCGCCTGGGATTTTCATTTAGTCCAGGAACCTCGAATATTTAATTGTTTTCATTAATTTTTATTTCATTTAATTCAGCTTGATTCAATGTATCATTTTCAAGTTCAGAAAATGACACACATACAATTATGAATGATATCGTCTATATAGATCATATGAAAATTGCAGACGTCCCGGCGTCGCCATCTTAGATATGCAAATGAGCAAACTACCCATCATTTCTGGCTATGCGGATGTCTTTACGTTAATTGTGGAACGCGGAAAGAAATGAAAACGCAACACAGATCTAATCTCGGTTGTATTTGATGAAAATGGTTCAAAGCTCATATATATCTTAAATTGCATTTTCGTGGAAAAAGCCAGCCCTGCTTTCATTTCATTGGGTGTTTTTCAACAACAAAAGTTGATATCCAATTTCAGTGCGGAAGTCACGTTTTTGGAAAACTTTCATCACTGAGTCACACGGTTGGAAAGTCAAATAATTTAAAAAAATTTGGAAGCAATCAAACCATTCAGCCTGGAACATGATAAGCCAACATCCACTATGTTTACCTATGCATGAGGGATATTTATTTTAGCTTTAATATACTCAATTATTTAGGGACCGACCATTTAACTTGAAAGGGGGGGGGGGGGGGGTTATGGTTTTTTGTTTCGTAGACATTTTTTTTTTCGGACAACACGAGAGTTAGAATATTAATTTTTTTTTGTCGCGCAAAGCGCGAATTCTTTTTCCAGAATTCAACATTAGGTTATATGGCAAACACTCTGAATCAGATTTTTTTTTTCCTCTACCAAAATCAGAATATTTTTTCAGCAACATTGGGAATCAGAATATTTTTTTAGAAAAAAAACATAACCCCCCCCCCGTCTCAAGTTAAATGGACGTTCCCTTAGGAACTGCACATTTACGACATTGACATATCTAATATACAATGTTAGTGCCGAATCACAAATTGTTTTTGTTTGTTAGACATGTTTGTTTTATTATTTTATTTATTGTTGAAGAGCTTGGTCAATATTGTGTATTTTTATACAAAAACATGTTATTATTGGCCAGATGATCTATTTAGCCCTTTAACATAACAATATCGTTAGACGACAATGTTGAATGAAACTTATGAATAAATGTTAATGTGGTCACGTTATACGTATTAACACAATAGCTGGTGATTATTTTTAAAAACCCACAGTCAATGATCTCCCCTGTTGTTTATGTCCCTATTATTTATTTAAAGAGATATAGTCCAATCCTTGAATTTAAAAATAAACGGGTATAAAAGCTGAATGTTTCGTCTGAGTTTTGTCAGTTGATCGGTTGAATCTCTTTTAAGTATGTACAATGTGATAGTATAAAGAATTTAACCCAAACGGAAAATATAAATCTCTAAAATTGATAATCAAATCTTTAAAGGGATATTAAAGCTCGTTTTAACATATATTTGTTCAACTCGTGTCGAAGTTTGTTTCTTTTCAATTTAATTGCAAAAACAATCCAAAAATAATTTGCACACCCATATAATCCTTAATATCGTTAAAATATCACGTAAAAGGGTCGAAATTAATTTTTGTCCAGGAAGCAAAAATTCAATTAATAGAAAAACTGCAAGATATGACAGAATTATCAACGAATTATGTCACTTTTACAAAGTTTCATTGATAAAAACCGGGTTAATGTTTCATAAATATCAATTATTGAACCAATTGTAAGTTTTCATGAGTTACAAAAAATTACCAAAATGAGCTTTAATATGCCTTTAAATACACCTGTTCTTAAATATAAAACTAATTACAAATCTTTATAACTTTGTATTTAAAAAAATAGTCTAGTCCTTGAATTTAAACATAAAACGGTATAAAACGGAATGTTTCGTCTTAATTTTGTCAGTGGAATCTCTAAAATCGAGTATTAAATCTTTAAAACTTCAGTATGTATATATATCTTTATAACCTTGCCTTTATAAGTTCTTTTAGACATCATTGTTTTGTGTTTCAACTTAATCTGAGTCGTTTTATTGATCATGCATGCGCCCTGATTCTGATTTTTCTGCTCATGGAAGATGTTCGCTTTGTTGTAACTCGATATAAAAAGTTTAAACCTATACCCTCCCTTAAACACAATGACCGCTCGCACAGATATTAAAATAAAAATGGCGGGGTTAAACTAGCTTTATGGGTCCCAACTTTCCCTCCCAGTGAAGCGATGTGGTCATGCAAGTGCTCTCCACATGAGAGCAGAATGCCAACCCCACATACAACTTTTATTTTATTTAGCACAAATACAATAACGTATGTGGGGTGTAAATCAATTCAAAGTATATGTTTTGTCCTTCAAACTTACCCCAGTTCAACACGTTTATAATACTACTCGTGATATATTATTTGACAAATTGTATTTACATTTTTTTTTTTCAATTTAAAGTGCTACACTTCAACTTCATACAAAATAATAAAATAGAAGACTGGTATTTTCTTTAAACATACAAATGTGACTAATTGGTATTTTAAGGGGGTACCATACACTACAGAGAGATAACTCTTTTAAATCAGTTGAACGTTTTGATCATATGATGTTTGTATGCAGATTTCAAGCATCTCGGCGATCAAAACCACAGAGAGAAAAGCTGCTATGTGGCTAGTGAATCTGTTGTTTAGAATTTGCTAAAATATTGATATTTATTACAGTGGATATATTCAAACACACTGCCAAAAAAATAAGAAAATTAAACGAGCAGATCAAATGTTACCTGAAGTGTATGGTACCACCTTAATTAAATTAAATTAATCAGTTACTAACTTGAATAAATATTGTTGTCGTGGATACATCGCAGTGCCATGATTTGACTAGTGGTACTTTTTTTCATAAACAATCACTATTGCAGAAAATATATATAGGTTTAGGATGTGGTGTTTAACGACACTTTCAAAAATTTCTATTTCAGTTATATCGTGGTGGCCAGTTTTATTAGTGGAGGAAACCGGAGTATCCAGAGGAAACCATCGACCTGTCGCAAGTAAACTTCATCACATAATGTTGTATCGAGTACACTTCGCCATGAGCGGGATTCGAACTCACAACTTTAGTGGTGATAGGCACTTATTGCACTTGTCGTTGGAAATCCAACTACCATACGATCACGACGACCTCTGTTCTCACAATATAAATATTTGTTAAAAATTAATATGATAATGTTCACCTGTTTTAAAATAGACGACCAGCCAGGAAACGTTCCATGACAAAAAATCCATTTGAAGTTTTTTTTATTTGCACAGACCGATAAAAATATTTTTATTATGAATCGCCGTGGGAATATTAGATTATTTGACATTTTACTTATTTTTGTCAATTTAGTTTGAAACCTCAAGAAAAATTACTATGAACAAGGGCATATAATAAACAGCGTCAATAGATAAACGTTGTCACTTGAATTTGTTATACTTCAGTATATTTTTTCAATAGAAAATCTAGTGTAATATTTTAACTAATAAATCCTAAATTCCTTGTTTTCTCTATTTCACCGGTCACCAGTTTTTACTGATGGACCGGGGGAACAGTGATCTAGATCGTCATGATATAACTGACAAATTGCCCATCTGCGTTAAACAGCACTCACTCTCTCATTTGAATTATAGGCTATTCTTATGGAATAATAAGTACAACTGGATATGAAAAAATCGTAGACACATTGTATCTAATTTAGTGCACACGATGTTTTTCTGGAATTAGCTTCATCAGGTACGCTCAGAACCAAATAGAGTGGGGGTTTCAATTACAATGTAAGCACCAATAGAGTGGGAGGTCAATTACAATGTAAGCACCAATAGAGTGGGAGGCCAATTGCAATTTAAGCACCAATAGAGTGGGAGGCCAATTGCAATGTAAGCACCAATAGAGTGGGAGGCCAATTACAAGATAACCAAATAGCAGCTGATGTCATTTATTCCTGAGGGAACCATTTTAATAATAATTACATTGAACCACGTTATGGTAAACCTGTCTTATAGGAAACCTGTAAATAACTGTCTATGAAGGACAGCTTCATTTTCTCTATCTATTGAATAGTAACATATACAATGTATTTTGAATCTGTATATAAAGGACAGCTGCTTATAGAGGGTACATTTTTATATTTGATTTTTGGTGTTTAACGCCACTTTCAGTAATATTTCAGTTATATCATGGCGACTATTTTAGTGGTGGTAGAAGTCAGAGTACCCGTAGAGAACCACCGACCATGGGCAAGCAACTGGAAGGCTTTATCACTTGTGACTCGAGTGCACCCTTTTGGTTAATTACAAAGCTGGACGCGAAGCCACGCTGTGTTGGTGATAGGCTTGTATGAGTTGTCAGGTAATCCAACTACCTAACCCATTGGGCCCTTCGTACATTTTTATGTTCACTTCAGCGCCCTTTATATACAGGTTTGACTACACTAGTATTAATGTATACAGGATGTCTATTTTGTCAGTGACTTGCGACAGGTTGGTGGTTTTTCCCGGGTACTCTGATTTCCTCCACCAATAAAACTGACCCCCACAATATAATTGAAATATTGTTGAAAGTGGCGTTAAACACCATAAACCAATCCAAACCAGGATGTCTAACCTATATATTTATAATGAGAAAAGGGTATTATATAAAAAGGCACATGATCTGCATAGTAAGTTTTAAAAATGTCGAAGGTACAAACGTCATGAGGTTTAATTTACTGCACCTGGTAAAGGTGTTTTCAAGAATTTCACATGTTAAACACTTTTTGTTCTTTTAAAATTGATAGTTTTATTGATATTGTAAATTCAGTATATTAAACATAAAGAAGCATAGATGCCACATATTTAAAAATCTAGTTCGTTATTTAGGGACCGACCATTTTACTTCTAGCAGGTATGCTTACTTCCCACTCTCCCACTCACCAGGGGGAAAATTCACACTAACCAAAAATAAGATTTTTTATTTTTTACATGAAAAATCAGTAATGTTTCATCAAATTTTACTAAAATATCTTGTCGAAAACTGTAAGGTAAGTAAGTTTAATGACATTTTCCACCTTTCAGATAAATTAATATTTTCTTTAGGGAAAGGAGATAAAGTGCAAAATTGGCCCCACAATTCATTAAAAAATAATGCTTGACATAGAATAAAAACAATTTACTAATTTAATTGCTATATCAACATATTTTCCAAAATTATATCTTTCCGTGAAATTGGGTGCGCTATGACGTCATAATTAGACGGATAATGCTAAAAATGGACTATAAACGACATATTTAATGTACATTTTAGCTATTTTATATACCTCCTCAGTCTCCTACCAACACCAAATTGAGTAGTTGTTTTGAGTATAGAGGATTAATGATTTTATCAAAATATTTTGTTGTTTTAAATACAGTTTGTGTACATTGAAACCAGGAGAAAAACTCAGTGCATGCATTCCGGCGTTAATTCGATAAAAAGAACTGAGGACTATATAAGCGCCATATATGGCCTCATATTTAATGAATCATTATCTTAGAAAATTTTGATGTGTTTTATTTTATAGACGACATCAAACTTTTGATGTTAAAACTTGTTTCCAACAAAATTGATACGTATTTGACGTCATTGTGACAATGAGCGTTATTTGTTTTCTGTATTTCATGGAATTTTGCCCGCGATATTTCGACGGTTTTCGAAGAAACTAAGCACCTCCGCACCAGAAACATATTTTACCAGATTATTAAAATAAATAAAACACAAATACTGTGGTTTAAGTATTTTTTTGGTGCACGAGGTGTTAAATTTCTTGAAAAACGACGGGAAAATGTTCAAATATTACAAGCGCTTAGATGACGTTTTGATGTTTAAGAAGCAATCTTTGCTGTAAAAAACGATGGTATGTAGGCACGTAACAGTTATATAAGATAAAAATAAAATAAACACCACTTCATTCAAAATAGGTTTTTTTTCATAAGCCCCTAATTATTCATTATATATTTTCTTCCGGGATACTGAAATAGTTATTACTACCGGGATACTGAAGTAGGTTTAATGGTCTGTCTAAAATGAAGTAAAATAGTTTCATCCAAAAGGAGTAGATATTTGTTGGGCACAATCCAACATATCCTTAAGAAGATTTTGAAGATACCAAAGGGGAATTAGAATTCGTATATTGAAGAAGAACAGACAACACAATGGCCAAAAGAAAAAGTACAAAAGGATAAACAACGATCTACAAAACATACATATAAAACTAAAGAACAAGTAACACGAACCCCAGTGAAATAGTGTTGTAATAAAAGATCGTGAACGTGAAATTCAAGTATGAAAGAATTTCAAGGTATATTTTGAATGAGGTTGAAACAATTTACCATTTGATATCAATTCGGGCGTATTTCATTTTGACGATTTTAATTACGAAGACGATCACAATCATATTTTATTTTAACAATTGCAACTCAGCTGTTTTTTTTACATAACCTATAATAAAATGAAAAAAAATTATATCACACTGTCGGAACAGTTCCAAGATTCAATAGAAAAATAGTAGAAATATGTAGATTCGATATACCTAACACATATATAAATGACTTCTCCTGGCTTAGTTCAGGTACTTCAATAAAAAGTGACGGGATTAAACTAGAATACAGTAGATTTTTCTAAGGCATTTCTCTTATTTAATGAAAACAAAAGAAAGCGAAAATCGCACGATTCTTGCACGACAATCGGGCAATGGTCGGGCGACCGTCGACGATAAGGTATGAATAAGCCTAAAAGGGGATATTGTTTTACCACGGGACAGACATGTGTTGGGAGAATGGAATCATTTATTTTTCTTTATATATGAAATCAGAAATGTTCCATTCAATATCCAGTATTACATAACTATTATACTGCTTGATTTACCTTAGTCAGATTCTTTTTTTTCTCCCAAGTCTGGCAAAATTATTTATTTGTGGGAAAATTTAACTCAGAAATATTTAGAAAAAAACATATAGATAAATTTAAAAAGCACCCCTCCTTGAAGTATATCTATAAATAGCGTTTGAGGAAAAAATTTCAGATGATTTAAAAAATGCCTCAAGAGATAATCCCAAACATTTCTGGAAAATATTAGGTGGACATAAGAGAAAACAACAACCAAATATTGAAATCAATACCTTACATGAATTTTTTAAAGATTTAAATACGAAAGGACCCGATGAACAACAGTCAACGACACTACAAAATGAACTTCCAAATGACTCTAATGTACATATTAATGAGTATATTTCTCAGAATGAAATTTTCAAATGTATAACAAATTTAAAGAATAATAAAGCTTGTGGGGAAGATGAAATTAAAAATGAGTACATTAAATCCACATCAAATCGTTTCATTCATATTTATGAAAAACTTTTTAATATAATTTTTGACACAGGTATATTACCTCAAAGTTGGTTAAATGGGATTATTAAGCCAATTTATAAAAACAAAGGCGATGTTAAAGACCCAATGAATTATAGACCAAACACAATAGTTAGTTGTTTGAGGAAACTGTTTACTGCAATACTGAATGCAAGATTAAATGATTATACTGAAGAATTCATGATACTTAGAGAAAATCAAGGTGGTTTAAGACAAAGTTATTCAACACTAGATAATATTTTCTCTATATTTACACTATTTCAAATTCTAAAGTCAAAAAAGAAGAAATTATATTGTGCATTTATTGATTTTGAAAAAGCCTTTGACAGGGTATGGAGAGATGGTCTTTTTCACAAATTATTACTTAACAACATAAATGGTAAAATGTATAATATTATATTCAATATGTATACCAGTGCTAAGTCATGCATCTCATATAACAATCACACTACAGGATATTTTAACTGTGAAATTGGAGTTAGATGTTTCTTAATGATCTAGAAGAATTTTTCCTGACAAAACATATAGTTGGTTTAAAAAGTTTCACAGACGAGATAGAAACTGAACTTGAAATTTATCTAAAAATAGTTGTAATGTTATATGCCGATGACACAATTTTATTAGCTGAATCAGCTGAAGATCTTCAAGTACAATTAAATGCTTTTGGTGAATATTGTGACAATTAGAAAATGAAGGTAAATGTGAACAAAACAAAAATAATGGTATTTGGATTTGGAAAACTACGACAAAATCTCAAATTCACCTATAAAAACGTTGATATCGAAATAGTCAAACAATTTAATTATTTAGGGGTCATTTTTACAAAAACATAAAATTTTGATGTTACTAAAAAGCATCTTGCTGACAAAGCGCTTGAGGCAATGTACGAAGTTCTTAAAATGGGAAGATTATATAAATTATCGGTGAAAATCCAGCTAGTTCTCTTTAATAAAATGATAAAACATATTCTCTTATATGGTTGCGAGGTCTGAGGATTTGGCAAAAATGAAGTACTAGAACGAGTTCACTTGAAATTCTGCAAAATACTTTTAAATTTAAAGTTCTCTACTCCAAACTACTCCAAACTATATGGTTGATATCCAATTGATATTGATATAAAAGTAAAGACAATTTCATACTGGGCAAGACTTTTAAGTGGTAAGCAGGCTAAATTTTCAAATGTATTTTATAGGCTTTCTAGAAATTTGAATGAAAATGGCGATACTAATTTAAACTGGATTTATTTTTTTCAGAATAATTCTAAATGAGTGTGGATTTACATATATATGGGAAACAGAAAATTTTAATAATAAATAATGGTTAAAATGTGTTGTGAAACAGCGTTTGTTAGATCAGTTTGTACAGAATTGGCAAACATCTCTGTCAGATTCTTCAAAAGAATTAAATTATAGGATTTTTAAAACCATATTCGAATTCGAGGAATATTTCAATATTTTAAATATAGGTGATGCAATCAGACTGTGTAGATTTAGGACAACAAATCACTATCTACCGATTGAAACCGGTAGATGGAGAAATATTGATACAGGTACTGTAATTTATGTAATTGTCAGAAATTAGGCGATGAATACCACTATGTTTTAGAGTGTTCCTCTTTAAACGATAAACGCAAGCAGCTTCTTCCAAAATATTTTATGAAAAGACATAATGTGGTCAAATTCTTTGAACTTCTATTTACCAAATAACAATCGCTGTTACGAAAATTATGTATATTTATCAAACGTATCAATAAGGTCTTTTGTACTCCTGGCTTACCCACTGTTGTTCCTTAACTTATGTATATTTTATAAAAAGTCTTGTTATGTTATTATTATGTTGTTATTTTTCTCTGTACCATTGTATTTGGCTGTATGAGAATACAGATATATATAGATATACTTTGAAGAGGAAATGAAAGGTAAAAGGTAAAACATTCAAATATTTGACTAGATGAAATTTTCGAGAATTAAAATTATCCTCATCTTTCAGTATCCACTTTTGATTGATTGAGTGAGTGCGTGATTGTTGTTTAATACCAATTCAGCAATTTTTCAGCTATGTTATGGCGAAAGCAAGTTAATTATCAATGAGATGATGATGAGGTCCGCTTTGTTCTAGACCCAATACGCTGAGTTGGATTGTTATAGTGCTAGCTCACTGAAACAACAGTCCGCGGGTAGAAATGTCTCTCCATTCGGACATATTATTCTGATTCCGAGCCAACCAATCTTTGCCCTTTCTCCGTAATGCTGCGTGCTTAGCGGAGAAGCAACAAATACCAATGTTATAGTCCTTGGTTTGACCCGATCGGGGCTCGAACCCACGATCTACCGCACTCGAGGTTAGCACTCTAACCATTACGCCACCGATGCGGTGCTTTTGATTGATGTTACCACGTGAATATACTTTGTCACAGTATGATAGTAGTCCTCATTTGACTGCATGCACAATTTTAGTCATGCTGATAGATAGTTCTTTTGTTGAACAAGTAGAAGAATATACCTGTTTAAATACTGATTCTTCTAAAATTTTGGTATCCAATATAAAGTGGATAATTCACAATTTTCTTCATTTATCGGAATGTTCAGTGATGACATGAATGACTTGTGATTTGCCAAAATGTCCTGTTTGTCAAAATTAATATTTTTGTAAGGTTTACCAGAGTTCTTGGAAATATCAAGTTCTTCATATTGCTCGTTTGGCGTTAAACAACAATCACTCACTTCATTACTTATTTACCAAACCTTATTTCTTGTGGTTTTTGAATATTTGTATGATGTTTACCTATTTGAAATTAAGCATGTTTGTAAGCTCAACTGGACAAAACGGCTATTTGAAGTATTATCATTTAGTGTCCGTCGTCTGTTATCCATAACTTTTCATATTAAGATTTAATCTTTTTCTTAGAAACTGCAAAACCAAATGCTTTAACTAATTTACGTTATCAAGTTTTGGGACTATTTTGTAGCGCGTGCATATATAGTACATGTTTATACAAAATGCACATGCATCAACACTTACCTCACCATGACCAGACCCGAAGGGTCATGTAAGGTATTACCATCACATTGCGTCCAACGTGGTCTGTAAATCTTTAGCATTAACATTGGAGGGATGTAGGAGAGGTGTGTATTCAGTGACGTCTTAACGCAAGGGTACGCAGGGCAGTTTCCCGGGGGCCCACGAGCATAGGGGCCCCATGCTTATCTATGTATGTTGTGTACTGTATGTTTTTCTAAGGTTTAAACACTCACTTTGTTGGAAATACCAATACAATATATATATATATATGTTTAATTGTATATACATTTACAGTTTTATTCCTATGAGTGGTTGTGTAGGTATGGGCCCCAGTGCACTGCTTTTCCCGGGGGCCCGTGATGCTGTTAATACGGCCCTGCTACTATTGTTATTATCCAGAAAGCAGTAGAGAGGGTCTAAACATGTAAAATGCTATGGTAACGTTGTTGTTTAGATATTTCAGCAGATAAACAATACAAATTAATTTGTGAAGAAGGAAGTTTTTAAAGCACATCTATAAAACATGTATTTATGGAAAATTTTTACTACGCTGATTATTAAATGAAAATGAAAGCGACGATTGTATTACATGACGTTTACTGTAGCATAACTTATCCGGAATATTTACACGTCCGCAATCGATATTACAAAAACCCTACGTCCTTTAAGTGTTTTAAAATAATCGGTTTTTAGCATTTGTTTATTAAATTTTAAAAAATGCAATAGAACAACAGCATCTCGAAGATTGATCTTGGAAAAATGTTAACAGTCAACAGACTTTATCATGAAATACGATATTTTCATATGGCAAAGAATACAGGGATTGAACGTAGCAAGAAAAATCCCATAGAACTCGGAAAAAGGGGGCTTCTTGCATATTTGGCCTTTCAGTCTATTCGCCGGTTCCTTCATTACCTGTATTGAACAACGTTATGCCGTTGTTCTGCTCGGTTTTAGTGGTCACGATGTTACTTTCTCTTTGATGTGATAACGTGACCTCTGTAATTGATTCCTAATAAAAAAAATCATTTTGAGTAAATCACTCATAATTGTATTGGTTTATGGCTTAAATGATTAAAATTAATGCATTTTCGCGTGTAAAGATATGCATTATAATACAATGATACATACTGACGTTCTGTATTCTGAAAAAAAAATGACATTCAGTGCTTTTCATTACCTGAATTTGTCGGTCCGTTGTGAGGAATTAAGTGCACATATTAACTAACTGTATTTATTTCTAAAAAGCTCATATTGTGAACACATTTTGGAGAACATTCTATCGACATCTGAGGTGGGGCCGATTTTGGCTCTTATAGCTGCCAGTCCATTGGCGAGGATTTTTTTTTCAAAAAAGAAAAAACACATTCCCCTGACTAAAAGTAAACTGGTCGTTCCCTACGTCTAGGTTGTATTTATGTCTCTTCACAAGACAGTTTGTCAGTGACTTGCGGAAGGACTGTGGTTTTCTCAGGGTACTCCGGTTTCCTCCACAAATAAAACTGATCGCCACGATAAAACTGATATATTGTTGAAAGTGACGTTAAACACCACAACCCAAACCCTTACCCCAAGACTACAAGACTACAAGACTACAAGACTACAAGACTACAAGACTACAAGACTACAAGACTACAAGACTACAAGACTAAGACTACAAGACTACAAGACTACAAGACTACAAGACTACAAGACTAAGACTACAAGACTACAAGACTACAAGACTACAAGACTACAAGACTACAAGACTAAGACTACAAGACTACAAGACTACAAGACTACAAGACTACAAGACTACAAGACTAAGACTACAAGACTACAAGACTAAGACTACAAGACTACAAGACTACAAGACTACAAGACTACAAGACTACAAGACTACAAGACTAAGACTACAAGACTACAAGACTAAGACTACAAGACTACAAGACTACAAGACTACAAGACTACAAGACTACAAGACTACAAGACTACAAGACTACAAGACTAAGACTACAAGACTACAAGACTAAGACTACAAGACTACAAGACTACAAGACTACAAGACTACAAGACTACAAGACTACAAGACTACAAGACTACAAGACTACAAGACTAAGACTACAAGACTACAAGACTACAAGACTACAAGACTACAAGACTACAAGACTACAAGACTACAAGACTAAGACTACAAGACTACAAGACTACAAGACTACAAGACTACAAGACTAAGACTACAAGACTACAAGACTACAAGACTACAAGACTACAAGACTACAAGACTACAAGAGTGTATCTATACTTCAGCAGATAGGCTTTAGCTATGATGAATTGAGCTTTAAGCATATTTTAGGTTTCAAAAATAGTGTAATATACAATTAAGGCTTTCATGAGAAGTTAATATCCATAATTTATCCATAATTATTAAATTGAGAAAGGGTTATTTTCCCGTGGTCCGACGGACCGAGGAAACATAACCCTTTCGAGATTTAATAATTATGGATATTAACTTCTCATGAAGAACATAACTGTATTATTATACTGAATTAATATGAGGGAAATAACTAGTTATTGGTTCGACGTGCAAAAGCGCGCCAATTTCAAACAGTTATTTTGTGCAACGTGCAGATTCCTTCACAGTTATTTGACCTACGTGCAGTTTGCTGCGGGAATAATGAGTTATTTCTTGATCCATGGAATAAAACTTTAAAATATCATAATTATTTCTTGCTTGGTTTCTATAGTAAAGTATAATAATAAATATTACAATATCTGTATGTGAATGTATTCGCAATTTAATGAATATAATAATGAACAGTGGCGTAGGAAGGGGTTATTAAAAGTGCACGCACTGGAGGTTGCTCCCTCCAAGGTATAGGGGTACCGTATATTTTAAAAGTTTGATATATAGATATCAGGACAATCTATTTAAAACTACTTTTAATATCCTTTAATCATTTTAATAATGTAATGGATGGTTACAAACAACCACGCAGAAAGCAGTTTTCTTTGTCTGGTATTATTCAGTACGTCTGCATTCAATGGGAACTGAATGTCTCTGTGAATATGCAGCAATGCCAAGGCTGACAGTCTTTCCTGTCACATTTTAGCGCGTAAATATGTCTTTACACGTTTCAAAACGCTGAAAGATCGTTCGGTTCTTGCTGTAGAGGGCGGCATTGTAAGGTAAATTTTCAAAATACAATAGAGATGCGGATACCATTTTTTGCTTACAAGTTCCAACGTCGCACAAAGATGGCTTGGTCTTACCGGATCTATGGGATATAATTCCCACCTTGCTTTCCATCTTTTTACTTCAAGTGTAAACTCTTGCTGAGTTTGCAAATCTGCACTATAAGCATCATAGATATTCAATTCATCTTCCCGTTTTAGTATATTTAAATTGATCGGTATCAATAACTGTGCCAGAAATTGATCTCCGTTTTTCACCAAACGGCACCTTAACTCAATTAACAAAGTGATCTAGGAACCAGTAATCCTTGGTGTCTGCTACCTGTGGATTGGCACGATTTCGTTGTCTACCGGTTGTCCGCGGCTTAGACGAGACAACACCAAATTGCACCGCTAAATCTACAGCTTCATCATATTAAGTGTTGTACACACTAATGACATTTCTCTGTCTCAAAATGTCGAATCAATGTTTGACATTCACTAAAAGCCTCTATTAAATCACAGGAGATCATCTGTAACATTGTTGTTATCGAAACAACAGCGTGCTAAATATGACTGTAAAGCACTAGTGGCAAAATAAAGTAAAATCGCAAAATCACCACAGGCACTTGGGTCCAGGATTTTTTCTTCTTCAATTTTATCAATAAAATGTGCATCTACAACGTATATGAACCTTTTTGACATGCTTCGTTGTGAAATAAATGCCTTTATGAATTATGCCCCATTTTCCTAATATCTTTCTAATACAATGTATCTACTTAAAGAGTAGATACATTGTATTAGGAAAATGGGGCATAGTTCATAAAGGCGTTTATTTCACAACGAAGTATGTCAAACGGGTTCATATACGTTGTAGATGCACATGTTATTGATAAAATTGAAGGAAAAAAAAATCCTTGACCCAAGTGCCTGTGGTAAATACTGTAGGTTACTAACTATTACAGGAAATGTAGCTTTAAATGTTGCTAATGCATTTGCACGAATACACCAACGAGTTTCACACGAGGTGTTCAGTTCACTTTCCCCGTCGTTCCCAAATTTATCCATTTTTAGAAGAGTATTGGAAGGCGAATTCAATTATTTGCATAGTAGCCATCATGATCCTTACTGATACATCTGATGAGGAATGTGCAATAGCTAAGCTTAAAACATATGCTTTAGAATGTACGTATTGCGCTATTAGAATCTGTTCCCTAATCATGGCAAGAACACCTCTATGAATACCCGACATATTTGCTGTTCCATCATACCCTTATGCTCTCGGATTATCAATAAATTATATGCTGAATTTCACAAGACTAGATAAAACAGCTCAGCAAGATTTTCACCGATAGTTTCGCTTGCACTCACAGAACCAAGAAATTCCTCACAAAGTACCGCCAGTACATTCAACAAACCTTACACACACGGAGACTTGTTCATGTGTTGAAACACCAGTTGTTTCATCGTCAATTAAACCAAAGTATTCAAAGTCATTACACGCTCACCTACCATTTCACCACTAATTTTAATTATCTTGATATCTGGAGATGTGTATTTTATTCTCGAATTAGGTTCTGTGTTATACAGGTGAGACTGTAGGATTTCGTCGTGTTTGGACACATGACGCAAAATTGCCATGGAATAACTTTTGTCTTCGGTATGTCCCCTCCTAATTACAATATTGTGATGACCGCAAATAATCAATAGATCGATAATCTCCCTCAAAATATATCTGTTTCTGGCAATATCCTCTTTTTGCTAAGACGATAGCATTGAATAAATGGACTCCGACTTTGACGTTTTGAACTTAACATCAAGAAAATGGGTGGCTGACTAACTGTATGTTAAAGAATAATTTTATGTTGCTAACACCACGGACTGAAAGGTATTAGGGGGTGCTACATATCTAGAAATATTTATTTTCATGGTGGTTTTCCCGACTGCATATTATGTAAATATGTCATTGTAATGTAGGAAAAACTAATAGGCTAAAGCAAAACGGGAACGAAAATATTTGATGTCACCAAAATATGAACAGGAAAAAGTGCGTGTATTTTGATAATGACCCAGTTATAAATGTTTGATCAATCGTTTAAGGGGTAGATACAAAAGTTTTGTACTGCCAAATAACTGACACAAGAAGGGTGATAAACAGCATCCTTTGAAGGAGCCTTTTTAAACCACTGAATAGAACATTTCCTTTTGACTGCACAGATTTACAGCATTTGATTAAACTCGTACAATTAGTTAAAAGGTTTATTTTTAGTCTTATTACAAAATGTAACAATATTTTTTTTGTCTGATTTGTTTGTGCACGCAAGTGCGTTGTTGCGTCAATGGTAGCTACGCAACTGATACAATTTTTTATTTATTTTGGGTGTTGTCCTTCTATCAACAATATGTTTGCATATTTTTATTATTATTATATTTTTTGTTTACAATCATAAATGGCATGAATATCATATAATCAAATATAACACAATAATAAACATGTAATATTTTTTAACATCCTCAAACTCATAAAATATGAATATTTTTTGTAACCTTTTACATTCTTGATCATGAACTTGTAACCACACAAATGTTTCTTATAAGAAATATATTTACTTTTAAGTTATTGTATAAACTGTAATATTATACATTTAAAAATGTGATTTCCCACATGATATAGCAATTATTACCGTTTCATTTCGTGATCATAAAACGATGTATGGTGTAAGTAATATTTAGAGTATTTTTAATTTCGTGTATGTGCTGATAAACTGATCGAGGGCGTGCCCGAGATCAGTTAATCTGCGCATACAAGAAATTAAAAGTATTCTAAATGTTTTGTATCATAACCAATCAAGCGGAAGCAAATGTGTGATTGACGTCTGTCGCACTTGAGAAGACTGATCTTGGTCACATACGCCAGCAGTCAGTGACGTGGTAAAAAGTTTTTAATAGAACACGTGGTTAACGTCAAAACGTTAAATGGCAGCGAACATGACGGACGATCTTTTAAACGATGTATGGATTTTATGCTTTCACAGGTGGCAGAGAACATTTCATTTTTTTTTAATTGAAATTGAAAATTTTAGAGGCGAAGGTACACATGACACAACTTTTTATTGTGATACAAGATAGAATTGTATCACAAACCAGTGTGTTTTCCATTGATCTTTAGTCTTTTCTAAATGAAGATAACCATACAGGAGGTGGAGTCAAGATAGCTATTTTTGGACAAAGCATGTTCTATTTAGTGTGCATTAACTGTGACCCACCATTTCTTTAGAAATGCCTGTACCAAGTCAGGGTCATTACGGTTTTCACAGTTTTCCGGTTGTTGACTGATTTTGTCTGTTTATATAATTATGAGTTTTGACTTTCCCTTTGTAAGATTGTTCGGAGTTCGGTAATTTTGTTATTACCTTTATTTGATAGAACACAGAAATAAACACATTGTAAAAAATTTTTGGACATTTGCCTTGAATTGGTACACATTGTAATTTGTTGACCAAGTGATAGACATTGTGGGTGCAAAGTGGTACTAAGTGCAAGCTTTCTTAAATCTGACACTGGAAAAAAATATAAAACCACAGGCGCTTTCTGTTTACAAATTTATTTTAAATAAAATTTCTTTATTATTTCATCTCTTTTTCCTTATTTTAAAACTTGTTCGTGTCAATATTCATGCAATCTTATGCTAACATCAAATTGCATGTGTCGACCCTATTAGTATTTTCAACAATTTAGTTGCTATGTGATGGCGGGAACAAGTTACATTCTTGAAATGATAATGAAGTCCGCTTTGTACTAGACCAACACGCTTAATTGAATTGTTATAGTGCTAGTTCACTGAAACAACAATTCGCAGGTCGACATGTTGCTCCACGCGGATGCATTATCTCGATTCCGAGCCAACCAATCTGTTCTCTTCCTCTTTAAAGCTGCGTGGTAAGTGAAGAAGCAGCAACTATCGATTGTATATTCTTTGGCTTGACCTGACCGGGACTCAAACCTACGATCTACCGCACTTGCTAAGAATTACACCATGAAATATTGTTGAAAGTGGCGTTAAACACCACAACCCAAACCATAACCCCAAGACTACAAGAGTGTATCTATACTTCAGTAGATAGGCAAGACTACAAGAGTGTATCTATACTTCAGTAGATAGGCAAGACTACAAGAGTGTATCTATACTTCAGTAGATAGGCAAGACTACAAGAGTGTATCTATACTTCAGTAGATAGGCAAGACTACAAGAGTGTATCTATACTTCAGTAGATAGGCAAGACTACAAGAGTGTATCTATACTTCAGTAGATAGGCAAGACTACAAGTGTGTATCTATGCTTCAGTAGATAGGCAAGACTACAAGAGTGTATCTATACTTCAGTAGATAGGCAAGACTACAAGTATGTATCTATACTTCAGTAGATAGGCAAGACTACAAGAGTGTATCTATACTTCAGTAGATAGGCGAGACTACAAGAGTGTATCTATACTTCAGTAGATAGGCAAGACTACAAGAGTGTATCTATACTTCAGTAGATAGGCAAGACTACAAGTGTGTATCTATGCTTCAGTAGATAGGCAAGACTACAAGAGTGTATCTATACTTCAGTAGATAGGCAAGACTACAAGTATGTATCTATACTTCAGTAGATAGGCAAGACTACAAGAGTGTATCTATACTTCAGTAGATAGGCGAGACTACAAGAGTGTATCTATACTTCAGTAGATAGGCGAGACTACAAGAGTGTATCTATACTTCAGTAGATAGGCGAGACTACAAGAGTGTATCTATACTTCAGTAGATAGGCAAGACTACAAGTGTGTATCTATACTTCAGTAGATAGGCAAGACTACAAGAGTGTATCTATACTTCAGTAGATAGGCAAGACTACAAGTATGTATCTATACTTCAGTAGATAGGCAAGACTACAAGAGTGTATCTATACTTCAGTAGATAGGCAAGACTACAAGTGTGTATCTATACTTCAGTAGATAGGCAAGACTACAAGAGTGTATCTATACTTCAGTAGATAGGCAAGACTACAAGAGTGTATCTATACTTCAGTAGATAGGCAAGACTACAAGAGTGTATCTATACTTCAGTAGATAGGCAAGACTACAAGTGTGTATCTATACTTCAGTAGATAGGCAAGACTACAAGAGTGTATCTATACTTCAGTAGATAGGCGAGACTACAAGAGTGTATCTATACTTCAGTAGATAGGCAAGACTACAAGAGTGTATCTATACTTCAGTAGATAGGCGAGACTACAAGAGTGTATCTATACTTCAGTAGATAGGCAAGACTACAAGAGTGTATCTATACTTCAGTAGATAGGCAAGACTACAAGTGTGTATCTATACTTCAGTAGATAGGCAAGACTACAAGAGTGTATCTATACTTCAGTAGATAGGCGAGACTACAAGAGTGTATCTATACTTCAGTAGATAGGCAAGACTACAAGAGTGTATCTATACTTCAGTAGATAGGCGAGACTACAAGAGTGTATCTATACTTCAGTAGATAGGCAAGACTACAAGAGTGTATCTATACTTCAGTAGATAGGCAAGACTACAAGCGTGTATCTATACTTCAGTAGATAGGCAAGACTACAAGAGTGTATCTATACTTCAGTAGATAGGCAAGACTACAAGAGTGTATCTATACTTCAGTAGATAGGCAAGACTACAAGAGTGTATCTATACTTCAGTAGATAGGCAAGACTACAAGAGTGTATCTATACTTCAGTAGATAGGCAAGACTACAAGAGTGTATCTATACTTCAGTAGATAGGCAAGACTACAAGAGTGTATCTATACTTCAGTAGATAGGCAAGACTACAAGTGTGTATCTATACTTCAGCAGATAGGCGAGACTACAAGAGTGTATCTATACTTCAGTAGATAGGCAAGACTACAAGAGTGTATCTATACTTCAGTAGATAGGCAAGACTACAAGAGTGTATCTATACTTCAGCAGATAGGCGAGACTACAAGAGTGTATCTATACTTCAGTAGATAGGCAAGACTACAAGAGTGTATCTATACTTCAGTAGATAGGCAAGACTACAAGAGTGTATCTATACTTCAGTAGATAGGCAAGACTACAAGAGTGTATCTATACTTCAGCAGATAGGCGAGACTACAAGAGTGTATCTATACTTCAGTAGATAGGCAAGACTACAAGAGTGTATCTATACTTCAGTAGATAGGCAAGACTACAAGAGTGTATCTATACTTCAGTAGATAGGCAAGACTACAAGAGTGTATCTATACTTCAGCAGATAGGCGAGACTACAAGAGTGTATCTATACTTCAGTAGATAGGCAAGACTACAAGAGTGTATCTATACTTCAGTAGATAGGCAAGACTACAAGAGTGTATCTATACTTCAGTAGATAGGCAAGACTACAAGAGTGTATCTATACTTCAGCAGATAGGCGAGACTACAAGAGTGTATCTATACTTCAGTAGATAGGCAAGACTACAAGAGTGTATCTATACTTCAGTAGATAGGCGAGACTACAAGAGTGTATCTATACTTCAGTAGATAGGCAAGACTACAAGAGTGTATCTATACTTCAGTAGATAGGCAAGACTACAAGAGTGTATCTATACTTCAGTAGATAGGCGAGACTACAAGAGTGTATCTATACTTCAGTAGATAGGCAAGACTACAAGAGTGTATCTATACTTCAGTAGATAGCGAGACTACAAGAGTGTATCTATACTTCAGTAGATAGGCAAGACTACAAGAGTGTATCTATACTTCAGTAGATAGGCGAGACTACAAGAGTGTATCTATACTTCAGTAGATAGGCAAGACTACAAGAGTGTATCTATACTTCAGTAGATAGGCAAGACTACAAGTGTGTATCTATACTTCAGTAGATAGGCAAGACTACAAGAATGTATCTATACTTCAGTAGATAGGCGAGACTACAAGAGTGTATCTATACTTCAGTAGATAGGCAAGACTACAAGAGTGTATCTATACTTCAGTAGATAGGCGAGACTACAAGAGTGTATCTATACTTCAGTAGATAGGCAAGACTACAAGAGTGTATCTATACTTCAGTAGATAGGCAAGACTACAAGTGTGTATCTATACTTCAGTAGATAGGCAAGACTACAAGAGTGTATCTATACTTCAGTAGATAGGCGAGACTACAAGAGTGTATCTATACTTCAGTAGATAGGCAAGACTACAAGAGTGTATCTATACTTCAGTAGATAGGCGAGACTACAAGAGTGTATCTATACTTCAGTAGATAGGCAAGACTACAAGAGTGTATCTATACTTCAGTAGATAGGCAAGACTACAAGAGTGTATCTATACTTCAGTAGATAGGCAAGACTACAAGAGTGTATCTATACTTCAGTAGATAGGCAAGACTACAAGTGTGTATCTATACTTCAGCAGATAGGCGAGACTACAAGAGTGTATCTATACTTCAGTAGATAGGCAAGACTACAAGAGTGTATCTATACTTCAGTAGATAGGCAAGACTACAAGAGTGTATCTATACTTCAGCAGATAGGCGAGACTACAAGAGTGTATCTATACTTCAGTAGATAGGCAAGACTACAAGAGTGTATCTATACTTCAGTAGATAGGCAAGACTACAAGAGTGTATCTATACTTCAGTAGATAGGCAAGACTACAAGAGTGTATCTATACTTCAGCAGATAGGCGAGACTACAAGAGTGTATCTATACTTCAGTAGATAGGCAAGACTACAAGAGTGTATCTATACTTCAGTAGATAGGCAAGACTACAAGAGTGTATCTATACTTCAGTAGATAGGCAAGACTACAAGAGTGTATCTATACTTCAGCAGATAGGCGAGACTACAAGAGTGTATCTATACTTCAGTAGATAGGCAAGACTACAAGAGTGTATCTATACTTCAGTAGATAGGCAAGACTACAAGAGTGTATCTATACTTCAGTAGATAGGCAAGACTACAAGAGTGTATCTATACTTCAGCAGATAGGCGAGACTACAAGAGTGTATCTATACTTCAGTAGATAGGCAAGACTACAAGAGTGTATCTATACTTCAGTAGATAGGCGAGACTACAAGAGTGTATCTATACTTCAGTAGATAGGCAAGACTACAAGAGTGTATCTATACTTCAGTAGATAGGCAAGACTACAAGAGTGTATCTATACTTCAGTAGATAGGCGAGACTACAAGAGTGTATCTATACTTCAGTAGATAGGCAAGACTACAAGAGTGTATCTATACTTCAGTAGATAGGCGAGACTACAAGAGTGTATCTATACTTCAGTAGATAGGCAAGACTACAAGAGTGTATCTATACTTCAGTAGATAGGCAAGACTACAAGAGTGTATCTATACTTCAGTAGATAGGCAAGACTACAAGAGTGTATCTATACTTCAGTAGATAGGCAAGACTACAAGTGTGTATCTATACTTCAGTAGATAGGCAAGACTACAAGAGTGTATCTATACTTCAGTAGATAGGCGAGACTACAAGAGTGTATCTATACTTCAGTAGATAGGCAAGACTACAAGAGTGTATCTATACTTCAGTAGATAGGCGAGACTACAAGAGTGTATCTATACTTCAGTAGATAGGCAAGACTACAAGAGTGTATCTATACTTCAGTAGATAGGCAAGACTACAAGTGTGTATCTATACTTCAGTAGATAGGCAAGACTACAAGAGTGTATCTATACTTCAGTAGATAGGCGAGACTACAAGAGTGTATCTATACTTCAGTAGATAGGCAAGACTACAAGAGTGTATCTATACTTCAGTAGATAGGCGAGACTACAAGAGTGTATCTATACTTCAGTAGATAGGCAAGACTACAAGAGTGTATCTATACTTCAGTAGATAGGCAAGACTACAAGTGTGTATCTATACTTCAGTAGATAGGCAAGACTACAAGAGTGTATCTATACTTCAGTAGATAGGCAAGACTACAAGAGTGTATCTATACTTCAGTAGATAGGCAAGACTACAAGAGTGTATCTATACTTCAGTAGATAGGCAAGACTACAAGAGTGTATCTATACTTCAGTAGATAGGCAAGACTACAAGTGTGTATCTATACTTCAGTAGATAGGCAAGACTACAAGAGTGTATCTATACTTCAGTAGATAGGCAAGACTACAAGAGTGTATCTATACTTCAGTAGATAGGCAAGACTACAAGAGTGTATCTATACTTCAGTAGATAGGCAAGACTACAAGAGTGTATCTATACTTCAGTAGATAGGCAAGACTACAAGAGTGTATCTATACTTCAGTAGATAGGCAAGACTACAAGAGTGTATCTATACTTCAGTAGATAGGCAAGACTACAAGAGTGTATCTATACTTCAGTAGATAGGCAAGACTACAAGAGTGTATCTATACTTCAGTAGATAGGCAAGACTACAAGAGTGTATCTATACTTCAGTAGATAGGCAAGACTACAAGTGTGTATCTATACTTCAGTAGATAGGCAAGACTACAAGAGTGTATCTATACTTCAGTAGATAGGCAAGACTACAAGAGTGTATCTATACTTCAGTAGATAGGCAAGACTACAAGAGTGTATCTATACTTCAGTAGATAGGCAAGACTACAAGAGTGTATCTATACTTCAGTAGATAGGCAAGACTACAAGAGTGTATCTATACTTCAGTAGATAGGCAAGACTACAAGTGTGTATCTATGCTTCAGCAGATAGGCAAGACTACAAGAGTGTATATATATACTTCAGTAGATAGGCAAGACTACAAGAATGTGTCTATACTTCAGCAGATAGGCAAGACTACAAGAGTGTATCTATACTTCAGTAGATAGGCAAGACTACAAGAGTGTATCTATACTTCAGTAGATAGGCAAGACTACAAGTGTGTATCTATACTTCAGCAGATAGGCAAGACTACAAGAGTGTATATATATACTTCAGTAGATAGGCAAGACTACAAGAATGTGTCTATACTTCAGCAGATAGGCAAGACTACAAGAATGTGTCTATACTTCAGTAGATAGGCAAGACTACAAGAGTGTATCTATACTTCAGCAGATAGGCAAGACTACAAGTGTGTATCTATGCTTCAGCAGATAGGCAAGACTACAAGGGTGTATATATATACTTCAGTAGATAGGCAAGACTACAAGAATGTGTCTATACTTCAGCAGATAGGCAAGACTACAAGAGTGTATCTATACTTCAGCAGATAGGCTTTAACGTGTATCTATACTTCAGCAGATAGGCTTTAGCTTACCCCATGACTACAAGAGTGTATCTATACTTCAGCAAATAGGCAAGACTACAAGAGTGTATCTATACTTCAGCAGATAGACAAGAGTGTATCTATTCTTCAGCAGATAGGCAAGACTACAAGAGTGTATCTATTCTTCAGCAGATAGGCAAGACTACAAGAGTGTATCTATTCTTCAGCAGATAGGCAAGACTACAAGAGTGTATCTATACTTCAGCAGATAGGCTTTAACGTGCATCTATTCTTCAGCAGATAGGCTTTAGCTTACCCCAAGACTACAAGAGTGTATCTATACTTCAGCAAATAGGCAAGACTACAAGAGTGTATCTATGCTTCAGCAGATAGGCAAGACTACAAGAGTGTGTCTATTCTTCAGCAGATAGGCAAGACTACAAGAGTGTATCTATACTTCAACAGATAGGCTTTAACGTGTATCTATACTTCAGCAGATAGGCTTTAACGTGTATCTATGCTTCAGCAGATAGGCAACACTACAATAGTGTATCTATGCTTCAGCAGATAGGCTTTAACGTGTATCTATGCTTCAGCAGATAGGCAACACTACAAGATTGTATCTATACTTCAGCAGATAGGCAAGACTACAAGAGTGTATCTATTCTTCAGCAGATAGGCTTTAACGTGTATATATGCTTCAGCAGATAGGCTTTAGCTTACCCCAAGACTACAAGAGTGTATCTATGCTTCAGCAAATAGGCAAGACTACAAGAGTGTATCTATTCTTCAGCAGATAGGCAAGACTACAAGAATGTATCTATACTTCAGCAGATAGGCTTTAACGTGTATCTATACTTCAGCAGATAGTCTTTAGCTTACCCCAAGACTACAAGAGTGTATCTATACTTCAACAAATAGGCAAGAATACAAGAGTGTATCTATACTTCAGCAGATAGGCTTTAACGTGTATCTATATTTCAGCAGATAGGCTTTAACGTGTATCTATATTTCAGCAGATAGGCAACACTACAATAGTGTATCTATGCTTCAGCAGATAGGCTTTAACGTGTATCTATGCTTCAGCAGATAGGCAACACTACAAGATTGTATCTATACTTCAGCAGATAGGCAAGACTACAAGAGTGTATCTATTCTTCAGCAGATAGGCTTTAACGTGTATATATGCTTCAGCAGATAGGCTTTAGCTTACCCCAAGACTACAAGAGTGTATCTATGCTTCAGCAAATAGGCAAGACTACAAGAGTGTATCTATTCTTCAGCAGATAGGCAAGACTACAAGAATGTATCTATACTTCAGCAGATAGGCTTTAACGTGTATCTATACTTCAGCAGATAGTCTTTAGCTTACCCCAAGACTACAAGAGTGTATCTATACTTCAACAAATAGGCAAGAATACAAGAGTGTATCTATACTTCAGCAGATAGGCTTTAACGTGTATCTATATTTCAGCAGATAGGCTTTACCGTGTATCTATACTTCAGCAGATAGGCAACACTACAATAGTGTATCTATGCTTCATCAGATAGGCTTTAACGTGTATCTATGCTTCAGCAGATAGGCAAAACTACAAGATTGCATCTATACTTCAGCAGATAGGCAAGACTACAAGAATGTATCTATGCTTCAGCAGATAGGCAAGACTACAAGAATGTATATATGCTTCAGCAGATAGGCTTTAACGTGTATCTATGCTTCGGCAGATAGGTTTTAACGTGTATCTATGCTTAAGCAGATAGGCATGACTACAAGAGTGTATCTATACTTCAGCAGATAGGCAAGACTGCAAGAGTGTAGCTATGCTTCAGCAGATAGGCAACACTACAAGAGTGTATCTATACTTCAACAGATAGGCAAGACTACAAGAGTGTACCTATTCTTCAGCAGATAGGCTTTAACGTGTATCTATACTTCAACAGATAGGCAAGAATACAAGAGTGCTTCTATACTGCAGCAGATAGGCAAGACTACAAGAGTATCTATACTGCAGCAGATAGGCAAGACTACAAGAGTGTATATATACTGCAGCAGATAGGCAAGACTACAAGAATGTATATATGCTTTCAGCAGATAAGCAAGACTACAAGAGTGTATCTATTCTTCAGCAGATAGGCACGACTACAAGAGTGTATCTATATTTCAGCAGATAGGCAAAACTACAAGAGGGTATATATGCTGCAGCAGATAGGCAAGACTACAAGAGTCTATCTATATATCAGCAGATAGGCAAGTCTACAAGAGTGTATATATGCTGCAGCAGATAGTCAAGACTACAAGAGTGTATCTATACTTCAGCAGATAGGCTTTAACTTACCCCAAGACTATAAGAGTGTATCTATTCTTCAGCAGATAGGCAAGACTACAAGAATGTATCTATTCTTCAGCAGATAGGCAAGACTACAAGAGTGTATCTATTCTTCAGCAGATAGGCAAGACTACAAGAGTGTATCTATGCTTCAGTAGATAGGCAAGACTACAAGAGTGTATTTATTCTTCAGCAGATAGACAAGCCTACAAGAGTGTATCTATTCTTCAGCAGATAGGCAAGACTACAAGAGTGTTTCTATACTTCAGCAGATAGGCTTTAACGTGTATATATATTTCAGCAGATAGGCTTTAACGTGTATATATACTTCAGCAGAAAGGTTTTAACTTACCCCAAGACTACAAGAGTGTATCTATTCCTCAGCAGATAGGCTTTAACGTGTATATATGCTTCAACAGATAGGCTTTAGCTTACCCCAAGACTACAAATGTGTATCTATACATCAGCAGATGGGTTTTAACTTACCCCAAGACTACAATAGTGTCTCTATGCTTCAGCAGATAGGCAAGACAACAAGAGTGTATCTATACTTCAGCAGATAGGCTTTAACGTGTATATATACTTCAGCAGAAAGGCTTTAACTTACCTCAAGACTACAAGAGTGTATCTATACTTCAGCAGATAGGCTTTAACGTGTATCTATGCTTCAGCAGATAGGCTTTAGCTTACCCCAAAACTATAAAAGTGTATCTATACTTCAGCAGATAGGCTTTAGCGTGTATTTATCCTGCAATCAGTACATTTGCTGTACAAATATGCTATGCGAATAAATTGTTGCTTTATTCGTACTAGACGAATAAACTTTTCAGCCTACGAATAAACTTTCCTGGTACCCCGTAGCTATGTACAGCGGAGGGCGCAGACAAGTATGAAAACTGGTACTAATGTAACGCGGACCACGAAGAAGACACCCTTGACAACATTTATGAAAGGCGAGGAATGACGCTTGTTTCTGTCCTTTTTGTTTAAATCTGACAAGTTTTCCGACTTCTTTGACATTGTAGGATAAACACAATATACGTACATTGTCGTTAAATATAAAATTCATTTGTACTCGCTGCGAAACAGGCCTGAAAAGCTCGCCGAAGGCTCGCTATTCTGCCTGTTTCTAAAGCTCGTACAAATAAATTTTATATTTACCGACAATGTACGTATATTGTATATGTATGCTTCAGCAGATAGGCTTTATCTTACCCTAAGACTACAAGAGTGTATCTATGCTTCAGCAGATAGGTTTTCACTTACCCCAAGACTACAAGATTGTATCTATACTTCAGCAGATAGGCTTTAACGTGTATCTATGCTTCAGCAGATAGGCGTTAGCTTACCCCAAGATTACAAGAGTGTATATATTACTTCAGCAGATAGGCTTTAACGTGTATGTATACTTCAGCAGATAGGCTTTATCTTACCCCAAGACTACAAGAGTGTATCTATACTTCAGCAGATAGGCAAGACTACAAGAGTGTATCTATACTTCAGCAGATAGGCTTTAACTTACCCCAAGACTACAAGAGTGTATCTATACTTCAGCAGATAGGCTTTAAATATGATGAATTGAGCTTGAAGCATATTTTAAGTTTAAGAAATATTATAATAAATATTACAATATATGCACATGAATGTATTAATCGCAATTTAAATAATAAAATTTTTAATTTATTTAGGGTGTTGTCCTATAAACAATATGTCTGCATATTTTTATTATTATCATATTTTTCGTTTACAATCATAAAAGGCATGAATATCATAAAATCAAATATAATACAGGCATAAAACATGTAACATGTTACTCCACTCGGATGCATTATCTCGATACCGAGCTAACCAATCTTTTCTCCTCCTCTTTAAAGCTGCTGCTAAGAGAAGAAGCAGTAAATATCAATGTTATAGTCTTTGGTTTGACCTGACTGGGACTCGAACCTACGATCTACCTGACTGGGACTCGAACCTACGATCTACCTGACTGGGACTCGAACCAACGATCTATCTGACTGGGACTCGAACCTACGATCTACCTGACTGGGACTCGAACCTACGATCTACCTGACTGGGACTCGAACCTACGATCTACCTGACTGGGACTCAAACCTACGATCTACCTGACTGGGACTCAAACCTACGATCTACCGCACTTACTAAGAATTACACCATGCACCGATTAGTCAATCTTGACATCCCTTACATATGCTGCATAGAATCAAAGAAAATTGGAACCATTGTAGTGACGCAAATGTATGTAAAATAATTTTCCGCTATTTAACCTCAACCACATTTTCCCCATTACGCATTTTTATTAAGAATTGATAGCTGTTGCAACTGTGTTCGTTTTATAAAACTGCTTGTTCATGGTTGAATTATTAAACGAGGCGTGTCAAATAGCTATTAAAAACAAATTATTTAAAAATGGGGGTCTATATAAACTGAATAACTTACGTTTTTTATTTCTTCCAATAGAATACATGTATATACAGGTAAATAAAATATAAACATAGGGTGAAACATGAGATGAAGGGTGTCTTTTTTTTATCTCATGTAATTACACTCCAGTTGTGAATGTTTGTGTCCACCAAGGTACTTGTTACTTCATTTCGTATAAATTGCGAACATTTCTGTTTCATATTATGCATAGTTTAAGAAACTTTATTTAAGGTTCATTAGAATTGAGAAAATCGGGACCATGTCTGCCAATTTTTCCCACATGATTTTTTTCTGTTTTTCATTTTGAATATTGCATTAACTTGGTGCATACAGGTGTATTATCGCAAATAAAGACACAATAACAAATGCAAGCGACTCTCTGGGGAACAACTTTTTTGTTCAAATTATACAGGTGTTCAGTTTAGAGGGGTTAAAATATTTAATGTTATATATTTAGATTTCAAAGTGTATTATAAATACATGTAGATGAAATAAATAAAATCAGCGTAGGAGTGGGCCGGAAAGTGGGGATCAAGTTTTAGGAGTGGACCGGACAGTGGAGCACATGTTATAGGACTGGTACGAAAAGTGAAAAGGTTTCAGAACTGACAAACAATAATAAGAGGCCGTTTGGCTTCAAATATATACCTCTTGGTTAACTGAACTATTTTTACTTCCATGCTTGTTCGACGAAATTTTGGCCAAAAACGTGAATGGGGGTATAACACAGCTTTGCCCTTACCTTCTCCCAGGCTCATACGCCCCTGATTTAGTATTAGGAAATAGTTGATAGATTAGTACTTCATTTGATGTTCAGTTTACATAGTAGTCAGGGTCGGTCTGACCACGCTCATGTATATGTCATAAGGTACATTCCCCATATAGCAATACAAATGACTTCCACGATATAACTGAAACTTGTTAACTACCCTCTACTCAACCCTCCATTCAGAGTAACTCAATACATTAGTGATTTCTTTAGTCTAGATTTAATCTGTTGTAAACACGAACGTCATAAATGCAGTGAAACCCATGAACTTTTAACAACCCTCCATGATATTCAGATAATGCTTCGAAGCTGTTCTCATAATAACATACTATCCGGTGTCTTTTACAAATCTGTTATTTCTTCTGAAAATACAGTCAGTGAAGCATAAAAGTTAAAGACCTCTATAAAGATTATAATATGTATAATAATGTTAGGCAATATCCTCACAATGTAAATAATTGTAGATTAATGCATGTCCTTTTTCATATTGCCCTTGTTATCAGCACGAAATCTTGATATTGGCTCCGAGGGCTTTAGCCCGAAGGACGACATCAGTCGAGGGCTGATGACAAGGGCAATATGAAAAAGGCCATGCATTAATCTATTTATCACATATTTTCCCAGGGCAGATAACATGGTATTGCCCTTCACAAGAGGGTAGATAACATGTTATTGCCCTCGTAAAATGTTATTGCCCCAGAGGCAAATAACACGCCGCAAATTATGCTTTTATTACACATGCAAATTCGGCGTTATTTCAATAAAATATGTGATAATACCAAGAAATATGATAAAATGTAATTGTCACAGACTGAAATATTTGGTACTATAATATAGAAAGGTCACTGCACTAATATTGAGGAATATTAGTGAAATAACCCTATAGTACGTGTATTTTCTTTTATTCTTTTAATATATCCATATAGAGTCAAAATTACCGCATAAAAATATATATTACGAGGAGATGTTTTACCCCCGGTTTTAGTGGGGTTCGTGTTATTCGATCTTTAGTTTTATATGTATGGTTTGTAAATCGTTGTTTGTCCTTTTGTACTTTTTCTTTTGGCCATTGTATTGTCTGCTCTTCTTCAATATACTGATTCTGATTACCCTTCGGTATCTTCAAACTCTTAATAAATATTATGAGCAGATATTTTTCCTGCACCCAATACATGCACCACGATGTAATGCCGATGTTCTAGAGCCACTCCCCCCCCCTCCCCCCCCCCCCCCCCGGCCATCTTTTCCCCTTCCTTATCAAAGGGGGGGGGGGATTACTATATAGTAGAATTGTCCCCCCTTTACAAGTTAGGGGGGGGATGGCTATATAGTGGGCTTTCCCTAAATGTTATTTCTAATTTATTATAAATAAGTTATGATTATTATTATTATTATTAATATACATAGAGTAAAATACATATACATTTTTATTAAGCACAAAAGGACAAATAACGATCGGGAAAACATATATATAAAACTAAAGATCGAGTAACACGATCCCCACTAAAAACCGGGGATGAACTCAGGTGGTCCGGAAGGGTAGGCAGTTCCTGCTCCACTAGTGGCACCCGTCGTGTTAATCTAGTTACAAATCCAGTAATAAGTCGTGAATGAGGAAAGGACCGGAAAGTATTTACGACAAGTGGAACATATCCGTGGTCATTTGTGACAGATATTCCAAAACGGTCAACCAAGTCATGGTGGCGGCCGTAAAATTTTCGAAGTGATGACTTCAACTTTACCAACAGGAACCCTTGGTTCAGTATCTTCCTTGTTAGCAGCAACCCTCTATCAAGGAAATCCTGATAGGAACCACAAGCTCTGGAATATCGTATCATCTGAGAGAGATATATACTTCATATAGGGGTCCCATGAAATGAACAGTTTGAGACCTTGACATTAGGAGGACAAACAAGAATATGATATGCGACACACCTTCTAATAGTAGTTAACAATCATTCAAAGTTTCATCAATCTACTATAGAATAGAGAAATGACTAGTTATAAAGTTATGAAGCGGACACGAATGTGTTTCGAAAGGACGGACAGAGCGATCAGTATAGGGCGTTCGCCACTATGTGGCGGGTCCCTGATAATCTGTTATATGGTTTTTTTAACAATAATGCACCCTTTGGAAATGATTACTTCGTTTTGATATCCCAACATAATTTGGGGGGAAAACTACTATATTGCCATTTCCCCCTATTTGCCAAGGGGGAAGAGATGGCTATATAGCCATTTTTCCTGGGGGAAATCTACTATATAGCCATTTTTTCGCCTATCCAGGTAAGGGGAAAATATGGCTATATAGACATTTTTCCGTGGGGGGGGGGGGGGGGGGGAAGGGGGGGGGGGGGGGGGGGGTGGGCTATGGGGAAAAATGGCTATTACACCGGCAATAAATTAACTGCGTTGATCAAATCAATGGTGATGCATGCACTAACAAACGAGACTTGAAAAAAGTAATATGAGATTTTCGTACTATAAAATGATCGCCCAAAAGACGTCACTCGTGATCAAATAACAAAAATGTGCTGTATTTATTATTATTACATTTGTGTTTGAGTGAAACTTAAATATGTACGTTAACATTTTAAATGTCATTCTATATGATAATTGCACCCAGTTTCTGTTCATGGTTGCTACGTAACAATGTACAGTTTGACATTTTCTAATCAGAAATTATATCATACGAGGACTCGCTGCAAGGGGTTTTCAGGTCTTTATGCAGTCCGTTGGTATTAAATGGGAAATTAATAAATCAGGACCTTGTTTTGATTTATTACGAAGTAAACATCTAAGATCTTGGTTTTGAAATATATAGAGTAATGACATGTTTTATGTCGAGAACAAATTTACTCCTTTTAAAGTGGTCGAGACAGTAGATCGGGACTTGATATAAATTATTTGAGTAATTAATTCGGAACATAAATTAAACTACAAATCATTTATCAAAAATTAATGCTGTTCAGACGGCCCTGCTATTAATATGGCTCGAGACTGAATGTAGCTTTCTTGTATTATAAGCCCTTAATCAAATGTAACCACACTTCTTTATTAAGAAGATTTGAAGCTGTTATAACTAGTAGCATCACAGCGCGACATTATGTACTACACCTCAGTACATAAAGCTATTTACCATGCGTAAAATATTCTACGTATATGAGAATGTCCAAGTAACTCTCCATTCCTTAGCAATTATGGAGCCCAGGCCCATTGTTTTTCAGGAATGGAGAGATACGAGGACATTCTCCAACTTAAAATCCACCCATTGTACTTTATTAATTTTTATTAATTATTAATCTTGTAGTTAAAAAAAGTCTGTATATAGTATTTAAATTACAAAGAGAACAATAACTCCATTCCTTAAAAATAATGAAGAGTTTTGACAATAGATTTACATCACAGGTGAAATTTAAAGCCATTTAAATTCATTCATGGTTCTAATCAATGATTCATTAACATGTAAATAAATAAATAAATAAATAAACGTTTTTGGTGACATAATAGATTTTAATTCCTTCCAAAATTACACATTTGTTGGTCTGTCATACGTAGAAAATCGATATTTAAAATATTAAATTAATAACCCGTGACGAGACTTACGTTCCTCACGAACGTTTTATTTCAAATGAAATTCTTTCCCAAAAGAGTACTCACCTTATATACCCGGTTTAAAATAGAATCATCGTTTGGGGTATCACGTGATCACTTGACCCGCATTGTGAAAAAAATTCAAAGCATGACAAACAATATACAAATCTTCTTATACAAAGAATATAACTAAATCATACAATTTATTAAGGATTGGTTGTGACTTTTTAAACCCCTGACAGCTTATGAGATTAACAATTGAAAAGACAAACATGTTACTAGATAATAGTATAAGACACGATATCAACTATTGTAAACTGTTTGTAAGCTGTGTGTGGTTAGTGTAAAATTGAGCTTATTAACTAGTAGTATATACGTTTGTATAGTTAGCTTGTTCAACATGTGAAGCTCCAGAAGTTGACATCCAATTTAATATAGTTCTTGGTTTATTATTATTTTTAATTTAGTAGTTTCCTTATACGGTATTATCTTTCAAGTTCTTTTTCTCTATAGGTAAAGACAGTATGTTGTGAAAAAAAAACATTTTCAAATATTCTCCAGGTCATATGTCCATTTACACAATGCCGCCTGTCGTTGATCAGTACGCAATCCTAAACTGCCTCATGTTGCATCTGTATCTTGTACTTTGAAAATCATCAGTGATGCATGAGAAAATTGTTATTAGAAATGTCTTATTTAGTGACACGCATAAAGCATTCAGTACATTATATTTTGTTCATTTTAAAGTTCATTAAAGGGGTTGTCTGATTATTTTACATACATGTATCAATAATTTCAATTTGAAAAAACGATGTTCAGCCTAAAATATCTTATGTATTTTTAAAGAGATTCGAAACTAAAAATTGTTTATCCCCATATTCCACGCCAAGTATTTATGCCTTTTGATTAAATATTCACGTGTTCATTACTGAAATCATTACAGGTTTTTTGTGCAACATTCCATTAATTTTTAGTGTAATATTCGCGCGGTCATGATCTTTTTATTGAATATAAATTATTCCAGCAACTTTAGTTTAACATTCTTGATTTTGCTATCTATATGTTTTACATTCTTGATTTCGTTATCTTTAGGTTTAACACCCTTGATTTCGTTATCTTTAGGTTTAACACCCTTGATTTCGTTATCTTTTAGTTTAACATTCATGATTTTTTTATCTTTTTGTTTAACATTCTTAATTTCATTATCTTTTAGTTTAACATTCTTGATTTCGTTATCTTTAGGTTGAACATTCTTGATTTCGTTATCTTTAGGTTTAACATTCTTGATTTCGTTATCTTTAGGCTTAACATTCTTGATTTCGTTATCTTTAGGTTTAACATTCTTGATTTCGTTATCTTTTAGTTTAACAATCTTGATTTTTTTATCTTTTGGTTTAACATTCTTGATTTCGTTATCTTTTTGCTTAACATTCTTGATTTCATTATCTTTTAGTTTAACATTCTTGATTTCGTTATCTTTTAGTTTAACATTCTTGATTTTGTTATCTTTAGGTTTAGCATTCTTGATATCGTTATTTTTTGGTTTAACATCCTTGATTTCCTTATCTTTTAGTCTAACATCCTTGATTTTGTTATCTTTAGGTTTAACATTCTTGATTTCGGTATCTTTTGGTTTAACATTCTTGATTTCGTTATCTTTATGTTTAACATTCTTGATTTCGTTATCTTTAGGTTTAACATTCTTGATTTCGGTATCTTTTGGTTTAACATTCATGATTTCATTATCTTTATGTTTAACATTCTTGATTTCGTTATCTTTAGGTTTAACATTCTTTATTTCGTTATCTTTTGGTTTAACATTCTTGATTTCGTTATCTTTTAGTCTAACATCTTTGATTTTGTTATCTTTAGGTTTAACATTCTTGATTTCGGTATCTTTTGGTTTAACATTCTTGATTTCGTTATCTTTATGTTTAACATTCTTGATTTCGTTATCTTTAGGTTTAACATTCTTGATTTCGGTATCTTTTGGTTTAACATTCATGATTTCATTATCTTTATGTTTAACATTCTTGATTTCGTTATCTTTAGGTTTAACATTCTTTATTTCGTTATCTTTTGGTTTAACATTCTTGATTTCGTTATCTTTTAGTCTAACATCTTTGATTTTGTTATCTTTAGGTTTAACATTCTTGATTTCGGTATCTTTTAGTTTAACATTCTTGATTTCGTTATCTTTTAATTTAACATTCTTGATTTCATTATTTCTGGGTTTAACATTCTTGATTTCCTTATCTTTTGGTTTAACATTTTTGATTTCCTTATCTTTTGGTCTAACATTCTTGATTTCGTTATCCTTTAGTTTAACATTCTTGATTTCATTATCTTTTGGATTAACATTCTTGATTTCGTTATCTTTTGGCTTAACATTTTTGATTTCCTTATCTTTTGGTCTAACATTCTTGATTTCGTTATCTTTTGGTTTAACATTTTTGATTTCCTTATCTTTTGGTCTAACATTCTTGATTTCGTTATCTTTTGGTCTAACATTCTTGATTTCATTATCTTTTGGATTAACATTCTTGATTTCATTATTTCTGGGTTTAACATTCTTGATTTCGTTATCTTTTGGTTTAACATTCTTGATTTCGTTATCTTTTGGATTAACATTCTTGATTTCGTTATCTTTTGGATTAACATTCTTGATTTCGTTATCTTTTGGCTTAACATTTTTGATTTCGCTATATCATCTGATTGCAAAGGTAGTTGTGAATGCAACAACCATACAATGATTCAATCACGACCATGACGGTCACTTTGGGTATCTTTGTACTATTGCATAACGTTAGAAAAAAAAATATTTTCATTGTTTTAATATCAACAGTAAAACAGTTTGAAAAAAGATTTCCAAAAAATAGAGTTAGAGGTTTGTTGCTATTTTTAGATTAACACGGGAATGTCAAATATTTTGGTTAAATCTCATTGTGAATGGAACAGACCGTAGTCAAAATGAAAATATTGATAAGATTCATGTTATTATTGGTAATATAGGTGTGAGGGAAATTAATTTATAATTCCATAAAGATAACACAGATAATCCATAAGTAATGAAATAATTAAGATAGTTATAAATATTGTATAACTATGTTCTAAAGTATGAGGTCAATCATTTTAAAACCATGTGTCCTCACGTATCACTGTAGACCATGTGTCCTCACGTATCACTGTAAACCATATGTCCTCACGTATCACTGTAAACCATGTGTCCTCACGTATCACTGTAGACAATTACAGCCACTAACAACACTTTCCCTTGTTTGACAACTTAAAACAATTCTGTAATTTGACATGGTTTATTAGATATATTTATTTACAGTTCCTAAATAATATATTTATTGTTAAATAAACGTTAGCGAACACCGAAGGGGCAATCAAAAAGGACAATCCACAGAAATTGACAACATAGGGTACAAAAGACGAAGAAAAACAAAACAAAAACAATCCAGAGAAACTGGCAACACAGGATACACAAGACGAAGAAAAACAAAACAAAAACAATCCAGAGAAACTGGCAACACAGGATACACAAGACGAAGAAAAACAAAACAAAAACAATCCAGAGAAACTGACAACACAGGATACACAAGACGAAGAAAAACAAAACAAAAACAATCCAGAGAAACTGGCAACACAGGATACACAAGACGAAGAAAAACAAAACAAAAACAATCCAGAGAAACTGGCAACATAGGGTACACAAGACGAAGAAAAACAAAACAAAATCACAACACAATATGTGTTAGACACCACTATACCCAAACAAACACAAATAACGTAAATAAGACATGAATCCTCTTATAACAACTGGATTCTCGATGTCTACGTTATTATCTCCCACCAGCACACAAGCGAGTTCTTTTGGTTATTGTATTGCCTGTCCTTCGATTTACGGCTTCTGATTACCCCGTTGGTATCTTCACTTTTCTTATTTTAATTAAAGTTCTAATATATTTACATGCGCTATAGATACACATTTCAGCAATTTACAGCAAGTCAAAATTGTTGATGTCAAAAGTGTTGATGTGGTGGGTTAGAAAGTCAAATCCTTAAACCATAGTAGAGTACAAACATAAACACGCTGCAAAAACACATTTAATCCAAATCGCTTTAAAACATAAAACTAAAAAAAACAGTGTTAAAATACAAAACCAAAAGCAATGCCAAAACAAAGCAAAAACAAAACACGCTGCCAACCCGATAACCCTAAATCCACTGCAAAAAACACGAAAAACAATAATATGGCTAAGACAAACCAAAAACATCACAAAACAAAAACACTACCAATACATACAATCAAAAAAACTGCCAAAACATGTTAAACCAAAAACACTGACAAACCATGTAAAACCAAAAACACTGATAAACCATGTTAAGCCAAAAACACTGGCAAACCATGTTAATCCAAAAACATTGACAAACCATGTAAAACCAAAAACACTGATAAACCATGTTAAACCAAAAACACTGACAAACCATGTTAAGCCAAAAGCACTGACAAACCATGTTAAGCCAAAAACACTGACCAACCATGTTAATCCAAAAACAATGACAGACCATGTTAAACCAAAAACAATGACAAACCATGTTAAACCAAAAACACTGACAAACCATGTTAATCCAAAAACACTGACAAACCATGTTAAACCAAAAACACTGACAAACCATGTTAAGCCAAAAACACTGACAAACTATGTTAGACCAAAAACACTGACAAACCATGTTAAAACCAAAAACACTGACCAACCATGTTAAACCAAAAGCACTGACAAACCATGTAAAACCAAAAACACTGATAAACCATGTTAAGCCAAAAACACTGGCAAACCATGTTAATCCAAAAACATTGACAAACCATGTAAAACCAAAAACACTGATAAACCATGTTAAACCAAAAACACTGACAAACCATGTTAAACCAAAAACACTAACAAACCATATTGAGCCAAAAACATTGACAAACCATGTAAAACCAAAAACACTTATAAACCATGTTAAGCCAAAAACACTGACAAACCATGTTAATCCAAAAACACTGATAAACCATGTTAAACCAAAAACACTGATAAACCATGTTAAATCAAAAACACTAACAAACCATGTTAATCCAAAAACACTGACAAACCATGTTAAACCAAAAACACTGACAAACCATGTTAAGCCAAAAACACTGACAAACTATGTTAGACCAAAAACACTGACAAACCATGTTAAAACCAAAAACACTGACCAACCATGTTAAACCAAAAGCACTGACAAACCATGTTAAACCAAAAACAATGACAAACCATGTTAAACCAAAAACAATGACAAACCATGCTAAGCCAAAAGCACTGACAAACCATGTTAAGCCAAAAGCACTGACAAACCATGTTAAGCCAAAAACACTGACCAACCATGTTAATCCAAAAACAATGACAGACCATGTTAAACCAAAAACAATGACAAACCATGTTAAACCAAAAACACTGACAAACCATGTTAAGCCAAAAGCACTGACAAACCATGTTAAGCCAAAAGCACTGACAAACCATGTTAAGCCAAAAGCACTGACAAACCATGTTAAGCCAAAAGCACTGACAAACCATGTTAAGCCAAAAGCACTGACAAATCACGTCAAACCAAAAACACTGATAAAACATGTAAAGCAAGAACACTACCAAAACACCATAAAATCACAAAACTAAAGGCGCTACCAACAATAATTTACTCTGTTGTCAACGTTTTAAACATCTATATTCAATGAAAATAATCAACATATCCAAAATTAATAAATATGTGATGTGCAATCAAAACGTGCAAACCTAATGTTATTGGTACGGTTTTTCCATCAATAAGACTTTCCCGTCGTGAAAGCACATGTTGATGAGTCATGGTCTGATCGAATTTGGCAAGGTGAAAGATAGAACAGCCAACCAGCGGAGTCCTGATTGAAACCCTTTTTTTCTTCCAAGAAAAGAAAGGACAAAAATCAATTTAAGCGCAAATGAAGCATAACAGAACATGTTCTCTCACAAAATTACCTGACAATTTTACGAGAATCTACAGCTTTAAGAAAATATTGTTTCTGTTTAATGTCTAATGATAGTGAATTGATGGCATATGAATATAAAAATTTCTTTTCATTGGGTGGGCGTATTCTGTATAAATATCTTTAAACATCAATCATTTTGTATATACCAAGTTGTCATTTTTTATTCTTTTATAATAATGTTTGAGATGATATCATGATTATTTAGATTTTCAACGAGATTTGACGTATTTACTCTAGAAAGTGCATTCAAAGTTAACTGTTGATATATGTAAGTATTAAGACACAATGTATATGTATAATAATAACAGAACTGAAAAGGATATTTTATTAACTTGCTATATTTGATGAGTGGGAAACAACATTTTTTTGTATGAAATTAGGTGTTTTATTATGCTTAGGCTTCACATAGCGAATGGGAGAAATTCTTGTCTAAAACTATATAACGAAACATACCTTTTGGATAAAGCCTGATAATTTCTCCAATTGATGTCCGATTTTCATGAATTTGGTATCAAATTAATCCCGATAATTTTTTCTAAAGATTTATATTAAAATAGATTTGTTGTTTTCCTATTTTGAAAAGTAAATTTTGGTGTAAAAATAAACAAATTTCAAGTGCAACAGCATAACGACTTATTTGTGCAAGTTTTTCGGTACCCTTTTGCCTGTTACTCAAAAACAATGAGAGATATCTTCTTGAAATTTTGCATGCAACTTCTGTGCTTCACCATCGAAAACATGATATTAGAGTGATACCTTTAAATTCAATGGAAGTATGTTAATATTGCACATAGCACACTGCTTTTGAGTATGAGCCCTATATTGTGTTTCAGCCGTTTGTTTGTCTTTGTTTTGTGTCCTGTGTACCAAGTGTTGCCAGAGGCATTGGATTGTCCATTCTTGATTGCCCCTTCGGTTTTCTCTAACGTTCTTTTGTCCATTGACACTATATGTTGTACTGTGAAATGTTGCTTCGGAATATTGTCATAATAGAAGAAAGTTATTCCTGAAATGCGTCATGCGCACTAAATTTGAAATCCACGTTCTTATTAAATTATCAACATTGTTACGGTTTACGGTTATGAGAGCTTAACGTCACTATCAATTAGTAAGAAAATATATGGATGTAAATGAACTTGAGAGACTATTCAACATTACTCTTAGACACAAATTAATGTACATGAACAACTTGTAGTAAGAAAGGATATGGATGTAAATGAACTTGAGAGACTATCCGACATTACTCTTAGACACACACTAAAGTAAATGAACAGCTTGTAGTAAGAACGGATATGGATGTAAATGAACACGTGAGACTATTCAACATTACATGTAGACACAAATTAAAGTGAAACAACAGTTTGTAGTAAGAAAGGATATGGATGTAAATGAACATGTGAGACTATTCAACTCTACACTTAGACATACATTCAAGATAAGGAACAGTGCTTTTATTGCTGTTTTACATTTCACAGTCCCAATTAATGCTTCAACACGAACCACATCGGAGGTGTAATGGCTAACGTGTTCTCTTCGAGTGCGGCAGATCGTTGGTTCGAGCCTCGGTCAGGTCAAACAATCGGCTATAAAATTGCCATGTTTGCTTCTCCGCTGAGCACGCAGCATTAAGGAATCCAATTAAGTGTGTTGGTCTATTACACAGAACACATCATCATCATCAACATTGAATGCAACTTGTTCTCGCCTTGATAGGTCCAAATGCGTTTCTTAAAAAAAAAATGGACAACGTCGATACAAATACCTTGTCTTAAGAAGGGACAAATCTTATTTTGTAAAACACCACTCTGATCCTCCCATCAAAATGCTTGTATTTTTGATTTGACAATTCTTCTTGCAGGATAAAACAATCGTTCTTGATATTACTTGTAGATTTAATATCAATAAAGTCATAAACACCTTGTTCATAGTGTACGTTAGGACTGGTACAAAATAACACATGATTACTATTGATAAACAACTCTAATGTCTCCTGAACACACTTAATCAATATCTAAATCACTGATTTGTTATCAACTTCGATCTCCTCATGTAGCTGGAAGTTGCTCGTGGTTAATTAGAAGTAAAGATTGGGTTAATCAATCATTTGATTTGTTTTTCCTACCTTATCTGTCCCGAATCAATTTTAATAAATAAACAGCTTCTTCTTTGAAAACGAGAAACACAATGGATATTGATACTTAAAAACTACATTCGTGCGTTTTACTTATCAAGAATTTTACGAATTAATGAATACATGGATCATAAGAGCAATATAGCTTGCATAGACTACACAGTGCAGAATTTACAATTGTGCTTAGGTGTGCTTAAGCACAGGGCCCCGCTGGTCAGGGGGGCCCATCTTCCTGCCAAAAAAAAACATACGATGGATTTTTGCTTATGTCGAGCAATTGTAAATTTGAAGTCGGTTTGCCTGACTGCCTGTGTAGGCCCACCGGGTCTACCTCCATCAGGGACCAAGTAAGGGACCTCATAACTTAACTAGCACAGGGCCCCATTTGTCCTAAATCCTCCACTGAGACTACATGCAATTATGTGGAATAGATTTCATTGCTTCTTTGCCTCTTTCTTTATATTTGTTTGTATGTATCTCTATACCTATGTAATCACAATGTGAGGTGTACTCGATACAACATTATGTGATAAACTTTGTCAGTGACTTGCGGCATGTCGGTGGTTTTCTCTGTGTATTTCGGTTTCCTCCACCAATAAAACTGACCTCCACGATAGAACTAAAATATTGTTGAAAGTGACGTTAAACACCATACGCTTACCCTTAGCCTTCTTTACCAGTTATCACAATGGTTTAAGAGAATAAAGATATGACAGGAGGGAGAAAGGTTACCAGTGATTGTCTGCAATATTGAATCAACCCAGTGGCCCTTGAATCATGGAGGGGCTCCTGAGGCAAGTTTTTTTATTGAGTGAATTTTCAACAAAATAGTCAAAGTGCTACCTTTTCTCTTAAGGCGGATCTAGGGATAGACATAAGACATGCGCTTAAGCGTGTGGAGATGGTGCATATATTTATTTATTTTATATATGATTTGACAGCAATATATATATAACAGGTTGCAAATTAGAAGAACAATGTGGGAAACGATTTAGTGAGAACTTGCATGACACAAACATAAAACAATACATGACAAAACCAAGACACAATATGGGAGAGAATACATTTTTAAAATTCCTGCAATTTGATCGACTCTTTGCATGCAATATGCAAACTTAGAATGGATTTTTTAATAAGTATACCCTATTCAACTTGCGATATTAAAGAGCATGTATACTAAATTATCTATAATTAAAATCCACCTGTGATGTAAATCTATGGTCAAAGCTCTCCATTATGTTTAAGAAATGGAGAGTTATTGTTCTCTTTGTACTTTTAAGGTCCCACAAGGGGCAAATAATTTAATACTTTGTACTTTAGATACTATACACAAACTTTTTTTGTTACAAGATTAATAATTAATAAAATTAATAAAGTACAATGGGTGGATTTTAAGTTGGAGAATGTCCTCGTATCTCTCCATTCTTTAAAAACAATGGGCCTGGTCCCCTTCGGGGCCTCTGCTCCATTATATTTAAGGAATGGAGAGTTACTTGGACATTCTCCTATACGTACGTATTGGTGTTATAATACTGACATCAAATAAATTCGCTTATTTCACAAATGAAAAGCGTGTAAAACTAAGAAGCAAAGTTTTGAGTCTTATGTAAATATTGACCTCGTTACTTACAGATGTTGTACAAATAATTTACTTGTGAAGATTTCGTTGAATCATGTCAGAATAACTCGTCAATGATGTCATTAGCAAACAGTTAAAATGACACACATTTCAGACTTGATGAAGGGGCCGTGATCGTATGGTAGTTGGATTTACAACTACCTATGCAATTAGTTTCTATCACCACTAAAGTTGTGAGTTCGAACCCCGCTCATAGCGAGATGTACTCGATATGATACAACATTATGTGATCAAATTTGTCAGTGGCTTTGCGACAGGCCGGTGGTTTTCTCTGGGTACTCCGGTTTTCTCAATAAATAAAACTGATCGCCACTATATAGCTAAAATATTGTTGAAAGAGGCATTAAACACCATAACTCAAACCACCAAGCCAGACATGATGAAAGAGAAGGAATAAAACAATATTAACATAACATATAGTTTCCCCAACAAAATAAGGTTGTATCGAATGCACCCTATAACTAACATGGTTCGATCTCACGGATAGGCATTTCAACTTCTATCTAGTTTGGGATATTCGCTAATTATGAGGGCCAATCAAATACATAACTAGTCCAACGTGTGGGACATAAGTGAGTGTTCCTCTATTTGGATAATTAGAAGCTCTTCGCAAATCGACATCAACGATCCTCTCCATACCCCCCCCCCCTCCCACACCTCCACTTTTCAGATACTCTTGGTCGTGTAGCTTGCCAATCTTTGCTCTTATTCATTAACGCTGGGTGTTTAGCGGAGAAGCAGCAGATACCAATTGTAAAATTGGTTTTACCCCCCCCCCCCCCCTCCCTCCCTGGGACACGAACCCACGATCTCCCATCTCCCACACTCGAGGCCAGTACGCTAACAATAACATCTGGTGTACTCTTATATGTCTTCTCGTGAATACATTTTCAAATATTATAATGATAGACACTATTTTTCTGTTTAATATTTATTAGAAACCGAACCCATCCTTGTTGTTGTTATATATAATTGAAACAAATTTTGAGATTAGAATCGAGTAAATATCAAAATAAACGAGAAACTGCTTTATTTTGATAATTTTACACTTTTCTGGATTTTCACATATAACTGGTAAATAAATTGAAAAAGATATTGATATTGAATTCCAACTTTTAAATTTTAAAAGCAAACAAGAAGTAAATAAGATGTACAAGTGTCTGGGGCTATTTACAAAGTTCTTGTTAAATAGATTTCATTGAAATTTGACAGGTGTGTTTAAATATCCACTTAAACTTTAAAGATATACAGGGTGTCAGAATTGAATTTTTTTGTTTATATTAAAAGTTGCAAATATTCGATGTTTTATACTAATAAAATGTTCTGAACAAGAAGCCAGGTTAAAAAAAATATCTTATAATGTCGTACATGTAATTAGTGAATATAATTCGAATGTCTGTCGGTGGAATCGTCATTAACACACCTAATCATAAATCGGCTGCTTTTTCGAGGTTTGCCGAACACTGATAACTGCTATGAATAACTAAGGAAGCATGGTGCATGTAAATTCGTTAGAATTAATATAAATTAAGAAATATATCTGTAAAATTGGATCTCAGGGTAATCAGTTAATATTATATAATGGTATTTAGTAAGAATGACACTTAAAATCGGAAATACGTGATGACATCAATAAAAACAAACCAAATTCTGCAAAGGGGCCCGATAAAAGGAAAATTGTAAACAAATTGTATTGCATATTATTGACAACACTTGAGTTGACTTGATTATATTTTTTTAGAAAAAAAACCAGACATGAAGTTCATTATTTCAGTCTCTAATTTCTATTGTCTCTAGCATTTTCTCCTGAAAAAAACAATATATGAAAAACTATGATGGAATTCTACTGTTAAATATGATTCGGCCGAAAAAAGATACTAAATTATGCTTACGTGTTGAAAAATGGAGTAAGTCGGTATAACTTTTTTTTTTATTTTTACACAAAGCTTGTTGAATCCTTTTTGTGTCGTTTTCGTATAGAATCCTTCAATGTTTTTATTCTTCCACGATTCGACTTGTGCCATGTGCACATTTCCTTCATTAACAAACAATTTCGCACATGCACAAACGCTTTCCCGAATGAGTTCACTGTCAGGTCGTATACATATTGCGCGGGTAAACATTGAATGCTTTACTGGATGGAAGAGAATCAATCAGCGACGTATTTCTTTCGTTCTAAGCTATTTACGTATGATATTATGAAAAATTTCAGATGCAATTAGTATAAAGCATCCAATATTGGCAACTTTAAAAAAAAAATTCAATTCTGACATAACGTCAAGTGAGCCATTGTTCAGCCTTTAATAATAGACTTGTAATTTGTACATCTGTGAGAAAATAGCATTACAACGTCACGTACATAAATCTGCATGATAATCTGATACAGCTGAAAATGATACTGTGAAATGGATATGTGTATATTCGGAATATATTACATAATAATCTGTCGAAATGTTTAAATTTGAGATACATTATACCTTCATGTGGACGTTATCGTATGATAATTAAACATACATATATTTATGCAATCAGTGTCCGACCATCATCTCTAAAGTGTGCGAGTTCGATTCTTGCCCATGGCAAACTGCGGGTTTGATACATACAATTGTTTGATAGTTGTTGAAATGGCATATAACACCTATGACCAAAGCTTTGAAGGCGCGAGTGAGTGAGCATAATATGTTGTTTAACGCCAAGTGAGCCATTGTTCAGCAGTGAGTGAGTAGAATATGTTGTTTACCGTCAAGTGAGTCATTGTTCAGCAGTGAGTGAGTAGAATATGTTGTTTAGCGTCAAGTGAGCCATTGTTCAGCAGTGAGAGTGGACTATGTTGTTTAGCGTCAAGTGAGTCATTGTTCAGCAGTGAGTGAGTAGTATGTGTTGTTTAGCGTCAAGTGAGCCATTGTTCAGCAGTGAGAGTGAACTATGTTGTTTAACGCCAAGTGAGCCATTGTTCAGCAGTGAGTGAGTAGTATATGTTGTTTAACGTCAAGTGAGTCATTGTTCAGCAGTGAATGAGTAGAATATGTTGTTTAACGCCAAGTGAGCCATTGTTCAGCTGTGAATGAGTAGAATATGTTGTTTAACGCCAAGTGAGCCATTGTTCAGCAGTGAGAGTAGAATATGTTGTTTAACGTCAAGTGAGTCATTGTTCAGCAGTGAGTGAGTAGAATATGTTGTTTAACGTCAAGTGAGCCATTGTTCAGCAGTGAATGAGTAGAATATGTTGTTTAACGTCAAGTGAGTCATTGTTCAGCAGTGAGTGAGTAGAATATGTTGTCTAACGCCAAGTGAGCCATTGTTCAGCAGTGAGTGAGTAGAATATGTTGTCTAACGCCAAGTGAGCCATTGTTCAGCAGTGAGTGAGTAGAATATGTTGTTTAACGTCAAGTGAGTCATTGTTCAACAGTGAGTGAGTAGAATATGTTTTCAACGCCATGTGAGCCATTGTTCAGCAGTGAGTGAGTAGAATATGTTGTTTAACGCCAAGTGAGCCATTGTTCAGCAGTGAGTGAGTAGAATATGTTGTTTAGCGCCAAGTGAGCCATTGTTCAGCAGTGAGTGAGTAGAATATGTTGTTTAGCGTCAAGTGAGCCATTGTTCAGCTGTGAGTGATTAGAATATGTTGTTTAACGTCAAGTGAGTCATTGTTCAGCAGTGAGTGAGTAGAATATGTTTTTTAACGCCATGTGAGCCATTGTTCAGCAGTGAGTGAGTAGAATATGTTGTTTAACGTCAAGTGAGTCATTGTTCAGCAGTGAGTGAGTAGAATATGTTGTTTAACGTCAAGTGAACCATTGTTCAGCAGTGAGTGAGTAGAATATGTTGTTTAACGTCAAGTGAACCATTGTTCAGCAGTGAGTGAGTAGAATATGTTGTTTAACGCCAAGTAAGCCATTGTTCAGCAGTGAGAGTAGAATATGTTGTTTAACGTCAAGTGAGCCATTGTTCAACAGTGAGTGAGTAGAATATGTTGTTTAACGTCAAGTGAGCCATTGTTCAGCAGTGAGTGAGTAGAATATGTTGCTTAACGCCAAGTGAGCCATTGTTCAGCAGTGAGTGAGTAGAATATGTTGTTTAGCGTCAAGTGAACCATTGTTCAGCAGTGAGAGTGAACTGTTGTTTAACGCCAAGTGAGCCATTGTTCAGCAGTGAGTGAGTAGAATATGTTGTTTAACGTAAAGTGAGCAATTGTTCAGCTATATCACGGGGAGAGCAGAATATGTTGTTTAACGCCAAGTGAGCCATTGTTCGGCAGTGAATGAGTAGAATATGTTGTTTAACGCCAAGTGAGCCATTGTTCAGCTGTGAGTGAGTAGAATATGTTTGTTAACGCCATGTGAGCCATTGTTCAGCAGTGAGTGAGTAGAATATGTTGTTTAACGTCAAATGAACCATTGTTCAGCAGTGAGTGAGTAGAATATGTTGTTTAACGCCAAGTGAGCCATTGTTCAGCAGTGAGTGAGTAGAATATGTTGTTTAACGCCAAGTGAGCCATTGTTCAGCTGTGAGTGAGTAGAATATGTTTTTTAACGCCATGTGAGCCATTGTTCAGCAGTGTGTGAGTAGAATATGTTGTCTAACGCCAAGTGAGCCATTGTTCAGCAGTGAGTGAGTAGAATATGTTGTTTAACGCCAAGTGAGCCATTGTTCAGCAGTGAGTGAGTAGAATATGTTGTTTAACGTCAAATGAACCATTGTTCAGCAGTGAGTGAGTAGAATATGTTGTTTAACGCCAAGTGAGCCATTGTTCAGCAGTGAGAGTAGAATATGTTGTTTAACGTCAAGTGAGCCATTGTTCAGCAGTGAGTGAGTAGAATATGTTGTTTAACGTCAAGTGAGCCATTGTTCAGCAGTGAGTGAGTAGAATATGTTGCTTAACGCCAAATGAGCCATTATTCAGCAGTGAGTGAGCAGAATATGTTGTTTAGCGTCAAGTGAGCCATTGTTCAGCAGTGAGAGTGGACTGTTGTTTAACGCCAAGTGAGCCATTGTTCAGCAGTGAGTGAGTAGAATATGTTGTTTAACGTAAAGTGAGCAATTGTTCAGCTATATCACGGGGAGAGCAGAATATGTTGTTTAACGCCAAGTGAGCCATTGTTAGGCAGTGAATGAGTAGAATATGTTGTTTAACGCCAAGTGAGCCATTGTTCAGCTGTGAGTGAGTAGAATATGTTTTTTAACGCCATGTGAGCCATTGTTCAGCAGTGAGTGAGTAGAATATGTTGTTTAACGCCAAGTGAGCCATTGTTCAGCTGTGAGTGAGTAGAATATGTTTTTTAACGCCATGTGAGCCATTGTTCAGCAGTGAGTGAGTAGAATATGTTGTCTAACGCCAAGTGAGCCATTGTTCAGCAGTGAGTGAGTAGAATATGTTGTTTAACATCAAGTGAGTCATTGTTCAACAGTGAGTGAGTAGAATATGTTTTTTAGCGCCATGTTAGCCATTGTTCAGCAGTGAGTGAGTAGAATATGTTGTTTAACGCCAAGTGAGCCATTGTTCAGCAGTGAGTGAGTAGAATATGTTTTTTAGCGCCATGTGAGCCATTGTTCAGCAGTGAGAGTAGAATATGTTGTTTAACGTCAAGTGAGCCATTGTTCAGCAGTGAGTGAGTATAATATGTTGTTTAACGCCAAGTGAGCCATTGTTCAGCAGTGAGTGAGTAGAATATGTTGTTTAACGTCAAGTGAGTCATTGTTCAGCAGTGAGTGAGTAGAATATGTTGTTTAACGTCAAGTGAACCATTGTTCAGCAGTGAGTGAGTAGAATATGTTGTTTAACGTCAAGTGAACCATTGTTCAGCAGTGAGTGAGTAGAATATGTTGTTTAACGCCAAGTGAGCCATTGTTCAGCAGTGAGAGTAGAATATGTTGTTTAACGTCAAGTGAGCCATTGTTCAGCAGTGAGTGAGTAGAATATGTTGTTTAACGTCAAGTGAGCCATTGTTCAGCAGTGAGTGAGTAGAATATGTTGCTTAACGCCAAGTGAGCCATTGTTCAGCAGTGAGTGAGTAGAATATGTTGTTTAGCGTCAAGTGAGCCATTGTTCAGCAGTGAGAGTGGACTGTTGTTTAACGCCAAGTGAGCCATTGTTCAGCAGTGAGTGAGTAGAATATGTTGTTTAACGTAAAGTGAGCAATTGTTCAGCTATATCACGGGAAGAGCAGAATATGTTGTTTAACGCCAAGTGAGCCATTGTTCGGCAGTGAATGAGTAGAATATGTTGTTTAACGCCAAGTGAGCCATTGTTCAGCTGTGAGTGAGTAGAATATGTTTGCTAACGCCATGTGAGCCATTGTTCAGCAGTGAGTGAGTAGAATATGTTGTTTAACGTCAAGTGAACCATTGTTCAGCAGTGAGTGAGTAGAATATGTTGTTTAACGCCAAGTGAGCCATTGTTCAGCAGTGAGTGAGTAGAATATGTTGTTTAACGCCAAGTGAGCCATTGTTCAGCTGTGAGTGAGTAGAATATGTTTTTTAACGCCATGTGAGCCATTGTTCAGCAGTGAGTGAGTAGAATATGTTGTCTAACGCCAAGTGAGCCATTGTTCAGCAGTGAGTGAGTAGAATATGTTGTTTAACGCCAAGTGAGCCATTGTTCAGCAGTGAGTGAGTAGAATATGTTGTTTAACGTCAAGTGAACCATTGTTCAGCAGTGAGTGAGTAGAATATGTTGTTTAACGCCAAGTGAACCATTGTTCAGCAGTGAGAGTAGAATATGTTGTTTAACGTCAAGTGAGCCATTGTTCAGCAGTGAGTGAGTAGAATATGTTGTTTAACGTCAAGTGAGCCATTGTTCAGCAGTGAGTGAGTAGAATATGTTGTTTAGCGTCAAGTGAGCCATTGTTCAGCAGTGAGAGTGGACTGTTGTCTAACGCCAAGTGAACCATTGTTCAGCAGTGAGTGAGTAGAATATGTTGTTTAACGTAAAGTGAGCAATTGTTCAACTATATCACGGGGAGAGCAGAATATGTTGTTTAACGCCAAGTGAGCCATTGTTAGGCAGTGAATGAGTAGAATATGTTTTTTAACGCCAAGTGAGCCATTGTTCAGCTGTGAGTGAGTAGAATATGTTTTTTAACGCCATGTGAGCCATTGTTCAGCAGTGAGTGAGTAGAATATGTTGTTTAACGTCAAGTGAACCATTGTTCAGCAGTGAGTGAGTAGAATATGTTGTTTAACGCCAAGTGAGCCATTGTTCAGCAGTGAGTGAGTAGAATATGTTGTTTAACGCCAAGTGAGCCATTGTTCAGCTGTGAGTGAGTAGAATATGTTTTTAACGCCATGTGAGCCATTGTTCAGCAGTGACTGAGTGGAATATGTTGTCTAACGCCAAGTGAGCCATTGTTCAGCAGTGAGTGAGTAGAAAATGTTGTTTAACGCCAAGTGAGTCATTGTTCAGCAGTGAGTGAGTAGAATATGTTGTTTAACGTCAAGTGAGCCATTGTTCAGCTATATCACGGGGAGAGTAACGAATAATACTCTGGACTGTGAAATGTCTCATTTTGTTATCTGTTTCCCTTTACTAGTTTTAGGGTTGTCGTATTGTTGATCGGATTGTAGTTGGATTTACAAGTACCTATGCAATCAGTGCATATCACCACTAACGTTGTGAGTTCGAATCTCGTGCTATGGCGAGGTGTACTCGATAAAACATTATGTGATTAAGTTTGCCGGTGACTATCGACAAGTCGGTGGTTTTCTCCGGATACTCCGGTTTCCTCCACCAATAAAACTGACCGCCATGATATAACTGAAATATTGTTGAAAGTGACGTTAAATACCATAACTCTCTCTCTCTCTACTAGTTAAGCAGGCACAATGTGTATACTACAATATGATTGGGTCTTTCTATGGTATAGTTTAACATGTGGTAATTAGATATTTATCAATATTGACTCGCTCATGCTGATGGTGTGATCCTATAATAATAATAATTATTATTACTACTTCTTGTTGAAACTGGTTGATTTGTTGCTAGACCATTTATGTTTCAATGAAGTACATTGTAACAGTGACTCAAATGTATTAATTCAACAACACTTGTATCATGCTTATGACTTTTAAGTACAATTACTTCTAAATCCCTCATGATTGGATATTATGTAAGATATATTCGTTACACAGTTCGCTATAAAAGTGACCTAATACGATATATACCATGTCAGTATTCACTCTTGTCACAGATGACACCGTACGTATATATCGTCACTAGCTCACTGTGTAACTTATAATACAAGAAATAAAATAAATATAGTCAACTTTCATAAAGAAGAGTTTAAAAATAATACCTAAGGGGTAATCAGAATCCGTATATCAAAGAAGAACAGACAACATAATGGCCAAAAGAAAAAAGTACAAAAGAACAAACAACGATCCACAAAACATACACAGAAAACAAAAAATCGAGTAACACGAACCCCCAAAAAAAAGCGGGGATGAACTCAGATGAAACCGTCTCGGTGTTGTAATGATTAGTGTGTTCGTTCGTCGAGAGTGCAGTGTGGTAGATAGTGGACTTGATCCTCTTTCGTGTCAAATCAGAGATTATACAATTGGTGTTTGTTGCTTCTCTGCTTATCATACAGCATTAAGGAGTATGAACAAAGACTATATCAGAATACTATGTCCGAGTGAACGGTTGTTTCAGTGAGCTAGGACTATAGCAATCCAACTAATTGTGTTGGTCTATAGTGCAAAGGGAACATTATCATCATCTCATCAAAATATATATTATTCTCGCTATGATATGGCTGACCAATTCTCACTTTGCGCTAAAACAACATTCACTCATTCACCCACTCTACCCCCATTCGAGTGAAATCAAATACTATAAAATTGATATGTGTTGCTTCTTAGGAAAGGACATGTCTCTATAGTTCTGTAAACAAAGCCTGAATTTCATGTACATTTGTAATGTTTTATATTCGTATTTTTATATATTATCGAAATGTCTGGATTCAGCAATCAATAAAAAAAATCTATTAAAACGTTAACAAAATATTAACATGAAGACGAGGTTTTATGTTATGGAGTCGGTAGAAGTCCGAATCAGCCAACATGTCTCGCCGGTTGAATGTCGTTTCAGTTATTTAACACTATAAAAATACGATCCACTGTATTGGTCTAGCACAAAACAGATACATGTATCTTCATTTGTTCTCGTAATGATATAACTGACTTTATACCGCAGTTCACTACCCAGTAATAACCCAGACATATACATTTTGTAGTTTCATATTTTTCTTTCGAAATATTTTAAGCCTTAGTCGCAACAAATTTTTATTTTTCTCTTTAAACTGTCAAAACATAACATTTATTTAACTGTAATATTCACAAATAAAATTCACCCCCCCCCCCCCTTTCCCTTTTTTTCTTGTTTAATTCAATGATCAACAATATTCCAGAATCAAACAAATGAATAAATATAACACAGATTTCTTTTACATGCATCTTTTTACCATCCATGCGTTGTCAGTGTGTTTTAAATCGGTCATCCAATCAGGACGCTCATTATTCTTGTCCAAGATAAAAAATACATCGCTAAAATTACCTGTGGGTGCTTCCCCATTTCAACTCGTAAATTTACATAGTAATTGGAGATATTTCGTCATAAAACTTCACACATGGTTTTGTCTATCATATTTCTTGAAGACAAACATAAAATGTTATTGCATTTATCAATATTTTATGAGTATCAACAGTTTTTTCAACACCGTATCTGTTTCTCGATACAGCCGCCCGATTACAGTGAGCCGTGACCCAGATTAGCTCGTTCCACCAGTTTTTTCTTAATAATGTTGTTTAATAAATATTTCGTGAAACAGGTATTATTTGCAATATATTTTGTTTATTTATTCCTGAAACATAATTGTCGCTAATTTATAGAAATAAATAACCAATAATAAATTGTCATAAAAGATACCCCAAAAAATAATAATCAGATTTCAGTGAGAAAATTTTGTATAATTTGAAGACAAAATACTGAATTTGTATGTCCTAAAGTGATATAATCAGAATCTTGTCTAGTGTGAAGAAAAAATTACGGTTCAATGGTAAAACACCCCTCTTTTTTCCGAAATTAAATGGTGGATCCTTTTTTCCATATTAATATATTAATTCCTGAAAGTATCAATATCTTTAATAAAACTGGTTTTTAGGGTCAGATGAATCGATCACGCTGCTGATCATGTATATTGAACATATTGCTCCCTTTAAAATGCTGAGTGGCAAATTAAACTGTTGTAGCTGTCAGTTTGAATCAATAATCTACAAAAATGTTAATTACAGGTATTCTGAAGAAATTTTTTTTTAATAAAAATAAAACGTTTATCGACACCAATTGTCCAACCCCAATCGTTTATCCTCAGACGAGATCACTATTTATTGTATTAGTTATCAGTAATTCTTACCAATGCTTTAGACATTTAATAATTTCTGTAAGCTTGTTTGACAAGAATATTAGATGAATTACACAACATAATACCTGGTAGATTTCATTTATGTGTGCTATTGTTACACTTTAAAGTTGTAGAATTCAGTAACAATAATGCTCCGCGGAGTGGTTATGAATGAAGTATTTATTTTCGTTTTACCTGTGATCCCAAGAATCAAATAAGGTTTCCTAAAATATATTTTATTGCCGTAAAGGATAGAGAGTATCCGAATCGTGAGTGATCATTAGTAATAAACTGGGTGGGTCAAAAAACATGAAACGGTAGTATAAGAAAGACAGGATTTTTATGTTTTGTGATTTTTTTCGTTTGGATATATTTTGATCGTTTTCGGATTTTTCTAATACATACTTTAGGATATTAGTGTGATTTCGAGAAGGATATATTACATATTAATCAATAATTAGGTAAGTTATTTTAATTTTAAATTCCACATGTGCAGTTGTAAAAAGTGCCGGTTTTACTTCTATCCCAAACAAAGTCATATGCTACTAAAATTTTTTCACTTCAATGCAAAATAGTTTTAAAATGTGTGATATTGTAAAATATTATTGCAAAATATTTCGTATTTAACTGAAAAAAGTGATAAATTTCACGATAAATTGTAAAGTGGGCGCTTTCTCTTTGGCACCCAGGTAAGACACGCCTTGTAACCCGATGTAGACGAAAGAATTGTGTTCTACCATCATAATGTATAATTTAAATTTACATTTAAAAGAATTTTTTTTTAGTAAAAACAATAATGATAATAATAATAATAATAATAATAATAATGATAATAATAATAACAATAGGACAGATTTCATCACTTCACGAAAATAATTATTAAACCTTTCAATATGCCATTATAACTACATAGTATTTAAAATTGAATAGTATCGATCTAAATTGGATCAGTTTGTGAGTATATATATATACATTTTGTGTATACAATTGTAGTTTACAACATGGATATTACACGTTGACATTGTTGAGTAAAACATGATGCATGTGTTACATACTACTACGTGTACTTGGAATCCAGTCATAAACAGTTAAACCCTGCCACATTGATGTGCCTGTCCCGAAATAGGACACGAATTTCATACGTCATTATATGTCGTAGTCTTTTTTTCTGTTCCGCACTTGAGTTAAGGTGAGAAGGGATTGTTGGCATTGTTGATATTGGTAGAATTGTTGACTATCACTGTTTAAACATTCTTTGTTTTGTTGATATTGGTAGAATTGTTGACTATCACTGTTTAAACATTTTTTTCACAATTTTATGTGTAAATGTACTTGAAAACCGTCTGAAAATAATTGATCTAAAAGATTAGATTTAAAAACAAAGAAGAGTTGAGAAAAAAATGATGCAATTTGGAGCTCACTAAAAATTACGGGCATTTTGTAGCAATATAATAATTTTTATTCTTCTTCTTCTTCTTCTTCTTCCCGGTATGGAGTGAACTCTTCTACGAGTGTTGAAACTCCAGCGCATGGTGGGTGAACAGTAGATTCAGCTTGTATATATACAATGTACCATATATGTCTGTGTTCGTTTCAATAAATAATGAGTTTATCCATAAACAGTGTCCCAAATTAAAAATCAACTCATAAAAGTTAAAGGTTTATGTTGATGCATTTAGGTGTACAATATGTCTCAGTGCTCCCATTGTTGACAATTATTCTGATAATTATTGAGTAGGTTGGATCTCTAATTAAAAGTTTAATATTTAACATGGTAATCATTATAATATGTGTGCATTGAAAGTAACAGGGCACGCATGCTGAAGTCAGGATAATTAGAAACTAGTTAATAGTATACAATGGTTGGTAGTATCGAAAGGGGAGAGGTTTTATAACCATATACTTCATTTCATTTTGGAATTTCCCTCAAGGGAATGCTGAAACGGGAATATAAGACTTAGGATTTTTTTCAGCGCGATACCCCCTTTTCCGAAATGGATGTCCGCTGACTTGGAGATACATCGAACACACAACTTTCCCTAGGGACGTTATGTACACGAGTGCTTCGTGTTTAGAGTAAGCTATTATCATCGTACGTAAAATGCAATCTACAGCAGCTCAATGAGCACGTTTGTTGAGAGTGGTCGATACAGGTCCTTTACCAGGAAATATTTCCAAAGTTCCATAATATCACCTATCTCCCTATGTCAGGTTGGCACATTCTTCATTAATGTGTTGCTTGTCTGAGCGGCCCACAGCGAATTTCCCAACTGCTCTTATGGCAAGTCCGCTTCTGGATGTATGTTATATTTTATCCCAATAGAATAAATATCATCAGACATATTATCTATGGGGAACACTTTTATTTGGGATATAATTTGTGTTTACACCTCTCAGACGCGGATCCAGGATTTTACGTCAGGTGGGCGCACTTCTTGGCGAGGGGTCTGCGGACCGCCTAGGTGCCCTTCGGGTCCAGGACAGCGCCGGGGGGATGGGGTCGAAGCCCCCAGGAAGCTCCTGGTGCACCCCCGCCTGGATCCGCGCCTGCCTCTAACATTATGATTCTTTATTGTTTGTGAACTTTTTCTGGTTGTGAATCTTGACTAAAATAGTGTTCGCTTGATGTTAAAGTCAACAATAAATCAATCAATGATTGGAATTTATTGGTAAAAAAAAGACGAGTTACCTCCCTAAACATGAAGATTATACATGTATATCGAAAAAGCTGATGCATATTTTCGATTTCCTTACAAATAAGGAAGATTTTGTTAAGTAGAAGCGAACTGTTTTGGATATTCCCAACATGTATTGCTTTGGCTTCAAAAAACACACTTTTACTTCTTGATTGATTAATATTCGGCTTCATGGATAACATTTCATTTTTATTTTATTTTACAAAAAAAGTGTGGGGGTGCATTAGCCCTCTGGTCCCTACGCCTATGAAATATACGTGTAAAGGATATATTTCAAATAAGTAAAGAGACGTGTGGTGGCTAATTTATCGACGTAATTTACCTACGTAGTGGACGTCATATCAAGCAATAGGTGGCAATGTATCAATACAATGAAGTCACATACGATTAATTTATGAAGGGGTCATCATGGTCGTGATTGCATGGTAGCTGGATTTTCAAAGACCAGCACAATCAGTGCCACTCACAACTTTAATCACAACTAAAGTTGTGAGTTCGAATCACACTAATGACTAGGTGTACTCGATACAACATTATGTGATAAAGTTTGTCAGTGACTTGCGACAGGTCGGTGGTTTTCGTCGGGTACTCCGGTTTTCTCCATCAATGAAATTGACTGCCACTATATAACTGAAATATAGTTGAAAGTGGCGTTAAACACCATAATACTAACCCTAACCCATTAATCTATTGATAGCATGTAGTTTTTTTTTATTCACCAAGCTGTTTTTTGTATCAAATAACTTCGTTTTTTTTAAAGTGCTGATACAACATGTTTTTAAAGTAATGATACCGTATTAAATATCTTTAGAAAAAAAAATGGTATCGATTTTAGTCAAAGGACACGAAACTATGTAGAATATTTGTGGTCGATTAACGCTCGTAAAATGAACTGCAATCTCATCCCGGAAATAATTTAATGGTTTATTATAACGACCGAGAATCTTAATGTATATGCATCCTCGTTTGTCATTCGTTGGTTTAAATAATGGGCGGACAGATGGGCTTACCCAAAAGAGTCTTACCGAACTTTTGTCAGTGCCACATGTTCGCAAAGATAGTTTTGAATATTAAAAGATACAGACTTAATTTAATTTAATTTAAACTGTCAATTTAAAGTTGCCTAAATAACACTAAAATCATTTATAGTAAAATGAAAGATTCTTTCAAAAGTGAGTTACGCATGAAACATGTTGGCGTGAAGCTAAAGACCGACATTCTAAATTAATGAATGGACCCCAAATCCGTGGGAAGAAAACATTCCGCAGGAACAATAGGGACATTTAAAAAAAGAACAGTCGTAGAATTTAAATGACCTAAATTATAGGTTCAACCCCAGTCTTAAATTTAAAGGGGTGTCGTACCTGACTAAGGTGTTAACACGTTCCCTATGAAGGTAGAACATAGCATGCCAAGATAATATCTTAACAGCATGTGTCTCGTTTTATTACGTGTACAAACAAATCACAAGATATTGGTATTGATACTTATGACAAATGTCATTGATATGTTATAATAAATCTTTCAATTTCAAAACAAGATACGGGAAGAGTTCCTTATGGAACCCCCACCCAAAATATGGGATTTGTATATTTAATAATAAGCAAATTGATTTAATGATGTTGGTCATAAAGGGTTAGGATTAGGGTTCGGGTAAATATACTATTTTTAGGTGGAGGTGCCATAAGGAACTCTTTCCCAAGATACACATATTACGTTGACAATCCGATTAACAAGAACAAATATGTTGGTGTTAAACAACAATCAATCACTCAATACGATTAATAAGGTTTCTTACTAGGGACTTAACAAACTTTTATTAAGAAGTATGTTTTATTTCTAAGAGTCTTACAAGTAGGTGTCTTAAGTTAATATAAAATTTGTTCACGCCACGATATAACTGAAATACTGCTAAAGATGTCGTTAAACACAAGTCAATCAATTAATCCTAAAACCAGATAATCAATATGTCTTTTTGACCGAAAGCGCATCTGTTACCGAAGGTTTTGAATCGTTTGTTTTTGATCTGTGTTTTCGTTGGAGATCTAATTATCAAGAGTGGAAGGGTTGTGATTCCATTAACAGGGTTTTACCTTTCTACATTGTTGTGGATGTCTAAAGACAGGACCTGGGTTTACAACGCCATATGTCGTGACCCTCTTTTTGTGTTCAATGATTGGTGATGAGAGTTATTTGCTCGTTGTGTTGATATTGGTGCAGAAATAGGTGACCATCACCGTTTAAAATTTATTTCCATGTTTTACCATGGCGAGGACAAATTACGGAAATAAGATACTATAAGTTGTGAAATTTTGAGCTCGCTTACTCCTTAGAAATAGGTCGTAGTAGAGACATGTCGACGACAAAGCAGGAATATATTCTGACTTTAATAGTCTGGTCAGCCATTATCTTTCCCCTTAATCAATGGATTATGTTGTTCGCTAACTTAAGTAACTTAGTCCTTAGTATGGACGTGTCGACGACCAGGACACGCTATAATACTATTAGCTATATATATATAGTCTGACTAATACTTGCCCCGTCTCTTTAATGTGTGCTTAATGAAAACATCATCGACTCGCCAACCAACTTGACATGTCTTCGTGTTGACCTGATCAATGATCATCAGGTCACGCATGCGCACTTCGGACCATCAAGCTAATATATTTACAATATGTCATATGCCATTGAGTTATGGATGTTTAACGCCAGTTCAAACAACAAGTCAGTTACGTCGTTGTGGTGAATTTCATTGTTGGGGGACATTGGAGTACCAAGAAAAAACAACAAATCTGCTGTATGTTACTGACAAACGTTTACACTTAAAGTTATACGTAGTACGTCTTACTATGAGCGCAACATTTGTGGTGTGATTGTGATTGTTGTTGAACGCCAATTGAGCCATGTTTTAACTATTCATCATGACGATAACAAGTTAATTTGTGGTGTGATTGTGATTGTTGTTGAACGCCAATTGAGCCATGTTTTAACTATACATCATGACGATAACAAGTTAATTTGTGGTGTGATTGTGATTGTTGTTGAACGCCATTTGAGCCATGTTTTAACTATACATCATGACGATAGCAAGTTAGATTTCGATGAAATGAGGATTTTGATCACTTTGTACTAAGCAAACCGTTGGTGAGGCTTAGTTTGATTTTCAGCTTTTAGGCTAGCACTCGCTCACTGAAGCACTGTCAGTTTGTGGGTAGACATGTCGCTTCATTCGAACACATTATCGTGATTCGGAACCAAGCATTCTTAAGTTGATTGTATTCCTTGTGCTGCATGCTTAACGGAAAAACAGCAAATTCCAATGTGATTGTCTTTGGTTTGACCCGACCTTGACTCGACCGAAATAGAACCCACGATCTACCGCACTGAAGACTTTGGTTTGACCCAACCGACATAGAACCCACAATCTACCGCACTCGAGACGAGAAGGCACTAATCATTTCACTTTCGATGTCGGTCGCTGGTCGATCTTTGTAAATGTAAAATCTAACTACGGTACGATCGTGATTTCTCCGTGTATCTGTTTCCTCCACCTATAAAAATGACATTCACAATATACCCGGTAAATGAAATATTGTTGAAAAAAGTGTTTAGGTAAGCAGAATAACCTTAACCTTAGTCGTACGATCGTGGTTATGACACATGGTAATAGTCATGTAATCAAGGGGGGGGGGGGGGGGGGTGGGGGGATCTACGTATAATTTCATGTTTTACGTGAATGTCCGTAGGTTAAATAACTGTCAGTTTTAACTTATTTTATAAATGCGCAACATGCTTTTTTTCTTTTTAGTCGCCAATGCTATCGTACTTTCCCGTGTCTTTCGTGGTCACTGGTCGATGTGTTGACAAGGATAGTCTTGACCGGTAATTACAAAAAAAAATCTTCTCACACTTTCCCTTTTCGTGCTTTAGTGTAATACAATGCTTGACATGAAGCCATAATGATATTGTAAATATCAAAAGATAAATATACGACGTTATTTTACGATTTACATAATTTTTAATGATAAAATTGCACCTGATCAATGCTGATATATATATGTACCATACTGATTGTACGACGTCACGGGTAGGATAAATCCGAGAATGGATTATGTCTTTTGTCTCCTCCGCATTGAAGAGTTTTGAAAAATGGCGATCCCCATTATTTGGTGCTACAGGCAACTTCAACGACCAAATTCTACCTTACGGTATACAATTTTTAACATTGATTAGCACAAATGTCTTTTATTTACTGTCATTTAAATTTTCACGCTAACTTGTTAAGACCATAGTCTTTTCCTTTAAAAGTTGCCCATATTCGATGTTTTGTACTAATAAAATGTTCTGAACAAGAAGCCAGGTTTAAAAGATATGTTATAATGTCGTAATTAGTGAAAAGAATTCGAATGTCTGTTGGTAAAATCGCCATTAACACCACCTAATTATAAGTCGGCTGCTTTTCCGAAGTTTGCCGAATACTGATAACTGCTATAAATAACCAGGAAGCATGTTGCATGTACATTCGTTAGAATTAATATAATTTAAGAAATATATCTATGAAATTGGATCCCGGGGTAATCAGTTAATATTATATAATGGTATTTAGTAAGAATGACACTTAAAATCGGAAATACGTGATGACATCAATAAAAACAGACCCAAATTATGCAAAGGGACCCGATAAAAGGAAAATTGTAAACAAATTGTATTGCATATTATTGACAACACTTGAGTTGACTTGATTATATTTTTTTTTTAGAAAAAAACAGACATGAAGTTCATTATTTTAATTTCTAATTTCTATTGTCTCTAGCGTTTTCTCCTGAAAACCCTCCCCCAATATATAAAAAACTGTGATGCAATTCTACTGTTAAATATGATTCGGCCGAAAAAAGATACTAAATTATGCATATGTGTTGAAAAATGGAGTAGGTCGGTATAACATCTTTTTTTTTATTTTTACACAAAGCTTCCTGAATCCTCCTTTTTGTGTCGTTTTCGTATAGAATCCGTCAATGTTTTTATTCTTCCACGATTCGACTTGTGCCATGTGCACATTTCCTTCATTAACAAACAATTTCGCACATGCGTAAACGCTTTCCCGAATGAGTTCACTGTCAGGTCGTATGAATATTGCGCGGGTAAACATTGGATTCTTTACTGGATTCAAGAAAATAAAACAGCGACGTATTTCCTTTGTTCTAGGCTATTTACGTATGATATTATGAAACATTTCAACTGCAATTAGTATAAAACATCGAATATTGACAACTTTCAATGTTAAAAAAAATTAAATTCTGACACCCTGTATGCCTTTAAGTGCATTTGTGTGCCTGGTTTTAAACCTTTGGTATGACATTTACAATAGTATAGAGTCTAGTTAATTCTTTGTTTGACCTGATTAAGACTGTGCAAGTTGAAAGCCGCTTTCAGCAGTCTTTTGTTTGAAGTTGTCTATTTAACAAAAATATGACTTGTTGAGAGTGATATTTGATTTTTATTTTCTGTTGATTATACAGTCAAACCTGCCCATGCAGCCACCTCTATTAAGCAGGAACCTGTATTAAAAGGTCACCTTTTTATTGACCTGTCATATACATTTTCATATGAATTGAAACTCTTTTAAGAGGACACCTGTCTTATAAGGCCACGTTTTCTTTGTCCCAAAGGTGACCTCTTAATACAGGTTTGACTATACATTGATTTTATTACTTGTATATTTATTTTTAATTATATGCATAATGGACAAATTTGTCATTTCGATTAAGCATAGTATATGAAAATGCTTCTCATTAATTAAACGAGCATTTGTTGTCGATCGCATGGCAGCGGCATAGAAGTGGAAGGGACAGTGTGTGTGTGTGTGTGTGGAGGGGGGTCATGTTTTAGTACTATACCGAAAAGTGTGAGGGCCAAGTTTCCAAAACCGACACTCAAAAACATAGTGATGGAATGGTTAGCGTGCTTTCCTCCAATACAGTATTTCGTGGGTTCGAGCCCCGGTCGGGGCAAAGCAAAGACTATGAAATGGTATTTGTCGCTTCTCCGCTAAGCACACAGTATTAAGGAGAAAGGGCAAAGAGTGGTTGGCTCGGAATCAGGATGATGTGTTCGAGTGGGGCGACATGAGTATCCATGTACTGTTGTTCAGTGAGTACAATGAAATCCAAGTAAGCGTGTTGGTCTAGTACAATGTGGACATCATTATCACCTCATCGAATGTAACATATTCTCTCCGTGATATCTAGGTGAAAAATTGCTTGTTTGATGTTAAAAAACAATCATTTATTCATTCACTCACTTCTTTCTCGAAAATTAACCCTTATTTTCAACATGTTTCAAAAAGACAGTCAGTGGCTAAGAATTTTGGTCACGCGTCATACAGTGAACTTCGTGCACTTTGAATTACAGACGTTCATATAGATTGTTCGATATAGGGGTTCATAAACAAATTTCTTTCAAACCGAACAATTAAAATTGATTTAAGGTACATTTTCCTTGTCGTAGAGACGGTGAACTTTATAACGATTTTTCACGGTCATTTCAAATTTCAATACAAATTGACGAGATAACTTATCATGTACGGTAAGACGTATATCGAGAGGGAGAGTTTATTTAAATATTGATGGCCAACAATTTCAAGATCCTTACTTAAATGTCTTTAATACAATTGCGACTTTAATAAGAAAAGAAAACATTTCTATTGACCTTAATATAATAGAATGTCCTAGACATACCAAGTATGAATAAAATAGGATGATCTATGAACAATATATATAGAACGAGTTCCTGCTTGAACTGATAGATATTAATATTCTATAATTATATTATGCAAATTAATGATCAAAGTACGCGCCTTAATTTTAAACATGAAACCGTTTCTTATATTTAATTAATACGTTGTATAGTTTGACAATAAATAACGTACGTTAACTTTAACCATACCAGGTTTGGGAAGTACTAACAACAATATAAAACAAAACAGTAAACAATTTACGAGGGTTATGGGGGGAAGGGGTAGTTTTATAGTGTTTAACGCCACTTTCAACAGTATTTTTAGTTATATCGTGGCGGTCAGTTTAATTGGTGGAGAAAATCGGAGAAAACCACCGACCTGTCGCAAGTCACTGACAAACTTTATCACATAATGTTGTATCGGGTACACCTCGCCTGAGCGGGATTTGAGCTCAAAACGTCAGTGGTGATAGGCACTGATTGCACAGATAAACAATTTACAAAATAACGAAAGGCAAAATTAATTCTACATATCTACAGATAGCAGTGTTTATGCTATAATACAAAAAGTCAAAAGTTTTTGATTTTTTTTTCTAAATTGCAAAATTGTAATATACATATACCACATCAGTAATATCAAATAATGATTGAGTGATTGAATCATTGATCGATGTCCAGTGATGACCATTTCAGCCATATTCAGGACGATATCGATACCGGATAAGTTGTCCCTTGGATAATTCGAAGCAGAAATTCGATCCAACCGTAAATAACGTTTGTCTTTAATTAATAATAAATGTTTATCATATAGATTTTGTTGCACGATATAACTGGAATATTTTTGAATATGGAGTTAAACACCATAATCATAGCCATATCCCATATAGATTTTGCTAGTTTAGAATGGATTTTCAGACGTTTGTGTATTTTTTCAACGCGTATGGATATTAAAAAAAAATCAAAATGTCTACAGCAATGTCAGCCGAAACGGCTAAAAGAAAAACAAGTACATTTTTACAGCATTAGAAAAAATGCAAACAATGTTAATTCTAATGTAATCATTGCTATACAACGTTTTTTTTTTTTTTTTTTTCACAAGTGACATGCCGTACCTAAAGGTTCTAGTGTGAACAAGTCCATTAAGAACGAAGCTTTACGACAAAAGAGATGATTTCAATTTACCCATTGTGAACTTTCCATTTATATGTAGCAACATTCCAGCAGCACCTGCATATGGAGTATATATCTATCAGTTGATACGATATTCCACAGCTTGTGGTTCCTATCAGGATTTCCTTGATAGAGGATTTCTGCTAACACGGAAGCTATTGAACCAATAATTCCACTTGGTTAAGTTGAAATCATCACTTCGAAAGTTTTACAGTCGCCACCATGACTTGGTTGACCGTTATTGAATATCTGTGTCATAAATGACCACGGATATGTTCTACTTGTCGTAAGCACTTCCTGTTCCTTTCCTCATTCATGACTTATCACCTGGTTTGTAACTAGAATAACACGACGGGAGCCACTAGTGGAGCAGGAACTACCTACCCTTCTGGAGCACCTGAGATCATCCCCAGTTTTTAGTGCTTCATGTTACTCGATCTGTAGTTTTATGATTTGTAGATCGTTGTTTGTCCTTTTGTCCTTTCTCTTTTAACCATTGTGTTGTCTGTTCTTCTTCTTTTAGCCATTGTGTTGTCTGTTCTTCTTTCTCTTTTAGCCATTGTGTTGTCTGTTCTTCTTTCTCTTTTAGCCATTGTGTTGTCTGTTCTTCTTTCTCTTTTAGCCATTGTGTTGTCTGTTCTTCTTTCTCTTTTAGCCATTGTGTTGTTTGTTCTTCTTTCTCTTTTAGCCATTGTGTTGTCTGTTCTTCTTTCTCTTTTAGCCATTGTGTTGTCTGTTCTTCTTCTTTTAGCCATTGTGTTGTTTGTTCTTCTTTCTCTTTTAGCCATTGTGTTGTTTGTTCTTCTTTCTCTTTTAACCATTGTGTTGTCTGTTCTTCTTTCTCTTTTAGCCATTGTGTTGTCTGTTCTTCTTTCTCTTTTAGCCATTGTGTTGTCTGTTCTTCTTCTTTTAGCCATTGTGTTGTCTGTTCTTCTTTCTCTTTTAGCCATTGTGTTTTCTGTTCTTCTTTCTCTTTTAGCCATTGTGTTGTCTGTTCTTCTTTCTCTTTTAGCCATTGTGTTGTCTGTTCTTCGTCTTTTAGCCATTGTGTTGTTTGTTCTTCTTTCTTCTTTAGCCATTGTGTTGTCTGTTCTTCTTTCTCTTTTAGCCATTGTGTTGTCTGTTCTTCTTTCTCTTTTAGCCATTGTGTTGTCTGTTCTTCTTTCTCTTTTAGCCATTGTGTTGTCTGTTCTTCTTCTTTTAGCCATTGTGTTGTCTGTTCTTCTTCTTTTAGCCATTGTGTTGTCTGTTCTTCTTCTTTTAGCCATTGTGTTGTCTGTTCTTCTTCTTTTAGCCATTGTGTTGTCTGTTCTTCTTCCAATAACGAATTCTCATAACCCCTTTCGTATCTTCAAACTCTTCCTTAACAAAGTATGAAAATTTAGAAATCTAATTTTATGTGTTTGATGTTGTGTTTATATATTCAGGTAAGAGTCCTCATCCATGTTATTGTGCTTATGTTTACCATTATCAGCTGTTGTTTATCAGTAACTCCCAGCCCACTTTACTATAAATAATGACATTGTAATGCGCATGTCTCCCGATCAGGCTGATCGGATGTTACGTCTTTAAGCCAAACTAGCGGTATGTTTGTCTTGCATTAAAATAGAAATAACTGTATTGTATTTGAATAGTTGTCGTTAGCTGAGGATTTCACGGTCTCAAATATCCGTTTTACTTACTCCGCCTCGCATAGCCAAGTAGAACTAGATTTTCGAAGTAACTCGTGCGAAAAAAAAGTAGTTCCGGTGACGAAAATCGCGAGATTGCACACACGAGTGAAATAAATGTGATAATTCACAAGTGATTTATCAATTTTTATTTCTCGGAGAAATCTCAGTAGTTCACACCTATCTATATTATTAGGTTTCTTTTTATTAGGATGGACGTACAAAATAATTTAACTGTAAACACGTTTAGTTAGCTTTCTTTTTATTAAAATATTACTTATTATATATATCATATAGATGTATAAAAAAATAAATAAAATTAAAATTATTTATTTTTTCAGAATTTGAAATGATGGTCTTGGGAAGGCGAAAACTAATAACGATGACCACAATTTCTTTACTGTGCCTTCAGTGGTTACTCCTCTCCACTCAAGTCATGACATCTACATCTACAACTACCGAAGCTCCAACTACAACTACTGAAGCTTCAACTACAACTACTGAAGCTACAACTACTGAAGCTCCAACTACTACTACTACTGAAGCTCCAACTACTACTACTGAAGCTCCAACTACAACTACTGAAGCTCCAACTACTACTACTGAAGCTCCAACTACTACCACTGAAGCTCCAACTACAACTACCGAAGCTCTAACTACAACTACTGAAGCTCCAACTACAACTACTGAAGCTCCAACTACTACTACTACTGAAGCTCCAACTACAACTACTGAAGCTCCAACTACAACTACTGAAGCTCCAACTACTACTACTACTGAAGCTCCAACTACTACTACTGAAGCTCCAACTACAACTACTGAAGCTCCAACTACAACTACTGAAGCTCCAACTACTACTACTGAAGCTCCAACTACTACCACTGAAGCTCCAACTACAACTACCGAAGCTCTAACTACAACTACTGAAGCTCCAACTACAACTACTGAAGCTCCAACTACTACTACTACTGAAGCTCCAACTACAACTACTGAAGCTCCAACTACAACTACTGAAGCTCCAACTACTACTACTACTGAAGCTCCAACTACTACTACTGAAGCTCCAACTACAACTACTGAAGCTCCAACTACAACTACTGAAGCTCCAACTACTACTACTGAAGCTCCAACTACCACTACTGAAGCTCCAACTACAACTACTGAAGCTCCAACTACAACTACTGAAGCTACAACTACTACTACTACTGAAGCTCCAACTACTACTACTGAAGCTCCAACTACAACTACCGAAGCTCCAACTACAACTACTGAAGCTCCAACTACAACTACTGAAGCTCCAACTACAACTACTGAAGCTCCAACTACTACTACTACTGAAGCTCCAACTACAACTACTGAAGCTCCAACTACTACTACTGAAGCTCCAACTACTACTACTACTGAAGCTCCAACTACAACTACTGAAGCTCCAACTACCACTACTGAAGCTCCAACTACAACTACTGAAGCTCCAACTACAACTACTGAAGCTCCAACTACAACTACTGAAGCTCCAACTACAACTACTGAAGCTCCAACTACAACTACTGAAGCTCCAACTACTACTACTGAAGCTCCAACTACCACTACTGAAGCTCCAACTACAACTACTGAAGCTCCAACTACAACTACTGATGCTCCAACTACTACTACTACTACTGAAGCTCCAACTACTACTACTGAAGCTCCAACTACAACTACCGAAGCTCCAACTACAACTACTGAAGCTCCAACTACAACTACTGAAGCTCCAACTACTACTACTACTGAAGCTCCAACTACAACTACTGAAGCTCCAACTACAACTACTGAAGCTCCAACTACAACTACTGAAGCTCCAACTACAACTACCGAAGCTCCAACTACTACTACTGAAGCTCCAACTACTACTACTGAAGCTCCAACTACTACTACTACTGAAGCTCTAACTGCTGCAGAAGCTCCAACTACTACTACTGAAGCTCCAACTACAACTACTGAAGCTCCAACCACCACTACTGAAGCTCCAACTACAACTACTGAAGCTCCAACTACAACTACTGAAGCTCCAACTACTACTACTACTGAAGCTCCAACTACTACCACTGAAGCTCCAACTACAACTACCGAAGCTCTAACTACAACTACTGAAGCTCCAACTACAACTACTGAAGCTCCAACTACTACTACTACTGAAGCTCCAACTACAACTACTGAAGCTCCAACTACAACTACTCAAGCTCCAACTACTACTACTGAAGCTCCAACTACCACTACTGAAGCTCCAACTACAACTACTGAAGCTCCAACTACAACTACTGAAGCTCCAACTACTACTACTACTACTGAAGCTCCAACTACTACTACTGAAGCTCCAACTACAACTACCGAAGCTCCAACTACAACTACTGAAGCTCCAACTACTACTACTACTGAAGCTCCAACTACAACTACTGAAGCTCCAACTACAACTACTGAAGCTCCAACTACAACTACTGAAGCTCCAACTACTACTACTACTGAAGCTCCAACTACTACTACTGAAGCTCCAACTACAACTACTGAAGCTCCAACTACAACTACTGAAGCTCCAACTACAACTACTGAAGCTCCAACTACAACTACTGAAGCTCCAACTACTACTACTACTGAAGCTCCAACTACTACTACTGAAGCTCCAACTACTACTACTACTGAAGCTCCAACTACAACTACTGAAGCTCCAACTACAACTACTGAAGCTCCAACTACAACTACTGAAGCTCCAACTACTACTACTACTGAAGCTCCAACTACTACTACTACTGAAGTTCCAACTACTACTACTGAAGCTCCAACTACAACTACTGAAGCTCTAACTACTACTACTGAAGCTCCAACTACCACTACTGAAGCTCCAACTACAACTACTGAAGCTCCAACTACAACTACTGAAGCTCCAACTACTACTACTGAAGCTCCAACTACTACTACTACTGAAGCTCCAACTACAACTACTGAAGCTCCAACTACCACTACTGAAGCTCCAACTACAACTACTGAAGCTCCAACTACAACTACTGAAGCTCCAACTACAACTACTGAAGCTCCAACTACAACTACTGAAGCTCCAACTACAACTACTGAAGCTCCAACTACTACTACTGAAGCTCCAACTACCACTACTGAAGCTCCAACTACAACTACTGAAGCTCCAACTACAACTACTGAAGCTCCAACTACTACTACTACTGAAGCTCCAACTACTACTACTGAAGCTCCAACTACAACTACCGAAGCTCCAACTACAACTACTGAAGCTCCAACTACAACTACTGAAGCTCCAACTACTACTACTACTACTGAAGCTCCAACTACAACTACTGAAGCTCCAACTACAACTACTGAAGCTCCAACTACTACTACTACTGAAGCTCCAACTACTACTACTGAAGCTCCAACTACAACTACTGAAGCTCCAACCACAACTACTGAAGCTCCAACTACAACTACTGAAGCTCCAACTACAACTACTGAAGCTCCAACTACTACTACTACTGAAGCTCCAACTACTACTACTGAAGCTCCAACTACTACTACTACTGAAGCTTCAACTACAACTACTGAAGCTCCAACTACAACTACTGAAGCTCCAACTACAACTACTGCAGCTCCAACTACTACTACTACTGAAGTTCCAACTACTACTACTGAAGCTCCAACTACTACTACTACTGAAGCTCCAACTACAACTACTGAAGCTCCAACTACAACTACTGAAGCTCCAACTACAACTACTGAAGCTCCAACTACTCCTACTGAAGCTCCAACTACCACTACTGAAGCTCCAACTACAACTACTGAAGCTCCAACTACAACTACTGAAGCTCCAACTACAACTACTGAAGCTCCAACTACTACTACTACTGAAACTCCAACTACTACTACTGAAGCTCCAACTACAACTACCGAAGCTCCAACTACAACTACTGAAGCTCCAACTACAACTACTGAAGCTCCAACTACTACTACTACTGAAGCTCCAACTACAACTACTGAAGCTCTAACTACAACTACTGAAGCTCCAACTACTACTACTACTGAAGCTCCAACTACTACTACTGAAGCTCCAACTACTACTACTACTGAAGCTCCAACTACAACTACTGAAGATCCAACTACCACTACTGAAGCTCCAACTACAACTACTGAAGCTCCAACTACAACTACTGAAGCTCCAACTACAACTACTGAAACTCTAACTACAACTACTGAAGCTCCAACTACTACTACTGAAGCTCCAACTACCACTACTGAAGCTCCAACTACAACTACTGAAACTCCAACTACAACTACTGAAGCTCCAACTACAACTACTGAAGCTCCAACTACTACTACTACTGAAGCTCCATCTACAACTACCGAAGCTCCAACTACCACTACCGAAGCGCCAACTACCACTACTGAAGCTCCAACTACAACCACCGAAGCTCCAACTACAACTACCGAAGCTCCAACTACAACTACCGAAGCTCCAACTACTACTACCGAAGCTCCAACTACAACTACTGAAGCTACAACTACCGAAGCTCCAACTACAACAACTGAAGCTCCAACTACTACTACTGAAGCTCCAACTACTACTACTGAAGCTCCAACAACAACTACTGAAGCTCCAACTACTACTACTGAAGCTCCAACTACAACTACTGAAGCTACAACTATAACTACCGAAGCTCCAACTACAACTACTGAAGCTCTAGCTGCTACAGAAGCCCCAACTACTATTACTGAAGCTCCAACTACAACTACCGAAGCTCCGACTACCACTACCGAAGCTCCAACTACAACTACCGAAACTACAACTACCGAAGCTCCAACTACCACTACCGAAGCTCCAACTACAACTACCGAAGCTCCAACTACAACCACCGAAGCTCCAACTACTACTACCGAAGCTCCATCTACAACTACTGAAGCTCCAACTACCAAAGCTCCAACTACAACCACTGAAGCTCCAACTACTACTACTGAAGCTCCAACTACTACTACTGAAGCTCCAACTACAACAACGGAAGCTCCAACTACAACTACTGAAGCTCCAACTACTACTACTGACGCTCCTACAACCACCACCGATTCTCCAACAACCACTACTGAAGCTCCAACTACAACTACTGAAGCTCCAACTACAACCACCGAAGCTCCAACTACAACTACCACTACCGAAGCTCCAACTACAACTACCGAAGCTCCAACTAGAACTACCGAAGCTACAACTACCAAAGCTCCAACTACAACTACCGAAGCTCCAACTACAACAACTGAAGCTCCAACTACTACTACTGAAGCTCCAACTACTACTACTGAAGCTCCAACTACAACTACTGAAGCTCAAACTACTACTACTGAAGCTCCAACTACTACTACTACTGAAGCTCCAACTACAACTACTGAAGCTCCAACTACAACTACCGAAGCTCCAACTACTACTAATGAAGCTCCAACTACTACTACCGAAGCTCTAACTGCTACAGAAGCTTCAACTACTACTACTGAAGCTCCAACTACAACTACTGAAGCTCCAACTACTACTACTGAAGCTCCAACTACTACTACTGAAGCTCCAACTACAACTACTGAAGCTCCAACTACTACTACTGAAGCTACAACTACAACTACCGAAGCTCCAACTACAACTACTGAAGCTCCAACTACAACTACTGAAGCTCCAACTACAACTACCGAAGCTCCAACTACTACTACTGAAGCTCCAACATCCACTACCGAAGCTCCAACTACTACTACCGAAGCTCCAACTACAACTGCTGAAGCTCCAACTACTACTACTGAAGCTCCAACTACAACTACCGAAGCTCCAACAACCACTACCCAAGCTCCAACTACCACTACCGAAGCTCCAACTACCACTACCGAAGCTCCAACTACTACTACTGAAGCTCCAACTACAACTACCGAAGCTCCAACTACAACTACTGAAGATCCAACGACATCCACTGAAGCTCCAACTACAACAACGGAAGTTCCAACTACAACTACTACTTATGCTCCAACAACCACCACCGAAGCTCCAACTACAACTACTGAAGCTCCAACTATGACTACCGAAGCTCCAACTACAACCACGGAAGCTCCAACTACGATTACTGACGCTCCAACAACCACCACCGATTCTCCAACAAACACTACTGAAGCTCCAACGACATCCACCGAATCTCCAACTACAACTACTGAAGCTCCAACTACTACTACTGAAACACCAACTACGACTACTGAAGCCCCAACTACAACTACTGAAGCTCCAACTACAACTACCGAAGCTCCAACTACAATTACCGAAGCCCCAACAACGACAACGGAAGCTCCAACGACAACTACTGAAGCTCCAACTACCACTACCGAAGCTCCAACTACAACTACTGAAGCTCCAACTACAACTACCGAACCTCCAACTACAACTACGGTAACTCCAACTACAACCACTGAAACCCCAACCACAACTACTGAAACTCCAACTACAACTACAGTAATTCTAACTACAACCACTGAAACTCCAACCACAACAACTGAAACTACAACTACGGTAACTCCAACTACAACCACTGAAACTCCAACTACAACTACGGTAACTCCAACTACAACCACTGAAACTCCAACTACAACCACTGAAACTCCAACTACAACTACTGTAGCTCCAACAACAACCACTGAAACTCCAACTACAACCACTGAAACTCCAACTACAACTACTGAAACTCCAACTACAACCACTGAAACTCCAACTACAACTACTGTAGCTCCAACAACAACCACTGAAACTCCAACTACAACCACTGAAACTCCAACTACAACTACTGAAACTCCAACTACAACCACTGAAACTCCAACTACAACTACTGAAACTCCAACTACAACCACTGAAACTCCAACTACAACTACTGAAACTCCAACTACAACTACTGAAACTCCAACTACAACCACTGAAACTCCAACTACAACTACTGAAACTCCAACTACAACTACTGAAACTCCAACTACAACTACTGAAACTCCAACTACAACTACTGTAGCTCCAACAACAACCACTGAAACTCCAACTACAACCACTGAAACTCCAACTACAACTACGGTAGCTCCAACAACAACCACTGAAACTCCAACTACAACCACTGAAACTCCAACTACAACTACTGAAACTCCAACTACAACTACTGAAACTAGTCTGGCATCGGGTGAGTTTTTGTTTTTCACTGTCGAATTATTGTAGGAAAATTTTAGTTTTTAAAGGAGAGAAGGGTGTTCCAGACTTGTTTTTGTTGCACTATTACTCCAGTCAATCTATGCAACCATCAGTTAGGTAATCAAAAGTTGATTTATTTTTTTTTATATTCAATATGGTATCAACTACATTTGTACCTAGACCCTAAAGTGATTCACAATTTATAGCATTCCTTTCTTTTATTAATACTGACTTTAAGGTACTGTGAATTAATTATTATTTGTAGTTTACCAATTGTCTACAATTTAGTGCATTCGATCACTTTAAAGAACGGAATAATTCATCGACTATTTGTCAATTTGCATTTATATATGATGTTTTTATCTACGGCTACGGCAGACTTTGGGTACGACGTAATTTACATTTAAAAACAGATATCTCATTGTCGGTAGCTAGCATAACCCACTGCTGACAACACTCCGATACTCTCCACTCATCGTGAATAGATCCACAGGGGCTTGTTATTAGACGGTTGTCAGTTGAGGGATTAAACAAATCGCAACAAGCCCCTGTGTTAGATCTAGATAATATCGAAGTATAACAAACATTGCCCGTGCACGTGTGTTACGTACCAATTCAACGCTGCAGAAATCTGTAGCAATGCGAAAGTTAAAATTTACAAGCAAAACCAAAACTAGAAGTTGTTTTTAGTTCACCTGGACGTGAACTATTGTCATCACTTGGCATCCGTCGTCTGTAAACTTTTCACATTTCAAGCTTCTTCTCCGAAACCACTGGGCCAATTGGAACCAAACTTAGCAGAAATGTTCCTTGGATGGTCCTCTACAAAGTTTCAGTTTTTCGTTCCAGTCGGATATTCAACATGGCTGCCAGGGCCAATAATATGCTCTGATTGGCTGAAATTTCCAAGATCTTCTTCTCTGAAACTAATGAACTGACTGAACCCAAACTGGTAATGAATGATCATTGGAATGTCCTTTACCAAGTTTCTGTTTTTTATGCCGATCGGAAATCCAAGATGGCCACCACCGCAGGAAATAGATTAAAATTGGACCCTATGGGAAAATGTTCAAATGCCTTCTTCTCAGAAACTACAAATATGATTAAAGCCAAACTGTACATGAATGTTCATTGGATGATCCTCTACAAACTGTAGGTTTTTTGTTCCGATATGAAATTCAAAATGGCAGCTACAGAAGGACTTAGTTTAACATTGGACCCTATGGGAAAAGTGTCTCAAAACGCTTCCTCTCTGAAACCACTTGGACAATTGAAACCAAACTGCCCAGGAATGATCATTGGAAGGTCCTCTACAAAATTCAGGCTGATCGGAAATCCAAGATGGCCACCACTGCAGGAAATATATTAGCATTGGACCCTATGGGAAAATGTTCAAATGCCTTCTTCTCAGAAACTACAAATATGATCAAAGCCAAACTGTACATGAATGTTCATTGAATGATCCTCTACAAACTGTAGGTTTTTTGTTCCGATATGAAATTCAAAATGGCAGCTACGGCAGAACTTAGTTTAACATTGGACCCAATGGGGAAAATGTTTCAAAATGCTTCTTCTCTGAAACCACTTGGACAATTGAAACCAAACTGCCCAGGAATAATCATTTGGAGGTCCTCTAAAAAAAATTTTTTTTATGCCGATCCGAAATCCAAGATGGCTGCCACCACAGGTCATAGTATTAACACAGGACCATATGGGAAAATACAGAAATATTTTCTTCTCTGAAGCTATTGCACTGATTGAACCTAATTAAACTGTGCATCAATCATTGGAAGGTCCTTTACAAACTTCATGTTTTTTATGTTGATCGGAATTCCAAGATGATTACCACTGCAGGACATAATTTTTACATAGGACCAATTGGTTCTTTTTATAACCAGATGAACGATACAGGCTCTTGAGAGCCTCTGGTTAAGGTTTCTTACTAATATTACCGTAAATACTGAAAATGTAAATGTCATGCATAGAGATCTGCAGAGCAAATTTTGAGATATAAAAGGGGAAAAAAATAATTCGATTCTAATTTACCCGAGATTGAGTGGAGAATAATTCAAAATGTCTGTAATGATATCACTTTCTGCATATAATATAAAAAATCGTCAATCCTTCATCAAGAAATTTTAATCCCACCATGATCAAGGCCGAAAATGAATTGGTTTGTTTCCTTAGCATTGTGTCTTTTTTGTTTTGAAGCATTATAACTGTTTTGCCTTGTTAATAAGTGCCAGTCTGTACTATATTTTAAGTACATCTTACCTTACCGTTGAATCTTTAACCGTCCTTCAGGACAACCTTACTATGAGTGTAGGATAGAGCCATCACCAGTCACCAAAACCCCTATCATCTGCCCTCCACCATTGGGTAATCAGTACCATTTTCATGCAGATTTTGACTGTGTACATCCTAGGAATCCATCACCATGAACATATATGTACATATGTATCTACATTCATAGAAATGTCATTTACACTACATATTTCCAATAATACTGAGTCAATATTCCCCCCTCCCTAACCATGATTTTAGAACAGTTACTATTTCCTCATGTCTGACTTTCTCCTGTGGAAGTGATCGACCTTGATCTTATGCAGTGCAAGGCGTAACACATTATTCTTGAATTCTGTTCCATTTGTTGCTCTGCAATATCAGTAAGTTCAAATCTCGAATTTCGAAATTTTGTACAATCTGTAATCATTTGTATTTTTGTTACTGAGTCGAGGCTGTCAAAACTAGTATCTATATGATCCTCGAGTATGTCATTTATCTTAGAAAGATGTTGTAATCAAGGAGCATGCAAAACTTTGCATTTAAGTAGGAAATGATCCAGATTTTCAACATCTTCATCACATAACTCACAGAGTGGTGATACGCATGCATATTTTGCACGAACTTCCTGTAGAAAATAGGTGCCAGTCACTAATCTTATCTTTATTCCAATGCTCATAGCTGCTTTTGATGGATTTAAATCTCTAGAGATGTCGAGAATAGGATGATATAGTTTGGGTTTATATATATTTCGCTGTTTAGACATTCCAATGACGAATACCATGTTGCTATTTCGCGGATCTTCTTGGCCCAATAGCGTTCTACTGCTTTCATGATGAGTGATTTCCATATGGATTTCTTCGGAGGTTTTGCTAATAACTCATTGATGTTCGAAAAGTCGTATTTAATTAATGTTTTCTTGAGAATCGTAAACCAGCTCTTACTCTTAGTAGTTTTGATGTTGAATTGACGGGTCACAAGTTGTTTTTCTATTGTGTCATCATGTTGTTATGCGTCTTAGTTTTTACCACAATTATGAATTTTATATTTTACCACAATTATGTGAATCGATGAATGTGTTTTAGATTTTACCACAATTATGTGCAACGATGGAGGTATCCTAGATTTTATTACTTTTTAATGTCTTGAATTTTACCAAATCTATGTGTCTTGATTTTACCACACCTATGTGTCTTAGATTTTAACACAATTATGTGCATCGATGGATGTGTCTTAGTTATTAAACGATATATACTTTTACATGTGCGTGCATAAAAGTGTAAATAAGAAAGCAAAGTGCGTGTGTTATGACATACTCCTTTTAAAAATGTTCCACATCCCGTATAAACTATAAAATATAATATGATAAAAATTCGTAAGAAATATAAACTACGCTTCAATACTGGATGAAGATCCGTTGAAGAAGTGGTTCACCTGACAAAGGCGGCAGCATACAGAGAAGGTAACAGGTTGTCTACATATGTTGTTAAACAGAGTCATATATTTGATATCTAATATAGCTTCAATGGGTAGTAAGCCTAATATGATGTATATTGCTGGATCTGGAGCATTAGTAGGAAGAGATAGTATCTGTTTAAGTATATTTTTTTGGAATACCTCTAGTTTCTTTATGTTAGTTTGCTATGGTTGAACTATTTCTAGTCCATACATCAATACTGGTTGAACATATGTATTGTACAAAGATATTGAAGTAATTGGATCAAGCCCATCAAGTTCCTCCAAGTCACAGTTAGTACATTTAAATCATATCATGTCAATAATGTGCCGTTTTTTCAGGAAAAGAGCAATTCTGTTTATTGTGGAGGGGCGTGATAAAAACTAGGGGTGATTTTCAGTCGATCCAGCTAAAGAAATGATAGGAAAGCGTGGTTTTATATGAGAAATCTATCGTTGATTGAATAACAAAATCTCACAACCCAAATGGACGTTTGCGGGGGAAAAGTTCTACTGACAAATTAATGTAAGGGACCGACCATTTAACTTGAAGGGAGGGAGGGGGTTATGGTTTTTTGTTTCGTTCAGAAATTTTTTTTCGGACAGCACAAGAGTTAGAATATTTATTTTTTTTGTCGTGCAATGCGCGAAATTTGTTTCCAGAATTTAACATTAGGTTATATGATAAAAACTCTGAATCATATTTTTTTTTTTCCTCCACCAAAATCAGAATATTTTTTTCAGCAACCTTGGGAATCAGAATATTTTTTTATAAAAAAAAAACATAACCCCCCCCTCCTCCCCCTCCCCCCTTCAAGTTAAATGGTCGTTCCCTAAAAGACAACCAGCAAACTTTCAGTAGATAAAGACAAATTATAAAAGGGTCGAATGATATTCATTGATTTTTAGAAAAAGGTTTATTTTGCAGAAAATACTTGACTTACCTTTTTGTATGATCCTGCCTTAGGTCCTCCTCATCATATCTGGAAGTTCCTCTAAGCAATTTTTATTCATATCATTTTGATATGATTTAGAGCGATTGGGGGCCGTGATAAAGACTTGTTTGTGTTTAACCAAAATCATGTCATATGATCATCTGACTAATATGTGTTTTTACTTGTAATTCAATGCTAAATATTTCAGACTTTATGGCTTATGGACCTACAGTCTATGATACACAGCTCAGTGGAGATGACAGATCATCGCCAAGACTTCGATGCTTTGCCACAATACCATTCCTTGGATCAACACATTCATATCTAAGAGTAAGTAATTTCAATTGACTAGATTCAACACCACATGGAACCACTGGGTATAGATATAGGACAGATTGATAGTTTATCTGCCTGACGATTCCTGGGCTCACCATTTTCAGTTGAGACTCATGAAAGTTTTCAAATTTAGATTTTATCAATGGTTCCACTCACCAAAATTTTAAGCAATGTCTTCTGGATGCAAATTAATTGCTACAAACATCCCTAGGACTTGGATGATCACGATTATGGTGAAGCGCCTATCTAAGAAGAGTTTGAAAATATCAAAGTAGTAATCAGAATCCATAAATCGAAGAAGAACAGACAACACAATGGCCAAAAGAAAAAGTACAAAAGGACAAACAACGATTTACAAAACATACACTTAAAACTAAAGATCGAGTAACACGAACCCCATTAAAAACTGGGGGTGAACTCAGGTGCTCCGACATGATAAGCAGTTCCTGCTCCACTAGTGGCACCCGTCATGTTAATCTAGTTACAAACTAGGTGATAAGTCTTGAATGAGGAAAGGAACAGGAAGTGTTTACGACAAGTGGAACATATCCGTGGTCATTTGTGACACAGATATTCCATAACGGTCAACCAAGTCATGGTGGCGTCCATAAAACTGTTGAAGTGATGACTTCAACTTAACCTAGTTAGGAATCAAATACAAAAATTGCTCTTTAGAAAAAATGTAATTGAGTGCCTTGTTTTTAGAAAATGTCATTCTCTATCATTAAACATAAGAAAACAACTTGTATCAGTTTCTGATAAGCTATATTACTTAGTTAGTAGTGTGTGTTGGTGGCCTGTTGTACTACAAAAAACACCCCAGTATGTATTGTCTTCCCTTTGTCCTTGTGACAATCAACATGTCTATCTGATAAAATCAATCCTAGCATTACCTGTTATCTGTTGTTTGTAAACTTGTACTTGTAGTGAATATTTTTGTTTGTTTGTTTCATGGTGTTTAACGCCACTTTCAACAATATTTCAGTTATATCGTGGCGGTCAGTTTTATTGATGGAGGAAACTGGAGGACCCGGAGAAAACCACCAACCTGTCGCAAATCACTTACAAATTTTATCACATAATGTTGTGCACCTCGCCTTGATCGAGATTCAAACTCACACCATCAGTGGTGATAGGCACTGATTGCATAGGTAGTTGTAAATCCAACTACCATAAGATCATGGTAACGACGGTCCCATGAATATAACTGGACATTATATAGAAATCAAGACTAGAGAGGCCATGATTTTTCACCTAAAATGTAACATCTAATTTTCAATTTTTTTTTTTTTTTTTTTTTATATAGTCAGGATTTTATAAATTCCCTTACATCACCACCTGACTAGGGTGTGACAGGGGTTTTCAAAACAATAAGTTTTGTGACTACATTGGTTTTACATTATGATAAACAAAATAAAGAAATAATAATATATAACAGTAATAAACACTTTCATTCATCTTTCACACACACTCTCTTACCATTTTGTTTTTCTAAAATATCTAATTGCTCCTGACATTTTGTACTTAATTAAATTAAATTGTGTCTTCTCTTTACAAAATTGTATGTGGATTGGATATGTGGATGTCATGTGATGTTAGTGAACACCTTTATTGACTTGCTGCAGTCATATCATGCTGTACACAACATAGCTCTTTATTTTATTTTTATTTTTTATGGCCTGATATATCTGAACAATTGCTCACTAGGTATTCATGGTATTAAACAACAATTACTCAATCACTCATTACATTTGTTTTCCTGATATTGCAGTTTTCAACTAATGGCCTTGCCTGTTTAGGATGTAGTTACTCATCCTTTGTTCCCAAACCATTGGACACTTTCAGACAGAAGGATATTATTGCTATATTATGGACAGACTTGATCGTCACGGGCAACAACAAGATGTATTACCATGCATATACCGATGATGACGATTCTGGGGAGCGGACTTTGATAGACAATGTTTTGAACAAAGCTTCTTCTAACATAGATTACTATAGCCAGAGGAGTGGGTTTAGAGCCTCGTGTGTGTATGTCGCTACCTGGGAAAATGCACGATTGTATGGTTATTCTGTAAGTATCTAAAAATACACTTAATGTGCATTTAGTTTTCTAAAATATACAGAAGTTTTCTGTCTTTGGTTCTGGAAAATGCCCTCTCAAGTTGAATGTTTAGGGGTTAGGGTTATGGGGTTCAACACCACTTTCAGTTATTTCATTTATATTATTAATTGTGGCGATCAGTTTTATTGGTGGAGGAAACCGGAGTACCCACAGAAAACCCTACCACAAGTCACTGACAAATTTATCGCATAATGTTGTATCGAGTACACCTCACCATTAGCGAGATTGGAACTCACAACTTTAGTTGTGATAGGCACTGATTGCATAGGTAGATCTACCTATGCAATCAGTGCCTATCACGACTATGTAAATCCAACTACCATATGATCATGACTATTATTAAACTTTGTACATAATTAACAGTTTTATTATTTAGATTCTCCTACTACCAGTGGATTACGATATTTCCCCATTTACGAGAGCTAATTTTCAAATTCTAAAGTTCAAAGTGAAGAAATATCGTAATTCACTGGTAGCAAAAGGAGAATCTGTTTCTCCCAAGACCAAACTGAAAACGGCAAAAATGTTTTTAAGCAGTTAATTTCTATCATTAATGACGTCGAAAGGAAATTGGTGGGAATTCTCATACAGAAATTGGTGGGAATTCTCATACAGAAATTGGTGGGAATTATCATACAGAAAATGGTGGGAATTCTCATACAGAAATTGGTGGGAATTCTCATACAGAAATTGGTGGGAATTATCATACAGAAATTAGTGGGAATTCTCATGCAGAAATTGGTGGGAATTATCATACAGAAATTGGTGGGAATTCTCATGCAGAAATTGGTGGGAATTCTCATACAGAAATTGGTGGGAATTATCATACAGAAATCGGTGGGAATTCTCATACAGAAATTGGTGGGAATTCTCATACAGAAATTGGTGGGAATTCTCATACAGAAATTGGTGGGAATTCTCATACAGAAATCTAACCACTGGAGTGATTAAAATTATTGTGAAAGTTGAACACTTAGAAATATTAAATATAACTCCTTACCAGGAGGTTAGACCTTCTCAGAAAAATGCTGCATAGGTAGTTGTAAATCCAACTACCATACAATCATGGCAACGACGGCCTATATGACGTTTATATGCAGGTCAATATTTGTTCTTCTCGCTATAAAATTTCTGAGCATTGATATCGCCGTGGTCATTTTCATATTGTATTAACATTTATCAAACATCTTATGCAATCTATAAATATTTTTTCAGAGTACAGTTACTTTCCAGTTTATTTTGGCCACTGATGGTGTCAACACTTATTCTTACACGCTCTTTAAAGATGTGGACATCACTAATCCACCTTATAGACGTAACGTAGCCATTGGATATTCTGGTGTAACTGGATCTCAGTCCAGTATATTTTCCTTTACTAATGCTGGATTTGAAATGTCAGCATTGCAGGGAAACACATTTGATCGTGAGTATACTGCTGAAGTTAGTGCAGATGATTAGGGTTAGTGCAGGGGGTTTAATGCCACTTTCTACAATATTTCTGTTATTTCATGAATTTCAGTTTTATGGGGAAAATTAGTGCAGTGAAACCTGTCTAAACAGGACATCTGTGGGACAAACTTTTGTGTTTGGAATAGACAGGTGTTCAGTTTATACAGGTTAAATTAACAATTATTTCCTGCATAGGGACTTTATTTAAAGTTTGGTTTATAGAGGATTTTGTTTTTTTAGGGTATGGTTGAGATAGGCTTTACTGTACCCCTCCAGTACTAATTGTATATATTATATCGTCGATTTGTTTTACGAGAATGGATTTCTCAGAGTAATATTTCATAGATGGTGAAGCCTGAGAAGTGAGATTTAATGAGAAGTCGATTTTGAGCAAGACATATCAATGCTAGTATGTTTATAGAGAATTTTTCAAGGCGATGTGGGCATCCTCAATATAACGTCGCAGTCATCGAGAACACATTTATTTTTAGAAATAAACAATATTATGTTAATATCATGCTAGTTACTTGATAATACATTTTTTAGTATTCATTATTGTGTAAAGATCAAAAGGAGAATTTTACAAATTATTGGTAATGTATATTATTTCTACTTTTTAACAGGTGTAAAAGGAGTGTTTTTTGCGACCTTGTCTGTAAGCGGCTTAACAGTTAGCAATCCGGCGGCTCAGTGTATTAGATGGTACCGTTCAACAGATCGTTCATTACGGTGGAGACAGAATCGGGCAGCACACATATGTCCTTGTAACCTAGGTCTTATGCGATTTGACTCGAGGTTTTTCCCGTATTCTTTTACCGGTGATGTTTTGTGTTATGTTAACTACAGGTTTAGGGCAAGTCGTGTAAGTAAATTGTTTTAAGTTAATTCCGACAACTTATATTTTGGGTCTCTGTAGAGTGCTTCTTTGTAATTGTACACACATTAATATAAGTCTTAGAAGATTTAAAAAATGAATAGAGGGTTTTGGGTAATTGGTTTATTGATTGATTGGTACTTAACACCAATGTTAGCATTATTTCAGCTATATCGTAGCGTTGGTTAATTGGTGTTCTCTACTTTCAATATTTCAGTTATATCATGGCATGATACAATTTTATTGGTGTTGTAATTAAACAGGAGTACATGGAGAAAATCACTGACCTGTCGTTGTATAAGTACACATCTCCATGGACGGGAATCATTAGCTCGCAACTTCAGTGGTAATACAATGTATTAACTGATTGCGTAGTTAAGATATAAACCCTATTTCCAAACAAAGATGGCAGAGACTACCTCTATATCAGTCTTTGCCTTAGTATTTTTCTCCTACTTGCTCGAAAGACAAATTTAGAAAAAAATTATATTTATTCAAGCAAATTCTTTCATAATTTTCACTTGTCCAAATCCAGTTTTTCTTGTCCCGGGCTTCGGGCAAGTGGGTTAGCGCGAAGACTGCTATATTATTATAAAATTTGATTATGATCCAACATATAATTTTTCATCATTATTATACATCTTTAGTATCACTTTTTTATAGGATCCATGTAGGTAGAATGTGAGCATATATTTGTTCCGTTGGATAATTAATGATTGATCACAATTTTTGTTCGGTTCATGAAGAAATAACCTCAAATCAGGTTGTACACACCGGGTAACCCATGTAGCAGGTTATGCAAGGGTGTGTACAACCTGATAGAGGTTATTTCGAATGAACCGAATAAATAATTTCGATCAATCCTTATAAATTAATTCAAACTTTTTTTGCTATGATATTGAAAAATATATTTATTTTTTCAAAATAAGGCAAATAATCGAAAATAAATGACATGTGACTCTAAAATTAATTTATTTTATGATAAACAATGTTCTGCGTAATGTTTTTTTCCTTTCATGTACAAATATTTTATACTGTATATTCTGTCCGAAATAAATATTTTAATATATTTGGAGTTGGAATAGATATTATGCAATTTATGACTTTTGATAAGGTTGACACAATGGTTTATCAACCCAGAAGAAGTGACAATTACCGAGGCCAACATCCGAGGTGATTATCACTTCTTGGTTTGATGAATATAGTGTCAACCAATATCAAAACTCAACAATTGTTTTATTAAATGACTTGAGCTCTATAATTCCGAAATGTTAATGGTAAAAGGAGTTGTGATTAGTTCATAGATATACACTGTCCAATCAAAACATTCGATTTAAAGCAAACATCATCAGGATTTCCCCGATCTATATTTAGGCACTTGACAGCTATGATACACTAATTGTCTAGCTCTCATGCAAGATTGCGCGGTGATCAGAATGTTTCATCAAATAAAGGCTGATGTATGATTTTGACCAATCAAGAAATGAGATTTTTTTAGTCATTTGATAAAATGTGATATTTTATCCAGTCAAAACAAAAGTTATGAAAAAAATTCTATCTTATCGAAGGTTTTTGTCTTGTTCATTTCTGTATACAGTCAAACCTGCCCATGCAGTCACCTCTATTAAGCAGTCACCTGTATTAAAAGGTCACTCTTTTCTTGTCATGTCATAAAAAATTTCCTATAAACTGAACCTCTTTTGAGAGGTCTTAGAAGGCCACTTTGTCTTTGCCCCCAAAGGTGACCTCTTAAGGTGGTACTATACACTTAAGGTAAAATTTGATCTGCTCGTTTAATTTTCTTATTTTTTTGGTAGTGTGTTTGAATATATCCACTGTAATAAATATCAAAATTTTAACAAATTCCAACCAACAAACTCGGAGCTATGAATTCATTAGCCACATAGCAGCTTTTCTCTATGTGGTTTTGATCACCGAAATGCTTGAAATTTGCATACAAACATCATATGATCTGCATCAAAACGTTCAACTGATTTTAAAGAGTTATTTCCGTGTAGTGTATGGTACCCCCTTAATACAGGTTTGACTGTATTTTTTTTATCAACTTTAATAATTGATTGATCTTTTCATGTAGCAGTTCAAAAACTATATTATTACATTTTCAGATGTGTTGCTACCATTTTTTCTTCGGTTTCATCATAAACAGTATTCCTACAGCGGGTAGTATGTTATCTGCTAATCCTTATGTTGATCCATCTACATACTATAGCGATAACGTTGTGCCGAAGGAAAACTGCTGTGACTTGTCTGATAATTGTCAGTTGTATTATGATGTGCGACCAGTGGGGCGTTGTTACTTTAGATCACCTTTTGGTATATGTAAGTATTTTTTAAATGCTGGAAAACACAGGCACTCGTGGCATGAAATTACTCTCCCCTTCTAGAGTGTATATCTGTAGGGTCGACATGCGTAAGTTGTTGTTAATATAAGGTTGTATGAATATGGACACGAACAAGTTAAATTAAGGAAATAGAGATGGAATATGAAAGAAATTTCATTGAAAATACATATGTAAACAGAAATAAAAAAAAAAAAGGGGGGGGTATTTCTGTGCCGCAAGCGCTTATGATGGAAAAGAGATAAAAATACTGCAACTAGTCTATGAGCATCAAATAAAATGAAAAACAAAAAATACCACACTGTCCGAACAATTCCAAAATCAAATATCTAAATTATAGAATGAGGCAACATTGATACCTCTAATACATAAATACATGACCTCTTACTTTCCTTACTTGGTACAAATAGAGTCAAACTTGTGCTCAAATAAGTTATTTAACACAAATTGAGCAATTTTTCAGGCATATCATGGCGAGAATAGGTAACTTGTAGTCAATGGTCACCATTGTGACAAATGAAAAATGACTGTGCAAGACAAGTAACCGATTGGTAGATCTAGAATTGTCAGTGCTGATCTGTAATGATTGGTAGATCTAGAATTGTCAGTGCTGATCTGTAATGATTGGTAGATCTAGAATTGTCAGTGCTGATCTGTAATGATTGGTAGATCTAGAATTGTCAGTGCTGATCTGTAATGATTGGTAGATCTAGAATTGTCAGTGCTGATCTGTAATGATTGGTAGATCTAGAATTGTCAGTGCTGATCTGTAATGATTGGTAGATCTAGAATTGTCAGTGCTGATCTGTAATGATTGGTAGATCTAGAATTGTCAGTGCTGATCTGTAATGATTGGTAGATCTAGAATTGTCAGTGCTGATCTGTAATGATTGGTAGATCTAGAATTGTCAGTGCTGATCTGTAATGATTGGTAGATCATAGAATTGTCAGTGCTGATCTGTAATGATTAGTAGATCTAGAATTGTCAGTGCTGATCTGTAATGATTGGTAGATCTAGAATTGTCAGTGCTGATCTGTAATGATTGGTAGATCTAGAATTGTCAGTGCTGATCTGTAATGATTGGTAGATCTAGAATTGTCAGTGCTGATCTGTAATGATTGGTAGATCTAGAATTGTCAGTGCTGATCTGTAATGATTGGTAGATCTAGAATTGTCAGTGCTGATCTGTAATGATTGGTAGATCTAGAATTGTCAGTGCTGATCTGTAATGATTGGTAGATCTAGAATTGTCAGTGCTGATCTGTAATGATTGGTAGATCTAGAATTGTCAGTGCTGATCTGTAATGATTGGTAGATCTAGAATTGTCAGTGCTGATCTGTAATGATTGGTAGATCATAGAATTGTCAGTGCTGATCTGTAATGATTAGTAGATCTAGAATTGTCAGTGCTGATCTGTAATGATTGGTAGATCTAGAATTGTCAGTGCTGATCTGTAATGATTGGTAGATCTAGAATTGTCAGTGCTGATCTGTAATGATTGGTAGATCTAGAATTGTCAGTGCTGATCTGTAATGATTGGTAGATCTAGAATTGTCAGTGCTGATCTGTAATGATTGGTAGATCATAGAATTGTCAGTGCTGATCTGTAATGATTAGTAGATCTAGAATTGTCAGTGCTGATCTGTAATGATTGGTAGATCTAGAATTGTCAGTGCTGATCTGTAATGATTGGTAGATCTAGAATTGTCAGTGCTGATCTGTAATGATTGGTAGATCTAGAATTGTCAGTGCTGATCTGTAATGATTGGTAGATCTAGAATTGTCAGTGCTGATCTGTAATGATTGGTAGATCATAGAATTGTCAGTGCTGATCTGTAATGATTGGTAGATCTAGAATTGTCAGTGCTGATCTGTAATGATTGGTAGATCTAGAATTGTCAGTGCTGATCTGTAATGATTGATAGATCTAGAATTGTCAGTGCTGATCTGTAATGATTGGTAGATCATAGAATTGTCGGTGCTGATCTGTAATGATTGGTAGATCTAGAATTGTCAGTGCTGATCTGTAATGATTGATAGATCTAGAATTGTCAGTGCTGATCTGTAATGATTGGTAGATCTAGAATTGTCAGTGCTAATCTGTAATGAATGGTAGATCTAGAATTGTCAGTGCTGATCTGTAATGATTGGTAGATCATAGAATTGTCAGTGCTGATCTGTAATGATTGGTAGATCTAGAATTGTCAGTGTTGATCTGTAATGATTGGTAGATCATATAATTGTCAGTGCTGATCTGTAATGATTGGTAGATCTAGAATTGTCAGTGCTGATCTGTAATGATTGGTAGATCTAGAATTGTTAGTGCTGATCTGTAATGATTGGTAGATCTAGAATTGTCAGTGCTGATTGTAATGATTGGTTTGGGTATTACTGGAAGATCATTTATTGGACCATGGTCGTTGTTTTATAATACTGTCAGTTTTTTCTTATTCACAATTAATTAGTTAATTATCAATAATTTGATAACTTAATTAGTATAATCAGAAACACATCGAAAGTTAATTACCGATGATGTATTAAAGTCTATAATGAAAACTTACAGCGAAATTCTGCAAAATTGATATAATAACATAAATGTTTGAGTTACCACGAATGTAGCTGTGGAACTGTAGATCTTATGGTCCTGGTGGTGTTTTAGTGATATATGCGGGCCGTAGATCTATGGTAAAAAAAAACACAAAAAAAAACAAAAAATAAGTACCATTTTGAACTACGGTTCCACAACTACCACTAATGATGATGAATTCACAGAATATGTTTACATGTAAAGATTTCTCATGTCCTTTTTTATTTAAAACTTCAATAAATTCAGGCCTTTTATTTAGGGGCGGTACTAGGTACTTTTACCTGCCTAAAATTGTATTTGGTGCCTCCTGATTTTAAAAAGCGTTGTATAAGATATTCATGAAAATTTTTCAAATCTTGATAAAAAATGTACTGCCTGTAAATATTGAAGTACTGGTAAACTTGAACAATATTGAAAGCCCTGAATTTTTAAAATATTTGTGTTGTTTTTACAGTTTTCTCCTTTGGAGATCCTCACATTGACACATTGGATGGTTTGCAATACACATTTAATGGTTGGGGAGAATACACAATGATCAAGATAGAAAACTCTAATATCACCTTTGAACTTCAAACAAGGACAGATTTAGCCACATCTAAGAATGGAACAGACATTAAGAGGATCAATGCTACAATCTTTAGTGGTTTTGCTGCTAAGGAAGATGGAAATGCTAGCATTCGAGTGGAACTTGATAATAATTTAGAATGTAAGAGGTTTTGTCTTTAAAGTGTGATTATATAGGTGTCTAAAAGCCAGTTCACATGAAAGGAGGAATGCTACTTATTACAGTCTTCACGCTAACCCACTTGCCCGAAGTCCGGGACAAGCTAAATTGGATTGGGACAAATAAAAATTATGAAAGAATGTTGGAATAAATAGAAAATTTTTCTATATTTGGCTTTCGGGCAAGTAGGTGAAACAAATTAAAGCAAAGACTGTTATTATGTTGTAAGTGTCTGATGGGGTGGGGGAAGGGTTTCAAAACTTTATCTTAATGGTTTTTCTATGTGTATATATATGTTATCCCCCCCTTTTTTCCCCAGGTAAATTTTCAATGGAAGAGTCTTAATAAATTTATTTCTTTACCATTCCAGCCTTCTGTATTAAAGAGTGCTAGTGAATTTTATACATTAAAATCTATAATTTAAGATGGCAATTAAATAAACGCAACAATATCAAATACAATCCATTTTTTAAAATTTTATTTTAAAAACAATTATTTATTATTTAACTTGAACTGCATTGATTTTGTGAGGAAAAGTTTGAAGATACCAAAGGGGTAATCAGAAGCTGTAAATCAAAGAAGGACAGACAATATAATGGTCAAAAGTTTGAAGATATCAAAGGGGTAATCAGAAGCTGTAAATCAAAGGACAGACAATATAATGGTCAAAAGTTTGAAGATACCAAAGGGGTAATCAGAAGCTGTAAATCAAAGAAGGACAGATAACACAATGGCCAAAAGTTTGAAGATACCAAAGGGGTAATCAGAAGCTGTAAATCAAAGGAGGACAGACAACACAACGGCCAACAGAAAAATGATAAAAGGACAAACAATGATGTATAAAACATTACACAGAAAACTAAATATTGAACAGTATTAATACCACTAAAACTTGGAGGGAGAGAAGATTGCTGAACTAGTGTGACCACTAAAACTTGGGGGGGGGGGGGGGGGGGGGAGGGAGATTGCCGAACTAGTGTGGCCAACAATGTATGTTTTGATCTCTGCCGACCCCCACCCATCCTGCATCATCCAATTCCAGGCTTTTCAATAAGGGGTGGGTCTAGGTACTGTTACCTGCCTAATATGGTCTTTGGTACTTCCTGATTTTAAAGAATGTTGTGTAAGATATTCATGAAAATTTTTCAAATTGTAATAATAAATACGGCCTGTAAATAGTGAAGTACTGGTAGACTTGAAAAATATTGAAAGCCCTGCAAGTCATGTAAGAATGAAAAAGCTATCTAGAGGTGTCATCCATACAATAAACCTAAATGTATCTTGTAATTGTATTTAATCTACAGTATGAAGCATCCATGTCTTCTAATTGTATTGTTTTAATGCATTATATTTTCATTTGTAGCCATGGTGATATTTGGTAACGAAAACGATTACACAACTGATTTCTATGCTAGTGATAGTTTTGTTGTTTACTTGAGTGGATTAGTTCTGAGACGTAAAGATAACATGACATTATCTGCTCAATTCTCTAACTCAGGTGAGATTATTACTTATTAAATTAATTTGATGTGAATACTGCAATCTGATTGGCTGATCTGCCTGTAGAAATATTGGTTATACTTGATAACCTGGGTTGGTATTGTGATGTTGTCAACATATTCATTCACCAACGACAAATTCAAATAGCCCAATGAAATATTCGTAATTAAAATCGAGGAAATATTACATTTTGTTGTAAAAATTACATTATAAGGAATATGTTCAATTTTTGAACAGGTTATACTTGTATAACCTGGTTTAGTACAGTTTACGCTTTTCATAAACCGCTTTATGGTTTATTAAGGTAAACTACCTCAAAACAGATTATATCATATAACCTGTTAAAAAATTGAGCATATTCCTTAATTAATAAAACTGAACACTTAAAGGCTTAATAATGCAGAATTCTGAATAAATATTAACAAAATGAACAACCACCTCTTATATCAATCCACTGAGCAACAAAAGAGGCCTTGACATATGGCATTGTAAATCCAGGTCCTGGCTTGGGACAGGGACAATAAAATGTGGCAGAGTTAAACTGGTAGTTAAATTTATATTTACCACTGCAATCAGTGCTTATTTCTGCTAAAGTTGTGAATTTGATTCCCACCTTTAATGACGTGTAATCGATGTAAATTAAGTGGATAAAATTTGTCAGTGGCTTAAGACAGTCGTTGATATTCTCATGGTTAAGACAGTCGTTGATATTCTCATGGTTAAGACAGTCGTTGATATTCTCATGGTTAAGACAGTCGTTGATATTCTCATGGTTAAGACAGTCATTGATATTCTCATGGTTAAGACAGTCGTTGATATTCTCATGGTACTTGGGTTTCCTGTGCCAAATAAAAAATCATTTGAAAAAGATTATTGGAGTAAGAAGACCAAAGGGCCTAAACAGAATTGATAAAATCGTCCATGGTTACATAAATCTGAGGGAATGGACCTTAGTTTCCATGGTTACATATGTCTGAGGGAATGGACCTTAGTTTCCATGGTTGCATATGTCTGAGGAAATGGACCTTAGTTTTCATGTTTACATATGTCTGAGGAAATGGACCTTAGTTTCCATGGTTACATATGTCTGAGGGAATGGACCTTAGTTTCCATGGTTACATATGTCTGAGGAAATGGACCTTAGTTTCCATGTTTACATATGTCTGAGGAAATGGACCTTAGTTTCCATGGTTACATATGTCTGAGGGAATGGACCTTAGTTTCCATGGTTACATATGTCTGAGGAAATGGACCTTAGTTTCCATGGTTACATATGTCTGAGGAAATGGACCTTAGTTTCCATGGTTACATATATCTGAGGGAATGGACCTTAGTTTCCATGGTTACATATGTCTGAGGAAATGGACCTTAGTTTGAATAATTATTACATTATTTAGGAACTGTAAACTTCAATAATTAACATATCTTATAAACCATAGCAATGCTGAAACACTGACTACTGGGTGGATGATACCCCCAGGGACTAATAGTCCACCAGTAGAGGTATCAACCCAGTGATAGTAATAATTTTAATTTAATTTAGTATGCATGACATTTATTTTATGTAAGGATTGCAGGGCTGTTGTTGTCATGATCATATCTGTGTTAGCGATAGACGATCGGCACGTCGCATTTTGCAAATATAACGGTAGTGTGGCGAGGATAATTTGTGTAGCAGTAGCCACACTGGCGAACGAAAAACTTTTAGAGCGTGCATCTGACAACGATCTTCTATTATGTAGAAAGTCAACGTCGAATAAAACGTGTTATAGACAATGATTTGATCGATGTATAATATCCAAAATGATTTTAAAGCGGGTCAAATTGATTATTTCCGGTTGTTTTTTCAGTTGAAATAACATTATCCGGGTTCCATTCCGGAAATAGTTTCGAATTTAGTCACCGACTGACTGGTTTCCTAAATTACGCTTTATTCTGTCTGTCCTTCTGTCTATGCTTGCATCTAAAACCAGTAATTTATTTGACAACGAGAAGGTCAAGCATGACTAATTCACGTTCGCCATAATTAATACACGTTCGCCCTGATAATTATATATATGAAAGTTATTGAAAATAAATGAAATATTAATGATATTTGATGGCTTAAAAATTTAGAAATTTTAAATATGGTGTTGACATGCTAAAAACTAAAAAGTGTATTTCGATAATAAAAAAGTTTATCAAGACACACACAAGATCAAATTAAAGAACACAAGCTGTAAAGTAAATAATTCTTTTATACTTAAATTTGTTTTACTCAAACCAAGCTTTACATCAATTAATTGTAATGATGAAATCAACAATCATTCATTTCAAGCAATATCTAATAGCTGCTAAATCTTTTCTATATCATTATTCTTTAATTTCAATTACAATATTTATTATGTTCATTAAGATACTTTTGAATTATCAGGGCAAACGGACCCACTTTTAGGGCGAACGGACCCGATACCAAGCATGGCCAAGCACCAAGGATCTATTTTATCCTTTTTTGGCAACGCCCCCACACAGCATAAAACAACAAAATCATACGAATATTGAATGTTCTGTTCATCTAATGTTAAAAGTTTGTTGTTTATCATGATAATATATGAATTATTATTGTTAGTTAATTAAATAATAAAGTTTTGAACTTTCAACTGTTTTATGCTCTTTGTTTATATTTAGTGTGGCTAACTGAAATTGAGTGTGGCTAAAAGAAATTATTACCCATTAGCCACAGTGGCTAATAAAAAAAAATGTCTACCGCTAACACAGCATATGCCAGTTGGATTTACAATTACCTTTGCAATCAGTGCCTATCACTACTAAAGTTGTGAGTTCTAATCCCACTCATGGGGAAATTTATTCGATACAACATTAGGTGATAAAGTTTGTCAGTGACTTGCATTGGTTTTCTCCGGATACTCCAGTTTCGTCCACAATATAACTGAAATAATGTTGAAAGTGGCTTTAAACACCATAAACCAAACCCTTACCCTATAAGTATTGCTGAAATTTTAAATGACTGCAATGATTTATCTTTTCAGGAATTCAACTAAATATACAAGTTAAAACTCGTCAACTTACTCTTTCTGCAACTGTCCCTGAAGAATTCAAAGGGGAGGTAACTGGCTTGATGGGAAATTTTGATGGTAATAAAACTAATGAGTATATTTTGCCAAACGGAACCATCCTAGATAGTGGTGATACTGATACAGAGAGAAAGATATATAACAATTTTGGCCAGAAATGTAAGTAAAAACTGTTCACAAATGTTAAATATGAGAAGGGGGGGGGGGGGGGGGGAAAGAAAAAAAAAGGAATGAGGAAAATGAAAGGTTTGTAGATCTTGATGTAATTTATCCTTAATGCTGAAAATACATAGAACAACAATTCAATCAATGAACACATCTTCAATTTTATTAATTTACAACTACCTGTGCAATCAGTGCCTATCACCACTGATGTTGTGAGTTCGAATGCCGTTCATGGGGAGATGTACATGATACAACATTGTGTGATAAAGTTTGTCAGTTGTTTGTGACAGGTCAGTAGTTTTTTTCGGCTACTCCGGTTTCCTTCACCAATAAAACTGACCCTGTGTGCCACAATATAACTGAAATATTGTTGAAAGTAGCGTTAAGCACCATAAACCAAACCAACCAATCAATTTTATTAGTTTAAGCATATTTTATTTGCCAATAAAATAGACAAAATGGATTAGACACAAGTTTTATGATATAGCTGAAAAATTGTTGAATTGGCATTAAACAACAATCACTCACTCACAAGTTATAAAAACTTATGAAGTCTTCTCCAATTCAATTTTATTTCAGGGGAAACAACTGCAGAAACTTCACTCTTTGAGTACACTGATGGGAAACAGTGGTCAGATTACAGTCATCAAGACTTTGTACCAATATTTATTGATGAGTTTAACCAGACATTTATAAACAAATCCTATGAAGTTTGTGGTGGTAGCAGTGACCAATACAAAGCTTGTATTTTTGATTACCTAGCAACAGGGGATACTTCATTTGCAGCAGATACTCAGTCAACTAATACAGAGGCTGAATCAGAAACTTCACAACTAGGTAAGGAGATTTTTTTTTTTATTAAGCAAGTTTTGCTTAGTCATATCACATATGATGTTTCGCGACTATGCATAGAAATGTATTGATTATGTACATACTGTAAACCCTGTTTAAACTGAACCCTGAATAAACTGGAATCCTGTATGAACTGAACCCTGAATAAACTGGAATCCTGTATGAACTGAACCCTAAATAAACTAGAATCCTCTATAAACTGAACCCTGAATAAACTAGAATCCTGTATGAACTGAACCCTAAATAAACTGGAATACTGTATAAACTGAACCCTGAATAAACCAGAATCCTGTATAAACTGAACCCTGAATAAACCAGAATCCTGTATAAACTGAACCCTGAATAAACCAGAATCCTGTATGAACTGAACCCTGAATAAACCAGAATCCTGTATAAACTGAACCCTGAATAAACCAGAATCCTGTATGAACTGAACCCTGAATAAACCAGAATCCTGTATAAACTGAACCCTGAATAAACCAGAATCCTGTATAAACTGAACCCTGAATAAACCAGAATCCTGTATGAACTGAACCCTGAATAAACCAGAATCCTGTATAAACTGAACCCTGAATAAACCAGAATCCTGTATAAACTGACCCTGAATAAACCAGAATCCTGTATGAACTGAACCCTGAATAAACCAGAATCCTGTATAAACTGAACCCTGAATAAACCAGAATCCTGTATGAACTGAACCCTGAATAAACCAGAATCCTGTATAAACTGAACCCTGAATAAACCAGAATCCTGTATAAACTTATCTTTACATTGTAAGAAATCTTTAAGATAACATGTATAAATACCTGTTTATTATATTCTGAATACAAACATTGGTCCCAATGAGGTTCAGTTCTCACAGGTTTCACTGGCATATGATTATCAGTACCAAAACCACAAATTTATTTGTCAGAAGGCATCTCTGTATATGTTAAGCCATTAAAATTGATACTCAAGAAAATAAATGTAACCACAGTAGTTTTCATATGTAAAATATAAGGCAGGCATTTTACATGAAGAAGAGCTTGAAGATACCAAAGGGGTAATCAGAATCCGTATATCAAAGAAGAACAGACAACACAATGGCCAAAAGAAAAAGTACAAACGGACAAACAATGATCTACAAAACATACACATAAAACTAAAGATCGAGTAACACGAACCTCACTAAAAACCGGGGTGAACTCAGGTGCTCCGGAAGAGTGAGCAGTTCCTGCTCCACTAGTAGCACACGTCGTATTAATCTAGTTACAAACCCGGTAATAAGTCGTGTATACACTGAGAACATGTTGGAACTGTTCCGACAGTGTTGCATTTTTATTGTTTTTCATTTCATTAGTTTGGAATTGCCAATCATTCAAATTTTCATAGCACATTTGTTGTGAAAAGAATTTATCCAAAATGGAGACATCAAAGTTTTAGCTATACGTTAACCGATGTCAAAGGTCACCCAATCAATTTAAAATTAAAGGATTGTTGCTTTTTTTAAATTTTGTTGATACACTAACATTTAATGATATTCTGTATGAAATCAGGTCAGGGTTCATACATATATTCAACCGACCAATCGGTGATGAGCTTACTATTATTAAAACCTAGCACATAAGGAGAGCTGTTTTTCAATTGGTCAATATATTTAAATCCTTCTGAATGATTGAATGGTAAAAGCAGTGCAGTGGGGACCCTACCTACACAACCACTCAGGAATAAAACTGTAAATGTTGATCAAATTAAACATATATTTATTGTATTGTACCAATATTGTTCCAACAAAATCAGTGTTTAAACATTAAAAAACATGCTGTACACAACATACACAGATTAGCATGGGGCTGCTATGCTAGTGGGGCTCCAAGGGCTATTGCCCAACGTGCCATGGCGTTAAGATGGCACTGCCCAGTATTGTATTCTAATGATATATATGTATACAATACCTTTTTATTGTAGAGAATGAGTGCCATGGCGTTAAGATGGCACTGCCCAGTATTGTATTCTAATGATATCTATGTATGCATACCTTTTTATTGTAGAGAATGAGTGCCATGGAGTAAAGACGGCACTGCCCAGTATTGTATTCTAATGATATCTATGTATACAATACCTTTTTATTGTAGAGAATGAGTGCCATGGAGTTAAGATGGCACTGCCCAGTATTGTATTCTAATGATATCTATGTATACATACCTTTTTATTGTAGAGAATGAGTGCCATGGCGTTAAGACGGCACTGCCCAGTATTGTATTCTAATGATATCTATGTATACATACCATTTTATTGTAGAGAATGAGTGCCATGGCGTTAAGACGGCACTGCCCAGTATTGTATTCTAATGATATCTATGTATACAATACCTTTTTATTGTAGAGAATGAAGCTCCAACTATTAGAATTGTTAGCGGAAATAACAGAATAAATGCACAAGTCGGCTCTTCAATAGAAATGGTGTTTACTGGACAGGATGATAAAACCTTTTTTTATGACATCATAGATCAGCCAGTTTCTGAATTCACTGCTGACAATTCTACGGGAAATTTGACTTTAACATGGACGCCTGCAAATGTCAGTTCTGAAAGAATAAGGTAGTTTGTTAGTTTTGTTGTTAAAGCATTCTTCAAATGGATATATATATATATATGTCTGAAAATTAAACCAAACAGTGTTAGAATTAAATTTTAGAGCTGTCAAATTTTTGTTCATCCCTTGACAGGATTTGAACCCACACCATTGATACACTGCAGCACCATTCGCTTAGCCTTACGTCCAGCGCCCTAGACCACTCGACCACATCCACTCCCTAATATATAGTAAAACCTGCCCATGTGGTCACCTGTAATAAACTGTCAGATGTATAAAAAGGTCACCTTTTTCTAGTCCTGTCATAGAAAATTTCATATGAATTGAACTTCTTTAAAGAGGTCACCTGTCTTATAAGGCCACTTTCTCTCTGTTCTAAAGGTCATGACCTCTTAATACATGTTTGACTGTAGTTCTTACTCTATCATTTTTTTTATTCACCATGACCAAAGCCCAATTGAGCTTTTTGTATCATTTGTCGTCCGTCGTCTGTTAATCAGTAATAGTTAACTTTATCACATTTTAATCTTTTCCTGCAAAGCTGCTCATTTACATATATTTCAGGTTTACTGCAGAAGCCTATTATAATGTTATGTATGGGGTACCTTTAGGTTTTTTCTATTGTATATTCCAGGTTTACTGTAGAAGCCTATTATAATGTTATGTATGGGGTACCTTTAGGTTTTTTCTATTGTATATTTCCGGTTTACTGTAGAAGCCTATTATAATGTTATGTATGGGGTACCTTTAGGTTTTTTCTATTGTATATTCCAGGTTTACTGTAGAAGCCTATTATAATGTTATGTATGGGGTACCTTTAGGTTTTTTCTATTGTATATTCCAGGTTTACTGTAGAAGCCTATTATAATGTTATGTATGGGGTACCTTTAGGTTTTTTCTATTGTATATTTCAGGTTTACTGTAGAAGCCTATTATAATGTTATGTATGGGGTACCTTTAGGTTTTTTCTATTGTATATTCCAGGTTTACTGTAGAAGCCTATTATAATGTTATGTATGGGGTACCTTTAGGTTTTTTCTATTGTATATTTCAGGTTTACTGTAGAAGCCTATTATAATGTTATGTATGGGGTACCTTTAGGTTTTTTCTATTGTATATTTCAGGTTTACTGTAGAAGCCTATTATAATGTTATGTATGGGGTACCTTTAGGTTTTTTCTATTGTATATTTCAGGTTTACTGTAGAAGCCTATTATAATGTTATGTATGGGGTACCTTTAGGTTTTTTCTATTGTATATTTCAGGTTTACTGTAGAAGCCTATTATAATGTTATGTATGGGGTACCTTTAGGTTTTTTCTATTGTATATTTCAGGTTTACTGTAGAAGCCTATTATAATGTTATGTATGGGGTACCTTTAGGTTTTTTCTATTGTATATTTCAGGTTTACTGTAGAAGCCTATTATAATGTTATGTATGGGGTACCTTTAGGTTTTTTCTATTGTATATTCCAGGTTTACTGTAGAAGCCTATTATAATGTTATGTATGGGGTACCTTTAGGTTTTTTTCTATTGTATATTTCAGGTTTACTGTAGAAGCCTATTATAATGTTATGTATGGGGTACCTTTAGATTTTTTCTATTGTATATTCCAGGGTTACGGCACAAGACAGTGATGGTTTGAGAGCAGAGGCTATTGAGATAGAGATTATATTGTGTAGTGGTTGTAGCAGTCATGGGTCGTGTGATTATAACAACACAAGAAATCAGACCAACAACTACTTCAAACTTTCCTACTGTATCTGTAGTACTGGATACTCAGGTATGTATGGCTATTTTAGTAATTTTTAACTCGTATAAGATCTCAACCTTCCATAAAAAAATAAACCTCAAAAATAAAAATGGCCTCATGTGTGGGATAGACTTTGAACCGTATTTTACGCACTGTCGGTTGAGACATTTTTACTTCTAAATTCAAAATGTAAATTTACCATTATATGCATTTGAACAAATATTTCAGTTAGACCCATCGTCCACATGAATCTGTAGTCCAGAAAAATGCAATTAGACCAATAAACCACATAGTAGTCCAAAATGTATTTTGAATAGGTCTATAGTCCACATATACTTATAGTCCTGAAGAAAAGTATGGTCATAAATGTCTATTAAATGCACTTTTAAATGGGCTTTCTACAACAGGTGACCTCTGATGAGATGTAGTACTGTATAACTCTGTTATTTTCTTGTACATGGTAGTCACATTGACTTTCCATTTTCAAATCAGCAATTTTTGTTACATTCAGCAAAAAACAGAAAAAAACAACTTTTATTTCATTTTTGTTAATAATGCAATATTTAAAAAGAATACATTACAGTATCAGAATTTTTTTTTTATAGTTATAGAAAAATTCAATTTTTTTTTTTTTTTTTTTCTTTTGATCTTGGGTTTGATAATCCTATGACCAAATTTTTCAGGAAAAAAAATGTCACTGGTCAAGTTCAGGTGCATTATATACCCATACCCCTTTACAAATTCATCTTTCAGGATAAAAATTGTGTAATATACATGGACAGAGACGGTTTTTTTTTATTTCTATTTTTAGGTGATGACTGTGAAACTGATACAAATGCTTGTGCAGACAGTCCATGTGCTTTGGGACGTAACTGTATTGATCTGAATCCAGCAGAGGAAGTACTGCTTGGTAGGACATACAACTGCTCCAGTTGCCCTGCGGGGTACAATATCACGGCAGATGAGAAATGTGAAGGTAAGACTTTTAACTACAAAAATGCAATTTGGCCCATCAACATAAAAGAAATGAATTTTGAATTCTTTGCATAGAAGAAGTTAACCTCTCATGAGCCAATGTAATGTCAGAGAAACTTCACAATAGGAATATAGCAAAAACAAGACAACCTTATAATAATCATCAATATCCAATTTATTATTGACATATAGCAAAATTACAAAAATGCTGAAAATATTGTTATTCTTTATCAATGGGCACATGTACAATACAGATATTTAGTACCTAGCATATGAAAATGCTGTATTTTGATTGGATAATCAGTGTGAACTATTTTTGAACAGTACACTTGACAACGGGTGACTATACCTAGCGACGGGAACTATATCAGTTTCAAACGATTTCCCATGGGGACTATACCTGTGGCATATATTTTTCTGCGTAATTTTTATATATTTTTGTCAAGATTTAACTCCCTTAAAATAGACTCACGCTGGCAATGCAAATATAATGTTACATTGTAAATTTTATTATTATTATAATATTCAAATTGAGTGTGTTTTTCTTTTATGTCTGGAATGGGATGTTATAAGTATATTATTGTCTTCTCCCTCAAGAACAGTTTTCCTATAGTGTTGTCTGGTGAGGTATATAGTGCCCTCGCCGTTGGCTCAGGCACTATACCTCACCAGACAACACTATAGGAGAACAGTTACCTCAGGAGTAGACAATAATAGAATAATATTGCTTGGTTTCTTTTTGATAATGTTGTGGAGATATAGATGTTACCATGGTAACATTACAATCATCAATTCTATTGCAGCAATTTTTCCTTCTATTTTTAGAGATTGGCGAATGTTTATCAGGTTTGTTTCAGTATATTGCATTATTTTTGTTTCTATTTTTAGATATTGACGAATGTTTATCTAGTTCGACTAACAACTGTCCAGCCAATAGTAATTGTACAAACAATGACGGGAGCTACACATGTACTTGTCTTAATGGGTTTAGTAAAGTTGGATCTCTTTGTCAAGGTACGTAGTTCTTATCCACTGTAGACTCACAGTTTTTTATGAGGCCGAAACTCTGCATTTTTGGGGTGTATAATTATATTGATGGAGGAAACTTGAATACCTGTCAAATACCAAAGATCTGCTGCAAGTCAATGACAAATTGTCAAATTAAATTGCTTTGAGCGATATGTCCCCTCAGACATGACACCTATGTAATACATATATATTGTCAGAAAATACAAAACTTATTTGTACGACTTTAGTGACAGGTAAAAAAAACCAAGATTCTGGTAATATGTTCTCGTCTGTTTCACAGAGAGAAAGTGAATCTGAGTCTGGCTTACTGCTCTCACCTGTTTCACAAAGAGAAAGTGAATCTGAGTCTGGCTTACTGCTCTCACCTGTTTCACAAAGAGAAAGTGAATCTGAGTCTGGCTTACTGCTCTCACCTGTTTCACAAAGAGAAAGTGAACATGAGTCTGGCTTACTGCTCTCACCTGTTTCACAAAGAGAAAGAGAATCTGAGCCTGGCTTACTGCTCTCACCTGTTTCACAAAGAGAAAGTGAACATGAGTCTGGCTTACTGCTCTCACCTGTTTCACAAAGAGAAAGTGAATCTGAGTCTGGCTTACTGCTCTCACCTGTTTCACAAAGAGAAAGTGAATCTGAGTCTGGCTTACTGCTCTCACCTGTTTCACAAAGAGAAAGTGAATCTGAGTCTGGCTTACTGCTCTCACCTGTTTCACACAGAGAAAGTGAATCTGAGTCTGGCTTACTGCTCTCACCTGTTTCACAAAGAGAACGTGAATCTGAGTCTGGCTTACTGCTCTCACCTGTTTCACAAAGAGAAAGTGAATCTGAGTCTGACTTACTGCTCTCACCTGTTTCACAAAGAGAAAGTGAATCTGAGTCTGGCTTACTGCTCTCACCTGTTTCACAAAGAGAAAGTGAATCTGAGTCTGGTTTACTGCTCTCACCTGTTTCACAAAGAGAAAGTGAATCTGAGTCTGGCTTACTGCTCTCACCTGTTTCACAAAGAGAAAGTGAATCTGAGTCTGGCTTACTGCTCTCACCTGTTTCACAAAGAGAAAGTGAATCTGAGTCTGGTTTACTACTCTCACCTGTTTCACAAAGAGAAAGTGAATCTGAGTCTGGCTTACTGCTCTCACCTGTTTCACAAAGAGAAAGTGAATCTGAGTCTGGCTTACTGCTCTCACCTGTTTCACAAAGAGAAAGTGAATCTGAGTCTGGCTTACTGCTCTCACCTGTTTCACAAAGAGAAAGTGAATCTGAGTCTGGCTTACTGCTCTCACCTGTTTCACAAAAAGAAAGTGAATCTGAGTCTGGCTTACTGCTCTCATCTGTTTCACAAAGAGAAAGTGAACATGAGTCTGGCTTACTGCTCTCACCTGTTTCACACAGAGAAAGTGAATCTGAGTCTGGCTTACTGCTCTCACCTGTTTCACAAAGAGAAAGTGAATCTGAGTCTGGCTTACTGCTCTCACCTGTTTCACAAAGAGAAAGTGAATCTGAGTCTGGCTTACTGCTCTCACCTGTTTCACAAAGAGAAAGTGAATCTGAGTCTGGCTTACTGCTCTCACCTGTTTCACAAAGAGAAAGTGAATCTGAGTCTGGCTTACTGCTCTCACCTGTTTCACAAAGAGAAAGTGAACATGAGTCTGGCTTACTGCTCTCACCTGTTTCACAAAGAGAAAGATAATCTGAGCCTGGCTTACTGCTCTCACCTGTTTCACAAAGAGAAAGTGAACATGAGTCTGGCTTACTGCTCTCACCTGTTTCACAAAGAGAAAGTGAATCTGAGTCTGGCTTACTGCTCTCACCTGTTTCACAAAGAGAAAGTGAATCTGAGTCTGGCTTACTGCTCTCACCTGTTTCACAAAGAGAAAGTGAATCTGAGTCTGGCTTACTGCTCTCACCTGTTTCACACAGAGAAAGTGAATCTGAGTCTGGCTTACTGCTCTCACCTGTTTCACAAAGAGAAAGTGAATCTGAGTCTGGCTTACTGCTCTCACCTGTTTCACAAAGAGAAAGTGAATCTGAGTCTGGCTTACTGCTCTCACCTGTTTCACAAAGAGAAAGTGAATCTGAGTCTGGCTTACTGCTCTCACCTGTTTCACAAAGAGAAAGTGAATCTGAGTCTGGTTTACTGCTCTCACCTGTTTCACAAAGAGAAAGTGAATCTGAGTCTGGCTTACTGCTCTCACCTGTTTCACAAAGAGAAAGTGAATCTGAGTCTGGCTTACTGCTCTCACCTGTTTCACAAAGAGAAAGTGAATCTGAGTCTGGTTTACTACTCTCACCTGTTTCACAAAGAGAAAGTGAATCTGAGTCTGGCTTACTGCTCTCACCTGTTTCACAAAGAGAAAGTGAATCTGAGCCTGGCTTACTGCTCTCACCTGTTTCACAAAGAGAAAGTGAATCTGAGTCTGGCTTACTGCTCTCACCTGTTTCACAAAGAGAAAGTGAATCTGAGTCTGGCTTACTGCTCTCACCTGTTTCACAAAAAGAAAGGGAATCTGAGTCTGGCTTACTGCTCTCATCTGTTTCACAAAGAGAAAGTGAACATGAGTCTGGCTTACTGCTCTCACCTGTTTCACACAGAGAAAGTGAATCTGAGTCTGGCTTACTGCTCTCACCTGTTTCACAAAGAGAAAGTGAATCTGAGTCTGGCTTACTGCTCTCACCTGTTTCACAAAGAGAAAGTGAATCTGAGTCTGGCTTACTGCTCTCACCTGTTTCACAAAGAGAAAGTGAATCTGAGTCTGGCTTACTGCTCTCACCTGTTTCACAAAGAGAAAGTGAATCTGAGTCTGGTTTACTGCTCTCACCTGTTTCACAAAGAGAAAGTGAATCTGAGTCTGGCTTACTGCTCTCACCTGTTTCACAAAGAGAAAGTGAATCTGAGTCTGGCTTACTGCTCTCACCTGTTTCACAAAGATAAAGTGAATCTGAGTCTGGTTTACTACTCTCACCTGTTTCACAAAGAAAAAGTGAATCTGAGTCTGGCTTACTGCTCTCACCTGTTTCACAAAGAGAAAGTGAATCTGAGTCTGGCTTACTGCTCTCATCTGTTTCACAAAGAGAAAGTGAACATGAGTCTGGGTTAGTGCTCTCACCTGTTTCACAAAGAGAAAGTGAATCTGAGCCTGGCTTACTGCTCTCACCTGTTTCACAAAAAGAAAGTGAATCTGAGTCTGGCTTACTGCTCTCACCTGTTTCACAAAGAGAAAGTGAATCTGAGTCTGGCTTACTGCTCTCACCTGTTTCACAAAGAGAAAGTGAACATGAGTCTGGCTTACTGCTCTCACCTGTTTCACAAAGAGAAAGTGAACATGAGTCTGGCTTACTGCTCTCACCTGTTTCACAAAGAGAAAGTGAATCTGAGTCTGGCTTACTGCTCTCACCTGTTTCACAAAGAGAAAGTGAACATGAGTCTGGCTTACTGCTCTCACCTGTTTCACAAAGAGAAAGTGAATCTGAGCCTGGCTTACTGCTCTCACCTGTTTCACAAAGAGAAAGTGAACATGAGTCTGGCTTACTGCTCTCACCTGTTTCACAAAGAGAAAGTGAATCTGAGTCTGGCTTACTGCTCTCACCTGTTTCACAAAGAGAAAGTGAATCTGAGTCTGGCTTACTGCTCTCACCTGTTTCACAAAGAGAAAGTGAACATGAGTCTGGCTTACTGCTCTCACCTGTTTCACAAAGAGAAAGAGAATCTGAGCCTGGCTTACTGCTCTCACCTGTTTCACAAAGAGAAAGTGAACATGAGTCTGGCTTACTGCTCTCACCTGTTTCACAAAGAGAAAGTGAATCTGAGTCTGGCTTACTGCTCTCACCTGTTTCACAAAGAGAAAGTGAATCTGAGTCTGGCTTACTGCTCTCACCTGTTTCACAAAGAGAAAGTGAATCTGAGTCTGGCTTACTGCTCTCACCTGTTTCACACAGAGAAAGTGAATCTGAGTCTGGCTTACTGCTCTCACCTGTTTCACAAAGAGAACGTGAATCTGAGTCTGGCTTACTGCTCTCACCTGTTTCACAAAGAGAAAGTGAATCTGAGTCTGACTTACTGCTCTCACCTGTTTCACAAAGAGAAAGTGAATCTGAGTCTGGCTTACTGCTCTCACCTGTTTCACAAAGAGAAAGTGAATCTGAGTCTGGTTTACTGCTCTCACCTGTTTCACAAAGAGAAAGTGAATCTGAGTCTGGCTTACTGCTCTCACCTGTTTCACAAAGAGAAAGTGAATCTGAGTCTGGCTTACTGCTCTCACCTGTTTCACAAAGAGAAAGTGAATCTGAGTCTGGTTTACTACTCTCACCTGTTTCACAAAGAGAAAGTGAATCTGAGTCTGGCTTACTGCTCTCACCTGTTTCACAAAGAGAAAGTGAATCTGAGTCTGGCTTACTGCTCTCACCTGTTTCACAAAGAGAAAGTGAATCTGAGTCTGGCTTACTGCTCTCACCTGTTTCACAAAGAGAAAGTGAATCTGAGTCTGGCTTACTGCTCTCACCTGTTTCACAAAAAGAAAGTGAATCTGAGTCTGGCTTACTGCTCTCATCTGTTTCACAAAGAGAAAGTGAACATGAGTCTGGCTTACTGCTCTCACCTGTTTCACACAGAGAAAGTGAATCTGAGTCTGGCTTACTGCTCTCACCTGTTTCACAAAGAGAAAGTGAATCTGAGTCTGGCTTACTGCTCTCACCTGTTTCACAAAGAGAAAGTGAATCTGAGTCTGGCTTACTGCTCTCACCTGTTTCACAAAGAGAAAGTGAATCTGAGTCTGGCTTACTGCTCTCACCTGTTTCACAAAGAGAAAGTGAATCTGAGTCTGGTTTACTACTCTCACCTGTTTCACAAAGAAAAAGTGAATCTGAGTCTGGCTTACTGCTCTCACCTGTTTCACAAAGAGAAAGTGAATCTGAGTCTGGCTTACTGCTCTCATCTGTTTCACAAAGAGAAAGTGAACATGAGTCTGGGTTAGTGCTCTCACCTGTTTCACAAAGAGAAAGTGAATCTGAGCCTGGCTTACTGCTCTCACCTGTTTCACAAAAAGAAAGTGAATCTGAGTCTGGCTTACTGCTCTCACCTGTTTCACAAAGAGAAAGTGAATCTGAGTCTGGCTTACTGCTCTCACCTGTTTCACAAAGAGAAAGTGAACATGAGTCTGGCTTACTGCTCTCACCTGTTTCACAAAGAGAAAGTGAACATGAGTCTGGCTTACTGCTCTCACCTGTTTCACAAAGAGAAAGTGAATCTGAGTCTGGCTTACTGCTCTCACCTGTTTCACAAAGAGAAAGTGAACATGAGTCTGGCTTACTGCTCTCACCTGTTTCACAAAGAGAAAGTGAATCTGAGCCTGGCTTACTGCTCTCACCTGTTTCACAAAGAGAAAGTGAACATGAGTCTGGCTTACTGCTCTCACCTGTTTCACAAAGAGAAAGTGAATCTGAGTCTGGCTTACTGCTCTCACCTGTTTCACAAAGAGAAAGTGAATCTGAGTCTGGCTTACTGCTCTCACCTGTTTCACAAAGAGAAAGTGAACATGAGTCTGGCTTACTGCTCTCACCTGTTTCACAAAGAGAAAGAGAATCTGAGCCTGGCTTACTGCTCTCACCTGTTTCACAAAGAGAAAGTGAACATGAGTCTGGCTTACTGCTCTCACCTGTTTCACAAAGAGAAAGTGAATCTGAGTCTGGCTTACTGCTCTCACCTGTTTCACAAAGAGAAAGTGAATCTGAGTCTGGCTTACTGCTCTCACCTGTTTCACAAAGAGAAAGTGAATCTGAGTCTGGCTTACTGCTCTCACCTGTTTCACACAGAGAAAGTGAATCTGAGTCTGGCTTACTGCTCTCACCTGTTTCACAAAGAGAACGTGAATCTGAGTCTGGCTTACTGCTCTCACCTGTTTCACAAAGAGAAAGTGAATCTGAGTCTGACTTACTGCTCTCACCTGTTTCACAAAGAGAAAGTGAATCTGAGTCTGGCTTACTGCTCTCACCTGTTTCACAAAGAGAAAGTGAATCTGAGTCTGGTTTACTGCTCTCACCTGTTTCACAAAGAGAAAGTGAATCTGAGTCTGGCTTACTGCTCTCACCTGTTTCACAAAGAGAAAGTGAATCTGAGTCTGGCTTACTGCTCTCACCTGTTTCACAAAGAGAAAGTGAATCTGAGTCTGGTTTACTACTCTCACCTGTTTCACAAAGAGAAAGTGAATCTGAGTCTGGCTTACTGCTCTCACCTGTTTCACAAAGAGAAAGTGAATCTGAGTCTGGCTTACTGCTCTCACCTGTTTCACAAAGAGAAAGTGAATCTGAGTCTGGCTTACTGCTCTCACCTGTTTCACAAAGAGAAAGTGAATCTGAGTCTGGCTTACTGCTCTCACCTGTTTCACAAAAAGAAAGTGAATCTGAGTCTGGCTTACTGCTCTCATCTGTTTCACAAAGAGAAAGTGAACATGAGTCTGGCTTACTGCTCTCACCTGTTTCACACAGAGAAAGTGAATCTGAGTCTGGCTTACTGCTCTCACCTGTTTCACAAAGAGAAAGTGAATCTGAGTCTGGCTTACTGCTCTCACCTGTTTCACAAAGAGAAAGTGAATCTGAGTCTGGCTTACTGCTCTCACCTGTTTCACAAAGAGAAAGTGAATCTGAGTCTGGCTTACTGCTCTCACCTGTTTCACAAAGAGAAAGTGAATCTGAGTCTGGCTTACTGCTCTCACCTGTTTCACAAAGAGAAAGTGAACATGAGTCTGGCTTACTGCTCTCACCTGTTTCACAAAGAGAAAGATAATCTGAGCCTGGCTTACTGCTCTCACCTGTTTCACAAAGAGAAAGTGAACATGAGTCTGGCTTACTGCTCTCACCTGTTTCACAAAGAGAAAGTGAATCTGAGTCTGGCTTACTGCTCTCACCTGTTTCACAAAGAGAAAGTGAATCTGAGTCTGGCTTACTGCTCTCACCTGTTTCACAAAGAGAAAGTGAATCTGAGTCTGGCTTACTGCTCTCACCTGTTTCACACAGAGAAAGTGAATCTGAGTCTGGCTTACTGCTCTCACCTGTTTCACAAAGAGAAAGTGAATCTGAGTCTGGCTTACTGCTCTCACCTGTTTCACAAAGAGAAAGTGAATCTGAGTCTGGCTTACTGCTCTCACCTGTTTCACAAAGAGAAAGTGAATCTGAGTCTGGCTTACTGCTCTCACCTGTTTCACAAAGAGAAAGTGAATCTGAGTCTGGTTTACTGCTCTCACCTGTTTCACAAAGAGAAAGTGAATCTGAGTCTGGCTTACTGCTCTCACCTGTTTCACAAAGAGAAAGTGAATCTGAGTCTGGCTTACTGCTCTCACCTGTTTCACAAAGAGAAAGTGAATCTGAGTCTGGTTTACTACTCTCACCTGTTTCACAAAGAGAAAGTGAATCTGAGTCTGGCTTACTGCTCTCACCTGTTTCACAAAGAGAAAGTGAATCTGAGCCTGGCTTACTGCTCTCACCTGTTTCACAAAGAGAAAGTGAATCTGAGTCTGGCTTACTGCTCTCACCTGTTTCACAAAGAGAAAGTGAATCTGAGTCTGGCTTACTGCTCTCACCTGTTTCACAAAAAGAAAGGGAATCTGAGTCTGGCTTACTGCTCTCATCTGTTTCACAAAGAGAAAGTGAACATGAGTCTGGCTTACTGCTCTCACCTGTTTCACAAAGAGAAAGTGAATCTGAGTCTGGCTTACTGCTCTCACCTGTTTCACAAAGAGAAAGTGAATCTGAGTCTGGCTTACTGCTCTCACCTGTTTCACAAAGAGAAAGTGAATCTGAGTCTGGCTTACTGCTCTCACCTGTTTCACAAAGAGAAAGTGAATCTGAGTCTGGCTTACTGCTCTCACCTGTTTCACACAGAGAAAGTGAATCTGAGTCTGGCTTACTGCTCTCACCTGTTTCACAAAGAGAACGTGAATCTGAGTCTGGCTTACTGCTCTCACCTGTTTCACAAAGAGAAAGTGAATCTGAGTCTGACTTACTGCTCTCACCTGTTTCACAAAGAGAAAGTGAATCTGAGTCTGGCTTACTGCTCTCACCTGTTTCACAAAGAGAAAGTGAATCTGAGTCTGGTTTACTGCTCTCACCTGTTTCACAAAGAGAAAGTGAATCTGAGTCTGGCTTACTGCTCTCACCTGTTTCACAAAGAGAAAGTGAATCTGAGTCTGGCTTACTGCTCTCACCTGTTTCACAAAGAGAAAGTGAATCTGAGTCTGGTTTACTACTCTCACCTGTTTCACAAAGAGAAAGTGAATCTGAGTCTGGCTTACTGCTCTCACCTGTTTCACAAAGAGAAAGTGAATCTGAGTCTGGCTTACTGCTCTCACCTGTTTCACAAAGAGAAAGTGAATCTGAGTCTGGCTTACTGCTCTCACCTGTTTCACAAAGAGAAAGTGAATCTGAGTCTGGCTTACTGCTCTCACCTGTTTCACAAAAAGAAAGTGAATCTGAGTCTGGCTTACTGCTCTCATCTGTTTCACAAAGAGAAAGTGAACATGAGTCTGGCTTACTGCTCTCACCTGTTTCACACAGAGAAAGTGAATCTGAGTCTGGCTTACTGCTCTCACCTGTTTCACAAAGAGAAAGTGAATCTGAGTCTGGCTTACTGCTCTCACCTGTTTCACAAAGAGAAAGTGAATCTGAGTCTGGCTTACTGCTCTCACCTGTTTCACAAAGAGAAAGTGAATCTGAGTCTGGCTTACTGCTCTCACCTGTTTCACAAAGAGAAAGTGAATCTGAGTCTGGCTTACTGCTCTCACCTGTTTCACAAAGAGAAAGTGAACATGAGTCTGGCTTACTGCTCTCACCTGTTTCACAAAGAGAAAGATAATCTGAGCCTGGCTTACTGCTCTCACCTGTTTCACAAAGAGAAAGTGAACATGAGTCTGGCTTACTGCTCTCACCTGTTTCACAAAGAGAAAGTGAATCTGAGTCTGGCTTACTGCTCTCACCTGTTTCACAAAGAGAAAGTGAATCTGAGTCTGGCTTACTGCTCTCACCTGTTTCACAAAGAGAAAGTGAATCTGAGTCTGGCTTACTGCTCTCACCTGTTTCACACAGAGAAAGTGAATCTGAGTCTGGCTTACTGCTCTCACCTGTTTCACAAAGAGAAAGTGAATCTGAGTCTGGCTTACTGCTCTCACCTGTTTCACAAAGAGAAAGTGAATCTGAGTCTGGCTTACTGCTCTCACCTGTTTCACAAAGAGAAAGTGAATCTGAGTCTGGCTTACTGCTCTCACCTGTTTCACAAAGAGAAAGTGAATCTGAGTCTGGTTTACTGCTCTCACCTGTTTCACAAAGAGAAAGTGAATCTGAGTCTGGCTTACTGCTCTCACCTGTTTCACAAAGAGAAAGTGAATCTGAGTCTGGCTTACTGCTCTCACCTGTTTCACAAAGAAAAAGTGAATCTGAGTCTGGTTTACTACTCTCACCTGTTTCACAAAGAGAAAGTGAATCTGAGTCTGGCTTACTGCTCTCACCTGTTTCACAAAGAGAAAGTGAATCTGAGCCTGGCTTACTGCTCTCACCTGTTTCACAAAGAGAAAGTGAATCTGAGTCTGGCTTACTGCTCTCACCTGTTTCACAAAGAGAAAGTGAATCTGAGTCTGGCTTACTGCTCTCACCTGTTTCACAAAAAGAAAGGGAATCTGAGTCTGGCTTACTGCTCTCATCTGTTTCACAAAGAGAAAGTGAACATGAGTCTGGCTTACTGCTCTCACCTGTTTCACACAGAGAAAGTGAATCTGAGTCTGGCTTACTGCTCTCACCTGTTTCACAAAGAGAAAGTGAATCTGAGTCTGGCTTACTGCTCTCACCTGTTTCACAAAGAGAAAGTGAATCTGAGTCTGGCTTACTGCTCTCACCTGTTTCACAAAGAGAAAGTGAATCTGAGTCTGGCTTACTGCTCTCACCTGTTTCACAAAGAGAAAGTGAATCTGAGTCTGGTTTACTGCTCTCACCTGTTTCACAAAGAGAAAGTGAATCTGAGTCTGGCTTACTGCTCTCACCTGTTTCACAAAGAGAAAGTGAATCTGAGTCTGGCTTACTGCTCTCACCTGTTTCACAAAGATAAAGTGAATCTGAGTCTGGTTTACTACTCTCACCTGTTTCACAAAGAAAAAGTGAATCTGAGTCTGGCTTACTGCTCTCACCTGTTTCACAAAGAGAAAGTGAATCTGAGTCTGGCTTACTGCTCTCATCTGTTTCACAAAGAGAAAGTGAACATGAGTCTGGGTTAGTGCTCTCACCTGTTTCACAAAGAGAAAGTGAATCTGAGCCTGGCTTACTGCTCTCACCTGTTTCACAAAAAGAAAGTGAATCTGAGTCTGGCTTACTGCTCTCACCTGTTTCACAAAGAGAAAGTGAATCTGAGTCTGGCTTACTGCTCTCACCTGTTTCACAAAGAGAAAGTGAACATGAGTCTGGCTTACTGCTCTCACCTGTTTCACAAAGAGAAAGTGAACATGAGTCTGGCTTACTGCTCTCACCTGTTTCACAAAGAGAAAGTGAATCTGAGTCTGGCTTACTGCTCTCACCTGTTTCACAAAGAGAAAGTGAACATGAGTCTGGCTTACTGCTCTCACCTGTTTCACAAAGAGAAAGTGAATCTGAGCCTGGCTTACTGCTCTCACCTGTTTCACAAAGAGAAAGTGAACATGAGTCTGGCTTACTGCTCTCACCTGTTTCACAAAGAGAAAGTGAATCTGAGTCTGGCTTACTGCTCTCACCTGTTTCACAAAGAGAAAGTGAATCTGAGTCTGGCTTACTGCTCTCACCTGTTTCACAAAGAGAAAGTGAATCTGAGTCTGGCTTACTGCTCTCACCTGTTTCACAAAAAGAAAGTGAATCTGAGTCTGGCTTACTGCTCTCATCTGTTTCACAAAGAGAAAGTGAACATGAGTCTGGCTTACTGCTCTCACCTGTTTCACAAAGAGAAAGTGAATCTGAGTCTGGCTTACTGCTCTCACCTGTTTCACAAAGAGAAAGTGAATCTGAGTCTGGCTTACTGCTCTCACCTGTTTCACAAAGAGAAAGTGAATCTGAGTCTGGCTTACTGCTCTCACCTGTTTCACAAAGAGAAAGTGAATCTGAGTCTGGCTTACTGCTCTCACCTGTTTCACAAAGAGAAAGTGAATCTGAGTCTGGTTTACTGCTCTCACCTGTTTCACAAAGAGAAAGTGAATCTGAGTCTGGCTCACTGCTCTCACCTGTTTCACAAAGAGAAAGTGAATCTGAGTCTGGCTTACTGCTCTCACCTGTTTCACAAAGAGAAAGTGAATCTGAGTCTGGTTTACTACTCTCACCTGTTTCACAAAGAGAAAGTGAATCTGAGTCTGGCTTACTGCTCTCACCTGTTTCACAAAGAGAAAGTGAATCTGAGTCTGGCTTACTGCTCTCACCTGTTTCACAAAGAGAAAGTGAATCTGAGTCTGGCTTACTGCTCTCACCTGTTTCACGAAGAGAAAGTGAACATGAGTCTGGCTTACTGCTCTCTTTCACCTGTTTATATCTCTATAATGTCAAAAGGTCCAAAACTACTGTCAAATGTTATTGAAAAGAAAAGAAACAATAAATGTATTTCCTATTGTGTCCAAGGATGTCCTCATTTTAGTCTGTGTTATACTGTTATCATTTCTTACTGATCATCCATTGCTAGAATTTTCATTTTGAATTATTTACGAATTTCGACAATTTTTATTGTAATTTTCAGATATTGATGAATGTACGGAGCGAACTAGTGGATGTCAACAGACCTGTGATAATAACGATGGTGGATTCACTTGTGGATGTGGGTTTGGTTATGAACTTCTACCTGACGGAAAAACATGTAACCAAAGTAAGTAAATATGTCCGTTTCAATAAATAATTCATTTTCTTACATTATATTATGTGTCGATAAACGCTGGATATAGCCATTTTTATTGTATTGTTATTTGGTGTATAGAATTTGATTTCCCAGTTGTCTGGTTATCAACCAAAAAACCCAATATGAGTGGAGTTATCTTACAAATACTATGCCCAATGTCTCATGAGTCTGCCAGTAAATCATATGTACAATTATCAACTAATCTCAGAGACAGTTTATAATACAATTCATAATTATCTTGTTTCCGAATCCTACAATATGTTGTTTTTTGTTTGTTTGTTTGCTTTTGTTTTTTTTTAAATATATTTGTGATATTATAGTTTGTTTTTTTAAATGAATAAATAATGTTTAAACTAACTTAAGTATATGGTCTTATTTTGTTTTAGCAATAACAGACATTTGTCAGCTCCAAGGGTTAAGCTGCAGTTATGCTTGTGACAATACTACAAGGCCAGGAGGAGAATGGGGCTGTATTTGTGAGGAAGGTTATAAACTAGAGGCAGATAACAGTAGCTGTACAAGTAAGTGTTTAACTAGAATATATATTTGAAATGAAAGAAATAATTTGGCCTGTTGTGGTCGTGATCGTATGGTAGTTGAATTCACAACTACCTGTGCAATCACTCCCTATCACCACTAATGTTGTGAGTTAAAACCCCACTCATGATGAGGTGTACTCGATACAACATTATGTAATAAACTTTGTCAGCGACTTGCAACAGGTCATTGGTTTTCTTCGGGCATTCTGGTTTCCTTCACCAATAAAACTGACAGCCATGATATAACTGAAATATTGTATAAAGTGGCATTAAACAGCAAAACCATAACCCAACCACTATTTACATATATATCTTCCTACTTTAAAAATTGTAAGTCGTGTTTCAGCAGGTTTGTAACAGCCCTAATTATTATTAATTTCTACAAATTGTAGCAATTTTGTAAAGTAATTTAGAGCATACATTCAGCATTATGATTTTGTAAAGTAATTTAGAGCATACATTCAGCATTATAATTTTGTAAAGTAATTCAGAGCATACATTCAGCATTGTGATTTTGTAAAGTAATTTAAAGCATACATTCAGCATTATGATTTTGTAAAGTAATTTAGAGCATACATTCAGCATTATGATTTTGTAAAGTAATTTAAAGCATACATTCAGCATTATGATTTTGTAAAGTAATTTAGAGCATACATTCAGCATTATGATTTTGTAAAGTAAATTAGAGCATACATTCAGCATTATGATTTTGTAAAGTAATTTAGAGCATACATTCAGCATTATGATTTTGTAAAGTAATTTAAAGCATACATTCAGCATTATGATTTTGTAAAGTAATTTAAAGCATACATTCAGCATTATGATTTTGTAAAGTAATTTAGAGCATACATTCAGCATTATGATTTTGTAAAAAAAATTAGAGTATACATTCAGCATTATGATTTTGTAAAAAAAATTAAAGCATACATTCAGCATTATGATTTTGTAAAGTAATTTAAAGCATACATTCAGCATTATGATTTTGTAAAGTAATTTAGAGCATACATTCAGCATTATGATTTTGTAAAAAAAATTAAAGCATACATTCAGCATTATGATTTTGTAAAGTAATTTAAAGCATACATTCAGCATTATGATTTTGTAAAGTAATTTAGAGCATACATTCAGCATTATGATTTTGTAAAGTAATTTAAAGCATACATTCAGCATTATGATTTTGTAAAGTAATTTAGAGCATACATTCAGCATTGTGATTTTGTAAAGTAATTTAAAGCATGCATTCAGCATTATGATTTTGTAAAGTAATTTAGAGCATACATTCAGCATTATGATTTTGTAAAGTAATTTAAAGCATACATTCAGCATTATGATTTTGTAAAGTAATTTAGAGCATACATTCAGCATTATGATTTTGTAAAGTAATTTAAAGCATACATTCAGCATTATGATTTTGTAAAGTAATTTAAAGCATACATTCAGCATTATGATTTTGTAAAGTAATTTAGAGCATACATTCAGCATTGTGATTTTGTAAAGTAATTTAGAGCATACATTCAGCATTATGATTTTGTAAAAAAAATTAAAGCATACATTCAGCATTATGATTTTGTAAAGTAATTTAAAGCATACATTCAGCATTATGATTTTGTAAAGTAATTTAGAACATACATTCAGCATTATGATTTTGTAAAAAAAATTAAAGCATACATTCAGCATTATGATTTTGTAAAGTAATTTAAAGCATACATTCAGCATTATGATTTTGTAAAGTAATTTAGAGCATACATTCAGCATTATGATTTTGTAAAAAAAATTAAAGCATACATTCAGCATTATGATTTTGTAAAGTAATTTAAAGCATACATTCAGCATTATGATTTTGTAAAGTAATTTAGAGCATACATTCAGCATTATGATTTTGTAAAGTAATTTAAAGCATACATTCAGCATTATGATTTTGTAAAGTAATTTAGAGCATACATTCAGCATTATGATTTTGTAAAGTAATTTAAAGCATACATTCAGCATTATGATTTTGTAAAGTAATTTAAAGCATACATTCAGCATTATGATTTTGTAAAGTAATTTAAAGCATACATTCAGCATTATGATTTTGTAAAGTAATTTAGAGCATACATTCAGCATTATGATTTTGTAAAGTAATTTAGAGCATACATTCAGCATTATGATTTTGTGAAAAAAATTAAAGCATACATTCAGCATTATGATTTTGTAAAGTAATTTAAAGCATACATTCAGCATTATGATTTTGTAAAGTAATTTAGAGCATACATTCAGCATTATGATTTTGTAAAGTAATTTAAAGCATACATTCAGCATTATGATTTTGTAAAGTAATTTAGAGCATACATTCAGCATTATGATTTTATAAAGTAAATTAGAGCATACATTCAGCATTATGATTTTGTAAAGTAATTTAGAGCATACATTCAGCATTATGATTTTGTAAAGTAATTTAAAGCATACATTCAGCATTATGATTTTGTAAAGTAATTTAAAGCATACATTCAGCATTATGATTTTGTAAAGTAATTTAGAGCATACATTCAGCATTATGATTTTGTAAAGTAAATTAGAGCATACATTCAGCATTATGATTTTGTAAAGTAATTTAGAGCATACATTCAGCATTATGATTTTGTAAAGTAATTTAAAGCATACATTCAGCATTATGATTTTGTAAAGTAATTTAGAACATGTAATTTGGCATTATGTTGTTTCTTTTTCAGATGTTAATGAATGTGACAGTAATGTCTGTACACATTCCTGTAATGATACGGTTGGTAGTTATTCCTGTTCCTGTTTCAATGGATTTAAACTGAACGCTGACAAAAAAACTTGTACAGGTATGTTAACATGGGGTTTAGGGTCAGGGACGCAGAACTGTTTACAGTTTCTCCGTATTTTCTATGATTTTTTACCATGAAATACGGACTACGATTTACGGTATTGAAACTACGGTCTGTGGTCGTGTAAACAAATCTTTTTGTTTATGAATCTGAAAAATAGAATTACCGATCAACGTCAGCAAAACGCTTGGGAAGAAAACGAAAAGAGTTTAGATAAAGCTTTTAGGAGACTTGGTATAATAATTTGCTGTATTCTAATGTGAAGCTAATGGCATCAACAGGGGGGATTTTTTCTTTGATTGTGATTAAGTATTGGGTGTGTAATTATCTCCCTTGTCAGAACATCAACATTTTCCATATTTGATAAAGAATTAAGATCAAGATTCTTTCATGATAATTACTTAAAGAAAAACTGTTTCTAATGATGCATGGTAGAATCAAAATAGCTTAGGATCTCAAGCTTTCAAAGATAGTCTTTCTTTAAAAAAAACATTTCTGATGCCGTCATGGTCATGATGACATGATAGTTGGATTTACAACTACCTGTGCAATCATTGCCTATCACCACTAACATTGTGAGTTTGAATCTCACTCATGGCGAGGTTTATTCGATACAGTATTATGTGATAAAGTTTGTCAGTGACTTGCGGCAGGTTTTGGTTTTCTCTCCGTGTACTCCGGTTTCCTCATCTAATAAACCTGACCGCCACTATATAACTGAAATATTGTTGAAAGTTAGCTTTCAATGCCATAATCCTAATTCTAAAAACATTTCTAGAAATATGTGATGAAGTTAAAATCTGTTTTGGAGGTGTAATTTTTAAAAACGTTAGTTTATTATCATATAATATTTGCTTTGAATTTCAGAATGTTCACCTCCATATTATGGAAATAACTGTGAACAGCTGTGTACCTGTGGACCTGGTGCTATTAGCTGTGATTCTAGTCGTGGATGTGTTTGTAGGAGTTCCTGGGAGGGAGATAACTGTGACGTGGATGTTAACGAGTGTGTTGTTACACCTAATATTTGTGGTTCTGATAAGACGTGTGTCAACACAAATGGTGACTATGAGTGTAACTGTAGATCTGGGTACAAGAAAGCGTCTACTGATAACAGTGTTCCTTGTACAGGTAAGAAATTATTATTTACCTCACCTGGATTACAGGTGCATATTTTCAGGTATTGTCATCATTTGTTGTCGTTGTCTACCTCAGTTACCTGTTACACTTCCATCTTTTTCTGGCATGCCACTTGGAACACTTACTTGATAGGATAATTTCTTAAATTACCCTCTTAAGAATTTTTTTTGTCGATCAGAAATCTGAGATGGATGCTAGCGCAAGAAAAATAAAGGTCTGATATATTTTTTTCAAATTTAAGAAGAATTAGAAGATACCAAAGGGATAATCAGAATCTGCAAATCTAAGAACAGACAACACAATGGCCAAAAGAAAAAGGACAAAGGGACAAATAACGATCTACAAAACATTATGCATAAAGCTAGAGATCGAGTAACACGAACCCCACTAAAAAGTGGGGTGAACTCAGGTGCTCTGGAAGGGTAGGCAGTTCCTGTTTGATTTTGTAACACCTGTATATTTTGAGATTTTTTATTTCGCTAATTTTAGTTCCAGGAATATTTATTTTAGGCATGTTTCATTGTACATGTGATTCTATTTATAGATATAGATGAGTGTAATGTACAGTCACTGAACAATTGTACCACAACGACATCCACGTGTCAGAACACCGGAGGTGGATATACATGTAAATGTAAAAGTGGATATCAACAGAAGAATGCTTACGAGTGTGAAGGTAAAAAGATGACTATTGAATCTTCAAATATGGGCAGCAACGAATAAAGCTTAAAAAACAGAGATATAGGGAATAATGTCAGTTTGGAAGATCGAGACAAACATTATCGCTAGCAAATCCGATAGGACGAGTTGTGATATTAGGGATAATGTATGCTAAGACCTTCAAAACTGACGCTATTGTTTTTATCTGTATTAAACGTCATAATGTGATTTCACACTTACTGATATTTTCCAATTTCAGAGCCAGTACGTTGATACTGACAAAATCACTCAGTAAGTAAGATCAAAGGGAAAATGTCCAATTTAGTACTGATAAAAACAAACTATAAAAAACCTGCACAGATTCAATTCCACTCAAAAACACTACACACTATCACAAAAAATGAATGACAACATAAACATGGACAGTACAATAACAGGGTCGGTGAATGACAACATAAACATAGACAGTACAATAACAGGGTCTGTGGATGTTCATAGTTAACTAACTACATGTACTAATTAAGAGGATAGAATCTGTTGGTTAAAGACCATTACTCTTAGGATGTATAAATCACAGTGAGATACCTCAAACAGATGTAATAATAAACATGGATTATTTTAATACCATTTTAAATGTAACATGCATAGAGATGGTACTGTGAAAGTACTTTTCTTTGTGAGGATCAATTTTCGTGGTTTTGTTAAAAATTACAAGTTTGTGGATTCGTAAATTCGTGGATTTTATGTTTGTACCAAAATAAAATTCGTTGATTTTATATTATAAGCTTAATTGGGTAGCAAATGTTCGAGAAAGCTTCAATACATTAGACAGATGAGCCGTAGATCTAGAATTATGTAATCGAAAGTGGAACGTGGATATTAACGTGTTCATTTTCTCTATTATTTTATAACTTAGAATCGGAACAAAGTCAGCTTTTGGATTTCATAATTATAGATCAGTGCAAATCATTGTTATTTTTATAAATCGTAATCAGTGTTAATGGGAGGTACTTCAAACCTTGGTTGTAAAGTCAGAGAGACAACAGTCCGTAGTATGAGAGACAAACTCAAGAAAAAAGGTGCAAAAAGAATTCCATTCGTTATTCATCAATAAGATAAAAATGTATGCTGCATGCATATCGCTGTCCTTCATTTTGGCAGTTGTAGAAAATTCCAGCATTTGTAAGTTTAGCAGAATTTATTTTATCGAATTTGAAAATAAAAAAAAATCACCTGAAATTATTTTATTAGCACGTGCACGTACAATTTTCAACAATTTATTGGTTTTTATGTTTTACAAATATTTAATCTATATTTTATCTCCAATTTTTGTTTTTCACGATTAAAAAAGAACAATACAATTTTCTCATTATTTTTATTCCAATTACAGATTGTACTTGTAAAATTATTTCAAAATTTTCGGTCTTTTATCTCAGATTGAAACGTAGTCGTGTTACAAGATTAATCCTGACCCTGAGGCAAATGTACAATTAACTTATACTTAATTGAATTGTTTAAAGAAAAGTGATCAAATATATTAATTAAAATGTGCTATAATTCAGAATAAAGAAATGTTTTTACACATGCATTCAAAATCAAATCATTCACAAATGTTCATGTGGATTATAACCCATTAAAAGGTATGCTTGTACTTATTTCGTCATTAAAATTGTCAATTGTACCCTGTGCAACTGGTCCAGAAAGTTGAGGTCACCTGAGGACAACATATGGCTATCGATGTCAAGCTGCTTCCCAAGTTTCATTGTTCGTTGGATTCTTAATTTCGTGGATCAGTCTACCCACGAAAACCACGAAAATTGGTACACCACAAATAAAAGTGATTTCACAGTATTTTATTTCAAATATTTGTAAGATTTTTACTTGTTATTTGTTAAAAGGGGCCGCCATGGTCGTGATAGTATGGTAGTTGGATTTACAACTACCTGTGCAATATCAGTGCCTATCACCACTAAAGTTGTGAGTTCAAATCCAGCTCATGGTGAGGTATACTTGATTTAACATTATGTGATAAAAGTTTGTCAGTGACTTGTGACAGGTCGGTTTCCTCCTTCAATAAAACTGACCGCCACGATATAGCTGAAATATTGTTGAAAGTGGCATTAAACACCATAACCCTAACCCTTATTTGTTAATATCTTATTATTTATTAATATTTATTATTTTTTCGTAGATATTAATGAGTGTACAAGAGGATCTAACGACTGTGAACAAGAATGTGTGAACTTCGCAGGACGATACAATTGTAAATGTAGATTTGGATTTGAACTCAACACGGATCGCAAAACTTGTAAACAAGGTACTTATTTCTTATTAGATATATCTTATTTTAGATTGAACCAGATTTATCCACTATTTAATAATATAACGTTAGATTAAAGATTAGATTATAGTTGATCTTATTGAGGATTACATAAGTTGGTGTTAAACACTAATCAATCTATCAATCAATAAATATGTTATAAAGAGAATATAGAGAATGCTAAAAAAAAATTGCAAAGCACCTTTTGTCATCCAAAGATTTAAAAATTGTAATTTAAAAGAAAAAAAAACCATACGTAATAAAAATGTAGATATTAATTTTGGTACGCATGACGCATTTCAGGAATAACCTTCATCAGGTCGCTCATAGTCAAATGATTGAAAAGCCAAATAGTTTAAAAGTCTTGTTTAGAAGGATAGATGATATATCATGACTTTTAAAAGAATTTCATGGTTTTCAATACAACTAAAACTAAACCTTGAGGATTTTTGCTTATTTAGAGTTTTTAAGCTTCAATTTGTTCTATTTTTTGTTGCTGCATGAATTTAATAATTTTTTGTTGTTTTTCAGTGTCAGACCCATGTGGAACACTCGGTAACTTAACCTGTAGTTATGCTTGTAAAGTCTCAGAAAGTACAACGTCCTGTTATTGTAAATCAGGTTATGAACTAGATACTGACCTCCAGACTTGTAAAGGTAATTTATTGTAAATCAGGTTATGAACTAGATACTGACCTCCAGACTTGTAAAGGTGATTTATTGTAAATCAGGTTATGAACTAGACACTGACCTCCAGGCTTGTAAAGGTAAGTTATTGTAAATCAGGTTATGAACTAGATACTGACCTCCAGACTTGTAAAGGTAATTTATTGTAAATCAGGTTATGAACTAGATACTGCTGACAACCAGACTTGTAAAGGTAATTTATTAACAGACCAAATAAAAGGAACATATAGCTTGTATATAAATTATAATGCTGATACAGTAGTGCCCCTATTATCAGGCCAAAATTCAGGTGTACTGAGATACCAACATACAAAGTTGTCCCCTTCAAGAGAGGCCACCCTCTCATATAAGGCCACTTTTTGATTGCAGAACTGAGATACCAACATACAAAGTTGTCCCCTTCAAGAGAGGCCACCCCTCATATAAGGCCACTTTTTGATTGTAGAACTGAGATACCAACATACTAAGTTGTCCCTTTCAAGAGAGGCCACCCCTCATATAAGGCCACTTTTTAATTGAAGAACTGAGATACCAACATACTAAGTTGTCCCCTTCAAGAGAGGCCACCCCTCATATAAGGCCACTTTTTGATTGCAGAACTGAGATACCAACATACAAAGTTGTCCCCTTCAAGAGAGGCCACCCCTCATATAAGGCCACTTTTTGATTGTAGAACTGAGATACCAACATACTAAGTTGTCCCCTTCAAGAGAGGCCACCCCTCATATAAGGCCACTTTTTAATTGAAGAACTGAGATACCAACATACTAAGTTGTCCCCTTCAAGAGAGGCCACCCCTCATATAAGGCCACTTTTTGATTGCAGAACTGAGATACCAACATACAAAGTTGTCCCCTTCAAGAGAGGCCACCCCTCATATAAGGCCACTTTTTGATTGCAGAACTGAGATACCAACATACTAAGTTGTCCCTTTCAAGAAAGGCCACCCCCGATATAAGGCCACTTTTTAATTGAAGAACTGAGATACCAACATACTAAGTTGTCCCCTTCAAGAGAGGCCACCCCTCATATAAGGCCACTTTTTGATTGCAGAACTGAGATACCAACATACAAAGTTGTCCCCTTCAAGAGAGGCCACCCCTCATATAAGGCCACTTTTTGATTGCAGAACTGAGATACCAACATACTAAGTTGTCCCCTTCAAGAGAGGCCACCCCTCATATAAGGCCACTTTTTAATTACAGAACTGAGATACCAACATACTAAGTTGTCCCCTTCAAGAGAGGCCACCCCTCATATAAGGCCACTTTTTAATTACAGAACTGAGATACCAACATACAAAGTTGTCCCCTTCAAGAGAGGCCACCCCTCATATAAGGCAACGTTTTGATTGCAGAACTGAGATACCAACATACTAAGTTGTCCCCTTCAAGAGAGGCCACCCCTCATATAAGGCCACTTTTTGATTGCAGAACTGAGATACCAACATACAAAGTTGTCCCCTTCAAGAGAGGCCACCCCTCATATAAGGCCACTTTTTGATTGCAGAACTGAGATACCAACATATTAAGTTGTCCCCTTCAAGAGAGGCCACCCCTCATATAAGGCCACTTTTTAATCACAGAACTGAGATACCAACATACTAAGTTGTCCCCTTCAAGAGAGGCCACCCCTCATATAAGGCCACTTTTTGATTGTAGAACTGAGATACCAACATACTAAGTTGTCCCCTTCAAGAGAGGCCACCCCTCATATAAGGCCACTTTTTAATTGAAGAACTGAGATACCAACATACTAAGTTGTCCCCTTCAAGAGAGGCCACCCCTCATATAAGGCCACTTTTTAATTACAGAACTGAGATACCAACATACTAAGTTGTCCCCCTCAAGAGAGGCCACCCCTCATATAAGGCCACTTTTTAATTACAGAACTGAGATACCAACATACAAAGTTGTCCCCTTCAAGAGAGGCCACCCCTCATATAAGGCCACTTTTTGATTGTAGAACTGAGATACCAACATACTAAGTTGTCCCCTTCAAGAGAGGCCACCCCTCATATAAGGCCACTTTTTGATTGCAGAACTGAGATACCAACATACAAAGTTGTCCCCTTCAAGAGAGGCCACCCCTCATATAAGGCAACTTTTTGATTGCAGAACTGAGATACCAACATACTAAGTTGTCCCCTTCAAGAGAGGCCACCCCTCATATAAGGCCACTTTTTAATTGAAGAACTGAGATACCAACATACAAAGTTGTCCCCTTCAAGAGAGGCCACCCCTCATATAAGGCCACTTTTTGATTGCAGAACTGAGATACCAACATACTAAGTTGTCCCCTTCAAGAGAGGCCACCCCTCATATAAGGCCACTTTTTAATTACAGAACTGAGATGCCAACATACTAAGTTGTCCCCTTCAAGAGAGGCCACCCTCTCATATAAGGCCACTTTTTAATTACAGAACTGAGATACCAACATACTAAGTTGTCCCCTTCAAGAGAGGCCACCCCTCATATAAGGCCACTTTTTAATTACAGAACTGAGATACCAACATACTAAGTTGTCCCCTTCAAGAGAGGCCACCCCTCATATAAGGCAACTTTTTGATTACAGATTGGCTTAAGCTGGTTTAACTGTATGGGAATTTATATAATTCTAATTACATTAAATAAAATGTGATAGTACCAGAAAAACTGTATTTCTGTCAGTGACAGTATATAACAAAATTTATCCATTGCAATATTATGACTTGCTCAAATAGAACAAGTGCATGATAAAATATTTTATTTCTTTCTATTTTTAGATATTGACGAATGTACAGATGATGATGCAAATTTGTGTTCTATAAAAAGCACCTGTACTAATATAGCTGGTAGTTTCCAATGTAGCTGTCCTACAGGAAAATTCCTGGAGAATGACCAGAGAACATGTACTGGTATGTATCCAGTTCTAAGTGATTTAATTTCATTTGGAGTGTAACATAGCTAAAAGCTTCTTCTACTTTCACTTTCAAAACATAGCTGAACATGTATGTACATGATGTAAATGATGGGGGGAAAAAAGAAAGATGTCTTTACTAAAATCTCTTTCAATAAAGTAATATTTATGTTAAAATCATCATTTCTAAATTAAATTAATTTATCCTAGAAATAACCCACCTCCATCCCTTTTAATGAATGAAATTATGACAAGAAAGTTTTTAGACAGTGATGGTCAATAATTCCACCAATATCTAATTGATGGCTGCATCTCTTTTTGTTGTGTTATTTTATTCAAATACTTCCTCTACCCCGACTAGTTAAAAAACCATACAGAATTGGAATAGATATTTGGAATTTAAATAATAACACCCAGATTTTACGATTAAAGTACCAGGGTGATGAGGTGATGCTTACACAATCCAGAACCCAATATCGACTCCGTTTTCCAGAAAATGTTTGTATAATTCTTTAATTGCGCAACTGTCTATACAAAAAGGGTTGAAAACCACAAAATCATACTGTTAATACAAAATGTAATTTGGTTTGGAAATATTGTAAAAACTTTTGAGACAATCACTAAAAATTTAGTTTCTTTAATACAAAAATATTTATTTATACCTGAATAAAATTATATCATTTCAGACTGTGATCAGTTTCACTGGGGCGATAGTTGTAGCAATACTTGTGATTGTGGCCCCGGGGCCAGTATTTGTAATCCTGTAACTGGGTGTGTCTGTATGTCTGGTTGGCAGGGCGATAAGTGTGATGCTGACGTTGATGAGTGTATCGATGTCAACAACCCATGTGACACCACAAATAATCAGAAATGTGTAAACACAGCTGGTTCATATATATGTCAGTGTGTGACTGGTTACCAGAATGTATCTGGTACCTGTGCAAGTAAGTGTTCACTGGTGGTTTCCATGGTATTAGATATTATAGCTCTTTTTCCAATTTAGCATCTTTATTGAAAAAAAATACATTTTTAAAGGAAAACTGTAAATACCAGTACCTTATCCTGGCCTCCTGAAATATTAATAGCATGTTATGAAAAAGTGTTGCTCATTTTGATAGCATAGTAATTTGTTCTGTATATTCTTTTTTTTTTTAAATGTAAAATATGATACAAGTTTTAATTTTTGATTTCAGACTTTCCCGTAAAAAAAGAAAAAAAAAACATTTTAGCAATCTGTACACTGTCTTTCTTTTGAAATATGCAAATTATTTATTTATATATGTATATATATATATATATGTAAGTGTTCATTTTGAATATTATACTTTTCCTGTAAATTTTAACTCTAACCCTCATATTTTAAAAAGTAGTAATAAGCAACAACAAAACAAATAATGATCGATGGCATCAGTACTATTTCAACAACAAAACAAATAATGATCGCTGGCATCGGTACTATTTCAACAACAAAACAAATAATGATCGATGGCATCAGTACTATTTCAACAACAAAACAAATAATGATCGATGGCATCAGTACTATTTCAACAACAAAACAAATAATGATCGATGGCATCGGTACTATTTCATCAACAAAACAAATAATGATCGATGGCATCAGTACTATTTCAACAACAAAACAAATAATGATCGATGGCATCAGTACTATTTCAACAACAAAGCAAATAATGATCGATGGCATCAGTACTATTTCAACATTAAAACATAAAAAAGCAAATAACAGAAACATAAATATTTTCAACATCTGTTTTCAGATATTGATGAATGTGGGACAATTAGCCCATGTGATCAACTTTGTACAGACACGCTAGGCAGTTATACATGTGCTTGCCGAACTGGATTCAAAATGGATGCCAACCAAAAATGTCAAGGTAAAAATTGATTATAATTTCTGCTTTCCCATTAGTAAGAATGGCAGACTAAAGATGGTTTGGCACAGAATTAGGATAATGTGTTCCATTAAAACAGCATATCTACCTTACTATCACTGAAAATCCAGCTCAACAATTTGGTCACAGACATATACAATGTAGTAATTATCATCATCTCAAAACAAATCACCATGATATATTGAGTAATTTCTCACTAATCGTTAAAACCAACAATCACTTGCTTTGTCACCACAGTAGTCCCCCTTTTATAAGGTCACTCTCACTAAAAGTCAACCCTGTTGTTAGGTCAGATTTCAGATGCATTTAGATAGTAAAATACTACCAAATTGTCCCCCTCAAGAGAGGACAACCCTCTTATCAGGTCACTTCTTCATTTCAAAAGGGATGGCCTTGCTGGATTTCCATGTTATGACATTTATGGAAACATTGTGTAAATTGTTTTCTCTTTACAAAAGTCAAAGTCAATAGGTGGTTGCCTTAAGTATTTTACTGGAACAAATTATATGTCAAGAAATAAAATTTCTTTGTTTAACGGAACAGCCGTAAAATCCGTTTGTGGAGGACTGCCCATTTAAGAAAATATGATTTTTCAAACATAGTTCAGACAAATATTTCATTACGATTCAAAGAAACATGATTAATTTCTATTTTTATTACTTTAATTGCTGGTTTACACGATCAAATAGTGAAAAATACTAGAAAACACCGATAGGACATGTTGCATGTGCTAAAACTAATTGTGCTATTTAGATAATAGTTGTATTTGCAAAGCGAAAGCAGCATGCCATATTAGAATTCTATTTATAGATATCAATGAGTCAGATGTTAATTGTTGTATTTACTGTATCAGCTGCCATTTTGCTCTATTTTTAGATATCAACGAATGTGACTCGTCACTAAGCAAGTGTCATCAGAACTGTATTAATACACTAGGAAGCTACAAGTGTTATTGTAATGATGGGTACCAGTTGGAAAAATCAGATCTAAGAACTTGTACTGGTATGTCTATTGTTGTTATATACAGTCCTTTTACAGTGTTCTCTGTCTATACCGAACCCTGAATAAACCGCAATACTGTATGAACCAAATTGTAATAATAATAATAGTCTTTATTTGTAAGCAATACAGCTCATAGAATATAATTCAATTACAAAATGATAGAACATCAGTGAAAGACACAAATTAATGAAATAAACAACAGTACAATATACATTATGAAGCATACATAGGAAAACAGCAGTTTAAATAAAGTTCTAATGTAGAAAATCTTTGTTAATTTAACCTGTATAAACCAAACATCTGTCTATTCTGAACACAATATTGGTCCCAAGTTCCATCGAAAAAATGTGTTCTATTGAACAGATTATTTATCACTATCAATATTGAGTAGACATGTATATCAAGTCTGGTTATATTGAAATGTGAGGGCCCAGGTGTCTCAATGAGTTAGGTAGTTGTAGGGGGCCTGGGTGGCTCAATGAGTTAGGTAGTTGGAGGGCCTGGGTAGCTCAATGAGTTAGGTAGTTGTAGGAGGCCCGGGTGGCTCAATGAGTTAGGTAGTTGTAGGAGGCCCGGGTGGCTCAATGAGTTAGGTAGTTGTAGGGGGCCCGGGTTGCTCAATGAGTTAGGTAGTTGGAGAGCCTGAGTGGCTCAATGAGTTAGGTAGTTGTAGGAGGCCTGGGTGGCTCAATGAGTTAGGTAGTTGTAGGGGTCCCGGGTGGCTCAATGAGTTAGGTAGTTGTAGGAGGCCTGGGTGGCTCAATGAGTTAGGTAGTTGTAGGGCCCGGGTGGCTCAATGAGTTAGGTAGTTGTAGGGCCCGGGTGGCTCAATGAGTTAGGTAGTTGTAGGGCCCGGGTGGCTCAATGAGTTAGGTAGTTGGATTACCTAACGACTCATTCAAGCCTATCACCAATACGGCGTGGGTTCGCGCACGACTCTGTAAATTATAAAAAAGGATGCAGTTGACTCACAGCCGCAAGTGATAAAGTTTACCAGTTGCTTGCCCATGGTCGGTGATTCTCTCCGGGTACTCCGGCTTCTTCCACCACTAAAACTGGTCTCCATGAAATAGCTGAAATATTGCTGAAAGTGGCGTTAAACACCAAAAATCATCAAATCATCATCATATATTGAATTTTGGTTATAATGAAAGATTTCATGTCTACCTAAAATGTCATTATTAGTGGACTAGACTGTACTTTATTCAGTGGATTTTTGACATTGGGCTATTATTGTCAATATAAAGTTTTACTATAACAGCATTCAACTGTTTTAAAAACTGTAATGTTTTGGTTAAAAAGGAAGTGCAGACTCCTGGGGAGTCAAAACAGCATGTAAATCAGTAACACATTTACAAAAGACTGTAATTATGTTTGTATCAGGTGTTCAACCACCCCATATAAAAATTTAATTAATTACTTTTGTAATAATTAAGTATATAGTTAACTGTAAAGATTTTCAAATACTATTTGCAACTTTATAACAACCCACTCTTTTTGACCATATGTTGATTACAGTTGAACCCAATATTATCAAACTTAGATAAACTTAAATTGTAGTAGAAAGTCAGTTAGCCTTTCTGACCTATGTTAGCTTATTGACTCTCTAAGTGCTACAATTAGAAAAGTGAATAGAAGGCATGCATATCTTACATGACTGCATACTATGCATGACACATTACTTGCTCAGATTAACTAAAGGGCCCGGGTGGCTCAATGAGTTAGGTAGTTGGATTACCTAACAACTCATACAAGCCAGTCACCAATACGTCGTGGGTTCGCACCCAACTTTGTAAATTACGTAAAAAGGTGCACTAGACCCGTAGTTGCATGTGATAAAGTTTACCAGTTGTTTGCCCATGGTCGGTGGTTCTCTCCGGATACTCTGGCTTCTTCCACCAATAAAACTGGTCGCCATGATATAGCTAAAGCATTGCTGAAAGTGGCGTTAAAACACCAAAAATCAATCAATCACATTACCTGCTCAGATTAACTAAAGATTTTTCAGAGCAAAAAGGTGTGTATCATACACAGACACTATGGTACATTGTTTCCTTGAAAAAAATCTAATGTAAATATATGGTCAGTTCTTCAATTCTTTTTAGTACTTCAAATAACTCATACTATGATTATTCAAAGAAAAATATGTTGAACCTTTGATCCAGTATGGGGACAACTCTATTTATATAGCAAATTACAGCTTGTCCAGAATACCCCCCTCCATCCCTGACTTGTTTTAAAATCAAGCTCATTTTGATAGTAGAATATGTCTAATACAGTCACACCTGTCTAATGTTATCTTATAAAGGATCAGGAAAAAAGGATCACATAAGACAAGTGGTCTTTTAATACATTGTTTGTCCTTTTATACTTTTTTCTTTTGGTCATTTTGTTGTCTGTCCTTTGATTTATGGATTCTGATTACCCCTTTGGTATCTTCAAACTCTTCTTAATTCATATGAAATACACTGTTAAAGAAAATTAAAATAAAGGTCACATGACAAGTTATTACTTAATAGAGATGGTCATGTGACAAGTTATTACTTAATAGAGACGGTCATGTGACAAGTTATTACTTAATAGAGATGGTCACATGACAAGTTATTACTTAATAGAGATGGTCATGTGACAAGTTATTACTTAATAGAGATGATCATTAAAGTTTAACTGTAATTGTTGATTTTTAATTTTGTTTTACAGTAAAGACAGAGTGTTCACAGTTAAACTGTACGACAGGAACATGTGCTGTGAACAACAAAGGAGAGGAATACTGTACATGTCCTAATGGTTATAGCTTAACAATGACTGATAATGTCACTGGTATCTGTGAAAGTAAGTACATTTTAAGGTTATATTGGTTTATGGAATCACCATTAGCAGTATCCTGACTACCAGACTTATTCTGGAGGAAAGCCTGAAAAGATATATAATAAACTGACCTCTAAGACGTCTGACCTTAAATAGGTGTGTGATATCTGTAACACTTTAAGTGAGGATCAAAGTACAAAATTTCCCGCCACGTTTTAACTGAAAAATGGTTGAAAGTGGCATTAAACACCATAACCTTAATCCCATTGACCATGCTATTGTAGGTGTGGAATCTGTAACACTTGAAGTAAGGATCAAGGTAAGAACATTTGTCAGTGTTACATTGATGGTTCTCCTAGGCACCTTCTTATTTTTATTTACACAATCCTTGTTATATTTTAAATACATTTGATCAGTTTTGACCGTAAACACTGTGTAATAGACACGACAGAGTGTGAGTGACGAACAAGAAATCAAACTTTACTTTATAACTTACTTTCATTTTCTTGAAAATTGTGGAATTCATATTTACAATGTATTTCTTTACAGATATTGATGAGTGTAAACCCACCAATCCTTGCGGTGACAGCTGTGACGATGCAACACCTGGTTATGACTGTTCATGTTCAACAAATGGTACCAAATTAGACAGCGACCTGAAAACTTGTATAGGTAAGAATAATCATTACCATCATTGGCTTCATATACTACGGAACTTTTCAATGTCCTAACAACAATTTATACTACTGGAACTTTATCATCTTTTTGTTTATGATGTATAATACTACCCTAGGCTGGTCACATGATTTTCTTAGCAAAAATAGAACCTTTATGTACTATTTTATAACATGTATGGATGGCAATTAGGGACCAAATTGTGAACTTTTATGAAATATTTTTACCATGTATGGAAGGCAATTGGTGACAAAATTTTGAACTTTTATTAACTATTTTTTAGAACGTATTAAAGACAAGTGGGTGCAAAGTTGTGAACTTTTATGAATTATTTTGTAGCATGTATGGAAGGCAATTGGGGATCAAATTGTGTAGAGAATTGTACCTGTATAACTGACAATACTATGAACTGCAACAAGACAGATGGAATGTGTAATTGTAAGACAGGCTGGGAGGACAGTAACTGTGAGACAGATATTGATGAATGTCGTAATGCTAATATCTGTCAGGACAACTCTCAATGTCAGAATACTAATGGATCTTACATCTGTGTGTGTAATGATGGATACATCAGTTCTGAAGGTGTTTGTATTGGTGAGTCAAATAATTCTAATGAGTTTGGGTTTTAGATTTAGGTTTATGGTGTTTAACGCCACTTTCAACAATATTTCAGTTATATTGTGGCGGTCAATTTTATTGGTGGAAGAAAATAGAGTACCCGGAGAAAACCACCTGTCGCAAGTCACTGACAAACTTTATCACAAATGTCGTATCGAGTACACCTTGCAATGAACACGGTTCGAACTCACAACTCTAGTGGTGATAGACACTGATTGCACAGGTAGTTGTAAATCCAACTGCCATACATTCACGACCACGACGGCTCCAATTCTAATGGGAATGTACCTCTACCTAAGATTATAGGAACTGTATAAGGTTCATAAATCCATCCTCCACTAACTGTGTAAGTAGAGGGTCTCCTTTAGCTCAGTTTGTAGAGCATTGTCTTACAATGTGAGAGTTCCCAGGATCAATCTCATCAGCGATATTGAATTTTTCTGTGATAAAACGTACTCTACTGTTGCATAATCTTTCACTTTACATAATTTTCTCTTCTATAAATTAAAAGCAAATGGTTTGAAAATGAAAAATAAACAGTTATAGGTAAACCTAGACATTACGGACATTGATGTGAACCTGAAAATGTGACCTTTATAAGCAGTTGTCCTTAATGTACAGGGTCAAATTGTATGTGCTATTCATTAAATGGAGAAAACAAAACTGCCCTTTATAGACAGTGATTCGTATGTGCTATTCATTAAATGGAGAAAATAAAATTATCCTTTATAGACAGTGATTTATATCCCTTAAGACAGGTTTGAATATATATTTTTAAAATATGATTGATGAATTTAGAATTAACCTTGTCAAAAATATTAACAGTGATTGGTATGATGATGACATTTGATGATTTTAATGACATATTATTTTTATGGTTCATTGAGTGTTAAAAGAATATATGAAGGTTATGTTGATATTTAAAAGAAGATATCTCTTTCAGACGTAGGTAACCTTATCAATCAATCAATCGATCATATTTATTTACTTGATTTTATCAAAACTTTTTTTCAGAATGTGGTTCTAACAAATATGGCGCAAAATGTGTTCAGCCTTGTCAATGTGATATGGCTAAAACTTCTGATTGTAATAACGTAGACGGAAACTGTACATGTAAAACAGGGTGGCAGGGCGCTACGTGTGTAGAGGATGTAAACGAATGTACTGATAATCTTACTATCTGTAACGCTGTTCCTAATTCTCAGTGTAACAATCTGAATGGCAGTTACGAATGTAATTGTGTTACTGGGTACCAGAAACTTGCAAATGGAAACTGTCAAGGTAGGTTGCTATTACATTTGTTTGTTTTTGATGCCACTTTCAACAATATTTCAGTTATATCATGGCGGTCAGTTTTATTGGTGGAAGAAACCGGAGGACCCAGAGAAAACCACCCACCTGTCGAAAGTCACTGACAAACTTTATCACATGATGTTGTACACCTCCCCCTGATCGGGATTCAAATTCACAACATCAGTTGTGATATGCACTGATTGCATAAATCCATACGATCACGGTCACGACAGCCCTTGGGATTATGTGTGCTTAATGCCACTTTGAACAATTTAATGTGAAGTTCAGCATTATTGGTGGATGATGCAGAGAAAATCTACAACATGCAGCAAGTAACTGACAAACTTCATCACATAAAGTTTTATCAACTTCACCTGACCATGGACAGAAATGGACACTCACAATGTCAATGGTGATAGGCACTGATTGACATAGACAGGTGTAAATCTAATTATTACATGACTGTAATTTAGGTTGCATATGATTGGCTTAAAACTGATTATGAGGTTTTGAGTACTTTCGATATCAACCTCTCGGCTGAAAATAGATCCTGGCAGGTGTCCGGAAAGTGATATCACCCTCGCAAGGTATAAAAATAGATGGGGGAAAACCAGACTCTTGTTATCCTATCAAATTCGTTCTTTCGTTGTTCAATAACCAATGAGATTGCGTTTAACATTTGTTTTTCGGCTGAATCATAAACAAACGCTCCAAAATTGCGATATTTCATTGGTATGACAATGAATTTGAAAGTAGATAACAATAAAACATTTTCATGAAATAAAACAATCATTTACTTTAGAATAGGTTGCTATCTGGTTTATCAACCTTTAAAAACGTATATTTCACCTCGCCTGTGGCCCAGTGAATATTATATTTTTTCAGGTTGATAAATCCAGATAGCAACCTATTCCAAAGTCAATAATTGTATACTATCATATGATCATTACCATGACAACTCTATGTTGTAAAGTGTTCATTATCAGTTTGCAAAATGGCCGTTATTATGCATTCATTTTGTGATATGATAAATTGTTAAAAAAATAAAATCAATATTTTTTTTCATAATGTCAGCATATAATGTTCAGATTAATTATGTTGCCATGGTAACATCTTGCCATACAATTTTTTTTTTCATTTTCAGAATGTGGAACTACAAACTATGGTGACAGTTGTTCTAAGAGTTGTTCCTGTATTACAGCTAATACTGCCGACTGTAACAACACTAATGGTGATTGTTCATGTAAGACGGGATGGAATGGAACGATTTGTGACGTCAATATTGATGAATGTTTAGACAGCACGATCTGTGATGGTATACCTGAATCTACATGTCAGGATTCCATGGGATTATACGATTGTGTCTGTAACACTGGATACAAGAAAAACTCATCAAATTTGTGTGAAAGTAAGACATAATTTTGTTTATACAATCAAATCTGCCCATGCGGACACCTTTATTAAGGAGACACCTGTATTAAAAGGTCACCTTTTTCCCTGTCATAGAAAATTTCCTATGAATTGAACCTGGTTTAAGTGATCTCTTAATACAGGTTTGACTGTATATCTGGTGGCAAGATGTTGTACGATTTTATCATCCATTCAAACTTATTTTCCACATGATCAATCTTGCTAAAATATCATGTCATATTCTAATAGGGCAGTCGTAGCCGTGATGGTATGGTAGTTGGATTTACAACTACTTATACAATCGGTGCCTATCACCACTGATGTTGTGAGTTAGAATCCCTATAATGGCGAGGTGTACAACATTATGAGATAAAGTTTGTCAGTGACTTGTGACAGGGCGGCAGTTTTCTCCGTGTCCTCCGGTTTCCTCCACCAATACAACTGACCGTCATGATATAGCTGAAAAATTTAAGATCCATAAAACTTCCATTTATCATTTCTCTGGATACTCTGTTTTCCTCCACCAATAAAACTGACTGCCATGATATAGCTGAAATATTGTTGAAAGTGGCGTTAAACACCATAAACCAAAACCAAACCAAAACTTCCATTAGATCAGAATAAATAAAGAAAACTTTATTTATTTCAGATATTGACGAATGTCTTGATGCTTCAAAAAATAACTGTACTACTCATGCCAGCTGCCACGACACAGACGGAGGATTTTACTGTGTATGTAATACTGCTTATGAAGGAGTAGGGGATGTCAACTGTACATGTAAGTATTAACATTGATTGATAACACTGATCATTTGTATATAAATTAATTTTAGTCACATGTCATTTTATACGTGTTTTAATTGGTTTAAAAAGTTGAAGTTATTCATCAATGTACGGAATCGAAGAATAGACGTCGTTCTCAAGGCGTCGCGTGCCGTTGTCATCAGGTGATTTCCTTTAAATGAGGCACCTTTGGGGTTATTTAAATCTTTTTCCGATTATTTGCCTTATTTTGAAAAAATAAATATATTTTTCATTATCATAACAAAAAAAGTTTGAATTACGCGTGTTACACGGTGTGTACAACCTGATTGAGGTTATTTCTTCATGAACAGAACAAAAATTACGATCAATCCTTAAATAATGTCATCCTTGATGGTATTTTGTGACATGGATGGCCCACCAAAACGGTCCCTACCCAAAAACTATCAGTAATACCAAAGAAACATTTTTAAATGGATAAAGCAAATTTTTTTTTTTTGCATGAAATTAATCTGTTCTTTTCAGATATTTGAATGAAAAAAAAAGAATTGCATCTTTAATTAGTGTCAATCACGATACGGCTAACCAATACAGTCTAACCTTCCTTAAAGGGTACCTCCATATAACAAATCTTGGCTATAAAGGGCAGTCTAATTTTCCCCATTAATGAATAGTGCATATAATTTTGACCTGTTATATAAAGGACAAATGCCCATAAATGGCACATTTTCAGGTTTGAATGTATTTTTTTAATACTGGCCTAAATTACTGTGATTTACATAAAGTATCTTAGATTTGTTTTGATGTTACTCCTCCATTGTATAAATGTTGGATAGCAAGGGCAGATAATCAAAAATAAAAACACTTAATAGAATGGTGAAATACTTGTCATTGGTGGGGATCTAACATCATAGATTTCATTGGTGGGGATTTAACATCATAGATTTCATTGGTCAACTAATCTACTCATTTAAGAAATATTTTATTCTTTACAGGACCAGCACTATAAAATAATGCTATTTTAACAATTTTATTTTTTTATTTTTTATTTTTTGAAGAAGCTGTAAATCGAAGAACGACAGAAATTTGCTATCAATGAATATGTCTTTTTTTTTTTACCAATCCATGAAAATTGGAATTCATGAATAAAAATTTGTGTAACCTAAATATAAATTAACATATTTATTGTCACAATAGTAACTAGTATAAACTTGTAGGTCATTATAATATTTTTCATCATGGTTTTTTTCTGATAATCATATGATGGCAATGTATATTTAGTAATAGCAACAACAACAGAAGCCACAACAGAAACAACAGAAATAACAACACAAACATCGACAGAAGCCACAACAGAAACAACAGAAATAACAACACAAACATCGACAGAAGCCACAACAGAAACAACAGAAATAACAACACAAACATCGACGGAATCTACAACAGAAAGTACAACAAGTACTACCCAAGCAAGTACCGAAACCACAACCGGAGTCACAACTCAAAGTTCTACACAACAAACGGTCACGACACAAGGTATTACAACACAAGGTGTTACAATACAAAGGGTTACGTCCCAAGGGGTTACAACACAAGGGGTCATGACTCAAGGAGTTACAACACAAGGTGTTACAACACAAGGGGTCACGACCCAAGGAGTTACAACACAAGGGGTCACGACCCAAGGTGTTACAACACAGGAAGTTACTACCACTCAAGCAGACACAACCACAAGTGAAGGTATAACCTTTGACCCTTGTATCGTACCTCCTCCTCAAGTTTTTATATCTGTGTGTGTTCTTTTTATTCAATAAAGATATTTTCTGAGATCAGGCATTGTGGTATATATATCCTGGTGTTATGGGTTCTCGATAACATATCAAACTTGTTTATCCACTTTCCTGTATGCACAATAAAAACCTATAATTTTGTTTACATTATTTTATCCTACGTTTTTCTTCATTTGCATATACTATCCCTATGTATGCCCAATAATATTTCACTCCAGATCGATGATTTTCATATGTGCTAATTTCTGACATTTTGTGTACTACGTCATCTGTTCTCGATAAGTGTGCATTTGTATGTATGGAGGGCATTTTTCACAGCTATATTTCCCGTTATACATGACTTACGTGTACATGACCTTCATTTCAGTTCACCTTCTATTTACACTGATAACCAGGATTTTCTGAGGAAAAATGGGGAAGTTAGTATAGTTTTGGGAATAAGAGAAAGACCGTAATCTTGGGGTAGAAGGAAACTATGTTTATTTACATACCTTATTACGTAACATGGTGATTTTTTTGCTTTGATCAAGTGAGGTGGTGTTCTGTAGGTAAATCCCAAGCGAACAGAAAACACATGTGATTTCGCGAAATCTGTCAAATTGCACATGCGCAAAACTATCGAGAATAGATTACTATCTATAGTAGATTTGCTAATATTGTGAACGAAATCTTTACTTTTTTCATGTTTTGTATGTCTTATCAGATGATTTTCTCCCATATCCGTTCCGATATTAATTTTTCTGTTTGAAAACAGGGGAGATAATCAAAATTTGTCATCTGGAAAAACGTCACAGCTTGTGAGGGGTTTTTCTAGTGCAAGTTTAATCAGGACACTCTAGTAGACTATAATTGTTATTCGAGCTTCACAGGGGATACAGGTTCATATTCCTTGTCTTAAGATTCCAGCTTCACAGGGGATACAGGATCATATTCCTTGTCTGAAGATTCCGAATAACATATAATATATAGTACATATGTGTATATTATTCTCTGGTAACTAATTGTAGTACATAGTTATAAATAGTTATAATATTACTTCTGGGTGATCGGCATCATCAATTATTAAAAAAGTAGTCGCATACGACAATGTTGTAAACATATATTTATTACTTATTACGCCTAATACTTTTTTCCTTGGAATAATACATTAGAAACACCTCCATAAATATCTTTTTGAGAGCAAATATTCTGTTCTGCTTATTCTGTTGGGAATGAATATTGTAATAATTTTTTTTCATTGGAATATATATAATGTAATATATGTATGGTGGAAATTCTATATTATCGTCATCATAATATATTATGTCTATAATAGGTATAGCTCAGGAACGAGTTAAAGTAAAACTCTGATTTAAAAAATATTTGAAATTGTTAAAGATTTGGCTGGGAAAATGAAATTCATTTGAGCATCAATTCAATGTGAGTGTATTCGTCACATTCACAAGTTTTACTATATAAATATACATTGTTACAATTGACTACTTTTTTGATAATCGACTCTGATGATTTTTTTATGTTTTGTATTACATAGATGTATAGCTATCAAATATAAAAAAAAAATAATGTGTTGTTATTGTGAATTATTTGAATATACAGTGAAAACTGTCTAAACTGAACTCCTTTCGGACTAAAACTTATGTCGGAATAGACAAGTGTGTGGTTTAGAATGGTTAAATTCATTAAAATATACAATATAAGGACTAAATCTAATGTTCCGTTTACACAGGATTTCGGTTTATTCAGGGTTCTGTTAAGACATGTTTATTCAGGGTTCTGTTAAGACAGGTTTATTCAGGGTTCTGTTAAGACAGGTTTATTCAGGGTTCTGTTAAGACATGTTAAGACAGGTTTATTCAGGGTTCTGTTAAGACATGTTAAGACAGGTTTATTCAGGGTTCTGTTAAGACATGTTTATTCAGGGTTCTGTTAAGACATGTTTATTCAGGGTTCTGTTAAGACAGGTTTATTCAGGGTTCTGTTAAGTCAGGTTTATTCAGGGTTCTGTTAAGACAGGTTTATTCAGGGTTCTGTTAAGACATGTTAAGACAAGTTTATTCAGGGTTCTGTTAAGACATGTTTATTCAGGGTTCTGTTAAGACATGTTTATTCAGGGTTCTGTTAAGACAGGTTTATTCAGGGTTCTGTTAAGACATGTTTATTCAGGGTTCTGTTAAGACAGGTTTATTCAGGGTTCTGTTAAGACATGTTTATTCAGGGTTCTGTTAAGACAGGTTTATTCAGGGTTCTGTTAAGACAGGTTTATTCAGGGTTCTGTTAAGACACGTTTCACTGTATTCATATTTTTACATGAAAAGTGAAAATTCCATTTAATAATTTCACTAGTGATTAAAAAAAAAAATTAAATGATATGTTGCTGTCATTGCTATTGTATAAATTTAGGTGTGTTTTATATGGTATATATATTGTAACCAATGCTATATATTATTATAATGTGATTATTGCACCATGTTTAGTGTTCTATATATATTGTAACCATAGTAATATATTATTATAATGTGATTATTGTACCATGTTTAGTGTTCTATATATATTGTAACCATAGTAATATAATGTTATAATGTGATTATTGTATACTTTTGTAGCCACAACTACAGAACAACAAACAACAGGTAACCCCCCCTTTTGAACCCCTGACCTCTATATCTGTTGTACTATACAATACCTATCTTTGCACTTATAACATTTATTTATTGTTAACATTATGTATTACATCATAAATATTATTTATATTTTTGTTCACTCCCTTGGTATTGTTAAAATCTTGTACCTACCTTTTTCTGCATGTTTTAATTTCCTTTCCTTTTTTTGTGTACATGGATTTAGCAATACACAATTTACCTTGTTCCTTTTTCCTTTTTTTTTTTTTTTATCTTTGTGGCATGTTCTCCATGTCCTTCCTGTCTAAAATTATGTATCACATAGTATATAATACATATTTTTTGTACACTACATGGTATTGCTAAAATATGTTTACTTACTTTTTTCTGCATGTCTTAATTTCTCTTCCTTTTTTGACTACTTTTAGCAGGTTTGTATATTCTTTCTGTCCTTAAATTGTCTTTACTTAAGACAGATGTCAATCAATGTTGTTATTTTAGTTTGAAATTAAGGTTAAGGTTATGGTGTTTAACGCCACTTTCAACAATATTTGATTTCTTTCTTAATCGGTAGAATACTACTTACTAGTATCTTGAAAAAAAATTATGTTGAATTACCTAAGTTTATTTATGACTTTTTTTGTGTTTCATTGTCTTAAAAAAAAATGTTTTTTGGCATTTAGAAACTAATAAAATGCCCCCCAAAAATAATAAAACATGACAGTGAAAGGATAATATGCATTCATATGGATATGAATTTATATTATTTAAATTTTATTTTTAATATTACATGTATTTATATTTATTAAAACATTATGTTATAGGAATTGTATATATATAACTCTATGGATTTGAGTGTGAATTGTGTAAAGAGTTTTGTTGTAGAAACTACATGCAGTACTCATAGTTAATTACTGTAAACATGATTTTCAAATGTTTTGCCTGCTTAATGGTTGGCATAGTAGTATTGTTTGACAACTTAATGGTTGCCATAGTAGTATTGTTTGACAACTTAATGGTTGCCATAGTAGTATTGTTTGACAGCTTAATGGTTGGCATAGTAGTATTGTTTGACAACTTAATGGTTGGCATAGTAGTATTGTTTGACAACTTAATGGTTGGCATAGTGGTATTGTTTGACAACTTAATGGTTGGCATAGTAGTATTGTTTGACAACTTAATGGTTGGCATAGTAGTATTGTTTGACAACTTAATGGTTGCCATAGTAGTATTGTTTGACAACTTAATGGTTGGCATTTTAGTATTGTTTGACAACTTAATGGTTGGCATAGTAGTATTGTTTGACAACTTAATGGTTGGCATAGTAGTATTGTTTGACAACTTAATGGTTGTCATAGTAGTATTGTTTGACAACTTAACGGTTGGCATAGTAGTATTGTTTGACAACTTAACGTTTGGCATAGTAGTATTGTTTGACAACTTAACGTTTGGCATAGTAGTATTGTTTGACAACTTAACGGTTGGCATAGTAGTATTGTTTGACAACTTAATGGTTGGCATAGTAGTATTGTTTGACAACTTAACGTTTGGCATAGTAGTATTGTTTGACAACTTAATGGTTGGCATAGTAGTATTGTTTGACAACTTAATGGTTGGCATAGTATTATTGTTTGACAACTTAATGGTTGGCATAGTAGTATTGTTTGACAACTTAATGGTTGGCATAGTAGTATTGTTTGACAACTTAATGGTTGGCATAGTAGTATTGTTTGACAACTTAATGGTTGGCATAGTAGTATTGTTTGACAACTTAATGGTTGGCATAGTAGTATTGTTTGACAACTTAATGGTTGGCATAGTAGTATTGTTTGACAACTTAATGGTTGGCATAGTAGTATTGTTTGACAACTTAATGGTTGGCATAGTAGTATTGTTTGACAACTTAACGTTTGGCATAGTAGTATTGTTTGACAACTTAATGGTTGGCATAGTAGTATTGTTTGACAACTTAATGGTTGGCATAGTAGTATTGTTTGACAACTTAACGGTTGGCATAGTAGTATTGTTTGACAACTTAATGGTTGGCATAGTAGTATTGTTTGACAACTTAATGGTTGGCATAGTAGTATTGTTTGACAACTTAATGGTTGGCATAGTAGTATTGTTTGACAACTTAATGGTTGGCATAGTAGTATTGTTTGACAACTTAACGTTTGGCATAGTAGTATTGTTTGACAACTTAATGGTTGGCATAGTAGTATTGTTTGACAACTTAATGGTTGGCATAGTAGTATTGTTTGACAACTTAATGGTTGGCATAGTAGTATTGTTTGACAACTTAATGGTTGGCATAGTAGTATTGTTTGACAACTTAATGGTTGGCATAGTAGTATTGTTTGACAACTTAACGTTTGGCATAGTAGTATTGTTTGACAACTTAATGGTTGGCATAGTAGTATTGTTTGACAACTTAATGGTTGGCATAGTAGTATTGTTTGACAACTTAACGGTTGGCATAGTAGTATTGTTTGACAACTTAATGGTTGGCATAGTAGTATTGTTTGACAACTTAATGGTTGGCATAGTAGTATTGTTTGACAACTTAATGGTTGGCATAGTAGTATTGTTTGACAACTTAATGGTTGGCATAGTAGTATTGTTTGACAACTTAACGTTTGGCATAGTAGTATTGTTTGACAACTTAATGGTTGGCATAGTAGTATTGTTTGACAACTTAATGGTTGGCATAGTAGTATTGTTTGACAACTCAATGGTTGGCATAGTAGTATTGTTTGACAACTTAATGGTTGACATAGTAGTATTGTTTGACAACTTAATGGTTGGCATAGTAGTATTGTTTGACAACTTAATGGTTGGCATAGTAGTATTGTTTGACAACTTAATGGTTGGCATAGTAGTATTGTTTGACAACTTAATGGTTGGCATAGTAGTATTGTTTGACAACTTAACGGTTGGCATAGTAGTATTGTTTGACAACTTAATGGTTGGCATAGTAGTATTGTTTGACAACTTAACGGTTGGCATAGTAGTATTGTTTGACAACTTAATGGTTGGCATAGTAGTATTGTTTGACAACTTAACGGTTGGCATAGTAGTATTGTTTGACAACTTAATGGTTGTCATAGTAGTATTGTTTGACAACTTAATGGTTGGCATAGTAGTATTGTTTGACAACTTAATTGTTGGCATAATAGTATTGTTTGACAACTTAATGGTTGGCATAGTAGTATTGTTTGACAACTTAACGGTTGGCATAGTAGTATTGTTTGACAACTTAATGGTTGTCATAGTAGTATTGTTTGACAACTTAATGGTTGGCATAGTAGTATTGTTTGACAACTTAATGGTTGGCATAGTAGTATTGTTTGACAACTTAACGGTTGACAAATAAGTATTTTAGCAATATTTACAGGATCCATTTAAAGGTTGATGTGGCAATATTTTTGTCTTACAGGCAGAATAATAGGAAAAAAAACTTCAATATTTTAATGACCCATTTAAAGGCTGAAGTGGCAACATTTTTGTCTTACAGGCAGAACAATAGGGAAAAAAATTATTTTAATTATTTTCATCACCTTTTTTTCTCGTATTTCAACATTGTAAGAAATACATGTATAAAACATTAAGAAACTTAAGACAGTAATTAAAATACAGACATTTACATGTATAGAAATATACCATTTGCTCGTTGTCGGGACCGGGTGGCTCAATGAGTTAAGTCATTGGATCTAACAGCTCATACAAGCCTATCACCAATACGGTGTGGGTTTGCACCCAGCTTTATAAATTACAAAGAAGGGTGCACTCGACTCTCAGCCACAAGTGATAAAGTTTACCAGTTGCTTGCCCAGGGTCAGTGGTTCTCTCCGGGTACTCCGGCTTCCTCAACCACTAAAACTGGTTACCATGATATAGCTGAAATACTGCTGAAAGTGGCGTTAAAACACCAACAATCAAAAAAAAAAAATTCTTACTTTAATACTAAAATTAAATGTTTTACTGGAGTTATTTTTCTTTAAGGTGGACAAAGGGCCTCCTTTCAAACACAGTTCAATGAAAATAACATATATTTTCCCCTATATTCTGTTGTAACAACTTGTGGATTTTCTATTTGCTAGGAAATTATCCTTTGATTTTTTACAAGGCTCAAATATTTACAAATTTATACGAGAAAATTATATTCAAATTTGTTGTCCTTTTCATTACTCATGCTAGATCAGATACCATTTTGCCGGTTGTAAGGGAAGTAACTGTGTATAAAAACATAAGGGAAGTAACTGTGTATATAAACGTAAGGGAAGTAACTGGGTATAAAAACATATATCTTAAGAATCAATTCAGCAATGTCTAAAAGATCTGTTGTGTTTAAATATCATATATTTTTGAACATCATGTCAAGATAATCTCATATTTTGAACTGAAGTAAAATGTCCTGATATTCATATTTCATCTTTAACTCATCAGATCCAAAGGGTCATGACACCACGATATAGCTGAAATACTGATAAAGTTGGCGTTAAACACCAATCAATCAGTCAAGTGAATGTTTCATCAATTACATTTTTTTATATATTTTAAATCATGTCTACAGTAATACAGTGAAACTTTTGCAATCCGACACCTGAGTTTTCCGACATCCTGTGACATCCGACAAAAATGTATGGTCCCGAAGTTTTTCAGTTACCTAAAATGAAACCTGAATATTCCGACATCCTCTACAATCCGACACATTTCTTTGGTCCCTTGGTGTGTCGGATAATACAGGTTCCACTGTATATGATATCCATTAGATCACAAACTATATTTCACACTCTTTTCTATAAATAGTAATTAAGTTACTGTTTAGTTTAAGCATATTTATTTGTCATAAACAAGACAAAAGGATCAGGCACAAATTATACAATTTAGGTTGCCGTCTCCGTTATTTACATGATATACATACATTGACATATACTGAAATAAACTACATTTAACGTTACAACAGTTGGTGACAGAAATAAAACAGACATGTAAACTTCAGTGAAATAAGTACATTTCGAGTACATCTTTTCAGGAAGTATGAGAGAGGATATTAAGATAAGTTGTGTTTGACTGATTCATTTTCTTTAAGTAGCGTTCGCTTTAAAATAAAAATAAATTGAATGAGATAAAAGAAAAAAAAAGAACAAAATAAAGAGAGGAGAAAAAAGAAACATGTTTGTATAGTAATTTCAAAATTTAGTCAATGAAGTGCCCCGTTTCTTTGATAAATAATTGAACTAGCTGGAAAACAGAGCTGTTAGTTTCATGACTTTCGCCTTCATCGCCATAAAGTAATACATTTAATACAAAAGGTATATTTATTAATTCTATATTATTTTTCAACTTATTTCGTGCAGTAACATATTTTGTGGAGTATAAAATATAATGTTCAGCAGTTTCAGGACCAACTCCACATGAACAAATTGGATTTTCTATAAGATTACTTCTGAAAAGATCTGATCTTAAAGAACTACATTTTTGGCGTAATCTGGCATGAAGTATATTCAGTTTTATATTGCCGTTGAAGTGATATGTTGGAGGTCGCGGGGAATTGAACGTATTTTAGTTTTAATTTCCTTTTAAAAATATGTAAAGACGGGGAATTGCGTATAATTATGTCTAGATCATTCCAAAGTTTGAGGGTTGCCGAGAAAAATGATTTCTGGTAAAGAATAAGATGTGATAGAGGTGTGGTATAATTTTGACTAGGTAAAGAGTAAGACGTGATAGAGGTGTGGTATAATTTTGACTAGGTAAAGAGTAAGACATGATAGAGGTGTGGTATAATTTTGACTAGGCAAAGAGTAAGACGTGATAGAGGTGTGGTATAATGTTGACTAGGTTAAGAGTAAGACATGATAGAGGTGTGGTATAATTTTGACTAGGTAAAGAGTAAGACATGATAAAGGTGTGGTATAATTTTGACTAGGTTAAGAGTAAGACATGATAGAGGTGTGGTATAATTTTGACTAGGTAAAGAGTAAGACATGATAGAGGTGTGGTATAATGTTGACTAGGTAAAGAGTAAGACATGATAGAGGTGTGGTATAATTTTGACTAGGTAAAGAGTAAGACGTGATAGAGGTGTGGTATAATGTTGACTAGGTAAAGAGTAAGACATGATAGAGGTGTGGTATAATTTTGACTAGGTAAAGAGTAAGATGTGATAGAGGTGTGGTATAATGTTGACTAGGTAAAGAGTAAGATGTGATAGAGGTGTGGTATAATGTTGACTAGGTAAAGAGTAAGACGTGATAGAGGTGTGGTATAATTTTGACTAGGTAAAGAGTAAGATGTGATAGAGGTGTGGTATAATTTTGACTAGGTAAAGAGTAAGATATGATAGAGGTGTGGTATAATTTTGACTAGGTAAAGAGTAAGATGTGATAGAGGTGTGGTATAATGTTGACTAAGTAAAGAGTAAGACATGATAGAGGTGTGGTATAATGTTGACTAGGTAAAGAGTAAGACGTGATAGAGGTGTGGTATAATGTTGACTAGGTAAAGAGTAAGACGTGATAGAGGTGTGGTATAATGTTGACTAAGTAAAGAGTAAGACGTGATAGAGGTGTGGTATAATGTTGACTAGGTAAAGAGTAAGACGTGATAGAGGTGTGGTATAATGTTGACTATGTAAAGAGTAAGACGTGATAGAGGTGTGGTATAATGTTGACTAGGTAAAGAGTAAGACATGATAGAGGTGTGGTATAATGTTGACTAGGTAAAGAGTAAGATGTGATAGAGGTGTGGTATAATGTTGACTAGGTAAAGAGTAAGACATGATAGAGGTGTGGTATAATGTTGACTAGGTAAAGAGTAAGACGTGATAGAGGTGTGGTATAATGTTGACTAGGTAAAGAGTAAGATGTGATAGAGGTGTGGTATAATGTTGACTAGGTAAAGAGTAAGACGTGATAGAGGTGTGGTATAATGTTGACTAGGTAAAGAGTAAGATGTGATAGAGGTGTGGTATAATGTTGACTAGGTAAAGAGTAAGACGTGATAGAGGTGTGGTATAATGTTGACTAAGTAAAGAGTAAGACGTGATAGAGGTGTGGTATAATGTTGACTAGGTAAAGAGTAAGACGTGATAGAGGTGTGGTATAATGTTGACTAGGTAAAGAGTAAGACATGATAGAGGTGTGGTATAATGTTGACTAGGTAAAGAGTAAGACGTGATAGAGGTGTGGTATAATGTTGACTAAGTAAAGAGTAAGACGTGATAGAGGTGTGGTATAATGTTGACTAGGTAAAGAGTAAGACGTGATAGAGGTGTGGTATAATGTTGACTAGGTAAAGAGTAAGACGTGATAGAGGTGTGGTATAATGTTGACTAGGTAAAGAGTAAGACGTGATAGAGGTGTGGTATAATGTTGACTAGGTAAAGAGTAAGACATGATAGAGGTGTGGTATAATGTTGACTAGGTAAAGAGTAAGATGTGATAGAGGTGTGGTATAATGTTGACTAGGTAAAGAGTAAGACGTGATAGAGGTGTGGTATAATGTTGACTAGGTAAAGAGTAAGACGTGATAGAGGTGTGGTATAATGTTGACTAGGTAAAGAGTAAGATGTGATAGAGGTGTGGTATAATGTTGACTAGGTAAAGAGTAAGACGTGATAGAGGTGTGGTATAATGTTGACTAGGTAAAGAGTAAGATGTGATAGAGGTGTGGTATAATGTTGACTAGGTAAAGAGTAAGACGTGATAGAGGTGTGGTATAATGTTGACTAAGTAAAGAGTAAGACGTGATAGAGGTGTGGTATAATGTTGACTAAGTAAAGAGTAAGACGTGATAGAGGTGTGGTATAATGTTGACTAGGTAAAGAGTAAGACATGATAGAGGTGTGGTATAATGTTGACTAGGTAAAGAGTAAGACGTGATAGAGGTGTGGTATAATGTTGACTAAGTAAAGAGTAAGACGTGATAGAGGTGTGGTATAATGTTGACTAGGTAAAGAGTAAGACGTGATAGAGGTGTGGTATAATTTTGACTAGGTAAAGAGTAAGACGTGATAGAGGTGTGGTATAATGTTGACTAGGTAAAGAGTAAGACGTGATAGAGGTGTGGTATAATGTTGACTAAGTAAAGAGTAAGACGTGATAGAGGTGTGGTATAATGTTGACTAGGTAAAGAGTAAGACGTGATAGAGGTGTGGTATAATTTTGACTAGGTAAAGAGTAAGACATGATAGAGGTGTGGTATAATGTTGACTACTTCACAAGTTATAGTTAATAGATTTAGAGACAAGTGGTGACATTAGATCAGTCAAATATTCAGGACACTGGCCTTGGGTTATTTTGTAAAATAGAACAAGTTTTCGCTGTATAAGGAGTAATACACCATAACATTTTACATTAAATGAAATCTTTTAGGGGTTTTATACAGGTTTCACCTGAAGCTTAATATAAGTGTCAATCATATCTCATGGAAGGGGTACCTAATTAGAAACTTGCCTCCGAAAATCGGCATACATTTAATGGCATATAAAAAAAATTGTCAGCTTGAAGATGTCGACCCTTAAAAATCCTACTTTCATTTTTGATTGAACACAAATCCAGGTTGTTATTTTCCAATGCAAGCATTTATTTTATTTAAAACCACAAAGTCATCAGATATGGGCTTAAAAGGATCCTTAACTCTTTAGGTTTCTGCTGACATTCAGTATTTTGCAGTATCTACTATGGTTTATTTTTTATCTAACCGTGTAGAGATTCATTTTGTATTTTACCCATAATACATTATCATACTTCCCTTTGACTGGTTCCCAGATTAGTTGTATTACACCATATGCACATATACAATCAAACCTGCCCATGCAGTCACCTGTATTAAGCAGTCACCTGTATTTAAAGGTCATATTTTCCTGCCCTGTCATAGAACATTTCAAATGAATTTAACCTCTTTTAAAAGGTCACCTGTCTTATAAGGCCACTTTTTTTTGTCCCAAATGTGACCTCTTAATACAGGTTGGACTGTATATCTTATTATTTATTTACCTATATGTATGTAATATGTAGTATCTATATTATTTATCAAACTTGATTTACATACAATCGGATCCTATTGCACTGAGAGTTCTATGATCCTGTGTATTCATGTGCTATTACAAACAATTTTTGCCGCCATTTTTAAAATTTAACTACCATGGTATCATAGGACCCTGAAATACATATTCTTTGTCAATTTACTGTATATTTGTACTGTGAAATACTTTTTTGTTCGCAGGGAGCCAGTTTAAGTGTTTTTTTGGGCTCACTTTAATCCAATATGAATTTTGGGAAAAATTACCGTTGAAAACGACAGTCGTTAGAAGTATACTACTCTTAATATATTCGTATTATTACCAATTTTTATTTTTAATTTCAGTGGCAGTTCCAACTACAACATATGCCCCTGAAAAAGGTATGAATATTTATCTCTTGAATTCAGCACAAACATTAATGTGATAGAGCTTTAATGATTTTTTACATTTAAATATGGGTCCGTGATCGTATGGTAGTTGGATTTACAACTACCTATGCAATCAGTGCCTATCACCACTGATATTTTGAGTTTGAATCTCGATCAGGGCGAGGTGTTCAACATTATGTGATAAAGTTTGTCAGTGACTTGCTACAGGTCGTTGGTTTTTTTCGGGTTCTCAGCTGTTTCCTCCACCAATAAAACTGACCGCTATGATATAACTGAAATGTTGTTTAAAGTGGCATTAAACACCTTCAAACAAATAAACAAACAAACAAACAAACATATATTTAAATATTATGTTTCAAGAAGACTTGATTTATATATGCCAAATTTTTTTGGATCGTAATATTCTAAGATGTCATAATAAAAACCTGATCACTAACAATGCAGAATTCAACATGTTTAATACAAAAATACAAATACAGTAGTATTTTACTTTCTCAATGCATCTGAAATCTGGGCTGATTAAAGGGGTGGCTTTGATGGGAGTGGCCTTATAAAGGGAGACAACTGTATCTGTCTAATTTATTTTAATTCTTATACAGGTGAAGACTCTGTAAGAGTTGTTCTAACAATTGATTTTAATGTTACATTCAACCTGACCAATACAAATACAGAGAAATATAAAATGTTGTTCAACGAAACCAGTATTGCTGTAAGTTCATATATATTTAATCAGAAAAATAAGGATTTTAGAAATGTTGTATCACTGTGTTAGTGGAACATATTGTTAGTACTGTTGTCAACGTATAGTCTTGTTCCTATGGGTAATTTATTGATGATTGATTTTTGGTGTTTAACGCCACTTTCAGCAATATTTCAGCTATTTCCTGGCGACCAGTTTTAGTGGTGGAAGAAGCCGGAGTACTCAGAGAGAACCACCGATCATGGGCAAGCAACTGGTAAACTTTATCACTTGCGGCTGCAAGTTGAGTGCACCCTTTTTTTAATTTATTGAAAACAACTCCATAATATATTAAATATTCTATACTGTTAATTCAGTCAGGAATAAATATTGTAATATTTCTTGTAATATTTCTTCCAGTCAAAGCAAATACCATATCTGTGGTGTAATGCTTAAGTGTGCTTCCTTCGAGTGTGATAGATCATGTGTTCAAGACCTGATTGTGTGGTGTAATGGTTAGTGTGCTCCCTTCGTGTATGATAGATCATGTGTTCAAGACCTGGTCGTGTGGTGTAATGGTTAGTGTGCTCCCTTCGTGTGCGATAGATCACGTGTTCAAGACCTGGTCGCATGGTGTAATGCTTAGTGTGCTCCCTTCGTGTGTGATAGATCATATGTTCAAGACCTGGTCGTGTGCTCCCTTCAAGTGTGATAGATCACGTGTTCAAGACCTGGTCGTGTGGTGTAATGCTTAGTGTGCTCCTTTCAAGTGTGATAGATCATGGGTTCAAGACCTGATCGTGTGGTGTAATGCTTAGTGTGCTTCCTTCGTGTGTGATAGATCATGTGTTCAAGACCTGGTCGTGTGGTGTAATGTTTAGTGTGCTTCCTTCGTGGGTGATAGATCACGTGTTCAAGACCTGGTCGTGTGGTGTAATGGTTAGTGTGCTCCCTTCGTGGGTGATAGATCATGGGTTCAAGACCTGGTCGTGTGGTGTAATGTTTAGTGTGCTTCCTTCGTGGGTGATAGATCACGTGTTCAAGACCTGGTCGTGTGGTGTAATGGTTAGTGTGCTCCCTTCGTGGGTGATAGATCATGGGTTCAAGACCTGGTCGTGTGGTGTAATGTTTAGTGTGCTCCCTTCATGTGTGATAGATCACGTGTTCAAGACCTGGTCGTGTGGTGTAATGCTTAGTGTGCTCCCTTCGTGTGTGACAGATAATGGGTTCAAGACCTGGTCGTGTGGTGTAATGGTTAGTGTGCTCCCTTCGTGGGTGACAGATAATGGGTTCAAGACCTGGTCGTGTGGTGTAATGGTTAGTGTGCTCCCTTCGTGTGTGATAGATCACGTGTTCAAGACCTGGTCGTGTGGTGTAATGGTTAGTGTGCTCCCTTCGTGTGTGATAGATCACATGTGCAAGACCTGGTTGTGTGGTGTAATGTTTAGTGTGCTCCCTTCGTGTGTGATAGATCACATGTTCAAGACCTGGTCATGTGGTGTAATGGTTAGTGTGCTCCCTTGGTGTGTGATAGATCACGTGTTCAAGACCTGGTCATGTGGTGTAATGGTTAGTGTGCTCCCTTCGTGTGTGATAGATCATGGGTTCAAGACCTGGTCGTGTGGTGTAATGGTTAGTGTGCTCCCTTCGTGTGTGATAGATCATGGGTTCAAGACCTGGTCGTGTGGTGTAATGGTTAGTGTGCTCCCTTCGTGTGTGATAGATCATGGGTTCAAGACCTGGTCGTGTGGTGTAATGGTTAGTGTGCTCCCTTCGTGGGTGATAGATCATGGGTTCAAGACCTGGTCGTGTGGTGTAATGGTTAGTGTGCTCCATTCGTGTGTGATAGATTATGGGTTCAAGACCTGGTCGTGTGGTGTAATGGTTAGTGTGCTCCCTTCGTGTGTGATAGATCACGTGTTCAAGACCTGGTCGTGTGGTGTAATGTTTAGTGTGCTCCCTTCGTGTGTGATAGATCACGTGTTCAAGACCTGGTCGTGTGGTGTAATGCTTAGTGTGCTCCCTTCGTGTGTGACAGATAATGGGTTCAAGACCTGGTCATGTGGTGTAATGGTTAGTGTGCTCCCTTCCTATGTGATAGATCATGGGTTCAAGACCTGGTCGTGTGGTGTAATGTTTAGTGTGCTCCCTTCAAGTGTGATAGATCACGTGTTCAAGACCTGGTCGTGTGGTGTAATGCTTAGTGTGCTCCCTTCGTGTGTGATAGATCATGGGTTCAAGACCTGGTCATGTGGTGTAATGTTTAGTTTGCTCCCTTCGAGTGTGATAGATCATGTGTTCAAGACCTGGTCGTGTGGTGTAATGTTTAGTGTGCTCCCTTCGTGGGTGATAGATCACGTGTTCAAGACCTGGTCGTGTGGTGTAATGGTTAGTGTGCTCCCTTCGTGTGTGATAGATCACATGTTCAAGACCTGATCGCATGGTGTAATGCTTAGTGTGCTCCCTTCGTGTGTGATAGATCATATGTTCAAGACCTGGTCGTGTGCTCCCTTCAAGTGTGATAGATCACGTGTTCAAGACCTGGTCGTGTGGTGTAATGCTTAGTGTGCTCCCTTCAAGTGTGATAGATCATGGGTTCAAGACCTGGTCGTGTGGTGTAATGCTTAGTGTGCTTCCTTCGTTTGTGATGGATCATGTGTTCAAGACCTGGTCGTGTGGTGTAATGTTTAGTGTGCTTCCTTCGTGGGTGATAGATCACGTGTTCAAGACCTGGTCGTGTGGTGTAATGGTTAGTGTGCTCCCTTCGTGGGTGATAGATCATGGGTTCAAGACCTGGTCGTGTGGTGTAATGTTTAGTGTGCTTCCTTCGTGGGTGATAGATCACGTGTTCAAGACCTGGTCGTGTGGTGTAATGGTTAGTGTGCTCCCTTCGTGGGTGATAGATCATGGGTTCAAGACCTGGTCGTGTGGTGTAATGTTTAGTGTGCTCCCTTCGTGTGTGATAGATCACGTGTTCAAGACCTGGTCGTGTGGTGTAATGCTTAGTGTGCTCCCATCGTGTGTGACAGATAATGGGTTGAAGACCTGGTCGTGTGGTGTAATGGTTAGTGTGCTCCCTTCGTGGGTGACAGATAATGGGTTCATTAGACCTGGTCGTGTGGTGTAATGGTTAGTGTGCTCCCTTCGTGTGTGATAGATCACATGTTCAAGACCTGGTTGTGTGGTGTAATGTTTAGTGTGCTCCCTTCGTGTGTGATAGATCACATGTTCAAGACCTGGTCATGTGGTGTAATGGTTAGTGTGCTCCCTTTGTGTGTGATAGATCACGTGTTCAAGACCTGGTCATGTGGTGTAATGGTTAGTGTGCTCCCTTCGTGTGTGATAGATCATGGGTTCAAGACCTGGTCGTGTGGTGTAATGGTTAGTGTGCTCCCTTCGTGTGTGATAGATCATGGGTTCAAGACCTGGTCGTGTGGTGTAATGGTTAGTGTGCTCCCTTCGTGTGTGATAGATCATGGGTTCAAGACCTGGTCGTGTGGTGTAATGGTTAGTGTGCTCCCTTCGTGGGTGATAGATCATGGGTTCAAGACCTGGTTGTGTGGTGTAATGGCTAGTGTGCTCCCTTCGTGTGTGATAGATCATGGGTTCAAGACCTGGTCATGTGGTGTAATGGTTAGTGTGTTCCCTTCGTGTGTGATAGATCACGTGTTCAAGACCTGGTCGTGTGGTGTAATGTTTAGTGTGCTCCCTTCGTGTGTGATAGATCACGTGTTCAAGACCTGGTCGTGTGGTGTAATGCTTAGTGTGCTCCCTTCGTGTGTGATAGATAATGGGTTCAAGACCTGGTCATGTGGTGTAATGGTTAGTGTGCTCCCTTCCTGTGTGATAGATCATGGGTTCAAGACCTGGTCGTGTGGTGTAATGCTTAGTGTGCTTCCTTCGTGTGTGATAGATCACGTGTTCAAGACCTGGTCGTGTGGTGTAATGCTTAGTGTGCTCCCTTCGTGTGTGATAGATCACGTGTTCAAGACCTGGTCATGTGGTGTAATGTTTAGTTTGCTCCCTTCGAGTGTGATAGATCATGTGTTCAAGACCTGGTCGTGTGATGTAATGTTTAGTGTGCTCCCTTCGTGGGTGATAGATCACGTGTTCAAGACCTGGTGGTGTGGTGTAATGTTTAGTGTGCTCCCTTCGTGTGTGATAGATCATGGGTTCAAGACCTGGTCGTGTGGTGTAATGGTTAGTGTGCTCCCTTCGTGTGTGATAGATCACGTGTTCAAGACCTGGTCGTGTGGTGTAATGCTTAGTGTGCTCCCTTCGTGTGTGACAGATAATGGGTTGAAGACCTGGTCGTGTGGTGTAATGGTTAGTGTGCTCCCTTCGTGGGTGACAGATAATGGGTTCATTAGACCTGGTCGTGTGGTGTAATGGTTAGTGTGCTCCCTTCGTGTGTGATAGATCACATGTTCAAGACCTGGTTGTGTGGTGTAATGTTTAGTGTGCTCCCTTCGTGTGTGATAGATCACATGTTCAAGACCTGGTCATGTGGTGTAATAGTTAGTGTGCTCCCTTCGTGGGTGATAGATCACGTGTTCAAAACCTGGTCATGTGGTGTAATGGTTAGTGTGCTCCCTTCGTGTGTGATAGATCATGGGTTCAAGACCTGGTCGTGTGGTGTAATGGTTAGTGTGCTCCCTTCGTGTGTGATAGATCATGGGTTCAAGACCTGGTCGTGTGGTGTAATGGTTAGTGTGCTCCCTTCGTGTGTGATAGATCATGGGTTCAAGACCTGGTCGTGTGGTGTAATGGTTAGTGTGCTCCCTTCGTGGGTGATAGATCATGGGTTCAAGACCTGGTCGTGTGGTGTAATGGTTAGTGTGCTCCCTTCGTGTGTGATAGATCATGGGTTCAAGACCTGGTCGTGTGGTGTAATGGTTAGTGTGTTCCCTTCGTGTGTGATAGATCACGTGTTCAAGACCTGGTCGTGTGGTGTAATGTTTAGTGTGCTCCCTTCGTGTGTGATAGATCACGTGTTCAAGACCTGGTCGTGTGGTGTAATGCTTAGTGTGCTCCCTTCGTGTGTGATAGATAATGGGTTCAAGACCTGGTCATGTGGTGTAATGGTTAGTGTGCTCCCTTCCTGTGTGATAGATCATGGGTTCAAGACCTGGTCGTGTGGTGTAATGTTTAGTGTGCTCCCTTTAAGTGTGATAGATCACGTGTTCAAGACCTGGTCGTGTGGTGTAATGCTTAGTGTGCTCCCTTCGTGTGTGATAGATCATGGGTTCAAGACCTGGTCATGTGGTGTAATGTTTAGTTTGCTCCCTTCGAGTGTGATAGATCATGTGTTCAAGACCTGGTCGTGTGATGTAATGTTTAGTGTGCTCCCTTCGTGGGTGATAGATCACGTGTTCAAGACCTGGTGGTGTGGTGTAATGTTTAGTGTGCTCCCTTCGTGTGTGATAGATCATGGGTTCAAGACCTGGTCGTGTGGTGTAATGGTTAGTGTGCTCCCTTCGTGTGTGATAGATCACGTGTTCAAGACCTGGTCGTGTGGTGTAATGCTTAGTGTGCTCCCTTCGTGTGTGATAGATCACGTGTTCAAGACCTGGTCATGTGGTGTAATGCTTAGTGTGCTGCCTTTGTGTGTGATAGATCACGTGTTCAAGACCTGGTCGTGTGGTGTAATGCTTAGTGTGCTCCCTTCGTGTGTGATAGATCATGTGTTCAAGACCTGGTCGTGTGGTGTAATGGTTAGTGTGCTCCCTTTGTGTGTGATAGATCACGTGTTCAAGACCTGGTCATGTGGTGTAATGCTTAGTGTGCTGCCTTTGTGTGTGATAGATCATGGGTTCAAGACCTGGTCGTGTGGTGTAATGGTTAGTGTGCTCCCTTCGTGTGTGATAGATCACGTGTTCAAGACCTGGTCATGTGGTGTAATGCTTAGTGTGCTGCCTTTGTGTGTGATAGATCATGGGTTCAAGACCTGGTCGTGTGGTGTAATGGTTAGTGTGCTCCCTTCATGTGTGATAGATCACGTGTTCAAGACTTGGTCGTGTGGTGTAATGGTTAGTGTGCTGCCTTTGTGTGTGATAGATCATGGGATCAAGACCTGGTCGTGTGGTGTAATGGTTAGTGTGCTCCCTTCGCGTGTGATAGATCACGTGTCCAAGACCTGGTCATGTGGTGTAATGGTTAGTGTGCTCCCTTCGTGTATGATAGATCACGTGTTCAAGACCTGGTCGTGTGGTGTAATGGTTAGTGTGCTCCCTTTGCGTGTGATAGATCACGTGTTCAAGACCTGGTCGTGTGGTGTAATGTTTAGTGTGCTCCCTTCGTGTGTGATAGATCACGTGTTCAAGACCTGGTCATGTGGTGTAATGGTTAGTGTGCTCCCTTCGTGTGTGATAGATCATGGATTCAAGACCTGGTCGTGTGGTGTAATGGTTAGTGTGCTCCCTTCGTGTGTGATAGATCACGTGTTCAAGACCTGGTCATGTGGTGTAATGCTTAGTGTGCTCCCTTCGTGTGTGATAGATCACGTGTTCAAGACCTGGTCATGTGGTGTAATGCTTAGTGTGCTGCTTTTGTGTGTGATAGATCATGGGTTCAAGACCTGGTCGTGTGGTGTAATGTTTAGTGTGCTCCCTTCGTGTGTGATAGATCACGTGTTCAAGACCTGGTCATGTGGTGTAATGCTTAGTGTGCTGCCTTTGTGTGTGATAGATCACGTGTTCAAGACCTGGTCGTGTGGTGTAATGGTTAATGTGCTCCCTTCGTGTGTGATAGATCACGTGTTCAAGACCTGGTCATGTGGTGTAATGGTTAGTGTGCTGCCTTCGTGTGTGATAGATCACATGTTCAAGACCTGGTCGTGTGGTGTAATGGTTAGTGTGCTCCCTTCGTGTGTGATAGATCACATGTTCAAGACCTGGTCATGTGGTGTAATGCCTAGTGTGCTCCCTTCGTGTGTGATAGATCATGGGCTCAAGACCTGGTCGTGTGGTGTAATGTTTAGTGTGCTCACTTCGTGTGTGATAGATCACGTGTTCAAGACCTGGTTATGTGGTGTAATGGTTAGTGTGCTCCCTTCGTGTGTGATAGATCACGTGTTCAAGACCTGTTCATATGGTGTAATGGTTAGTGTGCTCTCTTCGTGTGTGATAGATCATGTGTTCAAGACCTGGTCGTGTGGTGTAATGCTTAGTGTGCTCCCTTTGTGTGTGATAGATCATGGGTTCAAGACCTGGTCGTGTGGTGTAATGGTTAGTGTGCTCCCTTCGTGTGTGATAGATCATGGGTTCAAGACCTGGTCGTGTGGTGTAATGGTTAGTTTGCTCCCTTCGAGTGTGATAGATCACGTGTTCAAGACCTGGTGGTGTGGTGTAATGGTTAGTGTGCTCCCTTCGAGTGTGATAGATCACGTGTTCAAGACCTGGTGGTGTGGTGTAATGTTTAGTGTGTTCCCTTCGTGTGTGATAGATCACGTGTTCAAGACCTGGTCTTGTGGTGTAATGCTTAGTGTGCTCCCTTCGTGTGTGATAGATCACGTGTTCAAGACCTGGTCGTGTGGTGTAATGTTTAGTGTGCTCCTTTCGTGTGTGATAGATCATGGGTTTAAGACCTGGTTGTGTGGTGTAATGTTTAGTGTGCTCCCTTCGAGTGTGATAGATCACGTGTTCAAGACCTGGTCGTGTGGTGTAATGTTTAGTGTGCTCCCTTCATGTGTGATAGATCACGTGTTCAAGACCTGGTCGTGTGGTGTAATGTTTAGTGTGCTCCCTTCGTGTGTGATAGATCACGTGTTCAAGACCTGGTCGTGTGGTGTAATGGTGAGTGTACTTCCTTTGAGTGTGATAGCTCATGGGTTCAAGACCTGGTCGTATGGTGTAATATTTAGTGTGCTCCCTTCATGTATGATAGATCACGTGTTCAAGTCCTGGTCGTGTGGTGTAATGGTGAGTGTACTTCCTTCGAATGTGATAGATCATGTGTTCAAGACCAGGTCGTGTGGAACCAAAGACAGTTAAATTGGTACTTGCTGCTTCTCCACTAAGCACACAACATTAGTGAGAAAGAGGAAAGACTTGTTGGCTAGAAATCAGGATAATGTGTGGTGAAATGTCTACCTGTACACTGTTGTTTTAGTTAAATAAAACAGCTAAGAGTGTTGGTTTATTACAAAGCAAATATCATTATCATCTCATCGAATGTAACTTGTTCTTACGATGATATAGAGCTGAAGCTTATTTGGCGTTAAGCAGTAATTACTCACTCATTTTTCTGTTGAAAGAACCATGAACAACTTACAACATATTATCTTTAACTTTTTGTTTGTTTGTAATTGTTAATTTTAAAAATAGAAAAGTGTTTGATACAAATAAATTTCAATACAAACACTATAAATGATAAATACACAAAATAATATATAAAAATAAGATATTTTGTTTTGATACAGTCAATTTAAAATACAAGAACAAAGAAAATATATCCAAAGATAATCAACCATTCATTGCCGCCTCAACATTAAGCCATTTTGTTAATTAATTTGCTCTGTCTGTTTTGGAAACATGTAAAAAGTTTAATTTTTTTCTATTTCAATATAATATTTGAGGTATTGAAGACCTCCATGTAAATGTGTGATTTCTCCCTTACATCAGTATTATATTTTGACTTGTTAATCTTATTTTATTGTTTTTTTATTGTAGCTAACAGACTACTATTCAAACCATGTATCTCTTAAATCAATCTTCATCAGAGTCGTTCTGTACAGTTTAAAGTAAGTTTATATTCATTCAATTTGGTCGTGATCGTATGCTAGTTAGATTGACAACTGCCTTAATGCAATCAGTCCCTATCTTCACTAACGTTGTGAGTTCAAACTCCATTCTTGACGAGGTGTACTCGATGCAATAAAGTTTGTCAATCACTTGTGGCAGGTCGGTGGTTTTCTCCTAGTAATCCGGTTTCTGCCACTAATAAAAGTGACCGCCACAATATAGCTGAAAGTGGCATTAAACAACATAACCAAGCCAAACCATCAATCAATTTTCATTAATATAATTGCTATTATGTTTACAATATTTATTATTATTATTATCAGAATAACAACGTAGATATTAAAATTAGTGTGGACGACACGTTTCTGTAATAACCTTCAATAGATTGGTTCAATGTCAAAAGATTGGAAAGCCAAATAAAACAGAAATAATTCATGGCAGGCATAGAGTTGTGCAAATTTACACATGGGCTGGACCTTTATTTATATTCAAATTTTACCCCGAGCGATAGCGATGGGTAAAATCTAAGAATATAAAGGCCCAGCCCATGATTCTAATAGGACAAATACGGTAATTTTTAACCATTCGTGAACTGTATACACACGGCATTTGGTGGCTGTTCCATTTACCTCCTTCGGAAATTTTGAATTGATTTTGAATTATTTGTATTTGAACGAGATATTTTAAAACAAAGATATGGATGTTAACATGAAAAACATATTTATTGTGCATTTTCCAACATAGATTCGATTGAACAATTCCTGTGTAAAAATATTTAAAAAAAGTCGGAGTTCATTCGTTCATCATTTCGTACGCTAACAAGATGGCGGAGCGAAGTTGTCAAACATAATATCGAACACTTGAACAGTTGTTAATAATCGACAATTATTGTTAAATATGAAATAAAAAAAATAAATGCCAATGGAAAAAAAAGCTTGTATTGTTGACATTAAAAAAAATTTCGGAATAAATACTTAAGACAACCATCTATCGACTTTGACTTTGGTAATATATCGTCATCCTGTGACGTTGTTTACAAGGGACACTGATTGACACAAGCTGGTTACTAATTTATTTTACGATTTTGTGAGCATTTTACTTGTTTGAGTAGCAAAATTCAAAATGCCATAAAATTGGAAAATATCAGTAACTTAATTACATCACCGTCCAGTTATCAATTTATACGTAGGAAAACATGAAGGTTAATGCATTTTCCGGTTATTCATGGAAGACACATATCAATGGAATGTATGTGTGCATACTGGGGATCCCCAAATGTAAATTTTCAAAACAAATGATAAAAAAATACTTAGTTACAGAATATTTATTTATAACTGAGGGGAAATTTTTATTTTAAGGACTTTAAAAATACGCTATATGCCGGTGTTTTGTTTGTTTACACTCGGTTGTCACGGTAATTTCACAGCGGGAGACACATGGAACAGCCAGATTTGTTGTGTACTGCACTTGTGCTAAATATAGAGTTGTTGAGTATTATCGTGTGTGCCGTTTTAGAGACGTCATATTAGAATTTAGAACATTTTTGGGAACAATAAAACAGACGGACTTAAACAGGATAGCCAACATCAGCTAAGATCACCTATGACTGAAGGGGGAGAACATTAGTTTTATCAGCTAAGATCACCTATGACTGAAGGAGGAGAACATTAGTTTTATCAGCTAAGATAACCTATGACAGAAGGAGGAGAACATTAGTTTTATCAGCTAAGATCACCTATGACTGAAGGAGGAGAACATTAGTTTTATCAGCTAAGATCACCTATGACTGAAGGAGGAGAACATTAGTTTTATTAGCTAAGATCATCTATGACTGAAGGAGGAGAACATTAGTTTTATCAGCTAAGATCACCTATGACAGAAGGAGGAGAACATTAGTTTTATCAGCTAAGATCACCTATGACTGAAGGAGGAGAACATTAGTTTTATTAGCTAAGATAACCTATGACTGAAGGAGGATAACTTTAGTTTTATTAGCTAAGATCACCTATGACTGAAGGAGGAGAACATTAGTTTTATTAGCTAAGATAACCTATGACTGAAGGAGGAGAACATTAGTTTTATCAGCTAAGATCACCTATGACTGAAGGAGGAGAACATTAGTTTTATTAACTAAGATAACCTATGACTGAAGGAGGAGAACATTAGTTTTATTAGCTAAGATCACCTATGACTGAAGGAGGAGAACATTAGTTTTATCAGCTAAGACCACCTATGACTGAAGGAGGAGAACATTAGTTTTATCAGCTAAGATCACCTATGACTGAAGGAGGAGAACATTAGTTTTATTAGCTAAGATAACCTATGACTGAAGGAGGAGAATATTAGTTTTATCAGCTAAGATCGCCTATGACTGAAGGAGGAGAACATTAGTTTTATCAGCTAAGATCACCTATGACTGAAGGAGGAGAACATTAGTTTTATCAGCTAAGATCACCTATGACTGAAGGAGGAGAACATTAGTTTTATCAGCTAAGATCACCTATGACTGAAGGAGGAGAACATTAGTTTTATTAGCTAAGATAACCTATGACTGAAGGAGGAGAACATTAGTTTTATCTGCTAAGATCACCTATGACTGAAGGAGGAGAACATTAGTTTTATCTGCTAAGATCACCTATGACTGAAGGAGGAGAACATTAGTTTTATTAGCTAAGATCACCTATGACTGAAGGAGGAGAACATTAGTTTTATCAGCTAAGATCACCTATGACTGAAGGAGGAGAACATTAGTTTTATCAGCTAAGATCACATATGACTGAAGGAGGAGAACATTAGTTTTATTAGCTAATATCACCTATGACTGAAGGAGGAGAACATTAGTTTTATCAGCTAAGATCACCTATGACTGAAGGAGAACATTAGTTTTATTAACTAAGATCACCTATGACTGAAGGAGGAGAACATTAGTTTATCAGCTAAGATCACCTATGACTGAAGTAGGAGAACATTAGTTTTATCAGCTAAGATCACCTATGACTGAAGGAGGAGAACATTAGTTTTATCAGCTAAGATCACCTATGACTGAAGGAGGAGAACATTAGTTTTATCAGCTAAGATCACCTATGACTGAAGGAGGAGAACATTAGTTTTATCAGCTAAGATCACCTATGACTGAAGGAGGAGAACATTAGTTTTATCAGCTAAGATCACCTATGAATGAAGGAGGAGAACATTAGTTTTATCAGCTAAGATCACCTATGACTGAAGGAGGAGAACATTAGTTTTATCAGCTAAGATCACCTATGAATGAAGGAGGAGAACATTAGTTTTATCAGCTAAGATCACCTATGACTGAAGGAGGAGAACATTAGTTTTATCAGCTAAGATCACCTATGACTGAAGGAGGAGAACATTAGTTTTATCAGCTAAGATCACCTATGACTGAAGGAGGAGAACAATAGTTTTATTAGCTAAGATCACCTATGACTGAAGGAGGAGAACATTAGTTTTATCAGCTAAGATCACCTATGACTGAAGGAGGAGAACATTAGTTTTATCAGCTAAGATAACCTATGACTGAAGGAGTAGAACATTAGTTTTATCAGCTAAGATAACCTATGACAGAAGGAGGAGAACATTAGTTTTATTAACTAAGATAACCTATGACTGAAGGAGGAGAACATTAGTTTTATCAGCTAAGATCACCTATGACTGAAGGAGGAGAACATTAGTTTTATTAGCTAAGATCACCTATGACTGAAGGAGGAGAACATTAGTTTTATCAGCTAAGATCACCTATGACTGAAGGAGGAGAACATTAGTTTTATCAGCTAAGATCACCTATGACTGAAGGAGGAGAACATTAGTTTTATCAGCTAAGATCACCTATGACTGAAGGAGGAGAACATTAGTTTTATCAGCTAAGATAACCTATGACAGAAGGAGGAGAACATTAGTTTTATTAACTAAGATAACCTATGACTGAAGGAGGAGAACATTAGTTTTATCAGCTAAGATCACCTATGAATGAAGGAGGAGAACATTAGTTTTATCAGCTAAGATCACCTATGAATAAAGGAGGAGAACATTAGTTTTATCAGCTAAGATAACCTATGACTGAAGGAGGAGAACATTAGTTTTATTAACTAAGATAACCTATGACTGAAGGAGGAGAACATTAGTTTTATCAGCTAAGATCACCTATGACTGAAGGAGGAGAACATTAGTTTTATCAGCTAAGATCACCTATGACTGAAGGAGGAGAACATTAGTTTTATCAGCTAAGATCACCTATGACTGAAGGAGGAGAACAATAGTTTTATTAGCTAAGATCACCTATGACTGAAGGAGGAGAACATTAGTTTTATTAGCTAAGATCACCTATGACTGAAGGAGGAGAACATTAGTTTTATCAGCTAAGATCACCTATGACTGAAGGAGGAGAACATTAGTTTTATCAGCTAAGATCCCCTATGACTGAAGGAGGAGAACATTAGTTTTATCAGCTAAGATCACCTATGACTGAAGGAGGAGAACATTAGTTTTATCAGCTAAGATCACCTATGACTGAAGGGGGAGAACATTAGTTTTATTACCTAAGATCACCTATGACTGAAGGAGGAGAACATTAGTTTTATTAGCTAAGATCACCTATGACTGAAGGAGGAGAACATTAGTTTTATTAACTAAGATAACCTATGACAGAAGGAGGACAACATTAGTTTTATTAGTTAAGATCACCTATGACTGAAGGAGGAGAACATTAGTTTTATCAGCTAAGATCACCTATGACTGAAGGAGGAGAACATTAGTTTTATTAGCTAAGATAACCTATGACTGAAGGAGGAGAACATTAGTTTTATCAGCTAAGATCACCTATGACTGAAGGAGGAGAACATTAGTTTTATCAGCTAAGATCACCTATGACTGAAGGAGGAGAACATTAGTTTTATCAGCTAAGATCACCTATGACTGAAGGAGGAGAACATTAGTTTTATCAGCTAAGGTCACCTATGACTGAAGGAGGAGAACATTAGTTTTATCAGCTAAGATCACCTATGACTGAAGGAGGAGAACATTAGTTTTATTAGCTAAGATCACCTATGACTGAAGGAGGAGAACATTAGTTTTATCAGCTAAGATCACCTATGACTGAAGGAGGAGAACATTAGTTTTATCAGCTAAGATCACCTATGACTGAAGGAGGAGAACATTAGTTTTATCAGCTAAGATCACCTATGACTGAAGGAGGAGAACATTAGTTTTATCAGCTAAGATCACCTATGACTGAAGGAGGAGAACATTAGTTTTATCTGCTAAGATCACCTATGACTGAAGGAGGAGAACATTAGTTTTATCTGCTAAGATCACCTATGACTGAAGGAGGAGAACATTAGTTTTATTAGCTAAGATCACCTATGACTGAAGGAGGAGAACATTAGTTTTATCAGCTAAGATCACCTATGACTGAAGGAGGAGAACATTAGTTTTATCAGCTAAGATCACATATGACTGAAGGAGGAGAACATTAGTTTTATTAGCTAATATCACCTATGACTGAAGGAGGAGAACATTAGTTTTATCAGCTAAGATCACCTATGACTGAAGGAGAACATTAGTTTTATTAGCTAAGATCACCTATGACTGAAGGAGGAGAACATTAGTTTTATCAGCTAAGATCACCTATGACTGAAGTAGGAGAACATTAGTTTTATCAGCTAAGATCACCTATGACTGAAGGAGGAGAACATTAGTTTTATCAGCTAAGATCACCTATGACTGAAGGAGGAGAACATTAGTTTTATCAGCTAAGATCACCTATGACTGAAGGAGGAGAACATTAGTTTTATCAGCTAAGATCACCTATGACTGAAGGAGGAGAACATTAGTTTTATCAGCTAAGATCACCTATGAATGAAGGAGGAGAACATTAGTTTTATCAGCTAAGATCACCTATGACTGAAGGAGGAGAACATTAGTTTTATCAGCTAAGATCACCTATGAATGAAGGAGGAGAACATTAGTTTTATCAGCTAAGATCACCTATGACTGAAGGAGGAGAACATTAGTTTTATCAGCTAAGATCACCTATGACTGAAGGAGGAGAACATTAGTTTTATCAGCTAAGATCACCTATGACTGAAGGAGGAGAACAATAGTTTTATTAGCTAAGATCACCTATGACTGAAGGAGGAGAACATTAGTTTTATCAGCTAAGATCACCTATGACTGAAGGAGGAGAACATTAGTTTTATCAGCTAAGATAACCTATGACTGAAGGAGTAGAACATTAGTTTTATCAGCTAAGATAACCTATGACAGAAGGAGGAGAACATTAGTTTTATTAGCTAAGATCACCTATGACTGAAGGAGGAGAACATTAGTTTTATCAGCTAAGATCACCTATGACTGAAGGAGGAGAACATTAGTTTTATCAGCTAAGATCCCCTATGACTGAAGGAGGAGAACATTAGTTTTATCAGCTAAGATCACCTATGACTGAAGGAGGAGAACATTAGTTTTATCAGCTAAGATCACCTATGACTGAAGGGGGAGAACATTAGTTTTATTACCTAAGATCACCTATGACTGAAGGAGGAGAACATTAGTTTTATTAGCTAAGATCACCTATGACTGAAGGAGGAGAACATTAGTTTTATTAACTAAGATAACCTATGACAGAAGGAGGACAACATTAGTTTTATTAGTTAAGATCACCTATGACTGAAGGAGGAGAACATTAGTTTTATCAGCTAAGATCACCTATGACTGAAGGAGGAGAACATTAGTTTTATTAGCTAAGATAACCTATGACTGAAGGAGGAGAACATTAGTTTTATCAGCTAAGATCACCTATGACTGAAGGAGGAGAACATTAGTTTTATCAGCTAAGATCACCTATGACTGAAGGAGGAGAACATTAGTTTTATCAGCTAAGATCACCTATGACTGAAGGAGGAGAACATTAGTTTTATCAGCTAAGGTCACCTATGACTGAAGGAGGAGAACATTAGTTTTATCAGCTAAGATCACCTATGACTGAAGGAGGAGAACATTAGTTTTATTAGCTAAGATCACCTATGACTGAAGGAGGAGAACATTAGTTTTATCAGCTAAGATCACCTATGACTGAAGGAGGAGAACATTAGTTTTATCAGCTAAGATCACCTATGACTGAAGGAGGAGAACATTAGTTTTATCAGCTAAGATCACCTATGACTGAAGGAGGAGAACATTAGTTTTATCAGCTAAGATCACCTATGACTGAAGGAGGAGAACATTAGTTTTATCTGCTAAGATCACCTATGACTGAAGGAGGAGAACATTAGTTTTATCTGCTAAGATCACCTATGACTGAAGGAGGAGAACATTAGTTTTATTAGCTAAGATCACCTATGACTGAAGGAGGAGAACATTAGTTTTATCAGCTAAGATCACCTATGACTGAAGGAGGAGAACATTAGTTTTATCAGCTAAGATCACATATGACTGAAGGAGGAGAACATTAGTTTTATTAGCTAATATCACCTATGACTGAAGGAGGAGAACATTAGTTTTATCAGCTAAGATCACCTATGACTGAAGGAGAACATTAGTTTTATTAGCTAAGATCACCTATGACTGAAGGAGGAGAACATTAGTTTTATCAGCTAAGATCACCTATGACTGAAGTAGGAGAACATTAGTTTTATCAGCTAAGATCACCTATGACTGAAGGAGGAGAACATTAGTTTTATCAGCTAAGATCACCTATGACTGAAGGAGGAGAACATTAGTTTTATCAGCTAAGATCACCTATGACTGAAGGAGGAGAACATTAGTTTTATCAGCTAAGATCACCTATGACTGAAGGAGGAGAACATTAGTTTTATCAGCTAAGATCACCTATGAATGAAGGAGGAGAACATTAGTTTTATCAGCTAAGATCACCTATGACTGAAGGAGGAGAACATTAGTTTTATCAGCTAAGATCACCTATGAATGAAGGAGGAGAACATTAGTTTTATCAGCTAAGATCACCTATGACTGAAGGAGGAGAACATTAGTTTTATCAGCTAAGATCACCTATGACTGAAGGAGGAGAACATTAGTTTTATCAGCTAAGATCACCTATGACTGAAGGAGGAGAACAATAGTTTTATTAGCTAAGATCACCTATGACTGAAGGAGGAGAACATTAGTTTTATCAGCTAAGATCACCTATGACTGAAGGAGGAGAACATTAGTTTTATCAGCTAAGATAACCTATGACTGAAGGAGTAGAACATTAGTTTTATCAGCTAAGATAACCTATGACAGAAGGAGGAGAACATTAGTTTTATTAACTAAGATCACCTATGACTGAAGGAGGAGAACATTAGTTTTATCAGCTAAGATCACCTATGACTGAAGGAGGAGAACATTAGTTTTATTAGCTAAGATCACCTATGACTGAAGGAGGAGAACATTAGTTTTATCAGCTAAGATCACTTATGACTGAAGGAGGAGAACATTAGTTTTATCAGCTAAGATCACCTATGACTGAAGGAGGAGAACATTAGTTTTATCAGCTACGATCACCTATGACTGAAGGAGGAGAACATTAGTTTTATCAGCTAAGATAACCTATGACAGAAGGAGGAGAACATTAGATTTATTAACTAAGATAACCTATGACTGAAGGAGGAGAACATTAGTTCTATCAGCTAAGATCACCTATGAATGAAGGAGGAGAACATTAGTTTTATCAGCTAAGATCACCTATGAATGAAGGTGGAGAACATTAGTTTTATCAGCTAAGATAACCTATGACTGAAGGAGGAGAACATTAGTTTTATTAACTAAGATAACCTATGACTGAAGGAGGAGAACATTAGTTTTATCAGCTAAGATCACCTATGACTGAAGGAGGAGAACATTAGTTTTATCAGCTAAGATCACCTATGACTGAAGGAGGAGAACATTAGTTTTATCAGCTAAGATCACCTATGACTGAAGGAGGAGAACAATAGTTTTATTAGCTAAGATCACCTATGACTGAAGGAGGAGAACATTAGTTTTATTAGCTAAGATCACCTATGACTGAAGGAGGAGAACATTAGTTTTATCAGCTAAGATCACCTATGACTGAAGGAGGAGAACATTAGTTTTATCAGCTAAGATCACCTATGACTGAAGGAGGAGAACATTAGTTTTATCAGCTAAGATCATCTATGACTGAAGGAGGAGAACATTAGTTTTAATAAAAATTACATTATTGAGGAAATTTCAATAATAAATATATATATTAAACCATGTCGAATTAAATAAGAAAAGAAGCTATGCAAATAGCAACCTCCTAGTACACACGGACTCTTGTTTCAGTGAGCTAGCAGTATAAAAATCTGATGAAGTGTGTTCATCTTGTTCAAAGTGGACATCATCATCATCTCATCAATATGTAACTTGTTTTCAACGTAATATTGCTAAAGCATTGCTCTCTTGGTGTTAAACAACAATCTCTTAATCACAAGACCATATGTGGACTTGATACAGGGGCCATCGTGGTCGTGATCGTATGGTAGAAGGATTTACAATTAACTGTGCAATCAGTGACTATCACCACTAATGTTGTGAGTTCAAACCCCATTCATGCCAAGGTGTGCTCGATACAACATTATGTGATAAATTTTGTCCGTGACTTGCGACAGGTTGATGGTTTTCTCTGTGTACTCCGGTTTCCTTTACCAATAAAACTGACCACCACAACATAACTGAAATATTGTTGAAAGTGGCATTAAACACCATAAGCCAAACCAAACAGATGGCCTTGATACAATCAGGAGAGGCAACAGTAATCAGATAATTTTCTCTTGTCTGTACTTTTTATCATTCTCATTTCAGGGCTGGAAGTTTGATTGCTGACCATGCTGTTGTGTCTAACCAGACTAATTCTCAGCCTAATGTTATAGCAGCTGTTGATAACTTAGTAAAGGGTGTCAGTACAGTCACTATTCAAAACATTTCTGCAGTGGCTACATCTGCCTCTATAACAAGGGGCACAGATATAGGTAAGTTGGTGACTGTATTTGTAATTTGTTGGATAACACTCCTTCTCTACAACTGCTGTTTGATACCTTAAGATTGGTCATTTGAGATATGACCTCTGATCATGACCCCTACTGGATATTTTTCGATGCAAATGTATGGTAAAATAATTCTTATTTTCCAACATAGATTTGATCCAAATCACCTGTTTCTCAATTACCTAAGCAACCCAAAAAACTTAACTTATGGTTCCTTGTTAGTTACAAAGCTCATTTGTCCAGAGGGGGGGGGGGGGGGGGGGGGGGGGGGGGGGGAGCAAATGAGGCACAAAACACTCCCTTTTCTACAACTTTACTTGCAACATACAATGATTTATTAGTTTATACATGTAGTTTCAATGTTATTTAAATAAATATATAATCTTTATATTCATATAAGGCTGTCGTGGTCGTGATCGTATGGTAGTTGGATTTACAATTACCTATGCAATCAGTGCCTATCACCACTGATGTTGTGAGTTCGAATCTCGATCAGGGCGAGGTGTACAACATTATGTGATAAAGTTTGTCAGTGACTTGCGACAAGTCAGTGGTTTTCTCCTGGTCCTCCGGTTTCCTCCACCAATAAAACTGACCTTGATGATATAACTGAAATAGTATTGAAAGTAGTATTTAGCACCATCAAACAAACAATTTAGCCTTAAGCATTAATGGTTAAATGTTTTTTTTTCAAATTCAACAAATTATAACAAAAACATTAATGTGATTCTAACAAGTAATCCAGTACTTCTACATATTTATTTTGCGTTATTTCAGTAGATGACTCTAGTTGTCTCTGTTTAGTAGCCATGATTCTAACAAGTATAGTATAAATGTTGTTGTTTATTTTGCAGCTGAGGTTGACAAAAAAACTACAGCATGTAGTTCCTTTAATAAAGTAGTCCCCTGTCCAACAAACCAAGGATGTGCTATAAATAGTACCAATAATGTCCCATATTGTGCGTAAGTAATTATTTAAATTTATGTGGATATTTTAAAGGGGGCTCGATCAGGATTCCTAGATGTCTGACAAATTCCTCAATAGACCATTTACACATTTCTGTCTCGATTCTAAAGTTGCTTTATTTCCCCCAGGTATTTATAGGAGTTAATGTGGACAAAGGTCCATTTCTTGTAAAGTTCAATGAAAATAACAAATATTTTTCCAATATTCTGTATAAAATTTAGATGGTGTAGCAACTTGTGAATTTTTTATTTGATATGAAATGACCCTCTGATTTTCTACAATGTCCGAATATCTATAAATTTTATGAAATTTTTACATTTATATAATCAAAATCTTTGTCGTATCCATTGCTCTTGCTTGGAAAGGGTACCATTTTGTCCACCATAATGAAAATAACTCGTTAAAATGTCAAAAAAAAGCTTCATTTTAGAATCAAATCGGAAATGTGTAAATAGTCTATTAGGTTGTAAGATTTCTGGTAAATTACTAAATCAGAGTTAAGAGATTTCTGGTAAATGATTAAATCAGAGTTAAGAGATTTCTGGTAAATTACTAAATCAGAGTTAAGAGATTTCTGGTCAATTACTAAATCAGAGTTATGAGATTTCTGGTAAATTACTAAGTCAGAGTTATGAGATTTCTGGTAAATTATTAAATCAGAGTTAAGAGATTTCTGGTCAATTACTAAATCAGAGTTATGAGATTTCTGGTAAATGATTAAATCAGAGTTAAGAGGTTTCTGGTCAATTACTAAATCAGAGTTATGAGATTTCTGGTAAATTACTAAATCAGAATTGTGAGATTTCTGGTAAATTGCTAAATCAGAATTTATAAGAGATTTCTGGTAAATTACTAAATCAGAATTATGAGATTTCTGGTAAATTACTAAATCAGAGTTATGAGATTTCTGATAAATTACTAAATCAGTATTATGAGATTTCTGGTAAATTATTAAATCAGAATTATGAGATTTCTGGTAAATTATTAAATCAGAATTATGAGATTTCAGGTAAATTACTAAATCAGAGTTGTGAGATTTCTGGTAAATTACTAAATCAGAGTTATGAGATTTCTGGTAAATTACTAAATCAAAGTTGTGAGATTTCTGGTAAATTACTAAATCAAAGTTGTGAGATTTCTGGTAAATTACTAAATCAGAATTATGAGATTTCTGGAGAACTACTCAATCAGCACAACAAGATATCCGGCTTTGAGGATCAGGCCAAGATGGCCATCATTGATGAAAAATCATAGTTTCTACATTTTAGCAGAAATTAGCAAATTATAAAAATCTTATTGAGCATTTTTAATCAAGACATTTCTTTTTTACATTTTATTTGAACAATTATGTAGAATAGTCATATATCAATATCTATCAATATCTGAAACAACACAACCAAATTGGACCAAACTTGGTAAAGATGGCATTTGTTTGGTTCTTGTTTAATGTAATATTTGACAGCCTACACCAGTCTTTCAGCAAGGATGTAATAAATAAAATTAGAATCCATCAGGAACCTATATGAATACCAAGTCATCTATCACCTACATGTATTATATTTTTTTAAATGTTTTTCTTTCAGGCCATTGCAAAGTACTGGTACGTATTATGTTAATTGTGATTCATTCAAAAAATTGGTTTAGGTTTTTGATGTTTAATGCCACTTTGAACAACATTTCAGTTATATCGTAGCGGTCAGTTATATCGTGGAGGAAACCGGAGGACCCAGAGAAAACCACCGACCTGTCACAAGTTACTAACACTTTATCACATGATGCTGTATCAAGTACACCTCACCTGAGTGGTACTCGAACTCACAACGTTAATGGTGATAGGCACTGATTGCACAGGTAGTTCGAATGCCAACTACTATTCGACCACGACGGCTCCATATATTTCCTGAAAATTATGTAGATGTACTAAGATTTTGACTGACTGAAAATATGCTCAAGGGAATAATTGTGGGAATTTGTCCTTAATACGGTAATGATACTAATGTAGTGAGTAAGAGAGAGTAGCAACAAATACTAATGTTATAGTCTTTTTTTGAGATAATTTTGAGTTGATCGTCGGTCTTGACGTTGGTATACCATTATTTATATTTTTTCCGTTGTAGATAATTTTGAGTTGATTGTTGGCCTTGGCGTTGGTATACCATTATTTATATTTTTTCCGTTGTAGATAATTTTGAGTTGATTGTCGGCCTTGGCGTTGGTATGCCATTATTTATATTTTTTCCGTTGTAGATAATTTTGAGCTGATTGTCGGCCTTGGTGTTGGTATGCCATTATTTATATTTTTTCCGTTGTAGATAATTTTGAGTTGATTGTCGGCCTTGGCGTTGGTATACCATTATTCTTCATCATCGTAGGATTAATCATTGTATTATGTGTGTACAACAACAAACGTAAGAAGAGAAAAGACATGGAGGATGAGTTAGATAGGTAAGTTTATGGTCCAGTAAATCTAACTTAATAGATAGGTCAGTTTATGGTCCAGTGATTTTTGCACTGTTATTGCTATCACTAGGTATATACCTCCGTTGGTTTATTAGTTCTCCAGGGCATCACCAGGCCAGTAGTCAGAGGCTCACTACTGACATGGCTTATAAGATATATCTAAATATAGGAATTTATAATTCCTAAATAACATAACTAAGGTTTATCCACCTCAGTCAGAGGTAAGCTTAAAAGTCTTGTTAGCACTAAATGTCATGCCTACATTTTTTTAAAGGTAAGTTTGTGGGCCAGAAAAATAATCCAATAATCAAAAGCATTTGTTTTTTGTTTTTGTTTTTTAACAGGCATATACATTTATTCATCATTACCTGTTGACAGTTCACTTTTGTTTGTCCAGGTTCAACCTGTTTTACAACAAAAGATAACATGAACAGGATCAGACATGTAACTTACACAACAAAAGATAACATGAACAGGGTCAGACATGTAACTTACACAACAAAAGATAACATGAACAAGGTCAGACATGTAACTTACACAATAAAATATAACATGAACAGGGTCAGACATGTAACTTATACAACAAAAGATAACATGAACAGGGTCAGACATGTAACTTACACAATAAAAGATAACATGAACAGGATCAGACATGTAACTTACACAACAAAAGATAACATGAACAGGATCAGACATGTAATTTACACAACAAAAGATAACATGAACAGGATCAGACATGTAACTTACACAACAAAAGATAACATGAACAGGATCAGACATGTAACTTACACAATAAAAGATAACATGAACAGGGTCAGACATGTAACTTATACAACAAAAGATAACATGAACAGGGTCAGACATGTAACTTACACAATAAAAGATAACATGAACAGGATCAGACATGTAACTTACACAACAAAAGATAACATGAACAGGATCAGACATGTAACTTACACAACAAAAGATAACATGAACAGGATCAGACATGTAACTTACACAACAAAAGAGAACATGAACAGGGTCAGACATGTAACTTACACAACAAAAGATAACATGAACAGGATCAGACATGTAACTTACACAATAAAATCATCACATGAACAGGGTCAGACATGTAACTTACACAATAAAATCATCACATGAACAGGGTCAGACATGTAACTTACACAATAAAATCATCACATGAACAGGGTCAGACATGTAACTTACACAATAAAATCATCACATATTTATAAATCATCACACTGAGAGAAAAAGTAAAAATATACTTATATTAGATATATAAACAATTATGCAACAGATAGAATTAGTATTCATTCATTATTTATTATTATTATTCTATATTTTGAATACACCAATCGAGTGCACCCTTAAAATATCATATGTATGTGCTTTAATAGAATGTTTAATCTCTTGTTCTAGAACTCATGTTTACATTCGGGTAAAAAAAAAGTACTTTATGTCTTTTTCAGAACAATGCCAACAAGCCAAGGAATTTTCACTGGTGCAATTCCTGGTCGATTTAATAGCTGGAATAAACAGTCATCTTATCCCTTCAACGGTCGATGGGATGAGATATCTTTAGGATCAGATAAAGGAGCTAATGATAATGAATTGTTTAGAGGAAAAGATGCTTATGGTAAATATATAGTTAATTTAAATATTCTAGGAATTCCTTAATTTAAGGAGAAGGTATTGGGTAATAATTTAATTTGATTTGAATACTGCAATCTGATTGGGTGATCCGCCTGGAGAAAATATTGGTTATACTTGATAACCTAGGTTGGTATTGCTTCGCATTTTATTAAGTGTAAACTGTCCCAAACCAGATTATATTGAATAACCTGTTCAAAAATTTCAAATATTCCTTAAATATATTAAATTCCTTTTTGGCTATAAACCCCCCTTAAAATAGACTGTGCTGTACTCTGTTTATCATTTGCTGTCAACATGGCAAGGTTTGGCAATGTAAATGCTGACAAGTTTACGTCAACGCAGTGTTTTTTTCTTTTAAGACCTGAATGAGATGTTATGTACTAAACATATGTTTGTCATCTCCCTTGGAAGTAGTTTTTTTATTGTGTTGTCTTGTGAGGTATAGGAAAACTGTTCCCTCAGGAGAAGACAATAATAGAATAATATAGATACAGAAATGTATGTATCAAGGCTTTTGTGGTTGTGATCATATTGTAGTAAGATTTACTTATATCTCTACGTTCAGTACCAGTCATCAGTCAAGTTGTGAGTTAATTTGATTTCTACCTTTGGTGATCTGAATTCAATGCAATTTTACGTGATAACATTTTTGCTTTGACACCCATCATTTTTTGTCAGCTTACTCCAGTTCCTGCAATCAGTAAAATTGATTGCCTTGACATACCAAACAAATTTGCCGTTTCATTAGAATATTGTCATGTGTCGTCCAAACAAATTAGCTGCTTCATTAGAATATTGTCATGTGTCGTCCAGACAAATTTGCCGTTTCATTAGAATATTGTCATGTGTCGTCCAAACAAATTAGCTGTTTCATTAGAATATTGTCATGTGTCGTCCAAACAAATTTGCCGTTTCATTAGAATATTGTCATGTGTCATCCAGACAAATGTGCCGTTTCATTAGAATATTGTCATGTGTCATCCAGACAAATTTGATGTTTCATTAGAATATGATCATGTGTCGTCCAGATAAATTTGCCGTTTCATTAGAATATTGTCATGTGTCCTCCAGACAAATTTGCTGTTTCATTAGAATATTGTCATGTGTCATCCAAACAAATTAGCCGTTTCATTAGAATATGGTCATGTGTCGTCCAGACAAATTTGCCGTTTCATTAGAATATTGTCATGTATCATCCAGACAAATTTACCGTTTCATTAGAATATTGTCATGTGTCGTCCAGACAAATTTGCTGTTTCATTAGAATATTGTCATGTGTCATCCAAATAAATTTGCCATTTCATTAGAATATTGTCATGTGTCATCCAAGCAAATTTGCTGTTTCATTAGAATATTGTCATGTGTCATCCAAACAAATTTGCCATTTCATTAGAATATTGTCATGTGTCGTCCAGACAAATTTGCCGTTTCATTAGAATATTGTCATGTGTCGTCCAGACAAATTAGCTGTTTCATTAGAATATTGTCATGTGTCGTCCAAGCAAATTAGCTGTTTCATTAAAATATTTTTTTCTCCCTATTACAGTATGTGACACCGATAGAGATGGAAAACCTGATCATTTTTCGTGGGATTTTATTTTCCAAAGTCTACCTACTAAAGAACAGGTATGTTGTAGGAATAAGTAAAAAAATTAATGTTATTGGTAAATACAGTCAAATCTGTATTAAGAGGTCATCTTTGGGACAAAGAAAAAGTGGCTTTTTAAGATGGGTGACCTCTTAAAAGAGGTTCAATTTATATGAAATTTTCTATGACAGGACAAGAAAAAGGTGACCTTTTAATACAGGTGACTGTTTAATAGAGGTGACCACATGAGCAGGTTTGACTGTACAGAGAGGATGAATTACATTTTGTACTTCGTAATGTAAGATTTGAGAAACCGTGTGGTTTTTCTTTTGAGTCTGTTTTTTTACATAACAATATTTATTAAAAATACTGTAATTTTCATTTAGTACTGATGGTTAAAACAACTTGTATCAGATGTGTTTGTATGAATACTATTTATAGAACTGAGTAGGTGTGTTAAATTACAGTAAGCTTGAGTTGTATTTGTTTCAGTACAATCAGTATTTCGTAACAACTGATTTCATTGTAAACCAACTGAATAAGGATAAATATATCAGAAATGTGATGGGTTAAATAATTTACTCAATGAAATGAAGAAAAAAATAAATACCACACTTCATTCAGAACAGTTCCAAAATCTTGTCTAAAAATTGTATAAACAGAGACAAAATGGATACCACTAACATATATATACATGACCTCACACTGTTATAGTACAGGCACTAAGATAAACTGGTGTTGATCTAGTTTTATAGACTCCCCTTCTTTAAATAGTGAAATGATGTGATCATGCAAGTGTTTTCCACATGGAATTAACATTTCATCCCTCATATACAACTTGGTGAGCAACGTTGTTGTAGAGAACACTGATACCTAATCTTGATCTTTATACATTATATGTTTGTTCTTGGTGCTCCAAAGGTTATCATGTATAATACTAGTTATAAAAAGAACTCATAGGCTTCACCACCATTTTGGGGGCATCCTGGTCATGATAGTTAAGTCTCCTAAACAACGTTTGGAGACTTATTGTTTTTGCTCCACTTCATATTATTATTATTATTCTCCTTTCTTTCTTTGCGACATGAACGTGTCCACGGTCAGATCTCAGGAACTACTGGACAGAATTAAATAAAACATAATGGAGTTATAGATATATGTTTCTAGTTGAATATAATTTTTCAGTTTTGGGGTAAAGGGGGTTTAAGTCATATTTTGGGGGGTTCAAAGGGGGTGGAGTTTACTATAGAATCCTATGGGAAAGTTGATATTTCATACATTAATGTTGATAACTTCTAAATGGTTAATAATAGAGACATACATTTTAACACAATGATAGGACACCATCTGAGGAGCAATTCTGTGTTTTCAAAATTTTTAAGATGTCCACCATTTTCAAAATGACTGCCAAAACACGGCATAAAAAATCGGAGGTAAAAATTCAACATTGTCCGATATCATCAAAATTTGATATGTGGGTAGATAATGATGTCCCGACATTGAAAATATTTTACCGGTCGCCATTTTCAAAATGGCCACCACAATACAGCACAAATTCAACATTGTCCGATTTCAACGACATTTCATTGATTCCTGACATCGAAAAATTTCTACTCGTCTCCATTTTCAAAATGGCCACCACAATACCGCAAAAATTCAACATTGTTCGATTTCAAAGGTAGCTTTTGATTTATTTACGGACATTTTGTCTGCTGTTGGTTTGCGTCTACAGGTAATAAAAAACACATAAAAACAATTTGTTGCTTTATGCTATATACCACAGTACTCATCTTCATATAACATTCATTCATATTGTTGATGGCACCAAACTAAACTTGAAGTTGCTGTAAACAGTTAATTTGAGATAGCAAAGGCAAATAGTAAAATAATTAATATATTTGATTAGAAGTGTAGCTTCAAGTTCAGTTACAGAGTGATACCCGACACTAAATTTGAAATTGTTAATTTTTGTTATTGAAACGTACTTATAATAAATAATCATATGATTATTTGATTATTTCAAAAGAAAATTTCATCATATCAGGTATCACTACCATGACCAGGGCTACAAGTCTGTAGTTCCTCCACGTGGTGGCGCCGGAAACAGTCATTGGCCGGTTTGGGAGACTTCATAATCGTTAGATTATAATCATATCTTGTTGGATTTACAACTACTTGTGCAATCAGTGCCTATCACCACTAAAGTTGTGAGTTTGAACCATGTTCATGGCAAGATGTACTCGATACAGTGTGATAAAGTTTGTCAGTAACTTGAAACAGGTCGATGGTTTTCTCCACCAATAAAACTGACCGCCACGATATAACTGAAATATTGTTGGAAGTGGCGTTAAATACCATAAAACAAGCCAAACTACCACCATTTAAATGTTAGATAATACACAGAACATATAATAGGGAAACAATGGTCAAATTTGAACCATATTTTCTCTATTGGTGGACTGGACTGTATTTTGTTAATTTTATGATAAAATCCAATTATATTTCAGTACCGAATAAAAAGGCCAGAAACAGAGCTAAGACCCAACCCAGTTTTTGAGGTAAGATTTTAATATAGTTTTGACTGCAGGTCGGTTGTTTGTTTTTTTCACAAAAGAGTAAAATTTGTCAATCTTTAATGAACTATATGAATTTACACATTAGATATTATAGACTCAAGACTTAAGACTTTTACTACACTCTGACAGTGTAAATTTATACCATGTGCTTGTGACCACAAAAGTTACGACAAGAAGTTCTTTTCTATTTCTCAAAATAAACGGGAAAATAATTCATTTCATATCTCTTTAGAAAACACATTTTTATAAATTCAGGAATGTGACTGAATGTACACAATAGATATGGGACCAATTATCAAGTTCAATTATCATAAATGTCACAGTTGTTTTGGACACTTTATGAAAAGAAAGTTTAAACAGTGATGATCAACAATTCCATCAATATCATCAAAATGAGCAATCACTTCTCACCATACCTAACTGAACACAATATACAAATGTAAGGTTGGTTTTCTCCGCGTACTCCGGTTTCCTCCACTGAAACTTAAATATTGTTGAAAGTGGCATTAAACGCCATAACCCTGACCTGAAATCTAAGATCATGACATATGACGTTAGAAATCTAGGTTCTGGCTTGTGACAGGCACAAAAATGTGGCAGGGTTAAACTGGCTAATTGGATTGCCTCCCCTGTGTTGATAACTTGTCTAGATACCCCCAACCCTCCCCTGTGTTGATAACTTGTCTAGATACCCCCAACCCTCCCCTGTGTTGATAACTTGTCTAGATACCCCCAACCCTCCCCTGTGTTGATAACTTGTCTAGATACCCCCAACCCTCCCCTGTGTTGATAACTTGTCTAGATACACCCAACCCTCCACTGTTTTGATAACTTGTCTAGATACCCCCAACCCTCCCCTGTGTTGATAACTTGTCTAGATACCCCCAACCCTCCCCTGTGTTGATAACTTGTCTAGATACCCCCAACCCTCCCCTGTGTTGATAACTTGTCTAGATATCCCCCCCCTATGTTGATAACTTGTCTAGATACACCCAACCCTCCTCTGTGTTGATAACTTGTCTAGATACCCCCCCCCCCCCTATGTTGATAACTTGTCTAGATACACCCAACCCTCCTCTGTGTTGATAACTTGTCTAGATACCCCCAACCCTCCCCTGTGTTGATAACTTGTCTAGATACCCCCAACCCTCCCCTATGTTGATAACTTGTCTAGATACCCCCAACCCTCCCCTATGTTGATAACTTGTCTAGATACACCCAACCCTCCTCTGTGTTGATAACTTGTCTAGATACACCCAACCCTCCCCTGTGTTGATAACTTGTCTAGATACCCCCAACCCTCCCCTATGTTGATAACTTGTCTAGATACACCCAACCCTCCTCTGTGTTGATAACTTGTCTAGATACCCCCAACCCTCCCCTGTGTTGATAACTTGTCTAGATACCCCCAACCCTCCCCTATGTTGATAACTTGTCTAGATACACCCAACCCTCCTCTGTGTTGATAACTTGTCTAGATACACCCAACCCTCCCCTGTGTTGATAACTTGTCTAGATACCCCCAACCCTCCCCTATGTTGATAACTTGTCTAGATACCCCCAACCCTCCCCTATGTTGATAACTTGTCTAGATACACCCAACCCTCCCCTGTGTTGATGATAACTTGTCTAGATACCCCCAACCCTCCTCTGTGTTGATAACTTGTCTAGATACCCCCAACCCTCCCCTGTGTTGATAACTTGTCTAGATACCCCCAACCCTCCCCTGTGTTGATAACTTGTCTAGATACACCCAACCCTCCTCTGTGTTGATAACTTATCTAGATACACCCAACCCTCCCCTGTGTTGATAACTTGTCTAGATACACCCAACCCTCCCCTGTGTTGATAACTTGTCTAGATACACCCAACCCTCCCCTGTGTTGATAACTTGTCTAGATACACCCAACCCTCCGCTGTGTTGATAACTTGTCTAGATACCCCCAACCCTCCCCTATGTTGATAACTTGTCTAGATACCCCCAACCCTCCCCTGTGTTGATGATAACTTGTCTAGATACACCCAACCCTCCCCTGTGTTGATAACTTGTCTAGATACCCCCAACCCTCCCCTATGTTGATAACTTGTCTAGATACACCCAACCCTCCCCTGTGTTGATGATAACTTGATAACTTGTCTAGATACCCCCAACCCTCCCCTGTGTTGATGATAACTTGTCTAGATACACCCAACCCTCCCCAGTGTTGATAACTTGTCTAGATACACCCAACCCTCCCCTGTGTTGATAACTTGTCTAGATACACCCAACCCTCCCCTGTGTTGATGATAACTTGTCTAGATACCCCCAACCCTCCCCTATGTTGATAACTTGTCTAGATACCCCCAACCCTCCCCTGTGTTGATAACTTGTCTAGATACCCCCAACCCTCCCCTGTGTTGATGATAACTTGTCTAGATACACCCAACCCTCCCCAGTGTTGATAACTTGTCTAGATACACCCAACCCTCCCCTGTGTTGATAACTTGTCTAGATACACCCAACCCTCCCCTATGTTGATAACTTGTCTAGATACACCCAACCCTCCCCTGTGTTGATGATAACTTGTCTAGATACACCCAACCCTCCCCTGTGTTGATGATAACTTCTCTAGATACCCCCAACCCTCCCCTGTGTTGATAACTTGTCTAGTTACACCCAACCCTCCCCTATGTTGATAACTTGTCTAGATACCCCCAACCCTCCTCTGTGTTGATAACTTGTCTAGATACCCCCAACCCTCCCCTGTGTTGATAACTTGTCTAGATACACCCAACCCTCCTCTGTGTTGATAACTTGTCTAGATACCCCCAACCCTCCCCTGTGTTGATAATTTTTCTAGATACACCCAACCCTCCCCTGTGTTGATAACTTCTCTAGATACACCCAACCCTCCCCTGTGTTGATAACTTGTCTAGATACACCCAACCCTCCCCTGTGTTGATAACTTGTCTAGATACACCCAACCCTCCGCTGTGTTGATAACTTGTCTAGATACCCCCAACCCTCCCCTATGTTGATAACTTGTCTAGATACCCCCAACCCTCCCCTGTGTTGATGATAACTTGTCTAGATACACCCAACCCTCCCCTGTGTTGATAACTTGTCTAGATACCCCCAACCCTCCCCTGTGTTGATAACTTGTCTAGATACCCCCAACCCTCCCCTATGTTGATAACTTGTCTAGATACACCCAACCCTCCCCTGTGTTGATGATAACTTGTCTAGATACCCCCAACCCTCCCCTATGTTGATAACTTGTCTAGATACACCCAACCCTCCCCTGTGTTGATGATAACTTGTCTAGATACCCCCAACCCTCCCCTGTGTTGATAACTTGTCTAGATACACCCAACCCTCCCCTGTGTTGATGATAACTTGTCTAGATACCCCCAACCCTCCCCTATGTTGATAACTTGTCTAGATACCCCCAACCCTCCCCTGTGTTGATAACTTGTCTAGATACCCCCAACCCTCCCCTGTGTTGATGATAACTTGTCTAGATACACCCAACCCTCCCCTATGTTGATAACTTGTCTAGATACACCCAACCCTCCCCTATGTTGATAACTTGTCTAGATACACCCAACCCTCCCCTGTGTTGATGATAACTTGTCTAGATACACCCAACCCTCCCCTGTGTTGATGATAACTTCTCCAGATACCCCCAACCCTCCCCTGTGTTGATAACTTGTCTAGATACACCCAACCCTCCCTTATGTTGATAACTTGTCTAGATACCCCCAACCCTCCCCTATGTTGATAACTTGTCTAGATACACCCAACCCTCCCCTGTGTTGATGATAACTTCTCTAGATACCCCCAACCCTCCCCAGTGTTGATAACTTTTCTAGATACCCCCAACCCTCCCCTATGCTGATAACTTGTCTAGATACACCCAACCCTCCCCTGTGTTGATGATAACTTGTCTAGATACCCCCAACCCTCCCCTGTGTTGATAACTTGTCTAGATACCCCCAACCCTCCCCTATGTTGATAACTTGTCTAGATACACCCAACCCTCCCCTGTGTTGATGATAACTTGTCTAGATACCCCCAACCCTCCCCTGTGTTGATAACTTGTGTAGATACACCCCCCCCCCCCCCCTGTGTTGATAACTTGTCTAGATACCCCCAACCCTCCCCTGTGTTGATAACTTGTTTAGATACAGGTGGCTTTTCATAACAATTGATGAAATTAATAAAGGTGTTATAGTGAAAACACAACGTTGCATTAAAATGACACCAATTCTGAAATAACGAATCATAATTACTTTGAAAGTAAAATTGACGCTTAAATAATTAAATTGCTTTTTTTGACATTCATATTCAGAAAACAATTGCTTTGTAAATTGATTTAAAATGAAAAATTAACATAAGTGTTATTTCGTTTCAGAAAATAAACCGGACGAGTATGTAGATAGATAGATATATATATTTAAACAGACAATTATTTGAATAAATATTTGATTATGAGAATTAACATTCCTCCTAGTGGTCTTCCAGATAATCCTCATGTGCCAATGTTAGTAGATTCCTACCATGACTCAGTACAAGAATCGTGTGTTTAAACAAATCAGTGTACATAAAACAGTCGAATTTCGTTTTTTCGAATTCCGATAAATCGTTATCTTTGGTAACTTCCAGATAAAAACATCCTTCGTTAATAATTATTGTTAGCTAAATTTGCAGTAATAGCTAGAATTCTTGGTGTATATTCGAACTACTATAAGTGCGTATGACAAATTTGCTTCAAAACGAGGTTGGACTGTATCAAAGATCATGTACATGATGCATTTATTTTTAGATACGATATTTATTGTTGAACATGCATATATGTAGGGTGTATTTTATATACATGTGATATAATAGTGGTTAATTTCCATATATCGTACATTACATATCAGTTACTGTATGTGAATGAGTGTCAAGAGTGGATGTATGGGAAATTGTTTTAAAGTGTAACTATATACTAAATAATGCATTTGTATAGAAAATGTTAGATTTGTTTGTACATATCATAAATAAATACTTATTTATTTGGATGTTTATATTGTAATGAAAATTATAGTCAGGAGAATATTACATCATTTATGATTTTCCAGTGGAAAAATTATTTACATGTGTACTGAAATATGGTAGAAAGAAACATGGACATTTAAAAGTCTGAAGAACTTTTATGTAAGTTTGTGAGTGACTTGGTCCAGGTTATACATCAATAAACTCTGAAAAAAATGTGCTTAATCCTTATAATTCTGTAACTAAGTATTTTTGCTTCATTTTTTTTGAAAATTTACCTTTGGGGATCCCCAGTACGCACACATACATTCGATTGTCATTGATGTGTGTCGGCCATGAATAACAAAATGCACTAACCTTGTTTTCCTACATTGATAACTAGACGGTGATGTAATTAAGTTACTGTTATTTTCCAATTTGATGGCATTTTGCATTTAGCTACTTAAACAAGTAAAATGCTCACAAAATCGTAAAATAAATCAGTAACCAGCTTGTGTCAATCAGCGTCCCTTGTAAACTACGTCACAGGATGACGATATATTACAAAAGTCAAAATCGATAGATGGTTGTCTTTAAGTATTTTTTCCGGAATTTTTTTTTTATGTCAACAATACAAGCTTTTTTTTTTTCATTGGCATTTATTCTTTATTTCATATCTAACAATAATTGTCGATTATTAACAATAAACATTGTTTCTTTTATTTTTTTTATTATCGGCAATCCAAGCCGCCATTTTGTTTACATTACGAAAAAAGTAGTCCGGTGAACATCGTCTCTCGAAAAATAAACTGACAAAAACCCCGCCTCCATAAGTGCTTATAAGTTATACCCAATCAGAGTATAGGATTTCTAATTATGTAAATCATATTAGAATTATTAGCTTATATGCTACAAATTTCTTCCTCAAATAAAAACTACGGGAAAAAAATATAGTTTTGTTGAAAGTAGTGTAAGCATCCTTAAACCAAATTCAGTCATATAGTGATAGACATTACAATGAGAAATATTTAGTTTCTTGTTATATTTCTGTTAACAATTCAGAATTGTAATGGATACACGTTAATAGAATGATTGAAATATTATTTGTTTTAAGATCATGTAAACTGGTCATACTGCCATATCAACACATTTACACACATATGCAAGGTCTTTATGGTCAACAAAATTGATAAACATTATTATTGTTATTTTTTAACAAATATTTGTGTTTACTAGTTGTTGTCTATTTATGCACATTGAACAAGTTTATTTTTGATATTCTCTCAGAAATAAAAAAACTAAAAAAAAACTCTTGTTGATAATATTGAGGAAAATTGTGTAAATTTGCAAAAAAAATAGGTTGTGATTTTCATCATCATTCATCATATTCTGGATCACCTGATCCAAAGGGTCATGTGAGGTCTTCATAATAATATACAAGAGAACCTTCATTATATCAACCCCAGATAAATTGTTTCCAGGTAATAATTTGGAATGTCACTTTCAGTTGAATTTATCCCTGATAACTTAAATACTCACATTTAATTTAAACAATATTTATTTAGAAAATAATCAGAATATACAGTACATCAAACATAGTAAATACAGACATGATTCAGAAACATTTCACTGTAAGATCATTGGAGCTCCCAACTGACACAACGAGGTTCCTCTTGGTCCTTACCGTTTGATACAATGAGGTTCGTCTGTGTGATTCACATTCAGAAATGTGTAAACATTTTATATGTATATAATCATCACTCAAAATGGCCATCGTTTGTATATAAAAATTTATATACTCATTAAAATGTACTTCATTTTTTGTTTTACATACAATCAAATTGTATTTAGCATTATATCATAACTTTTACATTTGTACGGGATGCAAGTTGTCGTTTAGAAAAAAAAAACTACATTTTTTAAAGCATATCAATTGATTTCTCAGGGATGTAGCTGAAATTTATTAATTTGTTCTTCTTTTTTTTGCATTTATTTCAAAATGATTATATTACCATAAGTTGATCAATTGTTTTATTTATATAGGTTTATAATTAAAATGAAATTTAAAAAGTGGAAATTGTTTAATCTGTAAGAAAATACACTTCATTCAGAATTAGTAAAAAAAAATTGATGAATTCTTTTTTTGATAATTAATTTGTTGCATTGAATTTTTTCAAAAAAAAATAAAATCAAATAATACATTGAATATTATGTTCAAATTATGTGCAATATTATTTTTTTCACATGTTTGCTGCTGAATTCATTTAGACATATTTCCCTCATGGAAATACTATTAGCTTTACAGCTTGTTTGTGAGAGACCATTGACTCTGTTAAGATACTTCCCCAAGCTTTAACAAAACATACATGTATTTGTAATATTGATATTGTTATATATCAAACACTTCAAAAATTATTTTATTTTGTGAGAAAGATTACAGATGTATATTCAAATATGATAAATTATATTTCAAAAATGAAATGAAAATTTGTAATATTGAAATTGTTATATGTCAAATTTAAAAAATAATTTTATTTTGTGAGAAATAAAATTTATAAAAAAATAATTTTAAAGTACAAATATTATTTTTTAAATAAAATGAAAAATTTGAATAATTTAGCAGATTATTTAATGGGTTGTAATATAACACAGATACATGTATATGTCATGCATTTTAATGAGATTTATCAGTCAAATGTATACTAATTTCTGTCTGTTAGTAGTATATGTGTGCTTATATTATTGTTAATATATATATATTAAGTTTTCCCATATTTTTCAAAGCTATATACAAAATTACTTAAATCACTAGTGTTTGCATTGCTTGATATTAAATACAAATCAATCAATCAATATTTCATATCAAAGCAGAAATTGCAAATTATGTAATAGAAAAAACATATTATTAATTATTCAATAAATCAGCCAATATTTCTAATTAAGGTGATTTTGTGAATAGCTCTGTATAAAAATTGGGAGAAAATAATGAAATTTCTATATATATTTTTTTGTTATTATGTTTTTTGACATAAATGGCCCTAAGGATTTCAAAGAAATCCTTTTAAGTCAGAGTATATATTTTAAATTGACAAAAATCAAAGCATATTTATACATTTATAAAATATATTATATGTAAATTAAAGTATTTTTATAAAAAAGAATCATATTTATTTCTACAATTACCACAGTGGTAAACCACATCGGTGAGGTAATGTTTACCTTGAGTGTGATAGATTGTGAGATTAAGCTGCAGTCTATCAAATCAAAGACTTTAAGATTGGTATTTGTTGCTTCTCCACTAAGCAGGTAGTATTAAGGAGAAAGAGCAAAGACTGGTTAGCTCAGAATCAGGATAATGTGTTCAAGTGAGGCAACATATCTATGCATGGACTGTTGTTTCAGTAAGCTATCACTATAGAAATCCAACTAGAGGTGTCAGTCTAGTCTGATATTGTCATCATTTCTTTGAATGTAACTTGTTCTCGTCATGAAAACAGCTGAAAAATTGCTCATTTGGCATTTAAATAACCATCGCAACCTACACCTAGAAGTTGACAATGCATATGAGGGTCTGTTGAAAATGAAGCTTTATTTTTTTGAAGGGAGATTATTTCAATTTTCCCCTGGTAAACTTTCAATTTATATGTAACAGCATTTCAGCAGCACATGTATATAGAGTATATCTCTCTCAGTACGATATTACAGATCCAGAGCTTGTGGTTCCTATAATGATTTATTACATACTTAGTTCAAATAAAGCCATTTTTGTATGATCAATATGACCGGAAGTAAACTGTCCATATTTTCACACCCTGGGATGTCGGAAGTATGTAATAAGTAGTTTAATACATGGGCATTTCCATATTGGCCTGGTTATCATCCCTCGACTCCATCTCGGGCCAATATGGGGGTCTCTGGATGATAACCAGGCCAATATGGAAATGCCCATGTATTAATCTGTATTTATTTGACAGAGAGCTGCTGCTAACAAGAAGGGTTCCTAGTTTTGTCAAATTGAAGGTTTTACAATCAACACCATGACTGTTCACAGCTACGGAGTATATGTGTCACAGAAGACCACAATATACTCCATAATTATGTCGAAATCACAATCTGCACCTTCCGTCATTCATGACTTATCAAACGGTTTGTAACATGAGCCGGTAACACGACTCAACTATTTACAGGAAACAGTAATAAAGATACAAATAAGAAGGAATCAATTGTCAATTTGAGCACAAAATACTAATATAGAGGGAAAACTACAAACAAATATTAACAGTACAGAAAATACTAATATAGAGGGAAAACTACAAACAAATAATAACAGTACACAAAATACTAATATAGAGGGAAAACTACAAACAAATAATAACAGTACAGAAAATACTAATATAGAGGGAAAACTACAAACAAATAATACCAGTACACAAAATACTAATATAGAGGGAAAACTACAAACAAATAATAACAGTACAGAAAATACTAATATAGAGGGAAAACTACAAACAAATAATAACAGTACAGAAAATACTAATATAGAGGGAAAACTACAAACAAATAATAACAGTACAGAAAATACTAATATAGAGGGAAAACTACAAACAAATAATACCAGTACACAAAATACTATTATAGAGGGAAAACTACAAACAAATAATAAGGGAACGACCATTTAACTTGAAAGGGGGGGGGGGGGGTATGGGTTTTTGTTGGGGTCCGACCTGTAATCTGACAGTCCGATAGTCCGACAGTGCGATAGTCCGACGGTCCGATAGTCCGACAATCCGATAGTCCGACAAATGCTATATTTCTTTGAAAGTTAACACTATAACATGTGTAATATGAGGCCAGAAACCGAACCGTTTACTCACCAAAGAAAGGTCCAGAACATCGGAAACACGATATCATAGACGGACAAACAATTGGCAGGGCCACACAAGAGTAAAAAAAAAACCACATATATGAACAACGCGGACTCCATAAAGACCTGGATCCAATCGTGATGAACCGGTAGTGTAAGTATCCCGTATATTTTTTAGTAGCGACTACTTCAGGCTTTATTTAAGTAGCGTGTAGCCGAGTCCAGCCAAGAAAAGTCACTATTAAAAAGAAAGATGAAATAAATGAATACACAAAAAAAATAAAAATACAAAAAAAAAGGAAAAGCCAAAAGGAGAGCGTACCAGTGTCCCCCGCCCTTTATCATGGAATATTTATGTTAAAAAGCAATGTCGACACACCAATAGAGCTGGATACAATAGTGTGTGCGAATTGATTGATTGATTGATTGCTTAAGGTCCAGCAAGCAATATTTCAGTCATATTCAGGATGAGAAAAGTTTGTAAACAAAAAATCAGAAAGAGGGGGCTCTAGGATGGGTCAACATGGGCAACGGCTTAACACGGGAACTTGTTTTTCTGTCTCTTCCGACGACAAGTTGGTTCTATTTTTATTCCCCGGGATTCCGACGGGTGACCCTGCTATAGTCGCCTTCTACGACAAACGCATATATAAAAAGTTACGATTGAAGGAATTGCCCCTAAGTAACCCTTTATATCACGGAAAGAAACAGCATCGGAATATGACAAAATAAACAACTGTGCCATGATACCCCCCCCCCCCCCCCCCCCCCCCCCCCCTCTTTTATGACAATTGAAGGTCGGTTGCTCATGGTGAGAACAGTAATTATTAATATTCTGCACTTTTGTAAACCAATTAATTGTATATGCATGTACCATATGAAAACTGGCGTTTTCCAAACTGACTAAAATCACACCTCTCACTTGCTCCCCTTTTTATCAATACAATGTATGTCACGACGTGACCTATCAGTAAAAGGGGGAACAAGTGAGAGATGTTATCGTACGAGGCGTGGACGGACGGACGAACAGCGGTATGCCATAATAAGCCCGTATTTTGACGGGCGTATAAAAATGAATGGTTCATATCCTGAAATTACGAATATATAATTTTTGGCCAGATTATTTTTCAAAACTTTCATCAGTTTAAAGCATTTGTCGGACTATCGGACTGTCGGACCGTCGGACTATCGGACTGTCGGACTATCGGACTGTCGGACTATCAGACTATCTGACTGTCGGATTATAGCAACGGCCCCGGTTTTTTTGTAAAAAAATATTCTGATTCCCAATGTTGCTGAAAAAAATATATTCTGATTTTGGTGGAGGAAAAAAAAAATAATCTGATTCAGAGTTTTTGTCATATAACCTAATGTTATAGTGTGGCAACAAATTGTATAAAAAGAGTTTGAAGATACCAAAGGGTATCAGGTCGACCCGCCCCAAACCAGTTCGGCCTCAAGTCGATTTGGCCCTATTAGAAACTAGCAAACCTGAATGTCAAACAGAGAGTGTGTTCCGAATGATAAGCGGGAGATAACTAGTTTCCACAGGAGTCACACTCTAGAGCTTGCTGTCACGGTCTGACAGATCTGGAACACACTACACATGGGTAAGACATCATGGAAGGAATGAATGAAAGCTATAGTCATAGTTCCTTTTTTATAGCCACAGCACGGCGGAACAAAGACTTTCAAATTTCTCACACCCTAAAATTAGTTTGGGTTTTGAGTTCTTGTATGTTTTTACTGCACTTAAATTGATTTTATAAATTGTTCAAATTAATTGGCGATATCAAACAATAAAATTAGCTTGGGTGAGGCTTAATTTAGAGTACAATCAAAGATAACGAGTACATGTACATTGATTTCTTGATTACACACAAAAAATTCTAATGTATGAATTGAAAAAATTAAATTCGATCAAAAACATTTTGAAATGATAAACACTTGTATTTCAGTTCAAAAGTATTTAATTTCAAATGGGGCCGAATCGACATTTAATTTAGGGCGGATCAAATTGGGGCCGGAATGACTTGGGCCGAATCGACCTGAAACCGTAATCAGAATCCGTAAATGGAAGAAGAACGGACAACACATTGACCAAGAGAAAAATTACAAAAGGACAAACAACGATCTACAAAACATACACATAAAACTAAAGATCGAGTAATACGAACCCCACTAAAAACGCCATATATTGACTCAGTTTCGACAGATCGCATCGACACTAATACTTGGGGTGCTCGCGTCGTGTACAGTAGATCGTGAACCCTGGGTGAGCAAAAACAAAGATTATAAAATTGGTATTTGCTGCTTCTCCATTACGCAGGCAGCATTACATATGTATATGGAGGAAAAACAACCACTGGTTGTCTCGGAATCGGGAGAGTGTATCCGAATGGATCGACATGTCTACCAGTGAACTGTTGTTTTAGTGAGCCAACATAATAAAAAATCAAATTAAGCTGTTGATCTCTTACAATGTGGACATCAACATCATCTCGTAGAATAAAAACCTGACAAATTGCTCATTTTGAGTTAAAAAAGGCAATCACGCAACTCGCCATATTCAGAGGGAGGGAGGGAGGGAGGGGGGGGGGGGGGGGAGGTAGTCTTCTTCTTTCTCCCACCCTCTTCTCCTTTCTCCCAAGGGAAAATTAATCTCCATGAAGCTCGGCTTCTTCTTTCGGAAGCAGTTTAACTGCATGTTTCCATGAGGTATTGTTGATAACAACAACCAGTTTTCTTTCTTTCTTTTCTAGAATAATTTAATAACTCGGTATCGAAGTGGGAAATACCAAATTTCTCACATCTTTCGTGAAAACCGTTGTTTACTTTCAATTCTTTCAAAAAAGTGGTAAAATCTTGTTCAGGAGATATCTCTAAATAAATAAAGTGGTTGTTCATAGCCTTTCCTTGCAAACGTTCAAATATATGCTCGCCTGCACTGATGGTTTTCATGATCGAAAACCGGAAATCGTAAACGTTGAGCGCTAAATTTATCATGAAATAACGAATTCGAAACGTGAAATCAAAATCGCATTTCATCTATCGGAACGTCTTGTTGATTATTGATCATTAATGTTATCAGTTTCATCTTTATCGTGAATTATGTTTATATATTCGATTAAATGATAATGTTTCATTACCTTTCTGTCATTTTAGACCATTTTTGGGGAAAACGATCTAGTCCTCTTTGTTTCCTCATTTTCTCCTTTCTCTCCTTTCTCCCACTCCTTTTCTCCTTTCTCCCACCCTTTCTCTCCTTTCTCCCTGTCTCCCTTCCCCCTCCTTCATATTCAAGGGCTCAGTACAAATATATGATAATCAATCATAGAAAACAGTAAAAAAAATACTAATAAGAGGGAACAAAACAACACATTATTAGTTTGAGGGAACAGTGCAGCACAAAATACCAATAAAGAGGGTACACTACAAAAATAGTAAATTGTAGCAGTACAGAAAATACCAAAATAAAGAGAACATTGACAATGCTACAAGAAAGGTTTGAAGATACTAAAGGGGCAATCGGAAGCAATACATCGAAACATTTTTCTACGATTTTTTTTGAAAATTCAAGTCACGAATAGAGTACGGGAAATACTCGTCACTTTCGAAAATCAATCTTCAATAATTTATTGATTTTTGTTACGGTACACAGTGATTATCTATAAATTTACACAAGGAAATCTAGGCGCCAAAAAAATCGCCAGAAGCCAATTTCAGTCGCCAGTCAAGAAAAAAAAGGGCCAATCGGAAGCTGTAAATCGAAAGACAAACAACGGACGAACAAAGATCTACAAAGCACTACACATAAAACTAAAGATAGCACAAAATCTACCAACTAAAGGAAGCAGGTCAAAAATACCCATTACATTATATCTACTTTCAGTTTCGATTTTCCGGAAATATCCATAAACACAAAATAATCACGTGATGAGACATAAGTAAATATCACTAGAACTAATAGTAGTAACTCTCTACAAAAAAGGTGAGGAATATTAACATTTTATTTTTATTCCACAAAAAATGAGACTTAGCTTTTAACAAACTTTAAGAATATTACGACATATCTATATTTTGTTGAAGTAGGAAAGAACACTTGTTGGTGCGCAACCAGGATCAGTTTTGTTACAAGGTGAAAATATAAATAACAAATGTTATATGTAGGTCACTAAAATATGAAGCGTATTTAAAAATACAAAACAATAGAGACTAGAGATTCTGGTTGATTGATTGATTGATTGATTATTGCTTAACGTAGAGTGAGCAGTATTTCATTTGGGACGATATTGATAACGTTCAATAAAATATAAAGCTATGTAGATATGAGGAGAGGTCAACAGGGTCAATCAATTTTGACTGCCGCTGAAAAAGTATGGAGAGTTGGGTTGGGACATTTAGTCTTTAGTAGCGTCCACAATGCGTCAACTTTTTTCGAAGTCTACAAAAGAGTTTTTAGCCAACAGGGAGCGTGACCTCTCCAGACACTGTACTCTTACAACCTATCTGCGGGATCGTAGCTCTTATGGTCCTTGTGTTGTTTTACTGATAGGTGCGGACCTAAACAAGGACATGAAGAGCACAGCTATCTTACAACCCTCCCTTCCCCCAACTTTCGTCTCACGGTCAGACTTTCCATATTATAACCCTGACACTTCTCATCGAAAGGTCTTTCCTTATCCGTCACCCGGGGACTCGCCGTGAAGCTCTGTGGGTTTGAGCCATGGAAAGCTTTACCGGCAGTACTCGGTCGTAGTTCTCGAAGATTACATTTAAATTTGATTAATTGGCGTTAAACAACAATCACTCACTCACTTAAAATTTATACAAGTAAGTCTTGTAAAAATGTACATAACATATTTAAAGTTAAAAGATGTGAATAATTAAATTAAAAAAAAAAGACGGTAAACTGGGGAAAAAATCTAAAAAATATTAGAATAAAAGTCTGTTCAAATTAACAAAAAGTTTTGTGAAAATTTATTAATAAAATAAAAACTTAAAAGATATGAATAATTCTGTAAATAAAAAAGGTGACTAAAAAAATCTAAAAGTTTAGAATAATTTAAATAAAAAATCTTTCTAAAAAGTATAAATTCGAAATATTCCATGATATTTCTGCAAATAAACACGTTTCTTAAAATTTTTGTTCAGAATTTTATTTATGAGCCATTAATAATATGGCTAACTTTTTACCGAAATATCTATATCTTATAAATATGAAAAGGGGGGGGGGGGAAGAGGTAGATATTATCTTTACCTCAAACGCTTTACGCCTTTTCATCGTATCACTAATGTACGTGTACTTTCAGTTTCGAATCCAATTTACAGAAAATTGCATTGATCCGGACTATCGGACTGTCGGACCGTCGGATTATCGGACTATCAGACTATCTGACTGTCGGATTATAGCTACGGCCCCGGTTTTTTTCTAAAAAAATATTCTGATTTCCAATGTTGCTGAAAAAATATTCTGATTTTGGTGGAGGAAAAAAAAAATCTGATTCAGAGTTTTTGTCATATAACCTACTGTTAAATTTTGGGGGAAAAAAAGTATTCTAACTGTTGTGTTGTCCGAAAAAAAATTCTGAACGAAACAAAAAACCATAACCCCCCTCCCCCTTCTAGTTAAATGGTCGGTCCCTAAACAAAACCAAACAAATAACATGCAACAATTTGATGTTGATATTAGTGTGCATCTACAGAACATTTTATTGATTTAAATTTGAATACAATACCATGAAATTACGTGATAAGTGGTACTTATGTAAATCTAAAATAAATAAATGACAGGGTATCAAATGGGTTAATTATATATGACATTGACAAGAATGTCAACAAGTGCAAAATGTTAAAACACCATAGGTGACGTAATGGTTAGGCGTGATCGTCTCGAGTGACGTAATGGTTAGGCGTGATCGTCTCGAGTGACGTAATGGTTAGGCGTGATCGTCTCGAGTGACGTAATGGTTAGGCGTGATCGTCTCGAGTGACGTAATGGTTAGGCGTGATCGTCTCGAGTGACGTAATGGTTAGGCGTGATCGTCTCGAGTGACGTAATGGTTAGGCGTGATCGTCTCGAGTGACGTAATGGTTAGTCGTGATCGTCTCGAGTGACGTAATGGTTAGGCGTGATCGTCTCGAGTGACGTAATGGTTAGGCGTGATCGTCTCGAGTGACGTAATGGTTAGTCGTGATCGTCTCGAGTGCTGTAGATCGTGGTTCGAGCCTCAGTCAGGTAAAACCAAAGACTATAAAATTGATATTTGTTGCTTCTCCGCTAAGCACACAGTATTGAGGAGAAAGAGTAAAGACTGGTCGGCTCGGAATCAGAATAATGTGTCCGAGTGGTGCGACATGTCTACCCGGGGACTGTTATTTCAGTGAGCTAGCACTAGAACAAAGTGGGCCTTGTCATCATCTCATTGAAAATTAGTTTGTTCTCGCCATGATATAGCTAAAAAATTACTGAATTGGCGGTAAACAACAATCACTCACTCATATCATGGCGAGTAGTTTTATTGGTGAATATCGTCTAAGCATGTTCCTATGCTCATTAATCGTGAATTATGATGAATTCATTTAATTTGAAATCCGTCATTCCAGTTTTGTTCCGTGATTGGTCTGTATTTAGTAGTTTCAGTAACAACATAACATCACTCCAATTGTTCTATTAGATGAACTGAACAGATTATAATGGTGCGTGTTTGAATATGTTGACTTGAAATAAAGCTCAAAAACTTTGGACAAATAAACCAATAAGTAAAGATATGTATATCATGAGTTATGTTAAAGACCAGGGGCGGATCCAGGATTTAAAGTTAGGGGGAGGGGGGGCGCGCACTTAAAAAAGTTGCGCCGAGCGGAGGGAGGCGCGAAAACTTTTGGGGTATTTCGTGTGAAAAATCACGATTTTACGCCAAAAAAATCATATTTTTTCCAATTATAGCGGGGGCGCGCTCCCGGTGCGCGCCCCCCCCCCCCCTGGATCCACCCCTGAAGACTGTTGAAGCTGTATTTTGATCAAAATGCCGAAACACACATTGTTAAACAAGCAAAAACAAATATTCTTCTTCTTCTTCCAAATACAGGACTAGACTCAAAGGTTTGAGTGGGTAGCGTCCCGCAACTGAACAATTTAAGAGTATAATGAACAAAAATAACCCCAAAAATAACTAAATATATATATATGTACAATGGTTTGCAATATGTTTTTAAAGGTGGGTTGGGAATCCTTCAAATGTTAATGTGGAGATACCACTTTTGAAGGATTCAAGGTTAGGTGAAAGAGCTATTGACTGAGGAAAACTGTTCCAGACTGATATTGTATTTGGGAAGAAAGAAAACGTATAAAAATCTTTATTTGACTGAATGTGTGTGCTCCACGAGTAGGCCTGTCAGATTGGGATAGCAGGGTTGTTGGTACCTCTACTTAACCCCCATTTATTTTATACAACAGTATCAGACTTGCTTTAGTTCGTCTACAAGCAGGACTATCCCACTGTAAGGTGTCAATCATATTGGTGACTGCACCAGGTAATCTGTCACGGTAGTCATTAAAGACATACCGAGCTGCCTTCCTTTGTATTTGCTCAACCTGACATATTTGCTGTTTTTAAGATAGATTTCATTTGATATGTATTTAAGGTTTTTAACCTTGCGTGTACAGTTTTTCATATTTCTGTGTAGAAAGCCTAAGGTTTTATTGGCTTTTGTAGTTATGTTATTAATATGTGGGCCCCAATCTAGATCATTACTAATAGTTACACCTAAATATTTACTATTGTCCTGAAAAAATTACTGTTGTTTCATCTAACCGATTTTTCAGCATTGGTTCCAGCGCAAGATTGTGATATTACTTCTCTTGTTCTAGAAATGATGGAAGAAAAGATAGACGTTGTTCTAGATTGTAATGCCGAAACAAAGGAAGAAACTATAGAGGATTTAGAGAGTCAAAGAGAATCGGCAAGGCGCTTGTCGGCATTCGCTCAACAAGATTTGGTTCTAAAAATAGAAAATACCAAGTTACACGTTTCTAAAGATCAACTTATGAAAGAGTCTGCTGTATTTGATAGAATGCTTACTTCAGATTTTAAGGAAAATGATCAGAGAGAAATCGAACTTGATGGCAAAAATCTAAACGATTTTGTTGACTTTTTAAGATGCACTATGCCTGGCATTGACGAAGATGTGACTGGTAAGATTACATTTAAGTTACTTATCTTAACCAGTCAACGATCAATCTTACGATGTGTTGAATCGTTACGGTATAACGATAGTATACACGTAAAATACATTTTACTATTCGTTACTCATTAGGTTCTCTGGTTGGTAGATTCCCTTAGACTTTATATATATATATATTTATATAAACGTCTAAAATGTTAGCACAACGATATCAAAAAAAGATGTTAAAATTTATATCATTGACCACAATCCAAGTTGGAAAGAAAATCAAAGACAGACAAGAGAGAGTTTTTGGATCCGCGAGTTACAAACATTACACCTGGAAGGCATAAACAAAAAGGACTAAATCTTTTGTTTTTTTAACTTTTTGTCCAGTGCCTGGTCCTTAGCTAGTTGGTAAACATCATCATTACATTTTCTCATTCTTTTCATATTGTTTACAAATTGGTGTGCAATATACTTGAATAATATAAAGTATAAAGTTCAAGAATATGATTTTTAGTAATTTACGTCACGATAACTGATGGTCTCGTGACAATTTTTCAAATCAGATTACAGACGCTGATGAAGCTTGTCGGTCAAGCGAAATATCCGTCGATTTAATTATAATTATAGTCTTTTTGTAGACTTATAGTTATTTTTGTTACATTTTAACATCTTTTTTGATATCGTTGTGCTAACATTTTAGACGTTTATTTATCATTTTTGTTTGTTTGCACAGTATCGTTAACACTTGTTTCCGATCCGACATCTCGTAGGTTCATACGTTGGCTACTTTTTCAGACGTTTATTGATATATTTATATATATATATACATATATATAAACATTGACTTATTATTTTAGCAAAACATAAACATTGTACCTGAAGATCTGCAACAGCAGTGAAAACGTTAGTACAAGAATGTTGTGAAAAATCTGTTTTGTTCTTTTTTTAATAATTTCTTTTACATATATATATATATACGTCTGAAAATTAAACCAAACAGTGTTAGAACTAGATCTTTGAGCTGTCAATTTTTTGTTCTTCCCTCGACGGGATTTGAACTCGCACCATTGATACACTGCAGCACCAATCGCTTAGCCTTATGTCCTGCGCCCTAGACCACTCGACCACACCCGCTATATATATACAAGTTCAAATCTCTAGTGGGGATACACCGCATTGTCGGTGTAATGGTTAACACACAGTGGCAGATCTACTATGACAGTAATGAAGCTTAAGTTTCGGGGATCCTAATTGCGGAGGGCCACTGAAGCAACTTTTTTGAACGAATGAATTTTTCCACAAAATCAATGGAGTCTTTCTTAAAGTGTTTGTTATTAACATAATGCTATTTTAGTGGTAGAATCATAAGTCAATGGGTACTTGACCTTTGAATATATGATAAAATAACCATTTCATATGGTCTCAAAATGTCCCTTTAATTGGTAAAATTTCATCCCCATTTAAATGAGATAATCGGAATCTATTTATAGCTTAAAGTCTGGCAATTGTATCCTCAAATTGTTCGTTGGTAGATGGCTTAATGATTCTACATCCCAGCCTTTCTTAGGCTAGAGGCAATCGCTTGTGCCTTTAAACACTAATTCCCACTGTTTGTTAGCCAGCATCTAGTGCTTCAGATCCATGTTTATTGAGGTATTTCTGTTTTCTAGCATGCAGGTATTTAATTGGAGTGCAATCAATTTTTAAAACAATTTTCCCGAGGTATTGGGAAAGACCAAAGTGTTCTATTACCCGAGGTCAATAAAACACTTAGGTCTTTCCCAATACCAAGGGAAAAATTGTTTTAAAAATTGATTTACAACTACCTATGCAATCAGTGCCTAGCACCACTAACGTTGTGAGTTCGAATCATGCTCAGGCGAAGTGTACTCGATACAACATTATGTGATATAGTTTATCAGTGACTTGCGACAGGTCGGTGGTTTTCTCCGGGTATTTCGGTTTCCTCCTCCAATAAAACTGACCGCCATGATGTAACTGAAATATTGTTGAAAATGGCGTTAAACAATGCACTCTCCACATATATATAACGATTCCCTAATTGTCATCCTCCAAAACTCGAAAACTATAAGGCACGGTAGAAAACAAAACTATTGCACTCTAAAAATTTAAAACTACCATACTATAAAAAAAATGATTCTAACTAACGAAATTTTTGATACACTAATTAAATTAAAATTACTATTGTCTTCTGACCTGTTTCGCTATCCTGTTGATATTCTTCGGTTGTTTAATTACAAAGGTTTAACAATTATTTGGCTTTCAAATCGTTCTACTCTGAGCTTATCTGTCAAGAAACGCACCGAGTGAGCTTACAACAACAACAAATGCTTTATTGTCAATCAAGACGCCCACAATGCGCAGTATAATCAATACAAATCACAGCATTGTGTGTACGCTTGTACATTGAATCATACATTCTAAAATACTACCATACGGTCGATACTACTGTAGTTGTTTCAGTGAGTTAACATTATAAAAATCCAACTAAGCGTGTTGGTCTAGAACAAAGCATCATTAGCATCATCAGCATCATCCGCTCCCCAAATAAGGGTAATAACAGAATTACCGAAATCCGAACAATCTTACAAAGGGAAAGTCAAAACTCATAATTATATAAACAGACAAAATCAGTCAACAATCGGAAAACTGTGAAAACCGTAATGGCCCTGACTTGGTACAGGCATTTCTAAAGAAATGGTGGGTTGAATCCGATTTTAAAGCGCCAAACCTCCCGCTCTCATTACGGTTCAAAGGTTCCGGCTGTCACTATAACAGTATTTAAATACAGGAACAAAATAGGTAAAACAGTTGTCAAAGCAGTACCATATTCGGTGACGTAAATGTCAAAATTATTTTTACGTCACACATTGATAAAAAAATATCCTTGACATTTTTCTTGAATTCTTTATCTTTATACATTCTCACTATATGAAAATGCATCGGTTATAATCGTTTCTGCAGAGACGGAATATATTTCGACAAGATCTTGGTATCGGAATATAAACTTTTTAAGAGATCGAATAAGGCGAATCTTTTAATAGCCCTGGTCCAGTAGCCTGTTTCTCAGATGAAGATGACGTTTCAGGAAATCAGAATAATTGCTACTGGCCTTGCATAGCGAATCAATTGCGAGATGTAAGCACCATATGCAGGAGAAGCTGGTATATTGCTGCACATGTTTGGAAAATTTATGATTTTAAAATTGAAGTCGTCCCGTTTATCATAAATTTTAGTACTGAGTTGACCAATGTCGTCAATTTCGAGGTATAAGTCCAAAAATGATGCGGACGAAGCTGTATCTGTGGTCTCTATAACTTCCAGCTCTGGAGGATATATCAATGGAAGAAATTCTGCAAATCTAGAATTATTGATAGATAAAACGTCATCAATATACCTGCATGTGAAATTAAAGGCTCTAGCCTCATGAATCTTCTTATCTTTTACAAGCTTTTGAAGAAACTCCGACTCATATGAGTATAAAAATAAATCGGCTAGAAGAGGGGCACAATTCGTACCCATTGGTATGCCGACGACCTGCTGAAACAGTGTCCCTCCAAAGGAGACAAATATGTTATCGATGAGGAACTCCAACATACTGATCACTTGTTCCTCGGAGTAGCATGTTTTACCTTTTTGAATTTTGTTTGAAAAATATGTGGAATTGTAGCCTAACACAACACATTTTGAGCCATAGTTTCTATGACTAAAAGCTTTATGAATTGTTTCTTTTCAGCGGGTTTTTTATTTGTCATGCGGTAGGGTGGTATATAGAGTTGAACAATCAAAAGTTTTGATGGAGGATACCTGAGAGAAAGATATTGATTTCAGGTTATCCAAAAGATCTTTAGAGTTTTTCAAAATCCACATGTCATTTATGTCACTACGCGAGTAAACAGTTTCACAATATTTCTGTTGTCCCTCTTTTACTGCAGACAGAATCTTTTTCAGGTGAATAGACAATTCTTTCGTCGAACAAGTTGATGATCCCGCTATATCTGAATAATTGTTCATTTAACGTTAAGCAAACATCACTCACTCACTCAGGTCGGATATGGCAATTGCCGGACCTGTTACAATATATTATGTGTTTACTGTTTAAAAGCGCCATATCACACCTTTCTAGACTGTTAACATATATTATTACATAATGATTTTATTTAAACAATTTTATTGGCTATCACGCTGTCACCTGACATTCCGTAAGATTTGATATTGTTTGATTAAAACTCGTATTTACTTTCACTTTCGTTTTCCATTGCATTATGTATGACGTTATTATAAAGTGGTTAATTTCATATTGACTTGGTTTCGCTTTCACTTTTCATTTTAATGTAATAAAACAATTACAGTCTTTTGTTTCGGTCAATACGAGTTTTTATGGACCTTGGAAATCAATATTCACCTCAGCCTAAAGGCTTCGGTGAATATTGCTTTTAAGGTACATAAAAACTCGTATTGACCTCAACAAAAGACTATAATTGTATAATATTATACTTTACGTTTTTATTTTCCCCATTTGTCTTTGTTAGCGCAGCCGGTCAATATTTTAGTATATTGACCGGGCCCGATCAATATAATGTTTTTTTACGGATTTTTTCCGAACTCGTTTTTTGTCTTGGATATACAATAACAAAAACATGTCGTCTGACAGATTTGCATGTATTGAGTATAATATAGCAAATAGTTCATGGCACTTTGGACCAACTGTCAGTTTATGGACCGGTCTGTCACCCACACAATAGTATATGGACCTCAGCTTCGCTTCGGTCCATGTAATATTTTGTGGGTGACATCCCGGTCCATAAACTGCCATATGGCCCTTAGTGCCATGGACTATTTGTTAAATGTATATTTGGTGTGCTTTTATCTCTTGCAGAAAAAATCGTTCACGTGATATTGCCACTAGCAGACGAATACCAGACAACAAAAACTATTGAAAAGGCGAATCAGTTTCTAGCTAAGAAAAGTAAAATTCTTGGAGATAAAATTAGTTCAGCACAGGTCATACAAAATATCTTACAAGCAGAATTATATCGTTTAGATGATTACCTAGATGAGTCCATAACAATTGCTACCCGAAAATGTTTCGAAAGATTAGTACAACATCCGAAGTTCAAAGAGATCACACAAGAAACAAGGCTTAAGATTATGACGAAACGATGGAAAGATATGGATGAGGTATTCAAGACAACCGGTCATATGTCATATGAAACAGAATGTGTTGACTTCTACCAGGAGTTATCTCTTACCAACAATATCACTCCGACAACACGTGTAGATGGTAACTTTGGGCAACGTGGTTCAGTGTTTGGTGCAAGTGTAGGTAGTGTCCCGTTTGGTCAAGGTATCCCGGCAGGTGTCGGTGATTTGGGTAATCGTCTAAAACCTTTTATACAAAATAACTGAAACATTATTTAATCAGTCCGACTGGAATTAATGTTAATTTGATATAATGGTCGATGATATACAGTAGAACCACATCAACTTGGAAATCTCATTGTTATGTATAGCTTGTTGTATTGTTTGTTTGTTTGTATATATTTCACTGGATAACTCGAATATTCGGCAAATACTTGTAGTAAAATAGTTGGTTCATTTGACTTCGACTATGTAACGTATCTAACTGATATGGTTTTTTTTCTTTTTTCCAATAGAATATTGGTTTATTAGATATATTAATGTTTTAAGTAATGCAATTTATTAAAAATAAGACCCTCAGACATAGATGACCATAGCCGACTTTGGCTAATCTGTTTAGACACTTTGATTTACTTGCTTTCAAATACTTTAAGATTAGTTGTCTTTCGAATATTTTGATTATGAGCATACCCGATGAAGGTTATTCCAGACTATGAGCGTACCTGATGAAGGTTATTCCAGACTATGAGCATTCCTGATGAAGGTTATTCCAGACAATGAGCGTACCTGATGAAGGTTATTCCAGACTATGAGCGTACCTAATGAAGGTTATTCCAGGCTTTGAGCGTACCTAATGAAGGTTATTCCAGGCTTTGAGCGTACCTAGTGAAGGTTATTACAGACTATGAGCGTACCTGATGAAGGTTATTCCAGACTATGAGCGTACCTGATGAAGATTATTCCAGACTATGAACGTTCCTGATGAAGGTTATTACAGACTATGAGCGTACCTGATGAAGGTTATTCCAGACTATGAGCGTACCTAGTGAAGGTTATTCCAGACTGAGCATTCCTGATGAAGGTTATTCCATACTATGAGCGTACCTGATGAAGGTTATTCCAGACTATGAGCATTCCTGATGAAGGTTATTCCAGACTATGAGCGTTACTGATGAAGGTTATTCCAGACTATGAGCGTACCTGATGAAGGTTATTCCAGACAATGAGCGTACCTAATGAAGGTTATTCCAGGCTTTGAGCGTACCTAATGAAGGTTATTCCAGACTATGAGCGTATCTAGTGAAGGTTATTCCAGACTATGAGCGTACCTGATGAAGGTTATTCCAGACTCTGAGCGTACCTGATGAAGGTTATTCCAGACAATGAGCGTACCTAATGAAGGTTATTCCAGGCTTTGAGCGTACCTAATGAAGGTTATTCCAGACTATGAGCGTACCTAGTGAAGGTTATTACAGACTGAGCGTACCTTATGAAGATTATTCCAGACTATGAGCGTACCTAATGAAGGTTATTCCAGACTGAACGTTCCTGATGAAGGTTATTACAGACTATGAGCGTACCTGATGAAGGTTATTCCAGACTATGAGCGTACCTAGTGAAGGTTATTCCAGACTGAGCGTTCCTGATGAAGGTTATTCCATACTATGAACGTACCTGATGAAGGTTATTCCAGACTATGAGCGTTCCTAATGAAGGTTATTCCAGACTATGAGCGTACCTGATAAAGGTTATTCCAGACTATGGGCGTACCTGATGAAGGTTATGCCAGATTATGAGCGTACCTAATGAAGGTTATTCCAGACTATGAGCGTTCCTGATGAAGGTTATTCCAGACTATGAGCGTACCTGATGAAGGTTATTCCAGAAACGGGTCGGGCGCACTGAATTAGATATCGAAGTTTTTATTATCTTATAAACTATGTTTACAATTTGTCACATAGAAGCAAAACGATATGTAAAAAAATAATGTATCACCAGTAGTTTCCACTATCTGCAATACTTATATTTCCAGTATTGTTCGTGCAGTTATTTGTATGAGACATACTTTATGTAGGGTCTTCTAAAGAAAACGGAAGGAAGCTAGCCCAAACCTTTAATTTCATGTTCCGCTATATATATGATGTCTTTCAATAAGTAATTCCATATTTGGTTATTATGATGATCACATCTATCTCATTGAGCTAGAAATAAAGGATATCAAAGTTACAGTTAAGTCTATTCCATACCTTGACAAGTCTGAAAATAACAAAGGAGGAATCAGAAGCCGTAAATTGGAGGACAGAAAATGGGCAATAGAAAACGTACAGACAAACAATGACCTACACACTACACAGAAAACTAAAGATTGAACAGCATGAACCCCACTAAAAACCCGGGGTCAGTGCAGGTGCTCCTGATGGGTAAGCAGTTTATATTCTAATAGTGACATGAACATCATATGATGTTTGTTAGCTTGATGGTGGTTAACGCCACTTTTAACAATATTTCAGTTGTATCATGGCGGTCAGTTTTATTGGTGGAGGAAACAGAAGGACCCGGATAAACCACGGACCTGTGATATAGAAATGGCATTGAACAGCAGTATATGTAAATAATTTAATCTGATTTGAATATTTCAATCTGATTGGCTAATCCGTCTGGAGAATTTTTTTGTTATACTCAATAACCTAGGTTGGTATTGTGACGTCACCAACGTGTTGATCCGCCAACGACAAATTCAAATAGTCACATGAAATCGTAATTAAAATCGAGGAATCATTAAATTTTGTTGTGAAAATTCAATTATAAGGAATATTTGAAATTGTTGAACAGGTTATACCTGCATAACCTGGTTTGGGTTAGTTTACGCTTTTCGTAAATTGCTTCGCGGTTTATTAAGCGTAAAGTGACCCAAACCAGGTTATATCGTATAACCTGTTCAACAATTTCAAATATTCCTTAAATGAATACAAATAACATAAATAAGCGATCGCGATCTACACCTAGAAGTAGACAATGCATATGAGGGTCTGTTGAAAATGAAACTTTATTATTTTGAAGGGAGATTATCTCAATTTTCCCCTTGTGAACTTTCAATTCATATGTAGCAACATTCCAGCAGCAAATGTATATAGAGTAAATCTCTCTCAGTTAATATGATATTCCAGAGCTTGTGGTTCCTATAATGATTTATTTAACAGAGAGTTGCTGCTAACAAGGAGGGTTCCTAGTTGGAGTCGTTACTTTGACGGCTTTACAATCAGCACCATGACTTGGTTAACAGTTACTGAATATCTGTGTCACAGATAACCACGAATATGTTCCATATGTCGAAATCACAATCTATTTCTTTCCTCATTCATGACTTATTTAACGGTGTGTATCATGAGCCAGTGACACGACGGACACCACTAGTTACAGGAAACAGCACAAAAGATACAAATAAGAAGGAATCAATTGTCAATCTGAGAACAACATTCTAATATAGAGGGAAAACTACCAACAAATAATAACAGTACACAAAATACTAATTAAAGAGAACAGTACAAAAATTAGAGCTACAATACAATAAAACTACCAATTATGTATAAAAAGAGTCTAAAGATACCAAATGGGTAATCCGAAGCCGTTAATCTACCAATTGACCAAAAGAAAAAGTACAAAAGGTAAAAGAACGATCTACAAAACATACACATAAAACTAAAGATCGAGTAATATGAACCCCAGTAAAAACGACATATTGACTCAGTTTCGACAGATCGCATCGACACTGTAATGCTTGGGGGTACTCGCATCCAGTAGATCGTGAGCCCTGGGTGGGCAAAGCGAAAGATTATAAGATTGGTATATGCTGCTTCTCCACTACGCAGGTAGCATTAAATATGTATATGGAGAAAGAACAAACACTGGTTGTCTCGGAATCAGGAGAGTGTATTCGAATGGAGCGGCATGTCTACCACTGGACTGTTGTTTTAGTGAGCCAACATAATAAAAATCAAATTAAGCTGTTGATCTCTTACAAAGTGGACATCAACATCATCTCGTAGAATAAAAACCTGACAAATTGCTCATTGTGAGTTAAAGTTACCATTTCCTTTATTAAAAAATAGACAATTTGTTTTCCCCCCAATAACCTATTGTTTTAGGGTTAAAAGTCAATTTGATCATCAAACTTTCAAAGCAGCTTCAGAATAATCTATTGATTTATTTTTTGACAGTGCACTCCAAAACAAATCTTAATCAAAGTGCGGACAGCAATGATTATAATGCCCCCTAACTGAAATATACTATTGTATGGGATTGAATCATTTATATGCAGCTTATGCTTGAATAATGAAATAATAATTGAAATTAAGTTAATCCTATTGTTAAAAAAAAGTGAAGAAAACAAATGTCATTACAATAAGCATATGAATTTGCAGCCAGCTCCTAAACAATTGAAAACAATATATATGTGACTGTGTTAAAATAATCCTAAATGAGATAGTGAAACTTTTTCTCAATAATACGTTTATTATTCTGAGGTTCTTCTATCATGGATCTGTATCAAAAACCTTCTCTTATACTCTTAAATAATCACAGATTACAAGTTTAAATGTGTTAGATTTGTGCATTTTGGTAAATAGGACAAGAAATTGACAAGTTGATATTATAATTATCAGAAAAAGGATATCCCATCAATATGAAATGAAATAAAAACAAGAGGTTGAACATATATCATACTTATTCACAGGTGAACATTTAACATATTCTGTCTAACCACTATGCAAAGCTTGAAGTGTTCAAAGTTAACTTTAATTTGAAAAAATGAAAATAAATTAGAATCCCTGCATATAATGGCTAATTTACATGTTCACAGCAGTGTACACTTCTTCCACAATATTTTAAATATCGGAATTATAATCATTAGTTTCTAGCACTGCAATGACCTCTGATAGAGTTTCATCTTGACCGACATCTTCATTGGGAATTTCTTTAAACTGAACTTGTAGAGTACTCGAAGAAGTTTCTGATTTTGTCTTCGGCTTTGTTAGGAAAGATGCCATGTAACTTTTTATCTGACTTGGATTCAACCACTCCAACTTCTTAAAAACTCGTTCTCCCTATTCATCACATGATTTTCGAACTTCATTGGCAAGTGCAACATAATCTGGCCTTTTCCCTGTTTTTCAGACATATTTTGTTCAGTTCCACTATATGTTTTTTCCATCAATTTCTTTACTTGTAAGAACGCTTCTGGAAAATAAAAGTGATTTACGATATATACATTACATGTATACATGACGTACTTCATAATTTGCATTTGTCAACCTTATTCTTCAGTGTTGGAAGTTCATGTTAAGTGGTTTCTTAAAGAGTTGCTAGTTTCTTTAATTATGCCTTTGTTGTCAAGTAAATCTGTTGACGAAAAAATAAACCAATTTTTTTTTAAATTGGCTACCTTCTGGAGATAGAACAGATAGAACAGAAAATTTCTTTGGAAATATAATCTTAACGAGATTAAAATACACTATACTCAAGCTAAAATATATAGGGAAGTAGTTACTACATGTTTCTAAGACTTGCTTTAATTCATTCTATATTTTTCAGAAATGGATATATATCAAATATTACTCCAGATTTCTATGAAAATAAATAATTTTATCCTTGCTCTAGATACAACAAAATATTTCATCTGTCTCAGTTTCACTACATGTACATTTGCACTCAAAATAGCCAATAGGTCTTATTTTTTATAAGCTTGAAAAAGCATAATTCAACGGCTGCAATAACATTATCCAAAATAACAGAAATGTGTCAATGTGATACAAATGCCCCGGCCTCCTGTAACTTTAAAACCCAAAATTCAAGTTTGACATGTCCTTTATTGTTGATTACAACATAACCAAATTTCAAATCAATCAAGATTCAGTTGAGGTTTGGAAGTTATTGAACAGATATATTGTGCAGTGGGATGGAATTTATTGTTGCACAATAATAATGTAAATCTGTATTTCACAGACCAAACTAAGGGACCAAGTCTGAAGCATTCAACTTATATACACGTATAAGAGGGGGGTTGTAAACTGTTTACCCTGGAGTTAAAAATAATTGACGCTTTGCAACAAATATTTGTTTTCTCCTAAATTTATCATTATTTCATATACTATAATGCATGAATCAGAAATCACAGAATGTTATTTTCTTCTTCAACTCCTACACCAAAATAGTTGTTTAGTATTTGTAAAAAAAAACATAGGCATAGCCCTCTTTTCTCAAGTTGAATAGTTAGTCTCTTAACAAGTTTGTTCACTGAATGGATTTCTAGCAATAACCACTTAGAAATGTTTTTCTCTTGAGGCATTTGATTTAGCTTACCTACATCACAGGGCCTTGTCACTATCCACGTAAATATAATGTCAATGTATAAACATGTACAAGGGCGGACACCTTTTTTACCCTTGCTCGCTTCAAGTCGTGTTTGTTTTTTAAATTCCTTCTAATATATTCAAAACCCTGTTTGGTTCAACTCCCAAGACTTTATTCTTTAAAAAAATATCATGACCTCCCCTCGACTACCAGGCGCAGCGGTCGTTTTTGTCAGGAATTCGCCCGAGTAGAGAACATCATGGACCCAAAGTGAAAGTAACAGCGCCACCTATAAAAAAACGAAGTTCGGAACTCAAGGGGTTTTACCATTCGATATGTGGTTTTCTCGCTAGTTATCGTGTTTCTAAGTTTAAGAAACCGTGGGAAATAACAGACGAAATAATAAATAAAAGAAAATGGAAGCATTCAAGAAAAAGCCTTGAAAATGGCCTTATCATCCATTGTATGTACAAGTCAAAAATTTTCAGTTTTCACTTCAAATCGTCCCACTCGTTTAATGATGTTTGAATCTTAACTGTAATTTCCTTACCTCAAAGCTAAAACCCCGAGAGTTCCGAACTTCCGTTTTTTTTATAAGTGGCGCTGTTACTTTCACTTTGGGTCCATGATGTTCTCTACTCAGGCGAATTCCTGACAAAAACGACCGCTGCGCCTTCACAAGAGGTAGTCGAGGGGAGGTCATGATATTTTTTGAAAAGAATAAGGTCTTGGGAGTTGAACCAAACAGGGTTTTGAATATATTAGAAGGAATTTAAAAAACAAACACGACTTGAAGCGAGCAAGGGTAAAAAAGGTGTCCTCCCTTGTACATGTTTATACATTGATAGTATATTTACGTGGATAGTGACAAGGCCCTGTGCCTACATGTAAGTTACCAGAACCAACTTGAATAGTTTGTCTTGTTTTCCGGTAATACTCTTTCCATAAGGAAGGACTTGCTCCATGGTCCTCTCTAGATCTGGCCTTTCCATTGTTGTGCTTTGAATATACACATAGAACTTTGCCTCTCTTCCATCTAGTCCCAAAGTATTCTCTGTTTCTGGTATATCTTGAGATTGAATGAATCGTTGTCTTCGATGGTGACAATTCCGCTATGTACAAGATAAAAAAAGGGCCTCAGGCAGTGCCTTTCCATGTATATTTTCAGGCCAACGATAAGGAAAGCTGCATCAGCTTTACATTGGAATATATGTATAGTGTTTGAATTGCATGGCAAGTTGTAAAAGTTAGAAAAATAACACGGTGTTGTTTATCCACCGGAGGCTGCCATTTCTAATTTTATAATCTTAGAAGTGAAGACTTCCGAAAAGGGAGGTTACTCCGTCACTTTCTCTATCAGTTAGACATGTGTATTTTCTTGCTCAACGTTAAAGTCCGGATTGAAAAAGGGAATTAAAATGATATATCATATGTAATTTATTTACAATAAACACACAAATTACATTTAATAAGAATCACTAATAGTTTATTGCAAAAATTTGCATATATTTTAAGCAATGCCTTTTAAGCTAAAATTGCACACATGACCATACTTTTGGGTGTAAGAACTTTTTTGCAAATTATTTGCCAAAGGCAGATTTTTTATATATTTTAGTTTTGAGATCGGTCTGTTTAAAAATGTTCATTTCAAGTCAAAGAAATCTCCCCCAACTCCAATATTGTACATCAAAATTAAGGAATTTTACTGATTTTGAAAATTTGTCTATATAGCATATTTTGTGATAGTCTTAAAAATTTTCACAAATTTTTTTTCAAAAAATGTTTTTGGTGATCATTGTCTTTAAACATTATACTTTGAGGAAACAATGCGATTTTTTACTTCTGAGATATATATTAACAATAATAATCCGTCAAAAATAAGGGTGTTTTTAGCCATTTTTAAGGATTTTTGCAATAGTTAAGGGCTAAAATGAAAATCCTCATTTTACAACAAAAATGAAAATATATAGGAAATATGTATGATATATTTTAAAATACTAGGCATCAAATATTTAGAAAATGTATAACTTTTTTTTCTTACTGAAATTAGCTTTGTTACATTTTTTTGGATTTTGCATGGTTTTCTGTGAGACAGACACTTAAATGGCAATCACGCAACTCGCCATATTCAGAGGGGGTAATCTTCTCCTTTCTCCCACCCTCTTCTCATTTCTCCCACCCCTCTTCTCCCTTCTCCCACCGGAAAATGAATCTCCATGAAGCTCGGTTTCTTCTTTCAGAAGCAGTTTAACTGCATGTTTCCATGAGGTATTGTTGTTAACAACAACCAGTTTTCTTTCTTTCTTTTCTAGAATTGATAACTCGGTATCGAGGTGGGAAAGACCAAATTTCTCACATCTTTCGTGAAAACCGTTGTTTACTTTCAATTCTTTCAAAAAAGTGGTAAAATCTTGTTCAGGAGATATCTCTAAATAAATAAAGTGGTTGTCCACAGCCTTTCCTTGCAAACGTCCAAATATATGCACGCCGGCACTGATGGTTTCCATGATCGAAAACCAGAAATCGTAAACGTTGAGCGCTAAATTTATAAATCCGCATTTCATCTATTGGAACGTCTTGTTGATTATTGATCATTAATGTTATCAGTTTCATCTTTATCGTGAATTATGTTTATGTATTCGATTAAATGATAATGTTTCATTACCTTTCTGTCATTTTAGATCATTTTTGAAAAAAAAAATCTAGTTTTCTTTGTTTCCTCATTTTCTCCTTTCATCTCCTTTCTCCCAACCCTATTCTCCTTTCTACCACCCTTTCTCTCCTTTCTCCCACCCCTTTCTCCTTTCTCCCTGTCTCCCTTCCCCTGTCCTCCCCCTGATATTCAAGGGAACAGTCTTCTTTCTTCAGGTATGACCCGCCGTTCTTTTATATCGGCGCACTCCTACGTATTACGGCAGGATAGTGGTTAATACAAATATATCATTCATAGAAAACAGTAAAAAAGATACTAATAAGAGGGAACAAAACAACACATTATTAGTTTGAGGGAACAGTGCAGCACAAAATACCAATAAAGAGGGTACACTACAAAAATAGTAAATTGTAGCAGTACAGAAAATACCAAAATAAAGAGAACATTGACAATGCTACAAGAAAGGTTTGAAGATACTAAAGGGACAATCGGAAGCTGTAAATCGAAAGACAAACAACGGACGAACAAAGATCTACAAAGCACTACACATAAAACTAAAGATAGCACAAAATCTACCAACTAAAGGAAGCAGGTCAAAAATACCCATTACATTATATCTACTTTCAGTTTCGATTTTCCGGAAATATCCATAAACACAAAATAATCACGTGATGAGACATAAGTAAATATCACTAGAACTAATAGTAGTAACTCTCTACAAAAAAGGTGAGGAATATTAACATTTTATTTTTATTTCACAAAAAATGAGACTTAGCTTTTAACAAACTTTAAGAATATTAGGACATATCTATATTTTGTTGAAGTAGGAAAGAACACTTGTTGGTGCGCAACCAGGATCAGTTTTGTTACAAGGTGAAAATATAAATAACAAAGGTTATATGTAGGTCACTAAAATATGAAGCGTATTTAAAAATACAAAACAATAGAGACTAGAGATTCTGGTTGATTGATTGATTGATTGATTGATTGATTGATTAACGTAGAGTGAGCAGTATTTCATTCGGGACGATATTGATAACGTTCAATAAAATATAAAGCTATGTAGATATGAGGAGAGGTCGACAGGGTCAATCAATTTTGACTGCCGCTGAAAAAGTATGGAGAGTTGGGTTGGGACATTTAGTCTTTAGTAGCATCCACAATGCGCCAACTTTTTTCGAAGTCTACAAAAGAGTTTTTAGCCAACAGGGAGCGTGACCTCTTCAGACACTGTACTCTTACAACCTAGCTGCGGGACCGTAGCTCTTATGGTCCGTGTGTTGTTTTACTGATAGGTGCGGACCTAAACAAGGACATGAAGAGCTACGGTTCCGCAGCTATCTTACAACCCTCCCTTCCCCCAACTTTCGTCTCACGGTCAGACTTTCCATATTATAACCCTGACACTTCTCATCGAAAGGTCTTTCCTTATCTGTCACCCGGGGACTCGGCGTGAAGCTCTGTGGGTTTGAGCCATGGAAAGCTTTACCAGCAGTACTCAGTCGTAGTTCTCGAAGATTACATTTAAATTTGATTAATTGGCGTTAAACAACAATCACTCACTCACTTCAAATTTATACAAGTAATTCTTGTAAAAATGTACATAACAAATTTAAAGTTAAAAGATGTGAATAATTAAATTAAAAAAAAAAGATGGTAAACTGGGAAAAAAATCTAAAAAATATTAGAATAAAAGTCTGTTCAAATTAACAAAAAGTTTTGTGAAAATTTATTAATAAAATAAAAACTTAAAAGATATGAATAATTCTGTAAATAAAAAAGGTGACTAAAAAAATCTAAAAGTTTAGACTAATTTAAATAAAAAATCTTTCTAAAAAGTATAAATTCGAAATATTCCATGATATTTCTGCAAATAAACACGTTTCTTAAAATTCACGTGATGAGACATAAGTGAATCACAGACGCTTGTGTAGAGTCAAAGATATGCTCGCTATGTACCTAAAATACCACAAGGCCGTACTAACTCCTACTACCTCTGTCATTTCAACCGCTATTTCCTCTGTCAAAATGGCGATAGGACACAAATCGCTTACTAATTTGCGTAGTGAAATGATTTTTCTTCAAGGAAAACCCGTTTTTTATATCTTCCTACCATCTACACCCCAATACTGACAGATAATCCTCCGATTTTGTTGACTATGGATACCTACGTGGCAGCAAAAGGGGAAGTAGGTCACGTGACATCTTCCTCCTTTCGGTCATTCTCGGGTTTTATCATATATAAATACTTAACACTGGAAATTCGAAATTCAAATTACAAGGCGCCAAAATATGAACTTCTCATATATATTTCGTAAGGCAATGATAAAACCCGAGAACGACCGAAAGGAGGAAGATGTCACGTGACCTACTTTCCCTTTTGCTACCACGTAGGTATCCATAGTCAACAAAATCGGAGAATTATCTGTCAGTATGGGGGTGTAGATGGTAGAAAGATATAAAAAACGGGTTTTCCTTGAAGAAATATCATTTCACTACGCAAATTAGTAAGCGATTTGTGTCCTATCGCCATTTTGACAGAGGAAATAGCGGTTGAAATGACAGAGGTAGTAGGAGTTAGTACGGCCTTGTGGTATTTTAGGTACATAGCGAGCATATTTTTGACTCTACACAAGCGTCTGTGATTCACTTATGTCTCATCACGTGATTATTTTGTGGTTATGGATATTTCCGAAAATCGAAACTGAAAGTAGATATAATGTAATGGGTATTTTTGACCTGCTTCCTTTAGTTGGTAGATTTTGTGCTATCTTTAGTTTTATGTGTAGTGCTCTGTAGATCGTTGTTCGTCTGTTGTTTGTCTTTATTCTTTTCACCATTGTGTTCTCTGTCCTTCGAATTCAGGGATCGCGCTGTCGGTCGCCAATGTCGCAATTTGCGATTTTTTTTCTTGACTGGCGACTGAAATTGGCTTCTTGCGATTTTTTTGGCGCCTAGATTTCCTTGTGTAAATTTATAGATAATCACTGTGTACCGTAACAAAAATCAATAAATTATTGAAGATTGATTTTCGAAAGTGACGAGTATTTCCCGTACTCTATTCGTGACTTGAATTTTCAAAAAAAATCGTAGAAAAATGTTTCGATGTATTGCTTCCGATTGTCCCTTTAGTATCTAGAAATATGTAAAACAGCAATAATATGCCGTTTTCTGATTGCATAAGTCGACTGATATGTATATAGAGATGCCGTTTTCTGATTGCATCAGTCGACTGATTATTGCTGTTTTACATATTTCTAAGCCATGGAAATGAATGGGGAAAAAAATTGAAAACAGGGGGGTAGGGCGTAAAAAGGGGGGATGCTGTGTCCTGTCCACAAGCATCTGTGTTTTATAGAAATACAAAACAATAGAGAATAGAGATTCTGGTTGATTGATTGATTGGTTGATTGATTGATTAACGTAGAGTGGGCAGTATTTCATTCGGGACGATATTGATAACGTTCAATAAAATATAAAGCTATGTAGATATGAGGAGAGGTCAACAGGGTCAATCAATTTTGACTGCCGCTGAAAAAGTATGGAGAGTTGGGTTGGGACATTTAGTCTTTAGTAGGTCCACAATGCACCAACTTTTTTCGAAGTCTACAAAAGAGTTTTTAGCCAACAGGGAGCGTGACCTCTCCAGACACTGTACTCTTACAACCTATCTGCGGGATCGTAGCTCTTATGGTCCTTGTGTTGTTTTACTGATAGGTGCGGACCTAAAGAGCTACGGTTCCGCAGCTATCTTACAACCCTCCCTCCCCCCAACTTTCGTCTCACGGTCAGACTTTCCATATTATAACCCTGCCACCTCTCATCGAAAGGTCTTTCCTTATCCGTCACCCGGGGACTCGCCGTGAAGCTCTGTGGGTTTGAGCCATGGAAAGCTTTACCAGTACTCAGTCGTAGTTCTCGAAGGTTACATTTAAATTTGATTAATTGGCGTTAAACAACAATCACTCACTCACTTCAAATTTATACAAGTAAGTCTTGTAAAAATGTACATAACAAATTTAAAGTTAACAGATATGAATAATTAAATTTAAAAAAAAAGATGGTAATCTCTGAAAAAAAAATCTAAAAATATTAGAATAAAAGTCTGTTCAAATTAACAAAAAGTTTGTGAAAATTTATTTATAAAATCAAAACTTAAAAGATATGAATAATTCTGTAAATAAAAAAGGTGACTAAAAAAATCTAAAAGTTTAGAATAATTTAAATAAAAAATCTTTCTAAAAAGTATAAATTCGAAATATTCCATGATATTTCTGCAAATAAACACGTTTCTTAAATTTTTTATTCATAATTTTATTTATGAGCCATCAATAATATGGCTAACCTTTTAACGAAATATCTATATCTTATAAATATGAAAAAGGGGGGAAAGAGGTCGATATTATCTTTACATCAAACGCTTTACGCCTTTTCATCGTATCACTAATGTACGTGTACTTTCAGTTTCGAATCCAATTTACAGAAAATTGTATTGATTTAAATGTGAAAACTATACCAGGAAATCACGTGATGAGACCAACTTATTTACACCTAACAATTCATCCAAGTAAATAAATAAATGACAGGTGTATCAAATGGTTAAGTGTGACATTGACAAGAACGTCAACTAGTGCAATATGTTAATGCAAATTTTAAAGGGGGATTTATAATGAAATGTACATTATGTTAATTTAGGATCTGCATTGGAAACTATGAAAACAGTTGATTACGCAAAACATAAAGTATCGTCTACCTTTGTAAAACTTCCCAGGTTTCACACCCAGAGAGCTGCTCAGTGCGTACCGGGTTGTGGATAGGGGGATTGTAAGGCTATAATACAGAAAGCCTGACCGTGGACCATAATGGGTAACGTGTGTAGAGAATCGGATGCTCCCTCCACACTAAAAAACCTTTATACATAGATTTCGAAAAAGAGCTGAGCTACAAAAGACTAAATTTGGATGAAATTTAGAATGAGGTTTGAATATGTTGTCTTGTAACTAAATGAACAACAAACAAAAAATGCCACCCTGTCATTGAGTTAAAAAAAAAGCGTTGGGCATGTCTTAATAAAGCAATTAGTCAAGGATTGCATTACATGCCTTTTGTTAAAGATTGGTGAATATTCATTAACGAAATGCTTCAACACACATTAGCTAAACAAAACCAAACAAATAACATGCACAAATTTGATGTTGTTTCACCTATCTGATTTTTCAGATATGTATTCAATGCAAGATTCTGCCGTTGCTCCAGTTGAAAAAACGGTGAAAGAAAACATAGAATATTTAGAGAGTCAAAGGGAATCGACAAAGCGCTTGTCGGCATTCGCTGAACAAGATTTGGTTCTAAAAATAGAAAATACCAAGCTACATGTTGTTAAAGATCAACTTATGAAAGAGTCAGCTGTATTTGATAGAATGCTTACCTCAGATTTTATGGAAAAGGATAAGAAAGAAATCGAACTTGATGGCAAAAATGTAAACGATTTTGTAGACTTTTTAAGATGTACAATGTCTGGAATTGACGAAGATGTGAATGGTAATATTACAAAATGTTACTTTTTTGTATTTTTTTTTGTTTTTAAAGTATTCATTCCATTTCACATAATCAATATTTTATCCAAGTAACAATGTAAGATCCAAGCTAAAATTATATACATTATATATTAACAATTGGTACTAGCAAACAAAAAGAAACATTGAAGTATTGTAAAAAAAAATAAGATCTCCTATGTGCTTGGTAATTTTTTACAGAAAATAGGAACACTTCCCACGTATACAGTATGTTACAAGGCTCATTTCATTTAAAATAAGATGGTACTATTTTCATTCATTTACTATTAAACTTTCTGAGCTGACACTTCGGAGCCAAACCCTAGACTAATTAATATTTTGATTTCAAGTGTATAAGAGACATTATATGGTAATAAACATGGAGGTCAACAAGTGTCTAAATAACCTGTCCAGTCTTTTGATAGCGGTTAGAAATATCACAGTACTCCGATACAATAAATGGTATTTTACAAAAAACAAAAACAATTGGCATGACGCTTAAACTGAGTCATATGTTTTTTCCAGGTATGGTAGGTGACTTCATACATCAGGTTTTTACAAAAATGCCCAGAATTGTAGTTAATGAACGCAATAAAGACGATATATAATGATTCTGATGTATGTTACGAGCGTTAAACAGTTAATTTCTGCACTTTTATTAAACTAAACACTACAACTACTAATAACGCACTTTCACTTAGCTAAATAGTTTTTAAGATTTACATTCCACTGCATATAATATATCAGCATTATGTAGTGTATTCCACATGAAAACATCTTCACCTAATGTAGTATTCCAACAAAAATATCTCCACCTAATGGAATATTCCAACATAAATAGTTCACCCTTATGGAGCATTCCAGCTTTAACATAGCTTAAACACAGCTAAATACGGCATTAGCATATATTAACACAGCTAAACACAGCTTAAGCATAGCTTAACATAGCCAAGCTCAGCTTTAACATAGCTTAACACAGCTGAACACAGATAAACACATATTTAAGATATACTCATTTATCCATGCAACATTGCATCACATCAAATAATTATTTGACAAGACAAGACTTAATATTCCAAATTCCACCTCATGGAAATGAATATAAAACCATTTCTCATTTAATAAACAACTTAAATATATTTCATATTCTACGTTATGGAAATGAACACTAATATGATTAACCACGGGGCAATCTGTCCGCACTCTTGTTAATCTGACACGTCCTGTACTGAACAGTTATTTGATACGGTTGAAGAGCAAGAGCCCATCTAAGTAGATGCTGATTGTTGTCTTTCATTCTGTTAAGACAAACTAAAGGATTATGATCCGTTGGCACAACAAAGCTTGTACCCTTTAAATAGTACCAAAGGGATTCCACTCTTCCTTTATTCCTTTTTCCTCTTGGCTTGCCTGGTGTCTTGCCAACATCTGTTTCACCTTCCGCCATTGGTATAATATACAAAGTATCAGTTTAAAGAATTTAATCCATTTCACTATTACTTGAATTTGTTTTTACCGCTCCCACCATTGTTACATAGTTAGGTTTTTACCGCTGCCACCATTGTTACCAAGTTAGGGTTTTACCGCTGTCACCATTGTTACCAAGTTAGATTTTTACCGCATCCCACCGCTGCCACAATTGTTACAAGGCTTCATTTCATTAAAAATAATATTGTACTATTTTCATTCACTTACTGTTAAAATTATCTGAACTGACACTTCGGAGCCAAACCGTACATTGAGCTTAACAAGTGTCTAAATAAACTGTCCAGTCTTTTGATAACGATTAGAAATATCACAGTGCTGTAATTGTAAATCTTGCATAGTCCATTAAATGTCTGCTGCAGCTGTCTTATGTAAAATTTGAACTAATGAACTTTTATTCAAGAATAATATTATAGACATAAAAAAGGTATCACTTTAACACAGTATAAGGGGAAGACAATCTGCCTGACTAAAAATAACCATGTATTATCATTGTACAATTATGTAATATATACAATTTGGCCTAACCACTGTCCATTTGTGAATGTGCCCTTCATTATTAATACCATACATTACATGTACTACAATATACCCGAGAGAAAAAATGTGATTGCCTCCCCTTACCGCCGTATAGGTCGTATATCATTTCATTTTTTCTTCAGTTTTAATTCTGCAGGCGATCTGTAGAAGGAGGTTGAGGGGAAAAACCGCATCGGTGGTGTAATGTTTTGCGTGTTCGACTCGAGTGCGGTAGATCATGGGTTCGATCCCCGGTCAGGTCAAACTAAAGGCTATGCAATTGGTATTTGCTGCTTCTCTGCTCTGCACGCAGTATTCGGGAGAAAGAGCAAAAACTGGATGGCTCGGAATAATAATAATGTGGACCCACATGTTTAACCTCAGTCTGTACAAATCCAACTCAGCATGTTGGTCTAGTACAGTGCGGACATTATCATCATGGCGTTAAACAAAAATCATTCACTAACCATGGCCTTGTGGTGAAAAACTTGATATTCACATGACATGATTTGTAAGATAGTGTTTATTAAAATTAACAGTTCCTAGATAATATACTTGTTCTAAAAACTAACGTTCATCTCCCTCAAGCAAATGTAAACGTAGCCGATTTTCGCTGTCCTGTTGACATCCTTTTGTTATACAAATCCAAGTCTGCGTGTTGATCTAGTACAAAGCAAACATCATCACCATCATTATCTCATCAAAATATCATTTTTTTCTCGCCATGATGTATCTGAAACATTGCCGATTTGGCGTAAAACAAAACTCACTCACTCTCTCTCTCTCTCTCTCTCTCTCTCTCTCTCTCTCTCTCTCTCTCTCACTCGAAAGGTTGGGTATGAGACTCTTGAGGGACATGCTAAACTGATCTGGTTGAGTCTAACCGTTTAACAGATCCAGCTTTCCCAAAGCGCCATATCCTATCTTTCGAGACTGATAGCATATAATGTACATGTTTTGTAAGCTTTTATCTCTTGCAGATAAAACAGTACACGTGATATTGCCACTAGCAGACGAATACCAGACATCAAAAACTCTTGAAAAGGCGAATCAGTTTCTAGCTAAGAAAAGCACATTTCTTGGAAATAAAATTAGTTCAGCACAGGTCATACAAAATATCTTACAAGCAGAATTATATCGTTTGGGTGATTACTTAGATGAGTCCATAGCAATTGCTTCTCGAAAATGTTTCGAAAGATTAGTAGAACATCCGAAGTTCAAAGAGATCACACAAGAAACAAGGCTTAAGATTATGACGAAACGATGGAAAGACATGGATGAAGTATTCAAGACAAACGGTCATATGCGATATGGAACAGAATGTGTTGACTTCTACCAGGAGTTATCTCTTCCTAGCAATACCACTACCACAACAAGTGCAGTTGGCTTTAACTTTAGTAGTGGGCTTGGTACCGTTAAACCGACGTCGCGTAGTCCGAATGGCAGTGATTTGGGAAATAATCTAAAACCTTTTATGCAAAATAACTGAAACATTATTTAATCTGTACGACTGGAATTAATGTTAATTTGATATAATGGTCGATGGTATACAGTAGAACCTCGTTATCTTAAACTTGGAAATCTCATTTGTAAATATAGATTGTTTTTGTTTGTTTGTTTGTTTGTATATACACTCCGACAAAAGTTAAGCACCACCCTATATTTTTATCGATATATTTTTTTTTCATCAATACTGTTAAAGCAATAAAATAGATATCACCATTTTTCTTACACTTCTTAAAAGACTACACCAAGGCTCTAAAACTACCAATCTACGAAGTATTTATCATCCTGAAAGACGTGACTATGACGTGTCAAAAATGGGGTTCAAAACGCGCTGGAAAAACGTAAAACCAGTTTGTCTTTGATGCAGAGTCTTCAGATTTTAAGAACTTTTAAATGCATCTATTGTGCGTATGTGTAAAGCATAAAAATCAATAACGAGTATATCCACCGCGTTTATTGTGAAGTTCTGTAACACCCCTCGTCATGCTTCGCACAAGACGCCTAAGCCGTTCTTGGGGGGAACTGTTGCCACTCCTGTAAGATAGCAGTTCTTAATTCGTCAATATTTTGACATTTTGGATTGCGTTGGTTAATTTTTCGGCCAATAAAGTCCCATACATGCTCTATAGGGTTCATGTCTGGCGATATCGCAGGCCATGGAATTGTCTGAACAGCCTCTTGCCGTAAAAAATGTTGTACAATTCGGGCTCTATGTGGCCTAGCGTTGTCGTCCATGAACATTGGCCTGTCAGCAAACGCATGATTGTCGAAATGGGGGACTACGCGTGGAGCGAGCACATTGTCACGGTATTTTTGGCCTGTTAGATTTCCATCAAGAACGTACAAGTCCAACTTACAGTCAAAGGGAAAAAAACCAGACAGTTACACCCCCACTCCCAAAAGCAGTTGTACCCAAAATGTGGTTGTCCTGAAATGAAGTGTTTCGTTGGCGCCAAACCCTTGCACGACCGTCGGTAGGGCGTAACAAAAAACGACTTTCATCAGACCAGTGGACCCGTCTCCATGTGCGAATAGTTCACCCCAAATGATCATGTGAACAGTCAAATCGAGCATGGCGATGACGTAATGTCAACTGTGGACGTTTTATGGGTCGTCGCGCTCGCATTCCCTGATGGTGGAGGCGTCTGATTACAGTGCGTGTGCTAATGTGGCCTCCAAGCGCTAAATTACCACGAAGTGCACCAGCAGTGCTGAACGGCAGTTGCCGCGCCCGTCTGGATATGAGCTGGTCCTCTCTCGTCATCGTTTTGCGAGGTCTACCTGCACGTGGACGGTCAGTAACATTCCCCGTTTGACGAAAACGCTGCATCAGTCGTACAATGATGGAATGGTTAACCCTGAAGTGGTCTGCCACCCTTATATGGCTAAAACCACCGTTGTGCATGCCAACAGCTTGCGACCTTTCTGGTATGGTTAATTTTCGCCGCACCATACCAAACCAATAGAAAATGAAACTTAAAACTCTAGACAAAAAAAATCAGCTTTCGTTCGCAAACACATGTTGAAAAATACACGTGGCACTTTACACACCCTGTCATATACAAATAAATAAAAATCGATCAATAACCTGTTTCACAGGTAAGTATATATGTGTGTATAAGTAACGAAACCAGCAAACCGATTTGAAATAAGTTCATTATTAGAAAAGATATTATTCAAACAAGTCGGGTGGTGCTTAACTTTTGTCGGACTGTATATATTACACTGGATAACTCGAATATTCCGCTAATACTCGTAGTAAAATTGTTGGTTCATTTGACTTCGACTATGTAACGTATCTAGCTGATATGTTTCATTCTTTTTTCCAATAGAATATTGGTTTATTAGATATATTAATGTTTTAAGTAATGTAATTTATTAAAAATAAGACCCTCAGACATAGATGACCATAGCCTACTTTGGCTAATCTGTTTAGACACTTTGATTTACTTGCTATCAAATACTTTAAGATTAGTTGTCTTTCGAATATTTTGACTATGAGCGTACCTCATGAAGGTTATTCCAGAAACGTACCTGATGAAGGTTATACCAGAAAAGTACCTGATGAAGGTTATACCAAAAACGTACCTGATGAGGGTTATATCAGAAACGTACCTGATGAAGGTTATACCAGAAACGTACCTGATGAAGGCTATACCAGAAAGGTACCTAATGAAGGTTATACCAAAAACGTACCTGATGAAGGTTATACCAGAAACGTACCTGATGAAGGTTATACCAGAAACTACCAGAAACGTACCTGATGAAGGTTATACCAGAAACGTATCTGATGAAGGCTATACCAGAAGCGTACCTGATCAAGGTTATACCAGAAACGTACATGATGAAGGCAATACCAGAAACGCACCTGATAAATGTTATTCCAGACTGAGCGTACCTGATGAAGGTTATACCAGAAACGTACCTGATGAAGGTTATTCCAGAAACGTACCTGATGAAGGCTATACCAGACACGTACCTGATGAAGGTTATACCAGAAACGTACCTGATGAAGGTTATACAAGAAACATACCTGATGAAGGATATACCAGAAACGTACCTGATGAAGGTTATACCAGAAACGTACCTGATGAAGGCTATTCCAGAAACGTACCTGATGAAGGTTATACCAGAAACTTACCTGATGAAGGTTATTCCAGAAACGTACCTGATGAAGGTTATACCTGAAACGTACCTGATGAAGGTTATACTAGAAACGTACCTGATGAAGGCTATACCAGACACGTACCTGATGAAGGTTATATCAGAAACGTACCTGATGAAGGTTATACCAGAAACGTACCCGATGAAGGTTATACCAGAAACGTACCTAATGAAGGTTATACCAGAAACGTGCCTGATGAAGGTTATGCCAGAAACGTACCTTATGAAGGTTATACCAGAAACGTACCTGATGAAGGCTATTCCAGAAACGTACCTGATGAAGGTTATACCAGAAGCGTATCTGATGAAGACTATACGAGAAACGTACCTGATGAAAGTTATACCAGAAACGTACATTATGAAGGCTATACCAGAAACGTCCCTCATGAAGGTTATTCCAGAAACGTACCTGATGAAGGCTATACCAGAAACGTACCTGATGAAAGCTATACCAGAAACGTACCTGATAAAGGTTATACCAGAAACGTACCTGATGAAGACTATATTAGAAACGTACTTGATAAAGGTTATACCAGAAACGTACCTGATGAAGGTTATACCAGAAACTACCGGATGAAGGTTATACCAGAAGCGTACCTGATGAAGGTTATACCAGAAACGTAGCTGATGAAGGTTATATTAGAAACATACCTGATAAAAGCTATACCAGAAACGTACCTGATGAAGGTTATACCAGAAACGTACCTGATGAAGGTTATACCAGAAACGTACCTGATGAACGTTATACCAGAATCGTACCTGATGAAGGTTATACCAGAAACGTACCTGATGAACGTTATCCCAGAATCGTACCTGATGAAGGTTATACCAGAAACGTACCTGATGAAGGTTATGCCAGAAACGTACCTGATGAACGTTATACCAGAATCGTACCTGATGAAGGCTATACAAGAAACGTACCTGATGAAGGTTATACCAGAAACGTACATGATGAAGGTTATACCAGAAACGTACCTGATGAAGGTTATACCAGAAGCTACCAGAAACGTACCTGATGAAGGTTATACCAGAAACGTATCTGATGAAGGCTATTCCAGAAGCGTACCTGATCAAGGTTATACCAGAAACGTACATGATGAAGGCAATACCAGAAACGCACCTGATAAATGTTATTCCAAACTGAGCGTACCTGATGAAGGTTATACCAGAAACGTACCTGATAAAGGCTATGCCAGAAACGTACCTGATGAAGGTTATACAAGAAACGTACCTGATGAAGGATATACCAGGAACGTACCTGATGAAGGTTATACCAGAAACGTACCTGATGAAGGCTATTCCAGAAACGTACCTGATCAAGGTTACACCAGAAACTTACCTGATGAAGGTTATTCCAGAAACGTACCTGATGAAGGTTATACCAGAAACGTATCTGATGAAGGTTATACTAGAAACGTACCTGATGAAGGCTATACCAGACACGTACCTGATGAAGGTTATATCAAAACGTACCTGATGAAGGTTATACCAGAAACGTACCCGATGAAGGTTATACCAGAAACGTACCTGATGAAGGTTATACCAGAAACGTGCCTGATGAAGGTTATACCAGAAACGTACCTGATGAATGCTATTCCAGAAACGTACCTGATGAAGGTTATACCAGAAACGTACCTGATGAAGGTTATACCAGAAGCGTATCTGATGAAGGCTATACGAGAAACGTACCTGATGAAAGTTATACCAGAAACGTACATTATGAAGGCTATACCAGAAACGTACCCCATGAAGGTTATTCCAGAAACGTACCTGATGAAGGCTATACCAGAAACGTACCTGATGAAAGCTATACCAGAAACGTACCTGATGAAGGTTATACCAGAAACGTACCTGATGAAGGCTATATTAGAAACGTACCTGATGAAGGTTATACCAGAAACGTACCTGATGAAGGTTATACCAGAAACTACCGGATGAAGGTTATACCAGAAACGTACCTGATGAAGGTTATACCAGAAACGTAGCTGATGAAGGTTATATTAGAAGCATACCTGGTAAAAGCAATACCAGAAACGTACCTGATGAACGTTATACCAGAAACGTACCTGATGAAGGTTATATCAGAAACGTACCTGATGAACGTTATACCAGAATCGTACCTGATGAAGGTTATACCAGAAACGTACCTGATGAACGTTATCCCAGAATCGTACCTGATGAAGGTTATACCATAAACGTACCTGATGAACGTTATTCCAGAAACGTACCTGATGAACGTTATACCAGAATCGTACCTGATGAAGGCTATACCAGAAACGTACCTGATGAAGGTTATACCAGAAACGTACATGATGAAGGTTATACCAGAAACGTACCTGATGAAGGTTATACCAGAAATGTACCTAATGAATGCTATACCAGAAACGTATCTGATGAAGGCTATACCAGAAACGTACCTGATGAAAGCTATACCAGAAACGTACATGATGAAAGTTATACCAGAAACGTATCTGATGAATGCTATATTAGAAACGTACCTGATGAAGGTTATACCAGAAACGTACCCGATGAAGGTTATACCAGAAACTACCGGATGAAGGTTATACCAGAAACGTACCTGATGAAGGTTATACCAGAAACGTACATGATGAAGGTTATACCAGAAACGTACCTGATGAACGTTATACCAGAAACGTACCTGATGAAGGTTATATCAGAAATGTACCTATTGAAGGTTATACCAGAAACGTACCTGATGAAGGCTATACCAGAAACGTACCTGATGAAGGCTATACCAGAAACGTACCTGATGACGGTTATACAAGAAACGTACCTGATGAAGGCTATACCAGAAACGTATCTGATGAAGGTTATACCAGAAACGTACCTGATGAAGGTTATAACAGAAACGTACCTGATGAACGTTATACCAGAAACGTACCTGATGAAGGTTATATCAGAAATGTACCTATTGAAGGTTATACCAGAAACGTACCTGATGAACGTTATACCAGAAACGTACCTGATGAAGGTTATATCAGAAATGTACCTATTGAAGGTTATACCAGAAACGTACCTGATGAAGGCTATACCAGAAACGTACCTGATGAAGGCTATACCAGAAACGTACCTGATGACGGTTATACAAGAAACGTACCTGATGAAGGCTATACCAGAAACGTATCTGATGAAGGTTATACCAGAAACGTACCTGATGAAGGTTATAGCAGAAACGTACCTGATGAAGGTTATACCAGAAACGTACCTGATGAAGGTTATACCAGAAACGTAGCTAATGAAGGTTATACTAGAAACGTACCTGATGAAGGTTATACTAGAAACGTATCTGATGAAGGTTATACCAGAAATGTACCTATTGAAGGTTATACCAGAAACGTACCTGATGAAGGCTATGCCAGAAACTTACCTGATGAAGCTTATACCAGAAACGTACCTGATGAAGGTTATACCAGAAACGTACCTGATGAAGGTTATACCAGAAACGTACCTGATGAAGGTTATACCAGAAACTACCAGAAACGTACCTGATGAAGGTTATACCAGAAACGTATCTGATGAAGGCTATACCAGAAGCGTACCTGATCAAGGTTATACCAGAAACGTACATGATGAAGGCAATACCAGAAACGCACCTGATGAATGTTATTCCAAACTGAGCGTACGTGATGAAGGTTATACCAGAAACGTACCTGATGAAGGTTATTCCAGAAACGTACCTGATAAAGGCTATACCAGACACGTACCTGATTAAGGTTATACCAGAAACGTACCTGATGAAGGTCATACAAGAAACGTACCTGATGAAGGATATACCAGAAACGTACCTGATGAAGATTATACCAGAAACGTACCTGATGAAGGCTATACCAGAAACGTACCTGATGAAGGTTATACCAGAAACTTACCTGATGAAGGTTATTCCAGAAACGTACCTGATGAAGGTTATACCAGAAACGTATCTGATGAAGGTTATACTAGAAACGTACCTGATGAAAGTTATACCAGAAACGTACATTATGAAGGCTATACCAGAAACGTACCCCATGAAGGTTATTCCAGAAACGTACCTGATGAAGGCTATACCAGAAACGTACCTGATGAAAGCAATACCAGAAACGTACCTGATGAAGGCTATACCAGAAACGTACCTGATGAAGGCTATATTAGAAACGTACCTGATGAAGGTTATACCAAAAACGTACCTGATGAAGGTTATACCAGAAACTACCGGATGAAGGTTATACCAGAAACGTACCTGATGAAGGTTATACCAGAAACGTAGCTGATGAAGGTTATATTAGAAGCATACCTGGTAAAAGCTATACCAGAAACGTACCTGATGAACGTTATACCAGAAACGTACCTGATGAAGGTTATATCAGAAACGTACCTGATGAACGTAATACCAGAATCGTACCTGATGAAGGTTATACCAGAAACGTACCTGATGAACGTTATCCCAGAATCGTACCTGATGAAGGTTATACCAGAAACGTACCTGATGAACGTTATTCCAGAAACGTACCTGATGAACGTTATACCAGAATCGTACCTGATGAAGGCTATACCAGAAACGTACCTGATGAAGGTTATACCAGAAACGTACATGATGAAGGTTATACCAGAAACGTACCTGATCAAGGTTACACCAGAAACTTACCTGATGAAGGTTATTCCAGAAACGTACCTGATGAAGGTTATACCAGAAACGTATCTGATGAAGGTTATACTAGAAACGTACCTGATGAAGGCTATACCAGACACGTACCTGATGAAGGTTATATCAAAACGTACCTGATGAAGGTTATACCAGAAACGTACCCGATGAAGGTTATACCAGAAACGTACCTGATGAAGGTTATACCAGAAACGTGCCTGATGAAGGTTATACCAGAAACGTACCTGATGAATGCTATTCCAGAAACGTACCTGATGAAGGTTATACCAGAAACGTACCTGATGAAGGTTATACCAGAAGCGTATCTGATGAAGGCTATACGAGAAACGTACCTGATGAAAGTTATACCAGAAACGTACATTATGAAGGCTATACCAGAAACGTACCCCATGAAGGTTATTCCAGAAACGTACCTGATGAAGGCTATACCAGAAACGTACCTGATGAAAGCTATACCAGAAACGTACCTGATGAAGGTTATACCAGAAACGTATCTGATGAAGGCTATACCAGAAGCGTACCTGATCAAGGTTATACCAGAAACGTACATGATGAAGGCAATACCAGAAACGCACCTGATAAATGTTATTCCAGACTGAGCGTACCTGATGAAGGTTATACCAGAAACGTACCTGATGAAGGTTATTCCAGAAACGTACCTGATGAAGGCTATACCAGACACGTACCTGATGAAGGTTATACCAGAAACGTACCTGATGAAGGTTATACAAGAAACATACCTGATGAAGGATATACCAGAAACGTACCTGATGAAGGTTATACCAGAAACGTACCTGATGAAGGCTATTCCAGAAACGTACCTGATGAAGGTTATACCAGAAACTTACCTGATGAAGGTTATTCCAGAAACGTACCTGATGAAGGTTATACCTGAAACGTACCTGATGAAGGTTATACTAGAAACGTACCTGATGAAGGCTATACCAGACACGTACCTGATGAAGGTTATATCAGAAACGTACCTGATGAAGGTTATACCAGAAACGTACCCGATGAAGGTTATACCAGAAACGTACCTAATGAAGGTTATACCAGAAACGTGCCTGATGAAGGTTATGCCAGAAACGTACCTTATGAAGGTTATACCAGAAACGTACCTGATGAAGGCTATTCCAGAAACGTACCTGATGAAGGTTATACCAGAAGCGTATCTGATGAAGACTATACGAGAAACGTACCTGATGAAAGTTATACCAGAAACGTACATTATGAAGGCTATACCAGAAACGTCCCTCATGAAGGTTATTCCAGAAACGTACCTGATGAAGGCTATACCAGAAACGTACCTGATGAAAGCTATACCAGAAACGTACCTGATAAAGGTTATACCAGAAACGTACCTGATGAAGACTATATTAGAAACGTACTTGATAAAGGTTATACCAGAAACGTACCTGATGAAGGTTATACCAGAAACTACCGGATGAAGGTTATACCAGAAGCGTACCTGATGAAGGTTATACCAGAAACGTAGCTGATGAAGGTTATATTAGAAACATACCTGATAAAAGCTATACCAGAAACGTACCTGATGAAGGTTATACCAGAAACGTACCTGATGAAGGTTATACCAGAAACGTACCTGATGAACGTTATACCAGAATCGTACCTGATGAAGGTTATACCAGAAACGTACCTGATGAACGTTATCCCAGAATCGTACCTGATGAAGGTTATACCAGAAACGTACCTGATGAAGGTTATGCCAGAAACGTACCTGATGAACGTTATACCAGAATCGTACCTGATGAAGGCTATACAAGAAACGTACCTGATGAAGGTTATACCAGAAACGTACCTGATGAAGGTTATACCAGAAACGTACCTGATGAAGGTTATACCAGAAGCTACCAGAAACGTACCTGATGAAGGTTATACCAGAAACGTATCTGATGAAGGCTATTCCAGAAGCGTACCTGATCAAGGTTATACCAGAAACGTACATGATGAAGGCAATACCAGAAACGCACCTGATAAATGTTATTCCAAACTGAGCGTACCTGATGAAGGTTATACCAGAAACGTACCTGATGAAGGTTATTCCAGAAACGTACCTGATAAAGGCTATACCAGAAACGTACCTGATGAAGGTTATACAAGAAACGTACCTGATGAAGGATATACCAGGAACGTACCTGATGAAGGTTATACCAGAAACGTACCTGATGAAGGCTATTCCAGAAACGTACCTGATCAAGGTTACACCAGAAACTTACCTGATGAAGGTTATTCCAGAAACGTACCTGATGAAGGTTATACCAGAAACGTATCTGATGAAGGTTATACTAGAAACGTACCTGATGAAGGCTATACCAGACACGTACCTGATGAAGGTTATATCAAAACGTACCTGATGAAGGTTATACCAGAAACGTACCCGATGAAGGTTATACCAGAAACGTACCTGATGAAGGTTATACCAGAAACGTGCCTGATGAAGGTTATACCAGAAACGTACCTGATGAATGCTATTCCAGAAACGTACCTGATGAAGGTTATACCAGAAACGTACCTGATGAAGGTTATACCAGAAGCGTATCTGATGAAGGCTATACGAGAAACGTACCTGATGAAAGTTATACCAGAAACGTACATTATGAAGGCTATACCAGAAACGTACCCCATGAAGGTTATTCCAGAAACGTACCTGATGAAGGCTATACCAGAAACGTACCTGATGAAAGCTATACCAGAAACGTACCTGATGAAGGTTATACCAGAAACGTACCTGATGAAGGCTATATTAGAAACGTACCTGATGAAGGTTATACCAGAAACGTACCTGATGAAGGTTATACCAGAAACTACCGGATGAAGGTTATACCAGAAACGTACCTGATGAAGGTTATACCAGAAACGTAGCTGATGAAGGTTATATTAGAAGCATACCTGGTAAAAGCAATACCAGAAACGTACCTGATGAACGTTATACCAGAAACGTACCTGATGAAGGTTATATCAGAAACGTACCTGATGAACGTTATACCAGAATCGTACCTGATGAAGGTTATACCAGAAACGTACCTGATGAACGTTATCCCAGAATCGTACCTGATGAAGGTTATACCATAAACGTACCTGATGAACGTTATTCCAGAAACGTACCTGATGAACGTTATACCAGAATCGTACCTGATGAAGGCTATACCAGAAACGTACCTGATGAAGGTTATACCAGAAACGTACATGATGAAGGTTATACCAGAAACGTACCTGATGAAGGTTATACCAGAAATGTACCTAATGAATGCTATACCAGAAACGTATCTGATGAAGGCTATACCAGAAACGTACCTGATGAAAGCTATACCAGAAACGTACATGATGAAAGTTATACCAGAAACGTATCTGATGAATGCTATATTAGAAACGTACCTGATGAAGGTTATACCAGAAACGTACCCGATGAAGGTTATACCAGAAACTACCGGATGAAGGTTATATCAGAAATGTACCTATTGAAGGTTATACCAGAAACGTACCTGATGAAGGCTATACCAGAAACGTACCTGATGAAGGCTATACCAGAAACGTACCTGATGACGGTTATACAAGAAACGTACCTGATGAAGGCTATACCAGAAACGTATCTGATGAAGGTTATACCAGAAACGTACCTGATGAAGGTTATAACAGAAACGTACCTGATGAACGTTATACCAGAAACGTACCTGATGAAGGTTATATCAGAAATGTACCTATTGAAGGTTATACCAGAAACGTACCTGATGAACGTTATACCAGAAACGTACCTGATGAAGGTTATATCAGAAATGTACCTATTGAAGGTTATACCAGAAACGTACCTGATGAAGGCTATACCAGAAACGTACCTGATGAAGGCTATACCAGAAACGTACCTGATGACGGTTATACAAGAAACGTACCTGATGAAGGCTATACCAGAAACGTATCTGATGAAGGTTATACCAGAAACGTACCTGATGAAGGTTATAACAGAAACGTACCTGATGAAGGTTATACCAGAAACGTACCTGATGAAGGTTATACCAGAAACGTAGCTAATGAAGGTTATACTAGAAACGTACCTGATGAAGGTTATACTAGAAACGTATCTGATGAAGGTTATACCAGAAATGTACCTATTGAAGGTTATACCAGAAACGTACCTGATGAAGGCTATGCCAGAAACTTACCTGATGAAGCTTATACCAGAAACGTACCTGATGAAGGTTATACCAGAAACGTACCTGATGAAGGTTATACCAGAAACGTACCTGATGAAGGTTATACCAGAAACTACCAGAAACGTACCTGATGAAGGTTATACCAGAAACGTATCTGATGAAGGCTATACCAGAAGCGTACCTGATCAAGGTTATACCAGAAACGTACATGATGAAGGCAATACCAGAAACGCACCTGATGAATGTTATTCCAAACTGAGCGTACGTGATGAAGGTTATACCAGAAACGTACCTGATGAAGGTTATTCCAGAAACGTACCTGATAAAGGCTATACCAGACACGTACCTGATTAAGGTTATACCAGAAACGTACCTGATGAAGGTCATACAAGAAACGTACCTGATGAAGGATATACCAGAAACGTACCTGATGAAGATTATACCAGAAACGTACCTGATGAAGGCTATACCAGAAACGTACCTGATGAAGGTTATACCAGAAACTTACCTGATGAAGGTTATTCCAGAAACGTACCTGATGAAGGTTATACCAGAAACGTATCTGATGAAGGTTATACTAGAAACGTACCTGATGAAAGTTATACCAGAAACGTACATTATGAAGGCTATACCAGAAACGTACCCCATGAAGGTTATTCCAGAAACGTACCTGATGAAGGCTATACCAGAAACGTACCTGATGAAAGCTATACCAGAAACGTACCTGATGAAGGCTATACCAGAAACGTACCTGATGAAGGCTATATTAGAAACGTACCTGATGAAGGTTATACCAAAAACGTACCTGATGAAGGTTATACCAGAAACTACCGGATGAAGGTTATACCAGAAACGTACCTGATGAAGGTTATACCAGAAACGTAGCTGATGAAGGTTATATTAGAAGCATACCTGGTAAAAGCTATACCAGAAACGTACCTGATGAACGTTATACCAGAAACGTACCTGATGAAGGTTATATCAGAAACGTACCTGATGAACGTAATACCAGAATCGTACCTGATGAAGGTTATACCAGAAACGTACCTGATGAACGTTATCCCAGAATCGTACCTGATGAAGGTTATACCAGAAACGTACCTGATGAACGTTATTCCAGAAACGTACCTGATGAACGTTATACCAGAATCGTACCTGATGAAGGCTATACCAGAAACGTACCTGATGAAGGTTATACCAGAAACGTACATGATGAAGGTTATACCAGAAACGTACCTGATCAAGGTTACACCAGAAACTTACCTGATGAAGGTTATTCCAGAAACGTACCTGATGAAGGTTATACCAGAAACGTATCTGATGAAGGTTATACTAGAAACGTACCTGATGAAGACTATACCAGACACGTACCTGATGAAGGTTATATCAAAACGTACCTGATGAAGGTTATACCAGAAACGTACCCGATGAAGGTTATACCAGAAACGTACCTGATGAAGGTTATACCAGAAACGTGCCTGATGAAGGTTATACCAGAAACGTACCTGATGAATGCTATTCCAGAAACGTACCTGATGAAGGTTATACCAGAAACGTACCTGATGAAGGTTATACCAGAAGCGTATCTGATGAAGGCTATACGAGAAACGTACCTGATGAAAGTTATACCAGAAACGTACATTATGAAGGCTATACCAGAAACGTACCCCATGAAGGTTATTCCAGAAACGTACCTGATGAAGGCTATACCAGAAACGTACCTGATGAAAGCTATACCAGAAACGTACCTGATGAAGGTTATACCAGAAACGTACCTGATGAAGGCTATATTAGAAACGTACCTGATGAAGGTTATACCAGAAACGTACCTGATGAAGGTTATACCAGAAACTACCGGATGAAGGTTATACCAGAAACGTACCTGATGAAGGTTATACCAGAAACGTAGCTGATGAAGGTTATATTAGAAGCATACCTGGTAAAAGCAATACCAGAAACGTACCTGATGAACGTTATACCAGAAACGTACCTGATGAAGGTTATATCAGAAACGTACCTGATGAACGTTATACCAGAATCGTACCTGATGAAGGTTATACCAGAAACGTACCTGATGAACGTTATCCCAGAATCGTACCTGATGAAGGTTATACCATAAACGTACCTGATGAACGTTATTCCAGAAACGTACCTGATGAACGTTATACCAGAATCGTACCTGATGAAGGCTATACCAGAAACGTACCTGATGAAGGTTATACCAGAAACGTACATGATGAAGGTTATACCAGAAACGTACCTGATGAAGGTTATACCAGAAATGTACCTAATGAATGCTATACCAGAAACGTATCTGATGAAGGCTATACCAGAAACGTACCTGATGAAAGCTATACCAGAAACGTACATGATGAAAGTTATACCAGAAACGTATCTGATGAATGCTATATTAGAAACGTACCTGATGAAGGTTATACCAGAAACGTACCCGATGAAGGTTATACCAGAAACTACCGGATGAAGGTTATACCAGAAACGTACCTGATGAAGGTTATACCAGAAACGTACATGATGAAGGTTATACCAGAAACGTACCTGATGAACGTTATACCAGAAACGTACCTGATGAAGGTTATATCAGAAATGTACCTATTGAAGGTTATACCAGAAACGTACCTGATGAAGGCTATACCAGAAACGTACCTGATGAAGGCTATACCAGAAACGTACCTGATGACGGTTATACAAGAAACGTACCTGATGAAGGCTATACCAGAAACGTATCTGATGAAGGTTATACCAGAAACGTACCTGATGAAGGTTATAACAGAAACGTACCTGATGAACGTTATACCAGAAACGTACCTGATGAAGGTTATATCAGAAATGTACCTATTGAAGGTTATACCAGAAACGTACCTGATGAACGTTATACCAGAAACGTACCTGATGAAGGTTATATCAGAAATGTACCTATTGAAGGTTATACCAGAAACGTACCTGATGAAGGCTATACCAGAAACGTACCTGATGAAGGCTATACCAGAAACGTACCTGATGACGGTTATACAAGAAACGTACCTGATGAAGGCTATACCAGAAACGTATCTGATGAAGGTTATACCAGAAACGTACCTGATGAAGGTTATAACAGAAACGTACCTGATGAAGGTTATACCAGAAACGTACCTGATGAAGGTTATACCAGAAACGTAGCTAATGAAGGTTATACTAGAAACGTACCTGATGAAGGTTATACTAGAAACGTATCTGATGAAGGTTATACCAGAAATGTACCTATTGAAGGTTATACCAGAAACGTACCTGATGAAGGCTATGCCAGAAACTTACCTGATGAAGCTTATACCAGAAACGTACCTGATGAAGGTTATACCAGAAACGTACCTGATGAAGGTTATACCAGAAACGTACCTGATGAAGGTTATACCAGAAACTACCAGAAACGTACCTGATGAAGGTTATACCAGAAACGTATCTGATGAAGGCTATACCAGAAGCGTACCTGATCAAGGTTATACCAGAAACGTACATGATGAAGGCAATACCAGAAACGCACCTGATGAATGTTATTCCAAACTGAGCGTACGTGATGAAGGTTATACCAGAAACGTACCTGATGAAGGTTATTCCAGAAACGTACCTGATAAAGGCTATACCAGACACGTACCTGATTAAGGTTATACCAGAAACGTACCTGATGAAGGTCATACAAGAAACGTACCTGATGAAGGATATACCAGAAACGTACCTGATGAAGATTATACCAGAAACGTACCTGATGAAGGCTATACCAGAAACGTACCTGATGAAGGTTATACCAGAAACTTACCTGATGAAGGTTATTCCAGAAACGTACCTGATGAAGGTTATACCAGAAACGTATCTGATGAAGGTTATACTAGAAACGTACCTGATGAAAGTTATACCAGAAACGTACATTATGAAGGCTATACCAGAAACGTACCCCATGAAGGTTATTCCAGAAACGTACCTGATGAAGGCTATACCAGAAACGTACCTGATGAAAGCTATACCAGAAACGTACCTGATGAAGGCTATACCAGAAACGTACCTGATGAAGGCTATATTAGAAACGTACCTGATGAAGGTTATACCAAAAACGTACCTGATGAAGGTTATACCAGAAACTACCGGATGAAGGTTATACCAGAAACGTACCTGATGAAGGTTATACCAGAAACGTAGCTGATGAAGGTTATATTAGAAGCATACCTGGTAAAAGCTATACCAGAAACGTACCTGATGAACGTTATACCAGAAACGTACCTGATGAAGGTTATATCAGAAACGTACCTGATGAACGTAATACCAGAATCGTACCTGATGAAGGTTATACCAGAAACGTACCTGATGAACGTTATCCCAGAATCGTACCTGATGAAGGTTATACCAGAAACGTACCTGATGAACGTTATTCCAGAAACGTACCTGATGAACGTTATACCAGAATCGTACCTGATGAAGGCTATACCAGAAACGTACCTGATGAAGGTTATACCAGAAACGTACATGATGAAGGTTATACCAGAAACGTACCTGATGAAGGTTATACCAGAAACTTACCTGATGAAGGTTATTCCAGAAACGTACCTGATGAAGGTTATACCAGAAACGTATCTGATGAAGGTTATACTAGAAACGTACCTGATGAAGGCTATACCAGACACGTACCTGATGAAGGTTATATCAGAAACGTACCTGATGAAGGTTATACCAGAAACGTACCCGATGAAGGTTATACCAGAAACGTACCTGATGAAAGTTATACCAGAAACGTGCCTGATGAAGGTTATACCAGAAACGTACCTGATGAATGCTATTCCAGAAACGTACCTGATGAAGGTTATACCAGAAACGTAGCTGATGAAGGTTATACCAGAAGCGTATCTGATGAAGGCTATGCGAGAAACGTACCTGATGAAGGTTATACCAGAAACGTACCTGATGAATGCTATTCCAGAAACGTACCTGATGAAGGTCATACAAGAAACGTACCTGATGAAGGATATACCAGAAACGTACCTGATGAAGATTATACCAGAAACGTACCTGATGAAGGCTATACCAGAAACGTACCTGATGAAGGTTATACCAGAAACTTACCTGATGAAGGTTATTCCAGAAACGTACCTGATGAAGGTTATACCAGAAACGTATCTGATGAAGGTTATACTAGAAACGTACCTGATGAAAGTTATACCAGAAACGTACATTATGAAGGCTATACCAGAAACGTACCCCATGAAGGTTATTCCAGAAACGTACCTGATGAAGGCTATACCAGAAACGTACCTGATGAAAGCTATACCAGAAACGTACCTGATGAAGGCTATACCAGAAACGTACCTGATGAAGGCTATATTAGAAACGTACCTGATGAAGGTTATACCAAAAACGTACCTGATGAAGGTTATACCAGAAACTACCGGATGAAGGTTATACCAGAAACGTACCTGATGAAGGTTATACCAGAAACGTAGCTGATGAAGGTTATATTAGAAGCATACCTGGTAAAAGCTATACCAGAAACGTACCTGATGAACGTTATATCAGAAACGTACCTGATGAACGTAATACCAGAATCGTACCTGATGAAGGTTATACCAGAAACGTACCTGATGAACGTTATCCCAGAATCGTACCTGATGAAGGTTATACCAGAAACGTACCTGATGAACGTTATTCCAGAAACGTACCTGATGAACGTTATACCAGAATCGTACCTGATGAAGGCTATACCAGAAACGTACCTGATGAAGGTTATACCAGAAACGTACCCGATGAAGGTTATACCAGAAACGTACCTGATGAAAGTTATACCAGAAACGTGCCTGATGAAGGTTATACCAGAAACGTACCTGATGAATGCTATTCCAGAAACGTACCTGATGAAGGTTATACCAGAAACGTAGCTGATGAAGGTTATACCAGAAGCGTATCTGATGAAGGCTATGCGAGAAACGTACCTGATGAAAGTTATACCAGAAACGTACATTATGAAGGCTATACCAGAAACGTACCTCATGAAGGTTATTCCAGAAACGTACCTGATGAAGGCTATACCAGAAACGTACCTGATGAAAGCTATACCAGAAACGTACCTGATGAAGGTTATACCAGAAACGTACCTGATGAAGGCTATATTAGAAACGTACCTGATGAAGGTTATACCAGAAACGTACCTGATGAAGGTTATACCAGAAACGTAGCTGATGAAGGTTATATTAGAAGCATACCTGATAAAAGCTATACCAGAAACGTACCTGATGAAGGTTATACCAGAAACGTACCTGATGAAGGTTATATCAGAAACGTACCTGATGAACGTTATGCTACAATCGTACCTGATGAAGGTTATACCAGAAACGTACCTGATGAACGTTATCCCAGAATCGTACCTGATGAAGGTTATACCAGAAACGTACCTGATGAACGCTATACCAGAAACGTACCTGATGAACGTTATACCAGAATCGTACCTGATGAAGGCTATACCAGAAACGTACCTGATGAAGGTTATACCAGAAACGTACATGATGAAGGTTATACCAGAAACGTACCTGATGAAGGTTATACCAGAAATGTACCTGATGAATGTTATACCAGAAACGTATCTGATGAAGGCTATACCAGAAACGTACCTGATGAAAGCTATACCAGAAACTACCGGATGAAGGTTATACCAGAAACGTACCTGATGAAGGTTATACCAGAAACGTACATGATGAAGGTTATACCAGAAACGTACCTGATGAACGTTATACCAGAAACGTACCTGATGAAGGCTATACCAGAAACGTACCTGATGAAGGTTATACCAGAAACGTACCTGATGAACGTTATTCAGAAACGTACCTGATGAAGGTTATACCAGAAATGTACCTATTGAAGGTTATACCAGAAACGTACCTGATGAAGGCTATACCAGAAACGTACCTGATGAAGCTTATACCAGAAACGTACCTGATGAAGGCTATACCAGAAACGTACCTGATGAAGGTTATACAAGAAACGTACCTGATGAAGGCTATAACAGAAACGTATCTGATGAAGGTTATACCAGAAACGTACCTGATGAAGGTTATAACAGAAACGTACCTGATGAAGGTTATACCAGAAACGTACCTGATGAAGGCTATACCAGAAACGTACCTGATGAAGGTTATACCAGAAATGTACCTATTGAAGGTTATACCAGAAACGTACCTGATGAAGGCTATACCAGAAACGTACCTGATGAAGGTTATTCCAGAAACGTACCTGATAAAGGCTATACCAGACACGTACCTGATTAAGGTTATACCAGAAACGTACCTGATGAAGGTTATACAAGAAACGTACCTGATGAAGGATATACCAGAAACGTACCTGATGAAGATTATACCAGAAACGTACCTGATGAAGGCTATACCCGAAACGTACCTGATGAAGGTTATACCAGAAACTTACCTGATGAAGGTTATTCCAGAAACGTACCTGATGAAGGTTATACCAGAAAAGTATCTGATGAAGGTTATACTAGAAAGGTACCTGATGAAGGCTATACCAGACACGTACCTGATGAAGGTTATATCAGAAACGTACCTGATGAAGGTTATACCAGAAACGTACCCGATGAAGGTTATACCAGACACGTACCTGATGAAAGTTATACCAGAAACGTGCCTGATGAAGGTTATACCAGAAACGTACCTGATGAATGCTATTCCAGAAACGTACCTGATGAAGGTTTTACCAGAAACGTAGCTGATGAAGGTTATACCAGAAGCGTATCTGATGAAGGCTATACGAGAAACGTACCTGATGAAAGTTATACCAGAAACGTACATCATGAAGGCTATACCAGAAACGTACCTCATGAAGGTTATTCCAGAAACGTACCTGATGAAGGCTATACCAGAAACGTACCTGATGAAAGCTATACCAGAAACGTACCTGATGAAGGTTATATCAGAAACGTACCTGATGAAGGCTATATTAGAAACGTACCTGATGAAGGTTATACCAGAAACGTACCTGATGAAGGTTATACCAGAAACTACCGGATGAAGGTTATACCAGAAACGTACCTGATGAAGGTTATACCAGAAACGTAGCTGATGAAGGTTATATTAGAAGCATACCTGATAAAAGCTATACCAGAAACGTACCTGATGAACGTTATACCAGAAACGTACCTGATGAAGGTTATATCAGAAACGTACCTGATATAGGTTATACCAGAATCGTACCTGATGAAGGTTATACCAGAAACGTACCTGATGAACGTTATCCCAGAATCGTACCTGATGAAGGTTATACCAGAAACGTACCTGATGAACGCTATACCAGAAACGTACCTGATGAACGTTATACCAGAATCGTACCTGATGAAGGCTATACCAGAAACGTACCTGATAAAGGTTATACCAGAAACGTACATGATGAAGGTTATACCAGAAACGTACCTGATGAAGGTTATACCAGAAATGTACCTGATGAATGTTATACCAGAAACGTATCTGATGAAGGCTATACCAGAAACGTACCTGATGAAAGCTATACCAGAAACTACCGGATGAAGGTTATACCAGAAACGTACCTGATGAAGGTCATACCAGAAACGTAGATGATGAAGGTTATACCAGAAACGTACCTGATGAACGTTATACCAGAAACGTACCTGATGAAGGCTATACCAGAAACGTACCTGATGAAGGTTATACCAGAAACGTACCTGATGAACGTTATTCAGAAACGTACCTGATGAAGGTTATACCAGAAATGTACCTATTGAAGGTTATACCAGAAACGTACCCGATGAAGGCTATACCAGAAACGTACCTGATGAAGCTTATACCAGAAACGTACCTGATGAAGGCTATACCAGAAACGTACCTGATGAAGGTTATACAAGAAACGTACCTGATGAAGGCTATAACAGAAACGTATCTGATGAAGGTTATACCAGAAACGTACCTGATGAAGGTTATAACAGAAACGTATCTGATGAAGGTTATACCAGAAACGTACCTGATGAAGGCTATACCAGAAACGTACCTGATGAAGGTTATACCAGAAACGTACCTGATGAACGTTATTCCAGAAACGTACCTGATGAAGGTTATACCAGAAATGTACCCATTGAAAGTTATACCAGAAACGTACCTGATGAAGGCTATACCAGAAACGTACCTGATGAAGGTTATTCCAGAAACGTACCTGATAAAGGCTATACCAGACACGTACCTGATTAAGGTTATACCAGAAACGTACCTGATGAAGGTTATACAAGAAACGTACCTGATGAAGGATATACCAGAAACGTACCTGATGAAGATTATACCAGAAACGTACCTGATGAAGGCTATACCAGAAACGTACCTGATGAAGGTTATACCAGAAACTTACCTGATGAAGGTTATTCCAGAAACGTACCTGATGAAGGTTATACCAGAAACGTATCTGATGAAGGTTATACTAGAAACGTACCTGATGAAGGCTATACCAGACACGTACCTGATGAAGGTTATATCAGAAACGTACCTGATGAAGGTTATACCAGAAACGTACCCGATGAAGGTTATACCAGAAACGTACCTGATGAAAGTTATACCAGAAACGTGCCTGATGAAGGTTATACCAGAAACGTACCTGATGAATGCTATTCCAGAAACGTACCTGATGAAGGCTATACCAGAAACGTAGCTGATGAAGGTTATACCAGAAGCGTATCTGATGAAGGCTATGCGAGAAACGTACCTGATGAAAGTTATACCAGAAACGTACATTATGAAGGCTATACCAGAAACGTACCTCATGAAGGTTATTCCAGAAACGTACCTGATGAAGGCTATACCAGAAACGTACCTGATGAAAGCTATACCAGAAACGTACCTGATGAAGGTTATACCAGAAACGTACCTGATGAAGGCTATATTAGAAACGTACCTGATGAAGGTTATACCAGAAACGTACCTGATGAAGGTTATACCAGAAACTACCGGATGAAGGTTATACCAGAAACGTACCTGATGAAGGTTATACCAGAAACGTAGCTGATGAAGGTTATATTAGAAGCATACCTGATAAAAGCTATACCAGAAACGTACCTGATGAACGTTATACCAGAAACGTACCTGATGAAGGTTATATCAGAAACGTACCTGATGAAGGTTATACCAGAATCGTACCTGATGAAGGTTATACCAGAAACGTACCTGATGAACGTTATCCCAGAATCGTACCTGATGAAGGTTATACCAGAAACGTACCTGATGAACGCTATACCAGAAACGTACCTGATGAACGTTATACCAGAATCGTACCTGATGAAGGCTATACCAGAAACGTACCTGATGAAGGTTATACCAGAAACGTACATGATGAAGGTTATACCAGAAACGTACCTGATGAAGGTTATACCAGAAATGTACCTGATGAATGTTATACCAGAAACGTATCTGATGAAGACTATACCAGAAACGTACCTGATGAAAGCTATACCAGAAACTACCGGATGAAGGTTATACCAGAAACGTACCTGATGAAGGTCATACCAGAAACGTACATGATGAAGGTTATACCAGAAACGTACCTGATGAACGTTATACCAGAAACGTACCTGATGAAGGCTATACCAGAAACGTACCTGATGAAGGTTATACCAGAAACGTACCCGATGAACGTTATTCCAGAAACGTACCTGATGAAGGTTATACCAGAAATGTACCTATTGAAGGTTATACCAGAAACGTACCTGATGAAGGCTATACCAGAAACGTACCTGATGAAGCTTATACCAGAAACGTACCTGATGAAGGCTATACCAGAAACGTACCTGATGAAGGTTATACAAGAAACGTACATTATGAAGGCTATACCAGAAACGTCCCTCATGAAGGTTATTCCAGAAACGTACCTGATGAAGGCTATACCAGAAACGTACCTGATGAAAGCTATACCAGAAACGTACCTGATAAAGGTTATACCAGAAACGTACCTGATGAAGACTATATTAGAAACGTACTTGATAAAGGTTATACCAGAAACGTACCTGATGAAGGTTATACCAGAAACTACCGGATGAAGGTTATACCAGAAGCGTACCTGATGAAGGTTATACCAGAAACGTAGCTGATGAAGGTTATATTAGAAACATACCTGATAAAAGCTATACCAGAAACGTACCTGATGAAGGTTATACCAGAAACGTACCTGATGAAGGTTATACCAGAAACGTACCTGATGAACGTTATACCAGAATCGTACCTGATGAAGGTTATACCAGAAACGTACCTGATGAACGTTATCCCAGAATCGTACCTGATGAAGGTTATACCAGAAACGTACCTGATGAAGGTTATGCCAGAAACGTACCTGATGAACGTTATACCAGAATCGTACCTGATGAAGGCTATACAAGAAACGTACCTGATGAAGGTTATACCAGAAACGTACATGATGAAGGTTATACCAGAAACGTACCTGATGAAGGTTATACCAGAAGCTACCAGAAACGTACCTGATGAAGGTTATACCAGAAACGTATCTGATGAAGGCTATTCCAGAAGCGTACCTGATCAAGGTTATACCAGAAACGTACATGATGAAGGCAATACCAGAAACGCACCTGATAAATGTTATTCCAAACTGAGCGTACCTGATGAAGGTTATACCAGAAACGTACCTGATGAAGGTTATTCCAGAAACGTACCTGATAAAGGCTATACCAGAAACGTACCTGATGAAGGTTATACAAGAAACGTACCTGATGAAGGATATACCAGGAACGTACCTGATGAAGGTTATACCAGAAACGTACCTGATGAAGGCTATTCCAGAAACGTACCTGATCAAGGTTACACCAGAAACTTACCTGATGAAGGTTATTCCAGAAACGTACCTGATGAAGGTTATACCAGAAACGTATCTGATGAAGGTTATACTAGAAACGTACCTGATGAAGGCTATACCAGACACGTACCTGATGAAGGTTATATCAAAACGTACCTGATGAAGGTTATACCAGAAACGTACCCGATGAAGGTTATACCAGAAACGTACCTGATGAAGGTTATACCAGAAACGTGCCTGATGAAGGTTATACCAGAAACGTACCTGATGAATGCTATTCCAGAAACGTACCTGATGAAGGTTATACCAGAAACGTACCTGATGAAGGTTATACCAGAAGCGTATCTGATGAAGGCTATACGAGAAACGTACCTGATGAAAGTTATACCAGAAACGTACATTATGAAGGCTATACCAGAAACGTACCCCATGAAGGTTATTCCAGAAACGTACCTGATGAAGGCTATACCAGAAACGTACCTGATGAAAGCTATACCAGAAACGTACCTGATGAAGGTTATACCAGAAACGTACCTGATGAAGGCTATATTAGAAACGTACCTGATGAAGGTTATACCAGAAACGTACCTGATGAAGGTTATACCAGAAACTACCGGATGAAGGTTATACCAGAAACGTACCTGATGAAGGTTATACCAGAAACGTAGCTGATGAAGGTTATATTAGAAGCATACCTGGTAAAAGCAATACCAGAAACGTACCTGATGAACGTTATACCAGAAACGTACCTGATGAAGGTTATATCAGAAACGTACCTGATGAACGTTATACCAGAATCGTACCTGATGAAGGTTATACCAGAAACGTACCTGATGAACGTTATCCCAGAATCGTACCTGATGAAGGTTATACCATAAACGTACCTGATGAACGTTATTCCAGAAACGTACCTGATGAACGTTATACCAGAATCGTACCTGATGAAGGCTATACCAGAAACGTACCTGATGAAGGTTATACCAGAAACGTACATGATGAAGGTTATACCAGAAACGTACCTGATGAAGGTTATACCAGAAATGTACCTAATGAATGCTATACCAGAAACGTATCTGATGAAGGCTATACCAGAAACGTACCTGATGAAAGCTATACCAGAAACGTACATGATGAAAGTTATACCAGAAACGTATCTGATGAATGCTATATTAGAAACGTACCTGATGAAGGTTATACCAGAAACGTACCCGATGAAGGTTATACCAGAAACTACCGGATGAAGGTTATACCAGAAACGTACCTGATGAAGGTTATACCAGAAACGTACATGATGAAGGTTATACCAGAAACGTACCTGATGAACGTTATACCAGAAACGTACCTGATGAAGGTTATATCAGAAATGTACCTATTGAAGGTTATACCAGAAACGTACCTGATGAAGGCTATACCAGAAACGTACCTGATGAAGGCTATACCAGAAACGTACCTGATGACGGTTATACAAGAAACGTACCTGATGAAGGCTATACCAGAAACGTATCTGATGAAGGTTATACCAGAAACGTACCTGATGAAGGTTATAACAGAAACGTACCTGATGAACGTTATACCAGAAACGTACCTGATGAAGGTTATATCAGAAATGTACCTATTGAAGGTTATACCAGAAACGTACCTGATGAACGTTATACCAGAAACGTACCTGATGAAGGTTATATCAGAAATGTACCTATTGAAGGTTATACCAGAAACGTACCTGATGAAGGCTATACCAGAAACGTACCTGATGAAGGCTATACCAGAAACGTACCTGATGACGGTTATACAAGAAACGTACCTGATGAAGGCTATACCAGAAACGTATCTGATGAAGGTTATACCAGAAACGTACCTGATGAAGGTTATAACAGAAACGTACCTGATGAAGGTTATACCAGAAACGTACCTGATGAAGGTTATACCAGAAACGTAGCTAATGAAGGTTATACTAGAAACGTACCTGATGAAGGTTATACTAGAAACGTATCTGATGAAGGTTATACCAGAAATGTACCTATTGAAGGTTATACCAGAAACGTACCTGATGAAGGCTATGCCAGAAACTTACCTGATGAAGCTTATACCAGAAACGTACCTGATGAAGGTTATACCAGAAACGTACCTGATGAAGGTTATACCAGAAACGTACCTGATGAAGGTTATACCAGAAACTACCAGAAACGTACCTGATGAAGGTTATACCAGAAACGTATCTGATGAAGGCTATACCAGAAGCGTACCTGATCAAGGTTATACCAGAAACGTACATGATGAAGGCAATACCAGAAACGCACCTGATGAATGTTATTCCAAACTGAGCGTACGTGATGAAGGTTATACCAGAAACGTACCTGATGAAGGTTATTCCAGAAACGTACCTGATAAAGGCTATACCAGACACGTACCTGATTAAGGTTATACCAGAAACGTACCTGATGAAGGTCATACAAGAAACGTACCTGATGAAGGATATACCAGAAACGTACCTGATGAAGATTATACCAGAAACGTACCTGATGAAGGCTATACCAGAAACGTACCTGATGAAGGTTATACCAGAAACTTACCTGATGAAGGTTATTCCAGAAACGTACCTGATGAAGGTTATACCAGAAACGTATCTGATGAAGGTTATACTAGAAACGTACCTGATGAAAGTTATACCAGAAACGTACATTATGAAGGCTATACCAGAAACGTACCCCATGAAGGTTATTCCAGAAACGTACCTGATGAAGGCTATACCAGAAACGTACCTGATGAAAGCTATACCAGAAACGTACCTCATGAAGGCTATACCAGAAACGTACCTGATGAAGGCTATATTAGAAACGTACCTGATGAAGGTTATACCAAAAACGTACCTGATGAAGGTTATACCAGAAACTATCGGATGAAGGTTATACCAGAAACGTACCTGATGAAGGTTATACCAGAAACGTAGCTGATGAAGGTTATATTAGAAGCATACCTGGTAAAAGCTATACCAGAAACGTACCTGATGAACGTTATACCAGAAACGTACCTGATGAAGGTTATATCAGAAACGTACCTGATGAACGTAATACCAGAATCGTACCTGATGAAGGTTATACCAGAAACGTACCTGATGAACGTTATCCCAGAATCGTACCTGATGAAGGTTATACCAGAAACGTACCTGATGAACGTTATTCCAGAAACGTACCTGATGAACGTTATACCAGAATCGTACCTGATGAAGGCTATACCAGAAACGTACCTGATGAAGGTTATACCAGAAACGTACATGATGAAGGTTATACCAGAAACGTACCTGATGAAGGTTATACCAGAAACTTACCTGATGAAGGTTATTCCAGAAACGTACCTGATGAAGGTTATACCAGAAACGTATCTGATGAAGGTTATACTAGAAACGTACCTGATGAAGGCTATACCAGACACGTACCTGATGAAGGTTATATCAGAAACGTACCTGATGAAGGTTATACCAGAAACGTACCCGATGAAGGTTATACCAGAAACGTACATGATGAAAGTTATACCAGAAACGTGCCTGATGAAGGTTATACCAGAAACGTACCTGATGAATGCTATTCCAGAAACGTACCTGATGAAGGTTATACCAGAAACGTAGCTGATGAAGGTTATACCAGAAGCGTATCTGATGAAGGCTATGCGAGAAACGTACCTGATGAAAGTTATACCAGAAACGTGCCTGATGAAGGTTATACCAGAAACGTACCTGATGAATGCTATTCCAGAAACGTACCTGATGAAGGTCATACAAGAAACGTACCTGATGAAGGATATACCAGAAACGTACCTGATGAAGATTATACCAGAAACGTACCTGATGAAGGTTATACCAGAAACGTATCTGATGAAGGTTATACTAGAAACGTACCTGATGAAAGTTATACCAGAAACGTACATTATGAAGGCTATACCAGAAACGTACCCCATGAAGGTTATTCCAGAAACGTACCTGATGAAGGCTATACCAGAAACGTACCTGATGAAAGCTATACCAGAAACGTACCTGATGAAGGCTATACCAGAAACGTACCTGATGAAGGCTATATTAGAAACGTACCTGATGAAGGTTATACCAAAAACGTACCTGATGAAGGTTATACCAGAAACTACCGGATGAAGGTTATACCAGAAACGTACCTGATGAAGGTTATACCAGAAACGTAGCTGATGAAGGTTATATTAGAAGCATACCTGGTAAAAGCTATACCAGAAACGTACCTGATGAACGTTATATCAGAAACGTACCTGATGAACGTAATACCAGAATCGTACCTGATGAAGGTTATACCAGAAACGTACCTGATGAACGTTATCCCAGAATCGTACCTGATGAAGGTTATACCAGAAACGTACCTGATGAACGTTATTCCAGAAACGTACCTGATGAACGTTATACCAGAATCGTACCTGATGAAGGCTATACCAGAAACGTACCTGATGAAGGTTATACCAGAAACGTACATGATGAAGGTTATACCAGAAACGTACCTGATGAAGGTTATACCAGAAACTTACCTGATGAAGGTTATTCCAGAAACGTACCTGATGAAGGTTATACCAGAAACGTATCTGATGAAGGTTATACTAGAAACGTACCTGATGAAGGCTATACCAGACACGTACCTGATGAAGGTTATATCAGAAACGTACCTGATGAAGGTTATACCAGAAACGTACCCGATGAAGGTTATACCAGAAACGTACCTGATGAAAGTTATACCAGAAACGTGCCTGATGAAGGTTATACCAGAAACGTACCTGATGAATGCTATTCCAGAAACGTACCTGATGAAGGTTATACCAGAAACGTAGCTGATGAAGGTTATACCAGAAGCGTATCTGATGAAGGCTATGCGAGAAACGTACCTGATGAAAGTTATACCAGAAACGTACATTATGAAGGCTATACCAGAAACGTACCTCATGAAGGTTATTCCAGAAACGTACCTGATGAAGGCTATACCAGAAACGTACCTGATGAAAGCTATACCAGAAACGTACCTGATGAAGGTTATACCAGAAACGTACCTGATGAAGGCTATATTAGAAACGTACCTGATGAAGGTTATACCAGAAACGTACCTGATGAAGGTTATACCAGAAACGTAGCTGATGAAGGTTATATTAGAAGCATACCTGATAAAAGCTATACCAGAAACGTACCTGATGAACGTTATACCAGAAACGTACCTGATGAAGGTTATATCAGAAACGTACCTGATGAACGTTATGCTACAATCGTACCTGATGAAGGTTATACCAGAAACGTACCTGATGAACGTTATCCCAGAATCGTACCTGATGAAGGTTATACCAGAAACGTACCTGATGAACGCTATACCAGAAACGTACCTGATGAACGTTATACCAGAATCGTACCTGATGAAGGCTATACCAGAAACGTACCTGATGAAGGTTATACCAGAAACGTACATGATGAAGGTTATACCAGAAACGTACCTGATGAAGGTTATACCAGAAATGTACCTGATGAATGTTATACCAGAAACGTATCTGATGAAGGCTATACCAGAAACGTACCTGATGAAAGCTATACCAGAAACTACCGGATGAAGGTTATACCAGAAACGTACCTGATGAAGGTTATACCAGAAACGTACATGATGAAGGTTATACCAGAAACGTACCTGATGAACGTTATACCAGAAACGTACCTGATGAAGGCTATACCAGAAACGTACCTGATGAAGGTTATACCAGAAACGTACCTGATGAACGTTATTCAGAAACGTACCTGATGAAGGTTATACCAGAAATGTACCTATTGAAGGTTATACCAGAAACGTACCTGATGAAGGCTATACCAGAAACGTACCTGATGAAGCTTATACCAGAAACGTACCTGATGAAGGCTATACCAGAAACGTACCTGATGAAGGTTATACAAGAAACGTACCTGATGAAGGCTATAACAGAAACGTATCTGATGAAGGTTATACCAGAAACGTACCTGATGAAGGTTATAACAGAAACGTACCTGATGAAGGTTATACCAGAAACGTACCTGATGAAGGCTATACCAGAAACGTACCTGATGAAGGTTATACCAGAAATGTACCTATTGAAGGTTATACCAGAAACGTACCTGATGAAGGCTATACCAGAAACGTACCTGATGAAGGTTATTCCAGAAACGTACCTGATAAAGGCTATACCAGACACGTACCTGATTAAGGTTATACCAGAAACGTACCTGATGAAGGTTATACAAGAAACGTACCTGATGAAGGATATACCAGAAACGTACCTGATGAAGATTATACCAGAAACGTACCTGATGAAGGCTATACCCGAAACGTACCTGATGAAGGTTATACCAGAAACTTACCTGATGAAGGTTATTCCAGAAACGTACCTGATGAAGGTTATACCAGAAAAGTATCTGATGAAGGTTATACTAGAAAGGTACCTGATGAAGGCTATACCAGACACGTACCTGATGAAGGTTATATCAGAAACGTACCTGATGAAGGTTATACCAGAAACGTACCCGATGAAGGTTATACCAGACACGTACCTGATGAAAGTTATACCAGAAACGTGCCTGATGAAGGTTATACCAGAAACGTACCTGATGAATGCTATTCCAGAAACGTACCTGATGAAGGTTTTACCAGAAACGTAGCTGATGAAGGTTATACCAGAAGCGTATCTGATGAAGGCTATACGAGAAACGTACCTGATGAAAGTTATACCAGAAACGTACATCATGAAGGCTATACCAGAAACGTACCTCATGAAGGTTATTCCAGAAACGTACCTGATGAAGGCTATACCAGAAACGTACCTGATGAAAGCTATACCAGAAACGTACCTGATGAAGGTTATATCAGAAACGTACCTGATGAAGGCTATATTAGAAACGTACCTGATGAAGGTTATACCAGAAACGTACCTGATGAAGGTTATACCAGAAACTACCGGATGAAGGTTATACCAGAAACGTACCTGATGAAGGTTATACCAGAAACGTAGCTGATGAAGGTTATATTAGAAGCATACCTGATAAAAGCTATACCAGAAACGTACCTGATGAACGTTATACCAGAAACGTACCTGATGAAGGTTATATCAGAAACGTACCTGATGAAGGTTATACCAGAATCGTACCTGATGAAGGTTATACCAGAAACGTACCTGATGAACGTTATCCCAGAATCGTACCTGATGAAGGTTATACCAGAAACGTACCTGATGAACGCTATACCAGAAACGTACCTGATGAACGTTATACCAGAATCGTACCTGATGAAGGCTATACCAGAAACGTACCTGATAAAGGTTATACCAGAAACGTACATGATGAAGGTTATACCAGAAACGTACCTGATGAAGGTTATACCAGAAATGTACCTGATGAATGTTATACCAGAAACGTATCTGATGAAGGCTATACCAGAAACGTACCTGATGAAAGCTATACCAGAAACTACCGGATGAAGGTTATACCAGAAACGTACCTGATGAAGGTCATACCAGAAACGTACATGATGAAGGTTATACCAGAAACGTACCTGATGAACGATATACCAGAAACGTACCTGATGAAGGCTATACCAGAAACGTACCTGATGAAGGTTATACCAGAAACGTACCTGATGAACGTTATTCAGAAACGTACCTGATGAAGGTTATACCAGAAATGTACCTATTGAAGGTTATACCAGAAACGTACCTGATGAAGGCTATACCAGAAACGTACCTGATGAAGCTTATACCAGAAACGTACCTGATGAAGGCTATACCAGAAACGTACCTGATGAAGGTTATACAAGAAACGTACCTGATGAAGGCTATAACAGAAACGTATCTGATGAAGGTTATACCAGAAACGTACCTGATGAAGGTTATAACAGAAACGTACCTGATGAAGGCTATACCAGAAACGTACCTGATGAAGGCTATACCAGAAACGTACCTGATGAAGGTTATACCAGAAACGTACCTGATGAACGTTATTCCAGAAACGTACCTGATGAAGGTTATACCAGAAATGTACCTATTGAAAGTTATACCAGAAACGTACCTGATGAAGGCTATACCAGAAACGTACCTGATGAAGGTTATTCCAGAAACGTACCTGATAAAGGCTATACCAGACACGTACCTGATTAAGGTTATACCAGAAACGTACCTGATGAAGGTTATACAAGAAACGTACCTGATGAAGGATATACCAGAAACGTACCTGATGAAGATTATACCAGAAACGTACCTGATGAAGGCTATACCAGAAACGTACCTGATGAAGGTTATACCAGAAACTTACCTGATGAAGGTTATTCCAGAAACGTACCTGATGAAGGTTATACCAGAAACGTATCTGATGAAGGTTATACTAGAAACGTACCTGATGAAGGCTATACCAGACACGTACCTGATGAAGGTTATATCAGAAACGTACCTGATGAAGGTTATACCAGAAACGTACCCGATGAAGGTTATACCAGAAACGTACCTGATGAAAGTTATACCAGAAACGTGCCTGATGAAGGTTATACCAGAAACGTACCTGATGAATGCTATTCCAGAAACGTACCTGATGAAGGCTATACCAGAAACGTAGCTGATGAAGGTTATACCAGAAGCGTATCTGATGAAGGCTATGCGAGAAACGTACCTGATGAAAGTTATACCAGAAACGTACATTATGAAGGCTATACCAGAAACGTACCTCATGAAGGTTATTCCAGAAACGTACCTGATGAAGGCTATACCAGAAACGTACCTGATGAAAGCTATACCAGAAACGTACCTGATGAAGGTTATACCAGAAACGTACCTGATGAAGGCTATATTAGAAACGTACCTGATGAAGGTTATACCAGAAACGTACCTGATGAAGGTTATACCAGAAACTACCGGATGAAGGTTATACCAGAAACGTACCTGATGAAGGTTATACCAGAAACGTAGCTGGTGAAGGTTATATTAGAAGCATACCTGATAAAAGCTATACCAGAAACGTACCTGATGAACGTTATACCAGAAACGTACCTGATGAAGGTTATATCAGAAACGTACCTGATGAAGGTTATACCAGAATCGTACCTGATGAAGGTTATACCAGAAACGTACCTGATGAACGTTATCCCAGAATCGTACCTGATGAAGGTTATACCAGAAACGTACCTGATGAACGCTATACCAGAAACGTACCTGATGAACGTTATACCAGAATCGTACCTGATGAATGGCTATACCAGAAACGTACCTGATGAAGGTTATACCAGAAACGTACATGATGAAGGTTATACCAGAAACGTACCTGATGAAGGTTATACCAGAAATGTACCTGATGAATGTTATACCAGAAACGTATCTGATGAAGACTATACCAGAAACGTACCTGATGAAAGCTATACCAGAAACTACCGGATGAAGGTTATACCAGAAACGTACCTGATGAAGGTCATACCAGAAACGTACATGATGAAGGTTATACCAGAAACGTACCTGATGAACGTTATACCAGAAACGTACCTGATGAAGGCTATACCAGAAACGTACCTGATGAAGGTTATACCAGAAACGTACCCGATGAACGTTATTCCAGAAACGTACCTGATGAAGGTTATACCAGAAATGTACCTATTGAAGGTTATACCAGAAACGTACCTGATGAAGGCTATACCAGAAACGTACCTGATGAAGCTTATACCAGAAACGTACCTGATGAAGGCTATACCAGAAACGTACCTGATGAAGGTTATACAAGAAACGTACCTGATGAAGGCTATAACAGAAACGTATCTGATGAAGGTTATACCAGAAACGTACCTGATGAAGGTTATAACAGAAACGTACCTGATGAAGGTTATACCAGAAACGTACCTGATGAAGGCTATACCAGAAACGTACCTGATGAAGGTTATACCAGAAACGTACCTGATGAACGTTATTCCAGAAACGTACCTGATGAAGGTTATACCAGAAATGTACCTATTGAAGGTTATACCAGAAACGTACCTGATGAAGGCTATACCAGAAACGTACCTGATGAAGCTTATACCAGAAACGTACCTGATGAAGGCTATTCCAGAAACGTACCTGATGAAGGTTATACAAGAAACGTACCTGATGAAGGCTATAACAGAAACGTATCTGATGAAGGCTATACCAGAAACGTACCTGATGAAGGTTATAACAGAAACGTACCTGATGAAGGTTATACCAGAAACGTACCTGATGAAGGTTATACCAGAAACGTAACTGATGAAGGTTATACTAGAAACGTACCTGATGAAGGTTATACTAGAAACGTATCTGATGAAGGTTATACCAGAAACGTACCTGTTGAAGGTTATACCAGAAACGTACCTGATGAAGGCTATTCCAGAAACGTACCTGATGAAGGTTATACCAGAAACGTACCTGGTGAAGGTTATTCCAGACTATGAGTGTACCTGATGAAGGTTATTCCGGACTATGAGTGTACCTGATGAAGTTTATTCCAGAAACGGGTCGGGCGCACTAAATTAGATATCGACGTTTTTATTATCTTATAAACTATGTGTACAATTTGTCACATAGAAGGAAAACGATATGTAAAAAAATAATGTATCACCATTAGTTTCCACTATCTGTAATACTTATATTTCCAGTATTGTTCATGCAGTTATTTGTATGAGACATACTTTATGTAGGGGCTTCTAAAGAAAACGGAAGGAAGCTAGCCCGAACCTTTAATTTCATATTCCGCTATATGTATGATGTCTTTCAATAAGTAATTCCATATTTGGTTATTATGATTATCATATCTATCCCATTGAGCTTGAAATAAAGGATATCAAAGTAATTACAGTTAAGTCTATTCCATAGATACCTTGAAAAGTCTGAAAATAACAAAGGAGAAATCAGAAGCCGTAAATTGGAGGACAGAAAATGGGCAATAGCAAAAGTACAGACAAACAATGACCTACACACTACACAGAAAACTAAAGATTGAACAGCATGAACCCCACCGAAAACCTGGGGTCAGCGCAGATGCTCCTGATGGGTAAGCAGTTTATATTCTAATAGTGACACCTGTTGTTTTACTACTAAACGTCACGAATATAATATGATGTTTGCTTGCTTGATGGTGTTTAACGCCACTTTCAACAATTTTTCAGTTGTATCGTGGCGGTCAATTTTATTGGTGGAGGAAACCGGAGGACCAGGAGAAAACCACCGACATGTGATATAGAAACGGTATTGAACAGCAGTATACGTAAATGAATACAAATAACATAAATAAACGATCGCGGCCTACACCTTGAAGTTAACAATGCATATGAGGGTCTGTTGAAAATGAAACTTTATTTTTTTTTTGAAAGGAGATTATCTCAATTTTCCCCTTGTGAACTTTCAATTCATATGTAGTAACATTCCAGCAGCACATGTATATAGAGTATATCTCTCTCAGTTAATATGATATTCCAGAGCTTGTGGTTCCTATAATGATTTATTTAACAGAGAGTTGCTGCTAACAAGGAGGGTTTCTAGTTGTTAGTTGGAGTCGTTACTTTGACGGCTTTACAATCAGCACCATGACTTGGTTAACAGTTACTGAATATCTGTGTCACAGATAACCACGAATATGTTCCATATGTCGAAATCACAATCTGTTTCTTTCCTCATTCAAGACTTATTAAACGGTTTGTAACATGAGCCAGTGACACGACGGACACCACTAGTTACAGGAAACAGCACAAAAGATACAAATAAGACGGAATCCATTGTCAATTTGAGAACAACATACTAATATAGAGGGAAAACTATATATAATAACTACAGAAAATACTAATTAAAGAGAACAGTACAAAAATTATAGCTACAATGCAATAAAACTACCAATTATGTATAAAAAGAGTCTAAAGATACCAAATGGGTAATCCAAAGCCGTTAATCGACCAATTGACCAAAAGAAAAAGTACAAAAGGTAAAAGAACGATCTATAAAACATACACATAAAACTAAAGATCGAACCCCAGTAAAAACGACATATATTGACTCAGTTTCGACAGATCGCATCGACCTGTAATGCTTGGGGTGCTCGCGTCGTGTACAGTAGATCGTGGGCAAAACTAAAGATTATAAAATTTGTATTTACTGCTTCTCCACTACGCAGGTAACATTATACAGTTATTTAATGGGTGTGGATGCAATAGACCAATCTATTTGTTCTGAGGTGCTAGGAATTACCAAGTGTTCTATTGCACGAGGCCAACGGCCGAATGCAATAGAACACTTGGTCATTCCCAGCACCGAAGGACAAATAGTTTGGTCTATTGCATCCACACCCATTAAATAACTGTTTTATTTCCTAATTAAACAGAAGCAAGGTAGCGGACATGACTTAAATATATTCATCCATATATTGTAGAAAAACTGATGAAAATGATTTATTTGTTGAATTAGATAACAATAAACAAGTGGAATACAGAGTAAAAAGTCTTAGATTTTTATTACATGTTTTTCAATACCGGGTATTATTATTTAAATATTAAAATTTTGAAATTTTATGAAAACTGAAATGTTTGAAATTTGTTGAAAATTTTGAAATTTTATGAAAATTTTGAATTTTTTTGAAATTTGAAATTTTTGAATAATTTGAAGTTTTCACATTTTTTGAAAATTTTGAACTTTAAATTTTTTTTATTTTAGAATTTTGAAATTTTTTAAAATTTTAGAAATTTTAAAATATATTGAAAATTTTAGAAATTTTGAAATATTTTGAAATTTTTGAAGTTTTGAAATTTTTTGTCCAATGAAAAAAAGGTTCAAAGGTCAGTTCAATAGTCTGTCGTGCAATAGTCTCTTGAAGACTATTGACACGTCAATAGATCACAGGGGAGCAAAAAACGCAAAAATGTCTTAAAATATGTAATTACTTAAGTGTCTGTCTCACAGAAAACCATGCAAACTCGTAACATAGTGATATTTTCAAAACCTTATGAAATCTTGTCCATGAAATACCTTTGGCCAAGTACAATTAACACACAAAATATTTTTTTCAAATTTTATTATTTGACTGAATTATTAGGGTTTTTTGATTTAGCAAAAACATTGAATTTTACAATATTTCAACCTCCAATATATCTTGTATAGCATAAAATGTGTCTGTCTCATATAGTATCCAGGATTAATCAACTTTCACTGTATCATTTAACATAATATACTCAATATTTGGTCGCATGGAATTTTTACAGGCCACACTTTAATATACCCATAAATCAGTAAATGGCCTTTTATGCAAAAATTGTACATATATAACAGGAAATATCTCCCTTGGGGGAGAAAATAAAAATATCCCTAATTTATTTCGATATAACTTTGTTTTCATTCAAAAACATATAAAAAATCCACCTTCGGCAAATTAAGATAAAATGGTGAAAATAAGAACAAAAGATTAGTACATGTGCACTTAGCCGAAAATGGACAAGGTGAATAAGAAAAACAGTAGAGCAGTGTTAATGCTCAATAAGTACCAAAATATCAATACAGAAGTTATGTATAGTATTCCAGAGGTATAACAAAGAGTTTAATGAAGATATAAAATTAAGGTACATTGTGGTTTTGGGGGGTGGGTCGGACGATGCATCCATTTTGTGCATCTGGCTAAAATGGAATTTAAATTAAAACTTTGTTTTCAAAATGATCTAATAAGATTTATTGGTGATAAATTAGATAATATAAGCAAACTCATTTTAGTTTGTATGAGGTATTTCATATTTTATAAGGGGAGATAATTTGTAGAGGAAAATCACATTTTCTCAATTTTTTTAGAATAGGGTCTGTGACCCCGATTTTCTATTTTATACTTTTAAAGTGTTTAATGAAAAATATCTGTTGCTTAATTTTCCATCTAAAGCTACCATTTCCTTCATTAAAAAATAGACAATTTGTTTTCCCCCCAATAACCTATTGTTTTAGGGTTAAAATTCTAAAGTCAATTTGATCATCAAACTTTCAAAGCAGCTTCAGAATAATCTATTGATTTATTTTGTGACGGTGCACTCCAAAACAAATCTTAATCAAAGTGCTGACAGCAATGATTATAATGCCCCCATACCGAAATATACTATTGTATGGGATTGAATCATTTATATGCAGCTTATGTTTGAATAATGAAATAATAATTGAAATTAAGTTAATCCTATTGTTTAAAAAAAGTGAAGAAAACAAATGCCATTACAATTAGCATATGAATTTGCATCCAGCTCCTAAACAATTGAAAACAATATATATGTGATTGTGTTAAAATAAGCTGATTTTTTTGTTGGCTCTGTCCATCATATATCCTAAATGAGATAGTGAAACTTCTTCTCAATAATATGTTTATTTTTCTGAGGTTCTTCTATCATGGATCTGTATCAAAAACCTTCTCTTATGCTCTTAAATAATCACAGATTACAAGTTTAAATGTGTTAGATTTGTGCATTTTGGTAAATAGGCCAAGAAATTGGCAAGTTGATATTATAATTACCAGAAAAAGGATATCTCATCAATATGAAATGAAATAAAAACAAGAGGTTGAACATATATCATACTTATTCACAGGTGAACATTTAACATATTCTGTCTAACCACTATGCAAAGCTTGAAGTGTTCAAAGTTAACTTTAATTTGAAAAAATGAAAATAAATTAGAATCCCTGCATATGGCTAATTTACATGTTCACAGCAGTGTACACTTCTTCCACAATATTTTCAATATTGGAATTATAATCATTAGTTTCTAGCACTGCAATGACCTCTGATAGAGTTTCATCTTGACCGACATCTTCATTGGGATTTTCTTTAAACTGAACTTGTAGAGTACTCGAAGAAGTTTCTGATTTTGTCTTCGGCTTTGTTAGGAAAGATGCCATGTAACTTTTTATCTGACTTGGATTCAACCACTCCAACATCTTAAAAACTCGTTCTCCCTTAGACTCCCTATTCATCACATGATCTGGCCTTTTCCCTGTTTTTCAGACATATTTTGTTCAGTTTCACTATATGTTTTTTCCATCAATTTCTTTACTTGTAAGAATGCTTCTGAAAATAAAAGTGATATACGATATATACATTACATGTATACATGACGTACTTCATAATTTGCATTTGTCAACCTTATTCAACGGCTGAAATAACATTATTCAAAATAACAGAAATGTGTCAATGTGATACGAATGCCCCAGCCTCCCGTAACTTTAAAACCCAAAATTATAATTTGACATGTTCTTTATTGTTGATTACAACATAACCAAATTTCAAATCGATCAAGATTCAGTTGAGGTTTGGAAGTTATTGAACAAATATATTGTGCAGTGGGATGGAATTTATTGTTGCACAATAATCATGTACACCTGTATTTCACAAAACAAACTAAGGGACCAAGTCTGATGCATCCATCTTATACATGTATACAAGGGGGGTATGATCTTAAACTGTTTACCCAGGAGTTAAAAATAATTGACACTTTGCAACAAATTTTGTTTTCTTCTAAATTTATCATTATTTCATATAAATGTACTATAATGCATGAATCAGAATGTTATTTTTTTCTTCACCTCCTACACCAAAATAGTTGTTTAGTATTTGTATAAAAAACATAGCCCTCTTTTCTCAAGTTGAATAGTTAGTCTCTTAACAAGTTTGTTCACTGAATGGATTTCTAGCAATAACCACTTAGAAATGTTTTTCTCTTGAGGTATTTAGCTTACCAGAATTAAACCAACTTGAATAGTGTGTCTTGTTTTCAGGTAATACTCTTTCCATAAGGAAGGACTTGCTCCATGGTCCTCTCTAGATCTGGCCTATAGTAATTTCTACTTACTACTACTAGCTTGTGCTTTCACAAGTTTGGTTTCCTCTATTCTTTCTCTTGTACTTATTTACGTCTGTTAGGTTCTGTGGTATATATCGTTCTGTTGAGCGTGGTCAGTTTATGATGCATCATGGGTGCCTTTCGGAACTCCTCGGTCCCCATCCCCCACGACTCACTACACTCCTCCCCGTTTTATCTTAAAGGCCCCCGGTCAGCCACTGAAACACACCCCAAAAACAAAGGCCCACCCCGGATTTAATAACAATTCCACAAATCACCCTAGGGCTCACAAGAGGCGGTCAAAGCCTCCACAAGCCCTAAGCTTTCCATATCCATGGGACCGAGTACCCAGGAATCACAAGACCAGCAAACTGTGTATGCTCCACACCAGACCTTGGGACGCCCTCCACACCCACAACATACCAACCATCCATACCGATATCCCCTTATTCTAAAATACAACTACATTTTTGGTGACAAGTAACTCATTTTAGAGAACAACTATACTTTTTATGACAAGCCGATCCCCTCCGAGACCCATTCTCCCAGGGAAACACTTTCCCCCAGACCCCATGCCAGGAACGAAGAGCGGAGACCCCCATCCAAATGACAAACTGTCGAATGGAGGAAGAAGGGGGAAGGACAAAAAGGAAATAGGTCACTAGAAACCCAAACAACAAAAAGGTTTCTCCTTCTCAGTCTTCATGACCAAATGAAGACCAAGAGAAGATTGTCTATGTAGTACATGACATGGCTATGGAAGAGATACACGCAGTCAAGAGAGGATAAAGTCAAATACATATATAGGTTACTTTTACTTATTGTAATATTATTGATTTACATTTATTTATGTCAATGAATCATAATTTATAGTTAAAATTATAAATATTAATTTAATGTGCTAGATTTTTATTTCTGTACTTGCCCACATTAGTGGTGACTGAACTCTATTGTCAGAAACCCACTGTCTTAAATTTGGACATCATCCACATATCTACCTCCCAGTCCCCATGACCAAATGAGGACGGGGAGCGCAGACCCTTGTCCCCAAAGACGATAGCGGCCATTCCTCTCCAAAAGGATGTCCAAGACCCACCGAAGAACAAACACATCGCCGCCACGGCCGGACCAACCCAGAGATCCACCCAATGACCCGACCAGAATTTCCCACGGAAACACTTCCACAAACTACCCTCCGCCGAAGACCCCTTCCCAAACAGACAAGCCACTATATATAGACAAGAGAAATATGAGACTGAAGAATTGCCAGTATTAGCTAGCAATAGTAAATGCCAACTACTATTTTTTACTGTATTTTGAAAAGAGAGCGAGGACAAACAAAGGACCTGCCACATCGCCCAGCCTCAAGATGCAAAACCAATCTCACCAATGAACCCACCAGAGGTGAAATATTTATTAGAGCAAATCTCACAAAATGGCGCTAATTATGATTCACCAACAATGGTAAAACACAACGCATCAGTCATGTTCTCACACCTCCAACACCTGAACACAACCATTAACTCCCAGGAGTCCCCAACCATATATATCTATGTTCCCCCATACACCACCTGTCACCTTTGAACCTCTGAATCCAACCTTAATCCACAAATATGTAGCCATGATCCCCCGTGCACTACCTGTCTTCCCCGAACAGTTGAATACAACTCTCTGTCATCTGTAACTCTCCCATTTGGGCCAATCTCACTATTTCCTCCGGTACAAAGCCTGCCCATTGGCAATACCTGCCCGGAGGATATCTAAAGGAGACTGACCCCTCACCTGAGCGACCTCCTCCGCCACCCTGAACAAATGAGCCGGGTGGTTGATGGAACCGGCCACATCAGGGAGATGAGGAGAGTCAGACTCCAAGAGGAGCCTATTCCCTGGGACGGCTCTGAGCCCCCTCCTCTGTCGGTCGCCAAACCCTTTCACCATACTTGAGAACCCAAAGAAGGTTCCAGGGTAGGCGTCCGACCAGAGTTTGACTGTGGCTTCATCCCCATTGAAACAATGGAGGTGGATACTTTGCAGGGTATTGGGGACTTTGTCTAGCGTCAGGCCCAATACCTCCCGGTATAACGCATCCGTTGCCTGAGGGCTATCCCCCGAGGCCCGGATGTGAAACACCAGAGGCATATACGGCCGAGCCAGCGCCAACACCCACTTCAAAGTATTTGACTGTATTCCGAAGGGCTTTGCTCCTTCACTACAATCAATTCCCACCTCCCCAAAGGCGGTTACAGCCGGGGAATCCAACAGCTTTGATAGGCGATCAAAATAGTAATCACCGAAATCCAAAGCGTGCTTGGGATGAACTCCCACTGCAATAAACCATCCCTCGGGAAGATTTAGCTTCTCTGGGTTTTCCGGCCACGTCATAGGGTCACAGTAGACCAACACCCCCCCCCCCCCCCACCACGTTGATCTCCTGCTTAGGGGCGGGCCTTGGACGCCTAGCCAGGAATTCCTGGATTCCCATACGGGGGTCCATTCTTAGCCTCCGAAGTGACCTGTCCAGATGCATATGCGAGTCCATAGCATCCGGAATCAGGACCGAGACTCTCTCCTAACCTGGCTATCCTCTTCCCTACACCCCTCAGCCACCGGCTGAGGGGCACCCCTACTCCAACCAACCAGATGAGGAGATGGCACTGGTTTCAGACTGAAAAGAGGCACCGGTCGATGCACAGGAAAACCACCAGCTCTCCTCGCCGAGACCCGTGATGATCCTCTCTGGCCCCCAGCGGGTACCCTCTTCACCACATCTCCACTGTCCATCCCCTCATGGGACCAGTCCATGGGTTCCTCCGGCTTTACAGCCGGAGGTTCCCCTGAACTTCCAGACCGACTACTGACCACCGGGAACCGGAGGCCACACAATGCTTCCCTCCTTGGGGCAGGCATGAGCCCCAACAGCTCTATGAGGGCTCTCCAGTGTATTAAAACAGCTGGAGGGTTCGGGGGGTTCAAGGAGAATTCCGAAGGAATCTCCCATCCCCTTACCCTACACACTTCCTTCATAGCCGCCACCTCCACCGGCTTCACATTATGGCCCTCCAGGCACCCTATGGTACTTAGTAGCCCTGCCACATAACCAAACAGGTCCCCCCCTGATCCCCCAAGGACTCTCAGGATCGTTTGCAATGCAGACGCCCTGACCCTCCCGACATCCTCCCCCGTACACCCCAAATCCCGAAAAAACCCCGGAATATGTGTCTGTACACAGTGCTCTCTGAGGTCCGTGACGCACTCCCCACATCCCTCCATAGGACATCTCTCACCGGAGGATCTCCCCGATGACTCTGGTTCCCCTCCGGCTTCCCCTTCTCCAGACCCCCCTTGGGACTGTCGACTTAGGGCCTGCCGCTTACGACGCTCTAGCCGGCCAGGCCCATATCTGCTCCTTCCCTTATTCTTCTTTCTCCGGACCGTATGGCCCGGAGAATCAAGAATTTCCTCATTACCCGGGGCCTCCGCCGCTGCCGGTACCTTTCTACTAGGTGGGCCTGTTATCTCCACCACCGCCACCCCCTCTGACACGGCGGACAGACAGTCTTCCATCTCATCAGCTGATGAGCCCGCCTCCGCCGTGTCAAAGTACTCACTCTCACTATCTTCTAGTGACAGTACGTCTTCTTCCTGTTGTGACATCTGAAAGAGATTAAATAATCCACCTGACACAGGGGGCTTATATCCACCCTGCGCCAGGCAGGTCAGAATTCCATGTTCTATTAGCATCCCTGACACTCCCTTTTCCTCCCTTAAACACTATCATTATGCCACCCCAGAGTCCCAAATACTTCCCCCACTAGACTATACCTTCTCTCGGGGATGCCTACGACACCCCGAGCAGACAAAATCTCCCATAGCCTTTGCCTCTTCCTGTGTTATCTTTACACAATCACCATGATACCATTCTTTACATTCATCGCACCTAATCATGAACTCCCCATTGTATGGCGTTTGACATACACAATAAAGCTTCGCTCTATTCCCCTGTTGAACTTTGACGTTCCCCTTCTCCTTGGTATATCCTGTCCCCTTAATGATTTGTTGACTCAGTTTTTGGGCCCACTCCAGAACCTCGCGGTCATGACATAACTTCAACCTATCGTGATTAGCGGTGATTATCACCCGCTTTAACTTTATTTTATAGAGATAGGGGGTCAACTTTTCAATTACCACTCCGGGGCCTTTCCACGAGGGACTTAATTTTCGAGTTTTTCCCTTAACTGTAGCAGTGTTCAACTGATACACCAAATCGCCCAGTTTTAACTCCTTGACCCTCACCTTGATATCATAATCTCTCTTCATTCGTTTTTGAGATTGTTTAAGAGTTTCCCTAGCTACCTTGTGGGCCCCTTCAATAGCTGTTTGCAACTTCCCTACGTATTGGTCCCCTTCGGGCTGTCCGGTGTTTCCCGGACTCCCGAACATTAGTTCTACAGGCAACTCAATCTCCCTACCCAACATCATCATATTGGGCGTGTACCCTGTGCTTCTATTTACAGAGGACCTTAATGCCCCTGCTAACTGCGGTAAGTATTTATCCCAGCTCCGCTGATTTTTTCCAATGAAACAACGCACCGCCGCCATCAGTGTACGATTGCATCGCTCTACCTGTCCGTTCGCCGAGGGACGATAAGGGGTAGTTCTCGATTTATGTATGTGAAGTAATTCACACATTTCCCTGAACAAAGAGGACTCAAAATTCCTCCCCTGATCAGTGAATACTTGGAATGGGCACCCAAATCTAGAAAAGAACTGATTCACCGCGGCTCTTGCCGTTTCCTCTGCACTCTGAGAAGGCAAGGGGATGCATTCTACCCACTTGGTAAATTGGTCAACCATCATCAAGATGTGTTCATTTCCTCTCTCAGTGCGAGGTAGGGGCCCAATGAAGTCTAAATGGACCCGTTCCATTGGCGATCCTGAATGATAGGATAACATTGGGTGTCTAGCTGAGACCGTTGACTTTTTATTTTGGTTACACTCCATACACCCTTTCACATAAACCGACACATCTTTACTTATCCCCCTCCAATAATACCTCGACTTTACTTTCTCGATTGTCCTTTCTATGCCCTGATGTCCAGCTAATGGGGGATCGTGACAAAGTTTCACAATTTGTTCCCTGTACATCTTTGGGACCACCCTCCTTGCTGACTTTCCTTCATCCCCTTCTCTCCACAGGACCCCTTTTTCCAAAACAAAAACTTCCCTGTTTATCCAATAATATTTGCTTCTAGAGTCCCCTATAAACAGTTCTCCTTCAGTGGGCTCCTCCCCTGTCTCCCTCCACCTGACCACCCAGGCTAATTCGGGGTCCACCCGTTGCTGTTCCTTCATTTCGTCCTCACCTGGGCCTTGAAAATTAATGCCTTCTGCCTCTCTAACCATTTGGACTCCCTTTGTACTTTCCCATCTAAGTCTATTTCCCGTTTCCCCCGTAGAGACCCAGATTTCAGCTACCCGAGGTCCCATTTCTTCTTCCTCCTGGTCTTGACCCTCTATCACGGGTTGACCCCAAAGCTTATTTGCCAAAGGAACCACGTCATCTACATCCTGGTCAAAACCGGACCAGTTTGAATGGGCCCTGGTACAGTAGGGACACCCCCCACATGGCAAATCCTGTAATTTCACTCTTAGATTGAAGTCTGAACATGGTTCCCCCCCAGGGATCCTTGACAAGGCATCTGCATTGGTATGTTTCTTCCCAGGCCTATGCTGGATTTCCATAATGAACTGACTCAGTTCTTCTAACCATCTAGCTAGTTGTCCCTGTGGCTCCTTAAAATTCATCAGCCAGGTCAGACTATTATGGTCTGTCCTGACCGTGAAACGCCTACCCAACAAGTAATGCCTAAACTGTCGAGAGAACCGAATAATTGCTAATAATTCCTTTCGAGTGGTGCAGTATTTTTGTTGCTCCGGAGTCAAGGTAAGACTCCCGTACGCTACTGCCCTCTCTTCCCCTTCTTGTATTTGAATCAATTCAGCCCCCACCGATTTATCAGATGCATCCGTATCCAGTATAAAGGGATCAGTCGCGTTAGGCAGGGCTAGAACTGGTGCTCTCACCATTGCATTCCTCAACTCATCAAACGCCTTTTCCTGTTCATTTCCCCATTGATATGTACGTTTCCCTGTTAGGGCCTGAAGGGGAAATGCTATTTGAGTATATCCTTCAATAAAGGCCCTATGGTAATTGGTGAACCCCAAAAACCTCTCCACCTCCTTTTTATTCTTAGGCCTTGGCCAGTTTTTTATATCTTTCATATATCCTGGCCCAATGTATATTCCTCTAAGTCCCACTACTCTACCCAGGAACTCCACTTCAATTTTAGCCCATACTCCCTAAACCTAACCAGTACAGCCCTTAGGTTGGCCAAATGCCCCTCGAAATCCTTCCCCAGGACCAGGATATCATCCAGGAAAGCCAGAACCACTTTCCAATTCAAACCCCTCAGCACCAGGTTGATGACTCTCGTATAAGTGGCTGGTGAGTTACATAACCCAAAAGCCATTCTAGCGAACTCAAACAATCCGTATTTAGTAATAAATGCCGTTTTGGAGCAGTCTCCAGGTTTGATTTTCACCTGCCAATATGCTGAATTGGCATCCAGTTTGGAATACCATATATTCCCGGCTAAAGTATCAAGACACTCGTCCACTAGGGGCAATGGGAACACATCTTTAATGGTGAGAGCATTTAAGGCCCTGTAATCCACACACCATCGTACTGACCCACACCGTTTCCGGATAAGAACGGAGCCGATGCCCACTCAGACACTGATGGCCGGATCACCCCTGCACTCAACATTTTCTTTAAATGGGCCTCTTCTTCTCCTGCAAACCCCAATGGGGTACGCCTGATTCTTTGTTTAACTGGGCGATTGGTCCCAGTATCAATCCCATGCTGGATTGTATTAAATTTCCCCAGGTCAAACTCACTTTTAGCAAACACATCTTCAAACTCGCATAATAACTCACTAAGCTGTGTCTGCTCCTGCTCATTCAGCTTCCTTTTGGATTTATCAAAGAGATTAATCAAATGTTCAGGAATTTCCCGTTTTCCATTCTCTGGACCCCCCTGTCCCGCAACTCCTACCTTTTGTACTCCAATATTTTCTACGTTCAAACACACCTCTTCTGCATAGGCCAAAACTTCCCCCTTCTCTACTTCTACATAGTGATCGGATATGTTAATTAAACAAAGCACTGGGTTATTACCTCCATTGTGCAAGGTTCGAGGTATTAATAGCTCACCCTTGGTAGCTGCCTTTACTATATACTCCCTTGCCATTGACTCACTCAGCTGTGCCCCCACTCTCATGACTGAATTAGGGGGTACCTTACACCCCTGGGCTAGGAACACCCCCGCCTCTGTCTTATTGACTAAAGGGCTTCCTGTTCCCAAACTCATGGGTATAATATCCCCTGATATCTGTAGTTCCTTTTCTTTGAGATGTAGGGACACCCCATTAGCCTCTAAAAAGTCTAAACCCAGTAACATATCCTCCTCTATTGGGGCCACGTAGATTTCTACTGTGAATAGATGTGTCCCTAGGACTACCTGAAAAGGGCCAGCAATATACCCATTCATCTGCATTCCCTTCCCTGCGGTGTTCATAACCACTTCCTTACGAATGGGTGGGGCAGGGTCCAATGATTTGTAGATTTCCTCAGACACCAGTGTTACCTGTGCTGCTGTATCTACTACAGCTTGTAACTGCATGCCTTGTACCTCTATTGGGACCCTAAACATTACCCCATTGGACATTTTGAGCACCGTTACTGCTCCGTCCTCTTCCTCATCCGTATCACAATCCCCTATTTTATCCTCTACTCCCTTTTCCTTCTCCTCTATGGACTCGCCCTTTTCCTTCTTATCCCTATTGTTTTTCTCCCCTACTGACTCCTCACTTGAGGACTCATGTTCTCGATTCTCACTTTCACCTTTGACTAGTTCCTCCAGACTACTAGAATCCAGAGGGTCGTCCTCCCCTTCCAACTCTTCACTGGAAAGCTCATACCCCAGACTCGCACCTTCCTCTTTGACCCGTCCCTCCGGACTTCTAGAATCCGGAGAGTCGTGCTCTATTTCTCTATTGTTTTCCTCCCCCTCCGACTCCTCACTTGAGAACTCGTACTCCTGACTTGCCCCTTCAAATTTTACCCGTCCCTCCGGATCGTCCCTCAATTCCCTATCTACCCCTAAGAGCCTATGTTGCTTATTCTTCTCCTTCATTTTTACTTCTTTGAGACTATGTATATTTGCGATAAGGGGTTGGCTCAAGTCTCGCGAGTTGCCCCTTTGGAGTTTAAAGCCTCCTTATTTCCCTGAAATGACACTCGTTTCTCCCCTGTCGGAGACCCCATCTTTGGGCACTCCCTCTTGAAGTGTCCCATGGCCCCACAGTGGAAGCATCCCTGTTTATCCCCCTTTCTGGGGGATGGACTTCGTGATTGTGCTCTATACCGATCTATTCGATTTCTTTTCACCTCCTCCATAATGGTTGCCATTTGAGTGGAAAGTGCTGCTATGTTGGACCTTATCTCACTCATTTCTTTCCCTTGTGCCGACAGTACTTCTCCCAAATTTTTTCCTAAACTATTATCTGTAACCCGATCAGTCCCTATTGCGCACACCCTGGCCTCCCCCCCGTAGTGAGACCCTGGAGATACTTGTTTCACCTCCCTTCGAGGATTACGCCCAAGGGTGGTTCCAAATATAGCCTGATTATTATGTTGAAACCACCTCATTTTATCAATAGCCTCCTCTATGTTTTTAGGGCGGATATTAGAGGCATAACTCCCGGCCTCTTTATCTGCTGCCCCTTGGCATAACCTCACCACTGCTTGTTTATACATGTGAGTTTCGGGCAAATCTCTAAATGCCCTTGTGGCTAGGGACAAAACCCGATCCGCCCAGTCCTCCAGGAGTTCATCCGGAGTCTGACGGGCATTATTAAATTGGACCTGGGCTGTCTCAGGGAGCTCACGGAAACCAAACCTTTTCTCTAATTTCCGTATTAGGTCCATATATACCATTTCCTGGTTCCGTTCAACCAGGAGGGCATAATATTCACTTGCTTTCCCATCCAGGCACCAGCATAACTGGTCCCGGCATTCCCCTTCCGTCCACTCACTAACTTCGCGTACCGGGAAAATTTCGCATAAAATGCTTTCCAATTTGATTTCCCATCAAATTTTAAGGACATTGGCAAACTAACACTCTTCCCTCTTCCCCTTGGGCCTCTCTCCCCCTCATACTCCTCCCTTCTTGCATAATCGCTAGTATTTTCGGGTTCTCTTCTGGGGAGACCCCCAGGCCTGTTCCCACTACTCTGTAATCTAGGAACAGATGGGTTTCTTCCTCCTGGGTTTTCATTGTCTCCCCCATTTGGGCGGTAATATCCCCTTTCCCTATCAAACTCTTCTCTACGTTGAACTATTCTAGGGACTTCATTTTCCCTTACCAGGGTATGTCTTGTTCTGCCTATGCTCTCCCTCATCTTGGGGTTAGTATCTTCCCTACTCCACCTCCCTCCGGTATTCCTCGGAGGGGAATAGCGGCCTCCCCTGTCATGCCAAATACTTTCCCTATCAGACGGGGCCACTGTTCGTATTTTTGGCACTCTTACTTCAGCCCCCCCACTGGCTAAAACCCCACTATGAAAAAGGCCTGGACCTCTAGGAAATGCATAACCTGCACGAATATCCGAGTCTCGTATATGCATTTTTTGCATATACTTCTGATCCCGCTCCTCGCTGCTCGAATCCCAATCGTCCCGTCGCGTTCGACGGACTGATGGTCGCGGATATTGTTCCGGAGCTGATGTACATTTAACTCCCATTGGGGTTTGTCTTTCCCTGAAAGTACTTCCCATCTCACTATAATCATCCTCATCTAATCTCTCGGGTAAATTGGCCTGTTGCCACCAATCCCCTTCCTGTTTATTATAATATGGTTCTTTATCAAATGTACCCATATCCTTCCCCTTTCCTTTAACTTGATCCTGTCCTATCCCATCCCACTTCCCTATTAAATTGTCAACACTCCTAACCCTTTCCCTATGTCTATCATACAGGGATCTCATTCCTTCTTTATTTTCAAAAGAGGTAAAATCCAAACAATCCAGTAAAGGTTGTGTTATCCTAAGATATGGAACCTGATTTAGGTCATCCAATTCCAGATCCCCCTTTGCCTCTCTTAATTCCAAAATTTTATCGGCTACCTTTGTCCCTATACCTGGTACTGACATCAGCTCCTCGATGGAACAATTGTTAATGAAAACACGCGGCATTGTTAATAAAAATGAACAACAAAAACACGTGGCTTTTTATTCTGTGGTGTATGCGTGTATGTACAATTTTTAACGGACCAGATTTTTACACCGGGCCGCTTTTGTCTACTTTTGTCTAAACTCGATAATGTCAAACAAAAAAAAAAAAAACAAAAAAAAAAATAATTATTTATTGTAAATACCGGACTTGCAACTTATTTTCAACCAGCTCTTATTTAAAGATGGCTTCTATAAACAAGCTGCTTCCGGTTTGGGGTTTACATTTGGGGAATACACGTTATTGCTGAACCACGTGGTGGGGTTTACACGTGAGTGTGAAAGGGGCACTTTCTCAATTACGGGAAAAAATTAAAGATTTCCAAATTTGTATGTCAATTCCACCTGCGTATCTTCCCTTGAAACTTCCTAACGGACAATTTCCCCCGAAAACACCAGGTCCTATCAACTCTACAACATTAGAACAAAACAAAAAACAAAATTAAAAATTCATACGTGGTGGGGTCTACACGTGGGTGGAAAAGGGGTATTTCTTTGAACGGGCAAAAAATTCCCCTGAAAATACCAGGTCCTATCAGCCAGACAAAATAGAAACCAAGGAAAAAAAAAAAATTTGTTCACACGTGGTGGGGACTACACGTGGGTGGGAAAGGGGTACTTCTGTTACACGGGCAAAAAATTTAAAGATTTCTAATCTTGTCTGCCAATCCTACCTGCGTATTTTCCCTTGAAATCTCCTGACGGACAATTTCCCCTGAAAATACCAGGTCCTATCAGCCAGACAAATTAGAAACCAATGAAAAAAAATTCTTTTTCCCTTGAAAAAAAATTTTCAATGGAGAAGTTGCGATTTTATATAAAAATCACCTTTGGTTAATTTAATAACCTTTCTCGCGAATACGATTCGACTTGTAGTCGCAGCGCCAATATAGTAATTTCTACTTACTACTACTAGCTTGTGCTTTCACAAGTTTGGTTTCCTCTATTCTTTCTCTTGTACTTATTTACGTCTGTTAGGTTCTGTGGTATATATCGTTCTGTTGAGCGTGGTCAGTTTATGATGCATCATGGGTGCCTTTCGGAACTCCTCGGCCCCCATCCCCCACGACCCACTACAGGCCTTTCCATTGTTGTGCTTTGAATATACACATAGAACTTTGCCTCTCCTCCATCTAGTCCCAAAGTATTCTCTGGTTCTGGTATATCTTGAGATTCAATGAATCGTTGTCGATGGTGAGCAGGTGACAATTCCGCTATGTACAAGATAAAAAGGGCCTCCGGCAGTGCCTTTCCATGTATATTTTCAGATGATTTCAGGCCAACAATAAAGAAAGCTGCATCAGCTTTACATTGGAATATATGTATAATGTTTGAATTGCATGGCAAGTTGCAAAAGTTAGAAAAATAACACGGTGTTGTTTATCCACTGGAGGCTGCCATTTCTAATTTTATAATCTTAGAAGTGAAGACTTCCGAAAAGGGAGGTTACTCCGTCACTTTCTCTATCAGATAGACATGTGTATTTTCTTGCTCAACGTTAAAGTCCGGATTGAAAAAGGGAATTAAAATGATGTATCATATGTAATTTATTTACAATAAACACACAAATCACCTTTGATAAGAATCACTAATAGTTCATTGCAAAAATTTGCATATATTTTAAGCAATGCCTTTTAAACTAAAATTGCACACATGATCATACTTTTGGGTGCAAGAACTTTTTTGCAAATTATTTGCCAAAGGCAGATTTTTTATATATTTTAGTTTTGAGATTGGTCTGTTTAAAAATGTTCATTTCAAGTCAAAGAAATCTCCCCCAACTCCAATATTGTGCATCAAAATTAAGGATTTTTACTGATTTTGGAAATTTATCTATATAGCATATTTTGTGATAGCCTTAAAAATTTTCACCAATTTTTTTTCAAAAAATGATTTTGGTGATCATTGTCTTTAAGCATTATATTTTGAGGAAACAATGCGATTTTTTACTTCTGAGATATATATTAACAATAATAATCCGTCAAAAATAGGGGCGTTTTTAACCATTTTTAAGGATTTTTGCAATAGTTAAGGGCTAAAATGAAAATCCTCATTTTACACCAAAAATGAAAATATATAGGAAATATGTATGATATATTTTAAAATACTAGACATCAAATATTTAGAAAATGTATAACTTTTTTTTCTTACTGAAATTAGCTTTGTTACATTTTTTTGGATTTTGCATGGTTTTCTGTGAGACAGACACTTAATAAACAAGAAAAAAAATTACAATTAGGTAATAATAATTATTACCTAATTGTAAATTTGTTTCTTGTTTATTAAGTAACTACATATTTTAAGATATTTTTGCGTTTTTTTGCTCCCCTGTGATCTATTGACGCGTCAATAGTCTTCAAGAGACTATTGCACGACAGACTATTGAACTGACCTTTGAACCTGTTTTTCATTGGAAAACAAAATTCCAAAAATTAAAATTTTTTAAAAATTTCAAAATATTAAAAAATTTCTAAAAAAATTAAAAAATTTCAAAATTCTAAAATAAAAAAAAAAAAAATAAAAAAAAAATAAAGTTCAAAATTTTCAAAAAATGTGAAAACTTTAAAATATTCAAAAAATTTCAAATTTCAAAAAAATTCAAATTTAAAAAAAAATTCAAAATTTTCAAAAAATTTCAAACATTTCAGTTTTCCTAAAATTTCAAAATTTTAATATTTAAATAATAATATTGAAAATCATGTAATAAAAATTTAGGACTTTTTATTCTGTATTCCACTTGTTTATTGTTATCTAATTCAACAAATAAATCATTTTCATCAGTTTTTCTACAATATATGGATGAATATATTTAAGTCATGTCCGCTACCTTGCTTCTGTTTAATTAGGAATTAAAACAGTTATTTAATGGGTGTGGATGCTGGGAATGACCAAGTGTTCTATTGCATTCGGCCGTTGGCCTCATGCAATACAACACTTGGTCATTCCCAGCATCTCAGGACAAATAGTTTGGTCTATTGCATCCACACCCATTAAATAACTGTATAATATGTATATGGAGGAAGAACAAACACTGGTTGTCTCGGAATCAGGATAGTGGAATGGAGCGACATGTCTACCAGTGAACTAGAGGAAGAACAAACACTGGTTGTCTCGGAATCAGGATAGTGGAATGGAGCGACATGTCTACCAGTGGACTGGAGGAAGAACAAACATTGGTTGTCTCGGAATCAGGATAGTGGAATGGAGCGACATGTCTACTAGTGGACTGGAGGAAGAACAAAGACTGGTTGTCTCGGAATCAGGATAGTGTATCCGAATGGAGCGACATGTCTACCAGTGAACTGGAGGAAGAACAAACACTGGTTGTCTAGTAATCAGGAGAGTGTATCCGAATGGAGCGACATGTCTACCAGTGAACTGGAGGAAGAACACACACTGGTTGTCTCGGAATCAGGATAGTGAAATGGAGCGACATGTCTACCAGTGAACTGGAGGAAGAACCCACACTGGTTGTCTCGGAATCAGGATAGTGGAATGGAGCGACATGTCAACCAGTGAACTGGAGGAAGAACAAACACTGGTTGTCTCGGAATCAGGATAGTGGAATGGAGCGACATGTCTACCAGTGAACTGGAGGAAGAACAAACACTGGTTGTCTCGGAATCGGGATAGTGTATCCGAATGGAGCGACATGTCTACCAGTGGACTGGAGGAAGAACAAACACTGGTTGTCTAGGAATCGGGATAGTGTATCCGAATGGTGCGACATGTCTACCAGTGAACTGGAGGAAGAACAAACACTGGTTGTCTAGGAATCAGGATAGTGGAATGGAGCGACATGTCTACCAGTGGACTGGAGGAAGAACAAACACTGGTTGTCTCGGAATCGGGATAGTGTATCCGAATGGTGCGACATGTCTACCAGTGAACAGGAGGAAGAACAAACACTGGTTGTCTAGGAATCAGGATAGTGGAATGGAGCGACATGTCTACCAGTGGACTGGAGGAAGAACAAACACTGGTTGTCTCGGAATCGGGATAGTGTATCCGAATGGTGCGACATGTCTACCAGTGAACTGGAGGAAGAACAAACACTGGTTGTCTAGGAATCAGGAGAGTATATCCGAATGGAGCGACATGTCTACCAGTCAACTGGAGGAAGAACAAACACTGGTTGTCTCGGAATCAGGATAGTGGAATGGAGCGACATGTCTACCAGTGAACTGGAGGAAGAACAAACACTGGTTGTCTAGGAATCAGGATAGTGGAATGGAGCGACATGTCTACCAGTGGACTGGAGGAAGAACAAACACTGGTTGTCTCGGAATCGGGATAGTGTATCCGAATGGTGCGACATGTCTACCAGTGAACAGGAGGAAGAACAAACACTGGTTGTCTAGGAATCAGGATAGTGTATCCGAATGGTGCTACATGTCTACCAGTGAACTGGAAGAAGAACAAACACTGGTTGTCTAGGAATCAGGAGAGTGTATCCGAATGGGGCGACATGTCTACCAGTCAACTGGAGGAAGAACAAACACTGGTTGTCTCGGAATCAGAATAGTGGAATGGAGCGACATGTCTACCAGTGGACTGGAGGAAGAACAAACACTGGTTGTCTCGGAATCAGGATAGTGTATCCGAATGGAACGACATGTCTACCAGTGGACTGGAGGAAGAACAAACACTGGTTGTCTCGGAATCAGGAGTGTATCCGAATGGAGTGACATTTCTACCAGTGAACTGTTGTTTTAGTGAGCTAACATAATAAACATCAAATCAAGCTGTTGGTCTCTTACAACGTGGACATCAACATCATCTCGGAGAATAAAAACGTGACAAATTGTTCATTGTGAGTTAATAAATGGCAATCGCGCAACTCGCCATATTCAGAGGGGGAGGACAGGGGGATAAGTCTTCTCCTTTCTCTCACCGGAAAATTAAAATTAATGGAGCCCGAATTCTTTTTTCGGAAGCAGTTTAACTGCATGTTTCCATGAGGTATTGTTGTTAAAAACAACCAGTTTTCTTTCTTTCTTTTCTAGAATTGATAACTCGGTATCGAAGTGGGAAATACCAAATTTCCCACATTGTTCGTGAAAACCGTTGTTTACTTTCAATTCTTTCAAAAAAGTGGTAAAATCTTGTTCAGAAGATATCTTTAAATAAATAAAGTGGTTGTCCACAGCCTTTCCTTGCAAAGGTTCAAATATATGTACACCGGCACTGATGGTTTCCATGATCGAAAACCGGAAATCGTAAACGTTGAGCGCTAAATTTATAAATCCGCATTTCATCTATCGGAACGTCTTGTTGATTATTGATCATTAATGTTATCATTTTCATCTTTATCGTGAATTATGTTTATGCTTTGGATTAAATGATAATGTTTCATTACCTTTCTCTCATTTTAGATTATTTTTTGAAAAAAAAACCTAGTTTTCTTTGTTTCCTCATTTTCTCCTTTCTCCCACCCCTTTTCTCCTTTCTCCCACCCTTTCTCTCCCTTCTCCCACCCCTTTCTCCTTTCTCCCTGTCTTCTTTCCCCCTGTCCTCCCTTTCATATTCAAGTGATCAGTACAAATATATCAATCATAGAAAACAGTAAAAAAGATACTAATAAGAGGGAACAAAACAACACATTATCAGTTTGAGGGAACAGTGCAGCACAAAATACCAATATAGAGGGTACACTACAAAAATAGTAAATTGTAGCAGTACAGAAAATACCAAAATAAAGAGAACATTGACAATGCTACAAGAAAGGTTTGAAGATACTAAAGGGGCAATCGGAAGCTGTAAATCGAAAGACAAACAACGGACGAACAAAGATCTACAAAGCACTACACATAAAACTAAAGATAGCACAAAATCTACCAACTAAAGGAAGCAGGCCAAAAATACCCATTACATTATATCTACTTTCAGTTTCGATTTTCCTGAAATATCAATAAACAAAATAATCATGTGATGAGACATAAGTAAATATCGCTAGGGACTGATTAAAGACTTGCACGAACACGTCAAAAGTGTAGTCAAATGGGAAGGAAACTTATCACAACCATTCCAAGTTAACCAAGGAGACCGACAAGGTGGTATACTATAAGCACCAACCTATACAAACTCTACATCAATCAACTTCTTAATATGTGCGAAACAACGGGGGTTGGATATAGAATAGGAAATATAAGTGTTAACAGTACAGCATGAGCAGACGACATCGCATTAATCAGTGAAGAACAAGATCAAGCACAAATACTCATAAACATGGCATATGATTACGCATATATGGAAGGCTACGAATTACAACCAACAAAAAGTGTAGTCCTAAACATCACCCACAAGCAGTGTATACAGGAACACAACAACTTGACCTTTACATTGGGCCCTAACAAAATGCCATCAGTGGAGAGTGCTACACACCTAGGAATCATTAGAACCACCTCACTGAAAGGAAATATGACAGCAAATGTGGAAGAAAATATAAAAAAGCAAGGAGAAGTGCCTATAGCTTACTGGGTGGAGGATTCCATGGCCATAATGGTCTTGATGTAGTCACAATAGTACATTTATACAAAATATACATATCTCCGGTACTCCTCAATGGATTAGAACTTATACTACCAACAACAAGCTCTCTGTTACTTCTTGAAAATTTCTAGAAAAAAATCCTAAAGCAAATACTATCATTACCACCTTGTGTGGCTGACATAACAGTGAACATCTTAACAGGAATACTACCAATTGAAGCTCAACTGCATATCCGAGCATTAGGCCTATTTAACAACATTTGCAACCAGCTAGAAAGTAGCATAGAAAAATCACTAGCTAGACGCCAACTACTGGTAAAAAAACAACGAGAGCGCTAGCTGGTTCATTGCTGTCAAGCACATGCTACGGAAGTATAACCTAAAGGAGGCTAGTTGGTACCTGGACCACCCAGTTAAGAAGACCATATGGACTGCTATGTCAAGAAAACGGTATGCAGTCATTGGAGTGCCCCAATAATACAGATACTGCCATTATATAAAGGACTTAACTTCCTAACTGTCGAAAACCTTTAAACTGGAATCATTCACCCCCTGTTCAAAATCAATTGCCACTCACCCGTAGATGCAGCGAGACTGCCAATAAAATTAAAGGTGCTTACAGGCACATACATTCTACAGAGCAAACGAATCAGAATGAATAAAAACGAGACCGATCCAAAATGTTTATTATGTGCAAAAGAAAAAGAAAACATAGAACACTTTAGGGAACGACCATTTAACTTGAGGGGGGGTATGTTTTTTTTCTAAAAAAAATATTCTGATTCCCAATATTGCTGAAAAAAATATTCTGATTTTGGTGGAGAAAAAAAAATAATCTGATTCAGAGTTTTTGTTATATAACCTAATGTTGAATACTGGAAAAAAATATTCGCGCTTTGCGCAACAAACAAAATAAATATTGTCCGAAAAAAAAATTCTGAACGAAACAAAAAACCATAACCCCCCCCCCCCCCCCCTGCAAGTTAAATGGTTGGTCCCTTATTCTAAATTGTAAAAGCCTCAGCAAAGTAAGAAATGCTATACTTCAGGAGATAATAACAACTTTCAACAAATTAGGAATTGAATTTGTTGAACTATCAGCCAGCGAAAAACTACAACATATCTTGGATATAACTCCTGTAGTGAAAACGAAGAAACTCTCTCCAGCCAGTGTATTAGAAATAGAACGCCTTACTCGACGCCTGCTATATCAACTTCATATAGCCCGCTACAAAGTGATATGTTGCTAGATGAAGAGCTAGTGTGAATAGAATATACTGTTAACAGTTAACAACAAAGAGCCATAACCAAGACTTCGACAAATAATACACGTTTTATCTTTTAAGCAAAAGAACATTTTAGTATGAATTGAATATTTTTAATTTTTAACACCATTTAAGAGCTGAAATTACCAAGACGCTACAAGAATACCCGTTTTACCTTTTAAACTATAAAAGATTCTTTTTAGACGACTTTTTAACTGTGTCAATAAAAGGTTTTATACGTATTATGTATATGAACTGTGATAAAATGGATCTTACCTTTTAGCTAATGAGATGATATCTTTTTAGAATTAGTGGTGAAATGCATATTTTTATATCTAAAGTAGTCAATCAGATGCGAATCTATAATTTTAATGAACTTTTTAAATGGCGACACGGTTGGGGGAAACAGATGTGAAATACAGCAAAGTGATATGATATACATGTACGCCAAAGTCTATCCAGAGGCGGATCCAGGATTTCAAGTTAGAGGGGGCGCACTTAAAAAATTTGCGCCGAGCGCAGGATGGCACGAACATTTTTGGGGTATTTCGTGTGAAAAATCACGATTTTACGCCAAAAAATCTTATTTTTTCCAATTTTAGGAGGGGCACGCGCCGGTTGCGCCCCCCCCCTCTGGATCCGCCCCTGCTATCCTATTCATTCATGTAAGGGACCGACCATTTAACCTGCAGGGGGGTTATGGTTTTTTTCTGAAAAAAATATTCTGATTCCCAATGTTGCTGAATAAAATATTTTGATTTTGGTGGAGGAAAAAAAAATAATCTGATTCAGAGTTTTTGTCATATAATCTAATGTTATATTCTGGAAAAAAAATTCGCGACAAAAAAAAAATATTCTAACTCTCATAAACCTGTTCTACATACTGAGGAGGTTAAAGATAAAGAAGATAAGATAAGAAGCTAGAACTAATAGTAGTAACTCTCTACAAAAAAGGTGAGGAATATTAACATTTTATTTTTATTCGACAAAAAATGAGACTTAAATTTTAACAAACTTTAAGAATATTACGACATATCTATATATATATAATTCGTTGAAGTAGGAAAGAACACTTGTTGGTGCGCAACCAGGATTAGTTTTGTTACAAGGTGAAAATATAAATAACAAATGTTATATGTAGGTCATTAAAATATGAAGCGTATTTAGAGGGCGAGCAGTATTTCATTCGGGACGATATTGAAAACGCGTAATAAGATATAAAGCTATGTAGATATGAGGAGAGGTCAACAGGGTCAATCATTAGATATGAGGGAGAGGATAGGTCAACAGGGTCAATCATATTTGACTGCCGCTGAAAAAGTATGGAGAGTTGGGTTGGGACATTTAGTCTTTAGTAGCGTCCACAATGCGTCAACTTTTTTCGAAGTCTACAAAAGAGTTTTTAGCCAACAGGAAGTCTGACCTCTCCAGACACTGTACTCTTACAACCTATCTGCGGGATCGTAGCTCTTATGGTCCTAGTGTTGTTTTACTGATAGGTGCGGACCTAAAGAGCTACGGTTGCGCAGCTATCTTACAACCCTCCCCCCCCCTCAACTTTCGTCTCACGGTCAGACTTTCCATATTATAACCCTGACACCTCTCATCGAAAGGTCTTTCATTATCCGTCACCCGGGAACTCGCCGTGAAGCTCTGTGGGTTTGAGCCATGGAAAGCTACACCAGTACTCAGTCGTAGTTCTCGAAGGTTACCGGCATTTAAGCTTGATTAATTGGCGTTAAACCACAATCACTCAATCACTTAAAAGTCTTGTAAAAATGTACATAACAAATTTAAAGTTAAAAGAAATGAATAATTAAATTAAAAAGAAAGATGGTAAACTGGGGAAAAAAATCTAAAAAATATTAGAATAAGTCTGTTCAAATTAAACAAAAAGTTTTGTGAAAATTTATTTATAAAATCAAAACTTAAAAGATATGAATAATTCTGTAAATTAAAAAGGTGACTAAAAAAATCTAAAAGTTTAGAATAATTTAAATAAAAAATCTTTTTAAAAAGTATAAATTCGAAATATTCCATGATATTTTTGCAAATAAACACGTTTCTTAAAATTTTTATTCAGAATTTTATTTATGAGCCATCAATAATATGGCAAACTTTTTAGCGAAATATCTATATCTTATAAATATGAAAATGGGGGGAAAGAGGAAGATAGTATCTTTACATCAAACGCTTTACGCGCATTCATCGTATCACTAATGTACGTGTACTTTCAGTTTCGAATCCAATTTACAGAAAATTGCATTGATTTAAATGTGAATACAATACCAGGAAATCACGTGATGAGACCTACTTATCTACACCTAAAAATTCTTTCAAGTAAATAAATAAATGACAGGTGTATCAAATGGGTTAAGTGTGACATTGACAAGAACGTCAACTAGTGCAAAATGTTAATGCAAATTTTAAAGGTGGATTTATTATAAAATGTACATTATGCTAATTTAGGATCTGCATTGGAAACTATGAAAACAGTTGATTACGCAAAACATAAAGTATCGTCTACCTTTGTAAAACCTCCCAGGTTTCACACCCAGAGAGCTGCTCAGTGGATACCGGGTTGTGGATAGGGGGATTGTCAGGCTATAATACAGAAAGCCTGACCGTGGACCATAGTGGGTAACATGTGTAGAGAATCGGATGCTCCCTCCACACTATAAAACCTCCTTTGTAGATTTCGAAAAAGAGCTGAGCTACAAAAGACTAAATTTGGATGAAATTTAAAATGAGGTTTGAATATGTTGTCTTGTAACTAAATGAACAACAAACAAAAAATGCCACCCTGTCATTGAGTTAAGATAAACGTTGGGCATGTCTTAATAAAGCAATTTGTCAATAATTGTATTACATGTGTTGTGTTAAAGATTGGTGAATATTCATTAATGAAATGCTTCACCACACATTAGCTAAACAAAACCAAACAAATAACATACAACAATAATAAAAATGTTGATATTAGTGTGCATCTACAGAACATTTTATTGATTTAAATTTGAATACAAAAATACCATGAAATTACGTGATAAGAGGTACTTAAGTAAATATAAAATAAATAAATGACAGGATATCAAATGAGTTAATTATATATGACATTGACAAGAATGTCAACAAGTGGACAATGTTAAAACCGTATCGGTGACGTAATGGTTAGGCGTGATCGTCTCGAGTGACGTAATGGTTAGCGTGATCGTCTCGAGTGACGTAATGGTTAGCGTGATCGTCTCGAGTGACGTAATGGTTAGCGTGATCGTCTCGAGTGACGTAATGGTTAGCGTGATCGTCTCGAGTGACGTAATGGTTAGTCGTGATCGTCTCGAGTGACGTAATGGTTAGCGTGATCGTCTCGAGTGACGTAATGGTTAGCGTGATCGTCTCGAGTGACGTAATGGTTAGCGTGATCGTCGCGAGTGCTGTAGATCATGGTTCGAACCTCAGTCAGGTAAAACCAAAGACTATAAAATTGATATTTGTTGCTTCTCCGCTAACAGGGTCTCAGATTAACTTTTTGTGCATAATAGCCAGCTGGGCTACTGAAATTTTGAAACTGATAGCCCAGATTAAAAAGCAGTAGCCCAGGTGAAAATGACGAGGGCCGCTAGGAGGATTGGGGAGTTATTACCCCCCACCCCCCCCCACCCCCCCGAAGAAAATTTTGCATTTTTTAAGCCAAATCCTGCATTTTACACACATTTTTGAAAGAAATAAAACTATCTGAAAAAGTGGATTTACCCCAATATATAAACATTTGGTACATTTTCCTTGATTTAAAAAAAAATCAACTACCAGTAGTATGATCTGATTTTAATTTGTGTGAGTTGCAAATAGAAAATAAATAAATAAATAAAACACAGAAATTTAAACGTGTAATGAACTTTTTTTTTATTGTTTTCAAAGCAGAATATCAAACATTTTCATGATCAGAACTGTCAACACATAAATACTCAGTCTCTGGAAAAGTCAAAAGGTTTGCCAAACACTATATCTTCTTTCAGATCAATTTCAATTTCACTATCACTAAGGTCTTTCTCATTCTCCATTTCATACTTGACCCCCGATAAATAATTCCACATCACTAACTCACTGTCGTGTACCCGATAAGTAATGGTCATTTCAAGATGGCGGATTGTACATCATCAAAAAGGTAGGTGTGAAGATTTTGACTATTATTGTTCTTTATAGGTTATCTTAGTGTCTATGAGTTACACGTTTAGATAGGGCAGTCTTTTTTCTACTTCACCATTAAGTCAGTAAAGCTTGATCCTTTTGTTTTTATCGTAAACTGCCTTCGGTAGTTGATCAATGCAGCGACAAAGATATCGAGACGTAGAATCCAATTTATTTCACCAATTCCTACCGCCTAGTGACTTTTTATATTAATATGTTGATGCCAAAATTATTCAAACATGTGAATTGTCTAACAAATGTCATTTCAGCTTTTGACAAGCCTTGTATCCCTCTTAAAACGTCTATGAAAATTTTGTTTATGTCACGGAACGGTCACGACAAAAACATGACAAAAATGTATGAGAATAATCTCATGTTTTGGGTGAAGGAATGGACTTTCAAGCCAAGGAATGGTCTTTTTTGCTTAGAAATGGTCTCCATCATATAAGATATGCTTATTAATAATATTATTGAAGTTCATTTCCGTTTGTGGTCTTTAATGTAAATCTTCTTATTTCATATGATCAATCTTGCCTTAAAATACCCGAAATGCCGTATTTGCTATTAAATTGTTATAATCTTTTCCATTTCATTATGCAATGTTTCTTTTATCTATAGGTACAAGTGTTACTACTGCCAATTTGATACTTCCAATCACCAAGCCATAGTGGATCACTGCTGCCAGAATTATCGGGATGAAACATTAAAATTTAGATCTTTTGAATTTAACACTAATGTGGGTAAATTTGGTTAAGAACTCTTTCAGCAATTGTACACATATTGTAATGGTTTATACTTTGTGATATTGACAGGGAGTCATTTTTTACATAAAAATATTCTTGTAAAAAGAAATATTCATTGTTATTTAAATAAATTTTATGAAATCAACTCTTTATACCTTTATTATCAATTTGCAAACAATTACAATTATAGTCATTTGATCCAGAGAAAAATGTGAGTAGTCCTGAAGATATAATCCTCTTCGAACATGTGGAAGAATCTCTGCCTCGTGAGCTCTGTGATATTCCCTGACAGTTTGTGGTTACAGTAATTACATGTTATACGTTTTTGTTCACCATGGCTGGTCTGATGAGCCAATAGCTCCCCCTTTTCACAAAATGCTGCTGTGCAAGAATCAGTGGTACATTTAAATTTTATCTCTTGTTTTAAATGGTTTCTCAGGCGATGTCGTCTGAGACCACTTCTACTTTTCAGACATTTTCCACAGCCCTCGCATATAAAATCATTCTCTGAGGCGTGGAAAGATGTATCCATCACAGTAAACCTGTAAAAATGAGAAATACACGATATATATATTGAAGATTTAAGCAACCTCATATATTTTTGTTTTTATGAAGTAAATACATGTACTGATTTTAAACACAGGAAAATTAAAATAATATATGTGAACTGAAGCACCTATGTACGAAAAAACTAATACATAAACCTAACAGTGGTCTAGACTTAGTGGTAAGAAAATCGAAGATCCAAAAGAAAAGAAGAAAAAAATAATAGTAAAAGTTGAGAACATCAGTCCAAATAAAATCGTGGTGTGTACTGAAATGGTGATGTATTATACATAACTGCCGGGGTCCGGGTGGCTCAATGAGTTAGGTCGTTGGATATAACAACTCATACAAGCCTATCACCAATACGCGCCCGGCTTTGTAAATTACAAAAAAGGGTGCACTCGACTCGCAGCTGCAAGTGATAAAAGTTTACTAGTTGCTTGCCCATGGTCGATGGTTCTCTCCGGGTACTCCGACTTCCTCCACCACTAAAACTGGTCACCATGATATAGCTGAAATATTGTTGAAAGTGGCGTTAAGCACCAAAAAAATTAAAAAAAATCAATACATAACTGCCTGTAGTTGAGGAGTTTCGCTAGATTACCATACGAAGAAAATATCACTTGAGACGCACTAGGGTAGGAATTCCACGACAGAAATACACTAGTGTATTTCTTCCTTACGGAATAAACACACTAGTGCATACTGCAAGGTAGAAATACACTAGGGTATTTACGTTACCGGACATTCTACACATCGGGGTTACACTAATGTCCTGAAAATTGACCTGAAATGTCTTGAAAATGTCCTGAAAAGTACATAAAGGCTTTTATCTTTTTTACTATCCAATGGATTAAGTTCAAATTTGAAAATCTTAAATACATTAGCATATATTTAACGAATATTGAAAAAAAAAACTAAAAGAAACAATTTTTTAGGTGGAAATAATCTGACCTGAAAATTGTCATGAAAAGTACATAAAGGCCTATATCTTGTTTATTATCCAATGGATTGAGTTCATATTTGAAAATCTTAAGTACATTAGCATATCTGTAGCGAATATTTAAAAACAAATAAAAAAAAGATAATTTTAGGTGGAAATAATTTAACCTGAAAATTGTCATGAAATGTCCTGAAAATGTCCTGAATAGTACACTAAGGTCTATATCTTTTTTTTTTTTTTTTTATTATTAACCAATGGATTCAGTTTAAATTTGAAAATGTTAAATTGCATAGCATATATTTAACGAATATTAAAAAAGAAATTTAAAAAAAAAAAAATTTAGGTGGAAATAATTTGACCTGAAAATTGTCATGAAATGTCCTGAAAAGTACATTACGACTTATATCCTTTTTATTTTTTATTAACCAATGGATTGAGCTCAAATTTGAAAATGTTAAATACATTAGCTTAATTTATTTAAGAATATTTAAAAAATATATATGAATTTTTTTTTTAGGTGGAAATAATTTGACCTGAAAATTGTCCTGAAATGTCCTGAAAAGTACATTAAGGCTTATATCTTTTTTTATTTTCCAATGAATTGAGTGCAAATTTTAAAATGTTTTATACATTAGCATATATTTAAAGAATATTAAAAAAAATATATAAAAAAACAATTTTTTAGGTGGAAAAAATTTGACCTGAAAAAGGAAACAGACTTACCTAAAGAAGTTAGGAAAAATATATCCCAATAAAAATACAACTTAAAAGATAGCTAGAAACCATAAAAATGAACAGAACAGAAGAATAGAAAGGCCAAAAAATGGACTTGTGAAGGATTTTAAAACCATACCCCTCTTAATTGGCTATTAATTACTATCAACACATATTCAAGTGTTTGTTTATTGGTTTATTGGTCTCTTTTTTTAAATTTGATTTTACCTTAATTAGACTGGCATGGCTAGACACAGTGACAGGTGAGCTGGGCAGTTTTTATTTTTAATGAATGGTTACAATTACATTAATAAATAAACATAATACATTTATAAGTCATAGAAAAATCAATGCACAAACATATAAAACATGTGAAAACATAATAAAAACTTTTTTACATGTAAAAACGACACAAGTTCAGTAAAAATACATAAAACAGAAAATTAAAAATTCTAAACATCAACATGTCATTTATTTAAAAATGATACAATTGAAATATCAATACATGTAGCAGAATCAACAGTCACGATGTTCATCACAAAGCCCTTTTTTTTTCTTTTCTTTTTCACAAAAGCACTATGATGACTTTCTGTAATAATGAACTAAAGTGAAATTCACATTTATTTTATAACAGTAAGTGATGACTGTTCATATTCCAAAAAGTGTTCACGATGATTTATGAAAGCCATCAGATTATACTTGGTCAATTGAATAACTAGTTAAATTACCGGTATTTAATCTGTTAATTAAATTACAAAATGTTACTATCAAAACATACTGATTACTATCTATCAGTTAACAGTACTCACAACAAGCCATTAGCAGTCATATTCTTTTGTTCTGTTCATTTTTATGTTCTCTAGCAATCTTTTAAGTTGTATTTTTATTGGGATATATTTTTCCAAACTTCTTTAGGTAAGTCTGTTTTCTTTTTCAACTTGTCCATTTCCAACATGCATTTCCAGTCGATCCAAATATATGCTAATATCTATAACATTTCCACATTTGAACTCAATTCGTCGCATCATAACAAAGAGGACAATTTTCAGGTCAAATTATTTCCACCTAAAAAATTATTTTTTTATATATTCTTTAAATATATGCTAATGTATTTAGCATTTTCAAATTTGAACTCAATCCATTGGATAATGAAAAATATATAGGCCTTTATGTACTTTTCAGGACATTTCATGACAATTTTCAGGTCAAATTATTTTCACCTACAAATTTTTTTTTTATATTCGTTAAATATATGCTAATGTATTTAGCATTTTCAAATTTGAACTCAATCCATTGGATAATAAAAAAAGATATAGGCCTTTATGTACTTTTCATGCCAATTTTCAGGTCAAATTATTTCCACCTAAAATTTTCTTTTTTTAATTTTTTTTAAATATTCGTTACATATATGCTAATGTATTTAATATTTTCAAATTTGAACCCAATCCATAGGATAATAAAAAAGATATAGGCCTTTATGTACTTTTCAGGACATTTCATGACAATTTTCAGGTCAAATTATTTCCACCTAAAATTAACTTTTTTAATTTTTTTTTTAAATATTCGTTATATATATGCAAATGTATTTAAGATTTTCAAATTTGAACTCAATCCATTGGATAATAAAAAAAGATATAGGTCTTTATGTACTTTTCAGGACATTTCATGACAATTTTCAGGTCAAATTATTTCCACCTAAAATTTTCTTTTTTTAATTTTTTTTAAATATTCGTTATATATATGCTAATATATTTAAGATTTTCAAATTTGAACTCAATCCATTGGATATTTAAAAAAAAAGATATAAGCCTTTATGTACTTTTCAGGACATTTTTAGGACATTTCAGGTCAATTTTCAGGACATTAGTGTACGTGTAACCCTAACTGATGTTCCTTTGAGTTAGAAACATTTCAGTTGAACAGGTAACAGAAAAACGACCACGATACAAATGGACAAATGATAGTTTAAGGATATAGGGCTACTTGTATTTTTAATAGTCAGCTGGGCTATCTTTCTACGTTTTCAATTCGCCCAGGTGACATTTTGGTTGCCATGGGCGACTGGGCGACCGCTAATTTGGCCCCTGGCTAAGCACACAGTATTGAGGAGAAAGAGTAAAGACTGGTCGGCTCGGAATCAGAATAATGTGTCCGAGTGGTGCGACATGTCTACCCGGGGACTGTTATTTCAGTGAGCTAGCACTAGAACAAAGCGGGCCTCGTCATCATCTCATTGAAAATTAATTTGTTCTCGCCATGATATAGCTGAAAAATTACTGAAATGGCGGTAAACAACAATCACTCGCTCATATCATGGCGAGTAGTTTTATTGGTGAATATCGTCTAATCATGTTCCTATGCTCATTAATCGTGGATTATGATGAATTCATTTAATTTGAAATCCGTCATTCCCGTTTTGTTCCGTGATTGGTCTGTATTTAGTAGTTTCAGTAACAACATAACATCACTCCAATTTTTCTATTAGATGAACTGAACAGATTACATAATGGTGCGTCTTTGAATATGTTGACTTGTAATAAAGCTCAAAAACTTGGGACAAATAAACCAATAAGTAAAGATATGTATATCATGAGTTATGTTAAAGACTGTTGAAGCTGTATTAACAAAATGCAAAACACACATTGTTAAACAAACAAAATCAAATATTCTTCTTCTTCTTCCAAATACAGGACTAGACTCAAAAGTTTGAGTGTGTAACGTCCCGGAACTGTGTGCGCTATGTACACGGACAATTTAAAAGTATAATAAACAAAAACAACAACAAAAATAACTATATATATATATATATGTACAATGGTTTGCAATGTGTTTTTAAAGATGGGTTGGGAATCCTTCAAATGTTAATGTGGAGATACCACTTTTGAAGGATTCTAGGTTAGGTGAAAGAGCTATTGACTGAGGTAAACTGTTCCAGACTGATATTGTATTTGGGAAGAAAGAAAACGTATACAAATCTTTATTTGACTGAATTTATGTGCTCCACGAGTACGCCTGTCAGATTGGGATAGCAGGGTTGTTGGTACCTCTACTTAACCCCCATTTATTTTATATAGCAGTATCAGACTTGCTTTAGTTCGTTTACAGGCAAGACTATCCCACTGTAAGATGTCAATCACATTGGTGACTGCACCAGGTGACCTGTGTACAGTTTTTCATATTTCTGTGTAGAAAGCCTAATGTTTTATTGGCTTTTGTAGTTATGTTATTAATATGTGGGCCCCAATCTAGATCATTGCTAATAGTTACACCTAAATATTTACTATTGTCCTGAAAAAATTACTGTTGTTTCATCTAACCGATTTTTCAGCATTGGTTCCAGCTCAAGATTGTGATATTACTTCTCTTGGTCTAGAAATGATGGAAGAAAAGATAGACGTTGCTCTAGATTGTAATGCCGAAACAAAGGAAGAAACTATAGAGGATTTAGAGAGTCAAAGAGAATCGGCAAGGCGCTTGTCGGCATTCGCTCAACAAGATTTGGTTCTAAAAATAGAAAATACCAAGTTACACGTTTCTAAAGATCAACTTATGAAAGAATCTGCTGTATTTGATAGAATGCTTACTTCAGATTTTAAGGAAAATGATCAGAAAGAAATCGAGCTTGATGGCAAAAATCTAAACGATTTTGTTGACTTTTTAAGATGCACCATGCCTGGCATTGACGAAGATGTGACTGGTAAGATTACATTTAAGTTACTTATCTTAACCAGTCAACGATCAATCTTACGATGTGTTGAATCGTTACGGTATAACGATAGTATACACGTAAAATACATTTTACTATCCGTTACTCATTAGGTTCTCTGGTTGGTAGATTTCCTTAGACTTTATATATATATATATATTTATATAAACGTCTAAAATGTTAGCACAACGATATCAAAAAAAGATGTTAAAATTTATATCATTGACCACAATCCAAGTTGGAAAGAAAATCAAAGACAGACAAGAGAGAGTTTTTGGATCCGCGAGTTACAAACATTACACCTGGAAGGCATAAACAAAAAGAACTAAATCTTTTGTTTTTTTAACTTTTTGTCCAGTGCCTGGTCCTTAGCTAGTTGGTAAACATCATCATTACATTTTCTCATTCTTTTCATATTGTTTACAAATTGGTGTGCAATATACTTGAATAATATAAAGTATAAAGTTCAAGAATATGATTTTTAGTAATTTACGTCACGATAACTGATGGTCTCGTGACAATTTTTCAAATCAGATTACAGACGCTGATGACGCTTGTCGGTCAAGCGAAATATCCGTCGATTTAGTTATAATTATAGTCTTTTTGTAGACTTATAGTTATTTTTGTTACATTTTAACATCTTTTTTGATATCGTTGTGCTAATATTTTAGACGTTTATTTATCATTTTTGTTTGTTTGCACAGTATCGTTAACACTTGTTTCCGATCCGACATCTCGTAGGTTCATACGTTGGCTACTTTTTCAGAGGTTTATTTATATATTTATATATATATATACATATATATATATATATATATACGTCTGAAAATTAAACCAAACAGTGTTAGAGCTAGATCTTTGAGCTGTCAATTTTTTGTTCTTCCCTCGACGGGATTTGAACTCACACCATTGATACACTGCAGCACCAATCGCTTAGCCTTATGTCCTGCGCCCTAGACCACTCGACCACACCCGCGATATATATACAAGTTCAAATCTCTAGTGGAGATACACCGCATTGTCGGTGTAATGGTTAACACACAGTGGCAGATCTACTATGACAGTAATGAAGCTTAAGTTTCGGGGATCCTAATTGTGGAGGGCCCCTGAAGCAACTTTTTTTAACGAATGAATTTTTCCACAATATCAATGGAGTCTTTCTTAAAGTGTTTGTTATTAACATAATGCTATTTTAGTGGTAGAATCATAAGTCAATGGGTACTTGACCTTTGAATATATGATAAAATAACCATTTCATATGGTCTCAAAATGTCCCTTTAATTGGTAAAATTTCTAAATTTTCTTGGGTGCTTGCAGCACCTGCACGACTTCATCCCCATTTAAATGAGATAATCAGAACCTATTTATAGCCTAAGGTCTGGCAATTGTATCCTCAAATTGTTCGTTGGTAGATGGCTTAATGATTCTACATCCCAGCCTTTCTTAGGCTAGAGCCAATCGCTTGTGCCTTTAAACACTAATTCCCACTGTTTTGTTAGCCAGCATCTAGTGCTTCAGATCCATGTTTATTGAGGTATTTCTATTTTCTAACATGCAGGTATTTAATTGGAGTGCAATCAATTTTTAAAACAATTTTCCCGAGGTAATGGGAAAGACCAAAGTGTTCTATTACCCGAGGTCAATAAAACACTTAGGTCTTTCCCAATACCAAGGGAAAATTAAAAAAAAAAAATTGAATTACAACTACCTATGCAATCAGTGCCTACCACCACTAACGTTGTGAGTTCGAATCATGCTCAGGCGAAGTGTACTCGATACAACATTATGTGATATAGTTTATCAGTGACTTGCGACAGGTCGGTGGTTTTCTCCGGGTATTTCGGTTTCCTCCTCCAATAAAACTGACCGCCATGATGTAACTGAAATATTGTTGAAAATGGCGTTAAACAATGCACTCTCCACATGTATATAACGATTCCCTAATTGTCATCCTCCAAAACTCGAAAACTATAAGGCACGGTAGAAAACAAAACTATTGCACTCTAAAAATTTAAAACTACCATACTATAAAAAAAAATGATTCTAACTAACGAAATTATTGATACACTAATTAAATTAAAATTACTATTGTCTTCTGACCTGTTTCGCTATCCTGTTGATATTCTTCGGTTGTTTAACAATTATTTGGCTTTCAAATCGTTCTACTCTGAGCGTATCTGATGAATGTTTTGTCAAGAAACGCACCGAGTGAACATACAACAACAACAAATGCTTTATTGTCAATCAAGACGCCCACAATGCGCAGTATAATCAATACAAATCACAGCATTGTGTGTACGCTTGTACATTGAATCATACATTCTAAAATACTACCATACGGTCGATACTACTGTAGTTGTTTCAGTGAGTTAACATTATAAAAATCCAACTAAGCGTGTTGGTCTAGAACAAAGCATCATTAGCATCATCAGCATCATCCGCTCCCCAAATAAGGATAATAACAAAATTACCGAACTCCGAACAATCTTACAAAGGGAAAGTCAAAACTCATAATTATATAAACAGACAAAATCAGTCAACAATCGGAAAACTGTGAAAACCGTAATGACCCTGACTTGGTACAGGCATTTCTAAAGAAATGGTGGGTTGAATCAGATTTTAAAGCGCCAAATCTCCCGCTCTCATTACGGTTCAAAGGTTCCGGCTGTCACTATAACAGTATTTAAATACAGGAACAAAATAGGTAAAATAGTTGTCAAAGCAGTACCATATTCGGTGACGTAAATGTCAAAAATATTTTTACGTCACACATTGATAAAAAAATATCTTTGACATTTTTCTTGACTTCTTTATCTTTATACATTCTCACTATATGAAAATGCATCGGTTATAATCGTTTCTGCAGAGACGGAATATATTTCGACAAGATCTTGGTATCGGAATATAAACTTTTTAAGAGATCGAATAAGGCGAATCTTTTAATAGCCCTGGTCCAGTAGCCTATTTCTTAGATGAAGATGACGTTTCAGGAAATCAGAATAATTGCTACTGGCCTTTCCATAGCGAATCAATTGCGAGATGTAAGCACCATATGCAGGAGAAGCTGGTATATTGCTGCACATGTTTGGAAAATTTATGATTTTAAAATTGAAGTCGTCCCGTGTATCATAAGTTTTAGTACTGAGTTGACCACTGTCGTCAATTTCGAGGTATAAGTCCAAAAATGATGCGGACGAAACTGTATCTGTGGTCTCTTTAACTTCCAGCTCTGGAGGATATATCAATGGAAGAAATTCTGCAAATCTAGAATTATTGATAGATAAAACGTCATCAATATACCTGCATGTGAAATTAAAGGCCCTAGCCTTATGAATCTTCTTATCTTTTACAAGCTTTTGAAGAAACTCCGACTCATATGAGTATAAAAATAAATCGGCTAGAAGAGGGGCACAGTTCGTACCCATTGGTATGCCGACGACCTGCTGAAACATTGTCCCTCCAAAGGAGACAAATATGTTTTCAATGAGGAACTCCAGCATACTGATCACTTGTTCCTCGGAGTAGCATGTTTTACCTTTTTGAATTTTGTTTGAAAAATATGTGGAATTGTAGCCTAACACAACACATTTTGAGCCATAGTTTCTATGACTAAAAGCTTTATGAATTGTTTCTTTTCAGCGGTTTTTTAATTTGTCATGCGGTAGGGTGGTATATAGAGTTGAAAAATCAAAAGTATTGATGGAGGATACCTGAGAGAAAGATATTGATTTCAGGTTATCCAAAAGATCTTTAGAGTTTTTCAAAATCCCCATGTCATTTATGCCACTACGCGAGTAAACAGTTTCACAATATTTCTGTTGTCCCTCTTTTACTGCAGACAGAATCTTTGTCAGGTGAATAGACAATTCTTTCGTCGAACAAGTTGATGATCCCGCTATATCTGAATAATTGTTCATTTAACGTTAAGCAAACATCACTCACTCACTCAGGTCGGATATGGCAATTGCCGAACCTGTTACAATATATTATGTGTTTACTGTTTAAAAGCACCATATCACACCTTTCTAGACTGTTAACATATATTATTACATAATGATTTTATTTAAACAATTGTATTGGCTATCACGCTGTCACCTGACATTCCGTAAGATTTGATATTGTTTGATTAAAACTCGTATTTACTTTCACTTTCGTTTTCCATTGCATTATGTATGACGTTATAATAAAGTGGTTAATTTCATATTAACTTGGTTTCACTTTCACTTTTCATTTTAATGTAATAAAACAATTACAGTCTTTTGTTTCGGTCAATGCGAGTTTTTATGGACCATGGAAATCAATATTCACCTCAGCCTTAAGGCTTCGGTGAATATTGCTTTTAAGGTACATAAAAACTCGTATTGACCTCAACAAAAGACTATAATTGTATAATATTATACTTTACGTTTTTATTTTCCCTATTTGTCTTTGTTAGCGCAGCCGGTCAATATTTTAGTATATTGACCGGGCCCGATCAATATAATGTTTTTTCCGGATTTTGTCCGAACTCATTTTTTGTCTTGGATATACAATAACAAAAACATGTCGTCTGACAGATTTGCATGTATTGAGTATAATATAGCAAATAGTTCATGGCACTTTGGACCAACTGTCAGTTTATGGACCGGTCTGTCACCCACACAATAGTATATGGACCTCAGCTTCGCTTCGGTCCATGTAATATTTTGTAGGTGACATCCCGGTCCATAAACTGCCATATGGCCCTTAGTGCCATGAACTATTTGTTAAATGTATATTTGGTGTGCTTTTATCTCTTGCAGAAAAAATCGTTCACGTGATATTGCCACTAGCAGACGAATACCAGACAACAAAAACTATTGAAAAGGCGAATCAGTTTCTAGCTAAGAAAAGTAAAATTCTTGGAGATAAAATTAGTTCAGCACAGGTCATACAAAATATGTTACAAGCAGAATTATATCGTTTAGATGATTACCTAGATGAGTCCATAACAATTGCTTCCCGAAAATGTTTCGAAAGATTAGTACAACATCCGAAGTTCAAAGAGATCACACAAGAAACAAGACTTAAGATTATGACGAAACGATGGAAAGATATGGATGAGGTATTCAAGACAACCGGTCATATGCCATATGAAACAGAATGTGTTGACTTCTACCAGGAGTTATCTCTTACCAACCATATCACTCCGACAACACGTGTAGGTGGTAACTTTGGGCAACGTGGTTCAGTGTTTGGTGCAAGTGTAGGTAGTGTCTCGTTTGGTCAAGGTATCACGACAGGTGTCGGTGATTTGGGAAATCGTCTAAAACCTTTTATACAAAATAACTGAAACATTATTTAATCAGTCCGACTGGAATTAATGTTAATTTGATATAATGGTCGATGATATACAGTAGAACCACATCAACTTGGAAATCTCATTGTTATGTATAGCTTGTTGTATTGTTTGTTTGTTTGTATATATTTCACTGGATAACTCGAATATTCGGCAAATACTTGTAGTAAAATAGTTGGTTCATTTGACTTCGACTATGTAACGTATCTAACTGATATGTTTTTTTTTCTTTTTTCCAATAGAATATTGGTTTATTAGATATATTAATGTTTTAAGTAATGCAATTTATTAAAAATAAGACCCTCAGACATAGATGACCATAGCCGACTTTGGCTAATCTGTTTAGACACTTTGATTTACTTGCTTTCAAATACTTTAAGATTAGTTGTCTTTCGAATATTTTGATTATGAGCGTACCCGATGAAGGTTATTCCAGACTATGAGCGTACCTGATGAAGGTTATTCCAGACTATGAGCATTCCTGATGAAGGTTATTCCAGACAATGAGCGTACCTGATGAAGGTTATTCCAGACTATGAGCATACCTAATGAAGGTTATTCCAGGCTTTGAGCGTACCTAATGAAGGTTATTCCAGGCTTTGAGCGTACCTAGTGAAGGTTATTACAGACTATGAGCGTACCTGATGAAGGTTATTCCAGACTATGAGCGTACCTGATGAAGATTATTCCAGACTATGAACGTTCCTGATGAAGGTTATTACAGACTATGAGCGTACCTGATGAAGGTTATTCCAGACTATGAGCGTACCTAGTGAAGGTTATTCCAGACTGAGCGTTCCTGATGAAAGTTATTCCATACTATGAGCGTACCTGATGAAGGTTATTCCAGACTATGAGCATTCCTGATGAAGGTTATTCCAGACTGTGAGCGTTACTGATGAAGGTTATTCCAGACTATGAGCGTACCTGATGAAGGTTATTCCAGACAATGAGCGTACCTAATGAAGGTTATTCCAGGCTTTGAGCGTACCTAATGAAGGTTATTCCAGACTATGAGCGTATCTAGTGAAGGTTATTACAGACTATGAGCGTACCTGATGAAGGTTATTCCAGACTATGAGCGTACCTGATGAAGGTTATTCCAGACTATGAGCGTACCTCATGAAGGTTATTCCAGACAATGAGCGTACCTAATGAAGGTTATTCCAGGCTTTGAGCGTACCTAATGAAGGTTATTCCAGACTATGAGCGTACCTAGTGAAGGTTATTACAGACTGAGCGTACCTGATGAAGATTATTCCAGACTATGAGCGTACCTAATGAAGGTTATTCCAGACTGAACGTTCCTGATGAAGGTTATTACAGACTATGAGCGTACCTGATGAAGGTTATTCCAGACTATGAGCGTACCTAGTGAAGGTTATTACAGACTGAGCGTTCCTGATGAAGGTTATTCCATACTATGAGCGTACCTGATGAAGGTTATTCCAGACTATGAGCGTTCCTAATGAAGGTTATTCCAGACTATGAGCGTACCTGATAAAGGTTATTCCAGACTATGGGCGTACCTGATGAAGGTTATGCCAGATTATGAGCGTACCTAATGAAGGTTATTCCAGACTATGAGCGTTCCTGATGAAGGTTATTCCAGACTATGAGCGTACCTGATGAAGGTTATTCCAGAAACGGGTCGGGCGCACTGAATTAGATATCGAAGTTTTTATTATCTTATAAACTATGTTTACAATTTGTCACATAGAAGCAAAACGATATGTAAAAAAATAATGTATCACCAGCAGTTTCCACTATCTGCAATACTTATATTTCCAGTATTGTTCGTGCAGTTATTTGTATGAGACATACTTTATGTAGGGTCTTCTAAAGAAAACGGAAGGAAGCTAGCCCAAACCTTTAATTTCATGTTCCGCTATATATATGATGTCTTTCAATAAGTAATTCCATATTTGGTTATTATGATGATCACATCTATCTCATTGAGCTAGAAATAAAGGATATCAAAGTTACAGTTAAGTCTATTCCATACCTTGACAAGTCTGAAAATAACAAAGGAGGAATCAGAAGCCGTAAATTGGAGGACAGAAAATGGGCAATAGAAAACGTACAGACAAACAATGACCTACACACTACACAGAAAACTAAAGATTGAACAGCATGAACCCCACTAAAAACCCGGGGTCAGTGCAGGTGCTCCTGATGGGTAAGCAGTTTATATTCTAATAGTGACATGAACATCATATGATGTTTGTTTGCTTGATGGTGGTTAACGCCACTTTTAACAATATTTCAGTTGTATCATGGCGGTCAGTTTTATTGGTGGAGGAAACAGAAGGACCCGGATAAACCACGGACCTGTGATATAGAAATGGCATTGAACAGCAGTATATGTAAATAATTTAATCTGATTTGAATATTTCAATCTGATTGGCTAATCCGTCTGGAGAAATTTTTTGTTATACTCAATAACCTAGGTTGGTATTGTGACGTCACCAACGTGTTGATCCGCCAACGACAAATTCAAATAGTCACATGAAATCGTAATTAAAATCGAGGAATCATTAAATTTTGTTGTGAAAATTCAATTATAAGGAATATTTGAAATTGTTGAACAGGTTATACCTGCATAACCTGGTTTGGGTTAGTTTACGCTTTTCGTAAATTGCTTCGCGGTTTATTAAGCGTAAAGTGACCCAAACCAGGTTATATCGTATAACCTGTTCAACAATTTCAAATATTCCTTAAATGAATACAAATAACATAAATAAGCGATCGCGATCTACACCTAGAAGTAGACAATGCATATGAGGATCTGTTGAAAATGAAACTTTATTATTTTGAAGGGAGATTATCTCAATTTTCCCCTTGTGAACTTTCAATTCATATGTAGCAACATTCCAGCAGCAAATGTATATAGAGTAAATCTCTCTCAGTTAATATGATATTCCAGAGCTTGTGGTTCCTATAATGATTTATTTAACAGAGAGTTGCTGCTAACAAGGAGGGTTCCTAGTTGGAGTCGTTACTTTGACGGCTTTACAATCAGCACCATGACTTGGTTAACAGTTACTGAATATCTGTGTCACAGATAACCACGAATATGTTCCATATGTCGAAATCACAATCTATTTCTTTCCTCATTCATGACTTATTTAACGGTGTGTAACATGAGCCAGTGACACGACGGACTCCACTAGTTACAAGAAACAGCACAAAAGATACAAATAAGAAGGAATCAATTGTCAATTTGAGAACAACATTCTAATGTAGAGGGAAAACTACCAACAAATAATAACAGTACACAAAATACTAATTAAAGAGAACAGTACAAAATTATAGCTACAATGCAATAAAACTACCAATTATGTATAAAAAGAGTCTAAAGATACCAAATGGGTAATCCGAAGCCGTTAATCTACCAATTGACCAAAAGAAAAAGTACAAAAGGTAAAAGAACGATCTACAAAACATACACATAAAACTAAAGATTGAGTAATATGAACCCCAGTAAAAACGACATATATTGACTCAGTTTCGACAGATCGCATCGACACTGTAATGCTTGGGGTGCTCGCATCCAGTAGATCGTGAGCCCTGGGTGGGCAAAACGAAAGATTATAAGATTGGTATTTACTGCTTCTCCACTACGCAGGTAGCATTAAATACGTATATGGAGAAAGAACAAACACTGGTTGTCTCGGAATCAGGAGAGTGTATCCGAATGGAGCGACATGTCTACCACTGGACTGTTGTTTTAGTGAGCCAACATAATAAAAATCAAATTAAGCTGTTGATCTCTTACAAAGTGGACATCAACATCATCTCGTAGAATAAAAACCTGACAAATTGCTCATTGTGAATTAAAGTTACCATTTCCTTGATTAAAAAATAGACAATTTGTTTTCCCCCCAATAACCTATTGTTTTAGGGTTAAAAGTCAATTTGATCATCAAACTTTCAAAGCAGCTTCAGAATAATCTATTGATTTATTTTTTGACAGTGCACTCCAAAACAAATCTTAATCAAAGTGCGGACAGCAATGATTATAATGCCCCCTAACTGAAATATACTATTGTATGGGATTGAATCATTTATATGCAGCTTATGCTTGAATAATGAAATAATAATTGAAATTAAGTTAATCCTATTGTTAAAAAAAAGTGAAGAAAACAAATGTCATTACAATAAGCATATGAATTTGCAGCCAGCTCCTAAACAATTGAAAACAATATATATGTGACTGTGTTAAAATAATCCGATTTTTTTGTTGGCTCTGTCCATCATATATCCTAAATGAGATAGTGAAACTTTTTCTCAATAATACGTTTATTATTCTGAGGTTCTTCTATCATGGATCTGAATCAAAAACCTTCTCTTATACTCTTAAATAATCACAGATTACAAGTTTAAATGTGTTAGATTTGTGCATTTTGGTAAATAGGACAAGAAATTGACAAGTTGATATTATAATTATCAGAAAAAGGATATCCCATCAATATGAAATGAAATAAAAACAAGAGGTTGAACATATATCATACTTATTCACAGGTGAACATTTAACATATTCTGTCTAACCACTATGCAAAGCTTGAAGTGTTCAAAGTTAACTTTAATTTGAAAAAATGAAAATAAATTAGAATCCCTGCATATAATGGCTAATTTACATGTTCACAGCAGTGTACACTTCTTCCACAATATTTTGAATATCGGAATTATAATCATTAGTTTCTAGCACTGCAATGACCTCTGATAGAGTTTCATCTTGACCGACATCTTCATTGGGAATTTCTTTAAACTGAACTTGTAGAGTACTCGAAGAAGTTTCTGATTTTGTCTTCGGCTTTGCTAGGAAAGATGCCATGTAACTTTTTATCTGACTTGGATTCAACCACTCCAACTTCTTAAAAACTCGTTCTCCCTATTCATCACATGATTTTCGAACTTCATTGGCAAGTGCAACATAATCTGGCCTTTTCCCTGTTTTTCAGACATATTTTGTTCAGTTCCACTATATGTTTTTTCCATCAATTTCTTTACTTGTAAGAACGCTTCTGGAAAATAAAAGTGATTTACGATATATACATTACATGTATACATGATGTACTTCATAATTTGCATTTGTCAACCTTATTCTTCAGTGTTGGAAGTTCATGTTAAGTGGTTTCTTAAAGAGTTGCTAGTTTCTTTAATGCCTTTGTTGTCAAGTAAATCTGTTGACGAAAAAATAAACCAATTTTTTTTTAAATTGGCTACCTTCTGGAGATAGAACAGAAAATTTCTTTGGAAATATAATCTTAACGAGATTAAAATACACTATACTCAAGCTAAAATATATAGGGAAGTAGTTACTACATGTTTCTAAGACTTGCTTTAATTCATTCTATATTTTTCAGAAATGGATATATATCAAATATTACTCCAGATTTCTATGAAAATAAATAATTTCATCCTTGCTCTAGATACAACAAAATATTTCATCTGTCTCAGTTTCACTACATGTACATTTGCACTCAAAATAGCCAATAGGTCTTATTTTTTATAAGCTTGAAAAAGCATAATTCAACGGCTGCAATAACATTATCCAAAATAACAGAAATGTGTCAATGTGATACAAATGCCCCGGCCTCCCGTAACTTTAAAACCCAAAATTCAAGTTTGACATGTCCTTTATTGTTGATTACAACATAACCAAATTTCAAATCAATCAAGATTCAGTTGAGGTTTGGAAGTTATTGAACAGATATATTGTGCAGTGGGATGGAATTTATTGTTGCACAATAATAATGTAAATCTGTATTTCACAGACCAAACTAAGGGACCAAGTCTGAAGCATTCAACTTATATACACGTATAAGAGGGGGGGGGGCTATGGTTTTAAACTCTTTACCCTGGAGTTAAAAATAATTGACGCTTTGCAACAAATATTTTTTTTCTCCTAAATTTATCGTTATTTCATATACTATAATGCATGAATCAGAAATCACAGAATGTTATTTTCTTCTTCACCTCCTACACCAAAATAGTTGTTTAGTATTTGTAAAAAAAAACATAGGCATAGCCCTCTTTTCTCAAGTTGAATAGTTAGTCTCTTAACAAGTTTGTTCACTGAATGGATTTCTAGCAATAACCACTTAGAAATGTTTTTCTCTTGAGGCATTTGATTTAGCTTACCTACATGTAAGTTACCAGAACCAACTTGAATAGTTTGTCTTGTTTTCCGGTAATACTCTTTCCATAAGGAAGGACTTGCTCCATGGTCCTCTCTAGATCTGGCCTTTCCATTGTTGTGCTTTGAATATACACATAGAACTTTACCTCTCTTCCATCTAGTCCCAAAGTATTCTCTGTTTCTGGTATATCTTGAGATTCAATGAATCGTTGTCTTCGATGGTGACAATTCCGCTATGTACAAGATATAAAAAGGGCCTCAGGCAGTGCCTTTCCATGTATATTTTCAGGCCAACGATAAGGAAAGCTGCATCAGCTTTACATTGGAATATATGTATAGTGTTTGAATTGCATGGCAAGTTGTAAAAGTTAGAAAAATAACACGGTGTTGTTTATCCACTGGAGGCTGCCATTTCTAATTTTATAATCTTAGAAGTGAAGACTTCCGAAAAGGGAGGTTACTCCGTCACTTTCTCTATCAGATAGACATGTGTATTTTCTTGCTCAACGTTAAAGTCCTGATTGAAAAAGGGAATTAAAATGATATATCATATGTAATTTATTTACAATAAACACACAAATTACATTTAATAAGAATCACTAATAGTTTATTGCAAAAATTTGCATATATTTTAAGCAATGCCTTTTAAGCTAAAATTGCACACATGACCATACTTTTGGGTGTAAGAACTTTTTTGCAAATTATTTGCCAAAGGCAGATTTTTTATATATTTTAGTTTTGAGATCGGTCTGTTTAAAAATGTTCATTTCAAGTCAAAGAAATCTCCCCCAACTCCAATATTGTACATCAAAATTAAGGAATTTTACTGATTTTGAAAATTTTTCTATATAGCATATTTTGTGATAGCCTTAAAAATTTTCACAAAGTTTTTTTCAAAAAATGTTTTTGGTGATCATTGTCTTTAAACATTATACTTTGAGGAAACAATGCGATTTTTTACTTCTGAGATATATATTAACAATAATAATCCGTCAAAAATAAGGGTGTTTTTAGCCATTTTTAAGGATTTTTGCAATAGTTAAGGGCTAAAATGAAAATCCTCATTTTACAACAAAAATGAAAATATATAGGAAATATGTATGATATATTTTAAAATACTAGGCATCAAATATTTAGAAAATGTATAACTTTTTTTTCTTACTGAAATTAGCTTTGTTACATTTTTTTGGATTTTGCATGGTTTTCTGTGAGACAGACACTTAAATGGCAATCACGCAACTCGCCATATTCAGAGGGGGTAATCTTCTCCTTTCTCCCACCCTCTTCTCATTTCTCCCACCCCTCTTCTCCCTTCTCCCACCGGAAAATGAATCTCCATGAAGCTCGGTTTCTTCTTTCAGAAGCAGTTTAACTGCATGTTTCCATGAGGTATTGTTGTTAACAACAACCAGTTTTCTTTCTTTCTTTTCTAGAATTGATAACTCGGTATCGAGGTGGGAAATACCAAATTTCTCACATCTTTCGTGAAAACCGTTGTTTACTTTCAATTCTTTCAAAAAAGTGGTAAAATCTTGTTCAGGAGATATCTCTAAATAAATAAAGTGGTTGTCCACAGCCTTTCCTTGCAAACGTCCAAATATATGCACGCCGGCACTGATGGTTTCCATGATCGAAAACCAGAAATCGTAAACGTTGAGCGCTAAATTTATCAATCCGCATTTCATCTATTGGAACGTCTTGTTGATTATTGATCATTAATGTTATCATTTTCATCTTTGTCGTGAATTATGTTTATGTATTCGATTAAATGATAAGGTTTCATTACCTTTCTGTCATTTTAGATAATTTTTGAAAAAAAAAATCTAGTTTTCTTTGTTTCCTCATTTTCTCCTTTCATCTCCTTTCTCCCAACCCTATTCTCCTTTCTACCACCCTTTCTCTCCTTTCTCCCACCCCTTTCTCCTTTCTCCCTGTCTCCCTTCCCCTGTCCTCCCCCTGATATTCAAGGGAACAGTCTTCTTTCTTCAGGTATGACCCGCCGTTCTTTTATATCGGCGCACTCCTACGTATTACGGCAGGATAGTGGTTAATACAAATATATCATTCATAGAAAACAGTAAAAAAGATACAAATAAGAGGGAACAAAACAACACATTATTAGTTTGAGGGAACAGTGCAGCACAAAATACCAATAAAGAGGGTACACTACAAAAATAGTAAATTGTAGCAGTACAGAAAATACCAAAATAAAGAGAACATTGACAATGCTACAAGAAAGGTTTGAAGATACTAAAGGGACAATCGGAAGCAATACATCGAAACATTTTTCTACGATTTTTTTTGAAAATTCAAGTCACGAATAGAGTACGGGAAATACTCGTCACTTTCGAAAATCAATCTACAATAATTTATTGATTTTTGTTACGGTACACAGTGATTATCTATAAATTTACACAAGGAAATCTAGGCGCCAAAAAAATCGCCAGAAGCCAATTTCAGTCGCCAGTCAAGAGAAAAAATCGCAAATTGCGGCATTGGCGACAGACAGCGCGATCCCTGAATTCGAAGGACAGAGAACACAATGGTGAAAAGAATAAAGACAAACAACAGACGAACAACGATCTACAGAGCACTACACATAAAACTAAAGATAGCACAAAATCTACCAACTAAAGGAAGCAGGTCAAAAATACCCATTACATTATATCTACTTTCAGTTTCGATTTTCGGAAATATCCATAACCACAAAATAATCACGTGATGAGACATAAGTGAATCACAGACGCTTGTGTAGAGTCAAAGATATGCTCGCTATGTACCTAAAATACCACAAGGCCGTACTAACTCCTACTACCTCTGTCATTTCAACCGCTATTTCCTCTGTCAAAATGGCGATAGGACACAAATCGCTTACTAATTTGCGTAGTGAAATGATTTTTCTTCAAGGAAAACCCGTTTTTTATATCTTCCTACCATCTACACCCCCATACTGACAGATAATCCTCCGATTTTGTTGACTATGGATACCTACGTGGCAGCAAAAGGGAAAGTAGGTCACGTGACATCTTCCTCCTGTCGGTCGTTCTAGGGTTTTATCATATATAAATATTTAACACTGGAAATTCGAAATTCAAATTACAAGGCGCCAAAATATGAACTTCTGATATATATTTCGTAAGGCAATGATAAAACCTTGTGTTGTTTTACTGATAGGTGCGGACCTAAAGAGCTACGGTTCCGCAGCTATCTTACAACCCTCCTTCCCCCCAACTTTCGTCTCACGGTCAGACTTTCCATATTATAACCCTGCCACCTCTCATCGAAAGGTCTTTCCTTATCCGTCACCCGGGGACTCGCCGTGAAGCTCTGTGGGTTTGAGCCATGGAAAGCTTTACCAGTACTCAGTCGTAGTTCTCGAAGGTTACATTTAAATTTGATTAATTGGCGTTAAACAACAATCACTCACTCACTTCAAATTTATACAAGTAAGTCTTGTAAAAATGTACATAACAAATTTAAAGTTAAAAGATATGAATAATTAAATTTAAAAAAAAAGATGGTAATCTCTAAAAAAAAAATCTAAAAATATTAGAATAAAAGTCTGTTCAAATTAACAAAAAGTTTGTGAAAATTTATTTATAAAATCAAAACTTAAAAGATATGAATAATTCTGTAAATAAAAAAGGTGACTAAAAAAATCTAAAAGTTTAGAATAATTTAAATAAAAAATCTTTCTAAAAAGTATAAATTCGAAATATTCCATGATAAACACGTTTCTTAAAATTTTTATTCATAATTTTATTTATGAGCCATTAATAATATGGCTAACCTTTCAACGAAATATCTATATCTTATAAATATGAAAAAGGGGGGAAAGAGGTCGATATTATCTTTACATCAAACGCTTTACGCCTTTTCATTTTATTACTAATGTACAGAAAATTGCATTGATTTAAATTTGAATACTATACCAAGAAATCACGTGATGAGACCTACTTGTCTAGCCCTAACAATTCATCCAAGTAAATAAAAAAATGACAGGTGTATCAAATGGGTTAAGTGTGACATTGACAAGAACGTCAACTAGTGCAATATGTTAATGCAAATTTTAAAGGTGGATTTATTATAAAATGTACATTATGTTAATTTAGGATATGCATTGGAAACTATAAAAACAGTTGATTACGCAAAACATAAAGTATCGTCTACCTTTGTAAAACTTCCCAGGTTTCACACCCAGAGAGTAGTCCGAGATTCCTCTGCCGTCTAACTGCTTTAATTGATTTTCTGTAGCCGTTGGACGTCAGAGCGCTATATATACGGAAAACAGCGGATTTGCCTCTCCAGCTCTGGGTCGGCACATTTCCACGTTTCGTGGCTATCGGATTTTATTTTCTATCAGAAACCATTATATAAATTGCTTCACCAATCATTTTTCTATTCATTCATTACCATCTTACCCTCAGAAAGTGGTGTTACACTCCATTACAGCACGATTTTGCCTTAGATCCTATTATTCCGCCATTTGACTTTTAAAAAAAGTATTCTAACTGTTGTCCGAAAAAAAAATTCGGAACGAAACAAAAAACCATAACCCCCTCCCCCTCCCCCCTTCTAGTTAAATGGTCGGTCCCTAAACAAAACCAAACAAATAACATGCAACAATTTGATGTTGATATTAGTGTGCATCTACAGAACATTTTATTGATTTAAATTTGAATACAATACCATGAAATTACGTGATAAGAGGTACTTAAGTAAATCTAAAATAAATAAATGACAGGGTATCAAATGAGTTTATTATATATGACATTGACAAGAATGTCAACAAGTGGACAATGTTAAAACAGCATAGGTGACGTAATGGTTAGTCGTGATCGTCTCGAGTGACGTAATGGTTAGTCGTGATCGTCTCGAGTGACGTAATGGTTAGTCGTGATCGTCTCGAGTGACGTAATGGTTAGTCGTGATCGTCTCGAGTGACGTAATGGTTAGTCGTGATCGTCTCGAGTGACGTAATGGTTAGCGTGATCGTCTCGAGTGACGTAATGGTTAGCGTGATCGTCTCGAGTGCTGTAGATCGTGGTTCGAGCCTCGGTCAGGTAAAACCAAAGATTATAAAATTGATATTTGTTGCTTCTCCGCTAAGCACACAGTATTGAGGAGAAAGAGTAAAGACTGGTCGACTCGGAATCAGAATAATGTGTCCGAGTGGTGCGACATGTCTACCCGGGGACTGTTATTTCAGTGAGCTAGCACTAGAACAAAGTGGGCCTTGTCATCATCTCATTGAAAATTAGTTTGTTCTTGCCATGATATAGCTGAAAAATTACTGAATTGGCGGTAAACAGCAATCACTCACTCATATCATGGCGAGTAGTTTTATTGGTGAATATCGTCTAATCATGTTCATATGCTCATTAATCGTGAATTATGATGAATTCATTCATTTAATTTGAAATCCGTCATTCCGGTTTTGTTCCGTGATTGGTCTGTATTTAGTAGTTTCAGTAACAACATAACATCACTCCAATTGTTCTATTAGAGGAAATGAACAGATTATAATGGTGCGTGTTTGAATATGTTGACTTGAAATAAACCTCAAAAACTTTGGACAAATAAACCAATAAGTAAAGATATGTATATCATGAGCTATGTTAAAGACCAGGGGCGGATCCAGGATTTAAACTTAGGGGACGCACTTAAAAAAATTGCGCCGAGCGGAGGGAGGCACTAAAACTTTTCGGGTATTTCGTGTAAAAAATCACGATTTTACGCCAAAAAAATCATATTTTTTCCAATTGTAGCGGGAGCGCGCGCCAGGTGCGCCCCCCCCCCTGGATCCACCCCTGAAGACTGTTGAAGCTGTATTTTGATCAAAATGCCGAAACACACATTGTTAAACAAGTAAAAACAAATATTCTTCTTCTTCTACCAAATACAGGACTAGACTCAAAGGTTTGAGTGTGTAACGTCCCGCAACTGGACAATTTAAGAGTATAATGAACAAAAATAACCCAAAAAATAACTAAATATATATATAAATGTACAATGGTTTGCAATATGTGTTTAAAGGTGGGTTGGGAATCCTTCAAATGTTAATGTGGAGATACCACTTTTGAAGGATTCTAGGTTAGGTGAAAGAGCTATTGACTGAGGTAAACTGTTCCAGACTGATATTGTATTTGGGAAGAAAGAAAACGTATCAAAATCTTTATTTGACTGAATTTATGTGCTCCACGAGTACGCCTGTCAGATTGGGATATCAGGGTTGTTGGTACCTCTACTTAACCCCCATTTATTTTATATAGCAGTATCAGACTTGCTTTAGTTCGTCTACAAGCAGGACTATCCCACTCTAAGGTGTCAATCATATTGGTGACTGCACCAGGTAACCTGTCACGGTAGTCATTAAAGACATACCGAGCTGCCTTCCTTTGTATTTGCTCAACCTGACATATTTGCTGTTTTTAAGATAGATTTCATTTGATATGTATTTAAGGTTTTTAACCTTGCGTGTACAGTTTTTCATATTTCTGTGTAGAAAGCCTAAGGTTTTATTGGCTTTTGTAGTTATGCTATTAATATGTGGGCCCCAATCTAGATCATTACTAATAGTTACACCTAAATATTTACTATTGTCCTGAAAAAATTACTGTTGTTTCATCTAACCGATTTTTCAGCATTGGTTCCAGCTCAAGATTGTGATATTACTTCTCTTGGTCTAGAAATGATGGAAGAAAAGATAGACGTTGCTCTAGATTGTAATGCCGAAACAAAGGAAGAAACTATAGAGGATTTAGAGAGTCAAAGAGAATCGGCACCTGGAAGGCATAAACAAAAAGAACTAAATCTTTTGTTTTTTTTACTTTTTGTCCAGTGCCTGGTCCTTAGCTAGTTGGTAAACATCATCATTACATTTTCTCATTCTTTTCATATTGTTTACAAATTGGTGTGCAATATACTTGAATAATATAAAGTATAAAGTTCAAGAATATGATTTTTAGTAATTTACGTCACGATAACTGATGGTCTCGTGACAATTTTTCAAATCAGATTACAGACGCTGATGACGCTTGTCGGTCAAGCGAAATATCCGTCGATTTAGTTATAATTATAGTCTTTTTGTAGACTTATAGTTATTTTTGTTACATTTTAACATCTTTTTTGATATCGTTGTGCTAATATTTTAGACGTTTATTTATCATTTTTGTTTGTTTGCACAGTATCGTTAACACTTGTTTCCGATCCGACATCTCGTAGGTTCATACGTTGGCTACTTTTTCAGAGGTTTATTTATATATTTATATATATATATACATATATATATATATATATATATACGTCTGAAAATTAAACCAAACAGTGTTAGAGCTAGATCTTTGAGCTGTCAATTTTTTGTTCTTCCCTCGACGGGATTTGAACTCACACCATTGATACACTGCAGCACCTATCGCTTAGCCTTATGTCCTGCGCCCTAGACCACTCGACCACACCCGCTATATATATACAAGTTCAAATCTCTAGTGGAGATACACCGCATTGTCGGTGTAATGGTTAACACACAGTGGCAGATCTACTATGACAGTAATGAAGCTTAAGTTTCGGGGATCCTAATTGTGGAGGGCCCCTGAAGCAACTTTTTTTAACGAATGAATTTTTCCACAAAATCAATGGAGTCTTTCTTAAAGTGTTTGTTATTAACATAATGCTATTTTAGTGGTAGAATCATAAGTCAATGGGTACTTGACCTTTGAATATATGATAAAATAACCATTTCATATGGTCTCAAAATGTCCCTTTAATTGGTAAAATTTCTAAATTTTGTTGGGTGCTTGCAGCACCTGCACGACTTCATCCCCATTTAAATGAGATAATCAGAACCTATTTATAGCCTAAAGTCTGGCAATTGTATCCTCAAATTGTTCGTTGGTAGATGGCTTAATGATTCTACATCCCAGCCTTTCTTAGGCTAGAGCCAATCGCTTGTGCCTTTAAACACTAATTCCCACTGTTTTGTTAGCCAGCATCTAGTGCTTCAGATCCATGTTTATTGAGGTATTTCTATTTTCTAGCATGCAGGTATTTAATTGGAGTGCAATCAATTTTTAAAACAATTTTCCCGAGGTATTGGGAAAGACCAAAGTGTTCTATTACCCGAGGTCAATAAAACACTTAGGTCTTTCCCAATACCAAGGGAAAAATTGTTTTAAAAATTGAATTACAACTACCTATGCAATCAGTGCCTACCACCACTAACGTTGTGAGTTCGAATCATGCTCAGGCGAAGTGTACTCGATACAACATTATGTGATATAGTTTATCAGTGACTTGCGACAGGTCGGTGGTTTTCTCCGGGTATTTCGGTTTCCTCCTCCAATAAAACTGACCGCCATGATGTAACTGAAATATTGTTGAAAATGGCGTTAAACAATGCACTCTCCACATGTATATAACGATTCCCTAATTGTCATCCTCCAAAACTCGAAAACTATAAGGCACGGTAGAAAACAAAACTATTGCACTCTAAAAATTTAAAACTACCATACTATAAAAAAAAAATGATTCTAACTAACGAAATTATTGATACACTAATTAAATTAAAATTACTATTGTCTTCTGACCTGTTTCGCTATCCTGTTGATATTCTTCGGTTGTTTAACAATTATTTGGCTTTCAAATCGTTCTACTCTGAGCGTATCTGATGAATGTTTTGTCAAGAAACGCACCGAGTGAACATACAACAACAACAAATGCTTTATTGTCAATCAAGACGCCCACAATGCGCAGTATAATCAATACAAATCACAGCATTGTGTGTACGCTTGTACATTGAATCATACATTCTAAAATACTACCATACGGTCGATACTACTGTAGTTGTTTCAGTGAGTTAACATTATAAAAATCCAACTAAGCGTGTTGGTCTAGAACAAAGCATCATTAGCATCATCAGCATCATCCGCTCCTCAAATAAGGATAATAGCAAAATTACCGAACTCCGAACAATCTTACAAAGGGAAAGTCAAAACTCATAATTATATAAACAGACAAAATCAGTCAACAATCGGAAAACTGTGAAAACCGTAATGACCCTGACTTGGTACAGGCATTTCTAAAGAAATGGTGGGTTGAATCAGATTTTAAAGCGCCAAATCTCCCGCTCTCATTACGGTTCAAAGGTTCCGGCTGTCACTATAACAGTATTTAAATACAGGAACAAAATAGGTAAAATAGTTGTCAAAGCAGTACCATATTCGGTGACGTAAATGTCAAAAATATTTTTACGTCACACATTGATAAAAAAATATCTTTGACATTTTTCTTGACTTCTTTATCTTTATACATTCTCACTATATGAAAATGCATCGGTTATAATCGTTTCTGCAGAGACGGAATATATTTCGACAAGATCTTGGTATCGGAATATAAACTTTCTAAGAGATCGAATAAGGCGAATCTTTTAATAGCCCTGGTCCAGTAGCCTGTTTCTTAGATGAAGATGACGTTTCAGGAAATCAGAATAATTGCTACTGGCCCTTGCATAGCGAATCAATTGCGAGATGTAAGCACCATATGCAGGAGAAGCTGGTATATTGCTGCACATGTTTGGAAAATTTATGATTTTAAAATTGAAGTCGTCCCGTGTATCATAAGTTTTAGTACTGAGTTGACCACTGTCGTCAATTTCGAGGTATAAGTCCAAAAATGATGCGGACGAAACTGTATCTGTGGTCTCTTTAACTTCCAGCTCTGGAGGATATATCAATGGAAGAAATTCTGCAAATCTAGAATTATTGATAGATAAAACGTCATCAATATACCTGCATGTGAAATTAAAGGCCCTAGCCTCATGAATCTTCTTATCTTTTACAAGCTTTTGAAGAAACTCCGACTCATATGAGTATAAAAATAAATCGGCTAGAAGAGGGGCACAATTCGTACCCATTGGTATGCCGACGACCTGCTGAAACATTGTCCCTCCAAAGGAGACAAATATGTTTTCAATGAGGAACTCCAGCATACTGATCACTTGTTCCTCGGAGTAGCATGTTTTACCTTTTTGAATTTTGTTTGAAAAATATGTGGAATTGTAGCCTAACACAACACATTGTGAGCCATAGTTTCTATGACTAAAAGCTTTATGAATTGTTTCTTTTCAGCGGTTTTTTAATTTGTCATGCGGTAGGGTGGTATATAGAGTTGAAAAATCAAAAGTATTGATGGAGGATACCTGAGAGAAAGATATTGATTTCAGGTTATCCAAAAGATCTTTAGAGTTTTTCAAAATCCCCATGTCATTTATGCCACTACGCGAGTAAACAGTTTCACAATATTTCTGTTGTCCCTCTTTTACTGCAGACAAAATCTTTGTCAGGTGAATAGACAATTCTTTCGTCGAACAAGTTGATGATCCCGCTATATCTGAATAATTGTTCATTTAACGTTAAGCAAACATCACTCACTCACTCAGGTCGGATATGGCAATTGCCGGACCTGTTACAATATATTATGTGTTTACTGTTTAAAAGCACCATATCACACCTTTCTAGACTGTTAACATATATTATTACATAATGATTTTATTTAAACAATTGTATTGGCTATCACGCTGTCACCTGACATTCCGTAAGATTTGATATTGTTTGATTAAAACTCGTATTTACTTTCACTTTCGTTTTCCATTGCATTATGTATGACGTTATAATAAAGTGGTTAATTTCATATTAACTTGGTTTCACTTTCACTTTTCATTTTAATGTAATAAAACAATTACAGTCTTTTGTTTCGGTCAATGCGAGTTTTTATGGACCATGGAAATCAATATTCACCTCAGCCTAAAGGCTTCGGTGAATATTGCTTTTAAGGTACATAAAAACTCGTATTGACCTCAACAAAAGACTATAATTGTATAATATTATTCTTTACGTTTTTATTTTCCCTATTTGTCTTTGTTAGCGCAGCCGGTCAATATTTTAGTATATTGACCGGGCCCGATCAATATAATGTTTTTTCCGGATTTTGTCCGAACTCGTTTTTTGTCTTGGATATACAATAACAAAAACATGTCGTCTGACAGATTTGCATGTATTGAGTATAATATAGCAAATAGTTCATGGCACTTTGGACCAACTGTCAGTTTATGGACCGGTCTGTCACCCACACAATAGTATATGGACCTCAGCTTTGCTTCGGTCCATGTAATATTTTGTAGGTGACATCCCGGTCCATAAACTGCCATATGGCCCTTAGTGCCATGAACTATTTGTTAAATGTATATTTGGTGTGCTTTTATCTCTTGCAGAAAAAATCGTGCACGTGATATTGCCACTAGCAGACGAATACCAGACAACAAAAACTATTGAAAAGGCGAATCAGTTTCTAGCTAAGAAAAGTAAAATTCTTGGAGATAAAATAAGTTCAGCACAGGTCATACAAAATATCTTACAAGCAGAATTATATCGTTTAGATGATTACCTAAATGAGTCCATAGCAATTGCTTCCCGAACATGTTTCGAAAGATTAGTACAACATCCGAAGTTCAAAGAGATCACACAAGAAACAAGGCTTAAGATTATGACGAAACGATGGAAAGATATGGATGAGGTATTCAAGACAACCGGTCATATGTCATATGAAACAGAATGTGTTGACTTCTACCAGGAGTTATCTCTTACCAACAATATCACTCCGACAACACGTGTAGGTGGTAATTTTGGGCAACGTGGTTCAGTGTTTGGTGCAAGTGTAGGTAGTGTCTCGTTTGGTCAAGGTATCACGACAGCTGTCGGTGATTTGGAAAATCGTCTAAAACCTTTTATACAAAATAACTGAAACATTATTTAATCAGTCCGACTGGAATTAATGTTAATTTGATATAATGGTCGATGATATACAGTAGAACCACATCAACTTGGAAATCTCATTGTTATGTATAGCTTGTTGTATTGTTTGTTTGTTTGTATATATTTCACTGGATAACTCGAATATTCGGCAAATACTTGTAGTAAAATAGTTGGTTCATTTGACTTCGACTATGTAACGTATCTAGCTGATATGTTTTTTTTCTTTTTTCCTATAGAATATTGATTTATTAGATATATTAATGTTTTAAGTAATGCAATTTATTAAAAATAAGACCCTCAGACATAGATGACCATAGCCGACTTTGGCTAATCTGCTTAGACACTTTGATTTACTTGCTTTCAAATACTTTAAGATTAGTTGTCTTTCGAATATTTTGATTATGAGCGTACCTGATGAAGGTTATTCTAGACTATGAGCGTACCTGATGAAGGTTATTCCAGACTATGAGCGTTACTGATGAAGGTTATTCCAGACTATGAGCATACCTGATGCAGGTTATTCCAGACTATGAACGTTCCTGATGAAGGTTATTCAAGACTATGAGCGTTCCTGATGAAGGTTATTCCAGACTATGAGCGTCCCTAATGAAGGTTATTCCAGGCTTTGAGCGTACCTAATGAAGGTTATTCCAGGCTTTGAGCGTACCTAATGAAGGTTATTACAGACTATGACCGTACCTGATGAAGGTTATTCCAGACTATGAGCGTACCTGATGAAGATTATTCCAAACTATGAGCATACCTAATGAAGGTTATTCCAGACTGAACGTTCCTGATGAAGGTTATTATAGATTATGAGCGTACCTGATGAAGGTTATTCCAGACTATGAGCGTACCTGATGAAGGTTATTCCAGACTATGAGCGTTCCTGATGAAGGTTATTCCAGATTATGAGCGTTCCTGATGAAGGTTATTACAGACTATGAGCGTATCTGATGAAGGTTATTCCAGACTATGAGTCTACCTGATGGAGGTTATTCCAGACTATGAGCGTACCTGATGAAGGTTATTCCAGAAACGGGTCGGGCGCACTGAATTAGATATCGAAGTTTTTATTATCTTATAAACTATGTTTACAATTTGTCACATAGAAGCAAAACGATATGTAAACAAATAATGTATCACCAGTAGTTTCCACTATCTGCAATACTTATATTTCCAGTATTGTTCGTGCAGTTATTTGTATGAGACATACTTTATGTAGGGGCTTCTAAAGAAAACGGAAGGAAGCTAGCCTAAACCTTTAATTTCATGTTCCGCTATATATATGATGTCTTTCAATAAGTAATTCCATATTTGGTTATTATGATGATCACATCTATCTCATTGAGCTAGAAATAAAGGATATCAAAGTTACAGTTAAGTCTATTCCATACCTTGAAAAGTCTGAAAATAACAAAGGAGGAATCAGAAGCCGTAAATTGGAGGACAGAAAATGGGCAATCGAAAACGTACAGACAAACAATGACCTACACACTACACAGAAAACTAAAGATTGAACAGCATGAACCCCACTAAAAACCCGGGGTCAGTGCAGATGCTCCTGATGGGTAAGCAGTTTATATTCTAATAGTGACACCTGTTGTTTTACTACTAAACGTCATGAACATCATATGATGTTTGTTTGCTTGATGGTGGTTAACGTCACTTTTAACAATATTTCAGTTGTATCATGGCGGTCAGTTTTATTGGTGGAGGAAACCGGAGGACCCGGATAAACCACGGACCTGTGATATAGAAACGGTATTGAACAGCAGTATATGTAAATAATTTAATCTGATTTGAATATTTCAATCTGATTGGCTAATCCGTCTGGAGAAAATTTTGGTTATACTCAATAACCTAGGTTGGTATTGTGACGTCACCAACGTGTTCATCCGCCAACGACAAATTCAAATAGTCACATGAAATCGTAATTAAAATCGAGGAATCATTAAATTTTGTTGTGAAAATTCAATTATAAGGAATATTTGAAATTGTTGAACAGGTTATACCTGCATAACCTGGTGTGGGTCAGTTTACGCTTTTCGTAAATTGCTTCGCGGTTTACTAAACGTAAAGTGACCCAAACCAGGTTATATCGTATAACCTGTTCAACAATTTCAAATATTCCTTAAATGAATACAAATAACATAAATAAGCGATCGCGATCTACACCTAGAAGTAGACAATGCATATGAGGGTCTGTTGAAAATGAACTTTATTTTTTTGAAGGGAGATTATCTCAATTTTCCCCTTGTGAACTTTCAATTCATATGTAGTAACATTCCAGCAGCACATGTATATAGAGTAAATCTCTCTCAGTTAATATGATATTCCAGAGCTTGTGGTTCCTATAATGATTTATTTAACAGAGAGTTGCTGCTAACAAGGAGGGTTTCTAGTTGTTAGTTGGAGTCGTTACTTTGACGGCTTTACAATCAGCACCATGACTTGGTTAACAGTTACTGAATATCTGTGTCACAGATAACCACGAATATGTTCCATATGTCGAAATCACAATCTATTTCTTTCCTCATTCATGACTTATTTAACGGTGTGTAACATGAGCCAGTGACACGACGGACACCACTAGTTACAGGAAACAGCACAAAAGATACAAATAAGAAGGAATCAATTGTCAATCTGAGAACAACATTCTAATATAGAGGGAAAACTCCCAACAAATAATAACAGTACACAAAATACTAATTAAAGAGAACAGTACAAAAATTAGAGCTACAATACAATAAAACTACCAATTATGTATAAAAAGAGTCTAAAGATACCAAATGGGTAATCCGAAGCCGTTAATCTACCAATTGACCAAAAGAAAAAGTACAAAAGGTAAAAGAACGATCTACAAAACATACACATAAAACTAAAGATCGAGTAATATGAACCCCAGTAAAAACGACATATTGACTCAGTTTCGACAGATCGCATCGACACTGTAATGCTTGGGGGGTGCTCGCATCCAGTAGATCGTGAGCCCTGGGTGGGCAAAACGAAAGATTATAAGATTGGTATATGCTGCTTCTCCACTACGCAGGTAGCATTACATATGTATATGGAGAAAGAACAAACACTGGTTGTCTCGGAATCAGGAGAGTGTATTCGAATGGAGCGGCATGTCTACCACTGGACTGTTGTTTTAGTGAGCCAACATAATAAAAATCAAATTAAGCTGTTGATCTCTTACAAAGTGGACATCAACATCATCTCGTAGAATAAAAACCTGACAAATTGCTCATTGTGAGTTAAAGTTACCATTTCCTTTATTAAAAAATAGACAATTTGTTTTCCCCCCAATAACCTATTGTTTTAGGGTTAAAAGTCAATTTGATCATCAAACTTTCAAAGCAGCTTCAGAATAATCTATTGATTTATTTTTTGACAGTGCACTCCAAAACAAATCTTAATCAAAGTGCGGACAGCAATGATTATAATGCCCCCTAACTGAAATATACTATTGTATGGGATTGAATCATTTATATGCAGCTTATGCTTGAATAATGAAATAATAATTGAAATTAAGTTAATCCTATTGTTAAAAAAAAGTGAAGAAAACAAATGTCATTACAATAAGCATATGAATTTGCAGCCAGCTCCTAAACAATTGAAAACAATATATATGTGACTGTGTTAAAATAATCCGATTTTTTTGTTGGCTCTGTCCATCATATATCCTAAATGAGATAGTGAAACTTTTTCTCAATAATACGTTTATTATTCTGAGGTTCTTCTATCATGGATCTGTATCAAAAACCTTCTCTTATACTCTTAAATAATCACAGATTACAAGTTTAAATGTGTTAGATTTGTGCATTTTGGTAAATAGGACAAGAAATTGACAAGTTGATATTATAATTATCAGAAAAAGGATATCCCATCAATATGAAATGAAATAAAAACAAGAGGTTGAACATATATCATACTTATTTACAGGTGAACATTTAACATATTCTGTCTAACCACTATGCAAAGCTTGAAGTGTTCAAAGTTAACTTTAATTTGAAAAAATGAAAATAAATTAGAATCCCTGCATATAATGGCTAATTTACATGTTCACAGCAGTGTACACTTCTTCCACAATATTTTAAATATCGGAATTATAATCATTAGTTTCTAGCACTGCAATGACCTCTGATAGAGTTTCATCTTGACCGACATCTTCATTGGGAATTTCTTTAAACTGAACTTGTAGAGTACTCGAAGAAGTTTCTGATTTTGTCTTCGGCTTTGTTAGGAAAGATGCCATGTAACTTTTATCTGACTTGGATTCAACCACTCCAACTTCTTAAAAACTCGTTCTCCCTATTCATCACATGATTTTCGAACTTCATTGGCAAGTGCAACATAATCTGGCCTTTTCCCTGTTTTTCAGACATATTTTGTTCAGTTCCACTATATGTTTTTTCCATCAATTTCTTTACTTGTAAGAACGCTTCTGGAAAATAAAAGTGATTTACGTTATATACATTACATGTATACATGACGTACTTCATAATTTGCATTTGTCAACCTTATTCTTCAGTGTTGGAAGTTCATGTTAAGTGGTTTCTTAAAGAGTTGCTAGTTTCTTTAATTATGCCTTTGTTGTCAAGTAAATCTGTTGACGAAAAAATAAACCAATTTTTTTTTAAATTGGCTACCTTCTGGAGATAGAACAGAAAATTTCTTTGGAAATATAATCTTAACGAGATTAAAATACACTATACTCAAGCTAAAATATATAGGGAAGTAGTTACTACATGTTTCTAAGACTTGCTTTAATTCATTCTATATTTTTCAGAAATGGATATATATCAAATATTACTCCAGATTTCTATGAAAATAAATAATTTTATCCTTGCTCTAGATACAACAAAATATTTCATCTGTCTCAGTTTCACTACATGTACATTTGCACTCAAAATAGCCAATAGGTCTTATTTTTTATAAGCTTGAAAAAGCATAATTCAACGGCTGCAATAACATTATCCAAAATAACAGAAATGTGTCAATGTGATACAAATGCCCCGGCCTCCCGTAACTTTAAAACCCAAAATTCAAGTTTGACATGTCCTTTATTGTTGATTACAACATAACCAAATTTCAAATCAATCAAGATTCAGTTGAGGTTTGGAAGTTATTGAACAGATATATTGTGCAGTGGGATGGAATTTATTGTTGCACAATAATAATGTAAATCTGTATTTCACAGACCAAACTAAGGGACCAAGTCTGAAGCATTCAACTTATATACACGTATAAGAGGGGGGTTGTAAACTGTTTACCCTGGAGTTAAAAATAATTGACGCTTTGCAACAAATATTTTTTTTCTCCTAAATTTATCATTATTTCATATACTATAATGCATGAATCAGAAATCACAGAATGTTATTTTCTTCTTCACCTCCTACACCAAAATAGTTGTTTAGTATTTGTAAAAAAAAACATAGGCATAGCCCTCTTTTCTCAAGTTGAATAGTTAGTCTCTTAACAAGTTTGTTCACTGAATGGATTTCTAGCAATAACCACTTAGAAATGTTTTTCTCTTGAGGCATTTGATTTAGCTTACCTACATGTAAGTTACCAGAACCAACTTGAATAGTTTGTCTTGTTTTCCGGTAATACTCTTTCCATAAGGAAGGACTTGCTCCATGGTCCTCTCTAGATCTGGCCTTTCCATTGTTGTGCTTTGAATATACATTCGATATTTGGTTTTCTCGCTAGTTATCGTGTTTCTAAGTTTAAGAAACCGTGGGAAATAACAGACGAAATAATAAATAAAAGAAAATGGAAGCATTCAAGAAAAAGCCTTGAAAATGGCCTTATCATCCATTGTATGTACAAGTCAAAAATTTTCAGTTTTCACTTCAAATCGTCCCACTCGTTTAATGATGTTTGAATCTTAACGGTAATTTCCTTACCTCAAAGCTAAAACCCCGAGAGTTCCGAACTTCCGTTTTTTTTATAAGTGGCGCTGTTACTTTCACTTTGGGTCCATGATGTTCTCTACTCAGGCGAATTCCTGACAAAAACGACCGCTGCGCCTTCACAAGAGGTAGTCGAGGGGAGGTCATGATATTTTTTGAAAAGAATAAGGTCTTGGGAGTTGAACCAAACAGGGTTTTGAATATATTAGAAGGAATTTAAAAAACAAACACGACTTGAAGCGAGAGGGGGTAAAAAAGGTGTCCTCCCTTGTACATGTTTATACATTGATAGTATATTTACGTGGATAGTGACAAGGCCCTGTGCCTACATGTAAGTTACCAGAACCAACTTGAATAGTTTGTCTTGTTTTCCGGTAATACTCTTTCCATAAGGAAGGACTTGCTCCATGGTCCTCTCTAGATCTGGCCTTTCCATTGTTGTGCTTTGAATATACACATAGAACTTTGCCTCTCTTCCATCTAGTCCCAAAGTATTCTCTGTTTCTGGTATATCTTGAGATTCAATGAATCGTTGTCTTCGATGGTGACAATTCCGCTATGTACAAGATATAAAAAGGGCCTCAGGCAGTGCCTTTCCATGTATATTTTCAGGCCAACGATAAGGAAAGCTGCATCAGCTTTACATTGGAATATATGTATAGTGTTTGAATTGCATGGCAAGTTGTAAAAGTTAGAAAAATAACACGGTGTTGTTTATCCACTGGAGGCTGCCATTTCTAATTTTATAATCTTAGAAGTGAAGACTTCCGAAAAGGGAGGTTACTCCGTCACTTTCTCTATCAGATAGACATGTGTATTTTCTTGCTCAACGTTAAAGTCCTGATTGAAAAAGGGAATTAAAATGATATATCATATGTAATTTATTTACAATAAACACACAAATTACATTTAATAAGAATCACTAATAGTTTATTGCAAAAATTTGCATATATTTTAAGCAATGCCTTTTAAGCTAAAATTGCACACATGACCATACTTTTGGGTGTAAGAACTTTTTTGCAAATTATTTGCCAAAGGCAGATTTTTTATATATTTTAGTTTTGAGATCGGTCTGTTTAAAAATGTTCATTTCAAGTCAAAGAAATCTCCCCCAACTCCAATATTGTACATCAAAATTAAGGAATTTTACTGATTTTGAAAATTTGTCTATATAGCATATTTTGTGATAGCCTTAAAAATTTTCACAAAATTTTTTTCAAAAAATGTTTTTGGTGATCATTGTCTTTAAACATTATACTTTGAGGAAACAATGCGATTTTTTACTTCTGAGATATATATTAACAATAATAATCCGTCAAAAATAAGGGTGTTTTTAGCCATTTTTAAGGATTTTTGCAATAGTTAAGGGCTAAAATGAAAATCCTCATTTTACAACAAAAATGAAAATATATAGGAAATATGTATGATATATTTTAAATACTAGGCATCAAATATTTAGAAAATGTATAACTTTTTTTTCTTACTGAAATTAGCTTTGTTACATTTTTTTGGATTTTGCATGGTTTTCTGTGAGACAGACACTTAAATGGCAATCACGCAACTCGCCATATTCAGAGGGGGTAATCTTCTCCTTTCTCCCACCCTCTTCTCATTTCTCCCACCCCTCTTCTCCCTTCTCCCACCGGAAAATGAATCTCCATGAAGCTCGGTTTCTTCTTTCAGAAGCAGTTTAACTGCATGTTTCCATGAGGTATTGTTGTTAACAACAACCAGTTTTCTTTCTTTCTTTTCTAGAATTGATAACTCGGTATCGAGGTGGGAAATACCAAATTTCTCACATCTTTCGTGTAAACCGTTGTTTACTTTCAATTCTTTCAAAAAAGTGGTAAAATCTTGTTCAGGAGATATCTCTAAATAAATAAAGTGGTTGTCCACAGCCTTTCCTTGCAAACGTCCAAATATATGCACGCCGGCACTGATGGTTTCCATGATCGAAAACCAGAAATCGTAAACGTTGAGCGCTAAATTTATCAATCCGCATTTCATCTATTGGAACGTCTTGTTGATTATTGATCATTAATGTTATCAGTTTCATCTTTATCGTGAACTATGTTTATGTATTCGATTAAATGATAATGTTTCATTACCTTTCTGTCATTTTAGATAATTTTTGAAAAAAAAAATCTAGTTTTCTTTGTTTCCTCATTTTCTCCTTTCATCTCCTTTCTCCCAACCCTATTCTCCTTTCTACCACCCTTTCTCTCCTTTCTCCCACCCCTTTCTCCTTTCTCCCTGTCTCCCTTCCCCTGTCCTCCCCCTGATATTCAAGGGAACAGTCTTCTTTCTTCAGGTATGACCCGCCGTTCTTTTATATCGGCGCACTCCTACGTATTACGGCAGGATAGTGGTTAATACAAATATATCATTCATAGAAAACAGTAAAAAAGATACTAATAAGAGGGAACAAAACAACACATTATTAGTTTGAGGGAACAGTGCAGCACAAAATACCAATAAAGAGGGTACACTACAAAAATAGTAAATTGTAGCAGTACAGAAAATACCAAAATAAAGAGAACATTGACAATGCTACAAGAAAGGTTTGAAGATACTAAAGGGACAATCGGAAGCTGTAAATCGAAAGACAAACAACGGACGAACAAAGATCTACAAAGCACTACACATAAAACTAAAGATAGCACAAAATCTACCAACTAAAGGAAGCAGGTCAAAAATACCCATTACATTATATCTACTTTCAGTTTCGATTTTCCGGATATATCCATAAACACAAAATAATCACGTGATGACACATAAGTAAATATCACTAGAACTAATAGTAGTAACTCTCTACAAAAAAGGTGAGGAATATTAACATTTTATTTTTATTTCACAAAAAATGAGACTTAGCTTTTAACAAACTTTAAGAATATCAGGACATATCTATATTTTGTTGAAGTAGGAAAGAACACTTGTTGGTGCGCAACCAGGATCAGTTTTGTTACAAGGTGAAAATATAAATAACAAAGGTTATATGTAGGTCACTAAAATATGAAGCGTATTTAAAAATACAAAACAATAGAGACTAGAGATTCTGGTTGATTGATTGATTGATTGATTGATTGATTAACGTAGAGTGAGCAGTATTTCATTCGGGACGATATTGATAACGTTCAATAAAATATAAAGCTATGTAGATATGAGGAGAGGTCAACAGGGTCAATCAATTTTGACTGCCGCGGAAAAAGTATGGAGAGTTGGGTTGGGACATTTAGTCTTTAGTAGCATCCACAATGCGCCAACTTTTTTCGAAGTCTACAAAAGAGTTTTTAGCCAACAGGGAGCGTGACCTCTTCAGACACTGTACTCTTACAACCTAGCTGCGGGACCGTAGCTCTTATGGTCCGTGTGTTGTTTTACTGATAGGTGCGGACCTTAACAAGGACATGAAGAGCTACGGTTCCGCAGCTATCTTACAACCCTCCCTTCCCCCAACTTTCGTCTCACGGTCAGACTTTTCATATTATACCCCTGACACTTCTCATCGAAAGGTCTTTCCTTATCCGTCACCCGGGGACTCGGCGTGAAGCTCTGTGGGTTTGAGCCATGGAAAGCTTTACCAGCAGTACTCAGTCGTAGTTCTCGAAGATTACATTTAAATTTGATTAATTGGCGTTAAACAACAATCACTCACTCACTTCAAATTTATACAAGTAATTCTTGTAAAAATGTACATAACAAATTTAAAGTTAAAAGATGTGAATAATTAAATTAAAAAAAAAGATGGTAAACTGGGAAAAAAATCTAAAAAATATTAGAATAAAAGTCTGTTCAAATTAACAAAAAGTTTGTGAAAATTTATTGATAAAATAAAAACTTAAAAGATATGAATAATTCTGTAAATAAAAAAGGTGACTAAAAAAATCTAAAAGTTTAGACTAATTTAAATAAAAAATCTTTCTAAAAAGTATAAATTCGAAATATTCCATGATATTTCTGCAAATAAACACGTTTCTTAAAATTCACGTGATGAGACATAAGTGAATCACAGACGCTTGTGTAGAGTCAAAGATATGCTCGCTATGTACCTAAAATACCACAAGGCCGTACTAACTCCTACTACCTCTGTCATTTCAACCGCTATTTCCTCTGTCAAAATGGCGATAGGACACAAATCGCTTACTAATTTGCGTAGTGAAATGATTTTTCTTCAAGGAAAACCCGTTTTTTATATCTTCCTACCATCTACACCCCCATACTGACAGATAATCCTCCGATTTTGTTGACTATGGATACCTACGTGGCAGCAAAAGGGAAAGTAGGTCACGTGACATCTTCCTCCTTTCGGTCATTCTCGGGTTTTATCATATATAAATACTTAACACTGGAAATTCGAAATTCAAATTACAAGGCGCCAAAATATGAACTTCTCATATATATTTCGTAAGGCAATGATAAAACCCGAGAACGACCGAAAGGAGGAAGATGTCACGTGACCTACTTTCCCTTTTGCTACCACGTAGGTATCCATAGTCAACAAAATCGGAGAATTATCTGTCAGTATGGGGGTGTAGATGGTAGAAAGATATAAAAAACGGGTTTTCCTTGAAGAAAAATCATTTCACTACGCAAATTAGTAAGCGATTTGTGTCCTATCGCCATTTTGACAGAGGAAATAGCGGTTGAAATGACAGAGGTAGTAGGAGTTAGTACGGCCTTGTGGTATTTTAGGTACATAGCGAGCATATTTTTGACTCTACACAAGCGTCTGTGATTCACTTATGTCTCATCACGTGATTATTTTGTGGTTATGGATATTTCCGGAAAATCGAAACTGAAAGTAGATATAATGTAATGGGTATTTTTGACCTGCTTCCTTTAGTTAGTAGATTTTGTGCTATCTTTAGTTTTATGTGTAGTGCTTTGTAGATCGTTGTTCGTCTGTTGTTTGTCTTTATTCTTTTCACCATTGTGTTCTCTGTCCTTCGAATTCAGGGATCGCGCTGTCGGTCGCCAATGTCGCAATTTGCGATTTTTTTTCTTGACTGGCGACTGAAATTGGCTTCTTGCGATTTTTTTGGCGCCTAGATTTCCTTGTGTAAATTTATAGATAATCACTGTGTACCGTAACAAAAATCAATAAATTATTGAAGATTGATTTTCGAAAGTGACGAGTATTTCCCGTACTCTATTCGTGACTTGAATTTTCAAAAAAAATCGTAGAAAAATGTTTCGATGTATTGCTTCCGATTGCCCCTTTAGTATCTAGAAATATGTAAAACAGCAATAATATGCCGTTTTCTGATTGCATAAGTCGACTGATATTTATATAGAGATGCCGTTTTCTGATTGCATCAGTCGACTGATTATTGCTGTTTTACATATTTCTAAGCCATGGAAATGAATGGGGAAAAAAATTGAAAACAGGGGGGTAGGGCGTAAAAAGGGGGGATGCTGTGTCCTGTCCACAAGCATCTGTGTTTTATAGAAATACAAAACAATAGAGAATAGAGATTCTGGTTGATTGATTGATTGATTGATTGATTGATTGATTGATTGATTGATTGATTGATTGGTTGATTATTGTTTAACGTCCAGCGAGCAGTATTTCATTCGGGGCGATATTGATGACGCTCAATAAAATATAAAGCTATGTAGATATGAGGGAGAGGTCAACAGGGTCAATCATTAGATATGAGGGAGAGGATAGATCAACAGGGTCAATCATTAGATATGAGGGAGAGGATGGGTCAACGGGGTCAATCATTAGATATGAGGGAGAGGATAGGTCAACAGGGTCAATCATATTTGACTGCCGCTGAAAAAGTATGGAGAGTTGGGTTGGGACATTTAGTCTTTAGTAGGTCCACAATGCACCAACTTTTTTCGAAGTCTACAAAAGAGTTTTTAGCCAACAGGGAGCGTGACCTCTCCAGACACTGTACTCTTACAACCTATCTGCGGGATCGTAGCTCTTATGGTCCTTGTGTTGTTTTACTGATAGGTGCGGACCTAAAGAGCTACGGTTCCGCAGCTATCTTACAACCCTCCCTCCCCCCAACTTTCGTCTCACGGTCAGACTTTCCATATTATAACCCTGCCACCTCTCATCGAAAGGTCTTTCCTTATGCGTCACCCGGGGACTCGCCGTGAAGCTCTGTGGGTTTGAGCCATGGAAAGCTTTACCAGTACTCAGTCGTAGTTCTCGAAGGTTACATTTAAATTTGATTAATTGGCGTTAAACAACAATCACTCACTCACTTCAAATTTATACAAGTAAGTCTTGTAAAAATGTACATAACAAATTTAAAGTTAAAAGATATGAATAATTAAATTTAAAAAAAAAGATGGTAATCTCTGAAAAAAAAATCTAAAAATATTAGAATAAAAGTCTGTTCAAATTAACAAAAAGTTTGTGAAAATTTATTTATAAAATCAAAACTTAAAAGATATGAATAATTCTGTAAATAAAAAAGGTGACTAAAAAAATCTAAAAGTTTAGAATAATTTAAATAAAAAATCTTTCTAAAAAGTATAAATTCGAAATATTCCATGATAAACACGTTTCTTAAAATTTTTATTCATAATTTTATTTATGAGCCATTAATAATATGGCTAACCTTTTAACGAAATATCTATATCTTATAAATATGAAAAAGGGGGGAAAGAGGTCGATATTATCTTTACATCAAACGCTTTACGCCTTTTCATTTTATTACTAATGTACAGAAAATTGCATTGATTTAAATGTGAATACTATACCAAGAAATCACGTGATGAGACCTACTTGTCTAGCCCTAACAATTCATCCAAGTAAATAAATAAATGACAGGTGTATCAAATGGGTTAAGTGTGACATTGACAAGAACGTCAACTAGTGCAATATGTTAATGCAAATTTTAAAGGTGGATTTATTATAAAATGTACATTATGTTAATTTAGGATATGCATTGGAAACTATAAAAACATTTCATTACGCAAAACATAAAGTATCGTCTACCTTTGTAAAACTTCCCAGGTTTCACACCCAGAGAGTAGTCTGAGATTCCTCTGCCGTCTAACTGCTTTAATGGATTTTCTGTAGCCGTTGGACGTCAGAGCGCTATATATACGGAAAACAGCGGATTTGCCTCTCCAGCTCTGGGTCGGCACATTTCCACGTTTCGTGGCTATCGGATTTTATTTTCTATCAGAAACCCTTATATAAATCGCTTCACCAATCATTTTTCTATTCATTCATTACCATCTTACCCTCAGAAAGTGGTGTTACACTCCATTACAGCACGATTTTGCCTTAGATCCTATTATTCCGCCATTTGACTTTTAAAAAAAGTATTCTAACTGTTGTCGTGTTGTCCGAAAAAAAAATTCTGAACGAAACAAAAAACCATAACCCCCTCCCCCTCCCCCCTTCTAGTTGAATGGTCGGTCCCTAAACAAAACCAAACAAATAACATGCAACAATTTGATGTTGATATTAGTGTGCATCTACAGAACATTTTATTGATTTAAATTTGAATACAATACCATGAAATTACGTGATAAGAGGTACTTAAGTAAATCTAAAATAAATAAATGACAGGGTATCGAATGAGTTAATTATATATGACATTGACAAGAATGTCAACAAGTGGACAATGTTAAAACAGCATAGGTGACGTAATGGTTAGTCGTGATCGTCTCGAGTGACGTAATGGTTAGTCGTGATCGTCTCGAGTGACGTAATGGTTAGCGTGATCGTCTCGAGTGACGTAATGGTTAGTCGTGATCGTCTCGAGTGACGTAATGGTTAGTCGTGATCGTCTCGAGTGACGTAATGGTTAGCGTGATCGTCTCGAGTGACGTAATGGTTAGCGTGATCGTCTCGAGTGCTGTAGATCGTGGTTCGAGCCTCGGTCAGGTAAAACCAAAGACTATAAAATTGATATTTGTTGCTTCTCCGCTAAGCACACAGTATTGAGGAGAAAGAGTAAAGACTGGTCGACTCGGAATCAGAATAATGTGTCCGAGTGGTGCGACATGTCTACCCGGGGACTGTTATTTCAGTGAGCTAGCACTAGAACAAAGTGGGCCTTGTCATCATCTCATTGAAAATTAATTTGTTCTCGCCATGATATAGCTGAAAAATTACTGAATTGGCGGTAAACAACAATCACTCACTGATATCATGGCGAGTAGTTTTATTGGTGAATATCGTCTAATCATGTTCATATGCTCATTAATCGTGAATTATGATGAATTCATTTAATTTGAAATCCGTCATTCCAGTTTTGTTCCGTGATTGGTCTGTATTTAGTAGTTTCAGTAACAACATAACATCACTCCAATTGTTCTATTAGAGGAACTGAACAGATTATAATGGTGCGTGTTTGAATATGTTGACTTGAAATAAAGCTCAAAAACTTTGGACAAATAAACCAATAAGTAAAGATATGTATATCATGAGCTATGTTAAAGACCAGGGGCGGATCCAGGATTTAAAGTTAGGGGATGCACTTAAAAAAATTGCGCCGAGCGGAGGGAGGCGCGAAAACTTTTGGGGTATTTCGTGTGAAAAATCACGATTTTACGCCAAAAAATCATATTTTTTCCAATTGTAGCGGGAGCGCGCGCCAGGTGCGCCCCCCCCCCCCCCCTGGATCCACCCCTGAAGACTGTTGAAGCTGTATTTTGATCAAAATGCCGAAACACACATTGTTAAACAAGCAAAAACAAATATTCTTCTTCTTCTTCTTCTTCTTCTTCTTCTACCAAATACAGGACTAGACTCAAAGGTTTGAGTGTGTAACGTCCCGCAACTGGACAATTTAAGAGTATAATGAACAAAAATAACCCAAAAAATAACTAAATATATATATAAATGTACAATGGTTTGCAATATGTGTTTAAAGGTGGGTTGGGAATCCTTCAAATGTTAATGTGGAGATACCACTTTTGAAGGATTCTAGGTTAGGTGAAAGAGCTATTGACTGAGGTAAACTGTTCCAGACTGATATTGTATATGGGAAGAAAGAAAACGTATAAAAATCTTTACTTGACTGAATGTATGTGCTCCACGAGTACGCCTGTCAGATTGGGATATCAGGGTTGTTGGTACCTCTACTTAACCCCCATTTATTTTATATAGCAGTATCAGACTTGCTTTAGTTCGTCTACAAGCAGGACTATCCCACTGTAAGATGTCAATCATATTGGTGACTGCACCAGGTAACCTGTCACGGTAGTCATTAAAGACATACCGAGTTGCCTTCCTTTGTATTTGCTCAACCTGACATATTTGCTGTTTTTAAGATAGATTTCAATGATATGTATTTAAGGTTTTTAACCTTGCGTGTACAGTTTTTCATATTTCTGTGTAGAAAGCCTAAGGTTTTATTGGCTGTTGTAGTTATGTTATTAATATGTGGGCCCCAATCTAGATCATTGCTAATAGTTACACCTAAATATTTACTATTGTCCTGAAAAAATGACTGTTGTTTCATCTAACCGATTTTTCAGCATTGGTTCCAGCGCAAGATTGTGATATTACTTCTCTTGGTCTAGAAATGATGGAAGAAAAGATAGACGTTGTTCTAGATTGTAATGCCGAAACAAAGGAAGAAACTATAGAGGATTTAGAGAGTCAAAGAGAATCGGCAAGGCGCTTGTCGGCATTCGCTCAACAAGATTTGGTTCTAAAAATAGAAAATATCAAGTTACACGTTTCTAAAGATCAACTTATGAAAGAATCTGCTGTATTTGATAGAATGCTTACTTCAGATTTTAAGGAAAATGATCAGAAAGAAATCGAACTTGATGACAAAAATCTAAACGATTTTGTTGACTTTTTAAGATGCACTATGCCTGGCATTGACGAAGATGTGACTGGTAAGATTACATTTAAGTTACTTATCTTAACCAGTCAACGATCAATCTTACGATGTGTTGAATCGCTACGGTATAACGATAGTATACACGTAAGATGCAGCACAAACAAAATAAATTATAGAAGTCTAGAAGATTATGCAACGATACCGATAAAGGTGTTACAAAAAAATATATTGACAAAATTTTCGATCAACAAATGACCTTCCTCAGTGTCTATCAAAGTTAGACTGAGTTTGTAAAGATTAGATGGTATAATTACAACTCACTAAATAGTCAGGTGACAAAGTGTGACGTATTAAAAATCTTTAAAAATCTTGAACTCCCTCATTTGACTGTAAAGATATGATGGTATAATTGTCACCTGGTAAAGTGTGACGCAGTTGAGAATGCTAAGGATAATCGTTAATAAAAGGTGGTGAGCACAAATCTTTAACTTTGTGACAGTAGTAAAATATTAGTTAACTATAAACACTGTGAAAGAAAATATACATAAAAACTTATTGTTTTCTGTTAATACCGTCCGGATGTAAAACACGGAGTTCTTTAATCCAAAATCTTTCCCGATTCTCACGTTGAAAATCACTCCACAGACAGTTCTGTTCAATGATGAGGATTTTCATTCTGTTGAAATCCTCGAGACTGTGGTCAGACAGTCTGGAGTGCTGGCTCACAGGAAGAAATGTCTTTTTGTAAGGTCACTTCTGTGTCCATTCAGGCGTTTGTGGAAGGGCTGCTTAGACTCGCCAACGTATTGGAGGCCACAAACGGAACACTCAAGAATGTAAATAACAGTTGCACTCTTGCAATTAACAGTGCAAAATATTTTGTACTGTTTTCCGGTGACCTTACTGGTATACGATGACGAGTGTTGCATATGTTTACATTTTTATACATTTTATACATTTTATACATTTTTATATTTATATACGTCTGAAAATTAAACCAAACAGTGTTAGAATTAGATTTTAGAGCTGTCAAATGTTTGTTCTTCCCTCGACGGTATTTGAACTCACACCATTGATACACTGCAGCACCAATCGCTTAGCCTTATGTCCTGCGCCCTAGACCACTCGAGCACACCCGCTATATATATATACAAGTTCAAATCTCTAGTGGAAATACACCGCATTGTCGGTGTAATGGTTAACACACAGTTGCAGATCTACTATGACAGTAATGAAGCTTAAGTTTCGGGGATCCTAATTGTGGAGGGCCCCTAAAGCAACTTTTTTTTAGCAATGAATTTTTCCACAAAATCAATGGAGTCTTTCTTAAAGTGTTTGTTATTAACATAATACTATTTTAGTGGTAGAATCATAAGTCAATGGGTACTTGACCTTTGAATATATGATAAAATAACCATTTCATATGGTCTCAAAATGTCCCTTTAATTGGTAAAATTTCTAAATTTTCTTGGGTGCTTGCAGCCAATTAAATGAGATAATCGGAATCTATTCATAACCTAAAGTCTGGCAATTGTATCCTCAAATTGTTCGTTGGTAGATGGCTTATTGATTCTACATCCCAGCCTTTCTTAGGCTAGAGCCAATCGCTTGTGCCTTTAAACACTAATTCCCACTGTTTTGTTAGCCAGCATCTAGTGCTTCAGATCCATGTTTATTGAGGTATTTCTGTTTTCTAGCATACAGGTATTTAATTGGAGTACAATCAATTCTTAAAACAATTTTCCCGAGGTATTGGGAAAGACCAAAGTGTTCTATTACCCAATACCAAGAGAAAAGTTGCTTTAAAAATTTATTTACAACTACCTATGCAATCAGTGTATAGCACCACTAACGTTGTGAGTTCGAATCATGCTCAGGCGAAGTGTACTCGATACAACATTATGTGATATAGTTTGTCAGTGACTTACGACAGGTAGGTGGTTTTCTCCGGGTATTTCTGTTTCCTCCTCCAATAAAACTGACCTCCATGATGTAACTGAGCTATTGTTGAAAATGGCGTTAAACAATGTATATAGCGATTCCCTAATTGTCATCCTCCAAAACTCGAAAACTATAAGGCACGGTAGAAAACAAAATTATTGCACTCTAAAAATTTAAAACTACCATAATAATTTTTTTTTTATTCTAACTAACGAAATTATTGATACCTGTTGATATTCTTCGATTGTTTAATTACAAAGGTTTAACAATTATTTGGCTTTCAAATCGTTCTACTCTGAGCGTATCTGATGAATGTTTTGTCAAGAAACGCACCGAGTGAACTTACAACAACAACAAATGCTTTATTGTCAATCAAGACGCCCACAATGCGCAGTATAATCAATACAAATCACAGCATTGTGTGTACGCTTGTATATTGAAGCATACATTCTAAAATACTACCATACGGTCGATACTATTGTAGTTGTTTCAGTGAGCTAACATTATAAAAATCCAACTAAGCGTGGTGGTCTAGAACAAAGCATCATTAGCATCATCAGCATCATCTGCTCCCCAAGATATATCTGAATAATTGTTCATTTGACGTTAAGCAAAAATCACTCAATCACTCAGTTCGGATATAGCACTTGCCGGACCTGTTACAATATATTATGTGTTTACTGTTTAAAAGCGTCATATCACACCTTTCTAGACTGTTAACATATATTATTACATAATGATTTTATTTAAACAATTTTATTGGCTATCATGCTGTCACCTGACATTCCGTAAAATTTGATATTGTTTGATTAAAACTCGTATTGACTTTCACTTCCGTTTTCCATTGAATTATGTATGACGTTATAATAAAGTGGTTAATTTCATATTGACTTGGTTTCACTTTCACTTTTCATTTTAATGTAATAAAACAATTACAGTCTTTTGTATCGGTCAATGCGAGTTTTTATGGACCTTGGAAATCAATATTCACCTCTGCTTCGGTAAATATTGTTTTTAAGGTACATAACAACACGTATCGACCTCAACAAAAGACTATAATTGTATAATATTATACTTTACGTTTTTATTTTCCCTATTTGTCTTTGTTAGCGCAGCCGGTCAATATTTTAGTATATTGACCCGGCCTGATCAATATAATGTTTTTTTTCCGGATTTTGTCCGAACTCGTTTTTTGTCTTAGATATACAATAACAAAAACATGTCGTCTGACAGATTTGCATGTATTGAGTATGACATAGCAAATAGTTCATGGCACTTCAGGCCAACTGGCAGTTTATGGACCGGTCTGTCACACACAAAATAGTATATGGACCTCAGCTTCGCTTCGGTCCATATAGTATTTTGTGGGTGACATCCTGGTCCATAAACTGCCATATGGCCCTTAGTGCCATGAACAATTTGTTAAATGTATATTTGGTGTGCTTTTATCTCTTGCAGAAAAAAACGTTCACGTGATATTGCCACTAGCAGACGAATACCAGACAACAAAAACTCTTGAAAAGGCGAATCAGTTTCTAGCTAAGAAAAGTAAAATTCGTGGAGATAACATTAGTTCAGCACAGGTCATACAAAATATCTTGCAAGCAGAATTATATCGTTTAGATGATTACCTAGATGAGTCCATAGCTATTGCTTCCCGAAAATGTTTCGAAAGATTAGTACAGCATCTGAAGTTCAAAGAGATCACACAAGAAACAAGGCTTAAGATTATGACGAAACGATGGAAAGACATGGATGAAGTATTCAAGATAACTGGTGTTATGCGAGACACAGCTCCAGTGCAAGGTGCCTTTTCGTTTGGCGACAAACATACAAGTTCCCATACTGGTAGGACGATGGGAGGATTTACTTCTACTTCTAACTTGGAAAATTCTCTAAGACCTTTCATGCAAAATAATTGAAACATTAATTAAACGAACCGACTGGAATTATGTTAATTTGATATAATGGTCGATGATATACAGTAGAACCTCGTTATCTTAAGCTTGAAAAATCATTGTTAAATATAGATTGTTTCTGTTTGTTGGTATATAATACACTGGATATCTCGAATATTCCGCTAAATGTTTTGGTTCATTTGACTTCGATTGTGCCACGAATCTAGCTAATAGTTTTTCTTTTTTTTCTTCCAAAAGAATATTGGTTTATTAGATATATATTAATGTTTTAAGTAATGTAATTTATTGAAAAAGAAGACCCCTCAGGTATAGATGACCATAGTCGATCCTGTTTACACCCCTTGATATACTAGCTTCCAAAGACTTTAAATTAATTGTCTTTCGAATATTTTGTCTATGCGCACACCTGATGAAGGTTATTACAGAAACGGATCAGGCGCACGAAATTAGATATCTATGGTTTTATTATCTTATAAACCATGTCTACAATATGTCACATATGAGGAAAACGCTACAAAAATAATGAACACATTCCGTGGATTTTATCTCGGAGTTTATGTCACATGTGGCGCAACAACTGCTTACCATTCCGGGAATATATATACTGGACAGTATCTCTAGATGTATCGACTTAAAATGATTCATTATAAAATGTGTACATGTAAGATATGGGCGGTGATGTTTACTGGTCAGTATATTTCGATATATCAACTTAGAATAAATCACTATAACAAATGTCTACGTGTAAGATATGGGCGGTGATGTTTACTGGTCAGTATATTTCGATATATCAACTTAGAATAAATCACTATAACAAATGTCTACGTGTAAGATATGGGCGGTGATGTTTACTGGTCAGTATATTTCGATATATCAACTTAGAATAAATCACTATAACAAATGTCTACGTGTAAGATATGGGCGGTAATATTTACTGGTCAGTATATCTCCATATGTAGGTACATGTACTAAGGACAAGCACGGAAAGATTTAATATGTATTTTTTATTCCGCTTCAGTAATATATTATAAAATGTATACATGACGTTAAAATTTAATTTTGATTAGTATCTGTTAGAGTCATTAACTCATTCTCTGGTTCTCCGTTCTCATTCTTTGCACTGAAATAAAAAGAAAAAAAGTGGATTTTATTTATTATTCTTTTAAGATGTATAATGTCTGTATTTGCAACTGTTTGAACTAATAAAGGGTTTTAAATTAAAAGTCAGAGTTTTCTGTTCGTTTTGACCCCAAGTGCCATGTCCATGTTATTTAGGCTTGCTTGTGTATTGTGGTGTCTAACACGCATTGACTATACGAGTAGCATGGAGGCTGTCTTATAAGATGAAGGAACTGCTTACCCATCGGGAGCATCTGTGTTCATTTGCGTTCAACCCTGTTTTTGGTGGTGTACATGGTTGCCCATCTTTTTAGTTTTCTATATTGTGCTTTGTTTTTCGTTGTGTTTATCTTCGTTATGCGTGCTGTGTACCAAATATTACCAGTGTCTCTAAATTGTCCATTCTTGATTGCACCTTTGGTTTACTCTAACGTTTATTTTCACATATGACAAGGGTTATTGGTGTTTAACGCCACATTTAACAATAATTCGGTCATATTGTGGCGAGGATTGTTATTGTTGGACGTATCAGGACATCGCCAGTAACCAACGACTAATCATGCTCCTATACTCTCCACTCATTAATCGTAAATCTTGCTGAATTCATATGAGAACCGTCATTCCGGTTTTGCTTCGTGATTGGGCTGTATTTAGTAGTTTCCGTAACAACATAATATCACTCCAACTTTCCTATTAGACGAACTGAACAGATTATAATGATGCGGTCTTACTAGTGATGTACCATTTATCGTCGATATCTCATGTGTTATCGATACATGTTCATGTCCTCATCATTTTACTTTACACGAAAGTCCTTTTCTTTTACAAAAAAACAGTGATTTGATTGGCTGTAAAATAGTGGGTCGGAACTAATCAAAATGTTTTAAAATGATTCATCAATAATCTATGATTAAGAGGATATTTCTGTCCGTAAACACATGGGTGTTGAGTGGAGAGTGTCAGAGTGTAATCAGTCCTAGGTAACGCCGATTGTAGCTTAAGTACACAGAGAACATCATCAACATGTCATAAGACACTGACAAACCTTAACACAACATGTTTTTCGAGTACATTTTGACACGTATGAACTCGAACTCATAATTTTAGTGGTGATTAGTACAGTACAGTACAATGATGGTCAACAATTTCACCAATATTAACAAAACAAACAATTCACTCTCAATTCATTGAACGTAAAGAATTTTCCTCGTCGGTAAATGATATGGTGTTGTCTTGTGCTAAATATACACAATCAGGAGTAAATGGTATCCCGCTCTCCAATTTGTCCATGATTTTGCATGACTGTTTTTACAAGAAAGTAAACATCAACATGGACCTTTTATTTCCACAAGACTGCATACAATGACAGTCATAATATACACTCTAATGTCGTATTTAGAATTCCTGTAAGTCGATTCTTTGGTCCTTTCCTAGCATGTTTTGGCTAAATCAAGTCAAACTATTCTGCTTTATCGAACTAAAATCATCGATTTGTTCGACTTTGATGCAACAAGATTCGATTGTACCTTAGCTTAAGACTTCAAACTATATGCTTATCTTCTCTACCTTTCGACTGTAACTTACCCTAAGCCTTAACAATATACACATAGCTTCTATTTGTGATTAGCAGATTTCAGATTTTGCCCAGTCACTCAAACTCATTTTCAGTCGTAATCTTTAGTTATTTTCTAATAATTTAATTGTTAATGTTACAAGCTTATAACCAGTACGGCGAGAGTTCGCGCCAGGCTTTGTAAATTACAAAAAGGATGCATTCGACTCGCAGCGCAAGTGATACAGTTTACCAGTTGCTTGTCCCTGGTCGGTGGTTCTCTCCAGGTACTCCGGCTTCTTCCACCACTAAAACTGGTCGCCATGATATAGCTGACATATTGCTGAATGTGGCGTTAAACACAATAAAATCAAATCAAAAGTATTTTGTCTTATACCTCTTCAATACTTTGGCATCTTCTACTGATTCTGGCAATGATGTATTAACAGTTTCTGGTAACGTTAAAGCAAGAATGCCTGCCAGTATTCCGACTGCGCCAAATATCATTAATGGCAATGCTTTCCCCAGTTTAGTTGGTACAACTGAACCCTTAAAAACGATAAATGTAATAGAATGTAAGATGAAAAAAATATACCACACCTTCAGAAACGTTCAAAAATACAATAACATATATTGTTTTAAGATACCTAATAGATATATCATATCATGAAAAAACCCATTACCGGTTAGTTGAACTCCTTTTCGAATTGTATTTTTTTTTAATTGATGTTTTTATTTTGCGTTCCATTTGTGTAATAGGTCTTTGTTGATACTCTACGTTCAGTGGTTGTTTCATTGATTATCTTGGTCGTAATCACAAACCGATCCTTTCCGTATTAATGACATATCACAGAGTTTGTAACAAATGCAACACGGTGGGTATCATTAGTGTAGCAAGAACTTCTTACCCTTCCGGAACACATGAGTTCAGCCCGGTTTTCAGTGGGTTTCGTGTTGCTCGATCTTTATTTTTCTTTGTAGTGTTTGTAGATCATTGTTTGTCTTTTTGTTCTTCTTTTGTCATTGTATTAACCGTTCTTCTTTTATTTATGGTTCTGATTACCCCTTTGGTATCTTCAAACTCTTCTAATAAAATAAATTATCTGTTTTTATCATTTTAATAACTTGACATAAGAGATAAATCGCTATAAACAAATCTTACACGTTGTCAATAAAATGAAAGACAATACCATACTCTCGGAACAGTTCCACAATACACTAGAAAAATCATAGTAAGAGGCAAAATCTATACCTCTAACACTAAAGTGCATGACTGCTCACTTTCTTGCTTGGTACAGGCACCTCAATAAAAAGTGGCGGGTTTAACAAGTTGTATTGGTCTAATATATTTGTATCTATTTAAACAGCGATGATCAGCAACTCAATTAATATAAAAAAAGACAACATTATCTCGCCTCAAATCATTGAACACTTAAAAGACCACGAAATATCACATTGGAAATTCATGCAATTGTTAACCATCACTGTTTAAACTTTCTTTTCATAATCTCCATATTACGACGACCGCCATCTGAATTAATAAACTTACAATTTCACCGACATATGCCGATGCAATAGACCCAGTACGTCCTGCCATACTACAGACACCTATTACAGATGTTCTCAGAACAGTAGGAAATAATTCAGCTGTTATCAGATAGACGACGAAAAAAGTAATTGTTGCGAAAAACTTTCCTCCCATGGCTAAGGTTATAGTCAGCCAACTCAATGCTGTAATAAAAACATATATATATCATATGTAGTGAACCTCCCATGACTAAGGTTATAGTCAGCCAACTCAATGCTGTTATAAAAACATATATATATCATATGTAGTGCCCCCCCCCCCCCCCCCATGGCTAAGGACATCGTCAACCAACTCAATGCTGTAATAAAAACATATATATATATATCATATATAGTGATCCTCTCTTGACTAAGGTTATAGTCAGCCAACTCAATACTGTAATAAAAACATATATATGATATGTAGTGACCCTCCCATGACTAAGGTTATAGTGAACCAACTCAATGCTGTAATAAAAACATAGATATCAAATATAGTGACCCTCCCATGACTAAGGTTATAGTCAACCAACTCAATACTGTAATAAAAACATAGATATCAAATATAGTGATCCTCTCTTGACTAAGGTTATAGTCAGCCAACTCAATGCTGTAATAAAAACATAGATATCAAATGTAATGATCCTCTCTTGACTAAGGTTATAGTCAGCCAACTCAATGCTGTAATAAAAACATATATATCAAATGTAGTGATCCTCCCATGACTAAGGTTATAGTCAACCAACTCAATACTGTAATAAATACATAGATATCAAATGTAGTGATCCTCCCATGACTAATGTTCTAGTCAGCCAACTCAATGCTGTAATAAAAAAATAGATATAAAATATAGTGATCCTCCCATGACTAATGTTCTAGTCAGCCAACTCAATGCTGTAATAAAAACATAGATATCATATATAGTGACCCTCCCATGACTAATGTTATAATGAACCAACTCAATGCTGTAATACAAACATAGATATTAAAGGTAGTGATCCTCCCATGACTAAGGTTATAGTGAACCAAATCAATGCTGTAATAAAAACTTAGGTATTAAATGTGGCGCTCAACAACAACAATTGATCATACAGATTTATTTCCTTCGATGTAACCGAACATTCAATTATTGTTGAAAGTGGAGTTCATAAGAAAAGTTTTAAGATACTAAATCGATAATCAAAAGTCATACATGGAAGATGGACAGACAATACAAAATTAAAAGAACAAACCATGATATTGGAAACACTACACAGAAAATTAAAATTCGAGAAACCGAAATCACACTTTAAACAGTAAGCTGCTCCAACAACATTCAAGCAAGAAAATACCAACCGATTACTAATAAGCAATGTATTTCCCAAGAATTCCTGTTTCATCAACCAATCAAAATAATTGACATAACTCGACTATTGGATGGCTGAAAATGGCATAAAACCAACATTGAATCATTAAACCAACTAGTGTCATACTTACATTCGTCAGAGAATAGTGTTGTAAATATTGTACATAAACAGGTGGATCCTCCAATAAGCATTGAAATGCAAAGGAACTTCTTCCGTCCAAACCTTTTTGGTCCCATCATACAAAACAAGCAAGCAACTGTTTCTACTGTACTTGATACGGCGAAGTTGACAAAGATGTTTCCACTAAACTTTGCAACATTCATAGAAATTCCATAATACGTCAAGTTCACTGCAAACCTGCAAGAATATAATATTAAAAACGAATTATTATCTGCCGAAGTGCAACATCGCATCAGACACTAGATATATTATGCAAAAGGTGCAAGTCGAATGTGTATTTAGAACAAACGGAAAAAATGACAATGAGAATGTTGGATGACCGAAACGTCATAAATTAGTTAACAATGAGTTTGAATATTATAAAGGGTAATCAAAGAAATTAGAAAAAAAGAAAAAAAGTAGAAAGAAAGCAAAACTTTTATGGAAGCTTCATGGAAAATCCTGTGTTGTGTAGATACACATTGATAAGCTTGAAGCAGACATGACCATCCTGCATGATTGTCTTTGAGTATAGCAGTTCCGGTTTTGTTAGTATCCTCATCAGATGCAGATGTGATTCCCCCCCCCCCCCCCCCACCCATTTCGAGGCAAAATTTGTTTTTTTTCTCCTCTATGATTTAATGTTTTAGCGCATTTGAAGAGTTTTTAAAGCAGTGGATTTGATATTCGTTTGGACAGAAATCAAAAACTAGAACGAATGACATGTTTCTGCTTCTACTCCAAGTACGCACCAAAAAGACCGGATTACTCTGTGTCAGGAGGATGCAAGCGGATTATTATGTCGAACTGACTACTGTTGTTTTGATAAGTAAGCACTATAACAATTCAGATCAGCGTGTCAGTCTAGTACATAGCAGACATTAACATTAATAGTAACTTTCTCACGCGATGACATAGCTGGCAGATATTGCACAGCGATATAAAACATTATGAGGGGAGGTTTATGCTAATTAAAACTAGGTAAACACCACAACGTTTTATGTAAGTGCCTGTCCCAAGCCAGGAAAGTCAGCAGTCTTGTATGTAAGTGCCTGTCCCAAGCCAGGAAAGTCAGCAGTCTTGTATTTGAGTGTTAATTTTACTCGAACTTCAATGAGAGATCTTAAAGATACACAGTCCCAAATATATTTTCAAACGATATTCCAAAATTTCCTGAAGGAATATTAAATAGATATATAAATTTATGCTACATACCAGTTCAAGGCCACGATGCTTAATCTAACGATCATTATCTTAGATTTCATCAGGGTTTTAACAAACTGTAGCAACCCCAGCATTGTCTCTCCTTTAGCTACTGAGATGTCTTCCACAGAAAAAAGTATATCTTCACCATTAACCTTTGCTATCTTCTTCAGAATAACAACTGCTTCCTTCTTTTTTCCACGACTTATTAGCCATCTGGGGGACTCCGGTATAAAACTAAATAAATACATTACTTCCGTTTTTCATTGAAAGGTTACAATATGATTGGTTATGAAGTGGTCACATGATTATAAAAGAGATGTTTTACATCCCAATAAAACTCAAACCCGAACTTGCACGTGTCTCCATGACAACATCAGATGTAAACAATCAATGGCGTAGTAATTTCCAACAACAAATAATCTAACACAAATAAAATTCACAACGAAAAATTCAACTATATTAAATTTTGGTGTGATTTAAATGTAATTATAAGAATTGAATACCTTTTTTTTGTAGTTTTATAGGCGTGTAAAAGCGTGGACCGAAGCACATTTTGTATGAAGCGCTAGAAAAAATGTATTCAATTCTTAAATACAGGATATACATTAGATAACATGATTCTAGATTCATACACAAGACATGTTATTTAGTTATTTCTTTATTGTAATACTATTAGTGCCGATGCCATATAGCATTGTGTGTATATTCAATACAAATTCCTCTGCATGCTTCCAGTTATAATCTTGGCTTAAGTATCGCTAAGTACATGTAGAAGAAGTCACAATCGACATGACTGTGCTGACGGCAAATGATATGTGTACTTATTGCTTTTGACGAATTTATTCATTGGTACATAATATAGAATTTCGTTAGCATCACAGTTTGAAAAAGATGATGTGTGTATCGTTTAAAAGTAATACGATGGATGTCACCTACGGAAGCAGGAACTGCTAACCCTTCCATAGCATCTGAGTTCACTTGCGTTTTTTGTGGGATTCGTGTTGATCGATCTTTTCTGTGTAGCTTTTTGTGGATCATTGTTTGTTCCATTTGACCTTTATCTTTTTGTCATTGTATTGTCTGTCCTTCATCGACATACCACTTAGAACTGTTTATGGTAATCATCAAACTTTTCTTACACGGGGGAGGGGGGACTAGGTGGATAATTTATTAAAAAGATCTTAGTATGATTTATATGTAGTAATAAGATCAAAAATAAGGAAATTTTTGTTTTGGGGTTTATATAGTATTCAGCTGAACCCGCAGAAGCTTGGACAATTCCATGATATCATCAATAACGGATAATTTATTTTCCAAAATCGTCACATGGTAAATAGAATATATCGTCGGATGTTATAATTATTCCTTTTAAGGAAATCTAATAAATCTACAGAAGGTGTGATAATGTTTTATTGTTCTGTTTATGTATCGTTGCCTCTCTTAAAGATAATGGTAGCGATCGAGAACGATTCTTTTCCCCATTGACATACTCCTGAATAATTGCAACTTTACACTTTGACTTGTATATAGATCGTGAACTCTTTTGTCAAGCTTATGCTTGCTCCTCCTAAGATTGACCTCCCTTATCACTTTGTCATGTAAATCTCCAATCTCTACCCAGAGTTGTCGGTCCTTACACTCACTCCAATCTCTGTCAACGCCTGATGCCAGGAATCTTGGCAAAATCCGTTTATTAAAGGGTAACTTGATATAAACCGGTTATAATGACCCCCTATGTTGTAAAATAAGTAAAGAATACCATATAACTAATATTTGAGAAGCTTCTTTGCTTATTTTCAAACGAAGATAAGGGATTAATTTTCATACGGTGATCAGTCATACAGCGCATTCCGGTTTATTGGTGTAATAGCTTCTATAGTTGCTGAAAATTACATTGGTAATATTTAAAAAAAAAAGGAAACCAGCTTAATACAAAGGTAAGGAGTCTTTTAGGCGTTGACAGAGATTGGAGTGAGTGTAAGGACCGACAACTCTGGGTAGAGATTGGTAAATGTCTTGTTCGTGGAATCTGAACTCATTCCCAGTTCTTTATAATCGTTACTATTTTCTGAGCTTTTATTATTTGTCTGTTTTTAAATTTTATTAGATAATGTCTGATCGATTGTTACTTTTTCCTATTTCTTTTACTCGAATATTTTATCCGACTCCATGAATCAATCAACAAAAACTAGGAGTTAGACTATAAAGTTTTTCGGAAGGGTATGTATCTCCGGTCTCCATGCATGATACTCGTCGTGAAATCATATAACCTTAAATGTTAGTAGTACAGAGATATAATACCACCTCCACCAAAATATTGACTAATATTTTACTCGTTTGTTCCACTATATATTCCTCCTAAACTCCCGATAGTTTATGCATTAAAAATACATATTTGAAAGATTAGCTCCTAGACTCTCAGTAAATATTGCATTAAATATTCATATTTGAAAAAGTATGCGTGTGAGCATTTTATTATAGGGAAATTATTTTTAAAAGGGAATATCTATCCGATAAATATAATAAAAGTTAAACTATCTCTAAGTTTTTAATTCCAGCTTATCAAAGAATATTCTCACTAAAAAGATAAGCCAGTTCCTATTTTTAGCGGTAGAAGATATTCTTTTCTCACCCCTTGGATAAAGTAGTCCGTTAATTTAGGTGAAAACGATTTTTCTATCTTACCCCGGCTCCAGGGTAAGACAAGCTATACGACATTTTTCTCCCAACATTGTTTTACATTGCTGAATTAAATTGTTGATTTATAGTGTCTTGTCAGTATTTTAAATGTATTTCACAATAAAATACAATGTATTTTATAAATCATTATAAATGCTACTACAACAGCGATGCATACCTGTAAAAAAGTAATTTGATGTTGGTCAAAGGGAGGTAGTTTTTTTTTGTTTACGTTAGTTACCTAGCAAGGGAGACCACTCTATATTTTCTCAACATAAACAAATATTGACACGATAGAAAGAGATGAGAAAAAGAGGCAAACATCGTAAAAGGTGCAATATTTTGTTATTGTAGAATCTATCACAAGTTTGTTAACTTTATTATTTTGAACCTCTTTAAAGTTGTAAAATGAAAATCTTGCTTTATTTTATTACTTGGCATTTTGTTCATGTGATACGGTTCGCAAATTAATGCGCAAAACTACACAAAAGGTAAACAAACATTGACACGGTAGAAAGGGGTGAGAAAAAGAGTCAAATACCGTAAAAGGTGCAAGATAGTAAAATCTGTGACACCCTCGGGTAAGATTTAAATCGTATCAGACTCGGAGAAGCCTCGTCCGATACGATGTAAATCGTATTCTCGGGTGTCACATATTTTACTATCTGGCACCTCTCCCGGTGTTAGACCCTATATGTCTTGTACATCCCTACAAGGCAAAAAAAAAAACACGTACTTTTTACCGGAATAACATCTATTCATATCTCTTCATCACGATTCAAACTGTATTCTCATCAATAAAATCCCCATTCTACTACATAAGTATTTTAAAATTAATCTATGTAGATTTCTATACTATTCTGTTAGCTAACGATTTAACGATCATGCACCTTTCACGCTGTTTTACCCTTTTTCACCTCCCTGTCAATGTTTGTTTACTTTGAGTAAATAATAGAGTACTCTCCCTTGTAATGAAAGCGGGAGGTTTGGCGCTTTACAATCTGATTCAACCCACCATTTCTTTAGAAATACCTGTACCAAGTGAGGGTCATTACGGTTTTCACAGTTTTCCGGTTGTTGACTGATTTGTTCTGTTTATATACTTATGAGTTTTGACTTTCCCTTTGTAAGAATGTTCGGAGTTCGGTAATTTTGTTATTACCCTTATGTGTTAGTAACTAACGTAAAGAAAGAAATTACCTCCCTCTGACCAAATTCAAATACATTTTGCACAGGTATTTATCGCTGTTGTAGTAGCATTTATAATATATTTATAAAATACATTGTATTTTTATTATGAAATACATTTAAAATACTGCCACTACACGGATGTATATCGATAAATCGGCTATTTACTTCAACAATGGAAAACTATTTTGCGGGGAAACACTCGATGGAATGTAAACAAAACAAAGGTGTTCAGTGAGAAATAAAGTCAAACACCGGAAAAAGTACAAGATAGGGAAATCTCCGACACCCTTGGGTAAGATTGCAAGCCTCGTAAGAGAACGATTGAAATCTTACCCTCGGGTGTCGGAGATTTCCTTATCGTGTACTCCCCCCGGTGTTAGATTCTATATACAATTTCTTAAATTGCTTTAAAAATGAGATACGATTTAAATTATTTCATTAGAAAACCAAATCGTCTAAGACGTTCATTATCATTTACCAATAGCCTTAAAAAGACATGAAAACAAAACTACCATGGAATTGAAAGACAAAGTCAATCCAGACTTACAAGCCAAGAGAGGAAGCGGTCATATATCAAAAAGGTATATATCTTATTTCATGTGCGCTACGTGTTTCTGGAATAATTTTCATCGGATATGCTCATGATTAAAATAATGAAAGCAGACCAATTTAAATGATTGTTGGGGGCAAGAAAGACAAAGGGCCTGAACGGGATAAAGAAAATTATCTAAGGTCAGCCATGAATGACGTCATTAAGAAAATTATTAAAAGTATATGCATTGATGGAAAATGTTTTGGAATGAAACAGAAAATTCCAGATAGCAATTATTAATGTACGTGCATTGTATTAATAAATTGCTGCTCATGTAAAATTTAAACGAATATAAATATCGAGGACAACATTAAATAATGTCTTCCAATAAAAACAGCAATGTTTATTTTTCATTTTAATAGGGAGACTTTATTATATAGTGTTTACTTCTAATCTCGGTTTATTGTGTGGAGATTATTCATAACAAAATGGCCATTTATATTGATGGATGGATCATGTACCTGTATGTTGCTAAGACAGGGACACTAAATATTCTTACAATAAAGCCAATATATATCCACCAATAGGAATACTCATAGCCCACATTAAATGCTCCCAATTCCGGATGTAATATGCCAGGATTAGTAAAGCATAACTCCCGAAACAGAATGTAAAATATACGCAAAATGAGGCAAACAGTCTTTTGTTTGGTCCTACCATCTCTGTGGCTGAAATTGATCAGTTAATTTTAATTGATAATGCAATTCCTTGACATATATGATACAAATGCTATTTACATTTTCCCAATTCGCTGTTTAATGTAATATAATCAAATATTATCTCATTGTTGCTTTTTCCACATTTTTTGTTTGCTAATTAGGCTAACATTCAGCAAAATCCCCGCAGCAGGTCATGTCAGGGTTTATATTTTCATGCGACCATATTTAACCGTCTTGCATATGATTAGAAGGTAAACGAAACGTTACCCGAAATGACACCAAACGTGATGTTGTAAGGTGTTATTATTTTTATATGATAGAACAAGGCAATTGTGACGTTTTAATACAGGTGACTGTTTAATAGAGGTGATAGCATAGTCAAGTTTGCATAGCTTATTCACTCTAGTCTAGTTGTAAGTAGTATCTAGTGAGGCTGATCGTGCTGTGCTGGTTGGATGTATACCCAGCAGCCGCTACGGTAGCCACAGTGGACTATTGCTGAAGGTATGAACATACAACTTGACAAATCTTTCGCCTATTCCTCTGACTTACCTATATACACTTTTTTTTTCTATCTTTCCTACTTTCTCTGTAATTCATACTTTTTCTTTGAAAGGGAAAGGACTTCACTAATGTAGCAATAACATGTGTTTAATCCCATTTGTTATATGAATAGGCAAATAAAATATGCATACACTAGATCAAAGTTAATATTTAGTACCTAGATCAAAGTTAATATTTAGTACCTAAGACAAATGGTACAATAAAGTACATCACACTTCCAACGCCATTAAAAAACTCGCCAATGATCACCAAAGTCAGATTCGGCATAAATGGTCTAGTCGAGGTTGCCAGCAACAGAATTACAACCCCTATAACTAACATAGGTTTCCGACCAAATCTACAATAAAAATAGCAAATACGAGTCAGTACCAAATATTATATGCATATCTAAATTGAACAACTTTGAAGTTAGAATAAAACAGAACATATAAAAATTTAAATGTTAACGAAATTGTCCATTTTCAAAATACACACTATCAACCCATACTCGACTAAATATATAATTTGTGACTAGGAAAAACCTTGTAATCTATGTATTTGACTGACGGGTTGACTGTTGTTTAGCGTAAAGTGAGTCAAATGTTAGCTATAGAAAACGTAGACATCTTTCTGGAGTAACCTGCACCAGGTACGTGACGCTGACAAGTGGCACCAGGAATAACTACTAGTCCGATGGTTAGATAATCAAAAGTAAACCCGATGGTTAATAATGTCTGAATATTTCGCCTTGTAACGATCTAGATAATGAACCATTCTTGTAACGATCTAGATAATGAACCATTTACACATTTCCGACTTGATTCTAAAATTATACATTTTTGTAGTAGTTACTTCCCTTTTAATGCTGTCAAGAGTACTGACGGCAGTCCAAATGCAACGAAAATATCTGATATTTTTCAAATATAAGTATTCTGTGCAAACTTTAAAGGTTACAATGACTTGTGATTTTTTTTATTCGCTATGAAATTTAATTTAATTTTTTATCTATTTATCACTAGATAATTTTTATTTTTTGGCGATACACTAACATTTATCAACATCTCATAAGAGGTCATGCGAGCTAATTTCGTCATTTATCTTTGACCATCCAATGATGCAAAATATAGTTAAATATATTGACGCACAACAATTTCAGCCTCGGTTTGCATCATCCTTAATCAGTTACATTATCGTAACACATCCGGTGTCACTAAGAGAGAAGAATGTGGTACCCATCTGGATCACCAGATTTCAGACTCGTATTTTAGTAGCATTGGCGTTGCTCAACTGTTTAGATATTGTATGTAGTGTACATGTTTGGTTGGCTATTATATGTCATTTTGCCATTGTTTTTCTTTTGACTATTCCGTTGATTTTCCTTCTCGACATACATCTTTGACTATCCTTATAAATCTTGATTGATGATTGACTGATTGGTTCATATATTATGTCAAATAGGAATAATTCAGCTATATTCATGACGAGAACAAGCTTCTAATAAATAATCTATGACACATGTGGTCATTGGATTGTCCTCTGGACTGACACAAGAAATTATTGACATAGTGGATAATGGGCAACTGGTTATAAAGTACCACTTCTAACAAGCTCAATGGGAGCTGCTGTAAGTTATCTTTTACGACTAACTACATCTCTTACAATGGGCGATATATATCTTTGATTCACAAACAGATAATTGCCTCTTTGCATCCAGTTGCCGAGAAACTACATGAATTATATCATATGTCTGTACCCCAGAGTTCCCTAGGGTGAATCTTTTTTATGATCATATTTTACTCACATATCAGACAGTAAACCAGTTATTACAGACCCAACAAGTAATCCAAGATAGTGGCTCATTAAAAAATGTGCTCGGAGGAATTTTGCCTCACACACAACATCGAACTAAAATATATATGAAAAAAATAAAGATATAATGTGAATCTGTCTGCAGAAATAAGAATAGGTTGAAAATATTATCATTAATTGAAGTTTGGTGTATTGTTTCAATTTCGATAAAAACAAATATATACAAACAAACAAAATCTTTCATTATTTAAGCATATTACTTCTAGTTTGCAATAGGAAACTATACTTTGATTTTTTTTGTGTTAAGCATGATGAAGCAGAACACAGAACTTACACTGCTGTTCTGGCAATTGTGGTATGCTTTGTTTTTCATTTTCTTTCGTATATTTAATGTTGCATAAAATTAGACTAAGATCATCCACAACAGACAATGTTAACCTACCTTAGATATTATAGTGTTTGTATAAATACTATGATCATACACCCAGGTATCACATGTTTGTACAGCAGAACCATTCGTCTGTATCAGACATTCTGTAACTGAGTATATAGAGGAAGTGTCATTAACCATCACATATCCTGGAGGAGAATACTCGTCTCTACCACCGGGAACTTCACATCTGAAATAAAGAAATTAATGGATATTGGAGTCTAGTCATGAAATAAAAATATATCACACTGTCGGAACATTTCTAAAATCTAATAGAAAAATCGTTGAAAGAGGTAAAATCGAAACCCTAACACACAAATACATGACACTCACTTTCCTGGTACATACAATTCAATAACAGGTGGAATTGTTAAGCTAGATATATGGGCCTAAACAAATGCATTTTAAATAACATAAATGAATGAGTAATTAGTCCATTGTTTGACGAAAAGTGATCAATATTTCCTTCAATGCCATTATTAGAAGAACAATTTGAAGATGCCAAAGGGGTAATTATAAGCGGTAAATCTAAAGAGAGACAACGCAATGGCCAAAAGAAAAAGGACAAAATAACGATCTACAAATCATTACACAGAAAACTAAGGTTTGAGCAACAAGATGAACAGGAAGAAGCTAGATTTCGATGAAATGATGATGTAACGCCAAGGTCAGGGTGTTTTATAGTGCTACGTGATATTTGTTGTTTCACTATTAGTCATTCTTTATTGCCATCATGTGTCTGTCTATGTGTATATATGTGAACAGTTGTTGTAATGAGGTAGCACTATAGAATTTGGAAAAGTACGGGAACCCCAACTTCCGGTTGCGCATGCACGCACACGAGGGTTCGGGGTCACGTGACCTTCGATCACGTGTACCAACATTTTGTGCTACTCTAGTAAGAAAAAAAACGTGGGAAAATACGCGCATGCGCACGCGATCGCTTCCGTGACTTCCAGTCTCTTGCGGTCGCATACGGTGACGTCACTTCCGGTTGTGCATGCCCACGCGATCACTTCCGGTAGCACCACCTAACACCACCTCCGTACCCATATACTAAGGTTTGAGCAATAACAGCAAATACCAACTTAATAGAACTGGATTTGACACGCTCTGGATAGATCCCATAATCTTCCACACACACACACACACACACACACACACACACACAGAGAGAGAGAGAGAGAGAGAGAGAGAGAGTGTACTCAGGTTAAAATCGACTGTAGATTAACATTTACCGTCAACCTTTATTATAATAATACCGGATCAATCAATACCAGCTAAAATTATATTATCTGATGGATGTGGCTATTATACCATTTGAAGCAAAGGTGAACTAATATTATTTATAATTCAGCTTATATTATATTAACAATAAACATCTCTTGATATGTTACTCACTGGTGACGCGGTTTATCTTCCTATTGCTGACTTCAAGTTATTAGTGGTTGCCGTCACTCTCAACAATATAAATAATTCATTCCATAATAATTAAGGAAAACATCTCTAGAAATTATAACGATCGTCCAACATAATAGTGGTGATTAACGCCACTTTCAATAATATTTCAGTGAACAAATGAGAAGGATATAAAACAACATATCGGAACAGTTCGTAAGTGAAATAGAAAAATAGTAGAAACAGACAAAATCGATAAGCTTAACACAAATGCATGACCGCTCACTTTCCTGGCTGGGCAAAGGCACTTCGATAAAAGGTGGCGGGAATAAACTATACCAACACATTCTGTATTATTGGTGGACGAAATCGGAATACCTACAGTAAATTGCAAGTCACCGACAATCTTTATAGCATAAGGTCGTTTCGAGTTCACCTCGTCACTATGTACAAAGTAAAAACAAAGTAATTGATACAAAAACAGATAATTGAAAACAATGTAAGACGATGCAGTTTTCTGAAACCCTACATTTATTGTTTTAAAATTATTGTGTTTAAAAAATATATCAAATATCTCGTCAAGATGTAGATAAAGGTACTGGTTTACCTACATAGCAATTTAAATGTTTTAAAGGATGATACGATGCATAGCTTATCACAATTAAATAAATGCTCCCATTACCTAGACATTGTATATATTGAGGATACGGACTACGATAGTGTTCTTAAAGTCGGTCGTTCATCATCACGCCACTAAGATTTAAATTATCTTTATCGTACATTACTGTCTGTTGGTATATATCTTTTCTGTATGTAAACACGGGATCATTAGGTGAATGAACAAAAATATCGTACGTTTTCTATTTTAAAGCTTGGGACCAATTTTAAACACAGAAAGTAGGTTATTTGAGAATCACCTGTTAAGATACGTTTGAAGATAGCCAGGCTGTTATGTAGTAGTGTTTTGTAGATCGTAGCTTGTCCTGTTTCTCCATATTATTTTGACCATGGCGTTTTCTGTCCTGATTCGATTTACGCATTCGGATTACCTGGTATCTTCAAACTTTTCTTAAAAAGTTGAAATCATAAACAAATATCACTATGGAAAGATCGGATTTGATTCGGTATAACGGAAGTGTGGAGTGAGAAATAAATATATGCATGCTACTATAGTGTAAATAAACGAAATGGCCATCAAAAATGGACAATCCAGAGAAACTGGCTGCACTAGGCACACAAGACAAAAGACTAAAACAAACAAACAAAAACAAAACACAATATGTGTTGGACACCATTAGTAAAGAAAGTAGTAGCAACATCTTATCACGGCCAATTGTTTGTTATTATTTCCCACATATAATCGTCGTAGCTTTGGCATGCCCATTAAATCCAAGGGCAATCTTGGACTTAGTTGTATTGGTATGCAATCACTGTATATCACCAATAAAGTTGTTGGTTAGTTTCCTCAATGTAACGCTATGTGATAACATTTGTCAGTTCTGTTTTGGTGATAGTTTTCTCTGTGTATTTCGGTTTTCTTTACAAATAAAACTGACTGCAATGAAATAACTGTAGCAGTGTTGATAAAGAGCCTAGATATTTAACTTAGATTGCAAGACGCATCTCTGGAATAACCTGTCATCATACATACTGATAGTCAAAAGATTGGAGAGCCAAACCATTTAAAAGTCTTTGAAGGGAATCAAACCAAAGGGAATAAACAGCGTTTGCCAAATTTCTGCTATGATTTGCTATGCCTGAGGGAGATGATATCTACCCGTGACGTTAAACACCCTGTCTCATACCGAATACCAAGAAGGGTTTTGTGATCACAATTACTGGTTTAATCTCGCTACATTTTTGGGTCTGTCTCAAGCCAGGACTTGCATTTAAAACGTCATATGCCATGATAGTTTTGTGTACAATGAGTTGAGATGAGAGGTGGTTCTTGGCTTTGTTCATATTGGCGGAATTTTTTACCATGACTGTTTAAGCTTTGGGGGAAAAATATGTACATTCCTGCAAGGAGGTAGAACAACCCAAGCATTAAATTTTGGACAACCAATAAAGACCACGGTCGCCACGACAACTGAACCTAATAACTTCAAAGTTACATTTAATTCGCTTGATTCAAATATATATAATATGAATAAAACATCACACTGTCTGAACAGTTCCAAAACAAATATCAAAATCCTAGAAAATCGATACGTCAAACCCACAAATACGTGGCCGCTAATTTTCCTGGCTTGGTACAAGCACTTCAATGAAAAGGTGGCGAGGTTACGCTAGTTTTATGGGTCCAAGTCTACTATAAATTCATATTAAAGAAATTAATTTATATAGTTATTAAACCCACCTGTGTTTATGTTCACCAAAGGTAAAATTAATGGCGAAGGTAGTGAGTGCGTTAAAAATCGGTGATATAGACAGCAGTAATAATATCATCTTCTGAAATTTGCCAAATCCACCCATCTTGTTAACTACAGTATCATACTCCATTATGATCTGTTATATTTCTGGATGTTCCGTATCAATCACTCTGGTCAACTGTAATAAAACAACAAAGATTATTTTGTTTGACTTTTTCTAATGTCAAACGACATTATCAATTATCAACAGTCGTGATCTATCATATTACTAGTTGTAATCCTGTCGTACGACATCTATAATCGTCGATAGTCATGGTATGTCATATTTCTGGTTGCTATCGTTTTTCACTCTGGTCGACTGTGAAAAGACAAAGATTGAAGATACCAAATGGATTTTCAGATGCCGTGAATCAAGGAGAGACAGACAATACAAGGACAAAAAAGCAAGAACAAAGGGACAAACATTGATCTATACAACACCACACATAAATCTAAAGATCGAGCTAAGAAACGTTCTAAGAAACCAATAGTGAACCCGGTGATCTGGAAGGGTTAGCAGTTTACAATATGCACTTTATTATTATTTGACTTTTCTACCGTTAAGTTGTTATGGTAACGTATACATCATTTGACTTTTCTACTGCTATGTTGTTATGATAACGTATACATCTAAATTAGTGTGCACGATGTGTTTTAGGAATAACTTTTATCAGGTACACCCAAAATCAAAAGATTGAAAAGCCAAATAATTAAAACACCTTATGGAGCTAGAAAACAAAACGACATATACAGGACAGCCACTATCGGCTATGGTTGCTAATGTCTGGGAGAGATGAATCTTCAATCTAAATTGTGTGAGTTATCTACTGTCAAACGAACTACTTTAAAATCGTAAACGGTCGTAATCTGTTATAATTCTGTCCGTTATCATCATGTCATGTGACACTCATGGTCAATTGTCAAAATAAAAACGAATCTTATTTTATCAATAATCATCAACTGTCATGATCTATTATATTTCTAGTTGTAATCATGTGTCACTCTGGTCAACTGTGTAAGCATATATTATAGTAGTTGTCTATTGTCTAATGCCAAATCGAGGGCCCGGGTGGCTCAATGAGTTAAGTAGTTGGACTACCTAACAACTCATACAAGCCTATCATCAATGCGACGTGGGTTCGCGCCCGGCTTTGTAAATTACAAAAAAGTGTACTAGACTTACAGCCACAAGTGATAAAGTTTATCAGTTGCTTTCCCATGGTCGGTGATTCTCTCCGGGTACTCCGGCTTCTTCCACCACTAAAGCTGTTCGCCATGATATAACTGAAATATTGCTGAAAGTGGCGTTAAGCACAATAAATCAAATCTAATACCAAATCAAAATCGTAAGCAATCATTTTCCTCTTTAGGCTAGGTTCCTCGTAAACCATTTAATATTTACTTTTACAAATTTCTGGTAAAGTTCATTGCAGTTTTCAGATTTTCGTATATTGTTAAGCATCCTAAAATGTAATTGCCACTTCTGCAGCAAATATTGTCCTAAATGTATGACGGAAGGGGAGTATTGAAGTACTAACACTTCCGTCTTACATTGAGGACAACATTTGTTGTAGAAGATGGATATTCTGATTAAAGGGTCGACCCGGATGTTTTGTATATAATGAAACCTTGACGGATTAACGTCGAAGAGACGGCAATATAATTAAAACAAGGGCAACGCAAAGCGTGGGGTATCCCCTCGCCTAAAAAATTGACCCGGTGACCTTGACCTTTGACCTTGGAAGTATATAGGGTTCTAGATTCGCTTAAGGTCTAATTATGTACCAAGTTTGATCAAAATCCATTGAAGGATGTTGATTCTAGAGTGCTCACAAAGGATGTTACAGAAGGACGGACGGACGGACGGACGATAGCGTTAATATATCCCTTCGCAACTTCGTTGGCGAGGGGATAATTAGACGTTTGTTGTTTCTTTTATTTATTGTTTCTTTTTTTATTGTAAGTTACTGTATTCAGGATTTTTAACCACCATTAACAGAGACCTAGCGAATCTGATACAAAGTCAGAACATCATTTATTGATCTTTTGATACCACTCCTCCTCGTAGAAGTAATAGTTCCTTTTATGATGATATCAAGCAACATGAGCAATGCAATGGCAATATCCACTCCATATAATGTATTAAATAATTATCATCAAATTCATTTTCTTCAGTAGATAAACTATTGGATGAGTAGCGGGTCAGCGTGAAATCAATTACAAATGCTGTTTAAACCCACGAGAATGCATTTCTGTGTCCTAATGTCTAAATAACAGACTAAAATTACACTATCTACGGAAACCATCTATGAAACAAACTAATGCAAAATGTTAGACTTACATAATCATCCGGAAAACAAGCAGGAACATCGTGGCCACGATCATATGATTTTTTTTATTTACATCAACCTGTTCAATTAGTGGTGATTGCCACTTATGTTGTGAGATCGATTACTGACAACACCTCGCGACTAGTGAAAATCAAACTTTCAAACTTTATTTTGTATAGCTATCGTACTTGAGCGGCCGTTCATTATAAACGTTGAGAAAACTAAAGGTGTAATCAATAATGGACAATGCTGAGATACTGGAAACATTGGGCATACAAGAAAAGTTTGAAGATACCAAAGAGGTAATCAATAATGGACAATGCTGTGATACTGGAAACATTGGGTACACAGGAAGAGTTTGAAGATACCAAAGAGGTAATCAATAATGGACAATTCTGAGATACTGGAAACATTGGGCACACAAGAAGAGTTTGAAGATACCAAAGAGGTAATCAATAATGGACAATGCTGAGATACTGGAAACATTGGGCACACAAGAAGAGTTTGAAGATACCAAAGAGGTAATCAATAATGGACAATGCTGAGATACTGGAAACATTGGGCACACAAGAAGAGTTTGAAGATACCAAAGAGGTAATCAATAATGGACAATGCTGAGATACTGGAAACATTGGGCACACAAGAAGAGTTTGAAGATACCAAAGAGGTAATCAATAATGGACATTGCTGAGATGCTGGAAACATTGGGCACACAAGAAGAGTTTGAAGATACCAAAGGGGTAATCAATAATGGACAATGCTGAGATACTGGAAACAATGGGCACACAAGAAGAGTTTGAAGATACCAAAGGGGTAATCAATAATGGACAATGCTGAGATACTGGAAACATTGGGCACACCAGAAGAGTTTGAAGATACCAAAGAGGTAATCAATAATGGACAATGCTGAGATACTGGAAACATTGGGCACACAAGAAGAGTTTGAAGATACCAAAGAGATAATCAACAATGGACAATGCTGAGATACTGGAAACATTGGGCACATAAGAAGAGTTTGAAGATACCAAAGAGGTAATCAATAATGGACAATGTTGAGATACTGGAAACATTGGGCACATAAGAAGAGTTTGAACATATCAAAGGGGTAATCAATAATGGACAATGCTGAGATACTGGAAACATTGGGCACACAAGAAGAGTTTGAAGATACCAAAGAGGTAATCAATAATGGACAATGCTGAGATACTGGAAACATTGGGCACACAAGAAGAGTTTGAAGATACCAAAGAGGTAATCAGAATCCGTATGTCGAAGAAGAACAGACAACACAATGGCCAAAGGAAAAAGTACAAAAGAACAAACAACGATCTACAAAACATACATATAAAGCTAAAGATCGAGTAACACGAACCCCACTAAAACCCCGGGGTGAACTCAGGTGATCCGGAAGGGTAAGCAGTTCCTGCTCCACCAGTGGCACCTGTACGAAGACAAGCAAAACAAAACACAACACAGAAAACGAAAAAGAGGAGTAACACAAACAACACCAACATCCGGGGTTGAACTCAAGTGCTCCGGAAGGGTAAGCAGTTCCTGCCTCTTATAAGACATTCGCCATGTTTCTATGTAGTCAAGGCATGTTTGACACCACTATATGTTCATATTAGAGAACAAAAAGGATTATGTCTTTCGTCTTTTGTCCTTTGGCCATTGTATTGTCTGTCCTTCCTCGACATACGACTTCTTATTATGTATTAATTAATCAAATATGCTTATACTAATTACGACTTCTGATAACCCCTTTGATATCTTCATACTTTTCTTAATATTAGAATGAAAAACAAAACATTCTTCATTTCCAAAATATATACAAGAAGAGCTTAAAGATACCAAAGGGGTAATCATAATCCGTATATCGAAGAAGAACAGACAACACAATAGCCAAAAGAAAAAGTACAGAAGAACAAACAACATTGTGCATGATCAGATTGCACTTACGATGAGGTACACATTGGTTGTGTTAGTTTTAATATTCGTCTTCCATATTTGATCATTGTATTGTTATTTTACATATGTAATGGTAATATGCTTCGCTAAGCCCCCTCATATTGCTAAAGACGAAATTTCCCTCAAAATTCGTTTCTTGCCAGGTGCTTTTAAAACAACACCTCGGTATTTTCAGGGCGTTTTTGACTAGAAGAAACCATAACTGTAAACAAGTTGACATGCATCCCCTCATGAATATGCATCAGATAACGCTAATTTATAGTTATTGTACTCCTTGTGTTCTACATATATACAGTCAAACCTGCCCATGCCGTCACCTCTATTAAGCAGTCACCTGTATTAAAAGGTCACCTTTTTCTTATCCTGTCATAGAAATTTCATATGAATTAAACCTCTTTTAAGAGGTCACCTGTCTTATGAGGCCACTTTTTCTTTGTCTCAGATGTGACCTCTTAATTCAGGTTTGACTGTACATGTACAATGTTAAATGTTACAAATTCAAATTCAAATTTGAATTTAAATGTTACAATGTTAAACAACAGTAACAATAAAGATAAGTGACAAAAATAAGTAGGAATGTTGACTTACTTGACTTTGTTTTCTCTTTGATAGCAATAATCCGTGTGCGCCCGTTATTTCAAAAACATAGTACAATTGTCATGTGTGATTCTCAAGCAAATTCCACGCATATATTTATGATCTAGCAAATTCCAGCCGATGCTTGCGCTACAAAGCAAATTACAATTGATACGTTTTGAAAATTATATGATTCATAATATGCGCGAATATGGCATGATATTTTAACGCTTTTGCTATAAAATAATATCTGATTAATTTACTGGAAAATACATGCGTGAAAATGTACGCGTTATAATTTTCCTGTGTATGCGAAGAACACAATCTAATAAACACTTACATACCCTGATCTATGATATAAATATTTCCCTATTTCTTTGTTTCTTTGTTTGAAAAAAATACCTTATTCCGCAAAAATATAGATTGTTTGTAGTAAATAAAAAAAAAAGAAGAAAATGTGCGCATGCTTCACTTTTTTCTCTTATTTACATACAAAAAAAGTATGTCATTACAGTATAACCATGTGAACATGGCTAAAGAAAATAAAAGTTTCGTCCATTAAATACAAGTGTATCTTTTCAGTCAGAAACCCTACTGACTATCCCATCCCACACCCACCCCACCCCCACTCAACCCATCCTCAAGAAAAAAAGGTATGGATTCTAGAAATACAATAAATACATGTGTTTTATTATTTTTCATATATGTATGATTAATGGTTTAGTACTCACAGAATTTAACAAGGATATGTGTGAAGACATCGTAATTAGTGCACGAAAGACTGACAGAGTCTGAATTGAAACTTGTCTTTACGGGTTGGACCCATAAAACCAGTTTTACTTCGCCACTTTTTATTGATGTGCCTGTACGAAGATAAGAAAGTGAGCCGCCATGTACATGAGAATGTGTTAGGTGTATCTATATTAGCTCTTTCTACGATTATTCGATTGAATTATGGAAATGTCATTAAAAAAAACTAAAAACAGAAGATCGAAATGAATCAATAGCATACCTTTCATCTTGACGATTAAGGTATTGCCACGATGGAGCTTTTTATTTGATAATCCACTTGAAGTAAGAACATTTATAGCGGGTTTTGGTTCGCTAGCATGAATCCAATCGAGCTGACCGTTTTTGATATCAGGACTAATAAACACATGTAAACTGCTATGTCGCGACGATTGAATATATCATATATAATGTTCAAGGGTATATAGCAACGCTGTTCGCCAGGGTATACGTGAGGGTTGCCATTTTACGCACATGCGGAAAGCACTTGCATGACCACATCATTTAACGAAGAGGGTAGATTTGGGCCCATATAACTAGCTTAACACCTACATGTTGTGTTATTGAAGTGCCTGTAACAAGCCAGGAACGTGAGAGGTTATGTATATTTGTGCTAGGGGGAATCAATTTTACATCTTTATACGATTCCGGTAGTGTATTTTTCATTCATTTTGTTACTTTGTTTATGAACTCTTGTTTTAATATACAATTTGTACTTCAAATTCCCCCCTTTTCCCTTTATACTCTTTGAAAACAATATTCCGCTACGACCCAGAGGCGAAATAAATCTGTCTGAGCATAAATTCACAGTTCAGCCACCCCTAAGCATTGTTATTTGTTTCTTATTGAAAACTAAAATCGGTTGAGGTTCAACAACCGTAATTACTATATATTTATAAACACCATTGGAAGCAATAAGTGGGTCGAATTATTTTTAACTACACAAATTTCAATTCACAGAATACTGTTTATCACTATAGACGAACCATAGTTGTATAGACACAATATTTATATATGTTTAAACAATACTACTAACAGGAAATCAAGAAAGAAGACGAACATTCACCTTTTTATCAAAATGAAAACTGGGTTACCGGATTTGTTTCGACACCCTACATATTGTAAAACTCAGTAGGCCTGACTGAAGCACATGACTTTATTTATTATTTATTTAATACATTCCATTACTAATTGGTCTTATCTTATTCACCGTTTTAAATATTTGTATGAAATAGTTCCAAATTAGTTGATTATGTCCACAAAGTTTCCTTTTCGCAATGTAATGTTTGCAAATTACATTCTGGGCACGTCATGAAAGAAGCTCCAGGGCGAGAATTCCTGTGATATTTTGCATGGAGACCAGTTGCAGATGATCATGAACCCCTGTCTTCAGTAGCTGGGTTAATCCTAGTGTTTGCTCATCTTTTTAGTTTTCTTTGACGTTTATTTCCTGCAACCGTTACACGACGGTGCCACTAGTGCAGCAGGAACACATATATTTTTTTTTCATTTTCATTGTTAGATAAATAGTGCATATAATTGACATAGTATATAAATTTACAGAACGCATGCCCATAAAAGCAAGGCCGATGACTTTTTACCTCCTGTCTAACTTGAGTACATGACTCAATATGTATTAAGTTAACTAGATTAACACAACGGGTGCCACTAGTGGAGCAGGAACTGCCTATCCTTCCGGAACATATGAGTTCACCCCCGGTTTTTAGTGGGGTTCATGTTACTCTATCCTTAGTTATATGTGTATGTTTTGTTGATCGTTGTTTGTCCTTTTATCCTTTTGTTTTGCCATGGTGTTGTCTGTCCTTCGATTAGCGGATTCTGATCTTCAAGCTCTTCTTAGCTGTCCTGACTTTCCATCCCATGATGGAGGTAGAACTGCTTCCCACCCCAGAAGACTTGGGGCCCCCATGCTCTTTATTGAGGTCCGTGTTGCTCAATCGTTTGTTTACTGTGTGTCATTGTTTGTCCTTTTGTCGTCAACCCTTTTGGCACTTGTATTGACTGTGTTTCAATTTGCAACTTCTGGTTTCCTAATAATGATTACCACTATTTGTGAAAAAGAATGCATTGTGAGAAATGTTATTTCAGAAATGCGTCATGCGCACTGGATTAGATGTTTACATCTTTATTGTCAGATAAATAGCATATCCATCTGAGGATGTTCGTGTCATTTAATAGTAATACGACGGGTGCTACTAGTGAAGCAGGAACTGCCTATTATTACGGAGAACTAGAGTTCATCCCCGGCCCACTCTAGTTCTCCTTTGTCCTTTGTCTTTTGGCCATTGTATTGTTTCTGATATACGACCTCTGATTATTCTTTTGTGTATCTTTAAAATGAATAAACAATATATCAATTTTTTTAAAGCGCACTACGCCTTTCTGGAAAACCTTCGTCAGGTTTGATTAAAGTCAAAAGATTGAAAAGCGAAATAATTTAAAAGTATTCGGGAGCAAGGAAATACAATGGACTAAATAAGATAGCCAAATAAACTTTTCGTACAGCATATCTACTTTGACCTGATTAAGCATACACAATCAAGAAAAATTACCACCCATTTATCAATCAAATTGTTTGTCTTATTGATAAAATAGTTCATACAAGATAAAAAAAAAGATATCCTTGAATATATTATTGCTTTGGTATGTCACATTATCATGTATCCTCCTATAAAATAATGCTTAGGGTGGCAACATTTTGTGTGGTCTTAGTGGTAAATAACGGATTTTTGTTGGATGACAAGAATTCTCAACAAAGTGGATTACACTCAAAGGGAGATAGTCAGTATGTGACATTATCAAAATACATCGGCGATAAAACACAAATGAATCATGAGTTGGAAAAACTACGTAGTGAACAAGAAGAGACCTTGCATTTATTAGCTTCACAACTGAAAGAAAAGTTTTCAGAAATGAAACAGCGAATAGCAAAGCAGACCGTGAATGAATCTTGTCGATCGGATGTTGACGATTTACTAACCAAATACAGACAATTAGAACAAAACAACACTGATCTCCGAACTAATTTTAAGACACTACAGAAAAAGTACAATGAACAACAAGCGGAAATGATGGTTCTGAAAAATTAAATTTACCTACTTGAACATAAGCTTGCTGCATTGGAACAGTTGAAAACTGTTAATCAATTACAGTCCCTTGCGACACTACAAAAACAGGTACAAACTGTGGATTCCTCCGTTATGTCATTACTTCGTCAAGAAAAAGCACGTGATCAGGATTGTTTGGCTCTGTACAACATCACGACACAGTCTCGTAGTCAATTAGGAGATCTCGAGAGGAGGACGTTAGTTGAATTTCAATATCTGGAAGGACAGCAAAACAATACGATTTCAGTCCTACATAAGTATGGAACCCAGATACACGAGAACAGCATACAAGGTATATGATCTATAATTGAGTCACTTGGTCACTTTGAATGTACCTCTATAAGTCAATGAAATGGTAATAAAACATATTCAATTAAATATTCAAAGCAGTTTTTATATATAATTTGCAATGTTGTAGAACACATGTGATAGATTAATAATAATATTATTTATCAAACTGTTAAATAATATACACCATCAATAGATCGATAGAGATATACAAAATGTGTAAGACAGTTAAGGAAACTGATACAGTTATCTGTCGTACATCCTTTTCTAAGGGAAATGACCCACGTTAATGAATGACTGGTTGCTTATTAACTTGTATTGTTTGTAATCAACAGCTCGTTATGCCTCGATTATTCTCCACTCAACTGGCAAAGAAATCCTCTAAGTATGTGATTGTTTTAAGACCCGACGACTGTCTTTATAGCCAATCGACTACAATGTATCTAAATTAAGAGAGGAATTGGGCTCTCATTTTTCTGTATTACTTTGTGACCTAAAGGAAAGGGATTAACTGTATCAAACGACTATTTTGATTGGTAACGATTAATAGCATTTTTTACCCGAGGAAACGAAGATGTATCTGCCAGTTGATGCACAGGTGATGAATGGAGAGTAATCGGAGCGTGATCAGCTCATTGTTAACGACAATGATTTACTTGTGACTGAAGGGAATATTATATTAACATACTAGTAACTGAAGCAAATAATATTATACCGGTATTAACCCACAAGCCATTGTGTTATTAAATTGTTGTTTAATCTTATTTTCATATATTTATTTGTAGTTGCTGTTACAGTATGCGGTAATTCAGGCTGGACAAGTTATGACGATTATAACTTGATGGAGTTCCCTACCATTAAAACTAACATCGGGATAAACAATGTAACATCAACAGGAATATTTACCTGTAATAACACAGGTCTTTACCAAATAACAGCTGTTATTATCGCCAGAACCAGTGGTGCTACCATGGGTATCTTTAAAAATGATGTTATCATGATATCATCATTGTACACTGCAGAAAATAGTAACAACGAACAACATACAACTACCGATGTTGTGATGGCAGAGTTACATGTTGGTGATATCATCTATATAAAACGCCGATCACCAATAGATATTTTCACTAGAGATTCCTGTCTGACTATTGTTAAAATAAAGTGATTAGTTTCCATTGCATATGTATAATAAGTCGGGTTTTATGACTAACAGTTAATGATTCATTTCTATTCCCCCGCTCGACATGAGTCGGGGCTACATAGGGACCCTCATGTCCGTTCGTCCGTCCATCACACTTTTGGTTTCCAGATAATAATTAAAGTACCGCTCAACCAAATATTTTCAAACTTTCACACATTGCTGTGTACCATAAAATACAGGTGACGTTTGATTACGGTATATTTCACGTTTACCGTTCATGAGTCATGCCCTTTTTCTCTTAGAAAATATGGACTTTTTAGGTTTCCAGATGATATTAAAAGTATGGTTCAACCAAATGTGTTCAAACTTTAACACTATGCTCTGGACCATTAAGTACAGGTTAATTTCGATTACGGTGTATTTCACATTTACCGTTCCAGAGATATGGCCCTTTTTCTCTTAGAAAATAGGGACTTTTTAGGTTTCCGAGCGATATTTAAAGTACCGCTCAACCAAATCTTTTCAAAATTTAACACAATGCTGTATGCAATAAAATAAAGATTAAATTTGATTATGGTGTATTTCACCTTTACCGTTTATAAGTAATTGTTACACCAGTTCACTTTTCTCAGCATTCCTTCATTATAAGTGTGTTTCCATCATAAGTCTTATAATCAGTGTTTTGATGTAATTAGTGAAAGAAAAAAGGAAAGGATTACAGGTATTCTGAATTAAATTAATTTGGCAAGCAATAAACAGTTTACTACATTGTCAATTACAAGAATTTGTAAATTTTTGATGGCCATGAAATGACATGTTTCATTTCTTTCATTGCCTCATTCAAAATTTGGAATGCGGGGGTATCTGTGATCACCAGATCAACTTTCTCTAGTTATATATATATAATCCACTCTGCATGACAGTATGATTTCATTAAAGGTTTCCCGTGAGTCTGTATTTCGGCACTTTAAATGGCTAATAAAGGACGAAGTCTTTATAACGGTAAGCTGTCCGATTTTTCCTTCTATATTGATAGCTAAATATTTGTTCACCGGAACCTTAAAAAATAGATCAATTGATAATTTAGAAACGCAAAAGAAATATATTTCAATAAAAAATTCCCAATTCTTTAATTATCTCTATGCAAAATCGAAATAAACTTGAAATAATATTCTAATAAAAAAATCTCTTTTTACGAAACTCCCGATGAAAGAGCTGCGTAGGTAAAATGAACGCCATGACATTAAGTTGGTACCCGTAAGAATGCCGACTGTGTTGAAATACACGTCCACCAAACATAGCAAATATGTTGTCAATAAAAAACTCGAACATTTTGATGATATCAGTTTCAAAGAACGTTTGGGTAGAATCAGAGTGGTTTTTCTTTACAAAATTAAATTTTTTTTATGAAACACAGTTGGACTAATTCTTTTAATATGTCTTTTAGTTTTAACTGGGGAATACATGTAGTTGTGTAGAGGGTGGGAAAGTCAACTGTTTTAATACTAATGGATGAGGAAAGGGACCTTGATTGTATGTATTCTAGCAGAATTTTAGAATTTTTCAGAATCCACATCTGATTTACACCACCCCTTGAATATCTAGTGTCACAGTAACTCTGAAGCCTCGTTTTGACCGCTGATAGAAATAGATGTTAATAATTTTGAAAAAAAAGTTAGTCGAGCAATTGACAGACACGGCAATATAATGCTGTTGTATGAACACTTGCTTAATTTAGGAATCCAGTAGAGTGATGGTAGATCCAGTTATTATTAATCTTTGGTTGAAATTCCAAAAGAACATAAAACAAACCTATGGTTGTCCAGAATTTCTTATTTCGTATGTGTCGTCGCCACTCGTCGGAGTATATGTAGGGTTGTCAAGTGAATTGTCAATACCTTATTCCTTTATCAAGTAATCTATACAATGTGTTTTACACACACAAACGATATTGTTAGGGGCCTTGTCTGTAGGGACAACAGCATATTTGTCATGGAAATGAGGCCGGTATTTGCAACATTTGGGTGATTAAAGATCGATGTTGCGCAAATGCTCATTGACACACTCAGTTTTTTTTAATTCTAATTTGCATCAACAACCTCACACTCTTACTCCATTCTACGTCCTCTTAATAATCATTGATCATTAGGGTCTGCTGTAAGTTGTCTTTTAGTTAATAAAATGCAAACCAATAATTTACGCCCACATCATAAACGGAAGATTGTGCATTGGATTGGTCCCACAAACAACAAACTCCAAAATTATGGTGCGTTGTATACTTCAGAACTGAAGTTACTATATATTGTGTCTAAGTCCGGATGTCTAAAAATATATTGCATTTAATGTTGTGATGTCAACATATATATATCATTACATAATCATGCTATAGGAAAAAAATACAGAGCGCTACAGAACGAAATAAAAAAAAAGCACAAGGACTCAGTGATAAAGGACGAAGTCCTTTTAACGGTAAGCTGTCCGATTTTTCCTATTCTATTGATAGCCAAATATCTGTTCACCGGAAGTATTTTCCATATCATTTCACATTTCAACTTACTTTTCTTCCATATTTTTCATATCATTTCACTATTCAACTTGTCTTTCTCCCATATTTTCCATAATTACGAACGGACACACTTACGAACGAAATAAAAAGTATGTCTCCTAATTGTTCCTTCAAAACATGAATTAAAAAAATGCATTTATAAATAGATACCACGCTAAATTACTCGTGTTTTGGGAGAAAATTATTCATGCGCAGTTGTTGAATGTTGCAGACGACGGGTTTTCATATTTGTAAACAGAAAACGATCGACAATTGCACTTGGAATCTATCGCTAAAATTCATTGAGGTACGCATGTTTTGTTATCTTATGCCTGTAATTGGAAAGAATATGATCTCCTGGTTCTATGCATATGTAGAACACATTGAAATTAAAACAAAAACAGTCAATATAATACATTTTCCTTACCTTGATCTATCCCAAAATGTCAAAATCCGTGATGTACCTTATTCATTGAAGAGTCCAAGGAATTCCGAATGCAAACTGGCACACATTTATGGTATGAATAAAGGAAAGGTTGTTATTTCATGTGTATTATATACAAATGGATATGTGAACGTAAATGAATGAATGCTCTTTCAATGTTAACAGTTGTCATTAAATAATTTACACTAGAAAGGTTATTATGATGTCGTTCGAAATTGTGTCCGGATCTAGGTCACAGAGTGACTAGAACGGGGTCATGAAAATCTGTTTAAAACCCGTAACAATGCATTGAATAATATATGGGCTATGATTCAAAAGGAATACTGGTGTTTTATCTGAAATATGAACATGCAATCAGCTTCATCAATTTGGTCAAATTTATTATCAAATGTCAATATCATCGAAATTGTTCGTAATTGCGTCCGGTGAGGCTAACGTGTACGGATCATCGTATTATTGAAATTTTAGGACTTCATCCTTCAAACAGGTTGCCTGTCTAATATTAATAAGTGATTAACGATGTTTTTCTTTAAAACGAGGGACCATGAGATGAGAGATGAGAGATGACTGAGAAACGTCCTCGAGTTTTAAAAAAATATCTTTAATTATTTTATCGCTATTTTGAATTCATAATTAAATAATTTTTGTTGAGATACTGACATTTTTTTAAACACAATTAATATTTTATATCGTTAATCACTTAATATTATCAAGGATTTGGTAATGTAACGTCATTATAACGTCATATTGGAAAACAGCGATAATACTACGTGCGTCCTTTACAACGCTTAGCGATTAGCATCTCAGCGCTTACGTGATATGAAATATATTGGTTTTAAACATCAAAGGGAAAATAAACAAAATAGCGATAAGATATATTTCTTTTTGAAATTCACAGTTCCTAAATAATGTAACTATTATTATAACTAAGCTTCTCCTCTATCATAAAAGAAAATATTGAAGATACCAAAAGGGTAATCTAAGGACAGAAAATACAATGGCCAGAAGTAAAAGGACAAATAAGGGTAATAAGAAAATTACCGAACTCCGAGCAAAAGGACAAACAGCGATCTCCAAATCATTACACAGAAAACTAAATATCGAGTTTTTAGCTTAAACATATTTTATTTGCCAATTAAATATACAAAATGGATCAAACACAAATTAAACAAACTTGTGAAGTCTTCTCCAAATTACAATTTGCTAAATTAAATAGGTACATAACAGGCATGCCATTACTATATATAGCACTAATAACGAATCAATGATGAATATTCACGAACTGCAGGAAAAAATAAAATTAAGATGGATTCCTATGATGTGCATGTTCACTCAATTCAATTCCAGTTATATGATAAGGAATCTGTTTGAACATTTAATATAATCAAAAACATATTTAAATATAATACAATTTTGTTCATAAGTTAAATTTATATTGCCACATGTCAGAAATTTGATATCTAGAGAATAGCAGATTGTAACCATGTTGAGATTATCTATCAATGTAGTTTTGGCTTGTACGTATATTGGACAATCATAAAAAGAAATGTTTTAAATTTTCAACGGCAGCACCACATCGACAAGATGGGTCAGATACAATTCCTCCTCGAAATGAATCATTTAGCATCATTACTAAATGTAACACCTAAGTGTTTATGAGAAGTTGTAATGGGCACTGATTTTCCATTAGAAAAAAAATCGATATATTCTGGCATGCTACGATTAGAGAAAAACATGATTTCTGTTTTGTCAGGATTGAATGACATAAGCCACTTTTTTTACCATATATTCATTTCATTCAAATCATGATCAATAACATTTTTCAACTGCATTGTATCCTGATTTGAATAACCGAACGAAGTGTCATCTGCAAATAGTCTGCTCAATGAGACAAGTTTGTCAACAATATCATTTATGTAGATAATAAATAAGAGAGGACTGACCATGTGGGACTCCTGCAGATATTTCACAATATGCTGAAGAATTATTTTTAATAACAACTTTTTGTCGTCTACCTTTTAAATAACTACTAAATCAATCAATTAAATTTCCAGTTATCCCATATGCTTTTATTTTATTTAAAAGACATCGATGCAAAACTTTAACAAATGCTTTAGAAAAGTCACAAAATACAAAACAATTTGCTTCCTTATTCTCCAATGAATTAAAATGCTATTATAAATTTCTAATAATTGATGTACTGTCAAATGCCTTAGAAGATATAAATATCGAGTAACACGAACTCCACTAATAACCAGGAGTGAACTCGCGTAGTCCAGAAGAGTAGGTAGTTCCTGGTCCACATGTGGCACCCACCGTGTTACTCTAGATACAACCCGGTGATAAGACCTGAATGATGATATGACCGGATTGTGGTTCAGATGGTCATTTGTGACACAAATACTCCGTAACGGTTAACCAAGTCATGGTGGCGACCGCAAAACTTTCAAAGCGATGACTTTAACTTAACCACGAGGAATATCGAATCACAGTGGGAAAAGTAACATCATCTCTTTTGTCGTAAAGCTTAGTTCTTAACCGCCCTCATTATCAATTGTGACGCATAGGTTCAAAGTATGAAGCATATCTAGAAATATCTGTTGTATCCTTTATTTCAAGCTCCATGGGATAGGTGCGATCAACAATGTCACAAAAATTACAATTATTGAGTGAAAGGACATCATCTATATAGCGGATCGTGAAATTAATGGATCGGGTTTGCTTCTTTTTCTTCAGAAGCATCTTGTATGAATTCTGCCTCGCATGACGATACTGGTATTGGCTGGTCTGTTTCTGTTTATGCCTTTTTGGTTGTCTGTTGACTATAAACGTACATGATGAAGAAGACATTGAAGATATCAAAGGAGCAATCAGCATCCGTTAATCGGAGATGGACAGACAACTCAATGGCCAAAAGAAGAAGGACAAACAACGATCTACAAAAATAAACTACAGATCTAGCAAAACGAGCTCCACTAAGCACCAGGGGTGAATTCATGTGCCCCAGAATGGAAGGCAGTTTCTTCTCCAAACGTGACGTACACACTAAATTAGATATCTACATTTATATTAATGATGCTTTGTATATATCATTCGAGTTTTATGATAGTTAAAAATCACTTTTCTTTTCTTTTATTTTATTTTCGTTTGATTCTGAAACATTTCTTGAAATTATTTTGATATTTAATTATATGTTACAATTATTTAACTGGTAACATAATCTGTGGTGTCATGGTTAGAGTGCTCTCTTCTAATTTAGCAGATTACGGGATCGCGCCCGGATCGGATCAAACTATAACATTAGTATTTGTTGCTTCTTCGCTAAACATGCATAGTAGGGACACAGACTGACGCCCAATCAGTATATGATAAAGTGTATTATGGTGGAGCGATATGCGACTGTTGCTTAGGTAAGCTAGCAGTATAAAAATCTAAATAATCGTGTTGGCGGCATCAACATTTTCTTTTTTTTATTGTAATTTGTTTATTTTTCTAAGAACAGATTTATACAAACATGATTCTGTACACATAATGATTCAATACACAAACGTTACAATGTAAATTACAAGCTTGATAAACATAACATATGTTTTAATATTAACCACTCAATACGGCCTCCAGATCTAACCCTTTATACAATATTATTGTTATTATTATTCTGAATGTCTTTGGTGATTTAAAAAATTTAAATTTGTCTAAAATGTATTAATAGTATAAAGATTGGAAAATCATATTCATTTAAATTCAAGAAATAATTAATTTCAACAATAACAATGAACTGTCAAATATTTAATTCCCAAACCTGGAACTGGCCATTGTTTTGAGAGACGACAGCATCAACGTTAAAGAAAAACGTATAATACATTGTAAATTGTACACTGCTAAAAGCGTTCAGGTGATCGGTTTAGATCCCGCCCATTTAAATGACGTCACATTGCTCTAAGCTCCGCCCATCAGCATAGTAATGACTTCAACAATAGTACTATGCGAGTGCATAGTACAACGACGCTATTTATTCTTTGTAAAATTATGTTTCGATAATATCATGTCAATTATAATGAAAGTTTCTTACATGAAGAGTAATAATTTCTTTTAACATGTTCCTGTTGTACTGGGAACAGATATTTCATTGATGTCTTTCCAATATTAAAAGAATATTTTAGAAATTTAAGACCACCTTATATGCTTTGTATTGCAGGATAATATAAATCCACAGATTTACAAAAAAATACCACTTGCTAGCCAAACATTCTGAACATGATTACATTGCCTAAAAATATGAACCATCGAAATATAACTTGTTCCTGTATTTGTATGAATCTTGCTTAATACAAGGGTTTCTTAAGTAAAACAAAAAATAGCTGGCTCGACCCTTTAATGTCTCGTTCCGCTATGCTATGAAGATTATATATGTCCTTTCACTACATAGTTCTAAGCTTGGTGATTATGTTGATCGCATTCATCCCACTCATCTTGAAATAAAGTAAATCACAGCAATGTGTGCCTCATACATTCACATTGACATAGAAATTGACAATGAGAGCCGGTTTGAAACGAAACTTTACTACAAAGAAGATGATTTTAGCTATCCTATCATGAACCTTCAATTTATATATAAAGCAACATTACACCAGCATTTGCATATGGAGTATATATCTGTCCATCACTACGGTATTCTATCATCTGTGGTTCCTATCATGATATCCCTGAATCTACCGGAACCAAGGGTTCCTAGTTGGTAGGCTGATGTCATCACATTTACGGTCGCCATAGTGATTTGACTAACCGCTGCGAAATATCTGTGTCACAACTTACCACGTCACGGATATTAGATATGTTCATTTTATCGTAATGACAATCCCGTCCTTTCCTCATTTATGATTCACCTCAGGATGTACACAAGCCACTAGAAACCATATAGTTTGCCATCTTTGTGGCTCAAATAAACTCGATAATGAATATCATTAAATCATGGCATGCGGTGCTCATAAAGAAAGAAAGAAACAAAGAAAGAAAGAAAGAAAGAAAGAAAAAATTGCCACACAACTGCACCTACAATGCAAAACTTTCAACAATAATTTAATTCATGTAATTCTAGGTTCAGCAAAATTATAAATGTGATAGTCACTGCTAAAGGCTAGCTATTAATAACACAATTGTTCATACATGGTTATTATAGTTTATTATATATATTGATGTATATCTGCTTTCTGTAACCATGATTTTAGTTCATGAGAATCAAATCCATTCCTGCATTATGGAAACAACTTCAACTGTTATTGTTACAACTCTGAAGCATGAAATTACCGTATGCGTCTTGTTGTTTATCAAGTCGAATTGAAGCTAGAAAGCATTTCCTGGCATCTTCCAGGAGGCCTAACATTCGATAAGCAACACCCAGGCAGATATACGAATCTGCTAAATGTGTATTATTTCCAATAAAATAATTGCCCTCAATGGTTAGTTTTAATGAGCTAAGTGCGATTTGACAATTTCTGTAATCATTTTGTTTAAAATAACACAGAAAACTAAGGAAATGTCCATAAACGACTGGTGGTTTTACTGAAAAACCTTTAAAGTCTAATTCAGTCTTCAATTCATGTGGAATTGTAACACTGCTAGAAAATACAATCGCTTTGATAACGTTTCGCTTGTAAGCACTGTTTGCAATCGTTTTCAACTGATATAACTCTTCGTGGACAATTCCTTGCACATGTTCATGAGTAAATTTATCTTCGTCATAGTAAAGTTTATCGGGTGTACATTGTGCTAAAACATGGTCAACGATTTCCAATGAAAATGAAAATTGATTCTGAGAATAAAAGTATGTAGCTAGGTGAAGCCATCTTGTGACGTCACTTGTTGGTAATCCAAGTAACTCATAGGGTATGTATTCCTTATATGCTTTATAACGAAATTTATTACCGTTTCCAGCTGCGCACGCCGCAGCAGAAAGAACTGCATCGCCTATACTATGACATAGTTTTGAAAACGCAGCATTACACACGATAGAGTGCTTCATTTCCTTAAAAAGTTTTAAACTGGTTGCCAGTCTACGCTTTATACCTAAACACTCATCCATATATTGATTACGTTTATATAATGCTTTTAATGTATTCAATTGATTAAGTAGATTATCATATCTGGACGGCACAGGTGGATGAAGGACTGTAGAAAACTTTTGAAATAATGGCAAACATGAAGGTCCTGTTCGATACAGCTCAAACAACAATGTCTGCAAGTTACTGCCATCTTCTGTGCTAAATCTATTTTCAAATAAATTATTGTCAATGATGAAATAATGGGGGAGAATGCAATATTTCACACAATAAACAAGTCTACGGAAACAATTATCAAAACACAAGAGTAGATTGTGTGGTGTCCAAAATGACGTATCTAGTTCTTCGGATAACCAAAACAACATTGTCTTCAAAAAATATGAACATAACAAACCCTTCAACCTTGGATGATTCTTTTCAATGACTTCTTTCCGCAAATGTTTAAGCAAGGCATAGCAAAGTAATTGGGTGTGCGAAAATGAATATATCAAATGTTTTTCGGCGACAGAAAATGAAATCCGCCATTCAAGGCGTTCATTTGGAGAATTTTTACAGCCAATTGGAACAAGTAAAACGCCATAGCTCTCTATTGTTGATACTACGTCTGCAGAAGGCCACATTCTACTTCTGTGAAGCCAACCATTAACCTGTGATATCCATGACTTACAGCGAAGGCTATATGCCACATCGTATTGTTCGTCCTCATCCGCGACACACGGTCCATGGATAACTTTTAATCTACGATTCACGGTCTTTCTAACAGTACCTAGAAACCATAGTTTAGTGCGTTCACTTGACATGAAATAGTCAAGTCCACATTGTTCACAAAATATTCCAACATTATCTTCGTGCATAAAGCTACACAATTTTAGTTGTGTAAATCCAGGTTTAGTTAAGTCACTGTGCATAACGAATGTGTATGGTTTAATATTAATATTCGTAGATGTTGATTCGATCACTGTGATGTCATTGTTTACGTACATAACATCCATATCACTTCCTGCCATATCTAGTCCCTCCCCAATACTACCACTGGTAATGTGGGTTAATACCGGCGATTCCATAATCCTATCCATTGCTGTATAAAATAACCGTCGTGTTTTAACAACTTCCGGTGATCCGAATTCATCACAAAGAAAGTTGTAAAACGGCAGCGATAAATATGGTCTGGTATTCATTCCTGTAAATAAAAGACAAGACATTTAAATAATTTCTCTGCTCCGTCAGTTTGTTATCATTTTGGTTTTCCTTATTTTACTAAGAGAAGATCTTTTCTCCATACAACTATGATAACCGCGAATTTGTTAATTGATATCTAGCTATCAAACGAGGAGAGTGAGAGGTCATTTATACCTGTATTATTTGTATTTATTTTGCATGTGTTCCTATGATTTTCATATTAGACTTTGAAACTGTTCTGATGATGTGGAATTGTTTTTTCATTATTATCTGTCGACTGACAAATTATATGCCAATTTTGACGGTTCGTCCCTTAATTGATAACAAGGTGTACTTGATGACGACTGTTGCATATTTTTCTTTCAGTGTGCACCACGATTTCCATGTCAGATGCTGTTCGTATCTTTTAACAGTAACACGAGGGGTGTCTCATGTGGCGAAGGAACTTCTAACCCTTCCAGAGCACCTGAGTTCACCCCCGGTTTTCAGTGGAGTTCATCTTACTCGATCTTTAGTTTTCTATGCAATGTTTTGCTGATCGTTGTTTGTTCTTTTGCATAGTTTTTTTCTTTTGGTCATGTTATTGTCTCTCTTTCGCTTTACATCTTCTGATTGTCACTATGATACCTGTATAACATTACAGGTACATTCAAGCCTGTCTTATGTAACCTTACAATGGAACATTGAAATATGGTCGCATAAGACATGTGGTCACTAAATATAGGTCTTAGGAGGGATATTAAAATCAATGTCACATAATTCAAGTTATTGCTTTATAAAGGTGGTCACTAAAACGTGCTGGACTGTAATATGTTCTTCAAAGTGTCTGGCAGTTTTTAAACATCGGATTTTTATTGGATTAGCAACAGGAATCATATTCTGGATTATAATTTCTTAATCTTTGCTTTGTTGTACTAATTAAGATATATAAGCTTTGTATGCCATACCCTAATGAAAGCTAAAGATTGTTCTAGAACATATATAAGAAACACTGGTTCACGTCGATTAAATAACTGGTTACGTCTGAACCTAAGTTTACATATAACCTGTTAATAACAAAACCATTTTTTACACCAATCATTTGTTTTCATGTGTGATACTTCATAGCTGTGTTGTATTTTTTATCCAATCGTATTGCTGAAGGTATGTACGCTGTTGTCATGTTTGGCATTGAAAGACGGTAATAATATAACGACAAATTGATGTTTTCAGCGCGTACACCTTTGTCGAAATCGAAACCCTTATTCTCTATAATTTCATGTTGTATTTTGGAATTGTTCTGACTGTGATATGTCTTTTGTTTTTCATTTGATGAATGATACTCATATTCTGGTATGTCATAATATAGACATATACATTGTTAATATTGGGTTAGGGACAATGGTGCTTAACGCCACTTTCAACGATATTTCAGTTATATCTAGGCGGTCAATTTTTTTGGTGGAGGAAACCAGAGTACCCAGAGAAAACCACCTATTTGCCACAAATCACGGAAACACTTAATGACTTAATGTTGTATCGAATACACCTCGACATGAGGGGGTGAGGGGTCGAGGGTTAGGGGGTTTAACGCCACTTTCAACAATATTTCAGCTATATCGTGGCGGTTAGTTTTATTGGTGGAGGAAACCGGGGTACCCAGAAAAACACCTACCTGCCACAAGTCCCCGACAAACTTTATCAGATAATGTGGTATCGAGTACACCTCGCCATGAACTGGGTTCAAACTCACAACTTTAAAGGTGATGGACAGTGATTGCATATTGTAGTTGTAAATTCAACTATCATACGATCACGACCACGAGTCGACAGCCCACTGCTCTGACCAACACTGGACACTATATCAATAAAACAAATATATACAGTCAATGGTAAGAAATAAATGTCTTGTATAATATAAAAAGAGAAGGATTCCAATATACAAATCGGCAAATATCTAAACAAATCGGTTTAGTTTGTCCTGAACAATATTCACTTTTTAAATTGTGTTATATTTGTACTCATTTTCACAGGCCCTCGTGGCACAGATTAAAACACATAAAGAAATTTTATTGAAATAAATATGTAATCAGAAAGGTAAAAAAGGAGGGTATCCTTGCCACGAGCGCCTGTATTTACTGGCAACAACAGTAAGATATTCTATATTATCCTTGTGTACTGCTATGTCCATGTCCATTGTCAGATCTTTGTATATATGTTAAAGAATGTGCTTTCCTAATGTGTAACCCAAACTCTTTAACAATGTGACAAAACAAAATCAGTTCATCAATTATGGCTGCACCAATCTAATGTCCATACATTAACAGGTTAACTCAGTCATATGTTTTCTACCTACATTAAATCAACAACTAGATTTCCTCTGTCATATGTCGTGGTCTTTTTGTGTTCAATGAGTTCAGATAAGATGATATATATGATCTCGTAAGGTAATTTCGATTATAAGGAATTTTCTATGGCTATTTTTATTTGCACCTGCAAGTCGCGCGCGACTACACTACCGGTATATATTTCCTAAAAAGTGAAAGTAGATTGACAAAAAAGGCCCAAATCAATAAATGTCTACAAACAATGCCTTCCAAGAAAATAAGTACTCTTTTTATCATAACCTTGCATATTTTCAGCCATGTTGCTTAAGCTTTTAATCTGCATAAAGTAAATTAATTAAGTTTAACTCTGGTAACTTGCATCTCACTAGGTATATATCGTCTGCAGAGTGTGCACTGTCATATTGATGTGTGGGTAAAAGTCTGATCACATGACCGTGATGGAAGTGAAAACAAATTGAGGTTCTAAAGGAGTTATCGTTTTCTCCTGGCGTCCTTGTGAACTGTACGCAAATCATGTGACACTGAGAAAAGTATGGGTTGCAAACAAACAAAGAAAAACATCGGGATTTATATGTGAATATTTAAAGTCGAGTTTATAGTTAATGCCCCGGCCTGATATAGACTTTAGTAAATATCAAATACACAGAATTTCTTTTTTACAATATTTTCAAGACCAACATAATTGTTTATTTTGCTGATATTAGTGAAACTGTATACCATCGCCGTTTAAACTTTCTTTTGATAATTTTACTAGAATGACAATAGATACATTAATCAAATGTCCACCCATTAAACTTTTATGTCACACGTACACAATTATACTAACCTGGCGGATGTCGTGGCCCTGATCGTATGGTAGTTGGATTTACAACTACCTGTGCAATCAGTGCCTATCATGACTGATGCTGTGAGATCGAATCTAAATCAGGCGAGGTGTACAACATTATGTGATAAAGTTTGTCAGTGACTTGCGACAGGTCGATGGTTTTCTCCCGGTACCCCTGTTTCCTCCACCCTATAAAACTTAAATATTGTTGAAAGTGGCGCTAAACACCATCAAACAAACAAACAAACTAACATATACTAACCTGTAGTGTAGTCTTTGCTGTCAGTTCGTATCAGATGACGTGGTGAAATGCTATTTATAGACACATTGGAAATACTACTTATATTTTACTTCCTCCTTAATCTCTTTGTATGTTGCCGAAAATAACTCTCAAAACTCTCTTGCGTGGTAAAGCAGGAACCAGTCTTCCGAATCTTTTTAAAGTATCATGACATCAGGAGGATTTCCCCATTAATTAATAAATTTAGATGTTAATTTCATTGTATTCTTTTTTGGTAATATTAATAAAAAGGGGGCATTGACAGATTTGGTGTAATTTCTTACTATTGAAATGCTATGTAATTCAATTAAATGTGATAAAAACATATTGACTGCATTTACAATGTGTAGAATATCGTCTACATGGCAATCGAGACATTACCTAAAAAAAGTAGTCATTTTTTTCCACCAAAACATTATAATGTTTAAACTACAATTTGACCCCATGCAATTTCTTATTCAGGATCCTCGGATTTTTTGACAAATTGTATTTTGTCTCTCGTCTTGAAGAAAATAATATAATGCTTTAATATCGCATCTTTTCTCTAGATGGACTTTGTATATTTTGGAATAAATAGAGATAACGCTTCGACTCGGTGACAATAGGCAATTTATGTATGTTCAACAAATCACCGTCATAAATCACGAACAAATTTCATTATTCACATTAACTTTCAATATTGAACCATAAAAACCCGTGAGTGAAACCATCTTAGATTAGAAATGCTCAACAACTCCTTACCCTATGCTTTACTCTATGTACTTATTGGTGCCCATCGTTAAATTGTTTGTTCCACATCACCTGGTATCACTTCCTGTTTTCTTCTTTTTTTGTGGCAATTCGTGTTGTCCAAATGTGTGTTCTTTAAATCTGTGTTACACATATGCTTGTACTTGGACTTTTGAACTCTGTGTTCGTTCTGAGGTAACCCCGATTTTGCAATGGCTTCATCTTGCTCAATCTTTAGTTTTCTGTGTAATGCTCATTGTTTAATCTTTTACTGTTGACCATTGCATTGTCCGTCCTTCTTCTGGCTTCTGGTTGCCCTCCCCCTTTTTGTATCTTCACAAACTGTTATTAACTAATTCATGTTTTCATGATAACGAATAGGAATAAATCACTGTTCCATTAACTGTGTGTGGTTTTGTTGGGCTTAGGTAGCTTTCCATACATGTTCAATATATGTATCTACATATATATATATTATCATTCTAAAGATTTTTTTCTTTTTTGAAATAAAGAAAATAAAAATACATATGAATCAATTGAAAAAGATTAATACAGTATATTTCACTGAAGACGGACATTTATAAATGATATAGAATATCATCTCCACCTCCCCTCATTTTCACCCTTGGTTTCTTTAGCCGGATGTTTGTGGTCACACAGTGATGGTTACAACTGGATGCAGCCAGAAACGTACCGTGAACTCTTAATAAGTCGCTTTCATAGACAAGGGTACGTATGTCCGGTACGTCTTTACCTCCAATTGTTTGTAGGAGGGCTCATGTCTTATTTACGTTAGTTGTGTTTACTTGTGTATAGTGGTATCTATCACATATTGAGGAGTGTTATTGTTTTGTTCTCCTTCGTCTTTTGTTCTATGTTTCCAGTTTCTCTGGATTGTACATTTCTGGTTACACCTTCGGTATTCTTTAGCGTTTATAGTCTAGTAAATAGTTAGAAACGAAAGAAACAACTTTATTTTTAATTATTAAATGTTATTAGATTTATTATGCTCCACTCTACACACCAACGAAGGGTATAAACCACATATAATACACTACCAAGATTTAACAAAAGAAATAACATTTTTATTATTAAATACTATTAGTTTTATTATGCTCCACTCTACAGACCAACGAAGGGTATAAACCACATATAATACACTACCAAGATTTAACAAAAGCAATAAAAATTTTATTATTAAATACTATTATTCGATAGTATGCACATGAATGTGAGGTATAAAGCACATATAATATACTATCAAGATTTAATTATATATTTTACATACTATTACTGTTGTATAACATTGATGTGATGAACTAAAAACGTAGATATAGATTTACTAAGCACGACTTGTTGCTGTGATAACATTCATCAGGTACGATCAATATCTAAATATTGGAGCCAAATAAATTAACAGTCTTTGGGAGTAATGAAATCTTTATTTGTAAGTAACATGGATTATCTATTTTACATATAAATAAGATCATTATTGAATATATCATGGATTATCTATTATACATATACATATATCAGTGTAGGCACCAAGGGAAATTCAAGCGTTTCTTGCATTAAATTTCCAGAGCATAAACACCCAAATTAGTAAATAGCTTATACTAAAATAATAACAGACAACTGTTTATGTTTTGGTTGTTGAATTGTCATGACAACAATTTAATAACAACACGATAAACAACAAACTTGTCAGTCAAATAACTCTTGATGACGATTTGAAATAATAACTGAAGGGCGGTCCTGTCAGGAAATAAATAGATTATGTCACAAATAGCTGCTGGGCGATCCATAGCAGCGTAAGGATCAAATAAATTCCGCCAAATTATCATTCTGATCAGTGGATGAGAATGATAATCCGCCACAAAATTTACCCATGACAATTCAAATCCATGATAACCACCAACAACACAATTTTCAATTCAACATAATTGATTCATTAAAGCAAAATATTCAGTAATTAATCATATGGGAATACAAAACAGTATGTATATTTAATAAATGTCTCAAATGCAGATTGCAACTGGTTGAGAAAAATGTCGTTTCCAATGAATGACAAATGTACCCCATCATCTGAAAATAGACCTGGGTGGCGATCATCAAAATCTGGATATTTAACAACATATCCCCCGTACTTCAAAATGTAAGATCGTATACCTCGATTTATACGTTTCCGTGTGATTTCCATTGCACGGTCATTGTTCGAGTATCGCCAAGAACGACGAGGAAGAATACTTGACCATATCACTGAACAACCCGGGAGCATCCTCGATAAAATTGTTATTGTAAATTTCATCTGGTGAAACAGCACCACATGGTACATCCACAATATCATTTCCACCGCAATGGAGAAGGACAGCCTTCGGAATACCACGTAAATTAATTGAGCCGTGAACTAGGCTTACAACATTAGACCATTTCATGCCTGGCATGTCCACCCAACGTACTAAACAATTATAATTATCAAGACCTAAATTATAACCTATAGGTCTGTTCTCCGAATGCTGATGCGCCCTGTCAATAATACCAATGATCCATATTTCATTAACAAAAGCTGAAATGATAAAATTTATTTTATAGATTCAATACGTATATATCGTAGAAAAGAAGCAGATTTCCAACGACCTTTTGTTATAATGTCTTCTTCAGTAAAACCGTCCATTGACAAATGAGTTTCTGACCCTATTCTAAACGAATGTGTATTGTAATCATGTGGATTAATACCAATACATTCCAATGCTTTATGTAAAACCTTTGTAAACTGGTATCGCGTTACACCATTTTTGTTGTAGTGACAAAATAGAGGCCCATTTTCATTATGTCTGATGGAAATGTATTTTGAGAGCAACTTAACAGGACAAATTGCAGCTTGGTTGAATGCACAAACTGCTATTATAGTGAATAGGTCTTTTTGGTGAGTTTTTGAGAATGGTGTGGTTAACTTTATAACCTGTAAATCTTGTCGTGAAACATTAATATCACCTTTGTTGATTACGTGTCTTGTGTTGTTGTTTACTGTTATTTCTCCTATTCGTAGCTATGCAAAAAAGGACAGAGAAAACATTGACCTAAATAGTGTACATTCGTAGTTTGAGGAACATACAAACTGCAAAGAGTTAATAAGCTTAACTAATAATTCCAAAGTAATGGGTTTGCGACTATCTTCTACACCGTACTTTAAGCATTGTTTGTATAATGAATGACTGGGTAAAGTCCGACATTTGATTCAGTCGTTACCAATGACTTACACCCGATAAATAAACCTTCACAGTTGAAGGCGCATACCCAAAACTTGATAAGTAAGAAACGTAATTCACTAAATCTGAGATACTGGGCGGCCATATATCCCGTAAACCTTGATTCAATCTAAAAGACACAAATGAAGATATGCGTTCTGATAAGCGTTCCACGTATTCTTGGAATTTGACGCTTCTAGCAGTTTCGTTACTTCTTGCACAAAAGGCTCCAAAATTCCACTGGAATAACAGCTGTACCGAACCATTCCTCTGACCATTTTCGGAAGACCCATTTTCCTTGAAAATAACTACCGCACCCTTTTGTGGAACCTCTTGCACTGTCAGTAAACAATTCAAGTGCCGAACTCGAAAACCAATCAATGTCTAACATGTAACTTACACGATTCCGAATAACCCATAGGTAAACATTTGTCAAAAAAAAATATGGACCAAATTTAAAGCCCAGTAAATCAAAATCGTCAGGATAAATTGGCACCAATTGGAAAGCTGATTTGATATCTTTGTTACCAATTAAAGCATTAACACCAAGGTTTTTAATCATGTTAATAGCATTATCAAAAGATGAATATTTAAAAGATGTACATTTTTCGTCTACATAGTCATTCACACTGAAATTTGGTGGAAATGATCAATGGGTGATTAACCTGAAACCACCAGTTTTCTTTGGAACTATGCCAATGGGCGAACATCTCAAGTTAGATATGGGTCTGGTTAAAAATGGACCCGCCATGCGTCCACAATATATTTCATTCATGACCTTTTCCCAAGCGATCTCTGGATTTTGAATAATTGACTTTAGATTTTTTAGAATCTGTTCTAGACATATGACCACAATAATTTAGTCTGAAACCTTCCAAAAAACCTGTATATAACATGTGGGCATCTTCCTGACTTGGATACAATTGAGTTAGCTTATTCAACTCCGAAATATTTATGGGAGTAAAAGCAAGACATCATACATGCAAAGGGTTTATTAAAACTTCTGAAAGAAAACAAAATTATTTAGGCATTATATTGTAGTGGAAACTTAATTACAGGAAAATTATTAATCACAGGTCTAGGTCCACGATTCAAAAAGGGTGGGGGGTCTCGAAAAACTTTGCTGAGCTCTATGTACATCTTGTCTAATGGGCCTCACTACATTATAGTTCACAGTACGCACTAAACTTGGTGTGTTTGCATAACTTTGATTTACTACGCGCTTGCAATAAGCGAAAGGGTGAGCCAATCCGCATTTCAAACATGCATGCTTGTAATTACAAAGCTGCCTAATACACAAATCTTTGAAATTGTAATCCCAACAAGGCCGATTGCTTACTTGTATCTGTGGTTTAGTAGTATTCAAAAAGGATCCATTTGCATTTATTGTGAACCATAAAATGCCGTCAATAGAGGCCCAGGATTATTTGCCATTATCAGCCTAAATTGCTCATCATATCGATACATCTTATCAAATTGAACATTGGTACCTCTAATTGTAGACATATATGTGATTATTTCTAAAGCTGAATTCGGAAGCCTCTGCAGAAAATTGTTTATGTAATTAATAAATCCATCTGTCCATGCTTCAATGTTTTGAATAGATTTGACTTTTGATTGTTTGTTAGGTTGTACAACAAGCGAACCAGATTCATTATCATAACCTACTACATTTTGAGGTTTGTCCACTTATAAAATGTTGATAAAGTAGCAACGCCAAGTCGATATATTCTCTGTTCCAAAATTGTCTTTTAAATTTTGAGAAATATATACGTCACATTCTGATTGGCTAGGTATAAGATTTGGATTATCATTAATCTCACCATTATTCATATGAGCAGGAGCTAATGGTGCCTGTGGTAAATGTGCAGGAGCCTGTTGTAAAGGCACTGGAGCTTGCGGCACAGGTGCTGGCGCTGGTATAGGAGCTGGAGCCTGTACTTGAACATTAGGAGCTAGTGCAATATCTGGAGCTGGTTCCTGTACTTGGATAACGAGTGCTGGTTCCTGTTCTTCCTGGTTATATACGTCTACCGCTGGTACGGGATGTCTTTGTGCCCGTGGTCTCAGTACTGGGGGTGCACGTCCACCTCTGCGTCTACCGGCCCTTGTCATAATGTAAAATATATAACGAACATAAATGAATGTGGAAATTTTACAATTAGTAAATTTAAAAACCACAATCGGTAAAATTAAAACCGGCTTGCTTTGTTTGAAATCAATAAATGTAAATGTCACGCAAGTATTCGTATTACTACTGTATAGGTAAACAGCTGACACCCCCCTCGATACACTTTTTGCTCAATCATGCATTTTTATACTGTTAATGATATATTTACCTGCAACTATTTTGCATTTGAAACTCCACGATATTAAATTTGAGCAAGACCATTCTTTTGGCGTTTAAAGTAAATTTATAACTACATATATATCTCATACTTTCATTTTTATTTACCAATCTTTATTTTGGATGACAGAGACGGCATTTACTTTGCAAAATAAAGCACTGTAATTAATATACATAGCAAAACAGAAAATTCAAAATTAAACATGTGAAAATCGCTTACCAATCATTTTGATAATAGTATGTGCCTGAGGTCAGATTCAATGAACAACACGCGGAAATGGTTGTTCTGAAAAGTAAAGCATATCTACTTGAACATAAGCTTGCTGCATTGGATTCCTCCGTTATGTCATTACTTCGTCATGAAAAAGCACGTGACCAGGATTGTATTGCTCTATGCAACATCACGACACATTCTCGTAGTCAATTGGGAGATCTCGAGAGGAAGACGTCAGTTGAACTTCAATATCTGGAAGGACGTCAAAATAATACGATTTCAGTCCTGCATAAGTATGGAACCCGGATAAACGAGAACAGTTTACAAGATATATCATCTATAATTGAGTTGTCTGAGAAAACAAATATAAATTAGTAAAATGAAAAATAAAAAAATACCATACTGTCGGGACATCAAAATAACAGAAAGAGGCAAAATTGATACTTCTAACACACAAATACATGACCACACATTTTCCTGACTTGGTACAGACACTTCAATGAAAGGTGGCGGCTGTAGATCAGTTTGATGGAACCAAGCATCCCCTCTTAATGAAATGATGCGGTCATGCAATGGCTTACTTGTGGGCAAAATGCCAAATTTCACATACATCCGGGTCATTGGTGTTATTATAAAGTACGCTAAAATCTTGAAAGTTATACATAATATATTTTTTTTTTATTATATCTATATTACACCTGTGAACAATTTACCTCTGGGTGCCAGGGAACCTCAAAGGTTTACAAATATTTACAAAGAACAATATAATTAAATAAATAAATACTGGTACAGTTGTAGTAAGAATACAATACCATAAGCAAATCAAACATATTTTATCTCTCATATTCAATTTATAAACATACATGTTTACACAGTAAACAATGAAAGGAATTATTAATACAACTAAATTCATAATGTATCCAATAATAGCTGTAATTTCCTAATATTATATAAGTTTCGAACTTCTGGGTTTTTAGTCATCATTTGTATATTAATTATGAGTTAATTTTTGAGATTTGTGATAACTATTGCTTCCCTGTAAATGCTTTTATTATATTTTATATAATTTCTTGTTTTCCAAATTACCCATTTTATTACACAAATAACTAAATTCATTAAAAGTAGATCTTCAGTTATTTCTACCTCATACACCCCAATGATTAAGTTTTCCTCAACAAGTACTATATTCTTTTCAAAAATGTTATTAAAAATGTGTTTTGATTCATCTAAGACATATTTAATTTTATGGCACCTGTAAAACAAATGCATAAGGGACTCTATTTCATTTTTACAAAAATGACATTGACCTTTTGATTTTCCCATTTTTTGTAATCTATATTCTGAATAGACAATGTTATGCAAACATTTCCATTGGAACTGGATAATGCTTTGTTTACATTTAATCTTGTTCAGTATATACCAAATTGATATCCAGTTAAATTTCTTTTCATAAAATGTATCCCATTTTAATTGACATTTTGGCGTGATTGGTTTACGTATTTCGTTCTGGATATTCTTCAGTTTCAGCTCTTTTGGAATAATGATTTTATTATTATGATTTCTAATATTCAAATTACTATCTATTTTTAAACCTAATGATTTTTTTTATCTCTTCGTTATCATCGGATTTTAATTTCTTAACACAATTTTCTGGTATTGATTTTTTTATTTTTGCCCATTCTGATATCCAGTTCCTTTTATCATCCAGTCTATTAAATATAGTCTGATTATCAACAAAGATATTATTGTTTTTGTCCCATATATCGTTTATTTTAAATATGTTATTTCTCAAAAACGATTGAAAAAAGTGGATTTCTATTAAATTTTATCTCAGAGTTACCAAATATGTTTTTATCTAAAATGTCATTTATTGACTCCGTAGAACATGACCCCCAAAAATTGTTCCATGCTTGAATAGCGTCTGGATAGTATTTTGGAATGGATGCAATATCTAAACCTTTAATATCGGAGAATTTACAAAGAAAGAAATCAACTCCAAATTTGTTATCGTATTTCTGTAACCAGTGTTTACCTATCGCATTCCCTGAGTCCATCTCACTGTTGATTATTTTGTATGTAAATTTTATCTGTTTACTTTTGACAAAATTGTCCTATGTTGATCATTCCTATCCCCCCTTCATTAATATTTAAGCAACATATGTTTCTTTCTATTTAGTTTGGTTTATTGTCCCAAAGAAATTTCAACATCTAATCATTCACCTCTTTTTTATATTTCTCTGATATCCCCCTCATTTCAGTTTCAAATCCCATTTGAGCTAACAGAAATTTTTTAGCGATTAAAGTTTTTCACTTAAAGGTTAAATTTCTGGTTTTCCAAACCTGAGTGCAGCTTTTCATTTTATTTATAATTTTTTTCCAAATGTCATCAGTGTCTATATTGTACCCGTGAAAAACTCCTAACGTCTTTACATTATCTGAAATCCATGATATGTTATTTAATCTGGGTCGCTTCCCCCTTAATCTACCAATAAATAATCCTTTTGTTTTTTCATAATTTATCTTAGAGCCGGATGCCTTTTCAAATTTCGAAAGAATTAAAAAGGATTGTTCAACAGATTCTTCGTTTTTGTTTTAAGAGTTGCATGTCGTCTGCAAACATGCATATTTTTGCTTCCTTTACGGGCTGCCCCTCACAGTCGGGTAGTTTGACACCATGTATTTCCGGAGTGTTGTGGATAGCACAAGCCATCGGCTCTGCCTGAATAATGTACAAAATCGGTGCAGCAGGACATCCTTGTCTGGCTGAACGCGATATTGCGAACAATTTTGATATGAAACGATTTGTTTTTATACAGGTTTTTCCCTTTTTAAATAACATATAAACCCATTCACGATAATTCAGTCCAAAATTAAAACATTCCATAACATAATTTAACCACCCCCATTCCATTCTATCAAATGCTTTTTGCTGTTCAATAAAAATGATTACACCTTCCTCATCTTCATTATCTACAAATTCTATAATATCATCAATCATACGATTATTTTCACTTATACTTCTCCCTGCTACGAATCCTTTTTGATCCGTATGAATAATTTCGTTTAATACTGGCTTCATGCAATTTCGTAAAAGTTTTGATATGATTTTATAATCACTATTTAATAATGTTATTGGACGCCAGTTACGTATGTTATCTCCATCCCCCCCGCCCCCCCCCCCCCCCCCCCCCCCCTCCTTTATGAAGTAATGTCAACATTCCTCGACACTTGGAATCACATATTTCAAATTTATCAAGCATTTCTAGTAAAACTTCAAATAAATCTTCCTTTATTGTATCCCAATATATCTGAAAAAATTCATTTATAATCCTGTCTAATCCAGGTAATTTGTATTGTTTCATCGAAAAAAATATTTTCTTAATTTTATTAATTGTCAAGTCCTTTTCTAAATCTTCACTTTCGTCGCATGTTAATTTTCTATCCATATGAGTAACCAGTTCCTCTGCTACCTTTCTGTTGAAAATAGATTTGCGTAAAAAATTGTCTGTTCATCTAGTATCTCGTCGATATCATATTTTAAATTACCATCTAGACCCCTGATTTTTTTCTAAGATTTATTTTGCACATTTTTTCTCTCTAGATTAAAAAAATATTTAGTTGATTGTTCCCCCTTCTCGTACCAGTCAACTTTAGCTCTTAACCTTGCGGCGTCAGTTTTATTTTCATAATGTGAGTGTATTTGGTTTTTTAAGTCTGCTAACACTTCTAATTGTTGCCTGGAGGGTTCAGATATATTCTTTAATGTCTCTAATTTATTTTCTAGAGCCTTTATCTTGTCGTCAGTAATGTTTACCTTTTTAGACGCTTCTATAGTTATCGATTTAATTTTAATTTTGGCTATGTCCCACCATTCCCTCAAATTTGAAAAAGATTTCTTTTCTAATTTCCAATATACCCACCAACTTTAAATGAGGTCTTAGATAAACCAATATGTGATAAAGATATTTTTTATTTGTATGTAAGAAACTGAAAAATAATAAATCTAGCGGACTGGATGGCATATTGAATGAAATGATAAAATATGGCCAATATGTTTTATTACCCTGCCTAAAAAAAGTTTTCAATCTGATAATGGAATCAGGAAAATACCCTAAAACTTGGGGTGTTGGATACTTGGTAGCAATTCACAAGGGTGATGCAATCTCAAACCCTAATAATTACAGGGGTATTACCATCAACAGCTGCTTAAGCAAAGTATTTAATAGTATACTAAATAACAGACTAGTTGAATTTCTAAATGTAAATAGCATTATGAAAGACGAACAGATAGGCTTTCGGAAGGGAGCACGTACAGCAGATCACATTTTTAAATTAAGGACTTTAATTGGTAAATATGTGCAGAAAAATAGCAAACTTTACGCCTGTTTCATAGATCTGAGAAAGGCCTTTGATTCTGTCATACACTCCGCCTTATTTTATAAGCTGTACAACTATAATATAAATGGTAAATGTTTCCACATCATACGGTCAATGTATTCCTGTAGTGTCCTTAGAGTTAAAGTAAATAACAAACTGAGTGAGGAATTCATGTCAGAAGTCGGGGTGAAAAAGGTGATAACTTAACCCCACTTTATTCAAATTTATATGAATGATCTAGTTAGTATTTTTTATCAATCTCGCCATCCTGTTCATCTAGGCAATATTTCCTTTAACAGTTTACTATATGCAGATGCCATTGTGCTATTATCAACAAAAGCAGAAGGTTTACAGAAATGCTTAAATGAGTTGTCCAGCTATTGTTCAGACTGGGGTTTATCAGTTAATCTTATGAGAACTAAAATTATGATTTTCAATAAGTGTAGTAAACTAGTTAGAGAAAGATTTCCCTCAATGATGAAATTTTGCAATGTGTGAAAGAATATAAGTATCTTGGTCTAATGATCAACTGTGGTGGACACTTTTCCTATGGTATGACAGATCTTTTCAGCAGAGGCCAGAGGGCTCTCTTTAAAGTTAAGAGTATTTAAAAAATGGTTATCCTAGTGTTTCAACCTTTCTTAAAACATTTGACCTGTTAAACCTGTTTTGCTTTACTCCTCAGAAATATGGGGCATGTTTGATGTAACATCCAGAATTACTAGATCCAAGAATAATGTCATCTTTATTAATGTTTTTCAAAATAGCAAAATTGATAAATTTAATACACAATTCAACAAATATGTACTTGGTGTAGGAAAAAAAGCCTCAAACTGGGAAGTGGTTGGTGAACTTGGTAGATATCTGCTGTATATTGATATTATCATTAGTATGATTAAATATTAGATTCATTTGAATGACGATACATCAAGTCCTATATTAAGAGCAGCACTAGATGAAAATTGTGGTATGTTTTAGAGTGATCAGCATTGTTGGGTTACTTGTATTCATATTATTCTTAAAGAGCTGAATTTGCTAAGCATATGTTATTCACCAATTAGTTGTGGAAACAAAGAAATAAATGAACTGAAGCATATATTAAAAGATAATTTTGCTCAGATTTGGAAAACTAATATTAATTTAGTTAAGTTTAACAATACCACTAATAGAAGTGAAAACAATTTAAGAACAAATAGTAAATTTAAGACTATTTTTAAACAAGAAGAATATCTAAATATCAAAGATTTTAAGATGCGCTCTATATTAACTCGTTTTCGCATTAGTGCACATAATCTTGAAATAGAAACTGGACGTTACACTACTCCAAAGACACCTCTTGAAAACAGATTATGTAAGCAGTGTAATTTATCAGAGATTGAAGTCGAAGAACACTTTTTAATAAATTGTCCTAAATATAGTTTACATCGGAAAGAATTATTTAGGAAGTTGAATAACTCTCAATTTCAATGAACTAATTAACATGAACAAATTTGCTTGGCTGCTAAGCAATGAAGATATATATGTGAATGTTGAAATTGCCAAATATTTGTCTAATTGTATTATTCTTCGAGACACAAAACAATGCTGATCTTCTGTATCCTGCACTCTGTGATATTTAGGGACCGACCATTTAACTTGAAGGGGGGGGGTTATGGTTTTTTGTCTCGTTCAGAATTTTTTTTTCGGACAACACAAGAGTTAGAATATTTTTTTTTTTGTCGCGCAAAGCGCAAATTTTTTTTCCAGAATTTAACATTAGGTTATATGACAAAAACTCTGAATCATATTATTTGTTTTTCCTCCACCAAAATCAGAATATTTTTTCCAGCAACATTGGGAATCAGAATAATTTTTTAGAAAAATCCTATTTTGGTTAAATGCTGCCTTATTGCTCTACAGATAGTAGGTTCCTGTCATGAGACGCAGTTTGACAGGAAGTCTTGCTATATCTCTAGCTGACGTTTGGACACTAGCCAGGGCTGCATGTGCTTTTCCATTGGAATAATTGGAGGCATCTCTTTTGTCTTATCTTTGCAAATTGGTGTTTAATTTTGTACTTTGTTTCAATAAATTACTTTGAACTTTGAACTATGAAATACGTGTTTAATATCGTGTATGCATATTCGGTGATTTCAGTTAAGATACTTGTAAAGAGGTGATTATTCGTTTTTATTGAAATTGGCGGAATTAATTACCATCATTGTTTTTCCTAATATTTTTTTTAATGAGTTACCTCCCTTTAATTACATCTCCACTAGAAGAGTACCCGCCATATTAATGATGCCAGGACTTTTGAAGTTGTGCAAGAAACTCTTCAAGACAACAGATTTATATGAAGTCCTGTCTATCTCGAAGAAAGCAACAGCTAATGAGGGTAATGGCACGATATCGATAAATAGGTGTATGGGATCGTTCATTGTCATTGATAATGGAAATAATGTCGATTCTACTTTTTTTGGCGGGAGGGGAGAGGTAATCTCGTTCAGTCGTTTTCGTTGAGATTCCCGAAGAAATTGTCTGCTCTGTATCTCCAGTTGGTTTCTTTAGAAGTCAAATATTAACGGGATTAAGGGCAAGGATGTCTGGATTGGTAGTTTGAATTAACGTCTGCCAATTCGCATGAGATGAGTTGGAAATTTTGTCTACTTCTACTTCTACCTTGCTAGTGACCACCATCATCTGACTGACTATTCTGTCACTTTAGGTGTGTGCATGTATTGGATCAGTAATTATAACTAGTTATATGTCACAGGAACTTGCTCCCAACCACTAAATATTCTTCACTGAAAATTTCTTTTTTCACTATCAATGTGTTATTCAATGAAAAATCACTAGGGAAGACTCCATTTCTAACCCTTCCTCACTTCAAATTGTTCTATTTTTAAATCTTCAATTTCCTACCTTATGGCTTGCACACCGTGACGTCTTTTTAATAATCCCTTTTGCAATGATTTGTAAATTACTTTATCCTTTGGGCACTTTATTAATATTAAGATACATGTACATGTAACTTTGAAACAACTAGACTGACCACCATTTTAGTTATTTCAATGCTATCATATCCTTGTATGAAAGGTGCCAAGAGTGTCCGAAAGTAAAAAAGAACATGACTTCGCAGGAAGTTTCAACTTTCGCTTTTGTGCCTGAAAGGCTGTCCAGATGGGAACTTGTCAATGTTTATATCGATAATAGGATGTGTATTAATACATTGATAGTATAAAAATATCAGTGAGGCCAATTTAGTGGTGGGGAGCAAGTCCTTGTGTATATATATTGATTATAGTGTAATCTCCTTGAGATTAGATTTCCGAAGAAGTTTTCTGTTCTGTATCTCCAGTCTAATCTCGTCACAACAAAATGCAAGCCCTAAGAAAAATGTTCTGGCAATTTAAAATCTGATGCCCCTGGAGCATTCCAATGCATATTAATATTTTGTCAAGGATTTTTTTGTGTCAGATCAAGTGCATGTAGAATGTCATACCATAGACATATTTTCTAGTTCAAATCTGCGAAAAAAAGGAAAATATCTTACCGTTTTAAGTTGTTAAAGATGCATTTCTACAAATATCAAATTGTACCTCATTTTTGTTGCACAAAAGAAGTGTATCATGTGATCAGTTTCGTGACATTTTGCTATTGTCGGTTTCTTGATGTCAAAAATAGGAAAAATTATTCAACACCATTATAATATCTGACATTGCAGGGCTCTACGATTCATGTAGCTCCCACTAGCCCCTGGCTAGTAAGGAAATATTTTTTACTCACCAGCAAAAGTATGTTACTAGCCAGATTAATAAAGATACTAATTCGTACTATATACAAAAAAATGTAACTCCAATATGTATTTATTTCTTTGGCAATAACAAAGGCAATTGTATTATAAGTCCAATTTCATTTTTTTTCTGTCTGTTTTTCAAAAGACTGAAGTATTAAACTTGAAGATGGTTTACTGGAGCTGAAAATGTACTAGTATAAGTTAGGGTTGGGCTTTTGCTGATACCATATTGAAACATTTTTCATCTTTCTGACTTATGATGATAAACACTTTCACGTTTAAACTTTTTCTTTCCAGTAACAAATTTGGTTTTGCCAGCAATATCTGGTCCTGCCTTTCGGCAAACATCACAAGACATGACGTCGATAGAGTACTGTAATCATAAATAATGAGCCACAAAAACTCTGACTTCCAGACGTCTTGGAATTTACGCTTTTCAGCTTTAGAACCCGAACCTTCATTAGTATTTTGGCTTGATACTTACGTCGATGCTATTTTGCCAATAAATCCTTGTTAAATAAACCCTGATCTCTTGAACAGTCAAACTATTTTTATGATTCCGTAATGATATATCAGTACAAATTACCTTTTCAAACTCGAACTCAAATTCCACAGAACTCTTGAGCATTTAATAATGCCTAATTACACTATCCAGATTAAAGAAAAATACCTGTTTTAATATAGAAAGATTATTGAACCCAAGACATGTGGGCCCTGTGTCGCTGATAGGACAATTGTTAAGAAATCATTTTTTTTTTATTTTATTTTTTTTTAAGAAATCATGTGTATACATTTTACTTACTTTCTGTCCACTGTAGTATAAAATGGAAAAAAATATATTTTATGGATAAGATATACCTATACATGTAATGATACCTATGCTATATATTATTTATTGTAGTAAAGAAAGGCTATCATAAACTGTCACTGAAGGTTCATCCTGACAGGGTCCAGAAAAAGGAAAAAAAGGTTGCCACTGAGAAATTTCAAACCCTTGGTAAAGTGTATTGTATATTGTCTGACAATGAGAAGCGAGCTTTATATGATGAATCAGGTAATCTTCTTTAACTATATATAGACAACATATACAGTTGTCGGCAAATAGAAAATTGATTAGTATGAACTTTAGAAACAGGAAGAAAAGAGAACCTAGTGTGATCCTTTCTTTCCTTTTTTGAGTCGAGTACAAATAAATGTTATGTTTTCAAACAATGTATGTACCAGAGCTGTCGAAATCTCTTTCCTGTCTGTCAGACAATAGGTCTGGCAGATGTGGACAATGTGTCAGACCTATCAAACATTTGCCGGACCTACATATTTTTTACAACTTCAACTGAATTACACATATACTGACTAAATCCATAAAATGGTTTGTTTACAGCTTCAAGTGATACCTTGGAATACTCAAAGTTAGTACAACACATTTTTGTGTGACATGTGGAAATATACATACATGTACAATACAATAGACTTGTGTATGAAATAAACAAAGATACCAAGTTTGCATAATGCTAGCTATGCACATGTTTCAAGGTGTTACCTCTTATACAAATGTAAGTAGCATTAGGTCTGGATAGAATCAATTGGATGACTGACAACCTAGGCCTAAATTAAAGTTAAGTTTGTTTCCCCTTTCACCAACCGACCCTTTTAAAAAGCCACAGAGTCAAAAAAAATTATTGCCAGAAATAAAAAAAAAAAAAAAAACAAATCGCAATTTACGGAAAATCGATGCGCGTCCGTCCGGAATCGGTTACACATTTAGTAGTCAAACTCTTCAATGTGAAGTCAAAATTTGATTATATAGACAAAAATCGGAGATTGCAAACAACGACAAGTTTGAGAAGCGAAATTAAGTAATGATGCCGGTCATCTTCAAGCATTTTGTCGGTCCCAAGTTACTGAAAAATTGCTCCGGACATCGGGTCTGACGCGAAAAAGTTTAAATCGGACCTAGTCAATTTTTGTCCAACGATTTTCGACAGCTCTGATGTACATGTATATTGTGATTATACTGAAATGTCATGTATGCAAAACATTGTTAAATTTACACACAAGAAAGCAAAAACATTGAACATTTTGGTTGAATTTCCGATTGGGTGATTAGATAAAACGCAGTACAAAGCAGACATCATGTCATCAAAATGCAGGTTCAGCCTCAGATTCATGGTATTTAGCACCACTTTCAACAATATTTCAGTTATGTCGTGGCAGTGAGTTTTAATGATGGAGGAAAATAGATTACCCAGAGAAAACCACTGACCTACCGCATGTCACTGACAAACTTTATCACATAATGTTGTATCGAGTACACCTCGCCATGAACGGGGTTCGAACTCACAACTTTTGTGGTGCTAGGCACTGATTGCACAGATAGTTGTAAATCCAACTACCATACGATCACGACCACGAAGATCCCTCATCAAAATGCAAGGTGCATTCACCATGATATACATGTAGAGGAAAAATTGCTCACTTCTCTTTAATTACAATCAATCAATAACTCGATTGAATTATTGATACGACAATGGTTGTGTAAATGTTATATTGCATGCTCACCTTGAGTGTGGTAGACTGTGGGTTTGATCCCGGTTATGTTAAAATTGGTATTTTCTGGTTCTCCATAAAAGATGCAGCATTAAAGAGTTAGAACAAGAACTGGTCGGCTCAGAATCAGGGCTAGGGTTATGGTGTTTAATGTCACTTTCAACAATATTTGAGTTATGTTGTGGCTGTCAGTTTTACTGGTGGAGGAAACCGTAGTACCAGGGGAAAACCATTTGCCTTCCACCAGTCATGGACAAACTTGATCACATAATGTAATGTTGTATTGAATACAGCTCAGCATGAGCAGGATTCAAACTCACAAGTGATAATAGTCACTGATTGCACAACACAAATAGTTTTAAATCCAGCTACCATATGATCACGACAACGGCAGCCCTAAAAGGTTTAGAATCAGTATAATCGGAGCTGTTGAAATCTCTTTCCTGTCTGTCAGACAATAGGTCTGGCAGATGTGGACAATGTGTCAGACCTATCAAACATTTGCTGGACCTACATATTTTTTACAACTTCAACTGAATTACACATATACTGGCTAGATCCATAAAATGGTTTGTTTACAGCTTCAAGTGATACCTTGGAATACTCAAAGTTAGTACAACACATTTTTGTGTGACATGTGGAAATATACATACAATACAATAGACTTGTGTATGAAATAAACAAAGATACCAAGTTTGCATAAAGCTAGCTATGCACATGTTTCAAGGTGTTACCTCTTATACAAATAAAAGTAGCAATAGATCTGGATAGAATCAACTGGATGACTGACAACCTAGGCCTAAATTAAAATTAAGTTTGTTTCCTCTTTCACCAACCGACCCTTTAAAAAGCCGCCGAGTCCCAAAAAAATATTGCCAAAAATTAAAAAAAAAAGTCTGACGATTTTCGACAGCTCTGGTATAATATGATCGATTTTTTGGTGTTTTAACGCCACTTTCAGCAGTATCATGGCGACCAGTTTCAGTGGTGGAGGAAGCTGGAGTACCCAGAGAGAACCACCGACCCTGGGCAAGCAACTGGTAAACATTATCACTTGCGGCTGCGAGTCGAGTGCATCCATTTTTGTAATTTACAAAGCTGGATGCGAACCCACGCCGTATTGGTGATAGGCCTGTATGAGCTGTTAGATCCAACGACCTAACTCATTGAGCCACCCGGGTCCCTCCGTATAATATGTCAAGAGTGATACAACATATATAGTACTTGTAAACTGTTGTTTCAGTAAGCTAATGCTATAAAAATACAACTAAGCGTATTAGTTCGTTAAAAAAACTGATATCATCATCTCATCAAAATGTAACTTGTTCTTGCTGGAAAAGTGCTCCCTTGGCATTAAACAACAATCACTCACTCACAAAACTCATCAAAAGATCATTTGTTCTCTTGACATTAAACAACAATCACTCAGTATTGATTATCTGTTAATTCAGGAGAAGTAGATGAGGGGGATGATACATTGACACAAGACAAAGATTGGTATGATTACTGGAGAATCCTCTTCCACCAAATCTCAGAAAAGGATATTAAAGATTTTGAACAAAAATACCAAGGTAATTTTTGTGTGTAAATTATTTATTTTTCTTAAGAACAGATTTATACATACACGATTCTGTACAAACAATGTTTCAGCACACAAAAGTTACAATGTAAGATACACGTTTGATAAATATAATTGATGTTCATAACATACTACTTTCGCAATTCAAAATAAGCATTTTACCAAGGTAATTTTAAACATTGTTTTTAATGCCCCGTTGCTAGAAACATAATTTTTCTGCTAGGTATTTGGGACATTAAGTTTGCCTTCATCCATCCATCTATGTTCGGTTTCCACTGAATAACCTACCCGTTATGTTCCCTTTAAGCAAATCGTTTGATTTCAGTCTTTGCCACTTTTTCCATTATGGAGTTATGGCCCTGTTTATACTAGTTGGAAACAGAGGCATACATGTCCTATGGTCACTTCTTCCATTTTTAGCTCACCTGGCCTTTAGGCCATGTGAGCTATTGTCATCATTTGTCGTCCATCCGTCAACATTTCACATTTTAATCTTCTCCTCAGAAACCACAGGGCCAATTGCAACCAAACTTTGGTGGAATGGTCCTTGGATGGCCCCCTTCCAAAATTGTGTCCGGTGATCCCGACTTCCAACCAAGATGGCCGCCAAGCTAAAAATAGAAAAAAGGGGGGATTTTAACTGCAGCTTCATGGCAAGGAGTAGTTTAGCATATATTCCGGGTTTTTCTGTGAATTTTTTCTTTCAGCCGATTTATACAGATTATGCAAATTAGGCATATTTTGATAAAAGATCACATTTAAATCTTCTCCTCTAAAACCGCTGAACCAAATTAAACCAAACCTGGCAGGGATGGTCCCTGGGTGGGTCCTTTTCAAAATTGTGTTTGACAGCCCCGCCTTCCATTCAAGATGGCCACTGTTACTAAAAATAGAAATTTCTTCAAATGGCCAAAACTGCTTTATTTTAAACCAGAATGTGCCCAAATTTGAACTGTATAAGCATAATGATGAGTTTTTTAACATACATTATGGGATTTTTTATGAACTTTGAACTTTTGCCGATTTTGACCGATTATGCAAATTAGGCATAAATAAGCAAAAAATCATTTAAAAATCTTCTTGTTAGAAACCACTTGGCCAATTTCAACCAAACTTTGTCTGAATGATCCTTAGGTGGTCCCCTTTCAAAATTGTGTCCGTCAGCGCTGTCCTGTATCCAAGATTGCCATCGTTACTAAAAATAGAAATTTCTTCAAATGGTCAAAACTGCTCTATTTTAAGCCAGAATGTGCCCAAATTTGAACTGTATAAGCATAATAATGAGCTTTTTAACATAAATTACAGGAATTTTTATGAACTTTGAACTTTTGCCGATTTTGACCGATTATGCAAATTAGAAAAAAGGGGGGATGAAATTAAAAAAAAAATCTTCTCCTCTGAAACTACTGAGCCAATCTCAACCAAACTTTGCTGAAATGATTCTTGGGTGGTCCTCTTCCAAAAATTGTGTCCGGCATTTCAGGACTCCGACCAAGATGGCCAAGATGGCCACCACAGCTGAACTTAATTTAACATAGGACCTTATGGGAAATTCCCATAAAAATCTTCTTGTCTGAAACCATTTGCTCAATAAGAACAAAATTTTGATGAAATAGTCATTGGATGGTTCTCTTCCAAAAATGTGTCGGGCGGTTCGGCCCTTCGACCAAGATTGCCCCCACAGCCGAACTTAGCTTAACATAGGACCCTATGGGAAATTCACATAAAAATCTTATCCTCAGAAACCACTGGGCCAATTGCAACCAAGCTTTGGTGGAATAGTCCTTGGATGGCCCCCTTCCAAAATTGTGTCCGGTGATCCCGACTTCCAACCAAGATGGCTGCCAAGCTAAAAATAGAAAAAAAAAGGGGGGATGAAATTTAAAAAAAATCATCTCCTGTGAAACTACTGAGCCAATCTCAACCAAACTTTGCTGAAATGATCCTTGGGTGGTCCCCTTCCAAAATTATATCTGGCATTTCAGACTTCCGACCAAGATGGCCGCCACAGCCGAACTTAATTTAACATAGAACCCTATTGGAAATTCCCATAAAAATCTTCTTGTCTGAAACCATTTGCTCAATAAGAACAAAATTTTGATGAAATAGTCATTGAATGGTTCTCTTCCAAAAATATTCTGGCGTTTCGGCCCTTCGACCAAGATGGCCCCCACAGCCGAACTTAACTTAACATAGGACCCTATGGGAAATTCACATAAAAATCTTCTTGTCTGGAACCAGTTGCTCAATTGGAACCAAACTTTAATAAAATAGTCATTGGATGATCCTCTTCCAAATTTGTGTCTGGTGGTCCCGCCCTCTGACCAAGATGGCTGCACAGCTGTACTTAGATTAACATAGGACCCTATGGGAAATTCACATAAAAACCATCTTGTCTGGAACCAGTAGCTCAATTAGAACCAAGCTTTGATGGAATAGTCATTGGATGGTCCTCTTCCAAAATTGTGTCCGGCAGTCACGCTTTCCCACCAAGATGGCCGCCACAATGCAGTTGCATTGTTATTGAAAGCAGCTTTGATCCAGGTGAGCGATTGCAGGCTCCTGGGAGCCTCTGATTTGTATCATGGGGTCAACTGTATTCTCAGTTGTCATGGTTTCCAGAGCCACTGGAATGAGCTATATAAAGATGCACAGAACCTGTCAAAAGTATTGATTAACATAATGTTTGAAAATTGAAAACAAATGCATTGGCAATTAAAGGTAATTGTTAACACCCCCCACTCCACCCCCCTCACACACACATAGTTTCATCTTTGGAGAAATATATGTTGTAGTCCTCATTAAAAGGAAGGAGGAGTTTTGTGTGCAAACTTTTCAATGAAAAAGGACAATATCTCCATTAGAAATAGTCCAATCAAATTGCTGTAATGGTATGCAAGTCTTTTATCTGGTAATTAATGTGCGAAATTAGCAGTAGACCTATAGATAATGTCTATGTAAAATCAAGCTGGTCTATGTCAAATTTTCTAAATTTTGTACGTATGTAATGTACATCAAGGTCTATTTAAAATAGAGATTGGTTTATGCAAAAATTTAGTTTCACACACTGTAATTACATGTACATGTAGCAAGCATGCAAAATTTAGAACAATTATATAATGAAGGAGGATTTGCATGACGAACTGCATTTTTCTTTTAATTGTAACATTGTCATTTGATATATTGTATGTACAACTTTACTCTCCTAATGGAGGCAAATAAAGAATATATATATCCTCTACCCTTCTTGGGAGACATAACTAGGGCAAAAACCAAAATATAGAAGAGATATATCATCATAAGGTATATCATTGAAATGTTCCGTTCAAAATAACATGTGTTGAGCTGTACTATTTACTTCTGTTAATAATCTTGGCATCTTTATTGTTTGGAAATTATTTCATGCATAGAATTTTATTTCCCAGATGTTGTAAATGAGTTGTAGAGATACAAAAAATGTACTTGTAGCAATTTAATTTGATGGGTCCAGAAGACATTTCTAAAAGCAATTTGGTGTGTCCCACAATTGTAAGAATCTAAAATTTGAAAATTTTTGGTGAGCCCCAACTGAACATGGCAAGTCCAGGACTCACCTAGATGCAAATTGCAAGAATCTCTGTAAAGTCAAACCTGTATTAAGAGGTCACCTTTGGGATAAAAAAAAAAAGTGGCCTTATAAGACAGGTGACCTCTTAAATGAGGTTAAATTTATATGAAATTTTCTATGTCAGGATAAGAAAAAAGTGACTGCTTAATAGAGGTGACTGCATGGACAGATTTGACTGTATTTGTATATATATTTAAGGATCAGAGGAAGAATTGACAGATTTAAAGGCTATGTATTGTGAATGTGAAGGAGACATGAACAAAATAATAGACAGTGTCATGTGTGCTACTGTAGAGGATGAACCAAGATTTGTTAAAATACTCAAAGATTTAATTAAGACAAAAGAGGTTCCTAAATACCCAGCTTTTAACAGAACTACAAGTAAAACTCAGTCAACCTCTCGGAAAAGAAAGGTAAATTTGTTTGTGATCGTAGATATTAGTAAATGAGTGTCGGTGATATTTTGTTGTTGAATACCAAGTAAACAATTTTTTTACAATATCTTCTGAACTATAACCTTTGCACTCTAACATTTATACCAACAAGATAGTATGTAGAACCTCATTATTTTTGTTTCCCACTGATAAAGTATTCCCTTCTGCAATGAAAAAATGACCTCCCGTAAAAAGAACAATTTAATAGTATCATGCAATCTCAATGCAACTGAATTCTGGCCTGATAAGAGAGGTGGTCAAAATAAGAGAAGGACTACATGTACTGTATCTCCAAGGCAATAGGGAACGTCATGGCCGTCATCGAATGGTAGTTGGATTTACAATTACCTATGCAATCAGTACCTATCACCACTAACATTGCGAGTCCGAATCCCGCTCGGGTGAGGTGTACTCGATACAACATTATGTGATAAAGTTTGTTAGTGACTTGCGACAGGTCAATGGTTTTCTCCGGTTTCCTCCACCAATAAAATTGGCCGCCATGATGTAACTGAAATATTGTTAAAAGTGGTGTTAAACACCATAAACCAACCAAACCAACCTCAGATTTCTTGCAGCAAAACCTTTTTTTGTCTGTAGTAAGCTTTCACTCAATTTATCCCAGATAAATCAAAGACATCGGAACTCACAACAGCAGCAGTGATAGTCACTCATTAACTCACGACCACGATGGCCCCTCTACAGAACTCACAACAGCAGCAGTGATAGTCACTCATTAACAAACGACCACGATGGCCCCTCTACAGAACTCACAACAGCAGCAGTCATAGTCACTCATTAACAAACGACCACGATGGCCCCTCTACATTTGATATGACAGATCTCAAAATTTGTTACTGTTTAAACTTTCTTTTTGTAATATTGTCTAGAAATTGCTGCAGTATCACCTCCTCATTTATTCTTGTAGTATAATGTATTAAGTATACCATTCTTGTAGTATAATGTATTAAGTATACCATTCTTGTAGTATATTGTATTAAGTATACCATTCTTGTAGTATAATGTATTAAGTATACCATTCTTGTAGTATATTGTATGAAGTATACCATTCTTGTAGTATAATGTATTAAGTATACCATTCTTGTAGTATAATGTATGAAGTATACCATTCTTGTAGTATAATGTATTAAGTATACCATTCTTGTAGTATAATGTATGAAGTATACCATTCTTGTAGTATAATGTATTAAGTATACCATTCTTGTAGTATAATGTATTAAGTATACCATTCTTGTAGTATAATGTATGAAGTATACCATTCTTGTAGTATAATGTATGAAGTATACCATTCTTGTAGTATATTGTATTAAGTATACCATTCTTGTAGTATAATGTATGAAGTATACCATTCTTGTAGTATAATGTATTAAGTATACCATTCTTGTAGTATAATGTATTAAGTATACCATTCTTGTAGTATATTGTATTAAGTATACCATTCTTGTAGTATAATGTATTAAGTATACCATTCTTGTAGTATAATGTATGAAGTATACCATTCTTGTAGTATAATGTATTAAGTATACCATTCTTGTAGTATAATGTATGAAGTATACCATTCTTGTAGTATAATGTATTAAGTATACCATTCTTGTAGTATAATGTATTAAGTATACCATTCTTGTAGTATAATGTATTAAGTATACCATTCTTGTAGTATAATGTATTAAGTATACCATTCTTGTAGTATAATGTATGAAGTATACCATTCTTGTAGTATAATGTATGAAGTATACCATTCTTGTAGTATATTGTATTAAGTATACCATTCTTGTAGTATAATGTATGAAGTATACCATTCTTGTAGTATAATGTATTAAGTATACCATTCTTGTAGTATAATGTATTAAGTATACCATTCTTGTAGTATAATGTATTAAGTATACCATTCTTGTAGTATAATGTATTAAGTATACCATTCTTGTAGTATAATGTATTAAGTATACCATTCTTGTAGTATAATGTATTAAGTATACCATTCTTGTAGTATATTGTATGAAGTATACCATTCTTGTAGTATAATGTATTAAGTATACCATTCTTGTAGTATAATGTATTAAGTATACCATTCTTGTAGTATAATGTATGAAGTATACCATTCTTGTAGTATAATGTATGAAGTATACCATTCTTGTAGTATAATGTATTAAGTATACCATTCTTGTAGTATAATGTATTAAGTATACCATTCTTGTAGTATAATGTATGAAGTATACCATTCTTGTAGTATAATGTATGAAGTATACCATTCTTGTAGTATAATGTATTAAGTATACCATTCTTGTAGTATAATGTATTAAGTATACCATTCTTGTAGTATAATGTATGAAGTATACCATTCTTGTAGTATAATGTATGAAGTATACCATTCTTGTAGTATAATGTATGAAGTATACCATTCTTGTAGTATAATGTATGAAGTATACCATTCTTGTAGTATAATGTATGAAGTATACCATTCTTGTAGTATAATGTATTAAGTATACCATTCTTGTAGTATAATGTATGAAGTATACCATTCTTGTAGTATAATGTATTAAGTATACCATTCTTGTAGTATAATGTATGAAGTATACCATTCTTGTAGTATAATGTATGAAGTATACCATTCTTGTAGTATAATGTATGAAGTATACCATTCTTGTAGTATAATGTATGAAGTATACCATTCTTGTAGTATAATGTATGAAGTATACCATTCTTGTAGTATAATGTATGAAGTATACCATTCTTGTAGTATAATGTATGAAGTATACCATTCTTGTAGTATAATGTATTAAGTATACCATTCTTGTAGTATAATGTATTAAGTATACCATTCTTGTAGTATAATGTATGAAGTATACCATTCTTGTAGTATAATGTATGAAGTATACCATTCTTGTAGTATAATGTATTAAGTATACCATTCTTGTAGTATAATGTATTAAGTATACCATTCTTGTAGTATAATGTATGAAGTATACCATTCTTGTAGTATAATGTATTAAGTATACCATTCTTGTAGTATAATGTATGAAGTATACCATTCTTGTAGTATAATGTATGAAGTATACCATTCTTGTAGTATAATGTATGAAGTATACCATTCTTGTAGTATAATGTATGAAGTATACCATTCTTGTAGTATAATGTATTAAGTATACCATTCTTGTAGTATAATGTATGAAGTATACCATTCTTGTAGTATATTGTATTAAGTATACCATTCTTGTAGTATAATGTATGAAGTATACCATTCTTGTAGTATAATGTATTAAGTATACCATTCTTGTAGTATAATGTATGAAGTATACCATTCTTGTAGTATAATGTATGAAGTATACCATTCTTGTAGTATAATGTATGAAGTATACCATTCTTGTAGTATAATGTATGAAGTATACCATTCTTGTAGTATAATGTATGAAGTATACCATTCTTGTAGTATAATGTATGAAGTATACCATTCTTGTAGTATAATGTATTAAGTATACCATTCTTGTAGTATAATGTATTAAGTATACCATTCTTGTAGTATAATGTATTAAGTATACCATTCTTGTAGTATAATGTATTAAGTATACCATTCTTGTAGTATAATGTATTAAGTATACCATTCTTGTAGTATATTGTATGAAGTATACCATTCTTGTAGTATAATGTATGAAGTATACCATTCTTGTAGTATAATGTATTAAGTATACCATTCTTGTAGTATATTGTATGAAGTATACCATTCTTGTAGTATAATGTATTAAGTATACCATTCTTGTAGTATAATGTATTAAGTATACCATTCTTGTAGTATAATGTATTAAGTATACCATTCTTGTAGTATAATGTATGAAGTATACCATTCTTGTAGTATAATGTATGAAGTATACCATTCTTGTAGTATATTGTATTAAGTATACCATTCTTGTAGTATATTGTATGAAGTATACCATTCTTGTAGTATAATGTATTAAGTATACCATTCTTGTAGTATAATGTATTAAGTATACCATTCTTGTATAATGTATTAAGTATACCATTCTTGTAGTATATTGTATTAAGTATACCATTCTTGTAGTATAATGTATTAAGTATACCATTCTTGTAGTATAATGTATTAAGTATACCATTCTTGTAGTATAATGTATTAAGTATACCATTCTTGTAGTATAATGTATGAAGTATACCATTCTTATAGTATAATGTATGAAGTATACCATTCTTGTAGTATAATGTATTAAGTATACCATTCTTGTAGTATATTGTATGAAGTATACCATTCTTGTAGTATAATGTATTAAGTATACCATTCTTGTAGTATAATGTATTAAGTATACCATTCTTGTAGTATAATGTATTAAGTATACCATTCTTGTAGTATATTGTATTAAGTATACCATTCTTGTAGTATAATGTATTAAGTATACCATTCTTGTAGTATAATGTATTAAGTATACCATTCTTGTAGTATAATGTATTAAGTATACCATTCTTGTAGTATAATGTATTAAGTATACCATTCTTGTAGTATAATGTATGAAGTATACCATTCTTGTAGTATAATGTATTAAGTATACCATTCTTGTAGTATATTGTATTAAGTATACCATTCTTGTAGTATAATGTATTAAGTATACCATTCTTGTAGTATAATGTATTAAGTATACCATTCTTGTAGTATAATGTATTAAGTATACCATTCTTGTAGTATAATGTATTAAGTATACCATTCTTGTAGTATAATGTATGAAGTATACCATTCTTGTAGTATAATGTATTAAGTATACCATTCTTGTAGTATAATGTATGAAGTATACCATTCTTGTAGTATATTGTATTAAGTATACCATTCTTGTAGTATATTGTATTAAGTATACCATTCTTGTAGTATAATGTATGAAGTATACCATTCTTGTAGTATAATGTATTAAGTATACCATTCTTGTAGTATAATGTATGAAGTATACCATTCTTGTAGTATATTGTATTAAGTATACCATTCTTGTAGTATATTGTATTAAGTATACCATTCTTGTAGTATAATGTATGAAGTATACCATTCTTGTAGTATAATGTATTAAGTATACCATTCTTGTAGTATAATGTATTAAGTATACCATTCTTGTAGTATAATGTATGAAGTATACCATTCTTGTAGTATAATGTATTAAGTATACCATTCTTGTAGTATAATGTATTAAGTATACCATTCTTGTAGTATAATGTATGAAGTATACCATTCTTGTAGTATAATGTATTAAGTATACCATTCTTGTAGTATATTGTATGAAGTATACCATTCTTGTAGTATAATGTATTAAGTATACCATTCTTGTAGTATAATGTATTAAGTATACCATTCTTGTAGTATAATGTATGAAGTATACCATTCTTGTAGTATAATGTATTAAGTATACCATTCTTGTAGTATATTGTATGAAGTATACCATTCTTGTAGTATAATGTATTAAGTATACCATTCTTGTAGTATAATGTATTAAGTATACCATTCGTGTAGTATAATGTATGAAGTATACCATTCTTGTAGTATAATGTATTAAGTATACCATTCTTGTAGTATAATGTATTAAGTATATTTGTTTTTCAGGCAGGAAAGGAAGCAACTGAGGCAGAGGAACATGCTAAATGGTTAGGACTGAGCATGGGTGAGGGTTCATTACAGACATTGATACAGTCAAAACAACAGTCTAGGAAACAACAGATGGATAGTTTCTTCACTGACATTGAGGCTAAATATGCAGAGCTAGATGAAGCAGAACAGAAGCGTAAATCTAAATCTAAATCTAAATCAAAGAAAAAATAGCAAGATAATGTTACTATGGTTACCGTATTCTGTATGATTTGTTATGTTCTCTTGTTTGTTACATGGTTTTTTAATTTCATTGATGAAAACTACAATATTTCCTCTCTTATAAAGTCCCTCTTATCATGCCAGATCACAGATACTATGAGATAGTAAAATACTTTTAAATTGCCCCCTTAAGGAAAGGCCACCCCTCTTATAAGGCCACTTTTACATTACAGAGGGAAGGGATAGCCATTTAAGAATGTGACTACTGTGTGGTAAGCATTTTAATATTTTAATATCCAACTCTTGTCGTCATTACCATCTGAAGAACAATAATATTTTAGAACATATTTCTTTATTTTTAAAAGATGGGAAACAAAATCAAGATATCTTATCAAAATATGTAAGATTTCCCAGCTGCAGAATTCAATAAAAAAATTACAAGAATAGGTTTGTGTGGCTACAGTCACTTTTATCTAGCCCATTGTTCATTATTTTTACTATTTCTACTTGAAATGTGTGTAGTATTTGTACTGTGTCCAGTCTGTTGTATGGCAAGTGTTGCTATAAGACAATTTTACAATATGTCTACCTTTATTACATTTTCCTAACACAATATCAGCTGTTTAGCATGTTTAAATATTTTTATATGTTAAAATTATTAAATTGTTGTCTTGCATTGTATATTGTAAAATATTTGATTCAATGAACTTGCTGGATTTTCCCCATCAAACTAACTCTCTTAGGAAGGATAAATATTTCCGGTCACAGTATATGCAGAAAGACAGATACACATACTTGAAATGAATTCATTGTTATTTAAAATGTTATTTTAATAATTAAAAAAATGTTAAATATACCTGCCTTATTATGTTTAGATCCTTTGGATGAGGTAAGTGAGTGAATGAGAGATTGTTTAATTTTTCAGCTAGACTATGGCAAGAACCAATTACATTTGATGAGATGATAATGATATCCACTTTGTACTAGACCAACACTCTTAGTTGGATTTTTATAGTGCTAGCTCGCTGACACAACAGTCCACTGGTAGATATGTGGCTCCACTAGGACACATTACTCTGATTCCGAGCCAACCAGTCTTTGCTCTTTCTCTTTAATGCCGTGTGCTTAGTGAAGAAACAACAAATATCAATTTTATAGTCTTTGGTTTGACCTGACCGGAACTCAAAAACACAATCTAACACACTAGAGACAAGCATGGTAACCATTACATCACTGATGTGGTTTAGACCCGTTAGTATTCTTGCTACCAAAGATTTTTTGTTTTATTTATGTCTTTCCAATTTTTTGACTTTGAGCATAAATGACGAAGTTTATTCCAGAAACGATCCGCATTGGTGGTGTAATGGTTAGTGTACTCTCCTCGAGTTTGGTAGATCATGGAATCGAGCCGTTGTCAGGTCAAATGAAAGATTAAGCAATTGGTATTTGCTGCTTTTCAGTTAAGCATGCAGCTTTAATGAGTAATAGCAAAACCTGGTTGGATTTAAATCGGGATAATGTGTCGGAGAGATGCTAGCCCTTTTAAAATCCATCTAAAAGTGTTGGTCTACTACAAAGTGTACATTATCATCATCATCATTGAAATGTTACATGTTCTCATCATGATAGCTGGAATATTACTTATTTGACATTAAACAACAATAACTCAGTCATCACTCATTACTTAGTGAATTATTAGTGTCAGATGTTATGTTCAATAAGGTATTATAGTGTAGAGGTGGTTTTCTCTGGTACTCCGGTTCCTACTCCAATAAAACTGACTGCCACGATATAACTGAAATATTGTTGAAAGGGGCGTTAAACACCATAATCCTAACCCCTTTAGTGTAGAAAGGTTGATTGAGGTGATAATTAACAGACTAGGATATTGAGCATAAAGAAAATATTTGAATTTTAAGAATCTACATATTCACTGGCACAGTGTCAATATTATCTGGTCTAACCTCATCTTGAGATACAAACTATTTTAAAACTTGTGTATTTATTGTGTCTAGTATAGTTTGGCCCAAAGTTCATCAATTACATCTGTTTGCAGATAGAAATAAAGACAGATATATGATACTGCTGAATACATGGATATTCATTGAAAATAAAAAGTAATATAGTTTACAATATAACCAAGCATGACAAAACACTCTGGCAAATGTCAACCTTCCATTAAAAAAAAGAAATTAAAGAAATCAATAAAAAGTTGGGTCACCAGTACTAGTCTTGCTTGCCAGAAATTTTCCTCTTATGATCCCAATGAATTGTTACTTTTTGGAGCAATGCTAAATCCAAGAAGCTGCCATGGTCTCTGTTTGGTCAGGAAATTATTGACTTCACCCATGGAACAACCACATGCAAAGTCGACAGTCTTTCGAAAGTTGTCTCGGAAGAATTTGAAATCCAAGATGGTTGATCGGTGTCCTCTAAATTAAGCCAAAGTACAGGAATGATTTAAGGTAAAGATTGAGTACATCAGAATGTGCAAAGTTAGATTTATTTCCAATGTGAGCATTGTAACCCATGGGCTCTTGTTAAACCATAGCTCTACATATTAAATAATCAACTGATGCCTCTTCCAAAATAAACATCAATTGGTCATAATATCCAAGGAAATGAATTGTCTTGGTGCAGAGAGACAAAATGTATCAACACAATGTAATGTCGGTTTTAAGAGCTTTATTTAGCTCATGTTATTTGTTAAATGTATATATGTGCCAACTTTAAATAAAATTTACTTTACTTTAGGTTGAATTTAGGCATATATATGACAATAAAGAGTTGGTACAGATTAAATGTATATTAAAGCCTTTGTAATTTAAGTTTTTCAAAGATGTTATAAATAAAGTAGAATCGGACTTAAGCTTGTAGGAAAAAATTGGGGATGCCATAGAGATAATCAAAAGCCGTAATTTGAGAAAGGACAGAATGCAATGTCCAAAGGAAAAGAACAAATTAATATGATCAGCAAAATACTACATACAACAAATATAGCTTGAACAATAAGAACGCCACTCAAAATCGGGTAAAATTGGATGTTTGGGACGGAAGGCATTTAATAATCAGCTAGTGGTGCCCGTTGTGTCAATTTTGTTAATAATGCGATGATAAGTAATAGAAAGGGAAAGGAGGACGGGATTGTGACTACGATAAACAGAGCATACATGTGACAGATATTCCGTATAAGATGGAGAGCTTGAAACGTTCGAATTTCCGCATAAAACGATGTTGGGTTTCGTCTCCCCCTCCAGTTGTTTGTAGGAGGGCTCATGTCTTATTTAGAGTGTTCGGTTCGTCTTTACCTCCAGTTATTGATAGGAGAGCTCATGTCTTATTTAGGGTGTTCGATTTCGTCTCCCCCTCCAGTTGTCTGTAGGAGGGCTCGTGTCTTATTTGTGTTTATTGGCGTACAATACAAATTGTTTTGTGCTTTTGTTTTGATTTGTCTTGTGTACAATATGTTGCCAGTTTCTCTGACTTGTCCATTTTTGATTGCCACTTCGGTATCCTCAACGTTTATTTAAGACGTTTGACTTGATTACTTCAATATAACCACTAGCTTTATGGACAACAATCACATAAAGAACAAACAGATGAACCCCTGGTCTTGGGTAAAGGTCTGCAATCCTTTACACTTGAGGGTGGGTATCGGGGATGCAAAATTATAGTCCTAAGCATACAGCTATAATAATACGAACTAGCTGAGAAATATTTAGTCCACTTGATCGGCTAGCGGGAAGTCACCATCCGAAAAAGGAAAATGTACCGAAGGGAATGAAACGTCATCTCTTCTGTAATAAACAGCATGTTGAATGTACATGACACGAGTCGTGATTCCTTTTTTCATCACTAGGAAATACAAACTGTTAAGAATATTTTAAATGGGCAAAAGAAGCTTATTAAATTCTACCAAAAAAAGTATTGATGGAGCTTGCGTTATCAGAGCAGCCTTAATTTAGGCTTGTGGTTTGTAATAATGTGTTGATTTGTTTTAATTCGTAAATCGCTTCTGATTTGGTGACGCTGCGTTGGTTTCAATATTTGTACATTTAAACCAACATACCTTGAACAATCGACGGCCATGGTGTAATGGTTAGTGTGCCCACGTCGACTGTGGAAGAGCATATGTTATTTACGAGCATACAATGACCCTGATATTGTACTGTCCATGTTGTCTTTCATTTGTAAGATAGTATGTGGTCTTTTTGAGTGAACGCAAATCTGTGCATTTTTTTTTCTATCGTTTGATTATATATGATTAGTCGTTGGAGGTCCAGCTAGCAAATGAGGAGGGTCCTAATCCCATTACCTGGTTTAGTCATGCCACATTGTTGTACCTGTTTCAAGACAGGGTCTGGATTTCCAATGTTGTTGTTTTTTTTATTGGTGAAATTGTTGATCATCCTGTTTAAACTTTCTTTTCATAGCTAAATATCGAGAAATTCGAACCCTAATACAATCCCAGGTGCTCCGGAAGGGTGAAGCAGTTCCTGCTCCACTACTCTTGTTGCAAAACCAGTGATTAGTGATGAACGAGGACAGGACCTGGTTGTGATTAATGCAAAAGTAGCATATCCGTGGCCATTTGTGACTCATATTTCGTAACGGTTAACCAAGGAATGGTGACGACCGTAAGACTGTCGAAATGTAACCATTGGTTCAGTTGATTCCATGTTTAAAGAAACCCTCTATCAGGGACATAAGGATGTGAACGAAAAACTCTGGATTATGGTATCAACTTACAGATATATACTCCATATGCAGGTGCCTCATTAATTTCAAGATATCACGAATACCTCCCTCTAGATCGGAAACCGGCATATTTTTTTAAACAAAGAAATTTCATAATAAAAACGTAAGTCTCCAAGTTTAAATAATATAAGGCATCTCTTATATGAATACGAATTTCAGTTTGACCGCTAAAAATCTAGATGGGGTGGGTTAATATCCAATTACTTACAATCGATGGGCTGACGAATAAGGGTCATTATCAAAATACACGCACTTTTCTGCTATTATGCAAATAAAAGACAAAATCAACCAACCTGATTGGAAAAAAAACATGTTTTGCCTGAAGGCACATCAGCTTTCCATAGTTTTACCATCTAAATCCAGATTGGTCCACTTGCGAATTTATACCAGCTACACGAAGACCTGTTTTTTGCTTGGTGTTACGTGTTATTTTTCCAAAATTACTTACTTCTGGTCAATTATACTATTCAGATGTAATGATTTTATTCGATCTTTATATTATTTTTTAACTATTCTTAAAGATCTAATAACAAAACATGATTTTTGTTTGAAATATATTGAAATTTAACAAAAAAAGATTAGCATAAACCTGTTGTTACACAATTTCATGTCTGTGAATTCTTCACAGGATAAACATATAAAATATAGCCAGGGAGAAATTATTTCCATTTTATCCTGAAAATCCTGTTTGTCTGTGGTGTTACCATAGACAATGGTAACACCACAGACATTTAGCATTAAAATTGTGAATAAACACATTCTTCTGTAAACAGTAATATTCAGAACAAAACATTGCTCGTTATCCTATAAGATAAAAGATAACATAATGACTACCTTTATGATGTCAGCCTCATTGTCAGGAACTTGTAAAAAAAAATCGAAGCAAAGTTTTCCATTTATTCTTTAAAAACAATAAATTCAGGGTTGAGCATGTTTAAATATTTTTTTAATTGTTAGAAATATTAAGTTATTATCTTGCATTGTATGTTGTAAAATATCTGATTCAATGAACTTACTGGATTTTCACGTCAAACTAGATCACTCAGGGAACAATAAATATTTCTGCCTACAGTTAAGATTTGTCAATATCTATATGCAGAAAGGCAGATGTACAGTGTTGAAATTAATTAATTGTTATTTAAAATTATACATTGATAATTAAAAACATTATTAAATATACCTACCTCATTATGTTTAGACCCTTCGGATGAGGTGAATGAGGGATTGATTTTAACGCCAAATTAGCAATTTTAATTTTTCAGTTAGATCATGGCAAGAATCAATTACATTTGATGAGATGATAATGATATCCATTTCGTATTAGACCAACACTCTTTTGGATTTAAAAACAACTGAAAAAACAGTCTGTAGATAGACATGTCGCCCCACATAGAAACATTTACCTGATTCCGAGCCAACCAGTCTTTGTTCTTTCACGTCAATGCTGCGAGCTTTGTGGAGAAGCAACAAATACCAATTTTATATTTCATAGTCTTTGGTTTAACCCAATCAGGGCTCAAACCTACTATCTATCTCACTAGAGGCGGGCACGCTAACCTTATACCTCTGATGCAGTTTAGACCCTTTGGTATTCTTACTAGCATTTTTAGAATCCATCCAAACGTTTTGGTCTAGTACAAAACATACATCATCATCATATCATGGAAATATAACTTGTTCTGGCTGTGATAGGTGAAAAATTGCTCATTTGACATTTAACAACAATCACTTACTCAGTCTTCACTCATTACTTAGTGAATAGTGTCAGATATCATATTCCAGAAATGTATCGTGCTCGCTAAATTTGATATCTACGTTTTTATTATTATGTTCAATAATGTATTGTACTGTAGTGTAGAAAATTTGAAGGTCATGATTAACAGGCTGAGAATTTAAACATAAAAAAATATGTGAATTGTAAGAATCTACATAATTATGATTAACATCATGATTCACTGGCAGAGCAGGCTTAGTCACAATATTATCTGGCCTAACCTCATCTGGAGGTACCAGCTATAATAAAACTTGTCTATTTATTGTGTCGGATATAAGTTGGCCCAAAATTCCTCAATTGCAATTGTATACAGAAAAAATCAAAGACAGTTATATATATATATATATTGATATAAATTGAAAATATATATAAAGTAATCAAATGTAGCTTACAATATAACCAGGAACAACGAGGCACTCTGGTAAATGTCAAATTTCCAAAAAAGAAATGACAGAAATTGGATCTCAACCTATCTCTTCTAATACTCCAGCTTTTGGTGGGGTTCGTTTCGGTCAACTCTTCAGTTTTGGTTTGGTTTGTCTTCATCCTGTGTCTTGTAGGCCTAATGTTGCCAGATTGTTCATTCTTGATTGTACATTTGGGTTTCTCTAACTTTCATATAAAAAAAAAACAATTCCTACACATATTGGCTTCAGATAACTTTATATGCTCCAACAAAAATGCCGGTAGGATAAACATGGACAATACAAAATCAGGTCTGTGACACCTTAGTTAATTGACCACTTGGTTAAGAAGGTAGAATTTGTGGCTTTTAGATCACTAATATTCTTTTTGGTGTCGTGAAGAATTGCATCTTTTTGGAGCAATTAGAAATCAAAGATTAACAGCCTGGGTCTTGGTAACCCAGAAATGTTTGACCTCTTCGCTGGAACTACTGCAATTGACGTCGCTGAATTTGCCAGAAATATCTATCTAGGTTTTCTGCAGAAATGTTGTTACTTTTTGCTTTTGATTTCCAAGATGTCTGCCCTTTCGTGTGATTGACCAAGAAATATATTTGTTTACTTCTTTCCAGAACACACAGGATTTGACAGAAATGTTCCTCGAGAAGTGCTGCTTCTTTTTGATGCGAATCGAAATCCAAGATGGCCGTCCTGGCCTCTAATTTGCTGAGACATTTTGATCTGCTGCATGCCAAGTCATCAGTCTTGCTTGCCATAAATGTCCCTCCGATGATCCCAATGAAGTGTTGTTACTTTTCGAAGCAATTCTAAATCTAAGTAGGTTGTCATGATCTCTGATTGGTCAGGAAATAACTAACGTCATCCACAGAACAACCACCTGCAAAGTTGACAGTCTTGCGTGAAATGTCTCGTGTTCTTTTCAGAACGAATTTTAAGTCCAAGGTGGTTAACCGTGTCGTCTAGATTAAATCTGAATGTGCAGATTTATTTTTATTTAATACGTGAGGGCCGTATGCCATGAGCTCTTGTTAGACCGTTGCTCTACATATTAAATAACCACAAATGATGCTTCTTACAAAATAAACATCAGTTGATCATAAACATCCAATGAAATATATGGATACCATTATCCTTTCGAATTTATTATATCCGAATTTATTATATCCGACACAATAAATAGACAAGTTTTATTATAGCTGGTACCTCCAGATGAGGTTAGATCAGATAATATTGTGACTAAGCTTGCTCTGCCAGTGAATCATGATGTTAATCATAATTATGTAGATTCTTACAATTCACATATTTTTTTATGTTTAAATTCTCATCCTGTTAATCATGACCTTCAACTTTTCTACACTACAGTACAATACATTATTGAACATAATAATAAAAACGTAGATATCAAATTTAGCGAGCACGATACATTTCTGGAATATGATATCTGACACTATTCACTAAGTAGTGAGTGATGACTGAGTGAGTGTTGTTAAATGTCAAAGGATCATTTTTTCAGCTATCACAGCCAGAACAAGTTATATTTCCATGATATGATGATGTATGTTTTGTACTAGACCAACACTTCTAAAAATTGTAGCAAGAATACCAAAGGGTCTAAACTGCATCAGAGGTATAAGGTTAGCGTGCTCGCCTCTAGTGAGGTAGATCGTAGGTTCGAGCCCTGATTGAGTTAAACCAAAGACTATGAAATATAACATTGTCATTGGTATTTGTTACTTCTCCGCAAAGCTCGCAGCATTGAAGAGAAAGAGCAAAGACGGGTTGGCTCAGAATCAGGTAATTTTTACTGTGTGGGGCGACATTTCTATCTGCAGACTGTTCTTTCAGTTGTTTTTAAATCCAAAAGAGTGTTGGTTTAATACGAAGTGGATATCATTATCATCTCATTAAATGTAATTGATGCTTGCCATGGTCTAACTGCTCATTTGGCGTCAAAATCAACCCCTCATTCACTCATTCACCTCTCCCGAATGGTCTACGCATAATAAGGGAGGTATAACTAACAATTTTTTAAATTATCAATGTATAATTCTTATATGATTTACATAATTAGAAATCCTATTCTCTGATTGGGTATAAGCGCTTATGGAGGAGGAGTTTTTGTCAGTTTATTTTTCGATAGACAATGTTCACCGGACTACTTTTTTCGTAATGTAAGCAAAATGGCGACTTGGATTCCCGATAATAAAAAAAGATAAAAGAAACAATGTTTATTGTTAATAATCGACAATTATTGTTAGATATGAAATAAAAAAAATAAATGCCAATGGAAATAAAAGCTTGTACAAAATAATTCCGGAAACAATACTTAAGACAACCATCTATCGACTTTGACTTTTGTAATATATCGTCATCCTGTGACGTTGTTTACAAGGGACGCTGATTGACACAAGCTGATTACTGATTTATTTTACGATTTTGTGAGCATTTTACTTGTTTGAGTAGCTAAATGCAAAATGCCATCAAATTGGAAAATATCAGTAACTTAATTACATCACCGTCTAGTTATCAATGTAGAAAAACAAGGTTAGTGCATGCATTTTATTATTCATGGCCGACACACATCAATGGAATGTATGTGTGCGTACTGAGGATCCCCAAACGTAAATTTTCAAAACAAATGAAAAAAAATTACTTAGTTACAGAATTATAAGGATTAAACGTCTATTTTCCAGAGTTTATTGATGTATAACCTGGACCAAGTCACTCACAAACTTACCTAAAAGTCCTTCGGACTTTTATTTGTTTGTGAGTGAATTGGTCCAGGTTATACATAGTCATAAATAAACTCCGGAAAAAATGCGTTTAATCCTATAATAATTTTAAATAGCAATTAATTAATTTCAAAACTATACATCTGCCTTTCTGCATATATATATTGACAAATCTTAACTGTGAGCAGAAATTTATTCTAAAATGACGTCCCGTATTCGGTATACAAATAAAGGCATATTTGAATAACAATCAAACATAGGCCACACATGCCAGCTGAGCTAAAAAAAAAACCACCAGCATAAACACTGACTATTCTCAGAAAAGTCTTCATGGTTAGCGATTTTCTATTATTGTTTATCTAAAAATTGTTGAAATAAATGAAGATAAAGTTAAATAAATCCTAATCAAGTCTTATCATAATTAAACTCTTATAAACACGCTTTGTTTACCTTTCGTACGTTCACTGTCTCCATGTTTATCTCCCTTTATCCCTGATCCGACTGGCTGCGTTCAACGGGTAATTTCGTTGCTAATCATTTAAAGTTGTTTATTTGCAATAAAATTTATATTGAACCTTGTCAATACAATTCTTTTCGGTATTTTAAGCCACAGTTTCAACCACAATTTCGCTATCCATCTCTTAATTCCCAAGTTTACCATTTTTAATATTCCGTAGGAGATTTTAAAATTACCGTATTTGTCCTATTAGAATCGAAATAATTCATGCCGGCCATACTTTATTGTTATTCAAATATGGGTAGGCATTATATTCATGAGATTTAACCTCGAGCGATCAAATATGGGTAGGCATTATATGGGTAGGCATTATATGGGTAGGCATTATATTCATGAGATTTAACCCCTCGCTATGGCTCGGGGTTAATTATTTCTGAATTGTTCCTTGTGCGATCTAGTTTGACGTGAAAATCCAGTAACTTCATTGAATCAGATATTTTACAACATACAATGCAAGATAATAACTTAATATTTCTAACAATTAAAAAAATATTTAAACATGCTCAACCCTGAATGTATTGTTTTTAAAGAATAAATGGACAACTTTGCAAGTTCCTGACAATGAGGCTGACATCATAAAGGTAGTCATTATTTTATGTCTTATCTTATACGAACTAGTTGAGAATTATTTAGTCTTCATGATGGAGCCAATGGGAAGACACCACCCTAAAAAAAGGGGGAAAATACTGAAGGGAATGCAACATCATCTCTTCTGTAATAAACAGCATGTGTTGAATGAACGCTTGCGTACGTACATCTAATTAAAGGAACAAATCGTGGTTCATTTATCACGAGGCTAAATTTAAGAATATTTTAGATGGGCAAAGAAAGTTTATTAAATTCTGCAAAAACAGTGTGGATGGAGATTGTGTTATCTGATCTTTAGCTTAAACTTGTAGTTTGTAATGTTGTGTGTTACTCGTAAATCGCTTCTGACTTGGTGACGCTGCGTTGATTTCAATATTTGTACATTTAAACCAACATACCATGAACAATCGATGGCCATGTTGTAATGGTTGCCGTGCTCACATCGATTGTGGAAGAGCATGGGTTCGAGACTAGGTCGGGTTAATCTAAAGACTATGACATTTGGTATTTGGTGGTTCGTCGCTAAGTACGCAGCATTAAATATAAAGAGCAACAATTAGATGGCTCAGAATCGGGATAATGTGTTCCACGATGGTCACAAGCAATATGAAGTTCAAAGAAAACGCAGATAACTAAAAAGATAAGCAACTAGGACAACCGGGTGTGAATCCATGTCCTCCGGAGGGTTAAGCAGTTCCTGTTTCTTATCGGACTATGTATATGTATATATAATATAACATAATGTTATTTTTATAGTCTTGCAGGTGACAAATGCTAAACTAACTTTGATTCCTAGTTCCTGCGCCATAAATGTCAAAGGATTGTCGTAGAGCAGGATGTGACCGTGAGGATTGCCACCGCTACAAATGTAAATGTACTGGCTGTCCTAATGACAACAACAATTACACTGGCTCTAACGAATCTGACTAGACAGAATTATAATACTTGGAAATCAGTCAGATATTTTGTTTGAACATCATGAAATCCGAAATACAATTTTTGGTAAATTTGAACTATTTAAATAATGAAATGAATCTATTTTAAAACCGTGGAAATAGAGGTAAAATCGATACCCATAACACACATATTAATGACCGTTCATCACTTTCCTGGTTTAATGTCATAGATGCATCAATAAAAGTGGAGGGGTTAATCTGGTTTTACTGGCCTCTCACCCTTTGATTAAATGAGTGACAAATATTATAGACAAAAACAACTTCAACAATATAAAAAAGTTATAATGCAGAAATAAAGGGAGAATGGCACAATCTTGGAAGCTACTTCTGACTGTCACTGAAAGAGCGGCACAATCTTGGAAGCTACTTCTGACTGTAACTGGAAGAGCGGCACAATCTTGGAAGCTACTTCTGACTGTCACTGGAAGAGCGGCACAATCTTGGAAGCTACTTCTGACTGTCACTAGAAGAGCGGCACAATCTTGGAAGCTACGTCTGACTGTCACTGGAAGAGCGGCACAATCTTGGAAGCTACTTCTGACTGCTGTCACTGGAAGAGCGGCACAATCTGGAAAACAACTTTTGACTGCCACTGGAAGAGCATAGAAAATTAGCAAGGGTCGAAAATATAGTCTTCTAGATACAGAGGCTATAATGCGCATGTATTCTTTGTCAAAACCTACAAAACAGGTCAATAACGTGAAAGGAATGTGTCATGAGTTACCTTAAAAAAATTCCAGATTAAGAAGATGATGAGAAATTCATAATTGATCTAATTGACTGATTGATTGACTGAATGTTGTTAGCCTTATGTAAACAGTTTGTCAACAATATGCATGGAAAGAATAAATTGACAAACAATAAATAGTCTAGACATGAAAATAATTCCTTAATACTGCGTACTTACTTGAGAAGCAGCAAATACTAATTTCATAGCCATTGATCTAAACTAAACCTGGGATCAAGGCCACGATGCACCACACACAAAGTGCGCACATAAAGTATCACAACACTAAGACTGTTGTCATTGAATGCATCATTTTAATCTTGTATTCTTGTTGCACTAGAGGTATTCACTGATTTTTCTGTTGTTCTGTTATCTAGTTTGGTTTGATGGAGGGTTCACATACGTGTGGACGGGCTTTGTAAAACAATTGCTTTCCATATAATAATGCAAGATTAACCTTACATCCTATGCCACACTAACGTTATCAGATGACAGTCATGTCCAAGTTTGCAGAACTCTATCGATTTTATCTTTAGTAGTTCAAATAATAGCATGATTGTTTTATGTGTTCAATGGGCGATTTAAAAAAAAGTATATACAGTTTATTGCTTAGTTTAAATATATCTTAATTGCTCAAATATGCAAAAAGGATAAGACACAAGTTTCACAAACTTATGGAGTCTTCTGATCTCATATGTACAATAAGCTACACCATAATTTGATAGAGCATGCATGTATATAAATATTTCTTATATTAATATGTGTAAATTGAACAAGCACAGAGAATGAAGAAAGGAATGAGAGAGAGAGAGAGAGAGAGAGAGAGAGAGAGAGAGAGGGGTTGGTAGTGATGGTGTGTGCGATTGTTCTCTTGGTGAACTACTAGACGACAAGAAATCTTTCAGACCTCTTTATATAATCAAAACACGTGCTTAAAAATAATTTCGTTCTGTTCATTTGAGGGTGCAGGATTACCACTGGTCAAAAGTTTGAGGTCATGCTTTATAATAACCTAAGAAACCCAGAGTATCTCACCTAGGACTCCTGCATGTTTACAAACTCATTTGTACAAGGAACACAAAGAAATGAGCACATAATGAAAAACACCCCTTTCCCTTTTTGCAACATACACACATCTTCTGAAAAATTAACTATTTAGCGATGTATAATTTAATTACACAACATACCAAATATACACTTACATACAATGAAAAACCCAAAACAAAATAAATTTTCATAACATTTTTCTAAATGCCCTCTACCTATATAAATATATACACAAAGAAAAAAAGTTAAGCACCCCCATGTTTCTTTTGAAATGACAAATGATACGACAAGTATCACGAGATTACTGACCAGATAATCTCAAGAACGCAATGGTGACCTGTTATGACATTACATTGGCTGTAAGAAACCACAAAAAAGTCAAGAAAAATGTGAATTTAATGAATATTTAATCACAATATCACAAGGCCAGTTTTTGCAGTAAAACATTTCCATTTTAAGTATTGACCTTCACAGTTCAAAAAGCACGATAAGATTGTCATTTCACTTTCAAAACGTCACTTATGAATCACGTGACGACATCTATTATTCAAAGTTCAGTATCGCGTGTAACCCCCACGTGCTTGGATGACGGCCTCAACCCTGCGTCTCATCCCTCCAGTTAGACGCCGGATGTCCTGTTGTGATAACTGCTGCCATTCCCGATGCAATGCTACTTACAACTGACGAATATTTTGCACGGGAGGTTCCCGAGCCTGTATACGACGGCCTAACATGTCCCAAATATGTTCTATGGGATTCAAATCTGGTCTCATGGCTGGCCAAGGAACAGAAGTCACGGCTTCGCTTTGGAGGTAGGCGGTTACTGCTCTTGAGCGATGAGGCCTGGCGTTGTCTTCCATATACACAGGTCTTGTAGCTAGTGGGTGGTTGTCGAAATGGGGGACAGCAACTGGTTGCAAGATGTCTCTGATGTACTGATCACCAGTTAGGTTGCCTTGTATGGTGACAAAGTCCAGCTTGCAGTCATGAGAGATATACCCCCAAACCATTACTGAGCCTCCACCGTAAGGGACAGCTGGGTGGATGTTCCTTGAGGCATAGGCTGTATTTTTGTGTCTCCAAACACTCATCCGGCCGTCGGTTAATGAAGCAGAAACCGGCTCTCCTCTGACCAATGGATCTTGCGCCATGTCCTTAAATTCCAACAACGTCGTGCTCAACACCATGCCAAACGTGATCGTCGATGTCGGTCTACCAATCGTGGACGCTTAATGACTCTCCTTGACTTAATTCCCGCTGATTTCAGACGGTTTCTAACTGTTCTTGTTGACAGACGTCTATTGTGCAGCCAGTGTTGTTTGAGTACGGAACTGGTTGCGAATGGTATCAGTCTAACCAAACGCTGCAATGCCCTGTCGTCACGATCAGATGTTACCCGTGGTCTTCCGGATCTTGGCAAGTCTTTCACATTGTTGTTTTGTGTGTGTTTTCTCAGCAGTCGGCTGACTACAGTATAGTGGTAGCCCATCTGACGTCCAATAGCTTTGAAGGACATCCCTGTTGTATGCATGCTGATTATTTGCCACCTTTGTACTTCTGATATTCGCCTTCATACCATGCTTACTGAGAATGAATATTTTTTTTTAAAACACCGGACTTAAATACCCAAATTCGAAGCGTGATCATACTGAATTTTGAGTAATGCGTGAGAGACATGGTTCACGTGCATGACTAGTCGATATTAGACATAATGGTCTCACCTGTGTGAGCACATCTTTTTAATGGAACATTGTTCTTGCTATAATCATTATAAATATTATAATCTAAGCTTAGTGTAACTTATTATGTTTTAATATAACAGGGGGTGCTTAACTTTTTTCTTTGTGGTTGTTCATTTTGTTGATTTTGTTGAAATTGTTGACACCCAATTAAGTGAGCACGAGACGCTTCGGAAATACATTCATCGGGAACACTCATAGATGATAGATTGTACAGTGAAATAACATAAAAGTAGTTAGAAGCAGGAAAACCAAAGGCAATAAACAGGATAACTGATTACCCCATGACATCTTCAAATGTTTTCCTCTATATTGAAAGTCTGATTTCATGGCATTAACTTGGACTCTATTCACAACAGAAGTATACCATTTTCAGATGGATGCCATATATAGTTATAAGAAAGTAAGTGTCAGTAGGTCAAAAAGCAAGATCACAATGACATTTTAGTTTCTGAACATTAATTGCTGTACTAGCATGACAGGTAAATCAAACGTTTGCTAACCGATAAGTACCCTATCAATTCACGAACCGTGATTTAATGGCTATCATCCTCGCCTTGAGTGCGGTAGATCGCGGGGTTCGAGCCCTCTTCGGATCAAACCAAAGACTTTAAGATTGGAATTTGTTGCTTCTCCACTAAGCATGCTGTATTAATGAGTAACAACATAGACTGATCTGCTCAGAATCGGGATAATGTCCGAGTGGAGCGACATGTCTACTCTCGGACTGTTGCTCCAGTGAACCAGCATAATACAAATCTAACTAAGCATGTAGGCCTGGTACAATGCGCACATCATTATCATCTTATGGAATGTAACTTGTTCTCGCCATTATGAAATACCCCCAACAAATTAGCCAAATTTAATACATTAATAATAAAGCTAAGGTTCTCCTCTCTCAGGCATAGATGATCTTAGCAGATTTTGACTCTTCTGTTTAGGACCTTTGGTTTTATTGCTTCCACAACTTTGAATCATTTGCTTCCAGATCTTACTATTTTGAGTGTACCTGATGAAGTTTATTCCAGAAACTCGTCGTGCGCATTCAATTTGATATCTACGATTTCATAATAGAAAAGCTATATAAGGGCAATATCCCAGTCAAGTATGAAAACGTTTTTGTCAGTAATGATATGTGTTAGTTCCCATAAGAATGCTATGAGGTGTGAACATTTCTCTTGTTAATGCACTTGCTATAAAGTTCTTCAACAGATTCAAATCAATTTATTTACACACAAGCTGTATATGGAAAATGTCTGCTGATTTCGAAAACAATTATTTTCCGTCAATAGTGTTAATTGTAATATCCCTTACAGATATCATTAAAAAGTGTGATTATGCTTTTGTTAGGGTACGGACACTACCAGCAAAGCTTGCAGATACTAGAGAGGGAATAAGAAGCCGTAAATCGAAGAAGGACAGACAATGGAAAACATATAACGAATACCTCCTTCGAAATCGAAAGTCGGGATTTTACTATAAAGAAGTTCAATAATAAAAACGTAAACATCCAAGTTTAATAATATAAGACATATTTGATCAGATGTGGATTCTGAAGAACTCTAAAGATCTGTTAGAGTACATACATTCTAGGTCCCTCTCCTTCTGCAATAGCATTTAAAATTCGACTTCTCTATCCTCTACACAACTATTCCCCACTCTATGCTGAAGGACAGATTACAGGAGTTGGTCCAACTGTGCTTCATAAAATAAAATGGACAACGTAGATACAAATAGCTTGTGCTAGGAACGTACATATCTTATTTGATAAAAACACCCACTCTGATTCTACCAAAAAGTTCTCTGAAACTGATATCATCAACTTGCTCGAGGTTTTGATTGACAGCATATTTGTTATGCTTGGTGGACGTATTTTTCAACAGATAGTCGACTTTACCTATGGGTACAAACTGTGCTCCTCTTGTCGCCGATTTGTTCTTTTATTCGTATGAGGCAGACTTCATACAGAGACTTCTAATTAGAAACGAAAAGAAGAGACCCCGATCTGTTAATTTCACGTTCCGCTATATAGATGATGTCCTTCCACTAAATAATTCTAGGTTTGGCGATTACGCTCATCGCATCTATCCCATTGAGCTTGAAATAAAAGATACCACAGATACAGATAAGTCTGCTTCATACCCTGGCCTACACCTCGAAATTGATAGTGAGGGGCGGTTAAGAACGAAACATTACGACAAAATAGATGATTTCAATTTTCCCATTGTGAACTTTCCATTTATATGGAGCAACATTCCAGCAGCACCTGCATATGGTGTATATCTCTCTCAGTTGATACGATATTCCAGAGCTTGTGGTTCCTATCAGGATTCCTTGATAGAGTGATGCTGTTAACAAGGAAGCTACTGAACCAAGTGTTCCTCTTGAAGTTGAAGTCATCACTTCGAAAGTTGTACTCGGATGACCGTTATGGAATATCTGTGTCACAAATGACCACGGATATCTTCCACTTTCCGATCCTTTCCTCATTCATGACTTATCACCGGGTTTATAACTAGATTAGGAAGACGGGTTCCACTAGTGGAGGAGGAATTGCTTACCCTTCCAGAGCACCTGAGTTCATCCTGGTTTTTAGTGGGGTTCGTATTACTCAATCTTTTGTTTTATGTTTATGTATATTTTGTAGATCGTTGCTTGTCCTTTTTTGCCTTTTCTTTTAGCCATTATGTTGTCTGTTCTTATTCGATTTACTGATTCTGATTACCCCTTTGGTATCTTCAAACCCTTGTTATGCAAACACGAAGTTCTGTTTGGCTTTGTTTCTCTGTTAGATCGTTATAAATCTAGATATCAAATGGGATATAATTCACACTGACAATCGACGACATATGAAGCGCTTCCATTTATAAAAAAAATTAGATGCCAATCATTAGGTAGGTAGCATAATAAATAAGAATGGCAGTCGAACTGACCAACCAATACATACAAATATGTACCATAAACAATCGAAAGAGAGAAATGACAATGACAAAATGTGACAGACGCTTAATTTAGTCATGTCTTTGTGAAAGAAACGGGTGCAATTATTCATCCTTTCGTAGTTATACGCCGGTCTTTTTGTGTGGTTGGTGTTACTCAATCTTTCGTTTTCTGCTTTGTAGAACATTCCCTACTAGCCAAATTACGTTGTCAAAACGTAGTGACAACGTAACTTTTTCGTTGTTACAACGTAAGAATTTTACGTTTTAACTACGCCGATTTGTAGACTCCCCTAAGCGTAACTACTACGTTGTGGTACTACGTAGTAAAAGACCTTTCTACAACCAAACGACAACCATGACCATGCAAGGACGTTTACACAACGTAACCACCAACCATCACAGGACCTTAATACGAGGTAAATACAACTAATTAAGGACGTTTACACAACGTAATTACCAACCATCATAGGACCTTTATACGACGTAATTACAACCACCAAAGGACCTTTACATGACGTAACTACAACCACCTAGGGACCTTTACACAACGTAACTACGACCACCTAGGGACCTTTATACAATGTAACTACGACCACCTAAAGACCTTTAGACGACGCAACTACAACCATCTCTATATAGTTATACAACTACAAAAAATGTACAACCCTAAAAGGACTTGTATAGCCAAATTACGTTGTCAGAGCATTGTGACAACGTAATTTGGATAGTAGGGCAACTATAATCACATTAAGACCGTTACACCATGTAACTACCGGTACCAACTACAAAAATGTACATTATTTTTTGTGTATTTAAGGACCTTTTGTGATGTTCTTAATTTTTTTGAGTTAACTAATAAAATATAAAATTCTAAACATTTATTAATCCAAATTATTGCAAGTTTTACAGATGATGAAACACTCTTTCTACTCTCAGACTCATCCCACCATAATCTATTTTAAAGATGCCAAAATGTTTAGATGTAATTATTATACAAATATGTCAGGTACATGTAATAATAAATATATCAGATTAAAAAACATGTAAAATAAATGTACTAAAAATCTTTATCTTGTGAAAGTTGCATTTGACTAAATTAAAGATGTACAAATGTATATAGATAACATCTATAGAAGTAATGAATAGGTATACATCCAGTGGAGGACCTACATTTTAAGGTCCCTGAACTATTATGTGGGCCCTTTTGCAGCCAGCAAGAATAACCAACAAGGTCAAAAGGGCCATGAACAGGGCATTGGGGTAGAGTCTTTGACAATGGGCCAAACATTGATCCCTTTCACAACAGCAAAGAGGTCTGAGTAACGGATGGTATCTTCTTCAATGGTGTTGTTCCATGGGAGATTCTGATAATTGTTTGTTTTTAATTTAACCACTATATCTCAGATTTTTATTAAAATTGCTGTACTGGGTTATAAGCATTTTATGCTAGAAAACAGAAATATCTTAATAAATATGGGAACTGAAGCACTAGTTGCTGGCTAAGGAAACAGCAGAAATACATGTATACATATAAAAATATCACCCTGCTAACAATGGACCAAACTTATAAGAACAACTTGACCTATAAATCTATTCTTTAGTTTAAAATTAAACACTAAAAAATATATAATCGAAAATTACCAAAAACGAAGAAAAATTTGTAGGATGATCAATGCACAGAAAAAAGATTTCTTTCATTCTTTAAATTACTAGAGAGGGATCATTAGGATAAACAGGTGATAGTCTTGATTTTTGGTGTTTGAATGCACAAGCCTGAACTAAGAATTCATATGTCTGTTTGTGGTTCCGATTGGTTCTAACATAAGGACTGAGCTGTCAAACTATTAAGCTGTGCACCAACAAAGGATTCGAGGATCCAACTGCCAAAATGTAGGCTATGAATAGATTCTGGCTAAGTCAAGCAGCCCATACAGCTTGGGATTCAGGTGCAAATTTGAAAATTTTACTAATTGCAGGGACATTTTGAGGCCATATGAAACT